>OX336394.1:390169534-393020367 GCA_946902985.2 Meconema thalassinum | reverse complement strand
TTGCACGAGATCACATTCAGTTTTCCATCTGACTCTGTGGGCAGTGGCTTCGGTGACGAAACTGGTAGCATGCTGAACTTCTGTGCCCAAGGTCGCGGGTTCAAAGCCGGCCGAAGTTGTCGGATTTTCTAAAAGCGCTAAAAATCCCTCAGTACGCTTTCCTTCGGAGGGGATGTCCCAACGTTTGTTGTGAGTAGCTGGTTGCGGTGGCATCTAGTTGCCAAGTTCACATCTGGATGTCGTTGACGGTAGTATTTGGTAGCAAAACTAGGAACTACTACTTGAAGTTGACTGTCAGCAGTCCTTACCTGAATTACAGACTAATACTACCATCACAATTAACACCGTTTATCAGAGAGATTCTACACCCACCCAAAGTGCATGGGGCTACATGCCCACGTTGTCGCAACCCCTAAACTGAGGAACCAACCAAAATCTCTGCGGGAGATAAAATTTTGCTTGAAGTAACTGACCGTTAGTTACACATAAGTGTCGAAACCTTGCGTAAGGACAGTGTGACCTCAAGTATAAAAATGGACCCCAAATGACGAGAAGGTTACCGTTCCCATAAGACAATAAAATGTTTAAAATATGCATAAAAAGATCAAAACAAAGTTAATTGTGCTCCAATTGTAAAACACTTTCTCGCAATAAATGAGGTCTGATCCTTCTACGAAAACCTGCATATTCTGCCTATTTTCGCCTATCCCCTAGTTTGTCCGGTGAAATCTACCTCCGCCTTCCAGCGTGCCAAGAGGAATTTTCTTTATTAATGCCTGGAATAATAATGTGACATTTTTGGAACAGTGCTTTACATTATGGACATCATTTGAGAAGTGCAACAAAACAGTTTATAAACAGTTTTCTTATTCACATACTTGAAACATTTGTTAGGTATCATGTATGTTTAGATTTTTTGTAAACCTAGTTTTAAATTTAAGTGGGAGGAAAATCTTGCGTCCTCTTTATCGAGCTGTAAAGAGGAGCAATTGAGGATAAGAATGACGTATCAGGGTAAAAATGTGATAAGTCACACAGAGCAGAGCAGGTCAATAAAATTTGAGTAATAAATCGAGTGAACTCGAGCTGGGTGATGGTAGCGGGTCAGCTGAGGTGGTGGAAAGGCGAAAAGGTTGTATCAGGGGGGTGTGGTATGTGAAAGCTGTTGAGCTCGTGTTCAGTTCTTGAATTTAGAATAAACTGGTTCGCAATCGTGGGAGTCTCTTGAGAGTAACAGAAGGAAGCTGAGGAGGGTGAAGACTATTGACAACTCTGCCTGTGAAATCCTGCCAGTTGGAACGCAAGAACAACTCTGCTTTTATATCTACAGGTACCTTCACATATACCTCCCCTCCATATAAGTACGGTACTTGCAAACAGCTCAGTAACTGCTTTTCCATTCCTACTTGGGGCCAATTCCATAATACTGCCTTTGTCGAATTTATGTCTAATCCTTCTCACATACATTATATGCATAACACCTCACCTCAAAATGTGCTTTCAGGGTGTCTACCAGTAACGAAAGTAATGAAAAAGTAACGAATTTTACAAATGGGTAACGAAAAAGTAACGAATTTTACAAACTGGTAACGGAAATTTTCTGAAGGTGGGTTGAATCATTTAAACTCGCGCCGCTAGGCTCAGAGATTGCGAGTTTCACGCAAGCGGTGCCGTGCCTATTGCATAGTACTAAGCTATATGTCTCCGTGCCCGACCTCAAGGAAATACATACCAAGGATACCTTGAGCGGTATACATCGGTTCAACGTATATTTTCGGCATCAAGAAGTCTTAAGTTTGGTGTGAAATATTTTTCTGTGTTACTGTATTAGGAAACCTGACATTTCGCGAGACGTTTATTTGCGAATACTTCCGAAACTAAAAAGAAATCTCTCATTTCTGTTATTTGGAAACTGTCAAATTGAAGTCCAGAAATAACGCGAAACAATTTAATGTCGCAATCTTGCAAAATGTTACCGTTTCGAAAAAAATGCGAAAAATCTTCGAAATACATATAACTTATTTAAAAAATATGTCAAGTAAATTTGCGACATTCAGTATGGTTAATTCGAAATTTCGTTATAAGTCGATTTTTCCTTCGGACTTTCGCTCCATCGTATATATAATCTAACCGATTATTTCGATAACTTGTTGATAATTCTTGGTTCTCAATCGAAATAAAACTTGCCCTCTTGTCGTATTATTCGTGCAATCCTCTCAGAACAATTCGTAATATTCGATACCGTACCTACTTCGAAGGTTCATCCTCCAAAATCGCATCCTTAAGACGGCCGGCTGACCGCACGACTTGCCTGCGGGAATCTCGTCAAACGGACCGAGATCGACGTTAGTTGCGTAAAATCATAAAACCCGTCCCCTATCGTGAACTTGTGACCACGAGGACTGCGGGAATCCTGTCAAAGGTGATTGGGCACCCATCACGGGGCACCCATCATGAAACCTACTTGCCACTTTTCCCATGACCGTATACTTAAATGCGTGCGGGGAGCGAGAAGTGCATCAACCCACTTAAAAATGGCAGCCTACGTAGCATCGAAATACTAAATCCTCCTCGTGATCCACCCTGAACTCATGAACTCCCAACTACAGCATAGGGACAAAGGGAATCACGGAGCCGACCGAACAACATGTTCATAACTACGGGTGAATTTTAACCTTGCCCAACCTTGAGCTTGCCTCCGCCATTCTATCAGGACAGATAGACAGGCCGGGTGCGGCGACGATTGCATAATATCTCGAGGACAACGTAAAACGGCCGAGAGCGGCAGCGATTGCGATACATCGCGATATTTCTCCGCATTCAATGACGAGGACAACTGTATTCTTGTCAAACGGACAGCAAGTGGCGCCGATTGCGTAATAATGCTATATTTTCTGGTGACCGAACTCAAGGACAATGGAAATCTCGTCGAATGACTAAAAGTGACGCTGATGATCTAAATCGCGATTTTTCTCAGTGTTCTATCGTGAAAACTACGGGAAGCTCACCAAACAACTGAGACCAGCGCCGATCGTGTAACATCTCGATATTTCTCCGCATTTGACTGCGAAGACAGAATTCGGTTACGATCGCGTAACATCGCATACATTTCTTCGCGACCTACCGCGGGGACGAAGGAAATCTCGCCAAATGGTCAAGAGCTGAGCAACCTCTTGGTACCGTATTAATAACAACATATTGTGGACAAGACGACATATTAGCTGAAACAACTCATTGGATATTAAATATCTACTATATATTTATTATTTTTTAAATTTTTATAACATGTGAATTTCATTTAAAGTTGCTTCGGTGGTGTATTTGGTAGCATGCTCAACTGCTGTTCCCAAGATAGCGGGTTCAAACCCGGCCGAAGTCGTCGGATTTTTTAAAAGCGTTAAAAATCCTTCAGTATGCCTTCCTTTGGAGGGGAAGTAAAGCCGGCGGTCCCATGTCGTGGATTTATGGCATGTAAAGGATTCTTCCACAGACAAACTTGTGTGAAGCTAAATTGTTAGGTTATATTTCGTCGGAACGCTCTATCAAAGTTCCAACGTTCACCACTAGGTATCATTGATATCTGGTAGCAACTTGAAATTGAACGGAACTTGTAGCTCACCCTAAGGGTGTCCGTTGGAAGCAGCTGCAGACTCAGACGAGCTGAACATGTCCTCGGACACTCCCGGCACTAAAAGTCAGACGATAAATAAAAAACTTCTTTAAAAACAGTTCATTGTTGTTTTTCTTTACCGCGTATTGAGCGCCGATGCTTGTAGACCGCAGACGTTACTTGAATTCAAAGGTAACTAAAATTAACTAAAAGGTACCTAAAAAGTAACTAATTTTTACTTCATCCTTACAGTAGACACCCTGGCTTTGCGTAATTTCAATCAAGTGTTGGTTTGCCTAATTTAGGGAGAATGGACATGGATTCTGAAAATAATGTTAGAATATATAAACAGTTCAGCATATCATTACAACAGCATAAAAATTGAATGATTTTGTTGCACTTCACCAAACACTCTCCAACGTTGTGTGTCCAAAATGGTCTCATTCTCCAGGATAGATTCCCAACTGGGTTCTCCACATCCTCTTTCACTTGATTTGGCCATCTTATTCTAGGTCTTCACAACTGCCTCATACCAAATAGCTCCCTTTGCCATGTAAATGTGTGGTGTTTGGAGTTCTGTTCTTGTCTCCAAACCATTCGAATCTTGATGATCTAGCTTTAATTGGATATGTTCCTTATGTTCTCCTTGTGTGTTTTTCTGTAAGACACTTCTAAGGAACTTCATTCACAGAGCTGTAATTTTCCAAGGTCTCTCAATCGTAATTAGGAAGCTTGAGGGTGTATGTGATTATGAGGCCTAGGAACACTTAAGCTGGCTCATCAGCAGGCTCTTGGTGTCTGCGCCCGGACCCCCACAGGAGTAGCGAACTGTGCACTACCTCCCTTCTTATGAAGCGCACGTGCGCCTCTAACTGTGAGAGCTAATAGCTCAAGCAGCCTTTCACCTCCCTATAGTGGCTTCCAAAAAGGTGGTATATTGGCTTTCACGGCTGGTGAATTAAAACTCGGCAATTTTTCTAGGTTTATGCCGTGTCTTGTTTGGGGTTTCGCCTAGGAACACCAAGCTCGCTCATCAGGGGGTCTTGGTGTTCCTAGGCAAAACCCCACACAAGACACCGCATAAACCTAGAAAAATTGCTGAGTTTTCATTCACGAGCCGTGAAAGGCACTATATACCATCTTTTAAGCATGTATAAACATACACTACTATTAAAACAATTTGTTGAGTGCTCACTTTGCTGAAAGTAATGTTTTGGCATTTGAATCTTGAATCTTCATCTTATAATTTCTTGGCGAATTCTTCTGCTTTCTCCATAAGGAGAGGTCCACTAAAGAGTACATTATAGTTTCTCTGTTGCTTAATGTGACAGCGCTACATCCACTTTGCTCCATTCAGGTTTTCGTAACCTCTTGATTTTCGATCCAGTCTGTTCAAATGCAGCAACATTTTTATTATCCTTGCTCTTCCAATCGTTTGGACTGCGAAATTAATTAGGCCAAATTGACAGTATTATGTCAGCTCTTTTCATTCCATTCTCAATTTCATGAATCGCTTTAACTATTTCTTCCAAAGTTTTCTTCTACTGGCCATGCTGCGGTAAACTTGGTGCACTTCATGAAAAACTACTATGGAAACTGAAGGTACATACTGTTAATGAGTTCTGTGGAATGCGTAAAGCTTGTAATAAGGCCGTAAAACCAATAACATTATTAGTTAGCAATTTATTTAATGAAAACTCCATGAACACTATATAGACATTACAGTGCTGTCACTCACAAATAGCATCTACTGAGAATCATATTGTACAACATGATTAAGTCACTATCTTCATCCTTCAAAGCTTTTGACAAGTCTAATTTCAAACATCAATTTATGTCAATTGTTTTTAAATCATAAAATAGTACAAGTTGGTATAAAGTTCCATATTTTCTCACATAATTGTCACATACTTTTAACCTAAGATTCTTGGAAGATAAGCAGGGTGCGACTATCATGCAAAGAATATTAAAGCTCGATCCTGCAACCTTGGGCACAGCCAGTCGAAATTGCAAACTGATTGTGCGTATGGTTTGGGTGATTGTATGCAAGTTAGGGAGGGTATACGGTAAGAAATAAGAACCAGGGCCTAACATAGTGTTGATCACTCGATCCTTAATACCGAATGATTTTTTCCTACCTTCAGAAATTCTATACATGTAGTAGACTTGCTCTGCATATGACTGTAGAGTGAACTGATCTCCAGGCCTCACTCTTTCTCCCATTCTGGCAGGCCTTTTCAGGCTGCCTGCTTTCACTATTCAATGATTCATTGTAGTTGGATCAGATCTTACAGCTGTAAAACAGTTGTTGGTTTCATTCCAGTTCCCATTTCGGCTTTTCGAAGTGAAATGCCATGTCCTGTGGTTCGGATTCCACGTAAAAAGGAGGTCCCGTGGCTCATGATCTCAAGATTAACGGTCACGTTAAACTACAAGCTTCCTTCCTTTCCTTTCCATTTCGGCTATCTATTTCCTTTCAGTGTTCCTGATGTCGAGGTTGTCTTGTTGCAGGTTTCTTTAGGTAGTGTGGTGTGCAGCAGAGGCCAGACTTTTTTTTATTTACAGGCAATGGGGTCTGCAGAAGTGACAAAAATCTGTTTCAGAAATAATGTGGACATTTTACTTCAAATGAACCACAAACAATATTATAAAAAGCAAAGTACAGTAGTAATTTCTTTACTGAATACTTTCTAATATTTCAGCTTGAATTGACTGAAGGAATTTTGTACAGTATTAATAGGTTTTTAAATTTCTAGAAGTATCTAGTATTTTGTTTTCAGAAATGGTGAAAATTGTGTATCCCATTGTTTAGGAAAACAGTCTTTTTCAGGATTTTCTTTTTTCTGTTGTGTTTATGTAAAAATGGAGGCTTTGACTGGTCAAATGTTTATGCTGTATTTTTTTTTTATTACTTTATGCCAGCAATCTTGTGTAGTTTTATTATGTAGACTGAAATACAGGTAACAGAAGTTACATTTTATTTGAAGTTAATAATAATTTTAAATGAAATTGTTTGGCAAATGAGTATTTTTAGATTTTAAAATGTTTGACCTGTCAAGAAACATGAACCCCAGGTTCCTAGGCTCCTGAGAGGATCTGCCTACTCAACTTATTAAAATGAATTTTGTGTTGCAAACAGAACTAAGTCACTTATCTGTGCCTCTGCTTTCTCCCCCATTCTGTCGTAGCTAAGGTATCGCAATCACGGGTAGTAAGACCCCTCTCCTTTGCTTAATAAGAGAGACTGCAACACACACACAATTGTGGACCGTGCCAGGCAAGTTCTCTGAAGCTTTTCATGTTTTGGGAACTAAATGAGTTTCCAGCCCCTGGTGGAAGGAGGTGGTACGTAACACGCCAAGCTGCATCAGAAATTACTACTGCTAGCTCAGGGTATAAGCCGAATGTTTGCACGTTAAACCTTTACCATGCTGGTAGTTGTCATCTCTGACACAGTTCTCAATTGCGGTATGTGAGCTTCTAGGGCCAGGTATCCGATCATAAAAGGTATGTATGTAACATACTGTATTATTAGGTGCTTGTTCATTGCAAAATGTTTTGTAGTTTTAGCTTTCTTGGACTAATTAGTATATCTCATGAATCTAGTTTGTCAATACTCAAAAGTATTGGACAGTACAGTTAACATTGTTGCAATAGCAAGCACATCGTTTCCTAAGCACCCAAATCGAACACATCAGTGTGCTCGATATGGGTGCTTTGTACTGCTGACTTTAAAAAAATGAATAGAAGGTACATATGTCTCATTGAGCCATTATATAAAGTAAACTTTCATACTCTCACAAGAAAACTGATAACTATGAAACATATTTCCTTCAGTTGTGGCATGAAGTCAGCATCTAGCCATTTGTTAACAAGATCAACCATGGAGAACTTGCACATTTTTTCTTCTTGCTAGTCTTGAGCTTTAATAAGTTGTAAGCTTACAGATGCTTAGATAGACTTGTAAGTACAGACTCAGAATCGTGTCAGTACATCCTCGTGGGTTGATCTTTTTAATCACTGGTATTTTTCTCCTTGATGAAAGTCTATTTTGGAATGTTTCCATCCTTAGGTGAAAGAACTGCTCATGTCATTTGGTCAGCTGCGAGCATTCAACTTGGTCAAGGATTCTGCCACTGGACTGAGCAAAGGATATGCTTTCTGCGAATATGCTGATGTCACAATGACTGATCAGGTGAGTTGTTTTTCGTTCGTTCTGTTGAGCAAATGCCTCTGATTTGCAATGTTAAAAGGACATGCTCTCATTGACTGAAACAGACATGCCAACAGTTAAGAACTAACGTAATACTCATTAATGGTTAGGTGGCTTCCGTGGCGTAGTTGGTAGCATGGTGAGCTTCTATGCTCAAGGTCGTGGGTTCAAACCTGACCGAAGTCGTAAAGTTTTTAAGAGCGCTAAAAATCCCTCAGTATGCCTTCCTTCGGAGGGTAAGTAAAGCCAGCGGGCCCACATCATAGATTTATGACATGTTGCTGATATTGGCTCCGTATTGACACAAATTAATCCAGTGAAATCTAATTTATTATAATCTGCCCTTTCAATACAATTTTAAATTGTATTGAAACTGAGGATTATAATAAATTAGATTTCACTAGATTTATGACATGTAAAAGAACCCTCCACCAGCTAAACTTGTGTGAAGTAAAATTTGTAGGTTAGGTTTTGTTAATGCTCTTTAGTTCCAACGTTCATCACTGGGCGCTGGTTGCAATGGCATCTAGTAGTAGCGAAGTTCAAAGGTAGGTGTCGTGGGTAGCGAAAGTAGGAACTACTTGAAATTGTTCGTCTGAAGTCCTTGCTTGGATTAAAAACAGATACCACACGCTAATACAGTCATCACAACTAACACCGGTTATCAGAAAGATTCTACACACACCCAAAGTACACAGGGCTACATGACTGCGTTGTTGCAGCCCCTAAACTAAGGAACCAACCATCATTAATTGTTATGACCCTGTTACTTTTTTGGTTCTGATTTTATTTTATATAAAATACAGTATACAGTGAAACTACCATTTAACATTTGCCCTGGGACCTGCAGATTTGAGCCTTAAATCGAGGTGAACTTTAAATAGGGGTTTTGTGAAAAATACAATGTAATGCCCTTTTATGGTGAGTTTTACATGTATACATTGACTACTATATGCACAAATTATTCTTCCATATGAGTTTAATTCAATGTATTTATATATCATGATTTAAAAAAAGTTTTCGAAAAATCATCACAATATTCTACTGTGGTACTTTTATATTTTATTCAAAAACGGCTGCAACTGCCTCAAAATACAACTTGTAGGCTATTAAATAATAAACGATAATCTATTAAAAATGAGTATTGAACGTTAACAAGGAAAAAATGTCAACGCCAACTTGAACTAAATAAAACCTCCAACTTTTAGCAAATGTGCTATGAACATTAAAAAATTGAAATATGATACATGGGTTCTTTACAAGAAGAGTTCAGGATCGTTGGTATCGTGGGATGGCAGGCTTGAAGTGTTTTTTTAATTTTATTTTTTATGAAGACCAGTGGGAGTCTTACAATAACATTTACCCTCTCTCCCAAATCCAACTTGTACCGCGAGGAAAGCAGTAAAAATAAGACCTTCTCCGTTATCCTATTCCGTAAACCACGTATTATTTGTGTGTGCCCACTCCACTGTAGTTAGTTTTCAAACAGAAGTATTTTTGTAAATAATTTACATTTATTGTTGACGTCCTATCCAACGTTGCCACATATCTGACATCAAAACAGAGGTGTAGATTTAAAAAATAAAAATAATCTTAGCTCTTTCAAAATTCAAATAAACTCGTAAATTGTTTGCGACCGTAGAAACTTTAAAATGATATACTGTATTTTTATTTCACGCACATACGTTAACGAAGATTTTATTTTCCCGGCCCAAAAATCGAGCCTAAATTGGAGGCTAGCGCAGTTATTACCAACACTTTCTTGTTCAAATAAAGGAACTGAGGTTAAGTTATCTGACGTTAATCTGATGCTAGTATTTAATTTCAAAGGAGTACCGAATGTAATATCTGTTTTGAAGGAATCAACTGATTGTGTACTTCATAAGGCATCTAACGAAGTCTAGCTAGCCGTATCCGCGGGATGATATTCGGCCAAATGTACGAGATGCCATGCCATCAAAAAATCGTTTTGTCATTTCGTGACATTAACTCGCAATTGGACGGATGGGGTGGATTTATTAATTGATAAATCTTTCAAAAACCGCGAAAGGAATTGAAATATTTTTCATTAACTAGTCGCCTGTTCCTTTAACTTAACTCACGATTATAACAAATGGGACAGCTCATCTGCGGTACGCCTGCAGTGATTGGTCAGTTTTTCAAGTTTCCTGTGTGACTGGCCAATAACAGAGTGTCTTCTCGCGGATGTTTGGGAGTACAGCGTTCTGACGGGCGCTGAGTTTCAAGCAAGTTGTTACACACGTAGGCTAGCAGCATCTACGGGACGGTACATGGCCAAATGTACGAGACGGCTTGCCGTTAAAAGCTTGCTTTGTCATTTCGTTCCGATAACTCAGAATTGGAAAAATATGGTGGATTTACTGTTTGATTAAGTTTTTAAAAGCCAGCTAAAGGGATTGATATATTTTTCATTAACTATTCCTTCCTTGTTCCTTTAACTCGACTCATGATAATAAATGCGCCTGAACTCGCCTGCGGTACGCCTGCAGTGATTGGTCAGTTTGTCAAGGTTGCTGTGTGACTGGCCAATAACAAAGAGTCTTCTCGCGGATGTTTGGAAGTACAGCTGGAACACGCGTACATATTCATACATTTCCTTGGGCAATTAAGACTAAGATCAGGACACGCGTGTGTATCTAATGTCTCGCCGTTGTGCGGCAATAACTTGACTTTTTTTTTTAAGCTTGTTCCCATTCACAACAAATTGTGGCACGGCTTAGTGATTTATCTTACGTCATCGTAGAGGGTGTGACGTCATACTCTTCAAGAAGGAAGGGAGAAAATACCAACTTGCATATTGTTTGGGACTCTACCAACGTTAAATCGACACAGATTTTATTCCAGGGTTCCAAGAATTCGAGCCTAAAATGGAGGTCAAACATAAAATCGACAAATGTTAAAATGAAGCCTGATATACTGTACATTGCGTCTTATGGGGATAATAGCCGGGACCTACGGAAATGTACGTTAATTGCGGTTAAACGTTATTTCGAGAAACATTAAATCAGGAGTTCACTGTATATATGAGTGTTGGCACTTAATACCTTCAGGTACATTCATCAAAAAGGACATAAAGACTGCCAAGTGCTATCCAGGTTGTATGTTTGGGATTTTTAGTTTCTTGTTTGATTATGTCAAGGATTATAAATGTGTGTAGCTGAGGAAGGGCACACTCAAAACTTGTACAGTATAACGTTTAATTTAAATAACCAATTATGTGAGCTTTTTGTATAGAGTGGGTGGGCCACCATAAAAATTATATTAATGTTGGTTTTAAATTGGCAATTAAATGCAAAATCAACAATTTTTTTTAACTAATTGCTTTTTTTTTCTTCAAAAGTAGTATTGTATTTTTTTTAAATAAATTGGTAAGATATTTAAAGTGTTAATTCTTCGGTAAAAAGTCTATATTTTGAATTGAACTAGGATTTTTTTCTTTATTTATACTTGGAAAGCTTATCTTTTTTTTCCAGCTAAAGATCAAAGTGTAAATACGTCGCTGATTTGTATATTTTTGTAAATCACAAGGCGAGTGTGGTGACTAAATTATATCATTTTATGGAATAGCGGCTTTCACTGCTAAGAAATTAACACCAACAAATCTTACATGTTTTGTTCTTTATGTTGCGGAGTTTCACTGTAGCGAGGTCCAGACAAGGTGTACCTAACATCTGTTGATGAGCCCAGGGCGTAAGCCTAGAAGATTGGCTATTGTAATATATTAATTGCATGTAATATTCCACATAATCTTTGCTTTAAAATGTTAAATTTGTGTTGTACAAGGCTATGAACCTGAAATGTTCCAGGCTATAGCAGGTTTGAACGGCATGCAGCTTGGAGATAAGAAGCTGATAGTGCAGCGTGCAAGTGTCGGAGCCAAGAACGCTCAGATTGGTCAGCAGGCTCCAGTGCAGATCCAGGTTCCTGGCCTCACTATGGTGGGAGGTGCTGGGCCAGCCACTGAGGTAGATTATAATATTATTTGTGGATTTTATTTTCCTTATATTCTGGAAAGTATTTAGATTATTGTATTTTGATTTTATTTCCAGGTACTTTGCCTATTAAACATGGTAACTCCCGAGGAGCTACGGGATGAGGAAGAGTACGAAGACATTTTGGAAGACATCAAGGAAGAATGCAACAAATATGGCGTGGTACGGTCCGTCGAGATTCCAAGACCCATTGAGGGAGTGGATGTGCCTGGTTGTGGGAAGGTATGTTTTTCTATTCACTAGTAATTTCTTGTTAAGAGTTTGTGGTTTATGCGAAATTTGTCTAAAACATCATGTTCTTCAACCCTATGATGGGTTTTAGGGGTATTTAATTAGCAATAAATCGTGAAATTCTTAGTTTTCTGCGGAATAAACAAATTTTAGATCAACTGTCTATACTTTCATAAGAACAGTAATACCATATTTACTCAGCTATAGAACCCACTTTATTCCTAAATTTTTAGTTTTAAAATTGGGTGAGTACTATAGATGCGAACTTCGCAAAAATCCATTATTTTGGGAAAGGGAGAGAGTGAAAATAGCTTTTTTTTTTATGCTACATAGTATTATCGTCATCGTCGGCCGATACTCGTATCCGAGTTTACGCTTCTCGCCTGCAGTTCCATAATCTTCAGTCCAGGTTTCACATCCCTAGAGTAGCGTAGAAATAACAACAGCTTGGTCCACCAATACTTTCATGCAGATAGTGTACTTAGATCTTTGTTCAGAAACACACGATGTGAGAGACGTCCAGAAGCCACATGGGCAGCCTGTATTCTATTTTCCACGTCCTCCTCAGAGGTACAGTTCGCTGATAGAATACTACCAAGGTACGAGAAGTGTTCCACCTTTTCCACAGCTGAGCCAGATGTTATCAAAATCTGGGGGGATGGTTCCAGGAGCAGGCTGAGTTAGCACTTTGCTTTTCTGAATGTTGACAGTCCAGCCAAAACGTTCATAAGCTCTATTGAAACATTTGGCAGACTGCTGAAGCCCTTCTGGTGTGTGGGCTGGAGAAGCATTGTCATCTGCATATTGCAATTCTGTGACCTGGTTGAAGAGCCCCCCCCCCCCCCATCATACCATTCCCCCCATCATACCAATATTTAATTTCCACACCTGAGTTGTTTTCAGGCCATGTCTCATTAAGCATAGCTGCCAGATAAATACAAGTATTATTTATTTAATGAAAATAAACTTAAGTTTATCAGCAATGATACACCACAACATCTGCGCAGCGAGTTCCGCCAAGACCGAAGCTACTACCATAAAGATGGGCGTGACCAGTAGAACATGCGGGCTGAATACAAAATCTCTACCTATAACACGTTCTTCGAAATACACCGCAGAGTGTAGACTGGCATGCGTATGCCGCCGGTCACTAGCGTCTCGTCCTTACGTGAATGCGGCAGCACCGCACGTGTGTCCGGCCGGCCACCTCTCGCATAGCATGAGTCATAGCCCTTGCGCACAGAAGGAAAGAGAGACCTCTATCTTCAAACAAGGTCACGCCTTGTAAGCAACAGAGTTCGCTTATCATTGAATGGTGTGGCCCAAATAGCCAACAATGATCCAACATCTGGTATACAAAGACAAAGTATATTCCATGATTATTGCCAACCACCTCTGAAAGAATATCGCACTTCCCCTGCGATTGTTTTGCCTGACCAACCGCCGGCCGTATCCCATCCACGCGGAGCTGCTCGCGCCGCGATCATTGCTAGACAATGACGGAAAGGACACTCAATAATTAAGGAGGGGTACTATAAGCGATTTCCAAGAATTTTGTATTTTGGTGGGGGGGGGGGGGGTCCTAAGCAAGGACTGGGATTCAGAAGGTTTCAACTGCACAGGTGCCAATTATTACGGATTTCAGCTCACGATTAGGGCATTACGGTCGAATGGGAAATTATTACGGAAAAGTGACATCACGAAAAAAATACATCTCTATGAGAGAATAAAAAAAAGGACTGTTACAGGGTGTTCACCGGTAAAGAAAAGTAATGAAAAACTAGCTAATTTTACAAACAGGTAACGAAAGTAAAAGTAACTAATCTTTATGTCTGCATAGTTGGCGGTAACGAAAATTCGCAGAAGTCGGTTTAAATCGTCTAAACTCACGCCGCGTGGTTCACAGATTGCGATGGAGCCGATTGCGTATGCTATATTTCCCCGTGCCCAACCTTAAGGAAATGCATACGGAGGATACCTTGAGTGGTATACATCGGTCCAACGTATAATTTCGGTATCGAGAAGAGTTTTTAGTTTTGTGTGATATTTTTCTGCATTACTAGGAAACCTGACTTTCCGCGAGACGTTTATTCGCGTAAACTACCGAAACTCAACAGAAACCCCTCATTTCTGTTATTGACCTCTAAATTTGGAGACTATCTCAAATTGCAGTCCAGCAATAACGTGAAATAATCTAATGTCGCAATCTTGCGAAATGATACAGTTTCGAAAAAAGAATCCCGAAAATGCTTCAAAATAGATTTATTTTAAAACTCTATCCGTCTCAAAAATTTGCGACATCCAGTATGGTTAATTCGAAATTCCGTTATGTAGACTTTTCCTTCGAACTTTGGTTCCATCGGATAATGTAACCGGTTATTATCTCGAAAACTTGTATAATTCGTGATTCGAATTCGAAAGAAAATGTGCCCTCTTGTCGTATTATTCGTGCAATCCTATCAGAATAATTCGTAATATTCGATACCTACTTAGAACGTTCATCCTCCGAACTCGCATGCTCAAGACGGCCGGCTGACTGCACGACTTGCCTGCGGGAATCTCGTCAAACGGACCGAGATCGATGCCAGTTGCGTAAAATCATAAAACACGTGCCCAATCGCGAACTAGTGACCACGAGGACTGCGGGAATCCTGTCAAAGGTGATTGGGCACCCATCACGAAACATCCTGAAACCAACTCGTCATTTTTCCCGTGACTGTATACTTATTTAAACACATAGTGCTAAATGTTGCGGCATAACTTAAACGCTTACGGGGAGCGAGAAGTGCGTCAACCCTTTTAGAAATGACAGTCTACGTAGCATCGCGATACTCATTTCTCCTCGTGATCCACCGTGAACTCCCAACCACAGCATAGGGACAGCGGGAATCATGGCGCCGACCATACATCATGTCGATAACTGCTCGTGAATTTTAGCCATGCACAACCTCGAGCTTGCCTCCGCCATTCTGCCAGGACATATAGACAGGCAGACAATCGTTGATCGGCCGGGTGCGGCGCCAATTGCATATTATCGCGTTCTCAGTGACCAACCGCGAGGACATCGTGATTCTCGTATAACGACCGAAAGCGGCAGCGATTGCATTAAAACGCGATATTTCTCCGCATTCGATGACGAGAACAACTGGATTCTTGTCAAACGTACAGCAAGTTGCGCCGATTGCGTAATTATGCTATAATTTCAAGGACAATGGAAATCTCGTCGATCGGCTAAAAGTGACACCAATTATGTAAATAGTGATTTTTTCAGTGTTCTATCGTGAAAACTACGGGAATCTCGTCAAACGGCTGAGCCCAGCGCCGATCTTGTAACATCTCAATATTTTTCTTTTTCTTAGAATGAAGGTTTCCTATTCATCTCGAGATTATTTTGTTCAAAGATTCCCAAGTTTGGTCAAGGAAAGTGAAAATGACAAACTTGAAGAGGAATTTGCTGTTTATCAGTGTGGTACTTTCCCTGAATATATTTAAAAGGACCTAGAATTGATGTAAACTGGGGCAAAATTGCTGAGCTTAAAAACGAAAGTGGATAGTTCAAGTATAAAACTTTAAGTAATGTGGTATTTGCAATATTACTTGTACCTCACAGTAACTCTCCCACAGAAATAATTTTCAGTGTTGTTAGGAAAAATCAGACAGAATTCAGACCTACATTAAGCACATCTACACTGGAATCGCTTATGATTCAGAAGGCGAAAATGTCATCGTAGGGGGAAGTATGTTACAAGAAAACCAGTTACTGGATGCAAAACAAGCTACAAGGATTTTTTTTTATCACAGAACTAGCAGGTAATGTGCAAATTTTATCGTGTAATATGATATTCTTTACTACCTTTAGGTTGCTTCCGGGTAGGGCAAAGATGGTGTCATTATCGAGAAGGGAGGAGCAATCTTTGGATTTGACGAGAAAATTTTTCAGTGGGTGGGGGGCAATATAAGGGATTACTGATAACCCACTTCAAAGGTTGGCACCTCTGCAACTGACGGTATTTCTTTCTCGGTCAGCAACCAAAATGCTAAATTTTTACGAAATTGAACGTTTGCCTGCTCAATTCCAGGATTTCTTTGTATATGTGTATTAGTACGCTGGGGGCTTCAATTGAGTAGAAGTATGTTACGTTCCTCTATTCTAGTTTTCCATTTTTGTAAATATACCAACGTGCAATTTTATATTAAGTTGTATTGCTACATGTAATGTTACACTAAATATTTATATTAACCAATTTGCTACAGCATAATATTTTGTATTTTTAAATGCTAAAACCACAAACTCTTCTTATAATATGTAGAAGACAGGTAGTAAGCAGCGAGTTACCAAGTGGGAGCAATGTTGACACAAATTATACATATTTTTGGGTGATATTTCATTAGTGGAGAAATGTATTACAATGGTCTAGATGGTGCTGTAGAATGGATTGAAAGGGAGGGAGAGAAAGGCACAGCCCACAGTATGCCTCCTTCCCAGGGACCATTCTTCTCCACTGTTTGCGACATTCTTTTGTTTATTAATGGTGCTCTTACCTGTTGAGTCATTGTTTACCATCTGTCTTCTCCACTCCTTGTTAGCTTTTCCTACTTGAATATTTGTCTTATGTTTTGATCTGACATTTACTTCTACATGGGTTATGTTCAAAGGTATTCGTGGAGTTCAACTCGATCATCGACTGTCAGAAAGCACAGCAATCTCTCACGGGTCGCAAGTTCAACAACCGTGTAGTGGTGACATCATACTTTGATCCAGATAAATATCACCGGCGAGAGTTTTAAGTGTTGGCACATCCCTTTCTTCTGTTCTGCTCCAAACGGCAATGACAAGACTTTAGTAAGAACTAAATTGCTCTTTGTGAAGTGTGCAGTACACTCCATCTTATGATTGTGTTCTAGATCCAGGTGTTCTTGTGTAAAATTGTAATCGCCTGTTCGGCTGTATTGTGACATGGATGCTTTCCAGGAACTTGACTGGAATGCATTCTTCGAAAGTATTGTGAATGACATAAAATGCCCTGTCAGCTGGTCTGATGCCTCCACTGAAGCCAATCATATTGTTTTGTACCTGAATGTTCATGGCCTTGTTCAAATCATTATGGCGGCTATGAAGATGTGTTTTGGGGTTGGGTTGTATTGCATATGCAATATTATGCAACCTGAATTTGTGTGTCATTTTGACTTTGATCAGAATAAAAACAGTGAAGTGTGTATGTTGTAGAAGAATATTTTACTTGGACATTTTTTATGGATGGGCCTAAATGATAGTACTATGTATTGTTCTTTGTGCTGTATACTGCAAGACATATTGTTATTGTACAACCTGTGAAAACCTAGGTGTTATTTGTTTATTACATTAGTGCAAAAGTTGGTGTAGCAAATTCATTAATTGTTAACCAGTGTGAGAATGTGTTGATTGGCAAGTATTCAACATACTTGGTAATTTTGGGAATTACGTGCAGTTTATTACATTACTCAGCAGGCAAAGAACGCTTGATGCTCTAGTATTGGCATCAGACCAACTCCCTAATATGTGTAAATGTCATCCCAGATCGTTAATAAGATGTAAAAATTTTTAATGCCCTCCAGTGGAAATTTTATCCTTTCACCATATTTGTAAAATTATATTCTTTCTTTTGTGGTAAATTTGATTTTGAATCCTAGTTTCTGGTCACTGCCACATCTATGTCTGTTGTATGCTGCTATTAATATGACTGTTAATGATCCCCAATGGAATCCCTGGTTTCCACTTCGAGGTGACTGGAATAATGTTGTATATTGCAATAAAGTTTAAACTGTGGACTCATGTTTCTCCTTTTTGTCTCTAGCTGAAAATACAATTTGGACTAGCAAACTACTTAATTCTTCATGTTAACCTGGCATGGAAACATCATTCCATCACAAAAATATTAAATAACAATTTATCTTCTGAGATGAACTACTTTTTTTTCTTTCTTTGCATGGTCTTATACATTCATTCATTTAGTTTTATTTGTAATTGGGGCTAATTCCATTGGGGCAAATTACACATACACAGAAATTTAATAATGATGGTTGGTTGGTTCCTCAGTTTAGGTGCTGCGACAACGCGGTCCTGTAGCCCCGTATACTTGGGGTGTGTGTAGAATCTGTCTGATAATCTGTGTTAATTGTGATGACTGTGTGTGTTATCTGTTTTCAATTCAAGTGAGGACTGCAGACATTGAATTTTTTCAAGTAGTTCCTACTTTTGCCTCCAAACGTCACCGTCGACAACTAGTTCAGAACTTGGATTACCAGATGCCACCACTGTCGGCTCCTGGCGACGAACATCAGAACCTAAGAGCGTTCGTTGAATGTTTAACCTATATATAATATAGCTTCACACAGGTGTAATTAGTGGAAGGTTCTTTAACATGCCATAAATCTACGACATGGTACCGCCGGCTTTACTTCCCCTCCGAAGGAAGGCATACTGAGGGATTTTTAACACTCTTAAAAGAACAGAGAACAGAGTAAAAGAACAAGTCCAACCCCTCCTCCACGTGGTGGGAGACGGGCAACGGCATGAAGTAGGGGATTGCCTGTAGGGGTGAAGTACAGTGGGGACTTTGTGTGCCCCGGGACCGCTACGGTAGCTGTGAAGGCTCTATGGGAACCCTGAAAAGTGACGGCTGACGGGGCTCTGGTGAAGCTACGATAGGCCTAGCAAGCCAGTAGTGGATATCATATTTGCTTTCAAACCAGGAACGGGCCTCGGAAAGGACGGATGCAAACGACGACGACCCGGATATGCTAATGGACTACGAGTTGGGACATTAAACATACAGACACTGACAGGAAAGGTGGAGGAGATTGTAGATGTGATGGAGAGAAGAAAACTGGATGTACTGGGCTTGGCAGAAACAAGATGGAAAGGAGAAGGTCGCAGAGAACTGAGGAAAGGGTACCGGTTGTACTGGAGTGGGAACAGTGAAGGAAGGAGCAGCGGAGTAGGAGTAGTTGTGAGAGATGGAATGAAGGAAGAGGTAAAGGGAATAAGTGACAGGATCATGAAGATCAGAGTAACTGTAAAGGGAAGAAGCCTGGCGATAGCCCAGGTATATGCCCCTCAAGTTGGATGTACAGCTCAAGAGAAGGAAGACTTTGAGGAGGAGCTACAACAGCAGTTGAATGGGCAGAGCATCATTGTCATGGGAGATTTGACAGGGTTGATACGCAACCGGGAGAACCGGGAAAAGTCAGGGATTTTTGTTGCGGTCAGGGAAAACCTGGAAAACCGGGAAAAGTCAGGGAATTTTGTAAAAAAAAAACGAAAGAGAGAGAGAAAGAAGAAAAAGAATTATTAAGGTTGGACAGTTATTTTTTGGTTGGTATACCAAGATGTCTACTGGTAACGAAATAGTAACTAATTTTACAAACGGGTAACGAAAGTAACGAAAAGTAGCTAATTTTTATGTCTGGATAGCTGGAGGTAACGAAAATTCGCTAAGGTCTGTTTAAATCATTTAAACTCGCGCCGCTAGGCTCACAGATTGTGATGAAGCGAGTTTCACGCAAGCAGTGCCGATTGCGTAGGCTGCCCAGTGCACGAACTCAAGGAAATGCATACTGAGGATACCTTCTGCAGAGGTGCCAACTATTACGGATTGTCCGTAATTATTACGGATTTCAGCTCACGATTACGGTCGAAGGGGAAATTATTACGGAAAAGTGACATCACGAAAAAAAATACATTTCTATGAAAGAAAATAAAGGAAAGTTACAGGGTGTCTACCGGTAACTAATAAGTAGCTAATTTTACAAACATGTAACGAAAGTAATAGTAGCTAATTTTTATGTCTGCATAGTTGGAAATAACGAAAATTCACCGAGGTCTGTTTGAATCGTCGAAACTCGCGCCGTTTGGCTCACAGATTGCGATGGAGCCGATTGCGTAAGCTATATTTCTCCGTACCCGACCTCAAGGAAATGCATACTGAGGATACCTTGAGTGGTATAAATCGGTCCAACGTATAATTTCGGTATCGAGAAGAGTTTTTAGTTTTGTGTGAAATATTTTTCTGCATTATTAGGAAACCTGACTTTCCGCGAGACGTTTATTCGCGAAAACTTCCGAAACTCAACAGAAACCTCTCATTTCTGTTATTGACCTTTAAATTTGGAGACTATCTCAAATTGAAGTCCAGAAATAACGCGAAATAATTAAATGTCGCAATCTTGCGAAATGATACAGTTTTGAAAAAAGAATCCCGAAAATGCTTCGAAATACATTTTTTATTTTAAAAATCTATCCGTCTCGAAAATTAGCGACATCCAGTATGGTTAATTCGAAATTCCGTTACGTTAACTTTTCCTTCGAACTTTGGTTCCATCGGATAATTTAACCGGTTATCTCGAAAACTTGTATAATTCGTGATTCGAATTCGAAAGAAAATTTGCCCTCTTGTCGTATTATTCATGCAATCCCATCAGAATAATTCGTAATATTCGATACGGTACCTACTTCAAACGTTCATCCTCCGAACTCACATGCTCAAGATGACCGTCTGACTGCACGACTTACCTGCGGGAATCTCGTCAAACGGACCGAGATCGATGCCAGTTGCGTAAAATCATAAAACCCGTGCCCAATCGCGAACTTGTGACCACGAGGACTGCGGGAATCCCGTCAAAGGTGTTTGGGCAGCCATCATGAAATATCCCGAAACCTACTCGCCATTTTCCCCATGACTGTAAAAAGCGTACGGGATCGAGAAGTGCGTCAACCCTTTTAGAAATGATAGTCTACGTAGCATCGCGATACTCATTTCTCCTCGTGATCCACCGTGAACGCCCAACCACAGCATAGGGACGGCGGGAATCATGGCGCCGACCATACAACATGTCTATAACTGCTCGTGAATTTTAACCATGCCCATCCTCGAGCTTGCCACCGCCATTCTGCCAGGGCAATCGTTGAATGGCCGAATGCGGCGCCGATTGCATATTATCGCGGTCTCGGTGTCCAACCGCGAGGACATCGTGATCCTCGTATAACGACCGAAAGCGGCAGCGATTGCAATACATCGCGATATTTCTCCGCATTCGATGACGAGAACAACTGGATTCTTGTCGAACGTACAGCAAGCGGCGCCGATTGCGTAATTATGCTATATTTTCCCGTGTCCACCTCTAGGACAATGGAAATCTCGTCGATCGGCTAAAAGTGACACCAATTATGTAAATAGCGATTTTTCTCAGTGCTCGATCGTGAAAACTACGGGATTCTCGTCAAACGGCTGAGGTCAGCGTCGATCGTGTAAAATCGCGATATTTTCTTAGAATGAAGGTTTCCTATTCATCTCTTGATTATATTGTTCAAAGATTCCCAAGTTTGGTCAAGGAAAGTGAACAGGAATTTGCTGTTTATCAGTGTGATACTTTCCATGAATATATTTTACAAGGACATAGAATTGATGTAAACTGGAGCAAAATTACTGAGCTTAAAAATGGAAGTGTATAAAACTTTAAGTAATGTGGTATTTGCAATATTACTTGTACCTCACAGTAACTCCCCCACAGAAATAATTTTCAGTGTTATTAGGAAAAAATCAGACACCATTCAGACCTACATTAAGCACATCTACACTGGAATCGATTATGATTCAGAAGGTGAAAATGTCATTGCTGGGGGAGGTATGTTACAAGAAAACTTTCACGAAAAACCAGTTACTGGGTGCAAAACAAGCTAGAAGGATTCTTTTTAAATTACAGAACTAGCAAGTAATATGCACATTTTATTGTGAAATGTGATATCTTTACTATAGGGTGCTTCCGGGTAGGACAAAGATGGTGTCATTATCGAGAAGGGAGGAACATGCTTCGGATTTGACGTGAAAAATTTTCAGTGGGGGGGGGGGGGGGGGGCAATATAAGGGATTACTGATAACCCACTTCAAAGGTTGGCACCTCTGCTTCTGTGGTACTGTATACATCGGTTCAACGTATATTTTCGGCATCAGGAAGAGAGTTTAATTTTGTGTGTAATGTTTTTCTGTATTATTCGGAAACCTGACTTTATGCGAGACGTTTATTCGCGATAACTTCCGAAACTCAACAGAAACCTCTCATTTCTGATATTGACCTCTAAATTTGGATATCTTAAATTAAAGTCCAGAAATAATGCGAAAAAATCGCAAAAATGCTCCGAAATTCATAGACAACGGTATATTTTAAAAATCTATCCGTCTCGTAAATTTGCGACATCCAGTTTGGTTAATTCGAAACTCCGTTATATGTCTATTTTTCCTTCGAACTTTGGTTCTATTGGATATATAATCTAACCGGTTATCTTGAAAACTTGTATAATTTGAATTCGAAAGAAAATGTGCCTCTTGTCGTATTATTCGTACAATCCTCTCTGAATGATTCGTAATATCCGATACCTACTTCGAACGTTCATCCTCCAAAATCGCCATCCTCAAGACGGCCGGCTGACCACATGACTTGCCTGCGGGAATCTCGTCAAACGGACTGAGATCGACGCCAGTTGCGTAAAAGTCATAAAACACTTGCCCGGTCGCGAACTTGTGTCCACGAGGACTGCGGGAATCCTGTCAAAGGTGGTTGGGCACCCATCACGAAACATACCGAAACCCTGCTCGCCACTTTTCCCATTACCGTATACTTAAAAGTGTACGAGGAGCGAGAAGTGCATCAACCCACTTAGAAATAACAGACTACGTAGCATCGCGATACTCATTTCTTCTCGTGAACCACCGTGAACTTCCAACCACAGCATAGGGACAGCGGGAATCACGGCGCCGACCATACAACATGTCCTTAACTGCTCGTGAATTTTAACCATGCCCAACCTCGAGCTTGCCTCCGCCATTCTACCAGGACAGATAGACAGGCAGACAATCGTTGAACGGCCGGATACGGTTGTTTGTTTGAGTCTTCAGTCTTTTGACTGGTTTGATGCAGCTCTCCATGTCTCCCTGTCCTGAGCTAATCGTTTCATCTCTACATAGCTACCACACCCTACATCCGAGGCAATCTGTTTAACATATTCTAACCTTGGTCTACCCCTACAGTTCTTGTCCTCGACCCTTCCTTCCATAACTAAGCTTGCTATTCCTGAGTGTCTTAATATGTGTCCTACCAACCTATCTCTTCTCTTAATTAGCAGTCGCCAGAAACATCTCTCCTCTCCCACTCGTCTTAATACCTCTTTGTTTGTAACCCTATCTACCCATCTGATCTTCATCATTCTCCTGTAACACCACATTTCAAATGCTTCAATTCTCCTCTTTTCTGCTGCACCAATAGTCCAAGTTTCACTTCCATAGAGCACCACGCTCCAGACAAAGGCTTTCAAAAATGACTTCCTAATACCTAAATCTATATTCGATGTCAGCAGATTCCTTTTTTGTAGAAATGCTTTTCTTGCCTGAGCCAACCTACTTTTTATATCCTCTTTGCTTCGTCCATCACTGGTTATTCTGCTTCCTAAGTAACAGAAGTCTCCTACTTCCTTCAGCTTTTCACCTGCCAATTTGATCTCCATAGAGGTTTCTGATTTATTTCGGCTGCATTCCAGTATTTTTGTTTTACATTTATTAATTTTCATCATGAATTCTTTCTGTAAGACGGAGTCCATACCATTCAAAAACTCATTCAAATCCTCAGGCTTGTTGGCCAAGATGACGATGTCATCAGCAAATCTCAGAGTTGAAATTATTTCTCCTTGAATCTTCACTCCCACTTTAAATTTTTCTCTAATTTCCTTCATTGCTTGTTCAATGTAAAGATTGAAAAGCATGGGTGATAAGTTGCAGCCTTGCCTTACACCTTTCTGAATACCAGCTTCTCTCTCATGTCCTTCAGCTCGAATGACTGCTGTCTGGTTTCTGTATACATTGTATATCACCCTCCTATCCCTGTACTTTATTCCAATCGATTTCAAAATGTCAAACAATTTAGTCCAATCAACGTTATCAAAAGCCTTTTCTAAGTCTACAAAAGCCATGAACGTTCTCTTATCTTTCTTATTCTACCTTCCAAAATCAGCCTAAGACTTAGTACAGCTTCCCTTGTTCCTACATTTCTCCTGAAACCAAACTGGTCTTCACCCAACTCCGTTTCTATCTGGCTCTCAATCCTCTTGTAAATTATTCTAGACAGGATCTTTGAAGCATGAGTAATCAAGCTGTTTGTACGGTAATCTTCACATCTGTCAGCTCCCACTTTCTTTGGTATTATCCGGTGCCGATTGCATAATATCGCGTTCTCAGTGTCCAACTGCGAGGGCAACGTGAATCTCGTAAAACGACCGAGAGCGGCAGCGATTGCGATACATCGCGATATTTTTCCGCATTCGATGACGAATACAACTGGATTCTTGTCAAACGGACAGCAAGCGGCGCCGATTGCGTAATAATACTCTTATTTTTCCGCGCCCGACCTGAAGGACAATAGAAATCTCGTCGAACGACTAAAAGTGATACCGATTATGTAAATAGCGATTTTTCTCCGTGTTCGATCGTGAAAACAACAAATCGCGTCTTAACGGCTGAGACCAGCGCCGATCGTTTAACGTCTCGATATTTCTCCGTACTTGACTGCGAAGACATGATTCGGTGACGATCACGCAACGTCGCATATATTTCGTGATCTTCCACGGGGACAAAGGAAATCTCCCCAAACGGCAGAGATCAGAGCAACTTCTTAGTAATCATAACTTCTCGAACACAAGGCGGCATATTAACTGAAACAACTCATTTGATATTAATTATCTAACGTTAGAATAAAATGTATCAGTTGATAGTTTCTAGATACTTTTATCGTGATTGACTAGAAAGTAAGAATTGGTGACTGATTCTCCTCAGTTATTTTTTAAAATTGATGTTAGCAAATTAACATTTATTGTAAAAATTTGTTTCTGTTTTTATCGTAATAAACGTTATTTGTTACAGTAAGGAACTGTTTTTTTTTTTGTTATTTGTTTTTATACTTATAAAGAAACGCGTTAAGACCTGTTTATATAATGAAACTTTGCTCGGATATTTTTTATCACTATTATTTTCATCTACTACAACATTTCTCCTCGCGTCTAAGAATAGCCTTGCACAAATAATTAGTCTAAAATCAGTTTTTCTAACTTGATCTTAATCGATCATACAGAATAAGGTTTCCTAAAGGTAAATGCACTTCTGCTAAGTTTGGAAAACCTAAGGAAAAGCGAGGTAAATGTCGTCCCTCTGGTTAATGAATTTTCTATTCTTTGCTCTGGAAAATCGGGAAATAAACGACTCTGCGGTCAGGGAATTTTTTAAATTTTGGTCTGGGAAACCGGAAAAAGTCAGGGAAATTTGAAATCCTGAAAAGCGTATCAACCCTGTTTGAATGCACATGTAGGAAGTGAAAGACAAGGATATGAAAATGTATTGGGAGCAGAAGGATGGGGTAGCAGGAATGAAGAAGGGAGAAAGTTGCTGGATTTTTGCAAGAGAAACGGTTTAGTGGTAGGCAACTCCTGGTTCCGGAAGAAAGAAAGCCACAAGGTAACGTGGTACAGCAGTGATTTAACAAAGAAATCTTTGGTAGATTACATGCTGTACGACTGGGAAATGAAGAGAAGTGTCAGAGATATAAAGGTAATACCATCAGAGGCCTTAGATAGCGACCACAGAATACTTGTAATGAACCTGGGAGTTGTTAAGGATAGCAAGAGGACAGAGTACCAGGTAAGGAGAATCAAAGTATGGAAACTCAAGGAAAATGAAGTCAAAGAAGAATTCCAGAAGATAATAAGGGAAAAGATGCCAACAGACAATCCTAAAACAGGGGAAGAGGAATGGAAGCAATTCAAAAACACAATGGTGGAAGCTGCAGTGGCAGTATGTGGAAGAACAAGCAACAGAAAGCGGTGTAAGGAGACACCATGGTGAAATGAGAGTAAAAGAAGCTGTGGGAAGGAAGAACAAGGCTTTCAGAGTGTGGTTCCAGGAAAGAACTGATCTGGCAAGGGAAGATTATAAGATAAAGAAGAAAGAAGCAAACAAGATTGTCGCAGAAGAGAGGAAGAAGTGGATGGTAAAGTGGACAGAGATGATGGAGGAAGACAGCAGAGGAAATAAGAAAGTACTTTATGGGATGGTCAAAAGTAAGAGAAGAGGTCTGCGAGAGGATGTGGTAATGATGGACAAAAACGGAACTGAGGTACACAACAAAGAGACACTCAAGACAGTGTGGAAAGAGTACTTTGAGGATTTGCTGAATCCAAATGGTCATAGGGAGGAAGACAATGTATTGGAAGATGGAGAAGACAACACAGGAATGGAAAAGGACCTGACTTGGAGAGAACTGGAAATGGCTATAGACAAGATAAAAGGAGGAAGGGCACCAGGAGTGGATGAAGTGAGTGTTGAAATGGTGAAGGCAGCAGGGGAGGTTGGGAAACAGTGGCTGTACCGTGTGATGAGGGTGATATGGAAGAAGAAAAAGACCCTAGAAGATTGGAAGAAAGGATTAATTGTCCCAATATTTAAGAAAGGAGTGCAGAAATTACAGGGGAGTCACACTCATACCTCACTGTGCCAAGATATATGAAAAGATATTAGAAAGTAGAATACGAGCCAAAGTGGAGAGAAAATTGAGAGGAACAGTATGGATTCAGACCTGGGAGATCAACAGTGAATCTCATATTTTCAGTGAGACAGCTCCAGGAACACCACTACGAATTTGGAGAGGATCTGTTGATGGCCTTCCTGGACATCGAAAAGGCCTATGATAGTGTGTGTAGGGAGAAGGTTTGGAAAGCAATGGAAAACATGGGAGTGGAAAAAGAAACTGTAGGCAGAGTGAAGGAGATGTATTGTGGAAGTGTGAGTTGTGTGAAAGTTGGAGGGGAAAGAACAGACTGGTTCAGACAAATGAGTGGCCTGAAACAGGGTAGTGCGCTGTCACCCCTTCTCTTTATTGTGGTTATGGACGAGGTAATGACACGGATAGCAGGAAAGATAGGAGAAGATAAGATGAAGGCAATGGTGTTTGCAGATGATCTCATGGTCTGGGGAAACAAGGAGGAGGAAATCCAGGAGCAACTGAAGGCTTGGGAAGAAACAGTGGGAGAGTACGGATGGAAGTTCAACATCAGTAAATGTGAGATCCTGTTAACAACCAGGAAAAAGGACAGACCAATGAGTGGGATAACACTTGGAGGTGGACAGCTGAAGAAGGTGGAAAGTCTCAAGTACTTGGGAAGTATAGTGGAGGAAAATGGGAGAAATGACAAAGAGATTACGGAACGTGGCAGACAGGCAGAAGCATTTCTGAGAAGCATTAGGAGCTTAGTGTGGAATAAAGATGTCCCACAAAAAAGCAAGGAAGTGTTATACAGAAGCTACTATATCCCGATACTGACCTATGCTTCAGAAACGTGGACAATGAAGAAAAGAGACATAAGCAGAATACAGGCAGGTGAAATGAAGTTCCTGCGAAGTAGGATCGGAGTAACAAGAAGAGACAGGGTGAGGAATGAAAAGGTCAGGGAAATGGTGAAAGAGGAGCCCTTGCAAGGTAGGATTGAGACATCAAGACTGAGGTGGTATGGACACTTAAAGAGAATGGATGAGAAGAAGATTCCCAAGAGGATACATGAGATGCAGATGCAGAAGAAACGACCAAGGGGAAGACCAAGAGATCGATGGCTGAAAGGAGTGGAGGAATGTGTCAAGAAGGGAGGCGAGGACTGGACCAGAGTGACAGCGGAGAGATGGTGGGAAGAAAGAAATAAGTGGCGAGGCTTATGTTCCAAACAGACCCAGCCTGGGGCTGGAAACTGTACATGATGATGACTTCGGCCGGGTTTGAACCCGCGATATTGGGCATTGATTAACACATCTGCCAAGTTTACCGGAAGATTTCCGGATTTTTGGGGTGTTTTCCGGTTGTCCGGCTTAACATTGTTTTTTTTTTTTTTGTTTTTGTTTTTTTTTTCCTCTACTCCCTGGCTCGTTTCCGTACTCTGCATCCTAATCACATTTCAGTTTTGATTTTCGATAATAGCTGCTATTCTGAGATGCGAGTGTTTGAAATTGGACTATAAGTCGACCGATAAGGGTATCGGTAATCCCGTCTCTCAGGATATCCAGGTTTCTGTTTGACTCTACCGCACACCAGTGCTCTGTGCGAGTGTGTGTTCAGCTTGGTGAAAAAGAACCCAAATCAGTTTATGTCCTCCATGTCCAATGAAATTGTGGGATCCATTTCTGTTTTCAAAACAAGAAATAGTGGCCCAGGTTACATGAATAGTTTTCCTCCAGAATTTCTGAAGAAAGTTAAGAAAGCTACTCATTTCCATCTCTCCTCTCCAACCTGTAAAGTGCAGAAAATCTCATGTTTGTGTAGTGTGTTAACTGTTCCCAATTATGTGTTCTTGAATTGCAATATTATTGGAAACTGGCACAACGAATTATATAGTCTCACATCACCAAGAGTTGTAATCTCTTTCCCTGTAGTCTTTTCTCGCTATGTTTTAAGACCTTGCGACGCATGTACACGTTAAATTTTTGCGCTTTGGGATCTTCTCGATTTCTATTTTTGAAAGTTGGCAGGTAATGGATTAATAATCATAATGCAATTTTAAACCTAACATACCTTACACAGATAGTAATTTAGTAAGTCATAATGGAATGAGATTAAAATGGACTGCAGAAAACTCTCAATTATCTGGTTTGACTCAGATTTGCTGTATTTGAAATTCTGATTTTTGTTTTTCCATAATTTTGTTTATTGATATAATTATTATTTTTAATATTTTTAGGTCCCTTTTAATATTTCGGCTTCCATCTCAATATTTAACTATATATTCCAAATTCGAATAATTTAATATGTGTTAAGAGGGGCAGATGACCTTCTAATTCCACCCCTTAAAATAATAACTATCTGGTTTGTGGATTGTTCGTGCATATTTCGGCAAAAAATTATCGAAATCTCGTGTTTTGTGCTAATTGGGGGGCATGGTGGTGCAGTGGTCAAGTTGCTTGCATGAGAGATTTTTCGAAATAAAATATCACATTTGTGTCTTTCGGATGCCATGTAGAAATGGTGGGCACGTGGGTTATAATCTCTAGGTTTACAGTTACGTACAACTACAGTAAGAGTTGTGTGTGTGTTTTTTTTTTTTTTTTTTTCCAACAAAAAGAAACCCGCCTGACGAAATCTTACTGCTCGGTTCCAAGTTCTGTGAACTTGCGGGATGAAGGGCAGGGTAGGAGCAATCGAGAATTGAGAAGCCTGTCGGCAGCCCGCCGTGTTACCTGACATTCTCGTCTATTCCAATACTGCTAACATGTCTTTTCTGGCAGGGGGCGTGGTGGCTCAGCGGTCTAGCTGTATGCCTCTCACCAAGGCGGTCCGGGTTCGATTCCCGGTCAGTGCTTGTGAGATTTTCGAAGTGTGATTGCCATGTCCTGTGGTTCGGATTCCACGTAAAAAGGAGGTCCCGTGGCTCATGATCTCGCGATTAATGGTCACATTAAACTACAAGCTTCCTTAGCTTTTGTCTTTTCTGAAACCAGTGTGGCGTTAGGAATGAGTGACAGTCACAGACTAATGTACATGGGTTGGTTTTTTAGTTTTGGCACCAATGCTTCAGTGCCAAGTTGCAACAATGTTGGGCACTGCCACTTTTACCGATGGTTGCTGCCCTGCATCCCCTCCCTCAGAGCACATGACCTCGCCCGTCCTCACCACCGCTCGTGCGCAGTCGCGCCTGTTAGATGAGTAGTGTGAGACCAGCGCTCGCGAAAGACAGTTGCAATGTTTTCCAAGCAGGAGCAGAGAACGTGGATAAAAATTCAGTGTGCTAGGGATCGCAGTGCTAGACAGTGTCACCGAGGATTGCAGGAAGCGTGCGGTGCAGTAGCGTTACCGTTCAGAACGGTAGCAAGATGGGTTGCAGCCTTTCGAGATGGGCGCGATCGTGTGGAGCACATGCCTTGATCTGGTCACCCACCAGTAAGTGATGACAATGTACAGATGGTGGCCGCGTTACTGTCCCCGCGCCAGCTCGGGGAACCTGGCAGGAATGTGGTGTGAGTAAGCCAGTGATGACGTAGCACTGTACTATACTAAGCATAAGCATGGCCCGGAAATTCCCTCGCTCACTCATTGTTCCCGCTCCCCTTACCTCATACCCCGCGTCCTCAGAGCTGGCGCGGGGACAGTAGTAGAGGTGGATTGGAACGTAACGATTCGTCAATTAGACCAAGATACCGGACTGGTGCATTCAACTGTCCTCCACATCCTGAAGGACTTACTGAAAATGAAGAAGATTGCGTCCAAGTGGTTTCCGCATGACTTAACCGACATGCACAAATGGCTGCGATATGACGCTTGTCGTATGCACTTGCAGCGAAGGAGGGGCCTTCTTACGGCGTATCATAACCATTGACGAGACGTGGGCCAGATCTTATGAGCCCCAGTTAAAACGCCAATCGAACGAGTGGCGGCACCACGGAAACAAACAGTTCGACCAACCCCCACCAATGAGAAGGTAATGTTGATTCTTGCCTATGATTGGGATGGTGTGATCATTCACCATACTGTTCCCCGAGGGCAAACCGTTAATGCAGCGTACTATTGTTCGTTTCTGCAAGGTCATCTCCGAGGAGCTCTTGAGATGGAAATAGTGCCACCATGTGGTTACACCGCCCATCGTTCTGCATGACAATGCTAGGGCACACATAGCAGGCGTTGTGTCGGCATTGTTGGATCGCTGGGGCTGGGAGGTCCTCTATCACACACACACACAACACCCCCCCCATATTCTCCCGACATCAGTCCCTGCGACTATGATCTCATCCTGAAGATGACAATGCGCTTCCGTACCATTGAAGATGTTAAGCAGGCTGTCGAGCGCTCTCTTCGTACCATCAATAGATTGGGCAATGCCAATGGGATCCAACAACTTCCGCATCGCTGGGAACACGTACACAACGGTGGGGACTACATCGAGGTTAACAAATTCACGAAGAAATTTGATACAATGGTCCGTCTAGCTCAAAACAGTTGCCAGCGTTTCGCCCCAGTGTACCAATGGGCTCTTCAGTTGGTGAGGTGTACCATAACCAACTGAAGAGCCCATTGGTACACTGGGGCGAAACGCTGGCAACTGTTTTGAGCTAGCCGGACCATTGTATCAAATTTCTTTGTGAATTTGTTAATGTACATAGCTCAATCGGACAATTTTACATCCTGTTTCCTACGGGAACAGATATTTCCAACTACATCGAAACTGTGAAACTTGGAACCATCTGAGTTATTAATCCAGTTATAACTAAGGTGCCAAAACTAAAAAACCAACCCATGTATTTGCTTCTGTTGTCCATTGTTTGGTTAGTAATTGTTCCAAACACTATACAGTACCACTAGTGTAACTGAATTTAGTATTAGCACGACTTGGCAAAAAAGCTTAAATTTGTTAGAAATGACAGAAGGAAGCTGTGAATCTGCATCAAAACTGATAACCATTCATGAGTAGCCAAAATCGTTTCGAACGCTCGAGTTCAACGGTGATACGCAAGAGTGAGTTAGGAAGAAAGAAAAAGACAACTGAGCAATTGACAATGGGAATTTTTCCAGTCTAGATTTTATCTCAAGCTACCAAACTTTTTAAGAATTTTAAATAGACAGATTTGGTCACGAATGAAATAAGACTTTTTAATATATTTTAAAAGAGATTTATTTTATAGTTTTTAGAGTAAGAATGCTGATACTGATAACAAGTAGTTCTGTGAAGAACTAGATAGCCTGTTTTCATATATCCTACTTATGTTAATTGCCTCTATCACCAGACAAAATTAGTTTGATTGCTGTAATAGATTCTTAGATCGGATGGCCGCCATGTTGGATTTTTATATATGTAGGCCATAGAGTTGTGGTTATTGCATAGGTGTATTATTCAAACTTCAATCGCATAATTAGGACACGGGAAATAAAAACTTTTATTTTAAAATTTCGCACTGCCACCATCTTGAGGTTATGTAAACAATTCAACTAAATTATCAGTGCAAAACAATGTGTATAAACATTTGCTGTACCATGATTCACTGCGCTCGGATGGTTGAATCGCAAGAAAAGTGTATTTCAATGTTTCTACTTTGCTTGTCCGCCATGTTCTTTTTGTATTGAACAGGTTTTTGAAAGCCACGTAGGTACTTTCAGATCTACTCTGCCAATGACAAAAGTAGAGTACTGTATTTACTCGGCATAATACCCTCTCCCCCTTTATTTTTGAGAGCCAAAAAGAAATTCTTGGAAATCGCTTATAGTACCCCCTCCTTAATTATTGAGTCAAAATACAACATTCTTGGAAATTGACAAATTCTTTAAAAAATATATAATTGCAACTGAAATTCATTTCTCTTTTAAACACATTTAATTTGTTGCAATAACAGTCGGCATTTGTGTAAAACGTTATTGGTATATTAATGTGAAATATGTGAATAATACGTGCTCGGTTATGTTTACAAATGTTAGTGAGATGTGATCACTCATTCCCTAATTGATACATTCTCCCTCCCTATGTTCAAATAAAGTTTGTAATTCCATGTCTGGGGTCCATTCTATTTCTTTGATACTAAGATTTTTGCTTAGCGAGGGATAGTAGTGAAAGTCATTGGGGGATAGCCGGGAAAGTGAGGTTAATCATAAAGATGTAAACTTCGTTAATTTTTATTAAATATACCGTACTAAGTAGCATCAAAATAAAATCGCTCATTTTTTCTCTCCCCCTTTTCCAAAATGTTATTTTCGAAGTTCGTGTCTATAGTATCCCCCTCCCTCAATTTCGGAACAAAATTGAGAGAGAAAAAAAGGTGGGTCTTATACCGAGTAAATATGGTATTTACACTAAATGATGTCTCCCTCAAGGATCTGTCCTGGCTCCCCTCCTTTTCAATTTACAGTATACTCCCGATATACTGGAAAAATCTCCAAGGAAATTCATTTATGCTGACGACATTTGTTTGGTGTCGCAACATTCTACCTTTTTGGGCGCAGAAACTTACTTTATCCTCTGATCTGGAAACCTTGGTTGTATACTTCGAGAAATGGTGCCTCCACTTAAATCCCCAGAAAACAGTCATATCGGGATTCCATCTACGCAACATGCAGCCTAATTATAAACCAGAAGTCGGAGCCATAGGCCTTTTATTGCCATACAGTAGATTGCCTAAATATTTGGGAATAAGATTGGATAGATCACTGACTTTAACACACCATCTCTCAAATGGATGGTCACATGCCAAAATCGGATATTTTCATAAACTGGTAAAATGAATAGTAATATCTTTCTTGTGCCAAAGCAGTCTTAAGTTTCCATGAACCAGAAGGAAGTGACATCACAAAGTTGTTGTATAAGGTTGGTTATACTGATTTCATTCTGCCAGAGTGAACCAAACATCGAAAGAAGATCGCTTCGGATGTATATGGTCCATCCAGAAATAACAGCAGATATCCAGAGTGACTTCAGTTCTGGCTCCTCAGACCTCTTTGACCGTAAGGAATGGGAAGCGTCTACGAGTGGAGGCAAGTATTGCAATATATTTTACAGTAAATACCGTATTTCCTCGCGTAATCGTCACACTCCACTTGTCAAACTCTCAAATAGGTTTATAAAATTTCGTCGCATAGCTTATTCGTATTTGTGAGCCAGTAAGTTGCACATGCTGCCGCGACTTTGTCAGAAGCAAAATATCTTGCCTTTTTGCTTGCGGACTATGAACTGTGACGCGAGCGGCAAGTTTCGTCGCTTAGCACATTACGCAAGCGTATAATCTGGCATAATCTTGTCAGGAGAAAGTAATCTAATCTTTATGCCTGCGGGCTATGAACTGTGACGCTAGCGGCCAGCGCTCATTCTGTGAGCTTATAGGCCTAATCTGGCGTGATCTTGTCAGCAGAAAATAATCTTGTCTTGATTGCCTGCAGGCTATGAACTGTGACGCGAGCGGTCAGCCTCATCATTTCGCACATTCCGCGAGCTTATAGGCCCAATCTGGCGTGATCTTGTCAGGAGAAAGTAATCTCGCCTTTATGCCTGCGGGCTATGAACTGTGACGCGAGCTTTTAGGCCTAATCTGGCGTAGTCTAGTCTTTATGCCTGCTGGCTATGAACTGTGACGCGAGCTTAGGCCTAATCTGGCGTAATCTTGTCAGGAGAAAGTAATCTCGTGTTTATGCCTGCGGGTTTTGAACGGCCAACTCACATTCCGCGAGCTTATAGGCCTAATCTGGCGTAATCTCTTCTTTATGCCTGCGGGCTATGAACTGTGACGCGAACGGCCAGCGCACAATCCGCGAGCATATAGGCCTAATCTAGCGTGGTCTTGTCAGGAAAAAGTAATCTCGTCTTTATGCCTGCGGGCTATGAACTGTGACGCGAGCGGCCAGCGCACTTTCCGCGAGCTTATAGGCTTAATCTGGCGTGATCTTGTCAGGAGAAAGTAATCTCATCTTTATGCCTGCAGGTTATGAACCGCAACGCGAACGGCCAGCTTCGTCAGCACATTCCACGAGCTTTAACCTGTCATGACCTTGTTAGAAGGAAGAAGCCTGTCTCTGACTGCAGGCTATGACTCACGCTACGCAAATGACTGCCCCGTGTAGCAAATAATGATACAGTATATTCTTTGAACTTCAATAATCGTCGCACCCTGCTTTTTTCCACGAATTTTAGGCTAAAAAGTGCAAGGAAAAAGGTAATTTTATTTTGAGGTTATGAAGAACAGCTATTCTTTAGCCAAAACGGACCATGCTTTTCGCGCCTTTATACTCGAGAGTCTTAGCTGCTATGTTGTTCTGAGAGCCAGTATTACCATACTCAGTTCATTGTATCCAATGAATAAATAGTTTAGTTTCATTAGTTGTGCGGGCTCGTAAATGTACCGTCTTGGGAGTTGGTTCACTTTGGCTTCTGTTACCAATGGTTGCTGTGATGTATTTAGAGTTTGGCAAAAATGTCCAATGGAAAATTGTATCACTCACAGATATTTTTCTATAACCTTTTTAGAGCCAAATATGGATGCAGAACAACAATGTAGCACAAACAAGAAAAGGAAATTAATCGGCAGAAAAAGGGAAAATCGAACAGAAAATGGACAAACGGGAGAAGAGAATGGAGCAACCACATGCAGTCCTATTAAAAAGAAGAAAGGGGACTTTACAAAGTGGGGGAAAAAAAACGTTCGGAAGTCGACAGAACCAGAGGAAAGGCATATGCAACTGTGAAAGGAAGGCTTGTTCCTGATAAACACTTCATAGATTGAGTGTAAATGTTTAAAGAAGTGTTATACTAAAGTGTCTAAAGACGATAAGCATATTTTGATCAGATTTACCATTGTGATTCTTGGGCTACACAAGGAACACTGATTATTGGCTCTATGAAATGCCAAGGTGTTGGCCGCAGGCAAGTGAAAAATGTAGGCATTTTGTCAAGCAATATCAGCCGAAAATACTTCACACCTTCATATGCAGATGGGGACAGTGAGGTATCAAAAGACATGTTTATGAAGACATTGCAAGTAAGCAGTGCTAAAATTCATTGGGCACTGCTGAAGCAGGGTCAATGAAAGACCAACGAGGGGTGCATGATCCACATAAAAGTTCGCTAGTACTGTAGCAGAGTTGATACAGAACCGGGAAAAGTCAGGGAATTTTGTAAAAAAAGAAATAGGGAGAGAAAGAAGAAAGAATTATTAAGGTTTGACAGTTATTTTTTGGTTGGTATACCAAGATGTCTACTGGTAACGAAATAGTAATTAATTTTACAAACGGGTAACGAAAAGTAGCTAATTTTTATGTCTGCATAGCTGGAGGTAACGAAAATTCGCTGAGGTCGGTTTAAATCATTTAAACCCGCGCCGCTAGGCTCACAGATTGTGATGAAGCTAGTTTCACGCAAGCAGCGCCGATTGCGTAGACTTCCCCGTGCACGACCTCAAGGAAATGCGTACTGAGGATACCTTCAGTGGTACTGTATACATCGGTTCAACGTATATTTTCGGCATCAGGAAGGGAGTTTAATTTTGTGTGTAATGTTTTTCTGTATTATTCGGAAACCTGACTTTTTGCGAGACGTTTATTCGCGATAACTTCCGAAACTCAACAGAAACCTCTCATTTCTGATATTGACCTCTAAATTTGGATATCTTAAATTGAAGTCCAGAAATAATGCGAAAAAATCACAAAAATGCTCCGAAATACATAGACGACGGTATATTTTAAAAATCTATCAGTCTCGTAAATTTGCGACATCCAGTTCGGTTAATTCGAAACTCCGTTATATGTCTATTTTCATTCGAACGTTGGTTCTATTAGATATATAATCTAACCGGTTATCTTGAAAACTTGTATAATTTGAATTCGAAAGAAAATGTGCCTCTTGTCGTATTATTCGTTCAATCCTCTCTGAATCATTCGTAATATCCGATACCTACTTCGAACATTCATCCTCCAAAATCACATCCTCAAGACGGCTGGCTGACCGCACGACTTGCCTGCGGGAATCTCGTCAAACGGACCGAGATCGACGCCAGTTGCGTAAAAGTTGTAAAGCCCTTGCCCGGTCGCGAACTTTTCTCCACTAGGACTGCGGGAATCCTGTCGAAGGTGGTTGGGCACTCATCACAAAACATACCGAACCCTACTCGCCACTTTTCCCACTACCGTATACTTAAAAGTGTACGGGGAGCGATAAGTGCATCAACCCACTTAGAAATAACAAGACTACGTAGCATCGCGATACTCATTTCTTCTCATGATCCACCGTGAACTTCCAACCACAGCATAGGGACAGCGGGAATCACGGCGCCGACCATACAACATGTCCATAACTGCTCTTGAATTTTAACCATGCCCAACCTCGAGCTTGCCTCCGCCATTCTACCGGGACAGATAAACAGGCAGACAATCGTTGAACGGCCGGATGCGGTGCCGATTGCATAATATCGCGTTCTCAGTGTCCAACCGCGAGGGCAATGTGAATCTCGTAAAATGACCGAGAGTGGCAGCAATTGCGATACATCGCGATATTTTTCCGCATTCGATGACGAATACAACTGGATTCTTGTCAAACGGACAGCAAGCTTCGCCGATTGCGTAATAATACTCTATTTTTCCGTGCCCGACCTCAAGAACAATAGAAATCTCGTTGAACGACTAAAAGTGACACCGATTATGTAAATAGCGATTTTTCTCCGTGTTCGATCGTGAAAACGACAAATCGCGTCTAACGGCTGAGACCAGCGCCGATCGTGTAACGTCTCGATATTTCTCCGTACTTGACTGTGAAGACATGATTCGGTGACGATCACGTAACTTCGCATATATTTCGTGATCTTCCACGGAGACGAAGGAAATCTCCCCAAACGGCCAAGATCAGAGCAACTTCTTAGTAATCATAACTTCTCGTACACAAGGCGGCATATTAACTGAAACAACTCATTTGATATTAATTATCTAATGTTAGAATAAAATGTATCAGTTGACAGTTTCTAGATACTTTTATTGTGATTGACTAGAAATTGAGAATTGGTGATTGATTGCTTTCTCCTCAGTTATTTTTTTAAATTGATGTTAGCAAATTAACATTTATTGTAAAAATGTGTTCCTGTTCTTATCGTAATAAACGTTATTTATTACAGTAAGGAACTTTTGTTTTTGTTAATTGTTTTTATGCTTTTAAAGAAACGCGTTAAGTCCGGTTTATATAATGAAACATTGCTCGGATATTTTTATCACAATTATTTTCATCTACTACAACATTTCTCCTCGCGTCTAAGAATAGCCTTGCACAAATAATTAGTCTAAAATCAGTTTTTCTATCTTAATCGATCATACAGAATAAGGTTTCCTAAAGGTAAATGCACTTCTGCTAGGTTTGGAAAACCTAAGGAAAAGCGAGGTAAATGTCGTCCCTCTGGTTAATGAATTTTCTATTCTTTGCTCTGGAAAATCGGGAAAAGTCAGGGAAATAAACGACTCTGCGGTCAGGGAATTTTTTAAATTTTGGTCTGGAAAACCGGGAAAAGTCAGGGAAATTTGAAATCCTGAAAGCGTATCAACCCTGTGTAGACCGTATTGGAGAACACATTAAAAGCTTCCCTGCAGTTTATAGCCACTACACCAGGAAAGATTCAAATAAAAAGTACTTGAATACCAATTTGAGTTGAATGTACAGGCTGTTAGTGGAGAAATTTAAACAAGAAGGTCGTGTTCAGAAGATTCCTTTCCAGTCGCTGTATGAGAGGGTATTGAGGTGTGACTTCAATATAAGCTTCCGTCCCCCCCAAAAAAGGACATGCATTATTCTGTAAAATTCAAATTCATTCAGCTGAAGCCAGTAATCTTCCTGACGTGACACAGTTGAACTTCATCACCGTAAAGCAGAGTGTGCATGAGATGCTATGAAGAGCAAATCTGAGGATGGACCCAGCGTCATATCATTGGACATGCAGAAGGTAATGTCTTTACCTCGCTTAACCGCGAACCAAGTCTACTACAAAAGATGGGTTTCTTGTTTCAGTGTAGGAATCCATGATTTTTGCTCTAATAATGACACTAAGCATCTTTGGAATGAGTGTGTGGCATCCAGAGGTGCACAAGAGATAGGATCTTGCATCTTAAAATACCTGAAGAGTCGTGGAACTAAAGAAACTCTAATAGCATGGCCAGAATAGAAATTTCAAGCTGGATGTTTGTGGTCTAGTCTTCAGAGGTAACGATTAAAGAAGTTATCCACAAGTTCGCTGAACCAGGACATTCTTACCTATCTAACGACGAGTTAAATTGTGTTATACATCTTCTAACGACATTGAGTTTGGTGATATAGAGTGAAAGCTTAAGTATCACCCAGAGGTCTATGCTCCATCACAGTGGTATGATATAATTTAAAATGCAAGAGTAAGGAAAAATCCTTTTGAAATACTGTAACCTGTTTTTCGAAGGGTATTTACGCCACTGACATAAGTCAGATGGAAGCTATTTAATGTTTGTTTACTCGGCAACTTATTCAGCCAAGATAATTTTCATTTAAATTATTATTATTAATGGTTTTTTTTGAGCTTTTTCTTTAAAGATTATAACTATACAGATAGGTTTTTGATTTTATAGTAAACACTATCAAGCGGATTATTCCGATCGACATTATCACAGTAAATTATTTGATTGCGGAGATTTTCGAATTTTATTCAGTTAAGGGCTTATGGAGAGAGAGAGAGATGAGTCATCGGGAATTCGGCTACAGGAATAATCTTGTCGTGAAGCGATGATGCAAGCAAGGAACATTTACAACTGGCTGTTTCAAGTAAAGGCGAATTGGAGTGGAACGGAAAATTTACAGACTGCAAAGAACTTAATGACGGGAGTCTCGCGTGTGGTCACAGCCAATCAGAGGAGACCGGACCACAGGGAGGTGGTACACTGGAGGGGAACGGCCGGCGAGTGCATATAGTGAGCGCGAGCAGTGAAGAGGAGACCATTAACATTGTAAAACTTGTCCGAGGTGGACGCTCGTTCCGTAGGTTCCGTTGTGTTCCGACCGTAACTTGAACATTGTATTTTTGCATAGTCTACGGACTTCCTACTCGTGTTCGATGGCGAACATTTCAGTACTGCTACTCTCAACGGACAAATTAGTCATGAGAAATACGCGAGCTCTTGTGAACAGGGAGTCAGCCTAGGTGGCTAACGGATTTTGGATCCACCACTATCAAGCATTTAACTTCATCATTTTAACACCGATCTCCGCAAGAAACGAAGAAGATGGCTACGTCCAAGAGGCTGATAGAAGCTTTCTTGATTCATCACGTACGAGGGAAATGCTACTGCTATTTCCAATGGTAAGCGCGACTGACGCAGAACTACGTAATCTTTCTCTTTTCATGGTCTCAGAATCAGAATTTCAGTAACTTCTTAGGTTGGATAAATAGTAAATTCAATAATTCATCAGTCTCCAACATCACGTAATTTTCCAGTGGTAAAATTAAAATCGTTATGCTCCATATTAAATTATTATTATCATTATTAAAATTTGCCACTACTTGGTTTTTTATATATTGTTACGGGCCACCCCCCTAGTGACACTTTTGTTAACTGGATTACGGTGGGTTGAAACACAACACAGATTGTTCCTTTAAAGAAATAATTAACTTTATTGCAGCCAGAAAGATACACTAATCAGCAAATACAAGCAATTAGAGCCTTACTCCAGTTTCCTCAAGTCTCTTCCTTATGGAGAGCTCTTGCCCCCTTTCACTTGTCAACAAACCACAGAAGTTAATCCGTGCTAATGAGTCCGGTGCCCTTGACAGAAACTACCTGCACCTCTCCCTTATGTACACAAACTACAGTTACGATAACCTGCCACACGCTGCCCACGAGCTGGGAAACAATGTCACTGGATTTCGTAACTCGCGCGGCACTCCGCCACAATACTTCTGTCGCTCAGTGAAATCACACTCGCTCAAAACACAGGCAGTCCCCTGTATGCTTCTCACTCCCTCGCTGTCAAGAGAATCGGCTTCACTAGGGGTTTCGCAAGTCACCACACTTCTGAAGCTCGCACTAGCTCGTAAAACACATACTCACTGCCTGACAGGTCGCTCTTATATAGCAGGCCGGTGACTCAATAAATGCTTCTAGACCCATCCAGGGTTCACGGCTTCTCGAGGCTTCCATCGCTGGCTGGGTCACGAATATTCTGGACCATCCCTTTGTCCTAGTAGTCCTGTTGCATAAGGCGCACGCAATACACTGAGGCAGAGCACAGCCCAGCCCTGGGGCAGTTGTGACTCATGCGGCGAGCGATGAAACAATCTCTCAGCCGTAACAATATAGTAAATTCATTTCTTATACAATGCAATCTTTGCTTTCAGTAGGTAGCATTAGATATAGACCTAATTCCTTCTCCGGATACAATTGTTAGTTGGGTTAATGATCCAATCATACCACGGTCTGAGTGTCAAGATTCTTAAATGTGTTCTGCCCGAGCTAGGTGTTTATAAATATAAATTTAGATTTCAACGTATTGTTGAAGTCTTGGCGCCCATTAATACAACTTATCTTAGTCAGAATAAACGTTAATTTGTCACCCAACAGTGGGGACACTAGTGAATCAGTTACACTTGCCTGCAAAACGTGGGACTTGTTGTGGTTCAGCATCGCTCACCCCAGTAGAAGCGTTACAATATGTGTAATGGAAACAGAAGATTTCAAATCCACTGAAATTCTGCATCAAAATCTTGTTAACCCTCAAACTGTGTCGTGGGGTCGTTTATGGCACCGCTTCTCAAACTTACTTTTATTACAGTGGGCAGTTTTATCCTAGAATTTTTCCCTTCTATGTATCTTCCTGCGTACTTGCCTTTGTTTCATAGCCGGACTGGCAGGCGCCTGCGCAGTTTTCTTTTTTTGTTATTAGCAAGCGGAGCGGAAGTGGTGACACTTTTGGCACCACGACACAGTTTGCGTTCTGAAGGCTGTGTGCGCGCTTACTCTTACTAGTGCTGTTTGTAACTCGGTGAAGGAAGCAGATGCAATGGCATCGTTTCGGGAGAGTGGTATTTCAGTTTCTCATCCTAATTTTTAGAATGTAATTGAGGAGGAGCTAGACATTGTGCTGAATGAGGACGATGAGGGAAGTGTTGAAAGTGACCGTGATGACCAAGATGTTGGCTTCAATTCTGAACACGTGTCTGCTTCCGAGCAGGAATATGACTCTGATGACGAAGGTATTTCACATAATACGGAAGAAAACTCACAGTTAGTGGAAGGAAATCCATCAGCATTTTACGGTAAAAACAGGTACAAGTGGTCCTCTGTTGAACCTTGTCGTAATATGAAGACACCTGCCCATAACATTGTTGTCAAAGTACCAGCAATAAAAGGGAAAGCGAGACAGCTGGGAGATACTTGTACACCACTACAATTATGGGAATGTTTATTTTGTGATGATATGGTGGAAAATGTAGTGAAGCACACAAATGAAAAGCTCACAACTTACAGAGTACAGCTTTCTAAAACAGACAGAACTGAAATGAGGGATACAACCAGTATCAAAATAAAAGCATTGTTTGGTCTCCTGTACTACAGTGCTATTTTCAAGTCAAATAATGAAATCTTAGACTCCTTGTTCGCTACAGATGGTACTGGTAGAGATATATTCCGTGCGACACTGTCCATGAAAAGAGTTCTCTTTTTGATTATTGTTTTGCGGTTTGATAATCAGTTGGATCGTTGTGAGAGGAGATGTACAGATCCTGCTGCCGCTATGGTAGAAAATTCCCAGAGTCTTTACAACATCGGATCCATGGCTTGTGTGGACGAGATGCTAGTAGGCTTCCGAGGTCGCTGCAAATTCAGGGTGTATATGGCCAATAAACCACAAAAATATGGTCTCAAAATTATGATCTTGTGTGATGCGCGAACAAACTACTTTCTAAATGGATATATCTACACGGGGAAGGATAGTGATGGGATTGGTTTGAATTTAGAAGGAAGAAAGTTACAAAAACCAACGCAAAGTGTAGTGCGGCTTGCTGAAGTGATTGCCGGAACTAATCGGAACATCACCGCTGATAACTATTTCAGCTCAATAGAGCTTGTTTCGGAACTAAGACAAAGAAAGAAAGTTGACTTACGTTGGGACCCTCAAGAAAAATAAGCGGGAGATTCCGCCACAATTTCTTCCTAACAGAAGGCGTCCTGAAGGCTCATCTGAATATGGATTTACCAAACATATCACGCTGCTTTCACACGTGCCCAAAAAGGGTAAGGCTGTAATTTTGGTGTCGAGTATGCATCATGCTAGGTGGAAGGACCCTGAATGTAACAAAGATGAGATGATTGCATTTTACAATAACACAAAAGGTGGAGTAGACACACTGGACCAGAAGTGCGTTACGTACGACACAGGTAGACGTACACGCAGATGGCCTATGGCTATCTCTTACACGATTCTCAATATAATAGGAGTCAATGCTCACATACTGCACACCTCATTCAAAGACAATAAGGTCATTACTCGTTTCCAATTCTTAAAACTTCTGGCAAAGCAACTGACTGAGCCCTATCTCAATGAAAGGCTTGTGAATACTCGCCTACCTAGGGAGCTTAGGATGACAGTATCTCGTATTTTGAAGGCGCCACTTCCAAAGGGCACTGCACGAGATAGCGAAGGCCCTTCAAAGAGGAAGAGGTGTGCGATATGCCCTAGATCCCAAGGGAGTAAATCTAATCAATACTGTGAAGATTGTGACCGACCAGTGTGCCAGACATGCCGATTTGTAGTCTGCCGGGAATGCAGAGGGGACGATTGAAAGTGAAAGTTCAGGGGCCTGTTCCACGAATAAACTTTGCAACTTTTCACTTTGCACTTTTCAATTCTTGCAAAGTGCAAAGTCTTTCTGTTCCACCATGATCTATGTATTACTTTTCAATTTCTTTGCAAAGTGAAAAGTCTTTGCATAGGAATGATTCGATCATGTTTATTCCATGAACAAACTGTATATTTATTCCATGATTTAATGCTTTATTTTTCATGGTGAAACATGTCCCACTAATGACCACACAGTGATCTTAATTAATAAAAGTATTGATCAAGGTGGAACTTTTAACCTGTCTATACTAAAGTGAGGTTATGAAAATTCGTCTTGTCTTTGTACGTCTTCTTGTTGGATTCTTCATCACTATCCTCACTTGATGATTAAAAAAAGCTCCTGCGTAACATATTTATAACACTAAACCAAATTCTGCGCCGAGAAACTAGTGTAGAGACTTGTTCATTAACAGCTGAAAAGGGAATCGTCTCTTTGCAAAGATTTCTGAAAACTTTTCAATCATTCCTTTGCACTTTGCATTTCTGCACCAATGGAGGAACATAACAGTCTTCTAAAGTGAAAAGATTCCTAACTTTTCACTTTGCAAGACAAATCTGAAAAGTGATGGTGGAACAAAATCTGAAGTGAAAAGTTGCAAAGTTCATTCGTGGAACAGGCCCCAGGTGTAGTGAAAATTTGTGGTGTAGGACATAATGTGTGTAATTCTAGTTATTATCTATTATTCCATGTCTTAGGTATATGAAAATATACAATCCATATACTTTAATACAATCATTAATACTAAAAGTCCGTTACATTTATCTATGTGTATAAAATTATGTGTGGTTTGCAGTGACTTGGAACTTTTTTTTTTCTTCAATGTGTATACTCATTTCAGAGATTTTTTCTATGTAGATTTGTTTACTGATGTTAGATAGTGTATTATAATAAATACTGTGTCTATCAAAATCGAAATACCAGAGTTATGTCCTAGAATATAGGTGGTGCCATTAGTGGCACCGCGACACAGTTTGTGTACTGATATTGCCACGACACAGTTTGAGGGTTAACCGTAAAAAGAGTGACTCGGATGACAACGTCCAATGGCTTAAGATAAAGTAACTGAGCTTATAAATACACTCACGAGGACTATGAATACTTTTCAGTGAATTTCAATAAAAGACTAAAGGGCAGACCAACAAATCTTGGTGAACTTGACCTTCCAGTACTCTACCCAAAAAGTACCTTTGAGTGAAGACTTGAATAGTCTACTGAAATACGTCCCTCCGGTATACCATTCATTTTATGCTAGTGAACAAAACATCACTACTTTTGAACATGACTGCTCTGACAATACCTGTGAGGAAATGGGTACTGAATTTGCATGAAGTATGATTTTCAAGGGTATCCTATATGCAATTTAATTAGAAAGGGTACTGACTGGTACACGGATTTTATTTTACCAGGCATATCAGTTGTTGTATTTTGTTCATTTTTATTTATTCATTCATCTCTGTTTGTAATGTTCCCGAAAGTATAAACAGAAAAGTATAACTGTGTAAATTGTCGGTACAAAATATTAGAAACCAGAGTCAACAGCAGATTTTTAACTTTAACTCAGAATGTTCCTTTTGGCACTTAGGTCGATTTGGCATATGACCACCCAAATGTGGCTGCTAAAATCAAAACTAGAAATATATCCTGCAGAAACTTGCTGGCACATCATGGGGAGCTAACGCTCAAATCCTAAGAACTGCTGCTTTAGCCCTATCGTATTCTGTTGCTGAATAATGCTGATCAACGTGGATTAATATCACTCGCACAAAGAAAATAGATGCCCAGCTCAACCAAGCAATGCTTATAATTACAGGATGTATTCGGAGCACAAACACACTTTGGCTCCCTGTCCTCTGCAACATTCCTCCTCCAGCCTTGAGAAGATCAGAGGCACTCTTAAAAACATGGAACAGAATCCCTACTTGCCCATTCATCAAGAGATATTACATACTAACGTTTGAAGTCAAGGAAACCACCCAGGCGCACAGCAATTAACCTTGAGGGATCTTCCTTTAATGTAAATAACTCGTGGAAAATCCAATGGGAGCATTCTTCAGTAACCAACAAACTCCTAGTTGGGAACCCTTTTGAACAGTTACATGGATTTTATCTTCCCAGACTCCAACGGAGGATCTTAAATCGGATACCCACAGGTCATGGCAGATGTGCATATTCACTGCATAAATGGGGCTGGTCGAACTCTGCATATTGTGACTGGGGTGCCTCCTTACAGTCAATCCATCACATTGTCGCTGATTGCTCTCTCCGAGCTTTCCATGGAACGTTGATGGATGTTAATCGAACATCAGTTGAATGGGTCCGAGATCTTGACCTAGAACTATGAACTTGTGTGTGCACATTTTTTTTTTTGTGTATACTGTACATATATTCATCATACGTTAAATATAAACCTCACACTGGTTAACATTATCACATCCTGGGATTTGTTTCACCATCTCTTGCTGATAGTCGTCAAATTATCCCTTCATACAGTTTGTTCCGGCCGGCCCCGTGGTGTTGGGGTAGCGCGCCTGCCTCTCGCCCGGAGGCCCCGGGTTCGATTCCCGGCTCCGTCAGGGATTTTAGAAACTGACGTGAGGGCCTGAACGGGGTGTACTCAGCCTCATGAGGACAATTGAGTAGCTGTCTGACAGTGAGGATTGGACACACCAATAAATTTCTTGTTTATAGACTTCAACGAATCCGTAAGACTTTTACCGGATAATTCACAATCACTCAGAATAGATCGTAGCAGAAACGCATGATAATGGCGTTTGAATGCTTCCAGAGCACCCTGGTCCATGGGTTGAACTAAGCTCGTCACATTAGCGGGCAGAAACCGAACGTCACCACTTTCTAACTTCCCTGGGTGTGTTAGAGCATTGTCGATAAACAAAATTCAACGATTGGTACAAACTTTTGAAAGAACCATTATTCGAAAAATTGCAACGATATCCAGGCACTTTTTGGAGCTGCATAATAAACAGGTAAGGCAGTGGCGGCAATATTTTTAAGAGCCCTAGGGTTTTTCGATTTCCCTATGCACATTAGTGGCAGCCTATGAGTGCCTGAAGCATTAGCACGTGCTAAAACCGTAATCCTCTCCTTATTCTTTTTGTGAACTGGTGCCAATTTTACTTTTATTAATGCCAAGGTTGTTTTTGGCAACATTTTAACATTTAGCCCTGTTTCGTCAGCATTATATACCTGATCTTTTGTCAATCCTTCACTGAACTTTTCAAATTCTGTTTTAAAAAGGTCAACAACCAGTGGGCCTGCAGAGAGCTTTTTGCCACTTAGATGTAAATGACGTATCTATTTCTAAAGCTATCGAGCCATCCTGAACTAGCCTTGAAATTCTTTCCATCATCCCCTAACATAGTAGCCAATAAGTGAGCCGTTCCTTGAACTATATGACCGGATAACGGTAGTCCTTTTTCACGTTGTTGTGTAAACCAAAGAAATAGCGCTTCGTTTACCTTTTCATACCCACCCTCATGCATAGTATTGCCGTTAGGTATACATATTAGAGGAATGCTTTGTCTTTACCCAATCCTCCATTGTTGACTTGCCAATTCCGTAATCCACAGCAACATTTCGCAATATCGCACCATTTTCCACTTGTCTCACTTCTTTGATGCTTACAACAACACATTTTCGTTTAGTTGGCATCATTCAACAATCACGCACTTGCCACGGTCCTTTTAACACAACTGATTACTGTATTTCAAAAGAACCCAGTCCACATGCCTGGGACAACGTTGGTAGGATAAGAATACGAGAAGATGAGATAAGGATAAGAATACTGCATGTACTATATCATTGTGAGGAGGTAGTTCATGTTTCAATGTGGTGAGAAAAGCATTGCAAGGCCAGTGGAACATCCTTGGGTGAAAGAAAAATATGAATGGAGAAGAGTCGCTGGACTTGAACATTTTTTGCCAGAGCATTACGGTTCAGCGGGGTTCTACTGTGATAATCTCTGCGAATGCCGTACGTTGTGAAATGCAAGAAACTACCTAAGTCATTAAAGTTTTGTAAAGTGCAGAGTGACCCCCCCCCCCCCCCCCTCTATATCACACTGTGATCCTCTGTACTCGATGCACATTTCGTGTGCTCTATTAAATTAATTGAAAATATTAGCATTTTGTAGAATCAAAAAATTGAACAGGATCAAAAGTAATAAGCACGGAAACCAATTCAGACATTCTCGGGATGGGTTTTCTGATAAACAGTATAAGCTTTTAAAAAATGAATGTGAGTCATACATTTACTTAATGTACTGTAAATACCATACAATGAAGGTATGTCTACCCCTCATCCACCGTTTCAATGTGGTCAGGAATGACTTGCATTGAATTTCTGTGTTTCAGCTGGTTTAACCCCTTTATAGGGCAGAATATTATTGAAGATATTTTATTGTCATCATCATCATCGTTGACCAACTCCCGTTTCCCGTATGTGTTATACGAGCCCCCTCCATCTGTGTCAATCCATGAACCATTCTTTGTTCCCAATCCTGGCCCCTCTCCTATACATCCTTCTTCTCCAGATGTGTCCATTGTTTTCTAGGTCTGCCAGCTGGTCTCCTCCCTCCTAGGTCTCTTTCATACTCCCTTCTTGCAGTTTTATTGGCAGTCATTCTCTTCACGTGGCCAAACGACTTCATTCTAGCCTTCTGGGGTGGCTTCGGTGGTGTAGTTGGTAGCATGCTGACAACCTAATGAAACTACTATATAAATTCTCCAAAAACATAGTTTTATCGACTGTAACCGGTAGGTGCCATGCGTAACGGGGTGTGAAGAAATACAGGCATGTGTGTTGTAGGTCCCATGGGTCTTTTCACTGGTGGGAAGAACAATTTCCTACTTACAGCCCTGCCAAGTTTAAGGGAAACTTCTGAGTGAATTGAGACACTTTTTAGTTCTTAGTGATTAGTGTGCAGAGAAAGGACATATTTTGGACTTGTATAGCATTAGAGAAACATTGCAATTGTCCTGTGCAGTTAGAGTTCGTCGAGCAAGTACAAAATGGTTGGTATCCTGTTTAGTGTGGGTGAAATACTGCGAGCATTGGTTTTGGATGCTCGGTAAACTTCTGGAAGTGAACGTTGCCCATGTGCCAATTATTGTGTTCTTTGCAACATATGCATAGAGGAAGTCTGATCTGTGTGCTAAGCAAAGGTTACGTAGCTGCAATGTGTCTGCTTGCGCCCAACCCCATTGATGCATGCACCCTGCATCTCTGCTCCCCAACTCAGCAAAGAGTAATTTATTTTTATGCCTATGTAATATCCATGTAATGCAGGGGTGTTCAGCATCTGCTGATGCATTTTATGTGATGTCCTGACCAGTGGCGGCTCGTGACTTTCTGGACTGGGGGTTCAATGGCGGACCCTTAATCTACTACAAAGATAAACAGTATACATGTGGTACCTCAAATTTCGTACAGATAGTTATGAACATTACAATGAGCTATTTCAATCACAGTGAGTTCAAATCATTCGCCTCAACCAGAACTTGAACCCTGGATCATCATTATTAGTGAAGCTCAAAGATTTCTGTCTCTATCTCTCTCTCAAACACACGCACAATCACGCACCTGTGTGGCAGGCTGCGTCTGGTAATGAGCCTGGTTAAGAACATGCAACACTTCAAATCTTACAGCAATCGAGTATCAGATTAAAATGGCTCACAAAATGAAGAATGGATATACTTATAAAAGGTAATTTAGAAAGAAAATACTCATAAAAGGAATTTATATTGGCACAAAATGTAGTTTAGGTTCAAATTACTTACAAAATGCAATGTAGATTCGAAATACTCAACAAAATGCAATTGAAATTCAAAATATATACAAATTGCAATTGAAATTGAAAATACGTACAAAATGCAAGTGAGGTTCAAAATACTTACAAAATGCAATTGGAATTGAAAATACACACTGCAAGTGAGATTGAAAAAGGCCGTTTCAGATTCCAATTACTCACAAAGTGCAATTGAAATTCAAAATACTTACGAAACGCAATGTAGATTGAAAAAAACTTACAAAATGTGGTTGAGTGAAAAAAAACTCACAAAATGTAATTTAGAGATACCGGGAGCCAATTCATAAAAACAGGTCAGGAATCCTAAACAGAAAAGGAACTGTAATGAAAAGAAGGCTGATCCCACGAAGAATGAGGGATCAGGAAAGGTGAGAGAAGGGCCAATGAAGGCGGGAAAGGAAAAGACTCCCGAGGCCTCGGATACCCTAATACCGTCGGGGTCGGAAGACAACAAGAGTTGACCAAGAGAGGTCGACAGGAAAGAAGGCAGTGAGGAGCCCGGCACAAGTAAGTGGAAGCAATGCCGGACTCAGCTGGGCTCCCGTGGTCGCCAACCCACGTCCCACTAGATGTGAGCCCCTGGAGGACGCGGAAAAAATAATCGAATTACACAGTCACTAATTTCACGCAGTTAATAGGCTCAAGGAAATACTGAAAGTGATTTACGTTCCAGCACTTGACAGTGTGACTAACTTAAACCTGAGAAAATAGTGGAACTACAGTAGTGAGTTGGATAACTCCGGAGCGTAACAACTAACAAGACACCTTCTTCCGCTATTTTATTGGTATTATTTCAATCTAACTGAATCGTTTATTTAATTAGCCTTCAAATGCAATAAATATCTAGGTAGTTTACTTTATATAGATACATTCATGGATAAATTACGGATGCATATAAACAGTCTAATGTGGCAGCCCTGAAACACCCTTTCAAAAGCGCCCCTGGTGAGCACTTTCTCTGTATATTCACATTGGCCGCATTTATTTTACAAACACGTCAAGAGATGGCGGAGTGTATCTTTTCCGCAACCTTGAAGGGCTTGTGTCGCTGGACTAGTGAACGAATTCAGCAATCTTATTGCGCATGCGTGTAGGACGGATACAAGTTTGGCTTGTATCCACTGTTCCCTTCCCTTCTAATCCCCGCTACATGTCCCGTGCCGCCGCTCTACCTTACTCGCCTATTCTCTGCAGGAAAGATTGGCCAAGACTGGGGGTTCAAACCAGATCTTGCGCCGGCTTCACTTCCTCGCGCTCGTTAACTGCATTTGAACTCCGCGCTGTTTTCTGGCAAATATTTCTGTTACGTATAGGGACAAAATGCTAAATATATTGTCAAATTTAATGGGGGTTCATTGCGCTATAGCAAGAACCGCCACTGGTCCTGACAGAGTTTTTATAATGTGCTTATGTTTCAGTGTATCTTTTTCGTAGATACCAAAAAACCTAGTTAATGAGAACTTTGTTGTAATTTACGGAGAGAGGAGATAAAACCATACGTACAACCTCTGAATTATTCGTAGTTTCTTCTTTATGTGAGGTTTCTTTTACTGGGCTGTAGGAAAGTTCCAAATGCATAATTATTCCTACCTTAAAAGCAGGCAAGGATTAGACTTTCTTCATCCTCTTCTTGGAATTACAGCTGCAGACTTCCCGGAGAGTGAAACACCTGCTGCATTCCATAGGGAATTATGTAGGTGCAGTTATCTTGTGACGTCCACAGTAAATGGCCACTTTACACCCAAAAAGTGCTTTGGGAGGTTCATAGTGGTTTACCACTTGACTGTGAACTAATGTTCGTATGAACTACTGATATTTTACGTTTTTTTAATAAATTATTTGTGAACGTAAATGTCCCTTCCCAAACATAGAAAAGTGAAGAATTAGTGTCGTGTTTTTAAAGAGAAATAGATTGATTTATTGAAAACGGTGAAAAAGTAATGTGTCTGATATGCAAGGAATATATTTCAATATTTGAACAATAGAAAATCCACAGCCTGCTTCCAGTCTCCGACCGGGTCAGTAATGGAATGAATGAAGCCCCCATCGAGCGGCGAGGATATGGACTGTGCCGGCTGCCGAGGCCTGACGCACTCCTCTGGGGCAATGATTAAATGAATGACAGATGAAATGAAATGATAGTGGAGAGTGTTGCTGGAATGAAATTTTGACAGGGAAAACCGGAGTACCCGGAGAAAAACCTGTCTGCCTCCGTTTTGTCCAGCACAGATCTCACATGGAGTGACCGGGGGCCTTCATTCATTCCATTACTGGCCCGGTCGGAGACTGGAAGCAGGCTGTGGATTTTCATTTTCATTTGAACAATAAAACATCAGGTGGCATCATGGTTCAAAGCACAGATTACAAGAACGTATTACAAAAGGAAAGGATTTCAAATTTAATGCAAAGGTCTCGCTGCTCAAAAACAAGTGTTCACGAAACAGATACAGGAAAATATAGCTTCAGTCCGTGCTAGTTATAGAGTTGCATACTTATTAAGTTAAGATGGTTATTTATTTTAGATCCCTTTAACTACTGTGGCTTTTAGAAATGCCGGGGTGCCGGAATTTTGCCCCTAAGGGGATGTTTAACGTGCCAGTAAATCTACTAACCTGGCTCCCTCACATTTGTGCACCCTCAAATGCCAACTGGCTGTGCCAGGATTTGATCCTGCAACCTTGAGCACAGCAAGCGAGAACGTTACCGCTGAGCCACGCAGCCAGCACTTAACAATTATTAGCTGTGAAAGGGAAACCATGTTCTGGTCAGCTTGTGAAGAACTGCATGCTTTTTGTAATAGAAGAAATGTGTCCTGAAAAGAAACTACTTATAAATTCGGCCAGCTTATCGCGAAGCACAATACTATAACAACTTGGGGATAATTTGTGCTCACAATTTCGTGAGAAATCATTTGAGTGCTTTTAGTTGGCTTTGCATGAAAGTTATGACATCCATGATACAGCATAACTTTTAATTTTTGGTTGGTTGGTTCCTTAGTTTAGGGGCTGCGACAATGCGGTCATCTAGCCCCGTGTACTTTGGGTATGTGTAGAATTTGACTGATAACCGGTGTTAATTGTGATGGCTGTATTAGTGTGTGTTATCTGTGATTCAGGTAGAAGGACTGCAGACAATTAATGTTTTCAAGTAGTTCTAGTTTTGTTCCATCAACGACACCTAGTTGAGAACTTGGCTACTAGATGTGAGAAAATGCTTGTGCGTGTTTGCAAGTACTTACATTTGTGGACAAACCTTTTCGAAAATGAAGTTTATAAATCGTTCCCAGATCAGTGATGAACACCTACATTCCATTCTTAGGGTGGCTGTGTCAAACCTATCTCCAGACATTTCAACCCTCACTTTTGCAAAGGTCTAGACTTCTCATTAATTGGTAAGTTTATCCAAAGCTACAGAATATTGTTAGCTTTTTTGTATTGTTTAATAGCCATGTGAGAGGTTGGTTGGTGATTGAAGAAGGGGGACACCTGGGTGTGGGAATGTATTTGTGTCGGGGAAGGACGGGGATGTGGGAGAATAATATGGGCCCACGATTCGTTTAGGAATCGGCCAAAAATTAAGTTGAGCACCCCTGATGTATTGTATTGAAACATCATGTTCATAAGAAAAATGAAGACCTATCATCAAGCACGAAGTGCCAACAAAGCAAAAAAAGAATGCAAGTTGTCATCTGCGAGTCATGAAATCTGTAAAGAAAAGTTAACCCCTCTCTTCTAATTAATGAAGACAGGTATTTAAGTTTCAAGTGTATTTTATTAATTTGCGGTGCAACTTTTCTGTGCATAAATGTGAATACGATTACAATGACAGAGAGCAAGTGTGTTTCTAATTTGAGTAAGAGGCACATTAGTAGCCTGATTACTACGGAGTCAAAACAGGATGAAATCACTAATACTGTAACTGTGTGCATGGCTTTGTTGCTGCAAAGGTTGGAGTTAACAAGAATGCAGACTAATAACAGTGTCTTCTAGTGAGTCAATTCCATCCATTGAAGAACAGAATTACTCTAACAGACAAAATAGGCCTATTGTTAATGAGAATTCATCTTCAGATGAGTGTTCAAAACCTACAACTGTAATACCTCCATGCAAAAGTTAAGGAGCTGCACCAGAATACCTTGAAGACGTCTACTTAGCAAACATTCAAATATCTTGAAAATGTTTTCACAAGTTTCAAAGATATCTTCAAAAGATGTCAACGATATTTCCAAGATGTTTTGTGCTGTGTGGGTATGAGTAATGCTAAAACTACTGCACTGAATTCAAATTGAAGTTCGTCATACCTTTCAGTTACAGTGTGAAACTTGCAAGATCTTGTCATTTAAAAATCTGACTGGACAGTTTTCGTGTTCTTTGGCTTTGACATAGTTACAATATACAGTAGGGTCCATATGACTATTTTAAAACCATTGTTAATGCCTAATCTTGTGTTGTAAGATTAACCAATCTTTTACAGATTCGCTGTGAAAGCATGTCAACTTGGTAGAGCAGCATTTGTAAGCTAAGCAAAAGAAACAGCTGCAGAGAGGGTACATTAGAACATGAGAAGCAGTGTATTCAAGGTTGTTTTTGAGCTTGTACTTGAATCTAATGCACACCTAAATTATGGAGATGTGATGTGACTGGCAAAGGGAAAGTGTGCTTTACATTCTCTTTCAACACACTCTATAAAGTATTTGAGGATGCCCCCAGATAGGCGGGGATTCATCGTGCTTCAATGTGTCGCCGGTATGAGTGAGATTCCAAACACATCTTCAGGCAGGGTTTGTGTATACATTTGACATTACTGGTCTATCAGCCTTGGCGCTAGGAGTTCCTCTATTCGCAGACACTCTGAAAGAGGAAGGAAGGGATAGATGCATCAACATCTTTGAATAACAGATGAAACTGAATAATTTGTAATTATACTGCAGTTATAAATTTGCATTTATTTTTCTGTAATACACCATAAAATATAGAGATGTGTGTTTAGAAATCCAATGCACAAACTGTACTTGCAGTTTCCCATTGACTTTGGCTGTACTCTATGAGTAATCCAGACCTTATCTCCATCTCCTCCAGTATGGTACGTAAACATCTTGATCCAATGTGAAACTTGCACAACTTTGTTGTGACATGACAAAGTCTGGAAGGATAAAAGATTATTCAATATAATTTTGAACCCATGATCTTCTTTTACTGCCATAAAACAGTAAATCTCAGTCAGAGAATGTTTATAACTACCCTACACATTTTGCCTCTTTTTTTTTTTTTTTTAAGAAGAAATAGGTTTATGAGATCACCTTTTGTCTTTCAGTGTGTCCCCCCTAATTAAATCTCAACGGCTGGAGCGATTTCAATGAAACTCGATAAGGTCCGACCCCAACAATGCCCTTCAAATTTTATTACATCTCACCAATCCAATATTGTGTCTATTCGAAATATTTCACCGGCATTCTATTGGCAACTCCAGCTATCTGATATGACATCTAGCGGTAAAAATGAGAAACTTACCAAGTAGGGTACATTTGTCACGTGGTGACTGTTTGTATATGGTTTCTTATATTGGTAAACAGATCGTGGTAAATTGTTCGTGTCTTTATACATAAGTAATAAGTTTTACTCGTTGATAGAGTGAAAAATGAGTAAAAGCAAAGTGTATTGCTCAGTTTACGGCTGTAAGTCGATGTATAAGAGGGCTGCGGATATACGTTTTCATCACTTTCCAAAACATGCAAATAGCACTAGCCGAAATGTGATGATACCTAATAATACCTTTCCACCCCGGGAAGGATCTAACACTTGTCGAGGTAGACAGACAGAAGACCTGCGACGTAAAGCCAGCGAAGGTTTATTCAGTTTAAAAACAGCTGTTACGATGGGCGCGCTGGTAAGATTGAAGTTACTTGAATAATTAATTAAATAATTAATTATTGGCTGCTTGGTAGGGAGAAGGGATGAGTTTAACTTGTATTAAAACTCGGGGGGGGGGGCGACAGGAATTGCTTGATTTGGATGGTTAAAAGATGGGTTTGGTGTTGAATATTTGAATGGTAGCGGAATCACTCATTCTACAGTGCCCACGGGAAGGCAAATTAGGCCTATATGACTCGTAGTGGAATAGCTCGAATATCGAAGAACTTAGCGATTACGAGGTGTAGGCTTGGCGGAAAGGCTGGCGGATCATCAGTTTGACATCAATTCACGATATAAGTCGGAGCTTGGAACAGTGGCGTCTGGTTTGCGTGGATGCTAGTCTCGGAATGATGAAAGTAGCACAGCTTCGGTGTGTTATTTATTTGTTTATGTACCGTATTTCTCTATTTGAATGTCCTCGGCGTTGACTCAGGATCGACATTTACATTATATTGCGCATAATAGTACCGAAATAATGTCCGAAGTGTAGCCCTGTGTAAATTTGAATCAGCTGATCTACATCAACCATAAAAACTTATGCTTGATAATATGTAAATGACACCAAAAATCCAGTGGAACACACAAATTAGATCACGTGTATCGCACAGTTATACATGTATACAATTAAAAATAACACTGTCATTACTTTAGAGACCACATTTACTGATTATAACCGAAAAATAAAAAGTGTTCCATATCAAACGCATGTTATTGAGTATTTTAAACCCTACTTATCCAGACCGACCGCAGCGCCCCAAGTGTTAGTTTGAGTTGCCATCTCCAAAACTATTACTGATATCACCCTGAAATTTTGTACAGTGATAAAAGGCACTACTGGAAGTTCACTTATGGGACTCTCAAAAACCTGTTAAGTACAAAATGAACATGGCGGCCAAGCGAAGTTGAAACATTTAAATAGACTTTTCTCGCGATTTAATCATACGAGCGCAGTGAAACATGGCGCGGCAAATGTTTGTACACTTGTAAGGCACTGACATCCAATTTAGTTCAATCGTTTACACAACCTCAAGATAGCGGCTGTGCGAAATTTTAAAATTAGGTTTTAATTTCTTGTGTCCTCATCATTCGATCGAAGTCAGCGTTTGAATAATGAACCTAGGCAATAATCGTCATCTAATAGTACATAATTCTATGGCGACCATCCAAAATATTTAGACGGTTCTCAATATCTACTAATCTATGACAGCAATCGAACTGAAATTTTGTATGTTGATAAAGGCTATGAACATAAGTTCACTTATGGGACTTTCAATAACCTGGTGAGCACAAATCCAACATGGTGGTGACGCGAAGTTAACAAAATTAAATGGACGTTCTCACGATTTAACCATCCAAGCGCAGTGAAACTTGGTACGGTAAATGATTATACAAATTTTGATCCCCTGACATCTAATTTATTTCAATTGTTTTCATAACCACAAGATGGCGGCTGTGCTGAATTTTAAAATCTTGTTTTTATATCTTGTGTCCTAAACATGCGATTGAAGTTTGAATAATACATTTACGCAATAATCTTCATGTAATAGTAAATAACTCTATGGCCTACATATATCAAAATCCAACAAGGCGACCATCCGAAATATTTAGACGATTCTCAATATCTACGAATCTATTACAGTAATCAAACTGTAATTTTGTATGTTGATAGAGGCAATGAACATAAGTTGGATATATGAAAATAGGCTATTTAGCATGCTGAACCGCTATTCCCGAGATCGCGGGTTCAAACCCGGCCGAAGTCGTCGAATTTTTTAAGAGCGTTAAAATCCTTCAGTATGCCTTCCTTCGGAGGGGAAGTAAAGCCGGCGGTCCCATATCATAGATTTATGGCATGTAAAAGATCCTTCCACTAACCAAACTTGTGTGAACCTAAATTTCTAGGTTGGATTTTGTTTTAACGCTCTGTCAAAAGTTCCAATGTTTACCTCTAGGTGTCAGTGACATCTGGTAGCGAAAGTTGGAAATACACCCTATGGGTGTCCGCTTGAAGCAGCTACAGCCTCTGGCGGGCCAAACCTGTCCTTGACACTCCCGGCACTAAAAGCCATACTCTAAATACAGTATAATACCTAAAATAAATACACAAATTATACACTGGCCTGCGATCCATAAAAGATAATTGTTGGAATACAGTGAAGTTCGTGAAAATGTGTTACAGTGAAAGGTGATGATATCGTTTTATCACTCTTCTGCTGCAACGCTCTCTCCCTTCTGTTGCTGAGCTTGAGTGTCGCTACTGTCGTTTTTGGATGTTTCGGGTGAACCTCTGGATGGATTTTGATGCGGTTTTCACTATGCTGTAAAGCATATCTTGAGGAATATTTCTGTAGAAAATAACCTATTTATGATCAAAGGAAGCCGAGCAGTAACGATTTCAGTGAAAAAGGCTAAAGAAAAAAAACCATGGCATTCGTGCGCTTTTTAAGCTTACGCTGGGCAAACCTTTAAAAATATCTATAAACTATGAGTGTAAGGATTGTTCAGCATGAAAAGTTCTACAAAACATTCTGAGAGATAACAGTTTACGAGCTAGCTAGGGGCGAGTCTATCATCCCAGTTACATCCTAGCTAGTGGGCGAACATATTACCCCTGATACAGCCAGCAGCAAACTGTCCAGTCGTGTTGAGTTAAAACTTCAGAGAAGAATGGTTGTGTTTGAAGTTTCCCTGGAAGTGCAACTCGGGTCCTCTTCATTTCGCCTGTGAACTTTCCGTTCCACAAAATTAAATTAAAATACTGTATATAAGAAGCTGAGATTTCGCAAGAGCGACAGTTTAAAGAAACCAATCCAGGCTCAAATATCGGAGCGCATCGTAGTTGCACACACCCAGGTTGTTTTTCACATTTCCCAGTAATTGTGTGACCGACTGAAAAGTTGCAATATCAACTATATCAATTATTTTCCTGGTCGGAGGAGCTGAAATGTATGATCGTAAGGCTTTTCCCTGCCAACAATATAGCTTCTTCCAACAGTTACTGTACATACACTACTTCAGCCGCCACAGGCTATTAGATAAATCCAATAGGCCTACACCTGGGCCTAATGGTCAAGATGTCCCTAGTCCCTGGTTAGCTGGAGATCCTGACACTGAGGGTGCATACTCCTGGCCTGGGACATCAACCTAATCATAGATCCTACTAATAACATACACAGTGCTAGTCATAATAATATAGGTTATCAGACAAAGTTTGCACACATCAAGCAAATGGGGTTGATGACTATGATATCCCAATTACCTATATGGGACTAAAACAACAAAAATAATTTTAGAACACATGGTCTCTAGCCAAAAAGCCTGAAGTAAAACAGAAAGCACACTTACCATTCCTCAAGAAACATCAGTTCCAATTCAGGCTGATTGATTCTCAAGTGTTCCATCTTCATTCTCATAGTTTTAATGAAAGAAAACCTGACAGCTAGTTGGCAAGCTTGTCTCAATTACTAGCATGCAGGTCTGCATTCGGCCATGGCAACTGCACAATAATGTGGGAACTCCATCCCCGCAAATAGACAATCAGTGAGCTTCTGTAAGACAAAAGGAAGTTCATAGTTTCATGCAGTGCTTTTTTTCTAAAACAAATTTAAGGGGTACTCTCAATTTTAGTCGACAAAACATCACGATCTTGCATTTGCAAAGTGCGGTAATTGTTTGTGTTCGAATCATTAACTTTCAGCTTTTTCGATGCCTGGGTGGATGTTAAATAGTTCGTTATTTTCGTCATCCTTCAAAACTAACCCCACGCACATAATAACAACCTACCCCACCTCCAAACAATAGCCTGCGTGCTTATAAGAAAGGAGTGCCGAGTTACCGACCAAAAGAAACTGATTCAATAGATCGATTTAAATCGAGGATTACACGAAATCTCCTCCAGCTGTTGTGAACTGCGCGTTGACGCCAGTTGATTGATGAACTTTCTAGTCGGAAGTTATATTTGCCCAGACTCGTCGTCGTCGTCTTTAACTCGTTTCCGAGCATAGATCTTCCAGAACAGTCTAAAATAATCTAAGGTTGAGGTCTGTGGGCATGTTTGTGGTGACTGAACAGCCCAATGCCCAGACTAGATACAAATGTTTAAGGGGCACGTGTACCCCCACATTCCCCCTGAGAAAAAGCACTGTTTTATGTGAATGTTAATCTCGTTATCATAACCCACAGGATGTGACATTAAACCTGGAAAATTCTACATACATTAACTGGGAATCAAACCCAGTCTGTCTTGGTGTGGGGCAAGCAGCTTGACCACTGTCGTTGATGGGTACATAAAGTAAAGCAGTTTATGACAAACCTTCTAAGTCATTATCCATCTCGAAAGAAAAGAAAAATGGACGACAGCCTTGCTTTCTTAATCATTAATAGTGGAGTAAATTACATCAACTTGATGTTATGTGAAGAATTAAGTACCGTATTTACTAACATTGATTTCTCGTTCATTAAATTCATCGTCACACCTCGGAAATCACAGTGTCGCAGAAAATGAACTTCAAGATTTTATATCTGTCTTGGTCTGGTAAGAATTTGTTTTTCAATATGCTGTTGTTAAATTTAGGCAAAAAGAAAATAGATGTCATGCGCTTACAGTTGGAAAAACGTGAGAAAATACATTTAACCATTCACTTGAGTAAAACATACCGATTTTTGAGATATAGTAGATGTATAACGTTGTTGTATTTAATGAGCAAAATAAATCAATTTTAGAATATCCTTTGTAAAAATAAAACAGTAGAGTTAGGGTGAAATGGCTGTGAATATAATCAATCATCCTTGCTACTGGCCGGAGGCAGAGTTTAGGTACCTTCTTCAAGTATCCGAGTGGTACTTTCACAACCATGTCTGAACAGATTTTCCTAAACAGATAACTCCATCTTTGTATAGGCTCTCCTGAAGGAGGAAGGTCCCTCTGTTGTACAGTAAGTCTACAAATTCTTATGGGTTGAGCAAGCACACCTTTTCCTAAATCATGGATATTAGTTGTTTTGCCCTAAAAATCACACCATGCTGATAACTCTGCTCCATTGTTTGAAAGCAGGGGTACAAACTCAAATTCATCATTGCCTTGCAATGCTGTTCCAAGTTCGTCCTCTTCCAGTTCATTTTGGAGGTTTAATTGCCTCTGTATCAAATTGGATCTCATCTCTCAAAAAAAAAAAAAAAATGTGGCCAAGGCTGTTGTAATGTAGGCCTACATGACAATAAACACTCAGTTTTAATGTTGGGAAATCACACAAAAGACTTAATCATTACCGTATACAGTTGAACCTGCTTTATACATAATTCTGTTCTATTTCGTATTTGTACGTAATTTCTTTTAGGTCCCGGCAAAATGTAATTTAAAACCGTGTTAATTTAATCTTATTTATACGTAATTCGCTGTTATACGTATGAAGTGTCAGTGAAATACATCTGAGTTTTGCGTATCCTGATTGTAATTTAATGAGCACGTGGTGTTATAAAAGAAACTACACTACTGTATTTATGTAGTTTCCTCTTGTTGGCGTAGACAGAGCGGTCGGGTTTCTGTGCTGAAACAGAACACAGAGTTTCTGTCTCATGTGGGACATGCTCTAGATTGTTCACACGAAAACAATTCTCATATTCAAACAAATTTCTTTTCTTTTGTTTCCGCGATGAAACCGCCGACTTGGCTGGTAACTTAATCTTTAGCGGCATTGTGAAGGTCTAAAACAACGCAGCTAGAGGAGGAGCGAGATAGAGAGCGAAGGGAACTCGCTCGGTGGCCTTTGTTACGCCGCCACTAAGTAGGAGTCAACAATGTCACTTTGCAAAACTCGGTGTTTTGATTGATATGAGAATTTCTTTCGTGGGAACTATGGACAAGTTAAATGTCCTCGGTGCCGGTATCAGGAGTGTACTGTTGAACAGTAGTTTTATCATTCAGTTGCTTTCGATTAGCCACGGAGAACACAAAAAGGAAAAGTTATACACTATATGAGAAAGTAATATTCATACGAGAAGTGGACGCTAATCCGCACAAAACAAAAACTGAAATTGCTTCAGACTTAGGGATTGCTCATACCACGCTATGTACAGTCATCAGTAAAAAAAAAGCTATTTTGGATGTGTTTTTAAAACTGGGTTCGAAATCAGCAAAGCGCAGCCGTCAGCAAGAAGGGAGGTACGTAGATTTGGAGAAAGCACTTTTCACATGGTTCCAGCAAAAGCGGGCTGCAGCTCTACCAATTAGTAGTGACATGCTGAAGGCAAAGGCGATAGATTTAGCAAAAATGATGAGTATCAGTGCTGATTTCAAGGCTTCCTCAGGATGGTTGCAAGGATTTAAAGATCATCATGGAATCACAGCGAGAACAATTTGCGGTGACTCAAAAGCTGTGGACGACGTCACGGTGCAACACTGAAAAGAAGAGGTTCTGCCGGGTATCATAAGCGATTACTAGCCTACAAACATCTACAATTGTGATGAGACCGGCTTATTCTACAGTCTCCTTCCTAATAAAACATTAGCTGAAAAAGGTGACTCCTGCCATGGAGGAAAGAAAAGTAAAATTCGCGTAACATTTCTTCTTGCCACCAATGCAGATGGATCGGACAAACTTCCTCCACTTGTGATAGGAAAATCGAAGAATCCGAGGTGTTTTAAGGGTGCGAAAACAAAACCTACCGAATATGAATCCAACAGAAATTCTTGGATGACTATGCTTCTATTGGAACAGTGGTTGAAAAAACTGGACATGAATAAGAAACAGAAGAAAATCCTTCTTCTTATGGATAGATGTGCAGCACATCCACCTCAAATCGTTCTGGAGAATGTCTGAGTGGAACTTTTCCCTCCTAACTGTAACAGTGTTCTACAACCACTTTATTTGGGCATCATTGCAAATTTCAAAGTGCATTATAAAAGAATGCTGGTTCAACATTTAATAACACTGAGTGATGCAGGAAATGAAACTCTCTCCATTAATTTACTACAAGCCATTGACTTTATTTCGGCTGCCTGGAAGCAGGTGTCATCCTCCACAATCAACATCTGTTTCAGCAAAGCTGGTGTCTTACTGGAAGAGGCTGCCTCTGATGTTGATTATGGGGACGAAATTATGACTGACAATTAGCTATCGCTACCGGAGGGTGCAGATTTTGATACTTTTGCGCATTTCGATGATAATCTGGCTGTATGTGGGGTACAACGGGATGAAGAGATTATTGCTGATGTATGCCAACAACGCGGTGGTGACGGACCAGCTACAAGCGATAGTGACAGTGATGGAGATGGAGATGACGACTTGAATCTTGAAACACCTGAACTAAGTGAAGTGTTGAGTGCAATCGATGTGTGTAGGCGTTATATCAGTGCAAAAAGTCGTAGTGAAAATGCTTTGAATTCATTACTACGTTTGCAAAAGGAGGTTTATACACCGAATGCAAGAAAAGTGAAACAAGCCAAACTATCTGATTTCTTTAAGGCTGGACCAAATTCAAAATAATACATTACTATATTTTCTGTCTTAATGTATGTATTTTTTGCTAGGATTTACACATGTAGGTCTATTCCATTGGTTTTTCAGTAAATATGTAATGTGTTGTGCAAGTCTGATTTCTAAGTAATTCTGTGTTATGAGTAGTTTTCTTTCTTCCCCTTGATATACGTATAAGTCAGGTTCAACTGTATTGGCAATTATCCCAACTGCTGACAGTATTTCAACCCAACCCAGCAAAACTGCTGAAAGCTAATGAAATTGCTCACCTTCACTCCATTTTGGCATTGGCCAAAGCATTCTGAAATCTACTGGGGCCACATCCTTCCTCTACACCACAAAATAAAATCTATCCATTGTTTATTTTATTTGGCTAAAATACGACATTGCGTTACGAGGCTGCTGTAACGGCCCGTGGATAACACCAAAATTTAATCTTTATGCCAGCATCATCTTGCACAGTTTCGAGCCTTACTGGCAGGGTTTGTATGGAACATAAGCCTCTCCACCCAAGGCTTGGTCCATTCATCAAAGTGATGGAGGTTATCTGCTTCTTGCTTACCGTTCCTATCATACCTTCACCAGAGCCCCATTAGGCATCACTTTTCAGGTTTACCTTCACAGCTACCTTATCAGTCCCAGGGCACATGCAGTCCCCTACTTCATGCCGTTGTGCATCCCCCACAATGTGAACTTGCGGGACACACTTATACCGAACATCCAGGAATACAAACAACACACATGTCCAGCAAGATGTAGAAAGGGCAACAGACGAAAGCAACGATAAAGGAAATAAATATGAGGACAAAGAACCAGAAGATACCCCAGCATATATTTGCCATCACCTGTACAGAAATGGTTCATTTTTTTTAAAGTATTTGTTGCCCAAATCATATAGCATAAACAGAGAAAGAATGTATGTAGATGAATATACATTTATGTTATGTGCACAGATTTTATGGAACAGGAATTTTATACATTAATAGACTATTATCAACTGTTCATGCAAGAAATCCTATCTCATAATTCAAATATTTGTTTCAAAGAAAGTAACCCTCCTTCACACTCAGCTTGACTAGTAAATCTGTTTCAGTGTTTTAACACTTAATTGCCTGCTTTTTAATGTGTTTTAACTTTTTTTTTTGTAGGTAGACATGCACAGGGCCATTGTGACTGCCGACCCAAAACTTACTATATACATGTAACTGATGGCCATAACATTTCCAACTCGCAGGCCAAGTACAATAATATGCTATACTTCTATGGGACCACGAGAAATTCAACCACCCGAGTGAATGATATCATGATTTGACGCTCGAACTTCTAAAGCATGGGATTAAACCACAGGTTGGGTGGATATAATTATTTTGTAGGCAGGCAGGGGCAGATGTTGCACCCCCTTAGAACAACAGTCACCATCACCCCTAGCACAGTTCACTGAACAGTAAATAAACCTAGCCACTTACATTTTCATCAACATTTTTACAATGTGTGAAAATAATTCGAGATATGCTGCAATTAATTTGTTTAATGATATTTAACACTGTATAATTTTAGGTGTGCTGCGATTCGTTCATTTAGTTAGTGATATGCAACACTGAAACAAATAATGCATGTTCTTCTGGAACATTGTGCCTGAACTTCCCAGCCTCGCTTCAAGCAAAAATGGAAGTAGTAATCTCCTCTGCGACAGAGTTATTTTGTTGTGTGGAACTGTCACAAGTCCTAACGATCCAGCAAGAGTGGTCGCATTGATAGAAGATGTTAAAAGAGACTGACAGTCAGTCTGAAAGACTGGACTTTATATCATTTTAAATGCTAGCAGCCGAGTACCAAGAAGGCAGTGCGAGAACAGAGTTTCAAGATTCTATTTTGTTTCTTCACTGCCTACTTGATTGTTCTCGCACTGCCTTCTTGAAACTCTGTTCTCGCACTGCCTTCTTGAAACTCTGTTCTCGCACTGCCTTCTTGGTACTCGGCTGCTACATCGTACTATGACGTCACACACTTCAGTGCATTCTCGGTACATTTCGTCCCTTCACCGTAACGTAACGCCAGACCTCAGCGTAACGACGAAGTCGACAAGATCATTTAAAATGATAAAAGTCAATGCTATGTGGATACAGTTCTAACGTACAAAGGGTACACCAGCGCTTTAAGGCTATAGGAGGATATTTCAGGAGACCCAATTCAGGGAGAAACAATTTTATTGCCCTGAATACATTGAGAGTAGAGCTCTAGTTCCAATCGGTATCGTAAGGTGTCGGTATCATCTCCCACTAAGCACACACTCAAGACTTAGGGTCAGATGACCTCATAGTTCTGCCCCTTAAAACAATAACTAACTAACACTCAAGACCCAAGTCTCTCCACTGAGTGGGAATCTTAAATCTCGATAATATCGGAACTATGTTAACCTTCAGAGTGCTAGTGATGAAATGGTCCATCACCATTTCTACCACGCTGACGGTTCATTGCTATGCATGCACCATTTTAGTTTCACATTCTAGCTGTTTGAACTATAGAATGCAAATACTTTTGCCATTGAAAGCACAAATGTTTTAAATATCCGTATTGATAGTTTGAACTATACTCGCATAAAGAGCCATATCTAAGCGCAAATGGTCAAATGAGAATGTCCCAGAACCTTTAATACTGCCATTTGCGCTGGCCTTGATTTGTTGAAGAAAAGATACATTGTACATCCTGATTCAATTAATCCCTTATCTAGCTTGTCTATCATATTATGTTGTGTCTTGTTTCTGACTGGGGGGTTTCTAGTAGTGTAAGGAGGGGTGAATTCTCCATGATTGTGTGTTCGTGTGACCGTTTGCGCTTAGATATGGCTCTTTAGCTCATGTGTGGCGAGAATGAAAACTGGTCTTTAATAGTTGAAGATTGTCCAGTAAACAGTAACATACACCACAATAGGAAGACTTGGCAACACACAGTTACATTAGCTCGATGAACACAGACATGTAGGAATGGGAGAGGGGTAAAGCCCAGAAAGATAAGAGATCCTCGCGCACAATAAACTCCTCCCAGTTGAGAGTTGACAGGGACAAAGCTAATTACTCTCATTTGGACTGCGTACAAGTTTCACTATGGTATGCGATGACCCAGCTGACATAGCATCGCATATCAAGTGTCCCGAAACAGAGAAGTACTGAAAACAAAAATGAAATAAGGAATGTGTTGGAGATCCAGTTGAAATTAAAACAAAATCAGCCATGGATAGCACGAGACAGAGTATCTCTGGGTCACTCACGGGCTTAAGTTAATGATAATGCAAAGAAAAGGGTGCCATCAACCTGGATTCCTAACAAACCACATCCTTTCTGATGAAGCCTTAATATGACACAGGAAAAAGACTGGGGAAAAGACATCATCACGAGATTATTTAAAATCAAACTAAAGAAAATTTATTAAAACTTTGGCGAGACAAAACATTAAATAGAAAAATCCTGCCTAGGATAATGGTAGATAAATAGTTAGGTTGTGAGAGTTCATGTTCAAGTCTAACCATTTCCATCCTGACTAATATATTTTTGTTCACATGATAAAAAGAAAGCAACTAAAATTTTATCTTGGTTTCTCAGGATCACCGAAGCACTTTATCACACGTCACTGAATCAGATGTGAACCCTGAGACCTATCATTATTTACACATTAACATCATGCATGTGAACGTTTAGGATCTATAATATTATCACACATATTTACACTAAATCATATTAAGCATTCATAAAATGAGAGAATGTCTTGCTTTTCCAATATCATTGGAATCAATAAAGTTTGCAATCATTTATCATAATCAAAATTATCCACTCATCACTTCAGAATTATCTGATCCTCTTATTTTAATCGTCCTTTCAAAAATTCATTTATAATCATCTGGCGTTACAAAAGCATTAAAAATTGTTAATAAATTGTTATATCAGCTATTACTCGATCAGCTGTTCACTTGACTTCAGTAAATTATCAACACGTCAGATCAGCTGTTCCAATATCATTCAGAGTGATTTTAACAATTTATCGTAAAAGCAGCTTGGATTACCATAAATAACCAGAATAACAACTAGGATCAATTAGAGGTGTCGTCAGATTCTATAATACTGATTAGAAAGTATTGCCAGACTTAATTATACTCATAGCTTGCCACGGTGGGTGAGTGGATAGCGTGTCGGTCTACTAACTCCAAGATTGCAGGTTCGCTCCTGGCCGTGGTAAGTGATTTTTGAAAGGCAAAAATACGATACGCATGTCATACGATGTTAGCATGTCAAAGAACCCATTTGATTTCAGTAGGCTGTGTTCATAATGGCAAAATTAATCTCGGGAGTTTCCGCCAACACAAAGTTCCTCATTTCTCTACTAGAAAGCGTTATAGTGTTCAAGGAGTTTAGATATCTAACCTTCTTGACTTCCATAGTGATTCAAGGAACAACGAAATTTGACATGCAAGCTACCCTCTGGGTGCCAAATTACAAAGCTTGCACCCGGCACCCAAGGCCATACGATATTATTATATTATACTCATATAATTTGAAGGGTGAGCCTATATTGCACTCAATTGCCATTCAAAATATTATTGCCATAAATTCTTCACACCGGATACTATTATCCACTAATAACCACTTGAATCAATACTTATCAAAAACCACTTCATTAAATCACAATTGAACATCATCAATTCTCCATAAATTCACCATAAATCACCATAAATGATTCAGCGCATAGCATGAATTAAGAACAAGACTGGGTTTGCACTAACCTTCAGTCAACAATATATGTATCAAAGTGGTAACCTCACAAACTGTGGCAATCTCTACACAACACACTTGGCGCAATACCTTGACACAGTGTATTTAATAATAACCATCAAATTGTAAAACCGGCTTCAGACCTCAATAAAGTTGACCCATCAAAACTATGGTCACAAAGACTGCGTTTGACAACCTCTTAAATAACGTGTAAATCACTAAAATAATTATTTATAAAATCCAAGTATTAATTAAATTCAAAGGTACCGGTAATAGAACTCTGTATAAATTGCTGAAATCTGTGTTAATAAACATCATCGGTGGTTATACTAAAATTTACTGATAATTGCTGTCTTATTTCTGCCTGTGATATATTTCTGATATAGTCATATGCATGTTAGAAGAATTAACCACTTCAAAATCCTTGGTCAATGTAAGAATTAACTATTAGAAAAAAAAAACCTTACTGTTCTCAAAGATGGAACATCACCACAAAATCTATTGGATCTATCACAAGAATCACGAAGTGTGACTCAGAATACATTTATTTTTACCATATTTAATAAAGATCAACCAAATGTGACTTGTCAATTGTTGTACAATTCGCTTACGATCCATATATCATTCTGATGATAGTATGAGTATCCTAGTACAGGCTAGACGGTTGACGCCACACAATTGCTCTAGGCAACAGGCCCTGTAACGATGGCCAGATGACATTTCCCTAGTACAGGTTAGACGGTTAACGCCACACAATTGCTCTAGGCAAAAGGCCCTGTAATGATGGCTAGATGATAGAATGCATAGGACTGGAATCAACAACAACTGTACTGTCAAATATTAATGACACAAGTTCGCTAAAGCAACTTAAATTCAACAGTTCAAATGATCCAATCAAAACTGAAAAAAAAAAAAACATAATATCAAACACCACACATCCACTAGAATGTGAAAAAATCAAGCACCAGTTTGCAGGCATCGAGTCCCGCAAATACTCGATCAAGGAAAACTATCAAAAACATACCATAACTCGACGTAAAAGAAGATCAAAATCTAAACTTAATAAGCTCGGTCCCATGTCATAGATTTATGGCATGTAAAAGATCCTTCCACAGACTAAACTTGTGTGGAGCTAAATTTTTAGGTTAGATTTCGTTGGAACGCTCTATCGAAGTTCCAACGTTCACCACTAGGTATCATTGGCATCTGGTAGCGAAAGTTGGAACTACTTGAAATTGAACGGAACGTGTAGCTCACCCTCTGGGTGCCCGCTGGAAGCAGCTACAGACTCTGGCGAGCCGAACATGTCCTCGGACACTCCCGACACTAAAAGCCATACGATAAATAAATAAAACCAACTGATGCTCGGTGCAGGATTCCACCAGCCTGCTTCCTCGACCATCCCTTTCACCTAATCCGAAATCTCCTACTATCTTTAATTCTCTTCCTTTTCTTAACACACCATTCCCATTACTATAACCTTTTCGTCACCCTTGACATAGCCTACATCAGGATTTTAGCTATTTCTTCGTAGACCTTTCCAACATCTTCATCATCAGCTTAACTGGAAGGCATGTACTACTGTGGTACACGTAGGTTTTGTATTGATTTTAGCTACAATAATCCGTTCACTATATTGCTCAAAATATTCCACCCGCTGTCCCAGTTTCCTAGTCAATATGAGACCTACTCCCGCGTGGCCGTTGTTTGATTTATTGTAATTATTATTGATACCGACAGTATTGGCTACGCTCGCTAAAGCGCAGCGTTAGGTCATGGGGCCAAGCTCTCACCTGACTCGGTAGACGCGTGGGTTCGAGCCCCACCGTCGGTTGTCCTTGAAATGTTTTTTCGTGGTTTCCCCATTTTCAAAACCAGGCAAATGCTGGGACAGTACCTTCTAACAGGCCACGGCCGCCTCCTTCCACATCCTTGCCCAGTTTCATTCATCTTCATCCATTCTATCTCTCATCCCGACGCGCAGGCCAATCACGGGCGTCGACTAGAAAGACCTGCACCCGACCTCCCTGGAGGCCACACGAAAAAAAATATTATTGATGCCTTTATTGTGGCGAAATTATGGCTTTTATTAGCCCTCACTTACACTTAACCACACACAGTGCAACTTATTACAAGTAAATATTCATACTAAAATACCGTACTAGAATTTAGTGCTACTGATCCTATAGTCTCCTGACCAAAAGTACTGTTCTTCCTGCCAACGCACTTCACTAATCCCAAACAAATCCAGGTAGAAGAGTAATGTTAACCCCCTCTCGAGTAGTCCTCGCCTGGAAATCTGAACGGGGGACTGGTTTACCTCCGGATTGGAAATTTACAAAAGAGGAGGCCATCGTCACATGTAATTATGCATAGAGAGGTGAATATTCTCGGGAAGAACATTACGGCTCCAGTTTCCCGTTGCTTTCAGCCGTGCAGCTAAGCAGTTAGTTGGCTAATGTTATCAATGTCTTCACCGTCTATCTGACTTCCAGCTGTGTCCGCCATTATACACGTGAATTATTGGACAAATACAGAGTGTTTCTAAATTCCCATTACAGACTTTGAGGGCTTGTAGTGGGGACCAAGACCGTTAAGTTTAGCATAGGAACTTGTGTCCGGAAACGTATCGTTTTCCCGCTATCTGCAAAAATACACTAAAGCATACGTTCACAGATCCCGCATTTTTGGTGCCACTGACTAGAATACTTACGTCATTGAACAATCATTTTATGTCCCATATCCCCTTCAGGTTTGTTGACATTCCATACCTTCTTCCACGGAATTTCACGGGTGCCGCGTAGGCCTACTTGGTATTTCATGAAGATGTACTGCTTGAGTTCTTAGACGATGTGCCACTGCATGTACGTCAAAACATGTGGTTTCAGCACTATGGGGCACTACCTCATTTTTATTATATATGAATTACAGCCGAATAGCCATAGCAGGGTATTTTCAATTGAACGCCCGTGGGCTCCCAAGAAGTTCAATTTCAATAGTTCCAACTTTGGCTACCAGATACTACTGCCACTAACACCTAGCGGCGAACGATGGAACTTGATAGATCGTTTCTAACTAGCCATATAGATAACCTACACATTTTTCTACACCCTACCAATTGTAGTGGCTACCTCATTTTTCACTTGTGGTACGAGATCATCCGCTTCACAGATTTGGGCAACAGTGGACAGGTCGTGGTGGCCCGATTGCTTGACCTGCACGTTCACCCGACTTGACACCGCTAGACTACTACCTGTGGGGTCACATGAAAACCTTGATTTACGAGACCCCTGTGAAAATCGAGGAAGACGTACCGGCGCGGGTTATGGCTGCGACGGATGCTGGAGGACGTCGTTGGTCGTCACATCGAGTTCCACCTGCAATTGGACCAGGACGACAAGCAGCAGAGTCGGACATAGCGCTGAAAATACGGGAGCTGTGAACGTGTGATGTAGTGTTTATTTGCGGGTAGCGGGAAGACGGTACGTTTCCGGACACACGTTCCTATACTAAATCTAACCGTCTTGGTTCCCACTACAAGCCCTCAAACTGTGTAGTGGGAATTTGAAAACACCCTGTATAGTATTACCAACTCCGCGCATACAGTTATGTGAAATCGGCGCCAAGTTACATTAGACGACAGACCTCAAACCTTGATAGACCATAGTTTTAGTATCCACCGGACCTAACTCCGTTAGATCAATGGTTTTGGTATCCACCAAATCTAACTTCGGGACAATAGCAAACATAACTGCTGCGCTTAGTGCTGGCCTCAACCTATCCTCCGCTTGCTTCGCATATTAAATCTTAATAGACGAATAGTTTTAGTATCCACCGCACCTAACCCCGGTAGATCAATAGTTTTGGTATCCATCGAACTTAATTCGGTAGATCAATATATTTAGCATGACTTATGAGGTGTGTTTTGTATTCCAGACCTGGACCTTCTATACTACCGGACCTGACACTGCAATCCAAGATGGCCGCCGTAGTTGGTGGTCGGACATCAAACGACTGACGTGTGTCACAATCCAACACAACACAAAATAACATCATGACGTGATTTTGTCTGCTGTTAATTCATTTCATGGGCTTGGGACATCTTGGTCATCAGCCCCGTGCAGTTGTGTGTGGGTTGAATTCCTCCGATTACGTGATGAATGTAGTAGTGTGTGTAGCTGTGTAAGGGACAGGCATGGGGAGGTGCCCTAGGAGTTTAAGTAAGGTACCACCGGAGTTTCATCAGGAAAGGAATAAAATAAAATAATGTTGAGGCCCACAGGAGAGATCTGCAGAATATCTTGGCTGAGTGAACAGGGAAAGTTGTAAATGTTCCTGTAGGAATTTCAATCCCTTTTTAGTAAGTTACATATTATTCGGGGCATGTTTGCCATCTCTTGATGAATGCAGTACATTTGCATTTTTCTGTTGGCACAGGCTAGAGTAAAATGAGGCTTTTCCCCGATGTCTCAGTCTCACTCATGGCTGTGATTATATGGAAGCTACTGAGGAATGGGTGGTGCTGAGTAATGACATTCAGGGCACAGTCAGTGTCTGTTGGCACAGGCTAGAGTATCACCGATGTCTCAGTCTCATTCATGGCTGTGATTATATGGAAGTTACTGAGGTGTGGGTGGTGCTGATTAATGACATTCAGGGCACAGTCAGTGCCTGTTGGCACTGGCTAGAGTATCACCGATGTCTCAGTCTCACTCATGGCTGTGGTTATATGGAAGCTACTGAGGTATGGGTGCTACTTAGTAATGACATTCAGGACACAGTAAGTGCCTGTGGATGCTGTGAAAGGTTCTACTCATAGGGTTAGTACTGCTGTACTGACTCAGTGAGGAAAGCAATGACGAACTACCTCACTCCTCTTCTTGCCTAGTACGCCTCAATATAGCGCTGCCATGGGTTTTTGTGGGTATCTACCCACATAACCTAACGGCAGTGCCTTTTGAGGATCCAACCAGCTTTCGGGCTGACTACCTAACAGACATACATATTATTCTTAAAAATAAATGTGATCAACCAGATGGTGTATTTCTTGGTTGTCACTTCTGGGGTCCAAGTTTGAATCCTGACTGTCAAGAAATCTCAATTCTAGTCTGAGGGTAAGAACGGGCTACACACAGCCTAGTGAGGTAAACCGAGAAATGTTGGGTTCGATTCTCCGCTTAGCCACCCAGCAAGTGGTTTACCATGGGTTCCCACACATACTGAAGATAAATGCCTAGGTAATTCCTATCATAAGGTCACGACTGCCTCCTGTAATTCCGTCAACAAGTAGGCTAGTCGTATTCATTCATTCCTATTCATGAGATTAAATGGAACTCTGTCAAACGGGGCGGCTTCGGTGGCGTAGTTGGTAGCATGCTGAGCTTCTATGCCCAAGATAGAGGGTTCAAACCCGGCCGAAGCCGTCGGATTTTTTAAGAGCGTTAAAATCCCTCAGTATGCCTTCCTTCGGAGGGGAAGTAAAGCCGGCGGTCTCATGTCATAGATTTATGGCATGTTAAAGAACCTTCCACTAATTACACCTGTTCGAAGCTAAATTGGATAGGTTAAGAATGTAAACAACGCTCTTAGGTTTCTACGTTCGTTGCCAAAAGCCGACTGGGGTGGCGTCTAGTAGCTAAGTTCTGAACTAGGCCTAGTAGTCGTTGACGGTGGCGTTTGGCGGCAAAAGTAGGAACTATTTGAAAAATTCTAAGTTGCAGTCTGTACTTAAATTAAAAAACAGATATACACACTAATACAGTCATCACAATTAACACCGGTTATCAGACAGATTCTACACACACCCAAAGTACACGGGGCTACATGACCTCGTTGTCGCAGCCCCTAAACTTAAGAACCAACCAAACTCTGTCAAAGGCATGACGTGTGTCAGAATCCAACCCAACCCAAAATAACATCATGACGTGTTTTTGTCTGCTGTTAATTTATTTTATGGGCTTGGGACTTCTTGGTCATCAACCCCGTGAAGTTGGGTGTGGGTTGAATTCCCCTGATGGGAAATTAGAAAATAGGCACCAATGGCTTATCTTCATAATAATTGGATTTGGATCCAATCACACAACAGTTTCAAGGCATATCACCACAATTTTAGCATAACCTATGTATGAGTAAGCCTACTGGTAGTTATAGTTTATTAAAACGGGTTCCACACCAAGTACGTGATAAGATTGATATCCTTGGACAAGCAGGCGTATAATTGGATGAGAGAACACTGCAGACAATTTAAAAAGTATGTTATGTTCCTACGTACGGTAATCAATTTTCAGATCTTCTTAAACCTTGAATTGGAATATGTTAATTATTGCTATGCTTGCTCATAATGAATTACCATTACTAATAATTTATAAACTCTAAACAGAATAATAGACCAAACTTACCCACTGATTGGCAATAGTATTGATGGTATCACAAGCGTAACAGAAGTCACCGGTATCTCGTATTTAAGAAGCACTATTGCAGACATTTACTTACACGAACGTGTAATATCATTAAGCAATAATCAATAAGCACAGATAATCAAGGGAGACGATTGCTAACCGAAATTCACTATCACATCGTAAACAAAACGACTCAACTAAAAAACAAAGCATGTAACCACCAACAGCGACAGCCATCTTTCATCAGTCCCGCCGCCAGTGTCAGGTCCGGTATTAGGCCTATAGAAGGTCCTGCCCAGACCCATTGGCAACAATAATGTGACGTCAATGTGTGCACCTAGGTAACAGTTGAGAGACGTCGCGTCGTGCACCTATTTCTGTAGCAATTGAGCAACGACAAGCAATGGCAAACAAGGCTGCCGTCATTGAATGAGCACGAAATAAAAACACACATTTACGTAATTTAGCACATGTTTCTAGTGCGGTAGTGATTAAGGATAGCAATTTCAATTGTTATGTCCCCCAGAATATGAAACAAGGTATGAAAATCATTACCGTATTCAAGTGCAAGTGTAAACGCCATGTTCTGGTCTCCTCCAAAATTACCAATCTCTGTTACTAGGCTATACCTAATGCATACACTATGAAACAAAAGGGAACTTGACATAAAGAGGTCATAGGAAGCAAAGGGACCATCGTCTACACCCCTACAGTTAGTAGGCTTATACGGCAACTTCTATTGTGTCCTGTCCTGAAAGTCAGGTTAGCTGCGCCCTGCGCGAGGTTACTGACATAACGAACATCCGGTAGAATGTTTTAGTTACCTTGTTTCTATAAATATGTCGTCAGAATGTAGTCGTAGTTTGTGATATATAACTCGACCTCCAACAGCAATATCAACAATGATGCCTCCATCCATGTCAGGAAGTCATCAAAGAACATAAAACAGCATTGACCTAGATCTAGAGCCGACAGGTTCCGTGCGTTGGGGTGAGAAATGCACCGTCGCGCTATGAGTGGCCAAATGTAAAAGCTCGAGTATGTGATGTTACGATGTAACCATGGCCGAGGTGGAGTGATGTGTAGGTAAATTCTGAAATTGAACATAAATCAATGAGGGATTTCCAGGCATCCTAGAAATATTATGAAACTTAGTTTACGTGCCACCCCCCTAGTGACACTTTTGTTAACTGGATTACGGTGGGTTGAAGCACAACACAGATTGTTCCTTTAAAGAAATAATTAACTTTATTGTGGCCAGAAAGATACACTACTCATCAGCAAATACAAGCAATTAGAGCCTTACTCCAGTTTCCTCAAGTCTCTTCCTTATGGAGAGCTCTTGCCCCCTTTCACTTGTCAACAAACCACAGAAGTTAATCCGTGCTAATGAGTCCGGTGGCCTTGACAGAAACTACCTGCACCTCTCCCTTATGTACACAGACTACAGTTACTTACGATAACCTGCTACACGCTGCTTCGCTGCCCACGAGCTGGGAAACAATGTCACTGGATTTCGTAACTCGCACGGCACTCCGCCACAATACTTCTGTCGCTCAGTGAAATCACACTCGCTCAAAACACAGGTAGTCCCCTGTATTGCTTCTCACTCCCTCGCTGTCAAGAGAATCGGCTTCACTAGGGGTTTCGCAAGTCACGTTACCACACTTCTGTCGCTCAGGATAAACGCTCGCACTAGCTCGTAAAACACACACTCACTGCTTGACAGGTCGCTCTTATATAGCAGGCCGGTGACTCAGTAAATGCTTCTAGACCCATCCAGGGTTCACGGCTTCTCGAGGCTTCCATCGCTGGCTGGGTCACGAATATTCTGGACCATCCCTTTGACCTAGTAGACCTGTTGCATAAGGCGCACGCAATACACTGAGGCAGAGCACAGCCCAGCCCTGGGGCAGTTGTGACTCATGCGGCGAGCGATGAAACAAACTCACAGCCGTAACAGTATCGTACCAGTGAAGCTGATAGCCTACTTACAAGATCGCTATAAGAGTGAAAAATATTCTAAATTTTTCGAGGGTACCGAGTTGGAGGGATTTGAAATGGCGGCTTAGGAGAAGAACGCTATAAGCAAGCATTTTTTTCAACCGTAGATTAACCCTGGGTTCCATCATAAAGTGTGTTTAAAGACAAATGTTCATATCCCAGACGACAATTGAGTTCGTAAACTTTATAAATTGCAATGTTCCATATGTTATGCTGCAAGCAAAAAAGTAAGTCAGTGGCAATGTGTAGTGTAGAACCTGATCAATGCCCTATATATTCTGAATTTCTCATGCACACTTGTTCGAATTTATTAAATTATTATTAACCCTTTTGATGTTTAACATCTTTCCGCTAGGTTGCTGGATATTTTTAATGTGTAACATCATTCCATTCGGTTGCTGTATATTTTTGTGTGGGGGTGATGTTGTAAAAAGGGGCGGAAGTGGGACGGAAATGCAACGGAAACATGTGGCGAGGTGGAATGTAAATCGCATAAGGTTTACTTCAAGGTTTGGAGGCCCCATTACAGATATTCCTACAATAAATCATCTTCAAACTGTCTTTCTTGGGTTGAAAATATTCATTAAATCATATTTGCTGAAAACAATTATGATTTATTAAATCTTACTACTTTTGCTGTGTTCTTATATAATGTAAGCACTCGAGGTACTGTCGGCCGAAATACAGCACTGTGTGTAATGTATATAGCATACGGTTTAATTCAAGGTTTGGAGGTCCCATTAAAGAAATTCCTACAACAAATCATCTTCAAGTTGTCGTTCTTTGGTGTGAAAATATGCATTATATCATATTTGCTGAAAGGTGTTTTACAAGTAGCGCGCGGTGGCGGAGATTGGTACAACGACGTACTGTTGGCCATGTGGCTATCTGGAATGTAATTCGCATAGGTTTACCTCAAGGTTTTGAGGCGCCATTACAGATATTCCTACAATAAATCATCTAACTGTCGTTCTTTGGTGTGAAAATATTCATTATAGCCTATCATATTTGCTGAAAACAATTATGATATATTAAATCTCACTATTTTTGCTGTATTCTTATTTAATGTAAGCACTCGAGGTACTGTTATGGTAGCACTATTATTTCATATTTGCTGAAAGAGTTTGTCACTGGGGTTTTACAAGTAGCTATTGCAGAAATAATAGTAATGAGAACCTACCGATGGTAATAACACGAAGGAATCCTTCATGTTTGCTGGCACAAGGTAGCACTATGAGTTCATTCTTAAAAATATGCGAGTATGTAATATGGGATTATTCGAATAACATGTCAGATGTTACACATCATAATTATGCGACTACTGTAAGGCTCGTAATATTTTTCTAAAGCGATTACCTAGTCTTTGTGACCTCAAACGTTTCCTGAATGTCCAAACTAACTTTTAACATAAATTCCGAGGAAATGTTGACGAAAATTTCCGAGACATTGAGGAGGTAATGTCATGGTGTAACGTATAATAAATACACAAATGGAATTAGACATGAATTAATGCAACACTTCCAGGTATCCTAGAAACTTAAAACTAGGTACCAGAGAAGCTGATGTCCCCAAGATCCCTAGAAAAATCTAAATATGTAAAAGTTATGCTAGGGGTTCAAGCTGATAAGCTTTAAAATTGGGTATCAGAAGCAGTTTGGCCTAAGTAGGCCTACGCAAGCGTATTTTCACCCATAGGTTAATTGTTTTCCAAAGCGATGACCTACGGTATAGTCTTCGTGAGCTCATACGTTTGCTGAAAGTCTAAACTAACTTTTATCATCAACAAACCTTGTTAGAGACAGCTAAATGCACAATTTAAACTTACTGCTTGCGATTCACCGTCAATATCCACATGAATGAATGCAACACTTCCAGGTATACTAGAAATTTAAAACTAGGTACCAGAGAAACTGATGTCCCCAAGATCCCTAGAAAAATCTAAATATGTAAATGTTATGCTAGGGGCTCAAGCTGATGAGCTTTAAAAATGGGTTTTAGAACAGTTTGGCCAAAGTAGGCCTACGCAAGCGTATTTTCACCCATAGGTTAACTTGTTTTCCAAAGCGATGACCTACGGCATAGTTTTCGTGTGCTCAAACGTTTGCTGAAAGTCCAAACCTAGTTAGAGATAGGCTCATTTAATCTCAAATGCACAATTTAAACTTACTGCTTGCGATTCACTGTCAATATATACCGTATTTTCAAAACAATTTTGTGAGTTTGTGAAGCGAAACTATGTAGAATATTACATTGTTCTGTGTGTTACAATATCCATTATTGCAACCAACACACCATGGACGCCCGCAGGGGGGCATGCCCTCCCCCTGGAAACTTCAAAAATAAAACGATATGAAAATCCGACTGAGAGAAAAATAGTTTTTTGCAAAAGTGCTCATTCTAATTAATTTTGTGCTAAATATACTGCTCAAAAAAATTAAAGCACCACTTTTTTCAAAGGCCACCAAATTTTGAAATGTTGACCTACAAGCTCGAAATCTCAGTATGACGTTTGTCCTGACGCCTACCAAGCATATGCTTCAGCACAACTCCCCAACTTGAGTAGTTTCGGGGTAGCACCCCGAAAACCAGCCCATTTTCGAAAACCGCAAATTGAAGTTTGCGAAAAACGCTGCAGGACTTGTCGCAGGTTGCCAAAGCAGTCGAAAATGAATGAGTCTTGCTCTTAAAGGTTCCACAAACACGTAGAAATCGTTACATTTGACGTTTGGGCATTTTCAACCCCCTTCATCATCCCCTGAACATGGACTACCATTGGGGGCGTCTGAGAAGGTACCGGGTGTGTTTAACCATCTGAAAACCTGCACACCGTCCTCAGTTGCTGATTGCAGTAAGTTCTTAAGGCCTCCGGCAATGTCCACACCCCCTAACACCCTCAACTGGCATGGGACCAAACCACCCCCTCTCGATTCACCCCTAAGGAAGGTTTTAATCGAGATGTTTATCAGTGCTGTGAATGCGGAGGTCTTCCCCTACCGTTTCAAAAAAGGAGCTGTGCCTTTGTCACCACCCCTTCCCCTGCAACCCCCGTTTGTATGATTTTTCGAATCAAGCCCTTTTTAAGGGCTGAAACGAGGTCTTAATCGCTGAAAGGGCTGTAAAGGTCCTTAGAAGTAGTGGTGACACGAAATCAACCCCTTCCGATCGATGATTGACATTCCGTCCCCGAAATTCGAAATTGTTGCACCCCCAACCCTCCCTGTCTGGACGCGTAACGCGTCATGGCAGAGTTTTCAGAGTTGGCTGGAAATGAAGCTTATGGCCTGACATGGAGCCCAAAACAGCAGGTTGGATCGAAATTCATCGGTAGGTTGGGAAACGGGACCAAAATGTTTCAAAAAAGTTAACAGCCTCTAGTAAATACACCAATGCATAGGCAACCCACATCACGTCATTTTTCTCTCATTGCCAAACTTTGTAACCTATTGCCGATTATAGGCAACCCACACGCACGGACGTGATGTGGGTTGCCTATGCAGGGCGTACTTACTGTAGGCTGTACACTTTTTTGAAAAATTTAGGTCCCGTTTCCCAACCTACCGATGAATTTCTATCCAACCTGCTGCTTTGGGCTCCATTGCAGGCCATAAGCTTCATTTCCATCCAACTCTGAAAACTCTGCCATGACGCGTTACGCGTCCAGACAGGGAGGGTTGGGGGTGCAAAAATTTCGAATTTGGGGGACGGAATGTCAATCATCGATCGGAAGGGGTTGATTTCGTGTCACCACTACTTATAAGGACCTTTGCAGCCCTTTCAGCGATTAAGACCTCGTTTCAGCCCTTAAAATGGGCCTGATTCGAAAAATCATACAAACGGGGGTTGCAGGGGAAGGGGTGGTGACAAAGGCACAGCTCCTTTTTTGAAACGGTAGGGGAAGACCCCCGCATTCACAGCACTGATAAACATCTCGATTAAAACCTTCCTTAGGGGTGAATCGAGAGGGGGTGGTTTGGTCCCATGCCAGTTGAGGGTGTTAGGGGGTGTGGACATTGCCGGAGGCCTTAAGAACTTACTGCAATCAGCAACTGAGGACGGTGTGTAGGTTTTCAGATGGTTAAACACACCCGGTACCTTCTCAGACGCCCCCAATGGTAGTCCATGTTTAGGGGATGATGAAGGGGGTTGAAAATGCCCAAACGTCAAATGTAACGATTTCTACGTGTTTGTGGAACCTTTAAGAGTAAGACTCATTCATTTTCGACTGCTTTGGCAACCTGCGACAAGTCCTGCAGCGTTTTTCGCAAACTTCAATTTGCGGTTTTCGAAAATGGGCTGGTTTTCGGGGTGCTACCCCGAAACTACTCAAGTTGGGGAGTTGTGCTGAAGCATATGCTTGGTAGGCGTCAGGATAAACGTCGTACTGAGATTTCGAGCTTGTAGGTCAAATTTTCACAATTTGGTGGCCTTTGAAAAAAGTGGTGCTTTAATTTTTTTGAGCAGTATATAAATAGTTCAGATATTTACCTGACAGGCACAATATTAAATATAGTGGCAGTGGGCGCATTAAGCCTGTCTGGACAACCTGAGAAATCAGAAATTTAAAAAAAAAAAAGATAAGAGCCTTACAGTAGTCGCAGATGATGTGTAACATCTGACATGTTATCCTACTCGTATACTACACAGCTTGGACATTCTTAAAATGTTAATTTACACTCCATTTTCATACTGGTACTATGATGAATGTATAGAGTGAATTGGAGATATGCTACTGTCACATTTGTGGCGCAGCGGTCAAGCTGTTAGTCTCTAACCAAGGTAGACCGGGTTTGATTCCCGGTCAATACATGTGAGATTTTCGAATTGAAATGCCATGTCCTGTGGTTCGCTTTCCACGTAAAAGGGAAGTACCGTGGATCATGATCGTGAGATTAACGGACACGCATAACTACAAGCTTCCCTCCTTCCTTTTACATTAATAATTCATAATAACAAAGTGACACACAACGTCGACAGTACTCGCAATTTTTTTTTTCTTGTGGCCTCTTCAGAGGCCGAGTGCAGGTCTTTCTATTCGACGCCCGTGGGCGACCTGCGCGTCGGGATGAGAGATGGAATGGATGAAGATGAATGAAACTGGGCAAGGATGTGGGAGGAAGTGGCCGTGGCCTATCAGAAGGTACCGTCCCACCATTTGCCTGGTGTTGAAAATGGGAAACCACGGAAAACCATTTCAAGGACAGCCGACGGTGGGGCTCGAACCCACGCGTCTACCGAGTCAGCAGAGAGCTTGGCCCAATGACCTAACGCTGCGCCTTAGCCCGCGTAGCCACTACTGTCGGTTAGTACTCTCAAATACTGTGAGCACATTCCTCAGTAACTATAACATTCATTATTCTCAAGGCTCTCATACAGTTCGTCGTAAGCAATCAAAACATGGCTTCCTACAATCATGAAATGACCTAGTCTCACTTATGATGAAAATACAGCTTTTATTCCACTCATATAACAACATTCTGTTATGCATTTAATATTTGACCACTCACCCACAGCTTGACAATAATGCCGCTTACTTAAATGTCATTTGTCGTCTTTGTCCTACCCCATGTGATATTCAACCTTGAACGTGAAGCTTCATAAACTGCTCAATGAAAAATGAAAGTCGGTGAAACATTAGCCACTGTGCTCGTCAAACCAGTGCCTGCTAAATGCACTGCCTACTGTATTGCCATAACATTCTCGCGCTACAGAGCACACACTGCCTTGTTTCCAATACACACATTTTCAATTTACATCCAGCTGGCAGTTCGTCTTCACTTCCGTCCGATCCACTTCCATTCGATCCACTTCCGCCCGATTCACTTCCGTCCCCAATTTTCAAAATCACTCCCACAAAACTATCCAGCAACCGAGCGGAAAGATGTTACACATCAAAAATGAATATTTGCTGAACAGTTTTGCTTCAATAGTGAATAGGCTACACTCATTCATTCTCTGCATATTACGTAATGGTGCACGATCAGGTGCAATGTGCCTGGCAGATCACTTCTGCAACAGCTGCAAATGTGTAGGAGGGTCATTGACAAACTGGCCGATATGGACTTGAATGTCATGCTGAAAGGTGCAAGTAACTTCGCCCCCGCGAATGACGAATACGAGATAAGAATTAACTCGTGTACCTCTCAAATCAGTTGCGCCCACCGGAAGGTTAATATCATCCTACACAGCTCAGTTATGCTGGTGCGCTTTTGTTTTTTGATAAACACTTGAGTAATGTTACAAAGACATATTGTAATTTATATGCGCATACTTTTCATTCGTGTGTATTGTGTTTACTATGAATGTTAACGTGTGTAGCTACCTAGGCTGGTTTGTGAAATTACGCCAACAAATTTAAAAATGTATTTAACTCTCCTGATTCCATACCGGCCCCTGTCACTGACACATGCATGATTACCAATATGTTTGATTCCATTTATAGCCTATATTCATTTTATGAACTTGTTGGGTGCCTACGAGCGTACAATTAGATTTATTTATTTATTTATTTATTTATTTATTTATTTATTTATTTAGCGTATGGCTTTCCGGGAGTGTCCGAGGACATGTTCGGCTCGCCAGAGGCTGTAGCTGCTTCAAGCGGACACCCCTAGGGTGAGCTACAAGTTCCGTTCCATTTCAAGTAGTTCCAACTTTCGCTACAGATGTCAATGATACCTAGTGGTAAACGTTGGAACTTTGATAGAGCGTTACTGAAATCTAACCTAGAAATTTAGCTCCACACAAGTTTAGTCTGTGGAAGGATCTTTTGCATGACAGAAATCTATGACATGGGACCGCCGGCTTTACTTCCCCTCCGAAGGAAGGCATACTGAAGGATTTTAACGCCCTTGAAGAATCCAACGACTTCGGCCGGGTTTGAAACCTATCTTGGGCATAGCAGTTCAGCATGCTTCCAACTATGCCACCGAAGCCGCTATTAGTAGTGCTAAGCTCACGGGTTCTCCTTCACTTTTTATTGAACCACCCTCGTATTTGCCCCGAACCTGATATCTCGCTAACCAGTCATGGGATTTGAACATACAGGGTGTCCTAGCATTGGTAGAAATGGCCCCTACTTTCCTATAGGCTCTTTATTTAATTAAAAGACCAAAACTAAAAGGTAATTCGCGAGTAGTGGGGTAGTGTTGGTTTTCTCAAGTCGCGCTCGTGCTTGAATATGTATGCCTATGTTGGGAAAGGGTTAGGTGGTGGGGGAGGAGTAGGGTCGAGTGAGGGGTCGTTTAGATGGTATTTTTTCCGCTCTATGTGATGGTGAGGTTATTTTTTAAAATGGATGGAATATGGAAACGCTATTTGGGCTAAACATGTTGTTTTGACATTTTGGCGATGAGTGTTTTTTTTGTATGCATGCGCACTTGAGAGATTTTGTAAGAGAGCGGGCTTCTTATTTATAAATGAGTGTTTTTTAGATATTTATTTAAATAAACCCAAAAATCTAATAGGTGCATCGGCTTTTTACTATCTCGCTAACCAATAATCGGATTTAAACATATGAGGTGTCGTAGGACTCGTGGTGAACTCCCCTTTTCTATGGACGGGGTATATCCACCCCAAAATAAAAACTACCCTTACCCGGGGGGTGAAATAGTATTTTTTTGTATGCCTACGAACTTGGCGGTTTTAGTAAGAGAGCGGGCTTTTTAAATGATTATTTATAAATGAGTGATTTTTAATATTTATTTAAATAAACCCAAAAACTAATACGTCATCGGCTTTTTAGTATCTCGTTATCCAATAATGGGATTTTAACCTATGGAGTGTCGTAGGACTCGTGGTGAACTCCCCTTTTCTATGGACGGGGTATAGGCCTATCCACCCCAAAATAAAAACTACCCTTACCCGGGGGGTAAATATTTTCTTTGTATGTGCGCACACGGACGGCTTTTGTCAAAAGGACCTAACTACACGTTTGTTAATATTTTCTGAACCCCTGATGGGATTTTGCCATAGGCAGTATCCTAGCCCTTGGGATGACGCCCTGTTTTTGAATGTAAGATTCGTTTATTGTCAAAAGGGCCTAACTACACTTTTGCTAATATCTCGCGAACCAATTATGCTAGGGACTTGTATGAGGGGTCCTAGCACTTGGGGCGACGTCCCCCTTTGGGGGGGGGGGGGTGAAACTACCCCCAAAATTGAAAAATCAATATCTTGGAAACTAAGAATCCTAAAATTAGGTATGATAGCTTAAAAATAGGGGATGATATGGGCTTTTACCTCGATTGGTTATTTCACCCCTAAAACAGTAAATAGTGATTTTACGAGAAAACCCTGTTAAACACTTAAAAATGATAAACGAACCTAAGATCTTTTGTTTTTGATGAAAAATAGAAGGGGGTGAAAACTACCCCAAATTGAAAAATCAATATCGTGGAAACTAAGAACCCTAAAATTTGGCGTGATAGCTTAAAAAATAGGCCATGACATACGCTTTTTACCTGGATAGGTCATTTCACCCCTAAAACAGTAAATAGTCATGTTATGGGAAAAAACGTGTTAACCACCTAAAAATGATAAATGAACGTAAGATGTTTTGTTTTTAATGAAAAATAGCAGGGGAGTGAAAACTACCCCAAATTGAAAAATCAATACTTTGGAAACTAAGAACCCTAAAATTAAGAGAGATAGCTTAAAAATAGGTATGATAACTTATAGGCTTTTACTTCGATTGGTCATTTCACCCTAAAACGCCAAATAGTCATGTTATGGGGAAAAACGTGTTAAACACCTAAAAAAGATAATTGAACCTAAGACCTTTTGTTTTTGATGAAAAATAGCAGGGGGATGAAAACTACCCCCAAATTGAAAAATCAATACCTTGGAAACTAAGAACCATAAAATTAGGTGTGATAGCTTAAAAAATAGGCCGTGACATACGCTTTTACCTGGATAGGTCATTTCACCCCTAAAACAGTAAATAGTGATTCTACAGGGGGTAAAACGGTGTTAAACGGGTAAAATGATAAATGAACCTAAGATCTTTTGTTTTTGGTGAAAAATAGCAGGGGGTGAAAACTACCCCAAAATTGAAAAAATCGATATCTTGCAAACGAAGAACCCTAAAATTAGGTGTGATAGCTTAAAAAATAGGTCATGACATACGCTTTTACCTGGATAGGTCATTTCACTCTTTAAACGGGAATAGTAATGTTAAAGGGAAAAAGGTATTAAACACCTAAAAGCATAAGCGTTTTGTGACACCATGCTTTAATGGACATGTGTATGGAGGATGATTGTTATTATTATAATTTTTATTATTATTATTAGGTAATTATGGATTAATGTGTGTATAGATAACTAACCAGTGGGGAGCGTGATGGCGCAGGTGCTTAGCTGTTCGTCTTTACCCGGACGGCTGGGGTTCAAATCCCGGTGACAGCGGGGCGGAATTTTCACATGAAAATCACATGGCGTCAGGAAGGGCATTCGGCTATAATCCCAGGCCAAAACCAAAATGAGCCTGGTTGGCTCCGGCGACTCAAAATAATTGGGTAAAGCCGAAGAAAGAAAAAGGAAAAGAAGGCAACTAACCAGTAATAGTAAACATTTGTTTGAGGTGTTGAAGAAGTCAGGATGGCCAATCCTTTGCCATGGTTCACGAATTGACCCCAAAAGCTTTACCTGTCAAGACTCAGTGTACCGTGTTGCAGCCTTTAGAAAAATTCGAACCCGGGGCCTCTGTAGTGACAGTGGAGTTATATTAATGATGCTTTTTAAACAAACATACGCTTGCATACTACAGCTGGGTTGAATCTGCACAGAGACACTGGCTTTTGTTTGTGTAGTGAGCCTTGGTGATAACAGCACGGCGATCTTGTCAGCAAGTTTCATATTACTCGTCTGCTTGATAGTGGACGTGCTCTGCACCGTGTTAACATACAGTACATGACTAGATAGTTGTTAGGTAAGGTTTGACAAAGGCTTAGTGAACCTTATTGCAACCTTGAAATGGATTTCTTGGTATAGTCGGGGTTGGAAGCCAAGACCTTAGGGTTGACAACCAAGTATGTTAACAACTACACGGTGAGATGGTCAAATAGTAATGTAACAGAACATATAGAAACGTTTTCTATAGTTTAACGAATTGACTAAGAAAGGAAGCTTGTAGTTTAACGTGACCGTTAATCTCGCGATCATAAGCCACGGGACCTCCGTTTTACGTGGAATCCGAACCACAGGACATGGCATTTCACATCGAAAATCTCACATGCATTGACCGGGAATCGAACCCGGTCCGCCTTGGTGAGAGGCATACAGCTAGACCGCTGAGCCACCACGCCATACCATGAGAGGTGTAGGTAATTGAAATTGAATCGTTAACTGATGACCCTACTACATGTAAGCTATAGCAATGCCCGCCTATTAGCTATCATGTTATAAAAATAAATGTATGGCTTGTTTTAAACGGAGAATAATTGTGTTTACTGTGAAACACAAATCTGAATTTAAGAATAGTTTATGTCCTACATGATGTTTGAACTCTTTTTTTTATTTATACTTTAGACAAACGCTAACATAGTTGTAATTCAGAAGCCATGGCCACCTCCTTTCCAATCCTACACCGTACACTGAAGTTAAAATGAATAATGATCACGTTACGGACAGCCAGTTTCAAAGCCATGAGAAATAAGTGAACAAAGTATAAAATTCATGAGCCAGTGAGGAATTCAACAAGCTGTCCTTTGAACAAAAAGAGAAGCGTTCTATAAACTTAACCACCAAGCTGTCCTATCGACCCCCCAATGGTTTGGGTCATCGTAAAGATGAAAATTAAATCTAAGCTATAACTAAAACTAACTTCACACTTATATACTAGAAGAAGAAATGGAAAACAAAAGGACAATAGGCCAAATAAAGGACAGAAGGACTAAAAAATGGCCCTCAACCCTCAAGCATGTGGATTGAGGGAGTTGGAAGGAAGGAGAGCCATGAAAGGCAAATATAAAAGTAAAATAGGAGAGGCTCTGCCCCAGAGGTAATGGATAAAGAGGAGGAAAACTGGACTCAGCTGAGAAATCCCTTGGGGTCGCCAACTTCCAAACTGATCAGCCGTAAGCCCCTTGAGGGTGTAGCCATATGCAGATTGCACCGCTACTGGTGGGGCTATATACACCCTACCTTCTTGAGCGGGCTTGAGCAAAAGACAGTAAATAACATGAAAATAAAAATAAGGCTGCCTCCGTCAGCTATGAAAACCACACCCTGACATAGACTTTAATAACCTCTTACGTTGAGGTTGATAACACTAACGACATTGAATGATTGAACGGTTTCCTTTTCACAATTCCTGTCTATACTTTCCTCTTTAAGGTTGCAAGATGCTTGCAAGATTCCTAAAATGCAATTAAACTTAATAAATACCTTAAGTTGGTTTGATTTGTTTAATGATAATGATGTTGATGATTGTTATATACGTTAAGACAATTTTTTTAGGTCTTGACTGGCCTTGCAATAAGAATTGACTAACCAAACATGAGTTACCTATGAGGGAAACATTTTAGCCCACTATGTTGGTTATTGACCAGTGAGTACAGTTGTAGAAAGCTGTTTATTATTTTTGAAATCATATACAACAGAGGCTTAAACCTATAGACAAACCGTGTGACCATGTTTGTTAAACATGACATTATACCAGAGACAATTAGGATACTTATGTAGAGCTTACCAAAAATAATGTTATGTAACAGTAAATGCTACTCAACAAACAGTTGTGCAGTACTAAAAAGATCATCATACAATACCTGAGAGAGCTCTTCTAAAATTATTGATGCATACCGGTAACATGTTTCCTCTCGCTTGCTATATATTTTTCGGCGTGGGGATGATTCTCAAGAAATGAAATTCAAATGAAACTGAAATGCAACACAAACAAAGAAATGAGTGCTCGCGGTGACTGAGATTTGATAACATGACGTACTGTCGGTTATGTAGCTATGTGGAATGTTTATCCCATATGGTTTATTTCAAGGTTTGGAGATCCCATTAAAGATATTCCTCCAATAAATGATCTTGAAATGGTCATTCTTTGTATTATATGATATTTAATGAAAACAATTATGATTTGTTAAATGTTTATACGTTTACCGTATTCTTATTTAATGTAAGCACTCGAGGCACTATCGACCAAAATACGGCACTATCAGGAATATATAGTGCATACTTGAAGGTTTGGTGATCCCATTAAAGATATTCCTACAATAAATGATTTTCAAGTTGTAGTTCTATGGAGTGAAAATATTTAATATATGATATTTGCTAACAGGATTTACCACTGGAATTATTTTACAAGTAGTTATTTTATTGGCCAACAGAGTTCAATGTTAAGAAGGTAGAGCCCTATGTGGAATGTAGGATAACATGTAACATGTTATACATGATATGTGATAACTGTAAGGCTTGTGATTTTTAAGATGCCTTCATCCCTATATTAATCACCCAGTTTACAAGACTCATAACTGTAATGTTACGAATAAATTGAAACAAAACAAAAATCTGCATTGAAAAACCAAAAATTGGTTGAGCAAATATATACTGAAAAAAAAAGTTTTGTAAACACTGATGCCCAACTAGACTAATTAAATCAGTAACTGTCAGGGTGGCCGAGTGGTTAAGGCGTTTGACTTAAGATCAAATTTCCAAATATATAAGGAAGCAAGGGTTCGAACCCCTTCCCTGACATAACTATTGCTTGAACATGTAAGAAAACAAGAAATATACACAAACTATGTTTATTAATTTAATCAAAATATTTTTTTACAAGAGATTGACACATAGAATACAGCTCTTTGGCTCTAATTTATATATAATAAAACTGAGGAAGTGCGCCATACTGCTGACGCACATGCAATGGCACATCGTCTAAGAACTCAAGCAGTACGTCTTCAAGAAAGTTGGTTGGTTGGTTCTTAAGTTTAGGGGCTGGTCATGTAGCCCCGTGTACTTGTGTCCATGTATAGAATGAGTCTGATAACCTGTGTTATTGTGATGGCTGTAAGCTATTAATGTGTGTATTTATAATTCAGGTGAGGATTGAGGAGGAGGCGCCCGTGGCCTTAAGTTAGGAACCATCCCGGCATTTGCCTGGAGTAGAAGTGGGGAAATCAAGGAAAACCACTTCCAGGATGACTAAGGTAGGAATCGAACCCTCCTCTTCTGAGTTGTGCATCACGAGGCTGAGTGTACCCCGTTCCAGCCTTCAGACCAGAATTTTATTTCTTAGCAGAGCCGGGATTCGAACACGAGTCACGGCGGTGACAGCCATGAATGCTGAGAGAGACAATGAAAGCTCTTTGAATAATGGAAGATATACGGAACTCGTATTCAATTGGATATATCGTAATGCTTTCCTTCGGAGGGGAAGTAAAGCCAGCGTTCCCAGATTGACGGCATATAAAAGAACCTTCCACTAACTACACTCGTGTGAACCCAAAATTTGTAGGTTAGATTTTATTAATGCTCTTAAGTTCCAAAGTTCGTCACCGGGCACTGGTTTTGATGGTATCTAGTAATAGCGAAGTTCACAGCTAGGTGTCGTGGGCGGTAGTATTTGCTAGCGAAAGTAGGAACTACTTGAAATCATCGTCTTCAGTCCTTATTTGAATTAAAAACAGATAACACACACTAATACGGTCATCACAATTAACACCGAGACAAATTCTACACACACCCAAAGTACACGGGGCTACATGACCGCGTTAACCAACCAACAAATATTTATTTTTAGGCGCGAGGCTGTAAAATAGAAATACAAACTTACCACTGTCAGGATAATGTCACGGGACGAATAACGATGAGGGGGCCCAGAAGTTCTAGTCCTAGTGCCCATCGTCACTCTCTCTGTACATCATCCACAAGGGTTTTGTTGTAACAAGGTAATGTACGCCACGATTGGTTTTTTATTGCATTATCAACATTTTTCAAATACACAATATCCCCGAAGGTAAAGTAGCAATAATAATTGTTTTCACATCTTAAAAAGGGAGAGCATGAAACACTAAGAAATTAACAGGCACATTTCACCTATTAAATAAAATATTAGAAGCCATTTTTCAGTGTTCACTGTATGTTTGTTGGGTAGTCAGCCCGAAGGCTGGACGGATCCTCAAAAAGTATCACCGTAGGTTATGTGGGTAGAAACCCAAGGAAGTGCTATATTGGGACGTACCAGGCAAGGCTCATTTCACTACGTATCATTTAATTAGGTAATACAATTTCATGTTTTGCAATGAAAAATATAATTTTCTTTAGAAAATTAAGTTCTTCTCTTACCTTCTCATCATACACATTGTCACTAAAATACATTTTATATCTCAAACATTACTGGAGCTTTTGCATGCAAATTGGTACAGAGGCGAAGGAAAATGTAATCTAGCAGATTAACCTAAAAAAGAAAGAATTGATATCTGAAGATGCTCCTGAACCTCGGGGTCTCTAAGCAAAATGATCAATCTCTGTTCAAATTGTCATATTTTTAATTCACCTCGCGGCTATCAATCTACGGAGAAAGGAACTGAGAATATTGTTATAACTGTTAGCTTATGAGTGGTGAGAACGACCCACGAGATCTAGTGAAATGTCCAGAATATTTTCAATCTTGTGCGCCGAATAACGTCTTGATATTTGGTGCCGTCAGACATCGTTGGTGTTGGCCACGGTGTAGTCGTTAGAGGAGCTGCCCAAAACGATCTTTCTCATGATGGCGTACATCACACCTCCCACGATCAACATGCAGAAGGCGACGATCACCACGATGGACCAAGCAGGGATGGCACTCCCACCTGAAACACACAACTTACTGACTTAACTCAAGAATGAACGGTTCCTGTGGCATACGTGGAGGAGCGATGGAGGGCGTCCCCCACTGAGACTGGCTTCATTTTAAACATTGTTCTTAAGTATTTGGGCTGAAACGCGATCAATATACGAGTAGATTTATGAATGAATAATGAATGAATTAGATCAACCTTTCTGAACATAAGACGATAGATTTCATATTGGAGGGAGTTGTCTGTAAAATGGAAAACTTGAGGTGTTTGGCAGAACCTTCGCAGGAGCAACGAGAAGATACGGTTCAGACAGTGATAGGCTATAGGGGAAGATGAGGCAAAAGTTATGTCAGGTATGAGTGATAGATATACTGTAAATTATTGTTAAGTCCTGATGATAACTTTTTAACTAGGTTGGATGCCTTGAGTGATATTGTTAAGGGCTCTAAGGTCTTAGCGCCCTTGAGGGACATATTGGCATACAACTAATCTACGGCCAAAAGCTACATTCTACAAACATCTACAACTACTCCATCGACACATACATTTATTTATTTATTTATTTATTTATTAAACATCTGCCCAACACCCCACACGTATTTCACCCCCTAAACCTCTAAGCTGGAATTAACAGCAAATACAACACACTTCCAATTACACCAAGCCGTCAGAGTTATGTAATGGCTCTTGCCCAAGCTTGACACACATCCACATGTACACAGAGGCTGCTACAAAACAGCTATTCAGCAACACTGCAGGGTCGGCACTTCAGAAACACTTATAAGGACCACCATTCTGAGGAAGGGGATCCGTTGACGCCGAAGGCTCTGTCCGACTGCCTGCCAACAGCATACCTCCAGTAAGTGTGATTCTCAGATTTCACACACTCATAAGTTATACATACTTCCTTTCGCCACCCCTGATTGATTGTACCATTTACACATTGTCACACTATCCCTGAATACAGGGAAACCTTCAGTACACTTTGGGTCCAATAAATAAGTGACCACCATTATTACAGATCATTTGTAACCTTTGTTTATTATCACCATTTTTATCGCTTACCTCCCCACATTACACCTTGACCTGCCAGTGCATTGTTTCCAAAACCGCTGAGACAGCACTAGAAACATTTTCATTGCCAGTAGCCTTGATTTCTTGGTCGCGCGCCCGCAGGGCGTAACGTTGCACGGTCAGCAGACACTTGGGTTACTCATCGCAGATATTTACTCTGCAGACTGCTAGCTTCCGCCTTAAAAGTGCACCCCTTTGGTTTGTAACCCTGACCGAGTAGAGCTCCACCCGATCCGCCAACACACTCTCCAACACTCATTCAGAGTTCTCACACCTCTGTTAAAACTTCCCCTAATTAAACACCACCCTCTACACACACCTCATCCCCCCAGTTCGGCCAACCCCCGTTAAGGGCCCGAACAATATTTCAGGTCCAGTAAGGAAGATCGTTCCTGATGTTATACAAAACACATTAAATTTCGATTATTCAGAGAATATTTTGATAATATTCTCACAATAATCGAAATTTAATGTTTAGTAGTCGGTCTACACGATTGTACCCAATTGTAATGGGTGTTTCCCTAATACTGAAAAAAATGAGTTTGCCTACACTTGATAGAAAATATCTCTGCGACCATGAGGAAACGGAGGCACGTGTACAGATTGGACAAATCCAGATTAACCAAGCAGTTATTTGACTACTTCTGGAACAAACAAACAAAAAAACTACATCATGGATTAAAGAAACTTGGAAAGACCTTGAAAGATCTAACATCCCAGAGGCCCAAATGTTGGAAAGGGATACGTTTCGAAACAGTATACACAATTTGGAAGGGTTTCATGACGAGAGACGAGCTACAAAGACCGGAAGAGCTTGGACGGCCGAACAACGGCAGCAGCACAGCGATCGTATGAAAGAGTACTGGAGGCAGAGAAAATAACAACCAAAATAGTGCAATTGTACTGTGATCCTAAGTGGCCAATTCGCAAGTTTTAAAAAAATACACTTGGATTACCAGTTTCGATTGTGGCTCAACAAAAAATTCATAGAACTGAATCTAACCCCAAACGATCGAAAATAGTCATCCATGTATTTTCCCCCCCTCAGGATTAGGGAATTGAAGCGATAGAAGCCATATTTTCAGTGCTGCCTAGTTCTATTAAAGAAAGCCATCCAGTCGGTCAACTCAAATTGTGTCCAATTACATTACGCGGGAAAACAAGTAACGTATTATATAAATAATTCATGTTTTTTGGACTAATGCCGTGTGTATTTAAAGTAGAACCATACGTTTCGGAGAAACCTTGCCTCCTTTTACAATGGAATCAAGCAATGTGCCCAAAGAAAGTATATCAATGAGATTACAAAAAAATACGAAAAATATAGATAAATTCCTCTGTTCGTCACCAGAGAGCAGCTGCCAGAAATTACTGTATGGACCATGGTAGAACGGCGGACAGAGTAGTAAGTTAGGAGAAGGTAAAGGGGGCGGGGTGAAAATATAGACTCCTCGAAGAATGAGGATGACCAAAAGAAAAGGGGGGGGGGGAGGTGGGAGGGTTAGATGGATATAAGGAAACATAAACAAAAGGGAAGTGTATCTGAACGATACCGAACGTCATACAGGCAACGGCGAGATATCAGCTAAGTGACACTTGGCTACCAGTTATTAAGGATCTAGTAAGATGGTTCATCTCAGTCTCTCTGTTCTTCACCTATTTCAAATTGTACTTTTTTCCTCTATGGCTACAGAGCCTGGATTTGATCTCCTTTGTTCGTCACTGGAGGAGTTTCCATTTGTTTTCTCGCCGTTGCCTGTATGACGTTAGGTATCGTTCAGATACACTTCCCTTTTATTTATGTTTCCTTATATCCATCTAACCCTCCCACCTTCTCCCCCCCCCCCCTTTTTCTTTTGGACATCCTCATTCTTCGAGGAGTCTCTAAATTTTCACCCCGCCCCCTTCGCTTCGCTCGGGAACCGTTATGATTGCATTACGTGATAGCGCTTTTTTTTTCGATGTCAATGAACTACGACCTAGCCTATATTAGTTTTACGTCTCGGCATGATGGGTTAAAATCACTGACTGGACTACTAATTATATTATCATGGAGATGCCTGTGCAACAAATTCTTGTCAGACGTAATTTAAGAACGCCTAGGTGCGTGAAACACAAATCCCCCTTCCGTCCATTCTTAAGTTGACTGTGTATATTGCGGAGCGAAAAGTTCATAGACAAAATTAAGAAAAGCCGAGTTGCAGTTCCAGGGAGCTTACCACGGTGGGACGACACCATGTCATACGATGTTGGCATGTCAAAGAACCCATTTGAATTCAGTAGGCCGTGTTCATAATGGCAAAATTAATCTCGGGAGTTGCCGCCAACACAAAGTTCCTCATTGCTCTACTAAAAAGTGCTATAGTGTTCAAGGAGCTTAGATATCTAACCTCGTTGATTTTCATTGTGCTTCAAGGAACAACGAAATTCGACATGCAAGCTACCCTTTTGGTGTCAAATAACAAAGCTTGCACCCGGCACCTGAGGCCATACGATATTATTATTATTTCCAGGAAAACTCCAAACACAACCACTCTTCTCTGAAGTCTTAACTTAACCGACTCGACAGTTTGCTGCTGGCTGTATCTGGGGTAATAGGCCCGCCCGCTAGTTAGGCTGTAATTGGGGTGATAAGCTCGCCCCTAGCTAGCTCGTAAACTGTCACCTCAGTAATTGAATGGAGATTGTTGGAAGAAATGAAAACAGAAAAACACTCATAGTGGGCGATGTATTTAAGATAGATATATGCTCTCGTGGACTTTTTTTGTAGAACTTTTCATGCTGAACAATTCTAACACTCATAGAATATAGATATTTTTAACGGTTTGCCCAGCGTAAGCTTAAAAATCGCACAGACGCCAGTTCTTTTTTCGACTTTTTCACTGAAATCGTTACTGCTTGGCTTCCTTTGATCATAAATAAACCTGTGACAATTAAGTTCGGTGAATAGTCCTATACTATCAACATAGATGAACAATGCAAGACAGGTGACCCTATTGTCCTTCGAAATAGTCCCCTCCCGTAACTATGCAATGCTGAGATCGGCGATACATGTCCTGGAAACTTTGCAAGAAGGCGTCCTTTGGGATGGTGTTCAAATGGCTCGTCACGTGACCGAAAATTTCGGTGAATGGGTCTATATTACGAACGGATTGTTGGATTACCTGAAACAGCAGTTACTGCCCTTCGAATTTATCCCCGTGGATGGTTATGCACTTCTGAGAATGTCTGTACAGGTCCTGGAAACTCTTTAGGGATAGCCTTTAGTTGGGTCGTCACATTACGTTGGATGTCCGAAATGTTCGAAAACCTCTGGCCCTTCAGGGCTTTTCGGTGACCCTGGACCTGGACCCCGCCACTCCATACTTTGACGCTTGACTTCGGGGTCGTAGCTCAGACACCAGGTCTCGTCGCACAAGACGATGGTTTTCAGATAGGCCATTCCACAAAACATTCACCCTTCTCACTGGTAGGTTGCATAAATTCATCCTTCTCACTGCAACCCGCCGAACAGGTGTGCATGGTAGGTTGCATACAGGTAAATTGATCCTTCTCAACACGCACAGTGTCAAACAGGTCTTTCACATTGCGTTGTGTGACGCCAATGTCACCAGGTCGACTGTTGTGACTTTATTCACCGAACGCAACGTGACGAGCCTTTTGAACACCATCCCAAAGGACGCCTTCTTACATAGTTTCCAGGACATGTATCACCGATCTCAGCATTGCATAGTTACGGGAGGGGACTATTTCGAAGGACAATAGGGTCACTGTCGTGCACTGTTTATTTATGTTGATAGTATAGGACTATTCACCGAACTTTATTGCCACAAGTTGTAAATAATTTTCTACAGAAACCTCCCTCGTGATATCCTGTACAAAAAGGTGTAAACCGCATCAAAATCCATCCAGTGGTTCTCGAGATTACCCATGACATCCAAGAATCGGCGACTTAGTTTTATACTAAGTAGAGATTTGAGTGAAGTTGTCAGCTGTAAGCCATCCCAGGTCCTTCAGCAGGTCCGGGCCCCGGGACTACAACCCCGCTTGCCCTTCCCTTTCGTTGGGCCTGATTGCTGGTCCCCCGTGACTTCATGGTGCGCGACCTTACGAGGTGTTTATGATTGGGTGTTTGTACAACTTATAACAAATACAGAGTCAGTACGTCACGAGCTACAGTACGTGATATCGCCCCTGCGCGATAAGATAGCATGTGCGTCAGGTGGAACATGACACGCATCTCATGTGATAACAGTGTAGCAATCGTTAGCTTCTTTACAAACTTCAATGTGATTCAACAGGTTGTAATTAAGAGTGACGGGCCTCAGCATTAGCCACTTTCCCTTATTCATGCCGTCGACGTCCCTTAGTCAAATCGTGTTCTCTTCCGACCTCGAGGTAAAGCCCGACCCAGGAATGTCTGCCGCGACGCAGTTACGCACTTCAATTCGTTCCCGCCTCCTCTGGCACACGTGACATGTCCTGACTCCCCGAGTCCCGACGTAGTAACATCATTCATTCTCTGCTTTGACTTGGCCGTGATAACATAATGCTACGCAATGTAGACGAGAGCTTCGCTCACCCGCTTGTCATTGTGCAACGACTTGGCAACATTACATTGGCTCCCCAAATCAGCAGCGGCTAGTATCGAAGCAGTTTGCTCTTTATTTTTAAAATAACATAAAAAGTAAACTACTGGGCGTAGAGTTGTGATTCAAGTTTCTATATACTCAGTAAAATGCTGCCTTTCATCCTACTTTTATGTAGAAACCGTATCCGGTCACACTTGACCCCTCGGTGCGCGTGATATTTCGTTTCGGTGACGCCAGCCGTCAGCCTCCCACTGTTCTGAAGCCACGCCTGTCCGGTCATGTCGCGGCAGAAACCGCTGGGTCGGGCTATATTACTGTTAGTAGTAACTCTTCAGTCGGTCAACACAAATTTTCCCAAATAACTGGGTGGGGTAAATGTATATAGATTGTTCTTCTGTCGTCAGGCTTCCTGAGGCCGAGAGCAGGTCTTTCTTTCTAGTCGACGCCCGTGTGCGATCTGCGCACCGGGATGAGAGATTGAATGGATGATGAATGAAACTGGGCAAGGGTGTGGAAGGAAGCGGCCGTCGCCAGTCAGAAGGTACCGTCCCAGCATTTGCCTGGTGTTGAAAAAGAGGAAACCACGGTAAACCATTTCAAGGACGGAAAACGGTGGGGCTGGAACCCACGCGGCTACCGAGTCAGCAGAGAGCTTGGCCCTATGACCCAACGTCGCAGTCGGTATAGAATATAGGCTATATGAAAATAAATAATAAATACACACTCTTGAAAAATAATTACATGTATTAGTTATAATCACTATTAAATAATAGGCAATTTTGGATTACACGTTTCGATCGTCAAGCTGTCATCATCAGATTCAGATCACTGGGGTTAGGTTTAAATTTATATACAAGTATTAATCGGTGTGGTCTTATTACACTTAGAATGATGAGTCTTATTAATGTTTGTATTATGATTCACAGTTTGAATCTCGTTATAATGTTAGTTTCAGGGGCGTAAAACTCCTCGCAAACTTGGGGGAGGGGAGTCAAATTTATAAACTGCGGTTGCTTACCAGGGATAACTTATTCGTTTTAGGCTTTAAAGCTTGAAATAACACGGCAATATAGGCCTGACTCTACATTTTAAAAAATACGTTAATTTTATTATTTTTTTCTAATGGCAAGCTAAGTTTAATGAAATCATAAGTTTGTGATAAGCTTTATGGCCAACCTATAATTTGTATAATAGAACGTTGATATTTGACTCTAGGAGGTAAATACTGTATAGTATAGGAGATGCTAAATAATTAAAGCAGTGTTTCATTTGTTTCACTACATTTGCATTAAAAAAATATAAGTAATAATTTTTAACTTATCGGGGGGGGGGGGGGGGTAAATGTCCATAGGTTTTGGGTATTTATTTATCTAAATGTAAATTCAAAATCCTAAACTTTATTTTGAGAGCAATCAAAATTGAAATGTTTGCGCCAATGCTTGCATCGTCATACCAGATGAAGGGTCCAAAATAAAACTATTTCCTAGAATCGGTAGGCAAGTAATACTTGTTGCTCCTTGCTAGTACAAAAATTGATATTCTTTGATCCGAAATGACAACGCGGCGTGAAGAATTTGCTTGTTATTCCGCCATGCCTGTTTACATCTCAGATGAACTCCAGCTGTAAAGGACAGACGCCTATAAACTGCTCTGTTAGTTACTTCGGGAAGCAAAAACCCAAACTCAAGTAGTATTAGGCCTACATAATGCCCAATAGATGGCAGACCATGCCAGAGATTGACTCGGCACTCGAAAGCGAATGGGGAATATGAAAAAATAATAGTTATTTAGCAACGTTTATAGACGGGCGAAGCACTCAATGGGTTAAAAGATACTTTATTTTTTTTATAATTTTAAATGGACATTTTGCAAAGTCGTCGTTATGAGTCGAAAACGTACTCTCACACGTTTCACTCAGCGTTAAAACCTTATTTCCCCATCGTTCAAAGCCATATTTATCACCACGTATCTTAATTAGCTCCGAGTAAGAATGTAAACAAACATAGCTTCAAAAGATCACACGTGTGAGTAATCAGCTGACTGCAGCATGTTCAAAGAATACTTATTATGAACCCAGGTATTCATGAAACACAAAAACATCGATATCCATAGAGAGAGAATAATTCCTACATTGTCTTGGTTACAAAACTGAGAACACTGCTTGGCTAAGAATACTGTAATAACACATTTACAAAAACAAGGCCGATAGACCGGCCTATGGCACATTTTTTTTAGCAGAAGCGCCCTTGGCCGATATATCGCCCCCTCGCGCTCTAAGGGTTAAACTACAAAATTCAATCAGAATATGAATACAAAACATAAAACACTAAAATTGTCAACGTCGAGCAAAATATCCGAACACTGACTGCCGTCGATCTTTGTTTACAAACTCTTGAGCAAGACGCGTGTCATCGAGCTTGTCAACCATTTTCGAGTAGGTGGTCAGTAGACAACAATGATTCCGTCTAATTTGTCCCATCGTAGATCGGAGGTGGTCTTTAACCCTTCTTATCACAGAGAAACTTCTCTCTACAGACAGCTTGAAGCAGGTACGACGAGCAGATTCACGGTCATCACAGTGACGTTATTGTACTGTACTTTGCAAATTTAAACGAAGTAATCAATAAAGTTTAGACAGAAACAGATGAAATACTGGAGGTCCACCGATTTGAGAAAACGGCACAAGCGTACTACCAGATGTCAAACTTCTAACGTCATGTGCATCACTGCTTTTCAAGCCTTGTCGGCACAACGCAGGGCGCATGCGCAGGGTTCGCTTAAAACGCGAATTGCGCAAGGGAAGAGTCATGTTATTTTTCCTTGTTTATTTCAACAACAACAACAACAAAAACGATGCGCGCGCTGTTGTTTCCGGGTAGGATTAATGAGATGCGTCTAGCGAGCGGAAGGTCTTGCTCTAGTGCGCATGCGCGTGGTCTCATGCGTTCTCTTGGCTCGTTTAGCTTGTCATGGTTTATGTACACGGCGGGTTATTCAAATAGTTCAAAACTACCGCCTCGAGGTAAAGCAGCCAAGCGCACAGCGATGGGGTGGGTATAAAAAAAATAGCGAGGGTGAACTGCTGTTGTTTATGGCGTTGCAGTTGAACGACCATGTCGACTACAGTATGCGTGCCACACAGTAGGCCTACATAGCGTGATATCTGTCACGCATCTTTCACACACACAGTCCTGTATTGGGTAATGAAATCGTTTATTTACACAAATCTTGTGATGGAATCCATGGGTAGCGAATCTTAGAGCTACCGTACCGTATATGTTTGATTGGTCTCGTTTAACGGATTTCCGCCAAGTGTAACATAGGCTAGCCTACATTTAATCACTAATCAGATTTTAAAAATCATACGGAGAAAGAAAACATTGAACATATTTTTGTATTTCCGTTTAATACATACATTACTAAACTACAAGACATAATAATTCAGTCAAGAACATATTTCTTTTCTCACAACTACAAGATATCACAAATTTAAGAACACAGTCCGCCATTGTTTTGGTTTGTTCTGCACATTGAACTGTAGGTCTTATCTAGAGTTCAATGGTTCTGCATCATTCAACGGACCAGAGAATAATCGGACTAGCCCGTGAGATATATCTTCCATGGTGAATAGCTAAGCCAGTAAGAACACGCGCATGCGCACTCGAGCAAGACCTTCCGCTCGCTAGACGCTTCTGGATTAATGCTTTTAATAAGTGTCTCAGTATCTTACCTCTGTTTTAAACCAGGACTCAGAAATAATAGTTCGAAAATGCACCTTTTCAGATCGTCGTAGTAAGGGGACAAAGCTCAAAGGGCCTCGGCTCTCGACTCAGTTGGCGCGTCGGCGGGAAATGGGAGAGGGGCAAAAACAGAATGTTCGATAGAATACAGAAATATTACTACTAAGCAAGGCATGATGGCTTTTCCCATTTTCCGCCTAACGCAGTATTAAATCGTTTATAGAATACTTTCTGGTTATTTTTCTTTTCTTTTATTCTTTTTTTTACGCCCCTGTAGTTTGTTTCATAGGTATGAGAATTACGCACTTGTAGGCCTATATGGTTTCAACAAACACAATAAAGCGAATTTAGAACATGCATTTGAATTCTACTATGTATATTATGGTTCAGTCGCCTCCGTAGCGTAGCGGTCAGCATGGTTAGCTGCCGCCCCGGAGGTCCTGGGTTCGATTCCCGGCTCTGCCACGACATTTGAAAAGTGGTATGAGGACCGGAACGGGTTCTACTCAGCCTCGGGTGGTCCAAATGAGTAGAGGGGGTTCGATTCCCACCTCAGACATCCTCGAAGTGGTTTTCCGTGGTTTCCCACTTCGTCTTCGGGCAAATGCCGGGATGGTACTGTCCCCGATATCAGGATAGTAGGCTGTCAGATATCCGCCCCCTCAATCGGATTGCCAATAATCAATCGCACCGGCACAGCTACATCAATGAAAATGGCACTGACAGATACTATCGAGATTAGAGCACAATAGTTAACAAGAAATTATTGTGGAACACACCAAAATATACGGGGGTTCATACTTACCTTTTACTTACCTTTTACATTTATCTCGGGGACTGGGTTGTCAACTGGATCACTTAAAGTATGCCCTCACAATAACCTCCACCATGATATTTAAAATGAACCAAAACGAAGACGAGAAACTTTAAACTGCACAATAATTTATTTCACATAAAGAATGAATTTAACAAAATAAAACAACAAAATCCACGTGGCAATCAGAAGCCATTGTCCACATAACTATGTCCTCCTGTAGGACTTGTATACTCTACATACAATGTTTCAGCTTTCTCAAGCTCAAAATAACGTAATTATAATAATGCACTTGGAATGGAAACGGGATTTGGGACGAGACACATATCAATTGTTTTGCGTGTTTATATACTTCACATTTTATTTATAGCCACAAGGCTATTATGTAAACGTCCTTGGCCTCTATCATACAGTTGTCTGGCCAGCTGCAATGCACCTGCATCGTCAAAGTGGACTCATCTGTCCGTTCAACCCCAGCATATGCGAGTTACATCAGAGCCTAGCTCTCCTTCAAAACACGTTAAATGTCCACATCTCAACTTAAATATTATCACGCAAATCTTTTAAATGCTCCATTCAAACACCAGTGGATTACTCTAATAATCCCAAATCATGTTTAATTGTTCAAACCACTTGTTTAATTAGCGTTGTTTAGAGTATAATAACAAAACTCTTAATGTTAATAACAAAAGTTCATTAATTATTTATAACAATAATAAATTGTTTATAACAATGTCAAACGACAATTGAAAATTTTATACACGCCACTATTAATCCCTTTCATTTCAAATTATTATCAAAGATATTTACATAATTATTTACAATAGTTATATTGTTTATATTATTTATATAAGAAATACATTAAACCACACGTTTATCCGGTTGATAATTACTCAAATCGTGGTGATATAATCGACCAATGAAGGTTAGTTATATTTAAGTGTTAGATTCAGGTTTAATAAGGTTTAATAATTTTTATTATTAATATTTGTGACGGTAACCTCCATTCAACATCTTTATCTCAAATTATTTAACACTCTTGTTAATTTTAACAGTATCTTCATATGAATAACTTTCAAAGAACCAGGACAATACATTCAGCGGAAAAATACTTCGCTCAAAACGCACAAAATTGCACAACAATAGGCCCAGAATTCATCATATATCTTCATATATATGGCATCAAAATCTTCCAAATTACATACAAAAACCTCCACTTATAAATTCAACAACATCATCCATCTCACTGTGGGAACCTCCTTCATTTATTCAAGGGCATTATTCATCAGCGACTTTTACACGTCCACTGAACTAACGATTATACATCCATTGTTCCTCTTTAAAAATTCTTATATTCATCAATTGTATTAATGACTGTTATTATTTAACCTTCGTGGGTTTCATTCATGAATCGATATGAAGTAAAAATTTGCCAATCACAAATAAATTTAATAGCAAATACGATTAGACACTCCTCCCTGGTCTATCAAAATTGAGATTAATATCATCAAAGTAACGCAGTATAAAAATACTATCTTCAATCAAAGTTCATCTAAACTGCATAAATAGTCGAATAGAATACAATTAGATTGTGGAATGCAAACATTATTGTTCCAATCTAGTAGTGAGAAAAACTCCTATCAAATGTTCATTACTATAGTGTATTCAATAAATCGTAATCAAAGTTCATATTTCATAAAATTGTCTATAATGCAATCATGTTCATAAGACGACTAGTATTTCAAAGATCGTCGATAACGTAATAGATTTTAACGCTCTAAAATCTTTTAATCATTCTTCTTTCTTGAGGATGACAGAAAATTGGTCAAAGTAATTTACTGAATAGAATTACTTTAATAAAATTGACACGCTGTCTGAATTCAAATCTGCCATAGAAAATCTTAACTTTACAGTCAAATCGTGACTACAAAAATATGCAAATTACTGAAAGAATCTAAATTACCAGTCTCAACTGATCCAAAATTATTTAAGAATGCCAATGACATAACAATATCTCAATAAATCGTAGAAAAAGGCATAAATCAACGAAGTGTACTGAGTACAGAATATTTGAACACTCACTCTCTACTTGATCCACTCCAGTCTGGTTTCAAGAAGGGCCACAGCACAGCTACTGCCTTACTTAAGGTGACTGATGACATCAGACAAGCAATGGACCAAAGACAAGTAACAATACTCACACTCCTCGATTTCAGCAGAGCATTTGACACCATAGATATACCGACCCTATTGAAGAAGCTAAAATCCCTTCTTGGCTCCGAAGCCATAAATTTTTTCTCTGCTTACCTAACGGGTCGAAATCAGCGTGTGATTGTACAGGACACCACCTCACAGTGGCGTCAGAAAAAGGCAGGAACCCCCCAAGGTTCGGTCCTTGGGCCCCTACTTTTCGTGCTCTATATCAACGATATCTCCTCCACAATTAACTATAATAAATATCATCTTTATGCAGATGATCTCCAAATATATTGCCACACTAGTATCAACAATATATCAAATGCAATAAGGGATATAAACACTGATATCCATCAACTTAGTGTATACGCCGATGACAACGCTCTCCTGCTCAATCCTAAGAAAACCCAAACTATCATCATCGGCTCTCATAAGTTACTAAACTCATTAAAAAACAACTACGTTGTGCCTCCAGTAACACTGAATTCAATCACCATCCCCTTTAGTAAAGAAGTAAGGAACCTTGGGTTAACCTTAACTGAAACTCTTGACTGGTCACCACATATAAGAAATACACGTAAAAAGATATACGCATCCCTTCACCCACTCGTGCGCCATAAGAATATTTTACCACTAGACATTAAGATTAAACTCATCCAGACACTAATACTACCAATTCTAGACTACTGTGACATCGTTCTCGTTGACGCGACTCATGGACAAACAATGAAACTCCAACAAGCATTGAACTCTTGTCTTCGGTTCGCTTTCAATCTAAGATACGATGCCCACATAACCCCAAGCTACCATGCACTTGCATGGCTTAAACCTGATGAACGCCGTAAATTTCACTTGTTGACATCCATCTATCGATTTCTGCATGAAAACACCCCCACGTACATGTCATCAAAATTTAGTTACTTGTCCTCGTATCATAATCGAAGCACTCGATCTGGCTCTTCCCTGGCCATCCCCATCAACCACTCATCCATGTTTAACCGCTCTTTTGTTGTAGCTGGGTCTCGACTATGGAATTCAACTCCTCCCGATATCAGAAATTCCACAACAATAAATAAATTTAAGGCCGCATGCCGAGATTACCTGTTGAATACTGCTGATTGCCCCGTGTGAATGGTGATGGATGATAGGACGTATGACTGAGCTAGGATTATATCTAGGATATTATAGTAAGGTCTGTGACATTGTGATTATTATTATTATTTGTATTGTTATAATTATTACTATCATTATTCATGTGCCTTTTTTACTAATATTAGTATTAGCATAATTAATTTATTATCATCATAATGTTTTTTGTATTTTCGAAATTGTCATAAGCTATGTACTGGTACCATATTTCGTGGTTAAGTGTAAGAGAGGGCCATGAGCCCTAACTTCGCCACTACCGAAGACATAAAATAAATAAATAAATAAATAAATACAGAAATGTCAAGCAAGAAAATGGGGCCAAATAAATGGGACAGAAAATATGGGAAAAATGGTTGCTCAGATATCGCTACATGACTCAAATAATACAAGAAACGTTCACGACTACCTTATCTGTTGATTGAAGTTCTAGAGGAAAGTTTTCAAAGAAAACTGCTGTTGGTTCCATTTCACCAGCGTGAAGATGTGCTCCGACCTCGAACCTGGAATCAGCGCCCTCGGAGAATCGAACTGCTTCCTCCTCCGGAAATTGCACTGCTCCATGTATACGAAAGACATCCTTCTGGCAAAACTCTTCTTTGTGAGCCGGGTCCACCCTGGCCTCTCTTGAAAGTTCCCTGAAGTTCTGGTCGCAATTCGCCATGAAGTTTATTGCAGTTATTTCCGCAGAAATATTCATAATCGTGGAGTATGATTATATTTCCACTGCCATTTGATATAATTCAGCGATGGATTCACGATGCATGAGTGTAGTTGGATGTTCACTACATGCTCGCTTTTGTAGAATGACGATTAACGAAGTTCCATGCTGTTATTTCACTCCATCGATATATGTCCCAATTGCATTAAAGCCTTAGCCTTCCATCTCTACTTCTGTTATAATCATTGAAAGCACTACCAGATTATAATGTTCCATAGTAGAATGTATCGTTGTATCACCAAACGTATTCTTCAATATCACGGTTGCGATACACGTGTCAGCCGTAGTGTATAATGTGGAATTTTAAAAGTGCTTCTCAGGTGGCGAGATAATCACTTTTGTCTGCAGTCTTAAAATGCCAATATCTTTCAAAGTATAACTGTGAAATTGTTCAAATCTTCTACACACCTCAATGGTGTACTGCCCAATTGAATTATAATAAAGGCAGAAGCCAACTCTTTATATCTTATCTGGTAGAAACGTTAATGTGAGCGTTTCAACTTCACCTAGTTTCAAACACCGTAAAATGGAACTGCTCCGTGTTCGTTCGATGCGCCGGGCTTTAACCACACGCTAAAGATGACTTGCTTCACTTATTCACTCGAAAATGACTATATGACATCAGAAATATATATGAGGTATGAGCGGTATGAGAGCTCTTCTCTCCTGTGCACGACCTTTCATCAACTTCTTAAGGGGCGTATCCATCCCTTCCATAGTTCGTTCCTCCGTCATCTGCTAGAAGTTTTAACTTTGGCTATACTTGACGGATTTTCAAATTTCAAAAACTCAAAATTAATTTCTTCAAAATTCCATATCAATGCCATAACTGAAAATAGTTTTCCACAATTCTGCATGCCAAAAGTAATTAAATACGGTAGTTTCAGCAATCTCCGTCTTCCTTCCAAACTATCGTTCATTGGTTCGAGCCTTTCCTCCAATAGCGTAACTTCTTCCTTAGCACAATACCTTGTTTCCTGCGACTGCGTCGTAAATCTAAGATCTTTCTCGAACAAAATCATGACGTCACCAAGAATCTCAGCTCCACCAGCCTACTTGCATGAAGTCTACGTCATCCGTGCCTACGTCATGAATATACACGTCACAACTATAACAGCCATAACTTTATTCATATTTGCCAATACAGCCATCGTGGTCTCAATATAATTCAATTTACGGGGGCAGTACCTACTGTAAGGCCACGGCCGCCTCCTTCCCTCTTCCTCGCCAATCCATCCCAATCTTCCATCCCTTCCCATCCCTCATGAGGCCCTTGTTCGCTTTGCAGGTGAGGCCGCCTGGGCGAAGTGCTGATCACACCTCCCCAGTTGTATCCATCCCGACCAGATGTTCCAGGCTCCAGGACACTGCCCATAGAGGCGGTAGTGGTGAGTTCCCTCGCTGAATCCGTGGGAACCACCAACCTAGAGGGTAAATTGACTAAATAAATAAATAAAATATAATATTGTTCAGTGGCTTAGCCAGGGTGGTGTTCCTGGGGGTTATAAATCCCCCTCCCCCTTGGAAATTTTACGCATAACAATGATAATAAACATGAAGCTAAATAAACATTTCTTAAATGAAATAAAGACACTTGCTGATGAGTCTATGACTCATGCTATGTGGTTATGATTTGAGTTTGCATCACCAAATCTCTGTACTGTTGTGGCCTTTCGACCCGGCTCCCCATATGAGGCTTGACTCGTCTTTATGACAACGTTGATTACATGAACATCAACGCCATTCACTTGTATACGTGTCCTTATGATGATATAATGATGCACACCACGCATTATTTTGAAACTATAACCCCCCCATTGGTCGATCTTGGCTACGCTACTGATATGGTTACTTATCTCTTTCACAGCACGTTTGTTGCACAGGTGCATGCTAAAAGTTCGCCTAACCACACCGATTAATACTAGTAGGAGAGACTCAGCTAAATCCGCAATATTAAGGGGCTGATGGTAAACTTGATAAGTTAAGGGAAGGGATATAAAAATTAACATAGAAATTAAATTACTACACATTATTTGTGACGTAAATTCAGTTCTTAAAATCTTATCTGGTATGGGTTGTCTAAATCATGTAATACTTAAAGTAACAATTTCGAAGAATTTAGTAACTTTTAGGGATTTTTGGTTGATACTAGTGGTACTAGTGCTAAATCCGTGGTAATTTGTATAAATCCGCAATGTGATAAGTCTAATCATATGCTTCACTACTACCACAACGACATAAATACAGTAGCCTATGTCACCGAAATACAAGAGATTTTTAAATACTTCACGAACAAATAATACAAGTTTTCATGATTTTACCGATAGGTGATAGCATTTGTCGTTTCGAAATTCATAGGCAAGGGAAATTAAATAGTTGACTCGCAACTGGTGAGATGAACTTGTCCCTTGTGATGGGGTATCTCTGCAGAAGAGGTAGGCTATATTTCAAGCGCTGAGGAATTAGCCGTAGTGCAGAGTTGGCAAAGTTTCCCCAACATACATTTAAACCGCAACCCCAGTGATCTGATGATGACCACTTAACGCTCGAAACGCGTAATCCAAATCCTAAATCACCCATTATTTAATAGTGTTTATAACTAATACATGTAATTTATTACACAAGTGTTTATATTATATATACTATCAACCCGCCCCGGCTTCGCCCGGGAACAGTTATGAATGCGTTACATGATAAACGCTTTATTTTCGAAGTCAATGAAACGCGACCTATATCCGTTTTTCATCTCGGCATGATGGGTTAAAATCACTGACTGGACTATTAATTATATTATCATGGAGATGCATGTGCAACGAATTCTTGTCAGACGTAATTTAAGAATGGCGAGGTGCATGAAACTCAAATCCTCCTTCCGTCCAATCTTAACTTGACTGTGTATTTTGCGGAACGAAAAGTTCAAAGGCGAAATTAAGAAAAGCCGAATTGCAATTCCAGGTAAACTCCAAACACAACCACTCTTCTCTGAACTCTTAACTCAACACGACTCGACAGTTTGCTGCTGGTTGTATCTGGGGTAATAGGCTCGCCCGCTATCTAGGCTGTAATTTGGGTGGTAGGCTCGCCCCTAGCTAGAAATGAAAACGTAAAAACACTTATAGTGGGCGATGTATTGAAGATAGAGATATGCTGTCCTGGACCTTTTTGTAGAACTTTTCATGCTGAACAATTCTTACACTCATAGTATATTGATAGTTTTAACGGTTTGCCAGCGTAAGCCTAAAAAACGCACGGACGCCAGTTTTTTTTAACTTTTCCACTGAAATCGTTACTGATTGGCTTCCTTTGATCATAAATACATTATTTTCTACAGAACCCTTCCCCTAGATATCCTTTACAGAATGGTGAAAACCACATCAAAATCCATCCAGTGGTTCTCGCGATTACCCGTTGCATCCAAGAATCGGGGACTTGGTTTTATACTAAGTGGAGATTCTATAACTTACACGTTACCCAGTCATATGGGCAAATTCGTATTGACCGACAGAAGAGTTACAACTAATGTTTGTACCGATGGCACTGAAATAATGTCTTCATAACTTTACCTACGGCCGGATCTCTTCTTTTTTAATAGCGCAATTAATTGTGGGGCACATGGGATCGTAAACAGGCGCGTCAAACATACCTTACTTCAAAATAATCACATACTGTATTGCCTGTGACTACTCATCTATGACGACATTCAGGGTCATTATCCTCACCAGGTAACGGTATAAACTTGCTATATTACAGTACTCTGATGCCCGAGAACTACATGCGAATTGGAACGAGATGCACTCAGCCTTGTGAGGACGATTGAGAAGGTAGGAAGGCTCGACCCTATACCCTAGAAGCGGATTTTCATTTAAACTCCAGGCAAATACCGACGTGATGGAACCAAACAATGTTGTACAGTCCAATACATATGGTAGCCTACATCACAATATCAACACACACATCCAACGATCCAAGGTCCAAACCCCTAAATCGGCCACGCCCCTTCAAATATGGTGGCTTGATCACTTCTCAACCAACTTCTCATTATGAGATGTCCCAATATTGCCAACTTTGGAAACAAGTTACTAGATCTAGCGATTTTTGTATATACAGTATTATGGCAATATTAGACATTCAATTTACAGTAGAATTGTTTAAATATAGATTCCATGAATTTTTATTTTGTTGTTGTTTCATTTGAGGGGCTTGTATATTGTGGTCATGTATCCCCGTGTACTTGTGTGTGGAATGTTGTCTGATAACCTGTGTTATTGTAATGACTGTGTTAGTGTGTGAGTATTTGTAATTCAGGTAATAAGGTTTGGGAATGAGACGACCGTGGCATTCAGTTACGAACCATCCCGGGATTTGCCTCGAGTAGAAGTAAGAAACCACGGAAAACCACTTCCAGGATGGCTGTTGTGGAAATCGATATTCTTTCATTCGTGGTATTGATATTTGGAACTCATTACTGGGAGGAACGTGGGTAGACAGAGGACCCGCTGGAAAGACTCAATCGTAAGGAAGACAGGCAAACACTGGACGAGGTTAGCAAGGGAGAGACAAGAATGGAGACGTATGGAACTATAAGAAGGGAAGAGAAGGAGATCTTCAACAATGTTGGGAAGACTAAAATTTTGTGTAAATACTCCGATGTAATTACTATAGTTCTCAAATCGCGACTTGTGTACATTAAGTGTGTTTGATATTATTGCTGGTAATACTCTGTAAGTGTACAATTTTCCATTTGTAAATAAAGTAAATGAATGATGAAAATATCTTCAATCGTTTTGTAGAATTCCGTCAACAAGGGGTCCGCACAAATCACGAACGATGCAATTTCTGGCTGCACAAGTGGGGAAACACTAAAAGCCCATTCTGCGAATTTGCCGATATACCTCAGACCACTCAGCATGTTGCCCTGGAGTGTCCAAGGAGGAGATTTGAAGGAACTATCCATGACCTACACAGTGCCACCGATGATTCTGTGAACTGGCTGAATACCCTGCATATTGTGCTGTAAATGTCTGTTACAGAACCATCACCGTACTCTGTAAATATCTTATATATTTAAACCTTTTTGTTATCTGTTTGTTTTTAATTCTTTGCCGCAATTTATCCTCATTTTGCCATACGAAATAAATAAGCAAATAACCGCCCCGTGAGAGTGTTCATAGGGTGACGAGGTACACAAGCAATTTTCAACGCAATACTAGATTCAAACAGTCATAATTTCAAATCGTATCTCTTTTCACAAGATTGGTCTTATTTTAAAAAATGTGCATATATAAAACAATATACGGTATCGTACCTCAATTTGCTGATGCGTCAAAGGAATATTGTATATGGCGTAAGATGTTACCTACCTCAAACATTAGAATTACTGATGTAACCTTCAAACCAGAATGCAAATCATTGTTAGGGCTACGAATCGAACCCAGGATCATTACATTTGTCTTAATTCATACCCCTAGAACACTAAATTGGCCGGCGGCTTCGGTGGCGTAGTTGGTAGCATGCTGAGCTTCTATGCCCAAGATCGTGGGTTCAAACCCGGCCGAAGTCGTCGGATTTTTAAGAGCATTAAAATCCCTCAGTATGCCTTCCTTTGGAGGGGAAGCAAAGCCGGCGGTCCCATGTCATAGATTAATGGCAAGTAAAAGAACCTTCCACTAATTACACTTGTGTGAAACTAAATTATAAGTTAGATTTGACTAACGCTCTTAGGTTCCAACTTTCGTCACCAGGAACCGACTGCGGTGGCATCTAGTAACCAGCTGTCTAGTTGTCGTCGACGGTGGCGATTGGAGGCAAAAGTAGGAACTACTTGAAAATTGAATGTCTGCAGTCCTTACTTGAATTAAAAAGTTACAGTCAGTCTGAGAGACTAGACTTTATATCATTTCAAATGACGCATGCTACAAATGCTACACATGCTAGAAAGGCAGGAGGGCTTCGCCCTAGGATTCTTTCAACAGACTCCATTACCCATTAACTTAGGCTTCCCGCGCGGCGAACGGAGAGCGGGAGGTGCACTCTGCTGCATGACGTCACGCGCTCTCTGTCTCCGTAACGCATAACGCCATAGCCCACGAGTAAACTCAGACTCGATGCATATGCACTGAACAACATGATGACGTCATACGCTCAAGTGCAACCTTAGTACATTTCCTCTCCGTAACCGTAACGCATAACGGTAGACCAAAGCATAACGATGTAGTCGACTAGATCATTTGAAATGATAAAAACAGATAACACACACTAATACAGCCATCACAATTAACATCGGTTATCATACAGATTCTACACACACCCAAAGTACACGGGGCTGCATGACCGCGTTGTCGCAGCCCTTAAACTAAGGAACCAACCAACCACTAAATTGGCCCAAGGTGCGCCATGAAATCCAGCTGACAGAACCTTATCAGTGTTGCCTTATTGACAAATGATATTGCAATTTTTAGTCGGTCAACAAAAGATAATCCCAGTAAAATAGCAAACTGATTGCATCCTGTGTCACGTACAGCGCACAGGGAGCAAAGGTACCAGAGTCATGTACGCTACCCAGTAAACCCCTTACTAGCCATGACCAAGACGCATCAATCACTAATTTTGGTTTTTAAACGATAATAATAATTATTATTATAATTTATATTGTTCATAGGAAACAGAGTATATTTTCACAAGGAAGTCAGGACGTTACCACAGTCCACTCCAAGCCCACAGGCAAAGCATGTATACGTTAAAAGCATACTATTGTGAACATGTAGCACTCTAAAGGAACATATTTCCATTTCATATTCCTTAGAAGTATTAAACTGAGAGTTGGTTGCAGAAAACACATTCCTAATTCTCTAGACAGTCGCCAAGCTTTCGAAAGGACAAATATTCTGTTCCTTTCTTATAACATTTCTTAGTATTAGAGTTTCCAGCAAAATGAACAACAACTGTAAGGTCATGCCAGCCACAGCCCTAATGCTTATGGTCTGATTGGCTGACACCCCCTCTTACCACTAGAGATACACGCTATTGGTGAATCTCTGTTTGTGTCAAGCATGTTATACACTGATGCAGAGCTCATTTTCGACCTCTTCATTACAAATCGTCTTGGGTGAGATGTCTCTCCAGGAGACATACTCTCTTCGTTACTTTCAACCAGACCGAGTGGTCGCTGCTAGGGAGCTGTCTCTATATTAGACAGACTCTTCATTACTAGGCTTCATGTAAGACATTGTAAACTACTTAAGGTGTTGGATTCTAAATAAACAAACATATTCTCAACGTCTTCAATTTCTTTGTGAGTATAATAATAAGCTACAGCGCGAGTAGAACTTGAGAGGACCTAAACTAGTAGATTCTCAAGCATTTATTCAAATTAAGTGAGTGTCGATAAGTTCACTCTTCTCCACCTAGACAATTGGCCGGAGATCTACAAAAACTTATCTCCAGTAGAGGAAATCTTTAACCTGATGGGATTTATCAGCCTCTACATCCGCCGGCATTATAGGCGTATGAACAAGTGCTGTATTATCAAGATACTTACGGTAATAAGTCCTCGTAATAGTTTTTCTGCCTCTGAGAATCTTACGTCGACCTTCAACCTCATCTAGCAGGCAGCTGAATATTACTGAAACAAGAAAACATACCATGTGACGAATTAGTCAAACCTCTCTAATTACATGTGGTATTGTGGAGTTTTTCTAGTGTTAGAAACTGTAAACGAATTAGGTATTGAATTGAGAAATACCAACTGCTGAAACTATACAATTGAAATTTAAACCCAAAGTAGAATATCTCATAAATGATGCATGGAAACTGTTCCAAAATTGGCATACCGGTACATGAGGTAGCTCATAATATTGCATATTCATTTTGAGCAATCCATTTATGACAGTGTAGCCAACAAGATTCAACGCATGGTGATAGGTTTAAAGTTTAACTGCAAGTATCTATCAAATGGATATACAGTATACCATAGTTTGTAGGTGCAGTGTATACCTTATATTTGTGCATATTATTAGAGTCACCAGGGCTGCCAACAATCAAAAACATTTTCAAGACGTTTGAACCCTATGGATATTTATCTCCTAATCTATACCATGAAATAATTTGAAACATACTATAGTGCTTCGGGTATATTTTGGGCATACAGAGAGATGTATCTGAGACGCTAGACTGTCCAAAGGGGAAACTTCACGCTGTATTTGTCGATTATGGCAAAGCGTTTGACACAATTAACAGAATGAAGCTTTTAGATAAACTCGAGCAACTCTTAGGTGAAAGAAACCCAATAGTACAACTGATCAAGGATACCCTCTAAGCAATAGCATTATTTATTTATTTATCGTTTGACATACAAATAAAAGCAAGCAAGATAAATAATATACACGCTTATACATTGACATATACATATTTACAGGGACACATGACAAGGCAGGCTTATATCATTAAATCTAAATCCATTGTAATGCTGTAGGTGTTGCCAAGAGGAAGTCAGACCGATTACCCTGATATGCTCTTCTATGGCATTCATGAACAATGTGGTGAACTGAATGTGAAGGAGCACCGCAGTCACATTGGGGAGAAGGAATTTTACCCCAACTAAAGTGTGATTCAGCACAGACTCCGTGGTTAGTCTGGATCCTATTGAGGGTAGTCCACGTTCTTCTTGGCATGTTCACGGGATACGACGCAGGCTACATTACTTCACAGCAAGGCTTAATTATCACAACTAGGGTATCTTGCCAGTTGCGTATGTAATAAATGATATGAATAAATGCTATGACAGAATCCCGGGTTTCACGGTCCGGTGTTGTAATCGGCACATGCTATAAATGTGAAGGTGAGTCATTGTGACCTGTCTGCGGCACGGCCTTCGTGAGGCTCCGTTCAATAGGGAGGGCCCTCACTGTATGTGGCTACAATTTTGAAGGTATTCGGACGAATCGGGCAGTGATTACAGTGAATATGAAGACAGAGTTGAAGAGATTGAGGGTTTATCAAGTGACAATGAAACTGATGGAGATGAGAGAGTGGCGATTCAGAATCAAGTTATGCCTGTTCTCCGCGATGTAAATACCATGGTTACCCTGAACTGATTCATTTGTTACACCATTTTTCTCCTTTTAAATGTCTTTCTAAACAATATAAAAATGAAAAACCAAGCATGTCTTAAAAATGTCCTTGAAAAACAAAAAGATCACTCAAAGAATAGTAGAACATAGCCTACAGTATTTCAATTACACTGGAAGGGTTAAATCCTAGAGTCATCTTTCATCAAATATGGTATTATTCTAAGTAGATGAATGTTTGGTTTTAATTTTAATTTTTAAGAAAAGTAGGCTCCTTAGTTCTTCACAGAACTACAGTACTTATTACATGTACCGGTGTGGTACCTAACAAACTTTACAGTTTTACATAAGCTTGTACAATGATTCAATGGGTTTGTTGCATAAGAGGTCTTTGAAAGACTGACCAGCTGTTTATAAGCCAAAATAAAAACGGAGTCGCTGAAAATTGGTTGAAAACGCCATAAGTAGCCGGGGAATCACAATTCGCGTGCGTTTCCCCCAGAAATTAGGCACTGGGAAGGATAAACAAGAACCTCTGATTAGAGAAATTACTGATTGGGGTAATCAAATTATTTCTAAGTTAAGGTAGAATTACGAGGTACAGAGTCAAGCCTATCACTTCAATTCTTAAAATATGTTCTATTGTAGTGTTACTGTACGGCACTTGAGAAGAGGCTTGCTGATAATTGTTCTGGTTCTTGCATTAATGAAGGGAACGGGGGTGGGGGTAAAGGACTACATGGTATAAAAGAAGACAGTATACACGTGCACTGTAAAATTGATTTAGCTCATTCGTCACGACTGCCGTAGTCCAGAGAACATTACATTCATTCGGGATTAAATTGATTATAAGTTATTTGAATCACTTCACGAGAACCAAACAGCAGAAGCTATACACAAAGATGAGATAGAAACGCAACTGTCGCACCCACGCGACATTGCGAGATAATGGTATCGGCAGTAGATGGAGCATCTCCCTCTCCTCCCTGCGGGCAAAGACCAGCCGAGTTAACTATTGGGATGGGACCTACTTGGTCTAGCATCTCTGCCATGCCCTCTACTATGGAGATCTGGTCGGTGCTCGAGCCTGGCAACGACCATACCTATATTTGGATGTCGGCGCGCTATTTCTCGAACAGTTCACAGTAGCTACTACAAGATTTCCTGATTTATTAAAGAACAACTATTAATTCCTATACATGTAAGAGGAAACACATAGCTTTTTTATGGCTAAAATATTATTATGGTATCATTATTATGTCGCCACTGGGTGAGTTACCCGTGGTTGTTACGGCGTGACTGCAGGCAGTCGCTCACATCCGAGAGGCGATGAGGTTCGAATCCCCCCGCCGGCAACCTTGAAGATGGTTTTCTGAGGTTTCCCATCTTCCTTCCAGGCAAATGCCAGGGTTTGTCCCTAACTATAGACCACAGCCGCTACCTTCCAAATCCTAGTCCTTACATTCACACTTTCCTCCCCAGACAATACTCCACGCGTGACGGTACTTGTAGTTCACCCAATGGGTGTCCGCATAGAAGCAGCTACAAACTCTGGCGAGCCGAACATGTCCTCGAACACTCCCGGCACTAAAAAAGCCATACGCTAAAAAAATAAAAAATAAATATGTCGCCTCCGTGGTGTAGTGGTCAGCGTGCTTAGCTGCCACCCCGGAGAACCGAGGTTCGATTCCTGGCTCTGCCACGAAATTTAAAAAGTTGCATGAGGACTGGAACGGGGCCTACTCAGCCACAGGTGGTCCAAATGAGTAGAGGGGTTTCGATTCCCACAGTCCTGACTGTATTTTGGACTACCATATTTATTGACAATCGATTGATTTATAATACAGATTGTTATAATACAGGTGCCAACGTATCGTGGCAAGGCAAGTTAAGATAGCGTAGTGTACCCCCACATTCAGGAACTGTCTTGCGGGAGTGATTCTTTCCTTGGGAAGATTTCCCATTTTTTGCTGATTTGTTGCTGATTTTAATTTGTAGCAAGGCAAGCATGAATGAATGCAACCTTGAACGACTTGCCGAATTCTAGGAATCCAATATGTTCCCCGTAACGACGATATCAGGAGCTGGGGTCCAGGAGTAATCTTTGATGTATCCACGCTACGTACGTCATGGCCCGAACGAAGCAAACCGCTCGTAAATCCGGCCCGGAGGACCAATGTTCTGACTGTATCTTGAACTACCATATTATTTATTGACAATCGATTGTTTTACAATACAGATTGTTATAATACAGGTGCCAACATAAATGTTCATGCCTGGTGAAATGTCTTTAATTACTTGTTAAATTTCTTAAACACCCAACTCAGCCATCCTCGAAGTGGTTTTCCGTGGTTTCCAACTTCGTCTCCAGGAAAATGCCGGGATGGTACCTAACGCAAGGCCATGGTCACCTCCTTCCCTCTTTCTTACCTATCCCTCCCAATCTTCCCTTCCCTTCCCTCATAAGGCCCCTGTTCGCTTTGCAGGTGAGGCCGCCAGGGCGAGGTGCTCGTCTACCACCCCAGTTGTATCCTCAGACCCTAAAGTTACAAGCTCAAGGACTCTGTCCTGGAGGCGGTAAAGGTGGGATCCCTCGCTGAGTCCGAGGGAAAAGCCAACCCTGGAGGGTAAACCGACTAAGAAAGAAAGAAAGAAAGAAAGAAATAATTATTATTTTATTTAAAAAAATATTGTTGTTATGCAACACTGCAACATTATTACCAGTCGCAACTAGTTAGCATGTTCATTGGTTGCTTCCCGTCAGTAGGACCGTCATTCAGAGAACCGAGGGAAGGGCCGAGTGCCATTCAAGCCAATGAATGTCTGGAAATGCTAATGACGGCTGCATGCTCAGAGCACGTGGACTGGAAGGCAGGGTTTCAGCAAAGAATAGCATAGCAATGCAGACACTTGCTGCATTTAACAACTAATCTCTTGGCGATAACAGAACATCGTTCCGGACTAACCTTATAAAATAATGGTCTCAGTGGTGGCTTGTGGGTTTTGAAAAAGGAGGGAGGGGCACAGCACGCATTAATTTTCCCAACACAGCTAAGCTCATTTCATTGTTCAAATTGCATTTTGACAAGTGATATTACTTACGCCTCTCAGGCAAATACGAAGGGCGTACTATACTGTTTTACACTTCAATGTTTGTACGTCCGGGTGGGTTCACATTTCACTTTTGACGATGGTGACGTGGCGCATTCAGTCGGCCGTGGTGACGTGTAACTAGTGTCTTGTTCCACCTTTTGGTAGCAGCACGAATGCACTCGTCACAGTCGACTTCATGGCTAGGCTTGTGACTGGTGATGAGACATTACCATGAGCCACAAACGAAACAACAATCGATGCAATGGAAGCATGGGGGCAGTCCGCCGCCAAAGAAATGTCGAACAGTGCCATCAGTTGCCAAGCGAATGGCGACAGTTTTCTGGGACACAAAGGGCATCATCCTCATTGACTGGCTGGAATTGGGGGCCACGGTTAACAGTGCAACATATGTGGCACCCTTAAGGGAAGACGTGCATGAAAATGCATTGACTTTCTAAATTTTCTATAACTTGGATGTTATTTGAGTTAGAATCATGAAACTTTGCACACTGATTTAAAATGCATTGGTATTTGCTACTAAAATTAATCAGTGAATTTGGGTAGAACGTTTTTGAAAAACAAAACAAAAAACAAAAAAAATTGGTCACATAGATGTACCTTTTTCTCAGCAACACTAAGGTCCTGGAATTTGTAATTTATTTTAGTGGTTTCTATAACCTTGTTAATGCAATCCCGGGAGTCGTTTTTAATTCCATGCCTTTTTAGAATTTTTGAAAATGAAAGAACTTTTGAATTTAAAAAATCACAAAATATGCATACATGTGAACCTCTGAAATCCATAAAATTACATATTTTGTAATTCCCTTCCAGTAAAATGAGTAACAATGTTTAACCTGTCTGTCTACCAAGTTTTGAATTGGTATCTTTAGTAGTTCAAGTGGAAAAGGTACATTTGTTTTGGAAAAAGGAAGTCCAGGAAATTACAATTGAATTTTACCAAGGTAGACGTGCTACTTGTCTCGACTCAACAACATCAAAATTGACCATATCCATAATGCTCATCATCCACCTCTTCAGCTGCTTTCCTCCCAAGTGTTTTCTTTTGTCTGGCCTCCTTATGGATGTCATCAACAGCCTTGTTTGCAGAATCACTACGCCTCTTGTCGATGCCCTGTAGAATGTTCTCTATGAAGAAGCGAGCGACTCACAGCCGAAAAAGTAGTTCCGTGAAGAACTAAATAGCCTATTTTCATACATCCTACTTACGTTAATTGCCTCTATCAGCATTAAAAAAATCAGTTTGATTGCTGCAGGCCTAATAGATTCGTAGATATTGAAAATCGTCGAAGTATTTTGGATTGTCGCCATGTTGGATTTGTATATATGTAGGCCATAGAGTTATATACTATTAGATGACGATTATTGCGTAGGATCAATATTCAAACGTTGACTTCGATCGTATGATTAGGACACAAGAAATAAAAACTTAATTTCAAAATTTCGCACAGCCGCCATCTTCAGGTATGTAAACAATTGGACTAAATTAGATAAGCCCGGTATATTTTTCTTTGTATTCAGTACAATAGATCTTTTAACTTTCTTGAACCTGCCCATTGTTATTAATAACGTCTCTTACACATTTTGAAGAAATAACGACTCCCTACCTTGCACTGTATCTCTGAAATCAAAACAAACTTGCCGCGGTAATCGCCATGCTTGATCAACCGGAAGTGCGCACCACAGCCTTCTTCAATATTCCCAAGTGTGATACCGCCAACTGCCTGACTAAAATGACGTAAAGTGTTCAGCAAAGATGAAAAATAGCAATGCATTGAAAAGGGGGTGTGGCACCTGACGCGCATATGTTAGGAATTTAAATTTTTTAAATGGACTTAGGCATTGAATTCAACCAAATCCTTTTGGAAATAGATTCACAAGATAATAAGCTTGCAATTTCAGCAATAACAAAAAAATCATATTTCAGAAAGATTTCGTGCACGTCTCCCCTTAAGCGCTTACGTCGTGCCATTCAAACTAAGCGACAGGAAAATGGGCTAAAGGTTTGCTTTTGTAACACGACAATGCCTGCCCCCACACTAGCCGAGAGACCACCGCTGCCATTATTCAAACGGGATTCACGGCGCTGCCACACCCACCATACTCTCCCGACTTGGCACCAAGTGATTATCACTTGCGAGGTCGCCGTTTTGCAGAACTGGACATATCTGTCAAGGAATGGGTACGCATCACTCCGAAAGAATGGTTTTTGGAAGGTCTGCAGAGACTGACACATCGATGGCAAAAGTTCATAAATTTAAAACCTCCTGGCTACTCTTCGACTTGTTTTCGAAAACCTCCGGGGCAGGCAAACTTTAAAGACAAATTTGACAAATGCCGTTTCTTCCAGACTGAAATAAAATTTGTGGGTCATATTATCAGTGGTAAAGGATACCGACCCAATCCTGCGAAAATCCAGGCTATAGCAGCATTTCCAACACCTACCCGTGTAAAGCACGTGTGACAATTTCTTGGGATTCTTCAATTTTTTGCCCCTCACTGTCCTAAATACTCAGAGACTGTTGCTCCACTGCAGGGCTTATTGAAGAAGAATTGTAGATGGACTTGGAGTGAGGCGTGCAATGAAGCATTTATTAAGGTAACCGTGAAGTGTAATTTGATGAAAAAATGCATTTCTAGTTTTCAACGTAATAAAATTCTTCGTTCTTTTACGAATAATTTGATGTAAAATTTATTGTAAATCGTTTACATTTAAGCCTTGAAAATTAATTTTTAACTAAGTACTGCACAGCTATTGCTCTGAAAGTGCCACATCCACTTTCACTTCAATACTTTCTTACTCATTATATTTTCATTTTTCCACTTAGGTGAATTTAATTTAAGCTTGGTAAAGTGTAGCTTCATACAGTATGTTGTATGTTTAGTTTTTTGATATTGTTGTTTGTTTATTTACTTTCCCGGCAGTGTTTTTATTTTTATTATTATTTGTTTAATTTTTTTAAAACATTGGTAGAAGTCAGAAAGTGTATATGAAACGTAAATTCTTTGGCAATAGACATGCTGTAAATATAATATAGACAGTGAACAGTGATTCTTTGTTGCTGTCACTTGTTAGTGTTGATTCTAACCCAACTTCTTCGTGTGGTATTCCTGAAAATAGTTCATAGCCATCAAGTACATCCAAAAGAAAACCTTCTAAAGATGAATTTCATGATAAGGATAGTATTGAGTTTATATCACTTTCTAATGCTGGCAATGTAATTATAGGCTTAAAAGTTATGTCAGATTTTATACAAACACATTGTGTGAAGTTCGTAAAATGAGTGATAGTTTATCAGTTGTGAAGGATATTTGTGTAAGGAAAGGTGTGTCCTCCAAGTTAATTTTGAGACCTTCAAAATAGGGATAATAGAGGAAGTATTTACATTTAATGATGGTGTCATTTCAAGGAATCATGTATTAATGGAAATTGGTGTGAGAGTTGGGAAAAACTGTCTAGAGTCATTGAAGTCCATCGACCAGAAGCCTTTATCTTAAGCTGATAGAGCTGCTGAGGCCAAGAAAAAAGAATTAAGAACCAATCTGAGGTTCAAAAGGAAGTATACAAAGGGAGGGGATGAATCCCAGGATAATTATTCTCCTGGGATGTACTGAGATTACACTCCAGACTCTGTCATAATGTTTTTTGAGATTTTCTCAAAAACTATATTTTTTTAAACATATGTACCTTTTTCTCAAAACTGGGCAGGACTAATCAAGCTGATATTTTATACACAGTATAACCATGCCATTGAGTATTGATGACTAGGATTATTCAGATTGATCCAGTAGTTTCTGAGAAACTGTAATAAGTAGCACCAAATTTTCATGAAAAATGAAACTTTTTTTATTTCCAAAATTCATAGATAAGAAGTTGTTTAACATAGAGTTAAGATTCTAGTCATCAAAATAGAACAGGGTAATTAGTTTATCTGTGTAAAATTACATCCACACATAGCCATTAGTTTCTGAGAAAAAGGTGCATGAATATAGGCATTAGTTGCAATTTTTTATATTTTTCAGTGCATTATTACTGCCCTTATGACAATACTGTTCGACTGTGATCAATGTAGATTACTGTGTATACTATATGTCTACCTTAAGCAAATGACACATATTTCAAATTACTAACTTGAAAATGTTCTGAAATATTGAGATATTTGTAACGTTCTGCATTATATGCCAGTTTTACACTACACGGTTACCTTAAGGCTAAGAAGATGTTAGCAGAATCAATTACGTTGGAATACCCAGACTATTCCAGAAACTTAATCCTTGAAACGGATGCATCTTCTGTTGGCATAGGTGCCATTTTGGTGCAAGAAGATGATCAGAAAAATCGTCACTACATTGCTTTCCTAAGCAGACGATTAAGGCCGCATGAATCTCATTACTTTACAACAGAAATTGGGGCTCTTGCCATCGTTTATGCGTTGGAGTACTGGGGGCATAAAATTGTGGTGAGGACTGACCATCACGCTTTGACTTTCATCACGCGATCAAGACTGGCAAGCGACAGGATAACCCGATGGGCGTTATTTCTCCAGCTGTTTGATTTAGAAATCGAACATCGCCCTGGCAAAAAGAATGTGTTGGCCGACATTCTCAGCCGTAACCCTGAAGCTTCGATCAATGCCATTGACATCGAGGGAGGATGCGAGGAACACCTTCGCAGATTGCGTCATCTTCCAGAAGGTCAGATACGAGAGGAAGAACTGCGACGGATCATACGATTTCTTGAAAACCGGATGGATGTCCAGGACCCCGACTATGCTCGAACAGCCGCTATTGCTGACGATTACTTGATCTACCGTCGAACTCTGTTCAAGTTTGTGGATGCTGACCACACACAACTCCGAGCTCTTATCCCTAGGAGGTACGAGGACACAGTCATCCTCATGGTGCACTTGTATATTGGCCATGGAGGCACTGATAAAACCCTTGTGACCATCCGAGTGTCATTTACTTGGAAAGGGATGGGTACATCTGTAAGGAAGTGTTTACGTGCTTGTGACACATGCCAGCGGAACAAGTACACGTCACACTTGCTGAAAGAACCGCCTCGACGCATATTACCAACGAAACCAAGGGAACTATATGCCCAAGATCTCTATGGGCCAATTCCGAAAGCAAGCTGTGGAAATCGATTTGTTGTCGTGACCATTAATATGTTCACGAAATTCACAATGCTCCATTCAGTACAAAAGGCTACAGCGCATCAGATTATACAGAGAATTAAACGTCAAGGGATACCGGAGGCGGGAAAACCACAATTTCTCCTAACCGACCACGGATCACAGTTTACCTCTGCAGAATTTGCTACTGCGATGAACGAACTTGATATTGGACACCTACTTTCGTCCATAAGACACCCTGAAAGTAATCCAGCTGAATGCATGATGGCTATTATTGCCAAATTCTGCCGCTTTTACTGTCAGGAGGAACACTGGAGATGGACCGAGGTTTTGGTAATAAAGGCAAATTGTATTAATTCAACTGTACTTAAAATTCCGGTCAAATACCCATGGTACTGCATTTGAACCAAGCACCAGTAAGGATATGGAATCGCATCATTGTTACACCGCCGAGTATTCAACCATCACATGCCAGCAGGATCTTAGCTGCAAGGAACAGACTGGATAGGCAAGCCGCCAAACGTCTCAGGATGATGCGACATAAGAGATACAGAGATCCACTCGTCGCGGGAGACCTTGTACTTATCAGACGACCCGGAATATCTAACCTACTCGACAGAGTGTATGGAAAATTTCTGCCATTGTACTACGAGCCTAATTGTGTATCTGAACCCCTAAACAATGGGAGTTATGTCATTGAAGATATCCAGACAGGTGAACGTATTGGCACTTTCAACGCAGCCAACCTGAAAAAAAATATCACCAAGCTTAGATTGACCGTTAGATAAATAAAAATGCATCCCTACATTTTTATTTAAACCGACGGGGGAGCATGTGAGCCCGCCTGAGCTCATTGCTCGGTGATATTTCTACGAATGTTTATGTACATGCCATGCTTCATCACCGAACGCACCCTGGAAGCAGCGCATGGCTTGTCGCGAGGAAGGGATGTTGTCTTGACTCTGGACATTCACCCTAGTTATTTTTCTGAGCACCCATTATTCTACTTCTTGTTTGCAAAAGTCTCAGAATTTACCACATCGTCATGCAGCATAAATTAACATTGTGATGTTTATAATTTAATTTTTGGTAAAGGTAATTCACGCCGCAAATATGCGGGGAGGAAGTCGAAAGACTCTCAACGACTCGAGTATACGCTTACACACAGCAGGGGGAAGCTACGCTCGACACAACCACGTTTAGAACCGTCCAGGTAGGACGTGTTGTCAAATCCGTCTTTAAGACGAAGAATACAAGTCCACCCGCAGGGTGAAGTGAAGTATAATTTTAATCTGCAATTAATTGTGAAGTATTATTTATCACCGTAGTGTGCAGTGCTAGACACAACCTCGTTTAGAGCCGTCCATGTAGGACGTGTTGTCAAGTCCGTCCGTTGCGACGAAGAGTATAAGTCCACCCACGAGGTGATGTGAAATCGGAAATCATCGAGTATTATTTAGCACCGTGTAGTGTTCAGTGAAGTGATATTACCAGTATTGGTCATTTGGTAACGACCAGCAGTGGGTAAAACAGTGGAATATTCTTCAACATGTTTAGACCACGTGGGAACACCACAATCTTACCACGAGGGTCAATGAAAATTGAAGTCCACGAGGGACACAAAATATCAGATAATAATTGTCAATTAACGTTTATCGTGTGCGAGAAGCACGCCACTGTTACGAGTTACATTGCCGCTCAAAGCGCAACCATTTTCTACGTCGGATTGCGACGATACAAAGTGATACGTGCCAATAGTAGAATCTGTGAAAATTACAACAAATGTGTCTTATAGAATCAGTGCCCGCAGACAGTGAAGGCCATTTTGGTATCAAAGTCTGCTACAATACTGTGTAGAGCCAGTGAAATATTTTTGATAATTGCCACACCGCTCATACTAAACTCTGTGCATATTCACGTGTGGAATTTATTACTAAAAGATGTGCGATCACGATAACCACATGTGCAACGTCATCCTACTAGAGTTACCAATGAGTGATATGGAGTAAGGGCTCATGATGTGAGGGGAATATTCGAAGAGGAGACTTCATCATGCCAGAGGGATCTTTCAACCACGCGGGACATGGAAGCGAAACGCCCATCAACCCCAAGACCGACCACAGGGAGGAGATGCTGAACGCGAGACGAACGCGAGGACGCAGTAGAAGACTGGACCGGGAGAGGCTTGATCAGAGAAGCCTGGTCTTGGAATCACCATGTGAACCGTCCAGATCTTTATTACCCCTCAATTCTGATGAGAGTGAGGTGAGGCGATAAAACTGTGAGTCTGTATCTCTTTCTTGTACGGGATTTGCTGTGGTGGATTAATTTAGTCTAGTTAACCGAACTCCTTGATGACCAGCATAGGTAGGGTTTTTCTAGATTGCACTCATCTTTTTTGTTCTTTTCAGTATGAGTTAGTCACCGTTTGGTGCAATCTGTTGAATGTCTGTAGGACGGGATGTCCTTACAACTTGCTAGACACGACCATGAGTCTTTTGATCTATTTTTGGTCAACCCTTGGCATGGGTTAGCTATAGGAGGGATGGGCCGCTATTCCTTGATTTATTTTTGGCAGTGACCCCTCTAAGTTACTTTCTAGTTACGCCACTGCTCTTATAAGATGGTCGTATCGTTTGATGATCGACAGATATCATCACATTGATATAATTTTTGTTACAACAGTTAATGTGAAGCTTAGAAGCCACATTTGTTCTGGAGAAAGAACGTACAGGGATTCTAGTTAAATAATGCTACTAGAGCATCGAACCCTGCTACTCATTGTATCGTTTTGTACATCTCAGCAGATGTGAGATTGTCATCAATATTTTCTATTCATTTGTGTCAAGTCTAGAACAAATGAAGTTTTGTCTTAAGGGATGTAAATAGCCGAGTGACATGTCTTTGACAACCAAAGCACTCCGAGAGAGTGGAATATCTGTGAGTAACTACTATTTGGAATTTTATACATGACCTATCTTTTTACACCGTATTTCTACGCGGTACAACTACTGTGAGTGATTATGTGTTGTTATATGTTAATGTTTGTACCAGCACGATTCACTTCAGGACTTTATTAAGTGAATTGTTGCCTGCATAATGTGTTAACGAGTTGCCAGACGCAGCGGTAGAGCTAGCGTTTTGTGAAAAGCCAGAGAGAACAGGTTTCTGTTACCCAGAAAGCGCTACGCTATATCGTAAGACTTACTATGAGCTAATTTTTGACAGATGCCAATGCATCGTATTTTTACTGTTGGAGAATTGTTTCATTCTCTAGGTCAAGGCCAGTGGCCATGTTGTGGAAATCACATGTTTTTGCTTACGTCATGAGGACGAGCCTGTTACAAGTTTTGATCGCTGTTGGGAAGCGACATAATTCTGACACTATTTCTAAGAGTGTATTTTATAGGAAACCAGATTTTGTCTATTATTATTGGTTACGTTGACACCCTGTTTGAGGCTATTGATGTTATAGTTAGAGTGCATGAAGTGCACTGTCGTACAGAGTTGAATCTGCGACCATATTTTCCGGGATTAGCCCGAGACTGTTATCAGATGAGCTGTGCGCCTCTGACAGTTATTGTGGTGTCCGAGTTTTGTCAACTCGTGTTATTGTTGCCGACTAAAGAGTCGATGTTTGCAAGTGATTGATCTTACGGACGACTTCACTTTGTTCAGCATAGGTGTCATGGATCATCAGTCAATCGTCATAAACCATCGATAAATCTAATCTACACTCCTAATAATCCCGAAGCATAATTATTTAAAACAATTGCTAATTAATTAATTTGAACCTAAACTTGATTTCCCAATGTTGTGCCAGCTGACTGATACCATGTGGATGTTTCCATTTCCATCCGGAAAGACATTATACAGAGTACACTATTTTGAGACGACGGAGCAGCGTACTAACCAGTAGTTCACACCTGGTGGCGCGCGAGGCTCATGCGACCTAAGTCGTGGTTTTCACAACGCAGTTGCCACCATAAAGTCCACATTATTAGATGACCTTTGGATACAAAGAGTATTCCAAATGAGCAGGCAGGGTTCAATAAGATATTAAGTGAATGCTGTGTTTTATTTATTCAAGTGTAAATAATATGTGATGTTCATGTACCTGTAGTGTTGATGAACACTTTACTTTAAGGAGTAAATCTAATGTTTTATGTGCTGGTTATTATGTAGCTTTTTTGTAAGGTTTGTTATTACGGACGTCATTCGCCGTAAATGCTTGTAATAATGTCAGGACTTAGCTAGATTCTGTAAATGTAAATTCGGGAGTGGTACCACCATAACTTTCACTTGCTTGTTGCTTTGTTAACTTAGTTTCTGCTTTTCATAGTAACCCATTTCATCTGTGTAGGGTCTATTTTTCCTTGCCACTACCCTTGCTTTGTTGTTGTTGTTGTTTTCTTTGTGTATTAGAGCTTTCTAGAGGGTTTCAACTTCATTCAGTGTAGGATTCTTAACCCCCTTTTTTCTTTTATTAGCTCGCGGGAATAGCCCGAGACAAACCCTCCGAACTAGGATAGGTGTTTGTTGTCTTTTTAAATAAATTAATCATGATTTTACTTAAGTCTGGATGTTCTTATTTTGTAGTTTAAGTGTTTCTGCGATGTGCTTCTTGGGTTGTTTTTGACAAATACCATGTCTGCCCAGATCCCCCCGTGATCACACTTCTCGTGCGTTTCGACCTACTGTATAAGAAGCACATCCAATCCTCTTCGGCTTATGCATCCGGCAGGTGAGTTGTCTGGGAAGTCATTTCGGTTAGTGCCGACCCTGACAGCTCTTCTGACGGGCTCAGTATATATTACTTTTTTCCTCCCACTCCAAGCAATCAGTGCAAATGCACATTGCAATCATTAGACCGAACGGTTTTGGAGTTTAAAACGTATTCAAACTTGAACAGAAGGGAGGGGGTGTTGAAATATAAATATACCTTAGGGGTACAAAATATGATCTATTAGAGTCTATTATGTGATCCACTTAGTCTAGGCTTGCATTTGGAGCCTCAATTCATTTTTACCAGAGCCAAAATGGTTGCGGTTCATGGCGATGATCAAACATGTATTAATGTTGTTTGGTTCCTTAGCTTAGGGGCTGCGAAAACGCGGTCATGTAGCCCCGTGTACTTAGGGTGTGCGTAGAATTTGTTTGATAACCGGTGTTAATTGTGATGGCTGTAGTGTGTGTTATCTGTGATTCAGGTAGAAGAACTGCAGACGATTAATTTTTTCAAGTAGTTCCTACTTTTGCTACCAAATGCTACTGTCTACTACACCTAGCTGCGGACGTGGCTACTAAATGCCATCGCAGTAGGCACCTGGCGGCGAACGTTGGAACTAATAAAGCGTTATCAAACTAACCTACAGATTTTAGCTTCCACAATTGTAGTTAGTGGAAGGCTCTTTTTCATTCCATAAATCTATGACATGGGACCGCCAGCTTTACTTCTCCTCCAAATTAATGCATACTGAGGGATTTTTAACGCTCTTAAAAAATCCGACGACTTCGGCAGGGTTTGAACCCGCGATCTTGGGTGAATTTATTCACCTTGTTAGTAGTTACTCCAAGAATATCGATCCCCTGTAGACGCCACCTCCTTGGCTATGTCACTGCATCAACATCACGTTATCTTATCTAGGAGCTGTGGCGTGAGCGTGACTAAAATACTGAATACGGTACAGATCCTACAACGTGCGAATGATACAATGGCGTCGAACAACGAGCCGATCTTAGTAATTGTTGTTTTAACAGGTCATCTGCCCCTAAAGAGTCAATATTGATAAACATTCCAGCGTATCAGGATAGTCTAGGAAATATAGTCGGAAATATTTGAGAGATAACGGGCTTATGCATTACATGGCTTCCCAAAGTTTTCAGTCCGTGGACCCTCCCTGCTCCGGGAAATAATTGAAAATTTCACGGAATCCTTCCGAGTTTTGAAACTAAAAGCAGGTACTATGATACAACATATTTATTTTAATTAAACTGCATTAAAAAGTAAAAGGTTAGCTATAATATTGAGGAAAGCAATGATGAAGTATCTCGCTCCTCACCTTGCCTAGTTCACCTCAATATAATGCTATACCTTGGGTTTCTACCCTCATAACCTATGGCGGCGCTGTTTGAGGATCCAATCAGCCTACGGGCTGAACACCTAACAGACAGACATTATTTTAAGCATAGCTTTTGAACAATTAGCTCTGAAGTGTTGGGTTTGATGTCTGATCATGTCAATAGCAGGCGCGGATCTCGAGTTTGGCTTTGGGGAGGGGGGTCATAGAATCAAATTGTTAAGAAAAATTGTATCACTAAAAACGCAATCACAAAATAACCAAACGTACAAAACCAGACCAATTTTTTTGCAAGCTACATGGATAGAAATTTGATGCGTTTAGCGCACCAAAAATATTCGTACAAATTGCAACGGCGTGATTTGCGACTTTTACACCGAGCTTCGAGAAAAGTATCAAGGTACGTTACAGTTTCGGCAAGTCGAAGTGGTACCGACAAAGGGAGAAAGTCACAGCTTAAATTGCCAACCAAGCTTGCAGTTTGGACGTCGGCAAAATTTTTTGGTGCGAAAAAAAGCCCCACATTTCTATCCGTGCATTGCTGCACATTCATCGTTACATCACTATAAATATCGATTCGGTAATCACAAGGTTTGCTAAACAAAATAGACGAGTTGATTTTGTTATATAAATAATCGTTTTTATATAACAGGTATGAAGTTGTAAATATGTACAGTTGTAACAGAACATAATAATTGCAATAAAGATATTTTCAGTATTGAACAAAATGAAAAAAAACCTGTTTTTCAGTTAAAATTCGTTAAGTTGAATCCGCGCCTGGTCAATAGTAAGCCACTCAACTTATGTTCAACACCATTCAAATCGACTGACAAACAAAACTACAGTAGTATGCGATACGATTATTGTTGTATAGTTACCGTAATTCATTTGAGGGCCTTTGGACATCTTGGTCATCAGCCTCTTGTGTTGAATTTATATGATAATCTGTATTTATGTGATGACTGTGGTAGTGTGTGTAACTGAATTAGGGACAGGGATAGGGGATAGGGTAGGTGCATACTATCCAGGTATTTTACTGGAGGGAGTACGGAAAAACCGACAATCAGGATAGCCACTGTCAGCGCTGGGATTCAAACCTACGATCTCCGGATTTTCTGCAGCTGTCCTCAAGGTCGTGGTGCACGATTTAACGAGCACGGCTACGCCACGGGATGATATGATTCTAAAGACATTATTAAATATTGTAATTGCAAATAGAACAACAATATCGATCTAACTTATATGTTTTTAAATTCTAAAATTTATATCAAGATCGAGTATGGATGAAACTGATGAGGATAAGAAAGGAGATTTAATTTTTATATCAGAATTTGATAGAGCATTGGAAGACATAAGCAGGAAAAAAGCTCCGAGCATAGATGATATAGCCTACTAACTGAGTTGCTATGTTGCACGGGACATGAAGGTCTGATTAGTTTATTTAACAAAGGAGTCCTGTGTACGATTTATGAGGCAGATGAAGTGACCTAAGATTTTTAAAAGGAAAGTTATCATCCTTACACCTAAGAAAGCAAGAAGTACGACATGTGAACATTATCGTACAATCAGCTCGATCATGCATACTTCGAAGATTCTGACAAGAATAATTTACCAGAGGATGGAACGACAGATAGAAACCGTATCGCAGAGCGCAGTCGTTATCGTCCGTAATCGTGATCTCCAGAGAAGCTGCCTCTTGGTAGCGAAACTAGTTGTGGGAACTTTCGTGATACAATGTACCGAAAAGTTTAGTGTACAGATGGAAAGATGAGAACGTTTGTGGCATTTGCAGACTTAGAAAAGGCTTTTAATAACGTTGATGGGAATAAAGTGTTTGACATTTTGAAAAGGATTTGAATAAAGTGAAGGTATAAAAGGATGACGTATAATATATACAGAAACCAGACCGGCTGGTATTCAGAAAGGTGTAAGGCATGGCTGCAACTTATCACACATACTTTTCAATATACAGTGTACATTAAACAACCAATGGAGGGAATGAGAGAAAAATTTAAAGTAGGAGTAAAGGTTCAAAGCAAAATTTTCCGATGTCATTTTCTTTTGTATTTATTATTTCAATTAATTCCAAAGAGCCATAGGCTCGAGTTGAGGAATTGTTCAGAGAATTAGAATGTGTTTTAAACGGCATGGACTCCGACTTGGGGAAATAATTCATAATGAAAATAAATAAATAAATAAAAACAAACAAAAAAGTAACTTAGTTCCATAGTAGCAAGACCTTACCACGTTTCATTGAAAAGATTCCAGCCGTTTGTATTAATGTATCGTGGGGACACATACAAACGGACACAAGGTGATCTCATTAGTCTATATTTCAAAAATTAATACAAGCTAATAATGGGATGCATCCGGGAGACATAAAAAATCCCCGTTTACAAAAAATTGACAGACAAAAGGCAACTTAGAAAGCAAAATAAGGAGTGGCGGACGTAGCGAGGAGGATATAAAAAGTACCCTGGCTTAGGCCAGGAACGTTTTACTACCAAAAATAAATCTGTTGAAAATAATTATAGATTTAGATATTAGATTGTCATTTTTGAAAGCCATTGTCTGGAGCGTGGCGCTCTATGGAAGTGAAATTTGGATTGTTGGTGCAGAAGAAAAGAAGAAAATAGAAGCATTTGAAATGTGGTGTTACAGGAGAATTATGAAGATAAGTTGTTGTTTGAGCCTTCAGTCTTTTGACTGGCTTGATGCAGCTCTCAATGCCTCTATGTCTAGAGATAATCGTTTCATCTCTACCTAGCTACCACACCCTACATCCGAGGCAATCTGTTTTACATATACTAACTGTGCCCAAGTGGACACGGCTGACTGGCATCGAACCGGGGTCTTTATAAAGGAAAGACCAGGCCCATGATTCTTCTAAGAATCGAACCACTGATCTCTGAGGGGGAACAGCCACAGTGAACCCGAGGAACAATGAGATAATGACAGTATATAATAATAATAATAGCTTAATTCCACGTCCAGAACGGGAATATTGAGCAATATAAGTTGGAATATTGTATAAAAACGCAAGGCAGAATACCGATATGTTAGCGAGAGCTACAGAAAAGAGACAGCTTGACATTTTGGCAAAGTGAAGTTGAGAGGAGGCGTGGTAGACGTGACGCCAGCGTACTATTTCTTGGCGGCAGTAAGGGAGAAGGCCGTGATTAACGACGAAGAAAATCCCCACTAGACAACACAGAACAGTAGAGAGGGGAGAGTCATCAAGACAAATTAATTAATTCCTGCCAAATGAAGTATTCAAATGGAATGAGATTTACACCCAGAGATTTCTATTCGAAGAGCGGTAATTTAGTAGTCTCTGCACACCTAAATTAAAGCCTGTATGTGTTTTTGAGTATATTCACACACGTACTGCGCGGGGGCACGGATAAGTCTCGTAGCCGAAGGGGACCCCGGGGTAGCGTCCTAACGCCATGGAAGAAAGCAATTAATTTTAATTAATTGGACGAACGAATTGCCAGCACGCAGGTGAATTTGGAACCTCCATGAATAGACGAGTAAGAATCACACTTCACCTTGTCAGAAAACGCATTATTTAAGAAGAGAGTCGCTCCTGCAATTCTAGTGGACTACTTTTCGTCAGAAAGCTTTATATGAGAGATGAAGGAGGAGACAGTCAGTTCTTCTTGACTCAACTCGTGGAACGACATGCGGCTCGACCATGCGGGGAAAGTGCGCGAAATTTATAAGTAGTGACGTTCAGTATCTTTGTGTTGAACAATGAAAGGCGCATCATGAAGCATAATAAAAGTAATTCTGCATTAATATTATAACTAGTCTACAGCAGACGTATAAGCAGACAATATACGCGACTAAATAATCAGTACAGCGTAGAGATATTTCAGGATGATGTTTATAGACAATGAACCTATCCACAGCGAGTGTTATAATATTTAAAATAACACATATAATTGTAATGAACACTGCAGTTTTACGGGAACCTGGAAGGCATCACAAGTATTTGTGATTTATGACTGAGCAACTTTACAATATTAAAGATAGAAGCTGTAGGAGACGGGAGATGAGCACACATACGCGAGATAGACTTTCGGAGGAGAGACGCGGTTGTCAGGATTTAGCTGCGTCGCATTTCCGAAGTCAGGCAATTAGTGGAAATCCAAGCAAGGATCCGTGTGTAAAATATGTGTAAAGTTCTTTTAAAAGTGATAATTAATAGTGTTTATATTTGTATGTTAAAAGAATGTGTGTTGTTTCAAAAGTGTAAAATGCCAGTAGTGCAAGATATAATTACCATGTGCAAATTATATGCAATGTGTCGTATGAAGAGTGTCAAGATGGCTTAAAAGCAAGCAAGATGGTGGGCGAATTGCTGTCATGTTGGACTAACCCAGCAAGAATGAAAGTGAGTACCATTCCAATATGTTGATTAGATTTAATAGCTCACCATACAACAAATCATTTCCTCAAATATTAAGAATTAACAGTCATTTGTGTACGAGCTCACATCCCTCGTATTTGTTATAAATATATGGCTTTGAGGATGATAAGCTTACGACCATTTAGGCGTAAGACGTTGATGAAAGTAACGGTAACGTTAACTAATAATAATAATAATTATCAGACGTCGGTATCAATAATAAATATATAAATCGGCATATTAATGCCTACAGAACGTGCAAAGAGTGTCATATCCATTGTAAGAGTACCGTGTTATTGTGAGAAGTAAGAAAGAGAGATATAATAGCGAGATAGAGAGAGTTTTCAGTGTCATTGAAAGGTTAGATAAATGTTTTATAATGTTATATTCTACATGGTTGTATTTGAGAGCCATTAAGGTAGTCAATGTAAGTGCCAGTAAATTAATACTTGTTTTGGAGCTACGTAAAACCTTGGCTTATAAGTAAATGTATGGAGGACATGAGTGCTTTAGGAATTGAGTCATCTGAAAGAAATTTTGTTTTAGCCGCGATCAGCGAGCATGTAACGTAGAATAAAGAGATTTGCGTCAATAAATTGCAGGGACCATCCAATAATAGTTCGCGCGTTGACGAATCTAGTAGGCCAATCTTCGAATCTACGATGTGGTATCGCCTTAGAGCATACATGTGTAATCGCAACAGAGTTGGGACAGAGCCTGTCTGTATCCCACTGTTAGCAGAGTCTTCGCTGCCAGGGAAAACCATTAGACACCCTAGGTACGCCAGTATTGTAATTGATCTGCCCATAGAGCTAAGCCAAAGTTTCTTCGAGTAGGAAACGTTGATTTCCTCTAAATATATTCGTGCCCGTACAGTGAGGTAACAGTTTGAAACTCAGCTGGTACGCGCACAGAGCCACTGATTACGTCCTTAGAACGGCGAAACTATTTTGTGATCCATCCCTCGCTATAAATACTAATTAGGAGCCGAAATGAGCCCATTAAATGCCATAAATGTAGGTATTAAATATTTAGATCGACCCAATTCGTAATGACACAATCCAATCAGGTACCTCTAGCAGTGCTGCACCATTGAGTGAGCACATGGCCAAGTTTATTTGCAGGAAGTCGGTCAGGGTGGCAGGCAGAGGCCACAAACCCGGCAGCCATCTTGAAGAGGGCGGTCCGTGACGAATCTTATGTTAACATCAAGGGGAGTCAATTTGACCGGATCCCTTTCTCTTTTCTTTTAATATTATAGTGGGACACTGAAGAATCTCGATATTTCGAAAAGTATTGAAATATGCTTGATATTATGGTATCAAATGAATTATATGTACTGTTTCCAAGCGTATAGAATGTTGGAATGAAGTAATCGGATAAGATTTGGCCAAGTTATTGTCTGAGGGCAAATTAACTGCACCAAATAAGTAGATGCATTTTGTGAAGAGTAATTACCCAGTTTATGCAAATTTATTCAGACGGGTAGCGTAATTTAACGATATGACACGTTTGTAATGGTAATGATGATACGACCAGACCCAGAAGATTGTTGTATGGTGAAGCTATAAAATTCAATAACTATGTGTATTTTGGAGGGGAAGGTATACCACTTCAGCGTTTGAAACTTATGGGAAAAGAAGACGATGTGCGCGGACAAGCAGCACATGTTAAGCAAGGCATAAGCTAATGAAATCAATGTCATTCTGGGTGAATGTTCCGTTTCAAAACGGATAAATATTTAATAATTGCACATAAATGTCATTTAAATGTAATTTGTGTTTGTTGTGTTGTGATATGCAAATTTATGTAAAATTGTGCCACGTGAAGAACACTATGGACACTCGCAAATGTCAAAGAATATCAACGTTAGGATATCTAGGATAGATATGGGTGCGGTGGAGCACCAAACTTTATGAGAAGAGACTCACATGTAATTTTGATTTTTGTTGCGGAAAGTAATTGTAATATTTTCTTGTGTTTTGAGTTTGTGTGTTGCCATGAATTCATACCATTAAATGATATATTTAGGAATTTGCTTCTTGCAAGTAGAGTAGTTACCTGACAGACTCAAATCCTGAACATGTGGTCGTATAGTGGGTTGCACGCCCCATGCCTCGAAAGACCGTGAACTAGCTGGGATACGAACACATGTTCCATGTGATGACGCAAGGGTACATGGAGGACATGTTATTGTACTAGGATTGAGTCACAGGTACTACTAAAATTCGGCCAAGGTATTAAATGGTAGAGACAAGAATAGCAGCAAAGCTAGGGTATATTAGGAAAGGCCGCGTCCCATAGTTGATAAGCTTCCACGTTCGAAATAAATGTTGATAATCCTCCTTGAGACATGCTTACATGTAAATGTAATAATCGTCTCTTAACTCTATCATGTCGCTGATACATGGGGCCAGTTGTAAACACAGGTCACCATAGGCGCATGGTAAACCTCTTAACATTATCATGTTGCCCGTGAGTGGGGCAAGACATGGTAAGCACCCTGCTTTCCCATTATCATGGCCCAGGTAACGTGGGGCGGTATTAATTCATTATGGAATCGCCGCATCAGTGCAATATAAGCTATCTTGGCATTGCGCAACCTGGCCACGGTTATACTTTCCCATTATCATGGCATGGCCCAGAGTGGGGCATTCGGCAATAAAAACCACTCCCTGGACGGTTTTGCTAATAAGTCAGAACTTGGCCGATGTCTTCCATTGGGGCAGCCAACCCTTCCCATTATCATGGCATCCAACGTGGGATTTATGGGATTCAGAAAACCCCATAATAATAGTATGGTTTCCATGGGGGAAAACCATAATAGTATCTTTTTCCTCAAACTGTGTTTGAGTGATTGTGAGTCTTTCTAGGTTATACTCAGACATTAGACATTGTTGTCAGACGAGTGAAAGTACAGACGGGTACGCGGGTCTAAACCCATTCCATAGGTGTTCACAGCACTGTGCTAAAATGAATGTTGTTGTTTCTGCGACATCGGAATTCTTTTCCCAATATAACGCACCAACATGTACAGCACAGGCCCACCTATATCTCAAAGATAAGAAATACATGATGGCCGGTACTGAGGGGATACTACAATGTATCGCAGAGTTGAAGGAATATTTTGATACTACTCATGCTAACAGTAGGGAAGATGCTAAGGCATTTCAAGATGAAATAACGGGTAGATTGGATACAGTAAATACTCAATTAGAGGTTAATAAAACTGAAATAAACGATAGCCTGAGGGCTAATCAAAATGAAATGAGCCAGATGTTGGCTACGGTAAACACTCAGTTAGATTCAAATTTATTAGAGGTCAATAAAAAATTGATGATGTTAAAGAATCTATTAAACAAGAGGTAACTGAAAAGATTGTTAGCGTGGTCTCAGAGATGCAAGCAAATAATGACAAACGCTTTGAGTCAATAGAAGTAAAGCTCGAGAATAATCTGCAAGCGTGCAGAGACTCGCAACGTGAGGTCAACGATAGATTAAACGACATGTCCGTAGAGCTCAAAGATAATCAGAACGAAGCGAACACTAAGCGGCAGGAAAAGCAGTTTAATACGTTCACTCAGACCGTTGATCAAAGGCTTAAAGATAGTGAAGAAAAATGGAATAAGCGGATGGCAGGTTACGCAAAAGCAGTAGATGAAGCATTAAGGAAGCAGGATCAGAATATCCTTGACCAATGCAAGGAGATCAGTGAAATAAAAACTTCCGCTAAAGAAAATAAGGGAATAATTATGAATATGAAGACGCAGGTTGGGAAAGTCCAAAAAGAGTTAGAACAAACTCAGAACGATCTAGCAGTCATTCACAAAAGGCAAGATGAGGAACAAGGAGAAATTACCAAAATAAGGACCGAAATCTCCAATATGCACAGTCACATCCAAAAAGAGGTTACAGGCTTACGAGAGGAATTGGAAATTCGAGAGGGCTTGAAAAATGAAGTCAATTATAAAACGCTTGCCGAGGTAAGACAAGGTTTAGCTGGGAAAATTTCTCATATAAAAGAGAGCCTTAAAGATGATAAAGAGAAAATCTTTCTATGGCAGAGGAAAATCGAGATCGCCTAAAGAAAGTAGAACAAGAAGTATTAGCTCGTTTAGAAAGAGCAGAAAATAGGCACAGCCAAATAGAAACCAGGATGATCGCACACGAGGAGTCAATATTGCGAAATCCTAGAGCTAATGAAGGAAGCGTAGATGAAAATAGGAGAAATAGATGGGCAGATATAGAGGTACAGCCCACTCCAAGAAATACAGCCATGCCAAGTGACAGCCCATATATCACACCTGGTATACCAATTGCTACGTCCACACCGCATGAAAATGCGGTACAAAATCAAATAGTCACTGTCATGAGGGCTAATGACGAGAAACCGAGAAAGTATTCTGGGAGTAACTCAAACATGACACCCAAGTACTGGCTCTAAAGAGGTTTCCGAATATTTAAATGATACAAAGGTACCGCCAGAGCGAAGATTGAGAGCTATCGAAAAACTGACTGAAGGTAAATGTGCCTTATGGTTCAGAAGTTTTCGTTACACGTTTGACACAGTAGAAGAGTTTCGCCAGGCATTTTTAAAGAGGTACTGGGATCCGAACATCCAGCAGAATCTAAGATTGGACCTGTACTCCAGACGATATGGTAAAATAATCCAACGAAGTATGCTGAATTTTTTATAGCACAATTATGCCTTTTCAGAGAGCTTGATGAAGTCCCTAGAGAATTAGACCTATGTTTAGCGATAGCCAAACAGTTACCATATGAAGTCCAAAGACTATTAATCTCTGCAAACGCCAAGACAGCGACTGAGATGGAGGAGGTACTCAGACAGCTCGATCTCACCACAACACAGCATATGAGGCAGAGTCGGAACACGGAACAAGTCCACATGACTAGTCCACAAACCGAACCGACTAGGGTGCAGAGCAAAAATAAATCCACCAGCACAGAAACTGTAAAGTCAGACTGGCAACGAGAAGAAAGGGAAAACCAGAATTGGAGGCCAGCATACAGAGGAAGATCGAACCGCGGACACCAAGGAAGAAAAACCTGGAATCAGCGCGATACAAGGAATCAACAGCCTGATAACAGAAGAAATAACGGCCGAGATGGGAGTAATCAAGAATGGAGACCCCAAGAACAGAGTCGCGGGTTCGACGAAGAAGCAGAAGAACGTTACCACGCCTCATTAAGGTATATAGAGGAGCGTGGAGATGACAATAGAAAATCGCAAGTGCATTGGGATGAAGCGATTAAAAATAGAAGGTCACCCGACATCTATAAGAATGATGACGGAGCGAAGAATCTGGAGCTTCAACAGCACGAAGATAGACAGAGGAACTCCACAAGAAATGGAGCAATAAGAAAAACCAGCCAATTATGACTCAGGGAGAAGGAAATACCCGAAAGTCAATGCAAATTTCACAAACCCTATGTAATTATAAGAGATCTGAAAAATAATGTTTACAGAATCAAAGATGAAGAGACAGGCAAGGAAGTTGTGGTAAATGCCACCAATCTCAAACTGTATAGTCCACCGGAAGAGTATGAAACCACAGAAGAACAAGCAATGCACACTCAAGTGTATGGGGAATCATTAGGTATGCACGCAGAGAGTCCACAGAGAGGCCTACACCAGTTTGAAAGGAAACAAGACAGCCAGCTTGCAGACCCAAAGGGAACGAGGAATGAATGCAGCTGTCAGTTGGGAGAGTTTTATGAGCAGTTAAGGGAAGCAGCAAGGGAACTCCGAGCAATGAATGAAGCTCTGAAGATAGGGAACGACGAAATACTAGACGGCAGACAGACCCGAGGGGAGGGGGAGCGAAACGACCTACTGCCCGGGAGCACTGACCGCCTAACTTAAACACTGTCTACAAAGTAGATGCAGTCAGACAGAGGCTGGAATGAATTCACTTGTAAAATTAATTTTTCAAACTTAGCTGGGGGAAGATTTGCCCAAGTGGACACGGCTGATTGGCATCGAACCGGGGTCTTTATAAAGGAAAGACCAGGCCCATGATTCTTCTAAGAATCGAACCATTGATCTCTGAGGGGGAACAGCCACAGTGAACCCGAGGAACAATGAGATAATGACAGTATATAATAATAATAGTTTAATTCCACGTCCAGAACGGGAATATTAAGCAATAAAAGTCGGAATATGGTATAAAAAATGCAACGCAGAATACGGATATGCTAGCGAGAGCTACAGAAAAGTGCCAGCTTGACATTTTGACAAGTGAAGTTGAGAGGAGGCGTGGTAGACGTGACGCCAGCGTTCTATTTCTTGGCGACAGTAAGGGAGAAGGCCGTGATTAACGACGACGAAAATCCCCACTAGACAACACAGAACAGTAGAGAGGGGAGAGTCATCAAGACAAATTAATTAATTCCTGCCAAATGAAGTATTCAAATGGAATGAGATGTACACCCAGAGATTTCTATTCGAAGAGCGGTAATTTAGTAGTCTCTGCACACCTAAATTAAAGCCTGTATGTGTTTTTGAGTATATTCACACACGTACTGCGCGGGGGCACGGATAAGTCTCGTAGCCAAAGGGGACCCCGGGGTAGCGTCCTAACGCCATGGAAGAAAGCAATTAATTTTAATTAATTGGACGAACGAATTGCCAGCACGCAGGTGAATTTGGAACCTCCATGAATAGACGAGTAAGAATCACACTTCACCTTGTCAGAAAACGCATTATTTAAGAAGAGAGTCGCTCCTGCAATTCTAGTGGACTACTTTTCGTCAGAAAGCTTTATATGAGAGATGAAGGAGGAGACAGTCAGTTCTTCTTGACTCAACTCGTGGAACGACATGCGGCTCGACCATGCGGGGAAAGTGCGCGAAATTTATAAGTAGTGACGTTCAGTATCTTTGTGTTGAACAATGAAAGGCGCATCATGCAGCATAATAAAAGTAATTCTGCATTAATATTATAACTAGTCTACAGCAGACGTATAAGCAGACAATATACGCGACTAAATAATCAGTACAGCGTAGAGATATTTCAGGATGATGTTTATAGACAATGAACCTATCCACAGCGAGTGTTATAATATTTAAAATAACACATATAATTGTAATGAACACTACAGTTTTACGGGAACCTGGAAGGCATCACAAGTATTTGTGATTTATGACTGAGCAACTTTACAATATTAAAGATAGAAGCTGTAGGAGACGGGAGATGAGCACACATACGCGAGATAGACTTTCGGAGGAGAGAGGCGGTTGTCAGGATTTAGCTGCGTCGCATTTCCGAAGTCAGGCAATTAGTGGAAATCCAAGCAAGGATCCGTGTGTAAAATATGTGTAAAGTTCTTTTAAAAGTGATAATTAATAGTGTTTATATTTGTATGTTAAAAGAATGTGTGTTGTTTCAAAAGTGTAAAATGCCAGTAGTGCAAGATATAATTACCATGTGCAAATTATATGCAATGTGTCGTATGAAGAGTGTCAAGATGGCTTAAAAGCAAGCAAGATGGTGGGCGAATTGCTGTCATGTTGGACTAACCCAGCAAGAATGAAAGTGAGTACCATTCCAATATGTTGATTAGATTTAATAGCTCACCATACAACAAATCATTTCCTCAAATATTAAGAATTAACAGTCATTTGTGTACGAGCTCACATCCCTCGTATTTGTTATAAATATATGGCTTTGAGGATGATAAGCTTACGACCATTTAGGCGTAAGATGTTGATGAAAGTAACGGTGACGTTAACTAATAATAATAATAATTATCTGACGTCGGTATCAATAATAAATATATAAATCGGCATATTAATGCCTACAGAACGTGCAAAGAGTGTCATATCCATTGTAAGAGTACCGTGTTATTGTGAGAAGTAAGAAAGAGAGATATAATAGCGAGATAAAGAGAGTTTTTCAGTGTCATTGAAAGGTTAGATAAATGTTTTATAATGTTATATTCTACATGGTTGTATTTGAGAGCCATTAAGGTAGTCAATGTGCCAGTAAATTAATACTTGTTTTGGAGCTACGTAAAACCTTGGCTTATAAGTAAAGGTATGGAGGACATGAGTGCTTTAGGAATTGAGTCATCTGAAAGAAATTTTGTTTTAGCCGCGATCAGCGAGCATGTAACGTAGAATAAAGAGATTTGCGTCAATAAATTGCAGGGACCATCCAATAATAGTTCGCGCGTTGACGAATCTAGTAGGCCAATCTTCGAATCTACGACGTGGTATCGCCTTAGAGCATACATGTGTATTCGCAACAGAGTTGGGGCAGAGCCTGTCTGTATCCCACTGTTAGCAGAGTCTTCGCTGCCATGGAAAACCATTAGACACCCTAGGTACGCCAGTATTGTAATTGATCTGCCCATAGAGGTAAGACAAAGTTTCTTTGAGTAGGAAACGTTGATTTCCTCTACATATATTCGTGCCCGTACAGTGAGGTAACAGTTTGAAACTCAGCTGGTACGCGCACAGAGCCACTGATTACGTCCATAGAACGGCGAAACTATTTTGTGATCCATCCCTCGCTATAAATACTAATTAAGAGCCGAAATGAGCCCATTAAATGCCATAAATGTAGGTATTAAATATTTAGATCGACCCAATTCGTAATGACACAATCCAATCAGGTACCTCTAGCAGTGCTGCACCATTGAGTGAGCACATGGCCAAGTTTATTTGCAGGAAGTCGGTCAGGGTGGCAGGCAGAGGCCACAAACCCGGCAGCCATCTTGAAGAGGGCGGTCCGTGACGAATCTTATGTTAACATCAAGGGGAGTCAATTTGACCGGATCCCTTTCTCTTTTCTTTTAATATTATAGTGGGACACTGAAGAATCTCGATATTTCGAAAAGTATTGAAATATGCTTGATATTATGGTATCAAATGAATTATATGTACTGTTTCCAAGCGTATAGAATGTTGGAATGAAGTAATCGGATAAGATTTGGCCAAGTTATTGTCTGAGGGCAAATTAACTGCACCAAATAAGTAGATGCATTTTGTGAAGAGTAATTACCCAGTTTATGCAAATTTATTCAGACGGGTAGCGTAATTTAACGATATGACACGTTTGTAATGGTAATGATGATACGACCAGACCCAGAAGATTGTTGTATGGTGAAGCTATAAAATTCAATAACTATGTGTATTTTGGAGGGGAAGGTATACCACTTCAGCGTTTGAAACTTATGGGAAAAGAAGAAGATGTGCGCGGACAAGCAGCACATGTTAAAAGCAAGGCATAAGCTAATGAAATCAATGTCATTCTAGGTAAATGTTCCGTTTCTAAACAGATAAATATTTAATAATTGCACATAAATGTCATTTAAATGTAATTTGTGTTTGTTGTGTTGTGATATGCAAATTTATGTAAAATTGTGCCACGTGAAGAACACAATGGACACTCGCAAATGTCAAAGAATATCAACGTTAGAATATCTAGGATAGATATGGGTGCGGTGGAGCACCAAACTTTATGAGAAGAGACTCACATGTAATTTTGATTTTTGTTGTGGGAAGTAATTGTAATATTTTTTGGTGTTTTGAGTTGTGTGTTGCCATGAATTAATACCATTAAATGATATATTTAGGAATTTGTTGTTTCTTTCAAGTAGGGTAGTTAACTTACAGACTCAAATCCTGAACATGTGGTCGTATAGTCGGTTGAACGCCCAATGCCTCGAAAGACCGTGAACTAGCTGGGATACGAAGACATGTTCCATATGATGATGCAAGGGTACATGCCATTGTCTGGAGCGTGGCGCTCTATGGAAGTGAAATTTGGATTGTTGGTGCAGCAGAAAAGAAGAAAATAGAAGCATTTGAAATGTGGTGTTACAGGAGAATTATGAAGATAAAATGTTGTTTGAGTCTTCAGTCCTTTGACTGGCTTGATGCAGCTCTCCATGCCTCTATGTCCAGAGCTAATCCTTTCATCTCTACATAGCTACCACACCCTACATCCTAGGCAATCTGTTTTACATTATACTAACCTTGGTCTACCCCTAGAATTCTTGCCATCGACCCTTCCTTCCATAACTAAGTTTGTTAATCCTGGGTGTCTTAGTATGTGTCCTACCAACCTATCTCATCTCTTCATTAGAAGTCGCCAGAAACATCTCTCCTCTCCCACTCGTCTTAATATCTCTTTATTTGTTACTCTATATACCCATCTGATCATCAATCTCCTGTAACACCACATTTCAAATGTTTCTATTCTCCTCCTTTTTTTCTGCGCCAACAGTGAAAGTTTCACTACCATAGATTGCCACGATCCAGACAAATGCTTTCAAAAGACTTTCTAATATCTAAATCTAGGCCTATATTTGATAAGATGGGTAACAAATGAAGAGTTACCGTATTAAGACGAGTGGGAGAGGATAGATGTTTCTGGCGATTGCTAATGGCGAGAAGAGATTGGTTGGTAGAGCACATACTTAATCACCCAGGAAGAGCAAACTTAGTTATGGAATAAGTGTCGAGGACATAAAACTCAAACACAAAGTATAGAGGTTATAGGAAAACGGAGCATATATTTCGGAGAAAATAACGTTAAGGCCTTAATTCGTCCCCCACTTTAATTTCCGTGGACAGTGCAACGCGACCAAGAACTACATTTTCAAACCACCCCGAGCCGAGAAAAAGTTGCCTTACAAAAATGATAACAACTTTGTTTCTTGGACACACAAAATTTTAAAATTAATAAACCTGTTATACAACATTCCAATCTATATTGCGTTAAAATTTGGATTCCATCTGATGTCGGGTTTGTGAGATAATAATTCTTAAATGTGACGCATGGTTGAAACACGCTTAAAAACGGGCTCTTTTTGTGTTCCAACTGCGATAAAAAAAGATTAAAATATAAATTAAAAATTCCAAACCTACATGAACTAACGTAAAAGACACGGATAGTCAGTCTGAAAGACTAGACTTTATATCATTTAAATGCTAGCAGCCGAGTACCAAGAAGGCAGTGCACGAACAGAGTTTCAAGATTCTTTTTTGTTTCTTCACTGCCTACTTGATTGTTCTCGCACTGCCTTCTTGGTACGCGGCTGCTACATCGTACTATGACGTCACACACCTTAGTGCATTCTCGGTACATTTCGTCCCGTCACCGTAACGTAACGCCAGACCCCAGATTAAGTCGACATAATCATTTAAAATGATAAAATAGAACGACGAAAATGATGATGTTATTGGATTTTATGTAGATCTATTGGTTACTTCACAAACAACCTTCAGACTCAAGTAAACGTACTATTTTGGTCGACAGTAGGTATGGTGTTGAGTTGCGTAAATCAGTTATTTAATTATTTCTAACTCCAAATGAATAAATTTAGAATTGAAGAATTTGCTTAGGGGGACGATATTTGGGCACTTGACACTATATTATACCGCCACCACCAATCATTATCGTGGACTCCACTTTGGTCAGAGCTGCCCAACAGCAGAGCGTGGCGACTGCCTCGAGGTCCCTTATCCCAACCTCAAAGCTAGCCGCAGCAAATAATGCGTAAGATAATCATTCTCTCTCTATGCATGGTGCAGCACCTCGACGTCATTGATGAGAGCTTTGGTGTCGACTGTCCCATACACACATTGTGTTATACGTGTTTATTATTAGTCTACTTTTCACATTTTGCAAAAATGAGGAAAAAGTAGACTTATGAGATCGATCTGGGCAAATGTGTGTTTGTCTGTTTGTGTGTCGCCCCCTATCAACTCCTAAATGGCTGCAGCTATCGAAACAAAATTTGGCAGGAGTAAAGATCTATACCTGAATATCTCAATGCTGTATTTGAAAATGTCAGTGCTACCAACTGCTGAAAAATCGCAATTGAAATTTTAGCTCCATGTTGGATATCTTGGAACGTATGCATGGGAGCTATTTCAAAATTGGCACACGTATAGATAATAATATTTCAGTTTAATTTCCAGGAGGCCATACATGAGTGTTGCCAAAACGATTCTAAGCCTGCTGATAGGTCCAATTTTTAAATGCATATAACTTCTACACTATCAATTGGAATTCAACCAAATTTCGTGTGTACTATGTGTATATAAACAGATATGACTGAGCGTATTCTTAAGAGCCACCAGGGCTGCCAACTGTTAATGAGTGCTCTCAATTCCTTTGATCAAAATACCAATATATCAGAAAGTATGCAAGCCGACAGCTTTAAACTATGCACACGTATGGTACCTGACATTCCATATTAATTTGGAGTAACTAATATACGTCAGTGCTACCAACATGATTCTAAGCCTGCTGATAGGTCCAAATTTAAATACATGTTACTTCTATACTATCATTTAGATTTCAACCAAATTTCGTATGTGCTATGTGCACCATAACAGATCTGACTATGCGTCTTCTTAAGAGCAACCAGGGCTGCCAACTGTTAATAAATGCTGCCTCTATATTCGTTACCCCAATATCAATATATCAGAAAGTATGCAAGCCAATAGCTCTAAACTTTGCACACGTTTAGTACCTGGCATTCTACATTAATTTGGAGTAACTAAAGTACGTCAGTGCTGCCAACATGAATCTAAGCCTGCTGATAGGTCCAATTTTAAAATGCATGTAACTTCTATACTAACTAATGGATTTCATTCAAAATTGGCACAACAATAGATCATATTATTTCTGACCAACACATGCATGACATTGTTGCCAAAATGATTTTACGCACGCTGTTAGATCCAATGTCTAACTGCATGTAACGTCCATGCTATCCTTTGCACTTCAACCAAATGTAGTTCTGTATTCTATACCTTAAGGCAAGGTGGTCCAACCTTTAGTTATCCGAGGGCCAATCAAACTTTTGTATAGGAATGTGAGGGCCAGAGACATATTACATATTTTACCCAAAAACATTTATAACCTACAGTAGTGGCTACGCTGGCTAACGCGCAGCATTAGGTCATGGGGCCAAGCTCTGTGCTGACTCGGTAGACGCGTGGGTTCGAGCCCCACCGTCGGCCGTCCTTGAAATGGTTTTCCGTGGTTTCCCATTTTCAACACCAGGCAAATGTTAGGACGGTACCTTCTGACAGGCCACGGCCACTTCCTTCCACATCCTTGCCGAGTTTCATTCACCATCATTCATTTCGTCTCTCATTAACTCCTCTCTGAGGTTGGCGTCAGGAAGGGCATCCGGCCGTAAAAACCATCGCCACAAATACTTCCATCGCATCTCATCCCCGACCCCGTTGGAAAACGGGAATAATAAGTGGTAGACATATATACAATACCCAAAAACATTTATAAACATTTATATAAAAAGAAGTTTGATATTACTAGTTTAATATACCACTTCACTTTACAGTCGAGAAATCAATATGACGATTGGCACTGCTTTCCTGATACAAGTGTATCAATGTACACTGCAAGTTCAGTAAGGCAAAGTCTCAGGCTCGATTCCAGTGAAGCACTTTCAATTCGATTTCTCGTTTTTGATTTAATTTGTTTGAAAACAGAAAAAGCACTTTCGCACTCATACGTAATGCCAAACAGCGATAAAACTTTCAGAGAGAATTTAAGCACTTTACTAAAACGTTCTTTAGGAATCAGTTTCCAGAAATTTTCAGGGACATCACACTTTTTAGTCTGGTAGAATGGGTCTGCCTGAAGATCACAAATTTCCATTTGAAGGTCGTAGGGCACCTCACTTACATCAATATCCATGGGGTTATTGAACAGTGCAAGTGTCGGTTTTACGGAGTCAACATCCTGGAATCTGTTCTGAAACTCTTTCCTGATATCTATTATTTCATGAAACATACTAAAATTTATGTCACTTTTGTCTTCTTTCAGCTGCTGACAAGATGGGAAGTGTGCCATATTATTTACCTTCAATGCAATTTGCATTACATCAAGTTTTTTTACGGAAGTCCTCAATATGTCCATAAAGCTGGGAGATATTTTGTTTTCTGCCTTGTAGTTTCAGGTATAAAGCATTTAGATGGGATGTTAAATCTATAGAGTGACCAGGTTGAAAAGAATGTTGCAACGCGCAAGCGCTCCAAAGTAGGGGTGAGTGTTTCCAGCTCCCTTGCCACTCAACTGCTAGTCTTTCTTCTGCGCATGTGCGTCAGGTAGGGGAAGCGTCTCTCTCTCTTTCTCGCTGCTACTTGCTTCGTTGTCCTAGTCGCTGGACCTTCCGAAGTCGTGTATGGAGGGGGAAGCTCTTCAGCAGCTACGTAATGCGAGCCCCGCCTCCAACAGTCTTTTCTACCGGGTAACTCTATTGACGTCCGAAACGGGGGAGGAGCTTACGGTCAGCTGTTTGCAATATGGCGGCGATATAGTGACGTGAAGTAATTGGGTGTGAGTTTGTTATGGCTTCAAATTTATTATGGCAAAATACTACATATTTCCTTTCATTGATAGAAATATTTTTATAATCAATTTAAATGCAGTGCTTAATTACTACCAGTTAAAAATATTACCCACGTGTAGATAGTTAATTTACTGCCTGCGGTTACATATATGAAGCCTGTACTTGGGAGCCTAGCTGTATCGATGTTTTTATTAATTTCACAATATATATATCTCACATAACACAAAGGACGACTCCCAGATAATAAATTGAATCAAGCAACCCTGAATTTGCATGAATGTTTTGGGTTCAAAGAAGCGTTACTTGGGATGCTCAAATCATACTTCAATATTGCAAATATTGACCTACATACTTGCTGTTCAAAGGCAAGAATGTTAATTTATTAATCTCGTGCCACAGGCACGTTAAAATGGAGACATCCTCTTTATCAATATATTTAATTAAATATTTAAAATACAGATATTTAACAAAGCTGAAGTCTCCATTTGAACTTGTCATAAGCAAACGGAACAGATCAAAAACTACACTAAAAGCCAAACCAAATTCACTCCTCAGCTCGACATAAACCATAATACCAATTAAAACCTATACAAAACATACTCTCCTTATTGTTGTACAACTTTCAAACCAACTATTCGCACTCAAAACTGTAAAACCCTGAAATGGGAACTAATTAAATTTAGAATAGCCTAGGCCGATCAGGTCTCCTGCTACATTACCGCATATGTATACTTAACATCACTATAAGTTCAAAATTACGGCTAAGTGACCTATCTGCCTGAGTAGTATAGGTGTTGCCGGCCTGCCTGGGATGATGGGTCACTAAACCGGTACTTAAAACTAAGATTTTACATTTTAATTAACTAAATTCAACAGTAGGGAGATCATAGCAAAAAAAAAAAAACAATTTAAGCCAAATCATACTTCAATGACCTACATACTTGCTGTTCAAAGGCAAGAATATAAATTCTCTGGCAAATTAAGGCTAGGAACAGCATTTTTCTTAAGTTTTCTAACCATTCGGCTAAAATAAGTTTACGAAGAGCGGATTACATTCTTTGTACGCACAGAAGTAATAGGCCAAAAGTTTATCAGTATTTTTGATGTAGCTAAATCCATGTGAATACAAATTAGAGACAATAGCTAACAATAATCAACAGTGCCGGTGGAAAGAAGTCGTCTTCACAAATAAGCAGACTGCATACTGTCATGTAACATGTAACACGTTTTCCAATTGACAGCGCCGAAGCCCATCTTTCTCTCTGAACTTTTTGTACAGGAAAGTAGTGAAGATATTTCGTAGCCGTTTTATACGATTTGCAACCGTATACAGAGCAGTACCTCCTCGAATTTGACAAATTTCTTTCTGTTTCCATCACAACGTCAATGCTTCACCATCTAAATAAATCTCACCAGTCACAATGTTACAGCTTCAACATTCTGCCGCGTGGCTGCGCCATCCAACTTTTCTGACGTCAATAGCAAGATTATTTAAAAACTGGATTTATTCCAGTTATTCTTGATACTCATCCCCAATGTTTTCATTTTAGAGAAAAGCAAGAATTTCATTCCTCAACCACCCCCCCCCCTCCCCCCCCCCCCAAAAAAAAAAACTGTTGCAAGCAATTTCCAGCACTTAGCCAACGCACTTCACAGTACAATGAAATGGTCACCATACTCAGCATCCAAATTGTCCAGGAATGCAATAAATGCTCTGTGTCTACAGGCTTTATTGCCTCCCCTTACAGTATTAAATTTACAGTATTTACAACAGTTTTCATTGTCTCACTGAGCCTTATAATTTTTCCACAGAGCCTCCTGGTGGATAGTGGAGTGGCAAGAATCAATCCTTTTTCTTTACACAGTCCTACTAAACCAATGTTAGGACCAACCATTGCTTTAGCTCCATCTGTTGCAATGCCAGAACACTTCACAAAATCTCCATATTTAGAAACGACATCATCCAGTGCGTTGAATGTGTCAATACCTTTTGCTGGTTTCTAATGAACTTAATTCCAAAAGTTCTTCATGAATTTCAAATTCTTCGTTTATTGTTCTGACAAAGATAAGGAGCTGGCCGATGTCAGCTATATCTGTGCTCTCATTTAGAGCTAGAGAGCAAAATTCACATTTTTCTCAAATGCTCTTGAGAGAACCTGAAACTTCACCAGCCATATCATCAATTCTTCTGATGAGACACGGAAAATGTTTCAAAAATTTTAGCCAACCTATTATCTCCAAATGAAGATGCCATTTTTACAGCACATCTCTTAATGAACTCAGCATCCTTAAAATACTTTTTATTTTTAGCTAGCTATAAACATACCTCATAAGATGCCTTTAAACCGGTAGTGTTTGATGGTTGCTGAAATATATTCTTCTGTCTTGTTAGTTTCAGCTTCAAATCATTAAAAAACACAAGTATTGATCGTATTTTGATTTATGCAAGATGGTATAGGGTCTATTCACGTTATACTCCTTCGAAACACCTAAGACTTGAGAACAGATAACACACTGTGGTTTTCCATTATGTTCAACAAAAAAGTAACTTTCCTGCCACGTTGACTGAAATTGTCGTTTCTCATCTTCAACACGCCGTTTATTACGTCCCGCCATATTAGGTACCGCTCTTGCAACAACGATGACAACAAACTGTCGTCGTATTATATCTCAAAAACAACCTCTTCGAACAGCCCTGCAGCACACGAACGATCGAGAACATATCGGCAGCCAATCACTGGCAGCCAACCAGTTGCCGCCTGGAGGCTTCACGTGCCGTACGTATTTGTAGAAAGACAATTCTGATTACTGGCGTATTTTTCGGGATCTTTCCTTTCAACACTAACGGGCTACCGTAACATTACTGAATGAAAGTGAAAATTAAAGTAGGCACGCCACGGATTATAACTGTCGAAGAGTGAAGGGCAGTAAAAAGGGCAAGGGCCATCAAAATGAACAGGCGGCCCCGCATGCGGCCCGAGGGCCGCTGGTTGGACCACACTGCCTTAAGGGATGGAACAAAGAATATATTCTGTCACCAGGGCTGCCAACTGTAGTGCTCTATTAGGGTACATTATGCCAGGTATACTGTATTTCGAACTAATTAGAAATGTTGATATTACCAACTTAATTTCTTCATTATTCTAGGTAGATCCATTTAGCTCAATCACTGGCATGAATCTCAAATTGTAAGAAAAGTAGGCTCTTTAGTTCGTCACGGAACTTCTTGTTTTTATCATTTTAAATGATCTAGTCGACTTCGTCGTTACGTTACGGCGACGTCACGAAATGTACCGAGAATGCACTGAGGAGTGTGACGTCATAGTACCGCTTGGTGCATGTGTACTGAGTTCACTGGTGAGCTCTGGAGTTACGAGACGGCAACGACACGGCGAGCGTGACGTCATCCAGCCAGCTCCCTCCTTTCACTGCGCGCTCCACTGCTAATGTCTATTCTCTTTCACTTGGATACGCATTGTCACGATCGGTCGCTTGTGAGCGCATCAGTAGGGATCTATACTACTGAAATAATATGTATGATGATTATTATTATATGAAGCGGCTTCGGTGGCATAGTTGGTAGCATGCTGAGCTTCTTTGCCCAATAACGCGGGTTCAAACCCGGCCGAAGTCATCGGATTTTTTAAGAGCGTTAAAAATCCCTCAGTATGCCTTCCTTCGGAGGGGAAGTAAAGCCGGCGGTCCCATGTCATAGATTTTTGGAATGTTAACGAACCTTCCACTAATTACACCTGTGTGAAGCTAAATTATATAGATTAAGAATGTAAACAACGCTCTTAGGTTCCTACGTTCGTTGCCAAGGAGCCGACTGCGGTGGCGTCTAGTAGCTAAGTTCTGAACTAGTAGTCGTTGACGGTGGCGTTTGGCGGCAAAAGTAGGAACTATTTGAAAATTCAAAGTCTGCAGTCCTTACTTGAATTAAAAAAACAGATAACACACACTAATACAGAATATGATGAGTAACTCAAAATAAAATAAAATTAGGAGTCTTCACACACCCAAAGTACACGGGGCTACACGACCGCGTTGTCGCAGCCCCTAAACTGAGGAACCATGGAACCAACCAACCATTATTACAAGAGGGTTCAGGTGAAACTGCCGTGCCGGCGGCTGTGTCAATCATGCATGCATTATAATTCATAACTTATGATCCAATAGTTAATGTTCACAGTATTTGGCTTTCAGATAGTTTTTACATAAGGAACCTCCATTATCAACGTGATAACAACACGATAATGCATGTTTCGCGCAGCCTCCATCTTGATATTATGAAAATGGATAACTTTCAACACTAACGGGCTACCGTAACTAAAATTAGTGACCAGGTAGAACCGTATATGTGGCGTTGTATGGCCAAACGAAAAGAACAGACTCTCCAGACATTCAAGATGGCGGCTGTGCGAACTATTAGGACATTAACACCGACAACTCCGAATGAAATTGGGTAATTAAGACGAATCTTGTCAAGCGGTGCGCATCATTAACGCACAGCGGAAATCTTGAAATTTCAAAATAAATTAATAACTTTCGGTATCCTAGAGCTACAGTAACGAAATTTAGTAATAAAACAGAATGTTATAACTCACTTCGTTTGTCCATATCAAAAGAACAGGGACTTCATAGATTCAAGATGGTGGCTAGGCGTACTATTAAAGTATACAAATTAGTAAATCAGGACGCTATTGTACAATTAAGGCGAAACTTGGTAGAAAAGGAGTATTATACAGTATAAGAGGCGTCAGTTGTGTTAGTGATAAATTTATCAAACATAATATAGCTTGCATCTGCCATCCCGAAAATTTATAATTTAAAAATAAATAACTTTCTACGTTTTACAACTACAATCACGAAAATTAGTGATAAGATAGAAACTTATACGAAGTACCGATTCCCAAAGCAAAATAACAGCGACCTGGCTGCTGGGCGTAATATTAAACCGCAATAGAGAATCATTCATAAAGTAATTGCGGAATTAAAACGAAACAGTAAGAAACAAGTACCGTACCGTATAAGGGACCTTGCTAAAATAAGCTATAAGAATACCACATTGAATACAATACGCGGCGGCCAAGTTTGAAATATAGAATATGATGAGTAACTCAAAATAAAATAAAATTAGGAGTAGGCCTACCGTAATGTAGAACCTTGTAAGTGGCTTCCTATGACCAAGTCAAAAGAACAACGACTCCATACGTTGATGATGGTGGCTTGAAGACTTGAATATCATTAACTGACGATATAGTAGCACAACTAACGCGAAGTTTGGTGGGAGAGGAACCATATAAAAGACCTCGCTACCATTATTAACAGTAACATCACACTGAATATAGCGCGCAGAGGCAATATAGAAATGATAAAATATACAAACAAATAACTACCGTATACGTTTTGGAGATACAATATGTCAAATTAGCATTAATGTAGAATCGTAAGTGGGCTTTGTGTGCCAAAGACAAAAGAATACCCCCGCCATATATTCAAGATAGTGGGGAGCATACTATTAAAACTTCCAATTGCGCAATTAACATGAATATTTGTAAGAGGGGAGAAACAGATAAGATACGATACCTTGCTTACATTAATCAAAAGACTATCAGCTCGTAGCTGCCATTTTGAATATATAAGACATCAATACCGACAATCCACTATTTATTAAGTTTCAATGACGAAACGCAGTAAATATGTAGTCTCACATAACAGGCATTCTCTGGATATGGCGCAAGATAAACGATTCCATACATCCTAGATGGTGGATGGGCGTACTTTTTAAATGTTTTTCAATCAATTCCTCTAGATGAAAAAGCGGAATTACAACGAAACATAGTAAACGGGGAGTCTAGTGTAGGATACAAAACGTTCATCACAAGAACATTTAATTATGCTCCTTGACAGGGACAAAGAGTTATAACTGTGCCCATACAATTGGAAGAAAGTAGGCTATTCTTTACTGAAAATCTTGCATCACATATTTTTATGTATTTGACCATATCTTATGTTATTAGGTTATTACTAGAGTTCGGAAGTTTAAGACCTAAAGAAGTAAGCAAATATGCCCTAAAACTAGCTAAATATGACTTAAAAACTATAAAATATGACCTAAACTATGAAATATCACATGAATGTTTGGGATAGGTAAAGTATCACTAACATACAGTTAACGTCTTAAGTGCCAAAGCGTAACATCCTGTTGAAAGGCGGAAGCACACTATCGTCATATTCCGTGATCTCATGCGTACAGTGTCACAAACTAACTTGTCCAGAAAGATGTGCTAAAAGACATCCGTAGAGGAGCGCCTTCTTGGAATCAGGTCTTCTAAACCTGCTATCTGCCTGTTCCGGGGAAATAAAGAAAAATATATCTACTGCACTACAGTATTTGGAAATCCTGTGTTTGAAACTCGACGCGTACCTTGTTAACGATGCCTCGATTTAAACGAAAATGCTGAAATTATAACCAAATATGACCTTATATCACTAAAATATGACCAAAACAATAAAAATGGCCGAAATATGCATTTATAGGCAACATCAAACTGCTTTAAACGTGGTCAGGGACCCATCATTCAAACTTATTTTTCAGATTTTGGGTAAAATGAGCTCAGGAAAAAAATATGACTTTTCCTTAACTTCCGAACCTTAGTTATTACATTTAAGAAATGGATCAATGAAGGCTTTATTTTGGGTTTTGGTACCTATTAATTTTCACATGACGGGACAAATACTTGAAGTCCTATTGGCAATCGTTATTAAATGTTCAATTATTTTAATTCAAGCAAGGTGTTCTCTTATCATTGTTATACGTAGGCATCGCATTACCGTAAAAAAATAAAAAATCCTACAGCTAGCCTGAGTGTTGAAGAGAGCCTGTAATATTGTTTACCCGGGTGAAATTAGCTACAATTGCTAGTAAAGTGCATGGTCAATAGTGGTAGATGTATGTAAAGTTTTCTTTTCATAGTAAACAAGAAGTTCCGTGACGAACTAAAGAGCCTACTTTTCTTAAAATTTAAGATCATGCCAATGATTAATCTATATGCATCTATCTAGAATAATGACGAAATTAAGTTGGAAATATCGAAATTTCCAATTAGTTTGAAATACTATATACCTAATAGAGAACTACAGTTGGCAGCCCTGGTGACTGAATATATTCTTAGTTCCATCTCTTAGGGTACAGAATACAAAATTTGGTTGAAGTCCAATCGATAGCATGGACATTACATGCAGTTAAACATTGGATCTAACAGCGCGCGTAAAATCATGTTGGCAACAACGGCATACATGTATTGGTCAGAAATAATCTGAAATAATATGATCTATTGTTGTGTCAATTTTGAATTAATTTGACCTATCAGCAGGCTTAGAATCATGTTGGCAGCACTGACATCTATCAGTTACACCAAATTAATCTAGAATGCCAGGTACTATACGTGTGCAAAGTTTAGGGCTATTGGCTTGCATACTTTCTGATATATTGATATTAGGATAACAAAAATAGAGACAGTATTTATTAACAGTTGGCAGCCCTGGTAACTCTTAAGAATCGGCATAGTCATATCTGTTATGGTACACATAGCACACACAAAATTTGTTTGAAATCCAAATTATAGTATATAAGTTACATGTTTTTAAAGTTGGACCTCTCAGCAGGCTTAGAATCATGTTGGCAGCACTGACGTATATAAGTTACTCCAAATTAATATAGAATGTCAGGTACTATACGTGTGCATAGTTTAAAGCTGTCGGCTTGCATACTTTCTGATATATGGGTATTTGGATAAAAAAGTTGAGAGCATTTATTAACAGTTGGCAGCCCTGGTGGCTCTTAAGAATACGCTCAGTCATATCCACTCATGTACACATAGCACATACGAAATTTGGTTGAAATCCAAATGATAGTGTAGAAGCTATACGTATTTAAAATTTGGATCTATTAGCAGGCTTATAATCATTTTGGTAACACTGCCATGTATGGCTTCCTGGAAATTAAACTGCAATATTATTATCTATACGTGTGCCAATTTTGAAATAGCTCCCATTCATACCTTCCAAGATATCCAACATGGAGCTCAAATTTCAATTGCAATTTTTCAGCAGTTGGTAGCACTGACATCATTTTCAAATATGGCCGTGAGATATTCAGGTATAGATCTTTACTCCTACCAAATTTTGTTTTGATTGCTGCAGTCGTTTAGGAGTTGATAGGGGGGGACACACACAGCCAGATAGACAGTCAGACACACATTTGCCCGATCTCATAAGTCTACTTTTTCCTCGCTTTTGCAAAATGTGAAAAGTAGGCTAAAAATAGACGGGTCACAGTATACATAGGAAGAACGTCAGGCGAAGTGTGCGTTGTATCTGGTGGAATGCTGTTGACACTGAGATTGGATTATTTTATTAGTCTAGAAGCCCACTGAATACTCACCGAGAGCTATAGCTGTGCAAAAGAGGCTTCTCCTGAGGATGAACATGGTGCAACTTATCCCAGAGCGGATCACTGTGATATGAACTCCACCTCACAACGGTATCTTATCTCTTGATGAGTACATCGCCCACCTTCAAATGATTCACTTATCAGCTTCTTCCGGGCCAGAGAGAGAGAGAGAGGGAACAACATTTTCGGAGAATAATAGGACCCTCGAGACTTTGCCTAAAAGACGGCAAACATTTTGTACTCTGCAACTTATTGGTTCCTTTCGAGAATGGATAATTTCATATAAGTATAGACTCTTGGCTACTGATACGATTTACTATGTGCTGTATGCTGGCAAAGGATAACTGGGTGGTGCGGTAGGTAAAGTGTTCGATCGCTGTGCTCGAAGATGCAGGATCCAAGCTTGACACGATTGTCATTTAAAGAGGATTAAATTCACGTCAGCACATTTACTGGCACGAATAAGATCCACTTAAAGTGTGTCTCAAAGTCATAATACTGGTACCGAAGTTGAAAATGAAAATCCACAGCCTGCTACCAGTCGACCGACCGGGTCAGGACTGGAATGAATGAAGTCCCCATCTAGCGGCGAGGATATGAACTGTGCCGGCTGCCGAAGCCTGTCGCACTCCTCTGGGGAAATGATTAAATGAAATGATAGTGGAGAGTGTTGCTGGAATGAAATTTCGACAGGGAAAACCGGAGTATCCGGAGAAAAACCTGTCTGCCTCCGTTTTGTTCAGCACAGATCTCATATGGAGTGTCCGGGATTTGAACCACGGACCCAGCGATGAGAGGCCGGCGTGCTGCCGCCTAAGCCACGGAGGGGGAGGATTCCACTGGTACCGTAGTTAAAATTGTAAAATTAACATCTCGTATGGATGAGATATGCAATGGAGTTATTCTCTTTTTGAGAACATGTGGTGAAAATAAAACTTATCAGAGACATACGGGACATGACTTTAACGCTGCCGAGATACTAAATAAATTATATAGAATCCGGTTAAATGCAATGTCTTGTAATTGAAGCTATAGTATCACTTTGTCATCCTGCCAATATGAACAGGGTTGGCTGATATAAATTGATAGGCATTTGGCGAGCTATTCGGAGACCAGAACATGATTCACCAAGTCTATGAGTGCAATATACAGCCCAAATAACATACATATTATATCCTCTTTACCAAATACAAGGACGTCACTAGAAGCGACAGGGGCGTATATACAATTTATTTTCGGGGGGGGGGGGGGGGGGGCTGGCTATCCTAGTAAATTGTGAGTATTCTCAGGGGATTGTCAACGCAAAATACCCAGAAATATAAACCATTATCTTAGAGCATATAACTTTGTGTGATTATTTGAGGTAAGATTCGAAGTTTATATAGCCTACAATTACTGGCAATACAAAAGAAAGTTGTAAAATACAACACAACACACAAATAAAAAATTATACTTAATCAATTTTCTATTATGATCTTTGGAGAATGAATTGCAAATATCTAAATATTTGTCAATTTACTAAGCAGAAAGTTTTTTTTTTTTTACAAATTGATAATTTATTTTTCAAAAGTACCGTACTGTGGAATTCACAGTTTTGCCTCACAAGGCTGAGTGTACTCCGTTCCAGCCCTCAGACTAGAATTATAATTTCTTGACAGAGACGAGAATCGAATTCGGACCTCCAGGGCGGCGGCCAAGAATGCTAGCCACTACACCACGAGGTAGTCTAATTTCAATCTTAATATTGTTTATAACTTAGCCAATAAGTTAAGCTTAAGGTACAACCAAATTTACAATAATTTTATGCTCTTACCAAAGCAACACTTACTTAATTTTTATTGGATTTTTTCGGAGGGCGCTGGAGCCCCCTCAGCAGTCAGCACCCCCTTATATACGCCCCTGAGAAGCGAACCACGACCAATTTGACAGCATGGTTAAACAAGATCGTGATATCACGTCCGCCGTGAGAGGAAGCCAGAGAATTGCAAAGCTTAGCCAGTAATCGATGACCTGACAAAGCTGCCACGTTGTAGCGAAACTACAGGAGTTGTGAAATCTACTAAATTGTTACCGGTAAATGAAGCAGTAGCCTATGACGTAACGTTCCGAATATTCTAGTGTACCGGTATCGGTACATATTTTAATTTACCTAAGAATTTTAATTTCTTTGTAGGCTATATATTTTACTTTTAAGTCATACAATAATAATGATAGATTAATAACCAGCCACGGTGGCCGCGAGCGCTAACGCGCTTGTTCGTTCCTCGTTGGCATCGGTAGAGCGTGGGTTCGAATCCCAACTCGGCCGTCCCGAAAATGCTGGGACAGTTCTTATTAACAGGTCCACAGGCGACTTACTTCCAAAATTAGACCTAAGTTATTACTCTTTCACGAATCGATTGCCGGCGGTCGAGAAGGGAACTATTCTTTGTTTACTTGTGTCACACGTCAGCCTGCTGCGTTGACAGGTACAGTTGCGCGAGTAGGATATGACTCAGCTCCAGTAGCCTCAGTCATCGTTTAATTGTCCGTGGTGACATGAGTTCATGTGACGCGCAATGCTGCTTTACTTAAGTGCAGAGTGCACTCTGTCATCGCTGTGTTCCTCGCTTCGCCCCGCGGGGCAGCTACTACAATAAACACTGGTGCAGCCACGCTCAGCGGCAATCAAATCTTAAATGGGTAATAGTAGTCACTTGGGAAATCGGCCTGTCACCATCCCCAGTTGTATCTGCTGACAAAGTGTGTTCAGCTCCCAGATATCACTAGCGCTTAGAGACAGCCCAGCGGGGCTAACGAAGCGACCCGAATACACACGACCGCAACCGATCATCCATCCCCCTTCACGATCTTTTGACACGCACGAAGACAGACCAGCGCAGCGGGACAAACCGAATGTACCCGAAACTTCACAAACTAGACCGATCATTAGGTCTAGGACTTTTATATAAATATATATTCCTTCCCTTTGCTTACACATAACTAAAATAATTATAAATTTCCATGAATTAGAACCTTACCTATCACCTAATTACGTTTTATTGTTACATATTTTACATATTTGATCATAATGACATTTGTTTTCGATATGTTTACTTTAAAATTAATATTCTGTGCTTTTTTGATCAAAATGACATTGTTTTAACATAAACTTTACTTAATTTTTTTAAATTACATAAGTTATTCTGTCTCTTACTGTAAAATAAAAATATTTTTTCGCAAGAGAAATATATTTTTCACTAGAAACTCAGGTACATAAAACGGATTTTCCTAGCAATTCATAAGCTGTTGAGAAAGGGCAAGGGAAGATATTAGTGGAGATAAGGGAATGGACTCCCTGCCGAAGACTCAGCTGCTGGACTTCAGTTTATTTCAGTTGTCCAGTGAGTGCCTGAGACTAAGAATTAACGTACAGAACAACAAATCAAGCGATTATTCACAGAACGAACGAAAGAAAAATGGCTGTCCAAGGATCATGCCCCGCTTGGTCTGTCTTATAATATAGTACGTGGAAGAGGTAGGCTGATCGGTTATATTCGTGAGCATTCGGGTCACTTCGTTAGCCCCGCTGGGCTGTCTTTAAGCGCTAGTCAGATATCGTCCTCTGCAACGGTGGAGGAATGAACCCTCGCAGAGTACGTGAATATTTTTACATTCATTAAAATCAGAAAGGGATTTCGGAAATGTCTCCCCTCTATGGGCTGCCCTTCCCTTCAGCCAGCCCAGTCTTACTTTGTGGATCCAACCCTGATTAAAATCTACTTTGCTGTGTAGCATTGGCAAAGATACAAGAGGTGTAAAACAGGCTGAAAGCAGCAGAAGAAGACGAGTAATAAGCCCAGAATACACAAGACAATATATCTGGATATAACGGTAACAAATGGAAATACTAGTTTTCACTTTACAGTCAAAATAAGATAAATACGAGAGTAATTAAATCCCAATACGTGATCATAGAGAAGAGCCACCATATTGTCACGGCTAATTAGATTCCCAGGGTGTGTCTCTATCTCTTCTAAGAGCATAATGCCTGAACTTAGCACACAAACTGTCTCAAACTCGGACAATCATGATATTTGCCCTATCTGTGAGAAAAGAGTTGAAGATGAGAATGCAGTAATGTGCGATGGGATATGCGAAAGATGGCACCACCAATCTTGCTCAGAACTCCAACAAAGTCAGTTCAACGCACTAAGAGCTTCTAGTAAGAAAAAATCAAAATTGATGTGGTTATGCTCAAACTGTCAACAAGATTACCTCACATACAAAGCAGGTAAATCAATTAAGGAAGAAATAAATTCTTTAAACACTGTAATGAACAGGAAGTTAGATATATTAAGTGACCTGATTGCCAAGCGACAACACGATAACTTGGAAATAGCGCAGAAAATGGTTAAAAAAGGCACGGCACAAAACAAGATGATAAATAATATCAACAAAGAGAAACCAACAACAAGCAAATCTAGGCCAGCCCCCACCAAGACCAACTACAATACTCAGACCTTAATGCAGGTCTCGAAAGCGTGAAAATGGCGTATGCTGAAGCCCCGGCATATTGTTTGTTTACATTCGTTGCTGGGATACACTATTTAGCTTTGATTAGCTTCGGTTGATGAAAGTTGCGATAAACTGTCACTCGTCTGTAATTTTTAGTGTCTTCTGTATGTCTGTAAAGTCCAGTTCGCGTTAATGTACTGCAATCGTATGTAAATATGTGATAATACGCTTAATAAGGACTGGTTCGTTTGTGTGATGATTGTCTAGTCAACCGATGGCATTGTGTCATTTACTTCGGATGTTGAAGTACCTGAGACTAAAGCATAATAGAAGTGACTCAAGAATATACACCGCAATGATTTGCTAGTTAGTGGCAATATAATAATAGCTTAGTACACTTCATTAGTGCCGAACTTAAGTACGTAAAGGGAAAACGCAATGAGCATCTACGGCTAGACCAAACCATTGACGTTATCATGAACGCTCAGCAATATGTGCCTCCGTAAATCCTTACCAGTCTGACAGATGTTCTACACTGCCTTGTATGCACGCCAAATAATACAGTGAACTTTTTTATTGGTTAAGGAAGATGTTCCCCCTGTGCCAAACAGTGAACTCATTGTGTTCCGTCATTATTCATACTTTTGTGATTCTTACAGCTTGCAAGTTATTTTTATTATGATGTGTGTAATAAAGTGTTGTGAGTACCTTGCCAATTATGTTCTTATATTGCGAGATGGTGTGCCGCGATAATTCCATAAGAGGGAGATGGTGCTTTCCAACCTATAGTACTGTACTAAATCAACTATTTCCAGCGTACAACTATTCCAAACGGTAACAGCGAATGTTTAATAGGTTAGATGGTAACATATTATCGTGTCCCTTGTGTGTAGTATTCTCCATAATTATGTACTGATATCCACACGACGACTTCTTTGCATATTTCAATCAACTAATTCGGTGTGATGTTTTACCCGAGATTTTAGACAATTCCACGAGAGGTCTTAATTGAATTGTATCTCTATGGTGTTGGTTCGATTATTTCAGGCAACTATTCTCATTCCGATTGTGTACACAAATAATTTGCATGTGCTGGGGCAGCACTTCAGTAACCTACTTCAGAATCTATTTGAAAATGAAAATCCACAGCCTGCTTCCAGTCTCCGACCGGGTCAGGAATGGAATGAATGAAGCCCCTATCTAGCGGCGAGGATATGAACTGTGCCGGCTGCCGAGGTCGGACGCACTCCTCTGGGGCAATGATTAAATGAATGGCAGATGAAATGAAATGATAGTGGAGAGTGTTGCTGGAATGAAATTTTGACAGGGAAAACCGGAGTACCCGGAGAAAAACCTGTCTGCCTCCGTTTTGTCCAGCACAGATCTCACATGGAGTGACCGGGATTTGAACCACGGACCCAGCGGTGAGAGGCCGGCGTGCTGCCGCCTAAGCCACGGAGGCTTACTTCAGAATCTATTTGATTTGTTGTTAATAATATTAATCTATAATTACTGAACTTAAATACAAATCGTGATAACTCGCCAAAAAGCGTCTTATTCAACCACAGAAACAGTGAGACTATTGTAGCTGCCCCTTGGGTGAAGACGAAGAAACCTATATTTCGAGGCCAGCACTATATAGATAAATTAATTCAGGCAAGTCTAAATTATTGATGCATATTTCTTCGGAACCTAGTCTCGTCTTGTGATATCTTGTATGATATTAGGTGAGTAAAAATAATAATTTACACGAACTGTGACAAGCCCGATGACATGATCTTGGCTATTGGTAGGGCAACCGTCGCCGCCATGTTTTTTCTACATTAAGGTCTGAGTATTGTAGTTGGTCTTGCCCCCACGATGCCAATCGACCCGGACATGCTCGGAAGAGAAAAGCAACACACTAATGATGGAAAAGAACATGAAATGCAAGATTACTGGATTAGCACACAGCATACTCTCCCAGGAAGAACAAATACGCCGAAGGAAGATCAGAGAAAACGGGATGAAAACGGTTATAAAACAGTTTTAAAAGACACGAAACAACAAAAGGTCATAAATAACATCAACAAAGAGAAACCAACATTAAGCAAAACTCGGCCAGCCCCCGCGACGCCAGTCGACCAGGACATGCTCGGAATTGAAAAGCAACACGTTAATGATGGAAAAGAACAAGAAAGGCATGATTACTGGATTAGCACAAAGCATATTCTTCCAGGAGGAACAAAAACGCCGAGGGAAGAGCAAAGAAAACGGCATGAAACGGAAAACTTTGCAACAACTCCAGGGAACACAACCCACACTCAAGAACAGGAAAATGAAGAAATGGACAACTGGGCAACAGTACAAAGGCAAAAAACAAAGAAAGTTACAGGCACTTACCTACCAAAGACACCCACTTTCATTGGCACCAAACCAAACGACAATGAGAACGAGGATGAACTAAAAGCATATATTCGCAGAGCCTGGCTATTCATCGGAAGGCTACATGAAAAGTCGAACACAGACAAGCTGAAGAGACACCTACAAGTAACAAATGTGCTAGAGTGCGAGGAATTACAAGTAAGGGGCACACTTAAAGCTTAGAAAGTAGGAATCCCATTATCGGACCTTCACAAAGTAACATCCCCAAATTACTGGCCGGAAGGAACCTTGGTCAAGAGATACAGATTTTTTCGTCCCCAACAAGAGGGAGCTAACAGATTTTTTCGCCCCCAACAAGAGGGAACTAACCTCGACCAATTCGAGTTTGAGAATTAATGTGCTACTGTGGAACGTGGAAGGCCTAAATCAAGTGCTGGACCTTTCATCACAAGAACTACTAGAACAACAAGACATACTCATACTAACTGAGACCCTGATAATGACCCCCACCAGCATCACAGGTTTCTATTCAGAACATATCCTAGCAACCCAAGGACTAAGAGGAAGACCTAAGAGAGGGATATCATGCTTCTTCAAACCCTCAGTTGGAAAAATCACAACAGTGCACAATAATGAAGACTCATTAGTGATAAACACAGATAATCTAAGCATCATAGGGATATACATAGAACCACTCACACCAATAGAGGTCATCGTCGGTATAATCATGACATCAATATCAAAGGCGACCCCAGGGGTAAACATAGTGTTAGCAGGAGATCTAAACTGCAGGCTTGACGCAAAATATAATAGAACTGAAGAACTGCTAGAAATGATGACCGAAGAGGGATTCACATTGGTCAACACGAAAGACAACCGTACGTACTACGCATACAACGGAAGCAGTACCATTGATCTTATCTTCTTCAAAGGTCCAGGGTTAAACCTAAAATCGCACAAGGTAGTATACACGGAAGCAGAAACACCACTCAGGAAACACTGCCCTGTCACAGCAGGCTTCGTACTGGAGAATAAAGAGCTAGCAATTAACTCGAAACCTCCCCAGCATATATCAAGAAGGCTAGACGCCAACAAACTAACCCAGGCCACTGCACAATTAGACGAGGGAAAAATCGTTTTAAATCAGCAGGACCTTGACTCGTATGCCCAAAGCATAGAAGGTGCCACAAAAAACGCAGTCCTTCCAAAACGGCAAAGAAAGGCACAAATATGGTTCACGAAGGAATGCTCCAACAAAATAAAGATAGTGTTGCTAGCCCTACGAACAGCAAGAAACAGTAACGATCAAAATGACCTAAGAGCATACAGCAACCTAAGAAAGGAATATAAGGATCTCATAAAACAAAGGAAGAAGGACCACATAGAAAGCGAAGCACGCAGGACGGCAGAGGAAGCCAAAAAAGACCCTTTTCTCGCACTCAAGCCCAGGAAAATGCAAACAGTAGGCAGACTAGACATGACCACATGGGAGGAACACTTCAGCGGGGTACTAAACAAAGCGGGATCCTCAATGGCATACGACCCAAAAGCAATGGAAATAAACTGCACCTGCAACAATCACTTTTCCAAAGATGAAGTCCATAAGGCACTACAAGCATTAAAGGACAAAAAAGCACTAGGCCCAGAAGGACTGTATAATGAACACCTCAAAGCCGGTGCACAAGATTTAACATCAACGCTCACGAATCTTCTGAACCAATGCCTTAGGACTAGCAAAATTCCTACCTCATGGAGAACGTCCAAAGTTAAGATCTTATACAAAGGAAAAGGGGACATGAAAGATCCTAATTCCTACAGAGGGATAGCTCTCGAAAACTGTATGCTCAAAATTATGACAAAACTTTTGACGAAAAGATTGACGGAAATGACCAAAGAGTACATAACTGAAGAGCAATATGGCTTCAGAGCAGGGAGAAGCACGCTTCAAGCAATTAAAAACTTAATAGATGACATAGAGGAAAGTCTCCGAGAACCAAGAGGGAAGTTCCACACAGTTTTCGTAGACTACTGTAAAGCTTTCGACCAACTTGACAGAAAAACCATCCTCTCAAAACTAGAAAAAATGGCAATAGACTGCAAACACATAACAGAACTGATACGCAACCTACTCATCACAAACAACATCTTCATAGAGGACAACGTAGCCATCTCAAAAGAAATCATCCAAACCAACGGAGTCTTGCAGGGAGACCCCCTTAGCCCCCTCCTTTTTAATATAGCAACTTACGATGTCGTACAACATAAGGCAAGAAGCGGAAAGCTCTGTGAAGATTTACATCTACGCTGACGACATGGCAATTGCATCAAGCAACAAGGCAGAGCTGCAAAAAGCTATCAACGTAATGGAGAAATGGGCAGAAGATAACAAGCTGACCATCAACATGGAGAAAACTGTGAAAATGACCTTCAGGAAAGGGGGAAAGGAGAGTCAGGACGATAGAATCTCGCTCGGAAACACTCCGCTCAACACAGTTAGCACATTCAAGTATCTCGGCGTAACACTTCAGACGACCATCAAATCCTTCAGACTACATGTAAAATCGAGAGCTACGGCAGCCACAAAGGCAATGTATGACATCAGGACCCCTAAAAAACTCTCACTAGATACAGCAATGTCGCTGTTCAACACAAAGATAATTCCAATTCTAACTTATGGAATCGAAATAATATGGGGCAAACTGGGCATCGGAGACCTCAAAACCATGGAAGCAGTAAAGGCACGCTACCTAAAGGTAATCCTGGACGTGTCCAGATATACAAGGTCCAGACTGGTGTATGAGCTGGCAAAGGAAACTTTCCTAATGCAAGATCTGAGGACTAAGCTCCAACTTCCATACACGGAGAGCTGGGAAAAATGCCTACAAGAAAGGGAAAATAAGAGAGGAGAGATCCCGATGGATTTCTACGCTACCGAGGCTATGACAAATAGATCCCGGACTGAAACAAATCAAGACCTCCGGCACTTTGTCAACTCACTGGCAGTGCATGGATATCATCATAAAGTGTGCAAAACAAAACACTACCATGCACCCAACGCCAACTGCGTGTGCGACAGATGTGACCAAGACTGTAGCCGATACCATTTCCTTTATTGTGAAAGACGTGGAAATTCAATAATAGAGTTCTGTACAAAGTGAACCACAAACAAACTCTATAATTCTGCACAACTTTATTATTTGTAATTTTGCACAATTCGTGCGCAATAAAACTTTAAATTAAAAAAAAAAGATACGAGCCTTACAGTAGTCGCATATGATGTGTAACATCTGCCATGTTATCCTACTATGAAAATGAGTAATGTACCGTATGTGAAGTCAACTGACATGTTATCCTACTCGTATACTACACAGCTTGGACATTCTTAAAATGTTAATTTACGCTCGGTTTTCATACTGGTATTATGATGAATGTATAGATTGAATTGGAGATAAGCTACTGTCACACCTGTTTGAACAAACATCACATATTATATTGTTACTTGCCACCCCGTAGAGGCACTTCCGTTAACTGGATTACGGTGGGTGAAAGCACAAACACAATTGTTCCTTTAAAGAGAAGTTAGCTTTAATGCTTGCAGGTCAGAAATATACACCGTACAATAAGCAGATAGAAACAATTAGCTGTCTTACAGAAGCTCCCTCCTATATGGAGCTCGACTCACCCTTTCACTCACCCTTGCAGTTAATCCTCTCGCTAATGAGGTGGTCCCGTGCGCTGGCTGGAAACAGCTGCACTAAGTCTGTCACTCACTGTTTCGCAATTCACCACAATGACCTCTGTCGCGCTGGAAAACATACACTGTTCAATACACAGTCTCTCCGTATGATTCACATTCCTTCACTGTCAAGAGAATCAGCTACACTAGTGTTTCGCAAGTCACGTCACTAACAACTGTCGCTCACGTAAAAGCTCGCACTAGCTCGAAAAACACTTTCTACCCCGCTTGCCAGGTCGCTCTTATATAACAGGCTGATGACTCAATAAATTCTTCTAGACCCGTCCAGGATTCACGGCTTCCCGAGGTTTCCATCACTGGCTGGGTCACGAATATTCTGGACCATCCCTTTGTTCTAGTAGCCCTATTGCGTAAGGCGCACGTAATACTTTGATGCAGAGCACAGCCCGGGCAGCTGTGACTCAACCGGCGGGGCGACGAAACAACTCACAGCCGTAACACCACCCCCTTCCTAAAAGGCTGATCGTCCCGATCAATCATTGGTCCGTCTGTGTCCCTCCGTAGGCTGCCAGGCGATCTCGATGCACGATCTTCATCTTCGCCCTCATGCTCCACTGGATCCTGTAGACGACATCGTTGATCGGTTTCACGACTCGGTACGGGCCCTCCCAGGACTTCTGCAGTTTGGGTGACAGGACTTTCTTCCGTAATGGGGTGAAGAGCCAGCCCAGGTCGTCCTCGTGGAATCCGCCGGCATCCGTTTGCTGGTCGTATCGGGCCTTCATTCGGTCGGTCTCGATCCGTAGTTTCATCCTCGCGAACGCGAGCACGTCCACCAGTTGGAGGACCAGCTCTTGACAATACTGGCGTACCGGGACCGGACCATTCCCAGGTCGGCCGAAGGCAAGATCGACTGGTAGACGGAGTTCCCTCCCAAACATAGCCCGGGCTGGTGTGCACCCGGTGGCTTCATGCACGGCGGCGCGGTAGGCCAGGAGAAATAATGGAAGATGTTTGTCCCAATCCTTCTGGTGCTCGCTGACGACTATTCGGAGATGGTTCTCGATGGTGCGATTGAATCGCTCTACCATCCCGTCGGACTGAGGGTGTAGCGTCGTCGTCCTCGTCTTCCGAATTCCCAGCAGCTGGCATAGGTTCTGGAACACCTGCGACTCGAAGTTCCTCCCTTGGTCGGAGAGCAGCTCCAGGGGTACTCCATACCGGCTAACGAATTCCTTCACCAGGGTCTCGGCGAACGTCGCGGCTTCTTGGTTAGGGAGCGCATACACCTCCGGCCATTTGGTGAATTAGTCGCTGACGACCAATATGTAGCGGTTCCCTGCCTCGCTCAACGGGAATGGCCCAGCAACATCGATGGCCACTTTCTCCATGGGGCCGCCCACGTTGTAGGTCTTCAGTGGACCCCGTCGTCTTCGTCCTGGGCCCTTGCTGGCTGCGCAATCGTGGCACCTCGCGCAGTGGTTCTCCACGTCTGTTCGGCATCCGATCCAGTAGAACCGCTCTCTCAGCTTCTCCAGGGTCTTCTTTATCCCTAGGTGTCCACCAGATGATCCTCCATGAACTTCCTTCAGGACTTCCTCCGTCATGGCCTTTGGAACGACAACTTGTTCCCGAGATGTCTTCCCGTCGGTGCTCTCCCAGGTACGGCAGATGAGGCCATCCCTTACAATCAGCGAGTCCCACTGCGCCCAGTAGAACTTGAACTTTGGACTGCAGTCGCTCACAATGTTCCACCCGGGTCTGGGAACACAGGCCCCCTTCCATTCGGCTATCAGTCCCAGGTCATCATCCTCTGCTTGTGCCCGCGTGAAAGATTCGCGGCTCCAGCTCCCCTGAAGTTCCACGATAGTCCTTCGGCACTGTATCCCGGTGTTCTCCTCTCTTCTGGTACAGAAGGTGCAGTCTTCGGGGCACGATCTTCGTGACAGGGCGTCGGCATTAGAATGCAGTTGACCTTTCCTGTGCTGGATCTCAAAGTTGTAATGTTGAAACCTCTCTAACCACCGCGCGAGTTGGCCCTAGGGCTGCTTGAAGTTCAGGAGCCACCGCAGGGATGCATGGTCGGTCCTGATGAGAAATTCTTGCCCGTACAGGTACTTGTGGAAGTGTTCAATGGTCTTCACGATGGCGAGCAGCTCCTTCCTGGTGACGCAGTAGTTCCTTTCTGGCTTTGACAAGGCTTTGCCGAAGTAGGCCACTACTCTCTCCTCGCCGTCCACTACTTGCGACAGGATTCCCCCTATACCAAAGTCGCTGGTATCGGTATCGACGATGAACCTTGTTCCAGGTCTGGGGTAGGCCAGAATAGGTGCGGTGCACAGATCCTCCTTGAGTTGTTCGAAGAAACTGTGGCATTCTGCTGTCCACGTGAAGAGTTGGTCCTTTTCAGTCAGTCGATGCAGTGGTTTGGCGATGTCGGCGAATCCTCTCGCGAAGCGACGGTAATAAGTGCAGAGTCCCAGGAAGCTTCGTAGTTGGGACTTGTCCTTCGGAACTGGCCACTCCCTCACAGCTGCGGTCTTCTCTGGGTCGGTGCGCACCCCTTCCTCGGAGACGATATGCCCAAGGTACTGGACCTGCTTCTGGAAGAGCTGACACTTCTTGGGGCTCAACTTCAGCTGGGCAGCCCATAGCTTCATTATGATCTCCTTCAGGTTGCTGTAGTGCTCCTAGAAGCTTCTCCCCAGAACGATGACGTCGTCTAGGTAGACCAGGCAGGTCTTCCAGTATAGCCCCTCAGAATGGAATCCATTAGCCTTTCGAAGGTCGCAAGGGCGTTGCACAGACCGAATGGCATGACGGTGAACTGCCAGAGCCCGCTGCCCACAGAGAACGCAGTTTTCTCGCGGTCCTTAGGGTGGACCTCCACCTGCCAGTAGCCACTCTTCAAATCCAAGGTGGAGAACCATCTTGACCCTGATATGGTGTCCAGGGTGTCATCGATCCGGGGTAGAGGGTAGCTGTCCTTCGTGACGTCATTCACCCGCCTGTAATCCACGCAGAACCTGGTGGAACCGTCCTTCTTCTTCACTAGCACGACCGGAGAACTCCAGGGACTATGTGATGGCTCGATCACTCCTTGCTCCTTCATCTCTTCTACCATCCGGTCGACTTCGGCTTGCTTGGCGAGCGGGACATGTCGGAATGGGGCCCTAATCGGTGCGCTGTTCCCAACGACGATTCTGTGCTGGACCAAGCTTGTCCTGCCGAAGTCTTTGCTCCCCACGGAGAAGACATCCTGGAATTCATCTAGCAGGTCCTGAAGTCGGCGTGATTGTTTCTCGTCTAAATGGTCCTGGGATCCTTGGTACAGCTTCTGTAGTTCTTCTGGCAGGGCGCGTCTTCTTCGGTTGTCCGTCTGCAGGTGTCCGTCCGTCGTGTCTGTGATGCGGGCAATCCAGGTAACGGGCTCGCAGGCTCCTTGGTTGGTGTCCCGGTGGACCGTAATATCGTAGTCGTTCAGGTTGTACAGGCGGACGTACGGCCGAGACTTCGTGTTGATGAGAGTCTTGGCAACTAGCAATCCTTTTGTCTGGATGTCCTCATATTTTGGCTCGATGACAGCCGCCACTCCCTCAGCTGTTCCGTGGACAATTACGGCAGCGCTGACCTCCGTCCTGGTGGGAACGATAACGTCCTCTCTCAGCCTTACTCGTCGTGCGGTGATGGCCTCGTGTGCTAGTTGCAAAGCAAGTTCCTCACCTCCGAAGTGCAGAGTGTTGGTACTCAGGTCCAAGATGATGTCGTTCTGGTCCAGAAAGTCCAGTCCGATGATCACTTCGTTTGATACGTCAGCCACAAGCACTGGGTGCTTCACCACCCGTCGACCAATGACGAACTCCAGTGATGCTTCGCCATATACCGGTGCAGTCTCTCCAGTCGCGGTTATTAGCTGGAGGTTCCTTTGTGTGGGTTGCACTCTCCACCTCGGGATCACGGTGGGATTGACGAAGGTCCTCGACGCTCCCGTGTCGATCAGCATGGGCCAGCTCACTCCGTTGACCATCAGGCTGCTATTGTCCCTCCGTAACTTCGTCACACGAACTTGGACTGCCGGGGCTTGACGACTGTCACAAGCCGATCTTTGCCCCCCAAGGCTGGCTGATACTTGCTTCCCTGGGCCGCGCGGTTTCCCTACGACTGACTGTCCCGACGGAAACCCTTGGCGGCGGCGATCACCGCAGTCCTTGCTCAGGTGGCCTCTCTTACGGCAGGTCCAGCAGGGCAGTAGTCCTCTTCCGGGCCGCCTCTCCGGATGTCCTTCGGCAACGTCTTTGTTGGTGGTACTGCGACCCTTGAAGAACCGGCCTAGCGCCTCTATCAGTTCATCGGCCAGGGGCTTGGTCTCGTCGGCTTTGGTTGGTTCGTCGACGTCCACCTGACGCACCCGCGCGTGCATTCTAGATACCTGCTTTGCCGTCTCGAACTCAAGTGCGTGGCTCAGCGCATCTGCAAGTGTCTTATTGCGCGCAAGTCGAGTATCCGAGTCCTGTAGTCCGTCAATGAAGGTTTGCGTCGCAATCTGCTCCAAAAAGTCGGCCGGCGCTGTTGGATAGGCGAGTCTTACGAGGCGTGCGATGTCCATCTCGAACTCCTGCAGGGTTTCGCGTTCTTTTGTACCCGGGTCCGGAGCTGCATCTGGTAGGCCTGCTGAAGATGGCTATCTCCATATCGGACTCCATATGGGCGATTAGTGAAGCGTAGTCCTGGGATCCAGTCGGGATGGCCTGAAGGACGTTAAGGGCGTCCCCTCTCAGCGCTACGATGAGAGCTATAGCCTTTCCGTGCTGTTCCAGTTGTTTATGGAGCAGGCTGCCTCGAACTGACGTAAATAGGTGCTCCACGGGACCTTTCCGTCGAAGGTTGGGGGCGTCGCTCTGCTCTGTCCCGTTCCTGATATTCCCGGTGTACCTGTGGGCGGGCGTCGGCGCTGCTCGGCAACTTCCTCTTGAAGAGCGTTGAATCTCGCTTCCATCCCCGTCGACGGGCGTTGATTCAGCGCAGCAATTTCCTTTTGTAAAGCGTTGAATTTCTCTTCCACCCCCGTCAGTGGGCGTTGGCGAAGTTCGGCAACTTCCTCTTGTAAGGCGTCGAACTTCTTTTCTACTGCTGTGACTTTCTCACGTAGGCCCTGGCTGGAAACAGCTGCACTAAGTCTGTCACTCACGTTTCGCAATTAACCACAATGACCTCTGTCGCGCTGAAAAACACACACTCTTCAATACACAGTCTCTTCGTATGATTCACACTCCTTCACTGTCAAGGGAATCAGCTATACTAGAGTTTCGCAAGTCACGTCACTAACAACTGTCGCTCACGTAAAAGCTCGCACTAGCTCGAAACACACTCTCTACCCCGCTTGCCAGGTCGCTCTTATATAGCAGGCTGATGACTCAATAAATTCTTCTAGACCCGTCCAGGATTCACGTCTTCTCGAGGTTTCCACCACTGGCTGGGTCACGAATATTCTGGACCATCCCTTTGTCCTAGTAGCCCTATTGCGTAAGACGCACGTAATACACTGAGGCAGAGCACAGCCCGGGCAGCTGTTACCCTGTGACGATGTTGACTTCCTGACACAGACCCTGTTCCAATTTCTTTTGACTTTCCTGTAATTTCGTCAGCAGACATTCTTCCAGATTTTTCTGGCCATCCAGAAATTTGGCGGTTAGGTCCTCTGCTAGCTTATTCTGACCGTCTTCTAATTTGGAAGTTAGGTCCTCGGCTAAACTTTTCTGGCTGTCTTCTATCTTCTACAGGTCCTCTTCTAACTTATTTTGACCGTCTTCCATCTTCTTCTGGCCGTCTTCTAATTTGGCAGATAGGTCCTTGGTTAAATTCTTCTGGCCGTCTCCTAATTTGGCAGTTAGGTCCTTAGTTAAATTCTTCTGGCGTCTTCTAATTTGGTTTCCATGCAACTTAACTTTTTAGCAAATGCTGCCAATTGCGCTTCCATTTTGGTTGTTTGTCTTGTAAAGAGCATGCACTCACAGGAAGAAAAATGATCTGCACGGGTTTTGAAACCAGGACCGTCAGGTGTTGTGCTTGAGTTCGTAATCCCACTTCTGACACCAGTTGTTACGTGCCACCCCCTAGAGGCACTTCCGTTAACTGGATTACGGTGGGTGAAAGCACAAACACAATTGTTCCTTTAAAGAGAAGTTAGCTTTATTGCTTGCGGGTCAGAAATATACACCGTACAATGAGCAGATAGAAACAATTAGCTGTCTTACAGAAGCTCCCTCCTGTATGGAACTCGACTCACCCTTTCACTCGGCCTTGCAGTTAATCCTCTCGCTAATGAGGTGGTCCCGTGCGCTGGCTGGAAACAGCTGTACTAAGTCTGTCACTCACTGTTTCGCAATTAACCACAATGACCTCTGTCGCGCTGGAAAACACACACTCTTCAATACACAGTCTCTCCGTATGATTCACACTCCTTCACTGTCAAGAAAATCAGCTACACTAGGGTTTCGCAAGTCACGTCACTAACAACTGTCGCTCACGTAAAAGCTCGCACTAGCTCGAAAAACACTCTCTACCCCGCTTGCCAGGTCGATCTTATATAGCAGGCTGATGACTCAATAAATTCTTCTAGACCCGTCCAGGATTCACGTCTTCTCGAGGTTTCCATCACTGGCTGGGTCACGAATATTCTGGACCTTCCCTTTGTCCTAGTAGCCCTATTGCGTAAGACGCACGTAATACACTGAGGCAGAGCACAGCCCGGGCAGCTGTGACTCAACCGGCGGGGCGACGAAACAACTCACAGCCGTAACAATATTGTAAATTAAGAGGAGGAATAAAACCATAGTCTCTATCCTATGGGTATAGACTACTGGAAATAATGTTCAATACAATCAAATTTCCCAACTCCTGCTTGGTGCAAACTATTCTAATTAAAATTAGATAAATCATAATTTCATGTAGATTCTGTTAAAATGACGCATGATGTTTGATAGATATCGTTTAAATCTATAATCCGGTAGCAAAAATCATTGCCGGCACAGGGGTTCGAACCGGAGACCTCATGATTCGCAGACCAAGATGATATCCACGCACCCATTACAACTACAGAAATTTTGAGTACAAGACAGGTACTCATTTTCACGTGCCGGTAATAATATGGAAGTATTTTTAATGCTCCATTAATATTTTGCTTTTTTTTCGATAATGATCCTGCGTGGAATTGAGTTTTAAATCTATGTGGATTTTCATTTTCATATTTAAAACAGTAAGGTGATTTTTGTTACCACGAGATTGAGAGAACGACAGAACCGATTTACTTCGTAGAGCACTCTAACGGAAGCTCTTGGCCTCTAGATTTCCAGAGTGTCTATAAAATAAACAAATATATTACGGTATATTTTTGAATTAATATAGATAGCAGATGGCAGCACCATTGCATCGATATATTTAAAACCCAAGACATGGCACGTTTTCACGTGATGGAGAATTATAAAGGAGGGGAATATTTAAGTAGGGAAATTTTGAGGAACATTAACCGACAGTTGAATGTGTAGGCTATGTTGTTTATGTACCTTAATATTGCAATTTCTTCCCAATGCTTCGGTGGTCAAGTTATTAGCGTCCTAGACTAAAAGTTATAATTATGCATCGTCGATATACTCTTAAATTATTAAAGAAAAAAGTAGTTTTCCAGGCACTCGCGCGTGTCCACAATTGCTTTCGCCATAAGAGACACTTGGCAAACATAATTCGTTTGAAGGGCTCCGACATTGTGGTCACTCAGCCCCGTGTATGTGTGAAATTTTCTCTCATAACCTGTGTTATTGTGATGGTTGCATTACTGTGTGTATTTGTAATTAAGGTGGTAAATGGCAAGGAGACGGCCAAGGCCTTAAGTTAGGAACCATCCCGGTATTTGCCTTAAGTGGAAGTGGGAAACCACGGAAAACCACATCCAAGAATGTCGAGGTGGGAATTAAACCTTCCTCTTATTAGTTATACCTCAAGAGACTGAATGTGCCCCGTTTTTGCCCTCAGACCAGAATTCAATTTCTTGGCAGAGCAGGAAATGTAACCCGGGTCTCCGGGGCGATAGACAAGAATAGGTGGGCCTCCATGTGTTAATACGATTTTTGACATGCACGGGACATATAATTCAAAAACTGCCTCCATTAGGGTGACTGCCGAAGTGAGTATTGAGTATAGGCCTATGGTCGTTCCAGTAGTTGGTGAAGTGATTCTATGTTCCCCTGCAAAATGTACTGTCATAACCTATAACAGGTGATGGAAATTGCTTATTTAGAGCAGTTTCGTACTGTTTATAACAAAATGAAGAACGTCATTCTGAGCTGCGTTTTCAAGCTATCGCAAAAAATTTCGCTGGCAGGAACAATTATAAGGAATTTATTTTAAGCGATCAATCTCATCGCATTCTCCTCACCAACCAACTTGAGTATGAAAGTCTCTGGACGGTCATGTTGAACTTCATTGTATAAGACAATTGTTTAATGATTATTTGTTTAGAGTACTGAGTCTAACTACGCAGTTGATTTCGGCAATGGAAGTATTATTTGCCATGTAATATTTAGCGGCTCCGTTATTGCAGGACACTATAGTGTTATCGAATAATACGAAGCCACATTTAAAATCCAATATAAATAGGCCATTTCAGAAACAATTCCAGATATTATGCAGTACAGTGTACTGTAAGGTCTTTGACGATCAAATGTAAACATTGTTCTACATTGTACTTCTCTTGCGTAAAATCTATGCGTGGTTACTTTGGTCTTTACTGTTGTGAGGGTAAAATTGATCTGCTGGAATATAAAATATTTGCCAACCTGCAACAATGTAATGATATTAATTTAAAAGTCATTGAACTTACATCCAGTAGTTCAAACACATACATCAGCGTTAACAGATTGGATACTGAAGATGAAAGCCAGCTACTTCATTTCCCTATTATTGAATTTTTCAATTCCTTGGAATTAAGTGATTCGCCTCCACATACTCCGAACGTTTGAGCCATAGTTATGCTCCTTAGAAATCTGAACGTTTCCCAAGGACTCATATATGGTAATATATTAATTGTAAGAAATATGTAAGAAATTGCTTGGATTCGGATATAATAGGTGCAGTAATATTAGGCAGAGAGCTCAAATCCTACGACTTGATTTAACACCTTCCGATAAAACACTTGCAGATACAGTACATTTTCTTTTAATAGGCAACAATGTCCTATTCGCTCGGCCTACTTTATCACAATCAATCAAGCTCAAGGAGAAACTCTTGAACGTATTGGGCTATTTACATCATCACGTTTTAAGTCATGACCAGCAGGATAGTGAAGGTACAAAAAAGGTCCTGTATGGGATGGTAAAGAATAAGAGGCGGAAGGATCCTACGGATTATGTCAGAATGGTGAACAAAAGGGGACAAGGGATAGAAAATAGGGAAGAACTGAAGAAAATGTGGAAAGAATATTTTGAAGAACTCCTGAACCCAAATGGAAACCACGGCGAGGAAGAAGAAATCGGGGAAGAGGTACAGTAGATGAACTGCAAACCGAAAAGGACTTAACATGGAAAGAAGTGCAAGATGCAATGAGGAAGATGTAAGGGGGGAAGGCACCGGGTGTGGATGAGTTGAGTGTGGAGATGGTGAGAGCAGCAGGAGAGGTGGGGATACAATGGTTGTACCGAGTGATGAAGGCAGCATGGAAGGAAAGGAAGACCCCAGAGGACTGGGAAAAGGGAATAATTGTCCCGATCTTCAAGAAAGGTAGTAGAACAGAATGCAGAAACTATCGGGGAATAACACTGATGAGTCATTGTGCAAAGATGTTTGAGAAAGTTTTAGAAAGGAGAATTAGGACAAGGATAGAAGGAGGGATGAGGGAAGAACAACATGGCTTCAGAGCAGGAAGGTCCACAGTGGATTTGATTTTTGCTGTAAGTCAGTTACAAGAACAGCACTATGAGTATGGAACAGATCTACTGATGGCCTTCCTGGACATTGAGAAAGCATATGACAGTGTATGCAGAAACAAAGTATGGAAGTCCCTGGAGGATAGAGGAGTAGAAAAATGGACTATAAGGAGGATAAAAGAGATGTACAAGGGAAGCGTGAGCTGTGTGAAAGTGGGAGGAGAGAGATCGGACTGGGTGGAACAGAGAAACGGCCTGAAACAAAGAAGTGCACTGTCACCGTTACTTTCCATTGTGGTGATGGATGACATAATGACCCGAGCGGCACAAGTAATTGGGGAAGGAAAGATGAAAGCAATGGTGCTAGCGGATGATTTGATGATTGTGGAAACAAGGAGGAGGAGGTACAGGAACAGTTGGACGTGTGGGAAGGAATAATACAAGGATATGGGATGAAATTTAGCATAAATAAGAGTGAGATGGTGATCACAACAAGGAAGAAGGAAAGGACCACAACGGGAATAACAATTGGTGGGGAACAGCTGAAGAAAGTGGAGAGTTTCAAGTATCTGGGAAGCCTGATACAAGAGAATGGAAGAAACGGTAAAGAAATAAATGAGCGGGGGAGACAGGCAGAAGCATTCCGGAGGAGTGTGAGAAGCATGTTATGGAGCAGGGATGTCCCTCAGAACAGCAAGTAGATCATATATCGTACTATGTCCCTATCCTGACGTATGCCTCGGAGACCTGGGTTATGAAAGGAAGGGAGAAGAGCAAAATACAGGCCAGTGAGATGAGGTTCTTGAGAAGCAGTATTGGAGCTACAAAGAGGGACAGAATAAGAAATGAGAGGACCAGAGAATTAATGAAGGAGGAACCATTACAGGATGGTATAGAGAAATCTAGACTTAGATGGTATTGTACAGGCCCCCAGGGGGCTGCACCCCCTGAAGACACCCTCCATCATCTATCAAAACCACCCCTAACTGGCAGACATAATAAAGCCAGAACAGTACCTTTTACACAGCAAGGGCGGCTGCCCAGTTTGGGGAGCCTGCCAACTACTTGCATCACAATCATAAACACCTACACAATAGCTAACTAGGACACCTACATCGATGGAATGCCGACGAAGCAACGCCAGAACCTATAAGAGGGAAGGCCTTAATGAGGACAGGCCCTCTCTATTATCAGTCATACAGTGTGTGTATCCGGAGGCCCTGGTACAAGCTGTTATCATCAGGTGAGTCAGCAAGTGTTCAGATATCCTATACTTTGTAAAACCTACCCACAAACTTGTACACATAACTTGCATTATTATTCACATTTCCCTAAAAGGGACATACAATTTCATACATCACTGACCAATAAATACTTGGTCAGTAAACTACACCTTGTATTCGTAATTACACGCCTCTTCACATCCTAACACCCTTCCTGACTCTCGTCACGAGTAAGCGTGACAACAGTAGCCGGTAATCGCCTACTCAGGCTCCATTGTGTCTCTCACACTCGACCGCTGGCAGCACGCCGCCGGCATAGCTGACACAAGCAGGTCTGTTATATAATTCCTCCCGACCAGCTGGGAGTCCAGTACATTAACCTCGCTCAGAGGAGCATCCCCTAAGCGACGCTTACGTCTTCATAGGAGCACCCCCTAGCATTTAAACATCATACAACACTCTACACTGGTGAGCTTACCCAGTTACGGGAAGCTGCCCTCTCTAGAAATCACCGTCTAAATTGGTACACTAACACATATGTTTTAGACCCAACTACCCCCAACTAAGGGATCTAAAACAATTTGGTGGAGGCGCCGCTACTACGCACAGTAAGGTTAGGACTCATACAACGAGCCCTCGTAGTAGAAACGACCCCTACCGTACGCAGCCAAGCGAAATAGTGAAAAAAAAATTCTCAGACAGAAAGCATCATTCTTGCTTCACACTACCTACACAAGGGAAATTTTTGTCAAACGAACCCCCCAGCCCCCAGAGAGAATCAAAGATCTCGTACACATTTCTTCTTATACCCACCCTCAACTCAGAATGGCACCACATGTAGAGGCAACGGAGGTTATAAGCTATAGAGGAAATAGGGGTACGCCGATACTATTAACATTATTGCTAAGATGCCAGAGGCATATACAAAGCCGATAGACACAGATACGGGCACTCCAAACAAAAGTCAGGGCAATACAGGGCAAACAGCCATACACTCCGTCAGAGGGTAGGACAGCGCGATTGAGATGCGCACATAAGCACTTGAGGCACATACATGAACACCTCAATAGGATCCATGTCCAAAGAAACAGAAAATACGATCAATTAATCACCACACATGGTCCTGTAATAGATAATGCAACCCTCGAGAGAATGAGGGTGCACAACACAAGTTTACACACTCAATACAGGGAGCTCATTCGCGAACAAGCGTTTCTCCAACTGGCGGCCACAGAACTGTGTAGGACACAAGCACATTGACACAGCAGTTTGCCAACAGGCCATATGCCTCAATAGGCAGTACGCCCAAATTTGGGGCGAGTATAAGGAACTCCGGGCTAACTAGGCCATTTTTGAGTTCATGGCAGGCCACCAGCCCAGCCGAGAGAGGACATAAGCGTAGATACGCTCACGCGGCAATTTGCGAGGATGTCCCTCTCGCCATGTACTGCCACACAAGGGCAGGAGTCTACCGTGGCCACAGGCCAGAAAGCGGTCAGACTACACGCCACTACATCGCCAGGGCAAACACAGGTAATCACACGGCCTTTACCGCTAGTTCAAAGGGCAATTTTGCCAGGACGAAGGCGGGCACCGGCACGTGTATCCCAGGTGCAAATGCATAAGAGGGTGTTTCCTTCAGGCCCTCAGGATGCACAATACACACCCGCACACTCTGACCAGGCGCAAACACACAGTACACGGGGTATAAGAAAGGTCTTATTACCTACCCCACGAGACCGGTCAGTCAAAAATACACACACACCCGTAAACTCTACTAGGGTAGCGCGAAGCGCAATTAATCCCTCAGACATAACCACATTAAGGCCAACATCCAGGCACTACGGTGGAAGTAGGCCCAGGCTTACTTTGCTACAAACTCCTCCGGAAAATAGCAAAGAAGCACCTCGGTGGGTTTCAGGGGCCTACACCTTAGTGACAGGGCGAAGGTATCCACCTTGCCGAGCAAGGACGCTCGGACGGGGATAGCAACTTTCACCAGGAACACAACATAAACCAATGTCACTTGCACCACAATTATAGACACACAGAGACTCACGGACAAAAACTGCACATTTTCATGTATATTCAGTGGAACATGGCTAAGTCAAAAGGTATAACTCAACATTCTTCTTAGTTTTTTTCCCTGGCCCCTTGCATTTTTAGGCCATCAATGGTTTACAATCGTGATTAATTCAAGACATATTTCGGACAATGCCAAGTTTTAATATGCAAAGCCGAGCGGTAGCCAATTAGGCGAGCCACGCGGCTTAGGGCCGCAAAGAGCTATTCCGAACACAGCCTAAGCTTAGGCGGGTCTTTCTAATTAGAAATGACTAAGTGTTCTACGTTCCGGTCCCACAGTTTGATAGATTCTCTTGTGACGGGCGAGAGCCCTAATCGTAGGCAAGAATTAAGAATCTCAAACTATTTTTCAAAAATGGTAGATTCCCCTGAGACGTAACTAGATTACTGTAGTACTAACGTCGCCAAACAGGCGAATACTACACTCAGGTCCTACTTTTCATTTTTAAACATTTTTGATATTGCACACATCAAAAAAAGTTTTGCATCACCTCGGTTCCCAGATCTCCGGCATATAGACGTTGACTGTGTATATTGTATCCAAGATACAGTCCCTTTGACTGTTCATAGATGTCACTAAAACTGCTCAAAGATGTAAACAACCATGCATGAGCAGGGCCTATTAGACGGAGGGGGTACGACAGCCGATCAGTTCCAGTCATTCCACCAGGACGAAGGTACGCTGCTCATGTTGTCTGTAGTTCTACCATGCCTAGAAGGTCAATACCGCAGTTCGATCGCGTCCGCATTGTTACTTTGTGTCAAGAAGGGCTCTCAACAAGGGAAGTTTCCAGGCGTCTCAGAGTGAACCAAAGCGATGTTGTTCGGACATGGAGGAGGTACAGAGATACAGGAACTGTCGATGACAGGCCTCGCTCAGGCCGCCCAAGGGCTACTACTGTAGTGGATGACCGCTACTTACGGATTGCCGCTCGGAGGAACCCTGACAGCAATGCCACCATGTTGAATAATGCGTTTCGTTCAGCCACAGGACGTCGTGTTTCAACTCAAACTGTGCGCAATAGGCTGCATGATGCGCAACTTCACTCCCGACGTCCATGGCGAGGTCCAGCTTTGCAACCCCGACACCATGCAGCGCGGTACAGATGGGCCCAACAACATGCTGAATGGACCCCACGGAATTGGCATCACGTTCTCTTCACCGATGAGTGTCGCATATGCCTTCAACCAGACAATCGTCGGAGACGTGTTTGGAGGCACCCTGGTCAGGCTGAACGTCTTAGACACACTGTCCAGCGAGTGCAGCAAGGTGGTGGTTCCCTGATGTTTTGGGGTGGCATTATGTGGGGCCGACGTACGCCACTGGTGGTCATGGAAGGCTCCGAAACGGCTTTACGATACCTGAATGACATCCTCCGACCCATAGTGCAACCATATCGGCAGAATATTGGAGAGGCATTTGTCTTCATGGACGACAATTCTCGACCTCATCGTGCACATCTTGTGAATGCGTTCCTTCAAGATAACGACATCGCTCGACTACAGTGGCCAGCATGTTCGCCAGACATGAACCCTATCGAACATGCCTGGGATATGTTGAAAAGGGCTGTTTATGGACGTCTTGACCCACCAACCACTCTGAGAGATTTACGCCGAATTGTCGTTGAGGAGTGGGACAATTTGGACCAACAGTGTCTTGATGAACTTGTGGATAGTATGCCACGACGAATACAGGCATGCATCAATGCAAGAGGACGTGCTACTGGGTATTAGAGGTAGTGGTGTGTACTGCAATCTGGACCACAAATGCTGAAAGTCTAGCTGTATGATGGTACAACATGCAATGTGTGGGTCTCATGAGCAATAAAACGAGCTGAAATGTTGTTTGTGTTGATCTCTATTCCCTTTGTATTTAAAGGTTCCGGAACTCTTGGAACCGAGGTGATGCAAAACTTTTTTTGATGTGTGTATTTACGATACAATCTTTACAGACTACCGCCGCCTGGAAACCCGCTTTGATAAGCATAAAGCATTGCGCAGGCGGGATATAATATATTTTCTCTACTCTTTTCAAAGGGCTCTCTTAATTCGGAGCGTTGCATAACTCTTTTTTTTCTTTTGCCTCTTTCACTAATCCCGAGAAAGGAAAGTTAGCCAAGTTGAACTGTATGTATTTAATCCATAGGCATACGTGACACATTACACTGCCTATAACATGACTTTTTCTCGCCTCCATAACAGCACCCAAGCTAAAACACAAACACCATAGGGTGAAAATCCCAGACTTTGGGAAAGCCTACATATTTTTGGACGGCACACAGTTAACTCACATTGCCACATAACAAGTTAATACACTAACACAACTGGCCCGGACACACAGCCTAAAAGGGCAACAGGAATAATTACCCTGGTTAAAGGCGGTCTCCAACCCGCAACCTTCTGGATACCAGGAGTGCAAGGTCGGGTAATTATCCAATATGGAAGGACATAATAATAAAAGACAGTTCCACTAACGCATACACATACGAACAAAACAATCAAATCACCTCCGACACCTAGTCACCAAACACGCGACTAGCGGCCCGGAGACACTCGTGCATACACACAGCCAAGTGCCACTAAGAGGGACATATTCGACCCACGCTTACATTACCACAAAACTTGGGAACACAAATGTACTTAGCGGAAGGTTCTTTTACATTACGGAAAGCCCTACTCACAACTACAGAGAGAGCACTCAGGCTTAGACACACACACGTGCGGACACAGGAACATCGTCAAACAAGTAATAAGATAGCGCACACGTCAATGAAATTAGAGACTATCGCCGTCAGGGATAAGACACTCGTGACTGGGCGACCTTCACACATACAGACAGCAATATGCATGCAGCTCTGAAGGCGGGACACACGCCATCATTCACGCCAGGTCCAAAACCTTATAACTCCCAAAATTACAATACGAGGACCATTCCAAAAGACACAAACTTTTCACGCCAATGCGTACTTTCATCTGCGCATTTCAAATACACGATACGTGTGCCGTGGCATATACGGTACAAATATCGTGATACCAGAACCTTAAAGCAGGCGGATGCGAACTCGCGACCACACAACACACTCGTGCCAAAAACTAACTAAACAACGGTATTTTTGGCGCGAAAAACACAATCAAAAGCCACACTGGGGACAATCAAATCCCAACAGACAACGCAGACATAGAACACGGAGAATTACATGATCACGGGTCCGAATACCCAGAAAAAAATCGGACGCCATGAGAAACAAAAATCCACACGCCCAATTACACTAAAATTGGCCCCAGAAAAGTACACAAGTGGGTCAGACACATGTCTATAGGCAAAGGAGTTTTTTCTTTTCCTTCCTCTCTTTTTTCCCATACATAATGGAGCATAGATTCGCCCCAGAGTACTCGCTACAACAGCCTACCTCGGCATTGGCGACCCAGGAATTCCCAACAAGAGGGCGTAACGAAAATTCTAGGCCTCCAAGGGGATCTCAATAGACTTCCCAGACATGTATTACACATAGTTACACAAAGCAGAAGTCTTGCTGAAAGCAGTGTGCACATAACATCGGTTAGCAAAAACGGGACAGATTAGCACACTGGCACTCCAGGAATCTCAAGCAATGACAACATGCCGACATTCGCAAAAAGGCACGTTCCGACAGCCGACATACGTGACGTCAGAGCCTTCCTTTACACAAGCAATAACATTGACTTGCACATTCTAGAAGCATTCGTACACTAACATACCGTACACATGGATATTGGCACAGAATTCTGCAATGTTTCAATATGCCTGGCATTTAGCAATATGCAGATACTATGAGTCATATTATCTTAGGCCCATAGGAGCATGTTTACAAAGACGTTGACAGGCCACACCCACCTCCTGCCCAAACACGCGACACACGATAGGACTTAGGCTATAACAGCCCACCCGCCCGCGTGGTGTAACGGGACATAGTCACACTACGATCACTTACTACTTTAACATCATCACATGGGAGAACAGATTAGGTCGTGACGTTATAGCGTCACCATACTTTACTATCCCAAGGAGCGGATAGAAAACAGATTGACCAGATGAAGATGACAGGAGCACAGGTGGATAGGGCCAACCAGATAGCCAATATACCGCCTACAGGCTACTATAGTACCACCTTTCACCTTCCATAACCTTCCCACTTACAACATCAGCCAACACAGACACATAAACTACATGGCAAAATTTACATCGGGGTTGATAGACTTCATGCGTTTAAAGAGAGGGCTTACTACGCCCTTGCTCTCAATGCTAACACCTGAGTATTAGGGGTGTGTCGGAAAAACGACAATTAAGCGTAATGCGCATCTCCAAGTAGGAGATGAGGCCAAATTTATATACTAACGATTCTTTTTTATTAAATAATCCCGCATGAAAGGGACGTAGTATTATTATACACTGACCGACACCTATCCTTAAATGAGTGCGGGTATGCCTCATATCCAGACACATGCATGGAATATCCCGTCCACATACCAAGGGTTATTATTATTAAACCTGCATGACACTTTGTTAAAATTTTTGCAATCCCGGGAAATACCTACCCCCGTCCACTCATTGTAGAAGCATCCCAGCAGCATCACCGGCTCTAGGCCACCATTTACATGGAGCCCAAAGATGCGCAACCTCCTCCTACCTTGCTTTAAGCCTACTCAACAAATAACGCCCCCCGGATCCTAATAACAGGGAACCTAACGCCATAAACCCTACTAACGCCTCCATGAAAATTAACAAAGCATTAGAGCTGGAAGTCCGACAGAGCAAAGTAGACCTGAAGTAGTCTATGCACTTAGAAGTTTCTACAACCCCAGAACACTTTAAAAAAATTTACATTTTCTACACAATAAATTATTTACACAGGACACTTATTTTTATATATATATATATATATAAAAAGGAATCTGTGACACGCTGATTGATGATGACAGCGTAAGCTGAAGGGAAGAGGCACCACACAGAAGCAGAGCTGGGGAAGGCAATGATCAGACCTACCCCGGTTGGCTCACTGACCCAGACCAAAAAGACGAACTACGTAAGGTCGAAGCGCCGGTGACCTAGCACGGGCAAACGTCGGAGTCCCGGAAGGCCTAGCCTGCCCCCGGGACAAAGAAAAGTTACACCCACCATGTGCTACGGACATCGAAGCCAGACCTGCAGGGGAGACTTTCTGAGGATGGTGGGAGAAATAGCCAGCTCCACACCGGACTCAGGAGATGACCCTAGGGACGACCAAATTACGACTAGACTCTTAGTTTAGCATATAAGTAGAACTTCCAGGGCGGGGAGTTAGACTCCGCTCGCAGGAGTGAAGCAGGATCCTAGGGTTCAGCGGGACCAACCCTAGATCTGACAAGTCCTTGCCCCGCGAGGCGAAGGTGAAGACAACGAAATCAACAAATAATGAAGAATAAAATATAAATATATATGGAATGAACACGCTCATTCGGTCCTGCGCCCACATAAATGGCTGACAACGGGTCGCCAGAGCTTAAATGGTGACGCATCGGGCAGCCAGAGTTATTAAATGAGGAGCATTGCGAGCACTCAAAGGGGTTCAGTGGGCAAGCCCAACAATGCTGAATACAGCAAAGAATGACGAAGACGACATATGCAAATGCAACGGCAATGAACAGGCAAGTATAACGGGCAATGCGTTTGCTATTTTGGCACCGCAGCTGCCCGGCACTTTATTAATACTAGTTAGTAAGCATTAATATTAGTGTCGACAATTAGGATTAAGACGGAGGGGACTACGAGGCATTGTTGGGTTCCGGTCCCAACAATGTACTACAAGGGCACCCCCGCGAGAGAAATCGGACGGACAGACTCCATCTGAATTTTAGTATTTAAGTCACAGTGCCATTTTTAAGGTCACTTAGATGTAAGCAAATTCAACAAGCGCTGTTGCTAAAATAGGGCACAGCACATTTCGGCTTTAGAATAAGGTCCACTCGGCATGTATATACAGCATAGTTTTACATTTAAGGCATTTTTTTAAATTTAAGGATTTTTTTTAGATTAAGATAAAATCTTTCGGCACCTGGCGACTCAAATCCGTTGCCAGGGTAAGCCCGATAACACACTAGAATAAGTCAGATTTAGGCTAAATATTTCGGCACCCGGTAACTAAAATTCCGCTACCGGGGTAAGCCCGACAACATATTAAGATAAATAGTATTAAAATAACGCCGTTCGGCACCTGATGACCAACAAACCCGTCATCAGGGTAAGCCCGATAATACATTAAGTTAGATAACACATTAAGATAAATAGACTAAGGTCGAATATCTCGGCACCTGGTCACCAAAAATCGGTACCAGGGTAAGCCCGACAACACTAGGTTAAGGCAACATTTGGAGCCACTTTTTATATATACCTAAGATTAGTTTATAAATAGACATAAGGATAGTTGGTAGACAGGAGTAGACATACATATGGACAGTGGTATTAATTATATATATATATATATATGCTTGCTTTACAGCCATGAGCTCCAACGTGGGACACCCGCTCCCAATATAGGGTGCTCCATCATTATGGATATTTATTTTTGTCAGCATAGAGAGTGGCGCCAATATGGGCACTCTCCAGATTTTATATGACAAGGTCATTATTATCCTATGCTTACATATTGTGTTATATTTTCTTGCACCCCGCCAGGTATCGGTCCAGCGCCGACAACCGACCACAGGGTACATGCAACCGCTACCATGTAGCAACCATGTGTTGATCACCATGCTCATACTATCATGTTTTGCAGGCCAATACACAGGATAACAAGGGTGAACACCCTATACATATATGCTCAATGATCTCTTTTCTTTACCAACAGGTGGCGACATTGTATATAGCCCTTTGTAAATATTTTGCCCACGCCCATACACGTCTCACTAACCCCTACTCACATACACAATTTCCCCCCTCTACACACCTCAATAAATTTTTCTTACAGATAATAAATCCGCACCACGGGGGAGATATGCCTGTGGGATATACCCCACCGCAGGTCGGATCAACGTTTAATGGATATCTCACCTAATATGAGAGGTGACATACGGCCACACAACGCGGACTCCTCATGTAAAGGACGGGTTGTGCCGCCATGATAGTCGCGCCCACACACAGGGGGCAACGCTATTAGCATACGTTTTGTTGGAAATAATGACGATGAGGTACGGTACCACATACACTAGGGTAACAGAAATTTAGCGCGCTTAGTTAGTCCGTAAGATGGTTGTAAATTAGCACAAAGTAATGCGCCCACGGGCAGTTATTCTTCCATAAATGTATGGATAGTACTTCGCACCCCCACATTGTCTGCGGAGGGGATAAATGGTATTCACAAATCTTAATATATGCGCATATCAAAATTACATATTAAACAGTATACTCTCTACATTAATATCACATGTACACAATGATTATGCTTTTGTTTCTTTCATTTTCTTTCTTCTAACGTCCAAATTTGTGAAGGTGTTCCGTTTTATCCCAACACAATAAACATATTTTAAATATTCCCTTTAACTTATACCTTGGAACACCTATTTTTTTCTACTTCTTCTATCTTTCACATTGCAGGGAGCAATTTTTTCCCCAAGACAGAGCCGGACGGCACAATCACCCGTCCAGCCCTGGGTTTTTTCCTCACTGCACAACAATATATTACATAATGTTCAAAACCATGTATTTTTTTTTAACTTTTTCATATTGCAAATGTCAATTTATTTTCATGAACTGTTTTAAAATGTCAAATGTATATGTATATCCCAAAACCCACCCCTCTGAACACGAGCTGATCTCACATCTACACGACATCGCTACATCAACACGACATCACTACCTCTACACGACACAGAAGAAACAAAGAAGAGATACAAGGAGGATTCAACAATGACCTAATACATCGACACCCCAACTCCACGTTCCGTTCCCGTTCGCGGGGACGCGAACTAATCAGAGGAGGAGGCTTGTACAGGCCCCCAGGGGGCTGCACCCCCTGAAGACAACCTCCATAATCTATCAAAACCACCCCTAACTGGCAGACATAATAAAGCCAGAACAGTACCTTTTACACAGCAAGGGCGGCTGCCCAGTTTGGGGAGCCTGCCAACTACTTGCATCACAATCATAAACACCTACACAATAGCTAACTAGGACACCTACATCGATGGAATGCCGACGAAGCAACGCCAGAACCTATAAGAGGGAAGGCCTTAATGAGGACAGGCCCTCTCTATTATCAGTCATACAGTGTGTGTAGCCGGAGGCCCTGGTACAAGCTGTTATCATCAGGTGAGTCAGCAAGTGTTCAGATATCCTATATTTTGTAAAACCTACCCACAAACTTGTACACATAACTTGCATTATTATTCACATTTCCCTAAAAGGGACATACAATTTCATACATCACTGACCAATAAATACTTGGTCAGTAAACTACACCTTGTATTCGTAATTACACGCCTCTTCACATCCTAACACCCTTCCTGACTCTCGTCACGAGTAAGCGTGACAACAGTAGCCGGTAATCGCCTACTCAGGCTCCATTGTGTCTCTCACACTCGACCGCTGGCAGCACGCCGCCGGCATAGCTGACACAAGCAGGTCTGTTATATAATTCCTCCCGACCAGCTGGGAGTCCAGTACATTAACCTCGCTCAGAGGAGCATCCCCTAAGCGACGCTTACGTCTTCATAGGAGCACCCCCTAGCATTTAAACATCATACAACACTCTACACTGGTGAGCTTACCCAGTTACGGGAAGCTGCCCTCTCTAGAAATCACCTTCTAAATTGGTACACTAACACATATGTTTTAGACCCAACTACCCCCAACTAAGGGATCTAAAACAGTATGGACATGTAAAACGAATGGAGGAGAAGAGGATACCCAGGAGGATACACGAGACGAAGTGGGAAGGAAAGAGACCAAGAGGGAGATCGAGAGACAGGTGGCTGAAGGGGGTGGAAGAAAGCGTGAAGAAGAGAGGAGAAGACTGGAAAAGGGTGGAGGCTGAGAGATGGTGGGAAGACAGAAGACGTTGGAGAGGCTTGTGTTCCAAACAGACCCGGCCAGTGGCTGGAAACTGTGCAAGATGATGATGACCTCATCACGTTTTCAGTCATGACCAGCAATATGTTGCAATGCTGAGAGTGCTATCTTTTGACGCCCTTAAAGTTGCAATAGTGCTAAAAAGTAATCGTACAAAGAATGTAACTTGTATAAGAAGCTTCTTCAGTAAATTTGTTTTCCATTGTCCGTCACGTTTTGACGGGTTTCATCTAGTTAGTTATTAATATGCCTACTTGACAGTAAAGGGAATTCCTATAGTGGTCTATGAAAGGCTAGCTCAGTTATAGTATAAAAACATCGATATATATTACATTGATCACTGCGTACTGCAATGTGGGTTAATATATGAATAGCCATTGTGCAGAAATATAATGCCGGCTTTGCCGACTAGTTACAATACTTCAAATTAAAGCATATCATCAATTAAATACTGATACAAAGAATTTTAACATGTGGTTTGTGTTGCAATCAGTTGAAACCAGAGTTCGCATGAGCGTTTACCGTTCAGTATAAAAGTGTCATAGAGGAAAGTGTTGGGCAAAGTTACTCGGGAAGATCCATCACTTTTATCCAGAGATTGAAAAACAGTCTCTTAATAAATCATAATTGTTTTCAGCAAATATATGAATATTTTTACAACAAAGAACGACAACTTGAAGATGATTTATTGCAGAAATATCTGTAATGGCGCCTCCAAACCTTGAAGTAATCCGTATGTTATACTGGTATTCTACATGGTATTGCAAAACTCACTCCCACAAAAATATCCAGCAATCAAAGACCACCTCATTTCAACTTTAGGCAGACATTTCATTATTCTGGAAACGTGAACTCTTTGGGTGTGCTCAATGATCATATCAGTGCTGGTATGTGGAATACTTCATAATTTTAGGGAATAACTACTAATAATGAATTTCTTCAAAAGATGGAGACTTCTGCTGCATTATAAGACAATACAGATGGGCGACCTTTCAACTTCCAGTATGGCCAACACAATATTCTTTTCACATATTTTATTGAAGCCTTTTATATGGCTTTATGTACACACATCAAAAAAAGTTTTGCATCACCTCGGTTCCAAGAGTTCCGGAACCTTTAAATACAAAGGGAATAGAGATCAACACAAACAACATTTCAGCTCGTTTTATTGCTCATGAGACCCACACATTGCATGTTGTACCATCATACAGCTAGACTTTCAGCATTTGTGGTCCAGATTGCAGTACACACCACTACCTCTAATACCCAGTAGCACGTCCTCTTGCATTGATGCATGCCTGTATTCGTCGTGGCATACTATCCACAAGTTCATCAAGACACTGTTGGTCCAAATTGTCCCACTCCTCAACGACAATTCGGCGTAAATCTCTCAGAGTGGTTGGTGGGTCAAGACGTCCATAAACAGCCCTTTTCAACATATCCCAGGCATGTTCGATAGGGTTCATGTCTGGCGAACATGCTGGCCACTGTAGTCGAGCGATGTCGTTATCTTGAAGGAACGCATTCACAAGATGTGCACGATGAGGTCGAGAATTGTCGTCCATGAAGACAAATGCCTCTCCAATATTCTGCCGATATGGTTGCACTATGGGTCGGAGGATGTCATTCAGGTATCGTAAAGCCGTTTCGGAGCCTTCCATGACCACCAGTGGCGTACGTCGGCCCCACATAATGCCACCCCAAAACATCAGGGAACCACCACCTTGCTGCACTCGCTGGACAGTGTGTCTAAGACGTTCAGCCTGACCAGGGTGCCTCCAAACACGTCTCCGACGATTGTCTGGTTGAAGGCATATGCGACACTCATCGGTGAAGAGAACGTGATGCCAATTCTGTGGGGTCCATTCAGCATGTTGTTGGGCCCATCTGTACCGCGCTGCATGGTGTCGGGGTTGCAAAGCTGGACCTCGCCATGGACGTCGGGAGTGAAGTTGCGCATCATGCAGCCTATTGCGCACAGTTTGAGTTGAAACACGACGTCCTGTGGCTGAACGAAACGCATTATTCAACATGGTGGCATTGCTGTCAGGGTTCCTCCGAGCGGCAATCCGTAAGTAGCGGTCATCCACTACAGTAGTAGCCCTTGGGCGGCCTGTCATCGACAGTTCCTGTATCTCTGTACCTCCTCCATGTCCGAACAACATCGCTTTGGTTCACTCTGAGACGCCTGGAAACTTCCCTTGTTGAGAGCCCTTCTTGACACAAAGTAACAATGCGGACGCGATCGAACTGCGGTATTGACCTTCTAGGCATGGTAGAACTACAGACAACATGAGCAGCGTACCTTCGTCCTGGTGGAATGACTGGAACTGATCGGCTGTCGTACCCCCTTCGTCTAATAGGCCCTGCTCATGCATGGTTGTTTACATCTTTGAGCAGTTTTAGTGACATCTATGAACAGTCACAGGGACTGTATCTTTGATACAATATACACAGTCAACGTCTATATGCCGGAGATCTGGGAACCGAGGTGATGCAAAACTTTTTTTGATGTGTGTATTTGACCATACTGAATGTTCTATTCATACAAATGTCATTCTGTTAAAGAAAACTTTGGTGAATAGCTCCTCTTTGAATGGTCATTCCTGTTGAGCAATTCTTTAAAATGTGACTGCAATGAGGATTCGAACCTAAATCTCCTCCTGCCTGATGTAAACTTGGCCATATCTCGACCACGACACATTCCAGAGTTCTAGATGAAGCAAGCGCAGGAGCCAATTCCTGGATATCATAACTTTAATTCGCATAATATACCAGAGCCATCTGTGTTCTTTTTGATAGCTGTCATTTCTAGGATTCAACAAAGCCATGTCAGTTTCCATCAATGGTGTACAGGTAGTCCTGGCGTCTTCTGGTGTGGCTGCATTGGTGTAAGACACTGAACGCACCAGTCTGATCAGCAAGATATTGAAGTTTGAATCCCTACTGTCTTGCTCAACAGTCAAGGTAAAGATAAGTTTCTTCCTCATCTAAAATTCCAGTGGAGGTTCCAGCCTGTCTCTTCTATACCTTTGGCAGTTGAACTTTCTCCATTGACTTTAGAAAGTGTCTCCCATAGAATGTGCCCCTCAGGGGCTCACAACTTGTGGGACGTGGGTCGGCGACCACGGGACTCCAGCTGAGTCCGGCATTGCTTCCACTTACTTGTATCAGGCTCCTTTCAGTTATCTTTCCTGTCGGCCTCCCTTGGTCAACACTTGTTGTCTTCCAACCCCGACGGTAGTTGAGTACCCGTGGCCTAGGGAGTCTTTCAATTTCCTGCCTTAATTGGCCCTGTCTACCTTCGGGTGTGGCGAACCCATCGTACAGATAGCCTAAATATGATAGTATGTGAGCCGAGGCCTCGGGTGGAGATAGACGATTCACGCCCCGACCCAGATCACTGGAACCGGGAAATGAAGTAGAAGAACATGCACTCTATTGTACTTCCCTAGCCCTGCTTCAAGCTTAAAAAACTCTTAGAAGCAGAGGCTTCTCATCAATAGAGTTCCATCTGAATTATAGCAGAAATTTTAGCAAAAGTATAATGCCAATATCATGAAAGCCTCAGGCCAATCATCCTTCAATAGTGGCAATTCCTGTTCTTATACTTAATTTGCACATGCCAAATGAAGCCCAGTGGTGTGATTCTAACATTAAATGCCAATCATCTTCCATCGGCAGCAATTCTGTGTTTATTCTTTCCATGTATACCTGCCACATGGAGCCCAGCAGTCAAGAGTTCTAAAGAGTATGATGCGCTGCGTTTCGACAAGACTTGTCCATTGTAAATACCCTGCGTTTCTGTGGCAAAAAAAAAATCAAATCCTGGGCACACACTGGAAGATCCACACAATATTTAGTGGGAAGAGGATTTACCAATTTCTTGTATAATTGAGATCTTGAAGAAATTATCAAAATTTATAATTTGCTCCCGCAAAAGATCAGCATCTACAGAGTCTCCAATTTCTATTTAACACTACTAAAGACTGACATGAGCCACATACATGCCAACCTTGGGAACTCAACATAGGAGGATAGACTGATCTTAGGCACAATTGGTGAAAATGCATATATCACAACCTGAACCCAGTCACCTGGCAATAAAGACAATATTTATACATAATGCAACCAGTCGATCAAATAATGTGAAAAATATCAAATTTACTGAAAAGTAGCCCATTTAATTAGTTGGGCTATACTGATTAAAATTAGAACTATTTCATCTTCATTTTTAAAAATATGTGTATCAAGTAAGTTTTAATATGCCATGCTTCAAATCAAAATATTTTGGATGATCGCACTCCGAGTTTATAGCTATTGCTAGAACAAAGAATGAGGAAGGCTATAGAAAATAAGGCGAACAGGATCCTGTGTATGCTAGGTGCCTTTAAAAAATACCCATGTAACTGTCGTAACTTCCAACTTTAACATGCTTTTCTGAAAGTTGATAGTTCTTATCAATTTATACTTTTTAACTGAAAGAGTATAAATTGATAGTTTGTACAGGCAACACAAATCGGTCTCTTATGGCCATGCGTAATCAACATGTTTTGAGCTTTCCTCCTAGCACAAATAGTTGATAATTTGCAAGGACTGTTGTAATTCCTGTTCCTCCGACCATGTACGTTGCTTTGGTTTCTTCTCGTCTTCCTCAAATCCCGTTGTGGACAATATGCCTGTTCACATTTCATATAGTAGATCTTTCATTTTGTTTTGCAGAAATTTGGGGATTCCTGTTCTTCTTCTTTCCAATTGGCCCAAAAATTGAATTTGTCACATTTTCAATGTATCGGTACGTTTAGAAATGTATTTATATTTCAGTGTATTCCATTTTTAATTCTGAACCAAAGAATTTTTCTTTCCTTACTCTCTAATATGCCGGCCCCGTGGTGTTGGGGTAGCGTGCCTGCCTCTCACCCGGCTCCATCAGATTTTAGAAACTGACGCGAGGGCTGTAACGGGGTGCACTCAGCCTCGTGAGGACAATTGAGTAGCTGTCTGACAGTGAGGCAGCACTCCAATCATAAAAACCAAGATTAAAGTCCGAGAGGACCCGATGCGCTGATCACGCGTCACCCCAATATCTGCAGACCAAATGGCTGGGCAGCTGTCACTTGGTAGGCCTAGGCCCTTCACAGACTAGTGCCAGGGGATATTATCATTATATAATCCCCAATTGTTCCTTTAACGACTAATGTTGTAGATTGAGTTGGTTTCTTCTCATCTTCCTCAAAACCCCTTGTGTGAACAATATGCCTATTTACATTTACAATTGTAGATTTGTTTGTACCACTAGTAAGTTTGTTTTTCAGAAATTTGTAGATTCCATGTCCTGTGGTTCAGATTCCACGTAAAAAGGAGGTCCCGTGGCTCATGATCTCGAGATTAACGGTCATGTTAAACTACAAGCTTGCTTTTTTTTTGTTTAGTAATGGTGAATTTTACTGTCCCACGACAATCATTGTTATGCACATTCTTTGTGTTTAAAAGCAATTTTCATTTTCTGTACCCTTGATGTTACATATTTATTTTCATAGCAAATTTCCAGTGATCCATGCATCAGAGATGTCTTTGGCTATTAGTGCTATATCATCAGCAAATGTTAGACAATTTCAATACCCTTAATCTTTGGCCCTAGTCAGTGAGATAATGCACCTGCTTTTCATCATTCTCCAACAATCTTCTCAAGAGCACAATTGACATAAGCTTGATGGACACATGTGTTTATTTCAAACGCCTAACTAAATCCACCCAGAAACTATATTTTAGCTTTTGTTTTGGTAAGTCTTTGTTAATAATTGTTTTTGGTAAAGTCCAAATTGTTAAAATATATAATAAGTGAGATGTAATCTATACTATCTTTTTTTTTTTTTAAATCAACAAATGTGATGAACATTTTTGTTAGTTGTATTACATAAATATTGTATACTATCAAATTTAGAATTTGTTCTACACATGACTTACCTTTCTGAATCCACCGTGGTATTCACCGAATTGGTAGTCCTGTTGATGTTCTGCACGGTTTAGGAACTTCTCTGTACGTGATCTGAAGAAGAGGACAGCTCGATAATTGTTTCGATCAGTTTTACTTCCTTTTTTGTGTATGGGCTGTATTATTGCCAGTTTCCAGTGGGGATATTCTTCAGTTGCCAAATGTCCAACATAATTCTGTGAAGCTTTATGATTCAAGTTACTCCTACTTCTTTCCATACACTAGTTTAGCAGTTATTGTATCTTTCCCTGATGCATTATTATTTTTTAAGTGATTGAATGATTTCCTTAATATCCGGGACAGTCAGTGGAGTTGAATCTTTATTAATTAGTTTTGTAAAAATTGACTAACTTTTCTTGAGTAATTTAGAAAAGTATACTCGGAGCATTTTATAATTAGCATAGTTGGTATAAGCCATTTCTCTGTTATTATTGACAAAATGAAGTGGTGATGGAGAATATTTAGTTAAATTTCATTTGAAAGTTCTATTTTTGTGATTTATGTTGCTTACAGTCATCTTTGATAGATTGTAATTTTATATCTTCACTTCGCTTATGAACTTTTCTTATTAATTTTGTAACTGCCTTTCAACATTTTAATTTACACACAATGTGCATAAGTAAAGAACAGAGTTTAAGTCTCTGCGTTTGCATGTCCTTATATGCTATCTGTCACATGGGCCATTACAAAGTATGCACACGCGCAGTGCATCTGGTTGATGATTATGTCCTCATGCAGATCCGATGGTGGAAACCATGGACTGCGAAGAGTGTCAAGATGTCTTAACTCATAGGAAACTTGCATACAGTCCTGCGACGTCATAGCATCCGTCGTGTAAAATTCAACCCAAATGTAATTTCATTTTGAAGTTCTTGAAAGTGGTTGGAGTTTTAGTGGATGACCAAATATGCCAGGTTTGTTGTCTAAATTTGCATTAACTTCTCGCATCCCTCTGTCCACCAAGGTGGTTTTCTTGATTCTTGTTAATGGTGCTAAGTTTTTGTCTGTTTGTAAGAGTCCTGCTCGAAGTTGTGGCCAATTTTGTGGATTTAGCCTACTTCACACATATTTTAAAGGTTACACATACCGGTACTCTAAAACACCTACTTCAGACCATTTCTCATGGATTAGGAGAAAATGAAAGCTCAATATGGCTAAATTAACAGTTTTGAAATAGGGGAGTACAATGCTCTTAAAAATAAAATAATCCATTGCGAACTTCATATTGCAAAAGGCCCTGGAAATTGAAACTAATTAAATCATAATTAACATACAAGGATAGCCTCTAAGCTACAATAATCCAAAGAAGAATTGGTTCTTCTCTTTCCCCATGATTAGAATTGCTAGAATTATGACATTACCTTGTGTAATTGGGGCAGATCTTGATGTTCTGCACCTTAAAACAAACAATCACCATAGACTCATGGTTAAGTCCTTACAATGCTCTCAGAGAAGACAATCAACATTCTGAAGAATAGAATGAATGACAGAAAGTTCATGGGATTATTACTTTACTTCTCAATTGGTACAGTACCATAAATATTCAGTTCTCAACCACTTGGAAACCTTCATTCTTCATCTAATTGTACTCAGAGTCAGTGATATAATTGAACACTACCAGCAGATTGGTTCTATCATACAATCAATAGATTAGATGTTCAAAGTACACTCAGCAAAATACCAAAACATATTAACATACATATCCACTTAAGTAATCGGAGGAGGTACAGGAACAGTTGGACGTGTGGGAAGGAATAATACAAGGATATGGGATGAAATTTAGCATAAATAAGACTGAGATGGTGATCACAACAAGGAAGAAGGAAAGAACCACAACGGGAATAACAATTGGTGGGGAACAGCTTAAGAAAGTGGAGAGTTTCAAGTATCAAATGAGCGGGGGAGACAGGCAGAAGCATTCCGGAGGAGTGTGAGAAGCATGTTATGGAGCAAGGATGTCCCTCAGAACAGCAAAAAGATCATACATCGGACGTACTATGTCCCTATCCTGACTTATGCCTCGGAGACATGGGTTATGAAGGGAAGGGAGGAGAGCAAAATACAGGCCAATGAGATGAGGTTCTTGAGAAGCAGTATTGGAGCTACAAAGATGGACAGAATAAGAAATGAGAGGACCAGAGAATTAATGAAGGAGGAACCATTACAGGATGGTATAGAGAAATCTAGACTTAGATGGTATGGACATGAAAAAACGAATGGAGGAGAAGAGGATACCCAGGAGGATACACGAGACGAAGTGGGAAGACAGGAAGATGTTGGAGAGGCTTGTGTTCCAAACAGACCCGACCAGTGGCTGGAAACTGTGCAAGATGATGATGATGACATAAGTAATCATGACATAGCAAAAATATTAAAATTGAATTACAGCAGTAGGCCTACTGACTAGCCCAGGGGCGTCCAGCCTTTCCACACTCTGCGTGCTAGCTATGCTGCCCTACATGCTGGCAGGCTGCCTCCTCCCTCTCTTGACTGTCAGCGTTGCGACAGTTCTTCACTGTGTTTGACCAAGTCAAGTTGGGATCGCTAGCCCACCAGACGCAAATGTAAACAAACTATTTGTCCAATGTGTTGGTTGACCAACATGTCTACATTGCGTTTCACGCATTTCTCTGCATACCGGTACTTGAAGATTACGTGCTTAGCATTAAAACGTCATAAATATTAATAAGGTATCATGAAACTCATTTAAGGCATTACAATTTCGGTCACATTGCTATTTTCCCCTTGTTTTAGTTTTGTTTCAATTGGTTTTCATATTTACAATATACTCAATATCATTTGATGTTTGACCGATAAACCACAATGCAGAGAAGGCAGTACAGGAGGGAGTGAGACAGAAACGCAAGCGAAAGAGTGACATATAGCCTTCCCCCACCATCGCTGCAAGGTCGTCCGCACCAGAATCATGTCAGCGCACCCGGTGTGCTGTATGGACACCCCTCAACTAGCCTATGATTGATGAACTTTACATACAGTGCATCTGTGCAGAGTTACTAGACACCCTCCCCGATACTCCTGGGTAAGAATAAAAATAGATTCCAGTAAAGGTGCTTGCACCATAACATATGTGCAAATTTTTTTTAAAAGACTATTAACGAGGGATAAATAGTGAGCTTCGGTATTTAAAACTGGGGAATATTTTACCATAGGAGTCCCCCGGAAGAAAGAAGAAAAATCAGTCAGTTTGACTCATAGAGTCACCCATTTTTCCGTATTGACTTGCTATAATAATCAAAAGATTTCTTTAGTTCCGCCTTGTCAATACAATTTATTCAAATTTTTGAGATATAATCACATGTCACTTAATTTACATCGGTACACGTTTCGATGCGTATTTGCATTGGCATCATCAGCCTTTCAATGTATTGGCAGCACTTAAAATTCACTTTGTACATTGGATGTGATAAAATGTTAACATAAAAACACACTCAAATCACTTATACACTAAATCACCTTAAAAGTTTCTAAAAGTGATTTTTAAGTGCTGCCAATACATTGAAAGGCTGATGATGATGCCAATAGGCATCAAAACATGTACCGATGAAAATTAAGTGACATGTGATTATATCACAAAAATCTGAAAAAATTGTATCGACTAGTCGGAACTAAAGAAATCTTCTGATTACAATAAAGAAATGGTGTATTGCACTGAGACAAATTAGTGAACTAACAGATCATAATTTCTCTTACTTTGTGTTTCTTTAATTGCCTCCTACAAGGCGGACCAGGTTTGCTTCCCAGTCAATGCATATGGAATTTTCGAGGTGAAATATCAGTTATATCCAGTGGTCTGGATGCCATGTAAAATGTAGGTCCCATGGTATATGATTGCGAGATTAATGGTTGCCGTAAAACTACAAGCTTCTTTCCTAGTCTCCTTAAGTGGAGGAGTTTTGAAAATTTCATATCACAGACCTACCATGTTCTAAGCTTCAACTAGATGTCAATGGGAGCAATATCTTGTTGATTAACAAATTCACAAAGAAATTTGATAAAAAGGTCCAGCTAGTTCAAAACAGTTACCAGCGTTTCGCCCCAGTATACCATTGGGCTCGTCAGTTGGTATGGTACACCTCACCAAGACGCGTGGCCAGCACATATCTTGTTGACTCATTAGGGGCTTTGCGACATCAAGGTCATGTAGCCCCGTATACTTAGGTGTGTGTAGAATTTGTCTGATAACCGGTGTCACTGCGATGTCTGTACCAGTGTGTGTATTTTTATATTTGAGGTAGGATTTGGGTAGGAAGTGGCCATGGCCTTAAGCTAGTTACCATCCCGACTTTTGCCTGGAGTTGAAGATGGGGAACCACGGAAAACTATTTCCAGGATGGCTGAGGTAGGAATAGAATCCGCCTCTTCTCAGTTTTGCCTCACAAGGTTGAGTGTACCCTTTTCCAGTCCTCAGACCAGAATTAAATTTCTTGTCAGAGCCAGGAATTGAACTCGGGCTTTCGCGTTGGCAGCCAAGAATGCTAACCACTGCACAACGGGGCGAACGAGCAATATCTTACGGACTGTACTGGTATTCTCAATTACAATAAGAAACATCATGGAAAGCTTTCATATTTGAAACTAAATCCAAATGAATGATACCGGTACCAGGATATGCCGGCAAACATGATATTCGACATAATTAATGAAGAGTCGTAAAGCTTATCACTTTTATAATTGCAATACCCTGCCTACTGCAGACGACAGCAATTAACTGTTACAGTGGAATGAGATAATAAATGGCTGAGAGGACGACCGAGGCAGCGTTGACTTGAAAATCCCTGGTCTCCACCCAGATCAAGCATACAATTGCACCAAGTGGCTACTAAGAGACAGAGTAGTGGCTACCGTTTTTGCATGGGACAAATGCTGAGGAAGAAGACTGGAAGGGAGATGATATGATGATGATAATTGTTGTTTTAAGGGGCCTAATATCTAGGTTATCGGCCCCTAATGGTCTGGGTGAAAGCGAAAATGACAATGAAGTGGAAACCAGAACGAAAATTAAGCGAGACGTGAAATACTTACAAAAAGGAACTCATTGAAACTACTCACACAATAGAGAGAGGTAATACTTACAAAAGGGAATTTAGAACGAAGATACTCACAAAAGGAATAGATTGAAAAATACGCACAAAATGTAGTTTAGGTTCAAAATACGTACAAAATGCAATGTAGAGTCAAAATACTTACAAAATGCAATTGAAAATACACAAGAAGTATAACACAATTTTCACTCGCCAAATCAATACTTTACTTTACTAAAAATACTATAGATACATGTTTCGGAAACTTGATATGTTTCCTTCTTCAGCCCATATGTTGGTGTGAAACATCATATGACATCGAAATCCTAACCAAAATTAAAATACAGTTCGTACCTTCTCTCTTGTTCTTCTTTTGTTGAGCCTGTGTCATTAGACATATTAATGTCAACCATGGAATAAGCACTTATTATTTGAAGTGATGAATGAGTTACGTGGAAACGTTAAATATTTATTCCTTGTAAGGATGATTGGGTGTGGCGTCAAGAAATGTTGATCAAGTCAGGATATATGTAGGAATTAATCCATTACGGCGGGGGTTGAGGAGGCAGTTTGGTTTTTTTTTTCGTTATTTAAATGATCGGCTAATGTATCAAATAATACGTTAGTCTCAAAGTTAATCTCGTTCAGATTATTGAATTCATTAGATCTCTGTGTTGATATGAATATTTTCCAAAACATTCATATAGCTGCCCTTCGATGCATAATGCAAAATTTTGACATCATTATTTATGTCCCGCACTCGTTATGCTGAGCATGTTTCGGCCATAACGCACAGGAAGTTCTCAGCCATGGCGGTACATATGGAGAAACGGGACATAAGTTCACGGACATAAATAATGATGTCAAAATTTTGCATTACGCATCGAAAGGCAGCTATATGAATGTTTTGGAAAATATTCATATCAACACTTATCAGAGATCTAATGAATGCAATAATCTGAACGAGATTAACTTTGAGACTAACGTATTATTTGATACATTAGCAGATCATTTAAATAACAAAAAAAGAAAACTGCCTCCTCAACCCCCGCCGTAATAGATTAATTCCTACATATATCCTGGCTTCATCAAAATTTCTTGACGCCACACCCAATCATCCTTACAAGGAATAAATATTTAACGTTTCCATGTAACTCATTCATCACTTCAAATAATAAGTGCTTATTCCATGGTTGACATTAATATGTCTAATGACACAGGCTCAACAAAAGAACAAGAGAGAAAGTACGAACTGTATTTTTATTTTGGTTAGGATTTCGATGTCATATGATGTTTCACACCAACATATGGGCTGAAGAAGGAAACATATCAAGTTTCCAAAACATGTACCTATAGTATTTTTAGTTAAGTATTGATTTGGCGAGTGAAAATTGTGTTATACTTCTTGTAAACATGGTCAATACGGAACCTGGAACGAGTGCGAAAATACACAATGCAATTCAGATTGAAAAACTCCTATTTCAAATCCAAAATATTCACAAAGTGCAATTGAAATTGAAAATGCTTACGAAATGCAATTGAAATTGAAAATGCTTACAAAATATACGGTAGATTCAAACTACTCAATTGGATAGACAATACTTACAAAATGCAATTTAGATTCAAAATACTTACAAAATGTAATTTAGATTCAAAATACCCACAAAATGCAATTGAGAATCAAAATACTTGCAAAATGCCGACCATACAAAATGCAATTTAGATTGAAAATACTTGCAAAAAGCGGTTACGAAGGGAGATGATATATAGAGCCACCCAAATAGGATAACCAACTGAAAATTTTCAAATATAGCACATTTCTATGCAAAAATGCTGACTTCTTTCAAAAAAGTCTGAAAGGAGGGGGGGGGGGGAAATCATGTTCAAAAATAGGTTTTGCTGCCTGGAATGGGAACGGACACAAGAATCATGGGGAAAAGGCCTTGAAACATACTTTATTAAGGGTGGTATTTCCAAAATAAATAATATGTCACATATCCCTTGTCCTCGACAGACATATGTTCAAAAGTTCCGAAATAGTTTCAATATTCTGACACTTGTGAAATAAAAAAGGAAATTTATTGATAAAGTGTTCTGTCATTCTCCAAAGATGAAATTCCAGCATAATTCTTGACATTGAATTGGTTGAATACATGGTACTCGCCTTTTTATAGTAACATGGAGTTGATAATAAAAGGATGCGTTTGGTGTAAAGCCTAAGGGACAATATCAGCCACCTTGTTAGGAAATAATGTTGACATTAAAAAAGTAAAAATACCTGCCGGACATGCAAACAAAGCATGTCTGGCAAAAGGGTCATTCCATGTCAAATCATCACAGTTCCCAACCCGGCCATCTCAGATTTACATGAAATTTGGTAAAAAGGTAAAATACATGAAGTTTTACACACACGCAAAATTTTACCCCTCAGTGATTTACGATATTCATTCAGCAGGGTTGTAAACATGTTAAGAAATTTAAAACTTTCTCTCCTGTGCTCTTCAAAAATGAATCATAACTTTACTTCTAATTGAGGTAGAACCTTTATGTTGGTCTTATTTTGAAGCTAAAGAGACATAGTTTCCATTAAAAGTTGTTACATTTTAAAGATAATGATTTTTCATCACCTTTGACCTTGAGTGTATCTTTAATTCCATTGGATAAAAATAATGATAAAACAGCTAAATGCATTCTCTCTTTGGTATAAATGTCATTTTGAGATGGCTTTGGGAACACGAGTAAAAAAATCATGAAAACATCATACTTCATATTCAATTGAATAACTTAATATTTATGTATGGAAATTACCTGATAGGATGAAATTTAATGCTGTATATAACTCAGGAAAACTTATCAAAAAACAAGTTAGTGCTTCTTGCGAACTTTGAAGTGTCCATAGCAGTTAATGAGTAACTTTCCTGTTGTCCTTGAAAAGTGAAATGTATTTGTTTGGGAATATATTTCAATCTTTTGTTGCAGTAAGATTCAAAGCTTCTTGTGTGATAAAATTGATAATGTACCAAGTATTTAGTCTGAATGATATCCGACAATATATTATATTCCTGGGGATTCCTTTTTTGGAATGGGTGTTGCAATCATCGACGTCACCATGATCATCATTACAACTTTCCAGCACTACTGCAATTTAGTAAATCGAAAATCAATTCTTTCTGAAACTAAGACTCTGTATTAGATTTAGGGAATAGTTTTCTGTCTGCTCACTGGGGACACTGCTCAAAATAATCTGGGAATCAGACAAGACATCAAAACTCATGTAAGCATACTAATACCAGATCTGTATTTCATTCAGAAATGACTGGCTGCGTGGCTCAGCGGTACAAACGAGCTTGCTGTTCCCAAGGTTGCAGGATCGAATCCTGGCACAATCAGCTGGCATTTGAGGGTGCGCAAATGCAAGGGAGCCATATCAGTAGATTTACTGGCACGTTAAAGATCCCCTTCAGGAGAATATTCCGGCACCCCGGCTTCTCTAACAGCCACAGTAGTTAAAAGGGACATAAGAACAATATCATTAACATTCAGAAATTAGTTACAGTACAATATGCTGTCAGATATAAAAAGGATATTTTTGTTACTGACTCAAGGCGACATATGGCAATGAGTGCAAGTGTGGTACAGCACCTATCCTCCAGTATGAAGTAGGGTCTCCCCAAATGGCCAATAAACTGGTGCACACCCACGTGGCATGGACATGATGAGCTGTTGTTGCCACTCTGCCAAAAGGGCAGTCTCCAGCTTTGCAGGAGTTATACGACGTGCTGGTCTAGCTGTAATGGGTTGCCCTAATGCATTCCAGATGAGCTCAATTAAACTTAAGTCTGGAAAGCAAGCTGGACATGGCAGCTGCTCGATATCCTCCTTATCCAGCATGATGTCCACAAACCCAATTCTGTGTGGACAAGCATTATCATCCATGAAACAGAAATAATCACCAATCACATCAGCATAAGGCACAACAAAAGGTCCATATGTCCACCAACACTGATTCCTGTCCACACCCCAAGTCCACTACCATTTCTGTTACTCATACCACAGTATAGATATCATTACAGTATGGACACTTGGGCAAAACCGGAAGAACGGATTTTCAAAAAAACAATTGATAAGGAGCAGCACCAATTCACCTGTAAGCTGCTTGGTAGCACCACTTATGGACAAACACATGATAAACAGCTGGGTGCTCAATGTATATTTTATGTAATTTATTTAACTCTATTTCAACACACTAGCTCTCTTTATAATCAGATACTGTATTTTAAGAAAATAAATAACAAGAGAATAGAAAGTGTTAATATTACTAAGAAGTGTGTAATTTAATGTTTAACACCACATTCCTTCAGTCCTGTAGTTTCGCATTGTGATTGCATTGTAATGATGAAAGGTTATATGTTTTAAATTATTCAAATAACACGATATATTGAAAAGTGTGGGGGAAAAGTGGTTTTTGTTTTGTGAATTAATGGATACGTGTTTGAGGGACTGATATTTCATGGGTATTAACACCAGAATCATTCGGTGTAACGTTTGATATTTGTATTTATCGCTCAAATGCCCGAGGAAACCAGAATGCTGATATGTCCGGTGTGATAAGAACTGCGCAAAAAATTACCGCACAGATGTTGGTTTCCCACATTTCTGCTATTGGTTAAATTCTTCTTCCTCTTCAAGTGACTTGTCCTCCAAGAACTTTGGCGATCAGTAGCATAATCTGCTGTGTGTCCATAGCTGTTCTAAACAGTGACACTGTATTAAGTCCAAACCACTGGCTTAAATTCTTTAGCCAGGATATTCGTCTGCGTCCTGGACCCCTAATGCCATCAATCTTCCCTTTGATAATTAATTGCAAGAGGTGGTATTTGTTGTTGCGCATGAAATGACCAAAGTATTCTAGTTTTCTCCTTTTGATAATACAGTACTGAGAATTTCCAAGTCTTAGTTCATACGCCGCAGTACTTCCACAATTGTGACTTTAGCTGTCCATGATTGCAAAATTATATTTCTGAGTTGTTTTTAACAATTACAAGCAATGTTTTCTTGAGACAAAATCGACAGGTCGCACTCAATAATGAGGTTGCTCTCTCGCGGATACATGGTGAACAGTCGCCGTCATGCGTGTGGTGCCTCCGGTGACGGCCGTTTCAAAACCATGACGGAAAAATTACATGGTAAAGGCCTGATGTGTCCATACTGTATATGATTACTATATTGTGCTCATACTGATACTGACATTATATCTTGCCAGGTCCCCTAATTATATTGAACACTATATTTTGAAGGAATTGCATTTTCTTATAGCCTAGGATGTTGAGCATTTCATTTAGCAATAATAGAGCTTTTAAAATGCCAGATTCAATGAAATCACTTTCACTGAAAGGTTGACCGCAAATAACAGCATTTCTAGTTCATTCAATTCACCCATATTTTATACAATTTCAGGAATTTTTCCTTCTTGGGAATTGAGTAGTATCCTATATTCATGAGCAGGAAGACCAGAGTTAAACAGAACATGCGACCAAATGATGACATTTAAAACTATATTGTACAATAATACAAAGAAGGACTAAGTTTCAATACACTTAAAACATAGCAACAGCCGAGACTGAACTACCATACATAAAGACGTACATTTTTAGTCTAGTTCTCCTTTGATGAATGTGATAGCTGCCATGACACTTCTGGATATCCTAAGCTCAATTCTTGTGCACAGGCCTTACCTGTATTGAAATAGTTTTCTTGGCTGACCTGTGAGTCAATTTAGACATTTCATTTCCCCTGAAACCAACTCTCAACTGGTAATTTGCTGAGATGAATATTATCATCTAATGACACACATGGGGTCTGTTAAACTGATCTGGAGATCTCTAATCCACAGAGGCACCTAGTGTGTTGATGAGTAGCAGCTGACACTTGAAAGTTTGATAGAGTACTGTCTTAAAGATATACAAATTTAGGCAAATTGCTTTTACATTCAAACCCAAATTTAATATTTGCCTGGGCCTTTAAAACAAGTTAGATAAAATGCTATTTGTGCGCCTGGAACCTTTAAAATCCACACCGAATGTAGCAAAAACTTACAATATGGGTATACAGCATATACTTTTAAAGGTCCAATAGCACGAGCAGTATCTTATCTAACCACCCAATCAGGGTGTTTTTCGATGCAGTATACATACTTTTTAAGGTCCAGTATCTTATCAAACCCCCAATCAGGATGTTCCTTGATTTGAGGTACAAAATGTTTGGTCCCAATGCAAATACTAAACAGACTTCACAGTATTAGGAAACAATTTCATTGCAAACTACTTCTTAATAGTTTGCGATATTTTACTGAAGAGTTGTCACTGAAGACTGGTCACTCGCACTCGTGGTCCCCACGATTGAACTCTTAGCATCTCACGCCCCAAGCTTCAAGGCCAATTTCTGAGTTTCTTCGTTCAAACTACAGTAAGATTTTGTTGTAATTGTATGGAGCATGTGCTATTTCAGAACTTCTACTGTAGTGAAACCTTGACTTCTATTCATCACTTCGTCATGCTAATCTAAATACTGGTATGTAAAATGTACAACCTAATGTTTTGCTTTCAAACAGAAAAAAAAGAGCCTCTTGCCCAAGTGACTAGCTTTTTCACATAATACAAGGTAGTTCTGGGTTTCGTTTCCTTTAGAAGAGTAAGTAAAATACAATACTAAACTTATAGGACACTCACACAGCAGTGGCTCTGAATGAATGGGGTGTAAAACACACTGGTCTTGGGTTTGAAATTACCAGTGTAGTATTCAGACCATATTTCTCTGTATACAGCTTTGTTGCATTAGAAATCTAATTCACCAATAATCTCAAGAATGTTTTAAGAAATCACGTGACAGGAATACTAAACAGCCAAATCTCTATGGATGCAAGCTAATGCAAATTTTCCAATAGCCAATAAATATATATTTTTCTACTTAGGAAAGGATTTAGTGACAATCAAAAGACCCTGTACTGTAAATGACAGACACATCTGAGTTTCTAAAGATTTGAGAAACTTAATCCACATTATATACTTGTCATGTTCTCTTAGGTACACAGAATCACAAACAGAAAGCTCGAACAGCGCCTCAGCCATTGGAATGTTGATTGGGTGTGAGGCCCCCAGCATGCTCGGGACTGTGCTTCTGTTTTTTCTTCTTTTTCTCCTTTTTTCTCTTCTTCCTCTCCTTGTCGTCTTCGTGCCGTCCTCGTTTTTTGTGTTTCTTCTCGTGCAAGTCCTGCCCCACCTCTGTGAGCTGCGTCTCGTGACTGGGGGTGTCCTCCGCCTTGTGTTTATGCTTCTTGTGCTTGCTCTTGTGTTTCCTCTGTGGTGCCTGGTTCGTACACCGGTACTGGTCTGGCAAGGGTCCTGGGTGAAGTCGAAAGCCGGCCAGTTGCATGCTGGACAGCGGAAGTAGCTCCTTGCCTCCGATTGGCGGTTTCTCAATGACGGAACGGAGAGAACTATTGTCCAGGTGACCCGGCGTGTCGATCATGCCAGGTAGGTTGGGGAGAAACGAAGACAGGGACTCTTTCACTTTCTTGCCGCTGAACTTATTGTAAGAATGTTCGAGCCCATAATGGGCCATCAAGTTTGTGGCCCCCGTCAGCTCACTCTCGACGGGGGGCTCCTTCATTAAATAGAACGGTCCACTGTGGACGATGGAAGGGTTCTTCCCCAACGAAATGGTCGTTTTTAAAGTTCCAGTAGTGTCAGGACGAGATACGATAGGGGAGTAACCCCCTCTTGGTGATGATTTGGGCGAGTATTGTTCTAATTTTCTAAACTGATCACCCATCATCTTCCTGTCATTGCTTGTGACTCTTCTCTTGAAAGAAACCGTCAGGCAGTCTGCCCATCACACCATGAGCAGGTCCTAGAAAACAAAATGTTACATGCAATCAATTCTCTATTATCTCCATGTGATTATTCTCATTCTCTAACCTCACAACAAACATTATCACAAATTATTGGAAAATTAATTTTGACTTTCCTCTACACAGTAACATGAAAAAGGAAAAAATTAAATCACTTGAAAATCAACTGACTAGCCAAAAGTCATTTTAACAAGAATCGCTGGCAGATATATAAAGAGATTTAATGGTTTCATTGCACTTGCCCAGAGAGATGAATTGCTTCCACATTTTATCTCTTACCATACAGCCATTCACCAACAAGCCCTTTGTGGTAGAATCTGGACAATATCATGAAGGTTAAAGATAGTTTTGGAGCCATTTTACAGTGTTGCCTTATTAACAATTAATATTTTAGCTTTCAGTCGGTCAATACAAAATAATTCCAATTACTGGAATACGTCAATAATAACCTGAAAGAAATTACCTGTGATTAAGATGTATATATAATACAGTATATCTTAATCACAGGTCATTTATTTCAGGTTATTTTTCACATGTTCCAGTAATTTGAATTATTTATGTTCACCGACTGAAAGTTCAATATTAATCATGAAGGTTGTGGTAAAATTTATGAAGCAAATACAACCTATGCTTTACAACAAAGGCAATTCAAACAGCTGATTAAAGAAATTACCCTGGCATATGGAGAACTGCTTCTTCATACAGCATGCGGCAGAAATGAAAATCCACAGCCTGCTTCCAGTCTCCGACCGGGTCAGGAATGGAATGAATGAAGCCCCCAACTAGTGGTGAGGATATGAACTGTGCCGGCTGCCGAGGCCTGACGCACTCCTCTGGTGCAATGATTAAATGAATGACAGATGGAATGAAATGATAGTGGAGAGTGTTGCTGGAATGAAATTTTGACAGGGAAAACCGGAGTACCCGGAGAAAAACCTGTCTGCCTCCGTTTTGTCCAGCACAGATCTCACATGGAGTGACCAGGATTTGAACCACGGGCCCAGCGGTGAGAGGCCGGCGTGCTGCGGCCTAAGCCACGGAGGCTCGTGCGGCAGAAATAACTGACGAACTTCAACCGTAAATAACACAGTGCAACACAACACGATATTCACCAATTTATTGCGCAGTTTAAAAGAGCAGTGTTCGCCATTTGCATCATATAGACATACACACTAGGTATTGAAAATAATGTCATCCAAATGCCAACCTCCCTTTTCGATGCACTTCTGAAGCCTCTCACTGAAGTTCCCCATGACCCTCCTAGTCATGTCTAGTGGTATTGCCTAGATTACCTCACGGATAGCAGCTTTCAGGTCGTGTAGTGTTCGTGGCTTACGTTGGAAGACGCGAGCCTTCAGGTATCCCCAGAGAAAAATATTGCAAGGGGCGAGATCAGGGGAACGGGCTGGCCATGGAGATTAAACGTTCTGGAAACATCTCTCTGAGGACGCTCATCGATGGCCTGGCTGTGTGTGCAGTGGCACAGGAAACACACAGGAGGATTCCCTAAGTCGTTGAGTGTTAGCTGCTGGAAGTTGCGTAACAGCTGTACGTAACCAGCAGATGTTACTGTCACAGTTTTAACCTCCTCTTCAAAAAAGTAAGGGCCTACAATTCCGAATACAGGTGTAAGATCTGCCACTGCAATCTATCTGACAACAATGGCAAATACTGCTCTTTTAAACTGCACAATAAATTGATGAATATCGCGTTGCTGTGTTATTTACGTTTGAAATTAGTTATTTCTGCCGCACCCTGTACTTAGGTATGCTGGCTGAGCAAAAAGACAATGCCGCATCGCTTTTATTAACGTCAGTCGTGGGCTCTTTTCTTGGAAACATGGTGACAACTACTCTGTTATAAAATTATTTATTTATCGTATGGCTGTTAGTACCGGGAGTGTCCGAGGACACGTTCGGCTCGCTTAGAGGCTGTAGCCGCTTCAAGCGGACACCCATGGGGTGAGCTAAAAGTTCCGTTCAATTTCAAGTAGTTCCAACATTCGCTCAGAAGTCACATGACACCTAGTGGTGAACGTTGGAACTATCATAGAGCGTTTCAACGACATCTATCCAATAAATTTACCTTCACACAAGTTTAGTTAGTGGAAGGATCTTTTACATGCCATAAATCTATGACATGGGACCGCCGGCTTTACTCCCCCTCCAAAGGAACGCATACTGAAGGATTTTAACGCTCTTAAAAAATCCGACGACTTTGGCCGGGTTTGAACCCGCTAAATTGTGCACAGCAGTTCAGCATGCTACCAAAGACAATTCTCTGAAACTAAGAGACTTGGTATTCTTGATCACTTAAACTGCATAAATGTGATTTGACATCAATGAAAAACTCAATGCACTCATCTGCAACTTCAGGCAAGGTCAAGAACATTCTGCAAATAATTTCAGAGATAAAGCTAACTTCAATTGTGGGAAAATAATTTGAGGCATTTGAGCTCAAACATTTCACTTATTTGAAGCAATAAGTTATGTTGAAAGAGAGAAAAAAAAAGTTAAACCTTCTACAGATTTTTACACTTGGCTAATTATTGATAGTACATTATTACCTTCTGAATTTAATGTCATTTATCACTATTGCTAAACTGCATAAATATATGCTTTTATTACTTGCTCATTCAACGATGGCAGCCATGTCTCTCTGGCGCATGAGGTCTATTGAACTGTTACTCAGGCGCACTCTTTGACGTCACATTACTGTTACCAACATGTGGGATACAAAATACACCTCACAAGACACATAATATTGTAATTATGTGAAAAAGCATTAATTGGCAAAACTATTGGCCTGAATAAAGATTATTGACGTGCGAGTACCCCCACTGTGCTTGCAAACACCACGGGTGTTAATACCTAGTCTTACCATAAATACTGTCACAAGTTTCCTTTAAATTTACACTAAATGGTTTGAGATATTTTAATATCCTAATGACATTAGTTAAATGGATGTGTAACAAATCAAAATCACATGTAATTATTCAAAATGGCCACCTTTGGCACGAACACAGTCCTTAAGTCCAAGTGGCCACTCATAAATTGAATTACGCACCACTTCCATCGAAAAATCTGCTGCTGCCTTCAAAAGAGAACACCTGAAACTTTCAATATTTGGATGTCTCTCCTTGCAAGCCATCTCCTTGAGCTTGGACCACAATTTGTAGTCCCCTTTCTCACATAAGGTCAATCCGAGGTCGAAATAAAGTCCGGAACATTGGCCCCAAGCCAATCCTGAGATGTGAGAGTCTTATGTGCTGGAGTCGAATCCTGCTGCAAGCTCCAGCATTCTCCATGGAAGAGGGTGTTGTTGAGGTTTTTGACCAGTGGCTCCAACACTGTCTCCTGATACACTTTGACCGACGTTTTGACCCCTTTCTCACAGAAATGGAGGTCTGTGGTAGCTTTGTTGCTCACGCCCCACCACACCAAAAGAAATATACGATGATGGCCCCTCTGGATCCTTTTCAGCAGCTTGTGCAGAGCAAGTGGCATATACCCGGTCATTTTGGGCATTAAAAAGTCTCCTCAACACCGAAAATTGTTTCATCAGTAAAAAGGATTTTTCGGTGACCATTTGCTGTACAGCGTTGCTGATATGGAGCCCATCTTGGCAACGCTGTACAGCTTTCACCGGAGCGGCTAACTGGTGAACCATGTCTTCATTCCCCCTACAAATACAAACCGATATAAAATAAGTGAATACATTTACGTATTTCACAATCATACACCATACCTTTTTGATGTACAGGGATTACAACGCGACCAAGAACTACATTTTCAAACCCCCCGAGCCGAGAAAAAGTTACCTTACAAAAATGATAACTTTGTTACTTGGACGCACAAAATTTTAATATTAATAAACCAGTTATACAACATTCCGATGTATATTGTGCTAAAATTTGCATTCGATCTGATGACGGGTTTGTGAGATAATAATTATTAAATGTGACGCATGGTTGAAACACTCTTTAAAACGGGCACTTTTTGTGTTCCAACTGCGATAAAAAATATTAAAATATAAATTAAAAATTCCAAACCTACATGGACTAACGTAGAATATCATCATCATCATTTCCCCTTATCCAGCTCCTGCCGGGTCGGGGTATTTATGGCACTTCTCCACTTTCCTTCCACGATCTTGTCCCAGTCCAGATTTCTTTTTCTTACGCTGTTCTTCACTGAATCAATCCACCTTGTTCTAGGTCTTCCTCTTGCTCTCTTACCCTTGCACTTTGCCTCCAGCATCTGTCTTGGTATTCTATTTTCCTCCATCCTCTTTACATGTCCAAACCACCTTAGTTTATTCTTCTCAATTCTCTCATTTAGTTTTTCCATCCCAACTTCCTTCCTAACATCTTCATTCCTCACTCTGTCTTTCCTATCATACTTCTTTGGAATTTCATTTCACTGGCTTGGATTCTACTCTCTTGCCTGCTTGTCAGGGCCCAAGTCTCAGCTGCATAAGTTAATAAGGGAACATAGTAACTTTATACATTACCTCCTTGCTTTTGCTTGGTACTTCCTTATCCCAAACAAGTTTTCTTATACTTTGATAGAATGCATTGCTCTGCTGTACTCTCCTGCCAATCTCCATGTCCAACCTACCATTTTGTATCAATTCACTTCCTAAGTATTTGAACGTGTCCACAATTTCCAAACTCTGACTTCCAATTTTCACAGTGCCCTTTCTTTGTCTTTCCCCCCTTGTCATCACCATGGTCTTGCTTTTCTCTATACTGATTTTCAGGCCGTACTTCTGAATATTTTCGTTCAGTGCATTTTGTTGTTTTTGCACTTCTTCGGTGTTCCTTCCCCAGACCACAATATCATCTGCAAATAACAGTAACTTCATTTCTTTATGTCCATATGCTTCCTTTGTTTCCTTTACAATTTCATCCATCACCATTATGAACAAGAGAGGTGACAGCACACTCCCCTGTCTTAGTCCAGTCTTGTTCCTAAACCAATCTGTCTTTCCAACTGGGGTCAGTACCCTGCTAACACAGTTGTTGTACATTGCTTGCACCATTTCCAACATTTCTCTTCCCAGTCTCTTCTTAACCATGGTTTCCCATACCTTCTCTCTGGGGACACTATCATATGCCTTTTCTAGATCTATAAAAGTCATGATCAAATCCTCTCCATATTCCCAGTTCTTTTCCATCACCTGCCTCAAACTAAAGATTGGGTCCACTGTGGATCTTCCACTCCTGAAGCCATACTGTTCCTCTTGCAACTCTCCTTCCACCTTTCTTCTCATTCTTCTTTCTAATATCCTTTCCAGTATTTTTACTATCTGTGATATGAGGGTGATCCCTCTATAGTTATCACACACCTTCTTGTCCCCCTTCTTAAACATAGGTATTATAGAATAGAATGACGAAAATGATGATATTGGATTTTATGAAGGTCTATTGGTTACTTCACAAATAACCTTCAAACTCTAGTATACATAATATTTTGGTCGACAGTAGGACAATTAATTAATAAATTCTTGCCTTGACCAGAACATATCGAAAACATATGATTCACAAACAATGCCTCTAATTAATTTCAATACACCATGACTGTTGCGGCCCTGTGGCTACCTAACAATTATTGGTTGACGCAATAACCATTGGTCTGAATTAAAATTATTGATGCGTTGATATGTTCTAGATTGAAATTGGAGACTGTTAACTAGCACAAACAATGTCTAACTTAAGGCTGGAACTTGGCGCACTTTCAAATTAACTTCACAGTGCTCTTTTGTTTTAAGATGCCGGATATGAAATAGTACCGAACGCATGGGGTTGGCAATGCTATAATTGTTACTATATCAGGCGTATAATGGCGGACTGAGCTGGAATTTCATCTATACGCCCTAAAGGTCGTGATCAAATTGGGAGCAGCGGGTGGGTTATAGACACCTATTACTACATCATCTCCAGATTTTATCCCGACCATTATTACTGGTACTTTGGTTAATTTTAGTAGTTTAGGATGTTCTTTCACAAAGTCAAGGCAAGCTCTACCGAAAATTCGATGTTTTGTTCCATACCTAACCAGTGTTCACGAGATAGCCTACAGTACTTCACCACAAGTTGTAATTATCTCAACGAACCTATCTTGCCAGCTCCTTATGTAATAAATGCAATGCCAGCATTCAGGGCTTCTGTCCTGCTCTTGTGTTATCAGCAAATGCTAATCATTCACCACCTATCACACGGGCCAGCAAAGCTCCGTTCTATAGGGAAGGCTGTCACAATATATTATCAGAGTGCAAGTGTGAAATCCATGTTTGGGTCTCTTATAGTTTTAATAAACTTTTTAATATTGACTGTTAGATTTAAATATCTATAACTTACATAGGAAAATCTTAGAAATTTAAGGAAGTGTTAATGTTTTGATCGATACGCTGAAGATGAGCCACACAATAGGCTAATATATCCGAGTAGTTTAAATGAACAAATTGTTTTGTCATTAAATAAATCTGTTCAGTGTTACTCGCAGAACATTTCAACAGGAATATGTGAGTGCTAATTTTTTTTTTCTGTGAAACTGCCCGATATGTTCAACTTATTTTGAATAACTACTTTATTAGTCCAGTCAAATTACACCAAAAATGATGCGTTTGCTGCATCATGTAGTTCCAAAAGTTTCAGAAATGGGTAGGGGGAGGTCCCCTGAACAACACCTAATAAAGTCCCGTCAATTTCAGGTGCCGCGAGGAGGGAGGGGGGGGCAGAGGGGGCTCAAGGCCCCCTCTTTTTAGTTTTTGGTGCATAGAAATTCTTCTACTTTTTAAACATAAAGGAAATTAAATGCCCTACAAAATGGTGTATTCATATTTATCTCTGTGTGTTACCGTCTCCGAGATATGAGCCGGTAAACATAAAATATTTGCAGAAAAATGTGAAGCGCCTCACGTTTCTCATCAAACTTGCCCGTCCAATCCGTGTGCCTTCCATTTTACAGGAAATTCATGGGGAACGAAGTCGTAGAGCATTAAATTTCCTTCCAGAATATATATGCTTATGCTAATTTATCTTCGATCTGTCGATCGTTAGAGAGTTTTGACGTATGGGGATCGGTTTTGATATTTTGCTAGTTAACTGCTCATTATTTTACCCCCTCTCTCCCCCCCGCGGCACCTGAAATTGACGGAACTTTATTAGGTGTTGTTCAGGGGACCTCCCCCTACACATTCTTGAAACATTTGGAACTATATGATTTAATGCAGCAAAAATTCCTAATTTGACTGGACTATATTCAGTAAACAGAAAAGGAAAGATTGTGTGGTTTTTCTTTGGTGCATACTGAGTGCTATTTTTGGTGACAGGACATCAGAAAAGGATTGCGACTACCCCGAAACCCGGACTTACCACCGTTGAGATTTTTATTTGTGGGGTACTATAAAAGTCAAAGTGTAAAGATCTAATTCCCGTACTTCAATGATGCTGGAGAATAATATAAGAGAGCAGGTATCCCTCGTAATGCAAAGAGATATACATGTCAATTTATTTACACGGTGCAATGCCTGTTTGTCAGCTAAGGAAGAACATTTCCAGCATCTGTTGTGAAAAGGTAAGGTCTTTAATGATGAAGTGCTGATGAATTTACCATTAATAGTATTGTTACTGTTTCTCTCTTCGCACAAGCAGCGGCCCAAAGAGAGTTGGCTGGCCGGTGGTCTCCCTCCAACAAAAAGCTCACACTGTATAAATAGGATACAACTGCAACACAGTTTCCAACATTATAGCTACCTGCACAAAGAGATTGCCGAAACTCATCGATGCACAGAGACCAATATCAATCGGCATAGTTTAATGCTCATTGCGGGGCTCAAGTGTCTCCCGAATGCTGACTACCGGGCTCGTTGCATTCTTGAACCATGTGGACTCACTGCGAGATGCGGTCTACAGCTGTAATTCAAGCATAGAGTGCAAGGAAGCAGCAAACAATTTATGGTATAGGTTGCTGTGTCCTGGCTCAGGTAAAAACTACTGTGTAAGGCATTACTTACAGTATATGCGCTGAATCTTACTTGAACCGCAGTCACAGTTTAACATGCCAAGCCTCTGCTGCCAGCGAGCTACTGAAGCGACATGGGAGGGGCGTGTCCTGCCATTACCGAGCCCACCCGAACATTGCTGAAGATCTGTGCAGGATTTGGTGGCAAGCTCTTCTTGTGCGTATTCTAGCAGTCATAGGTCTCGTTGATGCATAGTTCACTTGAATCGTGACAAATGTTACTTGTGGGGAAACCAGAACGCCACAAAATACAACAAGTGCCTCCCTTACATCCATTTGTAATAGTGGCGTCCGTTGAGTGAAATTCCCTCTAGTTAGTGTTCGCTACTCATATTTCGAGAGTAGGTTCACAGGCTTGGTGTTCCTGGCTACTGCAGTCATGTTCTGATATTCTCAATGAAAAAACTAGCTCACATCAGGCTGGAAGTCAATCTCGACGAAGATGTTAACCCCACTCATAGTTCTGGTTTCATAAAACATGACTTTACTCATTCTATTATGTCTCCAACTGGCAGTTCGTTCCAAATTATCTCAATTCATAAGTTGTTGGAAATATAAACGACCTGATGTAAGTCATTGTTATTTTGTTGTCAATTGCTAGGTCTTTATAATGCTCTAGGCTAGACTGATTTTATTGCTGCAGTTGCTCTTTCTTGTAACTTATGTGAATGAACTCTGGTAATTTAACTTAATACATAGATATTTTAATTTTGATGCGATGTTTAATGGCTCAGTATCTGGATGTCTTTCACTGCTTGTTTACCCCGCTTTCTGAAAATCAATTGATTCTTTTTTTTTTGTGATGATGATCGTGTGGTTTCCGGAGAGGCCCGGTGATTTATTTTTATGTATTTCCTTCTGCCCACATTTCGAGTTCATGTTAAGTCTGTTAAAGTTCTAAATCAGCTGATCCTATCATATTACCTGAATACATGATCAATGTCAAACTGTCTTCGGTGATCTTTGAGTTCTCTGGAGTCACAACGTTAAGCGATACTGGGCTATCGCTTTGCGCTATTTTCTTGGATAAGGAGACTTTGTCGGAAACCTGGAAATCAATGTACAGGGTCATTATCTATGTGCGTCCCGATAAACATGGCAAGCTAAGCCGGCAGTGACTGGCGCAGACCTCGGGTGCGCATACGCGGTTCAGCCGGCGATTGACGCGCTACACTGACTCATATCGTTAGTCCACAAGTGTTTTGTCATTCATATGGACGTGTATCTGCAAAGCTTGGTTGTTAGTGTTGCACGTTTAGTGAGTATTGTGATTACTGTGATTGTTGGTCATGCCTAGACACCAATTCACATTGCGTGAACGTGTGTATATCCATAATTCGTATATAAAAAGCAGATAATCGTTCCGAAACAAGACGAAAATTTCAAATGAAGTTTCCAGGAAGACCTGTGCCTAATGCCAGTACAATTAGGAGGCTCGCTAAACGATTCAAGGAAACAGGCTCCGTAAATAATAAAAGAGTTGACAGACATTCTTTCATCAGAAGATGTCAGGTGTGTGTTACAAGAGAGGAAGGATATTTTCAACATCGCCTAGGAGCACTGTAAGTACACATTATTGAACATGTTTGGTAAAAGTGTGAAAGTGCGCGCCAACCACCGGCTGAACCGGGTATGCGCGGCCGCGATCTGCGCCAGTCACAGCCGGCTTAGCTTGCCGTGTTTATCGGGGCGCACATGGATAATAACCCTGTAGCTCAGGATGACCGGTATTATTACCTTCAGTGGATTTCATCATGCCACCAAAGTTCCTGATCAGTGTTCTCATATTTACAATGTTGAAGACTTTGTTGAACTCAATGAAGTATATGTGATATTTCTGTACCACATGTCTTCTACATTTGAATGATCAAAGGTACAGGGAACAGCACTTCTTGTAGCATCGTATTTTATATCTGTCCTGCTGGTGACATTTGTAACCATAAAAATGCCTGACCCATGTTATGTAGCTACGGATATGGTACTGTAATTAGCCTACAACTTTTGTGTGGTCTGATACAAACTAATTATGAAGTTTTGGACCACACAGAAAGTAGGTATGCTAAATTGTCCAGGTTGAACTCTTTGGGGGCCACCATGCGCTGAGATTTGATAGTACAACCTTGGGCACAAGAAGCAAATGCCTTGGCCAACAAGACAACTTTAGTGTGAAAGAATAAAAAATCTGGGAAATGGGCTCAGAATTACTTCAGTAGGCCTACCATAAAATATCGGTAAAACTTCACAAGAGGGTTTCACAATGGTTTTGCCTAGACAAATATTTTCGTCCAGAACAAAGGTGGATTGATAGCGCGGCCCCCGTTAGCTAATAGATAACACCCCTGGTTTTTGTCACGCACAGTGGGGGAAGTCACGCATCAATAATCTTTATCCAGGCCAATAGTTTTGCCTTTTCGTGTGGTGAAAGGAAACCCTCTCGTAAAGAATTAATAAAATATCTATAAAAAATTCTCTACCGTATATCGGTACTGTACAATTATGTTCCCTTTTTAAATAAGAAACTAACTTAGTACGACATCACATTTTACAAAGAATTTGCAAAATGACCTGTATATTTCCACATTAATTTGATCTGTGGTGGGGAGAGACTATTATTCGTTTTTGGCGGGCATACTGTACATCTACGGTAGCCTAATCATTCATTTTCTGTACGTAAAGAAATGTAACACAATAGAGCACCTGTACGGGGTAAGACTCAAATTGGGCTAGATCGATGTGCATTAAATCACCAGCCTAACCAGGTTATGTTCTACATTATTTAGCAACACCGTCCATACACAAACATACCGTACCGCTGAATGAAGAATCTTACCCCTCTAACGAACCCTATATATGACATAACGATAATCACAGAATATCACAAAAAAGGTAGGAAAAAATCCCCCGTTCTACTAATTATGCACATTAAAATACGAGACAGGCCTAATGTTCTAGTACTATAGCAAGTTTTAAAATGACATGGCACTAAACAGAGCAAATGTTTACGTCGCCTGTGACAGCAAGGCAATAAAATCTTACCCAGCAAACATTAAGGTCCCTCTGGTATCCAGATTGAAGTAAATACCATATCAACCAGCTTATAACGTCAACCCAAACACCAATATTGACTTTTCATAAACACACAGAGGTCACTTGGCCGACATCCCACCACCACTACTGACCAAGGAAGATATACTGTAGTCAGTTGTTGTTGTTGTGGTAAGGTTGATGGACACTGTTGAACTCTTCGCCCAATATCTTCTGTATAGAATTCACCAACGTTGCACATCACATTCACACGCCATGTTTGAACACCGACGAAATATAACTAACCTTTCATTCACCTTATAAAATAATGATGTAGATACGTTCCAGAGCACACTGATACGCACGTAACTTTGGAAAGGGATCAGAAAAATCAGTACTTACATACGTCATGACGTATTATAAAACATTGCGAGAAAAAAAAAAGGGGGAGGAAAACTGAACTTATAGCATAAAAGGTAGATGATCTAAATAATCAATTATGGCCTCGATCAATGGAACTACAGGACTATGCAACAAATTGGACATATTTAATGGTAAGATATATCCTAAGGATCGTAACTTGTGTAGCATCACCATCCTCGGTTCATTGAAATCATCACACTGGAACATCAGATGACTCAGTGTGCCTCGCGTTTGTCCACACACGCAATTCGCATTCTCGCGTAGTCCCATGCGTGCCATTCGAGCAGGTGTCATGGCATGCTGGAAACGTAACCGTATTATGGTTATAATGTGCCGTCTAGTATATTTGCCAACCCGAAACCAAGGTATTGTTCTAATCGTAGGTTGTATCGGAAAATAATGACGCGCTTTGACTGGACCGATACTATCCCAAATCATTTGCCATTCATGAATTATCTGTTCATAGATAATGGGCTGAAAGTCTGTATGAGGTACTGCTACATTATAAACTACCCCAAACCCCTGTGCTGCCCTCTTGGCCATGCGATCGACATCCTCGTTTCCTGATATCCCCGAATGCCCCGGGATCCAAGTTAGCATAACTTTCTGCTCCCTAGTCTGAAATTCATATAACATTTGAGCAACTTGATACACATACCAATTGTCGGAGCTACTCGGATTCGATATTGCCTGAAGGACACTCATGGAATCCGTGCAAATCATTGCTGGTGAAATGCTGTTGTGACGTATATACTGACAAGTTTGACGAATGGCAAATACCTCCGCTGTAAAGATCGTTAGATATTTCGGCAAACTATATGTTCGTATAATCTGTCTATCAGGAGCATAAAAAGCGGCTCCCACGCCTGCTGGTGACAACATTCTGGAGCCGTCTGTATAAAAAAGGTATACTGGGAATATTCATGGACAATTTCCCGAAAGCATCGTAAAAGTACTTGCGGCAAACGCTGATAACTCCGGAATAGCACCGGTAAGGAAGTGTACAATATGTTTGGCTTGGATTGTATGACCTTATATGAAATCGTGTATGGTAAGGGTTTAAGTGTCTGCAGTATATCTGCCCGAAAATCTTTCAATCCTTCATACGCCTGTACCAAAGCCGGCTTCTTCAGACGTGTAAAACGCTGTTGCTCATAATACTCCACAAGCAGCTGTACTTTATTGAGAATGGGTGACGCAGACAAGGATATTTTAGCTGTCAGATACTTACTTGCTAAAAATCTCCGTCGTAAGTTCAAAGGTAACTCACCAGATTCAACTAATAATGCACAGGTTGGGCTGGACGATAGCGCCCCTAAAATGATACGTAAAGCCCGATACTGTAACCTATCAAAAGTGACCAACCTACTATTCGCCATTATGTCATAGAAAAAGCACCCATAATCCATCTGGGAACGAATAATATTCTTGTATACCGTGAGTAATAATTGAGGATCCGCCCCCCACCTACGCCGAGCTAGCGCTCGAAGAACTTGGAGTCGTTTTTCAATTTTCACCGCGAGGATCTGAACCTGGCGCGACCATTGTAATTGGTCATCAACATGTAATCCCAAATATTTGATGCTACGAACTACCTCAATGGCGCCTTGTTCAAATAAAATTGGAGAGCGATCAACTTGCCTTCGTGGGGTGACAATGATAGCAGCATTCTTACTCGCCGACGTTACAAAGCCGTGATTATGGAACCAAATATGTGCTGCAGTTAATGCATCATATATATCCTGTCGACAATGCTGAATATTATCACGCGAACAATAGATAAGAAAATCATCTGCATATTGTATAATTCGTGCATGTGGAAGAACAACAGATTCCAGTGTCTGAGTATACAGTGAAAAAAGCATACCACTTAATGTATCTCCTTGAGGCAATCCACGAGACGTCTGACGATTGTCCAAGACACCAGAGGGGGTGTGTAAAACTAGTCGACGATGATGTAAAAAATTCCGTATTAAACATATGAAAGGTAATGGGAAAAGCAGTTCCCCTAGACGTTGTTGTAATATGACCGGATCCACTGCATCATAAGCCCCCTGAATATCCAAACACACAGCAATCGTGTGTTGTTTGCGAGCTTTCGCTAATAATATATCCGTCAAGAAAATCGTAAGAGCATCGATTGTTCCTAACCGTTTACGAAATGAAAATTGTGATCTTGAAAATAAATTATAATACTCCATACTCCATTGCAATCTACGTAATAGAATCTTTTGAAATAATTTTCTTAAACACGAACCGAGATTAATTCCACGATAGCTGAGGGGGTCTCTGGCATCTTTCAAAGGTTTTAATATCGGTAGAACTTCAAAGGTATTCCATTCTACAGGATATGTCCCATTTGTCAGTACCTTATTGTATAACTCAAGCAAGACCGTCAGAGCGCGGTCCGGGAGATGGGCAAGCATCCCATACGTTATGTAATCCAGACCCGGACTCGTGGATGTCGTATGACGTAACACCGTCACGACATCATGACGTGTGATTGGGTTTTGTAAACACTGAAACTTCTTCGAAGTCAATAACGATGGTACCGATACATGACCAGAAACTGAATCGGGCGTTAGTGAATGATAAAAAATCTGAAAACCCGTAGGCGTGAGACCCGTACATGGACGAGAGCTACGCGTATTTGATAATTGTTTGACCAATGACCATAAGGTGGTTAAAGAAGTATGGGAATTAAATGTACTGATATGTTTTTGCCACGCCAAACGTCGTTTTTCATTAAATGTCTTCTGCAGTTGCGCAGTGAGACGTTTGTAACTTAGATAATTATCAACCGTCCCATGTATTCGATATCGTTTTAAAAGTGCCTTCCTCCTACGCACTAGCAAAGCACACTCTTTATCCCACCAATGGACCGTGCCCGGATGCTGTGGCGCAGACAATGTTAACATTCGCTGTGGGTGATATCGATCAAGAAAGCTTTGTATGATCTGTAATAAGGCATTATACTGATGATATGTAGATGTTCGAGAAGTCCCCAAACCATCATTTATAAAGTGGTGAAATAGTTCATAATCGAGGTGCCTAAGATTCCGTTTTACGGTAAAATGACATGGTCTCTCAAGATTCTCGCCAGATTTCGCATAGTATATTAGAATTGGAAAATGATCACTTTGATGTGTATCCCCCAATGTGCGCCATTCCAAACGATGAGCAATATCTGCTGTGGTAATGGTCAAATCTACCGCACTCTTTGGACGCCCCGGTGGAGTTATACGCGTAGGCGATCCATCATTGAGAATATTCAATGCATAGGTTTGAAGTGCTTGCACAATGTGTCTACCTTTTGGATTGACTCGCTCACTGCCCCAAAGACCATGATGGGCATTAAAATCCCCAAGAACGATATGTTTCGGATATTGTACAATATAGTTAAAATACATTGACCATTGACGTTGCGATCCCTGCACTTGGGGAGGGCAATATAAATTACTAAAAATAGTATTATCGATTTGAAAACACTGATGAAAACTTCTTGGTAATAGGTAAGAAATCGGGATCTCGGTAAAGGGAATATCATTTCGAATGAGCGTACTTATGCCGCCATAACCAGGCCCATCCTCTCTCACAATAGTATATAGTGGTATCGTAAATCTATAGGGTGGTGATAACCAAGTTTCTTGTAAAAAAATAACATCTGGGTTATAGTCAGCAATTAATTTGAGTAATTCATGTCTCTTGTTGACGATACTCCTGCAATTCCACTGAAGTATCCACACTGTTCCTTAAAAAGAAACGGAAAGGCAACCCAGTGAAATTAATGACCCAAGGTCATGTTGTCTGTCCGTACTGATTTTTCTAACGGGGGTAACAAAGGTAATACCCTATCTAACAAATTTTTGACACAATGCGCCCATTGCGCATTATGCCCTAACAATTCCATAAGTTTCGTGAATGCTGCCAAAATAGTTTTGGTAGTCTCCGATTCAGGCAACCCTGAACCTGCCCCTGTATTGTATAGAGAACTGGTCTCCATCGTCTTGGCTTCGAAGACCGGAGGAGACTTTTCCAATCGCGGTTGTTGAAGAATCTGACAATAAGCGTTCCGATCATAACCCAACGGCTGGACCACTTTAGGGGCCGCGTGAACTATTTCTGTAAACTTGCGCTTACGTGCCGGCTCATGCTGTCTGACACTTGGAGCGGAACTTAAAGGAGGGAATTGTTGGGGTACGGTTAATGGATTAAATGCAGGCCCCTGTTGACCTTTCATTATTTCATTATATGATTTATTTTCCACACACATTCTTCTTTTTATCTCAACTTGCTGTTGGTGGATTTCGCAGCGAATTGCACCCGCTGGGTGGTTCTCTGCACAATTAGCACATTTGGCTAATACTTCCTTGCATTCCTTCGTAACGTGCTCCGCGGCACAATTGCCACAGCGTGGGGCTCGCGCCCGACAATGTAACTGTACGTGCCCGTAGCGTTGACACTTAGTGCAACGTAGGGGCGAAAAAATATACAATTGAACTTCCAGCATTACATTGAATATACTGACATATGGCGGAAGGTTCTGTGTTTCAAAAAATATTTTCACCGTTCCAGTAGCTATCCGCTCCGTCTGTCCATCTATCGTTCTATTACGAAAGAAGCGCTGTACCCGTAAAATGGGAACAGGAGCCTCCAGATACTTAATTAATTCCTCATTTGTAAGTGAGGTGTCGACCCCGCGCACTAGTCCTACCCGTTGGACATTGGAAGATGGTATAAAAGCAGTCAAATTCCTCTCCCGGAGGATCTCATTTTCCAAAAAAGCATTAGCTTCACGATAGGTTGCGAATTGTATTTGGATTCTATTGCGACCCTTCTTCTGAATTTCGCGTATACCTGGTATTTTGCGGTCATAGAATAGCCGACCCAAGGCCATTGGGTGTAAATTTCCAACGGCCTGAGCCCCCTCTCCCTGTACAAATACGATATATGGTCCAGTATGAAGGTGGGGATACCGATATTCCGTGGCCGGAGTTCGTGAGTTTTCCTGAGAGGATCCCGCTATCGGGGTCGTTGGTTCCTGATGGGAAGTAGTCTGTTGATCATTAACGAGTGATATTCCCTCCATAGGGACTATACCATCCACTATAACATTGCCGGTAATGTTTGGGGGTAGTCCCATCAGCGTCCCATCACTCTGGGCCGCCATCTCGACCGCACCCAACTATTATATAATATTTATGAACAGCCGATAATAGTATGGCGCTGCACACCAGTACAAACCACTAACGATACACACACTGAAAAGAACACTCCCACAGATCACACACAAAAGCAAGCTGCAAGCTTTAGAGGTGTTGCTGTGAGAACAGCTGTCGTTAGACTCTACTGTAGTCAGAGAATATGGATATAGTAAATGAATTGAGCTGTGTAGCTCAGGGTAGCCATAACGGTCTCACAAAAAGTCTTAACTTTCAAACACAAATTCTCTAAACGCTTCCATTTCTTTTTTATGCTATGACGAACAACTAACAATTTGAACATTGGGACTGCTGTATAATAATGAGATACAATATACAGCAGATTGTTAGTAAATAAAACACATTTTCTTATATCTACATTTTTAAAAGTGTCGTTAATATGGCCTAATTCAAGTTTCTTGAGAACCACAACAGTTTAATGGGACATAAAAACCATAACTCTCAATTAATTATCAAAGCAATTTCTACATTAGGCAAATAGTTCTATGTAAACAAGTGGACTTACTAAATACGGGAGCAGATGACCTCGCTGTTCCGCCCCTTAAAACTCCAATCACTACCTAACTTACTAAATTCACACTGAAATCCTCATTTTCAGTATAAAATTATACTTCATAGAAGAATAGCCCGCTGATGAGCCAGCTTGGTGTCCTAGACGAAACCCCACACAAGAGACGGCACAAACTTAGAAAAATTGCCGAGTTTTAACCAATATTATTGAATTCCTGTCACCAGAAGAAACTGGCCCTCACTGAACATACTGTAAAGGCCGGACGTTTGTTTTAGACGAGTGAAAAAATTAATGGAAGCCTGGAGGCGAGTTACTACTGAACCCGCTGAGCTATGGTTCATGTGATATTTTTTTATGACAGAGCATTTATGATGGGATGTTCTACTTTTGAACACACCCAGGAAGCCACGTGAAGCTGAGAGATCACGCGATACTTTTTGAAGTAGCGGTGAATCGCACTTTTGACTTTGGTGAAAACTGCTAATTATTTATCTGAGGTCTTATTAATTAATTTTTATCTTTCCACAAGACTCAGAATATTCCATTTCGTCATGCTGCATTATTAAATGTTTATTTTTACTTTAGGTAAGGTAATACCCTTGCAGATACGCAAAAAGGAACGTAAGTAGTCGCTCAACGATTTCGTTTTGACGACCTACTTTCTAGAGACACCCAGTGCCTTGCACTGCGTCTGGAGAATCCGCCTTGAGTAGGCGTGGAATTGCATTTGTCCTACGAGACGTAGAAGAATATCCGCTGTTGAGCGTTGAAAGTGATTATAAGGTGCCATCGAGCCCGCCAATACTATTATTCACTGTTGTTGAAGCCCAGTGAACTAAAGAAGAAGTTTGGGAGATAATAATTGGCAAGTATAGTGTATTGCACAACATTGCTGTAACACCACATTTTACCCACGCGTATGTGGAGGATCCAACCAGCCTTCGGGCTGACTACCTAACAGACATGTGGAGGGCAGATGCCTAGTGGAAATATACAGGTAATAGTGTTACAATTATCCTGAATAAGTGTGATTATAATTGTATGAGATATTTAAATTGCCAAAGTGAAAATTTCATTTTAAAAACGACGTATAATTCACGGATGCTGCGTGAGACAAAAGTAGCGTCACTAGCACGTGCAGAATTATAAAACAGTGTTAGCTCACATGCTAATCCACATCTACGAGATTCAGGCTGTGTCGTATTTTACAATTGAAGCCTATAACATTCACGACGAACATTATAATTTGGAAAGTGAGAGGATGAATTCTTACGCAACTTATTTCACTACCCACGTGATTGGACTTTTCTTCACCATGATTGAAGCAGTCACCATGGGCTAATACCATCCCGGTATGAGGGTGACGTTTCTACGGGAACCAGCATGATGGTGGAACTTCCAGGACAACGAACGAGAAGGAAGGAGCCAAAAATGCCATTTCCAGGCATATCCACGAAGGTGTCGACAGGGACAAATCGAACCCTGGTCTTTGGAGGAGTCCAGATGGGAATCCTGATGAGGAGGATACCGTACCAGAGAGGATTTTGTACAACCCTTGTTGTGGAATAGAGAGCGGAGTGAGAGCTCCTCCATTTCGTGAGTTTTTGACACACCCCTTCCTTGTTCTAGTTTCTGGTGGTATAGTAGATTTAATGTAGTTTGTGAACCAACCACACTCAGTGTCAGCCATTTTTCTAGGTAGGGATGTAACTAGATTAGTTAGATGTCATTTATTTCAGTTTAGAGTGAGACACCCTTGGGTCAGACATTTTGGTCAGCCCTGGTGCAGCTTGATGAACGTCGTAGAACGTCAATGCCTACCTTTCGCTGAACCTGGTTGTAGTCATTTTGAGGCTATTTTGTTCAACCCTACTTGGGGTAATTTTCAAGTCTTTGCTGACTTAAGTTATGGCAATCAGATGCCATGGTTATTAATTAACTGCATTCTTTGCAGCCATCCTTTGTTATACCCCTGACTGTCGTTAGAACGGTCGTATCAGTTAGGTAGTCGACTGTAACTACCAGTTTTGTAAATGCATTATATTTCATTTTGAATAAGCTCTGATAGCTATTCTTGGTCAAGTTTGAACCTAACAACTAGAAGGAATGTTTCGTTGCCTAGCATCGAACTCAGTTCCCAACGTATCATTAAGCAGATCTAGTGTGTGAATCTGCGCCACAATTATCATTTTGCCTGTGTCATGTAAGACACGTTTTTATTTGATGTACTAGCAACTATTGAGTTGTATTTTTTTTTTAAGCAAAGAGCTCTAGTTATTGTAAGATTACTTTCATTTAGACGTCTTTGGTAGAAACACGGAATTATATTATTATATTCAGATTTATTGAGTGTGTTTTATACACGGACTCTTTAGAGGTCCTTAACCTATGGTAAAGTTTTTTTATGAACTGGCCAGGTGTAGGTTTATATTGATTAAATCGCCGGCCTTGAATAATGTGTGCTTTGTGTCGACCAACACAGGAATGTGGTAGCCTGTTGGAGACATAAACTGGTTATCTAACCCAGTGACCTGAAAGCACGCCTGCTTCATTGTGAGACAAAACTACTATTGACAAGGACAGAGTACGATTTGTATTCGCGTTTCCTTTCATTGCTATTTTGCTTATGGAAATTAGTTTCCACTCTTGTATTTGATCACATGTTTTATAGATCGCTTTTTGTTAGTTAAACGCTCTGTTGCGTGTACTGTCGTTTGACAGGTACAGTTATGTCAGGTTTTCTATAGTATGGTGAAGGCTACCCTGTTATAGCAGAATGTTATTGTATGAAGGTATTTTGAGTATGCCTTGTCAGGGACTGATCCCGTTGACTAGATGTTATTGGAAGGTAACTGTTGTGTACAGGCCTATCCCAGAGTTATTGAACGCGAGCTTAGCGCCGCTGGTAACCCGTGTTATTGTGTGTCCGAGTTGTTGTACTCGTTGATTATATTCCGACTGTTGAGTCGAGGCCTTTTGGTGGAGAAAGATCTCAGTGGAGACACTCCGTGCCCAGGCTATTGTCAATGTTATTCGCCATAAACCTACGATAAACCTATAAACCGACATCTTAATAATAAGACGCATAATTGTTGTAAAACAAAGCTAACTAACGATTCTTTCTATTTAACTTTGTTCTTTGCATTCTGGATTTGTTGACATATCCGTGCAGTTGAAGATAATTTCCTTGTGAGGAAATGACTAGGACAGTTGACATTTTTTTTTGTAGCGACCTGAAGCATGCGCGAACCTAGAGTTCGTAGCTTGTGGAGCTCAGGCCATGCGATGTCAGACGTGGTCTCAACTACGCATTCGTCACCGTAACTATACACAATAGATGACTATGGTTTACAAAGAGTAAACCAAGGTGCAGGCAGGAATTTTTAATAAACTACTGTGTTTATTTCATTATTTATTTATGATGTCAAGTGTATAAATCCTACATGTTACCTTTTGTGTGCTGTTAGCACATAGTTATTAAGCATAATTAAATTGTTTGTCTTTCATGGCTGTACACTTAGCTTTTGGATGTAATTGTTTTCTTTTACGGACGTCATCGCCGTAAAATTTTGTTAATTGATAGGACTTAGCTAGATGAATTAACGTTAAATGTAAATGTCGAAATGGTACCATCCTAAATTAGATTTGTTTTGCTACCCTGTTAAATGTAAATTCTGATATTAGCTTGATCTTGTAACTTGAACTAGGGACTTGCGTTGTACCATATTCCTAGCGTTGCTGTTGTTGCTTTATTATTGTGAGTTAGATCTTTCGCGAGGGTTTTCCGTGACTTCTCAGGTAGGGACCTGCTCTTTATTTTTGTTTATTTATTAGCTTGCGGACTAGCCGATTATAACCCTCCGAACTAGGCTAGGGGTTTGTGAATTTTATAAATAAATTTTCACGGTGTTTTACATAAGTCTGGATGTTTATTTTCTCAGTCTAGTTTTAAGGTGAACCTTTCCTTAGGAGGTCTATGACCATCGTCACCATGTACCACGATCCCTGTGGACTACGGACTCTCGTGCCGCTTTAGCCTTTATGGAAGGTCACCTGATCCTCTCGGTAGTTTTATTCGACTTATGGGATGTTAGGAAAGTCATCGTGGTTGTTGACTCAACTAAACGGTCTCACTACAGCTGTTTCACACTACTCCTGAAGTACGGTCATTGGCAAATATAATGACGTTCTGTTCGTAACTAGGTAACGTTGTACTTCCGCGTCACATAATACTTTGACGTGGACTGTACTGTGTGCTCAAGTCTGGAATTCGATTACATCAGATCGGTGGTGACAAGTGTGAAGCGATAGGGTGAGTGTGTGTAGGCTCACCCGCAGGCTTCAAGGTCAAGGCCAATCTCTAAAACAAACGTCCGGCCTGTAGCTTTTTGTGCAGCCAGAATTTCAAGAAAGATGTTAACCACTACACCATGCGGTGTACTATAAATAAAGAAAGTACCGGTACACGTATTATCATTCATAAATACTCTTTGCCATACTTCTGGTACTGCAATATGAAGTTACAAGACAATCATATCGTGGTGCATTCGATAGCTGCCACCCCTGAGATTCCGGGTTTGATTCCCGACTCTACGAAGAAATTTAATTCTAGTTTGCGTTACTGGAATGGTATAATTGACATGCAAGTCACCCAAGTGGTGTCCATTTCGATGACTAGCGCCAGGTCGATCGTAGGGTCGCCAGATTTCAAGAATTGAAAAACGGAACACACGTCCAAAAACATTGGTTTTTTAAAATCAAGGTTGTTAAATGTTGTAATAAATAATACACATATTTATTAAATTAGCATTACATAATCAAATACACAAAATTATAACTAGATATTGCTGACACAACATATAGGCCTATGACACCAGCAACTTACAAATACTTTTCATTTGAACGACCCTTTGCAAGGATTTTTTATTTGTAAGTACCTTCTGATAAAATTCACTACAGTTTTCGTCGTAATTGTAATATGTGAACAATTCTTGTTTAATCAAACTAATGGAGCTTCTGTTTCTATCATCTCTCCATTTGATATTCATGACAGAAAAAACTCTCCCCGTAAAACCATTGGAGGGGAAAATGCTGAGTATTAACTTCACAAGGACTAAGATATTCCTTAATTGTGTTGCCCCTAATAAATCTATAACATGTACCCATCTATCTGACACAAACATAGAAATAATTTTCTCTTTCAAACTTGCACCTGTATCACCAGAAAACAAGCTAGATATTACAATCAATTCTGAAGCGGGACATTTGAAAATTGGTGTGAAATTGAATACCGTATATTATAAAATTAACCAAAAAACGGAATATTTGGCATTCCGTTAAAGATTGAAAGCGGAACCGGGAACAAAACAATAAAAAACGGAATTGTTCCGGGTAATACGGAACGTCTGGCAACCCTAGGTCAGTGGGTGATATGAATTCACTTTATTAATTAAGCCTACAGTACCAAATAATAGAATGTACATTCAGTAACTCAAGTTATACCGGTACCGTATAATTTTACTAACTCATGTTATAAGTCTCTTGCTTTCACGCACAGGATGGAAATATCAATAATCTACTTTAACTCCAGAAATTATTTCGTTTCTTTTTCATGTCTGTTGCGGGTTTTCACCTAGATGTAGGAAGTTAGGCATATCAGTGGACTTTTGGCACACCCTGCCTGGACTCCAATGAAGCTGGAAGACTTGCTGACTTTCTTTTGAACTAACTTCGCAGATTGTAGTGATGTCAACTTGTGTTAAATTTTATGACTATAACAAACAAGTACGACCAAATAGAGAGTTATATTTGAAATGTAAAACATTAACTAATGTAATGAGAAAGAGAAGATTTCCGTTTTTCGGGCATATTTATGGAATGGATAATAATAGTCTAACTAAACAGATCTTCAACTTATTGAATAGTTACAAATCCAAACCCTCATGGTTCATTGAAATTGACAACGATTTGACAAACGCCAGAATTCAGACAGACACAATAGAAAACAGATCACTCTTCAAAGAAGCTATTCAAAAGGCATAATTTCAAGAAAGGAAGAAATAAACACTCGCCGAAAGTGGACTCAAGAGGAGAAAGATCGACACTAGAAGGATGATGGAAATTTGGAAACAAAGGAAATTGAATACAATGGACAATAGCCAACGTTGATTCATCGTACCCTCCAAATGAGTTATTCGAAAGAAGAAGAAAAAACAAGTACTATCTCTACTTAGTATAAAACAAAGTCCCCGATTCTTGGATGTTACGGGTTATATCGAGAACTACTGGAGGGATTTTGATGCGATTTTCACCATTCTGTAATGGATATCTCGAGGAAGGTTTCTGTAGAAAATAATTTATTTTTGATAAAGTTAAAAGAAAAGACCTGGCATCCGTAAAAATTGTTCAGCATGAAAAGTTGTACAAAAACGTCCGCGACAGCATATCTCTATCTTTAATACATCGCCCACTATAAATGTTTTTACGTTTTCATTTCTTCCAACAATCACCATTCAGCTTCGAGACAGTTTACGAACTAGCTGGCTGGCAAGCGAGCCTATCACCCCAGCCACTGCCGAGTTAAGACTTCAGAGAAGAGTGGATGTGTTTAGAGTTTTCCTGGAAGTGCAACTCAGCTTTTCTTTACTTCGCCTGTGAACTTTTCGTTCCGCAGAATACACAGGTAAGTTTTGACTGGACGGAAGAGGGGGGGGGGGGTTGTGATGCATGCACCTCGCCATTATTTAATTATGTCTGACAAGAATTAATTGCACATGGTATCTCCATGATAATATAATTAATAGTCCAGTCAGTGATTTTAACTCATCATGCCGAGAAGTAAAAAGGATATAGGATCGTAGTTCATTGAAATCGGAAAAAATACGTTTATCACGTAACAATAAAACTGAGCAACAAATTATTTCTCGATTGTTACAAGAGAGAGAAAGAATTCACCAAGACAAGGGAAGTCATCCCCAAAGTTCCTATGACACAGGCAAGAATAATGTGCAAGGTTTGTGGTCCGATAAAGAGTATTCCGCTGGGAATTACAATTCCTCCATAAATTATACAAATGATGCTTCAGGTCCGGGCGAAGCCGGGGCGGGTTGCTAGTTCCTTATAAGTGTATTTTGTTCAACAAACGAATTTAATCAGTCATGATCGTGATGACGCTGCTTGTTATTTTAAAGGCAAGAAGAACGGGGTCATCTGACCCTTCATCAGAGATGAAAGAACACACCTGAGTGGATGTGTTTGGAGTTACCCTGGAAGTGCAACTCGGCTTCCCTTTACTTCACCTGTGAACTTTTCGTTCCGCAGAATACACAGTCAAGTGATTAGCTGGAGTTTAATTACTATGTGGGTAGGCCTACACCTATTATGAAATGACCCTATGTTTATTTAAATTAACATTTAATGCAGCCAATGACCATAGTAATTCACAGTACATATAATAAACAATGGAATTAATTTACACGAAATTATAAATAATGGTCGCCACACAACTCCTTTAGCGACAGCCTTCGTTCACATCTCAGTGGGTGATATCTGTCACAGAGCCCCCTATACAACCTACAAGAGCACTCTTCCACTCTTCGTCTGGACCATGGTAACGTATGCTCTTGTCTCACACACTCTACAGTGAAAACCATGTAGGCTACTGCAAGACGTATCCAGGTGTGGCGGAGCTCATAATCGGGGCCTTTCCAATCAGGGTTTATCATAGCTTCTGTCTGGTGCATAAAAGTCCTCCTATATAGCCTCACGCTTAGCATGTAGCTCGTCCTAAAATTGTCAAATGGTGCCAGTAGCTGGCAAGAGCATCATCATTCGTAGCTGTTCTAAGAAGAAGGGTTCACCAGTAACACATAAGTCAGTCTCCAAGGGGTGCATTTAGATATCCGGTACGCAGAGAATTTTCTTGAGAGAAGTCGATTAAACTCCCTATAGTAATTTACTTATGCATTTATATAGGTAAATGGTTGTTGCGACCACCTAGGCTCAGGAATGGATGGTGGGCCAACTTACCTTTGTTTTCAGAGGTCCGCAGCGCTAACTGCAAAATCCCCGCCAGAAGACATGCCCCAACAGAAGAACACCTAAAGGGGTGGAAGAAGGTGAGAAGGGGAAACGCACAGGCTCGTCTACAGACACGGTCTGACAACCGACAGGACTGCCACCAACGAAAAGATGCCACAACAGTTGCTCAATATTTAAAAGAATATTTAATGCTAAAATTTAAAAGAACACCTCCACCAGAAAACAGAACATGCATCAGCCAGCATTAAATTACAAAAATAAAATAAAACCTCAGCTAGAATTCTCACTGTAGAATAAAAAAAATATTTAACGGTCGATATCAATTAACAATTACCTGAGGTAAGAGAAAGAGAGCTACAAACCAAAAAAACACTAAATAAGCACCTGACATACTCCCAACTGAACCATGAGGGCCATGGAGAATCAAAAAAGGTAAATAGTGCAAAATTTTACCATAAACAAGGTACCGAAAGAATAACGTAGGAGTACAAAAGGAAAACTCCAAAAAAGGAAAACCAAAGGATAATTTAAAAACAAAATAAGTTAACCAACACCACCATGACCCAAGAACGTGCACTTCAAAACACGCCAGAAACAAAAACCCATAATGCACTTTTGTCAACAAGTTACCATGGCGACCAAGAACAGTTGAAGGTACATCAGTACGTATTTATGTGAAACGCCGAATTTTACATTTAAAAAATCCTCCAGTGAGAAAACAGCAAGATATAAACAAACTCTTGACATTACGAGGTCAAAATGTTTTTAAAAGGCAACGGATCAAAAATAAAAAACGATCGAATAATGATCAAATTAGGCCTCCTTTTCCATAGATTAGTCTGGTCAGTGTTAGAATGTAATAAAAGGGAAAAAATGCTTTAGCCAGACGCCAAATAATAAAATAAGAAGAAAAAGAGAAATGTTCCCCAGACTAATATTGTTCAACAAAATTTTACATTTTTAAAGGTGACATATCAAGGCCAAAGTCAACCTTCAGAACAAAAAACTTTCAGTACACAATGCAAAATATGGAGCTCCAATAATTTAAAATAAATAAAATGCCAAAACATACCTTTAGGGGAGACACTATTTTTTTTACACTACTTAGATATCCTTAAAGGATTTATATCACCAAAAATAAACTAAAATAGCAGATGGCTGCCAGTCGCTGTCGAAGAGATGCACACCAAACATCGCCTTTCCATATTAAGGCCCAAGAAAACATATTCACGATTATCACAGATGATAGTTGCACAGATAATTCTTCTTGTATTATCAAATACTGGGATATATTCCCAAGTTGGTGAGATTCACAGTAGGCGTAGTTCTTCTCCCAGCAATTAGTCACAACTCATTATTCACAAGATGGATGACAAAAGCGAAGAAGGCCACCCAGCATGCACCAGGTTTATTTAAATTGGACCAATCCCAATTCGCCTCACACACTACGACAATGTGAAAACCAAATAATATTCACACGACACCATTAAAATGTTTTGGCGGCATGATGTATATATAGTTCTTTGTTTAATGACGTATAATACTACATTTTTAAATATGTCTTGATTAGGATGAGATCAGAAGACACCACTCACACACTCTAGCGGTCGAAGATACAACTCCGGCTAGAGACGTCGATAGATGCTGCCACCTCTTATTCATTAGCGGAACCAAGCCATCAGGCGGGTGCTTTAAAAGGCAGGGAACACAAGTATATAGGGGTGATGCATTTTAAAAACGTTGGTACGGGCTTTGCACGTAACAGTTGTAAAGTACATATTTTTATGTGGGATTACTAGTACGGTGCAATTAGTCCTAAAACGGCCTAACCTCAACATCCAAAGTAAAAGTGCTCCCTCCAAGCCCAAATTGTTCTATACAGTCCACATGTTATTCGGTAAAAAGTCTCACAATTTTGAGCGCCGGGTTTGGGGGGGGGGGGGGCAGAAGTTGGTTAATTTGTAGTTTTTATCAGTTTTTCTTAAATATTTCGAAAAATATGCGGTTTAGCGCAAAATATACAATCGTATTGTAGTCCAAAAGAGGCTGAGGCACCACAAAGGGTTAGAAGCGTAAAAATACTGGGAACAAAACCCGGTTTCGTACAAGCGCGGCCGCCAAGTGTGCGTAGCGTCTCTTCAGAGCAGCTCGTGGAGCTACGAGAGGCAAGGCAGAAAATAAATTGCAAGGACTTGCAAACTTTTATATCTTAGCTTGAGGAACAAAATCCGTTTTCTAAAACACCTGAACTCTCTTCCTTATCAACAGGGATTGTAGCAGATGAAAACGTGAACTGTGATAAAGCGTTTGAAGTTGGAATACTAGCCTTGAAAGAGATTGGGAACAAAACATTCAATGAGATACACTTGAAAAGAAAGTTAGCTGTTAAGTCTCTAGCCTCTATAACCAAGTCTATGACAATTAAGAACAGCACTTTATTGTGTGAACCCTAACACTCTATTACATCGGATGGTGTGCACAGTAAGGAGAGATGAGGTCAATTTGAATTATGTGCTTATCCTCCATCCCTCTTCGACGAATCTGACCTGTTGAGGAAGGGAAGCAAATCTTTAATGGTGACTGTTTTGGTTCCAGATTCAAATGAATCATCAATCACCCCAGATTCAGAGAAAGTGTCCTACATCATTGTTGGAGGTCACCTCTTTCATCATGTTGTGTGGCGACGCCCTGCTACCTTCAGACAGATTTGCGAGCAATACCGTACATAGATTACATAATTACTCATTATGGGATAGCAACTGTTGTTTTTGATGGATACGAGCAAGGAAACTCAAAAGATGAAGAACACTTACACAGATCACGTTCTACCACTAACATTGAAGTGAAGTGAAAGACTCAATCCATGTAAATATCAATCAAAGTGAATTTATAGCTAACGCTAAAAACAAAATGGGCCTTATTTCTCTCCTTACAGTGCACTTGCAAAGAGGTGGTTGCACAGTTCATCAAGCATCGGGTGACGCTGACTTATTAATAGTTTTAACAGCGATTGATGAAGCTAAGAAAGGAGTTGACGTTAGAGTACACGGACTTACTAGTCTTGTTGACTGTCCACGCACCCTCAGAGAACAAATTGGAAATGGTGGTACCAAAGAAAGGCAAAGCAGGAAAAAGTGTACACTATTTCTGACATTCAGCGAGGCATTTGGGATTTGAAAGGTGTACTCTTAGCAATATACACCTTCACAGGATGTGACACTGTATCAGCTATCTACAAGAAGGGGAAAATTACACCGTATAGGATAGTGCAAGCCAACATAGCTCTTCGTACGAAACTTCTAGTCTTCAACGACCCCAAAGCTGACCCCAATGTAGTGGCTGACGCTGGAAAGCATTTCCTTCTTGCGATGTTTGGAGCCAAGAACACTGAAGATCTAGATTGTTTTCGCTACCAGTGTTACTTGCAGGCTATTGCAAAGCAGCCTATACATTCATTGTTCAAGTTGGCTGCACTTCCCCCCACTTCGGCAGCTTCCAAGCAGCATTCATTTAGAACCTACCACCAGGTGCAGCAGTGGCTGAATGAGAAGAAGAATCCGCTCGAGTGGGGGTGGAAGAAGATTGGCGAGCACCTGAGACCAATTACAACAGCACGTCCTGCAGCTCCCCAGGAATTACTTTCCCTCATAGTGTGCGCTTGCAAAGACGAAAGCGTCCGTAATTGCGAGTGCAGAAAGAGTAGTCTAAACTGCTCGAGCATATGGGGTAATTGCTCAGGTTCTAGGATGTGATAACAGGGACACGAACATTGTAGATGAAGATCTAGAAGAGGAAAGTGCTTTGTTTGAAGAGGACTGAATACTGATGAATAGCCTACATTACATTAATTTAAGGTCGCATTTAACATTCTACATTTTTATTAGTTTTAATAGTTCAGAGTTGGTTTCTCCGTACCACAGGTTTATATGGCCTAGGCCTGTGGAAACCTCTTTTCCCTTTAAAAGTAGCGCCCCTTGAGAAGGTGGTGAGGTTGACGTTCTTTCAAGGGCTTATCACTAACATACCACCGGTCACTATGGGGTTTGAAGCCATTTTTCAGTGTTGCCTTAGTAAACAAATGTTTGGTGCTTTTCAGTCGGTCAACACGAATGTACCCTGTTGTGTATTTACTTGAGATAACACGAACATTCTAGTTACTATGCCCAGAACGTTCTAATCTGGAACATTTAAATCTGGAACCTTCCATATACTACGTATATATGCAGCTGCAGACTGTAGACGACAGTTCCGCGTTAGTTCCGCTCTGGACCGCTCAAGTTAGTTCACCTTTTGTATCGTTGTGTATCAACTAGTGTTATTTATCTTGTATCTCCCACGATATAACAGTGGTGTCAGAAGTGGGATAATATAAATAACGTTGTGAAACCGAGTGAACTTTTTAACCTCAACGCAAGTGTGTGCACCGAACTAAGTTCATCGCATTGCGTGTTAAGAAATACTAAACCAAGTGAGCTTTCTAACTTCAACGCAGGTGTTGCACCGAACGATGTTCATCGCAGTGCGAAATACTGTTCTCCATTCATCTTCATCATGCCGGACTTAACCTCTGAGCAACTCCAACAATTCTTGGCAATGATCGCCGACGCTATTCGACAGACAATAGGGTCAACAACGTCATCAGAGCCTCGACCGCCAAAGTTCACAATGCAACCGTAACGTGCTACACACGGGACGACTGTAGCCGACTATTTCACTTTCTTTACCTGGGCGCTCAACCTGAGCAAGGTACCCGCGGATCAGCATGCACACATTGCACGTGTTTACATGGGATCTGAACTCAATGATGCCCTGAAGATCCTGGTGAGTCCTGATGATCCGGAAACTCTGTCATACAGTGAGATTCAATCTAAGCTGAAAGGCCACTTCAATGACACACGCAACAAGTTTGCTGAGAGCATCAAATTTCGGAGCATAAATGCAGAAGCAATAAGAAACCATCACTAGCTTCACCTTAAGACTGCGGCAGGCTGCAACGTTTTGTGAGTATGGCACATTCCTTGATCGCATGTTAATTGAACAAATGCTCGCAGGGTTGGAATCACGAGAAATGTTAGACGAGATTATTGCAAAACAGCCAGAGAACTTCACAGCGGCATATGAAATCGCGCACGCACTCGAAGCTACTCGCATCACCACCGACGAGGTCAAAACAGCTTCCGCTAAGTCTGAATCAACCAATCGGATTGGATACGAGAAACCTCTGTCCAGGAAGAACAGCAACCAGCAGCCACCACGCAGCAAGTCAGCTCATCGAAGTCAAGGGTCTTACAACCTAACCAGGCAGCACCATGGGCCACACCAGGCAAACCGAAGTGCATCCCAGGACAACCAAACAACATGTGCAGGGTACGGTGAAGCTCACCCTCGCAGTTAGTTCAGGTTCCTGAACGCCGAGTGCCTAAAGTGTGGCAAGAGAGGGCACATCAGAAAAGTTTGCCGATCGAAATCGAGGAACATCGAACAACAAATCACGTGACCGAAAACAAGTTTCTAGCAGAGAACCTCGACGTCGTGGAGTACCTCAGCAAAATCGAGGTAATCGGATCGGTCAACGCAGCACCTAAGCCACTGGTTGATGTCAGCATAGAGGGAACCACCGTCAAAATGGAACTCGACACCGGCGCCCCCTGCTCAACGATGAGCAAATCTAGCCAAGTACGATCAAACCAGGTTTTGTGTTGCAGAAAAATGATCGTAACTTCGTCAGTTACACCGGTCATCCGATCAAATGTATTGGCAAAACGTCAGTGTGCACCACCATCGAAACCACAACCAGGAACCTGAATCTCTACGTTGTTGACGATGAAGTCGAATCGCTCTTTGGCCGAGAGTGGATTTCGAGGTTTGTACGGGAGATCAACTTTGGTCACCTCTTCAGAAAATCCGACCCAATCCACAAGCTCTCAGACAAGCACGCTCTGACCTTGGAACAACAGAAGCAGCTCTACAACATTCTATCTCGCTACCAGGATGTGTTCAGTGACACCCCCGGGAAGGTCTCAGGTCCCCCAGCGAAGATGAACCTGAAGGCTGGAGCCACACCTGAATATCCGATTCCCAAGATGGAACATCTGTTCAACCGAATGCGCGGCGTCACACTCTTCTGCCACCTGGACATCACCGACGCGCACACTCAACTCGAGGTCGACGATGAGTTCAGCCATGCTCTCACGCTTAACACCCCAACTCACGGTCTGATCCGCCCAACACGAGCAGTATATGGAGCAGCTAACATCCCCGCAATCTGGAAACGGCGAATGGACACAGTTCTGCATGGTCTCCCAAACGTCGTCGATTTTTTCGATGACAGTATAGTCTTTGCTGATAGCTCTGAAAATCTGATGCAGGCCCTCAGCACCACTCTGCAACGGTTTCGGCAACACAACCTCAAGCTCAACAGAGCCAAATGTGTTTTCCTTGGTAAAGAAACCTACTACAGTTCGTTCATCCCCGATTTGTCCACCAGAGACAGACCACTCAGGGACATGCTGCTCAACGACCCTCTCATCTGGACACCAGTAGGCGACAGGGCATACAAAGACATCAAGAACTCCCTAACCTCGCCCCAGGTACTCATGCAGTATGACCCAGCGTTACCACTCCTGTTGGCCACGGTCGCCAGCAAGACCGGCCTGGGCGCAGTACTGTCACACTGGCTCAGCCACGGGCAAGAATGTCCAATCGCTTACGCCAGTCAAACGATGACAGCAACGGAGCAAAGATACCCTCATCTCCGCACGAGACTCAACTTGACCAGGCTACGTAGAGGTCACCACACAACCGACCAAGTCACCGCGCAACCGGCTAAGCCACCACGCAACCGACCAGATCACCGCGCAACCAACGAGGTCACCGCGCAACCGACCAAGCCACCGCTCAACCGACCAAGCCACCGCACAACCGACCAAGCCACCGAGCAACAGTCCAAACACCACCAGCCACACCAGCTACACCTGTAGACAGGGCACCACCTATTTCACAGACCCCTTTTATTCCCCGCAGGAGCACTCGCCAGCACCGACCACCATTGAGATTCTCTCCTGATTAAGTTTCCTAATCATCCATTTCAAAGAGGGAGGAAATGTTGTGTATTTACTTGAGATAACACGAACATTCTAGTTACTATGCTCAGAACACTCTAATCTGGAACATTCCAATGTGGAACCTTCCATATACTATGTATATATGCACCCTCAGAGTGTAGACGACAGTTCCGCGTTAGTTCCGCTCTGGACCGCTCAAGTTAATCCACCTTGTGTATCGTTGCGTATCAACTAGTGTTAAATAAATCGTAGTTTTATATTAACAAGTGTGTGTTATTTATCTTCTATCTCCCACGACATAACATAACAAAAAGAATTGGGTAATCCCCTAATCCTGAAAAATTACATGAGATGGGAGGTATTTATTAATCTCATGTAATTGTCTTCAGGATTAGGGTATTACCCAACTCTTTTGGGTACATTCGTGTTGACCGACTGAAAAGCATCAAACTTTTGTTTTGTATACCACCGGTCAATAAAATCGGTAATTGCTTTTACAAAACACAATCCTGTATAAACAAAATTAGTTTCCTTAGTGATAATGTCATATTGTTAAAAAAAAAGGAAAAAATCCACTTTTACACCCTCCGTAACTCTGGAACCGTTCACTTTAGTAAGATTATGCACGGGACAATATTTGTTTGCAATTTAATGTGACTTATTTTTGTATATGACACTGTTTGCACTAAACCAAATAGCTGTGGAAATATTTAAGAAAAACTGATTAAACTACTAATTCACCAACTTCTGCCCCCCCCCCCAAACCCGACGCTCGAAATGGTGAGACTTTTTAACGAACAACATGTGGACTGTATAGCACCATTTGGAGCTGAAGGGAAACTTTTACTTTGGATGTTGAGGTTTGAGTTAAATTGCACCGTACTGTACAGCAAAGAAAGCACGAAAGTTGCTCAAGAGCGTATCTATCAAAAAGCAATACAGTTCTAGATTAACATCCAACATGCATAGGTTTCATACGATACCGACATCTACTATGCTCTCTTGACACTAGGACACTTGTAAATAATTATTAATCCCGACAAATAGGCACATCGCCGTACATACTTTTTGAGGATCCAACCAGCCTTCGGGCTGACTACCTAACAGACAGACAGTAGAATGACTTAGCATACACCAGGTGTGTTCTTTTTAATTTAGAATACGTTCATGATGCCAATTTCCTCAGCGTGTTTTCTTTTTAGCTTAAACTCACTTGTGTAATTAAAGCATCCTTTCAAAAAAGCCAGGTCACACTTCAGCAGAGGGAGCGAGACAAGCGACATTATAAATCTACCTAAACATTCGGAATCATTTATTAAAGTCACAACAGTAAATAATAGGGATATCCTGAACTAGCACCAACAGATAGCGCACAGGTACTATGTCGGATCGTTTTGTTCGACAGTTCATATAAAATTTAGAAATAACAGATAATCGTCGTCGGCCGATACTCGTATCCGAGTTTACGCTTCTCGCCTGCAGTTCCATAATATTTAGTCCAGACGATGAAGATGGCACTGATGGCTTATCAGGCCAATTCTCGCATAGAACATGCGACCACATATGTTGCATCCGATGGAGAGTGGAGGACGTGGTAGTATTTGACGTATCTTCTTTCTCTGGCGAATTTCCTCTTCCTGTCTACGACGTTCCTGCTCAAACTGTGCAACTGCAGCTGAGATGGTAGCACGCCAGCGAGGGCGATCCAGTGCAAGAGTATGCCAAGTATTTGGGTTGATCTCTACTCTCCTCATGGTCTGCTTGATTTGGTCTTTATATCGTTTTAAAGGAGCACCACATGGCATCTTGCCAGTGTTGAGTTCACTATACAGGATTTGCTGAGGTAGTCTGCTGTCACTCATACGATGGATATGGCCTGCCCATCTAAGCCGATGACCAACAATGGAGGCTTCAATACTGTTTATCATTGCTTTCTCAAGGACTGCTATATTAGTTACATAGTCATCCCATTTGATGTTCATGATTGATCGAAGTTTTTGTTGATGAAAACGTTCTAGTTTCTTGATGTCCCGGCGATATAGGGTCAAGGTTTCACATCCGTAGAGTAGCGTAGAAATAACAACAGCTTGGTACACCAATACTTTCGTGCAGATACTTAGATCTTTGTTCACGATGAGAGAGACGTCCAAAAGCCACATGGGCAGCCTGAATTCTGTTTTCCACATCTTTCTCAGAGGTACAGTTCGCTGATAGAATACTACCAAGGTACGAGAAGTGTTCCACCTTTTCCAGAGCTGAGCCAGATATGTTGATATCAAAATCTGGGGGGATGGTTCCAGGAGCAGGCTGAGTTAGCACTTTGGTTTTCTGAATGTTGACAGTCAGGCCAAAACGTTCATAAGCTCTGTTGAAACAGTTGGCAGACTGCTGAAGCTCTTCTGGTGTGTGGGCTGGAGAAGCATTGTCATCTGCATATTGCAATTCTGTGACTCGAGTGGAATAGGTTAATCTTTTGGAACGGAGTCTGGCCTGGTTGAAGAGCCCCCCGTCATATCGATATTTAATTTTCACACCTGAGTTGTTTTCAGGTGATGTCTCATAAAGCATAGCTGCCAGGTACAGGGCAAAAAGTGTAGGTGCAAGTACACATCCTTGCTTGAGTCCATTTGTAATTGGAAATTCCTCTGAGATATCATTCTGATATAATACCTGACCAACCATGCCATCATGGAGAGCTTGGATCAAACTAACAAAATGTTCGTGGCATCCAAAGCGCCTCAAAACCATCCACATAACGCTACGTGGTACCGTATCAAAGGCCTTTTGAAGGTCATAGAACACTAAGAACAGAGGTGTCATTTATTCCCTGCACTTCTCTTGGAGTTGTCTTGCGCAGAAGATCATGTCGATTGTACCACTAGAGGCCCGAAATCCACACTGAGATTCAGGTAGTAACTTCTCCTAAACAACCTGAAGTCGATTTAGTAAGATAGACTGTTACAAACGCTTCAGATTCAAAATGTATCGTATTATTAACTCGTTATTCTTCAAATTCGATGAGTATAGAATGTCAACTAAAGGCAAATCAATTGAGTCCCACATCGAACAGTTATGACACCTGGTGGAAAAGTTTCGCATATGATATCCCTAATTTCGAATAATTGTAGACGGCGATGGTTTCGTTCATCAGAGAAAATTAAGGAAGTTTTCTTAACTAAACAAAATTAATAACTTTATTAAACACAAATTGTGCACTTTTACAAACAAATATTCACATTGTGCAATAATTAATAATTGAGCATGGTCGCTGTGTGCATTTTTGAACATGGTACCGTTCACAATACTGATCACACAGCTGACAAACACAATCAGCAGAAGGCTCGTGATAGCACTTGAACTTGCAAACTTTATGGTGATAGCCATGCACGGCCATGGAGTTGACGAAGTGACGAAGGTCCTGGTTCGCATCTGACCATGTCCTGTTCATCATGGCTTCAGTCGATAGAACTGTAGCCAGATGTTCTTTCGTTTATCTTCCCTTTCTTCCAACAATTTCCTCCAGCCATCCGCAAACTTGAACCTCAAATCTTCTATGAGGAAGGATTCCCCCAGCAAGCTCATATACTTGCCGTGATCGTCGAGATACACCAATGGTGACCTTTAAAAATCTTGCCTTGACTTTTTCCAAAGTGAAGAGGTCACTCTTAGTTAGTTTAGCCCATGTAATATCTATTCCGTAAGCAAGAATATGTATTATTTTTGCATGAAATAATGCCGTGGTAGACTTGAGAGATAGTCTATTTAAGAACTTGATATCGTATATACTGTAGCTTTCGTAGCTGCTGCTGCTCTGGATCTTGTGTGTAGTCGGAAAGAAAATCCCTCAGTATGCCTCCCTTCGGAGGGGAAGTAAAGCCGGCGGTCCCATGTCATAGATTTCTTGCATGTTGAAGAACCTTCCACTAATTACACCTGTGTGAAGCTAAATTATATATATTGTGTAACAGTACACTTATTTCGGTTATGGTGGAGTTTGAGGGGTGAGTGTGTATTCACACTAAGGGAGAGCAATTTTAAACAAAAACATATATTTATCTTTACTTACAATAACGCATACCCTTCCACACATCTTGTTCTTTATCATTACTTATCATTACTCCTTTCTTCTTTCTTTAATCTCATTCCTTTCTACTAATACTATTGTCTCCTTGTCTTTCTATCCAAAACATCTTAATAATCATCCCTCATGGAACTAACAAATCTAAGTCTGAGAATAATCCATTACTTTTACTTACTTAATTCCTCTTGTTCCCTCTGGAACATAGGGCATCCATGAAACGTCTCCATTGTAGTCGTCGACTTGCCAATGCTTTAACTTCCTTCCAGGTCTTATTCCAACAACCAATTCTCATTTTCTGTTTCGGCCCAAAGGTCGTCATCGAGGTATCCATCCTGTTTTGTTTCACTTCAGTTTCTTTAATAATTTAATTTAAGATGTGCAGGTTATTAGCCCACAGCATCCGAGCTTGGTGGTGGGGCTGCCACCTAAGCCTCCAAGCTTGCTGATTTATCTGTCGGGGTTGTCTCCCTTAGCCTTTGAAGGACCAACTCCACACTACAAGGCAGTAGTTTCACCAGAGCTCCGTTAGCCGCTATTTTCAGGGTTCCTGCAAGGCCTTCACAGCTACCGTAGCGGTCTCGGGGCACACGAGTGTTGAGTTGGTAGTTAACAATTTAAGTTGGCAGCATTGATTTTATATTTTAGTATTCCTTGTGTTGTTTGTGCCTTGTAGCGTGATGGACGTGTAAATATACGATCTACTATTTCGTCAACAAACTCTCGTTATTTCCACTGAAACTTGAAGATTAGTTAACAACAGGTTATGAGCCCAGAGCAGTGCGAAGTACGTAGATCAGAGCGTGAATTACGGATTGTTGAGATTGAGATGTAATCTGAATTTTAAAAACAGATTGTGGGTGTTTGTGACTGAACCGGCGAACGTTACAGCGACAGTACCAAGATGGCTGACGGAGATGACAAAGACCTCGTTTCCATTCCAAAGCTAGCAAATGGAAACTACTTCGCCTGGAAACTGAGAGTGAAGGCGCATATGATCGATAAGAACTGTTGGATGGCGATTGAACCAGGCTTCGATGAGAACGAGTTGAATGTGGATCAGGCACGATTAAATAGGAAAGCTTTGTCGGTATTATACAAATCCGTTGGGGATGATTTCTTGTTAGATGTGGAAGATTGTATTAGAGCGAAGCATGCTTGGGAAATTCTGGAAGAAATTCACGTCTCTTCTACCAAGTTTAATGCACTTCAGTCCTTGAAAGAAATGACAAATATTTCGAAGACCCCAAATATGTCGATGCAAGAGTATGCGGCCAGTATCCAGAGATTGAACAAAAAAATTGCCAGGGGTGGCATAATATTCGACGACGAGATGATGGCCAACTTCCTGCTAGTCGGGCTACCGATGGAGGAGTACGAGACCTTCGTCCAAAATCTACTGAGGGAGCCGGATCTTACAACACGGAAGGTTAAAGGACGACTTCTAGACGAGGAGCGACGCCGGACCCAGTTAGAAGCCGCGCAGGAGACTTCCGCATCAAGTGCACTCATCTCCAAGAAAGGCAAGAATGACAAATTAGTGTACAAAAACAGTAAGAAGAATAGTGTGCAGAGTGGAAAAAGTGGTGATAGTAATAGTGTTAAATGTTACAAATGTCAGAGGTTAGGGCATATTAGCAAGTTTTGTCCAGAAGTTAAATGTTTTAACTGTCACGAGTATGGTCATTGGGCATCAGATTGTACCAAAATGAAATCAAATAATGGAAAAAGGGACGACAATGGAAATTCCAATAAAACGGGGAAGACTATAGCCTGTATCAGTGTGTTCGCAATGGTGTCAATGAACAGTTCTGATGTTTGGTACCTTGACTCGGCAGCGTCAGAACATATGACGTCTAAAAGAGAGTTGTTTTCCTCCTATTCAGAGTGTAAGGGCAATGTTAAGATTGGACAAGGGCAACTCCCAGTTAGTGGAAAAGGTATTGTCAAACTTGCATTATCTAATAAGTGTGGTGGTAATGTGCTTGAGATGAGAAATGTTTTGCACGTTCCAGATTTAGCATTCAATTTGATTTCAGTTGGGCGCTTAGCCAAGAATGATGTATTTGTTCACTTTAACAAAGAAGGTGCTAAAGGTATGTATAATGATGAGTGCGTGTTTACAAGACTAGAATCAAATGGGTTGTATTTGTTGGAACCTAATCACAGTGTAGCTTGTATATCGAATGCTGATGTCAGTGAAGATGAGATGAGTGATGAAATTGAAGCTGTAGCCTTGCGAGCAGTGAGTTCAGATTTGTGGCATGTAAGGTTAGGGCATCCACATGAAGCTGCTATGCAGAAAATTCCATATTTGTCAGGTTTAAAGAGTGAGAATAAGAGTTGTGATGTGTGTGTTCTGGGGAAGATGACTAGATGTAGTTTCCCGCAGAAGAGTGAACGCCAATGCAGTCAACCACTGGAATTGGTACATAGTGATTTGTTAACATATCCTGTTAAATCAAATGGTGGTCATAAATACATGATGAGTTTTGTGGATGATTATTCCAGATTTACAGTTGTTAAATTCTTGAAAAGTAAAGGTGAGGCTTTCTCAAAATTTTTGGAGTATCAAGCTGAAGTAGAAAAAATGCATGACTTGAAACTTAAATGCTTTCAAACAGATGGAGGTGGCGAATATTGTGGTAATAAATTCGAGACTTATTTGAAAGCGAATGGGATAGGTCATAGAAAGACGGTAGCTTATACTCCAGAACAAAATGGTATAGCTGAGAGGGTTAATAGGATTGCAGAAGATAAGATAAGGTGTTTGTTAGTGCAGTCAGGTTTGTCAGATTCGTTTTGGGCTGAAGCAGCCAACACTGCTTGCCTTACTAGGAATCTATGTCCATCTAGGGCTCTTGGGAATCAGATCCCATATGAAATGTGGAAGGGAGAGAGTGCTGAAAAATAATATCCAAGGTTACGTGAATTTGGTTGTAAAGCTTGGTTATTTCAGAAAGTAGGTAAATTTCAGCCCCGAGCAGTGAGATGTGTATTCATAGGTTATGAAAACAATGTGAAAGGGTATAAATTGTTTAATCTTGAGACTAAATCATTTGTGATTGGATATCATGTAAAATTTGATGAAAGTATATTTCCCATGGTAGAACAGGTTAGGCCTACTATTAAGCATGTTCAAATTGATGTTATGATAAGAAATTATTGTAGTGATGAGTCAGAGATTGAGATTGAAAGCAATGTCCAAGAGAATGATAAAAATGTGATTGAGGCTGAAAATAATGAGAACGGTTTGAGAAGGAGTGAAAGGTTAAGGAAGCGTAAAGAATGTTCTTGCTGTAATTTGTCGGTATATGTTGCTGATTTTATCGAAGAACCATTGAGTGTGAGTGAGGCATTGAATTGGGAGTTCTCTGATGAATGGAGAGATGCAATGCAAAGCGAATTGGACAGTATCCAACGTAAAGGGACATTTATTTCGGTTGACAGGCCTTCTGGTAGAAATGTGTTGGGTTGTAAGTGGGTTTTGAAACTTAAGAGAAATCCAGATGGCACTGTTAATAGATTTAAGGTGAGATTGGTAGCACAAGGTTTTTCCCAAATGCCAGGGGTAGACTTTAATGAAACTTATGCTCCAGTAATTAAAAGAAAAACAATTCGACTGATGATGGCCATAACTGTCATTAATGGGTTGGTTCAGGAACATATTGATGTGCTCACAGCATATTTGCACAGTGAGTTGAATGAGGAAGTTTTCATGGAACAACCTAAATATTTTGAGGTGGATAAAAATAAAGTGTGTAAATTGCTCAAAAGCTTGTATGGGCTTAAACAAAGTGCTATGGAATGGCATTCGACCTTGTATATGAATTTGTCAGAATTAGGTTTGAAACCTCTGGTGAAGGATCCATGTGTGTTTGTTAACAAAGATAAGGATCTGTTCATTGGTGTTTATGTTGATGACTTGGCATGCTGGGGAAAAAGAGAACGGGTTGAATGGTTCAAAGAAGAGTTGGACATTAGATTGGAGATTAAGAAGTTAGGAAATATGACCAACTTTCTTTCTATGAATGTGGAGTACAGGGAAGGAGTAATGTCTGTTCATCAAACTGACTACATTAAAAGGGTATTGAAAGAATTCAAACTTGAAGATGGGAAGGGCAGGTCAGCTCCTTTAGAAATAAATAGAGATGACGGAAAATTGTCAGGTGATGAGAAACATGATGAGTACGAGTACAGAAAAGCAGTAGGTATTTTACTATATCTGGCTACAACGACTAGGCCAGACATAACTTTTGCAGTGTGTAAAGTGAGCAAGAAAAATTGTTCGCCTACAAAGAGAGATTGGCAAGATGTAAAGCACATTATGTTGTACTTGAAGAAAACATGTAATGTAAAATTGTTTTTTGAAAAATCTGATGTACATGTCCGAATGTATTGTGATGCAGATTTTGCTAATGCCAAAGACAGGAAATCTGTGAGTGGATATGTTGCAACCTTAGCAAATGTACCAATTAGCTGGAACACGAGGTTACCAAAGAAACTTGACACGGTTGCCACATCTACAACCGAGTCAGAGTATGATTCCATGTTCCATGCTGCTAAGGAGGCATTATGGCTAGGACAGATAATAAACGAGTTGGGTCAGGAAGCGGTTTTGCCAAAACCAATTGTCATCAGAGGTGACAATCAAAGTGCCATTAAGCTCACCAGAAACAGTGGTGATTCTGAATTGACAAAGCACTTTGATATGAAGTATCAGTTTTGTAGGGACCATGTAAGTAAGAGGAACATTATTTTCGAATATGTTCCAAGTACCGGTAACAAGAATGTTGCAGACTTGTTTACGAAGTCATTGAATGGGCCAAAGACCCAGAGTTTCATAAAGATCCTCAATTTGGTTTAGTTTATAACAGGAACTGAATTTTTTGGTATTTTTTGTTGAATGAAAGGATTGTCATTGTTTGAGGTTAACTACCAGGGGAAGTGTTGGAGTTGGTAGTTAACAATTTAAGTTGGCAGCATTGATTTTATATTTTAGTATTCCTTGTGTTGTTTGTGCCTTGTAGCGTGATGGACGTGTAAATATACGATCTACTATTTCGTCAACAAACTCTCGTTATTTCCACTGAAACTTGAAGATTAGTTAACAACACACGAGTTCCCCACTGTACTTCACCCTTACAGGCACTCCCCTACTTCTAACGTTGCCCATCTCCCACGACGTGGACGAGGAGTTGGACTTATGGGACACAAATAATCCATAGATATAAAAAACTAACATCGTAAATAGAATTTTCAAATAGCTTGGAGATCTAAAAATTGGAACTTCCAAATAGCTTGTAAAATCTTAAAAGTGGATAATACATGGCCCTATACTCCTTAGTGATAACATGTAACCTCCTTGGGTTACAATTCGTCCCCCAATGAGATTCTTACAAGAGAAGAACGTGAGGATCACATTCATAACAAAAACATAAATTAAAAAATATAACATCACATATACACCAAAAAATATACAAGATGGCGGATATGTAAAATGTTTATATTCTAAACGTAAGCAAAATTAAGAAATTACGCAGGTTTACCGAGGATTACGCGAGTGACTAAAGTGTTGAATATTGTGTAAACAGTGTAGATAAAATACGTATGAGAAATACAATACATAACTTGTTAAAAGAGAAGACATATAACATTTAATATCATGACGGTCAACTGTGCTCCATGTGGCAAAAAGATCAAGAACAATCAGCAGGCTGTAGGATGTGATGGTGAGTGTGGACGCTGGTTCAATGTAACATGCATGAAAATGAGCAAAGACACGTACCAACAATTCCGGAAAGATGATACTTTCAAATGGTCATGCAATCGTGAAGACTGCCTCCCGCAACCTAACCTCAAAGAGGTTATGGCATCTTTTTCCCAGAAAGTTGAGGAATCCTTTTCGGCGATGAGAGAAGAAAACCACGGTGTAAAAAACTAGCAACTTTCTTATCAGGAAAGTATGATGAACTCCACCGGGAAATTGAAACTCTGAAGAAAGAGAGAAAAACAGTCAAGGACGCAGAAATGGCAGCATCTAGAGCTATCAACGAATTGGAGGAACTAAAACAGTACCAGCGCAAGAACAACTTGATGGTATATGAAATACCCACTGAAAGAGAGGAGGATCTATTTCACAAAATCTCGGACATTGGCAAGGCGTTAGGAGTCGAAATCACCAAGGCAAACATTGACGCAGCTCACCGCCTCCCGTCAACAAAGCCTGGGCCTCAACCGATAATTGTGAAATTAAATAATAGGTGAAAGAAGGAAGAGATTCTCAGTAGCAGAAGACAAAAGAAGACCCTGAAGACGAGTGAAATTGGTTACAGCGATGGTGGTAATATATATATCAATGAACACCTGACCCCAAGAAATGAAACCATCGCCAAAAAGTGCCGAGAATTGAGACAACAGGGAAAAATCTTTGCAACTTGGGTCTGAGACTGCAAAATATAAATTCGGAAAAATCAAAATGGTCCCTCAAAGCTTATATCAAGTGCTGAAATATTGGATGAACTCACCCTCTCAAACTAAAACCCATGTAATAGTAAGATTACCAATTATCCCATATGGAACTAGAATTACAGAAATTAAATTTTTTAGGTAATGCAAATAATAATACACTAGAGTTAACCGAGAGTAACTGTAACACACTTAGCGATTATTATAAAATTAAGGACAGTAAACAGATAATAACCGATACCAGTAGCCTACACTAAAATGCGTACTCATAAATGCACATAGCATAAAAAACAAGTTCGATGATATCCAAATAATTTTAGACAGAATCAAAGGGGTAGATGTCCTAGCAATCTCAGAAAATTGGTTGACAGAACAAACAAAAATGTTTTTCAATATTAAGAAATATGTTGCATATCACATAGTTAGAAAGTAAACTGGAGAGGGAGTATCTTTGTATATTTCAAACAAATGTAGCAGTACCCTTGTAAAGGAAATAAATTCCACCCACAACATACTGCATATTACTGTCAGAAAAGGCCATCAAGAATACAATATAATCACTGCTTATAACCCTCAACGAATCCTGTTATACCGACAGTAGTGGCTACGCTGGCTAAAGCGCAGCATTAGGTCATGGGGTCAAGCTCTCTGCTGACTCGGTAGATGCGTGGGTTCGAGCCCCACCGTCGGTCGTCCTTGAAATGGTTTCCCGTGGTGTCCCATTTTCAACACCAGGCAAATGCTGGGACGGTACCTTCTGACAGGCCACGGCCGCTTCCTTCCACATCCTTGCCCAGTTTCATTCACCATCATTCATTTCATCTCTCATTAACTCCTCTCATGAGGTTGGCGTCAGGAAGGGCATCCGGCCGTAAAAACCATCGCCACAAAGACTTCCATTGCATCTCATCCCCGACCCCGTTGGAAAAACGGGAATAATAAGGGGTAGACATACTGTACATACTCAACGAATCCTGTTATAATACTAGGTGATGGCGACAAGTGACAAATCAACCAAATGCGATCAGTGTGAAAAATGTGTAACTGATAACGAAGACTACATAATTTGTGATGGGGAATGTGGTAAATCATACCACAGAACCTGTGTAAACATAAAAAAGAGAGTTTTTAACCGGATTTTGTCCGACAAAGCCAAGCAATGGTATTGTGTCGAGTGCAGTGCAGTAAGTAGGTCAACTACGGAAAAGGTTTCGCCAGACGAGAATGTAAGTAAACCAGATTTAGAAATCTTTTTTGTGAAATCAACCTCCGACTGATAAAACTCGAAAACATTGAAAAGACTCAGAATGACATGCTTAAGTCCGTGACATACTTTTCTGATAGTTTCGATAGTACGTATGAAATGTGACATTTCAACTGCCGCACAAACTCTGAAGCAAGCCTTGTCAGAAATTGCAAAGCTCAGCCAAAGAGTTTGTGAGTTAGAGAAGGATAAGGATATCGCTTGGATTGAGGTTAAAATGTTAAAGCAAGAGAATCTCAAGCTTCAACAGTACGCTCGGCGAAACAATCTAGAGCTTCATGGCGTGCCGCACACTTCAAACGAAAACACCGTTCAGATTGTCATGACTATCGCTGACCAATTGGGTGTCACAGTTGTTTAGTCCGATATTGACGCCTGCCATCGGCTACCACAAAGCAGAGAAGGTCTTCCACCTCCTTTACTAGTCAAATTCTGCAGCCGGCTAAAAAAAGAGGCAATTTTAAAAAGGCAAAAGGTCCAAACCCAACCTGAGCTCAAGTGATGCTGGAATCATTGCAAGGGCTAGGCCTATCTACATAAACGAGCATTTGACGCCAGCTAATAAAGTACTCCACAAACAGGCAAGAGACCTCCGTAAATTAGGTTTTAAATACGTCTGGACCCGGGACAGCAAAATATTCGTCCGTAAATCAGATAGTGACAAGGCTGTCAGGATCAGTTCACCAGAAGACATTGAAAGGCTAGTAAGAGACTCTTCCATCAACAAGGCTCAGCCATCCCATTCACAGAAATAATAATGAATGAAGACATGGACCTACTAGTTGATGTTGACTTACACACATCAATTGATGAGCGGGAATATGACTGTATCCACGACTACGTAACAGACACTAAAAATGAGGTTAGCCAAATCAAGTGTCTTTACCTAAATAGCAGAAGCATAAAAAATAAACTAGAAGATATCGAGATACTAATACATATTGTTGAAAATCTAGATGTCATAGTGGTAACCGAGACTTGGGTAAAAAGTAATGAAGCTAAATACCTAAACAACTATTCTGTTGCTTTTGTACAAAGAGACAATCAGGACGGTGGAAGCGTGGGAGTTTTTGTCCACAAAAAATGGAATATCAAAGTTCTTAACCTAGTTGAGAGTAACCATAGCTTGATCCAGTTAGAGCTTATAAGAAGTGATACTGTTCATTTCAATAATCCTGCATAGCCGACTATTAATATAATTGCAGTATATAATCCTAACATAAATAACGCAACAAATTTCATGCAATCTCTAGAGCACATTCTCTCGAAAAATAATGCCAATCTTTGCTTATGCATTGGTGGTACAAATATTAACTTACTAAACAAAAATAATGTAACCAAATCATACCTCAATCTACTATCAAGCTATGGTTTCACACAAGGCAATACTCGGTATCCAACAAGAATATGTGAAACTTACTAAACAAAAATAATATAACCAAATCATACCTCAATCTACTATCAGTGATTGCTGGTAAGGTAAGATTGAATAAGCCTAGGCCTATAAATGGAGTACATGTAACTGAAATTCCCGTCTCAAATTCATTTCGAGTGCTTGTCGAAGAAAATGATGACTTTCCTCATGAAGAAAAGAAGAAAGTGATAAAGAGAAAATCCAGGAAGATGCGGATATTTGCGGATAGCCACTGGCGAGATGTAGCAGCAAGCGTATTGGAGAGAAGCAGAGAAATGATAGATAGATAGATAGATAGATTTTTATTAATTCCATTTGATCAAATACATGCATTCAATACATTTTTGATATAGGACACGTCAGAATTTACATGCATAAAATAAAAGAACTAACAGGTATATATTACTAAGATTATAACTATTTATAACTTATTATAATAGCAAATCTTAATAGATACAATCTTATTGCACAACTATTTACACCTCACTCTATTATCATAATATGGAAACTTAATTCTATAAATACAACAACATACAGCTAGGTATTACAATTAAATTAAAAAAGTAAAATATAGTTATAGATTCCATCACTCCTATACGCTAAAATATTCAACTACTGAGTAAAAACAATGGCACTGCAGATAAGCTTTCAACATTCTATCAAACGTTTTTATTTTTGGGGCCAGTTTTATATACTGGGGTAGTTTATTGTATAATTTAACTCCAGTGTGAAAAGTTCCTTTTTGATATATGCTTGTGTGTGTGTGTGAAATATGAATGTTTTGATTTTGTCTTGTGTTATGCCTATGAACATCATTGTTTGTTTTAAGAAAAACATCTTTATTCATTAAATTCTTTTTAAAAAACATAATACTTTCAAAGATATATATGCAGGGCAGTGGGAGAATGTTTAAATCTTTAAACAGAGGTCTACATGATTCTCTCGAGTTTACATTTGCCATAATTCTAATCGCTCTCTTTTGTATCCTAAACGTGCTTAGTACATCTGGCGACATACCCCAAAATATGATCCCATATCTTAAGTATGAATGGAAATAAGCAAAATAAGTATTTCTTAATGTGTGCATGCTAGTGCAGGTTTTCAAAATACGTAACGCAAAGCACATCGAGTTCAGTTTAGTATTCAGATATTGTATATGTTTATTCCATTTCAAGTCTTGTTGTATCCATAGTCCTAAAAACTTTGTTTCTGATTTATTTTCTATTTGATGACCATTTAATGTTATATTGGGCATCGCAGGATTCCTATTCTGTATAGTGTGGAAATTTAGACATACTGTCTTTTTATAGTTTATTATGAGGCGATTATCTTGTGACCATTTGGTTAACTCTCCTGTAACGGAGTCAGCAGACTGCTGTATGACCTGTTTAGTTTCACCTTTTATTACGAGTGTTGTATCGTCCGCAAACAAAATTTCCTTATGTGAATGAACGTTCTGTGTTATATCATTGATATATAGAAGAAAGAGTAGTGGGCCCAAAACCGATCCCTGGGGTACTCCAAATTCAATAATTCCCTCATTGGACAATGTTTCATTAAGTAATTTGGTTCCATCATCCTTGTGTCTCAAGCTTACTATTTGTTTACGCCTTGTTAAGTAAGACTCTATCCATTTATTAGCTAGACCTCTAACACCATATTGATTTAGTTTGGTAAGGAGGATTTTATGGTCAACTACATCAAATGCTTTCGATAAATCCAAGAATAGGCCAGTTACATGTTCCTTATTGTCAATTAATTTCAGTATACTATTACTACATTCGTAAATTGCTGTCTGTGTAGATTTTTCCGTTCTAAATCCACGTTGTGAGTTTGATAATATTTTATTTTTTTCTATGAAACTTATCAGTCTCTTATACATAATTTTTTCCACAATTTTTGCAATACCAGTTGGTAAGGTAATAGGACGATAGTTATCTAATTCATCTTTTGAACCGTTTTTGTGCACTGGAATTACTTTTGATAACTTCAAAATATCCGGGTAAGTTCCTGAGAGAATTGAACTGTTTATTAAGTGCGTAAGTGGATTTATTATATTTTCGGCACATTTCTTTAAAATTGCATCAGGGATGCCATCAATGCCAGCACAGAATTTATTTTTTAGCTCTTTTATAACTATTCTTACCTCTTCACTTGTGACATGATTTATAAATAAAGAATCACTGCATATATTTATTTTATTATTAGAATTTAGTGTATTTACCTGTGATTTATTTAATAATTTTTGCGGAATTTCCAGAAAATAGTCATTAAAAGTGTTTGCTATTTCCTCTGGATTATTAATCACTTTATTATTTCTGGTCAGTGTAATGTTCCTTTGTATTTTAGCATATTTTCCAGTTTCTTTCTTTATTACGGACCACATAGCCCTGTTTTTATTAGATGATTGGGAAATAAAATTATCATTATGCATTTTCTTTGCTAGTCTTATTACCTTATTTAATATGCTAGTGTATTTTTGTAGTATAAATTGAATTCAGGTGTTGTGTGGTATTGTTTATATAATTTGTGTAGAAATTTCTTTCTTTGACATGAATTTATAATCCCTGTTGTTATCCAATTGCTAGTTTTGTTATTTTGAACAGTTCTTCGTTTAAAGGGGAATGCTATTTCAAAATAGTGTTTTAGGGTACTGTTAAATGCATTAAATTTATCATTTACATTTTCTAGTTCATAAATTTCTGACCATGTTTCCTTATTTAATAAGTCATTGAAATATGTAACATTTGCTTCAGTGAATGACCTGCACTTTGATTTTACTCCATTATCATTATTATTGATTACTTCGGATACTTCAAAACTCAGTATTTGTCCATGGTGGTCACTAAAACCCGGACAATAGACTTCTATTGAATGGTGATATTTATCTGTATTTATAAAAATTTGATCAGGAGTGGTTTTACTAAATTTTGTTATTCTTGTTGGTGTATTTACTGTAGGTTTCAGTCCATAGGAAATTAGTAACTGGTTTAATAATTCACAATTTCTATCAAGTTTTAAGAAATCCACATTTACATCCCCACAAATTATTATATCGAAATTTACTTTGCTCATGTTATTGAGTAACAATTCTAGTTTATCTATAAATAGAGGAAACTTTCCTGACGGAGAACGGTATACGCATACAATTATTAACTTAAACTGCTGAATTTTTACGGCAGAGAATTCAAAATCCTGTTCCATAATTAGATAATCATAAGCTGTTATCTGTTCATGATCTAAATTATTTCTTAAGAAGATGCAAGTACCACCATGGCTAATATTAGATCTAGAGTATTTACTAGCTTGTATAAACCCTGGGAATTGAATTAATTCAAGTTGTTCCTCTTTCAGCCAATGTTCTGAAATACATAGTGCTGAGATGTCTTTAAGTTCATTTTTAAGCATTAGATTTATGTAATCAATTTTATTATAAAGAGACTGGACATTCTGGTGGTAAATTTTAAATTTGTTACTTTTGCAAGCTTGTGTTGGTGATTTATTTACATTATTATTATCATAATTGTTATTATTATTGTTGCTAGACAAATCCGAAATACCATTGTTGCACTCCGTTAAATTTGACTTCAAAAGATGTGAATGCCAAACCTCACGTTTGGCTTCTTCTACCAGTTTCCCTGCTTCCACTCTAATGATATTACTGTCGAATTATTCTTACCATTTGAATTTACAATTTTGCAGATTTCATCACTAAGATACTCTTTTCCTAATCTATTTAAGTGTAGGCCATGCCGAGTGTGGAACTTCCTGTCTAATTTACTTACATCTACAATTTGGACATTTGGAAAACTCTTACAAATTTTATGAATTTTTCCATTTGTAGCCTCTATTTCTATATTTACACATGACTTGGGAATTAAATCGTGTCTCTGCGGAATGTTTACAATAATGACATTTGTTTTTTGCATGGATGGCAATGTACCCTTTAAATCTTTGATTACCTTTTTACTCTCATTTCTATAGACGTCGTTTGCTCCAGCGATGATCACTGCGTAGTCCTTTGCAGTAAGGGACGCACACTCTCCTATCATCCCGTTCGTGACTTCTGCAATCTGAGCTCCTGGCTTCACTGTCGAAGTGACCTCCATTTCTCGGCTTCTCTCCAAAACGCTTGCTGCTACATCTCGCCCGTGGCTATCCGCAAATATCCGCATCTTCCTGGATTTTCTCTTTATCACTTTCTTCTTTTCTTCTTGAGGAAAGTCATCATTTTCTTCGACAAGCACTCCAAATGAATTTGAGACGGGAATTTCAGTTACATGTACTCCATTTATAGGCCTAGGCTTATTCAATCTTACCTTACCAGCAATCACTGTCGACCAAGTTTCCTTGCTTTCCCCTCTGTTTCCTTTTAATTTATTCAACTCTTCCATTAACTTAGCAATATCTTCCTTTAGCAGCTTTATAATTTCGTCTTTTGAGGACAGTTCGTTTCTCAGGTTATGACATTCGCATGACGGTAGCGGTAGGCCTACATTACGACAATCGGTTTCACTTTTCTCCTCATTCAATTTTACCTGAGATCTTGTGATGATTTTATTTGCATTTTTTACTTTTATTTTGCACGACGAGCATAAATCCGTTACGGTTACACAACCTGACGAGATACTAACACTGTTGACTGTCGTCATACTAGAGATCTAAGTGAGCCTAGATGTTTACACCAAATTACACTAAATTTAATTTAATTATTACTACCTAATAGAATTAATCTAATAACCTACCAATAAAGAAGAATGTGAAATACGTATATCTTCCAATCGGGTGAAGTCTCGTAAAAGCACCACTGCTCTACTTGGTTCAAACAGTGATTGAAGAAGTCACCGAATCTTTGGATACACGTTCCCACAACTTAGTTTAAGTTTATTAAATTATCAACAAGAATTTCTAAATACTATCAATATTCCGTATTACACTTGATCTAAGGAAAGTAACTTTATAGATTTTAAGCCTCTGTTATAATATTTTACCACTTTTATCAAATATTTACACTAGCTGCTATTTCACTACACTTTCACTGTGACGCCATCTTGCTTGCAGGGTAATGGAGGTCACTTCGACAGTAAAGCCAGGAGCTCAAATTGCAGAGGTCACGAACGGGATGATAGGAGAGAGTGCGTCCCTTACTGCAAAGGACTACGCAGTGATCATCGCTGGAGCAAACGACGTCTATAGAAATGAGAGTAAAAAGGTAATCAGAGATTTAAAGGGTACATTGCCATCCATGCAAAAAACAAATGTCATTATTGTAAATATTCCGCAGAGATACGATTTAATTCCCAAATCATGTGTAAATGTAGAAATAGAGGCTACAAATGGAAAAATTCATAAAATTTGTAAGAGTTTTCCAAATGTCCAAATTGTAGATGTAAATAAATTAGACAGGAAGTTCCACATTCGGCATGGCCTACACTTAAATAGATTAGGAAAAGAGTATCTTAGTGATGAAATCTGCAAAATTGTAAATTCAAATGGTAAGAATAATTCGACAGTAATATCATTAGAGTGGAAGCAGGGAAACTGGTAGAAGAAGCCAAACGTGAGGTTTGGCATTCACATCTTTTGAAGTCAAATTTAACGGAGTGCAACAATGGTATTTCGGATTTGTCTAGCAACAATAATAATAACAATTATGATAATAATAATGTAAATAAATCACCAACACAAGCTTGCAAAAGTAACAAATTTAAAATTTACCACCAGAATGTCCAGTCTCTTTATAATAAAATTGATTACATAAATCTAATGCTTAAAAATGAACTTAAAGACATCTCAGCACTATGTATTTCAGAACATTGGCTGAAAGAGGAACAACTCGAATTAATTCAATTCCCAGGGTTTATACAAGCTAGTAAATACTCTAGATCTAATATTAGCCATGGTGGTACCTGCATCTTCTCAAGAAATAATTTAGATCATGAACAGATAACAGCTTATGATTATCTAATTATGGAACAGGATTTTGAATTCTCTGCCGTAAAAATACAGCAGTTTAAGTTAATAATTGTATGGGTATACCGTTCTCCGTCAGGATAGTATCCTTTATTTATAGATAAATTAGAATTGGTACTCAATAACATGACCAAAGTAAATTTCGATATAATAATTTGTGTGGATGTAAATGTGGATTTCTAAAAATTTGATAGAAATTGTGAATTATTAACACAGTTACTAATTCCCTATGGACTGAAACCTACAGTAAATACCCCAACAAGAATAACAAAATTAAGTAAAACCACTCCTGATCAAATTTTTATAAATACAGATAAATATCACCATTCAATAGAAGTCTATTGTCCGGGTTTTAGTGACCACCATGGACAAATACTGAGTTTTGAAGTATCCGAAACAATCAATAATAATGATAATGGAGTAAAATCAAAGTGCAGGTCATTCACTGAATCAAATGTTACATATTTCAATGACTTGTTAAATAAGGAAACATGGTCAGAAATTTATGAACTAGAAAATGTAAATGATAAATTTAATGCATTTAACAGTACCCTAAAACACTATTTTGAAATAGCATTCCCCTTTAAACGAAGAACTGTTCAAAATAACAAAACTAGCAATTGGATAACAACAGGGATTATAAATTCATGTCAAAGAAAGAAATTTCTACACAAATTATATAAACAATATCACACAACACCTGAATTCAATTTATACTATAAAAATACACTAGCATATTAAATAAGGTAATAAGACTAGCAAAGAAAATGCATAATGGTAATTTTATTTCCCAATCGTCTAATAAAAACAGGGCTATGTGGTCCGTGATAAAGAAAGAAACTGGAAAATCTGCTAAAATACAAAGGAACATTACACTGACCAGAAATAATAAAGTGATTAATAATCCAGAGGAAATAGCAAACACTTTTAATGACTATTTTCTGGAAATTCCACAAAAATTATTAAATAAATCACAGGTAAATACACTAAATTCTAATAATAAAATAAATATATGCACTGATTCTTTATTTATAAATCATGTCACAAGTGAAGAGGTAAGAATAGTTATAAAAGAGCTAAAAAATTAATTCTGTGCTGGCATTGATGGCATCCCTGATGCAATTTTAAAGAAATGTGTAGAAAATATAATAAATCCACTTACGCACTTAATAAACAGTTCAATTGTCTCAGGAACTTACCCGGATATTTTGAAGTTATCAAAAGTAATTCCAGTGCACAAAAACGGTTCAAAAGATGAATTAGATAACTATAGTTCTATTACCTTACCAACTGGTATTGCAAAAATTGTGGATAAAATTATGTATAAGAGACTGATAAGTTTCATAGAAATAAATAAAATATTATCAAACTCACAGCATGGATTCAGAACGGAAAAATCTACACAGACAGCAATTTACGAATGTAGTAATTGTATACTGAAATTAATTGACAATAAGGAACATGTAACTGGCCTATTCTTGGATTTATCGAAAGCATTTGATGTTGTTGACCATAAAATCCTCCTTACCAAACTAAATCAATATGGTATTAGAGGTCTAGCTAATAAATGGGTAGAGTCTTACTTAACAAGGCGTAAACAAATAGTAAGCTTGAGACACAAGGATGATGGAACCAAATTACTTAATGAAACATTGTCCAATGAGTGAATTATTGAATTTGGAGTACCCCAGGGATCGGTTTTGGGCCCACTACTCTTTCTTCTATATATCAATAATATAACACAGAACGTTCATTCACATAAGGAAATTTTGTTTGCGGACGATACAACACTCGTAATAAAAGGTGAAACTAAACAGGTCATACAGCAGTCTGCTGACTCCGTTACAGGAGAGTTAACCGAATGGTCACAAGATAATCGCCTCATAATAAACTATAAAAAAACAATATGTCTAAATTTCCACACTATACAGAATCGGAATCCTGCGAAACCCAATATAACATTAAATGGTCATCAAATAGAAAGTAAATCAGAAACAAAGTTTTTAGGACTATGGATACAACAAGAATTGAAATGGAATAAACATATACAATATCTGAATACTAAACTGAACTCGATGTGGTTTGCGTTACGTATTTTGAAAACCTGCACTAGCATGCACACATTAAGAAATACTTATTTTGCTAATTTCCATTCATACTTAAGATATGGGATCATATTTTGGGGTATGTCGCCAGATGTACTAAGCACGTTTAGGATACAAGAGAGGGCGATTAGAATTATGGCAAATGTAAACTCAAGAGAATCATGTAGACCTCTGTTTAAAGATTTAAACATTCTCCCACTGCCCTGCATATATATCTTTGAAAGTATTATGTTTTTTAAAAATAATTTAATGAATAAAGATGTTTTTCTTAAAACAAACAATGATGTTAATAGGCATAAGACAAGACAAAATCAAAACATTCATATTTCACACACACACACACACACACAAGCATATGTCAAAAAGGAACTTTTTACACTGGAGTTAAATTATACAAAAAACTACCCCAGTATATAAAACTGGCCCCAAAAATAAAAACCTTTGATAGAATGTTGAAAGCTTATCTGCAGTGCCATTGTTTTTACTCATTAGTTGTATATCTTAGCGTATAGGAGGGTTGAAATCTATAATTATATTTTACTTTTTTAATTTAATTGTAATACCTAGCTGTATGTTGTTGTATTTATAGAATTAAGTTTTCATATTATGATAATAGAGTGAGGTGTAAATAGTTGTGCAATAAGATTGTATCTATTAAGATTTGCTATTATAATAGGTTAAATAGTTATATTATTAGTAATATATACCTGTTAGTTCTTTTATTTTATAGATGTAAATTCTGACGTGTCCTATATCAAAAATGTATTGAATGCATGTATTTGATCAAATGGAATTAATAAAAATCTATCTATGGTTTCACACAAGGCAATACTCGGTATCCAACAAGAATATGTGAATCAACAAGTACACTCCTTGATCAGGTAGCCACTGATAACTGTAAATATGCCTATAGGATAAGCAATATAAATAGTGATATTAGTGATCATAATATTCTTGTAACTGAGATTTTCAGGTCAAATTACTATCCAGGCAAATGCCCAATCTCGAACATGACATTTAAACACCCCACCAACAAGCAAAAGTCTAGATCAAAAGACGTAAATAAAAATTACCGATACGTGAACAAAAACATATTCTCCAATGATCTCAATCAAATAGACCGGTTAGATGATGTAAATGAAACTTACATCGCCATGAAACACAAAATCTTGTCACAGACACCCAACAAAGAAAACACTGACTCTCCTTTGAAGGAAATACACCAGAACCACAATAACCCATGGATAACAACAGAATTAATTCAGCTAATAAAACAAAGGGACCAACTACATGCTAAACTTAAAACTGTCATTCACAGAAACAACAACCTCTTAAAGGAAGAGCACATAATATGTAGGAACAAAGTGACAGCTTTAAAACGGAAACTGAAATCCTCATACTATGAACATATTTTAACATAATAATATAATAATAATAATATCGTATGGCCTCGGTGCCTGGTGCAAGCTTTGCTATTTGACACCCAGAGGGTAGCTTGCATGTCGAATTTCGTAGTTCCTTGACTATGAAAGTCAAGGAGGTTAGATGTTAGATATCTAATCTCCTTGAACACAATAGCGCTTTCTAGTAGAGAAATGAGGAACTTTGTGCTGGCGGAAACTCCCGAGATTAATTTTGCCATTATGAACTCGGCCTACTGAATTCAAATGGGTTCTTTGACATGCCAACATCGTATGACATGCGTATCGTATTTTTGCCGCCTTTCAAAAATCACTTACCACGGCCAGGGGCGAACCTGCAATCTTGGGGTTAGTAGACCGACACGCTATCCACTCACCCACCGTGGCAAGCTATAAATTAACATTGAACGCCAATAGCATAAAAATACTTGGAAAGTAATCAATGAAATGATCTACAACTGCAAACTGAAAACAAAGATGGTCCCAGTGAGATAATAATTGACGGTAAATCTTTCACAGGAAAAGAAAATATTTGCAATGCTCTAAACACTCACTTTATAAACATAGTGAACCCGCTGAGCTAAGGTTCATGTGATATTTTTCATTACAACACATTTATGATGGGATGTATTACCTTTGAACACACCCAGAATGCAACCAGAAGCTGAGAGCTTATACTATTATCTTTGGAGTAGCGAAGGATCGCTCTTTTGACTTTGATGAAGTCTGCTAATTATTTATCTGAGGTCTTATTAATCAACTTTACCTTTCTACGAGACTCAGAATACTCCATTTCGTCATTCAGTATTATTGAAACATTTTGGAGAATGTTTTTTCACTTTAAGGTATGGTAATATCATTGCAGATATGCAAGGAGGAACGTAAATAGTCGCTCAACGACTTAGTTTGACGACTTGATTCCACGAGGAACGCAGTTCCGTGCACTACGTCAGGAGAATCCGCCCTGTTGAGGCGTGTTATAATATCCGTCATGTAAGACGTGAGAAAAGTCCGCTTTTTAGCGAGGAAATATTTATCAAGTGTCATCGAGCACCATCGTATTGCGCATCACAATTTGTTAAGTGTAGTGATCAGCACAAATTGCATTGTGAACGTATTTAAAAAATATTGTGAATTTTCTACGATTCTGTAGCACTACATTTTGTACCCACGTGATTTGTGGAGGGCTGAAGTCTAGTGTTAAATATACCAATAACTGTGATAAATTTCTATTGAACGAGTGTGATATTAAAACCACTTCGTATATAAGTTGCTACGGTGGATTTATTCGCCAGAAATCGACGCCAATTTCACGGATGCCACGTGATTGTATAAGTAGAATCTGTGCACGTGTGAACCAGCAGATCAGTGCATGGCCATTTATTAATGATATCTGCAAAGTGTAGAGGCTGTGTTGCTAAATATATGTGTAACGCCTGTGATGGCTACAAAGCACACCGCAATTTTCAAGTACTAATGAAATACATGATGTCTAATATTACCGACCACGTGCTCGACATTTATAACACCATGTTCGAGTCGGAGATGATGGGCTAAGTACCGTTATGGTATGAGGGAGACGTCTCGGACGGAACGAGCATGATTCGGAACTTCAAGAACGTCGAACGAGAAGGAAGGAGTCGAGGATGCCTTTCCTAGGTATGTCCAACATATTCACGATGTCTACTACAGGGACAGACCGAACCCTGGTCTTTAGGAGAACCAAGATGGAAGTTCTGATACGGACGATGCCAATCCTGAATGCCAGAGGTGCTTTTGTTCAACCCTTGTCATTGGACAGAGAGCTAAGTGTGGGCTTCTTCAGATCGTGAGTTTGTACAACCCTTCTTTGTTCTAGTCATTGGTGGTATAGTTAGATTAGCGTAGATTGTAAATCAGCCGAACTTAGTGACAGCCATTTCATAGGTAGGGTATGTATTTAGTATAATTAGATGTCATTTATTACAGTGATTGTGAGCCACCCTTGGGTTCGACATTTTGTTCAACCCTGGTGCAACCTGATGGACGTCATAGGACGCCAATTCCTGTCTATTGCTAAACGTGACCGTAGTCATTTCAGGGCCACTTTGTTTAACCCTATCTGGGATGATTTTCGAGTCTTAGCAGACTCCTGTTACGGCAAACTGATGCCATGATCATAATTCTTTAACTGCACTCATAGCAGACAGTCAATGTTACGCCGCTGACTTCATTAGAGAAGTCGTATCATTTAGGTAATCGACTGTAATTACCAGTTTTGTAACTGCATTTATATTTCATTCAGGATGTGCTCAGAAGCCATCCAGGTCAAGTGCAGACCTTGCAAGTAAAAAGGGATGTTTCGTTGTAGCCTAGCATCGAACCCAGTTCCCAACGTATCATTAAGCAAATCCAGCAGAGTGGAGTTTGCGCCATAATATTATTTTGTTTGTGTCAAGTGTGATGACACGTGATTATTTGGTTGTTTGATACAAGAAACTAATGAAGTATTTTATCTTTGAGAGCAAAGAGCTCCAGCAATGAGTGACATTGCTATATTTTAAACGTCTTTACTGTGAAAGACTGAGTTATATGTTTGTATTCAGCTTTATAGCGTGCTCTTAATGCACACACTCTTCGATGTTTATAACCTATGGTAAAGGTATTATTATGAGGCCAGTTTCATAGTTATTTTCTTGCCTGAATTGCCGGCGCAGTTAACGTGTTGCGTCTAATAGTGCAGGGAGCCTGCAACTTGCTGTGACTCATACAGGTTTGTGAATATTTCCCAGCGCACGAGTGAGAGCGCTTGCTTCCAAGTGAGACAGACTTATATTAACACAGGACAAAATGCTTGTAGTATTCATTTATTTTTCATTGCATTGATAGCTCATGGAACCCGGAGTCCATTTATGTATCTGCTCACATGTTCTTTAGATTGTCATTTGTTGGTTAAACGCCTTTTGCGTGTACCGTTGTTTCGACGAGTACAGTTATGTCAGGATTCTTATTTTATGTTGGAGGCTAGCCCCGTGATGAGGGTTTTTTTCATGTGTGAAGGTATTTTGTGTACCATGTCCGGGACTGTTCCCGTCGACCAGATATTTAGGGAGGGTAACTGATGTGTCCAGGCCCGTCCCAGAGTTATTGAACGCGAGCTGTGCGCCGCTGGTAACTTGTGTTATTGTGTGTCCGAGTTGTTATTGCTCGTTGATTGTATTCCGACTTTTGAGTCGAGGCTCTATGGCAGAGATGATCTCTCAGAGACGCTCCATGCCAGGCTAGTCAGTTGTTATTCGCCATAAACCAACGATAATTTAAACCGACATCTTAATAATAAAACGCATAATTTTGATAAACAAAATATAACTAACGAATCCTTTCTATTTAACCTTGTTCATTTGCATTTGGAACCTGCTGACATAGCCGTGCCAATGAAAGTATTTCCTGGAGGAAATGACTTTAGCACAGCTGACACTTTTTGTAGCGACAGAGGCTTGCTCGAACCTTTAGTTCGTAGCTGGTGGAGCGCAGACCATACGATGTTAGACGTAGTCTTCACTACGCAGTCGTCACCGTAATTACACACGTTAAATGACTATGGCTTACAAACAGTAAACCAAGGTGTAGGTAGGCTTTGAATAAAACTGTGGTCTTGTATTTATTGATTTATTGATGTAAAAGTGTACAAATCCTCTATGTCACCTTTTGTGTGCTGATTAGCACCTAGTCTATAAGAGTGTTTTAGATGTTTTTTTTATGGCTTGTCACATAGCTTTGATTCTAATTGTTTGATATTACGGACGTCACCGCCGTAAATTTTGTAACTAATTGGCAGGACTTAGCTAGATGAATTAATATTAAATGTAAATGAGAAAATGGTATATCCTAACTTAGATTTGTTTTGCTACCCTGTTAAATGTAAATTCCGATATTAGCTTGATCTTGTAACTTGATGTAGGGTTTTGCACCGTACCATTTTCCTAGTGTTGCTGTTGTTGCTTTAACTATTGTGAGATAGATCTTTCGCGAGGGTTTACTGTAACTTCTCAGGTAGGGACCTGCTCTTTAATTTTGATTATTTATTAGCTTGCGGATTAGCCGATGGAAACCCTCCGAACTAGGATAGGGGTTTGTGGATCTTACAATAAATTTTCACGATGTTTTACATAAGTCTGGATGTTTCTTTTCTCAGTCTAGCTTTTAAGGTGAACCTTTCCTTAGGCAGTCTATGACCTTTAGTCACCATGTACCACGATACCTGTGGACGATGGATTCTCGTGCCGCTTTGGCCTGTATGGAAGTTCACCTGATCCTCTCGGCAGTTAGGTCCGGCGGATGAGATGTTAGGGAAGTCATTTCGGTTGTTGGCTATCCTGGCAACTCCTCTGATGGGCACAATAGCCCACAAGTTAGCCAAAAACATCCTCCCAGGGAAGAAAGTTAATGAAATTAATGTCAACACAGATTCCATATTTATGACCCCGACTAAAGAGATAGAAATTCGCAATATTATATTAAACCTTAAAATGAAAAGTAGCCAAGGCAAAGATGGTATGTCAGTAAAATTGTTAAAAAACTCCATTGACATGCTAAGTAGCCCACTAACTACTTTAATAAATTTATCGTTAGAGACTGGTCTGGTGCCTGATGATCTAAAAATAGCACGAGGCATACCAGTCTATAAAGGAGGTGACAAAAGCAATCCAGACAATTTCAGACCCATCTCCATCCTCCCACCCACATCCAAGGTACTCGAAACAGTAGTAAAAAACAGAATTGTTAATTTTTTTTAAATAAAATGATTACTTCTACAAAGGGCAGTATGGATTCCGTGAAAACTCAAGCACAGAAATAGCCACAATTGATATAATCTCTAACTTGCAGGATATGTCATAGGCAATAAGATGACAGCGAGTGGCCTTTTCATAGACCTGAGAAAGGTGTTTGATACTGTTGACCATGAAATTCTTTTAGGGAAACTTGATAAAGCAGGTATCCGAGGAGTAGCTTGGACATGGTTTAAAAATTACCTATCTAATCGTAAGCAGTATGTTGAAATAAATGGCTACAGAAGTGAGGAAGTAAATATTACCCACAGTGTGCCCCAAGGATCAATACTGGGTCCTTCCCTCTTCTTAGTATATATTAATGACATAGCAACACTCAGTTTTCATGGTAATATAACGTTGATTGCAGATGACTTAAGCATCTTTTACAATGCGTACACCACCAACACGCTGATTACACAAATGCAGGAGGACATGAATACAATACTTGGCTGAACCCAGTCAAATAAATTAACAATAAATGAAGATAAAACAAATTATTTAATGATATCTAAGCGTAGAACAAAGTTAGACATCACACAGAATATAATGCTGAATGGAAAGGCAGTTAAAAGGGTCTCACCTGTCAAATACCTAGGCCTAATAATAGATGAAAATCTCTCCTGGCAAAAGCACATTGATGCATTAGTTATAAAAATATCACCTGCTGCTGGGATGATAAAAAAAAATTGAGCTACTATATCCCAAAATATCTACTCAGGAAAGTGTATTTTTCTTTAATCCATAGCCACTTACAATATTTGAATACAATTTGGATAAAATGTTCAAATTACCTAAAAAAGGAAATTGAGGTAATTCAGAATAGAGCCATAAGATATATGTATAACTACCCTTTTTAACACCAACCAAACACCTTTATATTACGAGTAAAATTCAACCAGTAGCCCTAAATGCAGAAATCAAATCAAATGTCCTGATGTACCAAATCCTACACAAAGGTATCCACACAAATTTAAACCTTACTAAACAATATGATTTACACGCTTACAAAACTAGACATGCAGATGACATATCACTTTTCCATATCAATTCCAAACAATATGGCAGTAATAGCATTAAGTATAGTGCCTTCGTAAAGTTCAATAGACTACCAGAAAATATAAAAATTGCACCTAGCCTACCAATCTTTAAAAGGAGGCTAAAACAGTTTATTATATGATTATAAAATGTCAGTTTGAAGAAATTACAAAATCTGAGAAGACAAAAGAAGACTATATTGTGTACAAAAACTTATGAAAGCTACAAAATGTTGTATATATTTTCATACTGAAAACTTTGTAAACTAAACATTGAATTGTAATTTGTCGCCAACATGATAAAACTGTACGATTCCTTTGTATATGAGTCCTTGACTCGTTAAGGGATTAATAAAATGCATTATTATTTTAAAAAAATCAGGAACTCGATATGTGATGATAGGCCAATAGAAAAGGATAAAATAAACTATAAAAAACTTAATAAATATTTAATAACTCAAGAATTTGTATGCAATGAAACTAACATCAATGACTACTACAATAAATTCTGTGATTTTATTAATAAAGGAATAGAAGCCTGTACTCTGAAATATACGAATAAGGAGCCAAGTGCCCCACCAATAAAATCCTGGATCACACAAGATATTTTAGCACTAATACACAGGAAGAATAAGATATATACAAAAAGCAAAGTTAAGAAAAACATCTGCGGGAATTTTAGAAGAATATAAAATTATTGGCAACCAAGTTACAAAACTTAAGAGAAACCTACAAAGAAACTACTTTGACCAAAAAATTCAAAATGCAAATAATCAGAGGGAAGTGTGGAGTGTTGTTAATAATAATAGAGAAAGGATTCGTACAATGTGCAAAGAAAACATATTAGTTCTCAACATCGAGACAGAATTTAGTCAGCGACACTAGTCTTTTCCCGCAAAACATTGCGTGGAGTGTTGTTATTGAGATGTTAAACAGGCCAAAGAAAGGGAAAACTGAAATTGTCAAACTTATAGTCGACGGCACAAATATCGAAAAAAAAGGAAAATATATATGATGAAATTAATAAATATTATGTCAATATTGCTAACAGAATATGGGAAAATCAAGGAAACGGTTCTAGCTTGGACATTACAAGCTATAAAAATACAACTAGCACTAAGACAATCTTTATGTTACCTACTGATGCTAATGAAATACAATCAATTATAAACTCCCTAAAACACAAAAACAATATAAGTGAGGACAACACTACTAATGTCATGCTACAATTGTGTCTTGAGGGCCTTACACCATATCTTGTCAAAATAATAAATCTTTCACTGATGACTGGTATATTCCCCGATGCCTGTAAAGTCTCTAGGGTGGTCCCGATCTACAAAAAAGGAGACAAAACCCACCCATCAAATTACAGACCCATTAATATTATATCTGCCATCAGCAAGGTTCTAGAAAGCGTTGTTAAACGAAGACTTATGAATTTCTTTATGAAAAATGATTACTTTGCAAACTGCCAATATGGGTTTATTCCAAATAGAGGAGCAGATAGTGCTATATTTTAAGTAGTAACTGATGTAGAAAAGGCATTAGATGAAAACAAACTAGCTACTTGAGTACTAATTGACCTTCAAAAAGCCTTCGATCTAGTTAACCATAAGATTCTCCTTAATAAACTAGAATTTGCAGGCATCAGAGGAGTGGCACATGATTGGTTCAAGAACTACCTCACAAACAGAAAACAATATGTTGCAATCGATAATGTAAAAGGATCTCAAGTGAGAACACAGGAGTACCTCAAGGTTCTGTCTTAGGACAAATTCTTTTCTTGGCCTATATTAATGATATAGTATTATTAGAATTGAAAGGCAAGCTTAAACTATTTGCAGATGATATTTTTATACTATATCTGGGAACATCTGAACAGGAAATTATGCTAAATATTAATTATTATCTCAATAAGCAGGTGGATTGGTTGAGAGCACACAAAATGGTTATCAATATCACTAAAACAAAATAATTGTTCTTCCATAAACCATCATACAAGACCACAAACAAAGAAATAGAAAGGGTTAAATCGGCAACATACTTAGGTATCACACTAGATAGTACACTAACCTGGGAAAATCATGCACTGCACAAGACAAAAAAATAAGTTACATGTAGTCAGCAATAGAACGACTAAATTTGGAGTTAATGCACGGCAGCACTCGCTCATCTCAGTGTACAACCTGGTACCACTTGATCTAGCAAGAATCTCTCAAATTGGGCCATTTCGTGTAAAGTTGAAAAAGTACTATTTGCTGACTCTGAATGTATAATTATATATGTATAATAATTTACTCTAAATGTATATTAACTTACTCTTGTTGTAACGAGACTAACTCGCCTCGACAGTAGGACACTTGATTTTGACGGTTGCATGCAAATTCTTGGGAGTTGAGATGTAGTAGTGCTCTTTATCTACGCTACAGTGCATCTGCGCCTTGGTGAAGGTTATAACTAAGTCGTGTTCGCCTGGTGGTAAGAACAGTAACCTTGTCCGCGGGTAGAATGGTGATATTCTTTGCCAAGTGAGATGTTCCCTTAGTAACGGTTGTTAGTAATTTTTCAATGCAATAATAATTGTGTGATGGCAGATGATCTGGTAAAGACATAACATCATGTAGTCTACGAATATTGAGTAGCTTTTAGCTACTCAATCGGATGTCGTGATTTGTAAAACTCGGCGTAACTGGCTCTACCAAAATATGAATCGACATGGAATAGTTTCTCTTCAAATTAATTAATTTTTTATGTAAAATGTGGCAGAAAGATGAGGTTGATTCTCGTGTACACCTGGAATGTGTGATGGTCTGTGCTTCGGTTTGAAACGGATACCTAAGTGGTCTTGTCGACGAGAAAAATATTTGTTGCTTCTTTTATATGTTTATATATAGTTGTTGAGGCAACTTTAAGGAAAGCAAACATATATGTCGTAGATTTCTGTAAGAGGCCAAATGTGGTGAAATGGAGTTGTGAAGATTTGGTAAAAAGGTATTATGTTCCAGAGAGAAGTAAGTGGATTATTATATATTTCTGGAGTGCATGTGTATCTACCCTGTGCATGTTATTTATAAACTTATTGTCACCACCGTTTTTGGCTCACGTAGTTGGGAGGCTTTCATCTTGCTGTGTGGATCAAGCTTTTAAATTTTCGTTTCTGGTTTTAATATGTAATCTTTCACTTTATTCACGTTTAGTTTGCCTAATAGAGGTCCGTTTAAATTATGTAAAGCTTTTATTTTATTCGAATTGGGGTTCGTATTTGCCGGCATTGCGTTCGTCTTCTGTTTTTGGTTATCGGTTGTTGTGTTCTGGATAACTTTGTTATGATTGTCAGCTGTTAGATGACAAATGAGAATCGTGGCTCCATGTTTAAAAGGGTTTGACAAATTGAGATCTTGTTCCGAGTTTGCTCAGGCTAAGAAAGGAATTATCCATGATTTAATATATTTAGTGTCGTATGGCATTACCTATTAATTGACGGGTATTAAAATATTATTGAAGATTGTTTTCCGACTTAACTGAAAGTTGTATAATTAAGCATATACGGAATTTGTTGGTTAGGCCTCCTTCATCATGTTATCGAAACAACTGATAATAATTTAATGTAAATGGATATTTTGACCTAAGAGAAATATTTTGGGAGCCAATACAAGTCTTGTGACATCCTACGTCAGGTATCACACCTTTTCTTTTTATTTACACTGCATGTAATTGTTTATTGTATATTTATTGTAATATTTGTTTTATGAATAGAAGTGTTGTTTTAAAATATGAATCGTGTATATCATTTCTGGGTCTGGGATTCTGTAGACAGCTCTCAAGATAGACACCTCGGGTAATGGTTGAAAATGGCCCAGTCGCTATCCCTACCACAGTCGGAGTGTGTCACTTGTGATACCACATTCTCCAAATAATCTTTATCTTTTATGCTTATCAACACTAATTGACTCATAACTTCAAAGCATGCTCATTAGCTTGTAGTCTCATTTCTCCAATTATATTATACCGCTTTTTCCTTGGTCATGTATTGTGTCAAAAGCGTCGCTTTGAATACACTTAAATTGCTTATTTGTATACTGTACTCTCAGAAAACAGTAGTTCAAGATGGCGTCACAGTGAAAGTGTAGTGAAATAGCAGCTAGTGTAGATATTTGATAAAAGTGGTAAAATATTATAACAGAGGTTTAAAATCTATAAAGTTACTTTCCTTAGATCAAGTGTAATACGGAATATTGATAGTATTTAGAAATTCTTATTGATAATTTAATAAACTTAAACGAAGTTGTGGGAACGTGTATCCAAATATTCGGTGACTTCTTCAATCACTGTTTGAACCAAGTAGAGCAGTGGTGCTTTTACGAGACTTCACCCGATTGGAAGATATACGTATTTCACATTCTTCTTTATTGGTAGGTAATTAGATTAATTCTATTAGGTAGTAATAATTAAAATAAATTTAGTGTAATTTGGTGTAAACATCAAGGCTAACTTAGATCTCAAGTATGACGACAGTAAACAGTGTTAGTGTCTCGTCAGGTAGTGTAACCGTAACGGATTTATGCTCGTCGTGCAAAATAAAAGTAAAAAATGCAAATAAAATCATCACAAGATCTCAGGTAAAATTGAATGAGGAGAAAAGTGAAACCGATTGTCGTAATGTAGGCCTACCGCTACCGTCATGCGAATGTCATAACCTGAGAAACGAACTGTCCTCAAAAGACGAAATTATAAAGCTGCTAAAGGAACATATTGCTAAGTTAATGGAAGAGATGAATAAATTAAAAGGAAACAGAGATGAAAGCAAGGAAACTAGGTCGACAGTGATTGCTGGTAAGGTAAGATTGAATAAGCCTAGGCCTATAAATGGAGTACATGTAACTGAAATTCCAGTCTCAAATTCATTTCGAGTGCTTGTCGAAGAAAATGATGACTTTCCTCAAGAAGAAAAGAAGAAAGTGATAAAGAGAAAATCCAGGAAGATGCGGATATTTGCGGATAGCCACGGGTGAGATGTAGCAGCAAGCGTATTGGAGAGAAGCAGAGAAATGGAGGTCACTTCGACAGTAAAGCCAGGAGCTCAAATTGCAGAGGTCACGAACGGGATGATAGGAGAGTGTGCGTCCCTTACTGCAAAGGACTACGCAGTGATCATCGCTGGAGCAAACGACGACTATAGAAATGAGAGTAAAAAGGTAATCAAAGATTTAAAGGGCACATTGCCATGCATGCAAAAAACAAATGTCATTATTGTAAACATTCCGCAGAGATACGATTTAATTCCCAAATCATGTGTAAATGTAGAAATAGAGGCTACAAATGGAAAAAATCATAAAACTTGTAAGAGTTTTCCAAATGTCCAAATTGTAGATGTAAATAAATTAAACAGGAAGTTCCACAATCGGCATGGCCTACACTTAAATAGATTAGGAAAAGAGTATCTTAGTGATGAAATCTGCAAAATTGTAAATTCAAATGGTAAGAATAATTCAACAGTAATATCATTAGAGTGGAAGTAGGGAAACTGGTAGAAGAAGCCAAACGTGAGGTTTGGCATTCACATCTTTTGAAGTCAAATTTAACGGAGTGCAACAATGGTATTTCGGATTTGTCTAGCAACAATAATAATAACAATTATGATAATAATAATGTAAATAAATCACCAACACAAGCTTGCAAAAGTAACAAATTTAAAATTTACCACCAGAATGTCCAGTCTCTTTATAATAAAGTTGATTACATAAATCTAATGCTTAAAAATGAACTTAAAGACATCTCAGCACTATGTATTTCAGAACATTGGCTGAAAGAGGAACAACTCGAATTAATTCAATTCCCAGGGTTTATACAAGCTAGTAAATACTCTAGATCTAATATTAGCCATGGTGGTACTTGCATTTTCTTAAGAAATAATTTAGATCATGAACAGATAACAGCTTATGATTATCTAATTATGGAACAGGATTTTGAATTCTCTGCCGTAAAAATACAGCAGTTTAAGTTAATAATTGTATGCGTATACCGTTCTCCGTCAGGAAAGTTTCCTTTATTTATAGATAATTTAGAACTGTTACTCAATAACATGAGCAAAGTAAATTTCGATATAATAATTTGTGGGAATGTAAATGTGGATTTCTTAAAATTTGATAGAAATTGTGAATTATTAACACAGTTACTAATTTCCTATGGACTGAAACCTACAGTAAATACCCCAACAAGAATAACAAAATTTAGTAAAACCACTCCTGATCAAATTTTTATAAATACAGATAAATATCACCATTCAATAGAAGTCTATTGTCCGGGTTTTAGTGACCACCATGGACAAATACTGAGTTTTGAAGTATCCGAAACAATCAATAATAATGATAATGGAGTAAAATCAAAGTGCAGGTCATTCACTGAATCAAATGTTACATATTTCAATTACTTATTAAATAAGGAAACATGGTCAGAAATTTATGAACTAGAAAATGTAAATGATAAATTTAATGCATTTAACAGTACCCTAAAACACTATTTTGAAATAACATTCCCCTTTAAACGAAGAACTGTTCAAAATAACAAAACTAGCAATTGGATAACAACAGGGATTATAAATTCATGTCAAAGAAAGAAATTTCTACACAAATTATATAAACAATATCACACAACATCTGAATTCAATTTATACTACAAAAAATACACTAGCATATTAAATAAGGTAATAAGACTAGCAAGGAAAATGCATAATAATAATTTTATTTCCCAATCATCTAATAAAAACAGGGCTATGTGGTCCGTGATAAAGAAAGAAACTGGAAAATCTGCTAAAATACAAAGGAACATTACACTGACCAGAAATAATAAAGTGATTAATAATCCAGAGGAAATAGCAAACACTTTTAATGACTATTTTCTGGAAATTCCACAAAAATTATTAAATAAATCACAGGTAAATACACTAAATTCTAATAATAAAATAAATATATGCACTGATTCTTTATTTATAAATCATGTCACAAGTGAAGAGGTAAGAATAGTTATAAAAGAGCTAAAACTAAATTCTGTGCTGGCATTGATCGCATCCCTGATGCAATTTTAAAGAAATGTGCAGAAAATATAATAAATCCACTTACGCACTTAATAAACAGTTTAATTCTCTCAGGAACTTACCCGGATATTTTGAAGTTATCAAAAGTAATTCCAGTGCACAAAAACGGTTCAAAAGATGAATTAGATAACTATCGTCCTATTACCTTACCAACTGGTATTGCAAAAATTGTGGATAAAATTATGTATAAGAGACTGATAAGTTTCATAGAAAAAAATAATATCAAACTCACAACATGGATTCAGAACGGAAAAATCTACACAGACAGCAATTTACGAATGTAGTAATTGTATACTGAAATTAATTGACAATAAGGAACATGTAACTGGCCTATTCTTGGATTTATCGAAAGCATTTGATGTTGTTGACCATAAAATCCTCCTTACCAAACGAAATCAATATGGTATTAGAGGTCTAGCTAATAAATGGATAGAGTCTTACTTAATAAGGCGTAAGCAAATAGTAAGCTTGAGACACAAGGATGATGGAACCAAATTACTTAATGAAACATTGTCCAATGAGGGAATTATTGAATTTGGAGTACCCCAGGGATCGGTTTTGGGCCCACTACTCTTTCTTCTATTTATCAATGATATAACACAGAACGTTCATTCACATAAGGAAATTTTGTTTGCGGACGATACAACACTCGTAATAAAAGGTGAAACTAAACAGGTCATACAGCAGTCTGCTGACTCCGTTACAGGAGAGTTAACCAAATGGTCACAAGATAATCGCCTCATAATAAACTATAAAAAAAACAATATGTCTAAATTTCCACACTCTACAGAATCGGAATCCTGCGAAACCCAATATAACATTAAATGGTCATCAAATAGAAAATAAATCAGAAACAAAGTTTTTAGGACTATGGATACAACAAGACTTGAAATGGAATAAACATATACAATATCTGAATACTAAACTGAAGTCGATGTGCTTTGCGTTACGTATTTTGAAAACCTGCACTAGCATGCACACATTAAGAAATACTTATTTTGCTTATTTCCATTCATACTTAAGATATGGGATCATATTTTGGGGTATGTCGCCAGATGTACTAAGCACGTTTAGGATACAAAAGAGGGCGATTAGAATTATGGCAAATGTAAATTCTAGAGAATCATGTAGACCTCTGTTTAAAGATTTAAACATTCTCCCACTGCCCTGCATATATATCTTTGAAAGTATTACGTTTTTTAAAAAGAATTTAATGAATAAAGATGTTTTTCTTAAAACAAACAATGATGTTCATAGGCATAACACAAGACAACATCAAAACATTCATATTTCATGTCATAAAATAATTAGCAAAAAAGGTTTACTAAATACAGTCCTAAACTCCAAATTGATGGGAGAAGAAACAAACACCGACATCCATTGGTCACAACCGGAAACAGACGGTTATATTCAAAAAAGTACATTTGACTTGTACGGTATACAAAAACAAAAGAAGAACACTATGAGAATTTGTGAATGCAAACTCACACTCCTCCCCCCCCCCCATTCACAAATTGCAAAAAAAAACTTAAACCAAAAAAATACATTACTAGCCTTACACTAACAACAAACATTTGCATATCATTCCTCGTATGGTAGTAAAGGGCAACATAGAGACTAAAATACAGACATGGATCACATTTGCTTTGATTTAAGCCAAGCTTGACAAGTTGTGCAGTGATACAATTGTGCCAATCTTTACCAGCTTGACATAAACCGTAAATACTCTTGTTGAGTTTTAGCACATAGTCTGGGTATTCTACACTGCGAAAACCTTCTGGTTGACTTACAAATACAGTTTCCTTAATTTTGCTATTAAGGTATGCCGATACAATGTCCAAATGACAATTATCCCATTCACGCTCTACTCCTATGGCTATAAGGGTCCTAATAGTTTTCCTTTTTACCACAGGACTGTAGGATTCAAGGATATCTGTACCCTTTATCTGACTGAAACCTTGAGCTACTAAACGTGCTCTATACCTAAGTACTTCACCTTCTTGGTTTCGTTTAGTTTTATACACCCATTTGGTGCCAATGACAGTCTTGCCACCTGAATCTTCTGCAAGTGTCCACACATTATGTTTTTCCAAGAGGGCAATCTCTTGGTTCATTGCTTCAAACCATTTATCTTTGTCATATCGTGAGGTGGCTTCTTGAAAAGACACCGGATCGTTATATTCTGACCTCAACATGACAATGCGACATTTGACCTTGACTTCATTACAACACACACACTTACTGGGACGTTTTCTCTCTCTACTCGACCTGCGTAATACTGTGTGTTCAGGCTGTAATGGAGAGTCTATTACGACATCAGAATCTGACAAAGAGGCATCACTATCACTTGTTACAGAATTTTCATTTCCTGATTCGGCTACTTCGTGTTCAAACACGTCACCTCCACAATCTTTCTGCTCGACAAACACTTCTCCAACTGTTCTAGGTTCACAATCTATCTGAGTTACAGGTTTTTCCTGGGCTTTTACAGAAAACGGAAATAAATCTTCAACAAATTCTACATTCCTGGATTTAATGACACATTTCTTTTCGATGTCCCATACACGGTAGCCCCTCGAGTCATCGGCGTACCCTAGCAATGCACCAACATTTGCCCTTGGCACTAACTTTTCCACATTACGTTTATGGATCCAAACTTTACAACCAAATGATTTTAACATAAGCAATTCCTGGTCTGACAACTTTCTACTCGTCCACAGTTCAAATGGGATGTTCTTTACAGTTGATGACACACACCTATTCTTAATATAGCAGGCTGTGCTGATGGCTTCCCCCCAAAATTGAACTGGCATGCCTGACTGAATGAGCATGCACCTACTAGTGGTGAGAAGTTGCTGGTTAAGGCGTTCAGCAACGCCATTCTGTTGGGGAGAGTAAGCCATTGTTAACCTACGAACAATACTGTTTTAGATCCCTTAGTTGGGGGTAGTTAGGTCTAAAACAGGTGTGTTAGTGTACTAATTTGGAAGGTGATTCCTAGAGAGGGCAGCTTCCCGTAGCTGGGTAAGCTCACCAGTGTAGAGTGTTGTATGATGTTTAAATGATAGGGGGTGCTCCTATGAAGACGTAAGTGTCGCTTAGGGGATGATCCTCTGAGCTAGGTTAATGTACTGGACTCCCAGCTGGTCGGGAGGAATTATATAACAGACCTGCTTGTGTCAGCTATGCCGGCGGCGTGCTGCCAGCGGTCGCGTGTGAGACACAATAGAGCATGAGTAGGCGATTACCGGCTACTGTTGTCACGCTTACTCGAAGGGTATTGGGATGTAAAGAGGCGTGTAATTACGAATGCAATGTTTAGATTACTGACCAGGTATTTATTGGTCAGTGATGTATGAAATTGTATGTCCCTTTTAGGGAAATGTGAATAATACTGCAAGTTATGTGTACAAGTTTGTGGGTAGGTTTTACAAAGTATAGGATATCTGAACACTTGCTGACTCACCTGATGATAACAGCTTGTACCAGGGCCTCCGGCTACACACACTGTATGACTGATAATAGAGAGAGAGAGTGTCCTCATTAAGGCCTTCCTTCTTATAGGTTCTGGCGTTGCTTCGTCGGCATTCCATCGATGTAGGTGTCCTAGTTAGCCATTGTGTAGATGTTTGTGAGTGTGATGCAAGTGGTTGGCAGGCTCCCCAAGTTGGGCAGCCGCCCTTGCTGTGTAAAAGGTACTGTTCTGGCTTTATTATGTCTGCCAGTTAGGGGTGGTTTTAATAGATGATGGAGGGTGGCTTCAGGGGGTGCAGCCCCCTGGGGGCCTGTACAAGCCTCCTCCTCTGATTAGTTCGCGTCCCCGCGAACGGGAACGGAACGTGGAGTTGGGGTGTCGATGTATTAGGTCATTGTTGAATCCTCCTTGTATCTCTTCTTTGTTTCTTCTGTGTCGTGTAGAGGTAGTGATGTCGTGTTGATGTAGCGATGTCGTGTAGATGTGAGATCAGCTCGTGTTCAGAGGGGTGAGTTTTGGGATATACATATACATTTGACATTTTAAAACAGTTCATGAAAAAAATTGACATTTGCAATATGAAAAAGTTCAAAAAAAATACATGGTTTTGAACATTATGTAATATATTGTTGTGCAGTGAGGAAAAAACCCAGGGCTGGACGGGTGATTGTGCCGTCCGGCTCTGTCTTGGGGAAAAAATTGCTCCCTGCAATGTGAAAGATAGAAGAAGTAGAAAAAAATAGGTGTTCCAAGGTATAAGTTAAAGGGAATATTTAAAATATGTTTATTGTGTTGGGATAAAACGGAACACCTTCACAAATTTGGACGTTAGAAGAAAGAAAATTAAAGAAACAAAAGCATAATAATTGTGTACATGTGATATTAATGTAGAGAGTATACTGTTTAATATGTAATTTCTATACGTGCATATATTAAGATTTGTGAATACCATTTATCCCCTCCGCAGACAATGTGGGGGTGCGAAGTACCATCTATACATTTATGGAAGAATAACTGCCCGTGGGCGCATTACTTTGTGCTAATTTACAACCATCTTACGGACTAACTAAGCGCGCTAAATTTCTGTTAACCTAGTCTATGTGGTACCTCATCGTCATTATTTCCAACAAAACTTATGCTAAATAGCGTTGCCCCCTGTGGGTGGGCGCGACTATCATGGCGGCACAACCCGTCCTTTACATGAGGAGTCCGCGTTGTGTGGCCGTATGTCACCTCTCATATTAGGTGAGATATCCATTAAACGTTGATCCGACCTGCGGTGGGGTATATCCCACAGGCATATCTCCCCCGTGGTGCGGATTTATTATCTGTAAGAGAAATTTATTGAGGTGTGTAGAGGGGGGGAATTGTGTATGTAAGTAGGGGTTAGTGAGACGTGTATGGGCGTGGGCAAAATATTTACAAAGGGCTATATACAATGTCGCCACCTGTTGGTAAAGAAAAGAGATCATTGAGCATATATGTATATGTATAGGGTGTTCACCCTTGTCATCCTGTGTACTGGCCTGCAAAACATGATAGTATGAGCATGGTGATCAACACATGGTTGCTACATGGTAGCGGTTGCATGTACCCTGTGGTCGGTTGTCGGCGCTGGACCGATACCTGGCGGGGTGCAAGAAAATATAACACAATACGTAAGCATAGTATAATAATGACATTGCCATATAAAATCTGGAGAGTGCCCATATTGGCGCCACTCTCTATGCTGACAAAAATAAATATCCATAATGATGGAGCACCCTATGTTGGGAGCGGGTGTCCCATGTTGGAGCTGATGGCTGTAAAGCAAGCATATATATAATTAATACCACTGTCCATATGTATGTCTACTCCTGTCTACCAACTAACCTTATGTCTATTTATAAACTAATCTTAGGTATATATATAAAGTGGCTCCAAATGTTGCCTTAACCTAGTGTTGTCGGGCTGACCCTGGTACCGATTTTTGGTGACCAGGTGCCAAGATATTCTACCTTAGTCTATTTATCTTAATGTGTTATCGGGCTTACCCTGATGACGGGTTTGTTGGTCATCAGGTGCCGAACTCGTTACCTTAATTATGGTAAGTAAGAAAAATTGCTTGTTATTAGTCGAATGGTTGAACTTATTCTATTGCCGAAATATACTGTTCTATGTTTAGCAACAGCGCTTATAAAATTTGCTTATTCTAAGTTGCGTGTCAAATGCAACTGTCTTACATGCTAAATTTTGACCAGGGCGATCGCCTGAGCAATTTACTTCCTCAGGGCACCACCCGCACGTATTCTAGAAACACCGGTTGTCTCTAGAACCGCCGGATTCCGCCCCCTTAATACTAGTTGTCGACGTTTATGCTAGTGCTTACTAACTAGTAATTAATAAAGTTACGAACGACTGCGTTGCTTAGAGGGCAAGCGCATCGCCGTTATTCTTGCCTGTTCATTGTCGTTGCATTTGCATATGTCGTCATTGTTATATTCTTCGTTATTCTTTGCTGTATTCAGCATTGTTGGGCTTGCCCACTAAACCCCTTTGAGTGCTCGCGATGCTCCTCATTTAATAACTCTGGCTGCCCGATGCGTCACCACTTAAGCTCTGCCGACCCGTTGTCAGCCATTTATGTGGGCGCAGGACCGAATGAGCGCGTTCATTCCATATATATTTATATTTCATTCTTCATTATTTGTTGATTTCAGTGTCTTCACCTTCGCCTCGCGGGGCAAGGACTTGTCGGATCTAGGATTGGTCCCGCTGAATCCTGAGATCCTGCTTCACTCCTGCGAGTGGAGTCTAACTTCCCGCCCTGGAAGTTCTACTTACTTATATGCTAAACTAATAGTCTAGTCGTGATTTGGTCGTCCCTAGGGTCATCTCCTGAGTCCGGTGTGGAGTTGGCTATTTCTCCCACCATCCTCAGAAAGTCTCCCCTGCAGGTCTGGCTTCGATGCCTGTAGCACATAGTGGGTGTAACTTTTCTTTGTCCCGGGGGCAGGCTAGGCCTTCCGGGACTCCGACGTTTGCCCGTGCTAGGTCATCGGCGCTTCGACCTTACGTAGTTCGTCTGTTTGGTCTAGGTCAGTGAGCCAACCGGGGTAGGTCTGATCATTGCCTTCCCCAGCTCTGCTTCTGTGTGGTGCCTCTTCCCTTCAGCTTACGCTGTCATCATCATTCAGCGTGTCACAGATTCCTTTTTATTTTATAAAAAAAATAAGTGTATTGTGTAAATAATTCATTGTGTAGCAAATGTAAAGTTTTTCAAGTGTTCTGGGGTTGTAGAAACTTCTAAGTGCATAGACTACTTCAGGTCTACTGTGCTATGTCGGATTTCCAGCTTTAATGCTTTGTTAATTTTCATGGAGGCGTTAGTAGGGTTTATGGCGTCAGGTTCCCTGTTATTAGGATCCGGGGGGCGTTATTTGTTGAATAGGCTTAAAGCAAGGTAGGAGGGGGTTGCGCATCTTTGGGCTCCATGTAAATGGTGGCCTGGGGCCGGTGATGCTGCTGGGATGTCTTTACAGTAAGTGGACGGGGATTGGTATTTCCCGGGATTGCAAAAATTTTAACAAAGTGTCATGCAGGTTTAATAATAATAACCCTTGGTATGTGGGCGGGATATTCCATGCATGTGTCCGGATATGAGGCGTATCCGCACTCATTTAAGGATAGGTATCGGTCAATGTATAATAATACTACGTCCCTTTCATGCGGGATTATTTAATAAAAAAGATTTGTTAGTATATAAATTTGGACTCATCTCTTACTTAAGGATGCGCATTACGCTTAGTTGTCGTTTTTCCGACACACCCCTAATACTCAGGTGTTAGCATTGAGAGCCAGGGCGTAGTAAGCCCTCTCTTTAAACGAATGAAGTCTATCAACCCCGATGTAAATTTTGGCGTGTAGTTTAGCTGTTTTTATGTGTTTATGTGTCTGTGTTGGTTAATGTTGTAAGTGGGAAGGTTATGGAAGGATGAGGGTGGTACTATGGTAGCCTGTAGACGTATATTGGCTATCTGGCTGGCCCTATCCACCTGTGCTCCTGTCATCCTCACTTGGCCAATATCTGTTTTCTATCCGCTCCTTGGGATAGTAACGTATGGTGACGCTATAACGTCGCGACCTAATCTGTTCTCTCAGTTGCAATGTTAATGTAGCAAGTGATCGTAGTGTGACTGGTCATGCTCTGATCGCCTATGATGGTTTTATGGTTTAAAAGTAAGAGGAGAAGTATTTATTGCGGAGGTCTGTTCCCTCAGAGTCCCTGTCTTTATTCGCCCCTGATTAGTGAGCGCGTGTGTGTGACTATGTTCCGTTACACCACGCGGTCGGGTGGGCTGGTATAGCCTAAGTCCTATCGTGTGTCGCGTGTATGGGCAGGAGGTGCGTGCGGCCTGTCAACATCTCTGTAAACATGTTCCTATGGGCCTAAGATAATATGGCCCACAGTATCTGCATATTGCTAAATGCCAGGCCTATTGTAACATTGTAGAATTCTGTGTCAATGTCCATGTGTACTGTATGTTAGTGTCGTAATGCTTCTAGAATTTGCAAGTCAATGTTTTTGCTTGTGTAAGGGCAGGCTCTGACGTCACGTATGTCGGCTGTCGGAACGTGCCTTTTTGCGAATGTCGGCATGTTGTCATTGCTTGGGATTCCTGGAGTGCCAGTGTGCTAATCTGTCCCGTTTTTTGCTAACCGATGCTGTGTGTACACTGCTTTCAGCAAGACTTTGTTTTGTGTAACTATGTGTAATCCATGTCTGGGAAGTGTATTGTGATCCCCTTTGAGGCCTAGAATTTGCGGTACGCCCTCTTGTTGGGAATTCCTGGGTCGCCAATGCCGAGGTGGGCTGTTGTAGCGAGTACCCTGGGGCGAATCTATGCTCCATTATGTATGGGAAAAAAGAGAGAAAAAAAACTCCTGTGCGTATAGATATGTGTCTGACCCACTTATGTACTTGTCTGGATGCAATTTCAGTGTAATTGGGCGTCTGGATTTTTGTTTCTCATGGTGTCCGATTTTTTTCTGGGCATTCGGACCCGTGATCATGTAATTCTCCGTGTTCCATGTCTGCGTTGTCTGTTGGGTTTTGATGGTCCCCAGTGTGGCTTTTGATTGTGTTTTTCGCGCCAAAAATACCGTTGGTTAGTTAGTTTTTGGCACGAATGTGTTGTGTGGTCGTGAGTTCGGACCCGGCTTGCTGTAAAGACCTGGTATTACGATATCTGTGCCGTATATGCCATGGCACACGTATCGTGTATTTGAAATGCGCAGATGAAAATACGCATTGGCGTGAAGAGTTTGTGTCTTTTGGAATGGTCCTCGTATTGTAATTTCGGGAGTTATAAGGTTTTGGACCTGGCGTGAATGATGGCGTTTGTTCCGCCTTCAGAGCTGCATGCATATTGCTGTCCGTATGTAGTGAAGGTCGCCCAGTCACGAGTGTCTTATCGCTGACGGCGAAAGTCTCTAATTTCATTGACGTGTGCGCTATCTTATTACTTGTTTGACGATGTTCCTGTTTCCGGCACGTGTGTGTGTCTAAGCCTGAGTGCTCTCTCTGTAGTTGTGAGCAGGGCTTTCCATAATATAAAAGAACCTTCCACTACATACGTTTGTGGTAATGTAAGCTTGGGTCGAATATGTCTCTGTTAGTAGTACTTGGCTGTGTCTATGCACGAGTGTCTCCGGGCCGCTAGTCGCGTGTTTGGTGACTAGGTGTCGGAGGTGATTTGATTGTTTTGTGCGTATGTATATGTGTTAGTGGCACTGTCCTTTATTATTATATCCTCCCATGTTGGATAATTACCCGACCTTGCACTCCTGCTATCCAGAAGGATGCGGGTTGGAGACCGTCTTTGTCCAGGCTAATTATTCCTGTTGCCCTTTTAGGCTGTGTCTCCGGGCCAGTTGTGTTAGCGTATTAACTTGTTATTTGGCAATGTGAGTTGACTGTGTGCCGTCCCAAAAATATGTAGGCTTTCCCAAAGTCTGGGATTTTCACCCTATGGTGTTTGTGTTTTAGCTTGCGTGCTGTTATGGAGGCGAGAAAAAGTCATGTTATAGGCAGTGTAATGTGTCATGTATGCCTATGGATTAAATACATACAGTTCAACTTGGCTAACTTTCCTTTCTCGGGATTAGTGAAAGAGGCAAAAAAATGAGTTATGCAACGCTCCGAATTAAGAGAGCACTTTGAAAAGAGTAGAGAAAATATATTATATCCGCCTGCGCAATGCTTTATGCTTATCGAAGCGGGTTGCCAGGCGGCGGTAGTCTGTAAAAATTGTGTCGTAAATAATATCAGAAATGTTTAAATATGAGAAGTAGGACCTGAGTGTAGTATTCACCTATTTGGCGACGTTAGTACTACAGTAATCTAGTTACGTCTCAGGGGAATCTACCATTTTTGAAAAATAGTTTGAGATTCTTAATTCTTGCTACGATTAGGGCTCTCGCCCGTCACAAGAGAATCTATCAAACTGTGGGACCGGAACATAGAACATTTAGTCATTTCTACTTAGAAAGACCCGCCTAAGCTCTATGCTGTGGTTTGTTGCTTAGGCTGTGTTCGGAATAGCTCTTTCCGGCCTTAAGCCGCGTGGCTCGCCTAATTGGCTTCCGCCCGGCTTTGTATATTAAAACTTTGCATTGTCCGAAATATGTCTTGAATGAATCACGATTGTAAACCATTGATGGCCTAAAAATAAAAATGCTAGGGGCCACGGAAAAAACTAAGAAGGATTTTGAGTTATACACTCTTGACTTAGCCATGTTCCACTGTATATATATGAAAATGTGCGGTTTTTGTCCGTGAGTCTCTGTGTGTCCATAATTGTGGTGTAGGTGACATTGGTTTATGTTGTGTTCCTGGTGAAAGTTGTCATCCCCGTCCGAGCGTCCTTGCTCGGCAAGGTGAATACTTTCGCCCTGTCACTAAGGCGTAGGCCCCTGAAACCCACCGAGGTGCTTCTTTGCTATTTTCCGGAGGAATTTGTAGCAAAGTAAGCCTGGTCCTGTTTTCACCGTCGTGCCTGGATGTTGGCCTTAATGTGGTTATGTCTGAGGGATTAATTGCGCTCTGCGCTACCGTAACAGAGTTTATGGGGGGGTGTATATTCCTGACTGTCCGGTCTCGAGGGGTAGGTAATAAGACTTTTCTTATACCCCGTGTACTGTGTGTTTGCGCCTTGTCGGATTGTGCGGGTGTGTGTTGTGCATCCTGAGGGCCTGAAGGAAACACCCTCTTATGCATTTGCACCTGGGATACACATGCCGGTGCCCGCCTTCGTCCTGGCAAAATTGCCCTTTGAACTAGCGGTAAAGGCCGTGTGATTACCTGTGTTTGCCCTGGCGATGTAGTGGCGTGTAGTCTGACCGTTTTCTGGCCTATGGCCACGGTAGACTCCTGCCCTTGTGTTTGCCTATTTGTGTAGGTGTGTGTGGGCTTAATGTGCTGTAGGGCGGGCTGTACGCTCTCAGCCCATGACATGGTTACCTCCCGTTTTCTCCCTGTTATGTCATGTGTACTCGAGAGTCCTGGCGTCAACTCCCTCTCGTTCGTCCGTTTTGAGGGGTTTGGCCCAGGTTCAGCTCCCCGGTTTGGCAAAATTGCCTTCCGAATCGGAGCTGAGGGATGTGTATTGATGTAACTTTGTCCCCGCAGTGTGTTGGAGTCTAACCTGGCCGTCTTCTGGACTGTGGCCACGGAGAACTCCTTCCCTTGTGTGGCAGTACGTGGCGAGAGGGACATCCTCGCAAATTTCCGCGTTAGCGTATCTACGCTTATGTCCTCTCTCGGCTGGGCTGGTGGTCCTGCCATGAACTCAAAAATGGCCTAGTTAGCCTGGAGTTCCTTATACTCGCCCCAAACTTGGGCGTACTGTCTATTGAGGCTCATGGCCTGCTGGCAAACTGTTGTGTCAATGTGCTTGTGTCCTATACAGTTCTGTGGCCGCCAGTTGGAGAATCGCTTGTTCGCGAATGAGCTCCCTGTATTGAGTGTGTAAACTTGTGTAGTGCACCCTCATTCTCTCGAGGGTTGCATTATCTAATACGGGACCATGTGTAGTGATTAATTGGTCGTATATTCTGTTTCTTTGGACATGGATCCCATTGAGGTGTTCATGTATGTGCCCCAAGTGCTTGTGAGCGCGTCTCAATCGCGCTGTCCTACCCTCTGACGGAGTGTATGGCTGTTAGCCCTGTATTGCCCCGATTTTTGTTTGGAGTGCCCGTATTTGTGTCTGTCGGCTTTATATATGCCTCTGGCATCTTAGCAATAATGCTAATAGTATCGGTGTACCCCTATTTCCTCTATGGCTTATAATCTCTGTTGCCTCTACATGTGGTGCCATTCTGAGTTGAGGGTGGGTAAGAAGAAATGTGTACGAGATCTTTGATTCTTTCTGGGGGCTGGGGGGGTTGGTTTGACAAAAATTTCCCTTGTGTAGGTAGTGTGAAGCAAAAATGATGCTTTCTGTCTGAAAATTTTTTTTTCACTATTTCGCTTGGCTGCGTACGGTAGGGGTCGTTTCTACTACGAGGGCTCGTTGTATGAGTCCTACCCTTACTGTGCGTAGTAGCGGCGCCTCCACCAAATTGTTTTAGATCCCTTAGTTGGGGGTAGTTAGGTCTAAAACAGGTGTGTTAGTGTACTAATTTGGAAGGTGATTCCTAGAGAGGGCAGCTTCCCGTAGCTGGGTAAGCTCACCAGTGTAGAGTGTTGTATGATGTTTAAATGATAGGGGGTGCTCCTATGAAGACGTAAGTGTCGCTTAGGGGATGATCCTCTGAGCTAGGTTAATGTACTGGACTCCCAGCTGGTCGGGAGGAATTATATAACATACCTGCTTGTGTCAGCTATGCCGGCGGCGCACAGTGGTCCGGATTTGAAAAAAAGCGGACAAGAATACTTTCCGCTAAATGAAATGAAATACTTTTGTATAAAACTTTAAATTAGATGTTACTATTAGGTAAATTTGTCTTAGTACATAAAATTACTTATTCATCCTCTGATCCGGATGAGTCGACTTCTTCTTCCCCTTCCTGCTCCGTCTCGTCCTCGGGTATTGACAATAAATTACCCACCTCCTGAGGCAACTGTCTTCATTTCTTCTTCGGTAGACTTCCCGTGCTTGAGATTACTGGATCAGAGCTTAGCAATAGTGTATGGAACAAGTCAAAATTATTGGAAATTCTTGAGGATTTTCTGGTATGGTCTTCTCTATATTTTCTTACGTCTTGGTTTCTAGACTCTAAGACCTCTTCTGAAAGTTCTCCAATCGGCAAAATAGCTGCTTCTATAATGAAAGATCCATGGATAAGTATTTTATGGAGTGTTAGAGGCATGTAACACTACGGATATAGCCGTACATATAAGCTTGCTGTTTCGCAGCAGTAGGAATTGAACTCTGAACTATTAATTTCATGAACAGAGGAAATTGCTTTTAAAATTATTCCAAAACGAGTTATTAACTCACAGTCTACCCTTGTTATTTCGGATGCTACTTGAGGTTGATCAAAAAACCTTCGGGCAGTGTTGCCATCACTGGTTGTTCCATATCCAGGCTTCGGAATATCAACTAGAAGACCTAATCTCGTTCTGAATGAGTCTTGCACAATTTTTTCTTTCTTTCGAATAAGTCTCGATTACCATCTTTCACGCTCACTTTCCACTTTTTAAAAGCCAGGCGGTACGAAATATGCAGGAGACATTCAAAAAATCGAAAGTGGGCGTGTGGAACTGAAATTCCAAACTCAAGTTGTAAATTGTCGCGAGCTTTTGTGCCACTTATGTAGATTTTTCATTTCTGAAAAATTCGCACCATTCGTTTGCCCCTTGTTGGTGTAGTCGTGGTAGCTTCTTTTTAGCTTGGCAGATGAATCGTCTCCCTCTGCCCTTAAATTCATAACCGTCGCATAGGCAAGCTCTGATGAAGTGGCACTCTCCTTAGGTCTTTAATTTTCCTTATTTTGCTTCTCTCCGTTAGCTCCTGAAATTCTTTTGGAGGACGACCTCGATCTACTGATTTTGCGGAGCCAGGAATGCTCGGAATTGATATCACAATTTCTGTTTTCAACCAGTCTGAATATTTCTTCAAAAAACCATGTTCTAAGAAGTTACACTTTCTCCACCGGTCAACATACGGCAAAAAGAAAAGGTTCTTATATTATTATACACTGTTTTCTCTACACTGTCGTCAACATTTAATTGGAATTTGTTAAGGAGATATGTTACCACAAACTTTCCATGACGCGCGCGAGACTGATTTTTGTTCTCTCGACTCTTGTTAATAAGTTCACTGCGACTAACAACGAAAATTCATTTTTCACTCTTCACAACACACACAACTACTACTAATCAATTACTTCTCGTGATTGAAGATTATTTTGGTTTCATGGCCTCGAGATATCCCTTGCGTAGCATAAACAAATGTCTCAACTGGCCCTTATCTCGCGCGAGTGTTTATCCTCAGAGCGCGCAGTAATGTTCTCTCCCTTCTCAATCACGCATCTGGCGGGTTCTGGCGATGAAACCTTTATGGATATATTCTCCAGTCTTCATTTTAAAACTTGCATAAGTTTCATGGTATACATATGTATACATTTTTTTGTAGGTCAAGCAACATTTATTTTTCTCGAAGAAAATAAAGCACTATAAAAATAAGTATAACGGTCCTTATAAGTGATCTGAAATCGAAAATCATGCTATAATCAAATATAATCAGATCACAAACTACATACAGATACAGTATTATAGACCCCGAGTTTCGTTTTGAAGTTAGAATGATAGATAGATTTTTATTAATTCCATTTGATCAAATACATGCATTCAATACATTTTTGATATAGGACACGTCAGAATTTACATGCATAAAATAAAAGAACTAACAGGTATATATTACTAAGATTATAACTATTTATAACTTATTATAATAGCAAATCTTAATAGACACAATCTTATTGCACAACTATTTACACCTCACTCTATTATCATAATATGAAAACTTAATTCTATAAATACAACAACATACAGCTAGGTATTAAAATTAAATTAAAAAAGTAAAATATAGTTATAGATTCCATCACTCCTATACGCTAAAATATTCAACTACTGAGTAAAAACAATGGCACTGCAGATAAGCTTTCAACATTCTATCAAAGGTTTTTATTTTTGGGGCCAGTTTTATATACTGGGGTAGTTTATTGTATAATTTAACTCCAGTGTGAAAAGTTCCTTTTTGATATATGCTTGTGTGTGTGTGTGAAATATGAATGTTTTGATTTTGTCTTGTGTTATGCCTATGAACATCATTGTTTGTTTTAAGAAAAACATCTTTATTCATTAAATTCTTTTTAAAAAACATAATACTTTCAAAGATATATATGCAGGGCAGTGGGAGAATGTTTAAATCTTTAAACAGAGGTCTACATGATTCTCTAGAGTTTACATTTGCCATAATTCTAATCGCTCTCTTTTGTATCCTAAACGTGCTTAGTACATCTGGCGACATACCCCAAAATATGATCCCATATCTTAAGTATGAATGGAAATAAGCAAAATAAGTATTTCTTAATGTGTGCATGCTAGTGCAGGTTTTCAAAATACGTAACGCAAAGCACATCGAGTTCAGTTTAGTATTCAGATATTGTATATGTTTATTCCATTTCAAGTCTTGTTGTATCCATAGTCCTAAAAACTTTGTTTCTGATTTATTTTCTATTTGATGACCATTTAATGTTATATTGGGCATCGCAGGATTCCTATTCTGTATAGTGTGGAAATTTAGACATACTGTCTTTTTATAGTTTATTATGAGGCGATTATCTTGTGACCATTTGGTTAACTCTCCTGTAACGGAGTCAGCAGACTGCTGTATGACCTGTTTAGTTTCACCTTTTATTACGAGTGTTGTATCGTCCGCAAACAAAATTTCCTTATGTGAATGAACGTTCTGTGTTATATCATTGATATATAGAAGAAAGAGTAGTGGGCCCAAAACCGATCCCTGGGGTACTCCAAATTCAATAATTCCCTCATTGGACAATGTTTCATTAAGTAATTTGGTTCCATCATCCTTGTGTCTCAAGCTTACTATTTGTTTACGCCTTGTTAAGTAAGACTCGATCCATTTATTAGCTAGACCTCTAACACCATATTGATTTAGTTTGGTAAGGAGGATTTTATGGTCAACTACATCAAATGCTTTCGATAAATCCAAGAATAGGCCAGTTACATGTTCCTTATTGTCAATTAATTTCAGTATACTATTACTACATTCGTAAATTGCTGTCTGTGTAGATTTTTCCGTTCTAAATCCATGTTGTGAGTTTGATAATATTTTATTTTTTTCTATGAAACTTATCAGTCTCTTATACATAATTTTTTCCACAATTTTTGCAATACCAGTTGGTAAGGTAATAGGACGATAGTTATCTAATTCATCTTTTGAACCGTTTTTGTGCACTGGAATTACTTTTGATAACTTCAAAATATCCGGGTAAGTTCCTGAGAGAATTGAACTGTTTATTAAGTGCGTAAGTGGATTTATTATATTTTCTGCACATTTCTTTAAAATTGCATCAGGGATGCCATCAATGCCAGCACAGAATTTATTTTTAGCTCTTTTATAACTATTCTTACCTCTTCACTTGTGACATGATTTATAAATAAAGAATCAGTGCATATATTTATTTTATTATTAGAATTTAGTGTATTTACCTGTGATTTATTTAATAATTTTTGTGGAATTTCCAGAAAATAGTCATTAAAAGTGTTTGCTATTTCCTCTGGATTATTAATCACTTTATTATTTCTGGTCAGTGTAATGTTCCTTTGTATTTTAGCATATTTTCCAGTTTCTTTCTTTATTACGGACCACATAGCCCTGTTTTTATTAGATGATTGGGAAATAAAATTATCATTATGCATTTTCTTTGCTAGTCTTATTACCTTATTTAATATGCTAGTGTATTTTTTGTAGTATAAATTGAATTCAGGTGTTGTGTGGTATTGTTTATATAATTTGTGTAGAAATTTCTTTCTTTGACATGAATTTATAATCCCTGTTGTTATCCAATTGCTAGTTTTGTTATTTTGAACAGTTCTTCGTTTAAAGGGGAATGCTATTTCAAAATAGTGTTTTAGGGTACTGTTAAATGCATTAAATTTATCATTTACATTTTCTAGTTCATAAATTTCTGACCATGTTTCCTTATTTAATAATTCATTGAAATATGTAACATTTGCTTCAGTGAATGACCTGCACTTTGATTTTACTCCATTATCATTATTATTGATTACTTCGGATACTTCAAAACTCAGTATTTGTCCATGGTGGTCACTAAAACCCGGACAATAGACTTCTATTGAATGGTGATATTTATCTGTATTTATAAAAATTTGATCAGGAGTGGTTTTACTAAATTTTGTTATTCTTGTTGGTGTATTTACTGTAGGTTTCAGTCCATAGGAAATTAGTAACTGGTTTAATAATTCACAATTTCTATCAAGTTTTAAGAAATCCACATTTACATCCCCACAAATTATTATATCGAAATTTACTTTGCTCATGTTATTGAGTAACAATTCTAGTTTATCTATAAATAGAGGAAACTTTCCTGACGGAGAACGGTATACGCATACAATTATTAACTTAAACTGCTGAATTTTTACGGCAGAGAATTCAAAATCCTGTTCCATAATTAGATAATCATAAGCTGTTATCTGTTCATGATCTAAATTATTTCTTAAGAAGATGTAAGTACCACCATGGCTAATATTAGATCTAGAGTATTTACTAGCTTGTATAAACCCTGGGAATTGAATTAATTCGAGTTGTTGCTCTTTCAGCCAATGTTCTGAAATACATAGTGCTGAGATGTCTTTAAGTTCATTTTTAAGCATTAGATTTATGTAATCAATTTTATTATAAAGAGACTGGACATTCTGGTGGTAAATTTTAAATTTGTTACTTTTGCAAGCTTGTGTTGGTGATTTATTTACATTATTATTATCATAATTGTTATTATTATTGTTGCTAGACAAATCCGAAATACCATTGTTGCACTCCGTTAAATTTGACTTCAAAAGATGTGAATGCCAAACCTCACGTTTGGCTTCTTCTACCAGTTTCCCTGCTTCCACTCTAATGATATTACTGTCGAATTATTCTTACCATTTGAATTTACAATTTTGCAGATTTCATCACTAAGATACTCTTTTCCTAATCTATTTAAGTGTAGGCCATGCCGAGTGTGGAACTTCCTGTCTAATTTACTTACATCTACAATTTGGACATTTGGAAAACTCTTACAAATTTTATGATTTTTTCCATTTGTAGCCTCTATTTCAAAGTTTACTTTAAGGAGCGCGGAATTCCGAAACGAAGAGTTGTATCACTTTTGTAGTATTATATCTGAGAAACACAGAAGCAATTTCCAAAGAAAAAGTGAAATTAATGTACACTGATTAACATACTTCACTTGGGAGTTGGTTTGGCCTTTCTAATGTAAAGTTGAAAAATCTATTTTTGTCCGCTTTTTTACGGATCCGGACCACTGTGCGGCGTGCTGCCAGCGGTCGCGTGTGAGACACAATGGAGCCTGAGTAGGCGATTACCGGCTACTGTTGTCACGCTTACTCGAAGGGTATTGGGATGTAAAGAGGCGTGTAATTACGAATGCAATGTGTAGATTACTGACCAGGGCCTCCGGCTACACACACTGTATGACTGATAATAGAGAGAGAGTGTCCTCATTAAGGCCTTCCTTCTTATAGGTTCTGGCGTTGCTTCGTCGGCATTCCATCGATGTAGGTGTCCTAGTTAGCCATTGTGTAGATGTTTGTGAGTGTGATGCAAGTGGTTGGCAGGCTCCCCAAGTTGGGCAGCCGCCCTTGCTGTGTAAAAGGTACTGTTCTGGTTTTATTATGTCTGCCAGTTAGGGGTGGTTTTAATAGATGATGGAGGGTGGCTTCAGGGGGTGCAGCCCCCTGGAGGCCTGTACAATACCTTCCTTTTCAAGATAGTTACAAAACTCTGTACTTAAATACTCTCCACCGTTGTCTGAATGGAAAGATTTCAACTTGGTCCCTTGTGCTGTCTCCATTAGGGCCTTAACCTTGAGAAACTCATTAAATGCATCACTCTTATGCTTAAGAAACCTTACATATGAGAATCTGGTACAATCATCAGTAAATGTAATAAAATATTTGCTACCTCCAATCGATGGGTGCTCTAGCTGGCATACATCGGAGAACACAACATCTAATGGCTTCTGAGATACATGATCTCTTTCATTAAATTTAAGTCTTTTCATTTTACCTTGTTTACAAGTATCACAATCAAGATTCTTTTCTTTGGGTATAAAATCACGATCTGGAATGTTCAGAGCATGGCCAAAACGCTGATGCCATATTCCGCTAGTTATAGCTTTGTTGCTCTTAGCATACACAACCTCCACCTCGTCATTACAAGCAAATTCTTTCCCTTGTTCTACCATAAAATAATCACAATTTACCTCATACATATTTCCAACAGCCTCACCCGTAAGGAATATACCCTCATGATCTGACAATACAACTTTGCTATCTTTAATGGTTACGACTGCACCTTTCCTGTCAAATTGACCTACATATATTAAATTGTCTTGAAGACCTGGGACATACAACACTCTTTTCAGTTTCAGAAAAGAACCTCCACACTTGTCAGATAGCTTCATAAGCACACTTCCCATACCACATACACTAACTACGGATCCATCAGCTGTGTCTACACTACCAGAAACCTTTGGGGTGTAATCATACAGAATATCCTTATAAGGTGTCAGGTGCTCAGTGGCTCCTGAATCTACATACCACCTGCGTACACAATCAGATGCATCATCCTTGCTTTCAGTTGCCACATAAGCCTTACCTTAACACTACTAGCATTAACCTGAACACATTCGTTTGCCGCCTCATCGTCCTTTACCGTGGCAATAACCTCACGATTCTTAACCTTAACATTTTCCTTGCGTCCATTACTACAATTCCGGGAAGTATGACCTATCTTGGCACAATTAAAACACAAAACTGAACCTTTCTTTCTTGCTTCATGAACTAAATCACAGAACTTCGCAATATGCCCCTGTTCTTGGCACTTGTAGCACATGAATCCACCACTACCTGTTGGCTTGTTGACACTTTTGCTGCTGTTGACGACCCCCTTGGAATTTAAGCGCATGGCTGCCACCATTGTCTTCACGCTTTCACCCTCAGATTCTTCCTTCTTCAGCCTCGCATAAGTCTCCTGTTCTCGCTCCATCTTTAGTTTGTCCAACTTGTTCTTTCTCTCCTCCAACAATAGTTTGGCTTGCACTACCTTTACACTTAAGTTTTCTTCATTGCTTTCCAATGGACGTATCAAATTTTCGTACTCCCGCTTTTCCAGTCCTCTGAGAATAAAAGCAGCTTTGGCCTTATCCGTAAATTTTATACCTACATCGTCCAACCGTGCACACCAAGTAAGCAATTTATCAACAAATGTACGCATGCTAATGTCACTAGTTTTCTTAAAAAGACACAATTCTTCTAACATCGTCACAATTTGAAGGACTCCGGTATCGCAACATGAAGTCAGAAGATTCTGCCATGCTTCCTTAGCTGTCTGCGCTTCTTTGATATCACCTAGGAAAGGGTCGGTGACCAAACCTATGAGCAAGTTTTTCGCGTCTTGATCTTTGCCCAGTTGGGCCTCGGAGTACTCTTCAACGGGTGTATCTTCTACCTCTCCTGTATCGGTCTTTCGTGGGAAACCTTGAACCGCGTCCCACAGACGCCTTGTTTGAAGCAATGCCTTTGTTCGGGTGCTCCACGCTTCCCAATTGTCGTCCTGTAACCTCACTATTGCAACTACTCGCTCGCTGCTTCCCGTAGCTGAATCCATGTTAGTATGTATACTTAAAATAAAGCGTACAAATAGTCCTCACAATAGAAAAATCGTCCACAAAATTCACCAAAAACTATCTTGGATGCACATTTAACTGTCCACATGTGCGCCTCACATATCAACACCCTTTAACGACCGACATTCTCCCATCACAAAGTCCACACATTAACAGCAATAAGCGTTTAACTGGGCATAACCTGTCATAAAATAATTAGCAAAAAAGGTTTACTAAATACAGTCCTAAACTACAAATTGATGGGAGAAGAAACAAACACCGACATCCATTGGTCACAACCGGAAAAAAAGTACATTTGAATTGTATGGTATACAAAAACAAAAGAAGAACACTATGAGAATTTGTGAATGCAAACTCACATTTCACACACACAAGCATATATCAAAAAGGAACTTTTCACACTGGAGTTAAATTATACAATAAACTACCCCAGTATATAAAACTGGCCCCAAAAATAAAAACCTTTGATAGAATGTTGAAAGCTTATCTGCAGTGCCATTGTTTTTACTCAGTAGTTGAATATCTTAGCGTATAGGAGCGATGAAATCTATAATTATATTTTACTTTTTTAATTTAATTGTAATACCTAGCTGTATGTTGTTGTATTTATAGAATTAAGTTTTCATATTATGATAATAGAGTGAGGTGTAAATAGTTGTGCAATAAGATTGTATCTATTAAGATTTGCTATTATAATAAGTTAAATAGTTATAATATTAGTAATATATACCTGTTATTATTTGCACGCGCCATGGTTACTTGTAAGAAATACAGAATTTAAACACGAAATATGGCAAGATCAATAGAGTCGCCCACTTTAAATACCTAGGTGAAGTGCTTGAACCGACGGGAAAAGAGAAAATCGCGCAGAACACTAGGTTAATGAAAATGAAGAGAGCCTTATACAAGACACAGAGTGTCTACAACAAAAAATGTCTGTCCACATTCACTAAACTTCGTCATTACAACACGGTTATTAAACCTGAGGTGCTTTATGCTAGTGAGACGTTGACGTTACACACTAAGGGCGACTTGGAAAAAATCCTCACAGAGGAAAGAAAAATAATAAGGAAAATAATTGGACCAAAGCACACAGATGAAGGATACAGGCTTCACTCCAGAGACACCACAGAGAAATTGTCCAACCTCGCAGCAGACATCAGAAAGAGGCGCCTAAAATTTTACGGCCACATCAGCAGGCTCCCACAAACCAGACTCACCAACAAAATTCTTAGATACATACAGCGGCTCAAGATTACTACACCCTGGATGATGCAAGTCAAAATTGATCTAGTAAAAGCACAGGTCGACCCAGAAGACGTCATAGACAAAGCGTATTTAGACACAAAGTATACAAGTGGGAAGTGTTGTCAGAGAGAGCTGCACTTACATCCCAAAGACCAAAGTGGACCGAAGAAAGGAAGAGGGCCTTTAGTGCACGAATGAAAGAGTACTGGAAAGACAGGAAGAACAAAAAGTCATGATTGCTTCGCGTGGTCTAATAGGCCTGTAACGTGTAAAATAAATAAATATATACCTGTTAGTTCTTTTATTTTATAGATGTAAATTCTGACGTGTCCTATATCAAAAATGTATTGAATGCATGTATTTGATCAAATGGAATTAATAAAAATCTATCTATCTATCTATAATTTAGCATATGTATAGTTATTCCGTCATCTATGTAATGAACTATGTACTGTTCCCCACGACAGAGCTCTGCTCTCGGGAATCTTTTTCTAGACAAATAAATAAATAAATAAATAAAATAAAAATAAATGTAAAACATAAAATCAGCCCTATAATTGGTATTATTTTCAGATTAAGATATAAACTGTCTTACTAGCCAACAATTGAAAAATATATACTTTGCTCTGATACATTCACATCTAATGTACATGAATTTCATATGGGGGTATTGTAAGAAGGAGCTGGTAAAAGAACTTGAGATACTCCAGAAACGTGCTATAAAATCTATCTTTGGATTTCCTTGGCTCACACCCTCAAATGAATTATACTCAAGAACTAAAATTATGCCACTGCAAAAACAAATAGCTATGTCAGCAACAGTATTTGTATACAAATTAGAAAACAAATTGATACACACACACATCCATTTTACCCATGCAAATAACATTCATAATTATGCAACAAGAAGAGTAGGCTTAAATCGAACATTCACCAGCCATTCCCAATCCATTAAATTTGGAACTAAAGGAATTATGTCCTCTATCATAAAGGAATACAACTCGCTACCATTAGGCATAAGGGAAAGTTTCTCTATAAAGACATTTAAGAGGAAAACAAAAGACTTCCTATTAAGGAATGAATGGCCCATATCCAATAGCCTTAAGCAATGCAATGCAATACACGAATCATCTCTGTAAGGTTAGTCACTAGCAATCTAATATAAGTTACTATTAAACTAAACAATATAATGTTAAAAAAATTATATATGCCATGCTGTAAATATGTTACTTGATTGTCCCTAACACGAGTTCAGGCTCATTGGGACCTATGTAAATAAATAAAATAAATAAATAAATAAATAAATGGAAAGTGGCTCTAATACACCCATTGCATAAAAAAGGGGACAAACAAAACGTTGATAACTATAGAGGCATCTCTCTTCTTCAAATTGCATACAAGGTATTTTCAAAAATATTGCTGAATAGAGTAGAAACATCACTTGACAAGCAACTGGGCGAGTATCAAGCTGGATTTCGAAAAGGTAGATCTTGTTCAGAACAAATATTTAACTTAAAATCCATAATTCGCCATAGGATACTGAATTCAAAGGACATAGTTGTGACTTTTGTAGATTTTAAAAAGGCCTTTGACTCGGTTGATAGAGAATCCATAGATAAAACAATTCGTGAATTTGGAGTGAAAACTAAATTGGCAAACCTAATACGTGAAACCCTTACTGACACGATTTCAAAAGTAAAATTTATAGGTGAGATATCAAAATCTATTAAGATAAATACAGGTGTACGGCAGGGTGATGGTTTACCACCCCTTCTGTTCAACTGTGTTTTAGAGAAAATTGTAAGAATTTGGAATTTAAAGCTAAAGGAACATAACATTTCGCCAGTAACTTTGGGGAGAAGAAACGAAGGCATTGAAATAAGTTGCCTAGCATTTGCAGACGATTTTGCTATATTGTCAGAAAACCTAACAAGTGCAACAACACAAATCAATCTCTTGGAAGAAATAGCCAACAAAACAGGTTTGAGAATCTCCGTAGAAAAAACTAAATTTATTACAAACATCAAGAACGCTTCAAAATATTTGGCAACAGATATTGGCCCAGTGGAAAAAGTAAAGAAATTCAAATATCTGGGAGAAATAATTCAAGAAAATGGTTTAGAAAAATCTTCGGTAGAAGAAAGGGTACACAAGATGGAAAGAGCATATGGTATCACTAAGAATTTTTATAACAAAAGGTGCTTATCTAAAAATCTTAAAATAAGGCACTACACTACAGTGGTGAAACCGGAATGCCTATACGCAAGTGAATGTCTGGTACTAAACTATAGATTAGATAAACTTGAAGTACTAGAAAGGAGAATCATGAGGAAAATTTTAGGCCCAGTGAAAACAGCAGAAGTATGGAAATTAAGATCTAATGATGAAATATACATGAACATAGAAAATATAACAGAAACGATAAGAAAAAGGAGATTGCAATTTTTTGGACATATTTACAGAATGGATGATTCCAGATTAACAAAAAGGATATTCAAGTACCTTTGGGAGAAAAGGGCAACAACTAGCTGGATTCAAGAAGTAAAGAAAGATTTAGAAAGAAATAATATAAGTGAAGAAGAAACGGTGAACAGAGAGATCTTTAGAATTAAGTATGAAAGGATTCCAAGGAAGATTGCCAAAGAAACCTGGTGCGAAGTGGTCAGAGGACAGAAAGAAGCAGCATAGTGAACGGATGAAGAAGTACTGGAGGGAACGGAAGAGAAAACAACAAAGTGTGAAGAATTGAAATTGGCACGTGGTCCCTAGCAGGCCTCATCGGAAAGAAGAAGAAATAAATAAATAAACATCTTCTCTTGATTATCTAGTATGCGCATCCCTGAGGCAGCAACTAACTATTTTGAATCCAACCCATCATCTAGCTGCAATCCACTTTCCGATATTGTCTGAAGGATAAGGCCAAGGTATTTAAAGCTATTTAACAAAAGACGTTTTGTAATTTCTTGTTGGCTACATTGAGGTAATTTTTGTTGACACATCTATAATCTCCTTGGTGAGACTGCTGAAAACCAAAACAAAAATATTGAAGCTGAGGGTTGAGGTTATGTCTGGTGCTGAGTTTTAACGCAATGATAGTCCCTGGCTCAAGCAATTTTTCAGATGATTCTGATGATGATCTTGATAATTACGAGACTGAAACTAGTGACAAGTACTCCAAGAAATATAAATTGCTGCTGGAAAGATGCGAGATCTTGCAGCAGGTAAGTAGGGAGTATATACAAACAAGTAGTTTATTATAAAAGAATCAGTGGCGAATCCAGCTTTTTTTTAAGGGAGTGACGCAATTAAAATTAATAACCCCCACTGCGCCATGAGGTTCGGCGCTGAAATTTCTTCTCTGCTGTGATACTAAAACAGCCCACAAAAATTCACTCACATTTTCTTGTCAAACGTCCTTCTAATGACGTTCTTTGGTTATATACTAGTACCAGAATTCTCTAAAACTTCAGTGAAATGTGTATCCCAAAGGGTATGTGATTGCCTTGTGAGTTCCTGATAGACTAATTATCCTAACTTAAGTTAATGCTTTACAAGTTTCTTCCAGACTACGGTGTGCACTCTCTTGGATAGCTGGACGTAATTGCCTCAGTAGTCGTTCCTAGCTCCTCCTTTGAATGTTGCCAAATTCTGCCACTTCTCTGTATTACAGTTAGCTTGCTCCAATATGAAATTCAATCATCATACTTTATGCTGATTAATCAGTAATACTGAATGATGTAGGCTATCTCTTCTTGACAACATTTTCTGGTACAAAATATAGCCAAAATACCTTCTCTAATGATGAAGAAGGAATCAGGAATGGTGTAGTAATAAAAATATTAACTCCTCAGCAGTCCATAACCAACCTGTCATCCCTTATTTAGATCACGACTTATATAGCCTAGTAAAAAATCCAGCTGTGTCTGCCATTACGCTCGTGAGTTACCGTCAAGTACAGTATTGCCAACCTCATACTTATGGTACTACTTTGTATATAAGCAGTACCATAAAACAAAATAGCACCCAGATGTCCAATCCAATGATTACAGCCTAACACGTTCAATCTCGGAGCTTCCCGGAGCCAAGGCCACACATCAACCCGACCATTCTAATCTTTGTTTTGTCCAATCAAATGGGTTTTGACAATGATTATGGCCTAACACGTCCAGATCAATAGTTTTTGACAATGGTTATAGTCTAATGTGTCAAAGGTTTTAGTCATGGTGTATTTTGTATCCCACATGTTAGCATCTACTGATGTCAATATGTGCACCTCATTGTGTATGCTTCGGCGGCAGTTTAACATAGGCCTACTAAATATGCGGTCAAACATGGCTGCCGTTGTTAAATGAGCAATAAATAAAAACACATAAGTTATTTACATAATTTAGCACATATATCCAGTGCAGTCGGTGCAGAAGTGACCAAGGTTAGTAATTACAATTGATAATATCCCCCCCAGGAGATTAAATAAGGTATGAAAATTATATATTATCGAAATGAAAGCGAAAAAGTAAAGCGTGATAATTCATAATAATGATTCTTCTTGTTGTTGTTCTAGCGTAAGTCCCGCAGAGCAGGGTCAGCTCTTCTGCACAATTGCATCCATCTTGCACGGTCTGCAGCGCCCTTTCTCAACATTGGCTGCTCTCATGTCCTCCTTGATTTAGTCAAGCGCGGCTTCTTGGGCCGTCCTTGTGGTCGCTTGCCTACTACTGTACATCTACAGAGTCTTTTTTTTAGGTCGCTCCGCAGCACCACTCAGAGCACGGCAAGGCTGGCGCAATGACACTCCGTCCCTAGCCTTATAATGCAATGGTTGTCGCTACCGTACTGTATTAGATCATTTTAGCCATCATGACGGGAATATATCTCTCGGCAAATGAGTCACCCAGCCGGACTATCCCCTTCCGTGCATGTTCCCCTGATACTCGTAACAACCTAAAAAAAAGACCCTGTAGTTGTAGTGCTCTTTTTTCCACTGTGTTCTTGCAACTCTGTAGTACATGTCCGTACCAACGCAGGCGAGCTTCCAGCATCTTGTCAGGGATCAGTGCGACACCAAAGTCTTCTTAGGCCTATGGACCAGACCAGCATCGTCATCTCCATGGAGTGCAGCACTTTCTCACATCTGTTGGTTACTGGCCAACACTCGGTTCCATACGATTCTACAGGTCTGATCATAGTACAGTATACCTTCGATTTCAGCTGTACAGGATGTAACGGTTATTGTTGCCCCATGTTGGTAGCGACAAGTGTAGCAGTTTTGCTAGCCCACACGTTGAGCGACAAGTGTAGCAGTTTGGCTGCCTCTAACTGTTGGGTGATAAATGTAACTGTTTACCTTTGCCTAAGCTAAGTTGTTTTAATGGGCGCCAAGACTTCAACGCAATGCTGAAATCTAAATTTGTATTTAACAATGTCTAGCTCTGGTAGAACACCTTCAAGAATCTATTCACTCAGATCGTGGTATGATTTGATCATTAACCCAACAAACAACTGTAACAGGAGAAGGAATTGGTCTATATCTAATGCTACCTACTGAAAGCAAAGATTCCATTGTAAAAGAAATGAATTTATTATATAAAACAAGTATAGCAAAATTAATAATAATAATAATAAGTTTAAAATTTAAATTGGAGCGTTGCAATTTTAATATTACCGATAGAAAATTACGTGAAAACGGAGTCTGATAAATTATTGATTTTAGGCTACTCTTATTCCCAAGCTATGAAGTTACTGAAATATGAAATATAAAACAAAGAGAAATGAGAGATTGCGTATTTCTGCGTCATTCGCGCTTACCACTGAAAATTGCCAAAGCATTTCCCTCGTACTTGATGATGCTGTGTGCTTCCCACAGTCTCCTGGACGTCGTCATCTCGGTCGATATTAGATGATATTCTGGTAGATTAGATAATTCTATGGTCCGTACATCGGACCCAAACACTCGTACAACCACACTGGTTAAGTTTTACAAAAGTTAGTCCTCCACTCCACAGAACATCGGAGCGACTCCCGCGAGCAACCGTACTCGTTAAGTTCTACACAGATTGTCCTCGTTCCACGGTGCGTCGAACGATATATCCACACGTTGGCTCCCCCACCACGGTACCGTCTTCCAGCTTACGTGGTCTCCACTGATTGGCTGAGCACGCCGCTACTTCCCCTCCGCTGGTTCATTACACACGGCACGCGAATGATGAAGTCGATTTCCGTTCCAACTATTCGCCTTTTCTTGACGCTGTGACCCAAGCTTGCGTCACGCTTCCCGACAAGATTAAGCTTGTATTTGAATTTCCAGTGAGTCATGTCTCTCAAATACCCTAACTGCCGAAACTCCGTAAAATTCCGTAATCACATAATTTTTTATGATATTGTCGTTCGTAATTGCTTGATAGCGTTTTCTAAGACATAGAAAACCTATCTGTATGCTTATAATTTTTATAAAATGCTCCGAAAATATCTTAATAATAATTATAATAAATTAATAATAATAATAAATTAACATGAAAAATTCTCTTGGCTGAACAATTTGCCGCGTAAATAAATATAGAATGGCTTCCTACTGACTTATGCTAGTGGCATAAAAACCCCTCGAAAAACACGTTACATATTCGCCTCGGATCATCGGATGATTTACCGTGTCTACGGTCCATTATCCGATTATCCCAGACACGTTAATAAACCTCATCCAAAATACATATTACATAAATGAAATCACCCTAAATTACAGATATATACACTCATAATTTTTCTTCACGCACTTTGCGTCAAAGTTTGTTGTCACTATGGATTGCACTTTGCAACCAGTCCAATGTTTTACATATAGAATAGTGTTCCACGGATATTTCTGCCTCTCAAATTTCTCTATGTTGGAGAAATAGACATAATTAATGTGTGAGCCCTTTGTATTTATGATGTCATATCACACGCATTGAAGGTGTTCTGATATATTTATATCACCATAGAACTTCCTAATTTCACTGGAGGTCCCTTCCTTATGGTGAAATATAATCTCACTTATCACTGAGCACACGATCACACTATTGTGGCAGCGCCTCCTGACCATCATACTTGATCTCTCTTTATAAAAGATGAAATTAATATTGACTTCTGAAAAAAAAACCAGTAAATGCGCATTACATATAACACCAAATATTTCTGTGCCGTAATCGCCCTGTCTTGTTAAGTTCCCGTAGACGATATTCTACTTAATACTAGTTCTCAACACAGACCAGTTGTCCTCACACAAATAATACCTTTGTACAAATTATCTTAAATTACACACTTACAAATCTTACATGGCGAGGCCGTAAACAGAAAACACGTGTGCTGTATGTATGAGTTTCATGAAGGACTGTCTCGCATTCTGATGGCCCATCTTTTGCCTCGTGGACGCCTTAAGCAAAAATACCCTGTACAAGCGCTCACCCATCTCTTGGAGGCAAATGGGAATTCACCAGCGCTACCAAATTCTGGCCTTGGTGTATCGAGACATTTTAGTGCTCAAGAGCATCCGACAATCCCGTCATATTTCCCTGTACCTTAAAAACTCTCATTTACTTACATACTACCCCCCTGTGTGACTTCTGATACGCCTGCCTGGAAGACCAGATCCTCCCACGCACCAAATACCACACTTACTCATTTGATAGGCTGGCTCGCCAGCTAAACATCCTCACTTTATGACACATACTTTCGGAGACTATGTATATTATACGTCCCGTATAATCTGTTTCCCTCACTATTCTCCAGCACATATGCTGTTTTCCCAATACGTTTGGAAACTATAAATGTTTCTGCGTCACCTGCTTCCAACCTTGCCAGTGGCTCCCTTAAATGAACGTCATCACGTTGCACTACCTACCTATTTCTCAGTGTCTGTAACGATGCCCTGTTGCTACTGTCCACACATGCACATATTAAAATACCATCCTCTGCTTTAACCACAGGATAATCCCTACATAAATTAGTGTCCCTCGATAGCATGTCTGCAAGAATGTTATCTTTACCTTTAATATATTTTACTGTGAATTCGTATTCCTGCAGAGCAAGAATCCACCTACTAACTCTGTTAGAACTGAGTTTACAAGTTCTCATATACAGTAATGCATGGTGATCTGTGTGGATCTCAAATTTCCCCCCTACTAAATACATTCTAAATTTCCCTGAACTGAAAACAATACCTAAAAGCTCTAACTCAGTAATCGTGTATCTTTTCTCTGCTGCTGTCAGTCCTCGCGAGGCTAAAGATACAATGCACAGATTACCCTCATCATCTTTCTGACATAATACTCTAGCAATGCCTATATGTGAAGCATCTGTCATAACCACATATTCCTTATCTTTTAACGGATATTTCAGCACTACAGCTTTCTCAAAACCTTCCTTCAGCGCTCTAAAAGCCTGATCATGCTTGGACTCCCATCTCCACTGAGTCCCACTTTTAAGCAATTCCCTGAATGGTTCTACCAACCCTGAGTATTTAAGAACGAACCTCCTGAAAAAGTTGCAAATTCCCAGGTATGTTTTTAACTGTTTAACATTCTGTGGCACCTCTGCGTTAAGTATCTTATTAACCCTACTTTCTTCTGGTGTTACACCTCTACTCGACACTCTATGACCTAAAAATGTCACTTCTGACTGACAGAATGACGACTTAGACCGCTTCAAAGTGAACCCTGCCTGATCTAACTTCTGAAAAACTATATTTAAATGACGTAGATGCTCCTCAAAACTGCGTGAACTAATTACCATATCATCTATGTAAATGGTTACAAACTCTCCTGTGTCATCCCCTAATGCGATGTTTAAAGCCCTAATTAAAGCTGCTGAACTACTCTTTAACCCATAAGGTGTTCTACAAAATTGATAAAGGTTATATTTATGACTAAAAGCTGTAAATGGTCTATCTTCGTACATAAGTGGCACTTGCCAAAAACTGGAACTCAAATCTACACAAGTGAAATACTTCTTCCCCTCAAATGTTTGCATTAATTCCTCTATTGACATAGATTTCAGCTGATCTGAACTAATTCTACTGTTAACCAAACGAGCGTCTAAACAAATACGAACTGTGCCGTCGGTCTTGGGTACCGTGATCAAAGAATTAACATATGGACTGTTAGAGTGCTCAATAATCCCATCTTCAAGCATCTGATTAATTTGTGCCTCAACTGCACTCTGATAAGCGAAAGGTACAGGATATCTATGTCCTGTGAATACTGACCTATCAATGACGTTCAATGAATGTGTAGAGCAATTGGCCATACCACTGCGATCCTCAAAAACTCTCCTATTACACAATAACACATCATAGAGCCGAACACACTGTTCATCCTCTATATTTCCCTGAAATGCAGCATCACGTAACGAGTCCTTTAGACTACCGTTCGTAATCACACTTCCCACAAAACATGGAGAACCCCGCTCTACGGCTGGCGATATCTCATTTAAAGTACAAATCACACCTACAATACTACTCCTCTGAATATGGTCATTGAACGCTACTTCTACTTCAGAATCTCCCCATTTAAATTTCAAACTCCCTACATCATAACATAAGTTACCAGACACTCTACTTAGCCACTCTGAACCCAAGATAACACTGAATACTAAATTTGGAATTACAAGGCAAATCTGCTTCTCTACATGATTATTAATTTTAATGTCTACTAAAACTTGCTTAGAAATTACTTTAGACCTCTTCCCAACAGCTGTGATAACAAAAGTGCTTTTAATTGGCATCTCCTCAAAATTTACTCCAGTTCCTTTCATTTTATCATAAAATGCACTACTTATGCAACTCTTCATACAACCACTATCAATTAAAACATCTGTGTACGCCTCGGACACGTTAAATTTAACTATGGGGCTCTTACTAACCACTTCCTGAATAATACCTTCATCATTTAGTTCATGTAATAATTCATTTCTTACATTTAGGTCATAGGGTTCCTGTATAATTGTATGGACAGGGCATGCTACAGACTGAGATTCTGACCTTACTTCGCAGCCTGGTTCGCGTTTAAAGAACCGCTACAGCTGGCCGTAGTACTACTAACTACTGAACTGGTCTGGTTGTTCTGGGCTGTGTTGTCATTGTTTGGCTGTATATTACTACCACTAGGCTGTCCTCTTCCTTGACCCCTATTCTGGTTGTAATTATTGTCATTATAATTTCTCCCTTGATTTCCCCTGAAATCATTGTTTCTCCCTTGATTTCCCCTGTAATAATTGTTCCTCCCTTGATTTCCCTTGAAATCATTGTTCCTCCCTTGATACTGATTACCATAGCCATTTCCTCTGTTCTGATTTAGCTGATTATTATTATTTCTATTTTGAGCGTTGGCCCCTTCGCCACCGTTCCCTTGAACTTCTTGATGCCTGGCTTCATTAGGTCTATTATTATTACCCTGGTTCCGATTGAAATTGTCCTCATAACCCCCTCTCCCTAGTGCATCAAATGTGCTTAACAAATTTTCTACTTGTGATATAGTCTTTACATTCTGGATACAAGCAGCCTCCTTGATCCTATAGGGAAAGTGCCTAAGTAGCAACCTCACCACATCACTTTCCTCCTTCAAGCCATCAAGATATTTACACACTAATACCTGCCCTAAAAAGTATTCGGTCATGGTCGAGCTTCCTTTAGGGTTATATTTACCACACACTACTCCCTCACGATGCTGCGACTGAATGACCTCATTCCAGAACTTTTCACAGAATTTCATTTTAAAATCATTAATATCAGTAAATTTGTCTCTGTAGACAGCAAACCAATTTCTCGTTTCCCCCACAAACACTTGTTCTAAAATTTCAACTACCTGGCACCACTCAATACTGCCATTTTCCAACCTCTCCCCGAATTTATTTTCTATAGTGTTCATGAACTACATTGGGCACCCCTGTCGATTGCTGAACTTACCCAGTTCTACCTCCCTGTGTGTGCTATTCACAAAAACTGGCCTATTCTGACTATTTTTCTTGCCTGATCCTAGCTTTTAATTTTAATTCTAATTCTGCGATTTTCTCCTCAGCCTTCCTCTCAATACTGTTTACTGTTAATTTAATGTTTCCTTCTGATTCTTCTACTTTATCATATAGCTTTGCTTGTTTCTCCTCAATCTTGCTAATGCTCTCTCTATTACTCTGTCTTAAATCATTTACTTCTGCAACTATTTGCGAGTGGACTTTCTCAATTCTACCCCCCAGCTGTTCCTTAACCTCTTTAGTAGCTACCTGAATTTTGTCAATTTCTCCCCCCAATTGCTTTTTGACCTGCTGTGTTTCCAGTTGCACTAGTTCTTTTAAATTTTCAGCCTGTGTACTGATTCTAATTTCCAACTCCTCCTGTACTTTTCCTAATTTTCTGTCTACATCTGCAATAATCTCTTTAGCCTTTTCTTCCATCACCCCCCTGATCTCACCTCTAATCAGTTCGAATTTGTCACTCATTTCCCTACTGTTTTGTTCTAATTTAGCATTTAAAGTTTCAGTACTCTCTCTATTTTCCTTACTGTTTTGTTCTAATCTGGCGTTTAAAGTTTCATTACTCTCTCTATTTTCCTTACTGTTTTGTTCTAATCTGGCGTTTAAAGTTTCATTACTCTCTCTATTTTCCCTACTGTTTTGTTCTAGTTTAGCGTTGTTTTGTTCCAGTTTTGCATTTAAAGCGTCACTACTAACTTTGTTCTGATACATGAACTCGAGAAGTAAAGTTTTTAATTCTGGTTGGCCGCCTACACTCCCTGTTTCAGTATCGGGATTTACCTCCGCTACCCCGGTACTACCATCACTCGACATACTGCTCGTATCATCACTCTCCCGTTGATGATCACTACGTAACCTCATCTGTTTTTCTTTCTCATCCCCCATAATGACATACACTGATACAGACAAATAACCCCCAAAATACAGGCACAGAAATATATATCCTTCTCCTTCCACAAATGTTATTAGGTTTTCAGCCCCAAGTTGTCGGCGACAAGTGTAACGGTTATTGTTGCCCCATGTTGGTAGCGACAAGTGTAGCAGTTTTGCTAGCCCACACGTTGAGCGACAAGTGTAGCAGTTTGGCTGCCCCTAACTGTTGGGTGATAAATGTAACTGTTTACCTTTGCTTAAGCTATGTTGTTTTAATGGGCGCCAAGACTTCAACGCAATGCTGAAATCTAAATTTGTATTTAACAACGTCTAGCTCTGGTAGAACACCTTCAAGAATCTATTCACTCAGATCGTGGTATGATTTGATCATTAACCCAACAAACAATTGTAACAGGAGAAGGAATTGGTCTATATCTAATGCTACCTACTGAAAGCAAAGATTCCATTGTAAAAGAAATGAATTTATTATATAAAACAAGTATAGCAAAATTAATAATAATAATAATAAGTTTAAAATTTAAATTGGAGCGTTGCAATTTTAATATTACCGATAGAAAATTACGTGAAAACGGAGTCTGATAAATTATTGATTTTACTCTTATTCCCAAGCTATGAAGTTATTGAAATATGAAATATAAAACAAAGAGAAATGAGAGATTGCGTATTTCTGCGTCATTCGCGCTTACCACTGGAAATTGCCAAAGCATTTCCCTCGTACTTGATGCTGCTGTGTGCTTCCCACAGTCTCCTGGACGTCGTCATCTCGGTCGATATTAGATGATATTCTGGTAGATTAGATAATTCTATGGTCCGTACATCGGATCCAAACACTCGTACAACCACACTGGTTAAGTTTTACAAAAGTTAGTCCTCCACTCCACGGAACATCGGAGCGACTCCCGCGAGCAACTGTACTCGTTAAGTTCTACACAGATTGTCCTCGTTCCACGGTGCGTCGAACGATATATCCACACGTTGGCTCCCCCACCACGGTACCGTCTTCCAGCTTACGTGGACTCCACTGATTGGCTGAGCACGCCGCTACTTCCCCTCCGCTGGTTCATTACACACGGCGCGCGAATGATGAAGTCGATTTCCGTTCCAACTATTCGCCTTTTCTTGACGCTGCGACCCAAGCTTGCGTCACGCTTCCCGACAAGATTAAGCTTGTATTTGAATTTCCAGTGAGTCATGTCTCTCAAATACCCTAACTGACGAAACTCCGTAAAATTCCGTAATCACATAATTTTCTATGATATTGTCGTTCGTAATAATTTGCTTGATAGCGTTTTCTAAGACATAGAAAACCTATCTGTATGCTTATAATTTTTATAAAATGCTCCGAAAATATCTTAATAATAATTATAATAAATTAATAATAATAATAAATTAATAATAATAATAAATTAATAATAATAATAAATTAACATGAAAAATTCTCTTGGCTGAACAATTTGCCGCGTAAATAAATATAGAATGGCTTCCTACTGACTTATGCCAGTGGCATAAAAACCCCTCGAAAAACACGTTACAAGGAATCTTACGATCACATAAAACTCCTGTCACCTGTCGCCATTTAGCCCAAGCTGTATTTGTTCGCATTCGCACTTCTCTCAATATGTCTCCATCTGATGTTATGTATGAGCCCAAATATCGGAATTCAGTGATCTTGTTGATTTGTTTTCCATCAATAGATATAGAGCCATCGGTTTGCTCCCCACACTCCATGTTTTCTGGTTTGGAAATGTGTAATTTCAGTCCATATGCATCAAGGTGGTCCTTTCAAATATGTGTTTGCTGCTCTAAGCCTTGGCGTGTTGCACTTGCCAACAACACATCATCGGCGTACAGGAGATTCCATGGATGTTTATTATTATTATTATTATATAATATTTGCAAATGGGGGTAATTCCCCGGTGGCAAATTGTACAAATACAGAAAATCACCAACTATAACATCAAACACAATATACACAATTCACAATGTAGGAACTATAGTAGTTACAGGGACTGAGAACCATGAAAGACGTATAAGGATATGGAAACTGAAAGAAGGAGATAGAAGGGTCGAGTACCTCAAAATGGTAAAGGAAGGAATTCCAACAGATGAAGAAAGAGGGGTGGAAGAGGAATGGGCTAGATTTAAGAAGACACTAGTAGGTGCAGCAGAAGCAGTTTGTGGGAGGACAAGTAGTAAGAAGAGGTGGAAGGAAACACCATGGTGGAATGAGAAGACAAAAGATATAGTAAGGGAAAAGAATAGAGCCTTTAGGAGGAGGTATCAAAATAGGACGGTAGAGACAAGGGAAGAGTACCAGGAAAGAAAGAAGGAGGCAAAGAGAGTAGTGGCTGAGGAGAGAAGAAAGTGGATGGAAGAGTGGACAAAGATGATGAAGGAGGATAGTGAAGGTACAAAAAAGGTCCTGTATGGGATGGTAATAAATAAGAGGCAGAAGGTTCCTACGGATTATGTTAGAATGGTGAACAAGAGGGGACAAGAGATAGAAAATAGGGAAGAACTGAAGAAAATGTGGAAAGAATATTTTGAAGAACTTCTGAACCCAAATGGAAACCACGGCGAGGAGGAAGAAATCGGGGAAGAGGAAGATGGACTGCAAACAGAAAAGGACTTAACATGGAAAGAAGTGGAAGATGCAGTGAGGAAGATGAAAGGAGGGAAGGCACCGGATGTGGATGAATTGAGTGTGGAGATGGTGAGAGCAGCAGGAGAGGTGGGGATACAGTGGCTGTACCGAGTGATGAAGACAGCATGGAAGGAAACGAAGACCCCAGAGGACTGGAAAAAGGGAATAATTGTCCCAATCTTCAAGAAAGGTAGTAGAACAGAATGCAGAAACTATCGGGGAATAACACTGATGAGTCATTGTGCAAAGATGTTTGAGTATAACAAATTTCAAAGTTATACTCAATTCTAAACGTCAACATGGAACCTGCAATGGATTCTTCTTCGAACAAAGATGTTTGAGAAAGTTTTGGAAAGGAGAATTAGGACAAGGATAGAAGGAGGGATGAGGGAAGAACAACATGGCTTCAGAGCAGGAAGGTCCACAGTGGATTTGATTTTTGCTGTAAGGCAGTTACAAGAACAGCACTATGAGTATGGAACAGATCTACTGATGGCCTTCCTGGACATTGAGAAAGCATATGACAGTGTATGCAGAAACTAAGTATGGAAGTCCCTGGAGGATAGAGGAGTAGAAAAATGGACAATAAGGAGGATAGAGGAGATGTAAAAGGGAAACTTGAGCTGTGTGAAAGTGGGAGGAGAGAGATCGGACTGGTTGGAACAGAGAAATGGCCTGAAACAAGGAAGTGCACTGTCACCGTTACTTTTCATTGTGGTGATGGATGACATAATGACCCGAGTGGCACAAGTAATTGGGGAAGGAAAGATGAAAGCAATGGTGTTTGCAGATGATTTGATGATTTGGGGAAACAAAGAGGAGGAGGTACAGGAACGGCTGGACGTGTGGGAAGGAATAATAACAAGGATATGGGATGAAATTTAGCATAAATAAGAGTGAGATGGTGATCACAACAAGGAAGAAGAAAAGAACCACAATGGGAATAACAATTGGTGGGGAACAGCTGAAGAAATTGGAGAGTTTCAAGTATCTGGGAAGCCTGATACAAGATAATGGAAGAAACAATAGAGAAATAAATGAGCGGGGGAGACAGGCAGAAGCATTCCGGAGGAGTGTGAGAAACATGTTATGGAGCAAGGATGTCCCTCGGAACAGCAAAAAGATCATATATCCGACGTACTATGTCCCTATCCTGACGTATGCCTCGGAGACCTGGGTTATGAAAGGAAGGGAGAAGAGCAAAATACAGGCCTGTGGGATGAGGTTCTTGAGAAGCAGTATTGGAGGTACAAAGATGGACAGAATAAGAAATGAGAGGACCAGAGAATTAATGAAGGAGGAACCATTACAGGATGGTATAGAGAAATCTAGACTTGGATGGTATGGAGATGTAAAACGAATGGAGGAGAAGAGGATACCTAGGAGGATACACGAGATTAAGTGGGAAGGAAAGAGACCGAGAGACAGGTGGCTGAAGGGGGTGGAAGAAAACGTGAAGAAGAGAGGAGAAGACTGGACAAGGGTGGAGGCTGAGAGATGGTGGGAAGACAGAAGACGTTGGAGAGGCTAGTGGCTGGAAACTGTGCAAGATGATGATGAGTAGTTACATCGTAGTATTTACACAAAATTTCAATATGTTTGGAGAAAGGCTCTAAGACTGAGGCAGGTAATGAGTTCCAATTATCAATACCACGGTTATGAAAGATTATTTCCCATAATTTGTACGCTGTGGTCGGACCTTGACTTTATGTAAATGATCTGCCCTGCTCAGGTAGGTGGGATTTTCCAGACGTTTGCTTAGTTCTCCCCATGCTGGCCGATTAGTGTAAGTGTTAAACATAGCATATAGTCTGGATTTCGTCCTTCTATCTTTCAGAGATTCCCAACCTAGTTTTTCTATCATTCGAGTTACACTACTTCTAGGATTATAATTGTTAAGCACAAACCTAGCGGCCTTCCTTTGTACCATCTCCAGCTCATTGATGAGCCCTACCTGATATGGGTCCCAAACCGTTGAGCCGTATTCCAAGATTGGCCTCACCAGGGTCAAATATCATAATCCTTTTGCGGTTGAGGTACTGCCTTTTAATACCCGCATTACAAAATGAAGTGATTTGTACGCTTTGGAGATGACACAACCCACATGAGTACTCCATTTCATATCATTCCTTACATGGATGCCCAAGTATTTGCACGAGTCTTGTTCAACAAGTATTTCCGAGCCGATATTATATTGAAAATCATGCATTCGCTTTCTCCGTATTCTCATGAGACTACATTTACTCGTATTTATCTTCATATTGTTGTCAACCGCCCATTTATGAACCAGGTTGAGTTCAGTTTATAACTGAGCGTTGTCTTGTGATGTTTGAATTTTTCTGTATATTACACAATCATTCGCAACCAATCGGCAGTCACTTTGAATCCCTTTCGGTAGGTCGTTAATAAGTGCCAGAAATAACAGGGGCCCAATCACACTACCCTGTGGGACACCTGACGTTATCAAAATGTCCTCCGAGAATACATTAACTATTTTAACCTTTTGCGAGCGACCAGTCAAGAACTCTTGAATACTTAAAATTACTCTTTGTTGCCGCTAATTTACGGAGTAGTATGTCATGTGGGACGACATCAAATGTCTCATTTAAACACCAAAATGTGATAAATGTTCCGGCATAACTCAACAAATTGCCAGCGTTTTGCTCCGGTGTACCATTGGGCTCTTCAGTTGGTAAAAGTACACCTCACCAACTGAAGAGCCCAATGGTACACCGGGGCAAAACGTTGGCAATTTGTTGAGTTATGCCGGAACATTTATCACATTTTGGTGTTTAAATATATAATGGCTCAACAGACAATTCATATTTTCTTTTGTGAAAATTATATATCAAATGCCTTCGCAAAATCTATAATTACAGTGTCAACTCGCACCCCCCTGTCAAGCGAGTCATTAATATCCTGAAAGAGAGATAGCATTTGGCTCTTACTTGAGTACCCTTGTCTAAATCCATGTTGCCTCCCATTAAGCCATGATAACTTTCCCCACTGTTCCCTTAAGTAATCAGAAATAAGGTGCTCCATCAGTTTACATATGATGGATGTGAGGCTAACAGGCCTATATTTTCCCATTACCAATCTGTTCCCTCCCTTGAATATTGGAACTATTGTAGCCCTTTTCCAGTCTTCGGGTATTTGTGTGTTATTAATTGATACATTAAAAGCACCCCCAAGTATTGCCCAATGGCTGTACCTCCCAGTTTTAGCACATCTCCACAAATATTGTCTACGTAGCTTTTTAATTCTTGCTAGAATCAACGATTGGTTTATTCGGAAAGGTGGGCTATCAGAATCATAGTTACGGTCCAACACACAGCTATTAAATTCATTAAACTCACTACCATACCATGTATTTAATTCAGTAGCAATTGCCTGTTTCTCAGTAATTAATTCACCATCTCCGGACATTATCATAACCAAATCATTGGAATTTCCCTTCCGCCTTCTAACATAACTACAAATCTTTTTCCACCCATCAGCTCCTCCCCCAATTAAGTTTTGCATGTAATTATCGTGAGCAGTCTTGTTTTGAGGACTAGTTCTTTCGATAATAATTTAAACTTTAGCATATGCTCGTAACTATCGTGTCGTTTGTTATAAGCTTTCCTTAATTTCCTTTTGAGTCCCCTGATTTCCCTTGTATAATATTCCGGATCCAGGTTTTGCTTTAGTACGGTAATTTCTTCTTCTTATGATGCCGTCTCCCTCCGAAGGTTGGCGATCCAATTGATGATTACACGTGAAACAGCTGCACGGAAAATTTCTATCGACGTATGTCCATACCACCACCGCAAGTCTTTCATCCAGGAATTTCTTCGTCTTCTCACAGATCTTTTTCCATCAATCTTCCCTTGAATGATCAACCGGAGAAGTTAATTTGAGGTAGCTGAGCTTACGCTCCTTGATGGTTGTGAGAAGCTCTTTCTTCTTGTTCAAGATGCTGAGGACTTCTTCATTTGTTTTCCTTTCTACCCAAGATATTCGGAGTATTCTTCTGTATAAGTACATCTCAAAAGATTCAATCCGCTTCTCTTCCCTTCGAAACCATACAAAAGGACAGGAAAAACATAGCAACGTAACATTCGAACTCTGAGCTGAAGGTTGAGTTCTCGGCTGGTGAATAAGGTCCTCATGGTATTGAACATATTTTTTGCTTTTCCAATCCTAGATAAGATTTCACTCTTTGAATCACAATGCTGGTTCACTAAAGTTCCAAGATATTTGATGGAAGATACTTGTTCTTGATGTGAATGGGGGGTCTGTTTTGGTGTTTTTGAGAATACAATCAGCTTGGTCTTGTTAATATTCAAGGATAAACTGTAGGTTTTACTGGTCCTCACGATATTGTTTATAATAATTGGAAGATCACTAGGGTTGCTGGCTAGCACAATCGTGTCATCAGCAAATCGGAAGTTATTAATGACATAGCCTTTGATCTTGATGCCTAGATTAACATCTTCAATAGCCTCTCTGAACACAGCTTCAGAGTAGATGTTGAATAGGAGTGAGGACAGGACACATCCCTGGCGGACACCTCTTCGTATAGCTATGTCCACAGTAGTAGTTCCTTCTATTTTGACCTCTGTCGTTTGATTCCAGTACAGATGGGTAGTTATACGAAGATCACCAACATCTACACCAGTAGATTTTAAAATCTCAACAAGTTTTACATGAGATGCGCAATCGAATGCTTTTCGGTAGTTGATGGAGCAAGCGTGCACATCTACATTCATATCTAGGCATTTCTGGGTCAAAACATTCAAGGAGAAAAGAGCCTTGCGAGTACCCAGTCCATTCCTAAAGCCAAACTTAGTATGACCAACATAGCGTTCGCATTTAAGGTAGATTCAAGTGTGGATGCTACGCAAAAATACCTTTAGAACATGGGACATTAGGCTGATCATACGATAATCATCACAATGTGATGCACTAGCCTTTTTAGGTATGGTGACAAAAGAAGATCTTAGCCAATCTGATGGAATTCTACTGGATTTATATATTGCGTTGAATAATGCAGTTAGCAGCTCTAGTCCTCTGCCATGGCCTTCAGCAATAAGTTTGAGAGTTTCTGCATGAATCTTGTCCGGACCCACAGCTTTTCCATTCTTCTGGAGTTTGATTGCATACAGTATTTCCTCTTGGCTTATACTTGGACTTGCTTCGCTGCATTCACCAATGCAAGGTGTTTGATCTGGCCTTACATTGCTAAATAGGTTTTCAACATATTCTTTCCAACACTTCAACTTGTCTTCGATTCCTACCAAAATGGTGTTATTGGCATCCCTCAGTATAGCTCTGCATAGCCTGTGATATTTCCCTGCAAGTTCTTTGATCTTCTTGTGGAGATTAAACAAGTCATGTTTCTCTTGGAGATGTTCTATTTCTCTGCATCTCTCCATAATTTTATTAATGCAGCCAATGGCCATGTACTTTTCTTTTCAGGACGGGTCAGGGAAGGGATATTGGAAGGAAATCGGCCGTGGACCTATTGAAAGGAACCGTCCCGGCATTTGCCTGGTGGTGAAAATGGGAAACCACGAAAACCATTTTCAGGACGGCCGAGGTGGGAATCGAACCCACGCTCTCCCGATGCCAGCGAGGCACCGGGGCCGTTTTTTTTGCTTCCCTGCACTTCCTCCTCACAGACCTGTTTAGTTCTTGGTATTGGACTTTATTAACATGTTTCACTTTCCGTCTTTGGTCCACGAGTTGTAGACCTTCTGTCATCCATGGCTGCTTTTTTGTGCTGTTCGAAAGTCCTATATCAATCTCTTGAGTATCGGTGAGTACGTTCTTTAATGCAGTCCATTGTGATTCAAATCCTCTGTTTCCAAGTTGTTTATTGTACTCATACGTTCTTCGAGCTTCAAGGTTATTTGAGCCCGAACTATGGGGTTGTCAAGGCACTTTGTATCGATGCGCTTAGATCTGTCAGAGCGTATGTTCTTGACGAAACGATGAAGTGTTAAGTCTATGATGAAGGGATTATGGTCGCTGTTAACATTCCGCCCCAGGGTTGGTTTTGACAGCTTTCACGTATCTTTTCAGATGACTTTTGATGAGAATAAAGTCTATCTGATTCCTGACAATATGACCTTCACAATCTGCAGGAGACGTCCATGTATACAAGCGCCGGGGATGTAGCTTGAAAAAGGTATTAATAACAGAGAGCTGTTGTTCTGAACAAACCTGAACTAGACGATCTCTTTTGGTATTCCTCTCGCCAAGGCCATATTGTCCAACAATTCCATCCTCAGCACCGAGTCCTATATTAGCATTGAAATCACCAAGGACAACAGTTACCTCCCCTTTCTTAGTAAGGGACAATGCCTCCTCTAGAATGGAATATAATTCTTCTACCAATTCGTCTTCCTTATCGCCGGTTGGAGCATTGGCCTGGATAATATTCATGGGACGATGGGAAGTTTGCAGTTTAAGAAACATAACTCACTCTCCAAACGGAGATCTCCAGATCAGACGAGAGGAGCACAGCTACTCCGTATTGATGTTGAGGATCGTTACCACCATAGTAATACAGAACTCCATGACTAGTTTTTTGTGTTCCTGACCCAGGCCATCAAACTTCACTAGGGTCCAAAATCTTGATTTCCAAGCGTTGCATTTCTGATTCATCGTTTGCAAGTTTCCCAGCCATATATAGACTTCGCACATTCCATGTGTCAATTCTTGTTCTCTTGTTGTAAATTTGAAACTTATCACTACTTGACCACGGGGGGGATTCTTAGTACCCTCTCCCCACTTAAGGGGTGCCCCGGACTGAATTTCTGAATAGCACGATCTAAGATAATTAGAAAATTTTCCCACAATATTATATGACACCCCTCTGACAAATGACTCATTCATGTAATCCTGAAATTTGCTCCGATCTGCTCTGCTGTACTAAATCGACGGAGTCAAGCATTGGAGTGTCACTGTTTGTAATATTTAGTTCATCACCGGAGTGGTCACTAATTCCAGGAACTTTCATACAACTAATATACAGCGCCACAGGTCGTACTAAATAAACATCTAAAGTATTATTCCCTCTCGTGGGGAAATCAACCACCTTGGAGAAACCCCCCTCCCTAACTAGTTTGTTTGCTGCAAGTTGAGCTTGGCTACCGCTAGTTGAATCACCTGACCAGTTCACACTTGGAAGATTGAAATCCGCGGCAATGATAACATTCTTTTCCATAGCTTTACCCGTACAGGTGATGTCATAAAGAGTATCCAGTAGCGAGAAGTTGCCCTTGGGTGCTCGATACGCACTTATCACCTGAAGAGAGTTTAACTTTGCTTCATCCAAGATTTCTACACATAACAGCTCATGATCCATATTGGCCCATTTTAAGCAACTTACGATGTCCCTACGAACAAAAATAAATAAATAAATCACCACCTCTCTTACCTCGGTCTCTTCTGTACATTACGTAGGTACCTTGAATTATTTAATTACTATTTACATCCTCATATAACAATGATTCAGTAGCTACGACAGCTTCTGGTGAACATGTCTCTACTAGATTCCAAAATTCTATTATTTTATTCCCTTTACTCTGACAATTAACCTGACCTGGTCTGGATATCTACAGTTGACATGTCCATACACAAAGTGAAAAGAAGCGGTGACATTGCTGAGCCTTGATGAACACCAACATTGATGTTGAAAGTAGGTGAAGTCCCGGCTGCACACCTTACCCTACTGGTGACTGCAGACACAAGGGAACATCATCACTCGACATGTTAGGGAAAGGACAACATCTGCCATAAAAGTCATAAAAGGAGATTATGCAATTGGGAAACCTGTCCATACGAACCGTAATGTAGCTATTCAGAACAAAAATAACCCCAGTGGTGACATACAGCATTCAAATAGCTTGGGAACACTTAACGCAAACCAACTTTAGAGGAATAGAAAAAGTTAAATCTACCTTCCTAAAGAAAATCCTGTGCTTGGCAAAGTACACACCATCTCCCCTATCATACATACTAGCAAGGGAGACATTCTTCGTTGAAGACCTACGTTTCCAGAGCTCACTACCATCAACAGTGCACTACTAGAGGCTGATCCAAGAACTTAATACCAAACGAAGCGAAGTATGTCCTGACCTCTATTCACCAAGGCCCTCGTGTCTACAGAATGGATGAACTCCAGCTACGACCTACGGCACATTGTTATTGTGTATAGTGCTGTAATGTCTTATGTCAAATATTCGTTACGCGAACGTGTATATCCGCACAATACATACATAAAGTGCAGGAATATGTGCGCTAGAACAAGACAAAAGTTTCGAGTGAAATTTCCAGGGAGACCCATTCCTATAAATCGGACAATAAAATAACTGGCTAAGAGATTCAAACGTAGGTTGAGTAAACAATAAAAATTGACGTAAATGTCGTTATTTCCTTACTGATGCTAAATTAACTGGCATTGGATTGGAGCTCGCAGGATACAACATACGTGGCAATGGAAGAAGGCAAGACCTGCAGCAAGGTGAAGAGGTTGGCTGTCAATAGGACCAGATGGAGATGCTATGTTCCATGAGGGACAACAGGAATTAAGTTAAGTTACTCGTGGTATGAGTCGAGAATATAGTGAAAGGATTCTGGTTGGCCGAGTGTTGATATCACAACACACTCTCTGCCCATAATCTCGTGGCAGCCGTTGTGGACAATGTATTGGCTTAATTTACCGTATGTTGGAATGATTTCATATCCTGGCAACATTATTTAATACTTGTTCCACAGCATCATTATTTTTTTTTAAAGCTATGTATTGGTAATGGAAGTTGTTTTTCTTTATTATTTCAGGATAATGAAAGGTTCGTTCACAGAATACAACAAGTCAGGAAGATACTGCACCGAACAAGGAGGGAGCGCAAGTATGTTTTGTCAAGTTTTGTTGAATGCACTGCCCATGAAAGAAGCAGCATCACTCTTGCAAGATAATCCTATGCAAATTCTACTTTGCTGTAAGCTATGTATGTCTAACCTTATTATTCCAGTTTCCAACAGGGTCAGGGATGAGATGCGGCGGATGGATTTTACGGCCGGATACCATTCCTGACGCCAATCTCATGAGAGGAGTTAATGATAGATGAAATGAGTGAAGATGAATAAAACTGGGCAAGGATGTGGAAGGAAGCGACCGTGGTCTGTCAGAAGGTACCGTCCCAGCATTTACCTGGAGTTCAAAATGGGAAACCACGGAAAACCATTTCAAGGACGGCCGATGGTAGGGTTCGAAGCAAGTCCGCTGAGAGCTTGGCCCCAAGGCCTAGCGCTGAGCTTTCTAAGCTAAAGGTTCCCTTGGGTACATATACCACACTTTTTCCCATACATATTATTATAACTTTTTGTTTTGTGGGGTCATCAATTGAAACTAAGGGTGTAGAATACATCATAATACTTACTTGGTTGGTGTAACTGTAAAATGAACTGGATGCTCATACTTAACAGTTGTGCAAGAGACTGTCCAAAGTGTGTTAGTAAAAGCCAGCTGATAACTGCATAGTATGCTTCCTTCCTCTTCTATTTTGTATAGGGACAGTACCGTGGGGAAATTCTTCTGGGAAAAACTAAAGTAAAAAGGAACAGTTATGTTTATAAAGCAGCCATGCCGGACGAAACAGCACGTGAGCGATGTGTTGCTACAGCAACTTATTTATCGCAGGAATAGATGACGTCACCAGGGAACTTGTTAATCCTCTGAATAATACATATGATTGATCGTTGCAACATCGCAGACAGATGATCTGTGAACATATGTAACAGAAATTAGCTATCCTTCTGAAGAATGTAATACTGTCGAACCTCCCTTCTGCGGACACCGTCGGTTCCGAGGGAAAATGTCCGTTATGAGAGGTGTCCGCTGAAACAAGTTTGTAAAAATAATCGATTATTTTAACGGCAAAGTACATCCACCTTAAACATAAACGTACACATCTTTATTTTGATTATTTGTTTATTTGAGTTTTCCCGCATTTGAATTTTTTGGCAAGCTTTCTCACTGAAAGTCCCTTGTCACTTTCTACAATCACATTTCTTCTTGTTTCGAGGTCTAAACACGTTCGTCCCTTGTTACTCATGTTTACTCGACGACTGAAATGCTACGGTATTTCTGTCTCACTAATTAGCGCATGTACTGCAAGTCTTTTCCTTCTCAAGTTGACTACCTGAGCTCGACCTTATCGGTGGCAATTTGAGTTATGAATAGAATGATGCAAGCAGGGAAGAAAATCCCCAGGTAACTCGTGAGTAAACAGTCACTGGCAGCAATCCTGGACAATTAGAATTCTCGGAATGTACACCAGTGGGTAGAACACCATAACAAAAGGTTTGGAAAGAGGAATGTATAGAAGAATTAACTTTACGGCTACTACAGCGTTGCCATGTAGCCTGCATTTCACTCTCTCTCTCCTTTGACTCGAAATAGGTGTAGTACAGACATTCAAGAGGGATTTCCGTATGTCTGCAGAATGGTTTTAAAAGAAAGGATGACATGGTCCGGTGTAAAAAATGTCCTGCAGCGTGTGAAGTGTCCGCTTAAGTCAAGTGGACGGGACAGATGGCGATGTCCGCTGTCCGGACTTCAAGGTGTCCGCTGAAATGAGGCAAATTTAACACTTGTCTTATGTAAAATAAAATCGGTTCCAAGGAAAAATGTCCGTATAGGCAGGTGTCCGCTGAATAAGGGTGTCCGTTAGGGCAGGTTCGACTGTATCTGATTATTATTATTATTATTAGGTCAACCCCATGGTGTTGGGGTGGCATGCCAGATGAAGCTGTTTGTATGAGCTGACTCAGATGGTGGGATCATGTGATGAGATTGGGTGAGGATGCTCATGGATGATGTTGTAAGCGGTTCCATGTGAACAGCCTACAGAACGCGCTACATCATTGATCATCACATGCCAGTCATTACGAATGATCTGATCCACACGCTCCACTGTTTAAGTTGCCACTGCCGCAGGACGACCAGGATGCTACTGATCTCTGATGCGTTGCCATTACTTGTTAAACTCTTGCATCCAATTTAACACAGCTTTCTGTGATAAACTGTTGTCACCGTATATGGGACGCATTTTGTGATGCACTTCTTCTGTGGACAATCCTTTGGCCCACAAAAAATGCATGACCCCATACTGTTCTACTCGTGTACACTCCTGCAGCACACCCGCCATCTTGCACTGGTCGTCACTGATAGGACCGTGGGTCTGCGCTATGTCACGCAGCCTCTACGACCAGCATACATAGACTGCTATCTGGTGGCAACAATGTGCACATACTTTAAACATAGTATAAGGTACATGGATGTTTGTAACTTATTTATTGACTTACCTTCGAATTCAAGAAAGAACTTTGACCCATGAATACAAAATGGAATCCACTTCTAAGGGAGTGAAAATGCTAGAAAACAGATTTTTCAAGAAACATAGTCTTTTGTTGAAGAGAAGGATGAAGAGGGACCAAATGACATGATTTAGCCTTTGTAATATACGATATAACCCGATATGGATGGGGAGAATGCAAAACGAAAACCATGATAGATCTCTTCCTTATTGAGAAAGAAAATCGCCGGCAACTAATTGATGTCACAGCTATGCCTAGAGAGGATTTTGAAGGTGATCATAAAATTGTAGTAGCTAAATTAAGGCTTGGAAAAATCGTCCAGTTGAAGGAGACAAGAGAAAGGAAAATAAAAGTATGGCGATTAAAAGAGAAGGAAATACAGGAAAATTTCCAAGACAGTCTGAAGAAATTGCTCCCATTAGACGAGGTAGGAAGTGTGGAAGAAGAATGGGCAAAGTTCAAAGAAAGAATCGTCCACTGTGCTGAAGATCAATGTGGTAGGGTATCTGGTAAAAGGAAGGATAAGGAGATGCCTTGGTGGAATAACAGAGTAAAAGAGGCAGTGAAAGAAAAGCAAAAGGCCTGCAGGAAGTGGATAGTAGGCAAACAGGTTGAGAATAAAGAAAAGTACCAAGCGGCAAAGAAAAAATGTCAGAAGGTGGTGCAAGAAGAGAAAAGGAAGTGTTGGGAAAACTTCACAGAAACTTTGCAGGAAGATGCTAAGGGAAGCCAGAAGGTGTTGTATGGATTGGTTCGGAACAAAGTGAAAAGCAGAGAAGAAACAAAATTTGTGAAGACTGAGACAGGGCAGGTTTTGACACAGAAAGAAGAAATACTGAAACATTGGGAAAACTATTTTGACAAATTACTGAACATCAAATCCAAAGTATTGATAGAGGAAAGAAAGGAGGATGAAAGGACTGTAGAAATTCAAGGTGAAGATATAACAATGTTAGAGATAGAAAGTGCCATAAAGAAGATGAAGAGTGGGAAAGCAACAGGAGTGGATGAGGTAGCTATAGAGATGATTAAAGCAGTTGGACCCATAGGGATGCAATGGTTGTACAGCTTGTTTCGGGTGATATGGAAAAATAAGGAAGTATCAGAAGAGTGGGGTAAAGGTCTAATAATTCCGATCTTCAAGAAGGGAGATAATAAAGACTGTAACAACTACCGAGGAATTACCCTCATCTCACATGTGGCAAAGGTATTTGAACGGATACTTGAGGGACGACTGAGGATGGTAGTGGAAAAGGAAATGGAGGAAGAACAATATGGATTTCGAAGAGACAGATCAACTTTTGATGTTATTTTTACGATGTGGAATGTGATGGAGAAAAGATGGGAATACAGAAAGGATTTGGTGATGACCTTTATAGATATTGTGAAGGCATATGATGGTGTGCCAAGACAACTGGTTTGGGATGCATTGATAATGAAGAAAGTAGGTAGAGCTGAAGTGGAAATGATTAAAGCCATGTATTGTCAGTGTGTCAGTAGCGTGAAGACCAAGATTGGACAAACAAATTGGTTCAATGTAGAAACAGGTCTCCGACAAGGGAGTGTATTGTCCCCCTTACTTTTCCTCACTGTCATGGATGAAACCCATAAACGGGTGAAACTGAAAATGGGAAGTAAAGGGACGAAGGCCTTACTCTTCGCTGATGACATAGTGATATGGGGGGACGATGAATTGGAAGTCCAAGAACAAGTAAATGTTTGGAACCAGGAGATAGAAGAGCATGGAATGAAAATCAGTGTGGAGAAGAGTCAGACAATGGTGATGACAAGAAATGTGCGAGATGGTATGGGGAATATTGCAGTAGATGGAAAACCATTACAAGTTGTGAAAAGCTTCAAATACTAAGGGAGTGTCCTAACAGATGATGGAAGGATAAGTGAGGAAGTTGGTAAGAGGATCCAACAAGCAAATGGGTTTTACCCGAGTGTGAGGGGTCTGATGTGGAACCAGGAAGTTCCCGAGAAATGTAAAAAGATCTTGTATTCAACATATTACACACTTATATTGACGTATGCAGCAGGCACGTGGACAACAACTAAACGGGAGGAAAGTAGAATCCAGGCAGCAGAGATGAAGTTCCTTAAAGGTATACCGTAATTGGAAAGACCCGCAGTGACAAAATCAGAAACAAGGAAATTAGGGAGAAAACAGGTTTCCCAAAGTTACAAGACAAAATCGAGATCACTAAGCTAAAATGGTATGGACATATGATGCGAATGGGAGAAGACCGAGTCCCAAAGCGATTATTTACTGAGAAAAAGGAAGGAAGCTTGTAGTTTAACGTGGCCGTTAATCTCGAGATCATGAGCCACGGGACCTCCTTTTTACGTGGAATCCGAACCACAGGACATGGCATTTCACTTCGAAAATCTCACATGCATTGGCCGGGAATCGAAATTTACTGAGAAAGTCATGGGAAGGCGCCAAAGGGGAAGGCCGAGGATGAGGTGGATGGATGCAGTGAGGGAGAGCGTTGAGAAAAGAGGAGTGAGAGTAGAGGATGTACTGGAAGAGGGACGAGAGTGGTGGAGAGACAGAAAAGTATGGAGGTCCTTGATTCACACCCCGACCCAGATCACTGGAACCGGGAAATGAAGAAGAATATACGATATAGCAATCCTCGGTCAGTAAATTTGGGCGAGTAGATCAAGGGGAATCACAAGAATGGTACCATGAAAAGTGTATTGGTGCAGAATAGAAAAAAAATGCAATGCAATTGACTGGCTACTCTGTATCTGTTATCAGAAACACTGGAAGCGAACAAAGGAGACATAAGAATGAAGCATTACAGACCTTCAAAAAAGCAAGAGATCATAGCAATTGAACAGAGAGAAGATAATTCAAATTAATTGGATGTCTATGGTCAAGGACATGGGGCAGGTTTTGCAAATCCAGGACTGTTCCGATAGAGAGCCCTGGGTTATGATCACTATACACATATTAGAAACCAAAAAGCAAAGCCAACTCCGTACAGGCCATGGAGGCCCTGGGAGTAGTGGAAAGTAGAGGCTTCCACTTTTTGTGACATCGGCACTAGATGGGATGGAGCCCGGCCGTCTTTGCTCCCAGGAATTAGCCTGGTAATCATTTCTGGTGTAGGCTGAGTGAACCCCAGGGCTATTTGCATTTCCGAAAGTGGTAGTTTTGTTTCTAAAATACACTACCGCGGTGGGGTTCGAACCCACTCCTTTCAGTTAGAAGCTCAGCGCCTCTACCAACTGCGCCACGCAGCCCTTTAGAAACCACAGGAAATAAATCAAGTGTTTTCTCGTACTACACAAAAATTATAGTCATGTTACTTTGTCTCTTATAATTTTCTGTGATTGTGCTTAAGGAGAAAAAGAAAACTAATTTTACCTGTTTCAGTTCTGAGATTAAATGCTTTGGTTTTAAAGGATTCCTTTTCCTAATGGGTAGGTGGTGGCCGAGGCCTTAGTTATGATCCATCCCAGCATTTTCCTGGTGTAGAAATGAGAAACCATGGACAATCACTTAAGGATGGCTGAAATGGGAATCAAAACTATCTCTCTTCAGTTTTGCTCGACAAGACTGAGTGAACCCCATTTCAATCCTCAGGCCAGAATTAAAATTTCTTTGCAGAGCTAGGAATTAAACTTGAACCTGAGGGATGACAGCTAAGAGTGCTAGTTTTTTAAAATTTTAAAACATGACCTAATAGCTGAAAGCCTCATTGCTGTCAATACAGTCATGAAAATCCAATCCTTGGAATCAGGTTCACTCTTGTTGATGCAACTGGTTATTTTTTATTTTTTTTATTTGAAGGTTTTTGATGGATCGCCTGGATCTGCTTGGTGACAACTGGCGGAATGTTCCTTTCCCTCTGGAGTTGGATGAGCCTCTTGGAACTGTGGCCGTCACTACTAAGCCAGAGAAACATTTCCAGAAGAATGTAGAGAGAACTCCTTCAGGCAAGGTGGGTTAAAGTGGGTTCCCTACCAGCGTTAGATCGTCAGTTCTATGTTCATTATGTAGCCAAGGGAGATGTTTCCAGTTCAAAATAGCAATTTAGCCTTGAACTGACTACTCAGTTTGTTTGGTTAGATTACCAGCCCAGAGGCTGATTGACTATTCAAAAAGCTTTCTGTACATTTTGTGGGTAAAAACCCCAAGACCCCAGCTGAGTCCGGCATTGCTTCCACTTAATTGTGCCGGGCTCCTCACCGTCTTCTTTCCTGTCGACATCCCTTGGTCAACTCTTGTTCTTTTCCGACCCCGACGGTATTAGGGTATCCACGGCCTAGGGAGTCTTTCACTTTCCCGCCTTAATTGGCCCTTGTCTCATCTTTCCTGATCTCTCCTTCTTCGAGGGGTTAGACCTCTTGTTTTCTTTTCATTATATTTCCTTTTCTCTTTAAGATTCCCGCACTGTTTTTTGTTAATTGGCTCCCCGTGTATCTAAATTCCATTTAGCAATTTTTTTTTCACTCCATTTTGTAGGTGTTTTCAATCTATGTTGCATTTTGTAAATCTTTTCGATCTACAGTAAATTGCATTTTGTGAGTGTTTTCAACCTCAATTGCATTTTGTAAGGATTGACAATCTAAATTGCTTTTTAGTAAGTCTTTCAATATAGGGGATGGGACTTTTGTGAGTATTTTGAATTTCAATTGCATTTTGTATTTTCAACCTAAACCGCTTTTTGCAAGTATTTTCAATCTAAATTGCATTTTGTATGGTGGGCATTTTGCAAGTATTTTGATTCTCAATTGCATTTTGTGGGTATTTGGAATCTAAATTTCATTTTGTAAGTATGTTCAATCTAAATTTCATTTTGTAAGTATTGTCCATCCAATTGAGTAGTTTTGAATCTACTGTGCATTTTGTAAGCATTTTCAATTTCAATTGCATTTTGTAAGTATTTTGAATTTCAATTGTACTTAGTGATTTTTTTAGAATCAGAAATGCGCGTTTTTCAATCTAAATTGCATTGTGTATTTTCAATTTCAATTACATTTTGTAAGTATTTTGAACCTCAATTGCAGTTTGTACATATTTTCAATCTCATTTGCATTTTGTAATTATTTTGAATTTCACTTGCATTTTGTAAGTAAAGTATTTCGACTCTACATTGAATTTGGTACGTATTTTGAACCTAACCTACATTTTGTGCGTATTTTTCAATCTATTCCTTTTGTGAGTATTTTCGTTCTAAATTCCCTTTTGTAAGTATTACCGCTCTCCATTTTGTGAGTAGTTTCAATCTGAGTTCCTTTTTGTAAGTATTTTCCTTCTTACTTAATTTTCGTTCCAGTTTCCACTTTCTCATTTTCGCTATCACCCAGACCATTAGGGGCCGATAACCTTAAAACAACAATTATCATCATCATCATCTGAAAACCCAAGAAACCCCAGTCAGTGAAGAGTCAGGTAGTTTGCAATTGCTTTATTCACTGAGCCGGATGGAGCAGCACCTTTCCCAGCATCCACTGGCATGTCATTATTATGCACCAGCCACACCTCGGTAGTCACTTTATTATGACCACCAGCTGATATCCAGGGTAACTGCCATGTGCAGTGTGGACAGCAGGTAGATGGGCCAGGAGTGGTCCAATAAGGTAATGGTGGTTGTAACAGGTATCCATGCTGACTACAGTGCATTCCACAGCTGCTGGGGAGTTTGTGATGTAGGATACATAGAGTGAACATATCGATTGAGGTGGTTCCCCAGATTATCAACTGGGTTCAAGTCAGGAAAATTGGTGACCAGGGAAGTACTTGTTCAACCACTGCCAGACATTTCAAACAGTGCGATGCATTGCATTGTCTTGCTGAAATATCCCATGCAACTTGGGAAGAAAATCAGTAAGTATAGGTGATCTGCAACATAGATTCGTATTGTAAAGAATGCCTTCCATGTGGATGAGTGGGTCAAGAGAATGCCTTGTTAATGATCTCCAGACGATCTCGCTGCCACCACCAGCTTGTATTCTTCCAACAGTGACTGTGGGGCTTTTGTTCTCTAATGTTCCTCACTTCATGTGCCTTCTTCTATCCATTCTGTGATACAGAATAAGTGTCCCATTTTAAAAGGCAGCCCGGGCTAGTTAGCAGATATCCTATTCTGATATTACTATGCTAAGTTGATGCACCTGCATTAGCATGGGTGAGGGGACGGGAGCTTCATACACAAGGTTTATTTTGACAGTGTGCTGCATTGTTGCATATTGGTTCTCATGTTCCTTTGAAGCCCATGTTAATTTTTCCATATGAATGGCAAGCGTAACTCCATAGTAGCCACAATAGTCCCATTTGCCCGTGCATGATACACTTAAAATGACCCCTGGCACTACAGCCCATGAAGGGCCTAGCCCTATCAAGCGACCGCTGCCCAGCCATTTGGCCTGCAGATATTAGGGTGATGTGTGGTCAGCGCATCGCGTCCCCTCGGCCGTTAATCTTGGTTTTCGTGATCGGGGCGCTGCCTCACTGTCAGACAGCTACTCAATTGTCCTCACGGGGCTCAGTGCACCCCATTCCAGCCCTCACGTCAGTTTCTAAAATCCCTGACTGAGCCGGGAATCGAGAGGCAGACCCCAACACCACGGGGTTGACATATGATACACTTCCAGCATAGCATAAGCGGTTTCATATATACTGCCACCCTTGGCTCGAGTCTTTGATAAATCACCCCCCTTTACCCATGGCAGTATTGAGTAACGTGTGCTGATGGCCCAGTGTTCACCTTACATACTCTAATAAGAGAATTGCTTTTCAGTTGGTCAGCATGTTAAGGTGCCCAATTAAATTGGATGAGGAGTAAAACTTACCTACTCACACTTCATCATCATCATCTTAAGCAGTTTCCGACTGCTGGTCGGGTCTGCTTGGAACATAAGCCTCTCCATCGCTTCCTGTCCATCCACCATTTCTCGTCTTTCACTGTGTCCCAGCACACTCCTCTTTCCTCCACACTCTTCTTAACTCCCTTCGTTCATCTGTCCCTTGGCCTCCTTCCCTTCATTTCCATTCCAAACATCATCTTCGGTATCCTCTCCTCTCGCATCCTCCTCACATGTCCATACCATTGTAGCCTAGATCGCTCTATTCTATTTTGCAATGGTTCCTCTCTTATCATTTCTCTGACTCTCTCATTCCTTACTCTGTCCGTTCTTGTTACTCCTACCCTACTCCTCTGGAACTTCATCTCCACTGCTCGTATTTTACTCTTGTCCCTTTCCTTCATCACCCATGTTTTTGAACCATACGTCAAAATTGGCACAAAGTAGGTTTTGTAGATGATTTCTTTACATTTTTGTGGTACATCTTTATTCCATATCATCCCCCTAACACTCTTGAAAAATCCATCCACGCACCTTCCCCTTTCATTTATTTCCATCCTATTGTCTCCCTTTTCTTCAATTATGCTTCCCAAGTACTTGAAGCATTCTACTTTCTGCAACTGCTGTCCTCCAAGTGTTATGCCCATATCCAGTGTGTTCTTCCTCCTCATTGTGATGACTACTTCACTCTTTTGTGCTGAGAACTTCCTCCCATATGATAACATTACCTTCTCCCACTCATCCAATTGCTCTTGTACTTCTTCCTCATCCTCTCCCCATACCAGAAGGTCATCAGCAAACAACATTGCCTTCATTTTCCTTTCCCCAATGCTATTTACCACTTTTCGTATGATTTCATCCATCACCACTATAAATAACAGGGGTGAGAGGGCACTTCCTTGTTTCAGACCACTCTCTAGTTGAAACCATTCCGTTCTCTCCCTTCTCACCTTTACACAGCTTTTGCTTTCACTCTCGCCACTGTCTCCTTGTTTACTGCTTTTGCTCTCATTGCTTCCCATACCTGGAAAGCATTAACATACTACACTTTCAGAAAGGGGGTTGATTAGATCTTCTTGAGAAAGACAAAAATAGCAAGTTGCGTTACAGATTTGACTTGAAAATACCCTCTGCCAAACTTCTGCTTTATTAAATATCCACCTCACAGTGTAGCCATTCACATTAAATCGTACACGACAACTGCAATGTAAAGGTAGAAGTCTGCAGATCAAAGGTTCAAATCCCTGGATGTTTTATACTTTAGTGGCCATCATAAGTGTCAGTTTTCCTAGGGGTTTACCACACTCCCTTCAGGTGAATTCTGGGATGGTACCTTATTTCAAGTCCCAGTCCTGGATCTTAACACAGGTTATCAGACAAATTTAACACACATCCAAGTACATGGGGCTGATAACCAAGATCACATTTTGACCGTGTGTGTGGATCTTGCTATCTATGAAGAAACCTTGGTCTGCATGATATGCTCTATCTCATATTAGCCAATGACATACTGGGTTATGATCGCATCATTCGCTTGGGCTTAGTGCAATACATCTAAATTTTTAGGTATAGTAGAGTCTTGCAAACTCGGCCTAATGTGGACCGAAGGGTGGCCGAGTTTGCAAAAATGCCGGGTTATCGGGAAGTGTGTTAGAAAGAAGAAATAAGCTGCTTGTTTTTGGTTTAAAAGTAATGCAATGCAGTACATTTATTTGTTTTAACAGCAACAAAAGTTTTAAAGTTTTAAGCCACTACAATTACAGTACCGGTACTTGAAAATATAGTTCAGTACTGTAGCACTGTACTGCATGAGAATCAAGGAAAACAATTACTGTAAATTATAAAAGAAAACTTAGAAAAACTAGGCGTACAAATTATTTTTATAATATGTACACTGTACAAAACAATTCCTGTAGGCAAATGTTTTTTTCACTTAATGAAAATTATCATTTACTTTTTTGCAAAAAAATAAGTACCGGTAATGTTATTTTGCTTTTCGCTTTGAAACCTGTTTCTTGAAGCCTCGTGACGGAGACGGCGAAGTAACAGAATGTTCATAGCGGATGCACCTTGTTGTTCAAAGTACCGAAGAGTAGTTTCAGTGGCATTAAGTCCCTCGGTAAAGTGATTTTTAGTTCCACTACTCCGCAATCTTAAATTTCATCATTTCTTGTGACAGCCGCTACAATATCTGCGTCCGACAAAATGTCTTGCTGCATGTCACGGAGAATGCGCAATCTAATAAATACAACTCTCTGCGCGAGAACCGTTTGTTTACTTCTTACTGCCAACAGTTGGTGCATTTACAGTACTGTACTGTACTGTACAACTACCTGTATTTACCAGGTCGTCGTTACTCTTCTTACTACTGTATGTACTGTAGATCAACTTGTTTCGCGTCGTATTTAACTGTCGATAATTCCATTGACGGAGAAGACGAAAGAAAACATAATAACGCTCTGTGCGGAAACACAAGAACAAACAAGAATCATGTTTTTTTTTCTCTTGTCAGGGTGGCCGAGAAATCCGGAGTGCCGGGTTACCGAGTGTGCGAGACTCTACTGTATAGTGTAACTTAAACTTGCTTTTTTTTTTGATTTGATATTGTATTTTTTTTATTTATTTTTAATCTGTGTATTTTATTTTAAATTCCATACATTGTGTTTGGTTTTAATTTTATTTGAATTCTTTATTTATATCAGGCCATTTTCTTATTTTTACATCCATTTCTATTTTTTTTTAATTTAAAAAATCATATTTAACTGTGTTACAAGGGGCAGATGATCTCGATGTTCATACTTTAAACCAACCCCCACCATCATCATAAACAACAACTGAAATACCAACACACAGCATAGTTAGTTGGTTATTGTTGTTTTAAAGGGGGGAACTACAAGGTCATCTGCCCCTAGCACAACACACAGCATATCCCAGAAATTTGTAGCAGGAACATTTATAACAACCATACAAATAATTTTGTCTGGTTTGTCAGACGACTGAGAAGTCGAGTCGCAAAAGCACTCCCAACAGCACCCCCAGCTCGGCCTCCAAGAGGAAGAATGCTAAGAGTGGGGAGAAGGGGGAGCGAGACCCCAATGCTCCGAAGCGCCCGGCCAATCCCTTCTTCCAGTTCTGTCAGGAGCAGAGGCCGCTGGTCATGGAGCAGAAAGTGGGCGAGGCTGAGACGTCCAAACAAGAGCTGACCCGGCAGCTCGCCAGCAAATGGAACACGCTACCTCCCGAGGACAAGAAGGTAATCCTCACGCTGCTCAGTATTGACTAGGGGTGGACCAAGAGCAGTGATCTACAGTTCATTAATATTATGAAGGACTTGTTTGTCCATTACATCTTAACAATTTAGTAAAAGAATTGCTTTTCAGTTGGTCAACACATTAATGTGTTTAATTAAATTGGGTGGGGAATAAGATTTAGCTACTTACACATGCTAACCTGGGGAAAATGACGTGGATTAATTACACACTTCTCGAAAAGCATGCGTTAATTCGATGACTTGTTTTGTAAAGGCGGGTCCAGACTTGTTGTGTATCCTCGTATCATATCTCCGTTGATACGATGCAACGCGAGAATTTTCTTCCACCGTACCATCCTTGCGTATCCATATCAAATCAATGAAACGGAAAGGAATGAACTGAATCTCCTAGTTTCGCGCCAGCTTTCAGTCAACGTTGACTACAAACTTGAAGGTAACAGCTTCACTATGCTGTAAGGAAAAGAAACAAGAAATCACGATGTTTGTGGACATCACAGATCTACAGTATGCAAGTAGGGAGGTATACAATGGGTCCTATCTATTGGCAGACATAAATGTTCAATCAGTCAATGGAATGTACAAATATTTCACAAGGATGCATAAAAACTTGTAACATTTGTTTTCTTGTGTTCTGCTAGTTTCATAACACTCCTGAAAATATTGTGTTTGCCTTGTAGTTTAGGCATGCAGAAGTGAATTGTATTTTACTATAGGCTAAATTGATTTGCACAATATGCAATTGACTCATTTAAACAATGACAATAATGAGATGAATTAAACAATACTCAAATTTTTGTTTGCCTGACAGTCCATAGGTTTTGTCTTGATAGTTTTTGAAGCTGTGTGGATTATGCAATTTTCCTATTACAAGGGGTGGAAGTTTATGCAAACGATCAAAATTGGAAGCCAGCAAAACAATTGCCTGAACTTCAGTTTATGCTGTTGGCGACTTTCGATTCTCTGTCAACATACTCATGTGGTTCGTGGGGAGGATAGTAAAAATAATAAAAGCCAAATCTCAGTATGCACAGCTTAATCACACTTTCAAACATTACCTCCATATAAAGGAGAACTAAGTGCACATCAGTTACACATAACTAGGGGAGATATTATATGTGGTTAAATGGCGTATATATTGGGACTTACAGTAAATTGATTTGCACAATATGCAATTGAGTACCAAAGAAAACTTTCTGTGAAAAGATGACAGGGAAGAGACCACGAGGAAGGCCCCGAAAGAGATGGGCAGATACAGTGTGGGAGTGTGTAGAGAGGAGAGGAGGAAAACCTGAAGAAGTACTAAAAACAGGAGAGGAGTGGTGGAGAGACAGGAAACGTTGGAGGTTCTTAATTCACAACCCGACCCAGGAAGCTGGAAACGGGAAATGAAGATGATGATGATGAGTAAGTAAAACCACACAAACAAGAATTATGCTCAACTGGCTTACGTATAAACCAGTTTCAGCTGTATATAATTTTCATCTGAATATAGTCACAGGTGTCTTAGCAAGAAAGATTTGTAATTTTGTTACCATTGTTGTTTATCATGTGCCATTGTTGACTGTAATACATTGCGCATTAAAAAAAAGTGGAACACATAAGCCTATATGTTTTAAAACAATCATTGGTTAGCAAAAGACAATGACAGCCATGGGCAGTGGAAGAGATAAAAGGGAAAAACAGGGATAAACACATAAAAGAAATATCTCCTCAGCTAGACACACCAAGCTGGGCATTCATGCCAATCAATAGCTCGGCCTCCCAGTCACATCAGTAGGGAAGACAGCAGGCAGTTCTTCTGTCGCTCAAAACTATTCGTAGTGGGGATATTCTTATAGATCTTCTGTCTTGAAGTAGATGGTGCAGGATGGAGTGAAGTATTGAGGAGTTTGGATTGATGGTGTAAGAGTCCGCCTTTGAGGACGTCAGTGTGTGTTGCTGTGGAGATATGTTTTTGTCACTGTTTTCCCCTTACATCTCTCCCTGTGCCCACACTTAACTGTTATTGTATTTGTCCATGTGTCTATCCTTCTTTTCCTGTTCAATGATTGTTTGTATGCCCACCTTGTTGTGTTTTCCCATACAGATATATATTTTAGAAAATATCTTCTTTTTGCCCAGTTAACATGTTTTAATAACAGATCTAATGACAGTTGATTTTCAAAATAGTGTATATTAGGGACAAAACTAAAATTAAGGTTTGTGTCCTTGAATATTCAACAATAAATCTCTTTAAAATGGGATTTGAAGGATTTTTAAAAACGTTTTCACTTTATTGGCACGATTAAGCAGAAACTGACACAATGCCATCTCACACACTCCAGTAACGTGTCTTACCTCCTCCTGCATTAATGGCAACTTGTAACTGTGCAGCAGTCCCTGATATACTCGTGAGGAATGGCCTCCATTTTGATATTTAACAAGTTCAAAACCATATAACCACTCAAATAACCAACCCCAATTTGGTTAGTTGATGCATAAGAGTTTAGTATGCTTGTGATATAAGTGTTCCACTTTTTTTAAAGATCAGTGCAGTGAAATGAAATCCTAAATGTTAGAGCTATATCTCAAGGTTGGCAAGCTCTCTTGGAAAATAAAATTGAAAAGATGTGATTTTGCAATTAATCTATCAGTTGTTAAGATTTGGGGGAGATTTCTCCACGCCATGGTCCATCCTTAGTGTTAACATGTCGTTGTCTAGTTAATAAACTCACCAAGTTGTCTTCTCCTATTGCTGCTAGGAGTTCTTTTAATGCTTCCTCTGGTAAGTTATTGACAGGGTATTGTCTCCCTTTAAGGTTTTTTCCTCCATATAATTTTTATTTCTTCTCTGTTGACTACAAGCGAAGGTTATAATACCATAACAATCACAAAAAAAGTTTTAGAAACTATAGACAACCCAAAGATATTGTTAGGTGAGGATGTCTAGCTACACAAGTGTTTGATATTAGTTTTAGATAAATTCTGGTCCCTTTCTTGGTGTGACTGCAAATCTTCCAGACATTTGAACGCTATTGGATCCACCCTTCAACAATATGTGGAAGATACCTGGTAACCCCCTAGTGTTCTTTTCCAAGAAACTTTCAGCGAAATGAACTGAATGGCCAGCCTACTATCGCAAGTTACTCTCTATCTATGAGCGGTGCAACATTTCAGATATCTCTTAGAAGCCCATCAGTTCACTGTGTATACTGACCACAAACCACTGACTTATGCCTTCCAACAATGTCGCGACAAACTTCCGCCTGCGCAGTTGAACCAGCTATCGTTCATCGCTCAGTTCACAACAGAAATTCATCAACTAGAAGGCTCCTCCAATGCTGTCGCAGATGCATTGCTCCGCATCAATGCAATTACCAGTACCACCTTGGACTTCTCCGCTTTGGCACGATCACAAGTAGGCGATGCAGAACTACTTGATTTGCTGAATAGCAAGTCAGCACTTCGTTTACAGCAAGTACAGATCCCAGGAACCAACATCACTTTGTTCTGTGATACTTCAACTAACCGAAAGGAAACTTATTTTTGATAGTGAACATTCCAGCTCCAAAACCGAAAAGAAATTGAAGAAACCAAAAAGGTACCGTACTTGAGACTGATGAGCCATCAGATGTATCTGTTATTCCATTGAAAGAACTTGGTGATGATGAGTTGGTTTTTGTAGAAAGGAGCCTAGTACATCAAAACAAAGTCTGTTTCTATTGTGATAAAGTGGGAGAGAGAATGAAATGTGGTATCGATGTGTTCTCTGCGGATTTTGGGCACATGCTGATTGCAGTGGTTGGGACAATGCAGAAGACTATGAGTGTGACCATGACGAATAGAAGGACCTAGTGTGAGGACTCCGCCATTATAGCACGGTAGTTTGTGGTCCCGCCGCTACAAGCACTGCAAGCTATAATGTCCAACAACGTGTCCTGTTGTTGGGTCGAGCCGGGTCTTAGAAAAGTGCGCGAGAAGTTACTGTGTGAGATATTTGTGTGAATTAAATTGAATTTCCTTTGCATTCAGGTCTTAAATTCAGTTCATTGTGTCTTGTGTACATCAGCGTTTTGTGTTGTGAACTTCAAACATATTTCTTATGCGGCTTTGTTAATTTAATAGTTCAACTTGCCGTACTGGTTTTTGCCTGGCTGTAAGTCAGGATATGGTACAGTAGTTGACGATATACGATCTTTTTCACCACCGAAGAATACAAATCAATTTGAAAAATGGGCCAGAGCTATTCCACGAAAGGATACGGAGTTAACGCGAAGTATTAGAATTCGTCAAATTCATTTCTCTGATGATTTGATAGTAAAATCAGGTATTTTTATAGTGAATGGCGAAGAAGTGGAAATCTCTCGTGTGTGGTGGAAGTTACGACCTGGAGCAGTGCCTCATTTTCCCCCTAATTTACCGAAGTAGTGAGAATAAGTCCCGTAAAGCTCCCAACAGGAAAAAGAATCTCGACACCACCAGTAAAAGAAGAAAGAAGATTGAAGATGGGAGTGGAGCAACGAATGAGGCATTAAAAGGTCAATCCAGTGTTGATAAGAATTTGGGTCATTCTAGTGTACTTACTGATGCTGAAAAGACTATAATATTGTTCAAAAGGCGCCTTAAGAATGCTAACCGTAATTTAATTCGCGTTAGATCCTGCCTTAACTCAGCAAAATCGAGAATTAATTTGCTGGAGAAGCAGGTTCGAAATTCACAGGCATTTAATTACAAAGATAACGATTACAGTGGCGGATCCAGGCCTTGCGAGGTCCTGGGCGATATGATAAGGTGGGGCCCACAACAATAGAAAATAAAATCGAATCAAATGGAAAATAGTTTGGTAATAATAATAATAATAATAAAATAAAGAATAGTTACAATATTTTGAATACAGTACATTATTTTAATAATATGAAAGAAACCTTTATGTCCCTTTGAATAAGATTATGTAAACAATGAAATATTAAAATATTACTTTGCGACTTTTTTCCCGGCTGAAGTCTTCTATTATTTCACTGAAATCTTAACTTGCTAAACTGTCACGAGAGGTCATAGCTACACTGAAGAAAGGAATATGAATTATAAATTAGTTTGAAAAGTATACTTAATTAATTAAATGTAGAAAAATCCATGGCGCGGGGCCCCTAGGACCGCGGAGCCCTGGGCGGTCGCCCTCCTCGCCCTCTCCTGGATCCGCCCCTGATAACGAACACCTTAGCAAGAAGGAAAAGATGATAATAGACACTATGCTCAAGAAATGCCAGGAAAAATCTCGCAATGGAATGAGGTACAGCAATGAATTCATTTTAGAGTGTTTATTGTTGAGAATAAAATCACCGAAAGGATTCCGTCATTGTCGGCGACATAATCTCTTGCCTCTGCCTTCAGAAAGTCACTTGAGAAAACTTTGTAAAGGACTAAAGTGTCCTTATGGAGTTAATGCGCATAGTATAAATGCTATTTCAGACTATTTTAAGGAAGAAAAGAATGATAATTCACGTTACGGTGTTGTAATTTTCGAAGAAGAGAAGCTAAGAGAAGAAATCGAGTTAAATACCTTTTCTGATAAAGTAGATGGATTAGTTGATTTAGGTGAACACACACCTGACCTCCAGAATAACGTACTAGCAAATCACGCTCTAGTGTTCATGTTCGTACCTTTCATGCATATATTGGGTGCAGCCAGTTGCTGTTTATGCAAGCGGAAATGCTACTCCAGGGGACATTCTAGCAAAAATTCTAAGTCTAGGTGATTTTGCAAGGCCAGGAATTCGTTAGGAGTCAGTGGCAAGACAAGCTCTCTACAACCTCACATCCTTAATCCTGCAGATGTTACGAGAAAGATCTGGGCTTTCTCCGACTGTATATTCCAGGAATCTGTGTGTTCCGTAACATGTAATGAAAACCGTAGTTCTTATTTCCGTGAATTATATTTCCCAATGTGCCCTGCCATGCTATTTTAATTGTAACCGCTAATTACTTTTTAAAAGAGTATTAGTTACAAAGTAATTAGTTTCCCTTAGCACCATCCCTAAGACCAGCTGACCCCGGCTGTGTGGAACTTGTCCACTCTAGCGCTGCCTGGCGGGGCGCGCTTGAACTTCAGGAGTCTTCTCACTTTCTCCTTCTATTCGTCATGGTGTGACTGATGTGCAAAAGAGAGAGAGAGAGAGAAAAAAAAAAGCAAAAAGCTGAAGAACAAGGAATTTAAGTAAAAAGCACTGGGAAAGATATGAAGTGACTGTTACTAGGATACGGCAGCCTCTTGCTGTAAAAGAACATTTTGTCTTAAGTTTATGTAGAAAATCCACTACTTACCTCGTGATTTCCTGTTCCTAATACTTCTACATTGACTATTATATGAAAAAAAATAAAAATAATAATAATAATTGAAATATCAAATTGTTCTTTGGCTATTCTTTAATACTGTTCCACTTGTTTGGAAATATCCCATATATATCGCAGGATGGGAAATTATGCACAAAATGTTAAGTTTTGTTTTTAAAATTGTTTGGTTAGTGTTTGTGACAGTTTAAGTTAATGTAAAAATAAATGTTCCTAAAGCCCAATAGCATAGTTTTTTTTCCCCCCAAGGCTAACACACTTATATTAAAAATTAAATAGTTTATTTGCACGAAATTCCCACACTTTCCTCTATACCATAGCGATCATGTCAAACCCAAAAGGCCACATTTGGAAGCAACAGGCTGAATGCAGCACCACGATTATATATGATCACATCGCAAATGTTATTGCTCAAAATCTTGTGCAAATCAATGTGTCCTGTTCCTCATCCTCCTTATAGACGACATCTAGCCCTGTGTGACTATTTTTCAATTCCTAATATGAGGTAACACCTTCATAGAAGGCATTTTCTATCATCAGAATCAATGGTGAAAGCAATGGAGGTGATATTTATAGTCATATAAAAAAGAATGGCTTCCAGCATGTCCTTAAAGATTGGAAAAAATATAAATAAATAAAAAGGGGAACAAGTAAATTGCATTCAATGATGACTTCTTTGAGAAAGACTACCACAGTTTTGAAGATGAGTCAAGGAATGTAACAAGAAATTTTAGATCGTTCTTTATTGAAAAACCATTGTATTTATAACTGAGGAAAGAATTTATGTTGCAACTTGGGATGACTACCAATTACAATTTGATCGTTTTAGCCATTCAAGATTTGATTGCCGCTGAACGTGGCTGCGCCAGCGTTAGTTGTCTTTTACAGCAGGAGTCTTGCGGGATGAGTCGGGGGACACTACGATGACGGACTGCAGTCGGCACATAAGTCAAGAAGCATTATGCGCTACAATCCTCGCAATAGCACTGCAAAGCGTCACAGGAGCTCATGTCACAACGGACAGTTAATCAATGACTGAGGCTACTGGAGCCGAGTCATATCCTACCACGCAACTGTACCCGTCAACCAAGCAGCTCTATAACTGCTCTTTTGTTTGTCTCGATGGTTCTGACAACGTTAGCCTATTTTTGTGTGATCATTTTATTTTAAGCACTCCTTTGGTATGTAGCGATATAGTGCACAATTGTCATTATGGGAGGAAAACAATACAATTCAAAGAACAGTTTATGCTAGAGATAAGCTCAATATTTCATACGAACTGAACTGCACATTCTTGCCTCATGCTTATCTGTAGTGTTTTCTAGAAGTAGGCTTCCCTTTAAATCGTCCCAATTTTCTTTTTAAAAATTGGTTTAACCAACTGGTTTTGTTCTATAATCTAAGCAGAATCATTCTAAAAAGGTTGAATATAATGTGGAACAGGATAGGAGGGTTATATCTTGCTATGGGACAGTATACACTCACAATAAATTTCAAGAGAATGCTGAAGAATTAAAGTTTTACTGGTGAGCCTGAGCGAGGCCTTCGCAATTTATCGTATGAGAAATGAAGGGTGAGCAGATATCTCAATAAAAAAGAAAAAGAGCAAGTTGTTATGTTGTTGTTTGAGTCTTCAGTCTTTTGACTGGTTTGATGCAGCTCTCCATGCGTCCCTGTCCTGAGCTAATCGTTTCATCTCTACATAGCTACCACACCCTACATCCGAGGCAATCTGTTTAACATATTCTAACCTTGGTCTACCCCTACAGCTCTTGTCCTCGACCCTTCCTTCCATAACTAAGCTTGCTATTCCTGGGTGTCTTAGTATGTGTCCTACCAACCTATCTCTTCTCTTCATTAACAGTCGCCAGAAACATCTCTCCTCTCCCACTCGCCTTAATACCTCTTCGTTTGTAACCCTATCTACCCATCTGATCTTCATCATTCTCCTGTAACACCACATTTCAAATGCCTCAATTCTCCTCTTTTCTGCTGCACCAATAGTCCAAGTTTCACTTCCATAGAGCGCCACGCTCCAGACAAAGGCTTTCAAAAATGACTTCCTAATACCTAAATCTATATTCGATGTCAACAGATTCCTTTTTTGTAGAAAGGCTTTCCTTGCCTGAGCCAACCTACTTTTTATATCCTCTTTGCTTCGTCCATCACTGGTTATTCTGCTTCCTAAGTAACAGAAGTCTCCTACTTCCTTCAGCTTTTCACCTGCCAATTTGATCTCCATAGAGGTTTCTGATTTATTTCGGCTGCATTCCAGTATTTTTGTTTTACATTTATTAATTTTCATCATGAAGTCCTTCCGTAAGACGGAATCCATACCATTCAAAAACTCATTCAAATCCTCAGGCTTATCGGCCAAGATGACAATGTCATCAGCAAATCTCAGAGTTGAAATTATTTCTCCTTGAATCTTCACTCCCACTTTAAATTTTTCTCTAATTTCCTTCATTGCTTGTTCAATGTAAAGATTGAAAAGTATGGGTGATAAGTTGCAGCCTTGTCTTACACCTTTCTGAATACCAGCTTCTCTCTCATATCCTTCAGCTCGAATGACTGCTGTCTGGTTTCTGTATAGATTGTATATCACCCTCCTATCCCTGTACTTTATTCCAATTGATTTCAAAATGTCAAACAATTTAGTCCAATCAACGTTATCAAAAGCCTTTTCTAAGTCTACAAATGCCATGAACGTTCTCTTATCTTTCCTTATTCTACCTTCCAAAATCAGCCTAAGACTTAGTACAGCTTCCCTTGTTCCTACATTTCTCCTGAAACCAAACTGGTCTTCACCCAACTCCGTTTCGATCTGGCTTTCAATCCTCTTGTAAATTATTCTAGACAGGATCTTTGAAGCATGAGTAATCAAGCTGATTGTACGGTAATCTTCACATCTGTCAGCTCCCACTTTCTTTGGTATAGGGATGATAACATTCTTCTTGAAATCAGGGGGTACCTCACCTGTCTCATAAATCCTACACACCAAGTGAAATAACCTGATCAGACCTTCATCTCCTATGCAGCGTAGCAACTCAATCGGTATATCATCTATGCCTGGTGCTTTGTTCCTGCCTAAGTCCTCTAATGCTCTGTCAAATTCTGATCTCAATATTAAATCTCCTTTTGCATCCTCATCAATTTCCTCCTCCGTTTCCATTACATGATTCTCAATCTCCTTTCCCTTATACAAGCACTCTATGTAAGCTTTCCATCTCTCAAGCTTTTCTTCCCTATCTGTTAGAGGCTTTCCATTTGTGTCCCTAATATTACAGCGCTTAGTCTTCTTTTCCCCAAAAGTATTCTTAATCCTTCGATAAGCTGTGTCTACTTTTCCTAATTTCAGACACTTTTCTATACCTGCACATTTCTCTTTCAACCATTCTTCTTTCGCTTCCTTGCACTTCTTGTTAACCTCATTTCTCAGACGTCTGTATTCTGCTTTCCCCTCTTCATCTCTTGGATTCTTGTGTTTCCGCCTTTCATCCATCAATTCTAGTATATCCTGAGTGATCCACGGTTTTCTACCTATTCTTTCTCTCCTACCAATGTTTTCTTCTGCGGATTTTGTTATTTCATTCTTCAAAAGTGCCCATTCGTCTGCAATTGAAGTTTGTTTAGGGGTTTTGATTAGTCCTTCCTTTATACTCTTCTTGAATCTTTCGTTTACATCCTTTACTTTCAGTCTGTCTATTGCCCACCTTTTTGGCTTTTGACTTTTCTTCAGTTTCTTCAACTTTAATCTGCATTTCATTACAACCAGATTGTGGTCAGAGTTTATGTCAGCACCAGGATATGTTTTACAATCCAAAATCTGGTTTCGAAACCTCTGCTTGACCATAATGAAGTCGATTTGGTAACGCCCTGTATCTCCTGGTCTCATCCATGTGTATATTCTTCTATTGTGGTTATTGAATAAGGTGTTAGCTATGACCAACTCATGTTCGGTGCAGAATTCCATCAGCCTGCTTCCTCGATCATTCCTTTCACCTAATCCGAAATCTCCTACTATCTTCCCTTCTCTCCCTTTTCCTACCACAGCATTCCAATCTCCCATTACTATAACATTTTCATCACCTTTGATATACCTCAGAATGTCATCTATTTCTTCGTAGACCTTTTCAACATCCTCATCATCAGCTTGACTGGTAGGCATATAGACTTGTACCACTGTGGTGCACGTAGGTTTAGTATTGATTTTTGCTACAATAATCCGTTCACTGTATTGCTCGTAATATTCTACCCGCTGTCCAAGTTTCCTACTCAATATGAGACCAACTCCTGCTTGGCCATTGTTTGATTTAGTGCTAATGACCCTATAGTCTCCTGACCAAAAGTCCTGTTCTTCCTGCCAGCGCATTTCACTAATCCCAACCAAATCCAACCTCAACCTATCCATTTCCCTTTCTAAGTTTTCTAACTTTCCACTTCCTAGCAGACTTCTAACATTCCACGCTCCGATCCGTAGAATCAGATTTCCTCTTTGTCACTTCTGTGATGTTAACCCCCTCTCGAGTAGTCCCCACCCGGAGATCCGAACGGGGGACTAGTTTACCTCCGGATTGAAATTTTACAAGGGAGGAGGCCATCATCACATGTATTTATGCATAGAGAGGTGCATTGTTATTGGAAACATATTTAATTTAAATTGAGCACCAAGCAAAACATACTTATTTACATAGATTGAGACTGTGATATGTCTCACAGAATTTCTCTGTGTACAATACTCAATGTTATATAATGGAATCTGCTTGCAAATCAAGGTGGGAATTATGAATAAGGTTATGAAAGGAAGGGAGAAGAGCAAAATACAGGCCAGTGAGATTAGGTTCTTGAGAAGCAGTATTGGAGCTACAAAGATGGACAGAATAAGAAATGAGAGGACCAGAGAATTAATGAAGGAGGAACCATTACAGGATGGTATAGAGAAATCTAGACTTGGATGGTATGGACATGTAAAACGAATGGAGAAGAGGATACCCAGGAGAGTACACGAGACGAAGTGGGAAGGAAAGAGACCGAGAGACAGGTGGCTGAAGGGGGTGGAAGAAAGCGTGAAGAAGAGAGGAGAAGACTGGACAAGGGTGGAGGCTGAGAGATGGTGGGAAGACAGAAGACGTTGGAGAGGCTTGTGTTCCAAACAGACCCGGTCAGTGGCTGGAAACTGTGCAAGATGATGATGATGATGATGATAGCGGAGCGCAGTAGAACTTCTATGGGACTGAAACACTTCTCTGTAGTAAATCCAGGATTTATAACACAAATGATTCCTATTATAAAAATTGGCCGGAAAACATAAATAAATCTGGTACAGTTTACGCCGCGGTTTTTGGCTGGTCAGTCCCAGTTTCACAGTCGTACAGAGGACAGCCTGAGAGTCTCACGCATGAGTAATTGATACGCGAGTTTCCAATTGAGCGGAAAGCAACTCTGTATCAATTGCACATGCGTGACACACTCAGGCTGTCCTCTGAAAGACTGTGAAACTGGGACTGACCGCCCAAAAAGCGTGGCGATAACTGTACCACCTGGTGGACGAAAGTGGAACTTCTCTAACTTTAATTACTTATATCAGTTTTATTAATAGTTTTCTTGGAACGCCCTACGTCCCATTCCGTTATGTGTTATACTTAATACTTTCTGCAATCCTTAGTGAAATAATAAAAGGTGATAATTTCTGTGTGTACTGTCCTGTTTTGCATATTATTAACACTTTTACACCTAGAACTTAATCTAAGAAAATTGAGAAATTGCTTCTCAGTCTAAATAAATTATTAACAATCATTCTTTGTTCAAGAAAAGTACCGTATATACCCGAATGTAAGACGACCCCGAATATAAGACGAGGCCTAGTTATCAACTGCCTCTTACAGATTTTTTTCAAAAAAAATACTCGCTAACTCATAACTTGCACAATATATGCCCTCAAGTTCTTGCTTTCATTTTTATAACGTCTCGTGTTATCGGAAATCCCTCTGCCCGCTTTTCCAAGACATACTCTATAATTTCTTTGTTCAAGAATGGGATACGTTATTAAATTAAAATACGTTGATCACTCAATTACTGCTCGTAAAACTGACTGGTTGTTCTTGTAAAGATTGTTTTAAAACATATTTCCGTATGCTTTCGAACATATAATTTATCCGCTTAAAATGACGTGTATGTGTAAAGCCTAACCTCAAAATGTACGCTATTCGTATATGCATGGTAATTCAACATAATAAACCATATTTTAATCTTCATTAACGCATTGATTTGTTGTGAGTTACAAGATGCCAACACCACATACTACTTTGCAAATAATAATAACAATTTAATTTTTTTTTTAATACCCTGAATATAAGACGACCCCAAATTTTTATAACACAAAAAGTGGGAAAAAACCTCGTCTTACATTCGGGTATATACGGTACATTTGAGATTGTATTGGAGTGGAATAAAGAACTAACACTGTCATATTTTACAGGTCTATTACGATATGTACGAGAAGTCCAAGGAGAAGTATGCTGCTGAAATGCAAGTTTACTCTAGCAGAGGCAAGGTACCTGGAGAGTGACATTCCTGTTGTACCAAGATAATGCAATACAATTATAACATGTTTTTCAAAACTTGGCCTAGTTAATTAGTTTCAATTTCATTATTTACCTATCCCAAATGGTAATTCGTGAAATGGACACATCAGCAAGTTGAGTGGAGGATGCACGAGCCTTCTCTCCCCCCCCCTTCCCCACACACACACACACACACACACACACCTCGTGGAGATAGGAGATTTATAGGTAATTTTTTAAACATTTTTTTGTTATAGTCAAATAGTGCAAATGGGAATGAACATCTGACTCTCAAGTTTGATTCAATTCTTGTCTCCCCATGGCCGATATATAATTGCCAAATCCAACTATCTGTTTTTTTTTTTTTTACTGTACTACAGAGTACGAATTTCTACATTTGCACTTCACACATTTTGCAGAGAAATATTTCACCGTCGGTTAAAAATATATCCTCGCCAAATTCCGAGATTATATATTTGAAATGAGCAGCCCTAGATGGCTTTAACTATGGCATTTTAAAACACTCTAAATAAGAATTCCAGCTGATAACACAAATTCTCTCAACGTATACAGTGGAATCTCGTTAGTACGTTTTTCAAGGGACTGAAAAATTTGGACGTCATATGCGGCAAAACGTACTACCGAAAAACGCCATACTGCATTTACAACGTATAAGAAAGTATATATGGTCGTTCAATCGCCGACCTTAGTAAGTGATTGTATGCACTACTACAGTCACGACATAAACATAGGTTATCAGTAACTTACACGCAATAAATAACATAAAATTTAATTACTGTACCTCTACACTACAGTATAATACAGGGTCTTTATTTTTGCTTAGCAAGGACATTTTCGCTCTCGCGCTCCGCCAGTGACGGCTCAGTTGCCGGCGACCGCACACGCATATGTAGGCCTACGGCAGAATATGGTGCTTAAAATCAGTAGCCTACCATGCAGTTTTACTGGCCATGATTTACAGTAGATGCTGAAAATGTTCCCCATCCGCTTCCAAACACATATAATACAGGGTCTTTCTTTATATTTGATCAGCAAGGACATTCTCGCTCCGCCAGCGACGGCTCTGTTGGCGGCGACCGTGCACGCATATGTAGGCCTACGGCTGAATACAGGGCTAAAAATCAGTAGCCTACCATGCAGTTTTACTGGCCATGATTTACAGTAGATGCTGAAAATGTTCCCCATCCGCTTCCAAACACATATAATACAGGGTCTTTCTTTATATTTGATCAGCAAGGAAATTCTCGCACTCGCGCTCCGCCAGTGACGGCTCTATCGCCGGCGACCGCGCACGCATATGTTTGAAGCACGGGCTTGCTTGAACCACTTCAATAAAGCGCTTTCTAGTTCAGGAAACTGTCCCTCTCACACACGTTTCCTTTTGCCACTCACCCCTTCTTCAAATGCACGTTCAATTTCCTTCCTTTTGCCGAGAATCGTGTTCAGTGTATACGGAGGAATGTTCCCCTTTCGCACTATATCCACAAGTCCACGTCTCGAATGTATTTAATCTTCTCGTCATTAGTTATCTGCCGTACTTTCTTCTTATCCATTATGAAACACGCAATAAAATAGGTCATAACTGGACGTGAACACTAAGAACTAGAAGACAATAGTGCTGAACACGAAGACAATAATGTGCCTACGTGAGAAATAAACAAAGGGAAGGGGGTGAAGGGCAGCGGGAGAGAGACACGTCACCTGTGTTGCGTCATAGCTATAGCCACTTCTACGCCGTCAAACACAATAAAATCATCTACACTGTCAATAACTATCAGAGAATATGAGGCAATATCGCGTCGTGTTTTCCAGAAGCCGAATTTTAAAATGAAATAAGAATAAAATACGGTTCACTAACAAATAGTTCAACGGAGATTTGATCGTTGTAAGCGGGAATAGAGAACGTATTAAGGGGATATATCAACATGAATTTAGTAGGATAGGGACTTGAGAAAGGAGAGAAAGGGCAGCGGGAGAGAAACACGTCACCTGTGTTGCGTCATTGCTATAGCCACTTCTACGCCGTCAAACACAATGAAATCATCTACACTGTCAATAACTATCAGAGAATATGAGGCAATATCGCGTCGTGTTTTCCAGAAGCTGAATTTTATAATGAAATAAGAATAAAATCCGGTTCGCGTACAAATAGTACAACGGAAATTTGATCGTCGTAAGCGGGAATAGAGAACGTATTAAGGGGATATATCAACATGTATTTTGTAGAATTGGAACTGGGACTTGAGAAAATGATCGCGCTAAGCGGGAAAACGTCGTAACCAAGAACGTGCTAACGAGATTCCACTGTAGTTGCACTGAGGTACCTAACCAGACTGGCATTGTTGTAGTCTATCCTGGTACCCTCGCTTTCAACATCGCTCCCAGTCAGTCAGTTGCAAGGGCGATGTGTTTTGTTGAATGTGGTTATTTCCAAGAAGTAAGGATGAAACAAAGTTACTTTGGTCTTCTGATACATAATTAGTTGTGAAGATTCTCATGTCTTCGTATTTATCCTCGCTTGAAGTTCCAATATGAAAAAAATTAAGGAAGATGCAGTTTTACGCGACTGTTAATCTCGAGATAATGAACCAAGGGACCTCCTTTTTATGTGGAATCCGAACCACAGGACATGGCATTTCACTTTGAAAATCTCACATGCATTGACCGGGAATCGAACATGAGAAAATTACTCCAAAAGTAGAAAATAGTCTAATAAATTCCTTAAAATGACCAAATAATGATGTATACTTTTAGAAAATACCCTAAAAGTAGAAAATGATGTATTAAATAAGCATTTCTACAATGTGGGGTTTAGGGATAGATTATCTCGCTGTTGTTCCACCCCATAAAACAATAACTAGCAAAACCATGTGGGAACTATGATCAAGATTTCTATGGTGAATCATTTAAAATATGACATGTCATCAAAATCCGGGCCTTGGTTATTAACCACACATTAATCAAAGGATAAAAAGGAAGTGCTATATGTTTTTTGTTAACACATTGCTGACCGGATGCCTGGACATGTCACATCGCCTGTGGACCGGACATTTTGCTACTGAGAATATTCCAGTGCACTAGATTATAAAAAAGTACATAATTGTGGAAATAACCTAGATATTATCTTTCTAGTTGATATGAGTATACACATACCCCTAGTAGTGCTCAAGGGGGTGATGTATTTGGAAACATGACACAATGTGCAGTGGCGGCTTAAGGAAGAGCAGATGGAGTATATTTGATGTTAGATTGGTCAACAATCAAAGTACGGTATGTACTTTGGTTGTTATTAAGTCGCCTAAAGACTTGAATATCACTCTCATTCAGTTTCCACTAATTCACTATAACTTGTGCCATTTGAACGATAATATAAATGATAAATCTTATCATCTGATTATACAATCCTCCATCTTGTCATTGATTGAACCAATAGAAGGAATTTCGATGTTTCGAAACAAAATCAAAGAATAAAAGATAGCCATGAATAGACGGAAGATGGCACATATACATCTACAAATGTCCTTCTCAATGTGCTAGACCGAAATAGTTCAATACATGGTCAAGAGATGTCGCAGGAAGACCGAAAACAATGACGTGTATAAAACCGAGATTTCTCGGGGCCCGTCATCTACCGCTGGCGAGCGTACTACGAGATTTCTCGGGGCCCGTCTTCCATGTGTTAAATTAATACTGCAGTGTGTTGTGAAGAGTAGTTTTTCTAAACCTTCTTTCATGTGGATTTCATAACACTGCAGTACCTACAAAATTTTTAATCATAACCCGATGACTGTCGATTGAGCAACCATACATACAGAATCAAGATCAAGGACAGCGTAAAACTTGCCAACCTTACCTATAGGGGAAGAGAGGTGCTGTAACATGTAACTTTAAGGGGGATGGGAGAAAACAATATTTCCAAAACAAAGCATCAATCTTCATTAAACTTACAGATTGGTTTCTCTCCCATATGAGGACACTAGTCAGGCAACATGGGACAGAACTGATAATGAAATAAGTCTTCATCTTCCTTTTAATTTCCAAACAACTTTATCTTAAAATTCAGGAAATTGCAAAAAACATTTTCTCTGTAATTCTAATTCAATGAATTGTGAACATCCATTCAACCATACTGACCGTTTATTGGGAGAAATGTAAACAGATGTTTCCCTTTAAACCACCACAACCAAAGACATCACTTAATTCCTAATATAATGCTATTAAGCTTTAAAATCATCCTTCTCTCTTCTTATTTTGTCCATCGTATCAATCGGATTACTTGTCTTTGCATGATGCTGCACAGATCTTTCTGTCACTCTCATGAAGGGGTTGAACAGCTTCTCTTCTCCTGAAGAAAAAAAAGCAAGCTTTAACAACTACCAAGGAAGATTTACAGAGAGCTGTATGAAAGATAGATTGAAACTGCTACAAAAAGTCCAAAACTAGGAAAGGAAGGAAGCTTAAAGTTTAATGTGTTATCTCGCGATCATAAGCCATGGGATCTCATTTTTTTTACATTGAATATGAACCACTGGACATGACATTTAAATTTGAAAATCTCACATGCATTCACTGGGAATTGAACCCGGTCCGTGTTGGTGGAAACATCCTCCTCTTGTATGAAAGAGGTGCTAGTGGATGTCTACAGACCGATTGTAATTTTATACAGTATTTCAATATTATGGTAAAACATCATTCATGCAGATCCCTTGTTTATTCGGATTAACTTTTAAACACAATTATTTTGCACTTCTACAACATACAATTTGTCTCAAAAGAAACGAACATTATTTTACTAAAACTAACAGTGTTTGAATGTTGTGAGTTCTTAATTCAGTTGTTAATATTGAGCAGTGGCATAGCATCAAGGAGAACTGAAAGGATGTGATTATTATGTGATGCATGTACTGTATTATTGGTACAGCGTGAGTTATATCTCATTATCTATTTCATATGGGAACCTCTCTTCATGAGTAATTCTGTCATCACTAAAGATACGAGAAAATAGCATTTTGAAATTGATTTTGTAGCACTTTCATTTTGAAAAAATTGCATTTTGTAACATTTAAAAGTTCGTCACCAGGTAAGATAAAAATTGAACAGGTTCAAAATTAATATGCATGGAAACTAATTCAAACATGCGCAGGATTGGATATATGGGTGTTTCTGATCAACGGTATAAGCAATTAATATAATAATGAGAATCGTACATTTACTTAACTTCAGGTAAATACCATAAAACGGATAATTAACTAAATAATGATATATATGTTTGCCACCTCATTATCCCCTTTTCAATGGGGGTCCGGGATGAGGTGCATTGAATTTGTACTTGCTGCGTGTTTTAATGGTCAAATGACACTTCCTGAATCCAACCTCAATAGACAGTTATCAAAAGAAATGAATGGAAATTGGCAAGGAGTTAGTTTAGAACATATTTTATTTCAAAACCCTCAAAAAATTTTCAAGTACTGGCAGCAGTATTTGTAAGGTCTTACGATGTGCAAAATTGGATAATGTACAAAGGGCTTTAGAAATAATTCATATATAACCTCATTTCTGGGTCTCCCCTAAGCTCACCTATCGTAGATGGTACAGTTGGCTCTTGCTGCGCTCTCTTTTCCTCAGCCCAGGTCATCTTATTCATTATGTCTTCATTGGATGGTTCAACATGCCGAGCAAATTTCAGGTTGGCAACAGTGTATTCATGGCCACAGAACACATTCTGAAGAAAGAAAACAAAATGCTATCAGGAACTGACAGCTAGCAATGGGCACCAAAGAGTTGAGAAAAAGTACTGATGCTGTTCCTTTGAACATTCTTGAGTTTTCTATTGCTTAGCTCTAGGATGATCAGATATGTGTGTGTGTGCATGTGGATTGTATATGAAAAGTAAGATATTGTTTTAACATTTCTAGGCTATATACAGCTGTACTTAAGTAGCTTTAAAATTGTTGTTTTTGGAATTAAATAATGTCCAGCATCTAGTAAAATGAACTTAGAACAGACAGCTGTGAACTCAAGTTATAATATAGCTCAAAAAATCAACTGACCTCCATTTGTCAGTGTTGCCTAAATAATCTATTAGTAGTAAGATTGCTATGGTAGAAGTTAAGGATTTAAAAGGGTTTTCACATTTACACACATAAAAAGTACCAACAACAACAAGTACTGTATTTTGCATATTAAGGCTTTCACGGCCCGGATTATTATATAAATAATTCATGCTTTTGGGCTAATGCCGTGTGTATTTTAAATTTAAACCATACGTTTCGGAGAAACCTTGCCTCCTTTTTAATGGAAATAAACAATGTGGCCAAAGAAAGTATATCAATGAGATTACAAAAAATATAGATAAATTCCTCTGTTCGTCACCAGAGAGCAGCTACCAGAAATTACTGTATGGACCATGGTGGAACGGCGGACAGAGAAGTTAGTAACGAGAAGGTGAAGGGGGCGGTGTAAAAATATAGAAACTCCTCGAAGAATGAGGAGGGGGGGGGGGGGGGAGGGGGGAGGGTTAGATGAATATAAGGAAACAAAATAAAAGGGAAGTGTATCTGAACGATACCTAACGTCATACAGTCAACGGCGAAAAAACAGATGGAAACTCCTCCAGTGACGAACAAAGGAGATCAAATCCAGGCTCTGAGCCCTAGAGGGAAAATGTACAATTTTAAATATGTGGAGAACAGAGAGACTGAGAGGAACTATCTCCCTAGATCCTTAATAACTGGTAGCCAAGTGTCACTTAGCTGATATCCAGTGTCTCTGTTAAAATTATTGGGATTTTTACGAATTTCAACTGCCTCCCTTATAATTCTAGACCAGTTGTGCTTAACAAGGGCAAGCGCATGAACATCCTTGAAACATACATCGTGCCCTGAAGACAGGGCATGTTCAGCTATAGCTGATTTGTCAGGTTCGTTTAGACGGATGTTCCTTTGATGCTCTTTGATGCGAGTTGCAATAGACCGTCTTGTTTGTCCAATGTAGACTTTTCCGCAAGTACATGGGACTTCATACACCCCAGGTTGTAGTATTGGGGACAATTTATCTTTGTTTAATGCTAAACGTTGATCAATTTTCGTCATAGTTCCGAAAACTGTTTTTATCTTGTGCTTGCGGAGAATCTTAGCAACGCGGTCAGTGGTGTTGTGAATATAAGGGAGGTAAGCAGTTCCTCTCATGTCGGAGCTCTGAGAAGGTTGTCTATCCCTCCTTCTGGGATGTAGGGACCTATATATAGTGGATTCATTATAGCCATTACCCTTAAACATGGTTTGTAAGGCATGTAACTCTTCCTGAAGAGTTGATGCGTCACAAATACGTTCCGCTCTTTTGGCTAGAGTTGTTATAATTCCTTGTTTTTGTGCTGGGTGGTGGTGGGAGTCCGCATGTAAATAACGGTTAGTGTGAGTTGGCTTACGGTAGACGCTGTGCCCCATGGAGCCATCCGCTTTCCTCCTCACAAGAACATCCAAAAAAGGTAAGCATCCACCTGACTCTAGCTCCATTGTGAAGTGGATTGAAGGATGCAGCTGATTTAGGTGGTTCAGAAAGTGGTTCAGTTTCTCAGATCCCTCCTCCCACACCACAAACGTATCATCCACATACCTCCACCAAATCACAGGTTTGAAAGACGCCGAAGATATAGCCTCCCCCTCAAAATGTTCCATGAAAAAATTTGCCACGACAGGCGAGAGTGGACTTCCCATGGCCACACCATCAGTCTGCTCGTAATATTTACCATCCCACAAGAAATAACTGGAACACAAGCAGTGGTGGAATAATCGGGCAATGTCCTCAGGAAACAAATCCTTGATGAGTGACATGACCGAGTCCACCGGCACTCTGGTAAACAAGGACTCTACATTAAAACTCACCAAAATAGCATTTGGTTGAACGGCGATGGTTGACAATTTTTCGACGAAATGGGTTGAATCCCTAATGTAGGACTGTGTGCGCCCCAAGTGCGGCTGAAGCAACTTGCTGAGATATTGCGCAAGAGCATAAGTTGGAGAACCTATTGTGCTAACAATTGGTCGAAGAGGGACGTCTTGCTTATGGATTTTTGGAAGACCGTACAATCTCGGAGGAACAGCATCTCTCGGAATAAGACATCTTCCCTCTTCTTTTGGAATAGATGACAGTTTAACAAGCTTAGCAGTGGCATTGGACGGAATAAGACATCTTCCCTCTTCTTTTGGAATAGATGACAGTTTAACAAGCTTAGCAGTGGCATTGGTCCCTCTTCTTTTGGAATAGATGACAGTTTAACAAGCTTAGCAGTGGCATTGGATCCAATGCCACTGCTAAGCTTGTTAAACTGTCATCTATTCCAAAAGAAGAGGGAAGATGTCTTATTCCGAGAGATGCTGTTCCTCCGAGATTGTATGGTCTTCCAAAAATCCATAAGCAAGACGTCCCTCTTCGACCAATTGTTAGCACAATAGGTTCTCCAACTTATGCTCTTGCGCAATATCTCACCAAGTTGCTTCAGCCGCACTTGGGGCGCACACAGTCCTACATTAGGGATTCAACCCATTTCGTCGAAAAATTGTCAACCATCGCCGTTCAACCAAATGCTATTTTGGTGAGTTTTGATGTAGAGTCCTTGTTTACCAGAGTGCCGGTGGACTCGGTCATGTCACTCATCAAGGATTTGTTTCCTGAGGACATTGCCCGATTATTCCACCACTGCTTGTGTTCCAGTTATTTCTTGTGGGATGGTAAATATTACGAGCAGACTGATGGTGTGGCCATGGGAAGTCCACTCTCGCCTGTCGTGGCAAATTTTTTCATGGAACATTTTGAGGGGGAGGCTATATCTTCGGCGTCTTTCAAACCCGTGATTTGGTGGAGGTATGTGGATGATATGTTTGTGGTGTGGGAGGAGGGTTCTGAGAAACTGAACCACTTTCTGAACCACCTAAATCAGCTGCATCCTTCAATCCACTTCACAATGGAGCTAGAGTCAGGTGGATGCTTACCTTTTTTGGATGTTCTTGTGAGGAGGAAAGCGGATGGCTCCATGGGGCACAGCGTCTACCGTAAGCCAACTCACACTAACCGTTATTTACATGCGGACTCCCACCACCACCCAGCACAAAAACAAGGAATTATAACAACTCTAGCCAAAAGAGCGGAACGTATTTGTGAGGCATCAACTCTTCAGGAAGAGTTACATGCCTTACAAACCATGTTTAAGGGTAATGGCTATAATGAATCCACTATATATAGGTCCCTACATCCCAGAAGGAGGGATAGACAACCTTCTCAGAGCTCCGACATGAGAGGAACTGCTTACCTCCCTTATATTCACAACACCACTGACCGCGTTGCTAAGATTCTCCGCAAGCACAAGATAAAAACAGTTTTCGGAACTATGACGAAAATTGATCAACGTTTAGCATTAAACAAAGATAAATTGTCCCCAATACTACAACCTGGGGTGTATGAAGTCCCATGTACTTGCGGAAAAGTCTACATTGGACAAACAAGACGGTCTATTGCAACTCGCATCAAAGAGCATCAAAGGAACATCCGTCTAAACGAACCTGACAAATCAGCTATAGCTGAACATGCCCTGTCTTCAGGGCACGATGTATGTTTCAAGGATGTTCATGCGCTTGCCCTTGTTAAGCACAACTGGTCTAGAATTATAAGGGAGGCAGTTGAAATTCGTAAAAATCCCAATAATTTTAACAGAGACACTGGATATCAGCTAAGTGACACTTGGCTACCAGTTATTAAGGATCTAGGGAGATAGTTCCTCTCAGTCTCTCTGTTCTCCACATATTTAAAATTGTACATTTTCCCTCTAGGGCTCAGAGCCTGGATTTGATCTCCTTTGTTCGTCACTGGAGGAGTTTCCATCTGTTTTTTCGCCGTTGACTGTATGACGTTAGGTATCGTTCAGATACACTTCCCTTTTATTTTGTTTCCTTATATTCATCTAACCCTCCCCCCTCCCCCCCCCCTCCTCATTCTTCGAGGAGTTTCTATATTTTTACACCGCCCCCTTCACCTTCTCGTTACTAACTTCTCTGTCCGCCGTTCCACCATGGTCCATACAGTAATTTCTGGTAGCTGCTCTCTGGTGACGAACAGAGGAATTTATCTATATCTTTTGTAATCTCATTGATATACTTTCTTTGGCCACATTGTTTATTTCCATTAAAAAGGAGGCAAGGTTTCTCCGAAACGTATGGTTTAAATTTAAAATACACACGGCATTAGCCCAAAAGCATGAACTATTTATATAACAAGTACTGTAGTTCCGTGAAGAACTATATAGCCTATTTTGATATATCCTATTGGTCATCTCTATTACAAATTCTCCTGCCTATGAAAAGGATCACCATGTTTGATTGTTCTGTATGTAAGCCATAGAGTTATGTACCATTAGATGAAGATTATTGTGTAAGTTCATTATTCAAACATTCACTTCGATCACATGATTAGGACACAACAAATTAAAACTCGATTTTAAAATTTCGTACAGCTGCCATCTTGGGATTAAGAAAACAATTGAATTTAATTGGATGCCAGTAGATTAAATTTTGTATGAACATTGGCTGCCATGTTGGTATTGTGCTCACCAGGTCAATTAAAGTCCAATAGGTGAACTTATATTAATAGCCTCTATCAACATACAAAATTACACTTTGATTGCTGTAATAGATTCGTAGTTATTGAGAATCATCTAAATATTTCGGTTGGTCACCATGTTTCTAACTTAAATACAGTAGCTTTGGCTGGGCGATGATGAGTCAGTCAGTCAGGACACTTTGTTTTATATAAGAGACATGCAGTTACGTGCTGGATTTTCTCGTAGGTGCAAATTGTATGCAACAAAATGAGCAAGACATGCAAACGATTGTTTCTTTAACTGAACTTTATCTCAGCTCTCTCTCTCCTGAGTTTCATCATGATCTGTACCGACAGCAGTGGCTACGCTGGCTAAAGGGCAGCGTTAGGTCATGGAGCCAAGCTCTCTGCTGACTCGGTAGACGTGTGGGATCGAGCCCCACCGTCGGCCGTCCTTGAAATTGTTTTCCGTGGTTTCCCCATTTTCACCACCAGGCAAATGTAGGGACAGTACTTTCTAACAGGCCACGGCTGCTTCTTTCCACATCCTTGCCTAGTTTCATTTATCTTCATCCATTCCATCTCTCATCCCGACACGCAGGTTGCGCACGGGCGTCGACTAGAAGACCTGCACTCGGCCTCGCAGGAGGCCAAACGAAAAAAAAAACATGATCTGTGGGTAGTGCCTCAATCACTTCCCTATCAGTAGGTTATTCCATGAAACCTGCCACTTCATGTGATGAATATACTAAACTGATCCTGAGCTTAATTACAGCAATCAATAAATCTACCCACATCCATTATACATTCACAGTAATTACATAGTGAGGGGGTAAGGACTTGACCCAGTATTGTTGCTAGATCTAGCAATATTTTCATGAATTTTGGTGAAAACATTTTATCATTATCATCATCGATTCTCCACTCCAGCAGGCCGGGTGTGGGAATGAACAAGCCCCTTCCATAGCTGTCTGTCCTGCTACCATTTCTCCTCCACCACTGTCCTCCATTCCACGCACCTCTTAGTCGAAGCTCTGTGGACCTGCTTCATCTATCCATCTCGAGGTCTACCTCTTGGTCTCTTGCCAATTATCTCCCTTTCAAAATCAGCTTTCGGTGTTCTACTAGAGGGCATCCTCATCAGATGACCGAACCATTTCAATCTCAACTCCTCAAGAATGTCAAGCACACTTCCTTTCAGCCCTAGCTTTAGGCGGACTGACTCTTTTCTAATTTTGTCTCGTCTGGCGGCTTCGGTGGCATACTTGGCAGCACGCTGAACTGCTGTTCCCAAGATAGCGGGTTCAAACCCGGCCGAAGTCGTAGGATTTTTTAAGAGCGTTAAAAATCCTTCAGTATGCCTTCCTTCGAAGGGGAAGTAAAGCTGGCGGTCCCATGCCATAGATTTATGGTATGTAAATGATCCTTCCACAGACTAAACTTGTGTGAAGCTAAATTTCTAGGTTAGATTTCGTTGGAACGCTCTAACAAAGTTCCAAGGTTCACCACTAGGTATCGGTGACACCTGGTAGCGAAAGTTGGAACTACTTGAAATTGAATGGAACTTGTAGCTTACCCTATGAGTGTCTGCTTGAAGCAGATACAGCCTCTGGCGAGCCAAACATGTCCTCGGACACTCCCGGCACTAAAAGCCATACGATAAATACAATCTGAATATTTGATCTTAGAAATTTCATCTCAATTGTCCCGGGGAGTCACTGTAGCAGCTTCTAGACGGTCACTATGGGAAACAAGTAGGATTTGTACAGTGATATTTTAGCTTCCTGAGGATAGTTTTTGTCCCATAGAAACTGTGAAACCGAGTTGTAAAAGTTTGCAGCTGCTTGAACCCTACTGCTGGTTTCTTGGGTTAACCTGTTATCTGTCGACAAAATGCTGCTAAGGTATTTAAAGTGTTTAACTATTCCGATGTCTTGTCCCAATTTCAGCTTGATAGGTTTGATTTCCTTGCTCATCACCCAACATACGGTTTTTGTTTGACTGATCCGTAATCCAAACTTGTCAAAGCCTGCCTTCCACCAATTTAGTCATTGTTGGATGTCATCATCTTTTTCTCACCAGATCATGACATAATCTGCAAACACCATGGCATTGGATGACATATCTATCTTAACCAACTTAATGACTTCATCCATAATGCTTATGAAAAGAAGCAGAGACAATGCTGAACTCCTCATAATAATAATAAATAATAATAAATGCATGGTCTCGGATCTATTGAGTTAGAGCCATTTCAGTGATCTAGTCTTCACTACCATTGGGTGACCTGGTAATCACGAAATGTGATACCAGGTATCTTTAGCATGCAAAATTTCATTTAGATAATAGGGTGATAAAATAATTGTGACTTTCAATAAATTCTGTTAATTGACGAATATTATACAGGCAACACTGGAAAAGGAATTCTAACATTTCAATATGACTCGGAATGCCATGGAATTTTCACGCTCTTCCAATCTTCCAACTTCCTTGGCTGGAACTTGAGATCATAAGGTAGTAACTGTACCTCTAGTCCATCGAGGAAGCTACAAAATATTATGAGCTTGATATTGTTTAAATATGGGTTTAACAAATTTTTCAAGTTCCTTTAGAAACAGAAATATAACAGAGGTATCTAGCGATTTTCAACCACTACCTAATGATTTTCAGCAACAGTACAAGTTGGTAACAACTTAAATGTAAGCAAATGGAAGTAACTTACAGTTTCGTTTGGTAAGTTTCCCAATGTTTCCACTAGAGCCCTGTACATCTGATCAGGGGTACCTTCAAAGAAGCGCCCACACCCAGCAATGAACAGAGTGTCTCCTGTGAAAGAAGACAACTATTGAGTGCAAACATCTTTTGAGACTTTTGCAGGCATTATCAATGAAGTTGTATAAAGTACTTCTGGTTTATCATGCCATGTGCCATGTCTGTTTACTAACTGATGTGGACACTATTACTGTGGTTAACTTTATTAATGCTGAATCTTAGCTAATGACAACATTCATGTACGGTATCGTGATGCATACTGGTTCAGGCCTGGCTGGAAAGATGCTGCTTGGTGTTTCAACAATCAAACAATACTAAAGGAAGAAGGTTGGTTGGTTTTTAAGTTTAGGGGCTGCGACAACACGGTCATGTAGCCCCGTGTACTTTGGGTATGTGTAGAATCAGTCTGATAACCGGTGTTAATTGTGATGACTGTATTAGTGTGTGTTATCTGTTTTTTAATTCAAGTAAGGACTGCAGACTTTTGAAGTTTTCAAATAGTTCCTACTTTTGCCGCCAAACGCCACCGTCAACGACTAGTTTAGAACTTAGCTACCAGACGCCACCGCAGTCGGCTCTTGGCAACGAACATAGGAACCTAAGAGCGTTGTTTACATTCTTAACCTATACAATTTAGTTTCACACAGGTGTAATTAGTGGAAGGTTCTTTAACATGCCATAAATCTATGACATGGGACCGCCGGCTTTACTTCCCCTCCGAAGGAAGGCATACTGAGAGATTTTTAACGCTCTTAAAAAATCCGACGACTTCGGCCGGATTTGAACCCGCGATCTTGGGCATAAAAGCTCAGCATGCTACCAACTATGCCACCGAAGCCGCCTTAAAGGAAGAAGAAGTGACTGAAGTGACATGAAGATATTAATAGCTGTGTGAAGAAGTTACAGATATGGTATAGGAAAGAGGGGGTAGGAAGTTGTGGTATTTGTTAATTGTAAGGTAGTCAGTCCCTTGAATAGAAAATGGGATGCTTCCCTGGAAAGTATGGACAGGCTCCATAAAACCAGTGTAATCTATACTTGAGTAATAATCTATTGACCTGATTTCAACCAACTACCAGGTCATCTAGCGCCAAGGAATGAAAATGTGCCGACTGCGAAGGCCTGTTGCATTCCTCAAGAGCAATGAGACATGAATGACATGAAGCATTGCTGGGATAAACAGACAAGGGGAACCATAAATAAACCTGTCCAGCACAAATTTCACATATACTGACCAAGACCTGAACTTAGGGATGCAGTGGTGATAGGCTACATGAATGAGATGATATTAATGATAATACCAAATTCAGACAATACCTTGAAGTCATCTACCCAGAATCTTGACAGACAAACTGGAAGTCCAGGGGAGAAAGATATTGGGACCAATCAAAGAAGAGGGCTTTATAAGTACTGGCACATTGAAAACAACACTGATGTAGCCTAGACATATTGTACCTCTAGGATGAATTCATCTAGACCAGCGGTTCCCAACCTGGGGTATGCGTACCCCTTGGTGGTACTCAACAAACCGGTTAGGGGTACGCCAAAAATAGACGGTAATGTCGGGCACCATGTTCCCATCATACGTGTCAGTCGTAATTTACCGGCGCACAGTGCCGTCTTATTCACGCACGTCAAGGTCAATGCTACCACCCTACCCCAACCCAAGTCACTTTCAACGCTGCACTGCTATTGTCTTGATTTGTCCATTTTTGCCAAACTAATCGCTAGAATTAATGGGTTTTCAATAAAATCAAAATCTTATGTACTGTAATTGTTTATTTTCCTCAGCTACGTGTTTATAGCCTACATCTTCATATGCGCAATTAAGTAAAAGCAAAATTATATTTAGCATTTTATTGAAATGAAATGCATACTAACAGCAAACAAATAATAAATTAAAAATATTAGTTATACTGCATTCAAAAAAATAAGTTAGAAACATAGTTGTAAGATAGATTTTATTATGTTAAGTACATATTGCCCGTAAAATATTACACGTTTTAAAAGTTTACTTTTTAGGGAGTACTATTTTAGATAAATATGTATAAAGGGGTACGGGAGGAAAAAAAGGTTGGGAACCGCTGATCTAGACGGACCAACCAGCTTCTCGCCTACTGGAACAACAGAAAGATAGTTTGCCACGGTGGGTGAGTCGTCAACGTGTCGGTCTACTAACCCCAAGCTTGCAGGTTCGTTCCTGGCCATGGTAAGTGATTTTTGAAAGGCGGCAAAAATTACGACACCATGTCGTACGATGTTGGCAAGTCGAAGAACCCATTTGAATTCAGTAGGCCGTGTTCATACTGGCAAAATTAATCTTGGGAGTTACTGCCAACACAAAGTTCCTCATTTCTCTACTAGAAAGTGCTATAGTGTTCAAGGAGCTTAGATATCTAACCTCCTTTACTTTCATAGTGCTTCAAGGAACAACGAAATTCGACATTCAAGCTACCCTTTGGGTGTCAAATAACAAAGCTTGCACCCGGCACCCGAGGCCATACGATAACAGAAAGATATGATAACTACTTGAAACCCAACCCAGAGAAAACCCAAATATGCACGTTTCACCTGCGCAATAGGGAGGCGAGAAGGCAGCTAAACGTCACCTGGGAAGGTCACAATCTGAAACACTATGTTCATCCTAAATACTTAGGAGTAAAGCTGGATCGCGCGCTAACCTATAAACAGCATTGCATGGACACCAAACGGAAGGTATGCACCAGGAACAACTTCGTTCGGAAGCTCACAAACACCAGATGGGGAGCTCAGCCTAGTGTCCTGCGTACAACTGCCCTTGCTCTGAGTTTCTCTGCTGCAGAATATGCTGCCACAGTCTGGAGGAACTCTGCTCATGCCAACCAAGTAGATGTTGCCCTCCATGAGACAGGCTGTCTACGTCCAACTTCTGTCGATAAGATCTTTCCGCTTATGGGAGTAGCACCTCCAGAAGTTAGAAGACAAGTAGAGGCAGAAGTAGAGAAGAAAAAGCAAGAAACAGATCCAAGACATCCAATGTATGGACTTGATGTCCATCCACCTAGGCTAAAATCAAGAAAGAGCTTCCTCCAAACAACAATATCAATTCATTCCTCAGCTGAAGCTCGCCGAATTGAACTTTGGAAAGCAAAATCACCAGGAGGATCGTGGGAAATGAAGGAGAAGCCGGCAGCTGGCTATCACCTACAATACGAATCCTGGAAGACGCTAAACCGACTGAGAACTGGTGTGAGTCGGTGCAAAAGCAATTTAATGAAGTGGGGATACAGTGCTGAAGAACTTTGTAGATGTGGTGAAAGACAAGACCCTGAGCACCTTCTGAATTGCAGCATGTTATCAAGACCATGTGCTATGCAGGACTTGATAGAAGCTAATGACTGTGCCATTCTAACAGTTGAACACTGGAGTAATGAAATTTAGTGTAATTTATATGTATATATGTATGTGTTTTGGACTCTGATAAATAAATAAATAAATAAATAAATAAACAGAACGATCATGACACCATGTTTAACAAAAGTGACCAAAGATATGCAAGAACTGGAGTAACAGACAGTGACATCAGAGACCAATCACTTCTCGGATACTGAGACAGTAAAGATTCTAGGACAAACCACCACACAAGAAGACCAGAGCCCTCTGGGCAAAGGAGGGAATAGCAAACTCAGAGGATGCGAGATTACTGGGCAAACATCAAGGCCCACTCCAATGTCGTGGTCCTTAGCTGACCCAATCGGAAGAAAAAATGAGAAGAAAGAAAATACCAGTACAAACAAGTAGTTCCGTGAAGAACTATACAGCCTATTTTCATATATCCTACTTATATTAACTGCCACTATCAACATACAAAATTTCAGTTTGATTGCTGTAATAGATTCGTAGATATTGAGTACCAACTAAATATTTCGGATGGTCGTCATGTTGGATTTTATATATGTAGGTCCTAGAGTTATGTAATGTTACATGAAGACTATTGTGTACGTGTAGCATTCAAACTTCAATCGCATGATTAGGACACAAGAGGTAATAAGGAGATTTTAAAATTTCGCACAGCTGCCATCTTGTGGTTATGGAAACAATTGAAATAAATTAGATGCCAGTGGATTAACATTCGTAAAAGGATTTACTGTACCAAATTTCACTGCACTCGGATGGTTAAATTGCGAGAAACGTCCATGTGATTATTTATACTTCGCGTCGCCGCCATGTTGGATTTGTGATCACCAGGATATGTCAAGTCCTATAGGTGAACTTAAGATCATAGCCCCTATGAACATAAAAAAAAACAGTTTGATTGCTATAATAGATTCGTAGATATTCAGAGTCGTCTGAATATTTCGGATGGTCGCCATGTTGGATTGTTAAATGTATAGGCCATAGAGTCATGTACCATTGAAGGAAAATTATTGCGTAGGTTCATTATTCAAACTTTTACTTCGATCGCTTGATTACGACACAAGAAATAAAAACTTAATTTTAAAATTCGCACAGCTGCCATCTTGAGGTTATGTAAACAATTGAACTAAATTAGATACCAGTGCAATACAATGTGTATAAACATTTCCTGTACCAGATTTCATTGCGTTTGGAACATTAAATCGCGAGAAAGGTATATTTAAAATTTTCAAATTCGCTTGGCCACCATGTTCGTTTTGTAGTTAACCGCTTTTTGAAAGTCTTATAGGTGAACATCCAGTAGTGACCTTTATCTCTGTATAAAATTTCAGGGTGATACAGCTAATAGTTTCAGAGATATAGAATGCTGGTGAAATATTTCGCACATCCGCCATCTTGTGGTTATATAAACAATTGAACCAAGTTAGATGTCGGTGCATTACAATGTGTATAAACGTATACTGTACCAAGTTTTATTGCGTTTGGTTGGTTAAATCACGAGAAAAGTCTATTTAAAAGTCGAAAATTCGCGTGACCGCCATGTTGGTTTTGTAGTTACCAGTTTTTCAAAAGTCACATAGGTGAACTTCTAGTAGTTCCCTTTATCACCATAATAAATTCCAGGGTGTTATCGGTAATAGTTTCGGAGATATTGAATGCTGGTGAAATATTTCGCACAGCCGCCATGTCGGATAGGTGAGACGTAACAAAATTTGAAGGGCACGGTCGAGGTCGCCCACAATAGTACTATGAACTTACCGAGTTTCAATGAATTCGCTCAAGCCGTTTAAAAGTTATTAAGGGGGGGGGGGGGGGACCCACACACACCTCACACACACACACACGGACGGACGGACAAAAGGTGATCTCATAAGCCTATTTTTTCAAAATTGAAACTAGGCTAAAGATTATAAAACAGAAAAGGTGAAAATATGACTGAAGTAGTTTAAAACAGCATGAGTGGACGCATGGCGCAGCGGTAATGTTTTCACCTGCTGTGTCCCAGGTTGCAAGATCGAATCCTGGTGCAGTCCGTTGACATTTGAGGGTACACAAATGAAAGGGATACGTGTCAGTAGATTTAATGGCATGTTAAAGATCCCCTTTGGGGCAACCCAGCATCTCTAAAAGCTGCAGTAGTTAAAAGAGACGTAAAACCAATAACATTATCAAAACTCAACAAATCTACTAGGATTTTGCCGTGTCTTTTGCGGGGTTTCATCTAGGTGCTCCAAAATCAGGCTCATCAGTGGGTTCATGGTGACTGCCCAGAGGAGATAAGCTGTTAGAGCCAGGGGCGGATCTGGGGGAGGGCGACCGCCCAGGGCCCCACGCCATGGATTGTTTTAATCATCATCATCTTCATTTCCCGTTTCCAGCTTCCTGGGTCGGGTTGTGAATTAAGGACCTCCAACGTTTCCCGTCTCTCCACCACTCCTCTCCTGTTTTTAGTACTTCTTCAGGTTTTCCTCCTCTCTTCTCTACACACTCCCACACTGTATCTGCCCATCTCTTTCGGGGCATTCCTCGTGGTCTCTTCCCTGTCATCTTTTCACAGAAAGTTTTCTTTGGTACTCTCTCCTCTCCCATTCTCATCATATGTCCATACCACTTTAACTTTGTTGTTTCTATCCTGTCCTGCAGCTTCAAGATTCCTGTCCTTTTTCTAATCTCTTCATTTCTAACTCTATCTCTTCTGGTCTTGCCCTCTATACCTCTTAGGAATTTCATCTCCGCAGCTTGTATTCTACTCTCCTCTCTTTTTGTAGTAGTCCACGCTCCAGCTGCATATGTTAGTATGGGTCTGTAGTAGGTTGAATATAATACATTTTTACATTTCTTTGGGACATTTAAATATAATTGATTAATTAATTATACTTTTCAAACTAATTTATAATTCATATTCCTTTTTCCAGTGCAACTATGACCTACCGTGACCGTTTAGCAAGTTTAGATTTCAGTGAAATGATGGAAGACTTCAGCCGGGAAAAAATTCGCAAAGTAATATTTTAATATTTCATAGTTTACATAATCTTCTTCAAGGGGACTTAAAGGTTTCTTTCATATTCTTAAAAAAAAGTACTGTAGTGTACGTATTCAAAATATTGTAACTATTCCTTTTTTTAATTATTATTACAAAACTATTTTCCATTTGATTTGATTTTTTTAAATTTCCTATTGTTGTGGGCCCCACCTTATCATATCGCTCAGGGCCCCGCAAGGCCTGGATCCGCTACTGGTTAGAGCTCTTGGGCTCACACATTAAAGAAGTGTAAAATTCACTTCATAAGAGGGCATAGTGCATAGTGGTGGTCCAGGCACGGTCTCCAAGAGCCTGCTGATGAACTTGACTTTGTGTACTTAGGCGAAATCCCGCAAAAGACACGGTAAAAACCTAGTAGACTTGCTGGGTTTTAATTACTTGGCAGTGAAAGCCAAAATGCCAACATTATTAGCATTATATACAAAACGACAGCTAGTTAACAAACATGAGGTGGCGTTACATACCAAAAGGCTACAATGTTACTGTCAGCTTGACCACTAACATGTGAGAGGCACCTACCTGTGAACACAGCAGGAGTCTGGCCTGGGGGCTGTACGAAGTAGCAGATGTGTCCAGATGTGTGGCAGGGGGTGAAGAGGCACCGCACACTTAGATTCCCGACGGTGAACTCATCTCCGTGATTCACCTTACGCGTCAGGGCCCCGATGCGGTCGTCGCCTCCATACACCTCGAGAGCGGATGGCGCCTGCTTTACAAGGTTGGTGTTCCCTCCAGCGTGGTCCCTGAACACAAATGGACAGTGGACATTTGTGCTCCAACAGGGTCAATCTGTTGTGATACACTAGATGTGATGTCTGTGCTCACCAGTGATGATGGGTCGTGAGCACGGTAGTCAGTTTGACCCCCGCTTTCTGAACAGCGGTCAGCACTTTGTCAGGTTCCACTGGGTCCACTACAGCAGCCTCATTAGTGGTCCTATCCACTATCTGCAACAACAACCGAATTATTCAGTGGTATATGATTTAAAAATATTAAAATTAAAAATCTATATATATAATACACTAAGGTGTATGTTTCACAAAACTCAAGCTCCTAAACCAGAGGGAGTTAGAAGATGCGGTTTATACCAAATTCTTCCAAATCGTCTCAATAGTACAGAAAAATCTAGCATTTCTTGAAAAGTCAACAGAAATATATTTATTTGTTTATAAAGTGCTTTTAAACAAATAAACAAGATGGTAGCCCCTACCTGAAGTGTGTCGCGCTCAGCCCGCATAGCACTAGAGCCGTGCGGGTAGTCTGTACACATGGGGCGCATACAACCCACAATTTAGAAGAAAAAAAGTGCGTTTAAACAAATGAATATATTTATAGAAGCCCGCATAACAGTATAGCCAGGCGGGTGGTTTATACACATGCGAGAGTTCTCGCAGGGTCCACTAGTAGGTATTTAATATTGTTCATCATACTCAGAACAGGTTTGCAATATTTTACTTTATATATTGAACACAAGAAACAACAAGAAGTTCCGTGAAGAACTATACAGCCTACTTTTCATGCCAATGATTATTCTACAGAATATGAACCTATCTAGAATAATGACGAAATTAAGTTGGTAATATTGAAATATCTAATTAGTTCAAAATATACCTGGTATAATGTAGCCTAATAGAGCACTACAGTTGGCAGCCCTGGTGACTGAATATATTCTTAGTTCCATCTCTTAAGGTACAGAATACAAAATTTGGTTGAAGTCCAATGGACGTTACATGCAGTTAGACATTGGATCTATCAGCACGCGTAAAAGCATGTTGGCAACAATGTCATGCGTGTGCTGGTCAGAAATAATCTGAAATATTATGATATCTTTTTGTGCCAATTTTGGATGAAATAGATTTGTTAGTATAGAAGTTACATGTATTTTAAAATTTGACATATCAGCAGGCATAGAATCATGTTGGCAGCACTGTCTTGTATTAATTACTCCAAATTAATCTAGAATGTCAGGTGCTATACGTGTGCAAAGTATAGAGCTGTTGGCTTGCATACTTTCTGATATTAGGGTAAAAAAAATATAGACAGCATTTATTAACAGTTGGCAGCCCTGATTGCTCTTAACAATACTAATAGTAATATCTGTTATGGTACACATAGCACATACGAAATTTGGTTGAAATCCAACTGATAGTACAGAAGTTACATGTATTTAAAAATTGGTACTATCAGCAGGTTTATAATCATGTTGGTAGAACTGGCATATATAAGTTACTCCAAATTAATCTAAAATGTCAGAATATATGTGTGCATAGTTTAAAGCTGTTGACTTGCATACTTTCTGATATATAGGTATTTGGATGAAAAAATAGAGAGAGCAATTATTAACAATTGGCAGCCCTGGTGGTCTTAAGAATACGCTCAGTCATATCTGTTTATGTACAGATATTACATACAAAATTTGGTTGAAATCCAATTGATAGTGTAGAAGTTATATGCATTTAAACATTGAACCTATCAGAAGGCTTAACATTATTTTGGCAACACTGTCATGGTTGGCCTCCTGGAAATTAAACTGAAATAGTCTTATCTACATACGTGCCAATTTTGGAATAGCTCCCATGCATACCTTGCAAGATATCCAACATGGAGCTCAAATTTCTAGTGCGTATTTTCAGCAGTTGGTAGCACTGACATCATTTTCAAATATGGACGTGAGATATTCCGGTGCACATCTTTACTCATACTAAATTTGGTTTTGATTGCTGCAGCCGTTTAGGAGTTGATAGGGGGACACACACACACAGCCAGACAGACAGAAGGACAGACAGACAGACATTTTCCCGGATCGATCTCATAAGTCTACTTTTTCCTCATTTTTGCAAAATGTGAAAAGTAGGCTAAAAATAATGGAATGGAATGCAGAACCCTCATTAACATTTCATTGGCAGGTGAAAAACTACAGGCCGCAGGAGAATTGAAGGCTTGATGAAATAACCAGGTAGCTCCACTTTTAGAGTCAAAATGAGTTACACATTGATCTAGACGGATGGAAAAATACTCCTTTGTCTGGAGTAAGAACCAAATCGTTCCACAGAAAAATCACGCAGTTGGAAAGTGGAAGGATCTGTTGGTGTCATGTACACTGCCGGAAAAAAAAAATCAGGTCACCTGAAAAGACGACGTTGAACTTGATCCGATGATGGCAGATGTCACCTGGGGGATAGTAGATGTACTGATAAGGGTTTCAACGTCATCCGCCAACAGATAGCGAAGTGGCATAGCTACCAGAGCGCCATCTGTGTCTACCATTTAATAGGGAAAGCTCACAGCCATACAGCTCATTGTGGTGCAAACGTGTGAAGCAAGCAGGTACAATGGCACGGAGATGCACTCGTGCTTCCTACAGCCAACTGAGAGAGTTTGAAAGGGGTCAAATTGTGGCTTTCCGAGTAGCTTTCGGAGAATTGCAACACAAGTTGGACGTGCTGTGTCCGTTGTGCAACGATGCTGGCAGCAGTGGTCACGTGAACATTCTCACACCCGTAGACAAGGTTCTGGACGTCCACGCAGCACAGACGTCCACCAGGATCGTCGTATTCTAAGGGCAACAGTGGCAGATCGTACAGCTACCACAGCACAGATATGAGGGTTTGTGAGCCCAGAAGTGTCAACACGAACTGTTGCGAACCAATTACTACCAGACACCTCAGCACGCACACCTCTAGCCCGTCTTCCACTCAAGCCACAGCATCGACGTGGATCGCTCCACTGGTGCCGACAGAGGATCCCTTGGAAGATGGTCTTCAGTTATGAAAGCAGATTCTGCCTGCACGCAAGTGATGGTCGTTGGCGCGTTCGACATAGACCTGGCGAGTGCTGTCTCGTAGAGTGCATTCATCCAAGACACACTGGCCCCACCCCCAGACCTTATGGTCTGGGATGCGATAAGCTACAACTCTCGTTCACCTTTGGTGTTTGTGGAGGGAACGCTAACCAGCTCTCGGTACGTGCAGGATGTTGTTAGACCCGTTCATTTGCCGTTCTTGCAACAGGAAGGGGATGTGTTGTTCCAACAGGATAATGCTCGCCCACACACTGCCCGTGCAACTCAACGTGCACTGCAAGACGTCCAATCAAGCATGTGTGGTACATGATGGGCCGACAAGTAACTCGTGCGACTCGTCCACCCACAACTCTCACGTAACTGTGTGCACAGGTCGAGCGGGCGTGGAATAATGTATTCCAACACAGTATTTGCCATCTGTATGATCGACTGGATTCAAGAGTTATTGCCTGCATTGCCGCCCTTGGAGGCTACACCTCGTACTAATATGGGTGTTTCAGCATGGGTCGATACCTGGTATCTCTGAACCGCTTGACCTATTGATCTGTATATTTAATCATTTCATATACTCCATATGCACTGTTGCCACAATAAATCTTGAGTGAATTTGTAACCTCTAAAAGGGTGACCTATTTTTTTTTCCAACAGTGTAGTTGGTTGCAATATAATACCAATAAGAAGAAAGCCTCCGTGGCTTAGGCGGCAGCACGCCGGCCTCTCACCGCTGGATCCATGGTTCAAATCCCGGTCACTCCATGTGAGATCTGAGCTGGACAAAACAGAGGCAGACAGGTTTTTCTCCGGGTACTCCGGTTTTCCCTGTCAAAATTTCATTCCAGCAACACTCTCCACTATCATTTCATTTCATCTGTCATTCATTAATCATTGCCCCAGAGGAGTGCGTCAGGCCTCGGCAGCCGGCACAGTTCATATCCTCGCCGCTAGATGGGGGGCTTCATTCATTCCATTCCTGACCCGGTCGGAGACTGGAAACAGGCTGTGGATTTTCAAGAAGAAAATTGTAGCTCCAGGAATCAGCTTATTTACAATATGATTTTAAACTTTCAGAACACTTCAGAGCATTACTCAAAAGGAATAACCTAAAGAAACACAAAGAGAATATTACTATGTCCCGTGAGAACTTCTTAAAAGTTTCTTTAATTAGGAAATAGTTCAGTGCTGGCAAAATTGACAATCCACAACACGCAAAATGGAAACTTTAATCTTAAACTCTTAAGCGCAAATCCGCTTCATATAAGGGCGTAGTGCATGGTTCACTACCTCTGTGGCCGTCCGGGCAGGTCTCCAAGAGCCTGCTGATGAGCTTGACTTTGTGTACCTAGGTGAAACCCCGCAGAAACCTTCATAATTTTCATGCTCATCCTTACACCAATCACCTTTAAGCACTTTGAACTATTAAAAAAATCCACAGCCTGCTTCCAGTCTCCGACTGGGTCAGGAAACTTTGAACTATTAGAAAAGTAATAATGGAGTAAGCTTGGTGCCATGAAAATTATGCATAAGCAAGGTTCATCTATAATGAGAAATACACATAGAAGTGTAAAATTTGGAGTGAATCCTTAGGAATCTGTCTTGTTTGGCTGAGACCCAGCGATATCTGCTTTCCCAAAAACAATGCAAGATTCTCTGTCATGAAAAGTTGAAACTCACCAGGTACATGTAGTTGTCCTGAAGAGCAGACAAGACGTGGACCTTCATGTCTCCAAAGCTCTTTTCCAAAGTGTTGCTGTGACAGCCTCGATAGCCTACAGTACGCCACGCTGCAGCTGGAACACACAGACCCTGTTAGAACTCAGCTCTTCCATCAATAACAGTTGCCACAATGCAAGGGAACTGAAATCCTTAAATAGCATAAAAGATACAACTGTTATCATAATTTTATATTGGTATCTGATCAGATTGAAATAAATCTGCACATGGGGAGGAAGGGAACACACTCCCCCTCCACCTCTCCAATATTTTTATCATTTAGAACATTCTCTTTTGTCAAGGGAGAAACTTGACCGAATTCCTCCTCCTATGGAAATAATTTGCACCTAAGTACAGTACAGTACAGAGCTCACTTGAATGCTAGGCAGAGGAACGTAGCCACCGAGAATGGCGTGCCTTGTTATTTGGCAGAGAGCCAGTGATATCTGCCTTCCCAAAAACATTACGCCATAACTTCCAAGCGCAGTGTCTACTCGTCCTACTGAGTGTGCAACGGGCCAATACATTCTGCCGAGTAGTAAGCAGATTGCCATAGCAACGAATGACGTGTGTGTAGAGGAGCCCCTTCCCCCCGTTCTCAGCCTCGCCCCGCACTCGCAAATGATTAAACTCCGTATTGTAATTATAGAGTGGAAAACTTCTGCCCAGCAATGCCTGTTCACTCTTTCCATCCATTTTATTGCCAATGTACAGATTTCGAGGTCTGTTCTAGTGACTATTAAATACATTTCAGTGATTACACCTAATCAATTTTTCTGTTGGTGAAATCGGGATTGAACGACATTTATAGATTGTTTCAAGGTATAAATAAACGTATCTTTATTGAAACGTCATATTCAGTGAATACTGCAAATAACCTGCAGGTTTTACATAAATAAGTGTTAATTTCTATTTCTATGTCCCTAATATCACTCTTCTCTTTAATGGCTGCTGACCCCATCTACAGAAAATGTTGGCTCATCCTGCCAATGTCAATGTCCTGTGTATTTAGGTTTTATAGGAGGTAGGGACTCTTTCTGGTAACTGAGCAGTGGGACTTGGGTTGGTAACCAAGGAATCCTATCTGAGACAAACATTGTTTCCACTTACTTGTGCCAGGTTTTGTTCTTTCATCTTTCCAGTTGAACTTCTTTGTTTAACTCATTGTTCTCTTCCAAGGGCATCACAGGTCTAGGGATTTTATCATTTCCCCTCCTTATCTTCTGTGTCTCTGTACGAAATACCAGAAAAATGTAATTTCTATTTTTATGTCTCAAATATCGCTCTTCCTTCTTTGTGTGAGAATAATCATTGAATCTAACAAGATAAATATTTGGAATAAAGGAAAAGAAAAAGGGGGAAAAAAGTATTCTAAGTTTTCTCTGCCACTTACTTTTTCTTTTCTCCATACTCTCATAGTTTGAGGGATCAAAACTCCCCACTGGACACAGTAGGCAAGAGTTTTCTCATCTACGCTATGATTGGCCGAGGTGATATAAGGCAAATGACTACCACTGCTCAGTTCTTCTTTAGGGGTAAACCCCTTGGGTACTATTTGTTTCCAGAATGACACACGCTGGACGTCTGGTTTGGTATGGAGGGGTACTGTTCTCTTAATAAAACTCTTCCTGGATCTTAGGCGAGGAGTGGTCACCTTGTGGTTGAACATAGAATGTCTGGGATCTGTTTCAAGCTTTTGTCTCTCTTTCTCTGCTGCCACCTCGCGTCGAATAACTGGAGGTGCAATGCCAGCGAGAGGGTAGATCTCTGCACTGGATAGGTCTCAGACATCCAGTGACAATACGTGTGGACTCGTTAAGAGCTATGTCCACTTGCTTGGTATGGGCAGATGCTCCCCACACTGATGATGCGTACTCTCCTGCTGCGAAACAAAGTCCCAAAGCTGTTGAACGTAGAACCAGACAAAATTGCCGCTTTAAGGGACAAAGTCGGTGTATGGTTGAGAAAAACATCATCATCATCATCATCATTTCCCCTTATCCAGCTCCTGCCGGGTCGGGGTATTTATGGCACTTCTCCACTTTCCTCTTTCCTTCCACCATTCTTCTTCCACGATCTTGTCCCAGTCCAGGTTTCTTTTTCTTACGCTGTTCTTCACTGAATCGATCCACCTTTTTCTAGGTCTTCCCCTTGCTCTCTTACCCTTGAACTTGGCCTCCAGCATCTGTCTTGGTATTCTATTTTCCTCCATCCTCTTTACATGTCCAAACCACCTTAGTTTATTCTTCTCAATTCTCTCATTTAGTTTTCCCATCCCAACTTCCTTCCTAACATCTTCATTCCTCACTCTGTCTTTCCTTGTCTTTCCTATCATACTTCTTAGGAATTTCATTTCACTGGCTTGGATTCTACTCTCTTGCCTGCTTGTCAGGGTCCAAGTCTCAGCTGCATAAGTTAATATGGGTACATAGTACATTTTATACATTACCTCCTTGCTTTTCCTTGGTACTTCCTCATCCCAAACAAGTTTTCTTACACTTTGATAGAATGCATTGCTCTGCTGTACCCTCCTGCCAATCTCCATGTCCAACCTACCAGTTTGCATCAATTCACTTCCTAGGTATTTGAACGTGTCCACAATTTCCAAACTCTGACTTCCAATTTTCACAGTGCCCTTTCCTTGTCTTTCCCCTCTTGTCATCACCATGGTCTTGCTTTTCTCTATACTGATTTTCAGGCCATACTTCTGAATATTTTCGTTCAGTGCATCTAGTTGTTTTTGCACTTCTTCGGTGTTCCTTCCCCAGACCACAATATCGTCTGCAAATAATAGTAACTTCATTTCTTTATGTCCATATGCTTCCTTTGTTTCCTTTACAATTTCATCCATCACCATTATGAACAAGAGGGGTGACAGCACACTCCCCTGTCTTAGTCCAGTCTTGTTCCTAAACCAATCTGTCTTTCCAACTGGGGTCAGTACCCTGCTAACACAGTTGTTGTACATTGCTTGCACCATTTCCAACATTTCACTTCCCAGTCTCTTCTTAACCATGGTTTCCCATACCTTCTCTCTGGGGACACTATCATATGCCTTTTCTAGGTCTATGAAAGTCATGATCAAATCCTCTCCATATTCCCAGTTCTTTTCCATCACCTGCCTCAAGCTAAAGATTGGGTCCACTGTGGATCTTCCACTCCTGAAGCCATACTGTTCCTCTTGCAACTCTCCTTCCACCTTTCTTCTCATTCTTCTTTCTAATATCCTTTCCAGTATTTTTACTATCTGTGATAAGAGGGTGATCCCTCTATAGTTATCACACACCTTCTTGTCCCCCTTCTTAAACACTGGTATTATTAGCCCTTTCTCCCAGTCTTCTGGTACACATTTCCGTTTCCACTCACACTTTAGTAGTCGATACAGCCATTGCATACCAACAGGTGAAAGCAATTTTAACACTAGTTCATAATCATTTAATGCAACTGAAATCGAGGCTGGATGGATACTTTCCAACACTAAATGTAAACCAATGTGACTGGATAAGAAATCCTTTTGCACCCTCCAGCTCTTGTGATTTCAACTTATCGAAAAGGAGGAACTGGCGGAACTTAAAAGCATTCAGACTTTTAAACTTAAGCACCAAGAGTCAGAATTAGACAGCTTCTGTGTTTCTATTCAACAAGATTTTCCTCACCTGAATAAAAGAGACCTCATAGTTTTGTTGCAGTTTTCTGACATATTCGTGTGAAAGTGTGTTTTCTGTTATGGCTAATACAAAAACAGTTTTAAACATGGAAGTTTGAGAATGTTGATGAGGAAATGAATGTGAATTTGCCCTGCATCCGACCCGATATAAAGCAGATTTGTAATGATCGCCCAGCCCATAGCAGTCATTGAATTGGAACATCAAGGTGCAAGTTTTGTATCTATGTGAAAGGAGTTTACTTGAAAAATTATATATGCTATGAAAAATTTAAATTTCTTTAAAATGAATCTTCTTTGTTAAAATAGTCTATGTTTATAATTACAAAAATTAAATTGGTGTCATGTAAAATTGTGTGTGTTAATAGGGTGTCATGATGAAAAAAAAGTTTGGAAAGCTCTGCTCTATAGCCTTGTCCACTACCTCCAATTGTGCTATTGAGAGGCTTGGCATGCAGAGCAGTTCTCAGCCTATATAATACCTGCTCCTGTGCACCTTCTATTGTAACGTACATGTTCTTCGTATCTGTTTTACGGGTTCATTCATGGTAGATATTCTTGAATATATGTTGTATTGATTGACTGAGTTTCTTTCGACATCTTGTCAATTTCAAAGGTATCTACAATGAATTAAAGCTGTCTTCTAGCTCTTAACCACATATCTCGTTATTATTACCTTGGTCACATACTGAGAAGTCACTAAAACAGCTCTTCAAATTGACCAAGGTGGAATGCGACTGCGTGGAAGACTGACAATGTCAAGGTCGACATGCACGATGTTGGCTTAAAACCGGAAGATGCCAACGACAGACTGAAATGGAGGATATATAGCAAAGCAGCGGACCCTGCACGATGGAATAAATGCTAGGAGAGGGACCAATGATTTTTCAGAATTGTATTTAATGCAACAGGTTGCATAAAACTCAATCCAAGGGGTGGATGGACCAACCGGAGTATTCCATAGATTGGTATCGTATCATCCACACGATCATCATCTGGGGTTGATGTGCACCCAGTTAAACTCTTTCAATACCATACCAATCACCAGGAGATTTGGGTACTGCAGCTTCATATTCAAGTCTTCTTCAAGAGAAACAATTATTGTTACTCAAGAGATGAACATATTTTACCCATTTGACAAACTGTATTTCACGATGATCCAAAGTGCCTAATTGGTAGCTCGCTAACAACTGAGACAAGTGAATTGTGACATGTGGAGGGCCATGAAGGTGCAATAAGTCATGCAATCCTCATCATCATGCAATAAAAAAAAATCACAGTCAGTCTGAAAGACTAGACATTGTATCATTTCAAATGACGCATGCTACAAATGCTACACATGTTAGAAAGGCTCTTTCAACAGACTGCATTACCCATTAACTTAGGTTTCCCGCGCGGGCACCTCTTTAAGGGTCACGGGAAGAAATGTGTTTCTTGTACTTGTATTAGAGATGTGTTTGGTTGAATAAAGCGTAAATTGTGTACTTTTTGATAGCGGTTTTGTGGCCCATCATCCCAGGCAAGCCGGTGGAAACCTTTGTCTTCCTGTCAGAAGGATCATTTGGCCGTAAATTTGAATTAGTGTAAGGATGTAGTATGAGTGTCCAGATTTAGACAGTAGCCTACTCCATGAAGGGGTCATGACTATGCCTTATATGTTTGTTTAATGAATAGTGTATCTGAAATAAGGGAAGAATACTGATTTACAGATTTGTGGAGTGAGTTTTTGATTTTTAAATAGAGTTTATGAAATTTATGGTAAAGGTGAAGGAGAGGTGAACATGATTAGACAATAGCCTACTCCATGAAGGAGTCATGACTATGCCTTCTGTGTCTGTTTAAAGTATAGAGTAACTGAAATGAGGGAAGTTTACTGAATTTGGTGTTTGTAGAATGTAATTTTCGATTTTAATTTGGGTTTTCGTGAAGCTTGTTGCGGAGTTGTTATTTCTCTGAAAAGGAGTGTTTTTGCCCCAGGCAGGCCTGTGTTCGATCTGGCTAGACTAGTGTAACGGTAGAGAGTTGGGAGACGAGTTGTAGAACCTGGGAGCGAGCAGTGGCGGGCTGAACATTGGGGGGGGGGGCTATTTTGAGTGAGAGTAGGGATGGCCTTTGGGAGTGGCGACCCCATCGTAATAATAGCCTAAAATGGAAATGGCACTTCAAATGATTCGGAGAAGGTTAGGGCGTACCCTGCAGGCGACGCACAGTTCTTTTGGTACTGGGGGAACTGTGAGAAATGGGCGACCAGTAACTGAAATGAAAGTGGGAATCATGAATGTCATGACCCTGACAGGCAAGGTGGAGGAGGTGGTAGACTTCATGGAGAGGGAGAATGTTGAATTGTTGGGGCTGAGTGAAGTGAAATGGAAAGGTAAAGGAAAGAAGAAATTGAGGAAAGGATATACATTATACTGGAGTGGTGGCCAAGAGGCAAAAAATGGCGTGGGACTGATAACCTCGAAACAACTGGAGGAGTATGTTGAAGTGGTCGAGTGTGTGAGTGACAGTATAATGAAAATTAGAATGAAGATAAAAAATGCCGTGATGGACTTCATACAAGTGTATACACCACAGACTGGAAACAGAGAAGAAGATATTGAAGTATTCCTGGAGGATGTAGAAAGAGTAATTTCAGATGTAGAAGTGGTGATCATGGGAGATATGAATGCACAAGTAGGAAACGAGAGACGAGGAAAGGAAGAAGTCGTTGGATCATATGGATATGGGAAAAAGAACCGGGAAGGAGAGGAACTTGTAAACTTTTGTGAAAGGAATGGACTGATAGTGGGTAATTCATGGTTTCGGAAGAAAAACAGCAGGAAAATTACGAGATATGGTTGGGGCGATAGAAGAACAAAATCAGTAATTGACTACTTTCTGGTGGAAAGGACTAATCACAGAAAGCTGATAGATGTGACAGCTTTACCAGGAGAAGCATTTGATGGGGACCATAGAGCTGTGGTGGCAAAATTTAGATGGGAAAAATTGGAAAACCTAAAGGAGATCAGAGAAAGTAAAATAAAAGTATGGAAATTGAAAGACAAAACTGTACAGGAAGATTTTCAGGAGAGATTGAAGCAACAAATCCCAGTTACTGAAGTGGAAAACATAGAAGAGGAATGGTCCCATTTTAAAAAGGCATTTGTTGGTGCAGCAGAGAGTGCTTGTGGTAGGACGTCAACAAGAGTGAAAGAGAAGGAGACTCCGTGGTGGAATGAGGAAGTGAGGAAAGCAGTGAAAGAAAAGAAGTCTGCATGGAAAGAATGGAACCGAGATCAAACAGAAGAAAGCAAAAGGAAGTATCACGACAGCAAACGGAGGTGTAAGAAAGTGGTAGGAGAAGAAAAGAAGAAAAGTTGGGAAGAATTTACACGAAGAATGGAAACAGATATAAGTGGCAGTAAAAGGAAGCTGTATGGGCTTCTAAGAAGTAAGAGGAAAGAAAGTGTTACCACAAAGCTGGTGAAAAAATCCTCTCGGCACGCCGGAAGGCGGAGGTAGATTTCACCGGGCAAACTAGGGGATTGGCTATAATAGGCAAAATATGCAGGTTTTCGTAGGAGGATCAGACCTCATTGATTGCAAGAAAGTATTTTACATTTGGAGGTTAAAAATCAACTTTTTTTCGTTTTTGTATGCATATTTTTATCATTTTATTGTCTTATGGGGATGGTAACCTTCTTGTCATTCGGGGTTCATTTTTATACTTCTGATCACACTGTCCTTATGCAAGGTTTGGAACTGATGTGTAACTATCAGACAGTCTGTTACTTCTTCTCGCAAAATTTTATCTCCCGCAGAGATTTTTGTTGGTTCCTCAGTTTAGGGGCTGCGACAACGTGGTCATGTAACCCCGGGTGTGTAGAATCTGATAAACGGTGTTAATTGTGATGACTGTTTTAGTCTGTAATTCAGGTAAGGTCTGCAGACGGTCAATTTTAAGTAGTAGTTCCTAATTTTGTACCATATCCTAACGTGAACGACACCTAGCTGTGAACTTGGCTACTAGATGCCACCGCAACCAGCAACTTGCAACGGACGTTGGAACTTCTCCTCCAAAGGAAAGCATGCTGAGGGTTTTTTAGCGCTCTTAGAAAATCCGACGACTTTGGCCGGCTTTGAACCAGCGACCTTGGGCATATAAGTTCAGCATGCTACCAGTTAGCCGCTTCCCACAGTCAGATGGAAAAATGAATGTGATCTCGTGCAATGGCGTTGTCTTGGCAACCTCTGATAGCTCATCCCTCATCAATTTAGAAGCGTTGTCACGGTAACCTCTGATGGCACTTGGCATGTTCTTTAATTCCGAAATCATGTTTCTCTTCCCTTGGCGTAATGGTAGGTGAGATCAAAAATTCTTTCAGACAAAGTTTTAGGTAATTATTAGGGGAATATTTTCCATTATGTACGGGTTTGATATTGTGCCTATTAAGAGAGATATGATTAATGTTTCCCGAAAAAACACTTTTTTCCACCCCTTTGGTCAATGGTTGGTGCTATCAAAAAACCTATTTGACATAAATTTTTGGCACTTATCCGACAAATATTATGAACTTTGAATTGATTCGATATTTCACGTATTAAGAGAGTTATAGCGACATTTCACTTTTTCGAAAAAAAAAGCCCCCCCTCCCATTTCCCCCCCCTTTAACCGATTTTGCCCATTAACGAACTCGACCGATTTTTTAAGGGGTTACATATTATGTAAAACATTTAAGTGATTGGTGCAAAATTACGGCAGTTATCGTGTCCACAAGAAACTGATATACAGTATATGCATATATATACACACACATATATATAAACTTTTGAACTGACGGTGGTTTGGGGTCTGGGGGATGTGAAACGCGAAGATATGTCGAAATTTTCCGGAAGTCGAAACATGGCACCCATTGCAATAGTTAGCTTTCTGATGAAATCTACCTAAAATAGGCTACATAATTTAAAATACTACCATCAACGACACCTAGCTGTGAACTTGGCCACTAGATGCCACCGGAACCATCAACTCGCAACGAACGTTGGAACTTCCCCTCCGAAGGAAAGCATACTCAGGGTTTTTTGGCGCTCTTAGTAAATCCGACGACTTCAGCCGGGTTTGAACCCGCGACCTTGGGCATAGAAGTTCAGCATGCTACCAGTTCCGATACCGAAGTCGCTTCCCACAGACATATGAAAACAGAATGTGATCTCGTGCAGTGGCGTTGTCATAGCAACTGCTGATGGCTCAACCCGTATCAATTAAAAGTAAAGTTGTCATGGCAACCACTCTTGGCACTTGGAATTTTCTTATAATTTAAATCATTTTGCTCACTCCGTGGCGTAATGGTGGGTCATATCGAAAATTCTTTCAGACAAAAGTTTTAGGTAATTATTGGAGGAATATTGTCCATTTTGTACGGTTTTGATATTGTGCCTATTAAGAGAGATATGATTAATGTTTCCCGGAAAACCCACTTTTTTCCACCCCTTTGGCCAATGGTTGGTGCTATCAAAAAACTTATTTGACATACATTTTTGGCACTTATCCGACACATATTATGAACTTTGAATGGATTCGATATTTCACGTATTAAGAGAGTTATAGCGAAATTTCACTTTTTCGAAAAAAGCCCCCTATTTTCACCCCCTTCGACCGATTTTGCCCATTAACGAACTCGACCGAGATTTTATAGGGATACATGTTATGCAAAACATTCAAAGTGATTGGTGCAAAATTACGGCAGTTATCGTGTCCACAAGAAACTGATATATATATATATATATATATACATATATACATAAATTATATATAAACTTTTGAACTGACGGTGGTTTTGGGGTCTGGGGGATGTGAAACGCGAAGATATGTCGAAATTTTCCGGAAGTCGAAACATGGTAACCATTGCAATAGTTAGCTTTCTAATGAAATCTACCTAAAAGGAAGATGGAGAGTTGTTAACACACCCAGAAGAGATAAAGGGACGATGGAAGGAGTATTTCGATAAGCTATTGAATGTGAGCAATTGTACTGGTGAGATGGAAGTGACACAACCTGACGACTCTATAACAGAAGATGATATAACAATGCTGGAGGTGGAATTAGCAGTACAGAAAATGAAGATGGGAAAAGCAACAGGGGTGGATGAAATCAGTGTAGAAATGATAAAGGCTGCTGGACCTGTTGGTATGCAATGGTTGTATCGACTGCTAAAGTGTGTGTGGAAACGGAAATGTGTACCAGAAGACTGGGAGAAAGGGCTAATAATACCAGTGTTTAAGAAGGGGGACAAGAAGGTGTGTGATAACTATAGAGGGATCACCCTCTTATCACAGATAGTAAAAATACTGGAAAGGATATTAGAAAGAAGAATGAGAAGAAAGGTGGAAGGAGAGTTGCAAGAGGAACAGTATGGCTTCAGGAGTGGAAGATCCACAGTGGACCCAATCTTTAGCTTGAGGCAGGTGATGGAAAAGAACTGGGAATATGGAGAGGATTTGATCATGACTTTCATAGATCTAGAAAAGGCATATGATAGTGTCCCCAGAGAGAAGGTATGGGAAACCATGGTTAAGAAGAGACTGGGAAGAGAAATGTTGAAAATGGTGCAAGCAATGTACAACAACTGTGTTAGCAGGGTACTGACCCCAGTTGGAAAGACAGATTGGTTTAGGAACAAGACTGGACTAAGACAGGGGAGTGTGCTGTCACCTCTCTTGTTCATAATGGTGATGGATGAAATTGTAAAGGAAACAAAGGAAGCATATGGACATAAAGAAATGAAGTTACTGTTATTTGCAGATGATATTGTGGTCTGGGGAAGGAACACCGAAGAAGTGCAAAAACAACTAGATGCACTGAATGAAAATATTCAGAAGTACGGTCTGAAAATCAGTATAGAGAAAAGCAAGACCATGGTGATGACAAGAGGGGAAAGACAAGGAAAGGGCACTGTGAAAATTGGAAGTCAGAGTTTGGAAATTGTGGACACGTTCAAATACCTAGGAAGTGAATTGATGCAAACTGGTAGGTTGGACATGGAGATTGGCAGGAGGGTACAGCAGAGCAATGCATTCTATCAAAGTGTAAGAAAACTTGTTTGGGATAAGGAAGTACCAAGGAAAAGCAAGGAGGTAATGTATAAAGTGTACTATGTTCCCATATTAACTTATGCAGCTGAGACTTGGACCCTGACAAGCAGGCAAGAGAGTAGAATCCAAGCCAGTGAAATGAAATTCCTAAGAAGTATGATAGGAAAGACAAGGAAAGACAGAGTGAGGAATGAAGATGTTAGGAAGGAAGTTGGGATGGGAAAACTAAATGAGAGAATTGAGAAGAATAAACTAAGGTGGTTTGGACATGTAAAGAGGATGGAGGAAAATAGAATACCAAGACAGATGCTGGAGGCGAAGTGCAAGGGTAAGAGAGCAAGAGGAAGACCTAGAACAAGGTGGATTGATTCAGTGAAGAACGGCGTAAGAAAAAGAAATCTGGACTGGGACAAGATCGTGGAAGAAGAATGGTGGAAGGAAAGAGGAAAGTGGAGAAGTGCCGTAAATACCCCGACCCGGCAGGAGCTGGATAAGGGGAAACGATGATGATGATGATGATGATGATGAGGGATGGAATATTGGGACTGGTTCGATGCTTTGCTCTGACATCCTGCACACTTCTTGGTGAGGCACCCTGTATTCTTATTCTTATATGGCATCTTGTACATCTCTTTAGAAGTCACCCTGTATTTTTGTGTTCGCTTCGCCTGTATTTTGCTCTGACATCCTGTACACCTCTTTAGGAGGCACCCTGTATTCTTATATGGCATCTTGTATATCTCTTTAGAAGTCACCCTGTATTCTTGTGTTCTCTTCGCTCAAAGCCCCAGGTCGCTCGACGCCAGGCCTCTTTCAACAGACTCCAATAATCATTAGCGCCTGCTTCTCGCTCCCCGCGTGAGCATGACGTCACTTTCCCGCGCTGCTGCATGACGTCACTTCCCGCGCGGCTGCATGATGTCACGTCCGTCTCCGTGTCCACAACGCATAACGATGGACCCCGACCATAACGACGAAGTCGACAAGATCATTTGAAATGATAAAATATCTTTCATGTACCGCGGTCTGTGATACTGTACCAGTCATACAAATCAGATTCACACAGGAAGGAGAGAGGGGAGAGACAAGAGATGTAGGATGTAAGAGTCCAACATTTTTCCAAACTTTATTTTTTATTAATACAGCCAATGGCCATGTATTTTTCTTTCAGGATGGGTCAGGGAAGGGATTATGAAAGGAAATCGGCCGTGGACCTACTGAAAGGAACTGTCCCGGCATTTGACTGGTAGTGAAAATGGGAACCCACGAAAACCATTTTCAGGACGGCCGAGGTGGAAGTCGAACCCTAGCTCTCCCGATGCAAGCGAGACACGAGGTAGCGTGACAGCGCTCTTGGCCACCGTGGTCGGATTTTTCCAAACTTTGAAGACACCCAGAGAAGGAGAGCAAGTATTCTTATTGTTGTTGTTTGAGTCTTCAGTCTTTTGACTGGTTTGATGCAGCTCTCCATGCCTCCCTGTCCTGAGCTAATCGTTTCATCTCTACATAGCTACCACACCCTACATCGGAGGCAATCTGTTTAACATATTCTAACCTTGGTCTACCCCTACAGTTTTTGTCCTCGACCCTTCCTTCCATAACTAAGCTTGCTATTCCTGGGTGTCTTAGTATGTGTCCTACCAACCTATCCCTTCTCTTCATTAGCAGTCGCCAGAAACATCTCTCCTCTCCCACTCGTCTTAATACCTCTTTGTTTGTAACCCTATCTACCCATCTGATCTTCATCATTCTCCTGTAACACCACATTTCAAATGCTTCAATTCTCCTCTTTTCTGCTGCACCAATAGTCCAAGTTTCACTTCCATAGAGCTCCACGCTCCAGACAAAGGCTTTCAAAAATGACTTCCTAATACCTAAATCTATATTCGATGTCAGCAGATTCCTTTTTTGTAGAAATGCTTTCTTTGCCTGAGCCAACCTACTTTTAATATCCTCTTTGCTTCGTCCATCACTGGTTATTCTGCTTCCTAAGTAACAGAAGTCTCCTACTTCCTTCAGCTTTTCACCTGCCAATTTGATCTCCATAGAGGTTTCTGATTTATTTCGGCTGCATTCCAGTATTTTTGTTTTACATTTATTTATTTTCATCATGAATTCTTTCCGTAAGACGGAGTCCATACCATTCAAAAACTCATTCAAATCCTCAGGCTTGTCGGCCAAGATGACAATGTCATCAGCAAATCTCAGAGTTTAAATTATTTCTCCTTGAATCTTCACTCCCACTTTAAATTTTTCTCTAATTTCCTTCATTGCTTGTTCAATGTAAAGATTGAAAAGTATGGGTGATAAGTTGCAGCCTTGCCTTACACCTTTCTGAATACCAGCTTCTCTCTCATGTCCTTCAACTCGAATGACTGCTGTCTGGTTTCTGTACAGATTGTATATCACCCTCCTATCCCTGTACTTTATTCCAATTGATTTCAAAATGTCAAACAATTTAGTCCAATCAACGTTATCAAAAGCCTTTTCTAAGTCTACAAAAGCCATGAACGTTCTCTTATCTTTCCTTATTCTACCTTGACCTTAAGTAAATATGCACATAACATGACCTAATACTACTCCAGTACCTAAAACCTGAATTCAATTTCTTTGCAGAACCAGGAATCAAACATCAGCCTATGGGGTGGTAACCAACAATGCTCATCACTACCACACAAGGTGTACAGGTGTGAGATGACAGAAGAACAGCAAAGATAACGAGGAAGTTAGCGCAAGTTGTGATTGCAAAGGTTTTTGTTTGCATGTAAGAGTTTTACATGTAGGCCTACATTACAAATAAGCGCACAATAATTGCAATGAACAATTAACACTGCACCTTACAAGCATGCGCATGTTCAGGTAAGAGTTCAAAAAATTGGTTGTTGGTAATTCTGGGCAAAAGATTACGAGGATGAACATGAAATTCGGAACAGAGGGTATTCTATTCTAACGACAGCTACAATAATTGTGGTGACCAAAGTCAAACTGCAGGGGCGTAGCCACCGGATGTACAATTTCTAATGTCACGAGGACAATTATTCCAAATTCTAGTTCCCGACACGAGGAAAGAGTTACTGAAGTCAGTTACTGGACTGTAGCTGGATACGATTTCAGACCGGAGAGGTTTAAAACACCGCCCAAACATATTTTTGATGTTCAAACGCAGTGTGACTCGGAAGACTGCTTAATGCAGGCATTCATGAAGTGCTACAATGATAAGCAACTGTTTCAGGCACTTTATACTCTGTGGACATGTTCATCCTCGTTGTCATTTGCCCAGAGCTACCAACAACCCATTTTTTGAACTCTGTGACTGAACATGGGCATGCTTGTAAGGTACAGTGTAACTGTCCATGGCAAATACTGTGCACTTATTTGTAGTGTACAAGTAAAACTCTTAAAACGCAAACTAAAACTTTTTTGCAATTGCGATCGCAACTTGCACTAACTCCCTCGTAAGCCATGCAATTGCCTATTACATAGACACTCACTCTGCACAGCCAGGGCCCACTCGAGCCAATTAATGGTGGTAGTGGCTTGTTTAGCAGAACACCTAGGCAACTCCATTCTATCCTACAGCATATTTTCCAGGCATAATATAGGTAAGTTTCTGATAGTGCCTCAGGTAAAATGTACCACTCTAAGTGAATTGCAACCAAAATTGGAGAGAATCCAATAACAAAGCTCTTTAAAAATAATAATAGGCTAGGTCTTAGATAAACCTAAAGAAAATACAATAGCCTATGGTAGTAATCAATTGAATTTAACTGAACCTCATACTCATTTTGCACACACCTGTGTTCATTAGGATAAAGAAGTGCAAAACAATACCGATTCTTTTAAATTCGGACATAATCAGGTAGGTGCTTTGATTCTTAGGGCCTAGAATGAGTCTAGAATGAAAATGAGCAAAATATGCCTACATATCTCTCCAAAAGTAGTTACAATAGCAGACAAAATCATTACGATCCGTATTATTACGAAACAATGCTGAAGTACCGGCTAGCGTCTACAAAACAAACAGCTTCAATCACTTACGGCCAAATGCAATCGGATACAAGCAAAATAACCTCAAACTACAGTATGTCAGCGATCGATGTTCACAAACTATTCAGCATTAACGTTGTTTGCAGTTCTAATGTTGGCTGCCCTATACAAAGGGTAGTTTGCGCAAGTTACAAGGGGGTTGGCATCTGAAAGTTTTTCGAGCATAAACATTAATCTCGTTCAAAACACAAGTTCATGCAGGCCTACTTTATCACTTTTCAATACAATGATACCAGACATCAGTGTAGTTACAGATGCCATACAGGGCTACAAGGTAAGATATTTTCTGTATTGGTCCATGTGAATATTTCACAATTGTACCCTTCAGTATTAAATGTTGGGTATTGTACAAGGAGAAACTGCATGACAATACAAAACAGTCAGGAGTATAAATATTAATCAGCTGTTCTACTAGTAATAATGACCAGTTTGTTATTCAGTGCAGCAGTTGACATCCTTTTTTATTTTATCACTACCTATTTTAATACAAGTGTGGACATTTATCAATGATGGAAACGCTTTCATAACACTAGTCGAGTTCTTAATGCACCATTCTAACCCAATTTCAATCAGGGAGGTTTTTCAAAAGGTTTTCTTGCACTTATAGATAAAACAGGCTCGATTGTAATGAAAATATCCCATATTTCGCAAATTCTTACCTTTAAACCACGCAGCAGTTACAAAATCTGGCACTATGTTATGAGCTGCACAAAGAATTGTTCGAAACATATCGTGAGCACGTGACGCTAGATAATGCCATATATGGCCATGATGTTAAAGGAGTAGGCCTAAATGTATAATGGATGATACGGCGTCTTCTTATTGCAATAATGAATGTGTAAACTAAGAAATGTGCTTGTTTAAAATGCTAAGTTGAATTTGAAGGTTGCTGTACGTAAATCGATATACCATAAATAAAGAAACGTGTGACCCATGTGTGATTTACAAGTCAATGTACCGGTAGTTGTTATGGAGCAAGTGCTTACTATATTTTACAAAGGATTCTTTTATGTACCATGAGCAAGTGGAGCAAATTACCAAAATAATGAAGCTAACAAGTAAGTTCTCTCCGACGACGAGGGGCGTGCTGGCGCAGCGGTCAAGCTGTTTATCTCTCACCAAGGCTTTTAAATTACCGACCTCGATTCCCAATGCATGTGAGATTTTTGAAGTGAATTGGCATGCCCTGTGGTTCGGATTCCACGTAAAGGAAATGAGGTTCCGTGTTTTTCGATCGCGAGATTAACGATCACGTAAAACCGTCCCTCCTGTTACAGGCCGGACGTTTGTTTTAGACGATTGCCCTTGACCTTGAAGCCTGCTGGTGAGCCTACACACACTCACTCTCTCACCCTATCGCTTCACACTTGTCACCACCGATCTGATGTAATGGAATTCCAGACTTGAACAGACAGTACAGTCCACTTCGAAGTATTGTGTGACGGGCGGAAGTACACGTTACGTAGTAACGAACAGACCGTCATTATATTTGCCAATGACTGTACTTCAGCAGAAGTGTGAAACAGATCTGTCAATCATCGGACCGCTTGGGACAGCTGATAACAACACAGGTACTGTAGTAACTCGCCTCCAGGCTTCCATTAAGATTTTTCACTCGTCTAAAACAAACGTCCGGCCTGTATCTCCGACGAATAATAAAAATGACAGTTGCCGAAGGCGCTAGGTACAAATTTCCTGTTTAGATTTTAGAGTAGCCGAACCTTTGAGCATACAATAATATAAGATTGAGACTTATGCACAATGTGCGCAATTTAAATAGATTAAGCAAGATAGGGTGCTGCCAGCAGAGCATGGGGTCAGAATACAAATCAGCTGATGTTAGTATGTATAGGCGAGTACGCCCGAGCTGTCAGTGTATGTGGTAAGGTTTGACATATTAACCATTTAACATTTGATTGCCGCTGAGCGTGGCTGCGCCAGTGTTTGTTGATTATTGTATCAGGAGCCCCCGCGCGGTACAGCGGAGGACACAGTGATGACAGAATGAGGTCTGCACATAAGTCAAACAGCATTGCGTCAGATAAGTGTCACCACGGACAGTGTTGTTAAATGATGACCAGGGTACTGGATCTGAGTCTTATCCTACTCGCGCAACTGTACCTGCCAACGAAGCAAGCTGACGTGTGACACAAGTAAACAAGGAATAGTTCCCATCTTGATCGCCGGCAATCAATTCGTGAAAGGGTAATAATAATCGACGTACAAGGCTTCTGTGTAATTTTAACATTTTATAAGTAGAACCCTGGGTGGATAAACAAAACGTTATCCGCATCCGTCCCGCATCCGCACGTTTGTTATCCGAATCCACTGACATTATAATACAAATATTTTTAATTAATTAGATAAAGTATTAAAACAACACATTTGAGGAGAAATTCGTTCCGCTATGCTATGTGTGAATCACAAGATAATCACTTACGGTTTTGTCCTTCTGAGTAACGGCATAATGAACCAGCGGGTGGCTAATTATAGCACTTGGTCGTCGGGTATACCCACGCAAGAAATCTCAGGTATAAAGGACTTCGTTTTCGCATAAGTCAACACTAATTGAGGGTATTTCCATGACTAGCTTCTTTCACTTCTCTATTATTCTCATACAATCCAAATAGGGAAATAACAAGAATCGTGAAAGACTCAGATCATAGCAAAAATTAAAATTATTTTAAAAGAATCCAGTTCAACTTTTTATTATTTTAAATGATCTTGTCGACTTCGTCGTTACGCTGGAGTCTGGCGTTACGTTACGGTTACGGTGGCGGACGGACAGATGCACTGAGGTGTGTGACGTCATAGTACCGCTCGGTGCATGTGTACCCCGACAATCTCTACTTCGTTAGTATAAATTGTGCTCTGAAAGAAGTTCATTTTCCGTATTGACAGATTCACTATATAACAAAGGAGAAACTGTTCCGCCTAGTCAATACATTTATTTACAACAAGTTATAAACTTTCTATTATATGGTACAGTACTAGAGGCCCCGAAACATGTACCATATAATAGCAAGTTTATAACTTGTTGTAAATGAATGTATTGACTAGGCGGAACAGTTGCTCCTTTGTTATGTCGTTAGTATAAGACAAAAATCCCCGATTCTTGGATATCACGGGTAATCTCGAGAACCACTGGATGGATTTTGATGCGGTTTTCACCATTCTGTAAAGGATATCTCGAGGAAAGATTCTGTAGAAAATAATTTATGTGTGGTCAAAGGAAGCCAAGCAGTAACGATTTCAGTGAAAAAGGTCGAAAACAAACTTGGCGTCCGTGCGCTTCTTAAGCTTACGCTGGGCAAACCGTTAAAAATATCAATATACTATGAGCGTAAGAATTGGTCAGCATGAAAAGTTCTACAAAAAAGTCCGCGAGAGAATATCTCTATTTTCAATACATCGCCCACTATAAGTGTTTTTAGACTGGCTGGAAGGGGCACGTCCCCGCGCGCTCTGGTGAACGTGCGGCATTCCCCGCGTTGGACCTTGCTTTGCCCTTGGTTTGCACTTGCCCTTCGTGGGTAATTTGAAACAAGATAAGCAAGATAAGTATTATGCAGATAATTTTCTAACAAATCAAGAGTCGCTCGAAGCCTCCAGCCTTTCTAGCATTTTTCAGCATTTGTAGCATTTAAAATGATACAAAGTCTAGTCTTTTAGACTGGCTTTCACTTTTTTTATTCTAAAAACTATCCGCAAACTTACTCGTAACACTATCCGCATGGTAAAAAAGCAATTAGCTAATATGATGCCTTAAGGTAATATCGGACGGAAATTATTTATTTCTGTGGGAGTACAAATTGTTAGCCTATGATATAATTTCAGTGATATGCAAGTACCATCGGTCTTTGATGATAATAATAACAATAATAATAATATCGTATGGCCTCGGTGCCGAGTGCATGCTTTGTTATTTGCGCCCAGAGGGCAGCTTGTATGTCGAATTTTGTCGTTCCTTGGAGCGCTATGAATGTCAAGGAGGTTAGATATCTAAGCTCCTTGACCCTGTAGCGCTTTCTAGTAGAGAAAGGAGGAATTTTGTGTTGGCGGAAAATCCCGAGATTAATTTTGCCACTATGAACGCGGCCTACTGAATTCAAATGGGTTCTTTAACATGCCAACAACGTACGACATACGTGCCGTGATTTTTGTCGCCTTTCAAAAATCACTTACCACGGCCAGGAATGAATCTGCAAGCTTAGGGTTGGTATTCCGACACGATAACCACTCACCCACCGGACAACTATAATAATAATTACATAGGTTTAACATTCCATTTAACTTCTGTTATTTCGGAGATACTCGGGTGCCGAGATTTTGCTCTGGAGTGGTTCTTTATTGCAACAGCAAGTGTCTAAGCATTTAAGCACCTCCAATTGCCAACCAGCTGTGACAGGATTTGATTTGGGCACTGAAGCCGAAAGTCATGGCATGGCACAACCAGATAAAAAGAAGAGTAGGCCATGGTGTTTGGGATTAAGATCTTTTCCAGTAGATGTGCCTCAAAGAGGTACATGACTGATTTAAATGTAGGCTACAAGTATTTTTTTTTTAATATTTAAAAATAAGTTTCAGTTTTTTAGGGGTACCAAAGGTACATGTTATGTATACTTTTAATGTACAATAGATACGTTATTTAGGGGTTGCTGCGTGGTGCAGCGGTAAGATTCTCGCCTGCTGATCCCAAGATTGTGGGAACGAATCTAGGATGCAGTCAGTTAGCATTTACTCCCACCATAAAATTAAAAAAATATGGCAATGTGAAACTATCTCACTAATCAAAACTTAACTTACAACAATAAAACATGGCATACCACAGGGATCTGTGTTAGGGCCATATCTATTTCTACTGTATACAAATAACTTGCCTGATATTTTGGATAATGAATGTGTGAAGACTGTACTACACACAAACTATATTACCATTTTAATTAGAGGGGGAAATTACAGACACTTAAAAAAATACATACCGGTATGTAATGTATAAATTAGAAACATACTTAGAAGCTCACTATCTAAAGCCAAAGATTCATTATATTAATTTTAGGATGTACAGTATGTCAAAAACTTCCAGATATTAATCTTAAGTATTATACTCAACCGACATCAAAAAGACAGCACCGATGTACTAACCTTTTTTGGTATGACCATGGAAACAGATCTTAGTTAAAAAAATAAAAAACCAACACAATAAAAATACAATCTAAATTAAACAGTGCAATATTTGTATTAAATCAATTAAGACAGTAAGGTAACATTAATATCCTGTTATCAAGTTATTATGCTCTGTTTCACTCTCACCTGGTTTATGTATAAATCTGTATGGTAGTGGAACAAAGGAAGTTTAAAGCAATATTTTCATCCTTTAGCTTGCAACGGTGGGGGAGTGGATAGAGTGTCGGTCTACTAACCCCAAGATTGCAGGTTCGCTCCTGACCGTGGTAAGTGATTTTTGAAAGGCGGCAAAAATACGATACGCATGTCATACGATGTTGGCATGTCAAAGAACCCATTTGAGTTCAGTAGGCCGAGTTCATAATGGCAAAATTAATCTCGGGAGTTTCCGCCAACACAAAGTTCCTCTTTTCTCTACTAGAAAGCGCTACAATGTTCAAGGAGCTTAGATATCTAACCTCCTTGACTTTCATAGTCAAGGAACAACGAAATTCGACATGCAAGCTACCCTCTGGGTGTCAAATAACAAAGCTTGCACCCGGCATCCGAGGCCATACGATATTATTATTTATTTATCCTTTAGAAGACCCCGAAAGAGATGGACAGATACAGTCTGGTAGTGGATAGAGAAGAGGGAAAGAAAACCCGAAGATGTACTTAAACAAGTAGTTCCGTGAAGAACTATATAGCCTATTTTCATATATCCTACTTATGGTAATTGCCTCTATTAACATACAAATTGAGAGCGTGGTGGCGCAGCGGTCAAGCTGTTGCCTCTCACCAAGGTGGACCGGGTTCGATTCCCGGTCAATGAATGTGAGATTTTCGAAGTGAAATGCCATGTCCTGTGGTTCGGATTCCACGTAAAAAGGAAGTCCCGTGGCTCATGATCGCATGATTAACGGTCGCTTAAAACTAAAAAAATAATCACTTAAGGAATACAAGTAATTTGGCAGTACCTTTCAAGAAATAATTTAAAATACATTGTGAGACCTTTACGCGTAATTCAATTTTCATTCGGTCTCATGTGGAACTGTGTCCAAATACATTTCAGAGAAAGAACAACCAATATTTGGCGGCACCGTTTTATTAGTAGTGAAGAAAGGTGGACGTGACTGGGAAGGCGCGGGTCGGATATTGAGCCATAAATGCACTTAGCCCTAGCGATGTTTCGTGACAGAGAACGACGTTTGTAGAAGGACGGTCAGGATCGTTGAAACCCCTGGAGGCAGAAGAGTGAGAACCGGGATTTTGTAGGACAGAGGATACATTGTATACGCCCACAAGTGACCTACTTGCGAATTAATAATCTGACCCCTTTGGAAGTTACATTTCTGAAATTAACAGAATTTTAACCCCCACTTGCTGTATTTTATTTATGAAAAATGTGAAAGGATGAATTAATTCACTTCAAAACAGAGTGGGGGTAGCGCGTTTGAAACAGCCAATCGACGTTAAAGCGTAACCCACGCTAAACCTGCGCGCCAAATGTAAGGACAATGAAGGTAGATTGCGAACCGATATAAAAATTAATCCTACGATCGAATCGTGAAATTAATTAGGCCTACGAGACGTTGGGAATGTCATGAGCCTGGCTATATGAGTTATTTTGTCCTGAGGGGATTATTGTGGAAATTGAGTTTAAATTTCCCCTTCCTGTGCGTACTCCTGCTGTCAACACTTAAATAGGACTCTCAGAGTGGAGACATCAGTCAGTCTTGGGTACTTTGGCGGCGAAAGCGCGTGACGCTTTGCACTCTGAAATCGTGAAAATTTTACAAGTACGAAAGACAAACTATACCACGAATAGTGTGAGGTCACATGAGTGTATTCTGTGCGCAAAACCGAAGTCCGATCCGTGTGTGTAATAAGTTCGGTATAGTAGGGCTGGCCACAGTGCTAGAAATTAGAAAAGTTACTACGATATTAGATGCTACACAGGACGGTTGGATGAATTTAGTAATCCAGCAACGTTAGGGTCGTGTCATCCAGCGAGTTCGCGCATTGCGAACGTGTGATCCCTTGTACAGTTAAAGTGTAATAACTTGTAACTTTGTCTGTCCACCCACATCACGAAGTCCGTGTGAAGAAAGAAACCAGCATTCGCCAGATTAAGAAGATGGAGATGGTGCAGCCGTCCAGTTTGGCCATGGAGCTGAATATGGAGTGAGAAACCTCGGAGGGGCTCCGGAGATGACGGTGATATGGCGTTCAGGCGAATGCTAAGTACAGCACAAATTATACTTGTATAATTTAGACGGGGCTGCGCGTGAAATAACAAGGGATACAGGTTTTTTGTATATATTCATTAGTTGTCATGTATCAGTCGGTGCTGATTTTTTGTTGTTGTTCAACGTACTTGGTAAATGTGTGATGCGTGGCCATGGGTGTCATTTGGGTAATTTTGTGTGCGGAGAGTATCATATGGAGGGACTGGTCATCAGCCCTAGGTGTCTGTACATAATGTTAAAATAGAAGGGTAGTGGACGATATTTTCTGTGTTTAAACAAACCAGGAGTTTTGATGCTGTATGTGAAGCATATTTTTGTGTTTGTGAGTGGGGTCAGTTGGACCACCATATTAATGTAAAAGTAAAAGCACGTTTTAGCTGGATTTCATCTTAAAATGAAGGTTGGTGGTGTAAGGCAATGGTGACCCAACGTGTAGTTGATGGCGAGAGAGTTATGGGAGGCTGACTTTGTGTGTGTAATTTAGTGGAGGAAATAATGCCCACTGTGACGCTGGTAAGTAATGGAGGGTTTGCCCATTTGGTAAGTAATGGAGGTTTTGCCTATTTTATAAGTAGTGGAGGTGACAATTCCCACTGTGTGTGCTATGACCGTGATGCTGGGGAACGTCGGTCTGACGCCCTGTAGGCAGCGTGTCGTATGCTATGCGTCGGAACTCGAAGGAATGTTTCTTTGGGCCATGGTAAGCACATTATTTGTTTATGGCAGTCACCCCAGCTGTTGTTGGTAAGGAGCGGGGTAGGGTGCCGCCGCGTAGGGGTCACTCACCCGGCCGTCGGACCTTTCACTTTATCGTTTGAGGTTGTGGATTATTAGTTGAGGCTGGTTTGTTTAAACGTTTTTTTGTTCTGTTGATTTATGATTAAGGGATGTTTTGTTTATTTCTATGTAAGTGTCGATACTCTCGTTTATTGCTTTAATGACCCGTGTTACAAATGTTGATTTGTGTTTGAACCTGTTGAGGTTTTCCGCTTTGTGGATGTTCATTTTAATTTTCTCTGTTTCGCTCGGAAACGGCTTTGTTTACAGTCATTTAGAATAGGCACGTTTTGTTTTAGTGTTGATTAATTTCTTTCCTTGTCGTATCCCACTTGTTATTCGGCCAGTACCCGACACAGAATCAAGACCAGAGGCATGGGCCGAAGGAATTGATCTGGTACTGTACTTGGTCTTTGCCGCCAAACATTAGTGCTGAAATTAGATAAGTTGAGATAATTTTGAAGTGAGGTAAAATTTTGAAATGAGCTAACTTGGTGTAATTTTGAGATGTGTTAAATTTCTTTTTATTGAGTAAAATTTTGATATCGAGTTAGCATTTGATTACATTCTTTGAATTGTGTTAAGGTTAATAGTGTTCCACTATTTTTGGCCATTGAATTGAATTACGGGCAAGCTGAGATTTGGCCAGAGCATCGAGGATAGTTAGGTACAACACCGTGTGCTGCCGCTGTGGACATTTGACACAGTGAGAGAGGCTTGAAACATATGTATTTGTTGCATTTGCATTTTATTTGGTGATTTTGTTGTTTAGTGTAATTTCTAGGATGTTTGTTTTTGGGTTCTGATTTAGATTCAATGTGTTTTCAAGAATAAATTATTTGTTTTAATGTTCCCGTAGCATATGATTCATAGAATAAGTTCCCACGATCCATATCGAAATCCCTAGGATGTAATTAATGCTAGCCACCCGGACAGAGCACTCCGTGAGAAGGGAGTCTACAGCCTAGAAGACCTGCATTAAAGGGTACAATTGAGAAAATTAAAGCGACGTTCCTGAAGCGAGCACTTTGCCTTTCTAAATTTACGCCTTCCAGACTGGTTTACGAGATGACGAATGAAACAATGTTCCTTGAAGATCTACAATTGAAAATGCTGCTACCTTCCACGCTTGCTTATGAAGAAGCAGTACTTGAACACCAAGAAAAAACAAGATGTTCAGTAAAGAACATATAGCCTACTTTCTCCTAAATGCATGGGTATTGTTATAACTCTTTGTCCTTTTCAAGGAGTATAATTGAATGTTGGTTGGAGTAGCTTGTTGAAATACAACGTGTTATACAGATATTAAACATGAATATGAGGGGCTCTTTGCTACTGCTACCTCAGTACAAAATTTCATTCTATTCGGTTTCACCGTGTATGAATTGATATTGTTACGTGCCACCCCCCTAGTGGCACTTTTGTTAACTGGATTACGGTGGATTGAAGCACAACACAGGTTGTTCCTTTAAATGAAATAATGAACTTTATTGCGGCCAGAACATACACCACTCCTCAGCAAATACAAACAATTAGAACCTTACTCCAGTTTCCTCAAGTCTCTTCCTTGAGCGCTCTTGCCCCTTTCACTTGTCAACAAACCACAGAAGTTAAACCGTCTTAATGAGTCCGGTGGCCTTGACAGAAGCTACCTGCACCTGTTCCTCGTGTACACCAACCACAGTTACTTACGGTAATCCGCTACCCACTGTTTCGCTGTCCACAAGCTGGGGAAACAATGTCACTGGATTTCGTAACTCGCACGGCACTTCGTCACCACACTTCTGTCGCACTCGCTCAAAAACACACACCCACAGAAAAAAAAACTCGGTCCCCTCACTTTGAGGCTGCTTATATAGCAGGCTGGTGACTCAATGAATTCTAGAATCGTCCAGGACACACGGCTTCTAGAGGCTTCCTCCACTGGCTGAGTCACGAATATTCTGGACCATCCCTTTGTCCTAGTAGCCCTGTTGCATAAGGCGCACGCAATACACGAGGCAGGGCACAGCCCAGCCCTGGGGCAGTTGTGACTCATGCGGCGAGCGATGACACAAACTCACAGCCGTAGCACCACCCCCTTCCTAAAAAGGCTGATCGTCCCGATCAATCATTGGTCCGTCTGTGTCCCTCCGTAGGCTGCCAGGCGATCTCGATGCACGATCTTCATCTTCGCCCTCGGGCTCCGCTGGATCCTGTAGACGACATCGTTGATCCGTTTCACGACTCGGTACGAGCCCTCCCAGGACTTCTGCAGTTTGGGTGACAGGCCTTTCTTCCGTAATGGGTTGAAGAGCCAGACCAGGTCGTCCTCGTGGAATCCGCCGGCATCCGTCTGCTGGTCGTATCGGGTCTTCATTCGGTCGGTCTCGATCCGCAGTTTCCTCCTCGCGAACGCGTGCACATCCTCCAGTTGGTCGACCAGTTCTTGACAATACTGGCTTACCGGGATCGGATCATTCCCAGGTCGGCAGAAGGCAAGATGTCAGGTAGACGGAGCTCCCTCCCAAACATGGCCCGGGCTGTTGTGCACCCGGTGGCTTCATGCACGGCGGCGCGGTAGGCCAGGAGAAATAGTGGAAGATGTTTGTCCCAATCCCTCTGGTGCTCGCTGACGACTATTCGGAGATGGTTCTCGATGGTGCGTTTGAATCGCTCTACCATCCCGTCGGACTGAGGGTGTAGCGGCGTTGTCCTTGTCTTCCGGATTCCCAGCAGCTGGCATAGATTCTGGAACACCTGCGACTCGAAGTTCCTCCCTTGATCGGAGTGCAGCTCCAGGGGTACTCCGTACCGGCTGATGAATTCCTTCACCAGGGTCTCTGCGATCGTCGCGGCTTCTTGGTTAGGGAGCGCATACGCCTCCGGCCATTTGGTGAATTAATTGCTGACGACCAATATGTAGCGGTTCCCTGCCTCGCTTAACGGGAATGGCCCAGCGACATCGATGGCCACTCTCTCCATGGGGCCGCCCACGTTGTAGGTCTTCAGTGGACCCTGTTGTCTTCGTCCTGGGCCCTTGCTGGCTGCGCAATCGTGGCACCTCGCGCAGAGGTTCTCCACGTCAGTTCGGCATCCGATCCAGTAGAACCGCTCTCTCATTTTCTCCAGGGTCTTCTTTATCCCTAGGTGTCCACCAGATGATCCTCCATGGACTTCTTTCAGGACTTCCTCCGTCATAGCCTTTGGAACGACGACTTGTTCCCGAGATGTCTTCCCGTCGGTGCTCTCCCAGGTACGGCATATGAGGCCATCCCTCACAACCAGCGAGTCCCACTGCGCCCAGTAGGACTTAAACTTTGGGCTGCAGTCACTCACAATGTTCCACCCGAGTCTGGGGACACAGGCCCTCTTCCATTCGGCTATCAGTCCCAGGTCATCATCTTCTGCTTGTGCCCGCGTGAAAGAATCGCGGCTCCAGCTCCCTTGAAGTTCCACGGTAGTCCTTCGGCACTGTATCTCGGTGTTCTCCTCCCTTCGGGCACAGAAGGTGCAGTCTTCGGGGAACGGTCTTCGTGACAGGGCGTCGGCGTTAGAATGCAGTTGGCCTTTCCTGTGCTGAATCTCAAAGTTGTAATGTTGAAGCCACTCTAACCACCGCGCGAGTTGACCCTCGGGCTGCTTGAAGTTCAGGAGCCACCGCAGGGATGCATGGTCGGTCCTGATGAGAAATTCTTGCCCGTACAGGTACTTGTGGAAGTGTTCAATGGTCTTCACGATGGCGAGCAGCTCCTTCCTGGTGACGCAGTAGTTCCTTTCTGGCTTTGACAAGGCCTTCCTGAAGTAGGCCACTACTCTCTCCTCGTCGTCCACTATTTGCGACAGGATTCCCCCTATGCCAAAGTCGCTGGCATCGGTATCGACGATGAACCTTGTTCCAGGTCTGGGGTAGGCCAGAATAGGCGTGGTGCACAGAGCCTGCTTGAGTTGTTCGAAGGTACTGTGGCATTCTGCTGTCCACGTGACGAGTTGGTCCTTTTCAGTCAGTCGATTTAAAGGTTTGGCGATATCGGCGAATCCTCTCACGAAGCGACGGTAATAAGTGCAGAGTCCCAGGAAGCTTCGTAGTTGGGACTTGTCCTTCGGAACTGGCCACTTCCTCACAGCTGCGGTCTTCTCTGGGTCGGTGCGCACCCCTTCCTCGGAGACGATATGCCCAAGGTACTGGACCCGCTTCTGGAAGAGCTGACACTTCTTGGGGCTCAACTTCAGCTGGGCAGCCCGTAGCTTCAACAAGATCTCCTTCAGGTTGCTGTAGTGCTCCTCGAAGCTTCTCCCCAGAACGATGACGTCGTCTAGGTAGACAGGCAGGTCTTCCAGTGTAGTCCCCTCAGAATGGACTCCATTAGCCTTTCGAAGGTCGCAGGGGCGTTGCACAGACCAAATGGCATGACGGTGAACTGCCAGAGCCCGCTGCCCACAGAGAACGCAGTTTTCTCGCGGTCCGTAGGGTGGACCTCCACCTGCCAGTAGCCACTCTTCAAATCCAAGGTGGAGAACCATCTCGACCCTGATATGGTGTCCAGGGTGTCGTCGATCCGGGGTAGAGGGTAGCTGTCCTTCTTCGTGACGTCATTCACCCGCCTGTAATCCACGCAGAACCTGGTGGAACAGTCTTTCTTCTTCACTAGCACGACCGGAGAACTCCAAGGACTATGTGATGACTCGATCACCCCTTGCTCCTTCATCTCTTCTACCATCCTGTCGACTTCGGCTTGCTTGGCGAGCGGGACACGTCGGAATGGGGCCCTAATCGGTGCGCTGTCCCCAACGTCGATTCTGTGCTGAACCAAGCTTGTCCTGCCGAAGTCTTTGCTCCGCACTGAGAAGACGTCCTGGAATTCGCGTAGCAGGTCCTGAAGTCGGCGTGATTGTTCCTCGTCTAAATGGTCCTGGGATCCTTGGTACAGCTTCTGTAGTTCTTCTGGCAGTGTGCGTCTTCTTCGGTTGTCCGTCTGTCGTATCTGTGATGCGGAAATCCAGGTAACGGGTTCGCAGACTCCTAGGTTGGTGTCCCGGTGAACCGTAATGTCGTAGTCGTTCAGGTTGGACAGGCGGACGTACGGTCGAGACGTCGTGTTGATGAGAGTCTTGGCAACTAGCAATCCTTTTGTCTGGATGTCCTCATATTTTGGCTCGATGACAGCCGCCACTCCCTCAGCAGTTCCGTCGACAATTACGGCAGCGCTGACCTCCGTCCTGGCGGGAACGATGACGTATTCTCTCAGCCTTACTCGTCGTGCGGTGATGGACTCGTGCGCAGGTTGCAAAGCAAGTTCCTCACCTCCGAAGTTCAGAGTGTTGGTACTCAGATCCAAGATGATGTTGTTCTGGTCCAGGAAGTCCAGTCCGATGATCACTTCATTTGATACGTCAGCCACAAGCACTGGATGCTTTATCGCCCGTCGACCAATGACGAACTCCAGTGATGCTTCGCCATGTACCGGTGTGGTCTCTCCGGTCGCGGTTATTAGCTGGAGGTTCCTTTGTGTGGGTTGCACTCTCCACTTCGGGATCACGGTGGGACTGACGATGGTCCTCGATGCTCCCGTGTCGATTAGCATGGGCCAGCTCTCTCCGTTGACGACTCCGTCGACCATCAGGCTGCTATTGTCCCTCCGTAACTTCGTCACACGAACCTGGACTGCCGGGGCTTGACGACTGTCACAAGCCAATCTCTGCCCCCCAAGGCTGGCTGATACTTGCTTTCCTGGGCCGCGCGGTTTCCCTACGACTGACTGTCCCGACGGAAACCCTTGGCGGCGGCGATCACCGCAGTCCTTGCTCAGGTGGCCTCTCTTACGGCAGGTCCAGCAGGTGGGTAGTCCTCTTCCGGGCCGCCTCTCCAGATGTTCTTCGGCTACGTTTTTGTTGGTGGTACTGCGACTCTTGAAGTACCGGCCTAGCGCCTCCATCAGTTCATCGGCCAGGGGCTTGGTCTTGTCGGCTTTGGCTGGTTCGTCGACGTCCGGCTGACGCACCCGCGCGCGCATTCTAGATACCTGCTTTGCCGTCTCGAACTCAAGTGCGTGGCTCAGCGCATCTGCCAGGGTCTTATTGCGCGCGAGTCGCAGCGCCTGTTGAGTGTCCGTGTCCCGTAGCCCGTCGGTGAAGACCTGCGTCGGAATCTGTTCCAGAAAGTCGGCCGGCGCTGTTGGATAGGCGAGCCTTACGAGGCGTGCGATGTCCATCTCGAACTCCTGCAGGGTTTCCGCGTTCTTCTGTACCCGGGTCCGGAGCTGCATCTGGTGGGCCTGCTGAAGATGGCTATCTCCATATCGGGACTCCATATGGGCGATCAGTGAAGCGTAGTCCTGGGATCCAGTCGGGATGGCCTGAAGGACGTTAAGGGCGTCACCTCTCAGCGCTACAATGAGAGCTGTAGCCTTTTCTGTGTTGTTCCAGTTATTTATGGAACAGGCCGCCTCGAACTGACGTAAGTAGGTGCTCCACGGGACCTTTCCGTCGAAGTTTGGGGGCGTCACTCTGCTATGTCCCGTTCCTGATATACCAGGTGTAACGGTGGGTGGGCGTTGGCGCAGCTTGGCAACTTCCTCTCGTAGAGCGTTGAATTTCTCTTCCATCCCCGTCAGTGGGCGTTGGCGCAGCTCGGCAACTTCCTTTTGTAAGGCGTTGAATTTCTCCTCCACTCCCATCAGCGGGCGTTGGCACAGCTCGGCAACTTCCACTTGTAAGGCGTTGAACTTCTTTTCTACTGCTGTGACTTCCTCACGTAGGCCCTGGCAGACGGTGTTGACTTCCTGACGCAGACCCTGTTCCAATTTCTTTTGACTTTCCTGTAATTTCGTCAGCAGACACTCTTCCAGATTTTTCTGGCCATCCAGAAATTTGGCGGTTAGGTCCTCTGCTAGCTTAATCTGACCATCTTCTAATTTGGAAGTTAGGTCCTCGGCTAAACTTTTCTGGCTGTCTTCCATCTTCTTCAGGTCCTCCGCTAACTTATTTTGACCGTCTTCTATCTTCTTCTGGCCGTCTTCTAGCTTCTTCTGGCCGTCTTCTAATTTGGCAGTTAGGTCCTTGGTTAAATTATTCTGGCTGTCTTCTAATTTGGCAGTTAGGTCCTTGGTTAAATTCTTCTGGCCGTCCTCCATCTTGGTTTCCATGCCATTTAACTTTTCTAGCAATGCTGCCAATTGTGCCTCCATTTTAGTTGTTTGTCTTGTAAAGGGCATGCACTCACAGGAAAAAACTCGGTCCCCTCACTTTGAGGCTGCTTATATAGCAGGATGGTGACTCAATGAATTCTAGAATCGTCCAGGACACACGGCTTCTAGAGGCTTCCTCCACTGGATGAGTCACGAATATTCTGGACCATCCCTTTGTCCTAGTAGCCCTGTTGCATAAGGCGCACGCAATACACGAGGCAGGGCACAGCCCAGCCCTGGGGCAGTTGTGACTCATGCGGCGAGCGATGACACAAACTCACAGCCGTAACAATATGGTGAATCGATTTGCACACATACATGGCCGCCATATGCAAACTATTGGACTGATGACCTTGTAGCTTGGTTAAAGAACGCCTCTCACATAAAGGTATGACGTTGCAAAAATTGGTAGAGATCAGATGATAAGGTTAGTCGTAATTTGTTTAATCTTCTAACATCTAGGTTGCCGCCATTACGTTTCCGTCAAGATGGCGACGATATAAAACATGACACTGAGTTGCCTTTTGCAAGTGCTACCTCTGTACCGAATTTCGTTCAATTCGGTTTCACCGTGTTTGAATTGATAGGGGGAAACGATTTGGACACATACATGGACGCTATCTGCAAACTATTGGTCTGATGACCTTGTCGTTTGGTCAAAAGATGCTTCCCACATATAGGAATGTTGTTGCAAAATTTAGTAGAGATCAGATGATTAGGTTGGTCGTAATTTGATTTAAGCTTTTAACATTTGGGTGGCCGCCATTACGTTTTCGTCAAGATGGCGGCGATATAGACCATGACACTGAGGTGCCCTTTGCTAGTGCTACCTCTGTACCAAATTTCGTTCAATTCGGATTCACCGTGTTCGAATTGATACGGGGGACAGACATTGAGAGTACACACAAACACACACGCACACACACACACACACACACAATTTTTCGCCCTGTGTTGATCTCATAAGTCTACTTTCATTTTTTGCAGAAATCGAAAGTAGGCTAAAAACGAGACATCTGGGCCGATTTCAACAGTAGTCTACATATGCTATGACTAGGAAGGATTGGAAGGACGCGAATTACCATCTGAGACATCTCGTCACAAGGCTTGCGGTGCATGGTTTCCGCCATAAGTTATGCCGGACAGAGAGATTCCATGACCCATGCGCGACCTGTATATGTCGTCTCTGTAGAGAGTTATGTGACAGATCATGTCGTTACATGTACAGAAAGATATGTATCATTGATCAAGTTTTGTTGTGATTAGTGTTTATGTTAATTTGTATGGCAATTTTTTCTGCAATAAACATATTATTAAAATTAAAAATTAAATAAATAAATAAGAAAACCAAACATACAATTTTTCATTTCCTAGATATTGAGAACCGTCTAAATATTTCGGATATTCACCATGTACTATTGTGTAGGTGTATTATTCAATCTTCAATCGCATGATTACGACACAAGAAATAAATATAGGTTTTAAAATTTCACACAGACGCCATCTTTTGGTTATGAAAATGATTGAAATGAATTAGATGCCAGTAGATTAAAATTTATGTAAGCATATACCGAACCAAGTTTCACTGCGCTCGGATGCTTAAATCGCAAGAAACGTCCATTTGAATATTTAAATTTCGCGTCGCTGCCATGCTGGATTTGTGCTCACCAGGTTATTGAATGTTTCATAGGTGAACTTATGTTAATAGCCTCTATCAACACACATCATGTCAGTTTGATTGCTGTCATCGATTAATAGATATTGAGAACCGCCTATATATTTAGGATGGTCGCCATGTTGGATTTTAATATATTGAACCCATATGCTATAGGGTCCAAGGTGTGCGAATCCATGCATTTGAGGAAGAAATCAAAGAAACGTACAGTTTCTAATGTAACTTTAAGAAAGATCAAGCTAGGAGGCCAGTATAAGGTTGTGCAACTAACGAGGACCAGGTGTTCAAGAGGATGATATCACCCCTCTTGACATTCTGAAGGGAGCGAGTCACGAGTATTAATAACCGAGTGGAAATTTCCCAGGATTAAACTAGGAAGCCTGAATCGGAAATCAAGCTTACGTTGCTGGAAAATGACAACACCGCTTATGCGCCAGAAGAGGAATAATTAAATTTAACCCGTTTACAAGTATAATAATGAGTAAACAAGTACAGTACAGTGAATCATTTTTAATGAGAGATTTTTCAGTAAAGAGAAACCATTTAATAATTGCGCAGAAAAAAACTGCTAACGTAAGACGACGTCATTGGGGAAGTACCACGGCCTGTGTGGTGGGGAGAAAGCAAAAGAAATGCAACACCCACACAATTGAGGACGAGAAATTAATTAATATCTCCGAATTGCACGATCGATTCTTAGGTGCAATGAGATTATGTGACATTGAGAAGACGAGCTTTCGGAAGGTATAATTTTTATATTTGTGGCACCATTATTTTAGAAGTTGACCACAGAAAAGGCTAGAGTCTTATTTTTTTGTAATAAAATAGTATAAAGCTTCGGGCTTTACCAAGCGAATCATGCAGTTTCAAACGTCCTGAGGGCACGTCACTGTGCTCCATCACGCATCACGCATCACGCAGTACAAGTCCGTCCAGGGGGACGTGACGCTGGATCATCAGCACATCAGTATTCAGACAGCCTTGTAGGGCGTAACTCTGCGTCACATCGAAAACAGCTACCAGTACTCCTTGAGGGGAGAAACGCTGTGTTACACCGCAGAAGTAATAACCGATAGCCATAGGCATCGCAGTATTAACGACTTGCTTGCCTCCATAAGGAGTGGTCAAGAAGAAATTTAAAGTATCGCCGTATTGAAATATTAGGAAAATCCTAATTATAGGATTTAGGCCCGACTGTATACAAGTTATAGTGAAAGTTCGTAAGATATAGTCAGAGCAGGCTGCGAACGTCGGACTTAAAGGCGATAGGTCGTTAAATAGACGGACGAATAGATCATAACGTACGGAAGTACCGTACCAGAAAGATAAACTGTCATCTAAATTAAAGAACCCAAAAAGGGAAGAACAGAATAAGGTTCGGAACGTATATCAGAAACGTAGGAGTGCTAAAACAGTTCCAATAGAGAAGATAGGAGACTATAACATTATCTCCAGAAAGCAGGCGAACTATTCTAAAAATACTAGAATCGAGAAGTACTAGCTGCTATAGACTAAATCTATAGGTCTTTGAGGAGACCTCGATCCAAATAGACTTTCGTTAGGATCGATAGACAGATCTACAAAGAAGCCGTGTAAGCTAGATAAATAGCCGGTCATCCAGGATAGGAGTAGCAGAATTTGGACTCCAGGGAACAGTAGATGTTTCGAGACTTTCGCATTCTGCAGGATAGGAAGCCGACATCGAATAAATTTCACCCTTGGAAACGGGAATTTAAGAAGATCACGTGTGATAGGCTCAGAAATACGGCCTAGTGATCGAGAATTGTGAAGTGTAAAATAATCAAGATTGTGTGTTAAATTAATATTTTTAGTGTTTATTATGTGTTCAAAAGGGACACATCAGTGTATAAAAGGGTCGTCAATGTTAAGTGTTTTAAATATATGTCAAAAAGTGTTTATACATAAGATGAATTCCTTTAATATGGAGTAAAAGTTCAAAGTGGGCCCAAAAATGAAGCACCACACAAGAATAAAGATCATGGGATGATCTTAATAACATGTAAGTACTGAATTTCATTCTATTTTGGTGTCAGAAATTGGTTGTGTACAAATCCACCGGAGTTTTTGAGTAAAAGGGATGTGTGTTAATAAATAAATACTGAATAAGCAAGAACGCGGTCTGAACAATAATATAAAAATTGAGAAATTATAAATGATTATGTAAAGAATAAATCCCGTAGAGGAAATAAGTGAATAAAGGGTTAATGTATTTAACAAATGTCATAAGAGCAAGCGAAATATCACTAATTATCATGAAAGATATTCAAATAAAGTAAAGTTGAGATATGAAAGAAATAGCTTTTGAGCTTGTGTAAAGAATAAAGATAATAATAATAATTAAATATGGAAATATTAAATAAAGATCAAATAAATTGATATGAACATAAGAGCGTTAAGCCTTAATGTATGTGTAAGATTTGATGTTTAATGAATGTTTTAAAAGGGAGCGATTTATCGGCAATGAAAAGATTAATATGAGAATAAATATAATATGAATTGTTACTAATGAGATTTATCAGTTCTTGGGAAGACAATTCGGCTTAAAATAATGCATAGCGCAAAAAGAGCGCAAATAATATTTAAAATGTCACGCTAGGAACGCGTAGTGGTTAAAATACTTGGTAAATTACTTATGGAGGGTAGTTGATTGCAGTGAATTGATAATATTGTATAAGTCCTCTATTTGTGACATAGTATCACGAGGCATTGTGTATGTATAAAAAAGGGAGCTAATATATGGTATTATTGAGCGTATGTCATATGGGCCACGGCCGACTTTAAATCGCAATTTGTATAAGTCCTCTGTAAGGGAATGGTTCCCGAGGCACGTGAAGAGATTCGAACGCAGAATCGTCTTATAATAGAAGCCCCTTAATTCTTCGTCGTCGTATGTGTATTAATCTTCCCAATCAATGAGGACCCTCTCATAATTAATAAATGCCAAGGTTACGAAAGTGGTCTTTGAACCAAAGAATAGTTGTTTGAATGAATACGGTACAGTAAAAGCCCGGTCTCTCCCCAGAACTGAATATAATGTGGAGGTTTGTTTTGAAAGCCTTAGACAAGGAGTCGCCGTCACCCCTCGTGTCATAAATCGCGCCCGAGTAGAAGGGTCTAGCTCTCTTAAAGCGAGAGGGACCAGAAACCGTCTCGTAAGATGTTGTAAAGAGAAATGAATACACCAGGAGTGTTTAAAGTTGTTAACGACCCGGGCGTTGAACCGAGGTCCTTGTAGATTGATATTTTCGTTTGCTTGTTCAGATCGTAGTTTCTTATATGATAATGGTCTTATAAGACATAAGAGATAAATAACAATCCCTATGGTAATGATGTATGGACGTAGGATTCCACGAGTTGATTGAAGGCAACTGAGTTTCGGGAGTAACTATAGTTTTTTGACAGTGTCAAGTATCTTCACGCTCTGGAGTACACAATGGATTTCCTGATTACCTTAATATATTTGTGAAATAAAGAGAGATGATAACAACTGAATGTGTGGACATGCCCAAAATATTGAGTTAGATAATTAACATAGATTTTAAATATAATTATATATTTGTTTTTGAGAAATAAGAAAATATAAAGGATAGTGTTTGAGGTGTACAAGAATGACACCATTATTATGAAAAATGCATGGAGCCAGAAGAGCTCGGAGTTATATAAAACTTAATGTTAATGCTTTATGGAAGTAAGACTAAGTAGGAATTGTTGGTTTATGTGGAAACCACATGTTTTAAATACAATATTTGTTTTATTATATTTGTGATTCCTTGTTCATTTGGAACAAGTAGATGATTATGGGTCAGTAATTAAATTGTTAAAGTGTTTGTAGCGCCATTAATTTTATTAATTAAATGAGTTTAAATAGGAGTTGATTTTGTTGTTATTTTTGCAAGTGTAATCCTCTAATTAATCCAAAATATGTGAGTCACAGAGTGGGGGAACTTACCGCTGCCCCGAAAATTCCGAATTGAGCTACGCTGGCATACGGTGATTGGCATATTTCTTGCTAAAAGGGCACATGGGGGTCGTATAAGTAATGTGCTGGATTAATAACTAGAGGAACACTTAAGACGGTCATTTCATGTAAATTAAAGTAATGATAGGTGTAGCTACAACGTAAAATATTAACTGACCGCATGGGTCCCTAGAAACTCATACCGAGCAGCCCTGTGAATTATATAATAAACCCCCTAGCAAATCTAAGATTTTAGCGTTTTCCAACGTGGGGCCTGTATGATTTTATCATACACCTAATCATCTAAGAGTTTGGCGCCCAGTACGCAGGGCTGAGTTTTCCTAGGGAAAACCCGAGTTTTCTCGAAAAATCAAAATTTTCATTTTTTGAAAAAAAAAATGGTTTTTCGAAATTTTGAATTTTAAATACTTCCATAAAAGTTTATGAAATTGAATAAAAGGATCAAAAGGGTACGTTGTAAGTGAATACCCGTACCAAAGTAAGATTTTGAAGAAATTGGGACACACTGATTCGGAGTATCATCTCTCAAACATGTACTAGTGTGGTGGCATTAGTGGCCCACTGTATTTTAATATGATGTTGTTAAGTGAAGAGAGGCGGAGGCTCTCTGAGAATGTAAGGGCCGAGAGCCCAGATAAAGGTAAAACTACAGGTGAGAAAGAGTACCCAAGTAAAGAAATTATAAATGTTTCTGTAGAAAGCATGCGTGCACCTGGATACATAGTTACACGAAGAGAAGGTAACATGTCTGCAGACAAAAGGGTAAATGTTGAGCCTTCAGAGCTCGGAAAGGAAAAAGAAAATTGTAAACCAATTCCAAGGGAGAATGTCATTAATACAGATAATGATAATGAGGAAGGTAATTCAAAGTCTCACGTAGTAATGCCGGTTCAGGTAGGCTCAGAAAACGAAGGGGAAAAGAGCGATAGTACTGACATTCAGGATCAGGAAAAGGTAGAAATGGCGGAATGGGATGAAATAAAAAAAATCTTGGATATAATTGTAGAAATACGAGACGAGCATTATAGGATGAAGAATGAACTTTGGAACTTAAAAGGTCATGAATTAAGAATAAAAGAAGGAATTGAGGAACAAAGAGATAGGATCTCTGGAAAAATGGAGGAAATAGACAAACTTCGTAAGAGGGCGAGTAAAAATTGGTATACGATACCTAAACAGGAATTAGAGGAATTGTACAAAGAAATTCCCAATGTTAAATGGTCGTTAAGAGAAACGAAGAGGGAATTTGCGAAACGTATGGAGAATGAAAAATAAAATTAGCTCCGTGGGAACAGATAGCTAAATTTGTTGATGAAGTAAGTGGAATAGGGGATAAATTATGGAAAATGAGAGATGCATGGGATGAGATATGGTGGAAGATCCCTTACAAAGAGCGCGACCGAAAAAAGTATGTTGAGGAACAGAAAGATTATACGGCAGAGGAAAAGAGTAAGATGTACTGGTTCAGTTTGGGTATGTATGATGAACGAGGGATAATCAGCGTTCAGGAGTTAGCTGAAGTAAGACAGGTCAAAATTCCAGAATATCAAGAAATGTTAGAGGCTGCTCAGAAGAGATATGAGGAATACATGTTGGAGCAAAATCGTCAGGCAAATGAAATAGTTGCCCAAGCTGAAAAACAAGCTGAAATTAAAGAAGAAAAAGAAGTAACGGTGCCAGAACAGCCCAAAGTTGAGATTAGAGAAGTCGAACAAGAAGAAGAAATTATAATGATTCCAGTGGAAACTAAGGAAACTTTGGAGATCCTTCCAGAGAAACCAATGGAAACTCAGGAAGAAATCGTAACTCCAGAACAGGAGGAGAGCCAAAATGAAAATGAGCTCCAAACGGAAGAGACACATTTTGAGGAAAAGGTTGAGCTGGAAGAGCAAGATATAATCTCGGAACAGGAGATAACAAAGGAATTGATAGTTGAAGAAACGGAAATAATAATTCCAGAAGAAATAGAGAAATTAAATGAAATAAATATAGAAAATATCAACGAAGCACCGATGGAAACAGAGGTTCAAGATTTCACAGAAAGGGAAAAGGAAACCTTCGAAGAAATGCAGGACCAGGAAAATAAAAGGGCATTAAAGGAAGAAGAGGAAAAATTGAAAGCCCAGATCCTCGAATTAATGATTAAATGTCAAGATTGCCAAAGAAAGACTAGAGAAATGGAGAAAGATGCTAATAAGAGCCAAGAAACCCTAAAAGAAAAAGATGAGATTGTTGGGAGCAATGAACAAATGAGAGGAGACATCTCTGAGAAAAATCAAGACAGAGGAAAACCGCCATTAGTAGTTGGTGTACCAGGAAAGGGATACCCCATGGGAACAATGAAAGGAGGTGGAATAACATACGATGCCTTGGAGAAAGAGGATGCTCAGGCATATTTCAGCTGGAAGCTCCGGAAAAAGAAAGGGATTGAAAGAAAGGAAAAATGGAAGAGGGGAGATAGAAGAAGAGCACGTTTATGGACAAGGATGAAAGGAAGACGGAGATGGTTCATAAAGCAAAAGAGATACAGAGTGTGGAAGAGAAGGAATAAAACTTATATAGAAATAAGAAAACGAGAGAATATGAAATATGAGAAAAGAAGAGTAAAGGATGAAGAGAGTCAGGAAGATGCTGAGGTCATAAAGAAAATAGAGCATTATATGAGAGCTATAGAAAGATGTGAAGGGAATGAAGAAAGAACGATACATTGTTTAAAACAATTGTATAACTTACCAATAAACGTTCAACATCTGGAATTGGCAAGGTTGTAAATGGTATGAGAAAAAGAAACGGTTTGGTAGGAGATGTATCACGAGCCTTGATAAAACTTTGGAAGGAAATGGTAATGGAAGACCAAAGTGATGAAGAAGAAGGCGAAAGTGAAGAAACGGAAAGAGATACTATGGAAATAGAAGAGAATGAAATTGACGAAGAATTCGAAGGTGAAGAGAAAGAAGTCGAGGAAATAGATGAGAATGAGAGTGAAGAAGAAGAAGAAGAACAAGAGATAATAGGATACGAAAGTATGGAATTGATAAACTCCATCATTTATTATCAGAAAGCCATTGAAAGGTGTATGGGAAATGAAAATGTTTTGTTGCATTGTTTAAGCATATTAAAACATTTACCCATAACTGTTAGACAGTTAATAGAAACAAATGTGGTAGAGACGGTTGAAAGTATTCACGAACAAGGAGGGGATGTGAATATCCGAGCGCAAGAATTGCTTATAAAATGGGAAAATGAAATGATAGAAGATTTAAGAGCAGGAGAAGAAGAAGTTATGGAAATGGAAGATATGCTCGAGGAAGACCCGGAAGAAGAAGAAGAAGAAGAGAATGAAGAAGAAGAACAAGGAGAAATGATAGTAACGGGAGACGTAAGATGGAGACATAAAGGATAAGAAGAGATTTATCCCAGTGGAACAAACGGGTAAAGCTATTTGCAACCGTCAAAGAATAAGAGAAATAAGTATAATATTTGTTGAAATACCATCTCAAAGAGAGATGAGGAAGGGGGAAGAGAACCAGAAAGAGTCAGGTGAGATCAGACTGAGCTCTTAAAAATCGAATGAAGTGTAACAGACTTGAAGTCTGAGAACTGTAATGAATTAAGTTACGGGTAAAGCTAATTGCACCCGCAAGATAATTAACAGAAAGTCATTAAGTTGAAATATATAAGGAATAGAGAACAGACCGACTTGAAGTCTGTCTTGAGAAAAGAAGAAAAGGAACCAACTGTTGACTCGAGTTTGGAGAAGTGCACGCCAGACGAGGGTAGAGAGTTGTAAATACCGAACGTGACAAGAAATTTATGAGCCTGAAGTGGAGACGTCCACTAGGGAAATAAATGAATGAATGGGAACTTTTGAAGACCCAACCTAAACACAGACCAGAGAGGAAAGGAACTTTAAAGAAGTAATTGATTTTTTTGTAAAAAAAAATTTTTGTAATAAAGGAGAAAGAAAGGGTAAAGATACAGCATACCCAACCTACACAATTAGTGGAAGGAACTTTAAGGAAATAAAACAACAGTAAATACGGATGACGTTATGATGGATTCGATGAAATAAGAATACAAAATTAATTAAAATAAATTTCCTCAAAAAAAATTTTCGAAAATTTATTTATCCTAAGGAAGGGTGAGATGAACCCATATGCTATAGGGTCCAAGGTGTGCGAATCCATGCATTTGAGGAAGAAATCAAAGAAACGTACAGTTTCTAATGTAACTTTAAGAAAGATCAAGCTAGGAGGCCAGTATAAGGTTGTGCAACTAACGAGGACCAGGTGTTCAAGAGGATGATATCACCCCTCTTGACATTCTGAAGGGAGCGAGTCACGAGTATTAATAACCGAGTGGAAATTTCCCAGGATTAAACAAGGAAGCCTGATTCGGAAATCAAGCTTACGTTGCTGGAAAATGACAACACCGCTTATGCGCCAGAAGAGGAATAATTAAATTTAACCCGTTTACAAGTATAATAATGAGTAAACAAGTACAGTACAGTGAATCATTTTTAATGAGAGATTTTTCAGTAAAGAGAAACCATTTAATAATTGCGCAGAAAAAAACTGCTAACGTAAGACGACGTCATTGGGGAAGTACCACGGCCTGTGTGGTGGGGAGAAAGCAAAAGAAATGCAACACCCACACAATTGAGGACGAGAAATTAATTAATATCTCCGAATTGCACGATCGATTCTTAGGTGCAATGAGATTATGTGACATTGAGAAGACGAGCTTTCGGAAGGTATAATTTTTATATTTGTGGCACCATTATTTTAGAAGTTGACCACAGAAAAGGCTACAGTCTTATTTTTTTGTAATAAAATAGTATAAAGCTTCGGGCTTTACCAAGCCAATCATGCAGTTTCAAACGGCCTGAGGGCACGTCACTGTGCTCCATCACGCATCACGCAGTACAAGTCCGTCCAGGGGGACGTGACGCTGGATCATCAGCACATCAGTATTCAGACAGCCTTGTAGGGCGTAACTCTGCGTCACATCGAAAACAGCTACCAGTACTCCTTGAGGGGAGAAACGCTGTGTTACACCGCAGAAGTAATAACCGATAGCCATAGGCATCGCAGTATTAACGACTTGCTTGCCTCCATAAGGAGTGGTCAAGAAGAAATTTAAAGTATTGCCGTATTGAAATATTAGGAAAATCCTAATTATAGGATTTAGGCCCGACTGTATACAAGTTATAGTGAAAGTTCGTAAGATATAGTCAGAGCAGGCTGCGAACGTCGGACTTAAAGGCGATAGGTCGTTAAATAGACGGACGAATAGATCATAACGTACGGAAGTACCGTACCAGAAAGATAAACTGTCATCTAAATTAAAGAACCCAAAAAGGGAAGAACAGAATAAGGTTCGGAACGTATATCAGAAACGTAGGAGTGCTAAAACAGTTCCAATAGAGAAGATAGGAGACTATAACATTATCTCCAGAAAGCAGGCGAACTATTCTAAAAATACTAGAATCGAGAAGTACTAGCTGCTATAGACTAAATCTATAGGTCTTTGAGGAGACCTCGATCCAAATAGACTTTCGTTAGGATCGATAGACAGATCTACAAAGAAGCCGTGTAAGCTAGATAAATAGCCGGTCATCCAGGATAGGAGTAGCAGAATTTGGACTCCAGGGAACAGTAGATGTTTCGAGACTTTCGCATTCTGCAGGATAGGAAGCCGACATCGAATAAATTTCACCCTTGGAAACGGGAATTTAAGAAGATCACGTGTGATAGGCTCAGAAATACGGCCTAGTGATCGAGAATTGTGAAGTGTAAAATAATCAAGATTGTGTGTTAAATTAATATTTTTAGTGTTTATTATGTGTTCAAAAGGGACACATCAGTGTATAAAAAGGTCGTCAATGTTAAGTGTTTTAAATATATGTCAAAAAGTGTTTATACATAAGATGAATTCCTTTAATATGGAGTAAAAGTTCAAAGTGGGCCCAAAAATGAAGCACCACACAAGAATAAAGATCATGGGATGATCTTAATAACATGTAAGTACTGAATTTCATTCTATTTTGGTGTCAGAAATTGGTTGTGTACAAATCCACCGGAGTTTTTGAGTAAAAGGGATGTGTGTTAATAAATAAATACTGAATAAGCAAGAACGCGGTCTGAACAATAATATAAAAATTGAGAAATTATAAATGATTATGTAAAGAATAAATCCCGTAGAGGAAATAAGTGAATAAAGGGTTAATGTATTTAACAAATGTCATAAGAGCAAGCGAAATATCACTAATTATCATGAAAGATATTCAAATAAAGTAAAGTTGAGATATGAAAGAAATAGCTTTTGAGCTTGTGTAAAGAATAAAGATAATAATAATAATTAAATATGGAAATATTAAATAAAGATCAAATAAATTGATATGAACATAAGAGCGTTAAGCCTTAATGTATGTGTAAGATTTGATGTTTAATGAATGTTTTAAAAGGGAGCGATTTATCGGCAATGAAAAGATTAATATGAGAATAAATATAATATGAATTGTTACTAATGAGATTTATCAGTTCTTGGGAAGACAATTCGGCTTAAAATAATGCATAGCGCAAAAAGAGCGCAAATAATATTTAAAATGTCACGCTAGGAACGCGTAGTGGTTAAAATACTTGGTAAATTACTTATGGAGGGTAGTTGATTGCAGTGAATTGATAATATTGTATAAGTCCTCTATTTGTGACATAGTATCACGAGGCATTGTGTATGTATAAAAAAGGGAGCTAATATATGGTATTATTGAGCGTATGTCATATGGGCCACGGCCGACTTTAAATCGCAATTTGTATAAGTCCTCTGTAAGGGAATGGTTCCCGAGGCACGTGAAGAGATTCGAACGCAGAATCGTCTTATAATAGAAGCCCCTTAATTCTTCGTCGTCGTATGTGTATTAATCTTCCCAATCAATGAGGACCCTCTCATAATTAATAAATGCCAAGGTTACGAAAGTGGTCTTTGAACCAAAGAATAGTTGTTTGAATGAATACGGTACAGTAAAAGCCCGGTCTCTCCCCAGAACGGAATATAATGTGGAGGTTTGTTTTGAAAGCCTTAGACAAGGAGTCGCCGTCACCCCTCGTGTCATAAATCGCGCCCGAGTAGAAGGGTCTAGCTCTCTTAAAGCGAGAGGGACCAGAAACCGTCTCGTAAGATGTTGTAAAGAGAAATGAATACACCAGGAGTGTTTAAAGTTGTTAACGACCCGGGCGTTGAACCGAGGTCCTTGTAGATTGATATTTTCGTTTGCTTGTTCAGATCGTAGTTTCTTATATGATAATGGTCTTATAAGACATAAGAGATAAATAACAATCCCTATGGTAATGATGTATGGACGTAGGATTCCACGAGTTGATTGAAGGCAACTGAGTTTCGGGAGTAACTATAGTTTTTTGACAGTGTCAAGTATCTTCACGCTCTGGAGTACACAATGGATTTCCTGATTACCTTAATATATTTGTGAAATAAAGAGAGATGATAACAACTGAATGTGTGGACATGCCCAAAATATTGAGTTAGATAATTAACATAGATTTTAAATATAATTATATATTTGTTTTTGAGAAATAAGAAAATATAAAGGATAGTGTTTGAGGTGTACAAGAATGACACCATTATTATGAAAAATGCATGGAGCCAGAAGAGCTCGGAGTTATATAAAACTTAATGTTAATGCTTTATGGAAGTAAGACTAAGTAGGAATTGTTGGTTTATGTGGAAACCACATGTTTTAAATACAATATTTGTTTTATTATATTTGTGATTCCTTGTTCATTTGGAACAAGTAGATGATTATGGGTCAGTAATTAAATTGTTAAAGTGTTTGTAGCGCCATTAATTTTATTAATTAAATGAGTTTAAATAGGAGTTGATTTTGTTGTTATTTTTGCAAGTGTAATCCTCTAATTAATCCAAAATATGTGAGTCACAGAGTGGGGGAGCTTACCGCTGCCCCGAAAATTCCGAATTGAGCTACGCTGGCATACTGTGATTGGCATATTTCTTGCTAAAAGGGCACAATATGTAGGCCATAACGTTATGTTCAAACGTTGATATCGATCGCATGACTAGGACACAAGAAATAAAAACTTAATTTTACAATTTCGCACAGCCGCCATCTTGAGGTTTTGTATACAATTAAACATAATTGGATGCCCGTGCATTGCAATTTGTATAGTCATTTGCTGTAGCAAGTTTCACTGCGTTCGGATGGTTAAATCGTGTTTCAACTTCGCTTGGCCGCCATGTTCGTTTTGTAGTTAACAGGTTTTGGAAAGTCACATAGGTGAACGTATAGTAGTGCCCTCTATCACCGTACAACATTTCAGAGTGATATAAGTAATAGTTTCGGAGATATAGAATGCCGCTGAAATATTTCGCAAGGACGCCATGTTGGATTGGTGAGACGTACTAAAATTTTAAGGGCACGGTCGGAGTTGGCCGAAATAGTACTATGAACTTACAGAGTTTCATTGAAATCGCTCCAGCCGTTCAGAAGTTATTAAGGGGGTGGGGCACACACACGGACAAAAGGTGATCTCATAAGCCTTTTTCTTCATAAATAAAAATAGGCTAAAAAGGAGAGGAGTGGTGGATAGACAGGCAACGATGGTGGTCTTGAATTCCCAAACTGACCCAGGATGCTGGAAACGGGAAATGAAGATGATGAAAGAAAAGATTGGCTTACACCCTCTACCATCTTGTAGGGACTATTTAAAAAAATCAGAATAATGACATTAGGGTACCTTCATTGTACTTAATAGTTCTAACTTGTTGCCCCCAACTCTTACAAAATGTCAAAACCATTTCCACATATTTTTTTAAGTGCTCACAGACAAGGCAATGCACACGCTCTGTCTGAAAAGTTCGGTGAATGGGTCTATATTACGAACGGATTGTTGGCTTACCTGAAACAGCCGTTACTGTCCTTCGAAGTAATCCCCGTGGATAAATGCACTTCTCAGAACGACTGAACAAGCCCTGGAAACTCCTGGCATAGTCTTCTTTAGGAATATGCATTTATGCAACCTGCCCTGCACACCTGATTGACGGGTAGCAGTGAGAAGGGTGAATTTATGCAACCTACGTGCACACCTGTTCGACGGGTGGCACTGAGAAGGGTGAATGTTCCGTGGAATGGAATGGTCCTAAAAACCATCGTCACGGGTGACGAGACCTGGTGCCTGAGGTACGACCTCGACGGCAAGCGTCAAAGTATGGAGTGGCGGGGTCCAGAGTCGCCGAAAAGCCTTGAAGGGCCAGAGGTTTTCGGTCATTTGGGACATTCAACGTAATGTGACGACCTAACTGAAGGCTATCCCTCAGGAAGACCATGCCAGGACTTGTACAGCCGTTCTAAGAAGTGCATAACCATCCACCGGGATTACTTCGAAGGATAGTAACGGCTGTTATCAGGTAAGCCAACAATCCGTTCGTAATACAGACCCATTCACCAAACTTTTCAGACAGAGAGTGTATTCCGTGAGACAATGTGCACGGAGATATCATGAGTGTGAGATACCTTGTTAGAGATCATCTTCAGAACAATATTCCGGCACCCTGGCGGCTCTAACACCGCGGTAGTTAAAAGGGACGTAACATTGATAATAACTTAATAATATTATTCTTTTTTTATCATTTTAAATGATCTTGTCGACTTCGTCGTTACGCTGGGGTCTGGCGTTACGGTACGGTGACGGGACGATATGTACCTAGATGCACTGAGGTGTGTGACGTCATGGTACCGCTTGGTGCATGTGTTCCCCGACAATCTCTACTTCGTTAGTATAAGACAAAAATCCCCGATTCTTGGATGTCACGGGTAATCTCGATAACCACTGGATGGATTTTGATGCTGTTTTCACCATTCTGTAAAGGATATCTCGAGGAAAGATTCTGTAGAAGATAATTTATGTATGATCAAAGGAATCCAAGCAGTAACGATTTCAGTGAAAAAGTCGAAAACAAACTTGGCGTCCGTGCGCTTCTTAAGCTTACTCTGGGCAAACCGTTAAAAATATCAATATACTATGGGAGTAAGAATTGGTCAGCATGAAAAGTTCTACAAAAAGTCCGCGGGAGCATATCTCTATCTTCAATACATCGCCCACTATAAGTGTTTTTAGACTGGATGACAGGGGCACGTCATCCAGCCATCTCCCTCCGCGCGCTTGACCTTGCTTTGCCCTTGATTTGCACTTGCCGTTCGCGAGTAATTTGAAACAAGGTAAGGTATTATAAAGCAAGATACGTATTATGCAGATAATTTTCTAACATGTCAAGAGGCTTTGGCTTCCAGCGAAGCGAGAAGCCTCCAGCCTTTCTAGCATTTTTCAGCATTTGTAGCATTTAAAATGATACAAAGTCTAGTCTTTCAGACTGACTGTCACTTTTTTATTTAAGTTTTTTAAATTAATGCAGCCAATGGCCACTTATTTTATTTTCAGAACGGGTCAGGGAAGGGATTTTGGACCTATTGAAAGGAACCGTCCTGGCATTTGCCTGGTGATGAAAATGGGAAACTACGAAAACCATTTTCAGAACGGTCGAGTTGGTATTCGAAACCATGCTATCCTGATGCCAGCAAGGCATGAGTTAGCGCGTCGGTCACAGTGACCGGTAGACTAGGCTATGTTTGTACGTCCCTTTTAACTACCGGGGGCTTGTAGAGACGCCGGGTTGCCTGAAGGGGATCTTGAACGTTCCATTACATCTACTGACACTGCTTCCTCGAATTTGCACACCCTCAAATGCTAACTGATTGTGCCAGGATTGCTGGGCGTTACTGCTCCACCAGGCAGCCAACCCCTAAATAACGCATCTAATGTACAGTGAAAGTGTAACTTAACCTAGTCGGACGAATATATTTAAAAAAAATCACTTATCCTCCCAACTCTGCTTCACCCACGGACTCTGCGAGGGATCATTCCCGAGAGCTGAACACCAGGGGCGGCTCCAGAATTATATTTTTGGGTAGGCACAGTTTGTAGTTACCGGGGGGCCTGGGGGGTATGGAATACCCCCAGCCGATGGGGGGAGGGGGGTCCGGGGGCCCCCATTTTTTTAAAATTTGGATGCAAATTGGTGATTTTTAAGGCTTTTTCATGGTACATTTTACTCTTGCTTTTATTGGGCTATACATGTGGTATAGCCAAATAAAAGTAGTTTCGGTGTCTCAAATAAGGTTTTCGAGCATGCAGAGCCTAGATGTTTTTAGTCATGGAATTAAGCCTAATTGCTGAGTTACAATTCCAGTAAGTTGCTCCGATTACAGTAAGTTGTAATCACAATTACAGTAAGTTGTTGCATAAGATATGGTCTACTTGTAATAATAGTTTATTTGCAAGAGCCTACTATGCCTATTAGCTTTTATTGATTCAAAACACAAAATGACTTATTCTAACTATCTAGGGGGGATATTATTCGAAATAATGGATTAACCTTCAAAATAAAAACTCATAACACTTTTTGAATTTCAACAAAATACACTTTATTACCTATTAATTTCACAAAGCCAATTTTAACTTAAAGTAGAAAACTCAAAATACAACTCAAACCAATCCAATAATATGCACACAAACACATCTCAAATGCACAGTTCATTTAATGGAAAACTGCAATCTTCTACCCTTCTGAGAAACAAATTCATCAACGACGGGATGAGGATGGTTTAGAAGTTCGCAGCTTGCTTCTCTTTCGATGGATATTATTCCCAAACTGTTGAGTCTCTTCCCAGTCATTGTGGCCCGCACATTTGATTTGATTCTTCTCATTTTAGAAAAAGTCCTATCAGCAGACGCTGTGGAGACGGGCATCGTCAATATAATGGTCCTAATGTGTTTTAATTCTTCAAACGATGGGAAATCGGTTAAGTCCTTCAACACATCAATGCTACTATTGGAGTTGCCAAACATTAATTTACCTAAACCACACTGTACTTTTAGGGTAGAGGTAAAGTCACTATCCTTGCCGTGCAGTTCTGCAAAATTACACAAAACTTCAGGATTCAAAAACTCTTCTGATTTCGGATCACATGCCAAGATACAAGCCATTTGAACATCATTGTCAATAAACCTTTTTTTCATTTCACATAGTTTATTGTCAAGTACATCAAAATACACCCCTCTTAGTTTTGCCTTATGCTCACTTTCATCACTCTCTACACACTTTGACCTTCCCTTTCCAGAGGTTTCTAGAACAAAATAGTCATCAAGACTTGTTGTTGCCTTTTGTTTACGGTGGCATAGCCCAGTGTCGGTTGAACAATAAATGTCATTGTTTTCGCAAATCTGTTTTGTTTCTTCAAAAAATCCTTCAAACTTTTCCTCTGATCGAAACTTGCCTAAGCTATCCATTGTTGCTTTTACGAGCTTAAGACACTTTCCTATATCCAGGGTTGGAGACTGTAGTTGCTTTGATAGGATATTTACAACTTGTAAAATACCCTCAAGACTAACTAGAATGAAGACATTCTCAAAAGATCTAAATTGCATCAGAAGACCTTTTGCCTCAGCTGCTTCTCTTGGTTTTGAACTTTCAGTGCACTTCTGCAAAGCATTTATTACAGTGCCAAACTGGTTCTTAAAGAAATTTACCCCCTTATACTTTGCCACCCATCTAGTGTCACTATGTTGAGGCACTGTGATGACTTTCCTCCCAGTTTTAGTATCTTGAGTAAATATGAACATTTCATGGCGAAGCGTAGAACACGATTGAAAAGCATATATTGCTTCCAAAAGGCCCATAGTTTCCCTAACTATTTGTACATTTTTAGCGACGTCAACCAAGACTAAATTTAACCGATGTGCATGGCAATGTACGTAAGGGCAAGGATTTTCAGTCATCTGTCTAACAAAGGACTGCAGCCCGTTAAACCTTCCCGACATAACGGAAGCACCGTCATATGACTGACTTACACAGTTCCTTATTTCAAGTCCAATTGATTCCAAAAACTGTTTTATTTTGCTAGCTAAATATTCAGCAGTTAGCTCTTTCAATTGAACAAAACCCAAAAATCTTTCTTTTATCTTACATTGATGAACGTAACGACAGCAGATACTCATTTGTTCTGTGTGTCCTTCATATCGAACTTCATCCATAATAATGCTGTATACGTTACTAGATTTTATTTCCTCAACTATACTGCGAGTAATCAAATTCGCAGCGGTGTCTAAAATGTCATTTTGTACATCTTTAGATGTATGCTTTACGTTTCCAGGCATGGTTTTTAGATTAAAATTAAACCGGTCATTTTCTAAACACAATAAGTTTATTAATTCTTGAAAGTTACCACGATTTACATCCGAAAACTTCTCAGCCCCCTCCTTTGCTTCATCTGGTTCATTACTGTCACTGCAATTTCCGTTTTCACCCTCCCTGTGTCCTCTCAGAGCAATGTCTTGGCGTGCACAAAATATCACACTTCTCACGAGGGTCTTTAATGTATCTCTATTCTTTTCTATTGTTTGCGCCATATGCTCGTTAATTTTGATAGTAACGGCACCAGTTTTTTGTGTATCCAGCCATCCTTTGTACTTTGTTAGGCAAAGTTTGTGACAGCTAGATTTCTCGTGTTTGTCTGACATTTTACTGAAATTTTTCCAGTCATTATATCCCGAAGTAGTAAGTACTTCTCTGCCTGTGACAGAGAAGTGTCGGCAAAAGAAACAAAATACAGCGTCATTTCCTACTGAGTATTCTAACCAAGAATACTTACTATACCAGTTGGTATGGAAGGACGGCTGTTTTCCTCCTATATTCCGTCTAGGAAAATTTAGCTGCGGTTGCTTCGGCCCATCACTGGCACTTGCGCTAAGATCAAGTGGTCGTTTCGGCTGAACATTCGTAGAAGGATCGTCAGTTTTTAGTTTTTTAACTGCTTGAACTTCTTCTTCATCGGAACTTCTACTAGAAGACTCACCGTCAACACATTCTTTTGAAGGTTCATTAGGTTTCTTCAAAGTCTGCTTCAACTTCACCAAAAACTTTTCCATAGCAACACTAAAAACCACCAAACAAACAGAACTAAACCAAGTGGCGTAATGGCGTTAGCGTAACACTGAAATGAGGACTATCCCCTGCCACTGCCAGTTCGATCCGCATAAACGTAAACAAAGAAAAACTCCCGCCAAGCCTCTAGCGCTAGCGTACAGCTGACTGTCCGTACAACAGGCAGTGTCGCCACCCTACTCCGCGCACAATCACTTGCTACTACAAACTATAACAAATATTCCTAAGTAAATACACTATATTCTTTAAGGGTAGGTACAATTTATTGATTTATATCTTTAACTTTGTAGTTAACAGTATCTAACTACTGTTTACTTGTTTTATATTAAATTTGAAATAAACCAAAGTAATTATTATGTAGTAGGCTATTTATGAAAATGAAAATCCACAGCCTGCTTCCAGTCTCCGACCGGGTCAGGAATGGAATGAATGAAGCCCCCAACTAGCGGCGAGGATATGAACTGTGCCGGCTGCCGAGGCCTGACGCACTCCTCTGGGGCAATGATTAAATGAATGACAGATGAAATGAAATGATAATGGAGAGTGTTGCTGGAATGAAATTTTGACAGGGAAAACCGGAGTACCCGGAGAAAAACCCGTCTGCCTCCGTTCTGTCCAGCACAGATCTCACATAGAGTGACCGGGATTTGAACCACGGACCCAGCGGTGAAAGGCCGGCGTGCTGCCGAGTAGGCTATTTATAAAATTTTTAAAATTAATACCCGGATTTTGTTTGTTTGTTTGGAAAATGTGGGTAGGCCCGGGCCTACCCGCTGGAGCCGCCACTGCTGAACACCCTTTGCCAGCAAATTCAACTGGGGATGGTGACAGGCGACCGCTAACTAGGTTCTAATTAAGGAAGGAAGGGTCAGGTAAGGGATTTTGGAAGGACGTCGGCCGTGGACCTGTTGAAAGGTATTTGTGTCGTGGTGAAAATGGGAAGCCACGAAAGCCACTTTCAGGATGGCCGAGGTGAGATTTGAACCCACTCCTATCTGTTTCTCCCCTCTGACAAAGTTTCGTGTTAATTACGCAATTGGGTTACTGATTTTGAAGTTTTAATAGTATACTCAGCCTCCATCTTGAATATATGGCGGGGGGTGGCATACAGCACTCATTGCTATTGTATCTCGAAAATATATAGTATTATTTGTTTGGCCATGTTGAAACACCGGATCCCATGAGAACTCCGCAGTTAAGCAGCATTGGGCGTGGTTGGACCTTGGATGGAATGCCGGTTCAGTGGGTCCACGTGCTGTTGGCAAAAGAAAGGACGAGTGGAAAGGCCCTGGTCACCCTACCGCACGTAAGCTCCGGCTGAGGATAGCCTCTTCGGGGGCACGGACCTGCCTTCGGGCAGAATACCAATATAATATTATTGAATATTGAAGTGGAAGGTAAGTAGCCTACGTTATTTTACAACATAATTTTATTGCTTAAATGCTTCGGTGGCGTAGTTGGTAGAATACTGAACTGCTGTGCCCAAGATAGCGGGTTCAAACCCGGCCGAAGTCTTCGGATTTTTTAAGAGCGTTAAAAATCCTTCAGTATGGGGAAGTAAAGCCGGCGGTCGCATGTCATTGATTTATGGCTTGTAAAAGATTCTTCCACAGACTAAACTTGTGTGAAACTAAATTGTTAGGTTAGATTTCGTCGGAACGCTCTATCAAAGTTCCAACGTTCACGACTAGGTATCATTGATATCTGTTAGCGAAAGTTGGAACTATTTGAAATTGAACGGAACTTGTAGCTCACCCTAGGGGGTGTCCGCTGGAAGCAGCTACAGACTCAGGCGAGCCGAACATGTCCTCGGACACTCCCGGCACTAAAAGCCATACGATAAATAAATTGTTTAAATTGTTCGTTTATAGACAGTATTTATATGGTATTTTTGTTTCCTCAAAATTAAGAGATATCAATGTTTTTATTTTCATGTCAGGTCTTGTTGAGCTATATTTCTTTTATAGACGTGAAATTTAGACTAATGTCAACTGTTTAACACAGTAACATTGCCCACACACATCCGCCATTTTTTTCTTCCTTTATAATTGAAGTAAGTTCTGGAGCCAACACTCAATTGATCTGGCACTGAGTCGTCAGTGGGTTGGTGGCAACACCATAACGGAAAGCTCTACAGAGATGAGCGAAACGTGCCGCTAATGGCTCGTGTAATATTCATGTCAATTCCTTATTTACGAACAACCAGGTGGATATGAGGGGGTCAATCAGCAGTCCTAAATACGCCACCACTGCTTTCTAAGCGTGTCTTGTGTAGATGTTCTCTGCGGAGATCATGAATTCAAGTCCGTTGAGTCAGGGCCGGCGAGAATGAGCTAGCTAGCTATCGCCGGCCCTGCGTTGAGTCACTGTATTTATGTTAGAAGTAGACTCCGAGACGGGGGTAAGACCACGAAGACCTGATTGAGTTTCCACTTTAACACACCTTTACAAAAGAGAATGGCGAAGGTTCAAACACAAGCGAAGATAAACGTAGAGAACCAGTGGACAGTTCATTCACATATCCGCTCCAAAACACAGGTCAAAGCTTGAATTTGTAAAAAGTGGACCACAATACTTCACCATATGTACACAACCAATGAAGAAGCCTTATGCTTAACAGGTCCATAAGCCAAATCAAATGCCTGCATACAAACGAAACGAACGTGGAAGGAAGAATTTCATATAGCAATGAGGTTATGTCTTTATAAGACAAATCTTTTTATAATTGATACCTTGATTTAACCTGAAGTTATGCTATATGAAGTTCTTCCTTCCACAGGTTATCAGGCATCACAGGTTATCAGGCAAATTCTACACACACCTAAGTACACGGGGCTGCATGACCACGATGTCGAAAATCCCGTAAATAATCAACAACAGGAAGTATCCACACTCTACAATCTACATCATAGTGATGCAGGTAATCATACAGATTTCACATGAGTCTGATGACACCGATGATCCATGCCTCCGAATGCGTATCTTTATGTTAGTTATTGTTGTTTAAAGGGGACGGAACAGCGAGGTCATCTACCACAATGCGTATCTTTCCTATTGACATTTCTTTTTAACACTTGCACTATAATCGTAGACAAGGACTTCGGTTATGAATGATATGTGATAGCTTTTGATGGCCAATACCCGCCGTTGACAGGTTTACAGAGTAAGGAAAGGCAGATGTGACGACAACTACTAGGTCATATCCCCGTCACCGAAGAAAAGAAAAGAATAGAAAATAAAATTTCTATGATAGAAAAATGATCGCTGGTAGTGGCGCAAATTACACGAACACAATGTTGCGTGAAGAATTTGAGTCTATAGCAATAGATCAATGTTAACACATTCTTCGTCGAGAAAAAACCATTGGAGTTAGACTGAATCAGCAATGAATATAAATTACTTCCGAAGAGAATCTATCGTCTGTACTATTGATCAGAGACAGAGATAATTAATTAATTAATTAATTAATTTTATATTTATTTATTTATTTCCTCCAACAGAATAACATTCCGTTAACTGGACACCTCCATAGTCTGGAAAGTGGTTGTTACCAAGGGGAACGTTTCCTGTATCAGCTATTTTGTGAAGTGGGCTACAACCTAATGGTACGTCCCTTTGAACTCGTGTGTGAGCTTAGATGTACGCACTTCGTGACGAAGGTAAGGTGGGCTCTGATGTATTGCACCCCGCGTCACTCCTTTGTCTCAGAATGCTGCACCCCGCCTCACACCAGTGTTTGAAGAGTTGCTGATCGCTGCAGTGGTCGGGGTTGTAGCATATTTTATAAGCCGCTCATTTTACTTATATCACTTCATATACCTGTACGTCCGTTGCCGTGCTTGCCGGGTATGCGCAATTACGACGAGCTTACCTAACACGGCAATAGGCATGCGTGAGCCAAGTTTGATGAATTTCCTAAGAATTTCACTGTTTGTGTATCACTGTATGAGATCAACACAGGGCGAAAAAAGTGTGTCTGTGTGTGTGTGAGTCTGTGTGTGTGTCTGTGTGTGTGTGTGTGTGAGTGTGTGTACTCTGAATGTCTGTCCCCCCCTATCAATTCGAACACGGTGAATGCGAATTGAACGAAATTTGGTACAAAGGTAGCACTAGCAAAGGACACCTCAGTGTCATGTTTTATATCGCCGCCATCTTGACGGAAACGTAATGGCGGCCACACAAATGTTCAAAGCTTAAATCAAATTACGACTAACCTAATCATCCGATCTCTACCAAATTTTGCAACGACATACCTTTATGGGGGGAGCATCCTTTGACCAAACCAATAGGTAATTAGCATAATAGTTTGCGGATGGCGGCCATCTTTGTGTGAAAATCGATTCCCCGTATTAATTCGAACACGGTGCAACCGAATGGAACGAAATTTGGTACAGAGGTAGTACTAACAAAAGGCACCTCAGTGTCATGTTTTATATCGCCGCCATCTTGACGGAAACGTAATGGCGGCCACACAAATGTTCAAAGCTTAAATCAAATTACGATTAACCTAATCATCCGATCTCTACCAAATTTTGCAACAACATACCTTTATGGGGGGAGCATCCTTTGACCAAACCAATAGGTCATCAGCGTAATAGTTTGCGGATGGCGGCCATCTTTGTGTGAAAATCGATTCCCCCTATTAATTCGAACACGGTGGAACCGAATGGAACGAAATTTGGTACAGAGGTAGCACTAGCAAAGGGCACCTCAGTGTCATGTTTTATATCGCCGCCATCTTGACTGAAACGTAATGGCGGCCACACGAATGTTCAAAGCTTAAATCAAATTACGATTAACCTAATCATCCGATCTCTACCAAATGTTGCAACTACATACCTTTATGGAGGGAGCATCCTTTGACCAATCTAATAGGTCATTCACCTAATAGTTTGCGGATGGAGGCCATCTTTATGTCAAAATTGATTCCCCCTATTAATTCGAACACGGTGGAACCGAATGGAACGAAATTTGGTACAGAGGTAGTACTAGCAAAGGGCACCTCAGTGTCATGTTTTATATCGCCGCCATCTTGACTGAAAGGTAATGGCGGCCACACGAATGTTCAAAGCTTAAGTCAAATTACGATTAACCTAATCATCCGATCTCTACCAAATTTTGCAACTACATACCTTTATGGAGGGAGCATCCTTTGACCAATCTAATAGGTCATTCGCCTAATAGTTTGCGGATGGCGGCCATCTTTGTGTCAGAATCGATTCCCGCTATTAATTCAAACACGCTGAAACCAAATGGAACGAAATTTGGTATAGAGGTAGCACTAGCAAAGGGCACCTCAGTGTCATGTTTTATATCACCGCTATCTTGATGGAAACGTAATCGCGGCCACCCAAATGTTAAAAGCTAAAATGTAATTACGACCAACCTAATAATCTAGTCTCTACCTAATTTTGCAACACCATATCTTTATGTGGGAAACATATTCTGACCAAACTGCAAGAACATCAGCCCAATAGTTTGCAGATGGTGGCCAAGTATGTGTGCAAATCGATTCCCCCTATCAATTCAAACACGGTGAAACCGAATTGAACGAAATTTGGTACAGAGGTAGCACTAGCAAAGGGCACCTCATATTCATGTTTAATATCCCTATAGCACGTTGTATTTCAACAAGCTCCTACAACCAACATTCAATCATACTCCTTGAAAAGGACAAAGAGTTATAACAATACCCATGCATTTAGGAGAAAGTAGGCTATATGTTCTTTACTGAACATCTTGTTGTACATAAAAGCGTGTTATTTTGAGATAAATGTCTGATATAACATTTCTTTCAGGTTAGGGTGAATAAATACTTGTTTCCCGCCTAATGCAATTGGGCACGATTTGTGTTGACTGGCTGGAAAGCTTTCTTTAAGGGACACTGGGACTGAGTTTTTGTCAGAAATCGCAAAAATATTGATTTTTTTGTTCTTTGATATAATTGTGCCCCTGACTCTAGCGGATAATTTAGTGAAAGTCTTTTCAGAATTCCGCCATATTTAAAGGTACAGCGAATTCTTGAAATGTCTAGTGCATGGTATTTAAACGCCCCCTATTCATGGACTTTCATTGAGGCGAGTATTTCTGTACTTATTTTCCTAATAAGGAGCTCATAAAAGCAAGAAAGAGGGTGTTAACATATGGTGCTGGGCAGTTTTAGCTGATAAGGTAAGCTGATAACTAAAAAAAATATGCATGGCTTTATAAAAGTGCGTTTTTCTGAGCTTCCCATTTTTTTGAAACAAAATTCGCCCCATATACATCAGACTTGTAGCTATAATGTAGCAAATTTTTATACATATTCTATATTAATGCATCCATAAACACAGTGATTAGTTTTATTGTAGTATTCATAGTTTTGCCATTAAAAAGATTTTAATTTTCAAATAATAGGCAATTAATGGGATAAATAAATTGTGAAATATGTTAATTTATATCTCAACAAATATTCATATGAACTTAAAACCAATCACTAGGATTGCTTCCATACTAAATATCTACATGAGAAAGTCATGATAAATGACCTACCTCTATCCGTTTAACGCAAGGACCGTTTTCAAAATTTGCATATTTTTCATATTAAAATAATCATATCTCGTAAACGTTTAGAGATAGAAAAGTGTAAATCAGTAGTCTAGTGTATATTACTATTAGAGTGCTGTGTGTAACATTAGAACAATATCCATTTTTTAGCGTATTGCTTTTAGGGCCGGGAGTGTCCGAGGACATGTTCGGCTCGCCAGTTTTGTAGCTGCTTCGAGACGGACACCCAATGGGTGAGCTACAAGTACCGCTGGGGAGGAAAGTTGGAAGGGAGGGTCGAGGAGTTGGAAGGTAGCGGCTGTGGCCTATAGTTAGGGACCAACCCCGGCATTTGCCTGGAAGGAAGATGGGAAACCACAGAAGACCATCTTCAAGGTTGCCGGCGGGGGGATTCGAACCTCCTCGCCTCCCGGATGTGAGCGACTGCCAACAGTCATGCCGCAACGACCTCGGCTAACTCACCCGGTACAATATCCATTGATAATTGCAGAAATATAAAAACTCAGTCCCAGTGTCCCTTAATAGAATTAGGCTCACCGCTACGCGGGTCTTGTCTTGCTGGACGTGTTAGGTTGGCAGCACACTCATGTTGCTGTATACGCAAAGTCTCACCGCAGCGGTTGGCATAAGCATGCACTTGTTGTTCATCCGAATCCGCTGACAAAACAATAATATTTTTAATTTATAAGATAAATCATGAAGTATTAAAGCAACATAGATTTATGTCATGTTAAAGAACCTTCCACTAATTACACCTGTGTGAAGCTAAATTATATATAGGTCAAGAATGTAAACATCGCTCTTAGGTTCCTACGTTGCCAGGAGCGGACTGCAGTGGCGTCTAGTTGCTAAGTTCTGAACCAGTAGTCGTTGACGGTGGCGTTTGGCGGCAAAAGTAGGAACTATTTGAAAAATTCTAAGTTGCAGTCTTTACTTAAATTAAAAAAACAGATACACACACTAATACAGCCATCACAATTAACACCGGTTATGAGACACATTCTACTCACACCCAAAGTACACGGGGCTACATGACCGCGTTGTCGCAGCCCCTAAACTGAGGAACCAACCAACCATCTCTCTTCTCTATTATTCTCAAACAGTCCAAGTGAGAGAAAATAGGGGAATAACCAGAAATGTGAAAGACGCAGATCTTAGCAAAAAAAAAAAAAAAACAACAAAAAACAAAACAAAAAAACAGTTCAACATTGTATCCTAAAAACTATCCGCAAAGTTACTCTAAACATTATCCGCAGCTTATCCGCTATCCGCACAGCCATGCAAACTATATCCGCATGGTGAAGAGTTTTGCGGATATCCGTATCCGCGCAGAGCTTTACTTATACGAACTGTGGCTGTAGAACACTGACGAATGTTCATCATATAGGGGCCGGAAGTTGATGCCGTAAAAAAGCTCAAAAAATGCACTTAACATTTTCAAAAATGACTGTAATAAATGTCCTAAAAATTCGAAAAAAAAAGCACTATAAAATGGAGAAAATGATCTTATAACAATAAACTCACCAATATTTCAAAAATGGCATCTTGCTCAAACTGAGAAGTCAATCAAAATAGATGTTTAGCACTTAACAAAAGGTTTATGTTCTCTTTAGCTTGAGTTGCACTGCACTACGAATGTCATGCTGATGTTGTCAAATGTAAATAATCTCCGGTTATCAGCCAACAAGACTTTATATCTCGAAAAGCTGCGTTCAACATCAACTGATGTGATCGGAGAGTACTTGAAGTGAGGAAGGTCTTTTTGATGCTAAATCTTCCTCAATCCCATCCGTGCAGTAGTTTTCACCAGAAAAAATGTCTTGAGATTTTGCATTATATTTTATACCCGGTGTTTTTGTCCGGCATTTTTTCAGGTTTGATGCAATACCTGCAGCAATTTTGCCATGATTGTTGCTAAGACTAGTTTCCACCCAGTTGATGCAAGAAATGGAATCAATATTTCAATATTTTAAATTATCTTGTATCAGCTACTAACTTCTTCTTAATTCCGAGAGATGTAACTCCGTCATATAAAGCTGTGACATGACTAAATTGGAAAAAAATTACCTCAAAAGGCCAATTTCTCTAAAATAAGACCAAAATATTCTACCAAACTTTAAAAAATGCTCTTAAAATGGAAAAATAGCAAAAAATGCAAAAAGATGAAAAATAAAAACGACATTGAAGACGGGGTGGCCCGTCCGGATTGGTTCTGACAGCTCAGTGAAAAGATGACATGTCATCAACATCTGGGCCCTATTCATCATGAATTGCAGTTGTTTGACGTGCTTATTACCCAGAACACGCTGGATGACATAATGGCCGAGTTGAGATGTTTACACTCGCACTTGAAACATGTTAACAGCTGTCGTCCTTGTCAAACATGTGGCCTTATCTTGTGATAGCAACGTGACTTCTACATTGTAGAGCTTGTGCTTTTTATGGATTGTAATAGAAGAAGAGAAGGGAAGATAGTAGGGGATTTTTTTTTTTTTTTTTTTTTTTTTTTTTTTTTTTTTAGCGTATGGCTTTTAGTGCCGGGAGTGCCCGAGGACATGTTCGGCTCGCCAGTTTTGTAGCTGCTTCGAGACGGACACCCAATGGGTGAGCTACAAGTACCGTTGGGGAGGGAAGGAGGGAAGTTGGATTGTAAGGACGAGGAGTTGGAAGGTAGCGGCTGTGGCCTATAGTTAGGGACCAACCCCGGCATTTGCCTGGAAGGAAGATGGGAAACCACAGAAGACCATCTTCAAGGTTGCCGGCGAGGGGATTCGAACCTCCTCGCCTCCCGGATGTGAGCGACTGCCATCAGTCATGCCGTAAGTAGGGGATTTCGGATTAGATGAAAGGAGGAATGACCGAGAAGATCTGTTACTTCTGTTACTTAGGAAGCAAAATAACCAGTGATGGACGAAGCAAAGTACGTTAGCTCAGGCAAGGAAAGCATTTCTACAGAAAAGGAATCTGTTGACATCGAATATATATTTAGGTGTTAGGAAGTCATTTTGGAAGGCCTTTGTCTGGAGCGTGGCGCTCTATGGAAGTGAAACTTGGACTATTGGTGCAGCAAAAAAGAGGAGAATTGAAGCGTTTGAGATGTGGTATTACAGGAGAATGATGAAGATCAGATGGGTAGATAGGGTTACAAACGAAGAGGTATTAAGACGAGTGGGAGAGGAGAGATGTTTCTGGCGACTGCTAATGAAGAGAAGGGATAGGTTGGTAGGACACATACTAAGACACCCAGGAATAGCAAGCTTAGTTATGGAAGGAAGGGTCGAGGACAAGAACTGTAGGGGTAGACCAAGGTTTAGAATATGTTAAACAGATTGCCTCGGACGTAGGGTGTGGTGGCTATGTAGAGATGAAACGTTTAGCTCTGGACAAGGAGGCATGGAGTGCTACATCAAACCAGTCAAAGGACTGAAGACTCAAGCAACAAGACTCAAACAATAGAATACTCCATGCCTGTACTCAAAATCAGGTATGTGCAGCTCAAGGTTTGGCAGGACCCTATCCACCACCAACCTCGTCACTGCCTCCCGCTTCTTCTTGAGTACTCGCTTCTCGACTCGAAGACATGACATTCACATAAACCAGGACAAAACTAAGCAGGACACAAGCAAGATTGTGAAGTTCCGAAAAGAAGGGAAACTATCGTCCAAGGACAATTTTACCTGCAGAATTCAAACGTTGGAAATAGTAAACTCTTTCAAATACGTAGGCGTGACCCTACAGTTCTCCGGATTGACTTTTACCAGACACATAGAGGACAAAACCGTTGGCGAGATAAAGGTCACAATGGAGATCTGGAATCTTAATACCGTCTCCCTCAAAACTGCAATGGCTCTGTTGTTGTTGTTTGAGTCTTCAGTCTTTCGACTGGTTTGATGCAGCTCTCCATGCTTCCCTGTCCTGAGCTAATCGGTTCATCTCTACATAGTTACCACACCCTACATCAGAGGCAATCTGTTTAACATATTCTAACCTTGGTCTACCCCTACTGTTCTCATCCTCTACCCTTCCTTCCATAAATAAGTTCGCTATTCCTGGGCTCTATTCAAATTAAAAGTCGCCCCATTTGTGTCATATGCCATCGAGATGATATGTCCACACCTAACAAGGGATGTATCAGGTAGCACAGGTCGAAACCTATCTTGAAACTTTGTGGACACACTCGTTGTACTATAAGAGGACAGCGTGTGGAAAATCAGCCGCCAGATTGAACTGCAAGGCTCCGAAATCATGTGGCGAATCTCTCATACAAATCAATCAATGGGAGGTAGTGAGTACCGTACATGTTGGAATGGACAGCCCTGACCGCCCAAGCACTCAAGGCCGGTGGGAAGGATCCGCACGCTCCAGTCAGCATATACGACCCGCCTCGCTACTACTCCGAGTGCCACAGGGATGTCCAGCTCCCCGAGCTCTCATACCTGCATACCAGGATGTCGGGTACGATTTCGGAGCCTTGCAGTTCAATCTGGCAGCTGATTTTCCGCACGTTGTCCTCTTATAGTGCAACCATTGCGTCCACAAAGTATCAAGATAGGTTTCGACCTGTCATACCTGATCAAGGCCAGATAGGTCCTACGTAGAAAGAGCTCTCTGCGTATCCAAATTCGTGCCAGCCCGACTTGCGTACCAACTAGCAGGTACTAGATCCTTAATTAAAGATCTAATGACCACCCACAACCTGGCATCAACCCCAGCCTCCACGAGATAGCTAGAGGAACAACTCCTGAAAACAGCAGCAATAAACCTGGAGTTCTATCAAACCCCGGCCATGATCAACCAAGAATCGCGAGAAGCAAACTTGGAGCTACGCCACATCTACACGAGAGGTGCAATACATGGGTTTCGTCATCGCATTTGTAACAAGAAAGGCTTTCATGAACCGTGTGTGTGTAATCTGCGGTTTACACTGTATCACCAGCTTGAGTGCACACTAAGAGCATTACATCCGTCCCACTATGCAAAAGACTGAACATTCTGTACATTTTTGTAAACTAGCGGGCCCGTGCCCGCTTTCGCAACGTGAATGTGGGTTTATGGGGTAGTAGGGAAGAATGTGGGAGAACGAAGTTTTAAATATTGAAGAAATGTATTTATTGTTGTTAAACGGCATACGTACATGAGAAGAACACAAAGAATTATGTAGAACAGTGTTTTGTACTTGTAACAGCACCTCTTTGTAGACAATATTCGATGTTACAACGAATTCATCGGTTATTGTTTGCTCGGGAGTTTCTTCTACAGCAATTTTTACATTTGCAAAGGATTGAACCCTAGAGAAAGTCTTGGCGAGACCACACTGGAGCCATCTGCTGATAGACTCCTCAGCTAGCAGTAAGCCGTGCTCCCACCAGATGGCTGCCGCCACCGCCGCGCTGCCCTGCGCTCTAGCAGCAGGCTCGCCTAGCAGTACGCCACGCTCCCGCCAGATGTCTGCCGCCGCCGTGCTGCTCTGCGCTCTAGCGGCAGGCTCGCTAGGTTACGCTGCTCCCATTGTAAATGTACATTTTTAAGGTATTTATTTAATTGTGAGGCATTTAAAGAGCAAGTGAGTGCGTTTCGGGCACACATGGGGTTATGCGGAACCTGTAGGTACCCCATACGTGTAGGTTGGTGTTAACAGGATTATTTTCGGTACAAAACCGGAATGGGACCTTAGCAGAATAATATAGGGAGGATTGTAACATGATCCTACTTTCTGTATGACCATTGGCTGCAATAATATTGAATCGGTCGGAACTAAAACGTATTAAGTCATTTTTTAAAGAATTGGTATTGTGAAGTATTGACGATACCGGGGCCTTGGAACGGTATAATAAAGAATTAAAGTCAGCCTTCTGTCTAAGCCAGAAACCACTACTACATGCAGCGCGATCAGAGGAGAAATGCTTTAAGTCAATGACTTGCTGCCTTTCAGCGCCGTATTCCGTACTTAATGTTGGCCAAACTGCAAGATTCCCGCTTGTTACAGTGCCATTGTACTTACATTTGTGCAGGGTTTAGATGGTTTTTATGTTACAATTTTAAAATAAAATATAACTTGAGAGATTCATTCAGGATGGCTTTATGTGTTGCTGAACTGACCACGGAGCTGAAAGGCATTAAGGGGGGACCCTACGGAGTTTTCTATGTTTTGTAATTATCATCCAATTTACATGAAATTGTGGGATTGAGTTGTTGTTAGTAACATAACGAATTTCCCAGAATTTTAACCTGATTGAGTGGTTAGTTTTGAAAATATGATCATTTAAATAAAGAAAATTGTTGATTTTCAAAATGTCCCAGGTGCAACAATTTTACATTTCCCATCTCAAAACTTTTTCACTATAGTGAAGAAGGACTAATTAATAAATTGTAGTATTATTTTTATAGTCTGGTTAGTACTTCTATTATATAAAAGTATGTTTTGGTACATCGTATAAAACTTACAAAAAACTCCAATATTCCATGGCCTGGCACATCATAATTCAAAAATGTACCAACCATTTTCAATGTGAATACTACAAATTATGAATACTATGAAATTGTATGTGTATTTTAAATTTCAAGTCATTTTGATCAAAACTGATGCGTATGGAGTATTTTGAACACTAAAAAAATACACTTTCGAGGAGAAGCCATTTTAGTAAGCAGACACTTTTCAAATGAACATACCTGCCTCAGAACTTGCCAGCCCCATACATATTCCCTTCAGTGTACTTCCTTCTTTCTTCTGCCTTGGTTTTTGCCAGTTTCATGTTTTTCCTAACAGTTATTTATGCCATGTTTGGTCCTAGCTATGCTCTTCTTTTTTCGCACCTCGACCCTGTCTTTGCTTATCTTATGTACACTGTCACTTATTTCTCTGCCTAAAAGGGGCATTTTCAGTTTCTGAATAGCAAATGCACCCATATTAAATACACTTACGGCATTGCCATGTCTACTCTTGATTTTGTGGAAAAGAATGTTTAGGTTTTGATTCACTATCAACAACTTCAGCAATAGATTTGTCACCCCATCGCTTCCTAATATATACACTAGCCCGTTCACTCTTTTTTGATTCCCTGCTACTAGGCTTCTTCCAACGACTATGAATGGAGTGCATTTTACACACTTCACACCACAAAACCAATAAGATAACCACAAATCAAATAAGTTTGGCTACTGCAAGTTATAAAATCACGAAGCAACTTCAAAACAATAACAGTTCCTTACAAACCATGTGCATCCTGTACCCCGTAATCACTTAATTTGAACTCAATTCAAAGAAAGCGATCTTTTCCAGTTACTATAGGCTTTTAAGTCACGCTTCCAAAATTGATTTGAAAAATATGTTTATTAAATTAAAATCTATATTCCACTAACACAAATATAACCTAAATAGTTGGTTCACAACATAGATGCCTAATATAGTGTGGGAGCTGACAGATGTGAAGATTACCGTACAATCAGCTTGATTATTCATGCTTCAAAGATCCTGTCTAGAATAATTTACAAGAGGATTAAAAGCCAGATAGAAACGGAGTTGGGTGAAGACCAGTTTGGTTTCAGGAGAAATGTAGGAACAAGGGAAGCTGTACTAAGTCTTAGGCTGATTTCGGAAGGTAGAATAAGGAAAGATAAGAGAACGTTCATGGCATTTGTAGACTTAAAAAAGGCTTTTGATAACTTTGATTGGACTAAATTGTTTGACATTTTGAAATCTATTGGAATAAAGTACAGGGATAGGAGGGTGATATACAATCTGTACAGAAACCAGACAGCAGTCATTCGAGCTGAAGGACATGAGAGAGAAGCTGGTATTCAGAAAGGTGTAAGGCAAGGCTGCAACTTATCACCCATACTTTTCAATCTTTACATTGAACAAGCAATGAAGGAAATTAGAGAAAAATTTAAAGTGGGAGTGAAGATTCAAGGAGAAATAATTTCAACTCTGAGATTTGCTGATGACATCGTCATCTTGGCCGACAAGCCTGAGGATTTGAATGAGTTTTTGAATGGTATGGACTCCGTCTTACGGAAGGAATTCATGATGAAAATTAATAAATGTAAAACAAAGATACTGGAATGCAGCCGAAATAAATCAGAAACTTCTATGGAGATCAAATTGGCAGGTGAAAAGCTGAAGGAAGTAGGAGACTTCTGTTACTTAGGAAGCAGAATAACCAGTGATGGACGAAGCAAAGAGGATATAAAAAGTAGGTTGGCTCAGGCAAGGAAAGCCTTTCTACAAAAAAGGAATCTGTTGACATCGAATATGGATTTAGGTATTAGGAAGTCATTTTTGAAAGCCTTTGTCTGGAGCGAGGCGCTCTATGGAAGTGAAACTTGGACTATTGGTGCAGCAGAAAAGAGGAGAATTGAAGCATTTGAAATGTGGTGTTACAGGAGAATTATGAAGATCAGATGGGCAGATAGGGTTACCAACGAAGAGGTATTAAGGCGAGTGGGAGAGGAGAGATGTTTCTGGCGACTGCTAATGAAGAGAAGAGATAGGTTGGTAGGACACATACTAAGACACCCAGGAATAGCAAGCTTAGTTATGGAAGGAAGGGTCGAGGACAAGAACTGTAGGGGTAGACCAAGGTTAGAATATGTTAAACAGATTGCCTCGGATGTAGGGTGTGGTAGCTATGTAGAGATGAAACGATTAGCTCAGGACAGGGAGGCATGGAAAGCTGCATCAAACCAGTCAAAAGACTGAAGACTCAAACAACAACATAGTGTGTTTGTTAAGTTCTGTTCTGTCAATGACTTTTTAACGCATTTAATCGAAACAATCCAAGTCGACGGCGATGATCTGCCTCGAACGACAAAATTTAAGTATCTTGGCTCTACGATAACTGCTGAAGGTCGTCTCACCGAGGAGGTCAACATAAGAATTAATGCTGCGTGGATGAAGTGGCGAACAACGACAGGTGTCATGTGCGATCGCAAGATGAAAGACCACCTAAAATCGAAGATTTACCGCACTGTCATTCGTCCCGTGGCGCTTTATAGTATCGAATGTTGGCCGACCAGGAAGGAAGCAGAACGTCGGTTAAATGTCATGGAGACCAAGATGCTTAGATGGACAGCTGGCATTACTAGATTGGATCACATCCCCAATGAAGGAATAAGGGAACGATTTGGTATCGCAGCGATCAACAACAGTATGCGTGAGGGTCGTCTGCGATGGTTTGGGCATGTGTTACGGTCAGGAGCGGACACCATCGCAAAACAGGGCTACACACTGGACGTCGCCGAGAAAAGACCAAAGGGGCGACCGAGACAACGTTGGGCCGGTACACTGCACAGGGATCTGAAAAGAGTCAACCTTCATCCGGACATGGCCCATGGCTGAGTAAAGTTGACACAGCGGATTCAAATAGTGGATCCTGCCACAAGGCGGGACAAATGCTAAAGCAGAAGAAGAAGAAGAAGAACGCATTTAATCGTATTATATAATACGCTAAGGTATATGTTTCACAAACCTCAAGCTCCTAAACCAGAAGGAGTTAGAAGGTGCGGTTTGTACCATAATCTTCCAAATCATCTCTCTCAATAGTATAGGAAAACTCTTGCATTTCTTGAGAGGTCAAAGGAAATATATTTATTTGTTTATCAAGTGCTTTTAAACAAATAAACAAGACGATAGCCCCTGGCAGAACTGTGTTGCGTAAAGCCCGCATAGCACTAGGGCCGGGCGGGTAGTCTGTACACATGGGGCGCACACAACTCATTATACGAGAGTTCTCGCACGGGTCCGCTGGTAATCATAATTACTTCAAGAATTTCGGAGTAGTTGCTGGACATGCTGTCATTCAATTTCTAAATATACGCTGCAGTGACATAGGATGTTTTGGTACTGCGCCCGAAGAAACCCATCAGTACTTATATCCAAAGCTCGAAAAAGGATTGCAAACATGTAAGTTACCCAGCTCACAAACTTACCATGCCTACTAAGTAAAATTGGGAATTTCAGGAACATACAGGATAGATATTATTCGTAAAGAAAATAGTACTACTAGACAAGGTACAAATTTCTACTATCATTTACATTTAGAGCAAATCGAGAAACTCCAATCTCGAGGGGTGATAAGGTTTAATCTATAGTGAGCGCCTGTATCTATACCTCGTAGTACTATTTTCGACGATGACGACAATGAAAACGGTATCAGTTTAGATAAAAGTTGACTAAGTCGCTAAAAAGCGCCAGCCGTTTATTAAGCTAATAAAATAAGTATAAAAAACTGGCTTCCTTCCTTAATATTGTGTCTCCCTGACACTTCAACAAAAATAACTGCAAAATAAATTTGCACGTGGCATTTTATATAGTTAGAAAATGTGAAACGGCGTGTTACTAACAAGGGAACGGATCGCGGTGTAAAATTCTGATCTGGTTGAAATTTAGTACACAATAATCCTACAAAGTTGTAGAATGACGTAGTGAAAACCGCATGGGCCGATTTCAATTTTGAACGCCAATATTGAACGCCGAAAATCTGCCGGACGACGGCATGAGCGAGGAGGTGGGGAGAGGTATAGCTGACCTTCAATCCCAGCAGCACGCGATGGCTCCCGGCCACTAGGCAGCAACCTGCCGCGCTGTGATGCATCCCCACCTTAAACGTTCCCCCTCACTCTTCTACCCTCTCGATTAGAGTATAAAATGCAACATAATGTGATGTTTTGCACTTGGCCATACTGTAAATAAATAAAACAACTTTTTTCCTGTTAAATATTTGTAATCTTTGCAATAGTGAATGCTTACAAAAAAGTGGTCAATGCAAAGTGATTGCTTGCACCACGCGCACCTTGCAACACTTCCTTTTATACACATATAGCAAGCGTTTTGGATAGCATCATCCTTGCTACAAAATTGAACGGGGTTCGCAAAGCAAGCGGGCTGTGTTTCAACATAACCGGATTTGTGCCAACTATACTTCCACATGTTACGAAACCGCGGAGAAGATAGTTGGTTGTGGGTCAATGATTGGGTTTTAAAAATATGAATGTTAATGTCGAAATTGTATAATACAATTAGGTCATAAAAATAATGAGCAAATTGTTTCCATATCTGGAAACCAAGCACATCTAACGGCTGAATCATTCCAGTAGTTCTCTGGGGAATAGTTTTAACAATGATAGTTTTGTTGGCGGGTTTTGCTGCTAATATATTTGCTTCACTTTGTGTTGTCCACGAATCCAAGTGTAAAACACTGTCGTCTGGTACAGTTTGAAAATAAACATCTTCTAACCACTTTTGAAGTAACTTTTTAGCTAACTTTCCGGACGGGGACGGCAATACAAATAAATTATCTGCTGTAAACAAAGTTCTTTTAACAATAGGGCCAAATTTACCGTCCTTTTCTTTTAACACAACTAACTGTTTAGGTAACAGTTCTCCATCGGCAGATATTACAGGCTGAATTGTATAGCTGTGTGTTAATAAGTTCAACGATTGCGCTTCTGCGAAAATTCTTTTGCCTCCCTTTACATGTAGCGTATGTCCTGCATGAAACTCTTCGTTAAACCCGCTTTGATCTGTGTTAAAAACACACTTTGGAAAGTGAGTGTTTATTAATTCGGATACCTCTCCTACAAAAATTGTTGCGTTGGTCGCAAGGTCAAGCTGATCGGCTGTGTAACTTTTGGTTACAAATTTCGTAACTTTTCGGAAACAAATATTGCATTTATTTTTAAACTTGCAAACCCAGAAAGTTGAGGCCCGGAAGGTATCGTCATGAACACGCCGAGCATTCTTCAGGGCCCATTTCCTAATGTGTACCGTACGTCATGGACGTTTTTGTTGTTATTCAGCCTCACCTATTTTAAAATCTTCAAATGTTTCTTTGGTGATAAAATTCAGTTTTTCATCCTTTGTACCGCCTGATTCAACTTGTAGCTTCCATCTAGAAAGGTCCGACTGGTGCCGTAGCTTTTTAAATTTGTGCTGAATGACTTTAAATGACCTTTTTTTTCCTCCTTTGTTCAGCCAATAATCAACCACCTTTTTTATATGTGACACTTATTGCAGGTGTTGTGGTAGCATCTTTTTCACTGTCAGTGTCGGATATTGCAAATTATTCGTCTTGAATAACATTGTTATTGTCAGGCAAATCTAACGTATCCTCATGTTCAATGGTGACCTGCACATCACCAGCCCTTTCTAAAAAGGAAGGAAGCTTGTAGTTTAACGTGACTGTTAATCTCGCGATCATAAGCCACGGGACCTCCGTTTTACGTGGAATCCGAACCACAGGACATGGCATTTCACATTGAAAATCTCACATGCAGTGACCGGGAATCGAACCCAACCCTTTCTGCAATGAGGCCTGTAAACAAGGATCATGATTCAGTCTTGGTGCATGTCTGCCTTTGCCATGAGAAAATGTAAACAAAGTTTTTACTTACGGTACAGTTCAAAACCCAATTCTCTCTCACCAGGCGTTATTTGGATTTCACAGCGATCACTTTCAGCAAAGCAGCTTTGTAGACAAACTACCACATTCCAAGGATTAAAATTTGGAATGTGTTCCAATTGAACATCGTCGTCGTCACTTTCTGGCATTTGTAAATATTCTGACTGATTTAACATTAATTGCTGTCTGTGCCAGTAAAATTAAACACAAACACAATAAAATTGTCATACTTACATGGCAAGATGACGGAACGATTTGGGACCTGTTCATCCGAAACACAGCTCTTGTTTTGCATAGCCCCACTGAACTGATAAGGAAGTGACAGTATGAGGGGGAAGGTGGAAGGTGGGGAATGCAACGCAGCACGGCAGGTAGCTGCCTGGTGGCCGGGAACCATCGCGTGCTGCTTGGATTGAAGGTCAGCTTTACCTCTCCCCACCTCTTTGCTCATGCCACCGCCCGGCAGGTTTTTGACGTTCAAACCTGAAAGTGGTCCGTGCGGTTTTCACTACGTCATTGGACAACTTGTACAACATTGTACTACAAAGAAGCCGCTGGCTTTGCGAACCCCGTTCAATTTTGTAGCAAGGATGATGCTATCCAAAACGCTTGCGATATGTGTATAAAAGGAAGTGTTCTAAGGTGCGCGTGGTGCAAGCAATCACTTTGCATTGACCTCTTTTTTTGTAAGCATTCACTATTGCAAAGATTACAAAGAATAAACAGAAAAAAAGTTGTTTTATTTATTTACAGTATGGCCAAGTGCAAAACATCACATTATGCTGCATTTTATACTCTAATCAAGAGGGTAGAAGAGTGAGGGGGAACGTTTAAGGTGGGGAATGCATCTCAGCGCGGCAGGTTGCTGCCTAGTGGCCGGGAGCCATCGCGTGCTGCTGGGATTGAAGGTCAGCTATACCTCTCCCCACCTCCTCGCTCATGCCGTCGTCCGGCAGATTTTCGGCGTTCAATATTGGCGTTCAAAATTGAAATCGGCCCATGCGGTTTTCACTACGTCATTCTACAACTTTGTAGGATTATTGTGTACTAAATTTCAACCAGATCAGAATTTTACACCGCGATCCGTTCCCTTGTAAGTATTGCCCTATTTTATACATGTGCGCTTCAACTATGAACCGTAGTTCCATATCTAATCAAAATTATTCATGAACTATGTGCATATATACATTCTTTAAGAATCTCTCAAATTTTACACTTCATAATGTCGAAGATTAAATTTTCTTCCTCCAATAAGTCTTTCATCTACTCAATTTTCTTAAACATCAAATATCCAAACATACACCGCAACTATCGTGTTGAAAGTAATAAATACTCGTCATAATCAATTGAACATAAGTGACAAACATTTAAGCTAAGCACTGTTCCTTTTTACTTTTATCTATATATCATGAAAAACTGAAATAAGATTCTGAAATTCTTTATTGAGTTAACAATCTTCTGATAAACGTGAATATTAGAATTGCACGGCATTAACCTTCGTTTCCACACTCCTCTTTCATAATTATACAACAATTACTTTTTCTCTTAAACACCCTGTACATAATCTTCCTTTAATAAACTCACATAACTTCACAATTATTGCAATCAATACTAGAAAAACTTAGAGACTCCTCAGCCTCCCTTCGTAAAATTACGTAACTCCTTTACGTTCATATCTCCTTAATTTTCACGGTAATTCAACTATAAACTTCCACTTCAATACATATACTTCCTTTACTTTAACATTTCTCCTCTATACTGATATAACTTCGCCTCGTGCTCATAATTCCATTTCTGCAATAAATCGTTGTACTTTCACTTTCTGATCACCCTGTGATTTAACTTTGTTAACTTTCTTTTTCACGTGTTTAAATTCAGCTTTACATTTTATTACAACTTTTCAAGAAATATCAGTAAATATTCATATTCTTAACAAAAGATATAAGTTTGACTTCTTTCCATGAATATATTTGTTTAACAAATTCATTTATGCTTTTTAACGCTCTAAATCTCATTAGATATATGTGTATAAGCTTTTCGTAATACTTTCATTCATAATACATTTCTGACACTCGAATCAACATCATGAGTTGTCGAAATATTCTTTACACTTCGTGACGTTACTTCTTAAATATGCTGTACTTAAATTTGCTCCAATAAATTTCATTTTATTACTTCAATTACAATCTTACTCCTTCTTTACTTCGTTCAACGTTCTATTCCTTTTAAATAGTTCACTCTACATTCTTTTAAATAATTTGCTTTATATTCCCTTAAACAATTTGTTTATATTCTTTTAAATAATTTGCTTTCCTCTAAACAATTTGTTCTAAGTTCCTCTGAACAATTCATTTATATTCCTTTCAATAATTCATTTTAAGTTCCTCTGAGCAATTCATTTATATTCCATCGCTGCGATAAAACAGATTTAATTAAATTAAATCTAACGCAAATATGAAAAATATTACACGATTTTACTTTAATATAACCTTAGTGTTAATATAGCATCATCATGCCGAAATTTCGTCCAAGTGACTGAAATTTTCAAGAACAAGGCAAAATAACTCCGTAAAATCACTATAACAAGATCTACACAAATTTAATTACTTTGACAAAATTATACGTTTAAATAATGCAGTTAAGAAAATACTGTAGAAATACTGTTAAAAATGCGGTTGAAAAATATGCGGTTGGTCAATTGGATAATCACAGAACATAGCTACAATTCTACATGATAAAAGTCAATTTCTTCTCTACCTTGTGTTGGCTTCTGGAATGTTGAAAATACCTGCATCTCTGCTCCCAAACCAATTTTGTCGTGTTTCATAGCATTGCCCACAGCTATGAAGACCGGTTTGTGACAGAACCAGCTGGACTCGTGGTGAATGACCTCGCCGCGAACAGCTCCGCCAGCTCTCCGTCCCTCGTTCACTGCAAGTAGGCCGGCTTCGATTCTCCATCTCTTCAGAATAGACATCTGGGTTTCTTCAGAATAGACATCGGATTTCTTCAGAATAGACATCGGTTTTCTTCAGAATAGACATCACGGTGTAATATTGTCGTTTATGCAAGCGTTTTCGTATTTCAAGATGTGTTAAAACTCTCGTAGAAAAGTATAAGTTTTGCTCGGTGATGTTGCGCTTTGCGTAGATATTTGTAGCGCCTTTCATGTTAGTGAATCTGGAATTCAACTGATATCCTTGTAATCTTCACTTCCCTATGCTTTTTGCTTAGCACATGGTAATATTCATATTTCTGACATTATAATTAAGACCTCCCCGTTGCTGACTTTTAACTTGCATCTTCAATACAATGTTCAAATAAGCTTTTACACGGAGAAATATTTCAAGCTATGTGGAACAACTTTGCATAACCACTGCAATATATAGTTGTACTGTTCCGTTCTGCTTTATGGATTGTAGCTTGCTCCTAAGTTACTGTAAGTTCTGCAATTGCACTCTTCCTTGCTTCCAACCTTTATGAACCGTAGCACTATTAAAAAGAATACTCGTTTCTGCTCGAGGTCTTGTCTCGTTCAAATCTCAAATTGGAAAGAACTCTCTCGTCCTGTTCTCCGCAGTCCTCAAGTTCCAGTCTCTCTGCCTCTCCTCCCGTGGTGACGTAACTCCTACCACCTCCAGTCCGCAGTTCGACCTTCGTCTCTTCCCCTCTCTCATGACGTAACTCTCGCTTCAAGTGGCGTGATATTTCTCGTAATATGGACCTCCCACATTCATATAATGGAGTACATGTTCATCTTTAAATCATTCCTACTTCCTTGCCTTTTATAAATGCATAAGATCTATAGTATTTCACTCATTTCCATACAGTTTTTCTCATATTTCTCGAATTTTTAATAAATTTTTTTTTTATCCACTCATTTATTTTCTGGGGTCTTGGTTCATCTCCAGATCAGTTCTTGAGTAATGACCTTCAATAAATTCTGGCGCATTTCCCCGTTGCTAATTTAAAGTAAAGTATAGCCTGTACTTTCTTTAATACCAATAAATTTCTCTGTTCTTGAGACTGAATTTATTTATCTTACTGTATCTGTGGGTAAAATCTTTTTAATTTGGAATGGTTGAATTTTCCAATGGATCTATTATCTTCCACTCTTACAATTTTATAGCAATTATTACCGTAGACTGTATCTACTTTGAACGGTCCTTTGAACAGGTTACTGAATTTGATATACACTTTCTTCAGTACGTCAGCTTTCACAGGAATCCTGACTAATACAAGGTCACCTTCTCGTAGCGGTCCACTGAATCTCTTCCCTTCTAAACGTTTTAATCTCTTCTCAGCCGCTTTATTCAACTGGATCCTCGCTTCTTCGATTCTCTGGTCCATCGGTGGTTCGTTATCTTCCGGAATATTGAAGATTCCGTTCCATGGTCGTACGGGTTTCTCTTCAAAATGCAACATGACTGGAATATCGTTGGTGCTCTCATGTCTCGTATTATTGATGCAAAATTCCACTAGTGGTACAATCTTTACCCAATTCGCATGATTATCTGCACTATACAAGCGAATGTACTTTGAAAATTCCAGCATTGTTCTTTCAATAGGATTTGTCTCTGGGCTTCGAACTGATGAAAATAGGTGAACAATATCCAACCTATCCATCGCTCCCTGAAATTCTGCAGACGTGAATTGCGTTCCATGGTCTGTTAATAGTCTCTCTGGTTTTCCTAACTTTGGAATAATGTTCCTCTCCAGGTGATATAAAACATTCCTCGTTGTTGCTTTCTGCATGGGATTGAGCATTACAATTTTGGAGAATACATCCATTGTAACTAACACATACTGGTTTCCTCTGTCTCCTTTAGGTGCAGGTCCAAAAATATCCTGACTAAACAATTCCAATGGTTTCGTCGGAATAATCGCTTTAGGTCTCTCCTTCAATAATTCAGAATTATATTTATTCTTCTGACACAATTCACAAGATCTGTGGGGGGCGTGGTGGCTCAGCGGTCTAGCTGCATGCCTCTGACCAAGGCGGTCCGGGTTCGATTCCCGGTCAATGCATGTGAGATTTTCGATGTGAAATGCCATGTCCTGTGGTTCGGATTCGACGTAAAAAGGAGGTCCCGTGGCTCATAATCACAAGATTCACGGTCACGTAAAACTACAATCTTCCTTTTCTTCACAAGAACTGATCACTATGGTTATGGATTCTCTCATATTTATCCAGTAGAATTTTTCTAACATGGTATAGTATGTTTTGTCAGCTCCTCCGTGGCCTATACTTTTGTGTACTAACCAAATTAGTGGCACAATAAGTTCTGGTGGAATAGCAACTCGTACTTTCGTATGTATGGCATCAATGTATTTACATACAGTTTCTCCCACGAGAATATAGTGTCTAGCTTTCCTTCTCGTTTCTAAGTATGAGGCGTGCCTCCTTGTCATTCTCCCTGACAAAAATCGATAAATGTTCCTGAATGGTGCATGCTTCTTTTGAAAAAGAGGAATTCTTCTCAACATATCCAGCGTTTCTTGATCTTCTGCATCTGTCTGGATAACATTAACTCTCACATCTTTCTCAGGAATCGGATGTCTGGAAAGAATATCTGCTAGAAGGTTGTCTTTTCCAGGTACATGAACTATCGTGGCATCAAATTGTTGCAAAAACAAGGTCCATCTGGTCATCCTATCGCTTGACAAGTCTGACTTCAACATGAATTCTAGTGCTTTATGATCCGTTCTGATTATGATCTTGTGTCCCAGCAATAATTTCTTCCAATTTTGTAGAGCATTTATGACGGCTAAAGCTTCAAGCTCCGTCGTGAAGTAATTCAGCTCGTGCGTGCGTAACTTCCTACTGCTGAATGTAATATAGTGAGGATTTCCATCTTGATCCTTCTGATATAAGACTGCACTAATACCAACTCGTGAAGCGTCCGTTTTTATGATGAATGTTCTTTCAAAATCTGGGTACTCCAACTCGATGTTATCTCTGAGCATTTCCTTTGCTTGAATGAAGGCATTCTCAGCAGCTGCATCCCATTTCCATCTATTGTTCTTCTTTAGAAGTTCATGTAGAGGTGCCATGATTTCTGAATAACGTGGACAATGACTACTGAAAAACTGACAAAGACCCGCAAAAGCTCTGATGTCTTTGATTTTCTTGGGTGTTGGAAACTTCAAAATTGCTTCAATCTTGTCTTCATTCGGATGGTAACCAAATCTGTCTATAGTATGCCCAAGAAAGTTGATCTTTTCTTGAAAGAAATGACATTTATCCAATTTCACCTTGATGTTTGCACTTCTGAGGTTATCAAATAGCTTCGTCAAATGCATGAAATGTTGCTCTGGTGTCTCTGAAGATATGATGATATCATCCACGTAGCAAATAGCAAATTGTTTCACCTCTTCACTCAACTTGTCATCCAAGGCTCTGATAAGTGCTGGACTTGAATTTACCAATCCATATGGTACTCTTTGGTATACATAACAGGTTTGATTGAACATGAACCCTGTATAACATTTGCTGTCTTCTGTAAGCTCTATTTGATGAAATGCTGCCGTTAAATCAATCGCTGAGAAACAGGTTTTATTCTTGAATCTCCTCAGTAGTTCTCTAATTTTCGGTGGCCTGTCGAATTCTTTCAGCAGAAGAGTATTTATGCCCCTGGCATCTAAACATAGTCTAAGACTACCATCTGCTTTCTTCACAACAGTGAGTGGATTTAAATAAGGAGTGGCTTGCTTTCTTATAATCCCTTCTTTTTCCATGCCTTTTATCAGCTCTGTCACTTCAGCTTGATACTTCTCCGGAATTGGATACAATTTCTTCTGAAAAGGTGTGTCATCAGCGAGCTTAATCTGATATTTATATCCTCTTATAATGCCTGGCTTGTTATCAAAAATGTCTGCATAAGTCGTGACCAATTCTTCCAATTTCTCCCTCTGATCTTCAAAATTCTCAATCTTCCTGCCATAGTGAGGTATTCCTTCTGCTTCAACTTCCATTACAATCTTCACAAGATTTTCTTCTGTAGTTTCGTCAATCAGACTACTCTCATTCTCATCCTTCGTCGTATCCTCTGATTGATGTATGCCTTCATTAAATCTTATGACTCCATTTCGTAAATCGATCACAGCTCCAGTCTTGGTTATAAAATCAATGCCTAAAATAGCATCAAAATGTATCTGGCTCAAGACTATGTATATCTGCTCATATCTGTATTCGTTTATAGAGAATTCCATTAGTGCTTGGACTTTACATTTCATGGTCTTGTCGTTAAATACGCCCCTGATTTTAATGGTTGAAACGGGCATTGCTGTAAGTGAATTTCCATCCTTCAATCTGTGAAAACAGTTCTCTGATAAAATTGATGCTGTTGCTCCCGTATCTAGTAGTGTTCTCAGCCATTCTCCTTCTGATATGATTTCTATAATCGGTAACCTCGCTACTCTGTCTGTTTTCGTCTCTTCTCTCTCATACAGGAGATCTTCGTTCGTGGCTTCATACAACTCATTAATCTGGATTTCATGTCTGGTTACGGTGCTGTTTTCTTCTCCCTTTACTTTTTGGAATTTGACGTTTTTTTGTGCCCCTCCTGGGTCTTCATTCCTTCTATCTCTGCTTGTTCCAGGTTGAGGTTCTTGATTCAGGTTATGTTGTCCCTGATTTTGGTCTCTCGCGTTCCTTTCTCTGAGATTCCTTAGGTATTCCTGACTTTCTCTTTCCCTGTCATCATAATACCTTCTTACATTGTTATTATTCCTCCAACCTTGATTTTGTTGACTTTGCTGTTGTTGCTGTCTTGAATAATTATTCGTGTTTCTCCAGTTCTGATATCTCCGATATCCATAATTATTCGTAGGGTTATTTCGACTATAATATCCCTCTACGATAATCATTGTTCCTGGTATAATAGTTATTCCTCCATCTTTGATTTTCATATGGTCTTCCTTCTCTAGGTCTTTGATAATCGGGTCGAAATCGATTCTGCCCATATATCCTGGATCTCGTTGGACCTACTCCATTTTTGTTCTCCTCTGTTTGCTGCATTTGATCGATGTGTATGGTGTGAATTTCTCTCGGTTCCTGGTTTCTACCTCTCTGGTTTTGATTTCCAGTTGAGTTGGTGGACACATTAGACGTGTGATCCAGTCTTCTCAAAATTTCTGCCATTGCTTCTAGAGTTTTCACGTTTGCCGAAATGAGGTGCCTCCTAACTTCCGTTGGTAGCTGGCATGAAATAGCGTGAACCAAGTCTTCTTCCGCCAAAGGGGGTTGCAAATACTGCAAGCGTGCTAATTGTTTCGTGAAGAAACTTGCGTATTTCGTTGGACTGGAATATGCATACTTCTTAGAATAAATTTCTGCCCGTATATCTTGTTGAAGTTCCTTGCTCCAAAATCGTTTCTGCAGAGCTATAGCGAATTCTTCAAATGTTTGATACGTGTATCTGAAAGCTCTGTGCCATACTAAAGCTTCTGAATCCAAGTATTTTTCCACGACCCTCATATGTCTTTCACGAGGTATCCTATTGTCTTCTAAATACGACCTCATGTCTCTCAGAAATTCTACTGCAGTAATATTGCCTACTCCGCTGAATTTGTTCGGTTTCTCATCATTATTCTTGATTACGATGACATTGGCATTTGACCTACTTTGGTAAGGTTCAAAATCTCCTCCAAATTCCCCTATTTCAGTTTGAAATGGCTCTCGACTGAAGTTAAAATTGGACTTCGGAATTTGCTGTTGACTAGCCTCGCTTTCCTTATCCTCTTCTATCCTGTCTGTCCTAGCCTCTAATTTCCTTATTTCCTCTTTCAATTTTTCATCTCTTGCTTGGAAAAATCTCGTCAAGTCCTGTCTGATGTCCTCCCTGACTTCAGTTCTCAACGTATATGAAAATGTAGCATCTCCTATCGTAAGTGACCTTAATTGCTGTTCTATCTCGCTGGTATCTTTGTCCTGCTTTGATCGAATTTTCGCTAGTTCTATGCTTATCTCATCGACCGTACATTTAATTTTGTCAAATTCGTTTGAGTTAGTTAAATCTGTTTTATTAACAATCTCTGTCAGCGTGGCTACGTTATTAACTTGTAATGTATCTATCCGCTTAGATAGATCTTCCCGTACCTTGCTAACATTAATATTGGAACATAACTCTATAGCTTTAATGTCATTTGCTAATTTATAGTGTATTTCTGATATGATTTGAGTTGTGACTGTTACGACCTCCTCCTTCATGTCCGTAACTGCCTTTACAATGGAAGCATTTATATCTACATTTATACCCTCTTCAATCAATTTACTTTGACCTTCCAACTTGACCTGTAATTCACCAACAGTGCCATTTAGATTGTCAAGTTGCTCCTTGAGTTTGTTTTGGGCCCCTGAAATGTGTACATGATGAGTGTTATTTTCTTCTTTAATTGAGCTAATACTAGCCTGTAATTTCTGTTCTAGTTCTATCATGTGATTACTGTTAGCTAATTGGACTTCTATCACTTTTCCTGCCATGTCGGATCTTAGATTTCCTACTTCTTTCTTCGTAAAATTTATGTCCTGTTTGACTTGATCAAATGAAGCTTTTAATTCTTCCTGTGCATTACCTGCCTTTTCTAAAATTCTCTGAGCTTTTTCCTGATTTTTCCTAGCTTCTTCCTGTGCTTTTTCCTGATTTTTCCTAACCTCCTCCTGTGCTGCTCTTATTTCGGCTTGGATCTTTCTATCTTCTAATCTAGCCTGCTCCTGACCTAATCTGTCCTCCTCGCGAGCTTTTTCCTGAGCTAATCTTATCTCTGCTCTTATCCTATTTGCCTCTTCCAAAACTACCTTGGCTTCTTCTCTTTCCTTCTCTATAGCTAGTCTATCGTCCTTTCTGGCCTTCTCTAAAGCTAACTTAGCTTCTTCCTGTGCTAAAGTTATACTAGCCGTAGTAAGTGTTTGAGCAACTGATAACTCTGCCTTGACTTCTGATTTTACAGTAGCTACTGATTTTTGTATCTCGGTTTTCAACTGTTTAATGTTGTTATGTGTCAATTGGTGGAGGGCTTCAAGGTCTTTGGTCAATGTACTTTGACCTTCCTTCATGGTTTCAAGCATCGTTCGAATGAACGTCATATCATTCGTTGACATATTCTTCTTTTCTTGAGAATTAGGGAAGTGTCGACTACAAAAATTACCAGTGAATATCCAGATTGGCCAACGCATGCATTTTATACCAGTGATGGAATATATAGAACATCTTAATCCTACTTACATCTATTTTAATCGCGAGTTATCTCGTATATCTCATCGTCCCATTTTACCGAACTGACATCGCTTCATTCTATCATCTCACTTAGCCTATGTTTAACAACATGAATTTACTTTTAAATTTACTATTACATGACAAATGTCGTTAGCTGGTTTAAAAATTATGCCTCACAACTGTAGTGTACTCCACTAATCTGCTGATGTTGTGTTCATCTCAACAATCCTTAAATTTGGGATCGGCATTTTTCTTTTCAAAACTAATATGGCCTCACTCTCGAGTACTTCCAAGCTTCTTCTCTCGAGTGCTCTTTCGAATGCATTTCGAATACTCTTTCGAATGCCCCACGGATGGGCACGCCATTTAAATAATACTATCTATATGCGCCCGAAGAAACCCATCAGTACTTATATCCAAAGCTCGAAAAAGGATTGCAAACATGTAAGTTACCCAGCTCACAAACTTACCATGCCTACTAAGTAAAATTGGGAATTTCAGGAACATACAGGATAAATATTTTTCGTAAAGAAAATAGTACTGCTAGACAAGGTACAAATTTCTACTATCATTTACATTTAGAGCAAATCGAGAAACTCCAATCTCGAGGGGTGATAAGGTTTAATCTATAGTGAGCGCCTGTATCTATACCTCGTAGTACTATTTTCGACGATGACGACAATGAAAACGGTATCAGTTTAGATAAAAGTTGACTAAGTCGCTAAAAAGCGCCAGCCGTTTATTAAGCTAATAAAACAAGTATAAAAAACTGGCTTCCTTCCTTAATATTGTGTCTCCCTGACACTTCAACAAAAATAACTGCAAAATAAATTTGCACGTGGCATTTTATATAGTTAGAAAATGTGAAACGGCGTGTTACTAAGTATTGCCCTATTTTATACATGTCCGCTTCAACTATGAACCGTAGTTCCATATCTAATCAAAATTATTCATGAACTATGTGCATATATACATTCTTTAAGAATCTCTCAAATTTTACACTTCATAATGTCGAAGATTAAATTTTCTTCCTCCAATAAGTCTTTCATCTACTCAATTTTCTTAAACATCAAATATCCAAACATACACCGCAACTATCGTGTTGAAAGTAATAAATACTCGTCATAATCAATTGAACATAAGTGACAAACATTTAAGCTAAGCACTGTTCCTTTTTACTTTTATCTATATATCATGAAATACTGAAATAAGATTCTGAAATTCTTTACTGAGTTAACAATCTTCTGATAAACGTGAATATTAGAAGTGCACGGCATTAACCTTCGTTTCCACACTCCTCTTTCATAATTATACAACAATTACTTTCTCTCTTAAACACCCTGTACATAATCTTCCTTTAATAAACTCACATAACTTCACAATTATTGCAATCAATACTAGAAAAACTTAGAGACTCCTCAGCCTCCCTTCGTAAAATTACGTAACTCCTTTACGTTCATATCTCCTTAATTTTCACGGTAATTCAACTATAAACTTCCACTTCAATACATATACTTCCTTTACTTTAACATTTCTCCTCTATACTGATATAACTTCGTCTCGTGCTCATAATTCCATTTCTGCAATAAATCGTTGTACTTTCACTTTCTGATCACCCTGTGATTTAACTTTGTTAACTTTCTTTTTCACGTGTTTAAATTCAGCTTTACATTTTATTACAACTTTTCAAGAAATATCAGTAAATATTCATATTCTTAACAAAAGATATAAGTTTGACTTCTTTCCATGAATATATTTGTTTAACAAATTCATTTATGCTTTTTAACGCTCTAAATCTCATTAGATATATGTGTATAAGCTTTTCGTAATACTTTCATTCATAATACATTTCTGACACTCGAATCAACATCATGAGTTGTCGAAATATTCTTTACACTTCGTGACGTTACTTCTTAAATATGCTGTACTTAAATTTGCTCCAATAAATTTCATTTTATTACTTCAATTACAATCTTACTCCTTCTTTACTTCGTTCAACGTTCTATTCCTTTTAAATAGTTCACTCTACATTCTTTTAAATAATTTGCTTTATATTCCCTTAAACAATTTGTTTATATTCTTTTAAATAATTTGCTTTCCTCTAAACAATTTGTTCTAAGTTCCTCTGAACAATTCATTTATATTCCTTTCAATAATTCATTTTAAGTCGCTCTGAGCAATTCATTTATATTCCATCGCTGCGATAAAACAGATTTAATTAAATTAAATCTAACGCAAATATGAAAAATATTACACGATTTTACTTTAATATAACCTTAGTGTTAATATAGCATCATCATGCCGAAATTTCGTCCAAGTGACTGAAATTTTCAAGAACAAGGCAAAATAACTCCGTAAAATCAATATAACAAGATCTACACAAATTTAATTACTTTGACAAAATTATACGTTTAAATAATGCAGTTAAAAAAATACTGTAGAAAATACTGTTAAAAATGCTGTTGAAAAATATGCGGTTGGTCAATTGGATAATCACAGAACATAACTACAATTCTACATGATAAAAGACAATTTCTTCTCTACCTTGTGTTGGCTTCTGGAATGTTGAAAATACCTGCATCTCTGCTCCCAAACCAATTTTGTCGTGTTTCATAGCATTGCCCACAGCTATGAAGACCGGTTTGTGACAGAACCAGCTGGACTCGTGGTGAATGACCTCGCCGCGAACAGCTCCGCCAGCTCTCCGTCCCTCGTTCAATGCAAGTAGGCCGGCTTCGATTCTCCATCTCTTCAGAATAGACATCAGGGTTTCTTCAGAATAGACATCGGGTTTCTTCAGAATAGACATCGGTTTTCTTCAGAATAGACATCACGGTGTAATATTGTCGTTTATGCAAGCGTTTTCGTATTTCAAGATGTGTTAAAACTCTCGTAGAAAAGTATAAGTTTTGCTCGGTGATGTTGCGCTTTGCGTAGATATTTGTAGCGCCTTTCATGTTAGTGAATCTGGAATTCAACTGACATCCTTGTAATCTTCACTTCCCTATGCTTTTTGCTTAGCACATGGTAATATTCATATTTCTGACAATATAATTAAGACCTCCCCGTTGCTGACTTTTAACTTGCATCTTCAATACAATGTTCAAATAAGCTTTTACACGGAGAAATATTTCAAGCTATGTGGAACAACTTTGCATAACCACTGCAATATATAGTTGTACTGTTCCGTTCTGCTTTATGGATTGTAGCTTGCTCCTAAGTTACTGTAAGTTCTGCAATTGCACTCTTCCTTGCTTCCAACCTTTATGAACCGTAGCACTATTAAAAAGAATACTCGTTTCTGCTCGAGGTCTTGTCTCGTTCAAATCTCAAATTGGAAAGAACTCTCTCGTCCTGTTCTCCGCAGTCCTCAAGTTCCAGTCTCTCTGCCTCTCCTCCCGTGGTGACGTAACTCCTACCACCTCCAGTCCGCAGTTCGACCTTCGTCTCTTCCCCTCTCTCATGACGTAACTCTCGCTTCAAGTGGCGTGATATTTCTCGTAATATGGACCTCCCACATTCATATAATGGAGTACATGTTCATCTTTAAATCATTCCTACTTCCTTGCCTTTTATAAATGCATAAGATCTATAGTATTTCACTCATTTCCATACAGTTTTTCTCATATTTCTCGAATTTTTAATAATTTTTTTTTTTTATCCACTCATTTATTTTCTGGGGTCTTGGTTCATCTCCAGATCAGTTCTTGAGTAATGACCTTCAATAAATTCTGGCGCATTTCCCCGTTGCTAATTTAAAGTAAAGTATAGCCTGTACTTTCTTTAATACCAATAAATTTCTCTGTTCTTGAGACTGAATTTATTTATCTTACTGTATCTGTGGGTAAAATCTATTCAATTTGGAATGGTTGAATTTTCCTATGGATCTATTATCTTCCAGTCTTACAATTTTATAGCAATTATTACCGTAGACTGTATCTACTTTGAACGGTCCTTTGAACAGGTTACTGAATTTGATATACACTTTCTTCAGTACGTCAGCTTTCACAGGAATCCTGACTAATACAAGGTCACCTTCTCGTAGCGGTCCACTGAATCTCTTCCCTTCTAAACGTTTTAATCTCTTCTCACCCGCTTTATTCAACTGGATCCTCGCTTCTTCGATTCTCTGGTCCATCGGTGGTTCGTTATCTTCCGGAATATTGAAGATTCCGTTCCATGGTCGTACGGGTTTCTCTTCAAAATGCAACATGACTGGAATATCGTTGGTGCTCTCATGCCTCGTATTATTGATGCAAAATTCCACTAGTGGTACAATCTTTACCCAATTCGCATGATTATCTGCACTATATAAGCGAATGTACTTTGAAAATTCCAGCATTGTTCTTTCAATAGGATTTGTCTCTGGGCTTCGAACTGATGAAAATAGGTGAACAATATCCAACCTATCCATCGCTCCCTGAAATTCTGCAGAAGTGAATTGCGTTCCATGGTCTGTTAATAGTCTCTCTGGTTTTCCTAACTTTGGAATAATGTTCCTCTCCAGGTGATATAAAACATTCCTCGATGTTGCTTTCTGCATGGGATTGAGCATTACAATTTTGGAGAATACATCCATTGTAACTAACACATACTGGTTTCCTCTGTCTCCTTTAGGTGCAGGTCCAAAAATATCCTGACTAAACAATTCCAATGGTTTCGTCGGAATAATCGCTTTAGGTCTCTCCTTCAATAATTCAGAATTATATTTATTCTTCTGACACAATTCACAAGATCTGATCACTATGGTTATGGATTCTCTCATATTTATCCAGTAGAATTTTTCTAACATGGTATAGTATGTTTTGTCAACTCCTCCGTGGCCTATACTTTTGTGTACTAACAAAATTAGTGGCACAATAAGTTCTGGTGGAATAGCAACTCGTACTTTCGTATGTCTGGCATCAATGTATTTACATACAGTTTCTCCCACGAGAATATAGTGTCTAGCTTTCCTTCTCGTTTCTAAGTATGAGGCGTGCCTCCTTGTCATTCTCCCTGACAAAAATCGATAAATGTTCCTGAATGGTGCATGCTTCTTTTGAAAAAGAGGAATTCTTCTCAACATATCCAGCGTTTCTTGATCTTCTGCATCTGTCTGGATAACATTTACTCTCACATCTTTCTCAGGAATCGGATGTCTGGAAAGAATATCTGCTAGAAGGTTGTCTTTTCCAGGTACATGAACTATCGTGGCATCAAATTGTTGCAAAAACATGGTCCATCTGGTCATCCTATCGCTTGACAAGTCTGACTTCAACATGAATTCTAGTGCTTTATGATCCGTTCTGATTATGATCTTGTGTCCCAGCAATAATTTCTTCCAATTTTGTAGAGCATTTATGACGGCTAAAGCTTCAAGCTCCGTCGTGAAGTAATTCAGCTCGTGCGTGCGTAACTTCCTACTGATGAATGTAATATAGTGAGGATTTCCATCTTGATCCTTCTGATATAAGACTGCACTAATACCATCTCGTGAAGCGTCCGTTTCTATGATGAATGTTCTTTCAAAATCTGGGTACTCCAACTTGATGTTATCTCTGAGCATTTCCTTTGCTTGAATGAAGGCATTCTCAGCAGCTGCATCCCATTTCCATCTATTATTCTTCTTTAGAAGTTCATGTAGAGGTGCCATGATTTCTGAATAACGTGGACGATGACTACTGAAAAACTGACTAAGACCCGCAAAAGCTCTGATGTCTTTGATTTTCTTGGGTGTTGGAAACTTCAAAATTGCTTCAATCTTGTCTTCATTCGGATGGTAACCAAATCTGTCTATAGTATGCCCAAGAAAGTTGATCTTTTCTTGAAAGAAATGACATTTATCCAATTTCACCTTGATGTTTGCACTTCTGAGGTTATCAAATAGCTTCGTCAAATGCATGAAATGTTGCTCTGGTGTCTCTGAAGATATGATGATATCATCCACGTAGCAAATAGCAAATTGTTTCACCTCTTCACTCAACTTGACATCCAAGGCCCTGATAAGTGCTGGACTTGAATTTACCAATCCATATGGTACTCTTTGGTATACATAACAGGTTTGATTGAACATGAAACCTGTATAACATTTGCTGTCTTCTGTAAGCTCTATTTGATGAAATGCTGCCGTTAAATCAATCACTGAGAAACAGGTTTTATTCTTGAATCTCCTCAGTAGTTCTCTAATTTTCGGTGGCCTGTCGAATTCTTTCAGCAGAAGAGTATTTATGCCCCTGGCATCTAAACATAGTCTAAGACTACCATCTGCTTTCTTCACAACAGTGAGTGGATTTAAATAATGAGTGGCTTGCTTTCTTATAATCCCTTCTTTTTCCATGCATTTTATGAGCTCTGTCACTTCAGCTTGATACTTCTCCGGAATTGGATACAATTTCTTCTGAAAAGGTGTGTCATCAGCGAGCTTAATCTGATATTTATATCCTCTTATAATGCCTGGCTTGTTATCAAAAATGTCTGCATAAGTCGTGACCAATTCTTCCAATTTCTCCCTCTGATCTTCAAAATTCTCAATCTTCCTGCCATAGTGAGGTATTCCTTCTGCTTCAACTTCCATTACAATCTTCACAAGATTTTCTTCTGTAGTTTCGTCAATCAGACTACACTCATTCTCATCCTTCGTCGTATCCTCTGATTGATGTATGCCTTCATTAAATCTTATGACTCCATTTCGTAAATCGATCACAGCTCCAGTCTTGGTTATAAAATCAATGCCTAAAATGGCATCAAAATTTATCTGGCTCAAGACTATGAATATCTGCTCATATCTGTATTCGTTTATAGAGAATTCCATTAGTGCTTGGACTTTACATTTCATGGTCTTGTCGTTAAATACGCCCCTGATTTTAATGGTTGAAACGGGCATTGCTATAAGTGAATTTCCATCCTTCAATCTGTGAAAACAGTTCTCTGATAAAATTGATGCTGTTGCTCCCGTATCTAGTAGTGTTCTCAGCCATTCTCCTTCTGATATGATTTCTATAATCGGTAACCTCGCTACTCTGTCTGTTTTCGTCTCTTCTCTCTCATACAGGAGATCTTCATTCGTGGCTTCATACAACTCATTAATCTGGATTTCATGTCTGGTTACGGTGCTGTTTTCTTCTCCCTTTACTTTTTGGAATTTGACGGTTTTTTTGTGCCCCTACTGGGTCTTCATTCCTTCTATCTCTGCTTGTTCCAGTTTGAGGTTCTTGATTCAGGTTATGTTGTCCCTGATTTTGGTCTCTCGCGTTCCTTTCTCTGAGATTCCTTAGGTATTCCTGACTTTCTCTTTCCCTGTCATCATAATACCTTCTTACATTGTTATTATTCCTCCAACCTTGATTTTGTTGACTTTGCTGTTGTTGCTGTCTTGAATAATTATTCGTGTTTCTCCAGTTCTGATATCTCCGATATCCATAATTATTCGTAGGGTTATTTCGACTATAATATCCCTCTCTACGATAATCATTGTTCCTGGTATAATAGTTATTCCTCCATCTTTGATTTTCATATGGTCTTCCTTCTCTAGGTCTTTGATAATCGGGTCGAAATCGATTCTGCCCATATATCCTGGATCTCGTTGGACCTACTCCATTTTTGTTCTCCTCTGTTTGCTGCATTTGATCGATGTGTATGGTGTGAATTTCTCTCGGTTCCTGGTTTCTACCTCTCTGGTTTTGATTTCCAGTTGAGTTGGTGGACACATTAGACGTGTGATCCAGTCTTCTCAAAATTTCTGCCATTGCTTCTAGAGTTTTCACGTTTGCCGAAATGAGGTGCCTCCTAACTTCCGTTGGTAGCTGGCATGAAATAGCGTGAACCAAGTCTTCTTCCGCCAAAGGGGCTTGCAAATACTGCAAGCGTGCTAATTGTTTCGTGAAGAAACTTGCGTATTTCGTTGGACTGGAATATGCATACTTCTTAGAATAAATTTCTGCCCGTATATCTTGTTGAAGTTCCTTGCTCCAAAATCGTTTCTGCAGAGCTATAGCGAATTCTTCAAATGTTTGATACGTGTATCTGAAAGCTCTGTGCCATACTAACGCTTCTGAATCCAAGTATTTTTCCACGACCCTCATATGTCTTTCACGAGGTATCCTATTGTCTTCTAAATACGACCTCATGTCTCTCAGAAATTCTACTGCAGTAATATTGCCTACTCCGCTGAATTTGTTCGGTTTCTCATCATTATTCTTGATTACGATGACATTGGCATTTGACCTACTTTGGTAAGGTTCAAAATCTCCTCCAAATTCCCCTATTTCAGTTTGAAATGGCTCTCGACTGAAGTTAAAATTGGACTTCGGAATTTGCTGTTGACTAGCCTCGCTTTCCTTATCCTCTTCTATCCTGTCTGTCCTAGCCTCTAATTTCCTTATTTCTTCTTTCAATTTTTCATCTCTTGCTTGGAAAAATCTCGTCAAGTCCTGTCTGGTGTCCTCCCTGACTTCAGTTCTCAACGTAGATGAAAATGTAGCATCTCCTATCGTAAGTGACCTTAATTGTTGTTCTATCTCGCTGGTATCTTTGTCCTGCTTTGATCGAATTTTCGCTAGTTCTATGCTTATCTCATCGACCGTACATTTAATTTTGTCAAATTCGTTTGAGTTAGTTAAATCTGTTTTATTAACAATCTCTGTCAGCGTGGCTACGTTATTAACTTGTAATGTATCTATCCGCTTAGATAGATCTTCCCGTACCTTGCTAACATTAATATTGGAACATAACTCTATAGCTTTAATGTCATTTGCTAATTTATAGTGTATTTCTGATATGATTTGAGTTGTGACTGTTACGACCTCCTCCTTCATGTCCGTAACTGCCTTTACAATGGAAGCATTTATATCTACATTTATACCCTCTTCAATCAATTTACTTTGACCTTCGAACTTGACCTGTAATTCACCAACAGCGCCATTTAGATTGTCAAGTTGCTCCTTGAGTTTGTTTTGGGCCCCTGAAATGTGTACATGATGAGTGTTATTTTCTTCTTTAATTGAGCTAATACTAGCCTGTAATTTCTGTTCTAGTTCTATCATGTGATTAGTGTTAGCTAATTGGACTTCTATCACTTTTCCTGCCATGTCGGATCTTAGATTTCCTACTTCTTTCTTCGTAAAATTTATGTCCTGTTTGACTTGATCAAATGAAGCTTTTAATTCTTCCTGTGCATTACCTGCCTTTTCTAAAATTCTCTGAGCTTTTTCCTGATTTTTCCTAGCTTCTTCCTGTGCTTTTTCCTGATTTTTCCTAACCTCCTCTTGTGCTGCTCTTATTTCGGCTTGGATCTTTCTATCTTCTAATCTAGCCTGCTCCTGACCTAATCTGTCCTCCTCGCGAGCTTTTTCCTGAGCTAATCTTATCTCTGCTCTTATCCTATTTGCCTCTTCCAAAGCTAACTTGGCTTCTTCTCTTTCCTTCTCTCTAGCTAGTCTATCTTCCTTTCTGGCCTTCTCTAAAGCTAACTTAGCTTCTTCCTGTGCTAATGTTATACTAGCCGTAGTAAGTGTTTGAGCAACTGATAACTCTGCCTTGACTTCTGATTTTACAGTAGCTACTGATTTTTGTATCTCGGTTTTCAACTGTTTAATGTTGTTATGTGTCAATTGGTGGAGGGCTTCAAGGTCTTTGGTCAATGTACTTTGACCTTCCTTCATGGTTTCAAGCATCGTTCGAATGAACGTCATACCATTCGTTGACATATTCTTCTTTTCTTGAGAATTATGGAAGTGTCGACTACAAAAATTACCAGTGAATATCCAGATTGACCAACGCATGCATTTTATACCAGTGATGGAATATATAGATCATCTTAATCCTACTTACATCTATTTTAATCGCGAGTTATCTCGTATATCTCATCGTCCCATTTTACCGAACTGACATCGCTTCATTCTATCATCTCACTTAGCCTATGTTTAACAACATGAATTTACTTTTAAATTTACTATTACATGACAAATGTCGTTAGCTGGTTTAAAAATTATGCCTCACAACTGTAGTGTACTCCACTAATCTGCTGATGTTGTGTTCATCTCAACAATCCTTAAATTTGGGATCGGCATTTTTCTTTTCAAAACTAATATGGCCTCACTCTCGAGTACTTCCAAGCTTCTTCTCTCGAGTGCTCTTTCGAATGCATTTCGAATACTCTTTCGAATGCCCCACGGATGGGCACGCCATTTAAATAATACTATCTATATGCGCCCGAAGAAACCCATCAGTACTTATATCCAAAGCTCGAAAAAGGATTGCAAACATGTAAGTTACCCAGCTCACAAACTTACCATGCCTACTAAGTAAAATTGGGAATTTCAGGAACATACAGGATAAATATTTTTCGTAAAGAAAATAGTACTACTAGACAAGGTACAAATTTCTACTATCATTTACATTTAGAGCAAATCGAGAAACTCCAATCTCGAGGGGTGATAAGGTTTAATCTATAGTGAGCGCCTATATCTATACCTCGTAGTACTATTTTCGACGATGACGACAATGAAAACGGTATCAGTTTAGATAAAAGTTGACTAAGTCGCTAAAAAGCGCCAGCCGTTTATTAAGCTAATAAAACAAGTATAAAAAACTGGCTTCCTTCCTTAATATTGTGTCTCCCTGACACTTCAACAAAAATAACTGCAAAATAAATTTGCACGTGGCATTTTATATAGTTAGAAAATGTGAAACGGCGTGTTACTAAGTATTGCCCTATTTTATACATGTCCGCTTCAACTATGAACCGTAGTTCCATATCTAATCAAAATTATTCATGAACTATGTGCATATATACATTCTTTAAGAATCTCTCAAATTTTACACTTCATAATGTCGAAGATTAAATTTTCTTCCTCCAATAAGTCTTTCATCTACTCAATTTTCTTAAACATCAAATATCCAAACATACACCGCAACTATCGTGTTGAAAGTAATAAATACTCGTCATAATCAATTGAACATAAGTGACAAACATTTAAGCTAAGCACTGTTCCTTTTTACTTTTATCTATATATCATGAAATACTGAAATAAGATTCTGAAATTCTTTACTGAGTTAACAATCTTCTGATAAACGTGAATATTAGAAGTGCACGGCATTAACCTTCGTTTGCACACTCCTCTTTCATAATTATACAACAATTACTTTCTCTCTTAAACACCCTGTACATAATCTTCCTTTAATAAACTCACATAACTTCACAATTATTGCAATCAATACTAGAAAAACTTAGAGACTCCTCAGCCTCCCTTCGTAAAATTACGTAACTCCTTTACGTTCATATCTCCTGAATTTTCACGGTAATTCAACTATAAACTTCCACTTCAATACATATACTTCCTTTACTTTAACATTTCTCCTCTATACTGATATAACTTCGCCTCGTGCTCATAATTCCATTTCTGCAATAAATCGTTGTACTTTCACTTTCTGATCACCCTGTGATTTAACTTTGTTAACTTTCTTTTTCACGTGTTTAAATTCAGCTTTACATTTTATTACAACTTTTCAAGAAATATCAGTAAATATTCATATTCTTAACAAAAGATATAAGTTTGACTTCTTTCCATGAATATATTTGTTTAACAAATTCATTTATGCTTTTTAACGCTCTAAATCTCATTAGATATATGTGTATAAGCTTTTCGTAATACTTTCATTCATAATACATTTCTGACACTCGAATCAACATCATGAGTTGTCGAAATATTCTTTACACTTCGTGACGTTACTTCTTAAATATGCTGTACTTAAATTTGCTCCAATAAATTTCATTTTATTACTTCAATTACAATCTTACTCCTTCTTTACTTCGTTCAACGTTCTATTCCTTTTAAATAGTTCACTCTACATTCTTTTAAATAATTTGCTTTATATTCCCTTAAACAATTTGTTTATATTCTTTTAAATAATTTGCTTTCCTCTAAACAATTTGTTCTAAGTTCCTCTGAACAATTCATTTATATTCCTTCCAATAATTCATTTTAAGTTCCTCTGAGCAATTCATTTATATTCCATCGCTGCGATAAAACAGATTTAATTAAATTAAATCGAACGCAAATATGAAAAATATTACACGATTTTACTTTAATATAACCTTAGTGTTAATATAGCATCATCATGCCGAAATTTCGTCCAAGTGACTGAAATTTTCAAGAACAAGGCAAAATAACTCCGTAAAATCACTATAACAAGATCTACACAAATTGAATTACTTTGACAAAATTATACGTTTAAATAATGCAGTTAAAAAAATACTGTAGAAAATACTGTTAAAATGCTGTTGAAAAATATGCGGTTGAAAAGTATGCGGTTGGTCAATTGGATAATCACAGAACATAACTACAATTCTACATGATAAAAGACAATTTCTTCTCTACCTTGTGTTGGCTTCTGGACTGTTGAAAATACCTGCATCTCTGCTCCCAAACCAATTATGTCGTGTTTCATAGCATTGCCCACAGCTATGAAGACCGGTTTGTGACAGAACCAGCTGGACTCGTGGTGAATGACCTCGCCGCGAACAGCTCCGCCAGCTCTCCGTCCCTCGTTCACTGCAAGTAGGCCGGCTTCGATTCTCCATCTCTTCAGAATAGACATCGGGTTTCTTCAGAATAGACATCGGTTTTCTTCAGAATAGACATCACGGTGTAATATTGTCGTTTATGCAAGCGTTTTCGTATTTCAAGATGTGTTAAAACTCTCGTAGAAAAGTATAAGTTTTGCTCGGTGATGTTGCGCTTTGCGTAGATATTTGTAGCGCCTTTCATGTTAGTGAATCTGGAATTCAACTGATATCCTTGTAATCTTCACTTCCTTATGCTTTTTGCTTAGCACATGGTAATATTCATATTTCTGACAATATAATTAAGACCTCCCCGTTGCTGACTTTTAACTTGCATCTTCAATACAATGTTCAAATAAGCTTTTACACGGAGAAATATTTCAAGCTATGTGGAACAACTTTGCATAAGCACTGCAATATATAGTTGTACTGTTCCGTTCTGCTTTATGGATTGTAGCTTGCTCCTATGTTACTGTAAGTTCTGCAATTGCACTCTTCCTTGCTTCCAACCTTTATGAACCGTAGCACTATTAAAAAGAATACTCGTTTCTGCTCGAAGTCTTGTCTCGTTCAAATCTCAAATTGGAAAGAACTCTCTCGTCCTGTTCTCCGCAGTCTTCAAGTTCCAGTCTCTCTGCCTCTCCTCCCGTGGTGACGTAACTCCTACCACCTCCAGTCCGCAGTTCGACCTTCGTCTCTTCCCCTCTCTCATGACGTAACTCTCGCTTCAAGTGGCGTGATATTTCTCGTAATATGGACCTCCCACATTCATATAATGGAGCACATGTTCATCTTTATATCATTCCTACTTCCTTGCCTTTTATAAATGCATAAGATCTATAGTATTTCACTCATTTCCATACAGTTTTTCCCATATTTCTCGAATTTTTAATAAATAAAATTTTTTATCCACTCATTTATTATCTCCAGATCAGTTCTTGGGTAATGGCCTTCAATAAATTCTGGCGCAGTACATTCACTGTAATTCATACTCACTGATGAGAGAAGCTGGTATTCAGAAGGGTGTAAGGCAAGGCTGCAACTTATCACCCATACTTTTCAATCTTTACATTGAACAAGCAATGAAGGAAATTGGAGAAAATTTTTAAGTGGGAGTGAAGATTCAAGGAGAAATAATTTCAACCCTGAGATTTGCCGATGACATCGTCATCTTGGGCGACACGTCTGAGGATTTGAAAGAGTATTTGAATGGTATAGACTCCGTCTTGAGGAACGAATTCATGATGAAAATTAATAAATGTAAAACAAAAATATTGGAATGCAGCCGAAATAAATCAGAATCCTCTATGGACATCAAATTGGCAGGTGAAAAGCTGAAGGAAGTAGGAGACTTATGCTACTTAGGAAGCAGAATAATCAGTGATGGACGAAGCAAGGTGGATATAAAAAGTAGGTTGGCTCAGGCAAGGAAAGCATTTCTACAGAAAAGGAATCTGTTAACATCGAATATAGATTTTAGGTATTAGGAAGTCATTTTTGAAAGCCTTTGTCTGGAGCGTGACACTCTATGGAAGTGAAACTTGGACTATTGGTGCAGCAGAAAAGAGGAGAATTGAGGCGTTTGAAATGTGGTGTTACAGGAGAATGAAGAAGATCAGATGGGTAGATAGGGTTACAAACGAAGAGGTATTAAGACGAGTGGGAGAGGAGAGATGTTTCTGGCGAGTGCTAATGAAGAGAAAATATAGGACACGTACTAAGACACCCAGGAATAGCAAGCTTAGTTATGGAAGGAAGGGTCGAGGACAAGAACTGTAGGGGTAGACCAAGGTTAGAATATGTTAAACAGATTGCCTCGGATGTGGGGTGTGGTTACTATGTAGAGATGAAACGATTAGCTCAGGACAGGGAGGCATGGAGAGCTGCATCAAACCAGTCAAAAGACGGAAGACTCAAACAACAACGATATTTCGTATCAGTGCAGTTATTTTGTTCTCCAGAGTACGCTGATTGTTTCTGTTTCTGTATTGAGGTTCCCCCACAAGTAAGTATCGCACCGCGCTGAAACTTACGAACAAATTTAAGCCGCTGCAAACTTCCCTTGGCGGCTTCCGTGGCGTAGTTGGTAGCATGCTGCGCTTCTATGCCCAAGATCTCGGGTTCAAACCCGGCCGAAGTCGTCGGATTTATTAAGAGCACTAAAAATCCCTCAGTATGCCTTCCTTCGGAGAGGAAGTTAAGCTGGCGGTCCCATGGCATAGATTTATGGCATGATAAAGAACCTTCCACTAATTACACTTGTGTGAAGCTAAATTACCCCTCCCTATATTATTCTGCTAAGGTCCCCTAAGGTCTACTAACCCCAAGATTGCAGTTTCGCTCCTGGCCGTGGTAAGTGATTTTTTGAAAGGCGGCAAAAATACGATACGCATGTCATACGATGTTGGCATGTCAAAGAACCCATTTGAATTCAGTAGGACGTGTTCAAAATGGCAAAATTAATCTCGGGAGTTTCCGCCAACGCAAAGTTCCTCATTTCTCGACTAGAAAACGCCATGGTGTTCAAGGAGATTAGATATCTAACCTCCTTGACTTTCATAATGATTCAAGGAACAACGAAATTCGACATGCAAGCTACCCTCTGGGTGTCAAATTACAAAGCTTGCACCCGGCACCGCGGCCATACGATATTATTATTATAAGGTCCCATTCCAGTTTTGTACCGAAAATAAGGTCCCATTAACACTAACCGACACATATAGGGTACCTACAGGTTCAGCATAACCCAATGCGTAAGCGAAACGCACTCACTTACTCTTTAAATGCCTCACAATGAAATAAATACCTTAAAACATGTATATTTACAATGAGATAATGAAAGAATTCAACACGGTAACCATGGTAACAGAATCTCACAGGTCCATCTAAGACGCAATGCAATTCCAATTATTACATTACTGCGAAAGTTTCCAGACGGTTATACGGTTATCACTGTACGAAATTAAGCTGTAAAATTCACCAATACATAGTATAATGCTCTTAAGGGGGCCAAGGGGCACTCTAGATTTTTTCACGCAATTTTCACGTTTGAGTGTGGTATGAAAGGTCTTTTTCACCCAACTATAAAGGATCCCTGGAAACGACATTTAAAGGCCCTTAAATTAACAGTGTCTGTGATATTCCCAGAAAACTAACTTCGCTCTGATACACCTATGAAGGAATGACAAACCCCTAACCACTGCACCAGTAGCTGAATTGATAAAGTCTAATTATTCATACCAAGGATAAATCAGTCATAGCATTCATGATTGAGATTTTGCTAAGTGTACTCTTTACAACTAGAATATTCGCGGGCGAAGCCGCGACGGGTAATGCTAGTAGGTTATATTTGACTAACGGTCTTAGGTTGGCGTTTCGTAGCTTAGATTAGAACTACTTGAAAATCGAATGTCAGCAGTCATTACTTGAATTAAACACAGATAACGCATATTAATACAGTCGTCACAATATTAACACCGTTTATCAGACAGATTCTACACACACCCTAAGTACACGGGGCTACATGACTGCGTTGTTGCAGCCCCTAAACTGAGGAACCAAGCAACTAAGTTTCCACTAGGAAAATTCGATGTTTTGTTCTATACCTAACCATGTTCACGGGATACGAGGTAGGCTACAATACTTCACAGCAAGGCTTAATCATCACAACTAAGGTATCTTGTCAGCTGCGTATGTAATAAATGCTATGACACCATCCAGGGCTTTCCCACGCCTTGCAATCGGTACATGTTATAAATATGGCGGTGAATCGTTGCGACCTGTCCGCGGCACGGCCTTTGTGAGGCTCCGTTTTATAGGGAGGGCCCTCACTGTATATAAAGATATGTTTGCATTAGGCATAGGCTACTTGTATTTTAGCACTTGCCTCTAAAAGTTAAATTTCGTATAAGAACTGTGTTACGATTATGATAATTTTTTGTTGTTTTAAGGGGCCTAACATCTAGGTTATCGGCCCCTAATGGTCTGGGTGATAGCGAAAGTGTAAATGAAATGAAACTAACAACAAACTTACAAACTAGAAGAGGAAATGGAAAACAAAATAATAATAATAATAAGGGAAACCAAAGACAGGAGGAAAGGAAATGCCCTCAACCCTCGAAGAATGAGAATTAAGGGACTTGGAAGAACGGAGACCCAGGAAAGGTAAAGAGGAGAGGGACCGCCCCAAAGGCAATGGAAGAAGGAGAAACACCGGACCGAGCTCAGGAAGCCCTCGGGGTCGCCAACTCCCGAACTCACCAGACGTGAGCCCTTAAGGGTGAAGCACAATCCAGGGTGCACCACAAGTGGTGGGGCTACATACACCCTGCCTCCTTTAGGGCCTTGAGCAGAAGGTAGGAGATACAATGAAAAGAAAACAAAGAGGTCTGACCCCTCGAAGAATGAGAAAGATGAGATAAGGCTCAATTAAGGCGGGAAAGTGAAAGACTCCCTAGGCCTCGGATACCCTAATACCGTCGGGGTCGGAAGAGAACAAGAGTTGACCAAGAGAGGTCGACAGGAAAGAAGACGGAGAGGAGGCCGTCACAAGTAAGTGGAAGCAATGCCGGACTAAGCTGGGATCCCGTGGTCGCCAACCCACGTTCCACAAATTGTGAGCCTCTGGGGAAACTGTGTTACGAGGGGAGGGGCGGATGATCTCGATGTTCCGCTCCTTAAAACAACAATCCCCAACATTTCATCAGTGTTTTTAAATACGTAAACATCGAGATCGCTGAGACACCTTCTTGGTGACCACACACACGCTATCACCTTGTTGAAAGTGAATACGTCCGCCAGATACGGAAGGAACAAAAACCGGTTGCATGCATTTTGCCTGTTACCAAACAAGGCTGCCCTCTCTACTGAAAGTGAGTTCCTACATTCCTTTTGGTCTTTTTTTATCGTACTGCAAGTGCTTAGGCTGTGTTCCAAAGCTCAGGTTAACAACTACGCACTGCGGACATGGGCGCCCGCAGGAATTTATCCAAAGGAGGAGGAGTTGAGGGGGGAGGGGGGGGGGGGGGGAAGCAATATTTTTCATTTCATTACCTACCTACAAAACAACAAAAACAAAGGTGGTGTTGTTTTTTATGTTTTGGCTTGGAGATCTTGGCAATCAGCCACGTGAAGTTGGGTGTGTGTATTTAGAATTTTCATAATAGCTTGTGTTATTGTGGTGTCTGTAGTAGCGTATTTGTAATTGAGGTTAGGATTAGATGGGTGGCGGCAGTGACATTAGATTTGTAACTTTCCCAGTATTTGCCGGGGAAACCACGAATCCGTGTCTTCTCAGTTTTGCGTCACGAGGCTGAGTGTAACCCGTTAGAGCTCTCATATCAGAATAACATTTATTGGAAGAGTGGTGATCGAACCCGGACGTCAGAATGACTGCCAAGAATGCTCGTGAGGTTGTCGACCACACGTTGCTGATGACGGAATATGAAGGTTTTTTTTTAGCGTATGGCTTTTAGTGCCGGGAGTGTCCGTGGACATGTTCGGCTCGCCAGTATTTTGTAGCTGCTTCAAGGCGGACACCCAATGGGTGAGCTACAAGTGCCGTCGCGTGCGGAGTGTTGTCTGGGGAGGAATGTTTGAATGTAAGGACGAGGAGTTGGAAGGTAGCGACTGTGGGCTACAGTTAGGGACCAACCCCGGCATTTGCCTGGAAGGAAGATGGGAAACCTCAGAAGACCATCTTCAAGGTTGGCGGCGGGGGGATTCAAGAACCTCCTCGCATCCCGGATGTGAGTGACTGCCAGCAGTCAAGCCGTAACGACCACGGCTAACTCACCCGGTATGAAGGGACTGAAACATGATATACAGGTATCTTTTGATTCCATTCCTGTTTATTTGTGGTTCATAATAACTGTAGTTCAATGTGCTTTCAATCGTGTGTTCCACGATGGTCGCGTCCCTAGCGGCAGCCTCTAGCTACGGCGCTGATCGGCTCCATTAAATATAAATGAGATATTTAAATTGGAAATATTTTTTTTAAATCATCAGTAGGCTGATATTTTTTCCATCCGTAAAATATTGTAGATTGGAACATGCTGCAATAATCGACTGGAGTTTAAATGTAGTTCTATCACGACCGATGGATGAAAGTTTGTGGCATCATATTTCTCAATCTGGAGCCTATTATACTGGATGGACTATCAGCACCATAGACACCACCCTGCATCCTTTATTAAACAGCTAAACTTAAATCGCTCGAATAGGCATTAGGCTGATTTTTAGCCTATTTTCATTTATGAAAAAAATAGGCCTATGAAATTACCTTTTGTCCGCGTGTGTGTGCGTATGTGTGTGCCCCCCCCCTGATGAAATCTAAACGGCTACAGCGATTTCAATGAATCTCGGTAGGGTCATAGTACTATTTCGTCCGACCCCGACCGTGTCCTTCAAGTTTTATTATATCTCCCCAATCCAACATGGCGGCTGTGCGAAATATTTCACCGGCATTCTATATCTCCGTAACGCTTACTGATATCACCCTGACATTTTATACGGTGTTAAAGGGCACTACTAAAAGTTCACCTATGTGACTTTCAAAAACCTGTTAACTACAAAACGAACATGGCGTCCAAGCGAATTTGAAACATTTAAATATACATTTCTCGCGATTTAACCATCTGAGCGCAGTGAAACTTGGTACAGCAAATGTTTATACATATTGTAATGCACTGACATCTAATTTAGATCAATTGTTTACATAATCTCAAGATGGTGGCTGTGCGAAATTTTAAAATTAAGTATTTATTTCTTGTGTCATAATCATGCGATCGAAGTCAACGTTTGAATAATCAACCTACGCGATAATCGTCATCTAATAGAACATAACTCTATGGCCTATATGTATAAAAATCCAACATGGCGACCATCTGAAATATTTAGACGGTTCTCAATACCTATTGATCTATGACGGCAATCAAAGTGAAATTTTGTATGTTGATACAGGCTATGAACATAGGCCTAAGTTTACCTATGGGACTTTCAATAACCTGTCTGTTTGCCACGGTGGGTGAGTGGTCAACGTGTCGGTCTACTAACCCCAAGCTTGCAGGTTCGCTCCTGGCCGTGGTAAGTGATTTTTGAAAATCGGAAACAATTACGACACCATGTCATACGATGTTGACATGTCAAAGAACCCATTTGAATTCAGTAGGCCGTGTTTATAATGGCAAAATTAATCTCGGTAGTTTCGGCCAACACAAAGTTCCTCATTTCTCTACTAGAAAGCGCTATAGTGTTCAAGGAGTCCGGCTCCGTGGCTGAATGGTTAGCGCGCTAGGCTTTGGCCCGAAGTGCCCCGGGTTCGATTCCCGGCCGAGCCATCAGGGATTTTAATCTCCTGATGTTAATTCCCGTGGCTCGGGGACTGGGTGTATGTGACGTCCGCTTCATCATTTCATCCTCATTACGACGCGCAGGTCGCCCATGGGCGTCTACTAGAAAGACCTGAACTTGGCCTCTCTGGAGGCCACACGATCATTACATTAGTGTTCAAGGAGCTTAGATATCTAACCTCCTTGACTTTCATAGTGCTTCAAGGAACAACGAAATTCGACATGCAAGCTACCCTTTGGGTGTCAAATAACAAAGCTTGCACCCGACATACGATATTATTATTAATATTATTAGTAATAACCTGTCTGACCCCTCGAAGAATGTGGCATCAGGAAAGATGAGACAAGGGCCAATTAAGACGGGAAAGTGAAAGACTCCCTAGGCCTCGGATACCCTAATACCGTCGGGGTCGGAAGAGAACAAGTGTTGACCAAGGAAGGCCGACAGGAAAAATAACTGAAAGGAGCCCGGCACAAGTAAGTTGAAGCAATATCAGACTTAGTTGGAGTCCCGTGGTCAACAACCCACGTCCCACAAGTTGTGAGCTCCTGGGTGGGGGAACAAGGAAAGAAAGAAAGAAAGAAAGAAAGAAAGAAACAGAAAACAAGAAATCCATGTTTTGAATGATATTTATTTATAAGGATCTATCGCGCTGAATGACGAGAAAGGGCTCACTTTTGCAACACCGCAGAGAGGAACCTTACGATGCACAACGAGCAGCCACGCGAAGCAAAAAGCATACAACAAACCGATCCATACAACGACAAGAAACACGTGTCCCCAGATACGGAAATAAAGTGAAGTGAAGTGTAGTTAAGTGGAGCGAAGACTACAATACAACTCTTTAGGACTTGCTCGCCTAATTAGTTTAAATCAGAGTACATACCTGAACGCAGGAGGGGATTGATAAGGTCATTTATTGAGAGTTACGAATAGAATTTTTAGAATACTCGACAGTAGACCTAAGGTGTCTGACAAATGGTTCAGGGAGGTATGGAAGGATCTTAATCAGGTTGGACTTAGTCGGAAGAACTGCGCTAAGTTTAGGTCAGTTATCGACAAATTCCAAGGATTCTACGACGAACCAAAAATGAACAGGGGTTGGACGGAAGAACGAAAAGAAAGAAAGCGAAGATTTTGGGCGGCGAAGAAAGGTTCCAATAATGTGTAATTGTTTTGGTCTTTAAAGGCTGTAAACGAAAATATACACAGTATATACTAGCTGAACTACCCGTGCTTCGCTACGGGTCATAAATAAATTAAAATGTGAAGGTGACAGTTAAAACAGGGGATAGGCGAGGTTCTGCGCGGAGGAAGAGTAAGGATGGAACATTTTGTCCAATTACTCCGCTCGGTGTTGACCGTGTTTTATAGCACAAATTTAGGTTTTACTCGCTAACCGTTGGAGATACACGAAAGTGATAAGTACCTTTCGGATAGAAACTTAAATTTCAAACCTCGTATATGCCATCAAAAGTTTGCTATTTCTTAGTGGTGTATTCTTGGAATACACGGTACGAGAGAATAAAGTTTAATGGTCTTTGCATGTTCATTCCTTCCTCTTTGTCAAACACCAACAGTGATCTTCTATTTTCTCTTTCATGGTCATGTCTCTTATGTCATTGTGAGTCTGTTCTAGATATATATCTTCCATGACCCACCTAGCGTCATCTAGCAGCGAATCTCTGAAACTCCTCAATTCATCCTGGTGCAAGAGGACTTCGTTATCCATCTGGCCACCAGATCTCGTTGCCATCGCCAGCTATTATCTCCATGAGCAAGAGAACTTCGTCTACTTTTTCACTCACCATGCTGCTCTAGTATCGCCTGCTATCAACTCTTTGAAGACCATCTCCTCAAGAGAATTTAATTTCTTATGTTGGTCATGCTTATATGTTCTCCTTTTGTCTCCTACCCCCACTCTTTCCCTTCCTTGGACCCTCCGTGCTTCGCTGAGTGGGTCTCACTTGTAAGTCGGCAGTTGAATCGGTCAGTCAAGGTTCAACCAGAGCCAGTCTCCTCAAACCAAGAGACACTCTCTACGTTATACGCCATGTTGGCACTTTAAGTATCTGTCAAGGGAACTTCACCTTCGCTATGCAACAAAGATAAGTACCTACTTCAAGTTTTAACTTCATCTTCATCCGTTTTAACTTCTTCATGCTTTTAACGATCTTTTATAGGCAGTGTGAAATTACTTATTTGTTGAAATAATCATCCTTCGCGGGATTTTCCATGTTGGGCTTTTGCCTAATTAAGCCAATTTTGGTGAAAAGCAGCATTTCTTATGCTTGTTAAATGGGAAATCTTCTCACTACGTGGGATATTATCTAATACCCGCTGTCTATAATTCACCAAGCTAGTTCCTCCGCTGGATTAACTTTGGCCCCATTCTTCTATTAAGATCGTTCTGGAACCTTCCAGATCCTGTACTTTATCTACAAGTCCTGCCGTCATGTATTTTTCACTCACTTGTGAGAATACTATTTAAAATGAGGAATCTTCCTTATAAATTACTGCAATAGCGAATTTTCTTCCACCGTTGGAATGTTCTATGGCGCATTTAATTGTAATTCACAACCTTCTCAAGAAATAGACTCTCGCCTACCTAGTGCAACCAGTTATTTTCATCATTGCAATAACTTTCTGTCTCATAAACTTTCGTGTCTCTACAGTGAACTTTTCATCTATTTAACAGACTATAGTGAAAACTAGTGCTTGTTCAACTTTTCTACCGCGTCGCGATCGTCCGTTTACATTAAATAAGGCCATGGACATTTATCCTCAATCCCAATCGATCTTTCCTAAACCTTCTACTAACAAACCATATTAATAAAATTGTAAATCTGAATCATTTCCAATAAGGTGTCACTTACGAAGTGCCCTTCCATCTTGCTTGTTTATCATTAATTAATTTCTGCATAACTACGTGTTTTATACACGGTTCAAGCTTATATTGTTTCTACCTTATAATCAGGGAAAACAATTCTTTCAACTCTTGAGTGAGTTATTTCTAGGTCTCACGAAATGGAAACTGCCCCATTTGGCTCGTGATTCCTACTTAAACATAAGAGGTCGAGAACCTTCCTTTTGATTTTCTCTTCAGGTTTCACAGTAAGTGACCTGCCCTTATTTGTATAAAAACCAAAAGTAATTCAGCTTAAATATAAGAAGTTGTAGGAACTTCTATCTTATTCTTCATGTTTTTCTTATTGTTATTTTCGAAGTTGTCACTCTTTCTAGAATATTCTCTCAGGAGTTTCTTAAAGTACACACCTTGTACTCTATTTATTGTTAAATTTTTATTATTTCATTTGGTTTTTTTATTACAAAGATTTTAGAAAATATATAAGGTTCGAAACCTCATAAATTGTTAATTGCCTGGCGCAAACGTTTAATGTTTTCTGAGGTCTGTGACCCCAAAGTTGTTAACCAAATTGAAAATATATACTTGTTAAAGTTATCAACTTCTTTTGCCTTGTTAAATAAATTAAATATTTGTTTTTTGATTTATCATTTCGCAAATACTACAGTTAGGCAAGATCCTGGCTTTCCTAACTCTTCCTCAGTTCATGCCATCGTTAATACAGAATAAATCTTTTACTATTTGTCTTGCCAGACTATCACCCTTCCCCATAGTAGTCTTATGCATGCTTGAGAGGGAATACACTAAAGCCTTTCTCTGGCAAACCGTCCAAGTCTTAGCTGCGGTTCCCGTCAGCTTCGACCAAGTCCTTACCCACTCTAGGTATCAGAGAGCGGATTTGCAGTGGCAACCGCCTCTAAGTGCATTTAAAGTTAAATTTATAACTTTTGTGGGACTCTCATCCTATTTTTCTATCCCTTTTCTCCAGTCCGAAACCCGCCTCCTTTTCTTATTCATCTTCCCTTGGTGGTGAGGTTATTCCTCAGCCAATAATCTACCCACTTAGCGTTCTCTTTTTATTTGAAATGGAAATATGAAAGTTTGAAACCAAAGGTTTTAGTGACGTCACTAAAATGGTCGCCATCCTTAAATAGTGCAAAATATCGAAATCAAAAGTAGCCTATATGTTAACCAGGTAAATCAGCTACTTCCATGTAAAATTTCATGTAAATTGGACCAGTGGTTCTTGCGAGATTGATTAATACACAGACACACACGATCTCATTTTTATATATTAATATACAGTAGATTTATTATATCACGGTGAATGGGGAAGGTGCTCATCCCCATCCGACCCCTCAGATTCACCCCTGCTCTGAACATTTCATCCACTTGACTTATTTATTTACACAAATTGCTGTAATTTTCGGGTACTTTTCATTTGTGAATATTTCAGATATTTAACCCTTTATAGGGCAGAACTTGTATTAAAATATTTTATTTGTATTTATTTAAATTTAATTATTTTCGCCAAATTTAAATTTTTAATTTCATTTTGTGTTATGTGGTTAATTGTTATGTTCATTTTGTTGTTGTTTTATTTTTATATTATTTTTATGATCTTAATTTTTTATAATTCTATTTTATAAGCTTACTAGCAGGTACCCGCGGCTTCGCCCGCGATCAAGACAATGGGGACGATGCATTATTGCTGATAATTGGTCTATTCTATTACAGCAATCGCGGCTATAGGTGTGTCCATTCTAATTCTGAATTATCTGATACATACAGTATATTGATATGATCAGCAAAGTGGGAATTTTATAGAGTTGTGAAGGTCTGCAGGGTTCGATGTTACAATATGTTAACACATTTTAAAATTACGTTTTTGGTTTTGACATCTTCTGCTGAGGCATAACGATTTTGTTGTCCGGATGCTCGCGAGCACGCCACATACAGTTGGCCATGGGGAAAAAATGGTTTTGTCTAAATGTACACGTGCTACTGTTAAGTGTGTGTCATTGCGCTTTGTTAAAGAAATTGCGAATATTGTTTGAAGAGGGAACTGCACTCTTGCACACTGGAATGACAAATCTATCGGAATATGGGGAATTAAAAGTAATCTTTTCTTAAGCTATTCTGGATGTAATTTGGTCATACTAATTGATGATTTGAACGTAAACATATCCCTATTAATAGACCTATAGTTAAATATCGCTCACCTTGGCCGCTGATGTACACTATGCAGTCTCTTCCAGTGTTCCATCCCAGGGATTGAAATTCTCTAACGACCCTTTTGCCCCACATGCCTCTCTAAGTAATTAAAATTCCTGATTGTTGTTGTTTGAGTCTTCAGTTTTTTAACTGGTTTGATGCAGCCCTCCATGTATCCCTCTCCTGAGCTAATCGTTTCATTTCTACATAGCTACCACACCCTACATCCGAGGCAATCTGTTTAACCCTGGTTTACCCGTACAGTTCTAGTCCGCGACCCTCCCATCCATAACTACTGTCGACCAAACTATGTACTCGAGTTTGAAGTTTGTTTGTGAAGTAACCGATAGACCTATATAAAATCCAATAACATCATTTTAGTCGTTCTATTTTACGTTAGATCATGTAGGTTTGGAATTTTTAATTTATATTTTAATATTTTTTTATCACAGTTGTAACACAAGAAGTGCCCGTTCTTAAGCGATTTTCAACAATGCGTCACATTTAAGAATTATTATCTCACAAACCCGTCATCAGATCGAATCCAAATTTTAACACAATATACATTGGAATGTTGTATAACAGGTTTATTAATTTTAAAATTTTGTGTGTCCAAGAAACAAAGTTGTTATCATTTTTGTAAGGTAACTTTTCCTCGGCTCGGGATGGTTTGAAAATGTAGTTCTTGATCGCGTTGTAATCCTTATACATCAAAACGGTATGCTGTATGATTGTGAAATACGTAAATTAATTCACTTATTTTATATCGGTTTGTATTTGTACGGGGAATTAAGACATGGTTCACCAGTTAGCCGCTCCGGTGAAAGCAGTACATCATTGCCAAGATGGGCTACATCACGCGTCATGGCGCGTCTCGCTCGGAAGTAATGGGCTCCATATCAGCAACGCTGTACAGCATTTCCCGGAGCGGCTAGCTGGTGAACCATGTCTTAATTCTCCGTACAAATACAAACCGATATAAAATAAGTGAATTAATTTACCTATTTCACAGTCATACAGCATAACTTTTTGATGTATAAGGATTACAACGCAACCAAGAACTACATTTTCCAACGACCCAGAGCCAAGAAAGAGTTACCTTACAAAAATGATAACAAAATTCGTTCTTGAACACACAAAAGTTTGAAATTAATAAACCCGTTATACAACATTCCAATGTATATTGTGTTAAAATTTGGATTCGATCTGATGACGGGTTTGTGAGATAATAATTCTTAAATGTGACGCATGGTTGAAACACGCTTAAAAACGGGCACTTTTTGTGCTTCAACTGCGATAAAAATATTAAAATATAAATTAGAAATTCCAAACCTACATGAACTAACGTAAAATCGAACGACGAAAATGATGATGTCATTGGATTTTATGAAGGTCTATTGGTTACTTCATAAACAACCTTCAAACTCGAGTGCACATAATATTTGGGTCGACAGTAAGCTTGCTATTCCTGGGTGTCATAATATGTGACCTACCCTCCTATCTCTTCTCTTCATTAGCAGTCGCCAGAAACATCTCTCCTCTCCCACTCGTCTTAATACCTCTTCATTTGTTACCCTATCTACCCATCTGATCATCATTCTCCTGTATCACCACATTTCAAAAGCTTCAATTATCGTCTTTTCCGCTGCACCATTAGTCCATTAGTACAACTCAGCAACTTTTCTAGATTTAAGCCGTGCCTTGTGCGGGGATTCAATGGCCGTGAAAGACAAAATACCAACTTTATTGAAATAAGATTGCCCAATTCCTCAGTAAGATAATTTATGAAACAATAATAATTAGCGTGACAGCCGGTAGAATACGACACATTCGACTGTGAATATACGTTGCAGATCATGGTTAAAAACGAAAAAGGGCAGATCAAAATTGGCAAACAAAAATATTCAGTTAACAAAAAACAAATTTATAAAGAAAATGAAAGCATACCGTGCAAAATAGAAAGTATCTTAACATTGTAAATTCGAGTAAACTTCTGAAAGCTCGCTTACAACAACCAGTCGAAATAGTATAAAATTAGATTCAAAATCACGATCGTATCCGAGCCCCAAAAGCAACCTCTATAAATGAAATATATCTCATCTTACGCGTATCAATGCGAGGACAACGTTCGTGGTTAAAAGTGGGAACCGAACCCAGCGTTTTAAGGCCCTAAAACGAACGGTTTTCGAGATATTGCCAGAAAACTATCCCCGGTCTGCGATATTTCAGCGGTTGCCATAGTAACGTTGATCTGTTTCTCAGAGGGAACACAGTTATTTGGGAATATCTCCGAAACCGTTCATTTTAGGAACTTAAAAAGTGTGTTTCGGGGTCCCTACAGGACCTCCGAGTATTGTTTCTCGTATCTGGTGGCTTAAAATGAGCTAAATCCGAACTTTGTACCGACTGTCCTTGCTCAGTGCCAAAGGGCCGAAAAAAGTCACTTACAAATTGAATTTTCAAAAACCGTTTCTTAGTGGGCCTCTACATACTCGGATCAACCAACATGCAAAATTTCAGCTTTCTAGGTCTACTGGTTTGAGCCCTGCGTCGATGACTAAATTTTGGATTGTCAATGCCAAAGGGCCGAAAAAAGTCACTTACAAATTGAATTTTCAAAAACCGTTTCTTAGTGAGCCTCTACATACTCGGATCAACCAACATGCAAAATTTCAGCTTCCTAGGTCTAGTGGTTTGAGCCCTGCGGTGATGAGTCAGTTTTGGATTATATATAAGAGATGAGACTTTCCGAGTCGATTTGATCATAGAAATATGGATTATAGCTCTTTTTGCGCGTATCAATGTGAGGAGCAATGTTCGTGGTTTCCACTTCGAAGAAGTGGGAACCGAACCCGCGTTTTAAGGCCCTAAAACGAACGGTTTTCGAGATATTGCCAGAAAACTATCCCCGGTCTGCGAAATTTCAGCGGTTGCCATAGTAACGTTGATCTGTTTCTCAAAGGGAACACAGTTATTTGGGAATATCTCCGAAACCGTTCATTTTAGGAACTTAAAAAGTGTGTTTCGGGGTCCCTACAGGACCTCCGAGTATTGCTTCTCGTATGTGGCGGCTTAAAATGAGCTAAATCCGAACATTTTACCGACTGTCCTTGCTCAGTGCCAAAGGGCCGAAAAAAGTCACTTACAAATTGAATTTTCCAAAACCGTTTCTTAGTGAGCCTCTACATACTCGGATCAACCAGCATGCAAAATTTCAGCTTCCTAGGTCTAGTGGTTTGAGCCCTGCGTCGATGAGTCAATTTTGGATTGTCAATGCCAAAGGGCCGAAAAAAGTCACTTACAAATTGAATTTTCAAAAACCGTTTCTTAGTGAGCCTCTACATACTCGGATCAACCGACATGCAAAATTTCAGCTTCCTAGGTCTAGTGGTTTGAGCCCTGCGGTGATGAGTCAGTTTTGGATTATATATAAGAGATTTATTTTTAATACTATCAGCTTATTTAATTTTAATTGTAATTTTATACGCTTATTAATTTTTACAACTTATTTGTTTTCAATTTTATTTTTAGCCTATTTTCAATTTTGAAAAAGAAATAGGCTTATGAGATCACCTTTTGTCCGTGTGTGTGTGCGTGTGTGTGAGGTGTGTGTGTCCCCCTAATAAATTCTAAACGGCTGGAGCGATTTCAATGAAACACGGTAAGTTCATAGCACTATCCCGGGCGACCCCGACCGTGCCCTTCGAATTTTGTTACGTCTCACCAATCCAACATGGCGGCTGTGCGAAATATTACACCAGAACTCAATATCTCCGAAACTATTACCGATATCACCCTGGAAATTTTTACGGTGATAAAGGGAACTACTAGAAGTTCACTATGTGACTCTTGAAATACTGGTAACTACAAAACCAACATGGCGGCCAAGCGAAGTTTCGACGTTTAAATAGACGTTTCTCGCGATTTAACCAACCAAATGCAATAATACTTGGTACAGTATATGTTAATACACATTGTAATGCACCGACATCTAATTTCGTTCAATTGTTTACATAACTACAAGATGGCGGCTGTGCGAAATATTTCACCGGCATTCTATATCTCTGAAACTATTAGCGGTATCACCCTGATATTTTGTACGGAGATAAAGGGCACTTCTGGAAGTTCATCTATACGATTTTCAAAAACCGGTTAACTACAAAACGAACATGGCGGCCAAGCGAATTTGGAAATTTAAATAGATCTTTCTCGCGATTTAATGTTCCAAACGCAATGAAACTTGGTACAGGAAATGTTTATACACATTGTAATGCACTGGTATCTAATTTATTTCAATTGTTTACATAACCTCAATATGCCGGCTGTGCGAATTTTTAAATTAAGATTTTATTTCTTGTGTCGTAATCATGCGATCGAAGTGAAAGTTTGGATAACTAACCTACGCAATAATTTTCCTTTAATGGTACATGACTCTATGGCCTATAAATTTAACAATCCAACATGGCGACCATCCGAAATATTTAGACGGCTCTGAATATATACGAATCTATTATAGCAAACAAACTGAATATTTTTATGTTCATATGGGCTATGAACATAAGTTCACCTATAGGACTTTCAATAACCTGGTGATCACAAATCCAACATGGCGGCGACGCGAAGTATAAATATTCACATGGACGTTTCTCGCAATTTAACCATCCGAGTGCAGTGAAACTTGGTACAGTAAATCCTTATACAAATGTTCATCCACTGGCATCTAATTTGTTTCAATTGTTTACATAACCACAAGATGGCAGCTGTGCGAAATTTTAAAATCTCTTTGTTACTTCCTGTGTCCTAATCTTGCGATTGAAGTGTGAATGCTACACGTACACAATAATCTTCATGTAACAGTACATAACTCTAGGACCTACATAATTATATAAAGTCCAACATGGCGACCATCCGAAATATTTAATCGGTTCTCAATATCTACAAATCTATTACAGCAATCAAACTGAAATGTTATATGTTGATAGTGGCAATTAACACAAGTAGGATATATGAAAATAGGCTGTATAGTTCTTCACGGAACTACTTGTTATTATTTGCGTTTTAATTGTTTTTGTTAAAAAAATGAAATTTCATCTAGCATCTCACGTCAAGATGATAAAAATTACAGGGTCATCCGTTTGGGATGTTAGAAAAGTACATTTTTATTTCACACTGTATATATTCGCTCGCATACATGTTCACGACAGTCGTATAACGTACAAATTTTCCATGCACACATAATAACCACGTGAGTGTTTCTAATGTTCATATTTCCCACTTCTTTCTGACTTCTTATCATGTGTTTCTCATTTATGTCTTATTCTTCTTTTTAGATCACTCTTTTAACGTCAAGCTGCTTTTTATCCAGATGTATATCTTTAATTGTATAACACATTGTAAAAGATCTGGGTTTTAAAATTTTGAAGTGCTTTTCATCCCTTAGCGTATTACCATTTTAAGTAATTACTAGCATTATCCGTCGCGAATATTCTAGTTGTAAAGAGTACACTTAGCAAAATCTCAATCATGAATGCTATGACTGATTTATCCTTGGTATGAATAATCAGACTTTATCAATTCAGCTACTGGTGCAGTGGTTAGGGGTTTGCCATTCCTTCATAGGTATATCAAAGCGAAGTTAGTTTTCTGGGAATATCACAGAGACTGTTAATTTAAGGCCCTTTAAGTGTGGATTTCGGAGACCCTTTATAGTCGGGTGAAAAAGACCTTTCGTACCACACTAACACGTGAAAATTGCGTGAAAAATCTAGAGTGCCCCTTGAGCCCCTTAAGCGCATTATACTGTATGTATTGATGAATTTTACAGCTTAATTTGGTTCAGTGATAACCTTATAACCGTCTGGAAACTTTCACAGAAATGTAATAATTGGAATTGCATTGTGTCTTACAGAAATATATGGACCTGTGAGATTCTGTTACCATGGTTACCGTGTTGCATTCTTTCATTATTTCATTGTAAATATACATGTTTTATGGTATTTATTTTATTGTGAGGCATTTAAAGAGTAAGTGAGTGCGTTTCGCTTACGCATTGGGTTATGCTGAACCTGTAGGTACCCAATATGTGTAGGTTGGTGCAATGGGACCTTAGCAGAATAATATAGGGAGAGATTTTGATAACAACTTTTGTTAAGGACATTTTGTATGTAAGTCTTGCTTCTTTTCGTATTTTATAATATAACGCTGAAGAAGGTCACACTGTACTGTGATTAAAGTACAACTGTTTATTGACTTAAGGTTTCAACTTACTGAATATGTAGAACTGTATTGTGAAGGCAAGGACGAGTAGTGTGACCACCCCCTGTTGTGCTGTATCGCTCACTTACACAGCGTGTCAGGACAATCGTGCGAGTATTGCGACAAGTTCTTTAACAACACAGGTGCTTCGCTGCGTGTGATCAATATCATTGATCTTTGTTCATGAACTAAATGATTACTTTGGGTAGAGTAATGTCACTGAAGTGGGGCACAGCAAAAACTATTGCATTCATTCGGAAATATACTGCACATGTGTGGAATGTGAAGTCACTGCTATATAACATCTATCATTAGCGTGACGCTGTATACAAGTAAATTTTAGACAATCAATATCTAAGGATTTGTCTTCCAGAAGTCCAAAATATATGAAATGACTAATCCACATTGGTAGGGAGCATTTTCTTTGTATGCACTCGCCTCGCATACTTGAGAACGAAATCTTGAAAACAAATGTGTTAACATAAACCAAATTCATTATCACAATAAACGGAAGATTTTCAGTCTTTCAATATTTGTCCGTACGGGACTTCATAAATGTGATTATACGGGGTGAAAAAAAATGCCGCACTTGGAGGTCGGCATGCGATTCCTCATCCAATTTCAAGACAAAATTTTCTATAGCAAAATCGGATCGTGTGCTGTTTGAAAACACAAGTATGAAAACGAGAAGCTGGCAACACTGTCACATCCTGCAGTGCATCGGAATGTACAGAGAAAGCTCCGGCAGAACGCCGAGTTCCTGCGACCTGTTTTTGGCCACGCTGCATGCAGTTACAGCGTTGCCAGAGTTTCGTTTCTTAACACGCATTTCTGTTAAACCTATTGGTAGGAGTAGGTTTTGCAACATAAACTTTTGTCGTGAATTTCGACGAGGAACCGCATGCCGACCTCCAAGTGCGGCATTTTTTGTTTAGCCTGTATAATACAACAGACGACACCAAAAATAAGATAAGCTTGAATGCAAGGCTCAATAATACAAAAAACCGCTTTCCCCTGACTAGAAACAAGCCCACAACACGCACATTTTCGTCTGAGGAAAGGGCAGGACGATCAAACCGTCTTAAGAAGTAGTGGGAGGAACGCACAGCCCGAACAATCCCGTCAAAGAAGATCTGAACGATGGACTGACTTAAGCGGCCATAAAAGAAAATGAAGAAGAAGAAGAAGAAGAAGAATACGGTTGATAACAATCCTTGATTACAATAAACGGCGTCCACTGTATTTTATTCTTAGGAGTAAAAATACAACCTCTGTCCGAAAAGTTCGGTGAATGGGTCTATATTACGAACGGATTGTTGGCTTACCTGAAACAGCCATTACTGTCCTTCGAAGTAATGCCCGTGGATGGTTTTGCACTTCTGAGAACGGCTGTACAACTCCTCGAAACTCCTGGCATAGTCTTCTTTAGGGATAGCCTTCAGTTTGAGTCGTCAAAACTCTAAATTGAAAGCAAGAGAGAAGCGTGAACTTATGCAACTTGCCTTGCACACCTGATCGACGGACGGCAGTGAGAAGGGTGAATTTATGCAACCTACCATGCACACCTGTTCGACGGGTGACAGTGAGAAGGGTGAACGTTCCGTGGAATGGAATGTTCCTAAAAACCGCCGTCACGGGCAACGAGACCTGGTGCGTGAGGTACGACCCCGAAGGCAAGCGTCAATGTATGGAGTGGCGGGGTCCAGGATCGTCGAAAAGCACTGAAAGGTCAGAGGTTTTCGGACATCCATCGTAATGTGACGAGTTTCCAGGACTTGTACAGCCGTCCTCAGAAGTGCATAACCATCCACGGAGATTACTTCGAAGGACAGTAACTGCTGTTTCACGTAAGCCAACAATCTGTTCGTAATATAGACACTTTCACCGAACTTTTGGGACAGAGGTTGTGTATAGAATTGTCGTTCTGAGTGACAGAAAATATGGCAACACAGGACAAGTTTACAGTTATGTACTGTATTAAAATTGTTTTTAGCAAAGAAGGATTTCTAAACTATGTGGTTGTAATGTAACAATAGGAAGCATCCCTTTGAGTCGGTTACCAGTGCTTATAAAATATAGACCTGGATCTTGTGGATAAACTGCAGAAGAGAGCCCTCTTAATCGGCATCGCAATCCCTTGAGATACGCATGTTTTCAAGAAATACGAGTTTTGAATAAATGTGTAATGTAAAACTAGAATCAGATATTTCTTCTGTTGATACAGTGAATTTTAAATATTCGCCAATCACGGTAGAGCGAAGCTTCAGCCAATACAAATCACTTTTGCGAGACAACAGAAGTTTCAATTTTGAAAATTTAGAACAATATTTTGTGGCATACTGTAATGGTAGCAGAAATAATCAATGAATGAATAACAAATAAAAAGTAAGTGAACCGAAAAAAAATTCAATAATTTTATGAATCGAACTCTTTCTAAAAGTATCAAAGTGTAGTGTTTAGTGGTTAAATTAATTTTGTTGTTTGTGTCTTCAGTCTTTCGTCTGGTTTGATGCAGCCCTTCATGCTTCCCTGTCCTCAGTTAATCGTTTCATCTCTACATAGCTACCACACCCTACATCCGAGGCAATCCATTTAACATATACTAACCTTGTTCTACCTCTACAGTTCTCATCCTCGACCCTTCCTTCCATAACCAAGTTCACTATTCCCGGGTGTCTTAGTACGTGTTCTACCAACCTATCTCTTCTCTTCATTAGCAGTCACCGCAAACATCTCTCCTCTCCCACTCGTCTTATCTCTTCATTCGTAACCCTATCTACCCATCTGTTCTTCCCAAGGTTGCAGGTTCGAAACCTGGCGCAGTCAGCTGGCATTTGAGGGTGCGCAAATGCGAGGGAGCCGTGTCAGTACATTTACTGGCACGTTAAAGATCCCCTTCGGGGCAAAATTCCGGCACCCCGGCGTCTCTAAAAGCCAGGGTAGTTAAAAGGGACGTAAAACCAATACCATTAGTATTACCATCTGTTCTTCATCATTCTCATGTAACACCACATTTCAAACGCTTCAATTCTCCTCTTTTCTTCTGCTCCAACAGTCCAAGTTTCACTTCCATAGAGTGCCACGCTCCAGAAAAAGGCCTTAAAAATGACTTCCTAATAATGAAATCTATATTCGAAGTCAATAGATTCCTTTTCTGTGGAAAAGCTTGCCTTGCCTGTGCTAACCTACTTTTTATATCCTCTTTGCTTCGTCCATCACTGATTATTTTGCTTCCTAAGTAACATAAGTCTCCTACCTCCTTTAGCCTTTCACTTGCCAATTCGATGTCCATAGGGGTTTCTGATTTCTTTCGACTGCATTCCAATATTTTTTTGTTTACAGTTATTAATTTTCATCATGAATTCTTTCCTCAAGACAGAATCCATACCATTTAAAACGCATTCAAATCCTCTGGTGTGTCAGCTAAGATGACTATATTAGACGCTTGAGATAGCCTGCTGCAAATCATTTGTTGAAACTGCTCGTGCGCTACCAATTGTAAAATGGATTTATAAGGTATGTTCAAAAAAGTAACGAGCCGGAGTCTGTAATGCGCAAACCGGTGACGACATCGGCTAATCGTGGCGTGTGTAACGAGGTGTGGTTCCGACCAGAGCGTGGAAGGTCACAGCCCGTCGCTAGAGGGCACGCGTGTACGTCACGTGACGACACAAAGCGAGCATCAGCATGCATCAATCGTCCAACACTGCCAGTCGCAATGCAAAGAGTGACATGGAGGCGTCAAACGAAGAGCCGATGATGCCCGGTCTGGGACCCCCCCCCCCCTCCCCTGCATTACCGATGACAACGTCCAGCTGGTTGATGCACTCATTATCCGGGACCGCCGCGCCGGGTGACAGTGAACGCCAAAGTCGTCGTGGTCGGATTGAGCGTCGGAAGTGTGCACAGCATCATGAAGAAACGACTGCACTTGCGGGAGGTGTGTGCCCGATGGGTGCCCCACAGTCTTCAACCACACCAGGAAGCATGTCGAATGGCCTACTGTATTGGTCTTGGTTGGACGATTGATGCATGCTGCTGCTCGCTTTGTATCGTCACGTGACGTGCACGCGTGCCCTCTAGCGACGGGCTGTGACCTTCCACACTCTGGTCGGAACCACACCTCGTTACACACGCCACGATTAGCCGATGTCGTCCCGGTTTGCGCATACCAGCCTCCTGCTCGTTACTTTTTGAACGCACCTTATAAATGTTTGCTTGTTTTGTACTTATGTTTCAACATAATCACTAAAACGATTGAAATATTTGTCGTACCGTTACACCAGCTTTCTAATGAACTCTGCAAAGAATTCTGCCGTCACTTAGGTGGGTATGTCTGGACGGTCTCCTGAAGTTTTTCGTTGGTGGCGAAGCGTTGCCGCCCAATCATACCTTCAGTTCTCGAAAATGGTGAAAACTGTGCCAACGTTACACTAGACTTTCTCAAATAATTGAAGTGGGAAGTTTTCGACTATCCATCGTTTCGTCCAAACCAGCACTGAATGATTTTCACCATTTTCGAGAATTGAAGGTATGGTTGCGTGGCAAAGCCTGGCCCAAAAAGGAAACACTTCAGGAGACTGTCCAGACGTACTCACCTCAGTGGCGGCAGAATTCTTTGCAGAGTACATTGGAAAGCTGGTGTAACGATACTACAAATGTTTCAATCGTTTAGGCGATTATCTTGAAACATAAGTACAAAACAAGCAAACATTTTTAGCCTATTTTCATTTTATGAAAAAGTAGTCTTATGAGATCACCTTTTGTCCGTGTGTGTGTCTGTCTGTGTGTGCGTGTGTGTGATCGTGTGTGTGTGTGTGTGTGTCACCTAATAACTTCTAAACGGCTGGAACGATTTCAATGAAACTCGGTAAGATCATAGCACCAATCTGGCCGACCACGACCGTGCCCTTCAAATTTTATTGTCTCTCACCAATCCAACATGGCGTCTGTGCGAAATATTTCACTAGCATTCATTATCTCCGAAACTATTACCGATATCACCCTGAAATTGTGTACGGTGATAAAGGGCACTACTTAAAGTTCACCTATAAAACTTTCAAAAATCTGGTAACTACGAAACCAACATGGCGGCCAAGCGAAGTTGAGACTTTTAAATAGACTTTTCTAGCGAATTAACCATCCAAACGTAATGAAACTTGGTACAGCAAATGTTCATACACTTGTAATGCACTGGCGTCTAATTTATATCAATTGTTTACATAACCTCAAAATAGCGGCTGTGCGAAATTTTAACATTAAGTTTTTATTTCTTGGGTCGTAATCATGCGATCGAAGTGAAAGTTTGAATAATGAACCTACGCAGTAATTTTCCTTTAATGGTACATAACTCTATGGCCTATACATATAACAATCCAAAGTGGCGAGCATCCGAAGTATTTAGACGGTTCTCAATATCTACGAATCTTTTACAGCAATCAAAGTGAATTTTTTAATGTTCATAGGGGCTATGAACATAAGTTCACATATAGGACTTTCAGTAACGTGGTGAGCACAAATCCAATATGGCGGCGACGTGAAATATAAATATTTAAACGGACGTTTCTCGTGATTTAACCATTCGAGTGCAGTGAAATTTTGCACGTTAAATGCTTATACAAATGTTAACCCACTGGCATATAATTTATTTCAATTGTTTTCATGGCCACAAGATGGCAGCTGTGCGAAATTTTAAAATCTCGTTTTTACTTCTTGTGTTGTAATCATGCGATTGAAGTTTGAATACCCCACGTACGCAATAATCTTCATGTAATAGTACATAAATAAAAATCCAACCAGGCGACCATCTGAAATATTTTATACGGTTCTCAATATCTACGAATCTATCACAACCTTCAAACTGAAACTTTGTACTTTGATAGAAGCAATTAACATGAGTAGGATATATGAAAATAGGCTGTATAGGTCTTCACGGTACTACGTGTTTCTAATAAAATCAGTTTGGTATGTCAATCTGTTATTTTTATGTAGCCAATCGGACGTTGAAAAGAACAACCCTCATTTACCCAAATATATATGTACACATTTTGACACTTGTTAGTACATATAAATCCTACCCCTGGTTATTAGAGTTATAATTCTTGTGGGGAACATTAAACGTGTGTATTCTCATTTCAAATGGTTCAAACTTCCAAACTGTGACAAGCCTTATCTGGGGAGATGAAGCAGCCTCTTGCTAAACATGTAGCGATGTCTAGTTAGGAGATTACATGATTAGATTATTTTATAGTTTCATGGACTAGATCGATGAACTCAAGTAATTGATTGGTTGTCAGACTAGAATCTTTCGATCAAAGAGGATACTCTCTGATTTTCTGGCAGATGACAGGTTATGCAAGAATGGTTCTCGGCTGCACTATGTAGCATTGATGGTTGTTGTGCAAGAATGGTTCTCGGCTGCACTATGTAGCATTGATGGTTGTTGTGCAAGAATGGTTCTCGGCTGCACTATGTAGCATTGATGGTTGTTGTGCAAGAATGGTTCTCGGCTGCACTATGTAGCATTGACGGTTGTTGTGCAAGAATGGTTCTCGGCTGCACTATGTAGCATTGACGGTTGTTGTGCAAGAATGGTTCTCGGCTGCACTATGTAGCATTGATGGTTGTTGTGCAAGAATGGTTCTCGGCTGCACTATGTAGCATTGACGGTTGTTGTGCAAGAATGGTTCTCGGCTGCACTATGTAGCATTGACGGTTGTTGTGCAAGAATGGTTCTCGGCTGCACTATGTAGCATTGATGGTTGTTGTGCAAAAATGCACAACGGACCACAGAAAATTATTTTTGCTAGTTTCTTTCATATTTCATGAAATATTTAAATGGAGTGTGATGACTCTGATGAGCAATGAAGGCTGGGTTATTTATATGTTCTGGAAATTACAAAATGTACACAGGCAGGGCCAGTGGCGGATCCAGGCCTTGCGGGGCCCTAGGCGATATGATAAGGTGGAGCCCACTATAATAGGAAATTAAAAATATCAACTGGAAAATAGTTTGGTAATAATAATAAAATAAAGAATAGTTACAATGTTTTGAATACACCACAGTACATTTTTTAAAATAATATGAAAGATGCCTTTAAGTCCCCTTGAAGAAGATAAGGCCTATGTAAACTATGAAATATTAAAATATTACTTTGAGACTTTTTTCCCGGCTGAAGTCTTCTATTATTTCACTGAAATCTTAACTCGCTAAACGGTTACGGGAGGTCATAGCTGCACTGATAAAAGGAATATGAATTATAAATTAGTTTGAAAAGTATGGTTGGTTGGTTGGTTCTTAAGTTTAGGGGCTGCGACAACGCGGTCATGTAGCCCCGTGTACTTTGGGTGTGTGTAGAATTAATTACATGTTAAAAGACCCACTGTGCGGGGTCCCCCAGACCGCGGGGCCCTGGGCGGGCGCCCTCCTCGCCCTCCCCTAGATCCGCCACTGGGCAGGGCGTAATTTTTAAGCTCGTTTGAAGTAGGCATACCGGAGCTCTGAAGCGGCGGGGGTTGTGAAGCACTCCCCATGACAAAGGGCCCGGGGCCCTTACCAGGTGAATTTTTTGAAAAATTCCATATCTCCTTTAATGTGTAAAAAACATTAAATGAACAAACAATAAAACTTTGAAATCCATTTAATTGGCTTGTAACATATGTGCAATACACGACCTGAAACAAAACAAAATCTTCAAATTGTCTCGTGAAAATCGAAATCCAATTCTGGAATCAAAGGCCCACAGTGGGCTTCTAATGCAATGTTATTGTGCCGAGCATTTGTTGGCCTTTGCTTCAGTAGCTCCGTGGCGTTGAAAGCCAGATATCGTGGATTCGAATCTCTCTGGTACGCATTCGAATTTTTATATTAATTTTTTTAACTCTTGAAATACTGACCAAAATTGTTCTAAAGAAGGATAATCCATTAAATGGTCCATTCCAAAAGTATCTACATAATACAAACGAAATAATATGGTTCTGCGTAAGTGAGGGCAACCCCCTACCCTGTTCTTTTCTTCAGTGGTTTCTTCTTCATGTAGACTATGGCGAAGATGTAAGTGAGCAACTTCCTTTTTGTCGCCAGATGCATGGCCTATTAATTGACGTTCAGCATATTTCCCTGCCTCTGAAAACGAGGCAAAGTGGATTGTGAGATGGGACTGTGTCTGCTATGAAATATCGTGTTCGTGCAATATAATTGTAAAATAATTAGAGGTTTAATATAAAATGTAATATTTAATATTAATGAATACAATTTGTGTTGGCATATTGGCTTTCACGGCCAGTGAACTAAAACTCAGCAACTGCATTATGCGGGCAGTGCATACTTCCGTTGTCCACCACTGCCAGCGAGGGATGCCGCCCCTTCCCGTCTGGTGAATTTGCTCAGTAGTATCGTGCACGGCACGGCGTGTTCCTTGGAACGAGTCATTTGGTAGTGGTTCGAATCAGAGCCAGCGCAAGTTTTTTCTTATAATAATTTTTCCATTTTTTTTTGCCGTGCGTGATACCACTGAGCTAGTTGACCAGACGGGAAGGGGGGGGGGGGGGCATTCCTCCGTAAGGAACGGAAACATTACAAAAAGTCGCACTTTCTCGACGCAGTGTTGCGGATTTGCCTCGTTAAAAGTCTACCGTCGCACAGATTTTTAACGGTTCGTTTCCAGCCATAAGTTTCCTACCTCAAGTTGCTTCAGATAAGGGCCGGAACCTCTGGTTTCACTTTGTCGAAGAAATTTTGCGACACCCTGTATATAAAACACTAAGGTGCATGTTTCACAAGCTCTTAAGCCAGAGGGGGTAAGAAGTTGCGGTTTGTGCCAAAATCTTCCAAATCACTTCAATAGTACAGGAAACATCTTACATATCTCGAAAGGTCAACGGAAATATATTGCGTTTAAGTGCATTTAAACAAATAAACAAGACGATAACCCCTGCCAGATCAGTGCATAGCGTGCATAGCAGTTCAGTTGTTTAACACATGCGAGATTTCTCGCGCTGGCCCTAGTTATTATTATTATTATTATTATTATTATTATTATTATTATCTCATTATATAAGGTGCGTTCAAAAAGTAACGAGCCGGAGGCATAACTACAGAGACCAGTACCTGTATGTTAGAAGTATTGGCCCTGGCTGTTGAGGCATTTGTCCCACTGTGACACGAGGCGGTGAATGGCTGTCTCATAAAATTCCCTGGGCTGCGATGTGAACCAGTTCCGCACGTACAGCTGGACGTTAGCGTCCGAGGTGAATCGTTGTCCCCGCTGAGCTATTTTCAGGGGACCAAACATGGTGGTATCACAGGGAGAGAGGTCTAAACTGTATGGAGGGTGGCCGAGAACCTTCCATTTCAATTTCTGCAGGAGTGCCGCGACTGTGTTGGCCGTATGAGGTCGTTCATTGTCGTGGAGCGATCACGGCGGCTATGACGTTCACTTTCACTCGGTGGTCCTGGGTAATGAGTGCATCAACCAGCTGGACGTTGTCATTGGTAATGCAGGGGGGTGCCCCAGACCGGGCATAATCGGCTAACGACACCCGTCCTTCCCTGAAGCGCTTGTGCCACGCCTTGACCCTTGCAAGGGACATGCAGTGTTCGCCGTACACTTGTGACATTCGGCGATGAATGTCCGTTCCCCCTACTCCTTCCGCTGTCAGAAACCGAACAACACCTCTTTGCTCTTCGGTTGACGCCTCCATGTCACTGTTTGCAATGCGACTGGCAGCGTTGGACGATTGATGCATGCTGCTGCTCGCTTTGTATCGTCATGTGACGTGCACAAGTGCCCTCTAGCGACGGGCTGTGACCTTCCACGCTCTGGTCGGAACCACACCTCGTTACACACGCCACGATTTGCCGATGTCGTCACCGGTTTGCGCATTCCAGTCTCCGGCTCGTTACTTTATGAACGAACCTTATATAATACGCTAGGCTAAGGTGTATGTTTCACAAAACTCAATCTCCTAAACCAGAGGGAGTTAGTAGGCGTGGTTTGTACAAAAATCTTCCAAATCGTCTCAATAGTACAGGAAAAATCTTGCATTTCTTGAAAAGTCAACGGAAATATATTTATTTATAAAGTGCTTTTAAACAAATAAAAAAAGACGATAGCCCCTGTGAGAACTCTGTTGCCTACAGCCCGCGTAGCACTAGAGCCGGGCGGGTAGTCTGTACACATGGGACGCACACAACCCATTATGCGAGAGTTCTCGCACGGGTCCGCAAATTATTATTATTATTATTATTATTATTATTATTGTTAGATTATGGTTTCACTGCTCGGAATACTGTTAAAATGATTCATACTTTTGGGATATTGCTGTGTGAAAATAAAATTTAAAAACCCCCAATAACTTTAACATCGACACTGGCTATAAGCCAAGTGATACTTGGCTGCCAGTTATTAACGATCTGGGAAGATAGTTCCTTTCAGTTTCTGTATTTCTTCACCTATTTCAAATTGTAGGGTTTCCTCTATGACTTCAGGGCGACGATTTGATCTCCATTGTTCGTCACTGGAGGAGTTACCATCTGGTTTTTCGCCGAGGCCTGTATGACGTTGGGAAACGTACAGATGAAAATCCACAGCCTGCTTCCAGTCTCCGACCGGGTCAGGAATGGAATGAATGAAGCCCCCATCTAGCGGCGAGGATATGAACTGTGCCGGCTGCCGAGGCCTGACGCACTCCTCTGGGGCAGTGATTAAATGAATGATAGATGAAATGAAATGATGGTGGAGAGTGTTGCTGGAATGAAATCTTGACAGGGAAAACCGGAGTACCCGGAGAAAAACCTGTCTGCCTCCGTTTTGTCCAGCACAGATCTCCCATGGAGTGACCGGGATTTGAACCACGGACCCAGCGGTGGGGAAACGTACAGATACACTTCCCTTTTGTTTCTGTTTCCTTATTTCCTTTCTCCTTATTTGGACTTCCTCATTCTTCGAGGAGTCTCAATTTCCCCCCGCTCCCTTTTCCTTCTCCTTCCTTACTACTCTGTCCGCCGTACTCATTAATATGGCGCGTTTTTCTACCAAGGTCCATACAGTAGTTTCTGGCTGCTCTCTGGTGACGAACAGGGGAGTTTCTCTAGGTATTTTTGTAAGCTCATTGACACACATTCTTTGAGCACATTGTTTTTTTCTATTGAAAAAGGAGGCAAGGTTCCTTTCGAAGCGTCTAGAATTTTAAATTTTATTTTAACACGCAATATCCCAAAAGTATGAATAATTTTAATATTATTATTATTATTATTATTATTATTATTATTATTATGCGTCCTTATTAATGTAACGCTCAGGAATGAGAACATGTTGTATTCGATGTTTAGTCATCTCTTAAGTTATTTTATGTAATCCACCTTGCCAATACTAAAGGTAATGTTTATTATTAGACATACATGTTTCTGTACGCGGTGATACCTTCTTCAGCGTCAGACTATATGCAGTTGGTCAACATTAATAAAATGGATATCCTTACAATAAATTTTAAATAAAAATTTCCAAATACTTCACACTTTTACAACCACGTACCGTATTTCTTCTAAATGCAATACTTCCGAGACAGACCGCTTGTTCGGTGCGTCTTCTGTTTCTTCGGCTTACTTGTGCCAGCTCCTCTCTGTCTTCTTTCCAGTCGACCTCACTTGGTCAACTCTTGTTCTCTTCCGACCCCGACGGTATTAGGGTATCCGAGGCCTAGGGAGTCTCTTCATTTCCCGCCTTAATTGGCCCTTGTCTCATCTTTTCTGATTTCCTCCTTCTGCGAGGGGGTCAGCCTTCTTTTTCATTTCATGTTGTCTCCTGCCTTCTGCTCAAGGCCCTCAAGGAGGCCGGGTGTATGTAGCCCCACCACATTTGGTGCACCCTAGTTAATGCTACACCCTCAGGTGCTCACGGCTGGTGAGTTCGGGAGTTGGCGACCCCGAGGGATTCCTGAGCTGGGTCCGGTTTCCCCCCTTTTGTCCCTTCCCTGTGGGGAGGACCCTCTCCTCTTTCACTTTCCTATCTGCCTTTCATGGTTCTCCTTCCTTCCAAGTCCCTCAATCCGCATTCTTCAAGGGTTGAGGGCATTTCTTTTCCTCCTGTCCTTTATTTGCCTTATTCTCCTTTTGTTTTCCATTTCTTCTTCTAGTATTGAACCCGATGGGGTTATGCTGACTGGAATCGAACATGGTTCTCAGAGACTGTGATCTCAGTAAAAAGGTTCCACCAGGAAGCGAACCAGAGATCTGTACAGGGAGTTTCTTGGTAAAAACCCCTCGAAAGAAATGTATATTTAATCACTGGTGTGATTTTTGATGAAATGGCATTATTTAGTAAAATAATGTAGGAAATAATGAGCAGATTATATCATTATAAGACGATTTGGTGTAAGCTATTGGAGGCTTGAAGCACAGAGGAGGGCAGAGCTGACATTTACTAATCGGCCCAGAATTGTGGGTTGGTCCCAGTGGAGCCACGTCCATCTCAGTGACCCCAATATGTCGTCTAGAGCAGGGGAGAGGCCTGAATAATGACATAGTTATTCCCCGACGGAGAATGGATTTGGAGTAGGGGCGGAGAAATGCCCAGAAAAATCATTGATTACTCGTGATTGGAGTAACGAATCGAGATGAGAGTTGCACACAGGTGAATATTTTGGCAAGAAGATAATTTTAGAGTCTTTTACCTGCGAAATTGGTGCATATTTGATGATGTGCGTAAGGACTGTAAAACGACCATTGTTCGCGGATGGATGTGAAGATGTTGCCGGGGGTTTCCCGTTAGGTAGCGTCCCACGCCATGGAGAAAGGAATTAATATTAATTAATTGGACGAGCGATTCCTTTGCACACAGATAGTTTTGGGACCTGTGAAGAGAGAGGAACACAATGATCATGGTTTGAAGACCTGAATCATGCTGTGAGAGGAGCCAAGATTACGCGGGAAGATGTTGCTCTACTTTCTGTGGAAATCCGATATAAGGGAGTAGACCCCAGGAGGAGCTCTCAGTTCTTACTCAGCTATGCTCAGTTGAAACTCAGTTGTCACGCAGTCTACATGCCGCCAAGCGCAGTTACAGCCAGTTACAGTCTTACTCAATTGTCAATTGTAGCACAATGGCCATAAGTTGCAATCAGTATGCAGCAAATATGCAGCAGTACGAGACAGCGTGTAAGTCGCATACAGAAGTCTTCAAATAAGCTACGTGCAGTCTTCGAGTGAAACTTCAGTCAGCTACAGCCAGGTTGAAGCAAGTTCGTCAAGGCAAAACGCATGACGATTCTATTCATCAAGACGCCGGACAAAGACTGGTATGTGTAATAGAAACAGTAAATATGCTTGTATGAATAATAGTCGTGATACAGGCATAATCAGCAGCACGAACTATGACGTGTTCAGTTACGAAGCACCGTATAGACTAACGGTAGAACTATTGTATATAATTATTTGTGAAAGTGTTGAACTTTATTAAGCGCAGTGTGTATAGTATTAACTAATCGTGTATGTGTAACTACGATAGAATGCGCGAAAGAAACTCTACTAAGTGTTTGGTATTGCCATGAGAGTACCAGATGTTAACGCTCATGTTTGGGAGCCAGCGTATTGATGTAACGCAGGACGCTTACTGTAGGAGTAATGATCGTCATAAAACTGTTGGAGAGTTCCGAGAGCAGATAACCAGACTTTCAATCAGGAGTTGGTAACGTAAGATGCCGTCGACACCTGCAATTTCGATCTCTGCTAGGGAATTTCAGCATTGAAGTGTGTATAAAGTGACGAGTGTTCAGTGTAATGTATATGTAAAAATATCATTTAAAGTAGTGTTTGATGAAGTGTTTCACTTGTTTGGGGAGTGATAACTTCCTGAAAGGTATGCAACGTGTCGTGTTGGTGATAGGAATTATGTGTAATCAAGTGTGTGTAAACAAGAGAAATATGTCGCGTTAAACCCATTATGGCGGGCGACATGGAAGAATATGATTGGTCGGAGCCACCTTAGATGCCTATAGAGATGTAAGTACCCCACAAATTATGGTTATGATCATGTAGAAGTATGGACCGCTGCATGTCTGTGATTCCGTAAAGGTATTGTGAATTCCTTATAGATGCCAGTAAAAGTCAGTTAGGAGGCTGATCCTCCATGTTTAATCAGTATTGAGTTGATTTTGATAGAGTTGAGATGTTGATTTGCATCATTAAGTGGAGTAATTATTCCCACTATGAATTAAGAATGGCAATCAGTTATGTAAATGCAACGAACGCGATTGTTCGAGTTTAAAACGTCTAGCTATGTCGGAAATTTTGGTAATTTATGTGAGAATAATAATAAATAATGATTTTGGTCATTTATGTCAATGAGATTTATAATAATAATAATAAATAATGATTTTGGTCATTTATGTCAGTGAGAAATGATGATAATAATAATAATGGTTATTAAGAGTATGAATGAACACATCAGGAAACAAATAAATGTTGTAAGCGAGAATTATTAACGCTAATTGCAAGACTTATCAATCTAAGCAGGAAGATGTTACAATGAGATTACATTACAGTAACTATGGAAAGAAGTTTTATATCAGAATATTGCATATATTCAGTAATGATACCAGTAATGAAAGAGCTTTTAGTGAATTGAATTTGCAGCTTAATTGAGAAGCTTATAGAGTAAATGTTAGATTTCTCTTAATATTATAGGTCGGAGTGTCGTAGCATGGAGCATTAGGGGCCAGATAGTCTATTCTACGTATGAATTCTCCTATGTCGTGGACATTGTTGGAGATATTATTTATTCCAGAGTTGTAGTGATGGACCCTAACTCTGAAGAAAGGATTGAAATGTGTTCCGGACTGGAATCTTGTCAGAGTCGAGGAAACAAGGACACCTCGCAGCTCTATGATTTCCCGAGAACTTATTGATGAGTTATTTACGCTCGTTGGCAGCGAAAACTCATGGCGACAGTGGTTTTCTGCGCCTATATTATACTTGAGACATCGGTCAACCGCCAGGCTCATGCATTGCGAACCCCGAACCTTCATGTTGAATGGACCCATGTGAGGCCATTAATTAATCGTTATCCTTGACGTAGGAATAATTACAAAAGCTCATTCAATACCTGTTGGCATAATAGTCAATTAAGATCCTTTGGGAACATGTGTGTTGGTCAGGACACAGTATTTGTCTTGTAAATCTTCACTGCTTAGAGAGAGGGAAGCTTTCAAACTTTTAGAAAGGTCGAGATAATTGGTGAAACGGCCCATTCCACTTTCTATTGTGTAGCGACTTCCTTAGCCGAGGGTCGGTGCTAGCCACCCGGGCCGCTCAGGCAACTTATAAAGGGAAGAGATTCTAGACCTTGTTGAAATGACATATAATGCATGAGTGTTATGTTGAGTATTAGAGCCATGTGGTTTGTGAACACATGGATAATTATAGTTCATCCTGATGGTTCATTATTTTAGCTATCTGACGAATAGTTACATGATATATTTGTACTGTCACTGGAGCCAAGTCATGTAGTTGGTGACTAGATGCCAATCGCCATGAGCGCGAGGTAGTCTATCGTACAATCCGACATAAGCTACAACGTAACGTTTTATCTAGGAATCACAGACAGCATGCGGTGAAACCATATAATTGGAGGATGTGTAGGGGGTAGCTTACATAATTATGGAGTTGCACGTTGATTTTGGTGCAACGTCCAAATAGGTAAATGCATGCAAAGCATTTCATTGGTGAGAAGAAAAATATTAAAACACGCACGGCACACATAATTGTTTAACATAAAGAGGTTTAAGGAATAATCCTTGTTGTAATATTAAAGAAGTCACATTGTATGACTGTTATGTTAATGTACAGTTTGTTTTGAAGTCGTAGGTGCATCAGCGCACTAGTATATCCTTGTGAAGTTCACAGAAGGGTAAAGCCTTATGGCTAGGTATGACTTTGTTGTGATTTTATATTTGTTTACTTGTGGATTGTGGAAGTAAAAATTTTGTTTGCTTTATTTTATGCTTTTTTGGGTATTGTTTTGTGTTTGAAGCCATGATTTATTTTACTGGATTAAAGTTTTAGAATAGAGTTGTGCTTTATCATTGTAGAGTTGATACCTTTTAGCCTCAAATCCAAAATATGCACTGCTAAATTGGGGTTACCGTACACGCCTGAGAGCTGATGCTAGTTGGAGGCAGATGCATATTATCCACCGAGATTACTCACATGGGTACATGGGAATTGATGTCCTATACTGTGATTTGAGCTAAAGGTACGACTAAAGTCGGTCAGATTTAATGCACACAACTCTATTAAAGTAAGAATTAACGAAGTAGGGTGTGACCGCTCCTAATCCATAGCTAAGTTCCGATACGTATATATAAATTTTGATAGATACCTGTAGACATTATTCTCTATTCATTTATCATGGCCCAAGCAACGTGGGACGGTATTAACTCTTTATGGAACCGCCTGCGTCAGTGCAATATGAGCGATGTTGGCATTGCACGAACCGGGCAACGATAGATACTATTAATTTATCATGGCGCCCAGAATACGTGGAACTTATGGGATTTAGGGAAAACCCATAGATTTTTTATGGTATTTCATGGGGAAAACCATAGTAATTGTTTTGCCTCAAACTGTGTTTGAGTGATTTTTGAATTCAGTAGGCTTTTTGAGGTAACGCAGAATCTCTCTATTGAGAAGAGAATGGCCTAAGGGTACTAGCGTTACATACCCAATCCACAATCTACCATAATATTATCAGGTTTTGTACGACTTCACAATATGTGTGCAGTGTTTGATGTTTCTCTTCGAAACGTATCCACATATTTTTCCAGGAAGCCTGCCTGCATATTTAAGTGTGTTATTGGAAAATGTCAGGTACGCAGGAGATCTTGCAAGTTATTGCAGGACTGAAACAGCATTTTGATGCTGTTCACGAGCAGAGTAAACTGGAAACCAAAGCGTTCCAGGATAGTATAAACACTCGGTTAGATGAGAACCAGAGAGAATTAAACAACCGTTTAGATGCAAATAAAACTGAAATAAACAGTCGGTTAGATGCAAATCAGGTTGCAATGGATAATAACCAGATTGAATTAAACAACCGTTTAGAGGCAAATAAAGATGAATTAAACAATAAGTTAGGTCAAATGCAAGAAGTCATTAAGACCGAAGTAACAGATACTGTTGTAAGCATTGTATCGGAAATGCAGGTAAATACTGACAAACGTTTCGAGGCTATAGAAGCCAAACTTGAGGGTAATTTGCAAGCGTGTAGGCATGCTCAGGAGCAAACCAACAGTAAATTAGAGGCGTTGTCTAACGATATTAAGGATATTCAGATCCAAAATGAGGCGAATCTCGAACGCCAAGCGAAACAGTTCGCAGAGTTTACGAAAACAGTAGACCAGAGATTAGAGGAGAACGACTCCAAATGGGACCAGAAATTGAAAAGTTACGCTAGAGCAATTAACGGTGACCTCAAGAAACAGGACCAGAATATATTAGGTCAATGCCAGGAAATAGGCGAAATTAAGGCTATCGCTCATGAAAGTAAGGAGCTGGTAGGCAACGTGAAAAGTCAGATGGGTAAAGTTCATAAAGAACTGGACCAAGTGCAAAGCGACATTATCATAGTCAATAAAAGACAAGAGGAAAATAGAGGCGAGATCACCAAGGTCCGGAATGAATTGTCTAAAGTTAATGGACACATTCAAGATGAAATTAAAGGTCTGAGAGAAGAACTCGAAATAAGAGAAGGCCAGAAAACAGAGGCAAGCGACAAGACCCTTGCTCAAATTAAAGAGGACGTAGAGGATGAAATATCCCATATCAAACAAAGTCTGAAAGAAGACAAGGTGAAAATTTTTCAAGTAGCCGAGGAAAACCGAGATAGGCTTACGAGAATAGAAAAAGAAGTCATTACTCGCCTAGAAAGAGCAGAAATGCGCCATAACCAAATGGAGACTAGGATAATAGCACAGGAGGAGACACTTCTGAAATATCCTAAGTCAAGTGAAGGCAGCATAGAGGATATAAGAAAAACAAGGTGGGCAGACCTAGAAACCCAACCTATAAGCAGAAATGCTACAGGCGCAGGAGAAAGTCCTTACATGACGCCAGGTGTACCAATTGCGGCATCGACGCCACATGAAAATGCGATGCACACCCAGGTGATAAACGTCATTAGGGCAAGCGAAGAAAAACCTAGGAAATTTTCAGGTAGTCACTGTAGTATGACACCAAAATATTGGTTAAAGGAAGTGACTGAATATCTCAATGATGCACGAATACCGCAGGAGCGTAGGCTACGTGCTATAGAGAAGTTAACAGAGGGGGAGTGCGCATTATGGTTTCGCAGCTTCCGTTACACTTTTGATACTGTTGAGGAATTCCGCGAGGCATTCTTGAAGAGATATTGGGACGCCGCGACTCAGCAGAATTTACGGCTGGATTTGTATGCCAAAAAGTACAGCACGAACAACCCGACGAAGTACGCAGAATTCTTCATATCGCAGATGTGTCGTTTTAAAGAGCTGGATCAAAAACCTAGTGAACTGGAGCTATGCATTGCTATCGCCAAACAGCTTCCATACGAGATCCAAAGGCTACTAATCTCGGCTAATGCGAAAACTGCTATGGAAATGGAGACAGTTCTAAGGCAACTGGACCTCACCACAGCAAATACTATGCGTCAGAGTCGAACCGTGGAACAAGTCCACGTGACCAACACACAGACTGACCAACAGCAAGCTCCAAGGAACAACAAGGCCACGAGCACAGAAACTTTAGATTCCTATGGACGGCAATGGGAACAGGAACCCAGAAAATGGCAGTCAAGGTACAAAGGAAATGCTAATAAAGCAGGAAGAGGTCGAAGTTCGTGGAATAAACACAATAACAGGGGCAAACCGTACCATAACAATGGAGGTAATAATGGCCAGGAAGGCAATAATAGAAATTGGAGACCCCAAGAGAGAAGAAATAACTTCGATGACGAGGCAGAAGAGCGATATCATGCTTCTTTGCGATACCTCGAAGAAAGGGGAGATGAGCCCCAGAAATCACAAGTCCGCTGGCAAGAAGTCATGCAGAACAGGACATCGCCAGACAGATATGGAGATGGAGCTAAGAGTTTGGAACTACAGCTCAGCGAACAGGAGAGAAGGAACTCCAAAGGGGCGGGCGCTGAAGAAAAAAAAACGCCAAAATTAGAAGAGCTCGAGACTGATGGATGGAAGTCTATTAACATCATCAATTGGATAGCCAAACCAGAAGAATTGATTGAGGATACAGGAGGACCACAGGTCATGGTCAAGAGAGAATTGCCTATTATAATTGTGAGAGTGGCAGGATTAAAAGTCAGAAGTCTGTTAGATACGGGATCAACAGTGAGCCTGATGACACAAGCTCTATATAATGAAATAGCCCGGAGAGAGAACATTTTGAAGATACCGATCTCCAGTGTCAAAATTAAAGGGGTAATTCCAGACAGAACAATGATATGTAAATACCAGGTATTCCTAGATTTACAGATAGGAGGCTCTATTTTCTCACAGAGTTTTCTGTTAGTAAACAAACTACCTTATAACCTACTTATTGGGGCAGAGTTTATAAGGGAATACAGAGTGATAATTGACCTAGCACAGGACAGGGTTATGTTCCATGTGAATGAAGAAGCTGAAGGCTTAGAGGTCGCACTCAATGAAATTGAACCAGGATCCAGTGAACAAGTATGGCATACATACAGAGATGTGGCTGATGAAGAAGTGTTAGCTATTGAGCAGTTAGAAGCGGAGCTCAAAACACTAGCCACAGACTTGGAAAAAGATCTGGAACCCAAATTGGAAGAATACATTTCGGAGAAGCTAGAAGAAGCGAAAATTGGGCTAAAAGAGAAGGAAAATTTAAAGCAGTTATTGCTGGAACAGAAGGAAGTCTTTGATTCGAGACCTGGTCGGATAAAGAACTTCACTTATGCTTTTCAAGTCAGTGATTGGACACCATTTAGGCAGAAACCCTACCCTATAGCTGAAAAGCATTATGCTAAAGTGAAAGAGGCAATTCAGGAGATGTTGGAGGCCGGCGTTATTGAGAAAACACCTACGCCTTATGTAAGTCCATTGGTAATTGTACCAAAGACAGACGGATCTGTCAGAGTCTGCTTGGACCTGAGACGCTTAAATTTGAGAGTTATTCCGGAATTTGACCAAGTGCCACCTATTAAAGAGATCCTCAGGAAGTTTAGAGGGAAAACTATATTCTCAAATTTGGATATCACATCCAGTTTCCACCATCTTGAATTAGAGAAGAAAACTAGTCTGTTGACAGGATTTATGTTTGATCAACATACATTCACATTTTTAAGGCTACCTTTTGGGTTGAAAACAGCTGGTTCAGCCCTGATAAGAGCGTTAGATCGCAATCTATCAGATGAGGTTAAAGAGAGTACCATCAGATATGTAGACGACATTCTACTCACATCAGAATCTCTGGAGGAGCACATGAGAGACCTGAAGAAGTTGCTGGATGACCTTCGAGAAGCGAACTTTAAGGTTAATATCAAGAAATCGCACTTCTGTCAGAGGGAAGTTAAATTCCTAGGGCATGTTATTGATGCAAATGGAGTGAAGCCTAATCCAGATAAATTGGAGGTAATTCGGAATTTCCCTCGACCCACGAAAGTTAAGCACGTCCGACAGTATTTGGGAGTAATTGGATTCTTTTCGAACCACTGCCCAAACTATACTGCGACAGTAGCACCACTGCAGGACCTATTGAAGAAAGGCGGCAGATGGAATTGGACGGAGCAATGTCAGGAAGCATTCGTGAGGTCAAAACAAATGCTTTTGGAATATGTGAAACTGGGATACCCAGATTATACCCAGAAGTTCATCATACAGACGGATGCATCACTTATTGGGATTGGAGCGATGCTATTCCAGGAAAATGTTGACCAGCCTGAGAAGAAAGTTTTTATCGCCTTTATAAGCAGAAGACTGAGAGCCCATGAGAAAAATTACACGATCACAGAGATAGAATTGCTCGCAATCTTGTACGCGTTGCAATCGTGGCACAAACTCGTGTACGGCTTCCGAATAGTTCTGAGAACAGACCATAAAGCTTTAACATTTTTGTTAAAGACAGATTTGTCTAGTCAGAGATTGACAAGATGGTCCCTGTATATCCAGCAATTTAATGTGGAAATAGAATACTGTCCAGGGAAAGAGAATGTAATACCGGACATATTAAGTCGTTACCCTAGAGAAGAAGAAGTACTAGCGGTCCAGATTGAGAATCGAGATCAGAAGACGTTGGATGACTTAAGGAACATTACCAACCTACAACGCGAAGACCCATGGTTGAAGATGATAATCGATTACTTCGAGGGACGCTTAGCAAGGGGAACTGCGATATACAGAGAGGCGGAGGCATTGGCAACAGATTATGTATGGTATCATCAGATATTACACAAGTGGGACGATGTGGATCACACACGTCAAAGGATTGTAATTCCTGCATCTTTGCAGAGGAGATTAGTATGGCTAGCCCACAGAGCATTTGGACATCCTGGGATAGATAAAGTTTGTGCTCTGTTGAAGGAAGCATTTACTTGGCCAAAATTGAGAGAAACGGTGAGAAATGCTATTAGAACATGTGATCTTTGCCAAAGGGTAAAGCCGAATCCCTTTTTAATGAGGCAACGACCTATCCCGTTATTACCAGAGAAGCCAAGGCAGCTATTGAGTATCGACAACTTTGGACCATTGCCTAGAGCACGTAGAGGCAATAGACACATTTTTGTAGCCATGGATGTATTTTCGAAAATGGTGGTGTTGTGCCCCATTCAAAAGACAAGTTCAAGACAGGTCTTGAAGCGCCTGAAAGAGAGAGTTATTCCGATTCTTGGGAAGCCGGATAACATTCTCTCGGACCACGGAAGTTGCTTTACTAGTGCAGAATTTCGTCGAGAACTGGAAACTCTAGGAATTAGGCAGATTTTATCTACCATTCGCCATCCTGAGGCAAGTCCCGTTGAAAGAGTAATGAGAGAGGTCCAGAAATACATGAAGATCTACTGTTCTGAAGCGAATTGGCGTTGGATTGAATTTCTAGAAGTCATTGAATACTGTATAAATAATACTGTACATGAGGCGACAGGTCAGGTTCCCGTTACTCTACATCTGGATCAGAGACCAGAGAGACCGTGGAATGGTGTTATTCCATTACCTGTAGACGCACAGCCCGGTAGAGAATTGAGGATCCAACGAACCTTTGAATATCTCAAAGCACAGGCGGAGAGACGTCAGAGAAGGAATCGTGCGAAGAGGTATCATAAACCGCTTCTCGTGGGACAGAAAGTTTTAATTAAGAAACCCGCCAGTTCAGATCCAGAGGCACGGAAGTATAAAAAGTTTAATTTTTCTTACCACGGCCCGTTCGAGGTGATAAGAGACCTCCAGAACAATGCATACAGGTTAAGGCATTTAGAGAATGGAAACGAGGTCGTTATGAACATAGCCAACTTAAAAGTTTATTACTCGCCAGAAGAATTCGATGAACCAGAAGAAGAATTAGTAACGCACACCCAACTCAACGTGGAGAGCGGAGGCAGCCAAGCAGGCAGACCTGAATGTTGGAACGGCGAGACGGGACGAGAAGCAGACAGTTTACCCAGTGTAAGCGGAGAGCAGAAAGAATGCCAGTGTTTGCGAGAATTCTATGAAGAAATGGTCAGAGTGGCCAGAGAGGTTGAGGCTGTGAACGCGACCCTTCGCAGGGAGAATAGACAGCTCAGAAACAAGGCCGAGTGTGGAAGGGGGAACTCTACTAACCCACTCGCAGCCAGACAAGGTGAAGGACCCCAGACGTAAACACAGACGGTGGTCGACAGTCAGCTGGTTACTTATATAAGCCACTTGCATTGGACTTTTATAAGTTTTGCAAGGGGAACATGAACCCGATGGGGTTATGCTGACTGGAATCGAACATGGTTCTCAGAGACTGTGATCTCAGTAAAAAGGTTCCACCAGGAAGCGAACCAGAGATCTGTACAGGGAGTTTCTTGGTAAAAACCCCTCGAAAGAAATGTATATTTAATCACTGGTGTGATTTTTGATGAAATGGCATTATTTAGTAAAATAATGTAGGAAATAATGAGCAGATTATATCATTATAAGACGATTTGGTGTAAGCTATTGGAGGCTTGAAGCACAGAGGAGGGCAGAGCTGACATTTACTAATCGGCCCAGAATTGTGGGTTGGTCCCAGTGGAGCCACGTCCATCTCAGTGACCCCAATATGTCGTCTAGAGCAGGGGAGAGGCCTGAATAATGACATAGTTATTCCCCGACGGAGAATGGATTTGGAGTAGGGGCGGAGAAATGCCCAGAAAAATCATTGATTACTCGTGATTGGAGTAACGAATCGAGATGAGAGTTGCACACAGGTGAATATTTTGGCAAGAAGATAATTTTAGAGTCTTTTACCTGCGAAATTGGTGCATATTTGATGATGTGCGTAAGGACTGTAAAACGACCATTGTTCGCGGATGGATGTGAAGATGTTGCCGGGGGTTTCCCGTTAGGTAGCGTCCCACGCCATGGAGAAAGGAATTAATATTAATTAATTGGACGAGCGATTCCTTTGCACACAGATAGTTTTGGGACCTGTGAAGAGAGAGGAACACAATGATCATGGTTTGAAGACCTGAATCATGCTGTGAGAGGAGCCAAGATTACGCGGGAAGATGTTGCTCTACTTTCTGTGGAAATCCGATATAAGGGAGTAGACCCCAGGAGGAGCTCTCAGTTCTTACTCAGCTATGCTCAGTTGAAACTCAGTTGTCACGCAGTCTACATGCCGCCAAGCGCAGTTACAGCCAGTTACAGTCTTACTCAATTGTCAATTGTAGCACAATGGCCATAAGTTGCAATCAGTATGCAGCAAATATGCAGCAGTACGAGACAGCGTGTAAGTCGCATACAGAAGTCTTCAAATAAGCTACGTGCAGTCTTCGAGTGAAACTTCAGTCAGCTACAGCCAGGTTGAAGCAAGTTCGTCAAGGCAAAACGCATGACGATTCTATTCATCAAGACGCCGGACAAAGACTGGTATGTGTAATAGAAACAGTAAATATGCTTGTATGAATAATAGTCGTGATACAGGCATAATCAGCAGCACGAACTATGACGTGTTCAGTTACGAAGCACCGTATAGACTAACGGTAGAACTATTGTATATAATTATTTGTGAAAGTGTTGAACTTTATTAAGCGCAGTGTGTATAGTATTAACTAATCGTGTATGTGTAACTACGATAGAATGCGCGAAAGAAACTCTACTAAGTGTTTGGTATTGCCATGAGAGTACCAGATGTTAACGCTCATGTTTGGGAGCCAGCGTATTGATGTAACGCAGGACGCTTACTGTAGGAGTAATGATCGTCATAAAACTGTTGGAGAGTTCCGAGAGCAGATAACCAGACTTTCAATCAGGAGTTGGTAACGTAAGATGCCGTCGACACCTGCAATTTCGATCTCTGCTAGGGAATTTCAGCATTGAAGTGTGTATAAAGTGACGAGTGTTCAGTGTAATGTATATGTAAAAATATCATTTAAAGTAGTGTTTGATGAAGTGTTTCACTTGTTTGGGGAGTGATAACTTCCTGAAAGGTATGCAACGTGTCGTGTTGGTGATAGGAATTATGTGTAATCAAGTGTGTGTAAACAAGAGAAATATGTCGCGTTAAACCCATTATGGCGGGCGACATGGAAGAATATGATTGGTCGGAGCCACCTTAGATGCCTATAGAGATGTAAGTACCCCACAAATTATGGTTATGATCATGTAGAAGTATGGACCGCTGCATGTCTGTGATTCCGTAAAGGTATTGTGAATTCCTTATAGATGCCAGTAAAAGTCAGTTAGGAGGCTGATCCTCCATGTTTAATCAGTATTGAGTTGATTTTGATAGAGTTGAGATGTTGATTTGCATCATTAAGTGGAGTAATTATTCCCACTATGAATTAAGAATGGCAATCAGTTATGTAAATGCAACGAACGCGATTGTTCGAGTTTAAAACGTCTAGCTATGTCGGAAATTTTGGTAATTTATGTGAGAATAATAATAAATAATGATTTTGGTCATTTATGTCAATGAGATTTATAATAATAATAATAAATAATGATTTTGGTCATTTATGTCAGTGAGAAATGATGATAATAATAATAATGGTTATTAAGAGTATGAATGAACACATCAGGAAACAAATAAATGTTGTAAGCGAGAATTATTAACGCTAATTGCAAGACTTATCAATCTAAGCAGGAAGATGTTACAATGAGATTACATTACAGTAACTATGGAAAGAAGTTTTATATCAGAATATTGCATATATTCAGTAATGATACCAGTAATGAAAGAGCTTTTAGTGATTTGAATTTGCAGCTTAATTGAGAAGCTTATAGAGTAAATGTTAGATTTCTCTTAATATTATAGGTCGGAGTGTCGTAGCATGGAGCATTAGGGGCCAGATAGTCTATTCTACGTATGAATTCTCCTATGTCGTGGACATTGTTGGAGATATTATTTATTCCAGAGTTGTAGTGATGGACCCTAACTCTGAAGAAAGGATTGAAATGTGTTCCGGACTGGAATCTTGTCAGAGTCGAGGAAACAAGGACACCTCGCAGCTCTATGATTTCCCGAGAACTTATTGATGAGTTATTTACGCTCGTTGGCAGCGAAAACTCATGGCGACAGTGGTTTTCTGCGCCTATATTATACTTGAGACATCGGTCAACCGCCAGGCTCATGCATTGCGAACCCCGAACCTTCATGTTGAATGGACCCATGTGAGGCCATTAATTAATCGTTATCCTTGACGTAGGAATAATTACAAAAGCTCATTCAATACCTGTTGGCATAATAGTCAATTAAGATCCTTTGGGAACATGTGTGTCGGTCAGGACACAGTATTTGTCTTGTAAATCTTCACTGCTTAGAGAGAGGGAAGCTTTCAAACTTTTAGAAAGGTCGAGATAATTGGTGAAACGGCCCATTCCACTTTCTATTGTGTAGCGACTTCCTTAGCCGAGGGTCGGTGCTAGCCACCCGGGCCGCTCAGGCAACTTATAAAGGGAAGAGATTCTAGACCTTGTTGAAATGACATATAATGCATGAGTGTTATGTTGAGTATTAGAGCCATGTGGTTTGTGAACACATGGATAATTATAGTTCATCCTGATGGTTCATTATTTTAGCTATCTGACGAATAGTTACATGATATATTTGTACTGTCACTGGAGCCAAGTCATGTAGTTGGTGACTAGATGCCAATCGCCATGAGCGCGAGGTAGTCTATCGTACAATCCGACATAAGCTATAACGTAACGTTTTATCTAGGAATCACAGACAGCATGCGGTGAAACCATATAATTGGAGGATGTGTAGGGGGTAGCTTACATAATTATGGAGTTGCACGTTGATTTTGGTGCAACGTCCAAATAGGTAAATGCATGCAAAGCATTTCATTGGTGAGAAGAAAAATATTAAAACACGCACGGCACACATAATTGTTTAACATAAAGAGGTTTAAGGAATAATCCTTGTTGTAATATTAAAGAAGTCACATTGTATGACTGTTATGTTAATGTACAGTTTGTTTTGAAGTCGTAGGTGCATCAGCGCACTAGTATATCCTTGTGAAGTTCACAGAAGGGTAAAGCCTTATGGCTAGGTATGACTTTGTTGTGATTTTATATTTGTTTACTTGTGGATTGTGGAAGTAAAAATTTTGTTTGCTTTATTTTATGCTTTTTTGGGTATTGTTTTGTGTTTGAAGCCATGATTTATTTTACTGGATTAAAGTTTTAGAATAGAGTTGTGCTTTATCATTGTAGAGTTGATACCTTTTAGCCTCAAATCCAAAATATGCACTGCTAAATTGGGGTTACCGTACACGCCTGAGAGCTGATGCTAGTTGGAGGCAGATGCATATTATCCACCGAGATTACTCACATGGGTGCAGTATGTAGGTTAGTAGTTACTTTTAGTTTTAAGTTTGCATTTCATTTTCATCTTCACGATCACCCAAAACATCAGGGGCCGATAACCTAGATGTTAGGCCCCTTAAAAACAATTATCATCATCATGTTTTTTCGGAGATGTCTGTGCTGGTATTCGTTAACAGTAACAAGCAATATAATTTACCAGGATAGGTAATGCAATATATTTTCCGTATTAACTTATAGATTCCTCTTAAAAATATATGCCTATCAATACAATTCATGAAACATATTATATTGAATTATAGTACATGGTCCGACCCTTCAATGGAGTCTTCTTCAGCTTTTATCTAAGGCAAAATACTATTCTAATTAAAATTTAATGTAAAAATATTCTTAAAGATACATTATATCTGTGTTCCAAGTAAACTGTAAATAGACCGACCGACCGACCGACCTCATCATCTCGAGAACAACTGGGAAAAGAGCCGGGCTCGAATGCCACCCTTTGGCAACAACGACTTCTCCTCTTTATTGCAGAAGTGATTGTTTTAGGCCGGGAGTCTACTGGTTTTTTTTGCCTTCCAGAGTAACAGGAACTCCCATATATGAGGATGGATGCGCTAGGAATTGAATGCCGAGTTATACATAGTGAGTACGGCCGTGAAACCATCTCCTCGACTATCTCAGTGAGTATACATTGGGATTAGTTTATCTTAGCACTGTTTGTTTCTCACCTGACGTCACAATAGCTACAGAACAACAGTGTCACGTATCTCAAGTGCCGAGCACCTTGATTGATATACAGGAAAATGTGTGACCAATATACGTATTATACGGTAGAAGAGACAAAATTTGACAGTGTGTCATAGTCTACCCCAGTGGCGTATTTTATGATCTAACTAGGCTAGCTGCGAAGTCTATTCATTTTACACCTTATCAATTTGTTTTTATAATGATAACTATTAGTATTATTAATGTTCTTAATATCATTGATGTGATTAAGTCTGCGATCCGCGGACTGAGTATGAATTGAGACGTTAGAAGGTGCTTGTGAAGCAAAGAAAATGACTCCATCCCAAAGTATTACGAAAGTGGTCCCGGGATGGATCGTCGTCAAGAGGTCAGGGTGTGGGTGTGCTTGAGGAGTGCGAACCCTTCTCAAGTGTTTTATGCAATATATTCCAATTCCCTCGTAATCCCTATATATATTGATGTGTAACATCTTTCCACTCGGTTTCTGGATATTTTTGTGAGAGTGATTTTGAAAAATGGGACGGAAGTGGATCGGACGGAAGTGTGTAAGACGCACTGCCAGCTGGATTGCTGCTTTAGCAGCCAGGGGGGATGCGATCCAGCTGGCAGTGGTACCATGCGGAATGTATATAACATACGGATTACTTCAAGGTTTGGAGGCGCCATTACAGATATTTCTGCAATAAATCATCTTCAAGTTGTCGTTCTTTGTTGTAAAAATATTCATTATATCATATTTGCTGATTTATTAAGTGTCATTTTTTCAATATCTGGATAAATGTGATGGGCATCCACTCCTCGGGTAACTTTGCTCGACACTTTCATACTGAATGGTAAACGCTCATGCGAACTCTGGTGTCAACTGATTGAAACACAAACCACATGTTAAATGTCTTCGTATCAGTATTTAAATGATAATATACTGTACTTTGTTTTGAAGCATTGTAACTAGTCGGCAAAGCCGATATTATGTTTCTGCACAATGGCTATTCAGATAACCCACATTGCGGTAATGCAGTGATCAATGTAATATATATCGATGTTTTTATAGCGTAACTGAGCTAGCCTTTCATAGAACACTAGAGGAATTCCCTTTACTGTCAATTACGCGTATTCATAACTAATTTAAAACACAATTCCACGCAGGAACATTATCGGATAAAAACAAAATATTAATGGAGCATTAAAAAATACTTCCATATTATTATCTATCATAACATTATGCCTCATTTTAACAGAATCTGCATTAAATTACGATTTATCTAATTTTAATTACAATAGTTTGCACCAAGTAGGAGTTGGGAAATTTGATTGTATTGAACATTATTTCTAGGAGTCTATAGATAGGATAGAGACTATGGTTTCATTCCTCCTCTTAATTTACAATATAATATGTAATGTTTGTTCTAACAAGTGTGAGAGTAGCATATCTCCAATTCAATCTATACATTCATCATAGTACCAGTATGAAAACGGAGCGTAAATTAACATTTTAAGAATGGCCAAGCTGTGTAGTATACGAGTAGGATAACATGCCAGATGACTTCACATACATTTCATCTCAATTTCATAGTAGGATAACATGGCAGATGATACACATCATATGCAACTACTGTAAGGCTCGTATCTTTTTTTTTTCCCTCATTGGCATCTCACATTTTATGTCGCAAAGTCCTACAGTAGTCTATAAGATCAGTATTCATGTGTTTTAATTCACTTCAAATGAAGCCCACATTCCACAGGTCAACTGCACCTTGAAGCCACAGGCTTCATCTAAGAGAGAGGCGCCCAGCCTTTGCACGCTTGGCGTGCTAGCTAAGTTGTGCCGCACGCCGGCAGGCTGATTCTTGCCTCTCTTGCCTGCCTTAACTGCCGGCGATGTGACTGCTCTTCGCCGTGTCTGACCGAGTCAAGTTGGGATCTCTAGCGCACCGGACGTAATATAAACAGACAAAGAAACAAAGAAACTGTTCGTCCAATGTGTTGATTGTCCGACAGATCTGCATTCTGTTTCGCGCGTTTCTCCACAAACCGGTACCGGTATTTGAAGATTACGTGCTTAGCATTAAAGCAATCAGAAATACTGATATGGTATCATGGAACTCATTTAAGGCATTACAATTTCGGTCACATTATTGTTATTTTTTCTGTTTGTTATCGTCTTGTTTCAATTTTTCTTCATATTTACAGAGTACTGAATACCGTTTGACGTTCGACCACAACACACTGAAGGTAGTTCGTGAGGGAGTGAGACGGGAATGCGAGCAAGAGAGACAGACATATAGTCTTCCCCCACCATCGCTGGAAGGCCGTCCGTGCCAGTGCGCCCAACGTGCAGTATGGACACCTCTGACCTAAGACCTGCGCTTGTGACATGTGAGTTGAACAAATAGCAGGGGGAAGGGGGAACATTGCACTCTTCTAAGCGGATAATTATTCGCTAGTAGGGTAAAAATGTATGTTCTGGTACAGGGGCTTGTTGGCCAGCAATAAACATACAATAGTTTTGAAGAGGTTTGCGGCTTCAACGCGAATGCCCAGGGTAGAGCAGCGTTCGCTACAACGTGCAACCTCGCAGGGGTTGTAATGGAGTACTGGAGTTAACTGGCACGGGGGTTGATGGGAAGAGGAGTTACATGCATGGTCTAGTGGTTATATTATTAACAATGATGCTAAACATATTTATTATTATTACTATTATAGGAATTTTTAAGGTAAGAATGGCGTTACGTATAGTTTTTGACTACTTTTTATAGAGAGATAGATGACCTAGCATTTTAAAGAAAGAGCGAAAAGAGAGTCAGTCCTCCATAAGCACCCCTGTGGGGTTGCACGTTGTGGCCATCGCTGTTCTACTCTGGGCATGCGCGTTGAGGTCACAAACCTCTTCAGAGCTATTTTATGTTTATTGCTGTCCACTAGCCCCTGTGCCAGAAGATACATTTCTACCCTACCTTCGCTATGCAAAATGCTAGCAATATAAATTTTCTTCGAGTGATGGCGACTCATGCTGCATGATAACTCAACATGGGATGGAACCTCCCAACTTCCTGCAAACCTATTACCGTATATGACTTTATGAATAAGGTTGTATTAAACTACGTTCATACAGGATTCAATTGGGTGTGGGTAATATTTACGGCATATTTTTAGCCTTTTTTCAATTTTGAAAAAATAGGCTTATGAGATCACCTTTTGTCTGTGTGTGTGTGCGCGCGTGTGTGTGTGTGTGTGATTCGTGTGTGTGTCCCCCCCTAATAAAATCTAAACGGCTGGAGCGATTTCAATGAAACTCGGTATGTTCATAGCACTATTCCCGGCGACCTCGACCGTGCCCTTCAAATTTTGTTACGTCTCACCAATGCAAAATGGCGGCTGTGCGAAATATTTCACTAGCATTCAATATCTCCGAAACTATTACCGATATCGCCCTGAAATTGTGTACGGTGATAAAGGGTGCTACTAGAAGTTCACCTATGAGACTTTCAAAAACCTGGTGACTACAAAACCAACATGGCGGTCAAGCGAAGTTGAGACTTTTAAATAGACTTTTCTCGCGATTTAACTATCCACAAGTAATGAAACTTGGTACAGCAAATGTTTATACACATTGTAATGCACTGGAGTCTAATTTAGTTCAATTGTTTACATAACTTCAAAATGGCGGCTGTGCGAAATATTTCACTGACATTCTATATCTCCGAAACTATTACAGATATCACCCTGCAATTTAGTACGGTGATAAAGGGTACTGATACAAGTTTACCTATGTATATTTCATAAACTTGTAAAGTAGAAAACGAACATGGCGACCAAGCGAATTTGAGACTTTTAAATAGACTTTTCTCACGATTTAACCATCCAAACGTAATGAAACTAGGTACAGCAAGTGTCTATATACACAGTAATGCACTGGAGTCTAATTTAGTTCAATTGTTTACATAACCTCAAAATGGCGGCTGTGCGAAATATTTCACTGACATTCTATATCTCCGAAACTATTACAGATATTACCCTGCAATTTTGTACGGTGATAAGGGGTACTGGTACAAGTTTATCTATGTATATTTCATAAACTTGTAAAGTAAAAAACGAACATGGCGACCAAGCGAATTTGAAATATTTTAATAGACTTTTCTCGTGATTTAACTCTCTGAGCGCAGTGAAATGTGGTACAGTAAATGATTTTGCAGATTTTAATGCACTGCCATCTAATTTAAATCAATTGTTTACATAACCTCAATATGGCGGCTGTGCGAAATTTTAAAATTAAGTTTTTATTTCTTGTGTCGTAATCATGCGATCGAAGGGAAAGTTTGAATAATGAACCTAGGCAATAATTGTCCTTGAATGGTACATAATTCTATGGCCTATACATATAACAATCCTAAATGGCGAGCTTCCGAAATATTTAGACGGTTCTCAATATCTATGAATATTTTACAGCAACCAAACTGAATTTTTTTATGTTCATAGAGACTATGAACATATTTGTTCACCTATAGGACTTTCATTAACCTGGTGAGCACAAATCCAACATGGCGGCGACGCGAAGTATAAATATTTAAATGGACGTTTCTCGCGAATTAACTATCCGAGTGCCGTGAAACGTTGCACGTTAAATGCTTATACAAATGTTGATCCACTGGCATCTAATTTATTTCAGTTGTTTGCATAATCACAAGATGGCTGCTGTGCGTAATTTTAAAATCTCGTTTTTACTTCTTGTGTTCTAATCATGCGATTGAAGTTTGAATACCACACGTACACAATAATCTTAATGTAACAGTACAAAAATAAAAATTCAACCTTGCGACAATCTGAAATATTTAGACGGTTCTCAATATCTACGAATCTGTTACAGCAATTAAACTGAAATTTTGTATGTTGTTAGAAGAAATTAACATGAGCAGGATATATGAAAATAGGCTGTATAGTTCTTCACGGAACTACTTGTTAATTTTCATGTCGCGGGACGAATAATTGGTGATACTGATAATGAAAGTTGTGTCTGTGCGCAGCTTTATTATGATTACTTTCTGATATACACATATTTTAATGGTTATATCTTAAATAGAAGTGATTAAAATTACAGTTTTAAAAGAAAAATGTTTATATTGGACGATTGCTCGTTCCTAGCATTATTGCTATATGAAGGGATGTCATTAGATTATGATTTTACCTCATGGTAGTAGTTGTCAGAGCAGCCTGTTGACATATTTCCTAATCAGATCTTTCAACACATTATTAGTTGAGAAACATGTTTTTGATGTATAACATCTTTCCACTCGGTAGCTGGTCATTTTTGTGGGAGTGATTTTGGAAAAGGGACGGAAATGGATGGAACGGAAGTGCAAGGGACGGAAATGGATGGGACGGAAACAATGAGCGCGCGTGATGGCGGAGATCGGTACAACGACGTACTATAGGCCATGTGGCTATGGCGAATGTATATCGCATACAGTTTAGTTCAAGGTTTGGAGACCCCATTTAAGATATTCCTACAATAAATCATCTTCAAGTTGTCGTTCCTTGGTATGAAAATATTCATTTTATCATATTTGCTGAAAACATTTACGATTTATTACATCTTCATACTTTTGCTTTATTGTTATTTAATGTAAGCACTCGATGTACTGTCGGCCATGTGGCTATGAGGAATCTATATCGCTTCATCAAACATTCCAAACAACGTAGGAATTCAGTATATTTACGCCGACTACTAACAATAATTGAAACTTTGTTGGTCTAAACATATCACTGGGAGAAACACATTTAATATACTTTCCGCACACCTAATTTTTAATCGCGCCTATACTTGGCAGTGCGCTCTGTCGGCTAAACAAGGCCATTTTCAATAACATCGCTGGCATGGGTTCACTAACTGGTCGGTATAGAGCGCAGCTCGCATCAAGTAGGCAGTGGATTGCTTCCGCCACGGCAAATAACAATTATGATTCATTACGATCAGAATTTGGCAGTGGAGGTTTACAAGTAGTTATTTCAATGACCAACAGAGTTCACTGTCAACAAGGGATTTGCGCTCCCGGGACACACATAGCAGGATAACATATCACATGTTACACATCATAAGCGACTACTGTAAGGCTCGTATAATTTCTTTTGTATGTTATAGTTGTAGCTTTTTACCATCATCTGAGCATAGTACTCGTAGGTCTTTTTTGCATATTAGTTGGTAGTTCTAATTTAGGGCTCATTGCTTAAGTGTATCACAGCAATAGTAGCTACACCTTGATAGATTAGTTGGTGGAGGGAGACTGTTTGTTGATGGGATCATCATTTCTCAGTCTTGCAACATTGTTGTTGTTGTTGTTTGAGCCTTCAGTCGTTTGACTGGGTTGATGCAGCCCTCCATGCCTCCCTGTCTTGAGCTGATCATTTCATCTCTACATAGCTACCACACCCTACATCCGAGGCAATCTGTTTAACATATTCTAACGTTGGTCTACCCCTACAGTTCTTGTCCTCGACCCTTCTTTCCATAACTAAGCTTGCTATTCCTGTGTGTCTTATTATGTGTCCTACCAACCTATCTCTTCTCTTCATTAGCAGTCGCCAGAAACATCTCTCCTCTCCCACTCGCATTAATACCTCTTCGTTTGTAATCCTATCTACCCATCTGATCTTCATCATTCTCCTGTAACACCACAATTCAAACGCTTCAATTCTCCTCTTTTCTGCTGCACCAATATTCCAAGTTTCACTTCCATAGAGCGTCACGCTCCAGACAAAGGCCTTCTAAAATGACTTCCTAATACCTAAATCTACTGTATATTTGCTGTCCTTTTCTGTAGAAATGCTTTTCTTGCCTGAGCCAACCTACTTTTTATGTCCTCTTTGCTTCGTCCATCACTGGTTATTTTGCTTCCTAAGTAACAGAAGTCTCCTACTTCCTTTAGTTTTTCACCTGCCAATTTGATGTCCGTAGAGGTTCCTGATTTATTTCGGCTGTATTCCAATATTTTTGTTATATATTTATTAATTTTCATAATGAATTCTTTCCTCAAGACAGAGTCTATACCATTCAAAATTTCATTCAAATCCTCAGGCGTGTCGGTCAAGATGACGTTGTCATCAGCAAATCGCAGAGTATTGCAACATTGTAAATATTAAAATAGATTGTTCTTTCTTCGGTTGCTTAATGCTTTAGTATTTATGAGTAACAATTGCTACACATCCTATGTTTTGCCGTGTTATGTTGGGTTTGGAGGGCAGAGACCGTTTGTGGCTGGCATTGTAGATCTATTTTGTCTGGCATATTTGGATCTGATGAGGCTCGCATGACGACCGAAACATGTCATCCCATAATTTTCTCCCAGACTGCGCAGCCAGTTGGCATTTGAGGATGCGCAAATGCGGGGGAGCCGTATCAGTAGATTTACTGGCACGCAGGGGCGTGTATTAGGGGGGGGGGGGGGGGGGGGCTTCCCCAAATTTTTTGTCACATATATTAATTGTTTATGAATTAAAACATTTAAAACTTATCATGTACTATTGTTACTAAGTGACGTATGGCGACGTTGCAAAGCGAGGCGACGGTAGAGCGATGTGAACAGTGCGACAATCAGTTTGCTCTGATCTTATGTGTAACAACATAAGCTCTTATTACTCTCCAGTGCCTTCGCTCTTATGAACGAACCAAGAACAGCAACAAGTGTCCTTGAAGCGTGTGACAAATGGTTTTTTTTCCTAACCTTTATACCCTTATCAAACTTTTGGCAAATTTGCCTCTCTCTGTACCTACTGGTACTGCCGAACGGAGTCTGAGTTGGTTGAAGAAATTCTACTTCTGAAAACAGGCTCAACGGTCTAGTATTGTCACAGAGACATACATCACAGACGATGAAGTTATACACCGATTTAATAATGCTTCACGAAACCTTGACGTTTTATTATAGTGTAAGTTGTAAATCAATACAGTAACATTAATTCTTTCCATGTAAACACTATCAAGTGAGCAAGATGATAATAAAAGTAACATAAAATGGTCTTAGTTGTGTTTGACAATAACTAAACATAAAACATTACAACAAATTGGTAGAAAAAGTGATGCCAGATAGCCTTAAAATTCTTAATTTTGCACCAAATTATCCAAACGTTTCCCTGGGAGAACCCCGGACCCCCAATTCTTTGGGGCCTATATCATGCCCCTTAGCCCCCGGTTGGGCAACCCCCGAAATAAAACTCTATATACGCCCCTGCTGGCACGTTAAACGACAAAATTGCGGCATCCCGGCGTCTCTGAAAGCCTCAGTAGTTAAATAGGTCGTAAATCAAATGTCATGATTATATCGGGAGATTCAGCAGTCCCTTCCAATATCGATTGCTGCAACCCAACTAACGCGTGTTAGCAGGAAGGTCGATATTTCTCTGCTTGCATCTCGTATGGTACTAATGCATTGCAAGCATATCCTGCAATCCATGCTGAACCCTATTATTTTCCCCTCGTATTAGTTTGTAGTGAAGCCTCCATGCCTTAGGCGGCAGCACGCCGGCCTCTCACCGCTGGGGTCCGTGGTTCAAATCCCGGTCACTCCATGTGAGATTTGTGCTGGACAAAACGGAGGCAGACAGGTTTATCTCCGGGTACTCCGGTTTTCCCTGTCACAATTTCATTCCAGCAACACTCTCCACTATCATTTCATTTCATCTGCCATTTAATCATTGCCCCCAGGAGAGTGCGACAAGCTTCGGCAGCCGGCACAGTTCATATCCTCGCCACTAGATGGGGTCTTCATTCATTCCATTCCCTGACCCGGTCGGTCGACTGGAAGCAGGCTGTGGATTTTTCATTAGTTTGTAGTCACATCGAGGGAAATATAATAGTGTTCAGTATCGTTTGCAGGATATGCTTGCTGTGCATTAGTATCACAAGGGATGCAAGCAGAAAATTATCGACCTTCCTGCCATCACGCGTTAGTTGGGTTGCAGCAAACAATATTGGAAGGAGCTGCTGAATTACCCGGTATATATTTCTCCCACGTTGTGCTCCATAACAATTATATATACTTTAAATCACATGCATTTTTAGCCTACTTTTTACATTTTGTAATAATGAGAAAAAAGTTGACTTATGAGATCGATCCGGGCAAATGTGTGTCTGTCCTTCTGTCTGTCTGTCTGTCTGTCTGTCTGTCTGTATGTCTGTCTGTCGTATCAACTCCTAAACGGCTGCAGCCATCGAAACCAAATTTGGTAGGAGTAAAGACCTATGCCTGAATATCTCACGGCCATATTTGAAAATGACGTCAGTACTCCCAACTGCAGAAAAATCACAATTGAAAATTGACGTCCATGTTGGATATCTCGGAATATGTGCATGGGAATTGTTCCAAAATGGACACACATATAGATAATATTACATCAGACTAATTTACAGCAGCCTATACATGAGAGTGTTGCCAACATGATTCTATATCTGCTAATAGGTCAAATCTATAAATGCATGTAACTTCCATACTATCTATTGGACATCAACCAAATTTGGTATGCGATTTGCGCACTGGAGCAGATATGGATATGCATTTTTAGTGTCAACAGGGCTGCCAATTTTGAAGAATGCACTCTATACATGTGTATCCTAATCTTAATATATCAGAAAGTATGCAGACCAATAGTTGTAAACTTTGCGTACTTATAGTACTACCAGCAAAGGTATTTTTAGTAACCGATATATGACAGTGCTGCCAACATGATTCTGCACGTGCTGATATGTTTAATGTTGAAACGCATGTAACTTCCATACCAATAAATGAAGTTCTTTCAAAATTGGCACATATACAGGGTATATCTTAATTATACCGACAAAAAAATCAGGGACGCTCTGCGTGTTATGTAAAAGACGATGCCGCAATCGAATTGGCGGAGAAAATTTTATCCCTCGTAGAAAATGAGGTTACTTTGTTACTTCCGGGCGCGCGATTCAAATCTACGAACTCGCCGTATTTGCTGAGCTAGAGAGCAAGCCGCTGGCCACCGTTGTGCTTCAAGCAAGGGAAGGGAGTGTGATAGAAGGTGACAGAGATATGCTGGCGGGCATGCGCAAGTTTTAATTTAAGTTTTGAGCATCCCATTTAAGGCAGTGTCGCCAACCTGATTTTACGCATGCTGATAAATTCAATATTTATTGAAAATACAGCGCAAAAAATGTGCATAGGGTTAATAAATTAATATACATTGGTGTTTTCACTTTCCACCTTCACAAAATATCACAATGGAAGGTCCCCGGTTCTTACATGTGATTACGTGGTACCGAATACATCGTTTACCACATAATTTACAAATGCAGGATGCATCTATGTCGTGAAAGTACTCGGTGACGCACAGTTTATGGTGGTACCCATGTACCGCCATCGAGTATATATTTAGAGTCACCAGGTCTGCCAACTGTTGACAATATAGTATCTGTAATTTTAAGAAATGTAGGCTCTTTAGTTAGTCACGGAACTATTTGTTTCAGGTTGTTTTTCGCATGTTGCAGTAATTGAGAGCGATCAAGGGAACTACTCGCGTGTGGCGGAGCTCTTTCCGGTCACGGAGAGAGTCTGTCATTTTGTGTTGGCTAAGGATAGGTCATACAAGATCCACCCACTCGTACCTAATGAGAAGGGAAGACCCCCCACTTTGTATCCGTGGAGCCGTTTTCACCGTGGCCCACATTTTAACCGAGTGTGCGGATCTTACTGACTTACGAAGAAACCTTGGTTTGCAGATTACACTCAAATTTATATCAGCCGATGACGCGGTGGCTGCTGATCGCGTTATCCGCTTTACAAGTGAGAGTGGGTTAGGGCCAGCAATATAAATTTTCCAGTATAAATTGACTCGACTTGTTCGTTTTTGAATGATAATTTTTTGTTATTCCGTATTTTTTTTATAATTATTATTTTTATGTATTTTTTGTTTTATTAATTTTAGGTCTTTTCAAATTTAGGTGTCCACTTCTAAATTTTAAATTCAATTCCAATTTTTTATTCTTTAATCTGTGTTACGAGGGGCAGATGACCTCGTAGTTCCGCCCCATAAAACAACAATAACTAACTAACTTTGTGTTGACCGACTGAAGGGTTGTAATATCAACATTGTCATTAGATCTAGCCCAAGTGTTGAAAGCAGCCTATCCTACAGGAGAACCCTCCATGGTGGCAGTACAGTATTACGTGAAGGTTCCCATGACTGAATGTTAGACAAATAAGATATAAAAAAATCTCATCCTTTGTTTATTATAGTAGAATAAGCAATATTTCCCTGTGTTTTATGAATGTTTGACAAATATGATAAAACAATGTCTTATCGACTTAAAACAGACACCGAACTATACCGTCAATTGGAACCAGCCACCACTATCATAAGACGGAGAAGACTGAAATTCTACGGGCACCTTATCAGGATGGGGAACGATAGAATCACCAAGAAGATCTTCAACTTGATTAATGGCTACAAGACTGGCAGCTTGTGGCTTAATGAAGTGAAACAAGACTTGAATAACGCTGGGATTTCGGACTGTGATATTCTTGACCGTTCCAAATGTCGTGACAGTGTTAACCCGACCACCCCTCACACAGGAGAGCAAGGACAAGTTATTGGCTGGACTGAGGAGAACAAAGACGCATCGCAGAATCACTAGTCATAAGTGCTCCTTAGTGAGCTTATATCACTAATAATAATAAACAATAAGCCATACTTCCTCGTGTTTTATGAATGTATGACAAATATGATAAATATCTCTTCCTTTGTTGATTAAGTTATACTAGCGGACCCGTGCGAGAAATCATAAACCACACTTTCCCCAAGAGGTTTTGCAAATCGAAACTTCTTACAAAAATTGATATTTAAGAAAGTAGAATGCAATTTGTCGCTGATAATGTCATTTGTGTGCTGTAACACTCACCGCTTATTCGATATTTATGAAATTATTACGACTCGAGTACTCATTCCTTCGATTTACTGTTTCTGAAATCCATGCAAAATGATAAAGGAAAGACCTCATAATGTTAAAATGACATGAAACGGGCGTCACAGCGACCAAAATGTGAAGTGGACAGAAATTATGGAGCGTATTTTCCTACAGCAACAGTATCTGCAAATCGCACACTTCGTACAATTTTTAAAGTCATTTCTAAAAGAAATTATTGATATTTATGCTATTAGAGTGCAATTCGCCACTGCTAATGTCTATTCTCTTTCATTTGAATGCTCATTTTCACGATCGGACGCTTGTGAGTGCCGCAGGAGGGATCTCTACTACTGAAATAATATACAGGGTCTCTCATATAAAATAAGAGCGCCAAGCGGCGGCTTTGTTAACCGCTGCTGCGGTCACCTTGACCGAGCTTTTGGCGTGCCAAGGCCCCCTGCTTTAAGCGTGTGTACAATCCTATATGATGCAGCGGCCTTGCTAGCGTGTATACAATGCTGAAATCTTACTTTAGTTAGTTAGTTAGTTAGTTATTGTTGATGAAACCGAAAACCCTACTTGTGCTAATTTTGTGAGTGATTTATTCGGAGACCGTTCAAGATTCTCGCCAATGTCATCTAGCTCATCCTCTGTTAAAACTGTTCGTGTGCCGGTGTGCGGGCATGTTTTTTACTGAGCACCGAGCCAGTGTGTCAAACTTATTTGCAATTACGTGAATCTGTGCTAGTGAAGGTGGCACTTCATCAGGAAATTGCTGAACAAATGCATCACGTACCCGCCGAGCCGACTCGTACTTAAAATAAGTTTTACATAAAAAAATACGATGTTGCAATGATAACTGTCTCACCATGTTAGCACTTGAGGTTTAGACTGGCGACTGAGCACCTGCACGCTTATTGCAAGGTCAAGTTTGGTAATGTCAATCTGTTAATTTATACAGTCCATCGGAACTTGAAAAAAAAAAGCCATCGTATGTACTATGCGCGCGCTTTCAATACTATAGGGGTTTCGGTTTCATCAACAATAACTAACTAACTAAGTAACTAAAGTATGATTTCAGCATTGTACACACGCTAGCAAGGCCGCTGCGTCATATAGGATTGTACACACGCTTAAAGCAGGGGGCCTTGGCGCGCCAAAAGCTCGGCCAAGGTGACCGCAGCAGCGGTTAACAAAGCCGCCGTTTGGCGCTCTTATTTTATATGAAAGACCCTGTATATGATATTACAGAAACGCGCACAAGTTGTGCATTAAGCATACAAATACATTTACAGTACATTCATTTATACTTCACTTTGTTTCAGTCTTCTGGTTCTAAGCAGGTCTCGATTATTGACTTGGGATAGGTTTTTTCCATCTTGTAATGTGGTACCGATCACATGGGCGTTTACAAAGATCACATACACATTTTTCTTTCGGCTCGTGATGGTCCTTCACTTTGCACACTCTGTGGTGGTATCCGTAAACAATAAGTGATACTTCCCTGTGTTTTAAAAATACATCACTTAGTAGTTCCTGGCGCAGTCTTTCAGGTCTCAACGGCGTGTGCACCACTTCTTCATAACTTCAAAAATGCTATAATTATTACCATTTTACTGCTCAAGAAAAGTTTGTTATCGTTTCAAATGAGGGGCTTGGACATTATTTTAATATAGTCCCGTGTATGTGCATTTCTAGTAGGCTCATGTTTGCTAGGTTCAAGACAAAGATCAGGAATGTGATCATCATCCAATGCTATGCGCCTACAGAACAATCTGAGCCAGAGAAGAAGGAAGAATTCTACCAAATGCTGCGAGATGTCACAAGACAAACAAGTAAGAAGGACATTCTCATTGTTATGGGAGACTTCAACGCGAAGGTGGGCTCAAACAATGAGGGGTTGGAGCAGATCATGGGTAAACATGGCCTTGGTGAGATGAATGACAATGGGGAGAAATTTACGGAATATTGCGCCAGTCAGGATTTGGTGATGGGTGGCACGGTATTTCCTCATAGGCGGTGCCACAAGGTCACCTGGGTGTCTCCTGATCAAGTCACAGAAAATCAAATTGATCACATCGCGGTGAGCAGGAGGTTCAGAAGAAGCTTGGAAGATGTTAGGAACAAGAGAGGAGCGGACGTTGGCAGTGACCATCATCTTGTGGTTGCAAACTTCCGCATGAAGATCGTCGCAGTCCGCCGAAAGTTTAACACTCGGCAAAACAAGTTTGATGTGGGCATGCTTAAGAACCAGCAGAGATTGTACCAATTTAAACTGGAGCTCAGAAATAAATTCCAGGTGATGGACTCCGAGACAGAGAAGGACGTGGAGACTGTGTGGAGCGAGGTAAAGAATATCTTCGTGGAAACCAGTGAGATGCAGCTCGGGTACAAGAACGACCTGGGACAAGATAAATTATAGGAAGGAGATTAAGGCCAAGCTCAACACCTGCAAGACTAGGCAGCAGAAGGCTCTCACACAAGCAAAGTTTTCAACAGCAAACAGGGAGGTAAAGAGGAGTGTACGGAAGGATCTTAGGAGGTGGATTGATGAGCAGGCGGAGAAAGCAGAAGAAGCGGCAAGAAGGGGGGACGTTAAGGAGCTCTATGGCATCACAAATATGCTTTCGAAGAAAGGTTTTAATAAAACTAGGCCTGTGAAGAGTAAGACGGGCGAGATCCTCACGACGTGTGAATAGCAGCTGACGAGATGGAGAGAACACTTTGCGGAGGTTCTTAATAGAGATAGAGGACCAGAAAGTAAGCAGCGAGGAGAAGATGAAGATGAAGCAGAAAGTGACCCAAGCATCAGCCTCGACTCCCCAACTCGGGGTGAAATACGGACAGCGTTGAAGCAGATGAAATGCGGGAAGGCACCAGGTCTGGATAATATCCCAGCGGAAGTACTGAAAGCAGACCTGGATATTACGGTCGATCTGCTGCACCCGCTGTTGGAGAAGATCTGGAAGGAGGAGAAAATACCAACCGACTGGAAGAAGGGGTTGATAGTCAAGTTGCCGACGAAAGGGGACACCACAAACTGTAACAACTGGAGGGGTATCACCTTGCTGTCCATTCCATGGAAAGTGCTAGCGAGAGTCATCCTGAATCGTATAAAAGACTGCGTAGAAAAAGGCTTCGGAAGGAACAGGCTGGATTTCGACAACATCGCAGCTGGGTGGATCTCATCAACACCCTCCGAATCATCCTGGAGCAGAGTGTGGAGTGACGGAATACCCTTTACGTCACATTTGTTGACTTCGAGAAAGCCTTCGACTCCGTAAATTAAAGAATCATGTGGAAGGCCCTCGAGGAATATAAAATTCCAACAAAGATCATCAGAATCATGGAAGAGATGTTCGAAGGGTATGAGTGCCAGGTTCTTCACGAAGGCAAATTAACAGAAAAGATAAAGGTCAGTTCCGGAGTGAGGCAGGGGTGTGTCCTTTCCCCCTTTCTGTTCCTGTTGGTCCTGGATAGTGTGATGAAGAAGGTAATGGGAGGACGGAAGAGGGGTATTCAATGGGGTATAAATGACAGGCTTGAAGATCTGGATTTCGCAGACGACATTTGTCTTATGGCACAACGGTACCGAGACATAGAAGATAAGCTGGGGAGGTTGCAGAGAGAAGCAGAACGTGCAGGACTGATGATCAACACCAACAAGACCAAAGAGATGAGGATAAATTCTGACATCACGACTAGTTTGACAGTCTACGGAAAGGACATTGAGCGAGTCGAGTCCTTCCTCTACCTTGGAAGTATAGTCACAAATGATGGGGGAGCAGAGGAAGATGTTCGAAGCCGTATCAGGAAGGAAAATGGTGCCTTTGTCCAACTCTACCCCATCTGGAGAAATAGAAACATTTCCGCCTTTTCAATAGCAACGTAAAGTCGATTCTTCTCTACGGCTGTGAAACATGGAAAGTCACAAAACCGATCAACAACCAGCTACAGGTGTTCATTAACAGATGTCTGCGTCGCATCATGAATGTGAGGTGGCCGGACATAATCTCAAATGAAGATCTTTGGACCATCACCAATCAACAACCGATTAGCATCCAGATCAAGGAGAGGAAATGGCGCTGGATTGGTCACACTAAGGAAGCCGGACGGAGCTATTGAGAGGGCGGCGCTAGACTGGAATCCTCAAGGCGCCAGGAAGCGAGGTCGACCTAAGAAGACCTGGAAGAGGACGATCGAAAATGAAATTGCCGAGGTGGACAAGAACTGGAGTCAAGTGAAGAGAATGACCAGGAACCGTACTGCGTGGAGAAATTTCGCCAAGGCCAAGGCAGGAATTAAGTGAAGTGAAGTGTGTATGTGCGGAATATTTGTCTCATAACCTGTGTTATTGTGATGGCTGTATTAGTGTGTATGTTTGTACTTCAGATGAGGTTTGGGAAAGAGGCGGCCGTGGCGCTAAGTTAGGGACCATTCCGGCAATTACCTTAAGTACAAGTGGGGTAACCACGGAAAACCACTTTTAGAACCAGGAATCGGACCCGGATCTCCAGAGCGACAACCAAGAATGCTAGCCACTACTCCATGAGGTGGTCGATGGAATTATGATGACTGTGACGGATTGTGGAATGTTAAGCGAGACGATAACACAACGTCGTACAAACCAGTAATATTTCCACGGGAAAGATTAGTGATATGCTAATTACGCAGCACTTTAATAATTGTCTCTTCCTATCGAAGGTAGTTCAAAATATTCATTGCTTCTTAAAACCCGGCCGAAGTCGTTGGATTTTTAGGGCATTAAAAATCCCTCAGTATGCCTTTCTTCGGAAGGGAAGTAAAGCGGGCTGTCCCATATCAGAGATGTATGGCATATAAATGAACCGTCAACCAATCACACTTGTGTGAAGCTAAATTATACGTTAGATTTGACTAACGCTCTTAGGTTCCAACATTCGTCACCAGGAGCCGACTGCGGTGGCAATTAGTAAACAAGTTCAGAACTATTTGTTGTTGACGGTGGCGTTTGGTAATAAAAGAAGGAACTACTTGAAAATAGAATGGCTGCAGTCCTTACTTGAATTAAAAACAGATAACACACACTAACACAGTCATCACAATTAACACCGGTTATCAGACAGATTCTACACACACACACACACACAATTTACACGGGGCTACATGACCGCGTTGTCGCAGCCCCTAAACTGAGGAACCAACCAACCAACCAAATCTTACAGGTAGGGATAGATGACATTGCTATTCCGCCCCTTAAAACAATAACTAACTAACTAATCTTGCAGGCGTGAAGTGTTATTTGTAGATTATTTCCCTCCAACAACAATACATACATTTTGATGAAATGTCTGAACATGAAACAGTAGAAACCGATCTTTGCAAAAATAATCACATGTGGCAATATTCACATACTTCCATGCACAAATACATGAAACACTATTATTGGTGATAGCGTGAAGTTCTGGTTAAACGGTGCCGCAATCTCCCTGTAGGTTCTGAACCACTGATCTAAAGATCCTCGAAGCGATTATCCGTTCCCCCTCAACTAGGCAACCATTCTATCATACAAGCACATTCTTGTGCATTATTGTAGGAGGAGATATATCTAATGAAGATAAAGCGCTCAGTCAATATTTATCGCTGACCAGTTGCGAGGTGCAGTGGTTAGGTTCACGCCTGCTGTTCCCAAAATCTCGGATTAGAATACAGACGCAGTCGGTTGGCATTTTAGAGTGCTTAAATGTAAAACGTTCGTGTCAGTAGGTTTACAGGCGCGTCTGAGCAACTTAATTGCTCCTCGGCATTTATTAATTCGCAGCATTTAAAAGAGATTATTATTATTTTTATCAGTCTGTTATTAGTCTCTTATTATTATTATTAATAATATTATTATACAATTATATAAGCATTTGTTTACATGAACCACATGATTGAGATGAAGACCACTTTGTTGTTGTTTCATTTGAAGGGTTTGGACATCGTAATGATTTAGCCCAATGTACATGGGAATATGTATAATTTGTCTGATAACCGGTGTTACTGTGGTGTCTGTAGTAGTGTGTGTATTTGTAATTCAGGTGAGAATTGGGAAGGAGGCGGGAGTGGCCATACGTTAAGAGCCATCCCGACATCTTCCTGGAGTAGAAGTGGGAAACCACGGAATACCACTTCCAGGAAGGCTGATGTGGAAAACGAACCCACCACTTCTCAGTTTATCCTCACGAGGCTGAGTGTACCCCGTTCCAGTCCTCAGACCAGACTTGTTAGTTGACTGTGTCTCATCATGCTGCCAACACATAAGACATTTTTGAATTTGCTGTTTGTTTTTGATTTTGTGTTTGCTTTCTGTTTTTGGTTTTTGCTTTGTGTTTTCTATTTTAACTGTGTGTGTTTGTTTTCTGTTTTTGCTTTTAAATTTTCTTTTTGTTTTTGATATTGTGTTTGTTTTCTGTTTTTGCTTTGTGTTTTTTGTTTTTAGCGGTGTGTTTGTTTTCTGTTTTTGTTTTTGGATTTGCTTTTTGTTTTTGATTTTGTTTTCTGTTTTTGTTTACTGTTTTTTGTTTTTGATATTGTGTTTGTTTTTTATGCTTTTGCCTTTGTTTATGAATTTTGCTTTGTTTAATTTTTGTTTTGTGTTTGTTTCTTGCTTTTGCAGGAAACTAGAAGACCCTGAAAAGTTTCATAATGCGTGTTTTGGAAAGCTCTATCATATTTTGAAAATTACTTTCGGCTTAAATTATATTTTGAAAAAGAAACATGCTAATATACGCTTGTTTTTAAAATGGAACTTTTTCTAGAGATTTAAATAAAATTAACTTTGAATATTTTAATCTATTCTCTGATTCTTATCTTTAATTTGTGGGAAGCAGATTTGTGAATTTCTCAAAATGGAAGCAATTATTTTGATTTAATTTGAATATGTATGGGTCGACACTAGCGCTTGTAGTGACAGATTTATGTCACAAAGGATGTGGTCTGACTGCTGGTGTGCATGACTTGTCAGTCAAAATCGAAGTAGATATTTTGATTTTGATTTGACCATGTAAGGGTCAATAGCCGGCCCCGTGGTGTTGGGGTAGCGTGCCTGCCTCTCACCCGGAGGCCCCGGGTTCGATCCCCGGCTCCGTCAGGGATTTTAAAACTGACGTGAGGGTTGGAACGGGGTGCACTCAGCCTCGTGAGGACAATTGAGTAGCTGTCTGACAGTCAGACAGCGCCCCGATCACGAAAACCAAGATTAACGGCCGAGGGGATCCGACGCGCTGATCACGCGTCACCTCAGTATCTGCAGGTCAAATAGCTGGGCAGCGGTCGCTTGGTCGGCCTTTGCTCGTCATGGGCTGTATAGTGCCAGGGGTTGACTTTGAAGGGTCAATGCTTGGTGTCCATGACTTGTTAGTTTAGTGTGTGTCACTATGCCACCAACACATAAGAGACGTTTGGTTAATACACAAAATATTCAAAAGAGGAATAATAAAGTTAATAAACAAAAAGTTGTTAGATTCAGCGACGAACTGGAACGAGTCAGCGACAAGATGAAGACATTGTAATCATTAATTAATTAATAATATCGTATGGCCTCGGGTGCCTGGTGCAAGCTTTGCTATTTGACACCCAGAGGGTAGCTTGCATGTCGAATTTCGTAGTTCCTTGACTATGAAAGTCAAGGAGGTTAGATGTAAGATATCTAATCTCCTTGAACACAATAGCGCTTTCTAGTAGAGAAATGAGGAACATTGTGCTGGCGGAAACTCCCGAGATTAATTTTGCCATTATGAACTCGGCCTACTGAATTCAAATGGGTTCTTTGACATGCCAACATCGTATGACATGCGTATCGTATTTTTGCCGCCTTTCAAAAATCACTTACCACGGTCAGGGGCGAACCTGCAATCTTGGGGTTAGTAGACCGATACGCTATCCACTCACCCACCGTGGCAAGCTATTGTAATCATTGGACAATAACAAATGAAATTACTTCAAAGAAACGCAAACCTCGCCGACAGAAGACGAAGACAGACGATACTCGTATGGTTTCGTTCAAAAATTCATGAATTCAAATGGGTTCTTTGACATGCCAACATCGTATGACATGGTGTCGTTTATTTTTGCCGCCTTTCAAAAATCACTTACCACGGCCAGGAGCGAACCTGCAAGCTTGAATTTAGTAGACCGACACGTGGCCACTCACTCACCGTGGCAAGCTTGCTGTTCACTAAATCTATCACTTTGAGCGCTAGTGTTGACCCGTACGGGGTCAAATCAAAATCGAAATATATACTTCCGTGTAATGGATCTGATGATGATCGCTTGACGATCGAAACTGGTCATCCTAGTGTATTTATTAATCTCATGTAATTTATTTCAGGATTAGGGCATAACCCAGCTCTTTTGGGTACATTCGTGTTGACCGACTGAAAAGCACTAAACTCTTAATTCACACATAAGTACAGTGATACAGGTTATCAGACAACTTCTACACACACCCAATTACACGGGGCTGCATGACCATGATATCACTAAGTCCCTAAAGGAATCACCAATAACAATTAAACTAGAAACCGAAAACTGGTATCTTTTCACATCCACGCCCACAAACATATCGGGGGTAAAGCCCTGTGCGGATAGCGGATAAGCTGCGGATAATCTTTGGAGTAAGTTTGCGGATAGTTTTTAGAATACAATCCGAACTTGTTGAATTTCATTACTAGGACCCGGAAGTTTATTATGACATATCATTTATTTTTTCCGTTATGTTTTTTTTAATGACAAATGTAAGATGATTATTTAAGCTAATATCATTTAAATTACGTCATTAAGGATAATTAACACTCCGAATTGAAAAGTGTTGCAATTCTGGCTGGATAACATTCATTTTAAACATAGCTCATGACATACAAAGCCTAAAGGAACGACTTTCTTCTCCAATGTCTAAATGTGTTGCTTTAATGTGTTATGCTTTATCTAATAAAAATATTATTGTAATGTGCGTAGATTCAGACAACAGTCGTGCGGATGTGGATAACCGTCGTGCAGATGCGAGATGGATGCGGATAACAGTCGTGCGGATGCGGGGTGGATGCGGGCAACAGTCGTGTGGATGTGGATAACCGTCGTGCAGATGCGAGATGGATGCGGATAACAGTCGTGCGGATGCGAGATGGATGCGGATAACAGTCGTGCGGATGCGAGATGGATGCGGATAACAGTCGTGTGGATGCGGGGTGGATGCGGGCAACAGTCGTGTGGATGCGGATAACAGTCGTGCCAACCCCAGGGGCTCACATCTAGTGGGACGTGGGTTGGCGCCCACGGGGCCCAAGCTGAGTCCGGTATTGCTTCCACTTACTTGTGCCGGGTTCCTCTCCGTCTTCTTTCCTGTCGACGACCCTTGGTCAACTCTTGTTCTTTTCCGACCCCGACGGTATTGGGGTATCCGAGGCCTAGGGAGTCTTTCACTTTCCCGCCTTAATTGGCCCTTGTCTCAACTTTCCTGATCCCTCTTTCTTCGAGGGGTCAGACCTCTTGTTTTTCTTTTCATTATATTTCCTTTTCCCTCTAAGATTCCCGCACTGTTATTTTTGCATCTCTACTCCATTTTGTGGATGTTTTCAATCTCCGTTGCATTTTGTAAGTCCTTTCGATCTACGTTGCATTTTGTGAGTGTTTTTCAACCTCGATTGCATTTTGTAAGGATTGACAATCTAAACTGCTTTTTAGTAAGTCTTTCAATAAAGGGGGGGGGGGTCCTTTTGTGAGTATTTTGAATTCCAATTGCATTTTGTATTTTCAACCTAAATCGGTTTTTTTTTCAAGTAGTTAATTCTCAATTGCATTTTTGTGGGTATTTTGAATCTAAATTATATTTTGTAAGTATTTTCAATATGAATTGCATTTTGTAAGTATTGTCCATCCAAATGAGAAGTTTGAATCTACCATACATATTGTAAGCAATTTCAATTGCATTTTGTATTTTCAACCTAAACCGCTTTTTGCAAGTAGTTAATTCTCAATTGCTTTTGTGGATATTTTGAATCTACATTACATTGTGTATGTATTATCAATCTCATTTGCATTTTGTAAGTATTTCGACTATACGTTGGTTGCATTTTGTACGTATTTTGAACTTAACGAACATTTTGTGCGTATTTTTCACTCTCTTCCTTTTGTGAGTATTTTCGTTCAAAATTCCCTTTTGTAAGTATTACCGCGCTCCATTTTGAGAGTAGTTTCAATCTGAGTTCCTTTTTTGTAAGTATTTTCCTGCTCACTTAATTTTTGTTCTGGTTTCCACTTCATTGACATTTTCACTTTCACACAGACCGTTAGGGGCCGATAATCTGGATGTTAGGACCCTTAAAACCACAATTATTATCATCATCATCATCATCATCAACAGTCGTGCGAATGCGAGGTGGATGCGAATAACAGTCGTGTGAATGCGGGGCGGATGCGGACAACGTTTTGTTTATCCGCGCAGGGCTCTAGTCGGGAGTTGTTTATTATTTTTATGGTGGTGCTTTAAACATTTTGGGGCGCCGTCCTCCCAGACACTTGTCCCCCACTCCTTGCTGATAGCTGGTGCTGAGACAGTGAGGTGTTGTTCTGCTCTGTGTACAGGTGTGTCGAGGGCGCGCAGCGGCACTGCCAGCGGGGTCCCCTCTACTCCGCAGCATCTGGCGGGAAGTGGAGTCTCGCGAGTCGCTCAGTCGCGCCGAGCGTGCCACAGTGGGAGCGTGTCCACGTGAGATGTGTTGCTAGTGTTCTATCTGACGTTAGCAAAGCAAAGTTGTTGTGCGCGGCCGGATGGACTGTTGGCCGGCGCGCCCTGGCCTCTGGCCGGCTCAAGCCCCGGAGACCCCCCCCACCCCTCACCACTCAGCATGCTGACAGTGTAAGCACTCGCTATCAACATCACAACCAGAACGCCGCGATGAAGCTCAAGGAGCGGATCGTCCTAGGGGTCAGCGTGTCAGCGGTCCTATTCACGCTGCTACTCGTCGTGGACTTGCAACTGGACTTGGGCATGTCTGGTCACCACCTAGTGCCCAGCCATCAAAAGATCAAGCTGTCCGGACAGCAGAACTCACCCCTCAACTCCTTCCGACTGAGGGTGTTGCAACGGACTTACAACGGTTCTCGAGAAACGTCTTCGGGTGGAGGGGCTAATTCCAGCGTGTTGGAGCCACAGGGAAGAGGAGATGCCTCTACCCCCAGTGGTGAAGACGAAAAGCATGATGACTTCAATGACTTGGTGGACTACGTGCTCAACAATGGGGATGTTGAACGGTCTGCAGGAGTCGTGGTGAGAGCAGGCAGCAGACATCGCAACAATCCAACCCTGGGGGAACTCGCCAGGATACCAAACCGGTGAGTACCTGCATGCAGCCGTTCGGCCACCTGTTATTTTGGGAGATTCCTCAACAATTTTGGCGAACTGCCATGACTTCGTAATTACCCGGCTAGACCCCATGGTGAATAATTGCCTTGATGGACGCCAAAAACAAAATAAAAAAGTTAACACTCCCCTTCCGTGTATGTAGCAGTGAATTTTAAACGGAATAACTTTTTTTTTCACCTCGAATGTCGCTTAGGGACATCTAATTTAACCGAGTGAAGCCAGAGAAATACAAATATTAGTGACATTATAAAGCATAAACATTTCAATGCATGAGAACATCGCACAGTGGGTGGTAAATGAATGAAAACAATGCAACGTTAACCACGGACCATTAATCATCTGTCTTTATTGAAGTAGAAACGTTGTGACTTTTAACTACTCGATATTTCACACAACAGTAATTAATCCCAAGAAGCAAGTCAGCGTAAAGGGAAACACACGGGATATTAAACCTCTGAATTAATTATAGTCTTCTGAAACCGTGAACTTCCCGTCTGATTATAAATATCTGTAAGAGACGCTAATTCAGTTACCATTAGACTTATTTTCAAAACTGACGTGAGAACTAGCTGTTGATTCGTAGGTTAATTTACGGGCAAGTCTTCAAATTATCACAGTCTTCCGACTGCAAATTTCCCGACATGCGGCGTATTATGTTACATAGAGTTGTGTCGCCTGCGATTGAGGGCTGTTATTATACGGCCACATTGAGGTTAGCTCTGTCAACACTCTCCTCGCCGAGACCACGTGGTCTGCCTGTAAATAGCTTTCGCTTTCTCGCACATCACAGAATGAAGCGACTCCACTCAGGTCACATGACATACGATCACGTGTGCTTGTATAGCAACAAGCTTATTAGTGCTGACGTATATCGATGATCGCCGTAAACTCTTAAGGAGAGCCCAATATTTATGCCAGTTAGGATCAAGGAACTCTTCCCTCGTGCCTAAATTTAGTTCTACAATCCACTAAACAAATAGAAAAACAGGATCTAGAAGTATTGAGCAAATCGTATTTCCCGTATAAAGCAGACGAACTAATGAAATTATGGTCGTTAAATAAGCGTTGTCACTATCAATAACACGTTATTTTTGTTCATTATAATTATATGATCGCTGGCAGCTCTTGGAGCTAGATTGCGCTTAATCAGCACTAATTCAGTTTCTATTTGGTGCTATCGTAAAGATAAAATCTATCATAGTTGCCGGACATAAATAGAGCATAGTTAGGCACGTATTCAGTATCTATTTGGTGCTATCGTAAAGATAAAATCTATCATAGTTTCTGGACATAAATAGAGCATAGTTAGGCACGAATTCAGTATCTATTTGGTGCTATCGTAAAGATAAAATCTATCATAGTTGCTGGACATAAATAGAGCATAATTAGGCATGAATTCACTATCTATTTGGTGCTATCGTAAAGATAAAATCTATCATAGTTGCTGGACATAAATAGAGCATAATTAGGCACGTATTCAGTATCTATTTGGTGATATCATAAAGACAAAATCTATCATAGTTGCCGGACATAAATAGAGCATAATTAGGCATGTATTCAGTATCTATTTGGTGATATCATTAAGACAAAATCTATCATAGTTTCTGGACATAAATAGAGCATAATTAAGCACGTATTCAGTATCTCTTTGGTGCTATCATTAAGACAAAATCTATCATAGTTGCTGGACATAAATAGAGCATAATTAGGCATGTATTCAGTATCTATTTGGTGATATCATTAAGACAAAATCTATCATAGTTTCTGGACATAAATAGAGCATAATTAAGCACGTATTCAGTATCTCTTTGGTGCTATCATTAAGACAAAATCTATCATAGTTGCTGGACATAAATAGAGCATAATTAGGCACGTATTCAGTATATATTTGGTGATATCATGAATACAAAATCTGTCATAGTTGCTGGACATAAATAGAGCATAATTAGGTAATTATTCTGTATCTATTTGGTGCTATCATAAAGACAAAATCATCATATATATTATTTCAGTAGTATAGATGCTTCCTGCGGCGCTCGCAAGCGACCGATCGTTAAAAATGAGCATTCAAATGAAGAGAATATACATTACCAGTGACGCATTGCACTCTAATTTCATAAATATCTATAATTTCTTTAAAAAATACTTTAAAAAACTGTACGAAGTGTACGATTTGCAGATACTGTTGCTGCAGTAAGATACTCTCCATAATTGTGCTGTCCACTTCACATTTTAGCCACTGTAACGCCTGATTCATGTCTTTGTAACATTCTGAGGTCTTTCCTTTATCATTTTGCATGGATTTCTGAAACAGTAAATCAAAGGAATGAGTACTCAAATCGTATAATTACACAAATATCGAATAACCGGTGAGTGTTGCGGCTAAGCTGTCAATCAATGGACTCAGCACACAAATGACATTAGCAGTGACGAATTGCATTCTAATTTCAATTTTTGTAAGAAGTGTGTGATTTGCAAATACTGTTGCTGTCTGAAAATACGCGACATCATTGCTGTTCGGTTCGCATTTTGGCCGTAGGGACGCCTGAAACGTAAATAGTGTTCTATAATCATTTGATTCAAATAAAAACATAACAACCTTTCTCCTTAAGTCTCTTATTATAAACCTATTGGGGAAAGTGTTGCTTATGAACATTCGAGATTTCTCGCACGGGTCCGCCAGTCTATCATAGTTGCGGGATTCACGTCAGTGACATATTGTATGTTTCAAGGAAACATAAACGTTGGAATATGAATAGGAGCATTGTATTTCTTAACTATTAACAATATTCATTGAGCATGTTTTATTCTACAAGGACAATTTACTGGGTGAGCCAAGTAGCCTGGACCAGCCATAGGCCATGCAGATGTTGATTCTCAACACTTCCTCTGCTTCTTACCGAAGTAGTGTAATGCTTTCTTTAATAATTTAATATAGATTAAGGCAAACCAGGCCAACGGTAAATAACCTAAAAACCGTGGATGCAGAATGTAATAAATATCCCGTCAGGCGCCAGCGAACAAACTGATAGTCTGTAAGCAATTTTATAAAAAATGGTAGAGCAAGAAGACTCGTTATTTTCGAGTAGTAGGGTGAAATCTCACCAACTTGGTTTCAAGGGATAAGAGGAAAGTGATTATATACTGTAATATAACCGATGATACCGCTTGCAAAGTAACACGAAGAGTTTATATTAAATGCTAATAATATTGGAAAATTTGTGGTAAATCATATTCCATGCTTAATACGCTTACCTGTTTATCCATAGATTAACAAATATATGTTAACCAAACTTCCTCAGAAACAATAGGGATATTTATTTGTCTGGTAGTTTATTATTCTGGGCATTTATCAACAACATAACATATATAACATTTACGTCTCTTCATTTACATTAGTATGCATCCAAACAAATCGTCTTTTATATATTTTTAATATAGCTTTTCTAATCTGCGCTTGCCAGCTAATACTATGAAAGTCAATAAGGTTAGATATCTAAGGTTCTTGAACACTATAGCGCTTTCTAGTAGAGAAATGAGGAACTTTGTGTCGGCGGTAAATCCCGAGACTAATTTTGTCATTATGAACCCGGCCTACTGAATTCAAATGGGTTCTTTGACATGCCAACATCGTATGACATGGTGTCGTATTTTTGCCGCCTTTCAAAAATATCACTTACCACGGCCAGGAGCGAACCTGCAAACTTGGGGTTAGTAGACCGACACGTTGACCACTCACCCACCGTGGCAAGTTATTTTCAATAAAACATTATTTCTATTTATTATCAATTTAAAGTTGTTGTTAGTTATATTTAGTGGTCTTGGGGCATTCTAGGGAATGTTCATTAATCTGTCTGTATCCACGAATATTACAGTAGACTACATAGGGAATACTCGCTAATGTTTATTATCCTGTCTGTAATCGCGAATATCTCGATACATTGGGAGTATTTGCGATTATTTATTCACTTGTACGTATCCATAGCTGAACAAACAACAACACGTAACTAAGAGCTTGCGTACTTCTAGCAACGTACAGGTGACGCCACTGACCTAATACACATAGGTGAACAAATAACTCGTAACTAAGGGCGTGCGTTGGAACTTAATAGAGCGTTAATCAAATCTAATCTAGAAATTTAGCTTGACACATATTGTAGTTAGTGGAAGGTTCTTTTACATGCCATAAATCTATTAAATGTGTTCGCCAACTTTACTTCCCCACCGAAGGAAGGCATACTGATGGATTTTTAACGCTCTTAAAAATACGACGACTTCGGCCGGGTTTGAACCCGCGATCTTAGGCATAGAAGCTCAGCATACTACCAACTACGCCACCGAAGCCCCTAGTGATAACTGTAGTATTGTGTGTGTAACTGTATTAGGGACAGGGATGGGATAGGCGCCCCGATATTTGAAATAAGGTAATATCCTGGTATTTTCCTGGAGGGAACGTGGAAAACCCCGGGAAAAATCACACTCAGAATAGCCGCAGTCAGCACCAGGATTCGAACTGGTGTTCACCGGACTGGTGAAGCTGCCGGGCGTGCCACACGATTTAACGAGCACAGGAAAACCACAGGGTTATTTATTAATAAAGTGGTATCCCAATAATTACGAAGGAAAGAAAGAAAGAAAGAAAGAAATGATGATGATGATGATGATGATAATTGTTGTTTTAAGGGGCCTAACATCTAAGTTATCGGCCCCTAATGGTTTGGGTGATCATGAAGATGAAAATGAAATGCAAACTATAACTAAAACTAACTACTAACTTATATACTAGAAGAAGAAACGGAAAACAAAAGGAGAATAAGGCAAATAAAGGACAGGAGGAAAAGAAAGGCCCTCAACCCTCGAAGAATGCGGATTGAGGGACTTGGAAGGAAGGAGAGCCATAAAAGGCAGATAGGAAAGTGAAAGAGGAGAGGGTCCGCCCCACAGGTAATGGATGAAAGGGGGGAAAACCGGACCCAGCTCAGGAATCGCTCGGGGTCGCCAACTCCCGAACTCACCAGCCGTGAGCCCCTGAGGGTGTAGCAATATCTAGGGTGCACCAGAAGTGGTGGGGCTACATACACCCTGCCTCCTTGAGGGTCTTGAGCAGAAGGCAGGAGATAACAGGAAAAGAAAAAGAAGGCTGACCCCTCGCAGAAGGAGGGTATCAGAAAAGATGAGACAAGGAATTAAGGCGGGAAAGGAAGAGACTCCCTAGGCCTAGGATACCCTAATACCGTCGGGGCCGGAAGAGAACAAGAGTTAACCAAGTGAGGTCGACAGGAAAGAAGACGGAGAGGAGCCCGGCACAAGTAAGTTGAAGCAATGCCGGACTCAGCTGGGGCCCCGTGGTCGACAACCCACGTTCCACTAGATGTGAGCCCCTGGGGGGGGGGGGAGAACAAATGCTCATATGTAAGAGTGTACCGTTTTGTTTTGTGGTATTCTGTGAAGGTTGGAGCGAGATAAAATCGAGATGTCAATTTGTTGGTAAAGTGCAATGTGTCATTATGATACTTTTGATATTCAAAGTCCACAATCGATAATCATAATTCTGTTTGTACTTGAATGGAGACCGAGACTCTTTAATCGAAACCTAAATGGATCGATTTTACTGTGAAGCACAACACGCGTCGTAATGTGTTCCCTGCTAAGTTATTTCCCGGTATGTTCATTGTGTCAGCCGTCGTGCTATCTAATCTGAGCGCAGTCTAATGGCAGGTGTCTAGGCTAAAATATTTGAGCACGGGGCAACATAGAGATCGTTTATCACATTAGCATGTGGTGCGACATTTCAAGGGCTCTGGTTTAACAAAATATCCTACAGAAATAGATGTTTTTCTTTTAGCATGGATATGTTTTTGGGTCTATCTGGAATTAGCGTAATCACACACATTGTAACCATGGCAACCAGTGTTCATCATCTATGTGGCTATGTGAATAGCGTAATCTAAACGCAAACGCTTAGTTACGTGTCATAGTTACATGCTGTATGTTCATCTATACGCACTAGCTCAGTAGTGGCATCTATATGTTGCTATAAGAATGCAAACGCTTAGTTACGTGTCATGGCATCTATATGTTGCTATAAGAATGCAAACGCTTAGTTACGTGTCATAGTTACATGCTGTATGTTCATATATACGCACTAGCTCAGTAGTGGCATCTATATGTTGCTATTAGAACGCAAGCGCTTAGATACGTGTCATAGTTACATGCTGTATGTTCATCTATACGCACTAGCTCAGTAGTGGCATCTATATGTTGCTATAAGAATGCAAACGCTTAGTTACGTGTCATAGTTACATGCTGTATGTTCATCTATACGCACTAGCTCAGTAGTGGCATCTATATGTTGCTATAAGAACGCAAGCGCTTAGTTACGTGTCACAGTTACATGCTGTATGTTCATCTATACGCACTACCTCAGTAATGGCATCTGTATGTTGCTATAAGAACGCAAGCGCTTAGTTACGTGTCATAGTTACATGCTGTATGTTCATCTATACGCACTAGCTCAGTAGTGGCATCTATATGTTGCTATAAGAACGCAAGCGCTTAGTTACGTGTCATAGTTGCGTGCTGTATGTTCATCTATAGGGCCAGTGGTTCTGAACCCGTAGAAGTCTGCGGACCACTCAACCTGAAATTGAATCATGTACGGACCCCCCCAATACACCTTATCAGTTGTAACCCTTCCTCAATAACATTTATTTTAAAGATATTTCAATTCAAAACCTGATAGTCATCGCCGTGAATACATTCGGACGATTCTCGTTCAACGTACTTCGTTTTCGAAATCCCCATTTATTGGCCACTTTTTTAAACGTGCTGGTGGACCCTTTTCTCTCGCGACCACTCCCGAGGCACTCGCGGACCACCGGTTAAGAACCAGTGATCTATATGGACTAGCTCAATAGTGGCATCTATACGTTGCTATAAGAACGCAAGCGCTTAGTTACGTGTCATAGTTACAAGCTGTATGTTCGTCTATACGGACTAGCTCAGTAGTGGTATCTATACGTTGCTATAAGAACGCAAGCGCTTAGTTACGTGACGTAGGTACGTGCTGTATATTCATTTATGCATAGCCTACTAGCTCAGTAGCGTCATCTATACGTTGCTGTAATAACGCAAGCTCTTAGTTACGTGTTGTTGTTTGTTCGCCTATGCTTACTAGGTCAGCAACGTCGCCTATACGTTGCTATAAGAACGCAAGCTCTTAGTTACGTGTTGTTGTCGCAGCGTTGCCTTGTACCTACCATGATACCCTAATTTATCAAGAGGTCAGACCTCTTGTTTTTACGGCATCCCCTGACTACTGTAAGAGGTCTGTACCCTCGATGGCGGTCCATCGTCAAGAGATCACGCCAGGTGAGCTTGGGAGATTCCTGAGCTGGCTCCGTTTTTCTTCCCTTTTACACAGAGCCTTTGGGACGCATCGAATCTGCCTTTCACGGCTCTGCTTCTTTCAAAATCCCTCAATCCTCATTCTTTGAGGGATGAAGGTGTTTCTTTTTCCCAATCTTTATTTCCTTATTTCTTTTTTCCATTTTGAAAATTCTACGATGAAAGTTACCTGTAAGTAGAAATAGTAGACTACACATTATTATTATTATTATTATTATTATTATTATTATTATTATTATTATTATTATTATCATCATCATAATTATTATCATCATCATGACCATCATCATCATCATCATTATTATAATATTCATCATCATTATCATAATCGTCATCATCATTATTAGACTGTCTGCGTGGCTCAGCGGCATCGTTCTCGCTTGCTGGGCCCAAGGTTGCAGGTTCGCATCCTGGCGCAGTCAGCTGGCATTTGAGGGTGCGCAAATGCGGGGTAGCCGTGTCAGTAGATTTACTGACTCGATAAAGATCCCCTTCGGGGCGAAATTCCGGCACCCCAGCGTCTCTAAAAGCCAGAGTAGTTAAAAGGGACGTAAAACCAATAACATTAATTATCACCATTATTATCATTATCGTCATCATTATCATCATTATTATCATCATCATCATTATAATCATCATAATCATAGGGGCAGATGACATGACTGTTCCACCCCTTTAAATAACAATCAACGCTGCATACTCTTCGAACCATCATGATACGAATTAGCGCACCACGTGCCCATTAGCATTGGCATGCTTCGCTTGTATTCTAACTAACACGCGTTACGTAAGCCACGACTGTGATCCAGAACCACTGCTGCCAACTTTAGCGGTTTGTCCCTAAATCTGATCATTTGGCGTCAATAGGCTACTTAGAAAACAAAAAAGAGACCAATTACTGGAAAACGGATTAAAGCTATAAGTCCGAAATGGGGGTAGATGACGTCGATGGTCCGCCCCTTGAATAAGATCACTACCACCACCATTACAAGTCGGAGAGTTTTCGTTTCAATAGGCAAGGGTTCTAACACGCATGAGAAAAAAAATCATTTTTCCTGATATTTTGGCAACATCTTCATATTTAAATTTATATTCTCACTAGCAGAAGTACCCATTCTTCGAACGGTCTTCGGTATTAATAACCAGACGTAATCAATTGAGCTACTGTTGCAATGGTTAGGGGCTTGTAACCTGTTTGTCGACAAAGAAAAATGATTAGTTGAAAAATGCTCTGAAACTAATTTACCTAACGTGTACTTCCTGACGTGAAAATAAAATTGAAAACCTTGTAGACGAAACGCAATACACGTCACATAAAAACTGACCCTCACTGTTGTGTCAAGTCCGCATCCAGAGGAAGACCCCTTTAATAAATTATAAAGGCTTATGGTGCATGAAAATTCAGTTTTTTTTAGCCTCCAATGGCCCAAATTCTTAAAAGCAAAAAAATAAAATAAAAAATAAATTATTTCAATCCAGGAATTTTTGAAAATAATGTTGTTGTTTCAAGATATAATGGAACTTCTGTACGACATATCGCACGTCTAAGTCTTGTGAAAAAAATCTAGGGTACCCCTTGACCCCCTTTGATTTTACAGTTTTTGTTGGTTCCGTGATAACCTTATAGCCATTTGCAAACTTTCACAGAAATTTAATAAATGGAGTGGCATTACTTCTTGCAGAAATATGTGGAAAGTTGGATGTAACTTTTTGAGACACTGTTGTCATGGTTACTGGCTTGCATTCATACATTAGTTTATTAAATGAAATTAGTTTTCTGGGAATATATCAGAAACTCTTGGTTTTAGAGCCTTAAAATGTAGTTTCTGACACCAAGGGGCTGAAAATAAGCTTTGTCTCGTCGTTGTAGGCCGTAGTATAATAATAATAATAATAATAATAATAATAATAACATAACAATATAGGGATAGGGATATAATAGACCTTCCGTACCACACCAGCACGTGTAAATCGCGTGAAACAATTCTAGAGTACCCCTTGACCCCCTTAAGCACATTATATGTATTGATGAATTTTCCAGCTTATTTTAGCTCCGTTATAACCTTATAGCCGTTTGCAAACTATCTCAGTAATGTAATAAATGGAATTGTATTGCGTCTTACAGCGAGTTTCGGTTGCCATGGTTACCGGCTTGCTTTATTTCATTATTGTATTAAATGAAATTAATTTTCTGAGAATATCTCAAAAACTGTTGGTTTTAGGGCCTTAAAATGTGGTTTCGAGTTTGGTTTCTCACATTGAGGGGCTGAAAATGAGCTTTGTCTCGCCCTTCTACGCCTATTTCAGCAAGTATCTTAAGGGGTTAGGCCCCCTTTTATGAGAGGTACAGAGAAGAGTTTCATCAATGATTAGTGTCGTGCCTCTGACGGATATCTGTACCAAATTTTACGTTGATCCACTCAGCCGTTCTCGAGTTATAAGGGAACAAAATTGTCCACAGACAAACACACACACATACAGACAGACAGACAAAAATTTCATTTTCGCTCGCATCCGTCATAAAACAGTCTGAAACGCGTAAATAACGCAAATTTCCGTAGAAATTCGGAAAAAACAGACAAACTTTCATTCTTATATATTAGAGATATTTTGTTCTTACAAATATTTTTGAAGTTTTAAATAGTTTGGTTGGTTGGTTCCTGAGTTTAGGGGCTGCGACAACGCGGCCATGTAGCCCCGTGTACTTTGGGTGTGTGTAGAATCTGTCTGATAACCGGTGTTAATTGTGATGACTGTATTAGTGTGTGTATCTGTTTTTTTAAATTCAAGTAAGGACTGCAACTTTGAATTTTTCAAATAGTTCCTACTCTTGCCGCCAAACGCCACCGTCAACGACTACTAGGCCTAGTTCAGAACTTAGCTACTAGACGCCACCGCAGTCGGCTCTTGGCAACGAACGTAGGAACCTAAGAGCGTTGTTTACATTCTTAACCTATACAATTTAGCTTCACACAGGTGTAATTAGTGGAAGGTTCTTTAACATGCCATAAATCTATGACATGGGACCGCCGGCTTTACTTCCCCTCCGAAGTAAGGCATACTGAGGGATTTTTAACGCTCATAAAAATCCGACGGCTTCGGCCGGGTTTGAACCCGCTATCTTGGGCATATAAGCTCAGCATGCTACCGACTACGCCACCGAAGCCGCTCTTTAAATAGTTTAATTGAACTACTATTATCATCACTAAAATTTGGGGCGTATACAGAATTTGTGAATAAGCATGATCACAGCTCTTGATAGCAATTCTCTCTTCAAACGCCCCTGGTACTGAAAGGTGAAACAGTAAACTTACATCCATGAACAAAATCTATTTCCCTTGTTGTTTCCCATTTTGCACGAACAGTTGATTAGAACTTGAAAACAATCAAAGCAGGAAACAATAGATTTTGTCAATAATTTTGTGTAATCTTGGGTGATTCGGAATAAAATATTAATACAGAAGAAAAGTTACGTAAACATTATCTGTACTATTACATTGTTCGTCTCTTGTTGGGTAAATCCAAGCGCTTAGCCACGAATTTAAATTGTATGGCCTCTTGCGTAGATAATTAATTATGGATAGAAACATAAATCTTATAAACTGATACGTACTGTAATATGTATTCTGAGATTACAGATGTTACTGCACGTTAAAGGCTTCTTTTATTACCACGAAATTTATTTACTGAAACATAGGTAAGCCGAACTTAAGTGGCCATGAGGAAAGTGTACTGTATGTCGTTACTATAGCTTTTTTGTGGGGTTAGAAGGCATTTTTTCAGTGTTGCCTTAGTAAACAAGAGTTTAGTGCTTTTCAGTCGGTCAACACCCCACATAAACACATCGCACTGACTCCGCACAGCACATATGAACAGGGGGAGAAAGGGAAAAACCAGTATCGTTGAGATAACAGCCCATCTCTGTCGACCTCACCTGGAGTAACAGTGAACACGAAACTGCGCGTAGCTCCAGCAAGGAAGACAACCAGATAAGTAGTAGCCTGTAATATTTCAGTTTAACCATAGTTGATTTTTTACAACCATATAATCACTCCAAATATACAAACTCAGGATATCTATCACCATTTAGCATTTCACCTAACATCATATATACCGCATTTAGCATACAATGACAGTTGCAGTACCAATACTGGAACTGATCATCCTAGTGTATTTATTAATCTCATGTAATTTATTTCAGGATTAGGGCATAACCCAGCTCTGTTGGGTACATTCGTATTGATCGACGGAAAAGCACTCAACTCTTGCTTTTGTTTTTATTTAATTTAAAGCTTAATTTTTATTTATTTGTTATTTTTATTTTTTTATTTGGGATATGTATTCATTCATTCTCCATCTTTGGTCGTTTGGGCCACCTATGGACCACTGTTGTCTGCCACTTCTGGTATTTTTGGTGGATTGTTTGGCGGCTGCTTTGGTGCTGAAATTTTGAGCCCTTTTTATTGAACCAGTAATCAAAAGTTTGGTGCTTTTCAGTCGGTCAACACGAATGTACCCAAAAAGACCTGGGGTATGCCCTAATCCTGAAATAAATTACATGCGATTAATAAAAATACACTAGGATGACCAGTATCGATCGTCAAGCGATCATCATCAGATCCATTACACTTAGGCTATAAAATCTATGTTTGAAAATACAGGTGAAAATATTTACAATATGTACAATTATTTAGTTGCAGTTCAGCCTCCGTGGCTTAGGCGGCAGCACGCCGGCCTCTCACCGCTGGGTCCGTGGTTCAAATCCCGGTCACTCCATGTGAGATCTGTGCTGGACAAAACGGAGGCAGACAGGGTTTTCTCCGGGCACTCCGGTTTTCCCTGTCAAAATTTCATTCCAGCAACACACTCCACTCTCATTTCATTTCATCTGTCATTCATTTAATCATTGCCCCAGAGGAGTGCGTCAGGTCTCGGCAGCCGGCACAGTTCATATCCTCGCCGCTAGATTGGGGCTTCATTCATTCCATTCCTGACCCGGTCGGAGACTGGAAGCAGGCTGTGGATTTTCATTTCATTTAGTTGCAGTATTGGTACTGCAACTGGCAGTGTATGCTAAATGCGGTATATATGATGTTAGGGGAAATGCTAAATGGTGATAGATATCCGGAGTTTGTAATTTGGAGTGATTATATGGTTGTAAAAATCAACTATGAAATAATACAGACTATTACTTATCTGGTTGTCTTCCTTGCTTGAGCTGCGCCCAGTTTTCGTGTTCACTGTAACTCCAGGTGTGGTGTGGCAGTTAACATAAGTAGGATTAGATTCTGGGGTAACGGCCAAAACTATTGATTTGGAGTTAGAGGTAGGAAAAAGTACAGTTGGAGACTGGAAGAGAAATCGAGCAGAAATTGAAAAGTCGTGTTGTGCAGCCCGAAGTAGTGGAAGTGGAATCAGGGCCGGTTCAAGTTTTTTTTAGGCACATGCGAGATCAGGGTTTGGCACCCCTCTCTTAAAAACTTAGTTGCCTTGTAATTAATGGGATGTAATAATGTTATTGTTTATTACAAATTAAAATAAATAATTGTGTTTTGTATTTACATTAAATGAAAAATTGACTAAGTTAATAAAATAACAAATGATGTATCAAAAACAAGATGTTCAGTAAAGAACATATAGCCTACTTTCTCCTAAATGCATGGGTATTGCTATAACTCTTTGTCCTTTTCAAGGAGTATAATTGAATGTTGGTTGTAGTAGCTTATTGAAATACAACGTGTTATACGGATATTAAACATGAATATGAGGTGCCCTTTGCTAGTACTACATCTGTACAAAATTTCATTCAATTCGGTTTCATCGTGTTTGAATTGATATTGTGAATCGATTTGCACACATACATGTCCGCTATCTGCAAACAATTGGGCCAATGACCTTGTCGTTTGGTCAAGATATGCATCCCACATAAAGGTATGTTGTTGCAAAATTTAGTAGAGATCAGTTGATTTGGTTGGTCGTAATTTGATTTAAGCTTTTCACATTTGGGTGGCCGCGATTACGTTTCCGTCAAGATGGCGGCGATATAAAACATGACACAGAGGTGCCCTTTGCTAGAGCTACCTCTGTACCAAATTTCGTTTAATTTGGTTTCACCGTGTTTGAATTGATAGGGGGAATCGATTTGCACACATACATGGCCGCCATTCGCAAACGTTTGGGCTGATGACCTTGTAATTTGGTCAAAGGGTACTTCCCACATAATGGTATGTTGCTGCAAAATTTGGTACAGATCAATGGATTAAGTAAGTAGTAATTTGATTTAAGCCTTGAACATTTGGGTGGCCGCCATTACGTTTCCGTCAAGATGGCGGCGATATAAAACATGACCCCTTTGCTAGTGCTACCTCTGTACCAAATTTCGTTCAATTCAGTTTCACCATGTTCGAATTGATGGGGGGGCAGACATTCAGAGTACACTCACTCGCACACACACAGACACACAAATTTTCGCCCTGTGTTGATCTCATAAGTCTACTTTCATTTTTTGCAAAAATCGAAAGTAGGCTAATACTTATTATGAACAAACTTCTAAAAACATACTTTTCTCGCCTTAAGCTTGGCAAAGTCTTTCAAAATTGAATCAGTAACAATAGTGTTTAAAGTTTGGTTTTCAATTGCCAATGTTGCCATTCCATTATTCCAAATGATATGGAGATTTAATATCTCAATAACAAGTCGAGATTTAATGCTTAATATTTTTACATATTCAGGGGCGCCAAAGTTTATATTTCAGTTTTATAGCGCTGCAAAATCGAAATATGATTTTCGAACGAAAAATGAAAAAAGACGCCGGCTTGACCGGCGCGACGCCCGAGCCGTGACAGCGCTCCATGCGGCCGCATGTGTCGAATGGGCTTTGCACCGGCCCTGATAGTACAGTACAGCTGCACAGAAGAAATTCCTTTTGTTCCAAAAACCGTGCTATGGTTGGGTTTTAGTAAATCGTTAGAAAAGCACAAGAAAAGCTTAACTCTAAATTTCAGAATAATTTGCACGATCATTTTGTCGGAAAACTCAAAACATTTTTGAAAAGCGTTTTTCTCTGAATCGACGTATTTTAAAGAAAAGTTTTTTTAAACAAAAAATGTAGAGGACATTGTCACCTACAATTTGTCTCATTGAGGTCATGTCATACGTTTTGAGATGCAGAAGCTAGGTGGCGCCAAAGTTTCCAAAAAAATGTTTTTTCACTTTTTGTCCTAGAAAAACTGTTTTGTTCACAAAAGAGCGAATCAGATATTTGTTCCTCTCAAAATTGTATACAACATTCATTGAAACATTTTTTTCCTCCGACTTACCGTTCCAAAGTTATAGTCTGCCGAAGTGTGAAAATTGTACTATTCAGCTGTCCGACACCAGTCCCTGTCTAAACTATGCCCACCGCTCTCTCCGCAGTAACAATAGTAGCCTTGACTACGCAGCGTTGCATTTGCTGCGCTATAACTTTGGAACGGTAAGTCGGAGGAAACAAACGTTTAAATAAATGTTGCAGACAATTTTGAGAGGAACAAATTTCTGATTCACTCTTTGCGAAAAAAAAAAAATAATAATTCTAGGACAAAAAGTGAAAAAACACTTTTTTGGAAACTTTGGCGCCACCTAGCTTCTGCATTTCAAAACGTATGGCATGACCTCAATAAGACAAATTGTAGATGACAATGTCCTCTACATTTTTTGTTTAAAAAACTTTTCTTTAAAATACGTAGATTCAGAGAAAAACTGTTTTCAATTTTTTTTTTTTAGTTTTCCGACAACATGGTACTACAAATTATTCCAAAATTTAGAGTTAAGTTTTTTTGTGCTTTTCTATCGATTTACAAAAAGCCAACCATAGCACGGTTTTTGGAACAAAACCATTCCAGCTGTACTGTACTATGAGTGGAATGAAAGTTAGAAATCCGATGTTGAAAGGTAAGCATGATGGTACGGCTTGAACCGGAAGAGAGAATATAGAACTCCGGCCTATCCGGCTTGACCTTCCGCCACAACAGGCCTGGTAGCCGAGAGTCTACTTATCGATACAGATTTTGTAATACATAAAGGCTAACATTATTCTTATTTTCTCTTCCTAACTTTGTTATGGACATTTCCCTTTTGTTGCAATCTTGGACATATCTTCCGCAATGTTCGCATATACAGTGCAGTCTTCGTTTACCTGGTGAAGTAATTTGTTCGGCAGAACTTGTGGTGGAACCCATTAATGGCATAATGTGTTATCACATGTCGAAGTTCGTAGTTTGTCTCTTTCCAGTCGTCCGTAATTATGGCGTCGGTTGAGTAGAAATCGTTCCAGATGGAGTCGTTTTTCTCTATTAGTATCTGGAGCGTCCACTTGTAGGCCTTCGTGCTTGGTTGGAACATCTGATGTCAGGAATGAAATATGTTTCTTTCGTTAATACATAATGTTAATCTTGAGAGTGTCGCTTTCCCAATGCCCAGGAGTCGCTTCATATAGCGGGACTTTTTTTCATCAGATATTACATATTGTTTTCCTTTTAATGAGTGTGTCTGAAATTTAGTTCAACTTATCTAAAATTTCAAGTTTCTGCTTGAGGTCTAGCCACATAGCTTATAAAGATAATAGCGGAAACTCCTCGCCAAAACAGGAGACAGCGCTCCCCAGCACTGCCTAGCGGTCCGAGTTGGCAACGTAAGACCAGCTGATTTACAACCGTGAGATCCAACCAAATAATTATACGAAATTATTGACCTGTGGATGATCTAATTATCCAATTGTAATGGTTGGTACGGGGAGTATTTGTGCCTTATATGGCTGTAATAATTATAAACAACAAAGAAATAAGGAAATTTAAGTATGAATTTATTGTAAACATGCAGCCTACCATTACACTGATAGTTCGGTTTTCTTTTAATACAAAGGGGGCTTGGTGGCTCAGCGGTCTAGCTGTATGCCTCTCACCAAGGCAGTCCGGGTTCGATTCCCGGTCGTTGGAAGTGAGATTTTCGAAGTGAAATGCCATGTCCTGTGGTTCGGATTCCACGTAAAAAAAAGGAGGTCCCGTGGCTCATGATGTCGAGATTAACGGTCACGTTAAACTACAAGCTTCCTTTTAGCTTCCTTCTTTTAATACAGAATGCTTTTACAATATAATTTAGCATATTTTAGCCAGTTCTTTATTTATTTATTTATTTATTTATTTATAGATGCATGCAGTGGGTTATTCGAAGCCGAAGAGCTGACTTAGATGACGTATTGAAAAGGAATGGCCCAGAACTCATGTTGTATGCTCCGACCACTTTGTGGAGAAAGATTTCAGGAACAAAAACTTGTTAAGTCAGGGGTAAAATCTTTGTAGGTTGTTGATAGTAGGTGAAGGAAGTTTGATAATAATTGTGAAGAATATACTCTGGTGGACTGTAATTTATAGTGCTGGGATTTCAAATCACTGGACTTCTGTGGAACATTTATACTAATTATATTATATTACACCGTTATATACAATACATGTTGATACATTAATACACTGTCACTCGTTCGATATAGTTTTCCGAGTTTGCATAGCAGCAGGTCTGCAGCACCTTTCACCCGTGGTGACTTGTTTGAGCACAATAGTGGCACTGGCTCAGGAATGCACGGTACTTGGGCGCAGGGTGGGGCAGGTAGCAAGCACACCCCTCACGACCAGTGGATATAACGGGATTCGCCACAAAGCAAGTGAGGCCTGACGAACCGTTTAACACTTGTTCCTAAACATGCCGCCCGCCAAAAAAGAGTTTAACACTTTTTTCCAGAAACAGTCACCTGAAATATAACACCAACAAACAAACGAACACAAAGCAATGAACATAGTTAGTTAGTCAAAACACCACCTTCACAAATGCCGTTGTCTGGCATGGGAAGTGGGCAAAGTTTTGTAATGGGTCTCTTGAATGTACCGGAAGAGGTACGTATAGTGGCAACACGTACGAGCCCATCAGCTCCAGGGTGGACCTGATCAACCACTGCAAGCTTCCAGCACAGTGGGGGAAGTTTGTCTTCTTTCACGATCACCAGCGTGCCTGCCTGGACGTTGCACCCTTCCTTCTTCCATTTTCCTCTCTGTTGTAGATGGGACAAGTAGTCGGTTGACCACGCCTTCCAGAATCCTTGGAACTGTCTTTGGATTTGCTGCCATCTGGAAAGCAAGCTTACACGCACATTACTCAGATCTGGTTGGGGTAGTGCAGGGATTGGTCGGCCAATGAGAAAGTGACTAGGGTTAAGGACAACTAGGTCATCGGGATCATCGGATGCCGGGACTAGAGGCCTCGAATTGAGACATCCTTCGATCTGAGTTGTGAGTGTGGACAATTCCTCGAAGGTAAGGCATGCGGTGCCTATCACTCGCCGAAGATGGGGTTTAAATGATTTGACACCTGCCTCCCATATTCCTCCAAAGTGCGGAGCTTGAGGAGGAATAAAATGCCACTTAATTCCTTCACTGCTTGCAAAGGTGGATAGATCACGTTGATGCGTTCCCTCGTTGAATAATCTTCTTATCTCCTCCAGTTCCCTATTGGCTCCAAGACTGTCGATCCGAATTTGGTTGAGAAGTGGAAGTTCGTCGCACAACTTCTGCCAACGATGAAGTAGCTCTGGTGGTAAAATTTCATCCCACCCTAGACGTAGCTGCCACAGTTGCTGTAAGAAGAACTTGCAGGAGATGATGATTGGACTCACTAGCCCAAGTGGGTCGTAGATTGAAGCTATGGTTGATAGTACCTTCCGTTTTGTTACTGGGTTGCGTAGTTGTAAGTTGCCGTTTACGATTTGCAGTTGGTCACTAGCAGGATGCCAAAGCAAGCCTAATGTCTTAATGTTTTCCCCATTATCTAGTTGAAGTGGGAGCTGGGTTTCTCGCCACTCCGAAGGAACTGCTTCAAGTAGTCGGGGATGATTCGAACACCATTTTCGTAGCTGGAACCCTCCAGTTTGTAGAAGGTTGATGAGTTGATTTTGAGTGTCTAACGCGTCCTCGACGGTCGCACTTCCAGACATACAGTCATCAATGTAGAAGTCTCTCTGTAAAATCTTCGCTGCTTCAGGAAAGCTGTCTGATTCTTCCATAGCGAGCTGTTGGAGGCATCTAGTGGCGAGGAAGGGTGCTGACGCTGTGCCGTAGGTGACGGTGTTGAGCTGGTAATGTTTTACAGGATCTTCTGGGGATGATCGCCACACGATTCTCTGAAGACTGCGGTCATGACTATCAATCCTTATCTGCCGGTACATCTGTCGAATGTCTGCCGTAAAGCATATTTGGTGAGTGCGAAATCTGGTGATAATGGACCATATATCTTGCTGGATTGTCGGACCAACCCTGAGGATATCATTGAATGACCGTCCGGTGGTAGTACTGGCAGAGGCATCGAATACAACCCTGGTTTTTGTAGTTGAACTTGACTCCTTGAACACTGGATGATGGGGCATGAAGTAGCTCTGTTCCTCCTTATCAGACGCCGTGGTTATAGGCTCCATATGCCCTAGAGTCTCGTACTCTTCTAAAAAGCTGACGTAATCCCCCTTCAACTGAGGGTTTCTTTCAAGGCATCTTTCGAGATTGTGAAACCGTGACGTAGCCATTGTTAGTGAGTTTCCAAGTTCTGATGGTTTTCCACAGAGTGGGAGTCGTACCGTGAATCTACCTTCTGCATCCCGCCTGACTGTGTCAACAAAATGCCTTTCACACTCGATTTCATCATTCGATCTGATTGGTTGCGTGATCTCTTCGAATTCCCAGAATCGTTGAAGTTGCTGGTCGAGTGAATGGTCATTTATAGTGAAGAATGACTGTACAGGTGGTGAACCCGGACCGCTCGCCTTATCCATTTGAAACTGTCCCGCTACAATCCAACCGAATTCCGTGTTTTGAAGAACTGGATAGGGTCCGCTCCTCGTGCGTCTTTCAGGCCTAAGAAGATCAAAAAATATCTCTGCCCCGATTAACATATCAATCTGACCCGGTTGGTTGAAGCTGGGGTCAGCTAAGGTCAGTTCTTCGGGAATTTTCCAGTCTTGATAGTTAATGTATGAACCTGGCAATTCAGCTGAAATTCGTGACAATACAGCACAATTAATAACTACTTGATAGTTGCTAGTAATGGAATGCACCTCTATGTTTGCACTATGATGCGACTCTGCGTCGATACTGCTTATACCCTGGATTGGAATTCTATTCCGTACCTTCTTTAAGTTCAGTCGTTGTGTGCAGGCAGTCGTGATGAAGTGTGCTTGACTGCCCGAATCTAGTAGGACTCGGCAAGTCTGAAGTTGGCCCTCCCCATCACGCACTTTTACTAATGCAGTCGAGAGCAATATATGAGTATGCGGTTTAATTTTCAGTGAGCAATAGGACGCTGTGTCGGCACGTTGTTGCGTAACAATAGAGTTGTTGGGTCTTGCCTGTTGCCTATCATGCGTGTTATCAGGCGGCCGTGGGGTAGGAGAACGACCAGTTCCTCGGTTGCGGTGAAGTAGTGTGTGATGCTTCAAACCACAAGAATAGCAAGAACCTGAAGAACAATCACCAACAATGTGACCATGTCTCAAACAATTTGTACACAATTTATGCTGTTTGGCAAATTCTGTTCGTTGTGCAACACTAACACTGGAAAAGTCTTTACATTTATAAAGAGGGTGCATGCCAGTACAAAATAAACAATTATTGTTACTTGAAACATACACTTGTCTGACTTGGTTTGTGAGCTTCTTTCTAGTGATGTTTTGAGTGGTAGAATTGACAACTGGGGTAGGAATTCGGTTACCATTGATTAATTCTAGGGCTTGACATCTGTCCTCTAAAAATTTACTTAGCATTTCCAGTCTTGGGAATTGTGAATTTGATGACGTCAGCTCCCACTGTTTTCTGCTGACGTCATCAGTCTTTTCAAGAATTAATTGCGCTAGAAGGATTTCGTGAAGAGGGATTTCAAGTTCAAGTGCTTCAAGTGCATTTAAGTTACCGTACTTGATACCTGATTTAGAAGTGCTCGTAACTCTGTGGGTGATTCATTATGTACACGTGGAAGGTTCAGCAAGTTGTTGATGTGTGCTGTGGCAATTAATCTAGGATTATTGTATCTCAGACAGACAGTTTGCCAAGCAATTTTAAAATTAGGACCTGTTATGGGAAGGTTCTTAATCTGGCCATGTGCTTCGCCAGTTAATGAAGATAACAAATAGTGGTATCGTTGTATATCGTCAATTGCTTGATTGTTTATTACCAGGCTAGTAAATGTGTCACAAAAATGACGGAATTCAGTGACCTGTCCCCCGAAGGAAGGTAATTTAATTGTAGGAAGTGTCAGCTCTCTCTTCCCGGAACTAGACTGACCATCACTTTTAGTACTCGAAGGATTGTTCTGTTTTGATCGTAACTCAACGCTATCTTCAATCAACGTGGTCATTTTATCAACGAGATCATAATACATAGTCTCAAAAGTATTCCTATCTTCACTGTGGTCCTCGGATTCGTCTTCTAATTCTAATCTCTCCTGCGCGTCTTCATACTTCTGCCTTAATTTTGGTAGATCGTCTAACCTTGCCCTTATTGCGTTAATACTTGACTCTGGTTGGAAGCTCTTGACGAAGTTATGCAAACGAGTAACATTTGCCTTTGCGAGGCCCCTAGTCTTTACGAGAAGTGCTTTCAATTTAGGATCCATAATGGGAATAGCATACAGGAATACAGGTAACCAGAACTGAGCATGTACTTACCGAAGCTGCTTAAAGTTGAATTCCTTCCATGTGTAATGTCTTGAGGTTCAATCTGCGCCACTGCGCCACTGCGCGCTGTAGTTAATACGAATCATCGAAGAAACACACGATTACCGCTCATACTTCGCGTTGAGGCTACCGTAACAATGCACAACGCGAGGCATCGATATGAAATGATGCACGAGCTCATAACACACGTCCGTTGTTCCACAGAAATCCGGCCGGTAGGACCATGAAGGAAGTTTGATAATAATTGTGAAGAATATACTCTGGTGGACTGTAATTTATAGTGCTGGGATTTCAAATCACTGGACTTCTGTGGAACATTTATACTAATTATATTATATTACACCGTTATATACAATACATGTTGATACATTAATACACTGTCACTCGTTCGATATAGTTTTCCGAGTTTGCATAGCAGCAGGTCTGCAGCACCTTTCACCCGTGGTGACTTGTTTGAGCACAATAGTGGCACTGGCTCAGGAATGCACGGTACTTGGGCGCAGGGTGGGGCAGGTAGCAAGCACACCCCTCACGACCAGTGGATATAACGGGATTCGCCACAAAGCAAGTGAGGCCTGACGAACCGTTTAACACTTGTTCCTAAACAGTAGGCCTAATGTTAATATTGAAATAACAGCATAATTATAAAACGTGGTGACTCTACGGTACAGTGGGCCTAACATTTAACAACATGCTTCAATATTTCCGATTGAAAGTGTACGTAGTTATTTATTGTTATAAGGGGCGGAACAGCGTGGTCATCTGCCTCTGTATGTCTACCCCTTATTATTCCAGTTTTTTTCTCCAACGGGGTCGGGGATGAGATGCGATGGAAGTCTTTGTGGCGATGGTTTTTACGGCCGGATGCCCTTCCTGACGCCAATCTCATGAGAGGAGTTAATGAGAGATGAAATGAATGATGGTGAATTAAACTGGGCAAGGATGGGGAAGGAAGCAGCCGTGGCCTGTCAGAAGGTACCGTCCCAGCATTTGCCTGGTGTTGAAAATGGGAAACCACGGAAAACCATTTCAAGGACGGCCGACGGTGGGGCTCGAACCCACGCGTCTACCGAGTCAGCAGAGAGCTTGGCCCCATGACCTAATGCTGCGCTTTAGCCACTACTGTCGGTCGTGGTCATCTGCCTCTAAAGTGTGCGTATTGCGCTATTAAAGCTAAAGGAGGTTGGTGTAATCTATCAAGTTCAGAAACACAAATTTTTAATTTTACTGACTTTATTAGGAAATATATAAGAAGGTACGGTGGGGAGCGCAGTGGCTTAGCTGCTCGTCTTTCACCCGGACGGCCGGGGTTCGAATCCCGATGACAGCGGGGTTGAATTTTCACCTGAAAAATCACGTGGCGTCAGGAAGGGCATCCGGCCTTAAATCCACGGCCAAAACCAAAATGAGCCTGGGTGGCTCCGGCGACCCCAATTAATTGGGAAATGCCGAAGAAATAGATAAGAAGGTACGGTAACTGTTTTTTTAATGTAAGCGTGTTCAACCAATATTTAGATGCAATTTTGATCACGTAATATGGTTAATTTACTTACGAGTGAATGTGCCACACCGGAGGGAGTATGCAAGAACTGTATTCTGTCGTTGGCTAGCAGATATTTTGCAGTCTTCATAAAGGAATAATACAAATGATTCTTCTGAATCGTATGTAACATAGGAAGTGTTAAATTATGAAAGGTAACACATCAATAAGTGTAAATGCTTACGGGTATGAATGGGCTTCAGTAACCCACACCAATACTATGTCATGAATTATGTGCAGTATTTTTTAGAATTCTATATTAATTGTACAGAACCATCTTTAGTTTCTTTTAACACTAATCTTTAAATTATTTGCTGCCTAAATATCAAGCCGAGACATATGTTAACTTCACAATGCAATTTCGGTCGGTGCGCACTCAAAAATGCTAGCTGGGGTGGCAAGGCGAGTAATGCTGTCAACTCGCACCAAGAGATAGCACTGTGATCGCTGTCTCCTGGCGAGCGCATGCTTTTACGGCCGAGTTTCCGCTATTATCTTTATAAGCTATTTGGTCTAGCGTAACGTGTTTCCTTCTAGATGATGATGATGATGATGATGATGATGATAGTAATAATAATAATAATATCGTATGGCCTCGGCTGCCGGGTGCAAGCTTTGTTGTTTGACTCCCAGAGGACAGCTTGCATGTCGAATTTTGTCGTTCCTTGGAGCGTATTAAAGTCAAGGAGGTTAGATATCTAAGCTCCTTGACACTATAGCGCTTTCTAGTAGAGAAAGGACGAACTTTTGTGTTGGTGGAAAATCCCGAGATTAATTTTGCCATTACGAACACGGCCTACTGAATTCAAATGGGTTCTTTAACATGCCAATAACGTATGACATGCATGCCGTGATTTTTGTCGCCTTTCAAAAATCACTTACCACGGCCAGGAGCGAACCTGCAAGCTTGTGGTTGGTAGTCCGACACGATAACCACTCACTCACCATGATGTTGATGATGATGATGATTGTTGTTTTAAGGGACGTACCACATAGTTTATCGGCCCTTTCCAGTCAGGAGCCATGATGCTGTACTGGACATTGTTTAATATTGTAATTAATTAACACCATTGTTGAGCATGATAATTCATTGTTGTGCGCTTCATTTCTGCTTGAGTGACTAGAGACCGGATATGGACCGGATAGCGAGAGTCCCGACTACTGAGGACCGGACTAACGAGAGTTTAGTGTAGTTCTAACAAAGGCAAGAGGCTATGAATGTTTAAAAATAAACATGACGTGGGTTTATTGTATTTACGCTGCACTGTTTGCCAAAGCTAAATGAAAACGACTGTTGTATAGTTTATGGGCTGTTGTTCAAGTATTAAACAAATCATTCATTGGAAGTATGACTGTTTTGTTTTACCGTATGTGGTTTTGTACTATTGCAGGTGGCCGCCGAGCGCAGTATTTTGAATACGTGCAGATCCACTTGTGGAGCGGTACTGGCTCTAGGAGTTAATGTTGTCAATTTGCAGTACCTGCACAGTTTATCTGACTCGGCATTTGTTGCTTCAAAATGATTTTTAGCCTACTTTTCACATTTTGCAAAAATGAGGAAAAAGTAGACTTATGAGAGTGATCCTTGCAAATGTGTGTGTGTCTGTCTGGCTGTGTGTGTATCCCCCCCCCCATATCAACTCCTAAACGGCTGCAGCAATCGAAACTAAATTTAGTATGAGTAAAGATGTACGTCGGAATATCTCAAGCCCATTTTTGAAAATGATGTCAGTGCTACCAACTGCTGAAATAACTCACTAGAAATTTGAGCTCCATGTTGGATATCTTGGAAGGTATGCATGGGAGCTATTCCAAAATTGGCACACACGCACATAATACTATTTATTTAATTTCCAGGAGGACATACATGACAGCGGTGCCAAAATAATTTTAAGACTTCTGATAAGTCCTATTTTAAATGCATTTTGCTCCGACACTAACAATTGGATTTCAACCACATTTTGTATGTAATATGTGTATATAAACAGATATGACAGCGTATTCTTAAGAGCCGCCAGGGCTGCCAACTGTTGATAATTGCTCTCTCTCTCTCTTTTTTTTTATCCAAATACCAATATATCAGAAAGTATGCAAGCCGACAGCTTTAAACTATGCATAGGCCTACGTATAGTACCTGACATTTTAGATTAATTTGGAGTAACTTATATACGTCAGTTCTACCAACATGATTTTAAGCCTGCTGATAGGACCAATTTTTAAATGCATGTAACTTCTATACTATCAATTGGATTTCATCCAAATTTCGTATGTGCAATGTGTAACATAACAGATATGACTATAAGTAATCTTAAGAGCAATCAGGGCTGACAACTGTTAATAAATGCTGTCTATATATTTTACCTTAATATTCTAGATAGGGAAAGCCTCCGTGGCTTAGGCGGCAGCACGCCGGCCTCTCACCGCTGGGTCCGTAGTTCAAATCCCGGTCACTCCATGTGAGATCTGTGCTGGACAATACGGAGGCAGACAGGTTTTTCTCCGGGTACTCCGGTTTTCCCTGTCGAAATATCATTCCAGCAACACTCTCCACTATCATTTCATTTCATCTGCCATTCATTTAATCATTGCCCCAGAGGAGAGCGACAGGCTTCGGCAGCCGGCACATTTCATATCCTCGCCGCTAGATGGGGGATTCATTCATTCCATTCCTGACCCGGTCGGAGACTGGAAGCAGGCGGTGGATTTTCATTTTCATTCTAGATAGGATCATATATTGTAGCTTTATCATTGGCATGCATCTTAATTTTAAGAAAAGTAGGCTCTTTAGTTCGTCCCGGAACTTCTTGTTACCATTGTCTTCAATTTTTGCTTGTTTGGGGAGAGTTCCATTTCTGAATTGAAATGTAACTCACAAAAGTCTGAGACATGTCTCAACTCACTGGTATTTTTCGTTGTGTCAGATTACTGTGTAGTACAAGTCCCTAAACAAATGGCGATTTACTAGAAGAAATACCATGGGAGTCTTGTTTTATCAATAAATGCTCTTTGTCCCGTTTCAGAATATATTACAACCGCTACACCAGTCAAGTCACTGTTGTAATTACTCAGTTGAGTATAAAATCTAAAGCATAGCAAATCAAACAGTACACAGGTGACCAATTTATTATGGTAAGGCTGAATTGAACCAGATTCTTTATTGTTAATTGGTTTACAGAATCGTCAATTTCCAATTTCCTGTATACTGATGAAGAGAATATGTTTTTGTGGAATTGTAACTACAGTACATCAGTCTTGGCTGAGGCGGCTGTAAATTAATAAAATTAATGGTTTCCAAACGATGATTTCCTGTGAAATAATTCATTCTATTTAAGATATTCGTACTACTCGTAACAAAAGTAGAAACGGCGACAGGTTTATTTTTAGGGTAGGATAAGTTCCGATTCAGACGTTTTGCTTTCTTAAGGATTGGTCTTTTAATGTCTATTGTCAGATAAAAAATAAAATAAGATGAAATGCTCTACATTTAAATGCGTAAAAATTGGCATGTTAGTTCGTAAAAGAATTATTGTAGCACATTTGGCGAATACAAGACAAAATACAAAGGTCTTGTAATTAAGACTCAAATTCATATAAAACCTTCCATTTGAATGCATTGTATCTTAATTTGCAATGAAGAATTTGGCTCTCTTCAGCCTTTTAATGTGAGGCAATAGTACATTTTGCAACGAGCCTATAATGGCAATAATTAAGACACGAGTATGTTTATAAAACGAACGTATGAGAGTTTTATAATTTCCATACGAGTATGGAAATTATAAAACTCTCATACGTTCGTTTTATAAACATACTCGTGTCTTAATTACCGTTATAGGCGAGTTGCATACGACTGTTTATGCTCGACGATAATTATTATAACTATTTTATGTTCGAACATAAATATTCATAAATATCTGTCGAGATCTCGCCAGTTTTATGTACTGAACAGAGCGCATGGGACGCAAAGAATGCCTTGTATTAGACCATGGCCTCCACGATTAACCCAATATGACACTAGGCAACGCAGTGAAATATAAATTAGAAGGCCTTGGATCTCAACGCAGGTGCGATGCTATCATTATCTAATTGGTCAAACAACAGTTTCTTGAGCTGTGATTGGTGGGAGAAACTGTTTCATAATGAAAAATAGTGTTATAATGACCATCATTATGATACAGTTTTCTGACATATAATAGTCATAAAAACATTTACGGTACTATATTGGATAATACTTGGTTGGTTGGTTCCTTAGTTTAGGGGCTGCGACAACGGGGTCATGTAGCGTGTGTACTTTGGGTGTGTGTAGAGTCTGTTTGATAACCGGTGTTAATTGTGATGACTGTATTACTGTATTACTAGGACTGTTGACGATAATTTCAAGTGGTTCCTACTTTCGCTACAAATGCTACTGTCCACGACACCTAGCTGTGAACTTGTCTACTACTAGATGCCATCGCAACCAGTGCCTGGTGACGAACGTTGGAACGTAGGAGCATTAACCTACAAATTTAGCTTCACACAAGTTTAGTTAGTGCAAGGTTGTTTTACGTGCCATAAATCTATGACGTGGGACCACCGGCTTTACTTTCCCTGCGAAGGAAGGCATACTGATGGATTTTTAACGCTCTTAAAAACTCCGACGACTTCGGCCGGGTTTGAACCTGCGACCTTGGGCATAGAAGCTCAGCATGCTACCAACTACGCCACCGAAGCCGCCTTGGATAATGCTTTAATTAACATCATTAACTTATTAAATTGCTTTGACACCTGTTAGCTTAATACTCAATGTTTATTCGGCTCAGTTGCTTAACCTAACACTACATATGGTATTTTAACACAAGATTGACAAAATAAATAAACACTATTTGAAATGGACGATCTTGAATTTTAATATTGAAAAATATAATTCTGGTATTCAAATCAGAAGGCAAAATGTATAAAGTTGTTATCCAATTTATAAATAAATTTAATGTCTTGATTTCCAAAACTTAACTTAACAGGTGTCAAAGCAATGTAATAAGCTATGCAGCTTTGCCACAATAATTTGGCCACCTCTGTAGTTGCCCAATACTAGCTGACATGAAGTTATACATCACAAGACTTGCTTGCTTATATCTTCACATCTTAGCCGATTCTCCATAGCAAAGGTTCCCAAACTTTGCAGACTACGGATCTCCTTGAAAATTGAATAGTACACTATGCAACGAGCCTATAATGGCAATAATTAAGACACGAGTATGTTTATAAAACGAGCGTAAGCGAGTTTTATAATTTTAATACGAGTGTCTTAATTACCATTATAAGCGCGTTCCATACTACTGTTTATGCTCGACGATAATTAAAACTTTATTATATGTTTTAATATAAATATTCATAAATATCTGTTGCGATTCAGTCACTTGAATTTTGTGATCGGAGTGCAAGCGCTGGGTTTGATATCTCTGTTTTCCAAGTTCTCTGATCGACCGACGCATGCGCTCTGTGTGCTTGGCAATACCATACATCTTCTTTGATGCCATATGTTTACAGCCTGCCGATGTGCACCAGCATTCAGTCAAACTGACACCGAAGTCGTTTGAAAGCAATGCGCTGTAGATACTGGGGTTGGGGATATTAAGGTACAGTGCCATTTCTTGTCTCATATTCGCCAGTTTATTTACGCGAACATATGGGCGGTGCACTTTCCAGGTCGGTAATTTATATAGACATGTTGGATTTTGAGCGCATGCGCGAAGGTATCCTTACCTAATTGGTTAATGAATGAGTTCTTGACTGGCTGGAGAAACTGTATCATATTCAAAACTTGTACTATAACGAGCCTCATTATGCTACAGTTTTCTGACACATAATGTTTACATTTCGACATAAATAATTATACGGACCCCTTGAGATTTAAAATATTAATAAACCGTATGTTGGACACAATGACCTTATCATTCTTATAAAAATGAGTTCACTACAGAAAATACTTAACACATAATTTATTGAATTAATATAACGTTAATTATTTATTTAATTTATTAAATAATAAAAATGTGCTATATTTATAATTAATAGAATCAAACATGAAAAATTACATCAAACTTACTTTCATGAGGACAGTGAAGCTCAGCGATGTTTAGTTTCATGTCTGATAATAATTTCAGTATTAAGTCATACTCAACTTCAAGCCTGTTTCTTGACCTAGATTTAAAACAGGTATTATGAAACTAAATTTTAGAATTAAAGACCTGATAAAAGATAATTTCAGAATTGAATATTTTGTAAATTTGCATTTCACAACATAAAATTAAGGGGGAATTTAATTATTCTGATAAAAATTAAAATTACACCACGGACCCCCTCAAACCTTGTAAACCACTGCACCAGAGGATTTAAATGTGTTTTTAAATGGTATGGTGGAAATAATTCATGATAAAAATCAGTAATTGAGAAACAAAAATAAGGGAATGCAACCAAACGAAATCAGAAACCCCTATTTATACGTCAAATGGCAGGTGAAAACCTAAAGAAAGTAGGAGACTTCTGCTACTATGGGAGCAAAATAACCAGTGATGGACGATGCAATGAGGATATAAAAAATTGGTCCTATCAGCAGGCTTAGAATCATGTTGGTAGCACTGACGTATATTAGTTACTCCAAATTAATCTTGAATGTCAGGTACTTTACGTGTTTATAGTTTAAAGCTGTCGGCTTGCATAATTTCTGATATATTGGTATTTGGATAAAGAAATTGAGAGAGCATTTATTAACAGTTGGCAGCCCTGGTGGCTCTTAAGAATACGCTCAGTCATATATGTTTTTGTACACATAGTACATACGAAATTTGGTTAAAATCCAATTGATAGTGTTGAAGTTACATTCATTTAAAAATTGGACCTATCAGCAGGCTTAGAATCTTTTTGGCCACACTGCCATGTATGGCCTCCTGAAAATTAAACTGAAATATTATTATCTATGTGTGTGCCAATTTTGGAATAGCTCCCATGCATACCTTCCAAGAGCTCGAATTTCAAGTACGGGTTTTCAGCAGTTGGTAGCTCTGACATCATTTTCAAATATGGGATTGACATATTCAGGTATAGATCTTTACTCATACCAAATTTGGTTTCGATTGCTGCAGTCGTTTAGGAGTTGATAGAGATGGAGGACATACAGACAGACAGACTGACAGACAGACAGACAGACAGACAGAAGGACAGACAGACACACATTTGCCCCGATCGATCTCATATGTCTTCTTTTTCCTCATTTTTGCAAAATGTGAAAAGTAGGCTAAAAAGTAGGTTGGCTCAAGCAAGGAAATCATTTCTGTAGAAAAGAAATCTATTGACATCAAATATAGATTAGGTATTAGAATTTCACATTTGAAAACCTTTGTCTGGAGTGTGGCGCTCTATGGAAGTGAAACTTGGACTATTGGTGCAGCAGAAAAAAGGATAATAGAAGCATTTAAAATGTGGTGTTACATGAGAATGATGAAGATCAGATGGGTAGATAGGCTAACAAGTGAGGAGTTATTTAGACGAGTGGGAGAGGTGAAATGTTTCCGGTGACTGCTGATGAAGTGAAGAGATAGGTTGGTAGGACACATATTAAAACGCCAAGGAATGGCAAACTTAGCTATGGAAGGAAGAGTCGAGGAAAAGAACTGCAGGGTAGACCAATGTTAGAATATGTTAAACAGATTGCCTCGGATGTAAGGTGTGCTAGCTATGTAGAGATGAAACGATTATCTCAGGACAGGGAGGTATGGAGTGCTGCATCAAACCAGACTCAAATAACAGTAACGAACAACATATCTTGACAATGAAAGGCCCCATTTTTCAGCCTAAATAAGGCGAGATTTTAGAGCCACAGCAGACTTAAAACATACTATTATTGGCCAGTAAACCATACCTTAAGTTGCGTGACTAAAACTTTACACCACAAAGGGAAAAGTTGACTAGGTCGGGAAATATAGATTTTTAGATTTGAACGCCATCTGTTAGCCTGATCCTTGATAATCCTATATGGGATACTGTCGGTGTGGTGTTTCAGAATGATTAAAACATTTTCCAACATTGTTATGTTGTCAATTATTATTATTGATATTATTATTATTACTTCTATTACTATAATAATAACCGACTGTCCTCTGTACGACTATGAAACTGGGACTGACCGGTCAAAAACCATGGCGTGAACTGTACTTTCCCTCCGAAGGAAGGCATACTGAGGGATTTTTAACGCTCTTAAAATATCCGAAGACTTCGGCCGGGTTTGAACCCGTGATCTTGGGCATAGAAGCTCAGCATGCTAACAACCCTAGCTAGAGAGTTAGGAGAGAAGGTTGTTTTATTTGAGTGCAGTCGGCAAGCTGCTTGCCGCTTACCAAGGCCTATTCCAGGTCAATGCATGTCAGATTTTCGAAGTGAAATGTCACGTCCTGTGGTTTGGATTCAACGTAAAGTGGAGGTCCCATGGCTCCTTATCGCGAGATTAATGGTTACGTAAAACTACACGCTTCATTTCCTTGTTTCATTTGAGGGGGTTGGACATCGTGTTCATTTAAACCTGCGTACTTGGATGTGTGTCTGATAGCCTGTGTTTCTGTGGTGTCTGCAGTAGTTTGTGTATTTGTAATTCAGGTAAGGATTGGGAAGGAACCATCCCGGTATTCGCCTCAAGTAAAAGTGGGATGACTGAGGTGGGAATCAAACCCACGTCTTTTCAGTTTTGCCTCACGAGGCTGAGTCTACACCGTTCCAGCCCTCAGACCGGAATTAAATGTGTTGCCAAGGCCGGGAATCGAATGCTAGCCGCTACACCAGGAAGTGGACAGGACAGGAGGATAACAATGTCGATACTGAGGCTCGACATCAGACCTTCCAGTCAGGAAGCTAACCTGCCTGTCTCCTTGTGGTGTTGTAGGAAAGTTGTTTTGAATAATAAACACAGTTTAATAGGCTATCTCGGGTGAAAGGTGCACTCTATGGCCGTCTGTGAAGTGCGGCAAAAACTGGTGCAGTGGCCAGTCCGGATTCCAGAGGACAAGTGAACAGTGCTCCCAGCGATCGCAAACATGCACTACAGCTTCCAAATATCAGCTCTTGTTTTCCCTTAATCTCTGAGAAAATGTTGGAAGTTCGACCATTTCTTGGATGTCTCCTCGAAGGTCCGAGTTATTGTAACCTAAAACACCTTATGGTGTACTGATAACAATCTTGGCTGTCACCTTGGCACAGGTTATCAGATTACTTCAACACACACCCAAGTATATGGGGCTGATGACCAAAGATGTCCCAAGCACCTATTACGAATTAACAACAACAATGTATACTTTTCCACAAAAAATATTTTATACAGTTAAAAAAAATTCAGTTAGCCATTTTTATATAGTGACGTGTAGTTGACAAGCTACAGTATTTGACTGAAAGGATTCAATACGTTAGATGAAATGGAACAACAAGTCTACCTCTAAGAGTGAAAATAGGAATACCACAAGGAAATGTACTGGGTCCATTATTATTTGTAAGGAAAGAGTAGCTCCTGCTTTCTCGAAGAAAAAAATAATCTTACCATGGTACTCGCAATAACACTGCACTACAGTCCATTGCTGTTGTATTCAACGTATCTATATTTTGACACTATCATCATTGCACCTTTACGAGTACTGACCTTTTGTTGGAAGAAGAAGAAGATGATGATGATGATAATTGTTATTTTGAGGAGCCTAACATCTAGGTTATCGGCCCTTAATGGTTTGGGTGATCGTGAGGATGATAATGAAAGGTAAACTATAACTAAAACTAACTACTAACTTATATACTAGAAGAAGAAATGGAAAACAAAAGGAGAATAAGGCAAATAAAGGACAGGAGGAAAAGAAATGCCCTCAACCCTCGAGGAATGCGGATTGAGGGACTTGGAAGGAAGGAGGGCCATGGAAGGCAGATAGAAAAGTGAAAGAGGAGAGGGTCCGCCCCACAGGTAATGGATAAAAGGGGTAAAACTGGACCCAGCTCAGGAATCCCTCGGGGTCGCCAACTCCCGAACTCACCAGCCGTGACCACCTGAGGGTGTAGCAATGTCCAGAGTGCAGTGGTGGGGCTACATACACCCTGCCTCCTTGAAGGCCTTGAGCAGAAAGCAGGAGATAACATGAAAAGAAAAAGAAGGCTGAGCCCCGCACGGAGGGTATAAGAAAATATGACACAAGGGCCAATTAAGGCGGGAAAGGAAGAGACTCCCTAGGTCTCGGGATACCCTAATCCCGTCGGGGTCGGAAGAGAACAAGAGTTGACCAAGTGAGGTCGACAGGAAAGAAGACGGAAAGGAGCCCGGCACAAGTAAGTGGAAGCAATGCTGGACTCAGCTGGGGCCCCATGGTTGCCAACCCACGTCTCACTAGATGTGAGCTCTTGGGGGAGGGGGGTTGGAAGAAGGTTTTGAAGTGAGTTTTGTTGTCCAAAAGTATTGTTCATGTTGTTACATCATGAACAATGCGCTTGCAACTCGCATTCTGTACCAGGGCACGATCATCTTGTGGCAATTTTCTCTCTTGTCGAGTAGCCAAACATTTAACTATAGCGACTGCGAGAACCACACTGCTCCAGGAGCTATCTGAGTTCATGCGCCGGCAGGAACAGTTGAAACGATCCCGACAACTCATTTTACACTCCTACTACTGTACGCGTCAAATCAGTGGAGCAGTAGGCTAGAATTCTTGCATAACTGGTACTGTAAAGTCTACACTTCGCCACTGGTTACCCGTTCTTAGTCATATCCCACCACCCCACCTGAGGAGAAAGGAAGCTCTGCTGAGAGAAGCATCTCCCTCATTACAAGTTCACCAGGAATTTTGCTACCCATCGCCACAACGACTTCGATCTAGGAGACCAGCAAGTGCATTGGCCGGCCGACTCTTGAGGGACAATTTTAACCTAAACCGGAGCTGGTGGGATGAGTGGTCAAATTCAACATCTGGTACTAATGCTCTTGAGCTAAATCCAACTCGGAAAATGAATGCATTTGACCTCCCAAGAAAATTATGGTGTCGCCTCAACAGACTGAGATCTGGGCATGGACACAGCAATTTCTTGCGCCATAAGTGGGGCTGGATGGATTCTCCAATGTGTGAATGCAGTGAAGAGAAGCAGTCCATGGACCATGTCATCCTGCGCTGCCCTCTTCATGCCTACTCCGGAAGCCCCAGCGACCTGTTTCATCTTCCAGAAAGTGCTGTAGTGTGGTTGAAAAACTTGGACCTGCACTTATGAATTTCTTGTTATAATCATCATACGATTAAATGACCGACAGATAGAGATTTTTTTAAATGATAGCTTACAGCAAAAAATAGAAATTTTCCACAAAGTGGAGCTGTATGGTTCTTGCGCAGGGTTCTACAATTGCACCTCGACTCTTATCCTAATCCCGTACCCTAGGCTGCCACATGCTATTCTTATCTAGAATACCCACCCGCGAAGAAGTTGGGAGCATTCAGTTTTGCATCCTGTGTATAGACTACTGTATAGCCGTAAGCCCTGCGTGGATGCGGATAAACCCGTGGATAATGTTTCGAGTAAATTTGAGGATAGTTTTTAGAATACAATCGGAACTTTTTGAATATTATAAATCTACTAGGACGCGGATGTTTATGACATATTTTTCATGATGATGATTTAAGCTAATCTCATTCAAATTATGTCATTAAGTATAATAATATACAAGCGGCTTCGGTGGCGTAGTCGGTAGCATGCTGAGCTTCTATGCCCAAGATAGCGGGCTCAAACCCGGCCGAAGCCGTCGGATTTTTTAAGAGCGTTAAAAATCCCTCAGTATGCCTTCCTTCGGAGGGGAAGAAAAACCGGTGGTGCCATGTCATAGATTTATAGCATGTTAAAGAACCTTCCACTAATTACACCTGTGTGAAGCTAAATTGGATAGGTTAAGATTGTAAACAACGCTCTTAGGTTTCTACGTTCGTTGCCAAGAGCCGACTGCGGTGGCGTCTAGTAGCTAAGTTCTGAACTTGGCCTAGTAGTCGTTAACGGTGGTGCTTGGCGGCAAAAGTAGGAACTATTTTAAAAATTCGAAGTTGCAGTCTGTACTTAAATTAAAAAACAGATAACACACACTAATACAGTCATCACAATTAGCACCGGTTATCAGACAGATTCTACACACACCCAAAGTACACGGGGCTACATGACCGCGTTGTCGCAGCCCCTAAACTTAAGAACCAACCAACCATAATAATCAACACCCCTAACAGGAAAGGGTTGCAATTCTGGCTGTATAACATTTTAAACATAGCACATGGCATAGAGTGCCTTGGCCCACGCATGCACTCGGTTCATTCAGTAAAGCCAGCGCGGGCCTGTTCACTAACTGAATCCCACAGATATTTATGAATATTTACGTTAAAACATATAATAAAGTTATAATTATCGTCGAACATAAACAGTCGTATGCAACTCGCCTATAATGGTAATTAAGACACTCGTATGGAAATTATAATACTCCTGTCTTAATTACTGCCATTATAGGCTCGTTGCATAATGTACGAATATGCTTTATCAAATTATAATATTATTAGATTCAGATAACAAACGTGCGGATGCGGATAACGTTTTGTGTATTCATCACTGCTCGAACTATCTTGGAGCCATTGTCTGCCCCGAGGGAGTCTTGCTTCACATTAACGAGCGCTGTTGTTTCCTCACCACGTACAGTAGGCTATGTGTGACCTGTGATATCTTACGACAAAGTCCACTTCCGTATCTGGGTATTTCCTCCTTTCTTCTGCATTCGTAACTAATGTACAGTGTTTTATTAAGCTTCTCGCATTGATAATGTTCTTATGAAATACAGCCTACGATATACTAAACCCACCACCGTACCTGATCGGTCTAATGTCTGCTCCATGATTAGCCTAGGTTACTGCGTGCCTGAAGGTCTGAGGTTTGATTTCCGTCATGGACAGCGCCCATCTTGATGTGGTTTCCTGCTCCGTTTTTCCTCACTCATTCCAGAAAAATGCCTGGATGATACTTAATTTCAAGTCCCAGGGCACGTCTTATCCCAATCCTGAACTCGAGCCTAACACCAGAATAGCATAGGATATCAAACAAATCAGGGGCGTATGTACAATTTTTTGGAAGGAGAGGGGCTGGCTATCCCAGAAAATTGTGAGTATTCTCAGGGGATTGTCACCGCAAAATACGCAGGAATATCAACCAATATCTTAGAGTATATAACTTTGTGTAATTATTTTTAGAAAAGATTCAAAGTTTATATAGCTTACAATTATTATTGGCAATGCAAAAAAAGTTGTAAAATACAACACAACACACAAATAAAATTTTATACTTAATAAATGTTTTATTATGGCCTATGGAGTGAAAAATTAAAATCCACAGCCTGCTTCCAGTCTCCGACCGGGTCAGGAATGGAATGAATGAAGCCCCCACCTAGCGGCGAGAATATGAACTGTGCCGGCTGCCGAGGCCTGACGCACTCCTCTGGGGCAATGATTAAATGAATGACAGATGAAATGATAGTGGAGAGTGTTGCTGGAATGAAATTTTGACAGGGAAAACGGGAGTACCCGGAGAAAAACTTGTCTGCCTCCGTTTTGTCCAGCACAGATCTCATATGGAAGGACCGGGATTTGAACCACGGACCCAGCGGTGAGAGGCCGGCGTGGTGTGCTGCCGCCTAAGCCACGGAGGCTCTCGATCTATGGAGTATGAATGGCAAATATCTTAATATTTGTCAATTTACTAAGCAGAAAGGAAAACAGTTTTTTTCCTTTTTTAACAAGTTGATAATAATATTTCTCAAAAGTACCATACTGTGGAATTCACAGTTAAGTATAGGGTACAACCAAATTTATAATTATTTTAGCTCTTACAAAAGCAACACTTTCTTAATTTGTATTGGCGTTGGGGGGGGGGGGGCTCTGGAGCCCCCTCAGCACCTTTATATACGCCCCTGAATAAAATTGCATACGTAAGTATACGGGGATGAAAACTAGATGCCCCTATTCTTGTCAAGAAGCAATAACAAGAACAAATGTATTGAGAGATGTACTTGTTTATATCCAATTATTACCCCCCCCCCCCCCACCCTCCTTCGCCTTGTACCCAAGTACACGGGGCTACATGACCACGAAGGGGCAAAGACCCCTAAAATAAGCAACAACAAACACAGAAAAAGATCTTCTTGAACTGCTGAAATTGAGACGAATATTTAAACATTAAAATAGAATATGAAAGTTGATAATGTGTGTTTACACAGTTGTTGGCAGCACTGTCCTCACCTCATTAGTAGGTTGGCAGCAGTGGCAGGTACAGATGACTGCACAACAAACGATAATGTTCTAGGCTCCACGATAAAGCTGTCGACTTTGCTAAGCGTGCTCGCAAATCTGGACATAATTAGCGGGGGGCATTCCCTTGCCAAACGTCGCATCGCGGAGTATTTCAGTCTTCAGTCGCTCTACTGAATAAGTGATTGAAAACTATCAAAGACTTTTCTTGATATTCACAACAGCTCTAGAGATTTCATTACGAGTTTTGTTGGTTCCTCAGTTTAGGGGCTGCGGCAACGTGGTCATGTAGCCCCGTGTACTTTGGATGTGTGTAGAATCTGTCTGATAATAATAATAATAATTTCTTTTGGCCTCGGGTGTCGGGTGAAAGCTTTGTTATTTGACACCCAAAGGGTAGCTTGCATGTCGAATTTCGATGTTCCTTGAAGCACTATGAAAGTCAAGGAGGTGAGATATCTACGCTCCTTGAACACTTAAGCGCTTTCTAGTAAAGAAATGAGGAACTTTGTGTTGGCGGAAACTCCCGAGATTAATTTTGTCATTATAAACACGGCCTACTGAATTCAAATGGGTTCTTTGACATGCCGACATCGTATGACACGGTGTCGTAATTTATGCCGCATTTCAAAAATCACTTAACACGGCCAGGAGCGAACCTGCAAGCTTAGGGTTAGAAGACCGACACATTAACCACTCACCCACCGTGGCAAGTTATCTGTCTGATAACCGGTGTTAATTGTGATGGCTGTATTAGTGTAATTCAGGCAGGGACTACAGACGATGAATTTCAATTAGTTTCTACTTTTGATTCCAAATGCTACCGTCAACGACTCCTAGCTGTGAACTTTGCTACTAGATGCCACAGCAACCAGCACCTGCCGGCGAACATTGGAACTTAATGGAGCGTTAATCAAATTTAACCTACAAATTTAGCTTCACACAATTGTAGTTTGTGGAAGGTTCTTTTACATGTCATAAATCTATGACATGGGACCGCCAGCTTTACTTTCCCTCCGAAGGAGGGCATACTGAGGGACTTTTAACGCTCTTAAAAATCTGACGACTTCGGCTGGGTTTGAACCCGCGATCTTGAGCATAGAAGCTCAGCTTGCTACCAACTACGCCACCGAAGCCGCCTCTAGACATTTTATCACGAGTATGAAACACTCAGGGCAAAAATATGAGAAGTGTTATCATTTCAATCCATTTAAGGGGCTAGTAGCTTACCACGGTGGGTGAGTGGTTATTGTGTCTGACTACCAATCGCACCTTTGTAGGTTCGCTCCTGGCCGTGGTAAGTAATTACTGAAAGGCGAAAAAAATCACGGTACGCATGTCATACGTTGTTGGCATGCTAAAGAACCCATGTGAATTCAGTAGGCCGTGTTCATAATTGCAAAATAATCTCGGGATTTTCCGCCAACACAAAAAGTTCTCCATTCTCTACTAGAAAGCGCTATAGAGTCAAGGAGCGTAGATAACTAACCTCCTTGACTTTAATAGCGCTCCAAGGAACAACAAAATTTGACATGCAATCTGCCCTTTGGGCGCAAATAACAAAGCTTGCACCCGGTAACCGAGGCCATACGATATTATTATTAAAGGGCTTGAGCGTGTTGAATTCATTTGATAACTTGAGTGTGTCTCTACTATTGTGTGACCTCGGCTGAATGCGGCATTGGTTCTTCTTACTTATGCCGGGCTTCTTTCTTCCCTGTCGATCTTCCTTGGTCAACTCTTCCTCTCTTCCGACCTCAACGGAGCTTTTGTTCCTTAACATTCCGTCTCGTTGTGGAGTGGCTAGCATTCTTGGCTGTCACCGCGGAGGCCTTAGTTTGATTCCCGGCTCTGCCAAGAAATTTAATTCTGGTCTGAGGGCTGGAACGGGTACATTCAGACAAAACTGAGAGGAGGCGGGTTCAATTCCTCCCCCAGCCGTCCTGGAAGTGATTTTCCGTGATTTATCACTTTTACTCCAGGCAAATGCTGGGATGGTTCATAACTTAAGGCCACGGCCTCTTCCTACTCAAATCCTATTTAAATTACAAATACACACACTAGTACAGACACCACAATAACACAGGTTATCAGACAAATAAAAACACACACTCAAGTACACGGGACTAAATAATCAACGTCATTCTTAAGGTACTTTCTTAAGGGATTCCGGAATATTCTATAGCCTACTGCCAATGCAGATTTTCAAATGTTTATTTACCTATTCACCAGGAGGTGGCCGTGGCTTGAAGTTAGGCATCACCTCGCTGTTTACTTGGGAGTGTTATTGAGAAAGCACGGAAAACCCTCTTTTGGAAGTTTCCCCACGTACACTACAGGCAAATGCTGGGATGGAACTTTACTTACGTAAAGATAGCTTTAAAGGCATTTTTCATTGTTGCCTTATTGACAATTGATATTGTAACTTTCAATCAGTCACTGTATATTTGGTAGTGTTTTGTAGTATATTGTGAATTTAGATCTGATGATGCTCGCTTTAAGAGCGAAACATATCCTTCTTCTTCTTCCTCTTCTTCTTCTTCTTCTTCAATTGTCCATGACAATATATAGCCTAATTGTATATTGTAATATTGCTCTTTAATGCCTTCATCAGATCACAACAAACCAGAATATGCTTCAGTTATAAGGAATCCATACACATTGAAACATAATAAGCTTATAGAGAACATCCAAAAGAAATTCTTAAAATATGTATATTACAAAAGATTTGGCTATTATCCCTCTTACGAATCTTACACATTTATATTACAGTCCTTCAATGTCAGAAAACTATCTCGCAGGCGAAATTGTCAGGGCCTGCTTTTCCTCTATAAAATAGTAAACAATAAAATTGACGACGCTAAAATTCGAGAGAGAATTGCGTTATATGTCCCAGCTGTGAAACCTAGAAGATTTCGAAACATTTTCTTTATTCCGAGAGTTCACACAGATAATCATACAAACTCGCCGATTAACAGAATTTTATCCCACTATAATAAAGTTCATCATCTTGACTTAGATGTTTTCAGTATGTCAGAAAACCAGTTTACAGCGTCCTGTGATAAAATGCAACATGTCTTGTAATATATTGTACTGTATTCAGCCCATTTCCTTCTCATACCTAACCCTTTTCTTCTTCTTCTTCTCCTTCTTCTTCTTCTTCTTCTTCTTCTGCTGCTTCTTCTTCTTCTTCTTCTTCTTCTTCTTATTATTATTATTATTATTATTATTATTATTATTATTATTATTTATAACGTGTATCTCTATATCTTCTCTTTATGTAGCCTATCTTTTGTATTTCTATTTATATATTGTTGTATATTATCTAATTGTAGTAGTGAGCAATGTAATTGGGGCTTCCTATAATGTTTACAACATAATAGTACATTATGCAACGAGCCTATAATGGCTATAATTAAGACACGAGTATGTTTATAAAACGAGCTTTAGCGAGTTTTATAAAATTTGCATACGAGTGTCTTAATTACCATTATAGGCGAGTTGCATACGACTGTTTATGTTCGACGATAATTATAACTTTATTACATGTTTTAACATAAATATTCATAAATATCTGTTCAGTAACTAGAATTTTGTGATCGGGTGGTGCGCTAGGTAGCATATCTCCATGTTCCAAGCTCTCTGGCCGACCGACGCATGCGCTCTGTGTGCTTGCAATGCCATATGCAGGCCATATGTTTACATCTGCCGCCCCTCAGTAATATTGTCACCGGAGTCGTTTCAAGAAAATGCGCTGTGTAGAAATAAGTGTTGGTGATTCTAAGGTACAGTGCTATTTCTTGTCTCATATTCGCCAGTTTATTTACGCGAACATATGGACGGTGCGTATTCCATGTCGGTAATTTATTATAGTTCGATGTTGTGTTTATGTCCGACATGTTGTATTTTGAGCGCATGCGCGAAGGTATCGTTACCTAATTGGTCAATGAACGAGCTCTGATTGGCTGGAGAAACTGTATCATAATGGAAAACAGTGTTATAATGACCAACATTATGATACAGTTTTCTGACACATAATAGTGAGGGTCGAACATAAATAAATAAATAGTTATATCTTGTTCTAGTCCCTCTCCCTTCCGGATGTTAGCAACCATCTTGGCTTGGCTTTCTCTGTTCTGAGCCGTTTGGAATAACTCTTACGATGTCTTGAGAGTCCAGTCTCTGAGGTTTATTAGCCAGGAGATTCGCCTGCTGCCAACACTTCTCTTTCCGGGTATTTTTCTTTGCAGAATTTCTTACAGTAGATGGTATGCTTCTGGTGCGCATAATATGACCCAGATATTGCATCTTTCTAGTTTTTACAGTGACCAGTACTTCCTTATCCTTTCCCATTCTTCGAAGGATCTTGGCATTTGTGATACGAACTGTCCATGATACTCTTAGCATCTGTCAATAGAGCCACATCTCAAAAGCCTCTAATGTTTTATTGAGTTGTTGTTTGAGTCTTCAGTCTTTTGACTGGTTTGATGCAGCTCTCCATGCCTCCCTGTCCTGAGCTAATCGTTTCATCTCTACATAGGTACCACACCCCACATCCGAGGCAATCTGTTTAACATATTCTAACCTTGGTCTACCCCTACAGTTCTTGTCCTCGACCCTTCCTTCCATAACTAAGCTTGCTATTCCTGGGTGTCTTAGTATGTGTCCTACCAACCTATCTCTTCTCTTCATTAGCAGTCGCCAGAAACATCTCTCCTCTCCCACTCGGCTTAATACCTCTTTGTTTGTAACCCTATCTACCCATCTGATCTTCATCATTCTCCTGTAACACCACATTTCAAATGCTTCAATTCTCCTCTTTTCTGCTACACCAATAGTCCAAGTTTCACTTCCATAGAGCGCCACGCTCCAGACAAAGGCTTTCAAAAATGACTTCCTAATACCTAAATCTATATTCGATGTCAGCAGATTCCTTTTTTGTAGAAATGCTTTCTTTGCCTGAGCCAACCTACTTTTTATATCCTCTTTGCTTCGTCCATCACTGGTTATTCTGCTTCCTAAGTAACAGAAGTCTCCTACTTCCTTCAGCTTTTCACCTGCCAATTTGATCTCCATAGAGGTTTCTGATTTATTTCGGCTGCATTCCAGTATTTTTGTTTTACATTTATTAATTTTCATCATGAATTCTTTCCGTAAGACGGAGTCCATACCATTCAAAAACTCATTCAAATCCTCAGGCTTGTCGGCCAAGATGACGATGTCATCAGCAAATCTCAGAGTTGAAATTATTTCTCCTTGAATCTTCACTCCCACTTTACATTTTTCTCTAATTTCCTTCATTGCTTGTTCAATGTAAAGATTGAACAGTATGGGTGATAAGTTGCAGCCTTGCCTTACACCTTTCTGAATACCAGCTTCTCTCTCATGTCCTTCAACTCGCATGACTGCTGTCTGGTTTCTGTATAGATTGTATATCAACTTCCTATCCCTGTACTTTATTCCAATCGATTTCAAAATGTCAAACAATTTAGTCCAATCAACGTTATCAAAAGCCTTTTCTAAGTCTACAAAAGCCATGAACGTTCTCTTATCTTTCCTTATTCTACCTTCCAAAATCAGCCTAAGACTTAGTACAGCTTCCCTTGTTCCTACATTTCTCCTGAAACCAAACTGGTCTTCACCCAACTCCGTTTCTATCTGGCTTTCAATCCTCTTGTAAATTATTCTAGACAGGATCTTTGAAGCATGAGTAATCAAGCTGATTGTACGGTAATCTTCACATCTGTCAGCTCCCACTTTCTTTGGTATAGGGATGATTACATTCTTCTTGAAATCAGGGGGTACCTCACCTGTCTCATAAATCCTACACACCAAGTGAAATAACCTGATCAGACCTTCATCTCCTATGCAGCGTAGCAACTCAATCGGTATATCATCTATGCCTGGTGCTTTGTTCCTGCTTAAGTCTTCCAAAGCTCTATCAAATTCTGATCTCAATATTAAATCTCCTTTCGCATCCTCATCAATTTCCTCCTCCCTTTCCATTACATGATTCTCAATCTCCTTTCCCTTATACAAACTCTCTATGTAAGCATTCCATCTCTCAACCTTTTCTTCCATATCTGTTAGAGGCTTTCCATTTGTGTCCTTAATATTACAGCACTTAGTCTTTTTTTTCCCAAAAGTATTCTTAATCCTTCGATAAGCTGTGTCTACTTTTCCTAATTTCAGACAATTTTCTATACCTGCACATTTCTCTTTCAACCATTCTTCTTTCGCTTCCTTGCACTTCTTGTTAACCTCATTTCTCAGACGTCTGTATTCTGCTTTCCCCTTTTCATCTCTTACATTCTTGTGTTTCCGCCTTTCATCCATCAATTCTAGTATATCCTGAGTGATCCACGGTTTTCTACCTATTCTTTCTTTCCTACCAATGTTTTCTTCTGCGGATTTTGTTATTTCATTCTTCAAAAGTGCCCATTCGTCTGCAATTGAAGTTTGTTTAGGGTTTTTCATTAGTCCTTCCTTTATACTCTTCTTGAATCTTTCGTTTACATCCTTCTCTTTCAGTCTGTCTATTGCCCACCTTTTTGGCTTTTGACTTTTCTTCAGTTTCTTCAACTTTAATCTGCATTTCATTACAACCAGATTGTGGTCAGAGTTTATGTCAGCACCAGGATATGTTTTACAATCCAAAATCTGGTTTCGAAACCTCTGCTTGACCATAATGAAGTCGATTTGGTAACGCCCTGTATCTCCTGGTCTCATCCATGTGTATATTCTTCTATTGTGGTTATTGAATAAGGTGTTAGCTATGACCAACTCATGCTCGGTGCAGAATTCTACCAGCCTGCTTCCTCGATCATTCCTTTCACCTAATCCGAAATCTCCTACTATCTTCCCTTCTCTCCCTTTTCCTACCACAGCATTCCAATCTCCCATTACAATAACATTTTCATCACCCTTGATATACCTCAGAATTTCGTCTATTTCTTCGTAGACCTTTTCAACATCCTCATCATCAGCTTGACTGGTAGGCATATAGACTTGTACCACTGTGGTACAGGTAGGTTTAGTATAGATTTTTGCTACAATAATCCGTTCACTATATTGCTCGTAATATTCCACCCGCTGTCCAAGTTTCCTACTCAATATGAGGCCAACCCCTGCTTGGCCATTGTTTGATTTAGTGCTAATGACCCTATAGTCTCCTGACCAAAAGTCCTGTTCTTCCTGCCAGCGCATTTCACTAATCCCAACCAAATCCAACCTCAACCTATCCATTTCTCTTTCTAAGTTTTCTAACCTTCCACTTCCTAGCAGACTTCTAACATTCCACGCTCCGATCCGTAGAATGTCAGATTTTTTCTTTGTCACTTCTGTGATGTTAACCCCCTCTCGAGTAGTCCCCACCCGGAGATCCGAACGGGGGACTAGTTTACCTCCGGATTGAAATTTTACAAGGGAGGAGGCCATCATCACATGTAATTATGCATAGAGAAGTGCATATCCTCGGGAATAGCATACGGCTGTAGTTTCCCGTTGCTTTCAGCCGTGCAGCAGGACGCAGTGTAGCCATTATTTGGCTTATATTATCAATATCTTAACCGTCTATAAGACTAGTAAAGAATTGATTTATTCTGAAAGGCTGCTACTCCCTTTCAGAATAAGTAAAGAGCAATTCTACTAACAAAAATACAAACCTTCTACCGTACTAACAATTAAATACCAAAATTCTACTAACGAAAAAATACTTAAGTTCCACCAATAACAAATACTACCACTAAAACAGTATGTCACCAGGCACACTCACATGCACCCTCACACATCACAGTCTACTGAAACAATGAACTATAACTAATAAACAATGCAACTGCTACCAGACACACTCACACACCACAGTCTAATAGAACAATGACATATCTAATAGACAAACTAACTACCTACTTACAACTAAAACTAACTACATACTTACTGTACTGTTATTTGAATTGACAATATTTACAAAATGCAATTTAGTTAGAAAATACTTACAAAATATAATTTAGATTCAAAATAGTCACAACCGTCAATTAAGAATAAAAATACTTACAAAATACCCACCCTACACAATATTGGCATTTATCGAAGGATTGATTAATTATCTTAATGTCTTTCAGCAATTAAAATTCAAAATACTCACTAAAAGGCCCGGCCACCTGCATTGAAAAACTTACTAAAAAGCAATTTAGATTGTCAATCTTTAGTTTTGTTATTTTTTAAACTATGCCATCCAACATAATAATACAGTAGAACTCCAATTATCCAAATTAATTGGGACCGGAATCCATTAAGATAATAAAAAATTTGGATAATTGGATTTTTCCCAAAAAATGGTACGGTATACATACATATGTATTTTAAAGAAAAAGAGCTTATTTTCGTTACTGTGTGCATTTTTAGCCTACTTTTCACATTTTGCAAAAATGAGGAAAAAGTAGACTTATGAGATCGGGCAAATGTGTGTCTGTCTGTCTGTCTGGCTGTGTGTGTGTGTGTGTGTCCCCTCCCCCCCTTATCAACTCCTAAACGGCTGGGGCAATCGAAACAAAATTTGGTAGGAGTAAAGATCTATAACTGAATATCTCACGGCCGTATTTGAAAATTATGTCAGTGCTACCAACTGCTAAAAAATCGCAATTGAAATTTGAGCTCCATGTTTGATATCTTGGAAGGTATGAATGGGAGCTATTTCAAAATTGGCACACGTATAGATAATAATATTGCAGTTTAATTTCCAGGAGGCCATACATGGCAGTGTTGCCAAAATGATTATAAGCCTGCTGATAGGTCCAATTTTATTGAGTGACGTTGTTAAAGTCCATGTTATATCTTAATCACGTGTTTTTATCATTTTAAATTATCTTGTCGACTTCGTCGTTACGCTGGGGTCTGGCGTTACGTTACGGTGACGGGACGAAATGTACCCAGATGCACTGAAGTGTGTGACGTCATAGTACCGCTTGGTGCATGTGTACCCCGACAATCTCTACTTCGTTAGTATAAGACAAAAATCCCCGATTTTTGGATGTCACGGGTAATCTCGAGAACCACTGGATGGATTTTGATGCGGGTTTCACCATTCTGTAAAGGATATCTCGAGGAAAGATTCTGTAGAAAATAATTTATGTATGATCAAAGGAAGCCAAGCAGCAATGATTTCAGTGAAAAAGTCGAAAACAAACTTGGCGTCCGTGCGCTTCTTAAGCTTACGCTGGGAAAACCGTTAAAAATATCAATATACTATGAGCGTAAGAATTGGTCAGCATGAAAAGTTCTACAAAAAAGTCCGTGAAAGCATATCTCTATCTTCAATACATCGCCCACTATAAGTGTTTTTAGACTGGATGGAAGGGGCAAGACCCCGCGCGCTCTGTGAGCTTGCGTTATCCTGCGCGCTTGACCTTGCTTTACCCTTGATTTGCACTTGCCGTTCGCGAGTAATTTGAAACAAGATAAGCAAGATAAGTATTATGCAGATAGTTTTCTAACATGTCAAGAGTCTTTGACTTCGAGCGAAGTGAGAAGCCTCCAGCCTTTCTAGCATTTTCCAGCATTTGTAGCATTTAAAATGATACATAGTCTAGTCTTTCAGACTGACTGTCACTTTTTTTTCACATACTGCAGTAATTGGAATTATTTTCTGTTGACCGACTGAAATAAAAAATATCAATTGTTAGACTTCACTTAGGGCCACTGCCGCCTACTACCCTACTAATCTTAGTGCAATTTACAAATACGCACACGATGTCACCATCACTGAAGCAATCAGATCCACTCTTACTTTCTGGCTAACACCTACGTTTTTACGACTTGAAAGAGCGGCTTCGGTGGCGATGTTGGTAGCATGCTGTGCTTATATGCCCAAGGTCGCGGGTTCAAAACCGGTCGAAGTCGTCAGATTTTTTAAAAGCGTTAAAAATCCCTCTGTATGCCTTTCCTCGGAAGGGAAGTAAAGCCGCCAGTCCCATGTCATAGATTTATGTCATGTAAAGAACCTTGCACTAATTACACTTGTGTGAAGCTAAATTATAGGTTAAATTTGGCTAATGCTCTTAGGTTGCAACGTACGTCGCCAGGAGCCGACTGCGGTGGCATCTAGTAACCAAGTTCAGAACTAGTCGTCGTTGACGGTGGCGTATGATAGCAAAAGTAGGAACTACTTGATAAATTGAATGTCTGCAGTCCTCACTTCAATTAAAAACAGATAACGCACATTAATACAGCCATCACAATTAATACCGGTTATCAGACAGATTCTAAACACACCCAAAGTACACGGGGCTACATGACCGCATTGTCGCAGTCCCTAAACTGAGGAACCAACCAACCAACGGCTCGAAAGCTCACTTGTCTGGGAATATGGAAATCTACAACAACAACAAATCTCTCTGTCCATGCTGACAATTGGGTATATTAATTCGCTGTTCACCCCTCAAAACAACAATAACTATAGTGACATTTGTTATTGTTGATTCATTTAGGGGCCTTGTGACATTGTGGTCAAGGGTGCGTGAGTTTGTGTGGAAGATCTATCTGATAACCTGTATTGTTGTGTGTCTGTATTTGTAATTAAAACTGTGATTGGATAAGGAGGCAATCATGGGCTTAATTTAGGTACCATCCGGGCATTTGCCTGTGGTAGAAATGGTAAACCACGGAAAACCACTTCCAGGATGGGTGAGATGGGAATCGAACGTACCTCTTCTCACTTTGTCATACGAGGCTGAGTGTATCCTGTTTCAGCCTTCAGACAAGAATTTCATTTCTGGCAGAGCCGGGAATCCAACCCGAACCTCAGGGGTGACAGCCAAGAATGTTAGTCACTACGCCACCAAGTGGTCAAAATGAATATGATACAGTTTCCACACAGACATAATACAATGGAACGTGGCTAATTCGAACTTCTATAATTCGAAATCTTCTTTAATTCGATTTTTTCCCTCGGTCCCTAGCATTTTATATACAATCAATGCTAAAAAATCGTGGTTAATTCGAATTATATTTTGTATAATTCGAAGTTTTTATTAGACTTGGTGGTTGTTTAGGAGTTTGGTTTTGCCCGTGTTTTAAAGTGTGTGTACAGAGCTAGGATGTCGTCATCAAAGCCTCAAATTTTGACTTTGGCGGAGAAATTAGCGGTGATTAAAGAAGTGGAAAGGGGAATGAAGAAAAAATCCGAAATTTCAAAGGCTTTTGGGATTCCTCCAAACACGTTGTCAACATACCTCTTTTTTTTTTTTTTTTTTTTTTTTTTTTTAGCGTATGGCTTTTATGCCGGGAGTGTCCGAGGACATGTTCGGCTCGCCAGTTTTGTAGCTGCTTCGAGACGGACACCCAATGGGTGAGCTACAAGTACCGTTGGGGAGGAATGTTGGATGGGAGGGTCGAGGAGTTGGAAGGTAGCGGCTGTGGCCTATAGTTAGGGACCAACCCCGGCATTTGCCTGGAAGGAAGATGGGAAACCACAGAAGACCATCTTCAAGGTTGCCGGCGGGGGGATTCGAACCTCCTCGCCTCCCGGATGTGAGCGACTGCCAACAGTCATGCTTCAACGACCTCGGCTAACTCACCCGGTGTCAACATACCTAAAAAATAAATACAAAATTCTTGGTTGTGAAAGTGAGAGTGGCAAAGGCCGAAAGAGGTTGAGGGAACCGGAAAATCCAGACGTGGACCAGTGCGTTTTAAAATGGTTTAAACAAACGAGGGATAAGAAGATTTCTCTTAGTCGTCCACTTTTAAGAGGCAAAGCTGAACAGTTTGCTACCGAATTAGGCAAATCAAATTTTAAAGCTAGCATTGGGTGGCTAGATGGCTTCAAGGAACAAAATTTCGTTCAAATTCGTTTGTGGTGATAGCGGGGCTGTTAACCAGCAAGAAGTTAATCATTGGAAAAATGATTTAGAAGAAATGATCCAGGACAGAAACCCAAAGAACATCTTCAACGTTGACGAGACGGGTATTCTTTTTTTTAACTTTTTTTAAATCGAATTTTTGGATAATTAATTGTTTTTTTTACTGGTCCCTTGAGGTTCGAATTATCCAAGTTCCACTGTACACGGTGTTAATGACCACAACGTCCCAAGCCCGTATGTGAATATTCTGGGATGATAAAGATGGAAATGGAATCCACCTAATCTCAGTTGTGTATATCCAGTCAATACATGCGAGATTTTCGAAGTGAATGCCATGTCCTGTGGTTTGGATTCCCCGTTAAAAGGAGGTCCCGTGGCTCACTATCCCATGTTTAATGCTCACGTAAAACTAAAAGCTTCCTTCCCTCAGTTGTGTAGCCCGTTCTAGCCCCCACACATAAATTATATTTCTTGGTAGACCTGAGAATCTAACCCAGGACCTCAGGGTTGGTGAAAAGAGAAACCAACTTCCTTACACAGGCGTTGACATGCTCTCTGTTTCCCTTCTACAGTTCGAATCTGGCCGATATACCTAGTTTCATGTTTCCCAAACATATCGTGGTGCGATCAGTAAAAACGTTTGGTGGATTTCTTTGTGAACACCAGTAGGCTTACTACGTGTTTACTCCCTCCTGATAATATGCTTGGTGGTTTATTTAACTAATGACTCGGTAGATAAGGATGTTGCTCACCAGATAAGAAGACCACTCGTGTGATTCAAGGCTAATTCCTGTGACGCTTGCGTTTCATTTGAATTGGAAGCACTTATTTATTTATTTATTTATTTATTTATTTACTAGCCATACCTGCATGCGTTGGAATGCCAATCAAAGGCAGATAGATAGAAAGAAAGGAAGATAATCTTATCTATACTCCTATACTAATATAATAAAGCTGAAGAGTTTGTTTGAGTGTTTAAACGCGCTAATCTCTGGAACTAACAGTCGGATTCGAAGAATTCTTTTTCTATATGATAGCCTGATTCAAGAGGAATAGTTTAGGCTATGTAGCATTAGGCTACACCTCTCAGGTAACCTTAAAGATTGATTTTTGTTCAGTAAGTCGGAGAAGAAACGCAGTCTGTACCAAAATCTTCCAAATCGTCTCAATAGTACAGGAAAAATCTTGCATTTCTTGAAAAGTCAACGGAAATATATTTATTTGTTTATAAAGTGCTTTTAAACAAATAAACAAGACGATAGCCCCTGGCAGAACTGTGACGCGTAAAGCCTGCATAGCACTAGTGCCGGGCGGATAGTCTGTACACACGGGGCGCACACCACCCATTATGTGAGAGTTTTCGCACGGGTCCGCTGGTAATAACTTAACGTTATTGGTTTTACGTTCCTTTTAACAACTGTGGCGTAACATTTAGGTAATTTGCCCTTAATGATAATAATAGGCTATGGAAAAGGGAAACAATTACTAAACGAACTTGGTGTAATTTTAAAACTGATATACGTAATTCAGATTTCTATCTTCGATAACTTCCTAGTCTCAACCTTATTTGCTTGCTTAGGCTAATACTCGTTGCATCAAGAGAACGAATGTTGGCGTACTGCTCGGGTCCCAGCTCGGTGAATCTGCGAGGAATGTGGATCGCATGGGACGCTGGAAATTCGCTCCCGAGGTTCTTTTAATCGTGCCAGTAAATCTACTGATTCGGCTCCCTCGCATTTGCGCATTTTCCAAGACTGCGCCAGGATTCGATCTTGTAACGTTGGGCATAGCAGGCGAGAACGTTACCGCTTCGCCACGCAGCCAGACAATTTGTGTATTTACTTCATTAGGTGATCCCATTGGATAACGTCCCTTATTTGTCGATATGAAGCATAAATGTAGGCACTAGAAAGTTATTTTAGAAAGGTTTTGTCTGGAGCATGGTCGGCTCAGTGGTGTTCGGGTAGCGCGCCTGCCCCTCATTCGGAGGCCCTGGGTTCGAATCCCGGCTCCGTCATGGATTTTAGAAACTAATGTGAGGGCTGGAACGAGGTGCACTCAGCCTCATGAGGACAATTGAGTAGCTGTCTGGCAGTAAGGCAGCGCCCCGATCACGAAAACCAAGATTAACGGCCGAGGGGACCCGATGCGCTGATCACGCGTCACCCCAATATCTGCACGTCAAATGGCTGGGCAGCGGTCGCTTGGTAGGCCTAGGCCCTCACGGGCTGTAGTGCCAGGTGTTATTTTTTATATTATTTGTCTGGAGCATGGCGTTGTGTAGAAGTGAAAAGAGGAGGTTAGAAGCATTTGAAATGTGGTGTTACAGGAGAATTATGAATATTAGACGGGTAGACAGCGTGACAAATAAACAGGTATTACGACTGGAAGAGAAGAGATGTTTCTGGCAACTGCTAATGAAGATAGGTTGGTTGGATACATACTAAGGTACCCAGGAATAGCAAACGGATTGCGGTGTAAAATTCTAATCTCGTTGAAATTTAGTACCGTACACAATATTTCTACAAATTTGCACAATGACGTAATGAAAACCGCACGGGTCACTTTCAATTTTGAACGCCAATAATGAACGCCGAAAACCTGTCGGGTGACGACATGAGCGATGAAGTGGGAAGAGGTAAAGCTGACCTTGAATCCTAGCAGCACGCGATGACTCCCGACCACCAGACAGCGACCTATTGTGCTGCGTTTCATTCCCCACCTTAAACGTTCAATCACTCTTCTACCCTCTCGATTAAATATAAAATGCCACATACAGTAATTGTGATATTTGGCGCTTGGCCATAATGTTAATAAATAAGTAATCCTTACAGTAGTGGATGCAATCTGATAAGGGACTGACGGGACGAGGGGAAGTTGGAAGGTTGGGAATGTAGCGCAGCTAGGATTCAAGGTCAGCTTTACCTCTTCCCACCTCCTCGCTCAGGCCGTCGCCCTGCAGGTTTTTGGCGTTCAATATTGGCGTTCAAAATTGAAAGTGGCCCGTGCGGTTTTCACTACGTCATTGTACAACTTTGTAGGAATATTGTGTACCAAATTTCAACCAGATTAGAATTTTACATCGCAATCCGTTCCCTTGTTAGTTATGGAAGCAAGGGTTGAGGACAAGAATTGTAGGGGTAGGCCAAGGTTAGAATATGTTAAACAGATTGCCTCGGATGATGGGTGAATAGCTAAGTAGAAATGAAACGATAAGCCCAGGTCGTGGAGGCATGGATAACCAGTCAAAAGATTAAAAAGAAGATAAATAGTACATTATGGTGTTTGGAGCCATTTTTCAGTGTTACCTTAGTCAGTCGGTCAACACGATTGTGGGTTATTCCCTAATCATGAAAAACAAAATTTTAGCCTATTTTCATTTATGGAAAAAAAAAACAAGTAGTTCCGTGAAGAACTATACAGCCTATTTTCATATATCCTGCTCATGTTAATTGCCTCTATCAACATACAAAATTTCAGTTTAATTGCTGTAACAGATTCGTAGATATTGAGAACCGTTTAAATATTTCAGATGGTCGCTAGGTTGGATTTTTATTTTTGTACTATTACATTAAGCTTATTGTGTACGTGTGGTATTCAAACTTCAATCGCATGATTAGAACACAAGAAGTAAAAACGAGATTTTAAAATTACGCACAGCAGCCATCTTGTGATTATGCAAACAATTGAAATAAATTAGATGCCAGTGGATCAACATTTGTATAAGCATTTAATGTGCAACGTTTCACGGCACTCGGATAGTTAATTCGCGAGAAACGTCCATTTAAATATTTATACTTCACTTCGCCGCCATGTTGGATTTGTGCTCACCAGGTTACTGAAAGTCCTATAGGTGAACATATGTTCATAGTCTCTATGAACATAGAAAAATCAGTTTGGTTGCTGTAAAAGATTCATAGATATTGAGAACCGTCTAAATATTTCGGAAGCTCGCCATTTAGGATTATTATATGTATAGGCCATAGAGTTATGTACCATTCAAAAACAATTATTGCCTAGGTTCATTATTCAAACTTTCACTTCGATCGCATGATTACGACACAAGAAATAAAAACTTAATTTTAAAATTTCGCACAGCCGCCATCTTGAGGTTATGTAAACATTTGAATTAAATTAGATGGCAGTGCATTACAATCTGCAAAATAATTTACTGTACCACATTTCACAGCGCTCAGAGAGTTAAATCACGAGAAAAGCATATTAAAATATTTCAAATTCGTTTGGTCGCCATGTTTGTTTTGTACTTTACAGGTTTATGAAATATACATAGGTAAACTTGTATCAGTACCCTTTATCACCATACAAAATTTCAGGGTGATATCTGTAATAGTTTCGGAGATATGGAATGTCAGTGAAATATTTCGCACAGCCGCCATTTTGAGTTTATGTAAACAATTGAACTAAATTAGACTCCAGTGCATTACAATGTGTATAAACATTTTCTGTACCAAGTTTCATTACGTTTGGATAGTTAAATCGCGAGAAAAGTCTATTTAAAAGTCTCAACTTCGCTTGACCGCCATGTTGGTTGTGTAGTCACCAGGTTTTTGAAAGTCTCATAGGTGAACTTCTAGTAGTGCCCTTTATCACCGTACACAATTTCAGGGCGATATCGGTAATAGTTTCGGAGATATTGAATGCTGGTGAAATATTTCGCACAGCCGCCATGTTGGATTGGTGAGAAGTAACAAAATTTGAAGGGCACGGTCGAGGTCGCCGGGAATAGTGCTATGAACTTACCGAGGTTCATTGAAATCGCTCCGGCCGTTTAGATTTTATTAGGGGGACACACATACACACACCTCACTCACTCACTCACACACACACACACACACACACACACACACACGCACACGGACAAAAGGTGATCTCATAAGCCTATAAGGCTAAAAAAGGCTTATGAGATCACCTTTTGTCCGTGTGCCTGTCTGTGTGTGCGTGTGTGATTCGTGTGTGTGTGTGTCCCCCTAATAAAATCTAAACGGCTGGAGCGATTTCAATGAAACTCGGTAAGTTCATAACTATTCCGGACGACCCAGGCCGTGCCCTTCAAATTTAGTTACGCCTCACCTATCCAACATGGCGGCTGTGCGAAATATTTCACCAGCATTCAATATCTCCGAAAATATTACCAATATCACCCTGGAATCTTGTACGATGATAAAGGGAACTAATAGAAGTTCACCTATGTGACCTTTGAAAACCTGGTAAGAACAAAGCCAGCATGGCGGCCAAGCGAAGTTGAAAGTTTTAAATATACTTTTCACGCGATTTTATGATCCAAACGCAATGAAACTTGGTACAGCAAATGTTTATACACATTTTAATGCACTGGTATCTAATTTAGTTCAATTGTTTACATAACCTCGAGATGGCGGCTGTGCGAATTTTTAAATTAAGTTTTTATTTCTTGTGTCGTTATCATGCGATCGAAGTGAAAGTTTGAATAATGAACCTACGCAATAATTTTTCTTTAATGGTAGGCTACATGACTCTATGGCCTATACATATAAGAATCCAACATGGCGACCATCCGAAATATTTAGATGGTTCTGAATATCTACGAATCTATTACAGCAATCAAACTGAAATTTTTTATGTTCATATGAGATATGGACATAAGTTCACCTATAGGACTTTCAATAACCTGGTGATCACAAATCCAACATGGCGGCGACGCGAAGTATAAATATTCACATGGTCGTTTCTTGCAATTTAACCATCCGAGTGCAGTGAAACTTGGTACTGTGAATCCTTATACAATGTTAATCCACTGGCATCTAATTTATTTCAATTGTTTCCGTAACCACATGATGGAAGCTGTGCAAAATTTTAAAATCTCGTGTTTTACTTCTTGTGTCCTAATCATGCGATTGAAGTTTGAATACTACACGTACGCAATAATCTTTATGTAACAGTATATAACTCTAAGACCTACATATATAAAAAACAACATGGCGACCATCCGCAATATTTAGTCGGTACTCAATATCTTCGAATCTATTACAGCAATCAAACTGAAATTTTGTATGTTGATAGTGGCAATTGACATAAGTAGGATATATGAAAATAGGCTTTAGTTCTTCACGGAACTACTTGTTTGTACATGAGATTAACAATGATATGAGATTATTAATCTCGTGTATTTTTTTTTCCAGGAAAACACCAAACTACGTAACAAAACATTATTATTATTATTATTATTATTATTATTATTATTATTATTATTATTATTATTATTATTATTATTGGAGCCTCCGTGGCTTAGGCGGCAGCACGCCGGCCTCTCACCGCTGGATCCGTGGTTCAAATCCCGGTCACTCCAAGTGAGATCTGTGCTGGACAAAACGGAGGCAGACAGGTTTTTCTCCGGGTACTCCGGTTTTCCCTGTCAAACTTTCATTCCAGCAACACTCTCCACTATCATTTCATTTCATCTGTCATTCATTTAATCATTGCCCCAGAGGAGTGCGTCGGGCCTCGGCAGCCGGCACATTTCATATCCTCGCCGCTAGATGGGGGCTTCATTCATTCCATTCCTGACCCGGTCGGAGACTGGAAGCAGGCTGTGGGTTTTCATTTCATTATTATTATTAATAGTCGTTCTACTCATTGCTGAGCGTCGTGATCTCATTTGTTCACTTCATCAGTAACTACATCCTTGACGAGACGTTTCCATCCTAAGCGATCTTCAGCCCTTCGATAGATATCGTGAAGAGGTAGGCCGGTGATCTTCTTTGATTGGTCTGACCATCTGCTTGTTGTTCTACCTCTTGGTCTGGTACCTTCAATTTTGCCTTGTGGAGTGGTCTTTTCTAAATTGTCTCCTTCTATCCTCAAAGTGTGTCCCAGGAATTGGAGGTAACTTTCACTAACACGAGAAGATAAACGTTTTGTGATGCTCAGTTCTTCTATAATGGTGGCATTAGTTCTTCTTTCTGTCTATGGTATACGTAGCATCCTCCGCCAACACCACATCTCAAAGGCATATATTCGGCTCTTGGCATTAGCCTTCACAGTCCAGGTCTCACAACCGTATAAGAAAACAGAAAACACCAGTGATTTCACCAACTAAGAAGCGCTATTTCACAGATGAATTTGAATTAGCTTTCTTCTCTTCCCAAAATCTCTTCATTCTCTCACTATGATTTTTCTTCCTTTCTTCTCTCCATCATTCTTCTCTCATTCGGGGATTTGCAGCAGAATTATGTTTGTTCACCAACGATCTTAAGCTAGACCTGCCCCATAGAACTTTGTCTGTTACGTTGATTTCTTGACGGTCATTTTCAAATTCTATTATCAGGTTATTCTTGACTTTTGATGAGGAGGCCTGATTAAATATCCTTTTAGTAGGCCTAAGGCTCATTGTTCATTCTTCGAATACTATGTCCATTGTTATTATTATTATTTGCGTACAGTCCCCTTTAAGGAGAGCGCTAAAAACACAAAATCTAGCTTTTGGCGGTGACTCTTTTCCTTTTTATATGTTCCCAAAATCGTTTCATCCGTTCACTGTGCCTTCTTCTCTTCATCTGTCCATTTACGCCAATTCCTTTTGGGTTGTGGTCTAAATTCAAATTTTATCGTTTTTGATTTTTTGTCTAAAAATGCTGCGGTCGTGGATGTCTTCTAAGGTGATAATAAATTGTTGTAAATCTTCCATAGTTTCTTTGTACCAAGAAGTACCCAACTTCGACGTAGAAATTATGTTGACTATTCACTCAGTCAGTCTGGTGTAGTTCATTCTGGCGATGTGTATAAAGAACATTACTCTGCGTTTTCTGATGAGTGTCGTGATATATTCTGTATTTCTGTATAATTCTTCTGTAGGTCATTTTTGCTAGAAATTATTTCAGAAAATGGCGCCGTAAATTTTTCTCAGAATTTTCCTTTCTTGTTTTTCAATATCTTTAATTTAGGTCATTCCCTTGGTGCTTGTGGTTTTTGATGCGTATAAGGCTTCCCGCAAGACTACCGTTTTATAATGGCGTGATTTCGCAGCCGTGGAGATGCATTTTTTAGCCTACTTTTCACATTTTGCAAAAATGAGGAAAAAGTAGTCTTATGAGATCGATCCGGGAAAATGTGTGTCTGTCTGTCTGTCTGTCTGTCCTTCTGTCTGTCTGTCTGGCTGTGTGTGTGTCCCTCCCTATCAACTCCTAAATGGCTGCAGCAATCAAAACCAAATTTAGTATGAGTAAAGATGTGCACCGGAATAGCTCACGTCCATATTTGAAAATGATGTCAGTGCTACCAACTGCTGAAAAAAACGCACTAGAAATTTGAGCTCCATGTTGGATATCTTGCAAGGTATGCATGGGAGCAATTCCAAAATTGGCACACATGTAGATAATACTATTTCAGTTTAATTTCCAGGAGGCCAACCATGACAGTGTTGCCAAAATAATTTTATGCCTTCTGATAGGTCCAATGTTTAAATGCATATAACTTCTGCACTATCAACTGGATTTCAACCAAATTTTGTATGTGATATCTGTACATAAACAGATATGACTGAGCGTATTCTTAAGAGCCACCAGGGCTGCCAACTGTTAATAATTGCTCTCTATTTTTTAAAATCCAAATACCAATATATCAGAAAGTATGCAAGCCAACAGCTTTAAACTATGCACACGTATATTCTGACATTTTAGATTAATTTGGAGTAACTTATATACGCCAGTTCTACCAACATGATTATAAGCCTGCTGATAGTACCAATTTTTAAATACATGTAACTTCTATACTATCAGTTGGATTTCAACCAAATTTCGTATGTGCAATGTGTACCATAACAGATATGACTATAAGTATTGTTAAGAGAAATCAGGGCTGCCAACTGTTGATAAATGCTGTCTATATTCTTTTTACCCCAATATCAATATATCAGAAAGTATGCAAGCCAACAGCTCTATACTTTGCACACGTATAGCACCTGACATTCTAGATTAATTTGGAGTAATAAATACCAGGCGGTGCTGCCAACATGATTCTATGCCTGCTGATATGTCCAATTTTAAAATACATGTAACTTCTATACTAACAAATGGATTTCATCCAAAATTGGCACAACAAGATATCATAATAATTCAGATCATTTCTGACCAGCACACGCATGGTATTGTTGGCATCATGCTTTTACGCGTGCTGATAGATCCAGTGTCTAACTGCATGTAACGTCCATTGGACTTCAACCAAATTTTGTATTCTGTACCTTAAGAGGTGGAACTAAGAATATATTCAGTCACCAGGGCTGCCAACTGTAGTGCTCTATTAGGCTACATTATACCAGGTATATTTTGAACTAATTAGATATTTCGATATTACCAACTTAATTTCGTCATTATTCTAGATAGGTTCATATACTGTAGAATAATCATTGGCATGAAAAGTAGGCTGTATAGTTCTTCACGGAACTTCTTGTTTTTATTGTAGTGGAACCAGCTAAGTTTGTAAGCTTTCTGTAATTTTCAGTCTCTTTCTTCGTTAGACTTTGTGTCCAGACCAGATTTCCACATGATTTCTCCTAAATATTTGAGGTCATTGACTTGTACAATTTCTCCGTATTTATTATTACTAGCATTACCCGTCGTGGCTTCGCCCGCGAATATTCTAGTTGTAAAGAGTACACTTAGCTAAATCTCAATCATGAATGCTATGACTGATTTATCCTTGGTATGAATAATCAGACTTTATCAATTCAGCTACTGGTGCAGTGGTTAGGGGTTTGTTATTCCTTCATAGGTATATCAGAGCGAAGTTAGTTTTCTGTGAATATCACAGACACTGTTAATTTAAGGGCCTTTAAATGTGGTTTTCGGAGACCCTTTATAGTCGGGTGAAAAAGACCTTTCGTACCCCACTCACACGTGAAAAGAATCTAGAGTGCCCCTTGACCCCCTTAAGAACAGAATCTCACAGGTCCATCTATTTCTGTAGACGCAATGCAATTCCAATTATTACATTACTGTGAACGTTTCCAGATGGTATTAAGGTTATCACTGAACCAAATTAAGCTGTAAAATCCATCAATACATACAGTATAATGCGCTTAAGGGGGGTCAAGGGGCACTCTAGATTTTTTTCACGTGTGAGTGGGGTACGAAAGGTCTTTTTCACCCGACTATAAAGGGTCTCCGAAAACCACATTTAAAGGCCCTTAAGTTAACAGTGTCTGTGATATTCCCAGAAAATTAACTTCGCTCTGATATACCTATGAAAGAATGACAAACCCCTAACCAATGCACCAGTAGCTGAATTGATAAAGTCTGATTATTCATAGCAAGGATAAATCAGTCATAGCATTCATGATTGAGATTTTGCTAAGTGTACTCTTTACAACTAGAATATTCGCGGGCAAAGCCGCGACGGATAATGCTAGTCATTATTATTATTATTGTTAGTAGTAGTAGTAGTAGTAGTAGTAGTAGTAGTAGTAGTAGTAGTATTGGATCCTCACCTCGAGAAGCGTGAGCATTTTCGATCTCCAAAACTCACGAATCTTAAAACTCACGAGTCTCAAAATTCACGAATTACAAGATGAGGGTTAGTAAAAGTAGGTTCTAGCCGGTTTCTGTACCTGGGCAATTTCTTCTTTGAAAACACAAAATAACGACCTCCATGATTCTAATGAAGTTTTTGTTTAGGGCTGCTTGATGTCACCAAGCAGAATGGCTGAGTTATACTTGGAGAATTTGGTCTGTGGTAGGTTGATAATTCCTGGTAAAAAAATACAAACGAAATCCTAGGCAGTGTGATTCATCGTGCAGCTCATACTTCCTGCGGTTGTGGCAGGCCCGTGCTCTCCGGAGTCGTGAGTTTTGAGACTGAAAAAATCCACAGCCTGCTTCCAGTCTCCGACCGGGTCAGGAATGGAATGAATGAAGCCCCTATCTAGCGGCGAGGATATGAACTGTGCCGGCTGCCGAGACCTGACGCACTCCTCTGGGGCAATGATTAAATGAATGACAGATGAAATGAAATGGTAGTGGAGAGTGTTGCTGGAATGCAGTGTTGACAGGGAAAACCAGAGTACCCGGAGAAAAATCTGTCTGCCTCCGTTTTGTCCAACACAGATCTCACATGGAGTGACCGGGATTTGAACCACGGACCCAGCGGTGAGAGGCCGGCGTGCTGCCGCCTAAGCCACGGAGGCTTCGAGTTTTGAGACTATTTGTTACTATTTTTAGCTCGTGAGTTTTGAGACTTGTGAGTTTTGAGACGCCCCCCAGGGGCTCACATCTAGTGGGACGTGGGTTGGCGACCACGGGACCCCAGCTGAGTCCGTTATTGCTTCCACTTACTTGTGCCGGGCTCCTCTCCGTCTTCTTTCCTGTCGACCTCCCTTGGTCAACTGTTGTTCTCTTCCGAGCCCGACGGTATTAGGTTATCCGAGGCCTTGGGATTCTTTCACTTTCCCGCCTTAATTGGCCCTTGTCTCATCTTTCCTGATACCCTCCTTCTGTGAGGGGTCAGCCTTCTTTTTCTTTTCCTTTTACCTCCTGCCTTGTGCTCTAGGCCCTTAAGGAGGCAGGGTGTATGTAAACCCACCACTTCTGGTGCACCGTAGATAATGCTACACCCTCAGGGGCTCACGGCTGGTGAGTTCGGGAGTTGCTGACCCCGAGGGATTCCTGAGCTTAGTCCGTTTTCCCCTTTTGTCCCTTACCTTTGGGGCGGACCCTCTCCTCTCTCCCCTCTCCTCTCCTCTCCTCTCCTCTCCTCTTTTCCTTATATTTCCTTTTCTCTTTAGGATTCCCGCACTGTTTTTGTTACTTGGTTCACCGTGTATCTAAATTCCCTTTTAGCGATTTTTAAGACATTTTTAATCTACGTTGCATTTTGTAAGTTTCTTCGATCTAAATTACATCTCGCGATTGTTTTCAACCTCAATTGCATTTTGTAAAGATTGACAATCTAAATTTTTTAGTAAGTCTTTCAATGTAGGAGCAGAACATTTTAGTGAGATTATTGAATTTCAAGTGCATTTTGTATTTTCAACCTAAACCGCATTTCGCAAGAATTTTGAATCTAAATTGCATTTTGTTTGGCGGGCATTTTGCAAATATTTTGATTCTCAATTGCATTTTGTGGATATTTTGAATCTAAATTACATTTTGTCACGTATTTTCAATCTAAATTGCATTTTGTAAGTATTGTCAATCCACATGAGTCGTTTGAATCTACCATACATTTTGTAAGCATTTTCAATTTCAATTGCATTTTGTCGGTATTTTGAATTCCAATTGCACTTTGTGAATAAATTGGATTGGAACTGGGATAGGGCCTATTTCAATCTGAATTACATTGTGTATTTTCAATTTCAATTGCATTTTGTAAGTATTTTGAACCTCAATTGCATTTTGTACGTATTTTCGATCTCATTTGCATTTTGTAAGTATTTTGAATTTCAGTTGCATTTTGTAAGTATTTCGACGCTACATTGCATTTTGTACGTATTTTGAATCTAGCCTACGTTTTGTGGGTCCTTTTCAATCTATTCTTTTTTGTGAATCTTTTCGTTCTAAATTCCCTTTTGTAAGACCACATTGAGAGTTGTTTCCATCTGAGTTCCTTTTTGTACGTATTTTCCATCTCACATAATTTTCGTTCTGGTTTCCATTTCATTCCCATTTTCGCTATCACCCAGATCATTAGGTGCCGATAACCTAGATGTTAGGCCCTTTAAAACAACAATTACCACCACCACCACCACCAGTTTTGAGACGTAACCCTCCCATAACTCTTGAAAGTGTAGTTTAAGGTATAAAATTTCAAAACACTTTGTGTATCTATTGATGAGAGTAAATACCAACTCAGGGGTTTTGAGTGCGTGGTCGAAGTAACTCTCTTCCGCCAGTGTCAGTGGAATAGCGCGCGGTCATCGTGGCACACTGACACATAAACAGTACAACACGCACCGTCACCCACAACAGGTAAACAGTCAACAAAATAATTGCAAGTTCCTGTCCGAGTATTTCCACATGGTCGGTGGAATGCCTACGCAGCACCTTGCACTTGGACTTGGTGACCGCATGGTTTGATTGCTCAATGAGTCTCTATAGTCTTATTGTGAGGTGCCCATGTAGCAGCTCCTCTCTTTCACCACCTACCTTGGCCAGCTGTTGTTCGGCGGTTTCAGTGGCGTAGTTGTTAGCATGCTGAGCTTCTATGCCCAAGATCGCGGGCTCAAACCCGGCCGAAGTCGCCGGATTTTTAAGAGCGTTTAAAATCCCTCACTATGCCTTCCTTCGGAGGGGAAGTAAAGTAATAGATTTATGGCATGTATAAGAACCTTCCACTAACTACAATTGTGTGAAGAAAAATTTGTAGGTTAGATTTGATAAACGCTTTTTAAATTCCAACATTCGTTGTCAGGTGCTGGTTTCGGTGGCATCTAGTAGTCAAGTTCACAGCTAGGTGCCGTTGACGCTAGCATTTGGTAGCAAAGGTAGGAACTACCTGATATTGGTCGTTTGCAGTCCTTACCTGAATTACAGATAACACCCACTAATAAAGCCATCACAATTAACACCGGTTATCTGACAGATTCTACACACACCCAAAGTACACGGGGCTACATGACCGCGTTGTCGCAGCCCCTAAACTGAGGAACCAACCACCCAACTGTTGATCTCTCCCGACCCCGATGGTGGTACATTATTCGAGACCTAGGGTGCCGTAACTGGACCATTCTACAAAGTACGTGTTACAGGGTGTTATGCAACCGAATTTTGTGAAGAGTTGGGGAAAAGGCAATTCTACCCAAATCAGCAATTTAATCTTAAGCGCATGAACATCCAGGAGCTGTTATAAAAATTGAAACAAGTAGTTCCGTGAAGAACTATACAGCTTATTTTCATATATCCTACTCATGTTAATTGCCTCTATCAACATACAATTCAATTTTATTTTGTGATAGATTCGTAGATATTGAGAACCGTCTAAATATTTCAGATGGTCGCCATTTTGGATTGTTATATGTGTAGGCCATAGAGTTATGTACCATTAAAGGAAAATTATTGCATAGCTTCATTATTCAAAGTTTCATTTCGATCGCATGATTACCGTAGAATAAATAAAAGCTTAATTTTAAAATTTCGCACAGCCGCCATCTTGAGGTTATGTAAACAATTGAACTAAATCAGATGCCAGTGCATTAAAATATGTATAATCATTTACTGTACCACATTTCACTGCGCTCAGATGGTTAAATCACGAGAAAAGTCTATTAAAATGTTTCAAATTCGCTTGGCCGCCATGTTCGTTTTGTACTTTACAGATTTTTGAATGTTACATAGATAAACTTATAGCAGTGCCCTTTATCACCGTACACAATTTCAGGGTGATATCTATAATAGTTTCGGAGATATAGAATGCCAGTGAAATATTTCGCACAGCCGTCATTTTGAGGTGATGTAAACAATTGAACTAAGTTAGACGTCAGTGCATTACAATGTGTATAAGCACTTGCTGTACCAAGTTTCACTACGGTTGGATGGTTAAATCGCGAGAAAAGTCTATTTAAAAGTCTCAACTTCGCTTGGCCGCCATGTTGGTTTTGTAGTTACCAAATTTTTGAACGTCTCATAGGTACACTTCTAGTAGTGACCTTTATCACCGTAGAAAATTTCATGGTGATATCGGTAATGATTTCGGAGATACTGAATGCCGGTGAAATATTTCGCACTGCCGCCATGTTGGATCGGTGCGACACAATAACATTTGAAGGGTACGGTCGGGGTCGGCCAGAATGGTGCTATGATCTTACCGAGTTTCATTGAAATCGCTCCAGCCGTTTAGAAGTTATTAGAGGGGCACACACACACGAATCACACACACAGACACACGGACAAAAGTTTTTTTTTTCATAAAATGAAAATAGGCTAAAAAGACAAATTAATCCAAAATACGGCGATTTCCTTCATTCATTTTGTTTCTGAATGGATGGGCTTCCTCTTCTGGAGAAAATGTGCTCTCTGGGATGAAATTTACGGTGAAATGCTCACCGGTCACAAATACATAACAAAAGTCAACAAATGATTAATGAGTGACTGTTGTGTTTCGGTCTTCAATATTTAAACTGGTAAGTTGTAAATCTAGTGCCTCCGTGTCTTAGGCGGCAGCACGCCGGACTCGCACCGCTGGGTCCGTGGTTTAAATCCTGGTCACTCCATGTGAGATTTGTGCTGGACAAAGCGGAGGCAGACAGGTTTTTCTCCGGGTACTCTGGATTTCCCTGTCACAATTTCATTCAAGCAACACTCTCCACTATCATTTCATTTCATCTGTCATTCATTTAATCATTGACCCAGGGCAGTGCGACAGGCTTCGGCAGCCGGCACAGTTCATATCTTCGCCGCTAGATGGGGGCTTCATTAATTCCATTCCCTGACCCGGTCGGTCGACTGGAAGCAGGTTGTGGATTTTCATTTTCAAGTTGTAAATATTAGCAATTTAATTATAACTAGCGGAACTCTCGCGTGTGTATAGACCACCCGCTCGGCTTTATTGGTATGCGGGCTAGACGCGACACAGTTCTGGTAGGGGCTGTCGTCTTATTAATTCGTTACGCACTGTATGAACAATTTTTTCCCGTTGACTTTTCAAGAAATGCAAGATTTTTCCTGTACTATTGAGGCGATTTGGAAGGTTTTACTACAAACCGCACCTTCTAACTCCCTCTGGTTTAGGAGCTTGAGTTTTGTGAAACATACACCTTAGCACTCGGCAGTTTTTCTAGGTTTATGCCGTGTCTTGTGTGGGCTTTCGCCTAGGAACACCAAGCTGGCTCATCAGCAGGCTCTTGGTGTCCGTGCCTGAACCCGCACAGGAGTAGCAAACTGCGCGCTAGCTCACTTTTTATGAAGCGCTCCTCTGCCACTTTACTGCGATAGCTAATAACCCAAGCAACCTTAACCTCCCTATGGAGGCTGCTGAGTTTTAATTCACTGGCCGTGAAAGCTAATATACCAGACATTCCGTGCAGTATCCACAATCCAGTACTGCTAAACGTAACAGGAGTACATATCGCCACTGAGAGGGGAACGATGACAGAGGCTACTGGAGCAGAGTCATATCCTACCCGCGAGACTGTACCTCTCTTCATTACAAGCTAACAGCGCACAGTGGCTCAAAATCGAAATCTAAGAGGACAAAATTATTTATTTTCATAATAAAAAAATCAAAATGTATTACTTCTACAGCATTCTCATACAATTGCCGCTCACTATTCTGAGATATACACGCATCTTATTGTAAATCTGTCACCACTGTTCGAGCAGTCTGAATTGGAGGGTGAATGTAAGTGGCTGTGGTTTGGTTGTCCTTGTGGTTAGTGTGATGCTTTAAGATGGAATATGCAGCTGAAGGTATGATCTTTGCAACGTGTTTCAGTTATTAATGGGCGTAATTGTTACGTAATTTTAGCTATATTTGCATTATATAATATTTAATTATTATTTTTAAAATTATATTTTCACTTAGATTTTCTAGTAAGTCGCGTCACTCTGCGTCACTTTCTACTTAATGTTAAAATGTAGATAAAGTCCTGTAGTTTACGCCTGTTATAAGATTTTTTGCATCTTTTTGCAACTTACTTAGTTATTTTGCGTTTTAGAAGATGCCGCGTAACCAGTTCTCACACGATTACAACTGTTTGAAGCACGGGGTTCGACGATTATGCCAAAAGTGGAACTTTGTGACTTTGTTAAAAGTAAATTAGGGGTAGAAAATTGTTCTTAAGAGATAACTGAATGCTCTATCCAACTCTTAGTCATACACAATTTCTTGCATTTGTAGACGTAGCTTAAAAAAGGTCTTAACTGATGTTTATTATGAAGTAAACAAATTGTATACGTTGCTTTCACTCTAAATTCATGATTAAAACGTAAAAATAATTTTGTCCCCCTAGATTTCGATTTTGGCCCACTGTGCAGCGTGCCACAAGTTAGCAAAGTATAGTTTCCAGCTTGGCCGGCGGAACTCGTATCTTGAACATGTAATATATAGACAAACTTCACACATGTCGCAAGTGCCGTAACCAACAAACTCTGCTAATATTTTATGATTTCAAAGTGAGTCATAAATGAACACGCTGTCTTTTACGAGAGGAAATACATGCAATGCTGGGTTTCGCCATGAATGTTTTGTTTACTTGTAAAATGCTGAGTAGGGAGGTGTGGAATGTGGGGTTTGCGCAAAGCCCAGGTTGCCAACATTTTAATGTATATCCAGCAGGGTAATCGAACACGCAATGGAGAACCTCAAGCCTGATTCCCGGCAAATGCTGGAATGTTACTTAGTTCAATGTCAATAACAGATGATCTGCCTTCAGTGTTGCGACAAGTGGCCATACGTATCGACTAAGAGATTTTATATAGGCCTACTTTATACATTTTTGAAGCTATTACTTCAGTTTGCCTTCCTTATCTAATAATATCGCTTTTCAGTCGGTCAAAACAGTATGTATGTCTACCACTTATTAATCCCGTTTTCAACGGGTCGGGCATGAGATGAAAGTCTACATGACGGGTGGTTTCTACGGCCGGATGCCCTTCCTGATGGCATTCTCACGAGAGGAGTTGATGAGAGATGGTTGGTTCCTCAGTTTTGGGGCTGCAACAACGCGGTCATGTAGCCCCGTGTACTTTGGGTGTGTGTAGAATCTGTCTGATATCCGGTGTTAATTGTGATGACTGTATTAGTGTGTGTATCTGTTTTCAATTTAAGTAAGGACTGCAGACATTGCATTTTTATCAACTAGTTCCTACTTTTGCCGCCAAACGCCACCGTCAGCGACTACTAGTTCAGAATCTGGTTACCAGACGCCACCGCAGTCGGCTCCTGGCAACGAACTTCGAAACCTAAGAGCGTTTGTCAAATGTTTAACGTAACCTAATTTAGCTTCACACAGGTGTAATTAGTGGAAGGTTCTTTAACATGCCATAAATCTATGACATTGGACCGCCGGCTTTACTTCCCCTCCGAATGAGTCATACTGAGGAATTTTTAACGCTCTTAATAAATCTGACGACTTCGGCCGGGATTGAACCCGCGACCTTGGGCATAGGAGCTCAGCATGCTACCAACTACGCCACGGAAGCCGCCGAAGAGAGATGAAATGAATGACGATGAATGAAAGCTCAATTTCAAGTAGTTCCAACTTTGGCTACCAACAAAGGAAAAAAAAAATGTTCCTCTCCTAAATTGTGAATATTGAACAAAGATTCAAAATCTTTTCCTGAAAACTCCTTGTTTTCTTTTTTCGAAAGCCTTCCCAATGTGATTGATGTTTGTCCTTCACTGTCACTGACTCATATTTGGTTATTGTTTAACATAAACAAGGAAGGACACTTTGTATATTTAGCCAAAAAGTAACTTTTATAAATTTCTACACATCATTCGGAAAATATGCGTAACTTAACCTCTCATTTAGCGGCTTCGGTGGCGTAGTTGGTAGCATGCTGAGCATCTATGCCCAAGATCGCGGGTTCAAAAGCGGCCAAAGTCGTCGGATTTTTTAAGAGCGTTAAAAATCCCTCAGTATGCCTTCCTTCGGAGGGGAAGTAAAGCCGGCGCGGCGGTCCCATGTCATAGACTTACGGTATAAAAAGGAACCTTCCAGTAACTACAATTGTGTGAAGCCAAAATTTGTAGTTTAGAATTGATAACGCTCTATTAGTTCCAATGTTCGCCGCCAGGTGCTGACTGCGATGCCATCTAGTAGCCAAGTCTGCAAGCTAGGTGACGTGGACGGTAGCATTTGGTAGCAAAAGTAGGAGCTACTTGAAATTACTGTCTGCAGTCCTAACACACAGCAATCACAATTAACACCGGTTATCAGACAGATTCTACACACACCCAAAGTACAGGGGACTACATGACCGCGTTGTCGCAGCCCCTAAACTGAGAACCAAACAAACTAACCTCTCATTTAAACTTATATTTTCTATCTCATGTGTAGTAATCAATTAATCGATTCTTCGGTTAGCCAATTAATCTATTATTACGTTGGGGGCGCTGTGGCACAGCGGTGGAGCCGTTGGCCTCTATCCACGGTGGACCGGGTTCGATTCCCGGTCAATGCATCTGAGATTTTCAAAGTGAAATGCCATGTCCCGTGGTTCGGATTCCACGTAAAAAGGAGGTCCTGTGACTCATGATCTCGAGATTAACGGTCACGTAAAACTACAATCTTCCGTCTTCTTCTTATTATTATTACGTTACTCGATTAATCGAATGAACGGAAACTCGATTAATCGTTTTCGATTGATTTCAAATTAATCGATTAACAGATCATCGCTTATTACTAGAGCTGAGATTTGTATGTAGTATCAAGTGGTAAAATATGTATATAAATATGTAATCTCAAGCCGCCTTGTCAAACACTAGAATTATATCAATGATAACTTCGTCAGCGTGAAAAATTCTTAGAAACTATCCTAACAAAAATAAAAAATAATGGATATCCTTGCAAAAAGTCATTAAATAAATGAAATGTCAAGGAAATAATTAATAACTTCGTCAGCGTGAAAAATTCTTAGAAACTATCCTAACGAAAATCAAAAAGAAAATGGATGTCCTTGCAAAAAAATCATTAATTTAAATAAATGAAATGTCACAAAAATAATTAATAAATAATAATTATATATTGGTTTTTGTTAGGACAGTTTCTAAGATTTTTTTCAAGCTGACGAAGTTATCACTGGTATAACGAAACATGTACGTGTTAATTTAATTATTAAACTACTTTCTAGTGTACCCATGTGAGTAATCTCGATGGAAAATATGCTTCCGCCTCCAGCTAGCGTCAGGACTCGAGCGTGTACCGTTCCCCCATTGAGCAGTTGCATATTTTGGATTTGAGGCTATAAGGTATCAACTCTACAATGATAAGGCACAACTCTACTCTAAAACTTTAATTCAGTAATAAAATCATGGCTTCACACAAACAAAACAATCCCCACAACCTTAAAAACAAAAGCAAACAAAATTTACTTCCACAATCCACTAATATTAACATAATATTATCATAATAAAATCATATCATAACACAAACCTTTACCCTTATATCAACTTCACAAAATACTCTAGTGCGCTGATGCACATACAACTTCAGAAACAAACTGTACTTTAATTCTACTGTCATCCAATGTGACTTCTTTAATTTCACAAAATTACTTATTCCTTAAACCTCGTCTTAATTTGACAATTATGTGTACCGTGTGTGCTTTGATCTTTCTCTTCCTACCAAATGCTTTACATGCATTAGCCTATTCTGGTGTTGCACAGCAATCTACGTGCAACTCCATAATTATGTAAGCTACCCCTACACTTCCTCTATTTATATAGTTCCACTGCATGCCGTTTGTGATTTCATCTTAAAAACGTTAGTTATTGCTGTGTCGGATGGTACAATTAAACTACCTTGCGCGCGTAGCCTGTGGCGTCGAGTAACCAACTTCTGAAAAAGTTGTCAGTGACAGTACAAATGCAACGTCTAACCATTCGTTAGATAGCTAAAATCATGAACCATCAGGGTGATCTATAATTATCAATGTGTTCTTAAACCACATGGCTTCATTACTCAATATAACAATATTTCATTTCATGTCATTAACAGGGTCTAAAATATGCCCTTCTTAAACCTTCTTTCCTTCACGGTTCGCTTGACGGCCCAACCCTCTTCAGAGCGGCCTGTACACAATAGACGTGGAGTGAGGTTCCAACATTACCTCGACCCTCGTTTCCTGTCTCAAGGCTTTCTTCCCAAGCAGTATAAGATTTTACAAGACAAATACTGTGGTCCCAATGACACACATATCCCAATGGATTTAAACTGAATATTATGCAAACAGGTACTGGATGAGCTTTAACATTTATTCCTACCCTGAGGATAATAATAACTGTTACCAAATAGGCCCATTTCAACATGAAGGTACGAGGTTCATAAAACATTGGTCTAGTAGGTAACCGGTATCTTAAATAAATGCAGCGGTCAGCCCATGCTGCCGTCATGAGATTCTCTTCAACGAGCCGAATCACTCAACAATAAGTTCTCGGGGAATCAGATAGAGTGCAGAGGTGTCCATCGTTTGCCTCTCACCTATCACGGGATTCGAACCCGGAACATTCCATATCCATCATCAGAGTTAGGGTCCAAACACTAATTACACTCTGGCACAAAGCATATCTCCCAGTATGCCCACGGCATACGAGATTTCATACGTCGAATAGACCACCTGGTTCCTTACCTAATGTTATGACCTTCGTCCTATACTTATTAAGAGAAATCTATCAATTACTCTATGAGCTTTTACTCAAGCTGCAAATTCAATTCACTGGAAAGCTCTTCCATTCCCTGGCATAATGATATTCCCATTAATACAAAATATTCTGATATTAAACTCTTTTCTTAATCCCGTAATGTAATCTTACTGTATACTCTTACTGCTTAGATCGATAAGTCTTGCAATAGCGTAAATATTTCTTGCTTACAACATTTATACCTGATGCGTTCATTCATACCTTTATTTTATTCATTATTATTATTACTATTATTCTCACTGACATAAATAACCAAAATCCGACACAACTAATCATCTTAAAAACCGAACAACCGTGTTCGTTTCGTTTACATAACTGATTTGCCATTTTATATAATAGTGGTAACGATTAATCCACTCACTGATGCAAAATAACATCTCAACTCTATACAAATCAATACAATAATGCTTAAACTTGGAGGGTCAATCTCCTAATCTGATTCTTACTGGCATCTTTATAACTCTGAAATCACATTACATGCAGTGGCCTATACTTCTACTTAAACATAACTTGTGGGGTACTCACATATATAAGCTCATCATGGTGGCTCCAACCACTCATATCCTTCCGGGTCGCCTGCCATATGCAGATTTAGTGCGACATTTGCATCTTGAATACACACATTTTATGATACATTTCTTCCAATAACCACATGACACTTTGCATTTCTATAAAGAAGCTATTGCTTCCAAAACACATGACACTTTATAACACTTATTAAACCATTAATTTAAAAGATATTTCACATATGATTTATACATAACACACGTCACTCTGTACACTTTTCATTGGTTGAAATTCCCTAGCAAAGGTATCAAAATTGCAGGTGTCGACGGCATCTTCCGTGCTCCTACCAACTCCTGATTGAAAGTCTGGTTCATCTGCCCCCGGAATTCACCAACAGTTTATCCATACTCCTACGGTAAGCTTCCTGCTTTGCATAAATATGCTGACTTCCGTCCTGAGCGTTACTATTTGGTATTCTTAAGACATTACCAAATGCTTCGTAAAGTTTCTCCCAGCGCATTCCAGCGTAATAAGACATGTATGATCAGTCAATATATTCTACACTGCGCTTAACATTGTAAATAACTTTACACAGATTATTATTTACAATAGTTCTGCAACTTATCTCACGCGGTGCTTCCTAAGTGAATCACAAACCATTGTTCGTACTGCTGACTACACCTGCAGCACGACTATATTAATAAAAGTTTTCTAAAAGTTCTCCTGCACGGCTTCCCAAGTTGAAGTCCGGGCCTCCTTCCTTGCCTTCAGTAATACACATTTCACACAATAAAGTTCGTTGATTACCGTACTTCTTATTAATTTCTGACTATACATTATTATCTTCTCACTTGGTGCATTACGATGTGCGGTGAATATAATGGTTCACTCAAATGTACAAGTCTTTGTTTGAGCGTACTTCCATGAGCCGGACCGCCATACGTTCCGCCTCAACAACTGCTTGACAACTGTGTTCTGACTGTCTGACAAAAACTGTGTAGCGACGACTGTCCTCTGCCAAGGGTCGACTCCCTTTATATTGGTTTCACACAAAAAGTAGAGCTAAAATTTCCCGCGTTATCTCGACTCCTCTCCCAGCATGATTCTGGTCTCGAAACCATGCTCATCGGGTTCCTTTTTCTTCACTGATCCCAGAACTATCTGCGTGCTGAAGGATCGCTCGGCCAATTAATTAATATTAATTCCTTTCTCCATAGCGTGGGGACGCTGTTTCACTGGGAATCCCTGGCGACCTCGTCAAATCCAGCCGCGAACAACCATAGTCTTATGTCCTTCCGCACTCCATTAAATATGCGTCAATTTCGCAGATTAAAGGCTCTAAATTTAGCCTCCTGGCTAAAGATTCATCTGTGTGCAACTCTCATGTCATTGCGTTACTCCAATCACGAGTAATCAATGATTTTCCTTGGGATCTCTCCCCACTCTTCTTCGTCCTATTCTCAGTCGGGGGAAAACTGGGTCATTATTCAAGCCCCCAACCTCTTCCAGACGACTTAACTAGGTCAGCAAGATTGACGTGGCTCCAAGAGTCTCCTCCTACTATTCTGGGCCTATTAGTAAAACGTCAAACTCTGCACTTTCTGTGCTCCAAGTCCAGCATAGCCTGCTCCAAGTAGTCCAATGATGCTGTATTCCGCTCAATTTCCCTGCATTATTTTAATAAATAATGTCATTATCAACTGAAATCACACCAGTGATTACATATATAATTTTCTCTAGGGGTTTTTACCATGAAACTCCCTCAACAGACCTCGGGTTCGTTCCCTGGTGGAACCTTTATACTGAGATCACAGTCTCTGAGATCCACGTTCGATATCAGTCAGCATGACCCCCTCGGGTTCACTAGTATTTGACAAGGCGTATGGTGGCTTTTATAATTTGAGATTAATATCAGTGAACACGGATAATATTTAATACCATATTCATAATGATTAATGTCTATGCATAAATATGTAACAAAATCATCAAAATACTCTGGGCAAAAAAAGTTTTGCATATTTCAAGATGTTGTATTTCTGAACACGACCGGTAAATTTTGTGGCATTTCTTTGTTTTGAATAATTGTTGAAACGCGTTCCATTTGTTTTCGGCACTGTGATCATACCAGTCACTTCCCGTGAGCGATTCTGATCGGTTGCGACGTTGAGCTGATAGAGTGCAGTTGAAAAGAACGTGATAATACTGTTTTACCGTGTAATTTACTGCACCACAGTAACAGCAATGCCACGGTACACGATTTCAGCAGCAGATAGAGTTCAAATAGTGACTTTAATGCAACATGGTCACATGACACTAGCCGAAGTAGCTTAAGTGGTGCGATGTAATCAAAAGTGACGTTTCCAGATTGTGGTGGAAATTCCAACAGACACACACCATAGCTGATAAGCCTAGGATAGGTCGACCTCGCAAGACAATCGCTGCGCGCGACCGATACATCTGTTTATCCGCTAGGAGTCAACCTAGGAGCACAGCAACCACCTTACGGAGGGAGCTTCGAGCGGCTACAGGAGTCAATGTGTCTACACAAACTGTCCGAAATCGACTCCACAATGTAGGACTACGTTCTCGAATATCGCCACAGACGTCAGCGTCTAGAATGGGTAAGAAGATATGAAACTTGGACCCGGGAACAATGGGTCCAAACGTTATTTACAGAAGAGGTACGCATTTCGTTGCATCCAGATGACAAACGTATTCATGTCTGGAGGGCAAATGGTCAACGTTTTAATGAAGCTTTCATTGTTGAACGCTACCAGCAAGGTGGTGGTTCAGCACTCTGCTGGGGAGGAATAATGATGGGCCGCCGCTCACCACTCGTGCACATCCAGGGCAATATGACGTCACGAAAATACGAGAACAACGACCTTGAACCCATTGTTCGTGGGTTTAGAGTTGAAATTGGAGCAGATTTCACTTTCATGGACGACAATGCTCGGCTCGTGCCCACCGTGCACAGTCTGTTAGTAGGTTTTTGGAAAGACATGGTATTCGCAGGATGGTGTAGCCACCATTGTCTCCTGATTTGAATTGCGTGGAGCATGCATGGAAATTACTGAAAACAGCAATTTCCAACCATCCCCAACCACCACAAGCCCTACAAGACCTTATCCCTGCTGCCATAGAGGAATGGGACAATCTTCCACAGGATGTACTGGATACCCTGGTATTGAGCATGCCAAACCGCCTCCAAGAATGTCGCAGGGCTCATGGAGGACACACGCACTGCTGATTACACAGAAAATTGACTTTAATTGTGGTTTAAGGATTACGTGAGGAGTTCTTTACATTGCTGTCATGACGACATATTCGTTTTTGCACATTGTATCATGTGTTAACTCTATAAGATAACTTGTTTGTTGTATGATATTTGGTCTAGAAATAAAAAATCTTGCAATATGCAAAACTTTTTTTGACCAGTGTATATAGTAAAATACGTAGAATGGGCAAAATATGTAATATCGCATGTGCGATATAAACTCACCATTATGTCAGTTACAAGTTACAAACCCACAAAACACAATTTATATTGATATTTGTAGCACAATAAACAATAAATGTGTCATGTTCTCTGGAGTCATATAACAGTATATCACACACATAATCAATACAAACTTATCATTATCTTACTTCCAACGCTCGTTGCTTGTTTACCATTGAATTCTGCAGCACAGTGAACAATTACGTATTTTTCGATGTTTTCTGGGGTCATTGAAGGACGTTTGTCACTGTGTAGAGAAAGATCTTTGGACGACACATGATGTAACTGGGGAAAATTTCAGGAGAGGGAGTTTTGATGTAGAAATGTCCTCTTAGAATTTGACGCTTGCTGTGAAATGTTGAATAACCAGGATTGCTCTTCAAAACATTTTGCAATTTATTCAATACACTTCCACCAGTTTCTCCATGCACAGCATAGCGTCCTCTATGACAGCAATAGAATCTTACAGTGTCAGTCCTCAAGTTTCTAGACGTTTGATGCTTTCTGGAAGCCAGCTGAAGTTGCTGCTGATGAAGGAAATTGACGAGACCGCTTTAAAATCACTAAAAGCAGTTTGTGATCCACAAAAGGATACATCAATTTCAGGATGAAAAGAAACTACAGTTTGTATAGCTGGAGCCCTGCGCGGATAAACAAAACGTCATCCGCATCCGTCCCGCATCCGCACGACTTTAATCTACATCCGCACGTTTGTTATTCGAATCTACTGACATTACAATAATATCTCTAATTAGATAAAGCATAAAGCAACACATTTGAGGAGAAAGTCGTTCCCCTAGGCCAGAAATTCCCAAACTGGGCGAAACTGACAGAATGTGAATTCGATGGGCGATTTGAAAAAAATGGTGGGCAAATAATTCAGTTCTTTATATATACAATTTAGAATAAAGTTTTAATTTCATTTTTTTCTTTAATCAATTTCATGGATTGTCATTCCTTTTTTAGACATATTATTTGCAAAATTTTAATGTACATAATTATACCTAAATAAACATGATGTACCTATTAAGAGAAAAATGCCCGTAAAAATACTCATTTCTCAACTTATATGTAGGCATTTGAATGTATGTGTTAGTAATTTTAAGATTTGTGCGTTTTTTGGAATGAGGTGGGCGAAAAAAATATTATAAATCTCGAAAATGGGCGATGGTCACAAAACGTTTGGGAAACCCTGGTCTAGGCTATGTATGTCATGTACTTTGTTTAAAATGAATGTTATACAGCCAGAATTGCAACCCTTTCCAGTTAGGAGTGTTAATTATAATTAATGACATAATGATATAAGCTTAAATCATCATCTTACATTTGTCATAAAAAATAAAAAAACAACAACATAACGTTAAAATGTGTGTCATAACATCCGGGTCCTAGTAATGATATTCAACAAGTTCGGATTGTAATAAAAAAAAAAGATCCGCAAATTTACTCCAAACATTATCCGCAGTTTATCCGCTATCCGCACAGCCATGGAAACTATATCCGTATCATGACGAATAGAAGGAGAAAGTGAGGAGACTCCTGAAGTTCAAGCGCGCCTCGCCAGGCAGCGCTAGAGTGGGCAAGTTCCACACTGCTGGGGTCAGCTGGTCTTAGGGATGGTGCTAAGGGAAACGAATTACTTTGTAACTAATACTCTTTTAAAAAGTAATTAGCGGTTACAATTAAAATAGCACGGCAGGGCACAATGGAAAATATAATTCACGGAAATAAGAACTACGGTCTTCATTGCATGTTACGGAACGCACAGATTCCTGGAGTATACAGTCGGAGAAAGCCCAGATCTTTCTCGTAACATCTGCAGGATTAAGGATGTGAGATTGTAGAGAGCTTGTCTTGCCACTGACTCCTAACGAATTCCTGGCCTTTGTATTTGATTGAGTACCATCACAAGTAAAGCCAGCCACCCTCGCCCCAGCCTCTTCTAACTGCAAAATCACCTAGACTATATTAGAATTTTTGCGAGAAAAACCCCTGGAGTAGCATTTTTGCTTGCATAAACAACAACTGGCTGCACCCAATTATGCACGAAAGGTACGAACTTGAACACTAGAGCGTGATTTGCAAGTACGTTCTTCTGGAGGTCAGGTGTGTGTCCACCTAAATCAACTAATCCATCTACTTTATCAGAAAAGCTATTTAACTCGATTTCTTCTCTTAGCTTCTCTTCTTCGAATATTACAACACCGTAACGTGAATTATCATTCTTTTCTTCCTTAAAATAGTCTTAAATAGCATTTATACGATGCGTATTAACTCCATAAGGGCACTTAAGTCCTTTACAAAGTTTTCTCAAGTGACTTTCAGAAGGCACAGGCAAGAGATTATGTCGCCGACAATGACGGGATCCTTTCGGTGATTTTATTCTCAACAATGAACACTCTAAAATGAATTCATTGCTGTACCTCATTCCATTGGGAGATTTTTCCTGGCATTTCTTGCTAAGGTGTTCGTTATCAGGGGCGGATCCAGGGGAGGGCGAGGAGGGCAACCGCCCAGGGCTCCGCGGTCCTAGGGGCCCCGCGCCATGGATTTTTCTACATTTAATTAATTAATTAATTAATTAAGTATACTTTTCAAACTAATTTATAATTCATCTTCCTTTCTTCAGTGCAGCTATGACCTCTCGAGACCGTTTAGCAAGTTAAGATTTCAGTGAAATAATACAAGTCTTCAGCCGGGAAAAAAGTCGCAAAGTAATATTTTAATATTTCATTGTTTACATAATCTTATTCAAGGGGACTTAAAGGTTTCTTTCATATTATTAAAATAATGTACTGTAGTGTATTCAAAATATTGTAACTATTCTTTATTTTATTATTATTATTATTATTATTATTATTATTATTATTATTATTATTATTATTATTATTATTACCAAACTATTTTCCATTTTATTCGATAATTTTTTTCTATTGTTGTGGGCCCCACCTTATCATATCGCCCAGGGCATCGCAAGGCCTGGATCCGCCACTGCAATCGTTATCTTTGTAATTAAATGCCTGTGAAATTCGAACCTGCTTCTCCAGCAAATTAATTCTCGATTTTGCTGAGTTGAGGCGGGATCTAACGCGAATTTAATTACGGTTAGCATTCTTTAGGCGCCTTTTGAGCAATATTATAGTCTTTTCAGCATCAGTAAGTACACTAGAATGACCCAAATTCTTATCAACATTGGACTGACCTTTTAATGCCTCATTCGTTGCTCCACTCCCATCTTCAATCTTCTTTTTCTGGTGGTGTGGAGATTCTTTTTCCTGTTGGGAGCTTTACGGGACTTATTCTTACTACTTCGGTAAATTAGGGGGAAAATGAGGCACTGCTCCAGGACGTAACTTCCACCACACACGAGAGATTTCCACTTCTTCACCATTCACTATAAAATTATCTGATTTTACTATCAAATCAGCAGAGAAATGAATTTGACAAATTCTACTACTACGCGTTAACTTCGTATCCTTTCGTGGAATAGCTCTGGCCCATTTTTCAAATTGATTTTTATCCTTCGGTGGTGAAAAAAATCGTATATCGTCAACTACTCGACCATACCCTGACTTACAGCCAGGTACAAAACAATAAGGCATGTTGAACTATTAAATGAACCAAGCCACATAAGAAATATGTTTGAAGTACACAAAACACAAAACGCTGATGTACACAAGACACAATGAACTGAATTTAAGAACTGAAAGCAAAGAAAATTCAATTTAATTCACACAAATATCTCACACAGTAACTTCTCGCGCACTTTCTACGACCCGGCTCGACGGAAACACAGCACGTGTTGGACATAATCGCTTACAGTGCTTGTAGCGGCGGGACCAGAAACTACCGTGCTAAAATGGTGGAGTCCTCACACTAGGTCCTTCAATTCGTCATGTCCGTATTACGAAAAATTTTGCAGATATCCTCGGATAGTGCTAAAATATGTAATTTTATGTAATTTCAGTAAGAATATGTAGAATACCTGCAAGTATGAGGAAATATGTAAAATGATGTTGAGTTATAACGGCCATAACATAGTGGCATGTGAAGATATATCGTTTTCCAGCATTTAAATAGCAAGAAGAAAAGCATGTAATTACTGTACATAGAAATTCCAGCCCTAACTTAGTTATTATCAGCTCTAGTATGAAGATATCGAAGCGTTTGACATGTCTCGGCATAAGCCTAGGATGTGATGGGTAGCGGAGTCGAATCCGTGCCGATGTTTGTGGATGCATGTCGTGCGAAGCCCGTGGCTGTAGAGCCCTCGCTAGGGAATTAAGCGGGCTATTTCAAGAGCACACCCCCCACTCCCTCGCTCGTCCTCTTGATTGCAATTTAGAGGCAGTGTTTATCCCGCAGCTGGAATTAGCCTCGATCCATTGTGGTGTCATTCCCGTACCATATTCAGTGTAATTAACGAATACAACTCGCATTTCTTTCCGTGGACTCACCACAACTGCAGTAAACGAATTCTAAGCTATTTCGAAAACGGCAGCGCTGATTACATGCAACAGTTCGGGTGAACAACAGAGACAACAGGATAGCAAATCTTAACCTATGCAATGTATCCTGTCATTGTTGAATGTCCACATGAATGTTAACAGTCTGAATGTTTGACAGCTTTGGTTTAAAAGAAAAATAGAGAGCAGATCACGAGTCACAATTATTAATACTTGGTTAATAATTTACTATTAATAGCTTACCACGGTGGGTGAGTGGTCAACGTGTCGGTCTACTAACCCTAAGCTTGCAGGTTCGCTCCTAGCTGTGGTAAGTGATTTTTGAAAGGCGGCAAAAATTACGGCACCATGTCATACGATGTTGGCATGCCAAAGCACCCATTTGCATTCAGTAGCCCGTGTTCATAGTGGCAAAATTAATCTCGGGAGTTTCCGCCAACACAAAGTTCCTCATATCTCTACTAGAAAGCGCTATAGTGTTCAACCTATCTAACCTCCTTGACTTTCATAGTGCTTCAAGGAACAACGAAAATCGACATGCAAGCTACCCTTTGGGTGTCAAATAACACAGCTTGCACCCGGCATCCGAGGCCATACGATATTATTATTATTATTATTATTATTTACTCTAATACATCCACAATAGTATTAACATTGCTCTATCACAGACAGTGGTAGCTACGCTCACTAACGCGCAGCTCTAGGCCACGGTGCCAAGATTCCTGTGGACTCGGAAGACGTGGTTTCGAGCCCCACCGTTGGTCGTCCTCGAAATTGTGTCCGTGGTTTCCCCCATTTTCAACTCTAGGCAAATTCTGGGATGGTACCTTCTGACAGACCACGGCCGCTTCCTTCCACATCCCTGCCCAGTTTCATTTATTTTCATTCAGTTCATCTCTAATTAACTCCTCTCATGAGGTTGGCATCAGGAAGGGCATCCGACCGTAAAAACCGCAAAAACCATCCGCCAAAAAGACTTTCATCGCATCTCATCCGTGACCCCGTTGGAAAACGAGAATAATAAGGGGTAATTATTAATCACTTGTCTCTCAATATCACGCACGTGTCAATTGTTAATTACGCTGAAGAAGACGACAATGTGACTGAAACTAGTACATTAAACAACTTCTAGGGCTTAGCTTATTGACTTTTGGTGGAGCACTCTTAATGTATATGGTGCGTTCAAAAAGTAACGAGCCGGAGGCTGGAATGCGCAATCCGGTGACTACATCGGCTAATCGTGGCGTGTGTAACGAGGTGTGGTTCCGACCAGTGCGTGGAAGGTCACAGCCCGTCGCTAGAGGGCACGCGTGCACGTCGCGTGACGATACAAAGCGAGCAGCAGCATGCATCAATCGTCCAACGCTGCCAGTCGCATTGCAAACAGTGACATGGAGGCGTCAACCGAAGAGCAAAGAGGTATTGTTCGCTTTCTGACAGCGGAAGGAGTAGGGGGAACGGACATTCATCGCCGAATGTCACAAGTGTACGGCGAACACTGCATGTCCCTTGCAAGGGTCAAGGCGTGGCACAAGCGCTTCAGGGAAGGACGGGTGTCGTTAGCCGATGATGCCCGGTCTGGGGCACCCCCCTGCATTACCGATGACAACGTACAGCTGGTTGATGAACTCATTACACAGGACCGCCAAGTGACAGTGAACGCCATAGCCGCCGTGGTTGCTCCACGACAATGCACGACCTCATACGGCCAACACAGTCGCGGCACTCCTGCAGAAATTCAAATGGGAGGTTCTCGGCCACCCTTCATACAGTCCAGACCTCTCTCTCTGTGATTACGCAGTGTTTGGTCCCCTGAAAAGGGCTCTGCGGGGCTAACGATTCACCTCGGAAGCCAACGTCCAGCTGTACGTGCGGAACTGGTTCACATCGCAGCCCAGGGAATTTTATGAGATAGCCATCACCGCCTCGTGTCATACTGGAACAAGTGCCTCAACAGCCAGGGCCAATACTTCTAACATACAGGCACTGGTTTCTGTAATTATGCTTCCGACTCATTACTTTTTGAACACACCTTATATCTTTGCCAGGTTCAGGCTGGCTACTTTGTCCTGCCTCTTCAATTAGTACGTAGATGAAATTGTTGTACAGCCCCCAGTGTTATGCTGGATGGTCTCCGATGCGCGATGGCATCTCCTACATTTGACATTTGGCATGTCTGCCTTAATGATTATTATTATTATTATTATTATTATTACTATTATTTTTACTATCACTCTGCCGTTGAATATTCAACATTTTCCATCACATCCTGCCCGAGCTCTTTGTCCCACTTCGCTGGGCGCACTTCACTTGTTTAGTGTTACGTAGCGCTGTTCAATGGCTCGTAATTTTTGTCTTCCCGTCTGTGGCATTTGCAATGCAAACAGCTGTTAACGAAATAGATTGTTGTGGCGTGTGGCTCCGCTTCTTCAGCTGAGCCCAGTCAATCTGCTGTTTAGAATTAGCATACAAACAATATTCTTTAGGCCTATACTAAACTTACAACTTGGTTAGTAGGAATATCTCCGCAGTTGCGCGCCAAGAAATTTAACTGCAATGGTTACTTCCTCTAATTTAATTTGACCTCAAGTCAGAGGGCGAAGGAAGTATTTTCAGGGAATAAGTGCAACTAGTGGACCACCTTATTTTCACCACCAGTAATTGTGTAATTGATAGCGGTGTGCATTTGTTGCGCTCATTTTACCTCTATTTCGCTGCTTAGTTTGCAGCAATTACGGTATTTATTTCGGTGCATAGTTTGCAGCAATTACGGTGTTTAATGCGGTGCATAGTTTGCAGCAATATGGTGTTTATTGCGATGCTTATTTTGCAGCAATTACCGTGTTTATCTTGGTGCAGAGTTTGCAGAAATTACGGTGTTCATTTTGATGATTAGTTTGCAGCAATTACGGTATTTATTTCGGTGCATAGTTTGCAGCAATTGCGGTGTTTAATACGGTGCATAGTTTGCTGCAATTACAGTGTTTATTACGGTGCATAGTTTGCAGCAATTACGGTGTTTATAGCGGTGCTTATTTTGCAGCAATTATGGTGTTCATTTCGGTGCATAACTTGCAGCAATTACGGTGTTTATTTCGATGCTTAGTTTGAAGCAATTACGGTGTTTATTGTTGGGCTTAGTTGGCAGCAATTACGATGTTTATTGCGGTGCATATTTTGCTGCGATTACGGTGTTTATTGCGGTGCATATTTTGCTGCAATTACAGTGTTTATTACGGTGCTTTTTTGCTGCAATTACGCTTTTTAATGGCGTGCTTATTTGCCGCAATTACAGTGTTTACTTGGTGGAAATACTAGTTACGACCCAACAAATTATTTTATGCAAGACAAATACTACAATAACAAAACATGCTTACTGACCTTTATCATTACGTCTATAGGCCTTCAAATGAACAGGAAGAGCCAAAGGTTACTTGTTGTTGTTGTTGTTGTTGTTGTTGTTGTTGTTGTTGCTTTTTTAGCTGCGACATCGTAGTCACATAACCCAGTGCATTTGGGTGTGTATGGGATTTGTGTGATAAACTGTGTTATTGTGTGGTTGTACTAACGTGTGTATTTGTAATCCAGCTGAGGGGAGCCAAAGGAAACCACGGAACTCCTACAGTTGTACTCGTCTTATGAGCAATCGTCAAGTGATCATCATCAGATACATTTATTGTAAATACCATCACCCACATACTTGTAGACATAGATTTAACGGTGTAAGTGTAACGGATCCGATGATGATCACGTGAAGAGTGAAACTGGTCATCCAAGTAAATTTATTAATCCCACGTAAATTATTTTCAGGTTTAGGGAAACACCATTGGGTACAATCATGTTGACCGACTGAAAAGCATTTATTTCGATGACATAAGAATGTTAAAAAGAACTATTTTTTAAGCCAAGAAATGTAGCAATCAAAATCCCAAAAATGCTAAAGAAGATCAGGTGTTGATTGAAGCATGTACTTTTGTATAATGCATTTTAAAAATTCATAAACAGTTTGTTGTTGTTTGGTTCTTCAGTATCTTGACTGGTTTGATGCAGCTCTCCATGCCTCCCTGTCCCGAGCTAATCGTTTCATCTCTACATAGCTTCCACACCCTACATCCGAGGCAATCTGTTTAACATATTCTAACCTTGGTCTACCCGTACAGTTCTTGTCCTCGACCCTTACTTCCATAACTGAGCTTGCTATTTCTGGGTGTCTTAGTATGTGTCCTACCAACCTATCTCTTCTCTTCATTAGCAGTCGCCAGAAACATCTCTCCTCTCCCACTCGTGTTAATACCTCTTCATTTGTAACCCTATCTACCCATCTGATCTTCATCATTCTCCTGTAACACCACATTTCAAACGCTTCAATTCTCCTCTTTTCTGCTGCACCAACAGTCCAAGTTTCACTTCCATAGAGCGCCATGCTCCAGACAAAGGTTTTCAAAAATGACTTCCTAATACCTAAATCTATATTCGATGTCAACAGATTCCTATTCTGTAGAAATGCTTTCCATGCCTGAGCCAACCTATTTTTATATCCTCTTTGCTTCGTCCATTACTGGTTATTTTGCTTCCTAAGTAACAGAAGTCTCCTACTTCCTTTAGCTTTTCACCTGCCAATTTGATGTCCGTAGAGGTTTCTGATTTATTTCGGCTGCATTCCAATATTGACTAGGTGGAATAATTTAAAAATGAAATCTATTTTTGTCATCAATATCCGGGATAAAAGCAAACAAACTTCATTCATCGCACGCGATAAAGTTACTATTTATTATGTTATGTTCCCTCGAGGGTTGTTGTTGACATGCGCAGCAGTTGTGAGCCAGTAAAGTAAATAAGCCCAGGTCTTTAATCACAAGATAAAGAGTCAAGCCACTTGGTTTGATTTACACCCTTCCTCCATCGAGGTCATCAATTATGGAGTTGTGTTGTAATTGCAATGGAGAAGTGGAGTACCTTATTAACAAAGACAGCTAATTGAAAAGTGTCGGGCGCTGTTGCGACCACAACATCGATTATTGAGTATTTTTAATTGCGGAGCGCCAGGAAGTTGGCGTATGTCACCGAGCATGATTGATAGCGTCCAGCCCATAGCCATTTTCTTTGTTTTGTCTAACGACTCCGCTGTGAATACATGTCTGCTGGTCCGGAGTAATTACACTCGATTTGAACTCCTACAACTATCATTAGACATCGACCTAGTTTGTGCCCGGTGGTGGTGGTGGTGATTGTTCCTTTAAGGGGTGGAAAATCGAGGTTATCAGCCCCTTCTGTTTAAAAATCCTTCAGTATGCCTTCCTTCGGAGGGAAAGTTAAGCCGGCGGGCCCTTGTCATAGATTTATGGCATGTGAAAGAACCTTAAGTTCCAACTTTCGTCACCAGGCGCTGGTTGCGATGGCACCTAGTAGTAAAGTTCACAGCTAGATGTCGTGGTCGGTAGCATTTGGTAGTGAAAGTAGGAACTACTTCAAATTATCGTCTCTGCAGTCCTTACAAACAAGAACACAACCCCTGGAACTATACAGCCCATGACGGGCTAAGGCCGACCAAGTGACCGCTGCCCAGCCATTCGGCCTGCAGATATTGGGGTGACGCGTGATCAGCGCGTCGGGTCCCCTCGGCCGTTAATCTTGGTTTTCGTGATCGGGGCGCTGTCTCACTGTCAGACAGCTACTCAATTGTCCTCACGAGGCTGAGTGCACCCCGTTCCAACCCTCACGTCAGTTTTAAAATCCCTGACGGAGCCGGGGATCGAACCCGGGGCCTCCGGGTGAGAGGCAGGCGCGCTACCCCAACACCACGGGGCCGGCGTCTGCAGTCCTTACTTGAATTAAAAACAGAGAACACACACTAATACAGTCATCACAATGAACACCGGTTATCAGACAGATTCTACACACACCCAAAGTACACGGGGCTATATGACCGCGTTGTCGCAGCCCCCAAACTAAGGAACCAACCAACCAACCAACCAACCAGCACCTTCTGATACGGATGTTGATAAACATGATTATTCTCGTCCAGGCGTTCAAAACCTGGTGCTCTTTGAATTAAATTTGGTGCTCTCGTCATACGAGAGCTCCACTGAGATCCTTTCTTCAATTCAAATTCTGTTGCACGAACCGGAATAATTGTGTTTTCATTACAAGTTTTGATACTCAGAAGCGTTATCATTTTGTGAAATATAAATAGTTGGACATCCCTATTTTATGAGTAACACGAAAGATGCTGATTCCACTCGACTGTCCACACTTAAATGTAACTTACCTGCATGAATCATGCAGAGAGAAAGGAAAGAGAGATGCATGCTTGTTGCATTATTATTATTATTATTATTACAAAACAAAAGTTTGATGCTTTTCAGTCGGTCAACACGAAGGAAATTGTAGTTGTGGGGTTTGAATCAAAAAAGTGAAAGATCTCTTTAGTTAACTTTCTTCCATCCATTCTTTTCAACTGACCGTAAAATCGTCCCCGTCTTTTTCGGATTGTGTCGGTAATTTTCTTAATTTTGTTGTAGACCTCCTCGTTGGATCTCTTTTGATGGATTCCATTTTTGTACTTTGATCCCAAGATTCCTCTCACAATTTTGCGCTCTTTTTTCCTCCAGTTCTTCAAGGAGTCCTTTGTTGGCATTTAGAGATAGGGTTTCAGCTCCATATAGAACTACTGGCTTCAGAACTGTTTCATAGTGACGCATCTTGGTGTTTTGGGAAAGGCATTTTTTGTTGTAGATTGTGCGGGATGTTTGGTAGGCTATTACCAGTTTGCGTACTCGTTCCTGAAGTGCTTCTTTTTCCAGTCCATTTTTCATGATGATCTCATCCAGGTATTTGAATTTTTTTTCTACTCGGGTGATGTCCCCGTATCTTGTATCGAGTTTTGGTGGGGTCTCTTTGATGTTAGTCATTGCTTCTGTTTTCTCAAACAATATCTGCAGACCAGTTTGTTCGGCAATTTCCTTGAACATATCAACTTTAGCTCTAGCGGTTTCTACGTCGTTTGAGAGAACGGCAATATCATTATATTATTATTATTGCCGGCCTGTGGTGTTGGGGTAGCACGCCTGCCTAGCACACGATGGCCCCGGGTTCGATTTCTGGTTCCGTCATGGATTTTAGAAACTGACGTGAGGGCTGCAACCGGGTACGCTCAGCCTCGTGAAGACAATTGAGTTGCTGTCTGACAGTGAGGCAGTAACAATCAACAACTTCAAATAGAACAATTAACAGAATATAAAAGATTGTAATGGCATTCAAGCAACATTAATCTATTTTTTTCCACAGACTTCGATAGTAACAATTCCAACAGACTTTAAACAGGACCACTATGCGACACAGTTCATTTATTATTAATGGGAAATCGAGATACAAAATTTGTATTGAACAATACTTCTATATTTTCTTTTTGGTTTTGAGTACCAGAGCATACTTCCTAATTTATGCTAACTTATATTGTAATTCTTTTCACCAAACACCTAATGTAGTCCACGTTACAACACAAATTTCCTTTTACTATCAATCCACCCTTTTTAGCCTATTTTCAATTTTGAAAAAAATAGGCTTATGAGATCACCTTTTGTCCGTGTGTGTGTGTGATTCCTGTGTGTGTCCCCCCCCCTAATAAAATCTAAACGGCAGGAGCGATTTCAATGCAACTCGGAATGTTCATAGCACTATTCCCGGCGACCTCGACCGTGCCCTTCAAATTTTGTTATGACTCACCAATATAACATGGCGGCTGTGCGAAATATTTCACCAGCATTCAATATCTCCGAAACTATTACCGATATTACCCTGACATTTTCTAGTGTGATAGAGGGAACTACTATAAGTTCACTTATGTGACTTTTGAAAACCTGGTAACTACTGAACCCGATGGGGTTATGCTGACTGGAATCGAACATGGTTCTCAGAGACTGTGATCTCAGTATAAAGGTTCCACCAGGAAGCGAACCAGAGATCTGTACAGGGAGTTTCTTGGTAAAAACCCCTCGAAAGAAATGTATATTTAATCACTGGTGTGATTTTTGATGAAATGGCATTATTTATTAAAATAATGTAGGAAATAATGAGCAGATTATATCATTATAAGACGATTTGGTGTAAGCTATTGGAGGCTTGAAGCACAGAGGAGGGCAGAGCTGACATTTACTAATTGGCCCAGAATTGTGGGTTGGTCCCAGTGGAGCCACGTCCATCTCTGTCACCCCATTATGTCGTCTGGAGCAGGGGTGAGGCCTGAATAATGACATAGTTATTCCCCGACGGAGAATGGATTTGGAGTAGGGGCGGAGAAATGCCCAGAAAAATCATTGATTACTCGTGATTGGAGTAACGAATCGAGATGAGAGTTGCACACAGGTGAATATCTTGGCAAGAAGATAATTTTAGAGTCTTTTACCTGCGAAATTGGTGCATATTTAATGATGTGCGTAAGGACTGTAAAACGACCATTGTTCGCGGATGGATGTGAAGATGTTGCCGGGGGTTTCCCGTGAGGTAGCGTCCCACGCCATGGAGAAAGGAATTAATATTAATTAATTGAACGAGCGATTCCTTTGCACACAGATAGTTTTGGGACCTGTGAAGAGAGAGGAACACAATGATCATGGTTTGAAGACCTGAATCATGCTGTGAGAGGAGCCAAGATTACGCGGGAAGATGTTGCTCTACTTTCTGTGGAAATCCGATATAAGGGAGTAGACCCCAGGAGGAGCTCTCAGCTAGGCTCAGTTGAAACACAGTGGTAACGCAGTCAAGTTCAGTCTACATGCCGCCAAGCGCAGTTACAGCCAGTTACAGTCTTACTCAATTGTCAATTGTAGCACAATGGCAATAAGTTGCAATCAGTATGCAGCTAATATGCAGCAGTACGAGACAGCGTGTAAGCCGCATACAGAAGTCTTCAAATAAGTTACGTGCAGTCTCCGAGTGAAACTTCAGTCAGCTACAGCCAGGTTGAAGCAAGTTCGTCAAGGCAAAAACGCATGACGATTCTATTCATCAAGACGCCGAACAAAGACTGGTATGTGTAAAAGAAACAGTAAACATGCTTGTATGAATAATAGTCGTGATACAGGCATAATTAGCAGCACGAACTATGACGTGTTCAGTTACGAAGCACCGTATAGACTAACGGTAGAACTATTGTATATAATTATTTGTGAAAGTGTTGAACTTTATTAAGCGCAGTGTGTATAGTATTAACTAATCGTATATGTGTAACTACGATAGAATGCGCGAAAGAAACTCTACTAAGTGTTTGATATTGACATGAGAGTACCAGATGTTAACGCTCATGTTTGGGAGCCAGCGTATTTATGTAACGCAGAACGCTTACTGTAGGAATGATATTCATAAAAACTGTTGGAGAGTTCCGAGAGCAGATAACCAGACTTTCAATCAGGAGTTGGTAACGTAAGATGCCGTCGACACCTGCAATTTCGATCTCTGCTAGGGAATTTCAGCATTGAAGTGTGTATAAAGTGACGAGTGTTCAGTGTAATGCATATGTAAAAATATCATTTAAAGTAGTGTTTGATGAAGTGTTTCACATGTTTGGGGAGTGATAACTTCCTGAAAGGTATGCAACGTGTCGTGTTGGTGATAAAAATTATGTGTAATCAAATGTGTGTAAACAAGAGAAATATGTCGCGTTAAACCCATTATGGCGGGCGACATGGAAGAATATGATTGGTCGGAGCCACCTTAGATGCCTATAGAGATGTAAGTACCCCACAAATTATGGTTATGATTATGTAGAAGTATGGACCGCTGCATGTCTGTGATTCCGTAAAGATATTGTGAATTCCTTATAGATGCCAGTAAAAATCAGTTAGGAGGCTGATCCTCCATGTTTAATCAGTATTGAGTTGATTTTGATAGAGTTGAGATGTTAATTTGCATCATTAAGTGGAGTAATTATTCCCACTATGAATTAAGAATGGCAATCAGTTATGTAAATGCAACGAACGCGATTGTTCGAGTTTAAAACGTTTAGCTATGTCGGAAATTTTGGTAATTTATATGAGAATAATAATAAATAATGATTTTTGGTCATTTATGTCAGTGAGAAATGATGATAATAATAATAATGGTTATTAAGAGTATGAATGAACACATCAGGAAACAAATAAATGTTGTAAGCGAGAATTATTAACGCTAAGTGCAAGACTTATCAATCTAAGCAGGAAGATGTTACAGTGAGATTACATTTCAGTAATTATGGAAAGAAGTTTTATATCAGAATATTGCAGATATTCAGTAATGATACCAGTAATGAAAGAGCTTTTAGTGAATTGAATTTGCAGCTTAATTGAGAAGCTTATAGAGTAAATGTTAGATTTCTCTTAATATTATAGGTCGGAGTGTCGTAGCATGGAGCATTAGGGGCCAGATAGTCTATTCTACGTATGAATTCTCCTATGTCGTGGACATTGTTGGAGATATTATTAATTCCAGAGTTGTAGTGATGGACCCTAACTCTGAAGAAAGGATTGAAATGTGTTCCGGACTGGAATCTTGACAGAGTCGAGGAAACAAGGACACCTCGCAGCTCTATGATTTCCCGAGAACTTATTGATGAGTTATTTACGCTCGTTGGCAGCGAAAACTCATGGCGACAGTGGTTTTGTGCGCCTATATTATACTTGAGACATCGGTCAACCGCCAGGCTCATGCATTGCGAACCCCGAACCTTCATGTTGAATGGACCCATGTGAGGCCATTAATTAATCGTTATCCTCGACGTAGGAATAATTACAAAAGCTCATTCAATACCTGTTGGCATAATAGTCAATTAAGATCCTTTGGGAACATGTGTGTCGGTCAGGACACAGGATTTGTCTTGTAAATCTTCACTGCTTAGAGAGAGGGAGGCTTTCAAACTTTTAGAAAGGTCGAGATAATTGGTGAAACGACCCATTCCACTTTCTATTGTGTAGCGACTTCCTTAGCCGAGGGTCGGTGCTAGCCACCCGGGCCGCTCAGGCAAGTTGTAAAGGGAAGAGAGTCTAGACCTTGTTGAAATGACATATAATGCAAGATTGTTATGTTGAATATTATAGCCATGTGGTTTGTGAACACATGGATAATTATAGTTCATCCTGATGGTTCATTATTTTAGCTATCTGACGAATAGTTACATGATATATTTGTACTGTCACTGGAGCCAAGTCATGTAGTTGGTGACTAGATGCCGATCGCCATGAGCGCGAGGTAGTCTATCGTACAATCCGACATAAGCTATAACGTAACGTTTTATCTAGGAATCACAGACAGCATGCGGGGAAACCATATAATTGGAGGATGTGTAGGGGGTAGCTTACATAATTATGGAGTTGCACGTTGATTTTGGTGCAACGTCCAAATAGGTAAATGCATGCAAAGCATTTCATTGGTGAGAAGAAAAATATTAAAACACGCACGGCACACATAATTGTTTAACATAAAGAGGTCTAAGGAATAATCCTTGTTGTAATATTAAAGAAGTCACATTGTATGACTGTTATGTTAATGTACAGTTTGTTTTGAAGTCGTAGGTGCATCAGCGCACTAGTATATCCTTGTGAAGTTCACAGAAGGGTAAAGCCTTATGGCTAGGTATGACTTTGTTGTGATTTTATATTTGTTTACTTGTGGATTGTGGAAGTAAAAATTTTGTTTGCTTTATTTTATGCTTTTTGGGTATTGTTTTGTGTTTGAAGCCATGATTTATTTTACTGAATTAAAGTTTTAGAATAGAGTTGTGCCTTATCATTGTAGAGTTGATACCTTTTTGCCTCAAATCCAAAATATGCACTGCTAAATTGGGGTTACCGTACACGCCTGAGAGCTGATGCTAGTTGGAGGCAGATGCATATTATCCACCGAGATTACTCACATGGGTACACTACAAAACCAACATGGAGGCCAAGCGAATTTGCGACTTTTAAATAGACGTTTCTCGCGATTTGACCAACCAAACGCAATGAAACTTGGTACAGTATATGTTTATATACATTGTAATGCACCGACATCTAACTTCGTTCAATTGTTCACATAATCACAAGATGGCGGATGTGCGAAATATTTCACCGGCATTCTATATCTCTGAAACTATTAGCGGTATCTCCCTAAAATTTTGTACGGAGATAAAGGGCACTACTGGAAGTCCATCTATAAGACTTTCAAAAACCGGTTAACTACAAAACGAACATGGCGGCCAAGCGAATTTGAAAATTTTAAATAGACCTTTCTCGCGATTTAATGTTTTAAGCGCACTGAAACCTGGTACAGGAAATATTTATACACATTGTAATCCACTGGTATCTAATTTAGTTCAATTGTTTACATAACCTCAAGATGGCGGCAGTGCGAATTTTAAAATTAAGTTTTTATTTCTTGTGATGTAGTCATGCGATCGAAGTGAAAGTTTGAATAATGAACCTACGCAATAATTTTCCTTTAATGGTACATGACTCTATGGCCTATACATTTAACAATCCAACATGGCGACCATCCGAATTATTTAGACGATACTGAATATCTACGAATCTATTTTAGCAATCAAACTGCATTTTTTAATGTTCATAGGGGATATGAACTTAAGTTCACCTATAGGACTTTAAATAACCTGGTGATCACAAATCCAACATGGCGGCGACGTGAATTATAAATATTCACATGGGCGTTTCTCGCAATTTAACCATCCGCGTTCAGTGGAACTTGGTACAGTAAATCCTTATACGAATGTTAATCCACTGGCATCTAATTTATTTCATTTGTTTTCATAACCTCAAGATGGCAGCTGTGCAAAATTTTAAAATCTCCTTGTTTTTTCTTGTGTCCTAATTATGCGATTGAAGTTTGAATACTACACGTTCACAATAATCTGCATGTAACAGTAAATAACTCTAGGACCTACATATATAAAATCCAACATGGCGACCATCCGAAATATTTAGTCGGTTCTCAATATCTACGAATCTATTACAGCAATCAAACAGAAATTGTGTATGTTGATAGAGGCAATTAACATAAGTAGGATATATGAAAATAGGCTGTATAGTTCTTCACGGAACTACTTGTTTAACTTTATTTCAACAGGATGACAATATAAAAATTAGAAAAATAGTCGTATATAGGAATCCACATAATCTAGACAAGCAATTCAGTGGGATAATCAGGCGTCTTTTTCCAATGGGGTAAGTTGTTATTTAAAAAAATTAGTCTAATTAATACGGTTCCAGTATCAGATTTTAATTGGGGTTTACTTCAATTTTACAGATGCGTCACGGAAGATTGGAAAGAAAATTAAAAGTATTTTATCAAATTGATTGTAAATATAATATCGACAAGATTAAGTTTAAGAATTGTATCTATGTTGACGCCATTTGACATGTAGGCCTACAATTTTTTATTTTTTTAAACAAGTATTAGCATATTTTAAAATCGAATATTACGGAGTGTTTGTGTACTGCTAACGACTGCTAATAATAGCCGAAACATGTATCATTTCTAGCAGTAAATTAATGGTGTTATAGTAAAAAAAAAATTGTAATGAAATCAGTACGGGCAAAAATAAGTAGATCATGGCCAAAGCCATGGACATACCTAATGTAGTGTTAAGCTAATAAACCAAGCTGAAGAAGGCCCTTCTGAAGGGTCGAAAACATGTTTCAATAGAGAAGAAAACATATTAATTATTAACAGGTGTTCAAAGCGAATTTAATTACTGTAGTTATGACACTTGATTCTAAATACATAGAATCAAGCATTTTCCAATATGGTTAATGTTTTTCCGCATATGCTTATTACTTGACACAAAAAGTACTCCATGTGAGAAACAAAAGCGGGAATGTGGTGTGTCCCATTATGCGCGAGGAAAATTGAATGTCCAGCCCCCTTAACACCCCGTCCCGTCCCGCGCGCCACACGGCGTGGCGGCGCTATGATGAATGAACGAGGCGGTGATTGATGTCACATGGAGTAGAAATTAACGGCCACTTCAAAAGCGTCTTGGATCGATGTGACCGTTGTATTCTCAGCCCCCTGCTAGGTAAACACGTGTGGCCGGCCCCTAATTGTCCGCTCAATCGCAGGATCCACCGCAAGCTTGGCTTGGTTTGGTTTATCGATTCGTCCTTTGCAGTATTCATGTCTGCCCTTGAGATTGTTAGAGCCAATATAACGAATAGAATAAGCGATTGTTACAACTGGACGTGTTTGCATATTCCCACCACTCACAGCGCTGGGGTAGGATAGGTGAGTGCCCAGGGCCAAGACTACTAGAGGGCAATTCGCAAAAGGAGAAAGGTCTAATGGAGAAAATGTTAGTTTTTTGAGACACCATCTTAACTATATATGAGGCAAAAACATTAACCAGTAACATTAACATTAACATTCATCTCTACTTAGTATAAAACAAAGTCACCGATTCTTGGATGTCAAGGGCAATATCGAAAACCACTGCATGTATTTTGATGAGGTTTTCATCATTCTGTAAAGGATTTCTCAAGGAAGGTTTCTGTATAAAAACCTTCATTTATGATGAAAGGAAGCCAAGCAGTAACGATTTCAGTGAAAAAGTCGAAAAAATCCTGGCGTCCGTGCGCCTTTTAAGCTTACGCTGGGCAAATGGATAAAAATATCTACAGTATATACTATGAGTGCAAGAATTATTCAGCATGGAGAGTTCTACAAAAAAGTCCGCGACAGCATATCTCTATCTTCAATACATCGCCCACTATAAGGGTTTTTACGTTTTCATTTGTTCCAACAATCTCCATTTTATTACTGAGGCGACAGTTTACGAGCTAGCTAGGGGCGAGCCTATCACCCCAGTTACAGCCTAGCTAACGGGAGAGCCTTTTACCCAGATACAGCAAACAGCAAATTCTAGAGTCCTGTTGAGTTAAGACATCAGAGAAGAGTGGTTGTGTTTGGAGGTTCCATGGAAGTGCAACTCGGCTTTTCTTTATTTTTCCTGTGAACTTTTCGTTCCACAAACTACACAGTCGTTGCATATGCATCTCCATGATAATATAATTAATAGTCCAGTCAGTGATTTTAACCCATCATGCCGATACGTAAAACGGATATAGGTCGTAGTTGTGCGACATTGAAAAAGAAAAAGCTTATCACGTAATGCATTCATAACTGTTCCCGGGCGAAGCTGGGGTGGGTTGCTAGTTTTTATATAGAGAGATTTCATTGAAATTTGATGCAGTAGACTATCAATGAGCTTAATCGGAGCATAGAAATATCCTGGATCCTTCGAGAAACATTTCAATAATCTCCAGAACGGCTTTTCGAGTTATTAGACCGTATAATAATACATATAATATCGTATGGCCTCGGTGCCGGGTGCAAGCTTTGTTATTTGACACGCAAAGGGCAGCTTGCATGTCGAATTTCGTTGTTCCCTGAAGCGCTATGATAATCAAGGAGGTTAGTTACCTAAGCTCCTTGAACACTATAGCACTTTCCAGTAGAGAAATGAGGAACTTTGTGTTGGCGGAAACTCCCGAGATTAATTTTGGCATTATGAACACGGCCTACTGAATTCAAATGGGTTCTTTGACATGTCAACATCGTATGACATGGTGTCGCAATTTTTGCCGCCTTTCAAAAAAAAAAAAAAAAAAAACACTTACCACGGCCAGGAGCGAACCTGCAAGCTTGGGGTTAGTAGACCGACACGTTAACCACTCACCCACCGTGGCAAGCTTATTAGACCGTATGAATAGTTTCTTGATATATTTTAACGTTTTGTGAGTGTTTGTAAATTTCAATAGGAATATCCATTGATGATCTAGTGAAGGCTACATCCAACGGCCGGGACATTGCAAAATATTGGTCGAACGTTGTTTAGTGAAATATGTGTCTATTTTGATGGTACCTTTTTATTTTATTTATTGATTTATATATGTTTCCTGACATGAGTAAAATAAATAGGAAAATGGAGATACTCTACATGAGCAGCACTTAGTCAGCTCCTGGAGCTTGAATGACGTCACACTCCAGTACAGTGTATATCGCAAATAAGCTGTATAAAGGCTTTATATATTCAAGATGATGGATGTGCGTAATAATTCAATATTCAATATTATTAAGTTGTATCTCGGGCAATGTACTTCCTTCATATGAAACTTCGTGAATGCCAATTTTCGTGAGCATTGATTAATTGGAACGTAAGTTATCGATTATAGGCCTAATACTTGAAAATTCGCACTTCCGCCATATTAGAATTAATTAGTCAGGACAGTTGTAACGTAGACATCTGACACTACTTATGTAATGGTACTTCAGATTCAAAAATACGAGGGAAGTTCCGAAAGTATGTTTCGTCATTTTATTTCACGATCAGATGGTACACTAAGTGACTCAAACAATCGCCATAAGAATCCACACCCGTTCAACGACGGAAGGAGCGTCAGTGGAGGGGGGAATGACGCATGCGCAGAGCGCCGTCGAAGAGAGAGGAGCAGCAGACCGGCGTGCCTGATATCAATCGAGTACAACTCACGATAGCAGACAGACGAGTACTGACGACGTGCTCGCCAATGGAAGAGCGGTATGAATGTGCACGCGAGATAGTGTGTCCGTCTCCATGACCGTGTGTGGTGAAGCGGTCAAGTCTCGTCAAATGGTCGGTCGCTGGTGTTGCATGGTCAGTGAAGGACGGCAGAGTGTGGAGGATGAAGATAGAAGTGGGCGTCCCTCCACATCCACGAATGTAAACGACATTGCTCGACTACAGGACTTAGTGTTAGCGGACATGCGCATAACGGTGGCGTCCACACTGTGTGTTGGTTGTGCCTGGGCCCATCACATGCTCCATGATGTGTTGGGTTACCGAAAAGTGTCCGCAAGATGGGTACCGAGAAACCTGACCCCGAATCAGGCTGTGCGGCAATTCCTTGGATCACGGGACAACGAGTTTTACCACAGTGGTTTCTTCAAACTACGACAAGTGTCTCAATGTCGGCGGCGACGATGTCGACAAGTAGCTAATGTCAAAGACCATTGTTTGCGATCAAAGACAATAGAAAATAAAAGACAAATGTCCTTGTACAACATAGAAAGCCAAATGCTAATTGACACTGCTCAATACTGCGGTGTGAATGACTGAACATTTAAAAATCACGTCAAATTAAAACGAGTGTTCAAACATAAATGAAGATTAATGTGGTCCTATTGAGGAAAGGATTTCACTGATTTAATTACTATGCCTTACAATAGAAAGATCGTTACAATACAAATGGTGTAGAAGGATCATTTGAATCATGATAAGATAGCCACCCGGTTTACAATCGTATAAAATAATTTTGGTATGACATCTAACTACGCAGCAGATTCCCAAACTCTGTGAGTATCGGTTTACAGTCGGTCAACAAAAAATAATTCCAATTACTGGAACATGAGAAAAGAGATCCTGAGATACATTATATCTATTGTGTAGGAATTTTCAAAAATAGGGGGCATAATTTCAGGTATGTATTTGTTAGATGTGGACAATCAAAATAGTTCATTACAACATGAGTCCGGAAATGCTTCATTTCCGAGTTATGGACTCCGCAACACTGAACTTCACCGGAACGTTTTTCTTCCGCAGGTCATTGTCATTACACAAGTTGTTCAAAATGTCCACCTCCTGCTTGAATTCAAACCTCACATCGACGTCTCAGTGGCCTGCGAACACGATCCCAAACTCCCGGAGTATGGCGTATGTCCTCACACGATGCCACAATTCGATTCCGAAGGGTTTCCACATCAGACACCGGAGACGAATACACCAATAATTTTAAATGGTCCCACAAGTAGAAATCGAGAGGGTTCAGATCAGGTGAGCGAGGAGGCCAAGCAATTGGGCCACCTCTACCTATCCATCGATGCTGATTTAGTACATGACGCACAGACGAACACCAAGCACAACACTGAATGTAACCTCCGCCTCGGAATGAACCGTCAGAGTGTCCTCTTGTAACCTATCAATAGGGGGCCGCATATGGTGTTTGCACACAAAGGGAAACTTTATTAAACCACTCTATCTTCAGAAACTTTCAATAGAAAATCGTTTTACTTTAATAAAACTGACTCAACATTCTTAACCATTCTCAGAATCAATATCACTTCTTTCTCAAACAAGCCTAACTAACATAACCATTCTCAGAAGAATCTCTGATATCATAAACACATATCCATATACATCATAAAACATATCATACGGTAACCATGATTTTCCAACCTCATCCTAATCATCGTAAAACATAACATAATCATAGTTCAAAACATAACATAACCATAGCAACAACTAAGAGATAGCAAAGCCCCCTGTCACCCATTACTGGGCCACCACAAGGAATCCAGTAAGCACATGTACTAGACTCTTTGCAGTGCCCCATAAAAGAATCGTTACACTCTTAATGTCTCCATTCACGGCGACGACCTGCGGAAAAACGTTCCGGTGAAGTTCAGTGTTGTGAAGGCCATAACTCGGAAATGAAGCATTTCCGGACACATGTTGTAATGAACTATTTTGATTGTCCACATATAACAATTACATACCTGAAATTATGCCCCCTATTTTTGAAACACCCTATGCTGGATTATATTTATATATCAGCGGCGTCACGCACGGGGATTTTCCACTCGGCTGTTGGCCGTGCATCGGCCGACCGCGGCTGATGTAATTGCCGCGCGGTGACTGATGCAGCTGACAAGACGAGTGCGCATAGAGATAACAAGGGGAATTACATCAGCCGCGGTTGGTCAATGCACGGGCAACAGCCGAGTGGATAATCCCCGCGCGCGACGATGCTGATGTTTATATATCTGCCCTCATGGGTAGACTGTCTGTGGGTGTCACTTAGGCTTGGTAGTGTTTTGTAGAGCCATTTGTCTTGTAACTTTAGAACTCATGATGCTCGCTCGACGAGTGAAATATGTAAATTAATCCCTTAGTTTTCTCCCTTTCCAATAGTCCATAACAATATAATATATATTTTAATCACATGATTTTTTTTTTAGCCTACTTTCGATTTTTGCAAAAAATGAAAGTAGACTTATGAGATCTACACGGGGCCAAAAATTGTGTGTACCCTGTATGTCTATCCCCCCTATCAATTCAAACACGGTGAATCTGAATTGAATGAAATTTGGTACAGAGGTAGCACTAGCAAAGGGCACCTCAGTGTCATGTTTTATATCGCCACCATTTTTACCAAAATTCAATGGCGGCCACTCAAACGTTCAAAACGTAAAATCAAGTAACGACTGAACTAATCATCCGATCTCTACCAAATTTGGTAACAACATACTTTCATTTGGGACGCGTCTTGTGCCCAAACTACATGGTCATCAGCCGTATAATTTCTGGATGGCGATCCTGTGTATTATGCAAACTTTATAATCCATAACATGGGACCCACCAGTTCCGATTATCGAAACGAGAATCGTTTAAACTATTCTAAAGGACGTGGCCCGCTCGAAATTAAAAGTTTATCTTGTAATATTATAGTGCAGAGAAGTGACTTTAAAAAGCTGAGCCGTCTCAGTTACAAGGCAAGATGGCAGCTGATATCTTGTGCCTGACCTATATTTCACTACTTTGAGTATCGCAAGCAGTGTAGCCTATTGATAGAAATAATATAAACTTTGTATAAAATGCTTTATATATAAAAAGTATACTTCACTGAAGAAATCGTTTAGTCCAAATCATTATTTGCTAAGACGTTGTATGTAAGTGAATTGATAGCGGTGAAGTTTGCTTTATATGTTTGGCTGCGTGGTAAAGCGTTAGCCTTTATCCCGTATGACTGGGGTCCTAATCCTAACAGCGTTTTTTTGCTTGTTTTTTATATTTATTGTTTTGTGATTACTCAGACGTTTTAAAATTAAGCGTTATATTGTGCATATTACAATGGAAAATATATATTTAATTAAAACAAAATTCGCCAGCGGATCTGCACGAGACATCTAACTGCAACCAGGAGAACTATTATGGCCAACTGATTGCGCACCGGTCCACAGATTACCTTCCAGATTTAATTGAAAATTTTCCTATTATGGCCGCTAGAATGCACTCTCCCTATTGGGATTATCTTATCCGCCAGATATCATGACTGTTCTACGTGGGACTCCACTGGTTGGCATTCTATACGAAACGAATTTGAAAACTGAAAAGTTGATAATACGATACATTTTAATTTTAAAGCATTTGTAACAGCCAATAGTGTGTTATTTGAAAATGTTATTTGAGCTTAAGACAAAACGATCTTACATAGTACCTGTACACTATCTGTTAGTGCTAGTTCAGGATATTAATTAATATAGCAATCTAAAATAATGAACATGTACACTAAAATTGCGCTATGGGGATTTGAATTGCATAGTCATTGATTGATTGTTTTCTTTTACTACAGAGGTCTAAGTGCTAGTGTTCACATGCTTGTCCACATAGTTGGCATACACACGTCACTGTTGGGTCATGGAAAGATTTGTTAATGCAAGTAAGGTGGTGAAAACCATGGACAGCCAGACGTGTAAACACATGCCTCAACTCAAAGTTGGATGTTGTCCACGTCCGGTCGATCATGTCTCCAGTCCCATAAAATTCTTGAGATATGTCTTCTCTTTCTTTCTTTCTTTCTTTCTTTCTTTCTTTCTTTCTTTCTTCAATGATGTTAGTAGTTTTTACGTGTTTCTGATGTTTGGTAGAGGTAAATAGTTTCTAAGGTCTTCAACCAAGAAATGATTCTACTGTATTATATACTCCTTGATAAAGACAAAGAGTTATAACTATACTCATACATTTAGGAGAAAGTAGGCTATATGTTCTTGACTGAACATCTTGTTTTACATAGACTATTCCAGTAGGGTAATTGGAAATATTGTAACGTGCCTCCCCCTAGTGGCACTTTCGTTAACTGGATTACGGTGGGTAGAAAGCACAACACAAATTATTCCTTTAAAGAAACGTATTAGCTTTATTGCGGGCCAGAAAGATACACCACACAAATAGCAAATACAAGCAATTAGTATCTCACTCTAGTTTCCTCTCGTAGGGAACACTTGTCTTTCACTTGTAAAGAAGCCACAGAAGTTAATCCCTCCTAATGGGACTGGTGGCCTCGATAGAACTAGCTGCAACACTTCATTGAATACGCAAGCTACAGTTATTTACGATAGCCTGTCACTCACCACTACACTCTGCTTCGCTGTCCGTTGGTTAGGGAAACAGCCCCCGGTGCTTTCGCAATTCACCACACTAACCTCTGCTGCACTGGAAAACACACTCGCTCAAGACATAGTTTCTCCGTAGGCTTCACACTCCTTCACAGACAACTGTCGCTCAGGTAAAAGCTCGCACTAGCTCGAAAAACACTTCCCACCTCGCTTGCCAGGTCGCTCTTATATAGCAGGCTGGTGACTCAATAAATGCTTCTAGACCCGTCCAGGATTCACGGCATCTCGAGATTTCCATCACTGGCTGGGTCACGAATATTCTGGACCATCCCTTTGTCCGCACAGCCCGTTGCGTAAGGCGCACGTAATACACTGAGGCAGAGCACAGCCCGGGGCAGCTGTGACTCAACCGGCGAGGCGACGAAACAAACTCACAAGTTGCAATATCGATTGTCAATAAGGCTACTCTGAAAAATGGCTCCAAAGCTATCTTCATTTGCACAGGTTACCAGAGGAGGGGAATTAAAAGGGTGACATGCTTCGCTCGTCAAGCGAGCATCGTCAGTTGCGTGAATATTTCAACAAGAAAAAAATGGATCTAAAAAAAAACTACCAAAGGCCACAATGTCAACTAGAAACGGACACGACCCTCCAACAGTAAACCCTCCAAGCTGCGCTAATACTGACGTGAAATACTAAAATGATATGCAGCCTAAAATAGAAATATATTTAATATCTACAAGGTTGCAAACCACAAAGCCACCAACAAAATGTCGCCCTTCACTAACTAATCCATGAAGGTTTGGTCGCTACTGCTGAGATACGCCCCCAAAACTAGAAATATGAACACTAACAAGCAGTAATTGTTTACGCGTAAGGTGTTGAAAAGTTGGTGGATATTAATTTATCTGAATGTGTTTTGATACCTCAAGCCACGCTGGTAGTCACTGATTGTGGTTACAAATGGAAAAGACTTCAGTGACAAGTCCCCCCCGAAAATTAAAACTGTGAACACAAATGTGTTAACAAGTAGTTCCGTGAAGAACTATACAGCCTATTTTCATATATCCTACTCATGTTAATTGCCTCTATCTACATACAAAATTTCAGTTTAATTGCTGTAACAGATTCGTAGATATTGAGAACCGTCTAAATATTTCAGATGGTCGCCAGGTTGGATTTTTATTTTTGTACCCTTACATTAAGATTATTGTGTTCGTGTGGTATACAAACTTCAATCGCATGATTAGAACACAAGAAGTAAAAACGAGATTTTAAAATTACGCACAGCAGCCATCTTGTGATTATGCAAACAATTGAAATAAATTAGATGCCAGTGGATCAACATTTGTATAAGCATTTAACGTGCAACGTTTCACGGCACTCGGATAGTTAATTCGCGAGAAACGTCCATTTAAATATTTATACTTCACGTCGCCGCCATGTTGGATTTGTGCTCACCAGGTTACTGAAAGTCCTATAGGTGAACATATGTTCATAGTCTCTATGAACATTAAAAAATTCAGTTTGGTTGCTGTAAAAGATTCATAGATATTGAGAACCGTCAAAATATTTCGGAAGCTCGCCATTTAGGATTGTTATATGTATAGGCCATAGAGTTATGTACCATTCAAGGACAATTATTGCCTAGGTTCATTATTCAAACTTTCACTTCGATCGCATGATTACGACACAAGAAATAAAAACTTAATTTAAAAATTTCGCACAGCCGCCATCTTGAGGTTATGTATACAATTGAATTAAATTAGATGGCAGTGCATTACAAACTGCAAAATCATTTACTGTACCACATTTCACGGCGCTGAGAGAGTAAAATCATGAGAAAAGTCTATTAAAATATTTCAAATTCGCTTGGTCGCCATGTTCGTTTTGTACTTTACAGGTTTATGAAATATACATAGGTAAACTTGTATCAGTACCCTTTATCACCGTACAAAATTTCAGGGTGATATCGGTAATAGTTTCGGAGATATTGAATGCTAGTGGAATATTTCGCACTGCCGCCATGTTGGATTGGTGAGACGTAACAAAATTTGAAGGGCACGGTCGAGGTCGCCGGGAATAGCGCTATGAACTTACCGAGTTTCATTGAAATCTCTCCAGCCGTTTAGATTTTATTAGGGGGGGGACACACACACACACCTCACACACACACACACACACACACACACGCACACACACACGGACAAAAGGTGATCTCATAAGCTTTTTTTTTTTTTTTTTTTTTTCAAAATTGAAAATAGGCTAATAAAATGAAATGAGGACTTATCTGAAAGTATTTTATCTTTGCAAGCTGCAGCTGATTGAAATAACTGTTCTTCAGAAATAGAAAACAAACTTTATGTTGAAACACTTACAACACACTAATTTTGGAAGAATGTATTTTGGGACTCAGTTTTACTTTAAGAAAAGCTAAACAGAATGTAGAGTAATACGGTAACAAAGGTAGCATTGTTACAATACTTTAAAAGAAAGACATATCTTAGGACAAACTAACATCAAAGACACTAGAACTCTGCTTTGCTGTACCGTTGGAACAAGTCCTAGAGCAATGTGTATCTGCACCCTACTACTGTGTGTCTTTGGACCCATCTATAAAATAAAGTTTTTCTGTGCGAGCACTTATTGCTTTATTTTTTGAAGCTCTTTTGTACACATTAAATCAATGCTCGGCGCTTTACGTTGGCAATACTGTAAACTGTATTGGTGAGATTCACGCACCACTCCGCGCTCGCCATGGCAATTATGGTATTGATGTTACATGGTTTGCTTAACACGGCCAGCCTATGTTATCATACCGGGTTATAATAGCTCGTGGCGCCCGATGCTTTCTACGAGGGTGGAAGTTACCAAGGGGGGTGTAGACACAACAACAGAAGGATTGCATGTATGCTATGTATTTCTATCCTTTGTTATTTACAATTCTTTGGGGCCAGAAAGGTAGTGTATAATAATAATAATAATAATAATAATAGATTATGATAATAATAATAATAATAGAAAACCAAGGGAGCTTGGTTCACTGAGGTGGACAAAGATTTACAAGAAGTGGGAATTACAGGCAACGATATTTGGGAACGTGCCTCACTTAAACAAAAACTAACAGCACACCGATGTTTCCAAGAAAAGCCAAAGCATCCAACTGGTAACAAGTGAACTGCAGAAAGGAAACAACAGCATCGAGAACTAATGCGAAAGTTCTGGGAGGATGTTAAAGCTCGATGCAGCAAGAAGCAGTTGAAATGACGTGGTCCTTAGATGGCCGAATCGAAAGAAGAATGATGGTGTTATGGGTTTTGCGTCTCTTTTAACTACTGTAGCTTTTTGAGACGCCGGGGTGCCTGAATTTTTCCCCGAAGGGGATCTTTAACATGCCAGTAAATGTACTAACACGGCTCCCTCACAGTTAAACACACACACACCCCTAATTCTAATAATAATAATACTACTACTACTAATAATAATAATAACGCACGATCACAAAACAAATTTTCAGTCATGTATATAAAAGTAAGAATGGTAATCAATGGGTACAAAGTATAAAAAGGATATGGAAGAGATGGAAGGAACAATAGATATTATTCAGGACAGACCACTTTTCAGAAATATGATCAAAACATTTCAAGTGTTTCCAGGAGACGGAAAAGAAGAAGCAGGTTAACATCTGGACGGAAGAGAGAAGATGGAACCAAAGTGAAGTAATGAAGAACTACTGGAAGGCAAGAAAGGATAAAGGAAATAAGAGACAGTGAATGCAATGGGTTATTTAACTTGGTCCAAAAATGACCAAAATCGAGGAAAGAATAATAATAATAATAATAATAATAATAATAATAATAATAATAACTTGTAAGAAAGAGGCTGTGTTAGAAGTAAGGGCAGAAGGACATGGAACAACAGCAAACTGGTTGCTAGTGCTTCAAAATGGAAGAAGACGAATTCTATGATAATTGGATGGTCTAAAAACCGGAAAAATCTGTGATTCCAATTTCTCGCTGAAAGGAGCCGACTCAGTGGGGCCGAGCTTTATGTTAATGGATGTCCTCCTATTGAAACTTATTTTTAATCCAATTTGTATTTTTCCAAAACTTCCGAAAAACAGTTTTAAATGCCTCATCCTGTATACACTTTTGAACTGACGGTGGTTTTGGGGTCTGGGGATATGAAACGTGAACATATGTCGAAATTGACCGGAAGTCGAAACATGGTGCCCATTGCAATAGTTAGCTTTCTAATGAAACTACCTAAAATTCGATTAGTTCCTGTTAATAGTTTCTGAGAAAAAGGTAAACAAAAAGTTAGTAATTAGCGAGGGCAATATGGGAGTCCCTGTTAACCCTCTCGGTGCCAAAGCCGATTCAATCAGCGCACTGTTCATCTTATATTTGTAGATTTCTGTAGGCATATGTCTGTGATTATTTCATGTGGTTGGATAGGCGAGATTTCAAGCTTGCCTGAGCAGTGTTTACTTTTTCCCTTCCAAGTCCGTTACTCGATAGGTATGAGTTAGTATTCACGCTCCCCCAATCACTTGCGTTCCCGCCAAAATTGCGGTGCAGTTGTTTTCTTCTTGTTGAAGTTTTCTGCCTACAGATGTATCTAAGAACTTTCTGCAGCTGGAAACGTAGTGTTTTTTCGAATATGACCCTTCCTTATGTGCCCTTAATTTAGGCTCAAAACTGATTTTTTAGAAATAAAAATTGAACAATTGAACAATTATCAGAATAATCTCAATTAAAAAGGTTTAGATGCCGTATTTACTTTTATGAACATAATGTATGAAAGAATGAGGTATTGGTTATAATGCAAAACAAAAATAATGATTCTATCGTTGGAAATGTGGTTTTTATGATCTTTTTTTTCCAATAGTCTGCATGACCGTTGAAAATGGCTTGGCATTCTTGGCAAGTATTTCAGGAAATGCCGTGGCGCTAAGAGGGTTACATCAATGAATTATTGTGTGTGGCCTAGCCTCACGGGGCCGCCTACGAATCCTCGATCGCTCAGTTTGATTCGAGAAACATGTTGTCTAGTCTCTGATTACCTGAGTGCATTAACAATAGCATGTTTATCAGCAAGCGATTTCCGTGCTGTATTTTGATGCGGAAATTGTATTGATAACATTTGGCTAACATAGTAGCTGTTCTTGTAGCACTCCCACAAACATGACACCAATCACCGTACATGTGATCAAATCCTTCGAGGAATTCGCATACAAAGTTTTACGACGTCGCTCATCACAAATATACGTAATACCCCTTGGCGTAATTATGGGACAATAATTAGGAGCTGCAAGTCCGAAGATTGGAGGTTCAAATCCCAGTTCTGACAGCGGCCATCTTGAATGTCATTTTCCCCGTTTGTTTCACACTGCCTTTAGGTAAATGCTAGGATGGTCCTCCGTTTTAAGTTCCGGGGCACCAACTCCTATTTCCGCCCGTAATAATTACAGCTGTTTGTGTTTGAGTCTTCAGTCTTCTGACGTGTTTGTTGCAGGTCTCCATGCCTCCCTGTCCTGAGCTAATCGTTTCATCACTACATAACTACCACACCCTACATCCGAGGCAATCTGTTTAACATAGTCTATTCTAACCTTGGTCTACCCCTACATTTCTTATCCTCGACCCTTCCTTCCATAACTGAGCTTGCTATTCCTGGGTGTCTTAGTATGCGTCATGCCAACCTATCTCTTCGCTTCTCTTCATTAGCAGTCGCCAGAAACATCTCTCCTCTCCCATTTGCCTTAATACCTCTTTATTTGTAACCCTATATACCCATCTGATCTTCATCTTTCTCCTGTAAAACCACATATCAAACGCTTCAATTCTGCTCGTTTCTACTGCCCCAACAGTCCAAGTTTCACTTCCATAGAGCGCCACGCTCCAGACAAAGGTGTTCAAAAATAACTTTCCAATACCTAACTAAATCTATATTCAATGTCAACAGATTCCTTTTCTGTTGAAATGCTTTCCTTGCTACTAGATACTATCGCAACTAGTACCTGGCGGCGAACGTTGGAACTAATATAACTAATCTAACCTATAAATTTTAGCTTCACACAAGTGTAGTTAGTGGAAGGTTCTTTTACGTGTCATAAATCCATGACATGGGCCCGCCGGCTTTACTTCCCCTCCGAAGGAAGGCATACTGAGGGATTTTTAACGCTCTTAAAAAATCCGACGACTTCGGCCAGGTTTGACCCCACGATCTTGTCCATAGAAGCTCAGAAACTGCTAACTATTATAGGGTCCACAGTCACATTGAAAACAAGTAGTTCCGTGAAGAACTATACAGTCTATTTTCATATATCCATCTTATGCTAATTGCCTCCATCAACATACAAAATTTCACTTCGATTGCTGTATTAGATTCGTAGATATTGAGCCCGTCAGAGGAGCTGCCTGGATAGCCAACAACCGCAATGACTTTCCTAACATCTCATCCGCCGGACCTAACTGCCGAGAGGATCAGGTGAACTTCCAAATAGGCCAAAGCGGCACGAGAAACTGTAGTCCACGGGGATCGTGGTACATGGTGACGAAGGTCATAGACTGCCTAAGGAAAGGTTCACCTTAAAAGCTAGACTGAGAAAAGAAACATCCAGACTTATGTAAAACACCGTGACATTTTATTGTAAATTTTACAAACCCCTAGCCTAGTTCGGAGGGTTTCTATCGGCTAATCCGCAAGCTAAAAAATAATAAAAAATAAAGAGCAGGTCCCTACCTGAGAAGTTACAGTAAACCCTCGCGAAAGATCTGTCTCACAATAATAAAGCAACAACAGCAACACTAGGAAAATGGTACGACGCAAAGCCCTAGGTCAAGTTACAAGATTAAGCTAATATCAGAATCTACATTTAACAGGGTAGCAAAACAAATCTGAGTTAGGATGATACCATTTCCACATTTACATTTAACGTTAATTCATCTAGCTACGTCCTATCAATTAATAACAAAATTTACGGCGGTGACGACCGTAATAACAAACAATTACATTCAAAGCTAAGTGAACAGCCATAAAAAAAACATCTAAGTCATTCCTAGGAACTAAGTGCTAATCAGCACACAATAGGGTAACATAGAGGATTCATACACTTTTACATTATCAAATAAATAACAAAAGACCACAGTTTTATTCAAATGCCTGCCTGCATCTTGGTTTACTCTTTGTAAGCCATAGTCATCTAGTGTGTGTAGTTACGGTGACGACTGCGTAGTAAAGACTACGTCTAACATCGTATGGCCTGCGCTCCACCAGCTACGAACTCTAGGTTCGAGCAAGCTTCAGTCACAACAAAAATGTGTCAGCTGTCCTCAAGTCATTTCCTCCAGGAAATACCTTCATAAACACGGCTATGTCAGCAGGTTCCAAATGCAAATGAGCAAGGTTAAGTAGAAGGGATTCGTTAGTTAGCTTTTGTTTTATCAAAACTATGTGTTTTATTATTAAGATGTCGGTTTAGGTTATCGTTGGCTTATGGCGAATAATACTGACAAGCCTGGGCACGGAGCGTCTCCCCTGAGATCATCTCTGCCAAAAAAGCCTCGACTCAAAAGTCGGAATACAATCAACGAGCAATAACAACTCGGACACACAATAACACAAGTTACCAGCGGCGCACAGCTCGCGTTCAATAAATCTGGGATGGGCCTGGACACAATCAGTTACCCTCCCTAAACATCTGGTCCACGGGAACAATCCCGGACATGGTACACATAATACCATCATTCATGAAAAACCTCCCTAACGGGGCTAGCCTACAACGTACTATAGAAAACCTGACATAACTGTACTCGTCAAAAACAACGGTACACGCAACAGCGTTTAACTAACAAATGCCATTCTACAAAACAGATGATCAGATACAAGAATGAACACTGGGTTCCATAAGCTATAATTGCAATGAAAGGGAAAGTGAATGCTAAAAGCATTCTGTCCTATGTTAACATGAGTCTGTCTCACTTAGAAGCATGCGCTCTCACACGGGCGCTGGGTAGAATACACAAAACCTGTTCGTGTCGCCGCAGGCTACAAGATTCCTGCGCTGTATGACACAACACACTAACTAGGCCGGCAATTTAAGCAAAATAATAACTGTACAACTGGCCTCATAATAATACCTTTACCATAGGTTATAAACCTCGAAGAATATGTGCATAAAAAGCACACTATAAATCTGAATACAATCATATAACTCTGTCTTTCACATCAAAGACGTTTAAAAGGTAGCAATGTCACTCATTGCTGGAGCTCTCTGCTCTCGAAGATAAAATACTCTAGTAGTTTCAAACATCAAATAAATGCGTGTCATCACACATGACACTAACAAAATAATAATTGTGGCGCAAATTCCACTCTCTGCTGGATCTGCTTAATGATACGTTGGGAACTGGGTTCGATGCTAGGCAACGATGAAATATCCCTTTTACTTATAAGGTCTACACATGACCTGGATGGCTTCTGAGCTCATCTCAAATGAAATATAATGCAGTTACAAAACTGGTAATTACAGTCGATTACCCAAATGATACGACTACTCTAACGAAGTCAGGGGTGTAACATAGACTGGCTGCAAAAAGTGCAGTTAAAGAAACATGATCATGGCATCAGATTGCCATAACTAGAGTCTGCAAAGACTTGAAAAATCACCCGAGATAAGGTTAAACAAAGTAGCCTCAAAATGACTACAGTCACGTTTAGCAATAGATAGAAATTGACGTTCTACGACGTCTATCAAGCTGCACCAGGGTTGACCAAAATGTCAGACCCAAGGGTGACTCACAATCACTGCAAATAAATGACATCTAATTAGACTAATTACATTCCCTACCTATGAAATGGCTGTCACTAAGTTCGGTTGGTTCACAAACTACACTAATCTAACTATACCACCAGAAACTAGAACAAGGAAGGGTGTACAAAACTCACGACATGAAGGAGCTCACACTTAGCTCTCTGTCCAACAACAAGGGTTGAACAAAAGCGCCTCTGGCTTTCAGGGTTGGCATCGTCCTCATCAGAACTTCCATCTGGGCTCTCCCAAAGACCAGGGTTCGGTCTGTCCCTGTAGTTGACCTCGTGAATGGACTGGACATGCCTACGAAAGGCATCCTCGGTTCCTTCCTCCTCGTCTGATGTTCTAGAAGTTCCATAATCAAGCTGGTCCCATCCGAGACATCTCCCTCATACCATAATGGTATTAGCCCATGGTCTCGGTCTCGAACATGGTGTCGAAAAAGTTAACCACGTGGGCGGTAGAATAAGACTTGTAGTAGTTCATTATTATCACTTGAAGATTACAGTATTTCGTCGTAGATATCACAGGCTTTAAATATAACTGACAACACAGCCTCTACACTTTGCAGATGTAAATGATAAATGGCCATGCACTGTTCTGCGGTTCCACACGTGTACAGACGCTACTTTTTCTATCACGTGGCATCCGTGAAATGGGCGTCGTTTTATTACGGATAAATTCACCGTAGCAATTACTATATAATGTACTTTTATAATCACACGTGTTTAAAGTAATAATTTCACATTTACCTGTATATTTTGCACCAGGCTCTCGGCCCTCCACAAACACGTGGGTTTAAAAATGTGGTGCTACAGTAATGTCGTAAATTTCACAATACTTGCCAAGTAATTCACAATACAATTCGTGTTGATCACTGCACATCAACAACAGTGATTCTTAGTATACTTGTGCTCGATGGCACCTGATAATGATTTCCACGCAGAAAAGCGGACTGTTTGCCACGTCTAATGCGACGGATATAATAACACGCCTACACAGGGCGGATTCTCCAGACGTAGTGCCAGAAACTGCGTTCCTCGTGGAAGCAAGTCGACAAAACTAAGTCGTTGAGCGACTACTTACATTCCTATTTGCGTATCTGCAATGATATTACCTTACCTTAAAGTGAAAATAACATTCTCCAAAATGTTTCAATAATGCTGAATGACGAAATGGAATATTCTGAGTCTCGTGGAAAGATAAAATTGATTAATAAGACCTCAGATAAATAATTAGCACACTTCACCAAAGTCAAAAGTGCGATTCTCCGCTATTTCAAAGAGAATAGTATAAGCTCTCAGTTTCTCGTAGCTTTCTGGGTGTGTTCAAAGGTACTACATCCCATCATAAATGTACTGTCGTGAAAAATATCACATGAGCCTTAGCTCAGCGGGTTCAATATCGAGAACCGTCTAAATATTTCGGATAGTCGCCATGTTGGATTTTTATATATGTAGGTCCTAGAGTTAAGTACTATTACTTGAAGATTATTGTGTAGGTGTAGTATTTAAACTTCAATCGCATGATTAGGACACAAGAAAACCAGATTTTAAAATTTCGCACAGCTGCCATCTTGTGGTTATGAAAACAATTGAAATAAAATAGATGGCAGTGGATTGAAATTTTTATAAGCATTTACCGTACCAAGCTTTACTGCGCTTGGATGGTTAAGTCGCGAGAAACGTCCACTTAAATATTTATATTTCGCGTCGCCGCCATGTTGGATTTGTGCTCACCAGGTTATTGAAAGTCCCATAGGTGAACTTATGTTCATAGCCTCTAACAACATACAAAATTTCAGTTTGATTGCTATCATATATTAATAGATATAGACTTACTTAGACTTAGTTCCTCCAATGCTAGGTAGCATATCGGGCAACAGGTTTCCTCCAGCGAACTCATCAGCTGCCAAGTTTCAGCTTCCTCCCAGTTCATATCCATGCATTCAAAATCCTTTGCAAAAGTTCGTTTCCAGGTGTTACGAGGTCTTCCTCTATTTTGGTATCCTTCCGCTGGTTTCCACAACATTGCTGATTTGGGTATCCTTCTATCATTCATACGTAGAACATGTCCCGCTAACTTCATTCTTCTTTGAGCAACGATTTTGTGCAGGCTGCGTAGACCAGTTCTTCTCAGTACTTCATCATTTGTTTTGTGGTCACGGCTCAAGCATCGTTGGTGAAAAACGTTGAGCTTGTGTGCTGATTTTACTGATATTTTCCAGGTCTCACATGCATATATAGCGATCGCTAAGATGATAGAGGAATATAGCCGAATGCTTTGCGGAATTCATGTCAACTCTTGCTACACTTTAAACATAAAAATCTATTCTACCTATTAAATCCTAAAATAAATCTATTTCATGTTTTTGAAAACATAAAACGACAATTTTAACAAGTAGTTCCGTGAAGAACTATACAGCCTATTTTCATATATCCTGCTCATGTTAATTGCCTCTATCAACATACAAAATTTCAGTTTAATTGCTGTAACAGATTCGTAGATATTGAGAACCGTCTAAATATTTCAGATGGTCGCCAGGTTGGATTTTTATTTTTGTACTCTCACATTAAGATTATTGTGTTCGTGTGGTATACGAACTTCAATCGCATGATTAGAACACAAGAAGTAAAAACGAGATTATAAAATTACGCACAGCAGCCATCTTGTGATTATGCAAACAATTGAAATAAATTAGATGCCAGTGGATCAACATTTGTATAAGCATTTAATGTGCAACGTTTCACGGCACTCGGATAGTTAATTCGCGAGAAACGTCCATTTAAATATTTATACTTCGCGTCGCCGCCATGTTGGATTTGTGCTCACCAGGTTACTCAAAGTCCTATAGGTGAACATATGTTCATAGTTTCTATGAACATAAAAAAATCTGTTTGGTTGCTGTAAAAGATTCATAGATATTGAGAACCGTCTAAATATTTCGGAAGCTCGTCATTTAGGATTGTTATATGTGTAGGCCATAGAGATATGTACCATTCAAGGACAATTATTGCCTAGGTTCATTATTCAAACTTTCACTTCGATCGCATGATAACGACACAAGAAATAAAAACATAATTTTAAAATTTCACACATCCGCCATCTTGAGGTTATGTAAACAATTGAATTAAATTAGATGGCAGTGCATTACAATCTGCAAAATCATTTACTGTACCACATTTCACTGCGCTCAGAGAGTTAAATCACGAGAAAAGTCTATTAAAATATTTCAAATTCGCTTGGTCGCCATGTTCGTTTTGTACTTTACAGGTTTATGAAATATACATAGGTAAAATTGTATCAGTACCCTTTATCACCGTACAAAATTGCAGGTAATAGTTTCGGAGATATAGAATGTCAGGGAAATATTTCGCACAGCCGCCATTTTGAGGTTATGTAAACAATTGAACTAAATTAGACTCCAGTGCATTACAATGTGTATAAACAATTGCTGTACAAAGTTTCATTACGTTTGGATAGTTAAATCGCGAGAAAAGTCTATTTAAAAGTCTCAACTTCGCTTGGCCGCCATGTTGGTTTTGTAGTCACCAGGTTTTTGAAAGTCTCATAGGTGAACTTCTAGTAGTGCCCTTTATTACCGTACACAATTTCAGGGCGATATCGGTAATAGTTCCGGAGATATTGAATGCTAGTGAAATATTTCGCACAGCCGCCATGTTGGATTGGTGAGTTGTAACAAAATTTGAAGGGCACGGTCGAGGTCGCCGGGAATAGCGCCATGAACTTACCGAGGTTCATTGAAATCGCTCCAGCCGTTTAGATTTTATTAGGGGGACACACACACACACACCTCACACACACACACACACGCACACACACACGCACACGCACACGCACACACACACGGACAAAAGGTGATCTCATAAGCCTACTTTTTCAAAATTGAAAATAGGCTAAATATCTAAAAATCCGCTCCCTAGTGATTACGTAATATGTGGATGGTCCCCTAAGAACCACCGCTATATACATACTCTGTGAGCCCGTACGCTAGTGAATACATGTGTTCTCTCTTGTTTGTTACAGGTGAGTTGAGCTGATTCTCCCTCCTGGTGTGAAGTCTGTGAGTTGGATACCATTCCCTAGGCCGCGGTACGTTGATTTTGTTTTGAAACATTCTAACGCCTGGTCCCAGTGGAAATGCTTATCTGATAGTTCATTATCATAGCGGTGGAATGTCTTTAAAATGAAGTACTATCACATTTATGACAAGAACGTTTGTAGCTATATGAAGTGTTAACATACTGATAAGTCTGTTACTTAGGAAGCATAATAATCAGTGCTGGACGAAACAAAGAGGATATAAAAAGTATGTTGGCTCAGGCAAGGAAAGCATTTCTACAGTAGAGGAATCTTTTGACATCGAATATAGATTTAGGTATTAGGAAGTCATTTTTGAAAGCCTGTGTCTGGAGTGTGGCTCTATATGGACGAGAAACGTACATTATTACCTTGATGACTAATTTAACGTCTACAATTTTAATGACATTTTTACAAATTATAATTTACAACTTAAAGCTTATCCCTCAAACTATTTTCTAGATTACATAATTACTTTTCAATTTAAATAATTACTTAAACTATACTGAATTAAATTCATTTCTTAGAAAACTAGATATCTTAAAAATCGAGGACTGGGGAAAGGAGGAGGATGCGTTTGAAATGTGGTGTTACAGGAGAATTATGAAGATCAGATGGGTAGATAGGGTTACAAATGATGAGGTATTAAGACGAGTGGGAGAGGAGAGATGTTTCTGGCGACTGCTATTGACGAGAAGAGATAGGTTGGTAGGATACATACTAAGACACCCAGGAATAGCAAGCTTAGTTATGGAAGGAAGGGTCGAGGACAAGAACTGTAGGGATAGACCAAGGTTAGAATGTGTTAAATAGATTGCCTCGGATGTAGGGTGTGGTAGCTATGTAGAGATGAAACGATTAGCTCAGGGCAGGGAGGCATGGAGAGCTGCATCAAACCAGTCAAAACACTGAAGACTCAAACAACAACAACAAATTTAATATTGTAATATTCAGTCGGTCAACACAAAATAATTCCAATACTGGAAAGAAAAAATGAAATTAATTACACGCGATTACACATTTATAGTAGAAAAGCAATATTTTATGTTGTAGTTATAACTTTTAATCATCACTTGTAGTTCACATTAGCTTACAACTCTACTGTAGTTTAGGGCTTACTGCTTAAGTGTATCACAGTAATAGTAGCTACACCTTCATATTGGGGGAGGAAGACTGTTTTTGTTGATGGGATTTGTAAGTTTTGCAACATCTTCTTCTTGTTCCGTATAGGCCAACTACGGACCACGATATTCAACTATTTTGCTTGGAGTGGGCCTTGATGTTTGTCCAGTAGTCACGCATCCTCTGGCTGTGTTGTTCTTTTCTCTCCTTTGTCCAGAGGACACCTGTCTTCTTCCTTGGGGGGTTTTCCTGGAACTTTATTTGCTTTAATTTACTCCTGAGAGACGTTTGATCTCTTATGTCCTTTTCCGTAACTCCCAGTTCATCAGATCTTTGTGAACTTCTATCAGCCATGGTGACTTGGTCTTCCTTCTTTGCCAGTATGTGAGTAGCTGGTTGGTCAGCCTGGTTGGATGCATCCTGGAGACGTGTCTATAAAATGTTAAGACGTCTCTTCCTGGCCACGTCTGTAATTCTTTCAGAGTAACTATAGAGCTCCTGGTTGGGCCGTCTAATATATTTACTCCCTTCCTTGATTGGTCCCAATATCTTCCTCATTATCTTCCTCTCTTGGATTTCTAGTTTGTCCGTGAGTCCTTTCCTGTTTAATATGAGGCATTCAGAGGCATATGAAGCTTCAAGGCGGATGACCCGTTGATAGTGCTTCATTTTGGTGTTGCGGGAGAGACACTTCTTATTGTAGATGTTCTTAGTCAGTCGGTATGACAGTTCTAGCTTATTTACTCGAGTTGATAATGCTGTTGCTTCGGAGAGATTGGGTTCCAACCATTCACCCAAGTACTTGAATTTGTTGGTTTTCTTGATCCTTCCCTGTTCTAGAAGTAGTTCATGAGGTGATTCTCTGATATTCGTGACGTATTGTGTTTTCTCAAATGACACATGCAGTCCTATCTTCGCTGCTTCTTGTCCGAGAATATTGAGTTATTTCACTGATGTTTCTGTTGAATCAGATAGAAGTGCCAGGTCATCGGCAAATGCCAGGCAGTCCACAATGAGTCCATCACGTTTGTGTCCAAGGTAGATACCGCTTGAGATCCCCTGTTTAGCTATCTCCTTTCGCCATTCTCTTATAACCTTTTTTCCAGTGCACAGTTAAAGAGGAGAGGTAAGAGACCATCTCCCTGTCTTACTCCTGTCTTAGTGCTCTGAGGTATGGAATAATTTATTCCATGAGAAATATGGAAACTTCATTGATCCTATCAAGAAACGAGCTGGCATGGAACTACCACGCCATACATGGAAATCACTCAACAGAATTCGAACGGGACATGGGGTCTGCGCAGACAGCTTATTCAAGTGGAATAAGGCTTCCTCACCTCAGTGCGACTGTGATTTTGAAAGACAGACCATCCAACATATCGTGGAGGACTGCAGCCTTCGAGCCTATAATAGGAACCTCAAAGACTTTCATGATGCAACGCAGTCTGCTCTAGATTGGATTTCCAATTTAAATCTTACCTTGTAAATTTGAACTTTTTATCTATTGAATATGTGCTTCCTCATTCAAAATTTATTTTAATATTGTTCTTTTAGGCTAAATACTAATGTATATGTTTAATATGTTCTTTAGCTTGTAATTATATAACCATGCCATACGCTAAATAAATAATAATAACTCCTGTCTTGATTTCAAAACTTTCTGAGATTGTTCCTCTGAACTTTATTCGTGACGTGGTGTTATTTAAAGTCTGTTGGATAAGGTTAAGTGTCTTCTGGTCCAGTCCAAGTTTCTGAAGGATTTTCATGAGAGTTGGTCTGTCAACTGAATCGTACGCCTTCTTAAAGTCAACGAAGATGACGACAAACTTCTTGCCTGCCATTTTTACTTGTCTTACCACTGACTTTAAGTTGAGTATCTGTTCAGCACAGGAGCGTCCTTTTCTAATAACAACTAGACGATACATAGTGAAGACGCTAGAGTAGAATTACAGCGATGGCAAGCTTCAAGGTTCTATTAACAGCTTCTCGCTGCCGTAAGTTGGCTATGTTGTTCTCTTCACCCCTCTTCTTCCACCATTGCCAAACGTCAGAGCCGGACACTCAGCGGCTGGACTGTAATATACCACTTCTTCGCTCACCAAAGTACACGGGGGGCTAAATGAATAAAAGCCCCTACAATGAAATAACAACATTACTATTTCTTCAAGAGCCATACAAATGTTGCGACACATAACATCAAATACAGCAGCCTTGTGTAATCGTGCCGGATGTGAACAGGCCTGACTGATAAAACAATTGCACACCACAGCTGTTGCTCACACGCATGCACCTGTTCTCTCGCGATGCACGTGTCACATCCTGGTCATAGCCCATTTCGCTGCAATTACTCACTTCACTTCTTGACGGGATTATGTTCCGTCATTCCTTGAAAACAGAGCTACACAGACTTGTCACAGCTACAACTAGGGTCTGTCTGTTAGGTCGTCAGCCCGAAGGCTTGTTGGATCCCCAACAAGTACCACCGTTAGGTTATGTGGGTAGATACCTACATAAACCCAAGGCAGACCTATATTGAGGCGTACTAGGCAAGAAGAGGAGTGAGGTGGTTTGTCATTGCTTTCCTCACTGAGTCAGAACAGCAGTACTAACCCTATGAGTAGAACCTTTCACAACATCCACAGGCACTGACTGTGCCCTGAATGTCATTACTAAGAACCACCCATACCTCAGTAGCTTCCATATAACCACAGCCATGAATGAGACTGAGACAACGGTGAAAAGGCGCATTTTATTCTACCCTGTGCCAACAGACAAATTAATGCAAATGTACTGTATTCATAAAGAGATGGCAAACAGGCCAACAACCAGGGAACACTCTTCTAATTCCGTGATGTTTCTAATACTCCTGCACAAATAATACATGTCTAGAGCTAAGTGCCTTAAATGCTCTTTCAAACAATTCATCTGAGCCTCAAGTAGCCGGACATTGCATGTCTTGGCAGAGTTGGTTATCACGTAGGGCTCGGATGTTGAAGCCGTAAAAAAGTAAAAAAAAATGCACTTTAAACTTTCAAAGATGACTGTAATAAATGACCTAAGAATTCGAAAAATGCACTATAAAATGGAGAAAATGGTCTTATAATAATAAACTCGCCAATATTTCAAAAATGAAATCTTAAGCTCAATCTGAAAAGTCAATCAAAATAGATTCCTAGCTCTTAACAAAAGGTTTATGTTCATTTAGTCTGAGTTGCAGTGCACAACGAATGTCATGCTGATGTCAAATGTAAATGATCTGCGGTTATCAGCCAACAAGTTTTTATATCTGGAAAAGCTGCGTTCAACATCAACTGATGTGATCGGAGCGTACTTGAAGTGAGGAAGGTCGTTTGCTGCTAAATCCTCCTCAATCCCATCCATGCAGTAGTTTTCACCAGAAGGAATGTCTGAGATTTTGCAGAATGTTTTATACCCGGTGTTTTTGTCCAGTTTTGATGCAATACCCGCAGAAATTTCGCCACGATTGTTGCTAAGACTAGTTTCCACCCGGTTGGGTTGATTAAGGAAATGGAATCAATATTTTAAATTATCTTGTATCAGCTACTAGCTTCTTTTTAACTTTGAGACACGTAACTCCCTCATATAAAGCTGTGACATGACTAAATTGAAGGAAAAAATACCTCAAATGGCCCTATTTCTCTAAAATAAGACCGAAAAATCTACCAAACTTAAAAAAATGCTCTTAAAATGGAAAAAGAGAAAAAAAAGCAAAAATATGCAAAATAAAAAAGACATATTTGCATACGGGATGGCCCATCCGGAGATTCTATGTATTTCAGCATTGTTTTAGACAGCTCAGTAAAAAGATGACATGTCATCAACATCCGGGCCCTAGATCAGTAAGGCCCGGAAGTTCATGCACTATTAAATGAATAAATATGCATGCAAATATGCACTAATTATTGATCAAATATGCACTATGAAATTATAATCACCCCGTATCCTTTAGCGTTTCCATTTTGAATATAAGTTAATGAAAATATGAACAGACGAACATGTAACTACACCTCTTTTAAAACATATCCACTAAGAAACAGTTCTAAATACTAGGAAATGTTATGTTATGGAACTTCAAGCTGTGTTAACCACCAATAATTATTTTATTATGTTAATTTTTAAGCGTAACTGATGTACAATTTTAGTAGCCATTGAACTTTTAAAACTGAAAATATTTATACAATGTTTACATAGTGAATGCTGATTAAAAATAATTGGTATTAATTTGAAAAAAGGACTGAAAAGTATTAAAATAATTTCAGTGTTATTCTGCGATAGACTCTCGGAGTGTGAACAAGTAGTTCCGTGAAGAACTATACAGCCTATTTTCATATATCCTACTTATGTTGATTGCCACTATCAACATACAAAATATCAGTTTGATTGCTGTAATGCATTCGTAGATATTGAGAACCGACTAAATATTTCGGATGGCCGCCATGTTGGATTTTATATATGTAGGTCCTAGAGTTATGTACTGTTACATGAAGATTATTGTGTACGTGTAGCATTCAAACTACAATCGCATGATTAGGACACAAGAATTAAAAACGAGATTTTAAAATTTCGCACAGCTGCCATCTTGTGGTTATGGGAACAATTGAAATAAATTAGATGCCAGTGGATTAACATTCGTATAAGGATTTACTGTTTCAAGTTTCACTGCTCTCGGATGGTTAAATTGCGAGAAACGTCCATGTGAATATTTATTCTTCGCGTCGCCGCCATGTTGGATTTGTGATCACCAGCTTATTTAAAATCCTATAGGTGAACTTAAGTTCATAGCCCCTATGAACATAAAAAAAATCAGTTTGATTGCTCTAATAGATTCGTAGATATTCAGAGCCATCTAAATATTTCGGATGGTCGCCATGTGGGATTGTTAAATGTATAGGCCATAGAGTCATGTACCATTAAAGGAAAATTATTGCGTAGATTCATTATTCAAACTTTCACTTCGATCGCATGATTACGACACAAGAAATAAAAACTTATTTTAAAATTCGCACAGCCGCCACCTTGAGGTTATGTAAACAATTGAACTAAATTAGATACCAGTGCATTACAATGTGTATAAACATTTCCTGTACCAGATTTCATTGCGTTGGGAACATTCAATCGCGAGAAAGGTCTATTTAATATTTTCAAATTCGCTTGGCCGCCTTGTTCCTTTTGTAGTTAACCGGTTTTTTAAAGTCTTACAGGTGAACTTCCAGTAGTGCCCTTTATCCCCGTACAAAATGTCAGGGTGATACCGCTAATAGTTTCCGAGATATGGAATGCCGGTGAAATATTTCTCTCATCCGCCATCTTGTGGTTATGTAAACAATTCAACGAAGTTAGATGTTGGTGCATTACAATGTGTATAAACATATACTGTACCAAGTTTTATTGCGTTTGGTTGGTTAAATCGCGAGAAACGTCTATTTAAATGTCGCAAATTCGCGTGGCCGCCATATTGGTTTTGTAGTTATCAGTTTTTCAAAAGTCACATAGGTGAACTTCTGGTAGTTCCCTTTATCACCGTAAAAATTCCACGGTGATATCGGGAATAGTTTCGGAGATATTGAATGCTGGTGAAATATTTCGCACAACCGCCATTTTGGATTGGGGATATCTAACAAAATTTGAAGGGCACGGTCGGGGTCGCCCGGAATAGTGCTATGAACTTACTGAGTTTCATTGAAATCGCTCCAGCCGTTTAGAAGTTATTAGGGGGGACACACACACACCTCTCTCTCACACACACACACACACACGCACACAGACACACGGACAAAAGGTGATCTCATAAGCCTATTTTTTCAAAATTGAAAATAGGCTAATAAAAGTGTACGACTTTAAGAACACGTAGTAACAACGAGCGCTTCAAAACAACAGGCAATTAGAATATACGCCCTTCTCAAGCAGAGATATGCACTTAAACTGGCAAAGTAGAAAAATATGATGCACTGTGCAAAATAACCCAAATATGCATCAATATGCAAACATATGATTTTGCATGAAATTCCGGACCTTAGTTATCAGGTTCGAACCTCCGAAGTGACAGCCAAGAATGCTAAGAAATAGTGAAATTATAGCGTAAAATAGTCGTAACGTATATCGTTGTTAATAATTAATTTTAGGACTTGGGACATATTTATCATCAACCCCGTGCACTTGGGTGTATGTTGAACGTGTCTGATAATGTATATTTCTGTAATCAGTGTAACAGGGTATTAGCTGTATTAGGGACAGGGATCAGATAGATTACTAGGGACTTGGAATACTGGCGGGAGTGTGAAAAACCCGGGGGAAATCACACACCGGATAGCCACTGTCAGTGCCGGGAACCAAACCTGCGATCTTCGAACTTACTGCAGCTCCCCATTGCAGTCGTGGTGCGTGATTTAACACGCTCGGATACGCCATGCCATCTCACTTTGGTCCAGGAAACGTATGAGATGGACGTACAAGATACGTGGTTTATTAGTGATGATTGCACACCCATTACCTACCGTAACGTCGGCTATGCCTCAGGACACCGTAATTCGAACTTCGTTATTTTCGGCGTTTATAAATAACTTACCAAATGGGATTCGCAGTGACTGTCGATTGTTTGCGGATGATTGTATAATATATCGAAAGATACATGACTCACAAGACAATGCAGTACTTCAAGATGACCTGAACCTGGTCTATAAGTGGACGATTGAAAATTGAAAATAAACACAATAAAATGTTGTCTCATAAAAATAGGGAAAGAGTGAAAGCAAGTTTTTCAATATAACATTGACTCGGAAATACTTGTAGAAAAAGATTCTTGCAAATATTTGGGCGTTCACGTAAGGAATGATATGAAATGGAGTAGTCATGTAGGATGTGTAGAAAGCTTCCAAATCCCTGCACTTTGTAATGAGGGTATTAAAAGGAAGTAGTACCTCTGCTAAAGAATTAGGATATTTGTCACTTGTAAGACCTATTCTGAAATACGCCTCAGTGGTTTGAGATTCATAGCCTATCAACTAGGGCTCATCAATGAGTTGGAAATGGTACAAAGAAACGCCGCTAGATTTGTGCTCAGTGACATTAAACCCAGGAGCAGTGTGAGCCGTATGTTAATGAAACTTGGGTGGGAATCACTTGAGGCTAGGAGGATGAAATCTAGACTCTGCGCTATGTATAACACGTATACAAATCAACCAGCATCATGGGGTGAGCTTAGCAAACGTATGGGAAAGCCCACTTACATGAGGAGGAGCGATAATCCTTTCAAAGTTAAGGGCCGACCACAGCGTACAAATTACGGTAAATATTCTTTCGTTAACCGTGCCATTGATAACTGGAACTCTCTACCTGCCGCAGTCTTGGAGCCTTTTCCTAAACATATAGGTGTGTCTAAGAAAAGATTGACGATTTGTGTAAATACTTCCAGTTTACTTGTTATTGAATTGTTATGTATAATTATTTATTTGTTTTTTATACCCAATTAGCCACTGGGGCACCCCCCCCCCCCCCATTTGCAAATAAATGAATGAATGAATGAACTAAAAGTCAAGTGGCGAGTGACTGTCACAATCCGGAGGTCAATGAAAGCTAGCTAACAATCGCATTAAGTGCCAGACAATGAGTTCATAATTTACGCAATAATATTATTTATACTAGAATCATATAATTTTGCATCATATTCACGCAAAAAAGCATTGCTTAGTCATTATAAAGAATCAGGTAGTAGTAGCTTAATTTGGATGCACAAAGTGCCCGCATCTGAAGATGCAAATCACATTCCTACCATGGGTACATGGACGTTTCAACATACTGAAGTGATAGAATTGCAGTTCTTCGTGAACGTGTACACGAGCCACTAGACTTGCACTGAAGGGTACGATGACGTCACCATTTATATGGCTCATTCTCTTTGTGTGTTATTTGTCGCTCAACATCAACGAATCTTATAATTCACTCTGTTATCTTCATTTCTTTTCTTAAAACAAACTCACAACACTATTGTGAACTCACGTCTCTGGTACTTACGAGGACCCAACTAACAATTCCATGACGTCATGTTCCTCATATACCCTGATACATAGATGGCCCAACTAACACAAGTATGACGTCATCACTTATAGCACATCCCTGATACGTATGGGACCTAACTAACCTCCACGTCCTACCACATACTGCTAGGTATACCATGCCCCTATACGTCGAGGACCCAACTAACCTCCAGGTCCTACCCCTTGCTGGTACTGATAACATGCTCCTATACTTAGAAAACCCAACTAACCTCCAGGTCCTAACCCATGCTGGTACTGATAACATGCTCCTATACGTAGAGGACCCAACTAACCTCCAGGTTCTACCCCATGCTGCTACTGATAACATGCTCCTAAACGTAGAGGACCCAACTAACCGCCAGGTCCTAACCCATGCTGGTACTGATAACATGCCCATATACGTAGAGGACCCAACTAACCTCCAGGTCCTAACCCATGCTGGTACTGATAACATGCCCCTAAACGTAGAGGACGCAACTAACCTCCAGGTCCTAACCCATGCTGGTACTGATAATATGCCCCTAAACGTAGAGGACCCAACTAACCTCCAGGTCCTAACCCATGCTGGTACTGATAACATGCCCCTAAACGTAGAGGACGCAACTAACCTCCAGGTCCTAACCCATGCTGGTACTGATAACATGCTCCTATACGTAGAGGACCCAACTAACCTCCAGGTCCTAACCCATGCTGGTACTGATAACATGCCCCTATACGTAGAGGACCCAACTAACCTCCAGGTCCTAACCCATGCTGGTACTGATAACATGCCCCTAAACTTAGAGTACCCAACTAACCTCCAGGTCCTAACCCATGCTGGTACTGATAACATGCTCCTATACGTAGAGGACCCAACTAACCTCCAGGTCCTACCCCATGCTGGTACTGATAACGTGACCCTATATTTAAAGGACCCAACTAACCTCCAGGTCCTAACCCATGCTGGTACTGATAACATGCCCCCATATTTAGAGGACCCAACTAACCTCCAGGTCCTAACCCATGCTAACACACCCTTATAGTTGAGGACCCAGCTAACCTCCAGGCCCTAACCCAGGCTGGTAGTGATAACATGCCCCTATACGTAGAGGACCCAACTAACCTCCAGGTCCTAACCCATGCTGGTACTGATAACATGCCCCTATACGTAGAGGACCCAACTAACCTCCAGGTGTCTGGCTGCGTGGCTCAGGGGTAACGTTCTCGCTTGCTGAGCCCAAGGTTGCAGGTTCGAAACCTGGCGCAGTCAGCTGGCATTTGAGGGTGCGCAAATGCGAGGGAGCCGTGTCAGTACATTTACTGGCACGTTAAAGATCCCCTTCGGGGCAAAATTCCGGCACCCCGGCGTCTCTAAAAGCCAGGGTAGTTAAAAGGGACGTAAAACCAATAACATTATTATTAACCTCCAGGTCCTACCCCATGCTGGTACTGATAACATGCTCCTATACGTAGAGGACCCAACTAACCTCCAGGTCCTAACCCATGCTGGTATTGATAACATGCTCCTATACGTACAGGACCCAACTAACCTCCAGGTCCTACCCCATGCTGGTACTGATAACGTGACCCTATATTTAGAGGATCCAACTAACCTCCAGGTCCTAACCCATGCTGGTACTGATAACATGCCCCCATATTTAGAGGAGTCAACTAACCTCCAGGTCCTAACCCATGCTAACACACCCTTATAGTTGAGGACCCAGCTAACCTCCAGGCCCTAACCCAGGCTGGTACTGATAACATGCCCCTATACGTAGAGGATCCAACTAACCTCCAGGTCCTAACCATGCTGGTACTGATAACATGCCCCTATACGTAGAGGACCCAACTAACCTCCAGGTCCTAACCCATGCTGGTACTGATAACATGCCCCTATACGTAGAGGACCCAACTAACCTCCAGGTTCTACCCCATGCTGGTACTGATAACATGCTCCTATACGTAGAGGACCCAACTAACCTCCAGGTCCTACCCCATGCTGGTACTGATAACGTGACCCTATATTTAGAGGACCCAACTAACCTCCAGGTCCTAACCCATGCTGGTACTGATAACATGCACCCATATTTAGAGACCCAACTAACCTCCAGGTCCTTACCCATGCTAACACACCCTTATAGTTGAGGACCCAGCTAACCTCCCGGCCCTAACCCAGGCTGTACTGATAACATGCCCCTATACGTAGAGGACCCAACTAACCTCCAGGTCCTAACCATGCTGGTACTGATAACATGCCCCTATACGTAGAGGACCCAACTAACCTCCAGGTCCTAACCCATGCTGGTACTGATAACATGCCCCTATACGTAGAGGACCCAACTAACCTCCAGTTCCTAACCCATGCTGGTACTGATAACATGCCCCCATATTTAGAGGACCCAACTAACCGCCATGCTATTACTATGACGCAGGTCCTGACCCAAGCAGTGACCCTTGGTGATAGACTTGACGAGATCAATGAGATGATTGCTCTCTGACTCACTCTTCAGCTACTGACACCGCACCGCGCCGTCATGACCCAGCTCTTGTCCAACTTGTTAATCTTGTTTGCAAATTGATCTATTTTAATTTCTTCCCCGTAACCATAAGTCACCTTATTCGATACTGCTGCCGTATTTACCCATATACAGAATGTTTCTAATTACACGGCAATGGTGTTCATTCGAAAAGAAGGGTTCATTCCAGGAAACAGTCCAAGTCCAAAAATGAAATTGTTCAGAAACTAAAAAAGAACAATATAGAATCATTCGTGCTGGATGAAATAAAAATTGCTTTTACATTCACTATTGTATCACTACCAGCTTTACTGTACACATAAAGGAAATATATTTTTTATGAGGATAGTTGAGAAAACCTTAAAAAAACCTTTGGACTAGTCTGGTTTTTGCCGAAATCTTAGTTGAACGCAAAAATGAAAAACATATTTTAATCCTCAACACGATGATTATTTATGTAAATCCTAACAAAGTACAAATCATTATTGAATGCCAAACATTCCAGGTGATAATGATCTTGAAAAAGCATTGGGCTACCGTAGTCTTATTTTTGTAGAATTCCCAATATTTTACACTCGTATACAACCCGACCTGTCTCCTTTTTGGAGACAGCAATAATATCTATAGGCCCTACGTAGAGCTGGCCTTGAAGAGGAAGAAGATGTATTTATCTAAAAAAGTAAATTTTTGGACTTGTGTGGTTGTTGGAACGAATCCTTCATTTGTTTTAGCGTATGGCTTTTAGTGCCGGGAGTGTCCGAGGACATGTTCGGCTCGCCAGTTTTTTGTAGCTGCTTCGAGGCGGACACCCAATGGGTGAGCTACACGTACCGTCACGTGTGGAGTGTTGTCTGGGGAGGAAAGTTTGAATGGAAGGTGGAGGAGTTGGAAGGTAGCGGCTGTGGCCTATAGTTAGGGACCAACCCCGGCATTTGCCTGGAAGGAAGTTGGGAAACCACAGAAGACCATCTTCAAGGTTGCCGGCGGGGGGATTCGAACCTCCTCGCCTCCCGGATGTGAGCGACTGCCAGCAGTCATGCCGTAACGATCACGGCTAACTCACCCGGTACCCTTCAAATATAACATAGCTACGAGAATTTAAGAGGTAGTATTATACATTCATTCATGAAATATTTGATATAAATGCACCTAGATAAGTACAAAAGCACTCGTTTCATTGTCTATGGTAACTGACAGGAGGATTGGAAATACTCTCATAAACTCTAGGCACCAGTAAGATCAACCATCGCCAACGCTCTGAGAGACAAAGATGTGGTTCACGAAGAGGGGCCTAGCAACTCAGATACCGGTAGTACTACGCACGAGCCAGAACGCACAAAACCTCCCATTAATATTACTCTTCATAAATTCGTCATCACACTATACGGGCTACATGACTGCTTTGTCACAACACTTAAACTAAGGATCCATCACACTGTTTGTTTACAGAGGTCGTAGTTTCCGATAATCACGAATGAGAGCTTCAAAATGAGGCCCATTTCCTGCTGAGAAAACGATACTTCAAAAAAGTATAAGAACTTTTCATTGGGTAGTTAAAAAAATCAAACTTGAGATATACACTACCAATACGTGTGCCTATAACATATAAAAATTTGATAACGTTGATTGGACTAAATTGTTTGACATTTTGAAAACGATTCGAATTAAGTACAGGAATAGGAGGGTGATCTACAATCTATACAGAAACCAGACAGCAGTCATTCGAGCTGAAGGACATGAAAGAGAAGCTGGTATTCAGAAAGGTGTAAGGCAAGGCTGCAACTTGTCACCCATACTTTTCAATCTTTACATTGAACAAGCAATGAAGGAAATTGGAGAAAAATTTTGAAGTGGGAGTGACGATTCAAGCAGAAAGAATTTCAACTTTGAGATTTGCCGATGACATCGTCATCTTGGCCGACACGCCTGAGGATGTGAATGAGTTTTTGAATGGTATAGACTCCGTCTTGAGGAAAGAATTCATGATGAAAATTAATAAATGTACAACAAAAATATTGGAATGCAGCCGAAACAAATCAGAAAACTCTATGGAGATCAAATTGGCAGGGGAAAAGCTGAAGGAAGTAGGAGACTTCTGTTACTTAGGAAGCAAAATAACCAGTGATGGACGAAGCAAAGAGGATATAAAAAGTAGGTTGGCTCAGGCAAGGAAAGCATTTCTACAAACAAGGAATCTGTTGACATCGAATATAGATTTAGGTATTAGGAAGTCATTTTTGAAGGCCTTAGTCAGGAGCGTGGCGCTCTATGGAAGTGAAACTTGGACTATTGATGCAGCAGAAAAGAGGAGAATTGAAGCGTTTGAAATGTGGTGTTACAGGAGAATGATGAAGATCGGATGGGTAGATAGGGTTACAAACGAAGAGGTATTAAGACGAGTGGGAGAGGAGAGATGTTTCTGTCGACTGTTAATGAAGAGAAGAGATAGGTTGGTAGGACACATACTAAGACACCCAGGAATAGCAAGCTTAGTTATGGAAGGAAGGGTCGAGGACAAGAACTGTAGGGGTAGACCAAGGTTAGAATATGTTAAACAGATTGCCTCGGATGTAGGGTGTGGTAGCTATGTAGAGATGAAACGATTAGCTCGGGACAGGGAGGCATGGAGTGCTGCATCAAACCAGTCAAAAGACTGAAGACTCAAACAACAACAACAACCCTCTGCCAAGTAGGTTTCCATGTATATAGTTTTAGGTGAGCGGGTCGTAGAAAAGACGTTAAAAACCCAGACAATTTTTCATACAACCACAAATAAAATAATAATTATTAAACTTGAGAAAAATTGAATTATACCGTCTAATTCGGAATTAAACAAGGAAAATATTGGTAAAACTCATTTTTCAATAAGTCTGTTGGTTTGTTTGGAATTAAGGCCTAAACTCAAGTATCCATAATAAAAACTCCGATAGTAAGTGTATCGATATGATAGCAATCTATCAAGGACAGGAACCATCATTGATCCTACTGTCAGAATGGAATCATACTTGAGCAGCCTTTCCATGTCCACACTGAGAAATGTTCCATTTATGATCCAACCATCCCATACTACAAGCCTAAATACAACTTGGGCGGCATTAAGGTGATTGGTTTGATGGTCCGTGCAAGGGACACAATCCCGGTCTTCTTTGCCAAGTCCTGCAATAACTTTCATTTAGCTAATAGCTTCATTCGAGGCATTGCTGTGACAGCACTATGAACCTCAGGAACCATATTAATGGGCATTTCGACACCACCAGAGTTCCACGCCGCTGTACATGTCAGTAGGCTTTGTCTCACGGCAATCCTTGAATGGGGAACGCTAATTGCTAGTATTGTCAAGCAATGAAGCTTGTACGAATCATAAAAACAAAAAGTTATCGATGCCAGTTTTATGATGTCTACGAACGCCTATTTCAACGTTACTGCCTATTCTTATGCTTAAAGACTTTGACCGCCTTAATGTTGCGGTTTTACGTTTTTTCATGCACCAGTATCTAATTTCATAGAGACCTAATCCTTACTAAATCAATGTCACGCTATTCTGAAGCTACAACACTCACAAAACTTCATATGGGTTCTGGAAAGATACAACACATAAAATCCTTATACATTGTCAGTAGTAATAAAGGTAAAGTCCCAGAATGTCTCGATGTACACATGATTTCATTGGCCACCCTCAAGTTACGTCTTCAGCCTAGAAAATTAATGTTGACTGATGAAGGGCATAAATGTTCTCCATAAATTTGCTAATGGAGCTTTTGGAGCAATGAGTTGTAAAGCAAAGATATGGTGGCCAGTGATTCATAATATGCATGAAATATAAAAGGTACCACGGGTTTATCACTGTATTTATGAATATAAACATTTATTTCCAAAGTGTTTCAAGGGGCTCCTATACTGCCCATGTTAATTTTCAAGTTTATATTTACCTTTTTATAGAAACTAATTGAATTTTTTGAGGTATGTTCCCTGCAGCTCTCTTCTTACTTTAACCCTTTATAGCAGTGTTTCCCAACCCCTGCCAGCTGACGCCCCCCTTTTCAGATACGGGTGTAATTGCCCCCCCCCCCTCCATATTCCCACCTCCGACCCTCCACTCGTCGCTTCTATAACTTCATCGATAAACGGACGCGGAGGATATAGACCTATCCTAATAACACTACATAATGGAGTAATTATTTCTGAAAAAATAATTTGAAGTACGCGCTTGATATCTATTAAATACTAACTTCATTTTAGCACAATACAAAGAACACTCTTTTACAATAAATCCTTAAATTTGTCGACAAATGTCAGTGAGAGGGTTGACACTGTCTTCTCTTGGTAAGATTCGGTAAGTTTGGTTTCATATTTGACAGACCACAAAATTTCATTAAGGCTGTGAAAGGATGGGAAGTTGTTCAACTGAAGCCGGGCGTTTCCATAACTTTCTTTTTCAGGTAAGCCCTGACGGCATCATAAGCAAGCATAATATTGGAGTTTTGGGCTTGGAGCTCTAAGTTCAAACTCTTCAAAGCTTCAAATAAATCACAAAGATATGCCAATGAGACGATAAATTTGGCATTGATTTCGCTCCTTACAACACAGAAAAATCCTTATTTCACCTCCAACCTCGCGGCTTCGCAGAGGTTTGTGCCGCTAGTTGGCAATTACCAGTGTTTTGAACGATTGACTTGGCGCGACAATCACTTGGAGAGATTCGAAAACTGTTTATTATACAAAATTGTAATATTCGAGTTTAAAGAAACTTAATTCGGAAATCACTTCACGTCCCACTTGATAAAGCCCTACGCCACCCTAGGGGGGCGCGGCCCCCCAAGTTGGGAACCCGTGCTTTATAGGATAGTGGTCTATATTTTATGTACTGTAGAAAGAGTTTGTAGGCTATTTTCAAAGGTGCTAATAGTTGAAACTTTCAGCCTAATTACAACAAAATTATTTCTTGTAGATGTAATATTTCTGATAAGCAATTATTATATCTGTCTAGATAAAATTTCAACTAGGAAATATAATCAAAAATATTAACATTAAACAATAAAATAAAACATAAATTTACAAATTAAAATGAAACATTCTAAAAATTAAATTAAAACATAAAGGACACTAAAAATTAAAATTAAACACACTAAAAATAAAATTAAAATAAGATTATAAAATTAAAAGTTAAAATTATAAAATAAAGAATAATAAATAAATATATAACTCCGCCTGCAGGATCTACTGGGTGGATTGAGTAGCTCAGTAGTTTCTGTTGCCGGTCCCAAGCCCGGAGAAAGGAGGAGGGTTGGCTTAAGCCGTAAAATAAGAGCCAGAACACATCTTGAGGCAACCTCTAGGACTCACAATCTTAGTTGTATAACGTTGGACTTTGTCCAACCCACATTTACTTTAATATCATGGATTTAGCTTCTATTGGTCATGATTACCCTGAAGACAATGCTAGGCGTAAATCGGATTCCAGGGTGCCTAGCAGTTTAGGGTTACATTATGGTGAATCGGAGCACCACAAGAACAGTTCAAGATTCAAGAAAATGAGAAAATATTTTTTTGGAACATACAATGTGAATTCCTTAATTCAGGTTGGAAAATTAAAACAACTAACAACAGAACTTCATAGACATCACATTACAATATTAGCCCTTCAAGAGACCAGGTTCTTGGATGAGGACACCTTTGAATCTGACAACTTCCGAATTTTCAAAGGAAAAGTTGGGAAGAGAGTGATGAAGAACATGCCACATCTTGGAACAGCTTTTATGGTCAACAAGAAATTTTTGGACGCAGTTATCGCTTTTAGAAGTGTGAATGCCAGACTATCTTTTCTAACTATAAAATCTCTCAATAAGAGATACACGCTAATCAACGCCCATGCTCCTATAAATAAGGATAATAAAACGAATCCAGAGAAAGTTGATGAATTTTGGGACGAGTTAGAAGCCGAAATTCTCAAAATTCCTTCTAATCATGTAAAAATTTTACTTGGAGATTTCAATGCTCAGCTTGGATCTGAGAGAAAATTTTCTGATATAATAGGTAAATATCCCGCTCACAATAGAACCAACAGGAATGGTGAGAGATTGGTTAAACTCTGTGAACATCTAAACTTAAAGATTATGTCCACACATTTTAAAGCAAAACCAAGTAAAAAGAAAACATGGGTCTCCCCAAATGCGTTGCTGGGTGAGTTTCAACTAGATCATGTAGCTATCTCTCGAAATTGTTTCAAAGAAATTCAAAATGTCAAGGTCAGAAAATCCATTAATGTAACTTCAGATCATTACCTTTCTCAAATCAAGATGAATTTCATACCTTTTACACGCAAACAAAATACAACTAGAATTAAAATTCCGAAAATTAATAGAGAGGTTCTTACAAATGAAAAAAGGATAGAATTTCAAGGAAAACTTAAAATACCAACCAATTGGAATGATGTTACTAATAACCTTCTTGAACCAGCTCAGGAAATTGCACCGTTGAACTTTTATAGGAAACATGCTTGGTGGAATGAACAATGTGAAAGAGTGATCAAAGAAAGACATTGTGCTTGGCACAAGTGGAACGGGAACAAGACTCCAGAAAATTTAGAGGAAGTACAAAGATTAAGGAAAATGGCCCACCAGACTTTAAGAACGATTCGAAGAAAATATATGAAGGACCAAATAATGGAAATGGACGACAATTTTAAGAAAAATGACACCCGATTGTTTTATAGAGCATTTAAGAATGAAATCACTGGATATTCAGCGCCGAGTTTAAATTTCAAAAGGGAAGATGGTACGCTAGCATTAAACAACAAGGAAAATTGTGATATCTTGGCTGCGTATTTTGAGAAGTTGTTAAATTGTCCAAAACCGACAGACAAGTTGAGTTTCAAATTTACAACACAAAATTTTGACTCTACGCCCCCAGATGTAAATGAAGTTAAATGTATTATCAACTCACTTAAAAACAATAAAGCCTCAGGCAAAGATGGAATAATTGCAGAAATGTGGAAGCTTGTAGATGATGAATTTTTAATAGCGACGACAAATCTATTCCAGAAAATTTGGATTGAGGAAGCAATTCCAGAAGACTGGTTAATCGCCTTAATTCATCCACTACATAAAAAAGGCTCAAAAATTGATGTCAATAGTTATAGGGGGATCTCATTGTTGTCTGTCACATATAAAATATTTGCCAAACTACTTTTAAACAGACTTGAACCACAGATCGAACCACAGCTTGGCGAGTTCCAAGGAGGTTTCAGAAGGAATAGATCGTGTGCAGAACAAATTCTTAGTTTAAAATTGATATTAAAATATTACAACAACAGGCCAAAGAATATCTTTATCTCATTCGTTGATTTTCAGAAAGCGTATGATTCAGTGGATAGGGATACTGTTTTTGACACATTGAAGGAATACCAAGTTGATCAAAAAACCATAAATTTAATAAAACTTACATTAACTAATACGATTTCCAGAGTCAAATTTTTAAATGAAGTTAGCGAGCCCTTCGAGGTAAAAACTGGGCTAAGACAAGGGGACAGTCTATCACCACTGCTTTTCAATTTGGTCTTGGATAAAGTCATGAGGACGTTTTGGGAGAAGAACGATTCAAGTGCTAAAATTGGTACAAAGAATAAGAACCTCAGAGTCAAAGGTTTAGCATTTGCTGACGACGTAGCGTTGTTTGCTGAATCAGAACAAGAAGCTATTAACCAAATTGATCAGTTAAAAGAAACGGCGGAAAAAGCGGGCTTACAGATTTCGTTGGTAAAAACAGAGATGATGACAAGTGATCAGAAATACACTAAGAAAATGATAAAAACAAATTATGGGAGCACCAGGGTCACTGACCGATTTAAATATCTTGGAGAAATAATTAGTAGCAATGGGACGGATAAATTGGCAATCGAGAACAAAAAAGGGAAATTGGAAAGATTAAATTTTTGTACAAAAAATATATACAATAAAAAGAACCTGTCTATCAATGCAAAATTACGACATTTTAATACTGTTGTTAGACCAGTCATCTTGTACGGCATGGAAACTACAAATATAACCGGAATGGAGAATTTGCTCAAGATAGAAAGAAGAATTTTAAGAAGGATTTATGGTCCTAGGAAAACACAGGAAGGTTATAGACTGAGATCGAATGCAGAAATTTATAGTAAAATCGACAACCTTGAAGTGATGATCAGAAAACGGCGACTTCAGTTCTACGGACATATGGTCCGCATGGATTGCTCAAGGTTAAACAAACAAATTTTTGATAAAATCTGGAACTATAAAGGACAAGGAGGCTATGTAAAACAAATGAAAGAAGAACTTCAAAAATTCAAAATTACTGAAGAAGATTGTCTAAATCGAATAGAGTACAGAAAAAAAATTTTTGGTCTCAAAATTCTTGTCGGGGAGAAGAAAAATCTCAACAGAGGAGAATGGACTGCTGAAAGAAGAGCTGCACAGTCGACCAGGATGAAAGACTTCTGGAAGAGAAAGAAGGAAACTAGACCTATAAAGAAGTGATATTTGCGTGGTCCTTGTTGGCCTGTCCGCGGTGTATATATATATAAATAAATATATAATTTTTAATATAATAATATTGAATATTTAAAATAAAATAAATTAGAGGTGAAATAAAAAAATTAATTTTAAAAATTAAAGTAAAAATTAGAAAAAAAAATAGTCTGCCCTATAAAGTGTTAAAGCACGCCTTTTGTAATTAACAATAACACAGGCTATCAGAAAAACTCAACCCACACACCCAAGTACATGGGGATGAATTACCACGTTGTCGCAAAGCCCTTAAATCAATCAACATCAATAAAATAGCTAGTATTGTCTGAATATTGTAAAATAAAATGGAATAATATGAAATAATGCAACATAAAAATGTTGTTGTTGTTGTTGTTGTTTTATTTAGGGGCTTTGATATCGGGGTCATTGCAACCCCGTGTATTTGGGTGAGTGTCTCTATATAGTATAAAACAAAGTCCCCGATTATTGGATGTAATGGGTTATCTCGAGAACCATTGGATTGATTTTGACGCGGTTTTCTCCATTCTGTAAGGGATTTCTCGAGGAAGGTTTCTGTGGGAAAACTTTCATTTATGACCAAAGGAAGCCGAGCAGTAACGATTTCAGTGAATCGAGTCGAAGAGAAACCTGCCCTTCGTGCGCCTTTCACGCTTACGCTGGGTAAACCTTTAAAATTATATGTATAGTATGAGCGTAAGAATTGTTCAGCATGAAAAGTTCTACAAAAGAGTCCGCGACAGCATATCTCTATCTTAAATTCATGTTTTTACATTTTTATTTCTTGCAACAATTTCCATTCAGTGGAAATTTAAATTACTAGCTTCGGAGCGAGTTGAAGAGCTTGGGAGCGAGCCCAGCATCAAACTGTCGAGTCTTGTCTTCAGAGAAGAGTGTATGTATTTGGAGTTTCGCTGTTCACCTTGGCTTTTCTGAATTGCGTCTGGCACCTGCCGTCCGTGCGCCTTTTAAGCTTACGCTGGGTAAATCGTTAAAGATACCGGGCGAAGCCGGGACAGGTTGCTAGTACTGTACATATAGATTGATTGATTATGTGTCATAACCTGTGTTATTGTGGCTTTAGTAGAATTTTTGAATCATAGCAACGTGACTTACCATTTTGGAAACCTCAAGTGTACTGATCAGAATTTGAACTGCGATCATCATGATTGAGGCTGTACTCTGTGAGCTGCCAGAATGGGATTGACAGTTCTCTCCTCGCCATGTGGACAGGGAGCAAGGTTGCCAAACAGAATAACAAGCGATTACACTGTATTACCCTTTCACGAAATGATTGCCGGCGGTCGAGATGGGAACTATTCTCTGTTTATTTGTGTCACACGTCAGCCTGCTGCGTTGACAGGTACAGTTGCGCGAGTAGGATATGACTCAGCTACAGTAGCTGTCCGTGGTGACATGACGCTTATCTGCGCTTCTAAGACAGGTAGCGCACGCAATGCTGCTTGACTTACGTGCAACTTGCACTGTGTCCTTCTCCTTACCCCGCGGGGCTCCTGCTACAATAATCAACACCCGGTGGCGCAGCCAGGCTCAGCGGCAATCAAATGTTAAACGGGTAATACAAGCCAGTGACAAAGCTAACCAGACACTGACGCACGTGGGCTGTGATATTGCAACGCAGAGTAATATGACATCAACTATGCGAACATGGATTGGTCAAAAGGCAGAGGGGTGATGATTGACGTGGAATTTCCGGCCAAATGTCAATACCATTCTGGCAGCTCACAGAGGCTAGTGACGAAATCCCTGAGCAGTCGTGATCCGCTGTTTAACGCACTTAGCGATGTTGTCGAGTGCGAGGTCACTGTTTCTCAGCGTGGAATGTCACACGTCTGCTCAACTTCTTCCACATTCTGGGAGATGCTCACGCTTCATACTCTATTACAGTGTCCTGTAATTCTCGGACGAACAAATATTTGACGCCAATGGGCTTAACCTCTTCATAGGCCAGATTACTCTTACAAGTATATTGTAGTTATTTAAACTAATTTCAAATATTTTAGACTAATTTTAATTTTGTTTTCTTTTCTTTTACATTTCCATGTTCATATTTATTTTTATAATATGTATTTGTATTTATTATCTTAAAATGAATATGATAACTAAGGTTCGGATGTTAAGGAAAAGTCATATTTTTTTCCTGAGCTCATTTTGACCGAAATCTGAAAAATAAGTTTCAATGACGGGTCAGCAATTTGATGTTGCTTATAAATGCATATTTCGGCCATTTTTATTGTTTTGGTCATATTTGGTCATATTTTAGTGATATGAGGTCATATTTAGTTATAATTTCAGCATTTTTGTTTAAATTGAGGCGTCGTTAACAAGGTGCGTGTTACCTGCGTCGAGTTTCAAACGTAGGATTTCCGAACAGTGTAATAGATGTATTTTTCTTTCTTTTCCCGGAACAGGCAGATAGCAGGTTTAGAAGACCGATTCCAAGAAGGCGCAATAAACTTCCTGTTAGGCAGTGTCTTTAACTTACGCCGACATATATCATAAAGGATGCTAATACTTCGTTTTTTTTGTTTTCTTTTAGGAAAACCGAGCAAGAACTGCATCTCAAGGCTATGATACTGAATGAATGTTGAACATTCTAATGTACTATAGCGCGCTGTCAGTTTGTATGATTAAATGTGTCTGGTGATTATCGCTGATCACGTTTTGGCTCTTAAGACGTTTACTGTATGTTAGTGATACTCTACCTATCCTAAAAATTCATGTCATATTTCGTAGTTTTTAGGTCATATTTCATAGTTAAGGTCATATTTTATAGTTTTTAGGGCATATTTGCTTGCATATTTTGTACTTCTTTAGGTCTTATTTATTTTTATTGTGTGCATAAATCGAGAAATTATGTGGGTAGACTGATGGAATGGTTATTTTGATTTTTATAAGCTTATTTATTTTAAATTTTACCAGCATGTTTGTTACTAATTTAAATTTTTATTATCATATTTTATTCTTTTTTTTTTTCAATTTTGGTGAACTGCTATAACCAAGATCGTGGGTTCAAACCAAGGAGTAATAAGGAGAGGCCCTAACGGCCAGGAAGTGAAGCCACAGGCATATGCTCAAAACATTGCGCTAGGCTCATAAGAATTGAATTGGATGGTGTGACATACGTCCTAAAAAGTGGAGATATTTCTCGTGTGGGTTGATATGTCGACGTGTGGGGCATATTATTGCTCAAACAGAACTCCCACCTGCCAAAGTAACGTTATTTCACAAGTAAATGCATTTTATTTGCCATTTATTGTGTAAAGCGAGGTAAAACAAGTAAACAGAAGATAAATAAACAGTCAACAACCCACACATAGAGGCTACCATAGCAACGGCGTACCACATAAAAGTAATGCATCAAGGACAGGGCTGCTCTTCTGTTGCATCTTCTCGTCTACGACGGTCAATTACGGCAGGCTTGAGGGGATTAAGGACTGGATGCCAAGCTCGCTTAATGTAACCTGTGAACATGCTGAACGCAGTCTTCAGCGAAACGCCAGGACGACAAAATGTCCTTAGAACACAGCCTATAAGCCCGCGAAACAGAGATTCCTATTTCAACGCCGGTCGTCAAAGTCTGAAATTTTACTTAAGTTTTCATCCTTATGGTACTGTTCTAGTATCATTCGTTAAATGTTCAAATAGAGGCATATATGTCCACCCAATATAAGTATTTCGATTGTTAGGAATTAATTACCGATATTTCCTTCGTTTCTTACTGGAAATAGTTCCTGCTTGTCAATTAATGAACGGTATTACTGTAATCTAATTACCCAATCTACTTTTAACGTGGCTTGAACTCTAGCTTTATTGCTCGTGTGTGTTAGAAGATTGATATGCCGTTATTTGGATATTTTAGCGTGTTAATCTCAAACCTCAGCCACCTTGTTTATTTAGTTACCGGAACTGAACTGGGCTATTTTTTAAAAACATCGTGCAATAAAAACAATAACTCAATTTGTTCACATGCCTTAATATTTTAAATATTTTAAATTTATTTAATTTATTTAATACACATTCGTGAATATAATGGCAGGCCTACTGGCATCTCAGTAATTATTTGTCTATTATTTGGAATATGTTAAGAATAGTGGTGGGTGTCTGGTTGCCTGAAATCCCACAATAATTACAGGTTAAAAACTGCATACCGGTATAATACATTCATTTCCCAAGTGCTATATTGTATTTTAGATTGGTGTATTGCTCTAGTTTATGTTGTAAATTAAACGTTTTACGGCAGTTTACATGATTTGCGACGAAAAGTATGTGACTGCCGTACACTTCCCGCTAGCCAGCAAAGATCAACAAATATTCCTTGATTTCCATCGTCATATACCTTACAAATTCGTACTATACCTGCACACGAATCTTTTACTGGTAATCATCATATACAGTATATTATTTCAGTAGTAGGCTATAGATCCCTCTTGCGGCGCTCACAGGAGACCGATCGTGACAAATGAACATTCAAATGATAGAGAATAGACATTAGCAGTAACCAATTGCACTCTAATTTCATAAATATCTATAATTTCTTAACAACAACAAAATGTATGAAGTGTGCGATTTGCAGTTACTGTTGTCGGAAAATACGCTCCATAATTGCTGTCCACTTCACATTTTAGCCACTGTGACGCCTGTTTCATGTCATGTTAACATTCTGAAGTCTTTCCTTTCATTTTGCATAGATTTCAGAAACAGTAAATCAAAGGAACGAGTACTCAAATCGTATAATTTCATAAAATATCGAATAACCGGTGAGTGTTATGATGATCCAATTCTCAGTATTTGCCTTCTTAAGTTAGGGAACGTAGAACAGGGAATTCTAACTGAAATGGAGATAGTGTTCTATAATCATTTGGTTGAAATAAAAACATAACCTTTCTCCTAAAGTCTCTCATTATAAACCCATTACGAGATGTCTCGCTCGGGTCATACTTAAATCCCACTAATAAATAAGTCTACGGTACCGTAGGGTCAATTTCCCGCTGGAACCAGGCTAGTATGGGGGCGTGGTCAGTGCTTCAACTCTCCGCATGCTTTAGCGCTGACAGGGCGTGTCTTTATTACTCCTTGGTTCAAATCCAGCCGAAGTCGTCGGATTTTTAAGAGCGCTAAAATTCTTCAGTATGCCTTCCTTCGGAGGGGAGGTAAAGCCGGCGGGCCCATGTCATAGATTTATGGCATGTAAAAGAACCTACCACTATAATTGGTAGTAGGTTATTTGGTTAAAAACGCTCTATCAAATATACGAATATGTTACTCCATCTGCTCATATGATTTTCATCATTCTCTTGTAAATATTTATTTTATTTATTTAATCGAATAGCACTATTACAGAGCACGTAAAATCAGTACTTCAAATCTTGCCACATGTCTTCTTTTTCTCTTTGCCCACATTCTCTTGATCCTCTCAGTTCTCTGCTTTCGTAGCTGTTCAATGTTACGTGGCTGCTTTCCTTGTCTTTCTTGTTCCTCCCTGAAGATCACTTTTTGAATTTTGTCCCGAAATAAATTCCTATTATATGTATCTGTAATGTCAATATCGGCTTCCGTAAGGTATACTAACCAAACTAACCCCGTGGCACTACATCCCGTGAATGGCCTAGGCCTACCAAGCGACCGCTGCCCAGCCCTTTCGGCCTGCAGATATTGGGGTGACGCGTGATCAGGGCATCGGGTCCCCTCGGCCGTTAATCTTGGTTTTCTGCCTCCCTGTCAGACAGCTACTCAATTGTCCTCACGAGGCTGAGTACACCCCGTTCCAGCCCTCACATCAGTTTCTAAAATCCCTGACGGAGCCGGGAATCGAACCCTGGGTCTCCGGATGAGAGGCAGGCGCGCTACCCCTACACCACGGGACCGGCCCTTAAGATCCTTTAATGTCTGTGTAAACCACGCTGGTTGAACTTCTATGTTTTAAAATGTTATTAAAATATTGTTTTGTTAGCCTGCCATTATTCATTCTATTTAAATGCCCAAAAAATGACATTCGTATTTTGCACATGGTGTGAATTGTTCTTCACATGCGTGTATATTTCCTTGCTAAGTCGTGGTCTGTTATAGTACGTTTCTGTTCTCTTGTCAGAAATGTTGTAGCTTGTTGATCATAATAAAGGCTGGCACGAGTTGAAAGTGTGAATTCAGATTATATTAGCTGCGGCGCAGCGATGTGAGTGTTCCACGTAGGAAATGAGTTGGATCTTGTGCCCAGCACACCCCATTTCCGCAGCTTTGTTTTACAGCAGACGTGGGCATGAGTGAAACACAGTGCACGGAGTAGAACGGAACCACGTGACCTACCCTCCCGCACTGCCCCATCAGTGGCGTAGCACGAGTCATGGGTGCGCGCGGCGCCTTTGATGAAAAATTAACACCAGAACGTTCCAGTACCAGAAGCAGAATAGCACACAATCTCCTAGTGTCAGTAACACTTGATGCTAAGTGTTCATGCCTACACTCTTGCTCCACACTCGCCCTGACGGTCCGGTAGATGTAAACACTCACTTCAAAACGGCAAAGACTCATCAGAGCCCTACGTGGATAAACAAAAAGTTATCCGCATCCGCTCTACTGTTATCTGCTTCCGCATAATCTGCTGACATTACAATCATATTTTTAAATTGTAAGATAAAGCATAAAGTAGTCTATTAAAGCAACACATTCAGACATTTGAGGAGAAATTCGTTCCCCTAGGCTGTGTGTGAATCGTAAGCCAATGTTGTTTGAGTTTTGTCCCTCTGAGTAACGACAAGTGCAACAGCGGGTGGCTAATTAGAGCACTTACTTGGTCGGCGGATATACCCTCGCAGGTATGATCAATCTCGTGTTCTGTGACTTGCATGGGGCATTGTGCATGGCTAAACCTTATTTTGGCCCTGGTTTTTATCGCGCTCCGGTTATGCAACTTTGGAAACGTAATAACAGTAGTGATAAGTTATTCAAAAAAACATTCAATTCTAATCTCAGCATGTGTAGGCCTACCCTATATACCAAAAAAATAAAAATCATTCCTCTGCAAATCCCAAATAATCAAACGGCTGTCGATCAATAATTACGGTAGGCCTACGTAATTAATCAATTCGAGACTAATCGTCAAGTTTCTACCCCCTACAAAGAATGTACCGTACGGTACCGAAACGTATATGCTATACCGTATTTTTGTGCAAATATGCGCCCTTTTTAATTGTTCTGTTTATTAAATTTGAGGTTTGTGTTCTTGAATATCAAAATGTGTACGACCAATGAGTGAAAGTGGCTGTGCTCGAAGGCCAAAAAACTGATGAATGCCTCAACACCAATAAGAACATAAAACTCAATTTGGTGTAAATACCGTAATTAGTTCGGCATCAGTAATTCCCAAGTTGTTCCTTCTTTGGTATAACTCGCTCCTTCAGACACCTGTATTCAATTTAATCAGTGTTTCAGCGTATTATTACGTTTTTCCGCGTCTTCCTTACAAAACTAACCTCGCAAAGGTGCTCTAATATTTATATTTAAATTGGTTTTTAAAACGATAACGCAGCTTATTTGTGCCAAGTACCGTGATGTACAGAGTGTATTCTGCCTATCCAAGAAAAAATCTTGACTTGTCATTGCAGTTTTATGTCACTAAAATCCATTACTAGTTGGAGTGGTTTACGGCTTTAAGCATAGGGACAGCCATTTTCTTGCAACCAAAGTGGGCGAGCCGTTTGGCTTCAACAGCTTGCGCTAGGCAGCGCAGCGAAGGCATCTCCTTCCTTTCTTTTCTCCATGTGTGTACCACGGATGTGCCAGCTTGTGCAAGCAAACACCAGTCGTGAGTGAGTCTACAGGTGGTGACATCATTTGGACCATGTTTAGTGATCTGAAGAAGGTCACTCGGCAATAACCATTGTTCGCTACTGTCCTATAGCTGACGGTTCTTAACCAATACCATACTTCCTCTATCACTCCACGTGAACTCCAATGTCCCGCCCTGATGGCCAGCTCGCATGTCACGCAGGTGTCAGGTGTCCAGTGTTGCACAGTTGCACACAGTTCTGTCCAGTCTCTCTGCATGCTCTCAGCGGGTACGGTGTAAAGTTGGCAACACTGTGCCTCGCGCTAGGACAGCCTTGGCTTCCCGCAGACATGGAATGTAAACATATTCGCCCGTGATCGTATTCTTCTTTTTAATTAATGGTGTTATGAGCGACAAAAGGTTCAGATAAGTTTCTTAATTCATTCTGATATAATTATGCCAATCACACGGATATATCTTCAATTCACTCAGCAAATTAACGTGGGAATAGGTATTTTTCTTTAATAACCATTCTTTGTAGCACACATTACGCTTCTTCTTTCGCGTTTTCCTCTTGTGGACAAGGGAAACAGCAGCCAAAGAGAGAGCAACGTCGTCCAAGCTCGTCATAGTGCAAGCGCCAACTGGTGCTTGTTCAAGCATACTTGTACCGTGTGGTGTCCTAGGGAACAAGGGTCATGTACAGTAACTATAAGAGATTCGTCACTTTTGGTTATAGAATTTCCGAGAGAGAGCAACGCCTGAGGCTATGTACTGCTCTGGCAAGTCTGGCAACATAAAAAGTAAAAAGCCATATGAAAGTAGCCTTTATTACATGTAATTGAACTGTATGTTCTGCGATGAGTTATTGATTATTCATGAAAATAACACAAACATAACTGCGCCTTTCGCTAGGCGCTGAAATATTGACGTCCGAAACGGGGGAGGAGCTTACGGTCAGCTATTTGCAATATGGCGGCGAGATAGTGACGTGAAGGAATTGGGTGTGCGTTTGTTATGGCTTCTAATTTATGATTATTATTATTATTATTATTTATCGTATGATGATACAGAGTTAAAATATACACTACATATCAAGTTATATATACAGTTATATACAAAGTCATAAACACAAGTTCTAAACTTCTATGTCCAGGCCATCAATCCACTGAAGTGCCTCAGGAGATCCATGGTGAATGTCACCTACTGATCCTTGGAACGCTCGTTGCGGACATTCACCAACAATATGTCCGATGGTTTGCAAGGTAGCTCCACAATCGCAGTTAGCAGAAGTAACCCAACCCCATTTGTGAAGCAGGAATCCACATTTTCCTTGTCCTGTACGGATCCGGTTAATAATTCTCCATTGGCGTCTGGGGAGTTTGAAACCTTCTACCCGGTTGGAAGGGTTTTCAATCAGATGTGCATTGAATACTGATGATTCTTCCCACATAGTTTTCCATGCTTCTGAGATGTTAAATGAAGAGTCTTCAAGGAGTACTGCAGAGCGCCAAGGTGGTTTTCTTGACTTCAACCGTTGATTGCCTGCTTTTGCTACATCAGTATGTATGGGTAGCTGGGGGTTCTTCTGAATGGTTTTCCAGATCTTCAGGAGAGCCTCTGATCTTCGAAGAGCTGGAGGTTGGATGTTACTTAGAACAGGTAACCATATAGTGGGTGTGCTACGTATACAGCCCGTAATCAGTCGCATTGTCTGGTTAAGTTGTACATCTATCTTCTTGGAGTGGACACTGTTTAGCCAAGATGGGCAGCAGTATTCAGCAACGGAGTATGACAGTGCCAGAGCAGTTGATCGTAAAGTTTGAGCGCTGGAACCCCAGGAGGTACCAACAAGCTTCTGAGTGATGCTATTACGGGTCTTCACCTTTGCGGCCACGTTCGTGAGATGTTGTTTGAAGGTCAAGGACCTATCAAGTGTTATCCCAAGGTACTTAGGCATGCTGCAGAACTGCAAAGTTTGTCCTCTGAATTTGACTTCTGGTTTGTAATTAGAGAACCTATTGCGTAAGTGAAATGCGGATACAACAGTTTTCTGATAATTTAGGCGTAGGCACCATTTCTTGAAATATGTGTCCAAGACTTCCAAGTCGGCAGTTAGTGTATTTTCAGCATCGGTGAAGTTGGAGTTCTGGGTTACCAAACAGATGTCATCAGCATATATGAATTTCCTTGAAGAAGTTTCTTGCAGGTCGTATATGTACAAGCTGAAAAGGAGAGGAGCTAGGACAGATCCTTGGGGTAATCCGTCATTTAATTTGAAGAACTTGCTTCTATCATTGCCAGAGTAAACCTGGAAAAGTCTATTGCACAGCATGTTGTTAATTAGGTTTGTGAGTTTGAGACACGGAATGATGCTCACAAATTTCAGAAGGAGGCCTTCTCGCCATACTGTATCATAAGCGCCAGATAGATCCAAGAAAGCAGCTAGGCTTACAGATTTCTCCTCGTACCCATTTTCAATATGAGTTGTTAATGCAAACACTTGATCATTACAGCTTCTGCCAGGTCTGAATCCAGCTTGTTCTATGGGGATGTAGTTGTTAATAGTATCAAAAATTCTGTTGTAGATGAGTCGCTCAAGTAGTTTGTAAGTGACACTTAGTAGAGCTATGGGGCGATAACTTTCGACTTTTGTCGGATCTTTGTTCGGTTTGAGGATCGCTAATATTTTTGTTTTCTTGAATAATACAGGGAGATTTCCAGTATTAAGGATATATGAAAAGAAGTTAGTAAGCCATTTAATTGTAGCTGGTCCACAGTGAGCGAGGAATTCAGGATAGATTCCGTCGAATCCAGCTGCTTTCCCAAGTTTCATGTTTGTGATGGCGACTCTGACTTCCTCTACAGTGAATAGAGTGGAGAGTTTTGAAGAATTCTGGGCTGCTCTTTTCTTGATTTTCAGTTGAGATTTGATTTCCCTTCTTGTCTGCTTATCTTTTGGGCTCATGGAATTTGAGATTAGATGATTGGCAAAGTCATTTAGCTTAATGGCAGTTTTCGATCTGATTGGTGTTGAATTTGTTGGGTCTAGTTTTCTAATAACAGACCAAGCTTTCCGACTCGAGTGTGTGTGGTCGAATGATTCCACAGTTTCATGCCAGATCTTTTTTCTATTCTCATCTAGTGAATGTAGGAGGCCAGTAGCATTATCAGCAGATGGATTTGCTTCATATTTTTTCAGTAAGCTTTCACTATCCTCACTCCAACCGGGTGTGTATTCTTTACGATAACCTCTAGGAATACATCGTCTAGCTGCTCCTTTAATTATGCCGATAAATCGTGTGTAATTACTACTTGTTGGCTTGATCCATCTGATGTTGTAGTCTGTTTGCTTTGCAAATTCAGACCAGTTTGCCTTCTTAAAGTTCCACCTTGGTTTTGGATGGGACTGTACAATTGGTACACATATCCCAGTCTCTAAAATAATAGGTCTGTGCTGACTGTGGGGGAAATCATTAAGTACCGAACGGCGTATCTGGCTATAGGAGTTTTGAAGCTGAGTTGTGAAACACAGATCAGGAGTATATCCTCTGTTCCAGCGACCTGAATGAAAAGTGGGTAAACTTTTACCATCAAAAATTAATTTTAGGTTTTCAGTTTCCATCCAATCACAGAGAGCTTCGCCATTACTGTCACTCTCGCAGTATCCCCAGAGACTATGATGGCTATTGAAATCACCCAGGAATAGAGTTGGGTGTTGCTGAGATGGAAAAGGAGGGGTTGTCCAGTTTACTTCAGGAGGCTTGTATACATTTACTATTGTTACACTATCAATTTTTGTTATAATTGTAAATATATTATTTTCACTGCTCACTGAAAGTACCTGATGATTTTTTATGTTATGCTTGACGTAAGTCGCTAGGCCGTACTTTTCATGGTTGTTCGAGACTATTAATGTATATCCTGGAATTTTCCCTCTACTTCGTAACTGTTGATCATCTGCTGTATGCGTTTCTTGGAGTGCAATGACATCGATAGCATGTTTCTTTGATAGTCTGGATAGATAGTCACATTTAGCTCTACTTATTCCTTCAATGTTCAGTTGACATATGCGGAGAGATGGTCCAACGCTACGAACTTGTGCGTCCTGAGAAGGACTTATTGACTGTTTACTCTGTATTTGTTGACCGGGAGGCCTTTTCAGGCAGTTCGGTCTCATCTCTATTTTGTTGCTTACTTAGCACCACCCGGGGGACACGTGTAGGGTAGCAATGGGTAAAACCTACGGACGTGAGCAACGTTTGACCCCCTCTAATTTATGATGGCAAAATACTACATATTTCCTTTCATTGATAGAAATATTTTTATAATCAATTTAAATGCAGTACCTAATTACTACCAGTTAAACATTTTACCCACATGTAGATAGTTAATTTACTGTCTGCTGTTACATATAATTATGAAGCCTGTACTTGGGAGCCTAGCGGTATCGATGTTTTTATTAATTTACAATATATATATCTCACATAACACAAAGGACGACTCCCTGATAATAAATTGAATAAAGCAACCCTGAATTTGCATGAATGTTTTGGGTTCAAAGAAGCGTTACTTGGGATGCTCAAATCATACTTCAATATTGCTAATATTGACCTACATACTTGCTGTTCAAAGGCAAGAATATTAATTTATTAATCTCTTGCCACAGGCAAGTTAAAATGGAGACATCCTCTTTATCAATATATGTAATTAAATATTTAAAATACAGATATTTAACAAAGTTGGAGTCTCTATTTGAACTTGTCATAAGCAAACGGAACAGATCAAAAACTACACTTTAAGCCAAACCAAATTCACTCCTCAGCTCGACATAAACCATAATACCAATTAAAACCTACAGAAAACATACTCTCCTTACTGTTGTACAACTTTCAAACCAACTATTCGCACTCAAAACTGTAAAACCCTGAAATGGGAACTAATTAAAGTTAGAATAGCCTAGGCCGATCCGGTCTCCTGCTACATTACCGCATATGTATACTGGGATGATGGGTCACCAAACCGGTACTTAAAACTAAGATTTTACATTTTAAATAACTAAATTCAACAGTAGGGAGATCATAGCCAAAAACACAATTTAAGCCAAATCATACTTCAATGACCTACATACTTGCTGTTCAAAGGCAAGAATATAAATTCTCTGGCAAATTAAGGCAAGGAACAGCATTTTTCTTCAGTTTTCTAACCATTTGGCTATTGCCAATCGGAAGAACCCCTAAAATAAGTTTACGAAGAGCGGATTGCATTCTTTGTACGGCACAGAAGTAATAGGCTATAAGTTTATCAGTATTTTTGAAGTAGCTAAATCCATGTGAATACAAATTAGAGACAATAACTATCAATAATCAACAGTACCGGTGGAAAGAAGTCGTTTTCACAAAAATGCAGACTGCACACTGTCATGTAATATGTAACTCGTTTTCCAATTGACAGCGCCGAAGCCCATCTTTGTCTCTGAACTTTTTGTACAGGAAAGTAGTGAAGATATTTCGTAGCCGTTTTATACGATTTGCAACCGTATACAGAGCAGTACCTCCTCGAATTTGACAAATTTCTTTCTGTTTCCATCACGACGTCAATGCTTCACCATCTAAATAAACCTCACCAGTCACAATGCTACAGCTTCAACATTCTGCCGCGTGGCTGCGCCATCCAACTTTTCTGACGTCAATACGTCCAGATAGGAAAATAATACATTTTGATATATATCAATGTTGGGAATAGATTTGTCATGAAGGACACAGTTATGCCGTTCTAGAGCTTAATTCACCTTTAGGCTAATTAAACATTGCTCTCCTACTCTACAGAATTGTTGGGATATTCGATGAATATAAAGAAAACTGTCCAAATGCACTCACTATATTGCCATAACCTCATTTTTTGCCTAGCATGCCGGCTGCCACCCACCCCTCAACGTAGCCCTAAAGTGCCGTAAACCACACATTTTGTTGCAATGCAAAGGAGAATGGTTAAGAAAACAAACAAGAGATGAAATGCACACATTTATTCTCTATATATTTTTATTCGAGAGTAGTCCATATTGCCCACTAGTTTTACACATGGTCAACTCCAGGAAGATGAAAATTGCCGTATTGTTCTCACTATCATTATAATTCTTACATCCCGGTGCTTGGCAATTTTTCCTCCCTTGCAGGGGCATGATTGACTCCCAATTCAATTCAAAGAAATAATCAAAATACCGAACAAATCAAAACAACCAACAACACCACAAGGAAAATCAATCAAAACAGACTATTCCCGCTTCCACCAGTCGGTTTGATTTCAGCGTTCATGAGTGCCAACTACGGAACCTTAGTGCTAAAATTAATTCTTCATTGGTTGGCAGCACATCCAGAGCAGAGCTTTACCGCGAACCACTCGCTCCCTATGAACTGTCATCCCCCTGGTAGGGAAATTTTGCATTCTTGTACAAAAAGATAGTTCATGCACGCTTGTCAAGCTTGCAGTTACGTGTGTAGCCACCTTTTGTCAACACTAATTGAGGGTATTTCCATGACTTCTCTCTCACTTCTCTATTATGCTCATACAATCCAAGCGAAAGCAAACAGGGAAATAACAAGAAACGTGAAAGACGCAGTTCTTAGGAAAAGCTAAAATTATTTTAAAAAGCCAGTTCAACATTGTAATCTAAAAACTATCCGCAAATTTACTCTAAATATTATCCGCAGTTTACCCGCTATCCGCACATTGTTGCAAACTATAGGCTATCGGCATCCGCGCAGTGCTTTACTCATCAGAAGTGCAATATCAACAAACGCTGGTGGAGCCAAGGTTAGCGGCAATCGAATATTTTACTGGCAACACTGGTGAGATGATTCCATTGCGAATTTGCCCTGTTGTACGCAGAAAGCACCGGTAGACACTGCTTGTTACCCGCTGTGACACGGACCTCAGCTCAGACCCAGTAACAGGTTTAATAGCTGTTCCCGGGAAGTGGACTTTCACCTTCTCGCTCAAGGTCACGCAAACATAGCAGCACTAATATCCCTCGTGTTCGGGAATCTCATCAAATCACCAGCAATTTCATTCAATTCATTTTGAATTGTTCTATAATGGCTATTTGCAATAGGACAGATGCCATGAAATCAGACCGTTAAATCAGCAGTTCGCATAATTGGCGACGTTCAAGGTCACGCGGACAAGGCAAGCTATCACGAGGTCAACAGTCAATAATAATACATCAGTATACCCACCGCCCTAGTTCCAGAGTGAGGATACGTGTATTATTCGCTCGTGACGTCGGTTACAAGCAAAATAAAAGTTCCCTTTGTAAACATAAGTTTGGTGCCTTTCAGTCAGTCAACACGATTGTACCCAAATGAGATGGGTTGTTCCTAATTCTGAAACAAAAATACATGTGATTAATAAATACACTTGGATGACCAGTTTCGATCGTCAAGCGATCATCAGATCCATTACACTTAGGCTATAAGATCTATGTCGATCGCTTGACGATCGAAACTGGTCATCCAAGTGTATTTATTAATCTGATGTAACCGGGTGAGTTAGCCGTGGCCGTTACGGCTTGGCTGCAGGCAGTCCCTCACATCCGGGAGGCGAGGAGGTTCGAATCCCCCCGCCGGCAACCATGAAGATGGTCTTCTGTGGTTTCCCATCTTCCTTCCAGGCAAATACCGGGGCTGGTCTCTAACTATAGGCCACAGCCGCTACCTTCCAACTCCTTGTCCTTACATTCAAAACGTTCCTCCCCAGACAACACTCCACACGCGGCGGTACATGTAGCTCACCCCAAGGGTGTCCGCGTAGAAGCAGCTACAAATCTGGCGAGCCGAACATGTCCTCGGACACTCCCGGCACTAAAAGCCATACGCTAAAAAAATGATGGTTTTTTTTTTCAGGATTAGGGAATAACCCATCTCATTTGGGTACAATCGTGTTGACGGACTGAAAAGCACCAAACTTTTGTTTACTAAGGCAACAGTGAAAAATGGCTTGAAACACCATAAAGTCACTCAATAAAACATTAGAGGCCTTTGAGATGTGGCTCTATTGACAGATGCTAAGAGTATCCTGGACAGTGCGTATCACAAATGCCGAAATCCTTCGAAGAATTGGGCAAGGATATGGAAGTACTGGTCATAGTAAAAGCGAGAAAGATGCAATACCTCGGTCACATTATGCGCAACAGAAGCAGATACCATCTACAGCAAGAAATTCTGCAAGGAAAATTACCCGGAAAGAAAGGTGTTGGCAGGAGATGAATGTCCTGGCTAAAACCCTCAGAGACTGGATTCTCAAGGCATCGGAAGAGTTATTCCAAACGGCTCAGAACAGAGAAAGCACAGGCAAGGTGGTTGCTGACATCCGGAACAAATAAGGAGTAGAAGATGATGATGATGATAATTGTTGTTTTAAGAGGCCTAACATCTAGATTATCGGCCCCTAATGGTTTGGGTGATCGTGAAGAGGATAATGAAATGTAAACTAAAACTAACTACTAACTTATATACTAGAAGAAGAAATGGAAAACGAAAGGAGAATAAGGCAAATAAAGGACAGCAGGAAAAGAAATTCCCTCAACCCGCGAAGAATGGGGATTGGGGGACTTGCAAGGAAGGAGAGCCATGAAAGGCAGATAGGAAAGTGAAAGAGGAGAGGGTCCGCCCCAGAGGTAATGAAAAAAGGGGGAGATAATAATGTTGTTGGTTTTACGTCCCTTTTAACTACTCTGGCTTTTAGAGACGCCGGGATAACGAAATTTTGCCCCGAAGGGGATCTTTAACGCGCCAGAAAATCTACTGACACGGCTCCCTCACATTTGCGCACCCTCAAATGCCAGCTGACTGCGCCAGAATACGAACCTGCAACCTTGGGCTCAGCAAGCGAGAACGTTACCTCTGAGCCACGCAGCCAGCCAAAAAAGGGGGAGAACTGGACCCAGCTCAGGAATCCCTCGGGGTTGCCAACTCCCGAACCCACCAGCCGTGAGCCCCTGAGGGTGTAGCAATATCCAGGGTGCACCAGAAGCTGTGGGGCTACATACACCCGGCCTCCTTGAGGGCCTTGAGCAGAAGGCAGGAGATAACTTGAAAAGAAAGAGAAGGCTGACCCCTCGCAGAAGGAGGGTATCAGAAAAGATGAGAAATGGGCCAATTAAGGCGGGAAAGGAAGAGACTCCCTAGGCCTCGGATACCCTAATACCGTCGGGGTCGGAAAAGAACAAGAGTTGACCAAGTGAGGATGACAGGAAAGAAGACGGAGAGGAGCCCGGCACAAGTAAGTGGAAGCAATGCCGGACTCAGCTGGGGCCCCGTGGTCGCCAGCCCACGTCCCACTAAATGTCAGCCCCTGGGGGGTCAGAAGATGGAGAACCAAAGCAGTCTACCGGGAAGAAAGGGTGGAGATTGTCCGGGAGGCCAAGGCCCTACTAGGGCTCTAGCGCCAAGGAGTAAGTTAGTAAATGAAGTAAGAGTAAGGTTGACCAGAACCGAAGTAAAAAAATCTTAAACTACTAAAATTAGCCAAAATATCTGTTGTAATGGTAGGGACAATATCTGGAGATGATTGGAGCGGTTTTGTCAATTATATCTAGCCATATTATTAGAGCAATGGTGATGGTGTTTGATGTTGTAAGGCAAGTATCCCTCAAAGTTTTGTTTGGTTTTGTTTTGTTTGAATAGCCTCCATACATTGTGCTTCCTTAAACGACCGCGAGAACGCAGCAGTTGCAACATCCGGCAGACATGTTACGTCCTCTACTCCAACAGTTGCAACGATGGCGACTGACAGTGATAAAGCGTATGCTGCTCTGGAATTTTATTCCAGCCAATCTGTGACAACCGTCCGACGAAACTTTAGAGCAATGTATCGGAAAGATCCACCCAGTGCTAACACTACACTTCCAGAAAGATGGATCGGTCGTATCAGGAATGAAGATCATGCCCTCATGTCATGGCCTCCACGCTCTCCAGACCTTACCCCTTCCGACTTCTTCGCATGGGTTTTTGTGAAAGACGCAGTTTTTACGCCACCATTATGGGCTGATCTAACAGAACTGCGAGCCCGCATCGTATACGCCTTTGGTAAATTGACAGCGACATGCTACGTCGGGTGTGGGATGAACTTGACTATAGAGTTGTACTGTGTAGAGTCACTCATGGGGCACATATCGAGCACTTCTAGGTGCATAAAAAAACTTTGTGAGTTTTTCTGTCTATAAAATTTTGTAATGTCACAACAAATAATAAACAGGATTTTTTTTGAAACCGCTTCAATCATTTGTGCGCACCCTGTAGTAATACATGTTTACTGCCTCGCTGTCTGTAACCCACCCAGCCATCCTAAATAGGATCACGACTTATATAGATGAAATTCCAGCTGACTCCGCCATTTTTAGCATCATGTACAGTATTGCCAACCCCACGCATTCGGTACTCTATCGCATCCGACAGACCAATGGCTTTCGCCTAGACCAATAATTATTAGGTAGCGCGGGCCTGCGGGCCGCTTTAGCTAATATAAACTCCCCTGGTTTTTGTCACGCTCAGTGGGGGTAGTCACACATCAATAATCTTTAACCAGCCAAATGGTTTTGGCTTTTATTTCTTTTTTTCTTACATAATTACAATGTTACGTGTGTCGTGTGGTGTATTTGGTATCGGACATGTTGGCAAGGCAATATGACGTCAATGTGTCGGCCACAAATATCTGCCGTCGAACAAGCTACAAATAAAAACCTTCATTAAGCAATATTAGTGATAATTGACAGTATTTTCAATTCCTCTTGACTCTCAGGAAGGTATGTGATTGATAGTTGTTAAATAATCCACCACGTTCTGGTTTGGTTCTGGTTCTGGTAAACCTTACAATTAATGTAAACTAGCATTACCCGTCGCGGCTTCGCCCGCGAATATTCTAGTTGTAAAGAGTACACTCAGCAAAATCTCAATCATGCCACTCATGTAATGCTATGACTGATTTACCCTTGGTATGAATGATCAGACTTTATCAATTCAGCTACTGGTGCAGTGGTTAGGGGTTTGTCATTCCTTCATAGGTATATCAGAGCGAAGTTAGTTTTCTGGGAATATCACAGACACTGTTAATTTAAGGGCCTTGAAATGTGGTTTCCGGAGACCCTTTATAGTCGGGTGAAAAAGACCTTTCGTACCACACTCACACGTGAAAATTGCATGAAAAAATTCTAGAGTGCCCCTTGACCCCCTTAAGCGCATTATACTGTATGTATTGATGAATTTTACAGCTTAATTTGGTTCAGTGATAACCTTATAACTGTCTGGAAACTTTCACAGTAATGTAATAATTGGAATTGCATTGCATCTTGCAGAAATAGATGGACCTGTGAGATTCTGTTACCATGGTTACCGTGTTGCATTCTTTCATTATTTCATTTTAAATATACATGTTTTAAGGTATTCATTTAATTGTGTGGCATTTAAAGAGTAAGTGAGTGCGTTTCGCTTACGCATTGAGTTATGCTGAACCTGTAGGTACCCCAAATGTGTAGGTTGGTGTTAATGGGACCTTATTTTCGGTACAAAACTGGAATGGGACCTTAGCAGAATAATATAGGGAGGGATAAATGGCAGTCCCGGTGGAACAGCAACTTTCCTGTCATACAACAGAACATAAAACTGACAACATCCCTGCCCGCCCTGAGGCTGGCAATATTCGTCGTCATCGTTGTCGTCTTCTTTTTCTTCTCCTTGGATTCTTGTGCCAGAGTCAATTACCTTTCACCCAGTTATCTTGGCAATATTATATCACCTGTCAGGGAAGTAGTGAGAAAGCGCTACCAGTATTCAACCCTCGAACCTGTACAATGCTAACAAACAAATGAGAAACTAAACCATTCATCAAGAGATGATAAACGAGGGAGGGGGGTTGACTCTGATATATAAATTAATTGAGAGACTGGTAGGAAAGACAATTAGTCCAGAACTATTTGGAACTATTGAACCAGCAATACGAAAGCAATTGAAGGGCTGTGCTGTGTTTATCGACCTGACTGCAGCGAACACCAGTATCTGGAGACAAACTGCTGAGCTAGTTATAACAGCATGTAAACCAACACAACATTTCAGGTTATGGTGGCAAATGCTACGGTCTACCTCAATGTACATTATTAGCTCCGCATGCATATCCAATGTGCCGAACACATTCCACCAATAGCAACCTCGGGCGTCACGGATCATTCTTAACAGTAGAACTAAATATGAATGTAAAATCTCGGCAATATAGGGAACCCTATTGATCAATTGGGTCCAATAGCCTACTCCTCAAGTGGAAATGCAACGCGAAACCGGTACTTTAGTCATTGAACTCTTCACTCCGTAACCATAAACTCGGATGATTTCCTTTATAACTAGAAGACGTACGGTAGTGGGTTTCTTCTAATACCTTACAGCAGTGGACTCCATTCTCAACAAACCCGTATCCCTGTGCAAAGGCTTGGTGTACTACTTTCGCCACGTTGTTATGTCGGCCCAAGTATTCTTTTAAAGCAAGTGTTTGGCATCCTTCCGTGATGTGCTGGGTGGATTTATGGGTCTGTTGTACAGACGGCATTAATTTGTCGGGTGTATTCTTCTCGAGAATGTACCACTTAAAATTCTAAGTACGTTATTATTGGAGATGAAGCGGATAGCTATTTGGCCGGATGCCGGATATTTGGCCATCCTATAAGCTGGATATCCGGATATTCAGCCGAACATTGTCACGGAACGTGTTGTAACGTGTAGATAGATTGGTTGTGAGTCCGCGGGGGTAAGGCATACAGTAGATGATCGGATGAGCTCGTGCATCGTCGTTCGTTAGTGAAGCGAGTGAATGACATTACTATTGTTTGACTTGCCTATTTGATCTCCCACCAGTAGCAGTTTATATCCAACGCCTGCTAAAAGAAGTAGAGGAGACGAGACTGAATCAACTATGATTCGCGAAGTTCACGACAGGTGGCAAATGATATCAGTGTCATGGTAAAGAAAATAAACTCGAATCCAAGCGACATTGACTATTATTTGAAGACAGTTCGAATCTATTTCAATGGTGACCCTTATATTTGGTGGTCAGCAAATGCGACACAGTACCCGGATTTGACAAAGTTTGCCAGAATTTATCATTCAGCGCCTTGCAGCAGTGTACCCTATATATCGAAAGACTCTTCTCTATAGTTTGCCTTGTATACGAAGACAAGCAAAATAGTTTATTACCTTTTAATGCAGAGAAATTGGTGAACATTGACGATAATGTTTCTCTAGTTCAGTAGGAGTACGGTACAAATATTTTTTGTTAAAATGATTAATAAATGGTGTATTTATTTGTAGATATTAAGGTTTTATTTGTGTCTAGAGTAGTCTATGTTATGTATATGTGAATAAAATACAGTCGAAAATTTTGTAATTTATTGCAAATCTGATATTCGCCCAGATACTGGATAGTTGCGGGATATTCGTATCACCTTTAATTCTCCTTATTATTTATTTATTCATTCATTTCGTATTGGCCATCTATGGACCACGTAATTCCAACTGTCTCATTCCACGGGCTTTGATGTTTGTCCAGTACGCCCGCATTCGTTCTCATGGGTTTCCTTCCGTCCTTCCTCTTTTCTTCTTCTTCTTCTTATGGATGGCAAATAGGCAGGTGAAAAGCTAAAGGAATTAGGAGACTTCTGTCATTTAGAAAGCAAAATAACCGGTGATGGACGAAGAAAAGAAGATATAAAAACTGGGTTAGCTTAGGCAAGGAGAGCATTTCTACAGAAAATTAATCTGTTGACATCGTATATAGATTTAGGTATTAGGAAGTCATTTTTGAAGGCCTTTGTCTGGAGCGTGGCGCTCTATGGGAGTGAAACTTGGACTGTTGGAGCAGCAGAAGAGAGGAGAATTGAAGCGTTTGAAATGTGGTGTTACAGGAGATTGGTGAAGATCAGATAGGTAGATAGGATTACGAATGAAGAGGTATTAAGACGAGTGGGAGAGGAGAGATGTTTCTGACGACTGCTAATGAAGAGAAGAGATAGGTTGGTAGGACACATACTAAGACACCCAGGAATAGCAAACTTAGTTATAGAAGGAAGGGTTGGGGACAAGAACTGTAGGGGTAGACCAAGGTTAGAATATGTTAAACAGATTACCTCGGATGTAGGGTGTGGTAGCTATGTAGAGATGAAACGATTAGCTCAGGACAGGGAGGCATGGAGGGCTGTATTAAACCAGTTGAAAGACTGAAGGCTTAAACAACATTATTTGTCCAGAATTAAATTGGGAGACCATGGTAAGCGACATCTTTAATGGCCAAGAGTGGGATAGCAACCCAACTCTCCACGGTGTGGAATATAGCCGCGGTATCGCTCTCCTCCCAGTAGCCCAATGAAAGTTACTCCGCTGGGCTCAGAATCCCTGCACCTCCTGGGAACACTTGCCCACAATTAGCACAGTTTAGCCTCCTAACTTTTAATTCCATTTGCCCAAGTTTGCTCGACTTGCTTTCCTAATTGCAGTGCTCTCCGCAGGAGGGCTCTGTCACTCGTGTCAATTATCTCAGCCTCTGGAGCTCCCCCGCGCAAGCGCGTCCCTAGCTTCCCTATTCTAATACTAACATGACACGATTAGGTTAGATAAGTTTAAATTATTACGGCGACATACTTATTATCGTTTTTAATTGGTTGGTTGGTTCCTTAGTTTAGGGGCTGCGACAAAGTGGTGTACTTCGGGTGTATGTAGAATTTGTCTGATAACCGGTGTTAATTGTGATGGCTGTATTAGTGTGTGTTATCTGTGATTCTGCTAAGGACTGAAGACGATCAATTTTTCAAGTACTGTAGTCCCTACTTTTGCGACCAAATGCTACCGCCCAGGACACCTAGTTGCGGACTTGGCTACTAGATGCCATTGCAGCCAGCACTTGGCGACCAACGTTGGAACTATTATGGCGTTATCAATTCTAACCTACAATTTTTGGCTTCACCTAATTGTAGTAAGTGGAAAGTTCTTTTTCATGCCACAAATCTATGACATGGGACCGCCGGCTTTACTTCCCTTCCGAAGGAAGGCATATTGAGGGATTTTTAAAGCTCTTAAAAAATCCGACGACTTCGGCCAGGTTTGAACCCGCAAATATGGGCATAGAAGCTCAGCATGCTACCAACTACGCCAACGAAGCCGCCAACATCAAGGTTATCAGCCCCTAATGGTTCAAATGAAAAGCAAGATGATGAAATTAAAAAGAAATATGACTGAACTTAACTTCAAACTTACAACTAACTTACGTACTAGAAGAAGAAATTGATAAATAAATAAGGAAAATTGAAATAATGGACTGAACGGAAAGAAATGCCCTCAATCCACGTTGGATTGAGTGACTTGGAAGGAAGGAGAGCCATGAAAGGCAGATAGGAAATGGAAAGTGGAAGGGGCCCGCCCCAAAGCCAGTAGAAAAAGGGGAAAAAACGGACCCAGCTCAGGAATCTCTCAGGGTCGCCGACTCCCAAACTTAGCAGCCGTGAGCCGTTGAGGGTGTAGCACCATCCAGGGTGCAACTTAAGTGGTGGGGCTACACAGACCCTGCCTCCTTGAGGGTGTTGTGCAGAAGGCAGGAGATATCATGAAAAGAAAAGGAAGGCTGACCCCTCGAAGAAAGAGGGCAACAGGAAAGATGAGACAAGGGCCAATTAAGGCGGGAAAGTGAAAGACTCCCTAGGCCACGGATACCCTAATACCGCCAGGGTCGGAAGAGAACAAGAGTTGACCAAGGGAGGCCGACAGGAAAAATAACTGAAAGGAGCCCGGCACAAGTAAGTGGAAGCGATGCCGGACTCAGCTGGGGTCCCGTGGTCGCCAACGCATGTTCCACAAGTTGTGAGCCCCTGGGGGATGAATACAAAGATCTCGGGGTGTGCCAGATAAGGAACTAACTTTTACTCCCCATATGCTGAAAATGATAGCCGACTCAAATAAGATATTGGTATTTGTTATCAGGAATACATCATCATTAAAAAAACTCATTAGCACGTGTATCCACGTGTCTGACTGAAACTAGAATATGCTAGCGATATAATTATAGAGCCCTACAGTAGATGCAAGACATAGGCTATACCTCGATGATTGAAAATGAAATGATTCCTAAAATATCTACATTTTAAAAGAACAGCCAACTATCCTCACTTGATATCATATCAGGAACTGCTAATACATTTTGATGTAGACAGTTCAGAAATACGAAGATAATTAAATGCTATGAAATTCCTTCAAAATTGTACACAATTCAATTGGTACTCGGCAATTTTTCTAGGTTTATCCCGTTTCTTATGTGTGGTTTCGCCTAGGAACACCAATCTAGCGCATCAGCGGGATGATCAAGCTCATCAGGTCTAGTATGGGGCAAGAGGAAAGGCATGAACACTCCACAACAGGGCTAGTATGGGACAAGAGGGAAGGCATGAACACTCCACAACATAGCTAGTGTGGGGCAAGAGGGAAGGCATGTACACTCTCATCGCGTGTTAAATGCTAGCAGATTGCGTGCTGTTGTGCAGATTATGCTAATATGACTGATAATTCGAACATTCCTCTAATAAGAGACTACTTCTGTTAAGCGTATGAATGCCGTAAGGCCATACGCATAACACAAAACTCAAACAACCAACAGAGAAGAGATCATATGCGAAGCTCGTGCCACATTGGTTTCTCGACGTGCAGTGTAGACTGTACCAATATCTCCGGGAAAACAGACTGCGTCAGGCTGCTGACAACTAGTAGTTCATAGATCTACGCCACTGGCAAGTATTCGTCAGACATGTAACACTCCAAAAGCTTGCGTATTTCCACAAATACAACAATCCTGTTCCTTCAGAAGACTATTCACTGGAGTAGGTGCACCCCCTTCCTCTCTGTTAGCGTCTTGGCTAATTAATGGATGTAGCCATATCTTATCGCCGTGACAACAGACTTGGTTACTGCAGTATTTATGGAAACAAAGAAACAACGCGACGCGTTATCATAACCCACCGTTGCTATCGACTTCTACCACAAGAATTTATAGGATATGCATGGCCCCGAGCAGAGCAAAAGAATGCGCTAAACATAATATTCTTCTATAATAACAGCGATTTTAGGAGTAATTTACACAATAGCTTATCTTTAGTTTAGCGGCTGTATGAACGTGAAATAGGAAGACTTTTTAAATTTGAAGCTATTATCAGTTTTAGAGAAAAATGCAATCAATCAGGACTTTTTGTGTATACATATTACATAAAATATCGTGCAACATTACAAATAAATTTTATCGAACAACTGGCTAAAATTACGGATACCCTTCCTACTCGTGCCGCCGGGATGATTCTTACCTTAAGATCAAGTTTCCATGGAGAATGATTGATCACAATTTAATACTTCATGGGAAAATAAGTCAATGAATAAATAAGTAGAGAGTGATCGATAGATTGGATATATAGAAGGATAGATGGATTGATAGACTGGCAAGCAAATACAGTCAGATAGATAGGCAGCCAGTTAGATTGATAGATTATTATAAATTGTGCATACATATTACATAAAATACCGCTGTTGCTGTTGTTGAGTCTTCAGTCTTTTGACTGGTTTGATACAGCCCTTCATACTCCCCTCTTCTGAGCCAATCGTTTCATCTCTACATAGCTAATACACCTTAGATAGACAGACAGCCAGGCAGATTGATAGATAGACTGACAGCCATACAGATAATCAGATAGGCCTTACATACATAGGTAGACCGACAGATAGACATACAGATTGATAGACAGACATATATATATATATATAGATAGACAGACAGCTAGATAGACAGATAGTTAGGCAGACATATAGATTGATAGTCAGACAGTCAGATATATAGAGACACAGATATAGAGACAAACAACTAAATATATAGACAGACAGACAGACAGACAGCCATACAGATAGACAGACAGACAGATAGGCCTTACATACATAGCTAGACCGACAGATAGACAGACGGTTATGCAAACATATAGATTGATTGACAGCTAGATATATAGAGACACAGATATAGATACAGACAACTAGATATATAGAGAGACAGACAGCCATACAGTTAGACAGGCAGACAGACAGATAGGCCCTACATACATAGCTAGACCGACAGATAGAGAGACGGTTAGGCAGACATATAGATTGATAGACTGACAGCTAGATATAGAGACAGGCAACTAGATATATAGACAGGCATACAGATAGACAGACAGATAGGCCCTACATACATAGGTAGACCGGCAGATAGACAGACGGTTAGGCAGGCATATAGATTGATAGACAGACAGCTAGATATAGAGACAGGCAACTAGATATATAGACAGACGGGCATACAGATAGACAGACAGATAGTCCCTACATACATAGGTAGACCAGCAGATAGACAGACGGTTAGGCAGGCATATAGATTGATAGACAGACATCCACATATATAGTGACACAGATATATAGACAGACATCCACATATATAGTGACACAGATATATAGACAGACAGATAGATGGATAGACAGACACACAGTCAGCTAGATAGACAGACAGCCAGATATATAGACATATAGATAGGTAGATAGACAGCCAGGCAGACAGGGAGACAGCTAGATAGACACTGCTTGACAGACAGATATATAGACAGACAGACAGACATCCCGATATATAGACAGACTGATATGGTAGATCATTAATTAATTGTTAATTATTAATTAATCCACCTGCCTCTCCCTCCCACGGCGCCTGTGACGAAGCATCGAGGAGACTTTTGAACCCCATATACTGTAATAAACTTTCCCGTGGAACATAACTGGCCCATTACGTGCGCTGCATATAATGAAAGCTCACGTCACTTAGCAGCCTCACAATGAGATGTTGGTGACAAGGAAGCAGTAATTACTGTAATGTTATTCTCACCACGTTGCTTACAGTAGGCCTGCTCGAATTCAAAATAGCGCTGTACAAACAATCCTCGGCTGTCTTCTCCTGTGAACTCTCAACTCGTGAGGACAAATGTCTTCCTTCAGTCATGGAGTTGTTGCAGTTATTGCTTCGCTTGGGGACATTTGAGGCCCGTTTACTTGGCTGAGTGTAGAATCTGTCTTATTGTTTTGTCTGTAGTAGTGAGTGTAGGCTAGGATTGGGAAGGAGGCGGTCGTTGCTTTAAGTAAGAAAAGAAGAGAATTGGGAAACCATACAAAGACACTTCTAAAATGGCTGAGGTAAAACTCTTCTCAGTTTTGCCTCACGAGGTTGAGTGAACCCCGTTAAAGACCCCAGACCAGAATTAAATTTCTTGGCAGAGCGCGCTAGTCTTTGGCTGAAGTGTCCGGGGTTCGGTTCCCGGCCGAATCATAGGTAAAGCCCTGTTCGGATACCAGATAAGCTGCGGATAATGTTTGTAGTAAATTTGCGGATAGTTTTTAGAATACAATCCGAACTTGTTAAATATCATTACTAGGACCCAGATGTTTATGACATATCATATATTTCCGTTAGGCCTATGTTTTTTAGCCTATTTTCATTTATAAAAAAATAGGCTTATGAGATCACCTTTTGTCCGTGTGTCTGTCTGTGTGTGCGTGTGTGTGTGATTCGAGTGTCCCCACCCCATAATAAAATCTAAACGGCTGGAGCGATTTCAATGAAATTCGGTAAGTTCATAGCACTATTCCGGGCGACCCCGACCGTGCCCTTCAAATTTTGTGACGTCTCACCAATCCAACATGGCGGCTGTGCGAAATATTTCACCAGCATTCAATATCTCCGAAACTATTACAGATATCATCCTGGAATTTTGTATGATGATAAATGGAACTACTAGGAGTTCACTTATGTGACCTTTGAAAACCTGGTAGCTAAAAAACCAACATGGCGGCCAAGCGAGGTTGAGACTTTTAAATAGACGTTTCTCGCGATTTAACCAACCAAAACGCAATGAAACTTGGTACTGTATATGTTTATATATATTGTAATGCACCGACATCTAACTCCGTTCAATTGTTTACATATACTCAATATGACGGCTGTGCGAAATATTTCACCGGCATTCTATATCTCTGAAACTATTAGCGGTATCACCCTGAAATTTTGCACGAAGATAAAGGGCACTACTGGAAGTTCATGTATGAGACTTAAAAAAACCGGTTAAGTACAAAACGAACGTGGCGGCCAAGCGAAGTTGAAAGTTTTAAATAGACTTTTCTGGCGATTTAATGATCCAAACGCAATGAAACTTGGTACAGCAAATGTTTATACACATTGTAATGCACTGGTATGTAATTTAGTTCAATTGTTTACATAACCTCAAGATGACGGCTGTGCGAATTTTTAAATTAAGTTTTTATTTCTTGTGTTGTAATCATGCGATCGAAATGAAAGTTTGAATAATGAACCTACGCAATAATTTTTCTTTAATGGTACATGACTCTATCGCCTATACATATATCAATTACTGTATTTAAATGGATCTCAATATCTACGAATCTATTACAGCAATCAAACTGATTTTTTTAAATGTTCATAGGGGCTATGCTAGTAACTTCACCTATAGGACTTTCAATAACCTGGTGATCACAAATCCAACATGGCGGCGATGCGAAGTATAAATAGTCACATGGTCGTTTCTCGCAATTTAACCATCCGAGTGCAGTGACTCTTGGTACAGTAAATCCTTATACAAATGTTAATCCACTGGCATCTAATTTTTTTTCAATTGTTTCCATAACCACAAGATGGCAGCTGTGCGAAATTTTAAAATCAAGTTTTTACTTCTTGTGTCCTAATCATGTGATTGAAGTTTGAGTACTACATGTACATAATACCGCATGGACTGGGTTTGTGCTCAACTGGGATTAGTGTACGTAGAAGCTGACTGCTGGATTGGTGGCCGTGACTTCGCCCGAGACGGGCTGCATCTAAATCGACGGGGCGCTTACAACCTAGGGAGCCTACATGACAGGGTCATCGGTTCGTGCCGGCTTTTGTGAGGAGGAGCAGGTCCAGAGGTTGCCAGCCGATGGGAACAGAAGGAGCTACTTCAAGATATTTGCTGCGGAGGTAAGACTCTAAGATTACTGCAGGTTAATTGTCAGAGTTTAGGAAATAAATTAATTGAATTTTGGAATCTTGTAGAGACGTATTCTCCGGACATTGTCATTGCAACTGAATCTTGGTTATATGAGGACATAAATAGTAGCGAAATAATTCAAGGGACCTACGAAATGTACAGAAGGGATCGGGGGAAGCGAGGTGGTGGGCTATTTATTTGTGTGCGCAAAAATATAGCTAGTTTCTTAAAGTGGACTGATATGGATCATGAAATGTTATGTGTACAAATTTCGGATAAAGGAAATAAATTCCCTCTTCAGGTGATAGGGGCGTATAGAGCACCGAAAGATAACTTTTCTCTCCTCGAAACACTGTATGATAAAACTTGTACGGGTAATGCTATGAAAAAGAGCATAATAATTGCTGGAGATTTAAACCTCCCCAAAGTAGACTGGTCTGGTGAGTCAACTAGCTGTGGTCAAGCTCAGAGCGCTGCAAATACATTCTTAAGGGAGGGGGGATTTTCCCAAGTAGTTGACTTCCCAACTAGAGACAATAATACCTTAGATGTTTATCTCGTAAGGCCTGTAGAGCTGTATATTAACTGTCTGAAAGTACCAGGAATTAGTGACCATTCTGGGGTTGAATTAAATATTAGATATGGTGACGTTACAAAATTAGACTCTGATGTAGCAAAACAGATCATATTCCAGTATCGCAGGGCGGATCAGGGCAAGTTTCAGGGGTATTTGAATGAGCTATTTGTAGGATGGGCATCGGAAGGAAATCACATTAATATCCTGTGGACTAACTTTTTGAAAATTTTAAATAGCGCTGTTGATAAATTTGTCCCATTTAAATTGCTGAGACAAAACCCAGATCCTGAGTATTACACACGAGAAATTAGGAGACTAAAACGGAAAATTAGGAAATTATACAATAAAAGACATGATAGTGACAAGTATATGTTGAAATTTAAGTCCTTATCAAGAGAGCTCGTCTTAAAAAAGAGGGCTGCTCATGACAGTTATATGCAAGGTTTACTTGGTTCGGGAGGGGGTGGGTGGAAAAAATTTTACAGTTATGTTAGGAGAAGAAAGGGAAATTCAAATAATTTGTCGATGATAATGTCCGGTGACGGTAAATTAATTACTGAGAAACAGGCCATTGCTGATGAATTAAATGTCTTTTACGGTAGTGTGTTCAATAAATCCAATAGCTGTGTGTTGGACCTTAACGACGAATCAGGGGCTCCCCTGTTCCAAATAAACCAGTCAGCAATTGTAAAGCTAATACAAAAACTGCGTTTCAATGTATCAAAGGGTCCTGATAATATTGTTAGTGAAGTACTTAAATTAGGAGGTAGGGCCGTGGCACGATACTTGGAGGTGATATTTAATGTGTCCATAAACAATGCGCAAATCCCAGATGACTGGAAAAGAGCTACGGTAGTCCCAATATTTAAGGGAGGGAGCAGACTTGAATTGGGCAACTACAGGCCGGTTAGCCTTACGTCCATCGTTTGTAAGCAGATGGAGCATCTCATTTGCGACTACTTGAGGGAACAGTGGGAAACATTATCATGGTTTAATGATAGGCAGCATGGATTTCGGAAAGGTTACTCATGCGAGAGTCAGATGCTATCACTTTTTCAAGACATTAGCGAATCGTTAGACCATGGAGTTTCAGTCGACGCCGTGGTTATAGATTTTGCGAAGGCATTTGATGTCGTGCCGCATGACATGCTACTCCATAAATTAGCTTCGACGAAGATTGATAGAAGAGTAATTTTATGGATCCAAGAATTTTTGACGGGTCGTTCCCAGAAAGTGAAAGTCGAAGGCATATTCTCGGATGAAATTACCGTAACGTCGGGTATCCCTCAGGGCAGCGTAATCGGAACTTTGTTGTTTTTGGCGTTTATAAATGACTTACCAAATGGAATTCGCAGTGACTGTCGATTGTTTGCGGATGATTGTGTAATATATCGAAAGATACATGACTCACAAGACAATGCAGTGCTGCAAGAGGACCTGAACCTGGTCTATAAGTGGGCGATTGTAAATAAAATGAAAATAAACACAAGAAAATGTAGTCTCTTAAAAATAGGGAAAGTGCGAAGGCAGGATTTTCAATATAACATTGGCTCGGAAATACTTGTAGAAGAAGATTCTTGCAAATATTTGGGCGTTCACGTAAGGAATGATATGAAATGGAGTAGTCATGTAGGATGTGTGGTTTCAAAAGCTTACAAATCCCTGCACTTTGTAATGAGGGTATTAAAAGGAAGTAGTACCTCTGCTAAAGAATTAGGCTATTTGTCACTTGTAAGACCTATTCTGGAATATGCCTCGGCGGTTTGGGATCCATATCAAGTAGGGCTCATCAATGAGTTGGAAATGGTACAAAGAAAGGCCGCTAGATTTGTGCTCAGTGACTTTAATCCCAGGAGCAGTGTGAGCCGTATGTTAAAGAAACTTGGGTGGGAAACACTGGAGGCTAGGAGGATGAAATCTAGACTCTGCGCTATGTACAACACGTATACAAATCAACCAGCATGGGGTGAGCTTAGCAAACGATTGGGAAAGCCCACTTGCATGGGTAGGAGCGATCATCCTTTCAAAGTTAAGGGCCGACCACAGCGAACAAATTATGGTAAATATTCTTTTGTAAACCGTGCCATTGATAACTGGAACTCTCTACCTGCCGCAGTCTTAGAGCCTTTTCCCAAACATATAGGTGTGTTTAAGAAAAGGCTGACTATTTGTGTAAATACTCCAGTTTAATTGTTGCATAATTGTTATTGAATTGTTATGTATAATTATGTATTGTTATGTATAATTATGTATTTGTTATGTATATCCAATTTGCCACCGGGGGACACACCCCCATTGCAAATAAATGAATGAATGAATGAATAATAATCTTCATGTAACAGTACATAACTATAAGCCCTACATATTGAACCCTTCAGAATAGCAGTGTTTTATGCAAGAATCTTAGATCAAGGGGTCGCGTTCAGTTCATAGTGTGGTGTTTACGTCCGCCAAACAACGTGCTTTTCTGAGGCAAGGGTTATAGGATAAAAACTATAATTAAGAAAGAAAGGAGACAAAACGTAAGATAATAACAAGATTTAATAACTAATTTGTGCATAAAAGAATAAAACAAACAAAAAATAAAGAAAATCCTCCCTGAATTTTCCCCTGACAGGAATATTTATCACTTTGAGGAGTCAGACAGATCTCCCCTTTTCTAATAAAAATGTGGATCCAAGTTCCACTGTCTTGCATATGAATTTATGTTCGCGTGGTGACTATCTACGAGAAATGAGTACTTGGATGATCATTCGTTCACAACGGGTTAACAGCCACGGTGCTCACGAACAATCATCTCGTAAATCAACGTTTATGGATATGGGCATAACATTAATAAAAATCCTTAAATCTAACTCTGACACACATATTACAACTCTACTATTTACAGGCATCTCTCTGAGACCCTTATTAGTGTGGTGACACACTTAACCAAATGAGCTGCCACAATGGCCAGCTACTCAACAACAAGAAAAAACAGCGCCGCACGTGACTCACGGGTCACTGACATGGAAAATAAACATAGAATAAACCAACAACAACAAACAACCTGAGTGGTTAAGATTACTTTATATTAACAAAATTGCATGTTAGGGAAACGCTTCGAAGATTATCGTGTTTCGTAGGCAACTCCCATTTATTTAAACTATTTTACCATTGATCAATTTCTCACATTTATATTTATTTTCAAGTAATTGGGAGCCAGACGTGCACTCCACTAATGATGAGCTTGCTTGCGAAACTCAGCCAGCCCTTGTGACCACAACTCACCCTTTCCTCAATACCAGTCATGTCCCCCTTCCAGTGTATATAAATAGCCGACCAGCTGGACTGTTATCTCAAGGAATCAACAGCAACTAACATCTCCTCCAACTCAACATATGGTCAGACAATAATCACATATCCATAATTGTCCTCGCAAGGATACAATATGAATCTGGTACCAAGCTGACAGAAATCAGTCTCTGCTGAAGTTCCCGCTTGTAATACCACAAAAAATATATTCACAATACACACATCTGGGACTGACATAACGCCTTTCACACGGGTCTGCTGAATTAGAGCTCGCAAACATTTAACACAAAATTTAAAACTTACGATAGAGCTGAATACTCTTCGTCACAAATTACATTGCTCCAAAAGGCAATAATCACACTGAATCTGATCAATAATAAATCTCATCAAAATTTTAATTACCCTCCAATCTACTATATAATTATATTAATTCAGTCCTACTTCTGAAACACGACATATCTCCGAGAGACGTTTTTAACTGCACTTCGTAACCTAGGCGAACACGGCCGTTCACATAGCTACGTTAGTTAACACAATACAAAGAAAAGAACCTTCCAAAAACTACAATTGTGCGAGCTGCTTCCAAACAAAAGTGTGTCAGATCACAACTAAATATACTACATTTATCACACAAGCAAAGTATTTACAAAAAATATGTCCCATAAACCATAAGTTAATTTAACAAATAATAAAATATTATTTTGTACTCATCTCTTTTTGTAGTCACCCGTCAAAGAACATCAGACGCCATTCCCCAACTGGATGGTTCTTTATCTCATATCAGCCATCTGGACGGAGTGTTGAGAATTCCAAACTTCCTCTGCATGCATCGATGTCATCCTTGCGCTGATACAAAAATTAGGTTATTATACACTTTATGTCTGACTGCTAAATTCGCTTGTTCAGGTACTAAATTCCCTGTCACTGTTCGTTGGCGAATTATCGACGATACTGCCCCTATAACTATAGTACTATGACTATCTATCACTGAATTTAACACTTTACAATGAATATCTTGTGTTCCTCGACACACAATAAAAGTCTATCTCTTCTGACGAACAGAATCAAAGTCTACGTCCTCAGACGAACAGAATAATAATCATGTCTTGGCTCTTCGACACACTTATAAATGAACTGGCCCTTGGGTCTAGATGGAGGGGGATTTTATGTAAAAATTTCTCGAAATAATTGTGATACAGGAATAAAACAAATATCACTGAACTCGTAATATTGCACAGGTCAAGAATATGCCCATTAATCCTAGAATCGATCGTAGAGATTTTGTCTAGGCGATTTCCCGCGTGAATGCTAGCCGCCGCGTACCCCAGCCGGAGTTGGCGCGCAAGTAGGCATTCTCTTCTCATTGGTTCTCCATTTTCTGTAATTTGGCGGTTTCTAGTAGATCTTGGCGTCTTGGGAGTGTCTATTTTCTTCATCAGCCATTCACGTTACTGCATCATATTTCTTCTAGGCGCGAATATCACAATGAACATACCAGAACCATGTCTCACCGCGCGTCGCTTCTAAAATTGAGGTAGCCACACCTGTCCCTGTGATACATAGCTATGCTATTTCTTTTCATAGCTCAAGTATTTAGCCTTTTGTTAAACTGATGCAGGTATGTCCCTACTGTCTCCAACAAATGCTTGAAATTTCCTCATCACTGTCTAGCTACTTTCATGATGCTGGTTGAAATATTTATTAATTGAAGAAATAAAAAGTAGAATCATTTAACCAACATAGGGTAAAGGGTTCACAACTCTCCCACTCACAAAATTTCGAACTTAGGAATAAAGTCGACAATTTTACAATACTTCCGTAGGCCAATTTGTTTTATTTCCAGAATCACCCCTTTTTCTTACTTGGTCTAGGCGCTCCTGTCTTCAATGGCATTTACTCGTTTTCAAATCCTGCTCGTATTTCCCCCTTCCACTCTTGCGTGACGCTCTGATGCCTGCGGCAACACCTTACTCGCCTCGTTAATGTTTGTCAACAACAGCTCTACTTCCTCCTTCATCACGTGCCGTACTCAACTGCTCCCCGTTGACTTTGTTGATAGTAGGACGTCCGTATATTCAAACAGCGTCATTATTTCGGCGCTACCATGGTTCACTTCGACGATATTTTTTTAGGTTGGCAGCGTTGTAAACTGACATTGTTCCTGTGCTCAATTCTTTCACTCTGTAAGCATTATTTCCAAGGTTTCTTACGATAGAATAGGGTCCTATGAATTTCTCGCAGAATTTACTAAAGATTTTCTTTTCTGGGTCCGATGTAGCAGGTCGTTTCACCAAAACGAGCTGGTTGACTTCAAGATCACCGTGAAACCTCTTATTTCTTACTCGCCGTAATCTGCGGTCTGCTTGTTTCCTCATGTATGCTCTCGTTCTTTCAATTCGCAGGTCTGGTGCTATCATGGGATCTTGTGGACAGTTAATGATGCTTTTCCACGTTCTTACTGGATACTCGTTCTTGTGTAGGACCATGGGGATTTGTCCTGTTGACTCGTGCCTGGTAGAATTCATGCATGTCTCTACGTCCTTAATTTTATCGACCCATTTGTGGTGTTCGTTCGGAATGAAGATCCTCAAGTATGCAGTTACACATTTAATTACTCTCTCGCTTGGATTAGCTTGGGCATGTCGGATACTGCTTAAAACATGTTTTATACCCATGTCTTCCATTCCTTTCTTGAATTCGGCGCTTGTGAAATAACTGCCGTGATCTGATAATATAAACTCTGGTTTTCCAAGGGTTGGAATAACTCTATTACGAATGCGACTGAGTACCTGCTTCGATGTGGTTTTCTGAATAGGGCATAGTACTACAAACTTAGAAAATACATCAATGCACACTAGCAAATGACGGCAACCTCTCCTTCCCTTCGGAATTGGACCAAGACAGTCCATCGCCAGTAGCTCACATGGTTTCTGAGGTAGCAATGGTCTAGGATATTGCCTCAGTAAATAATTATTTGGCTTTGTTCTCTGACACGGGTCACAAGTTGTAATGACGTCACATATAGTTGTTCTCATACGTGGCCATGTAAATGTCTCTCCTATTGTTGCTTCGCACTTGTCTAAGCCCACGTGACCGTAACTTTCGTGCGTATGCCATGTCAATCCTCGTTGTAACGATGCAGGTACTAATATGCGTAACTTGGTGTGGTCATTATCTACCCATTTGTGCAGCAAATTGTTGACATAAACATATCTTCCTTCTTTTGCTTTCGCTTCTCGAAATGCAGGTGTTCCTGTAGGTAATTGCTTTTTGAAGTATTGAATTAATAGCATCATCCATGGTTCCGCTTCCTTTTCTCGCTGTATCTCACGTAACTCCTCCAAGAATTCCCGGTCCTTCGGTGTTAACTCCAAGTGTTGTACCATCGCTGTTTCTTCATTATCAGGCTCTGGGTTCCTGCTGAGTGCATCCGGTATCACGTTCATCTTCCCTGGACAATGTTCAATTTCAATGCTGAACTGCTGAATGTATATAGACCAACGTGTCACACGTTCGCTTGCCATTGACGTCTTAAACAAGAATGTTAATGCCTTGTGGTCAGTTCTGACAACAATCGGGTAACCATAGATTATTCGTTTCCATTGTTGGAGCGCATGAAGGATGGCCAACAATTCTAGCTCGGTTACAGTATAATTTCGCTCGTGCTTACGCAATTTTCGGCTGACAAATGCCAAATATGTTTTGTGCTGCAGGTTAGCTGGATCCTCTTGGTAGAGCATAGCACCTATCCCAATTAGTGAAGCATCCGCTTGGATTATAAATTTGAGCTTGAAATCTGGATATCCTAATTTAATGCAGTTTTCTAATAGCTGTTTTGTTGCTTGGAATGCCTTCTCACATTCCGCGTTCCATGACCATTTGTTATTTTTCTTTAACATTTCTTGCATTGGAGCTACAGTCTCCGTATAACCTGGACAGTTTTCTTTAAAGAATCCCGTTACGCCTAAGAAAGCCCGAATGTGCTTGACTCTCGTTGGTGTAGGGAAATTCTTTATCGCTTCGATCTTAGCTGGGTTTGGCTTCACTCCCTCCTTGTCAATGACGTGACCCAAATATAAGATCTCGCTCTTGAAGAAATGCGATTTCTTCAGGTTTACTTTGAAATTCGATGCATTCAAGTTGCCCAATACTTTATCTAAATTTTCCATGTGAGTTTCAATGTTGTCGGATGCCAACAGAATGTCGTCAATGTATCGCACCGTCATCTCCTTTACTTCCTCGGTTAGGTTCCGGTCCAGTGCTCGGATTAAAGCACAGCCCGCTGTTTTGACTCCAAAAGGCATTCTGACGAAACAAAATGTCTGGTTATCGAATAAGAAGCCAGTTAGAAGCTGTGACTTCTCATCCAATACAATATGGTGGAAACTGGACGTCAAGTCAACTGATGAATAAATGCTCTTATTCTTAAAGCCTTTTAGTACGTCTCTGATAATTGGTGCTCTGTCATACTCAGGAAAAATGAGTCTCATGTTGAGATTTCTGGCATCAAAACAAAGTCTAATAGATCCATTTGGTTTTGTGACTGCCAAAATCGCATTTAGATAAGGTGTAGGTGTCTTCCTTATCACTCCAGCTTGTAACATCTCATCTATAATGACCTTGACTTGACCACGATATTTTTCCGGAATTGGGTACAATCTACTTTTGAAAGGTGACCAATCCACGACTTGCATTAAATATTTGAAATTTAATATTTTCCCAGGTACTGTATCAAATACTGCTTTGTGCTTCCTTAAAATTTCTTCCAGTTGTTTTCTATGTTCACCCCCAAGTTGAATGTCATTGAGCGGCTCCTGTAGTAACTCTTCAAATTGTGCATCACTGTCATCTCCTTCTGTTAATAAAGACCATATCTCCTGGGATTCACTCTCCTCATCTAGTTCCACAACAGCTCCTTCTATGATGTTATCTTCTGCCTTTCGTATCTCCTCTTCCGTCTCTTCCGATATTGCTTCCAATGCCCAAGAATTTACATCTCTTCCGGTAGTGATTTCATCCATATGCAATCCCACGTTCTTCAGTTGATCATACTCTCTAAAACTGACTGTATTCTTGTGCAAATCTATCACTGCTTGATAGTCACAAATGAAATTTGCACCAAGAATTATATTGAAATTCATCTTTGCCATGATAATGAATGTTTGCCCAAAAGTATGTTCCAATATGTTCAGCTCTAAGTATGCCTGACGTTTACAAGTGATGGTGCGTTCAGGAATAACACCCCTCACTTTGAGCTGTGGTACCGGAATTACAGGAATATTCTGAGTCCGTCCCAACTCTCGAACCAAGGCCTCCGATACTAGACTGATCTGTGACCCCGTATCCAATAAACATCTTATATTAATTCCACCAATCCTTGCGTAAATAATGGGTAATTGCCTAATTTCATCGTTCCGTGGTTTCATCTTCTCCTCCAGGCAGTCTTCTGGTAAAGCAATCCATTCTTGTATGTTCGCTACTATCCATCCATCTTCAACTTCCGACTGTTGTGTTTTGAGACTGTCTCCTTGATCCAAAATTAACATTTTTTTAACTCCATTTCGACTCCCATCATCCTTCTGTCGCTCATGTCCTTGATATTCCTCTTGTCTCAGTAGACTTCCAGCTTCCTCAGTATGTGTATCTGGGTTCTTTCTGTTCCCAATGGCCTTTTCCCGTCTTCCTAGCTCTCCACCTTGACTAGCGTGTAACTCCTCTAAGTAATTTTGTGATTGAGCGTACCTATCATCCCAGTCATCTCGATAGTTACGTTGATCTCCTTGATTTTGATCTCTCCTTCCTTTCCATCTTTGATTGGCATTGTAATCACCGTATCTTCCATAAGGCCTGTCATTCCTTCGATTATCACGCCATTGTTGATATCCTCTCTGTTGGTATCTATTGTTGCCCTGGAATCTATTGTTGTAGTGATTTTCGTTACGCTGATATGGTCTGTTTTCCCCTTCTTCCTGGTTTCGCCTAGGTGTGGAGGTGCTTGTATTAGTACCCTGCGTTTTAGTATTTCCCTGTTTTGTTTTTACGACCTCTGTAGTGTTGACTAATTCCAGCTGTCTTCCTCCTCTAAAATGACTATGAGATGTGGTCTCATCTATTTGCCGTAATATCTGCTCTGCATGTAGGGCCGTACTAACGTTTGCTGCGACTAGTACTTGCTGTACATTAACTGGCATTTGCCTTGCTATTGTCATCACCAAATCTGCTTCGTTTAATGGGTAATCTAGGTCGCGAAAGTTTAGCATTTGCATGTTAAAGAAATCTGAGTATTTCGTCTGCTGGGTAGTTTGGTATTTTCTAGAGTAAAGCTCCATTCTTAAACTCTGTTGTATGGCGGGAGACCAGTATTTGCGCAGAAACGCTAAATTAAAGTCTGACATGGTTCCAAATGTATATTTGAAACTTAAAAACCAGGTGAGAACATTTCCTGATAAAAATCTCTCCATCATTCTCAATCTACGTGCTTCAGGTACCCCAGTGTCATTAAAGTGGTCTTCAATCTCTTTGATAAAGGCCTTAGGTGTTACCCCTGAATTTTCTGTGTATTTCTGCGGCTTGTAGTCATTTGAGCGAATTACTTGAATAAGTTGTGTGGGCTGATGACCGTCCTGTGGTGTTGAGCTCCTATCTACGTTCTTGCGAAATCCTTCCGTGTTTGTTGTTAATGGGCTCTCTGCTTGAGTCTGACTTCTTGCTATGCTGGGTTGGGAACTATGTGAGTCATCCTGCTTGTCTTTCAATGCTCCCGTTTTAAATATAGACGATTGTTCTAATGAGCGGAGTTCGGCTTTAATGATCCTGTCTGTCTGCTCTTTAAGTTTATTTTTTACCTCTTGCTCCAAAGCTTGAATACGCGTGTGGTTTTCGCCTACTGTTTTAAGAATGGTGGATCTTTCCTCTCTAGAATCAATATTCATTTTCTTCCAATCTTTCCTGATCTGTTCTTTAATCGTGCTTATTTTTTCTTCAATTTGGCTCTTATTTTCATCCTGATTATTTTCTATCTGGCTTAGCCTTTCGTCTAATGTACTCTTAAATTGTTCTTGTTCCGTTTCTAGGCTTTTCCACTGTTCCGCTGATTTTATCTCGAGACGGTCCATATCTTTAATTATGCCTGATATGTTCTCATCTACTGCTGATATTTGTCGTTGAATGACCCTGCCACTTTTCTCCATCTCCTTAAACCGTCCTTCCAACTTATCCTGAGCTATTTTGACCTCGCTTGTATTCATTGTGCATGCTATTTCAATCTGCTCTAATTTAGCTAACACCGTTTCATCGAGAATGCTAAGTTTTTTATAAAAAATACTCTCCATTTTTTCAATCTGCTCTAATTGTTTCTCATTATTTTTGCTTACATCAAGGGCCAGTAATATCATCTGTTGGTTTGTGTGCTCTTTCATCTCTGCGGTTAACGAAGCTAATTGGTTCGCGTTTTTATTATTTTGCGCCTCTAACTGTGAATTTATAGTGTCATTAATTTCACTCTTTAATAACCTAGCTTGTTCCGCCTGATATTCATTTTGCTCAATTCTACTGTTATTTAACTGTGTCCGCAATGATTCACTTTGTTCTAACAGTTTAGTATTTAGCGATTCACTTTGCTCTGACAGTTTAATTTTTAGCGATTCACTTTGCTCAGATAATTTGCTTATAGACTCCCTTTGTTCTGACATACTAGTGTTTATAGATTGACTCTGTTCTGATAGTTTAGTATTCAACGCTTCACTTTGCTCTAACATACTAGTGTTTATAGATTGACTCTGTTCTGCTAGTTTAGTATCCAACAATGCCTGCGTTCTCCTCGCTGCACTTTCAATGATCTCCTGGATCTGCGCCACCGTTGCCATGTTTTATAATATATATGAGACATATGGGAAATGGCATACGCCAATGCCCTTTGACACGCACATAAATCCAATGCACATTTAATTTCTTTATCCTACTCAGTTCATTTATTTTTACCTTTAATCCCATTAGTTGGTTGCATCTCTGAGTAGTTCTAGTTTTACTCAATTTAATTTTAACCCCAAGCACATATTTAGTCATTAAACAGTTATCCTGATCTGATATTAACACTGACTAATTAACAAAGTATTAATTGTCATTTTAGGCTACAGCCTCCTAATATTTCCATGAGTTTGACTTTCTAAACAAATCTAGTTTTAACTTTATCATTGGGCGCCCGGTATCACATCTTAATTTAACTTTAATTTAAAAGACAACAACGTGAACCGTATTTTATTTTGCAAACTCCTGATTTTAATTTATCTTTCACACATTTGGCGGTATCCACTTCGCCTCAATTACTTTTAATAAAATATCACTTCCCGGTGATTAAATACTGTCATATCTGCCTGCAGTTGCGGCATGCCAGTTTTACTCAAATACGCCACTATTGACATGTGTAATCTCCCCGTTACACCACAGTGAATAGCCCCAACGTTGGCCGCCAGTTTTCACCTATGAACCCTTCAGAATAGCAGTGTTTTATGCAAGAATCTTAGATCAAGGGGTCGCGTTCAGTTCATAGTGTGGTGTTTACGTCCGCCAAACAACGTGCTTTTCTGAGGCAAGGGTTATAGGATAAAAACTATAATTAAGAAAGAAAGGAGACAAAACGTAAGATAATAACAAGATTTAATAACTAATTTGTGCATAAAAGAATAAAACAAACAAAAAATAAACAAAATCCTCCCTGAATTTTCCCCTGACAGGAATATTTATCACTTTGAGGAGTCAGACAGATCTCCCCTTTTCTAATAAAAATGTGGATCCAAGTTCCACTGTCTTGCATATGAATTTATGTTCGCGTGGTGACTATCTACGAGAAATGAGTACTTGGATGATCATTCGTTCACAACGGGTTAACAGCCACGGTGCTCACGAACAATCATCTCGTAAATCAACGTTTATGGATATGGGCATAACATTAATAAAAATCCTTAAATCTAACCCTGACACACATATTACAACTCTACTATTTACAGGCATCTCTCTGAGACCCTTATTAGTGTGGTGACACACTTAACCAAATGAGCTGCCACAATGGCCAGCTACTCAACAACAAGGAAAAACAGCGCCGCACGTGACTCACGGGTCACTGACGTGGAAAATAAACATAGAATAAACCAACAACAACAAACAACCTGAGTGGTTAAGATTACTTTATATTAACAAAATTGCATGTTAGGGAAACGCTTCGAAGATTATCGTGTTTCGTAGGCAACTCCCATTTATTTAAACTATTTTACCATTGATCAATTTCTCACATTTATATTTATTTTCAAGTAATTGGGAGCCAGACGTGCACTCCACTAATGATGAGCTTGCTTGCGAAACTCAGCCAGCCCTTGTGACCACAACTCACCCTTTCCTCAATACCAGTCATGTCCCCCTTCCAGTGTATATAAATAGCCGACCAGCTGGACTGTTATCTCAAGGAATCAACAGCAACTAACATCTCCTCCAACTCAACATATGGTCAGACAATAATCACATATCCATAATTGTCCTCGCAAGGATACAATACGAATCTGGTACCAAGCTGACAGAAATCAGTCTCTGCTGAAGTTCCCGCTTGTAATACCACAAAAAATATATTCACAATACACACATCTGGGACTGACATAACGCCTTTCACACGGGTCTGCTGAATTAGAGCTCGCAAACATTTAACACAAAATTTAAAACTTACGATAGAGCTGAATACTCTTCGTCACAAATTACATTGCTCCAAAAGGCAATAATCACACTGAATCTGATCAATAATAAATCTCATCAAAATTTTAATTACCCTCCAATCTACTATATAATTATATTAATTCAGTCCTACTTCTGAAACACGACATATCTCCGAGAGACGTTTTTAACCGCACTTCGTAACCTAGGCGAACACGGCCGTTCACATAGCTACGTTAGTTAACACAATACAAAGAAAAGAACCTTCCAAAAACTACAATTGTGCGAGCTGCTTCCAAACAAAAGTGTGTCAGATCACAACTAAATATACTACATTTATCACACAAGCAAAGTATTTACAAAAAATATGTCCCATAAACCATAAGTTAATTTAACAAATAATAAAATATTATTTTGTACTCATCTCTTTTTGTAGTCACCCGTCAAAGAACATCAGACGCCATTCCCCAACTGGATGGTTCTTTATCTCATATCAGCCATCTGGACGGAGTGTTGAGAATTCCAAACTTCCTCTGCATTCATCGATGTCATCCTTGCGCTGATACAAAAATTAGGTTATTATACACTTTATGTCTGACTACTAAATTCGCTTGTTCAGGTACTAAATTCCCTGTCACTGTTCGTTGGCGAATTATCGACGATACTGCCCCTATAACTATAGTACTATGACTATCTATCACTGAATTTAACACTTTACAATGAATATCTTGTGTTCCTCGATACACAATAAAAGTCTATCTCTTCTGACGAACAGAATCAAAGTCTACGTCCTCAGACGAACAGAATAATAATCATGTCTTGGCTCTTCGACACACGTATAAATGAACTGGCCCTTGGGTCTAGATGGAGGGGGATTTTATGTAAAAATTTCTCGAAATAATTGTGATACAGGAATAAAACAAATATCACTGAACTCGTAATATTGCACAGGTCAAGAATATGCCCATTAATCCTAGAATCGATCGTAGAGATTTTGTCTAGGCGATTTCCCGCGTGAATGCTAGCCGCCGCGTACCCCAGCCGGAGTTGGCGCGCAAGTAGGCATTCTCTTCTCATTGGTTCTCCATTTTCTGTAATTTGGTGGTTTCTAGTAGATCTTGGCGTCTTGGGAGTGTCTATTTTCTTCATCAGCCATTCACGTTACTGCATCATATTTCTTCTAGGCGCGAATATCACAATGAACATACCAGAACCATGTCTCACCGCGCGTCGCTTCTAAAATTGAGGTAGCCACACCTGTCCCTGTGATACATAGCTATGCTATTTCTTTTCATAGCTCAAGTATTTAGCCTTTTGTTAAACTGATGCAGGTATGTCCCTACTGTCTCCAACAAATGCTTGAAATTTCCTCATCACTGTCTAGCTACTTTCATGATGCTGGTTGAAATATTTATTAATTGAAGAAATAAAAAGTAGAATCATTTAACCAACATAGGGTAAAGGGTTCAATATATAAAAGTCCAACATGGCGACCATCAGAAATATTTAGACGGTTTTCAATATCTACGAATCTATTACAGCAATCAAACTGAAATGTTGTATATTGATAGAGGCAATTAACATTAGTAAGATATATGAAAATAGGCTGTATAGTTCTTCACGGAACTACTTGTTTTTTCATGACAAATGTAAGATGATCTTAAATATATTTTTCAAATTTTGTCATTAAGCATAATTAACACTCCGAACAGGAAGGGTTGTAATTCTGGCTGTATAACATTCATTTTAAACATAACACATTACATACAAAGCCTAGGGATCGACTTTTTCCTCTAATGTCTAAATATGTTGCTTTTTGCTTTATCTAATTAAAAATATTATTTTAATGCCAGTAGATTCGGATAAGAAACGTGGGAATGCGTAAAATATCTATCAGTGTGCCTTCCTTCGGAGGGGAAGTAAAGCCGGCGGGCCCATGTCATAGATTTATGGCATGTAAAAGAACCTACCACTAACAAAAATGTATTATCTGAAGCTAAATTTTTAGATTAGATTTGACTAACGCTCTATTAAGTTACAACGTTCGCCACCGGATGCCGGGTGTGGTGGCATCTAGTAGCCAAGTTCGTGGTTAGGTGTCGTTGACCGTAGCATTTGGTAGCGAAAGTAAGAACTACTTGAAATTGATCGTCTGCAGTCGTTACCTGAATTGCAGATAACACACACTAATACAGCCATCACAATTAACACCGGTTATCAGACAGATTCTACACACACCCAAAGTACACGGGGTACATGACCGCGTTGTCGCAGCCGCTAACTGATGAACAAATCATTCTCTCAGATCTGTGCTTCCCGAGTTGTTCGATGTTACGTGCATGTTTCTTGTTCTTTCTTGTTTATTATTATTATTAAATATCATATCGCCTCTTGAGAGGCCCGGCGCAGGTTTTCACATTAACGCCCCTGGGCAACTCGTGCCTTGTGATGACGATGAAATGAATGAGAAGGACGTCACAAACACGCAGTGCCGAAGCCAGAGGAGATTAAAATTTCCATCGCCCACAAATATATTCTGCCAAAAGTATTCCATTCTGCCCTGAGTAGTGCATTGAATCTTGAAAGGATAACTGAGTATCATCTTGAGAGTCGTTTCCCATTTCTTCCCTTAGCAAATGGTACCTAACATAAGACCATGGCCGCCTCTTTGCCAATTACACGTACGAGGGGCGTTCAGCAAATACGTTTCTTCCCTTTGAATCATAGGGAAGTTGTATTACAAAGTGAGAAAACTCCTCTTTGTAACAAAACACAAATACATTTTTCCGCAAAGACACCACCGACATTATTACATTTGTCGTGCCGAGGAATCAATTTACTGGTAAAATTCACTAGTCAGGGACTTCAGATAGTTCTTCACAATCAGTTCCACTCTGATAACCTGGGGTGTTTTCATGTCTGTCGTAGTCTCTGGGGTAAAGTTGTCTCATCCGCTGCGATGCTTGCCACGGTAGGTGAGTGGTTATCTTGTCGGACTACCAACCCCAAGCTTGCAGGTTCACCCCTGGCCGTGGTAAGTGTTTTTTGAAAGGCGACAAAAATCATGACATGGATGGCATACATTGTTGGCATGTTAAAGAATCCATTTGAATTCAGTACGCCGTGTTCAATGGCAAAATTAATCTCGGGATTTTCCGCCAACACAAAGTTCCTCCATTCTCTACTTGAAAGCGCTGTAGTGTCAAGGAACTTAGATAAATCTAACCTCCTTGACTTTCTTAGCGTTCAAAGGAATGACGAAATTCGACATGCAAGCTACCCTCTGGGTGTCAATTAACAAAGCTTGCACCCGGCACCCGAGGTCATACGATATTAAATTAATCCGCTGCGATGATCCTGAACCCCGCACTCGTACCGCCACAAATGTCCTAGGTTTATTGCCAGTCTCTCAGTCTTGTGATCAGGGTTGAGCTGACTCGGCACCCATCTTGTCGACACCTTCCGATGCCCCCAAAACTTAGTGAGTCATCTGGTCTTCCTGCCATATTGGGTGGCATTCGAATGAGGTCGCGCACGCCAATCTGCTGATTCTCTCTGTGCTTTGCCACTCAGCGCATTTGTAGTGCTCCTCTCCTTTTGCACTGCCCGTTGATATTCAGGAGAGAGTGTCATGCCATTCATTGTATCACCCATTAAAGATTTGATTGCCGCTGAGTGTGGCTGCGGGCGGCTTCGGTAACGTAGTTGGTAGCATTCTGAGCTTTCATGCCCAAGATCGTGGGTTCAAACCCGACCGAAGTCGTTGGATTCTTTAAGAGCGTTAAAATCCCTGAGTATGCCTTCCTTAGGAGGGGAAGTAAAGCCGTTGTGGCGTTCCCATGTCATAGATTTATGGCATCAAAAAGAACCTTTCACTAACTGCAAGTGTGTGAAGCCAACATTTGTAGGTTAGGATTGATGACGCTCTATTAGTGCCAACGTTCGCGGCCACGTGCTGACTGCGATGCCATCTAGTAGCCAAGTCCGCAACCTAGGTGTCGTGGACGGTAGAATTTGGTAGCAAAAGTAGGAACTACTGGACATTACTGTCTGCAGTACTTGAATTAAAAGACAGATAACACACACTAATACAGCCGTCACAATTAACACCGGTTATCAGACAGATTCTACACACACTCAAAGTACACGGGGCTACATGACCGCGTTATCGCAGCCCCTAAACTAAGGAACCAACCAACCAGCGTGGCTGCGCCAGCGTTTGTTGTTTACTGTAGCAGGAGCCCCGCGGGGCGAAGCGGAGGACAAAACGATGACAGACTGCCCACAGGCCAGGCAGCATTGCGTCAGATAAGTGTCACAGGAGCTCATGTCAACACGGACAGTTAAAAGATGACTGAGGCTACTGGAGCTGAGTCATATCCTACTCGTGCAACTGTATCTGTCAACGAAGCAGGCTGACGGTGTAACACAAATAAACAAAGAATAGTTCCCATCTCGACCACCGGCAATCAATTCGTGAAAGGGTAATGCGGTTTCTGACTTTGTAATATGGCTTCCCTGAGATATAAAATGATGAAACTTTTACTCGGAGACCATGCTCTTCAATATAGATACCAAAATTACACAGGTTATCAGAGAGTTTGAACACGACCATGATGCCCAAGCAAGAGCAATATCTGTGGAGCCACGCAAACCACATCTCATTTGCTGCAATGCACCATCCAGGTGTCACTCGAGTAGTTCTTCTCTGTGTTGTTTGCGGTTTCCACACCCGCACTTTTGTTGGGTGGTTTGCATTCATTGAATAGTTCCCTTCTTTATTGCTTTTGTAATTTACTGCGTGTTAAAAGCTAGAGTTTTTATCAGAGTTTCGTATCATTATAAATAACTTAAAAATAAACTAGGTTACTTAACAAGAATAACAACGAACTCACCTTTACAGCGATTTGTGAAATGTTACTGCGTTACTGTCAGAGCAACACATCGCTACTTTTCTACCACTTAGATGATAATGATGAAAATTATGATGATGGTAAAGATTATTTATTTTATTTATTTTATGTCTTCGGTAGTGGCGAAGTTAGGGCTCATGGCCCTCTCTTACACTTAACCACGAAATATGGTACCAGTACATAGCTTATGACAATTTCAAAAATACAAAAAATATTATGATGATAAATAAGGAGTAAATTAATTATGCTAATACTAATATTAGTAAAAAGGCACATGATTAATTATAGTAATAATTATAACAATACAAATAATAATAATAATCACAATGTCACAGACCTTTCTATAATATCCTAGATATAATCCTAGCTCAGTCATACGTCCTTTCATCCATCACCATTCACACGGGGCAATCAGCAGTATTCAACAGATAATCTCGGCATGCGGCTTTAAATTTATTTATTGTTGTGGAATTTCTGATATCGGGAGGAGTTGAATTCCATAGTCGAGACCCAGCTACAGCAAAAGAGCGGTTGAACATGGATGAGTGGTTGATGGGGATGGCGAGGGAAGAGCCAGATCGAGTGCTTCGATTATGATATGAGGACAAGTAACTAAATTTTGATGACATGTACGTGGGGATGTTTTCATGCAGAAATCGATAGATGGATGTCAACAAGTGAAATTTACGGCGTTCATCAGGTTTAAGCCATGAAAGAGCACGGTAGCTTGAGGTTATGTGGGCATCGTATCTTAGATTGAAAGCGAACCGAAGACAAGAGTTCAATGCTTGTTGAAGTTTCATTGTTTGTCCATGAGTCGCGTCAACGAGAACGACGTCACAGTAGTCTAGAATTGGTAGTATTAGTGTCTGGATGAGTTTAATCTTAATTATGATGATGGCGATATTTGTTGATGGTGGTGTTGATGAAAATTATAATGATGATGGTAAAGATTATGATGTTTGTGATGGTGATGATGATAATAATAGTTATAATAATATAAATGATGATGATGATTGTTGTTATAAGAGGAGGAACTGCGTAATCATCTGCCTCTATTAATACAATTCAAAAGTACAAATTTAGTTTAATTCAAGTTTAGATGTGGATGCCTAAACATGAAAATAGCCTAATATTAATGAAACGAAAAATAAAATAAAAGTAACGATTGTAATACGGTAATAAACAAAAATAGACTAAACGGAATACAAAAATCAGAATCTTGATTTAAAAATGACAGTTGCTAATTTAGATTGCTGGCCCTAATAACTTATAATAAAACGGATGACGCGTTCAGCAGCCACTACATCATAGTCTGATATAAGATAGAGTGTATTCTGCAAATCAAGGTTTCTTCATAAGATCCACACACTCAATTAAAATCTGGGCCACGGTGATTACGACTCCACAGGTACAATTAATTATAATTTCTCCATTGCTATAGTTTGGTTGATTTGATCGGGGCAGTAGATCCCAGCAACATGGAAAAATTGAATTGGAAATGAATCATATTAATCGATAAATAACTTAAGTGACAGTCTCACATCTGGAGATATACGACTTGTAAATGAATTGCTTAGGGATAACATTTTTATACCCTGATTTTCGTGGTGACCTACGATCTCAAATCCTTGTATAACTTTTATCTTAGTAAGAACCGGTCAGAGGTCACCTGCGTTCAGAAGCCTAGGAATATCTCTGGATTCCCGGTCAATGCATGTGAGATTTTCGAAACGAAATGCCATGTCCCGTGGTTCGGATTCCACGTAAAAAGGAGGTCCCGTGGCTCATGATCTCAAGATTAACGGTCACGTTAAACTACAAGCTTCCTTCCTTCCTTGAATAAGTCTGATCTAGTATCACAAGTTCGCCCCCCAGAGACTTGTCAGTTAAGATGAGTTATTCTTTCTGGGGTTCGAGGTAAAAGCAATTTTTTTTAGATGTACTTAAATAGGTGTTAATCTTTCCTCTGCTGCGTAGTGGCTAGCACTCTTGGCTGTCACCGCGGAGACCATGGTTTGATTCCCGGCTCTGCCAAGAAATTTAATTCTTGTCTGAGGGCTGCAATGGGGCACACTCAACCACGTGAGTCAACATTGAGAAGAGACGGGTTTGATTCCCACCTCAGCCATCTTGGAAGTGGTTTTCCGTGGTTTCCCACTTCTACATCGGCTGAATGCCAGAATGGTTCCTAAATTAAGGCCACGGCCACCTCCTTCCCAATTCTCATCTGAATTACAACTACACACACTAATATAGGCATCACAAAAACACAGGTTATCAGACATAATTCTAACCCTAGAATACTAACATTATTCAATTGATGCTTAATACTAATAATACGTTAAATTTACCCACATTACAAACTTTGTGCTAAGGCACCAATTAGATAAATGGTTGAAATAAATATATGTTTCGTATGTAACACTATTTATATACAACTAGCTGAAACCCGTCATAACATGGCGGACAATGGACAAAATATTTACCTAAGAAGTTTCGTATATAAGTTACATTCTTTGTACGGTTATTTTTTGGCACTATTGCAACACTAAGGGCGTCAAAATATTGCCCTCTCGACATTGCAAAATACTGCTGGCACAAATCTCACATGGTGATTTGAACCTCGGACCCAGCGGTGAGAGGCCGGCGTGCTGCCGCCTAAGCCACGGAGGCTTCCCCAAGAGATAAATGATATATTGTCGAAATGGAAGCGAAAAGGAAAAGAGTGATACGTCGAGGAAAATTAATAAATCGTCCCCTGCTCTATGAAATGAAAATCCACAGCCTGCTTCCAGTCTCCGACCGGGTCAGGAATGGAATGAATGAAGCCCCCATCTAGCGGCGAGGATATGAACTGTGCCGGCTGCCGAGGCCTGACGCACTCCTCTGGGGCAATGATTAAATGAATGACAGATGAAATGAAATGATAGTGGAGAGTGTTGCTGGAATGAAATGTTGACAGGGAAAACCGGAGTACCCGGAGAAAAACCCGTCTGCCTCTGTTTTGTCCAGCACAGATCGCACATCCCCTGCTTTATAATTCTCATAAATGACTATCACATTAAAACCCGCCGGACATCCACCATGTCTGTCATGATCCAAGGCAATTGTGCGCATGCGTGAATGGCCAGAATGCTGCATTGTTTTTAATTAATTTAAACATATTCTGCAACATGTTTGTTTATTTTAAAGACACTCTGCAAATCTACAGGCCAAGAGCTTTCGTCAGAGTGATCTACGAAGTGAATCGGTTCAGCCATTCTCTTAATCTCGCGGTAACAAAAATCAGCTTAGCGTTTTAAGTATATAGATGACTCCTCTGTGGTCTTTGAAGTTTAATATGCTAAGTTCCATCTTAAATACAACAAGTACAGAAGTCGTTTAATTTGACGTAAATAGCAGTACGTAATTTCCCCATCCTCTGTCTCTGGTTTTTATGAGGTTGTTTTTATAATCCCTCTGAAGTGATGTGACATATCTACATCAAATTCCCCCCTCTTTGTTATTACTATGGAGAAACCAATATGTTGTTACATTCAAGGATAGTTTCCAGGCAATCTTTGCCCCATGATTATGCCTCTAGAACTGATTGGCATTAATAACAAAAGCATTGACATCACCACCATAGACCAGTAGAAGCACTGCTGGAAGATGAGAGGGTGGGGACAGTTATAGACGGAATTCTAGGCATTTAAATTATTCATACATGTACATTGTAGGTATGATGGTATTGTAGTGCTAAACACACACACCCACCCAAGGCCAAATACGGGGGCCTAAATGACCACGGTGTCCAAGCCTCTCAAATAAAACACATACAGTACATGTGAGGAAACTGACTGCCTACTTGTTGACTGCATGTGGAATGAGAGGTGGCCCTAATAACCGGCGTTCACGGCATTTTGCGGGCAATAAGCTGCCAGTGTAGGTCAAGGACACAATCTGGTGTATTTAAATTACTGCATAATACAATACCTGTCAGCTTAGTCTGATTCATTTCCTGTGTTTGGCAAGACACAGCGGCGTTGGAGACAATCACTGCCGCTGGACAGTGTTGCCAACATTCATTCGCTTAAAATCGCTATGTAACAGTCAAACGTTGCTAGATTTCTATCTTACTCTATGCCCAAATTTATTAGTGGGGGGGGGGGACTCTACCTGACATGGTGATGTCTAGGGTCCATCTGCGATAGTGTGGACACACGGTGGTTACCATGGCAACAAGTTCATTCTAGTTCAGTAGAGACATCTATATGTTGCTATAAGAACATCTTACTTATGGTTATCGAAAGTTAGTACGCCTATCGATCGTGGGAACTCGTAGGATTGGAATCTAAGTCCCTAAAGTTACTAAAAGTCGCTCAAAATTTTGTTTTTTCTTGTAGCGTGTCCGAGTGTCATTAAAAATGAGTACTACCATCATAAAATTTTAGTTTCATATTGTAAAGCCTAATGCCTTGTCGATGCAACCACATTCTTCTGTCGTTGGCGGTTCGTTTCTGTTCCATGTAATTGTCACACCCCATTCTATTCCTGATGTCTTCCAAATACTTCGTCCTAGGCCGTTCTCTCCTTTCTTCCCCAGCATTTTCCCTTCAAGAATGTTAACTTCCCTTAAGACTTCCAGGTTGGTTTCTCTTTCCATCCAGCTCGTTCTTGTCATATTCCACCATATCCACATTTCAGCAGCTTCAAGTCGATTCTTTTCCAATTTACCCAGAGTCCAACTTTCACTTCCATAGAGCAGTGCACTCCATCAAATGATTTTGCAAAGGATTTTCTTACATTTATATTCATATGTTTGCTGGATAAAATGTATTTCTTAGTCATAAATGCCTATTTTGCCAACGCAATCCTTCTCTTCACTTCCATTAAGCATTTATTGTCTTCTGTGATTATACTACCGAGATAACAAAATTGATTCACTTGTTCAATTCTGAAGTCATCATTTTTTATATTGGTATTATTTCCCCCCATATTTTTAGCCTATTTTCAATTTTGAAAAAAAAAAAAAAAAGGCTTATGAGATCACCTTTTGTCCGTGTGTGTGTGTGTGTGTGTGTGTGTGTGTGAGAGAGAGAGAGAGGTGTGTGTGTCCCCCTAATAAATTCTAAACGGCTAGAGCGATTTCAATGAAACTCGGTAAGTTCATAGCACTATTCCGGGCGACCCCGACCGTGCCCTTCAAATTTTGTTATGTCTCACCAATCCAACATGGCGGCTGTGCGAAATATTTCACCAGCATTCAATATCTCCGAAACTATTCTCGATATCACCCTGGAATGTATTACGGTGATAAAGGAAACTACTCGAAGTTCACCTATGTGACCTTTGAAAAACTGGTAACTACAAAACCAACATGGCGGCCACGCGAATTTGCGACATTTAAATAGACGTTTCTCGCGATTTAACCATCCAAATGCAATAAAACTTGGTGCAGTATATGTTTATGCACATTGAAATGCACCGACATCTAACTTCGTTCAATGGCTTACACAACCACAAGATGGCGGATGTGCGAAATATTTCACCGGCATTCTATATCTCTGAAACTATTAGCGGTATCACCCTGAAATTATATACGGAGATAAAGGGCACTACTGGAAGTTCATCTATAAGACTTTCAAAAACCGGTTAACTACAAAACGAACATGGCGGCCAAGCGAATTAAAAATTTTAATAGACCTTTCTCGCGATTTAATGTTCCAAACGCAATGAAATCTCGTACAGGAAATGTTTATACACATTGTAATGCACTGGTATCCAATTTAGTTCAATTGTTTACATAACCTTAAAATGGCGGCTGTGCGAATTTTAAAATTAAGTTTTTATTTCTTGTGTCGTAATCATGCGATCGAAGTGAATGTTTGAATAATGAACCTACGCAATAATTTTCCTTTAATGGTACATGACTCTATGCCCTATACATTTAACAATCCTACATGGCGACCATCCGAAATATTTAGACGGCTCTGAATATCTGCGAATCTATTATAGCAATCAAACAGAATTTCCTTATGTTCATAGGGGCTATGAACTTAAGTTCACCTATAGGACTTTAAATAACCTGGTGATCACAAATCCAACATGGCGGCGACGCGAAGAATAGATATTCACATGGACGTTTCTCGCCATTTAACCATCCGAGTGCAGTGAAACTTGGTACAATAAATCCTTATATGAATGTTAATCCATTGGCATCTGATTTATTTCAATTGTTTCCATAACCACAAGATGGCAGCTGTGCGAAATTTTAAAATCTCCTTGTTACTTCTTGTATCCTAATCATGCGATTGAAATTTTAATGCTACACGTACACAATAATCTTCATGTAACAGTACATAACTCTAGGACCTACATATATAAAATCCAACATCCAAAATATTTAGTCGGTTCTCAATATCTACGAATCTATTACAGCAGTCAAAGTGAAATTTTGTATGTTGATAGTGGCAGTTAACATAAGTAGGATATATGAAAATAGGCTGTATAGTTCTTCACGGAACTACTTGTTCCGTCTGCCATTACTTTCTTCATTTTTAATGTCCATAGTTTAAGTGTGTCTGATAGGACTTGCAGCATTTTATTCATTTCTTTTTCGTAGTCTGCAAATATTACGATGTCATCAGCAAATCTGATACAATGTATCCTTTCCCCATTTGCTTTTATTCCCTTTGTCTTTTAGTGTCAACAAAAATCCCTACAAAGTTATTAATTTCCAATTTCTTCGCAGGTGTTATTTCAAGTGCGCGAGTAATCTAGGCATACATCGTTACCAAGACAACAAGGCTCTCAAAATGGCCAATTACTAAGAATTACGTACATCAAATGTTTCCTCAGAATAATAATAATAATAATAAATTAAGCACAAGTAAATTTTGGCAAGTAGAGTCTCGTATTTCGCACCTAATATAGTTGGGCGTAAATTACTGTTCACCGACTGAATGTTATTAATTAATTGTAAATAAGGCAACACTGAAATGGGTTCAAAACTCTGTAGTCAAACATTATGGCGTTTGAAGCCATTTTTCAGTATTGCCTTAGTAAACAATAGTTTTTCAGTCGGTCAACACGAATGTACCCAAACTAGATGGGTTATTCATTAATCCTAAAAAAACATGAGATTAATAAATTCACTGGGATGACCATGGATCTGATGATGATCGCATGACGACCGAAACTGGTCATTCAAGTGTACTTATTGATTTCATGTATTTCATTTTCAGGATTAGGGAATCACCCATCTAATTTGGGTACAATCGTGTTGACCGACTGAAAAGCACCAAACTTTTGTTTGTTCCTTACACTTAGGGGTAGATGACCTCGCTGTTCCGTGCCTTAAAGCAACAATAGTCTATCTCACTAATACACAAGATGTCGTTTGATGAAGCAAAAACAACAAAATTAAAATTACTTTCCTTTGCTGTGTTTGTATACCTTGTATACTGCGCCGATCTTTTACTTGTATCTCCCGTAGAAGAGCTTGCTTGCTACCGCCAAAGGGGTTGTTTACGCATTCGATGAATGTTCATCAATATCTGGGTGGGATCGGTTTGGTTGCGTGGTCTGCTAACTTTTAGAACAAGCCCTTGCAAATATTTGAAATGGTTTGTCAGGCAAAGGCAAGCGTTATGGCTGTATTAATAATATAGGTCTTGAAGAGGAGCTACTGTAACTTACTTGCAAGAGATGATGTCCATCTGTTGTTTCATTTAGCACTCACGACAATGGTGGGTGTAACTGGGGGTTAGAACCTCCCCTCTTTTTTTTTTACAAAAATTAAACAGTAACTGATAATAAACAATACGCTAAATAAACAGTCTTTAAATTAAACTAGCGGACCCGTCCGAGAACTCTCGCATAATGGGTTGTGTGCGCCCCATGTGAACACACTACCCGCCCGGCTCTAGTGCTATGCGGGCTGTACGCGCAACAGTTCTGCCAGGGGCTATCGTCTTGTTTATTTGTTTAAAAGCACTTTATAAACAAATAAATATATTTCCGTTGACTTTTCAAGAAATGCAAGATTTTCCTCTACTATTGAGACGATTTGGGAGATTTTGGTACAAACCACACCTTTTAACTCCCTCTGGTTTAGGAGCTTGAGTTTTGTGAAACATACACCTTAGCGTATTATTATATAATGATAATGATACTTGCTAATGTGTCTATGACTCATGCTTTGTGGGAAATCGGTATGGTCGTGATTTGTATCTGCATCGCTACTTGGTGCTTGGTGCTGTTGTCGCCTTTCGGCCCGAGAGCCCTGTGTGGATAAACAAAACGTTATGTAGCCTACACGACTTTTATCCGCATCCGCACGTTTGTTATTTGAATCTACTGACATTACAATAATACTTTTTAAGTTATTAGATAACGTATTAAAGCAACACATTTAGACATTTGAAGAGAAAGTCGTTCCCCTAGGCTATGTATGTCATGTGCCATGTTTAAAATGAATATTATACAGCCCGAATTGCAACCCTTTTCAGTTCGGACTGTTAATTGTGCTTAATGACATCATTTGAATGAGATTAGCTTAAATAATCATCTTACATTTGTCACGGAAAAAACATAACGGAAAAATATGTATGTCATAAACATCCGGGTCTTAGTACTTTACTTATAACTACGTCCTCCCAGGGTTGCCAATCTAGCTTTTTCCCTACTAAATGTAGCTTATTTCAAACAGAACCTAGCTCCAGATAATTTTAAATCCTACCTAGTGGGGCAATTAGCTTTCTTTCTATTCTTAGCCAAAGCGAAGTTGCAGACTATTTACTATATAATTATATGAATCTAGATTCAATTAAAAATAACATAGTTTAATAAGGACCTATGGGTAAATTTGTCCAGCAACTTGGTCAATCTTGGCTACGCTACTGGTTCACGATGAACTTTCGACATCGTGCTCATTCAACCCCATATCTTTGGGGGTGAGTGTATTATGACTGATAACCTGTGTTATTATGCTGTCTGCACTAGTGTATGAGTTTTAATTGAGGTTAGGATTGGGAAATAGGCGACCATTGCCATAACTTAGGAACCATCCTGGAATAGAAGTAGCGAACCGTGGAGATTGGCTGGGGTCGGATTGGAACCCACGTCTTCTCAGTTATGCCCCAAGAGGCTAGGTGTACCCCATTGCAACTCTCAGACCTAAATTAAACTTCTTGGCAGAGTTGGGAATCGAACCCAGACCCTGGGTGACAGCCAAGAATGCTAGCCACTGCGTCACGAAACAAAACTGAAAAGAGGCGGGTTCCATTCCTCAGCAATCCTGGAAGTGGTTTACCATGGTTTCCCACTTCCACTCCAGGCAAATGCCAGGTCACGGCCGCTTCCTTCCCCAATCCTACCTCAGTTAAAAAAAACACACACTAGTACATACATCATAGTGCCACAGGCACACACTTAAATACACGTGGCTACATGACCACATTGTCGTAAAACCCCTAAAGAATCAACCACAACAGCCTTCAATTTCACCTTGAATTGTTTATTGCAACAGGTTGAATTTGTTGTGGGCCGTCCCCGTGGTGTTGGGCTAGTGCGGCTGCCTCTCACCCAGAGGACCCGGGTTCGATTCCCGGCTCCGTCAGGGATTTTAGAAACTGACGTGAAGACTGGAACGGGGTGCACTCAGCCTCGTGAGGACAATTGAGTAGCTGTCTGACAGTGACCCGGAGATCAAGATCAAGACCAAGATTAATGGCCGAGGGGACATGACGCGCTGACCACGTGTCACCCCATAATCTGCAGTCCAAGTGGCTGCTCAGCGACCGCTTGGTAGGCCTAGGCCCTTCACGGTCTGCAGTGCCACGGGGTTTGTTGCGCGTAACTATTCTAGTTTTCTTCTTTTAAGGATATTCATAATGAAATTCAAATACTTTTCAGTCCGTCAACGCGATTGTACCCAAATTGTAACGGGTGTTATTCCCTACCAGTAGTCTACTATTGAAAAAAAAAAAAAAAAAAAAAAGAGAGAGATTCTTTTTTATTCAGGCGTAGAGAATGACACACATTACAATTTGGGTGCAATCGTATTTACCGACTGAAAATCATTCAAATTTCATATACTTGGGCAATACTGAAAAATGGCTTTCAACAAGAATTTCTGAATCTTTGTTCATACGCCGCAGTACTTCCACGTTTGTGATCTTAGCTGTCCTAAAGTTACAGATACCGGCGTTTAGCTCTGCACTTGACCTTGAGAGCTCAGCGGAAGGAGAGGGGTGCGCAGGTCTTCACACAGCAGCTCTGCATGCACTCCTGTCTTCAGCCGTTCTCTTTGTTGGTGGTAATTTCCTGCTATGTTGACGCTGTCCACCAGCTGGTACCTTCCCCGTCCTCTTCCTCTCGTTCCGTTTACTGACCCTTGATAGCATCCCTCAGCAAACACTCCCTTCGCAGTCAGTGCCCCAGCCAGTTCCTCTTCCTTGTATGGATAGTATGTAACACCTCGCTCCAATAGCTCATTCTGGACTCTTTCCTCCCAGGATATCCTTTCCAACCTTCTCCATAACCTCATTTCAAACGCTTCTAGTCTTCTTTCATCATCCTTCCTTAGCGTCGAGGTCTCGGCTCCCTATAGCGCCACACTCCAAACCAGTGGTTCTGAACCTGTAGAAGTCGGCGGACCATTCAGGGTGAAATTGAATCATGTACGGACCACCCCTCCTCCCCTCCCCTCTTCCACACTCCCCCCCCCCCCCCCAATACACCATATCAGTTGTAACCCTTCCTCAATAACACCTATTTTGAAGATATTTCAATTCAAAACCTGATAGTCATCGCCGCGAATACATTCGGACGATTCTCGTTCAACGCACATCGTTTTCGAAATCCCCATTTATTGGCCACTTTTTTATACGTGCTGATGGACCCTTTTCTCCCACGAACCACTCCCGAGGCACTCGTGGACTACCTGTAGTCCGCGGACCATTGGTTAAGAACCACTGCTCCAAACAAAGCATTTTACCAGCCTCTTCCTTAATCTCAAGTCCAAGCGTCCACACAATAATCTCTTCTTTCTGTTGAAAGCTTCTTTAGCAACGGCAATGCGAGTTCTTACCTCTTTACTGCTTCTCATATCATCCGTTAGTATGCTTCCTAGATATTTAAAAACTGACACTTGTTCAATATCGTCCTGGCCTATCATGAGTAGGGCCAGGATGTTGATACCGTCAAAAGTTAAAAAATACACTTAACATTTTCAAAAATGACTGTAATAAATGACTTAAAATTCGAAATATGCACTATAAATGGAGAAAATTAACTGAGACAAGAATATACACCCCTTCCCCTTTCTACCCCGCCACAGCTGACCTCGGTCAACAGATCTGGTAACATTCTATTCCGCTAATAACTGACGAAAACAAGAGCACCTGTATACCTACGGTACTGTTCTTCTGCATCCAAGATATATATTTTTCTACTAATAGCAATACCGAAATACTTTATTTCGATATTTTAAATTATCTTGTATCAGCTACTAGCTTCTTCTTAACTCTGAGAGACGTAACTCCCTCATATAAGGCTGTGACATGATTAAATTGGAAAAAGAAACTTAAAAGGCCGATTTCTTTAAAATATGACCCAAAAATATACCAAACTAAAAAAATGCTCTTAAATTGGGAAAATAGCAAATAATGCAAAAAGATGCAAACTATAAATGACATATTTGAAGACAGGGTGGCCCGTCCGGAGTTTATATGTACTTCAGCATTGTTTTAGACAGCTTAGTAAAAAGTTGACATTTCATCAACATCCGGGCCCTAGTGATTACTTTGTTCCCTCTTGCGCTTATCACCATACTCTTTGTCTTGCTCGTATTAATGCGCATTCCATATTGCTCACAGGTTGCATTCACATCTGCTATTGTTCTATTCAGTATCCTTTCATTCTCTGCGTGTTGTAAAGGAATTCAAACATCATTAAGTTACTACAGTGCATTGTATTGGTAACAAAAAGTAGCCCCTGCAATAATATTGTGTGTGTCACGCAAGGCATTTGCTGACTACACAAAACAAGTGGGAAGGACGACTCAAATATTTGCTGAGCTCGCACAAACGTGCTGTGTGCTGTCATAATATTGTGACTCTTGTAGGGCATTACGCCACTCAGCAACCTCCTTGCACGTGACCCAATTATATTAGACTACAACACTTCCAGTAAGAAGTGTATTAAAACTACAACGGGACTTCAAATCTCGTATGAGGAAACCCAGTACGCAAGAACCACGTTTATCCGGATTAAGTGAGACGGAAACTGATCCGGATAATCAGGAAAGAACTAAAAAAAAACAAATACATGGTATATAATCAGTATAAATAGGTGAAGGGTTCCGCCTGATCAATACTTTTATTAAATAAGATCACTGTAAGGTCATTGGCGGGACATGTTTCGAGTAGTTATTAGTTTTGGCCCCTTCATCAGCAGATATGACAGAGAACGATACAAGATAATTATTGTTTAGCGTGAGACTAAAAAGTTCCTTAAAAATAAATCTTATATGTTGCACCATAAAGATAGATTGAACAATTTTAACGCCTAAAGTAATACAAAATGATGTAAAAAGTCTTATGAACTAGGAACACTTTCAATAGGGTTAGTTTAAATCTTCAGAAGTGCTCATCGACGTGACAATCTATGACAATGAATTCACGCCTCACTGCGGTCTATAGATGCTAATGAAAACACAAATGTACTGGTTCAGGACGGCAGAAACAGTTGAGACACCATGAAATCATGTTGGAAACCAGCAGTAATGATGGAACACTTAATACCTCAATACTTCACCAGCAATGTAGAAATATAACAAGTAGTTCCGTGAAGAACTATACAGCCTATTTTCATATATCCTACTTATGTTAACTGCCACTATTAACATACAAAATTTCAGTTTGATTGCTGTAATAGATTCGTAGATATTGAGAACCGACTAAATATTTCGGATGGTCGCCATGTTGTATTTTATATATGTAGGTCCTAGAGTTATGTACTGTTACACGAAGATTATTGTGTACGTGTAGCATTCAAATTTCAATCGCATGATTAGGACACAAGAAGTAACAAGGAGATTTAAAAATTTCGCACAGCTGCCATCTTGTGGTTATGGAAACAATTGAAATAAATTAGATGCCAGTGGATTAACATTCGTATATGGATTTACTGTACCACGTTTCACTGCACTATGATGGTTAAATTGCGAGAAACGTCCATGTGAATATTTATACTTCGCGTCGCCACCATGTTGGATTTGTGATCACCAGGTTATTTAAAGTCCTATAGGTGAACTTAAGTTCATAGCCCCTATGAACATAAGGAAATTCTGTTTGATTGCTATAATAAATTCGTAGATATTCAGAGCCGTCTAAATATTTCGGATGGTCGCCATGTAGGATTGTTAAATGTATAGGGCATAGAGTCATGTACCATTAAAGGAAAATTATTGCGTAGGATCATTATTCAAACATTCACTTCGATCGCATGATTACGACACAAGAAATAAAAACGTAATTTTAAAATTCGCACAGCCGCCATTTTGAGGTTATGTAAACAATTGAACTAAATTGGATACCAGTGCATTACAATGTGTATAAACATTTCCTGTACGAGATTTCATTGCGTTTGGAACATTAAATCGCGAGAAAGGTCTATTAAAATTTTTAATTCGCTTGGCCGCCATGTTCGTTTTGTAGTTAACCGGTTTTTGAGAGTCTTATAGATGAACTTCCAGTAGTGCCCTTTATCTCCGTACAAAATTTCAGGGTGATACCGCTAATAGTTTCAGAGATATAGATTGCCGGTGAAATATTTCGCACATCCGCCATCTTGTGGTTATGTAAACAATTGAACGAAGTTTGATGTCGGTGCATTACAATGTGTATAAACATATACTGTGCCAAGTTTTATTGCATTTGGATGGTTAAATAGCGAGAAACGTCTATTTAAAAGTCGCAAATTCACGTGGCCGCCATGTTGGTTTTGTAGTTACCAGTCTTTCAATAGTCACATAGATGAACTTCTATTAGTTCTCTTTATCACCGCAAAAACATCCAGGGTGATATCGGGAATAGTTTCGTAGATATTGAATGCTTTCGCACAGCCGCCATGTTGGATTGATGAGACGTAACAAGATTTGAAGGGCACGGTTGGGGTCGCCCGGAGTAGTGCTATGAACTTACCGAGTTTCATTGAAATCGTTCCAGACGTATAGAAGTTATTAGGGGGACACACACACGCATGCACACACAGACACACGGACAAAAGGTGATCTCATAAGCCTATTTTTTTTTTTTCAAAATTGAAAATAGGCTAAAAATAATAAAACCAATTAAGTCACTGCGCTGAAATTATATCTTGCCAATAGAATTCTTATGAAGTGCATAACTTCAACATTTTCAATGGCAGCGATTGGCCTCTAGTCCGTCTAAAAAGAGGGAATGGTATATAATCAATTAACATAAGTTGTAATACCTTTTTTCAATTGTACAAAAATGTAAGAACACTTTTCTTACATTTACAACTCTGTTTTATGCATTAAAATAATGTATGAGTTTTTTCAGTTTTACATTTGTATAGCGTTTGCGCGCAGCAGGATCACGAAGACGTTATACTAACATCAGTTCTCAACTCCAGGCCAATTCCTGAACGGTACCTTTGATAGACCGTGGCCGAATTACTTCCAATTCCTGTCCTTGGCGTAAAAGACATTCAAGATGAGTCGACCCCGTGAAAGAACTACTGTACAGTAAAAATAAATTGTTATTATTTTCGATCTGGATAATCCGGAGATCCGGATTAACGAGCTTCTTGTGTACACGGAAGGAGTCTTACGATACTTAGATGGACTACCTATGATAACTAAATTCGGCAAAGTCTTACAAGTGAACCAATTCAAATATTTGAAAGAAATTATTCAGCCGTCTGATTTAAACTACGAAGCAAATAAAGAAAGAATTTCCAAATTACAGAAAGCTTACAGGATCACTTGGAATGGGTAAAATAAACAAGTAGTTCCGTGAAGAACTATACAGCCTATTTTCATATATCCTACTTATGTTTATAGCCTCTTTCAACATACAAATTTTCAGTTTGATTGCTGTCATGGATTCCTAGATATTGAGAACTGTCTAAATATTTCGGATGGTGACCATGTTGGATTTTTATATATAGGCCTTAGAGTTATGTTCTATTAAATGAAGATTGTTGTGTAGGTGTATTATTCAAACTTCAATCGCATGATTAGGACACAAGAAATAAAAACGAGATTTTAAAATTTCGTACAGCCGCCATTTTGTGGTTGTGAAAATAATTGAAATGCATTAGATGCCAGTGGATTAAAATTTACTTAAGCATATACCGTACCAAGTTTCACTGCGCTCGGATGGTTATATCGCGAGAAACCTCCATTTGAATATTTAAATTTCGCGTCGCCGCCATGTTGGAGTTGTGATCAGCTGCTTATTGAATGTCCCATAGGTGAACTTATGTCTATAGCCTCTATCAATGTACAAAATTTCAATTTGATTGCTGTAATAGATTAATATATATTGAGAACCGTCTAAATATTTCGGATGGTCGTCATGTTGGATTTTAATATATGTACAGTAGGCCATAGAGTTACGTACTATTAGATGAGGATTATTGTGTAGGTTCATTATTCAAACGTTGATTTCGATCGCATTATTAGAACACAAGAGTCGCACAGCCGCCATCTTGAGGTCATGTAAACAATTGAACTATATTAGATGTCAGTGCATTGCAATGTGTATAGTCATTTGCTGTACCAAGTTTCACTGCGTTAGGATGATTAAATTGCGAGAAAAGTCTACTTAAATGTTTCAAATTCGCATGGCCGCCATGTTCGTTTCGTAGTTAACAGGTTTTTCAAAGTCACATAGATGAACGTCTAGTAGTGCCCTTTATCACCATACAAAATTTCAGGGTGATATGAGTAATAGTTTAGGAGATATAGAATGCCGGTGAAATATGTTGCTTGACGCCATGTTGGATCGGTGGGACGTAATAAAATTTGAAGGGCAAGGTCGGGATCGACCAAACTAATACTGAGTTTCATTGAAATAGCTCCCGTCGTTTAGAAGTTATTAGGGGAGGACACACACATTGACGCACACACACGGACAAAAGATGATCTCATAAGTCTCTTTTTTTATAGTCGAAATGAAAATAGGCTAAAAATCAAGACATCGGAAAGCAAAACTTAGACACTATAATACAGTAATCGTCAGAAACCTCAATCATTGGTGGTCAGGGGCGTACAGTATATACATTTTTTCCCGGGGGGGGGCTGACTATCCTGGAAAATTGTGAATATTCTCAGGGGATTGTCACTGCAAAATACTCAGAAATATCAACCAATAACTTAGAGCATATAACTTTGTGTAATTATTTTAGATAAGATTCGAAGTTTATATAACCTACAATTACTGGCAATACAAAAGAAAGTTGTAAAATACAACACACAAATAAAATTTTATACTTAATGAATTTCTTGGCAGAGCCGGGAATCGAATTCGGACCTCCGGGGCGGAAGCCAAGAATGCTAGCCACTACACCACGAGTTAGTATAATTTCAATGTTAATATTGTTTATAACTTAGCCAATAAGTTAAAATTAGGGTACAACCAAATTACAATTATTTTATGCTCTTACCATAGCAACATTTACTTAATTTTATTGGCTTTTTCGGAGGGGGGTGGGGGGCTGGAGCCCCCTCAGCACCCCCCTCATATACGCCCCTGTTGGTGGTGGATACTTATTTAAACACAAATAGTGCAAAATGTTCCGGATACTTAATCAAAGACATACAGAAAGGAAAATTTCAAGAAAAATGTTTGGCCCTGTTTGTGTAGAGGGACTATGGAGGAAAAATCATCCCAGGAAATATATTGTCATTCTGCAAAAACCTTTCACACTTTTCGGAAAAAGTGATTGAAGTGTTATGGACACGTTATTAGAATGAACAATAACAGACTAACTAAAATAATTCTCAATCTGACCCTCTCATTAAAAACCAACCGACAGCTCGCTAAAGCGCAGCGTTAGGTCATAGGGCCACGTTCTCTGCTGACTCGGTAGAGTTCGACCCCCCCGTCGGCCGTCCTTGAAATGGTTTTCGGTGGTTTCCCCATTTTCAACACCACGGAAATGCTGGGACGGTACCTTCTGACATGCCACGTCTGCTTCCTTCCACATCCTTGCCCAGTTTCATTCATCTTCATCAATTCCATCTCTCATCTCGACGCGCAGGTCGCCCACAGGCGTCGACTAGAAAGACCTGCACTTGGTCTCTCAGGAGGCCACACGACAATAATAATTAAAAACCAAGAACAGCTGGCTTTGTGAAATTGAAACAGATCTCCAGGAAATCAACACCTCAGAAGACATAGTACGGGACAGATTATTATTCTTATTAATCGTATGGCATACGGAGAAATTCCTGGATGAAAGACTCGTGGCGGTGGTATAGAAATCTTCCGTGCTGCCGTTTCGCGTGTAATCGTAATCAATTGGATCGCCAACATTCGGAGGGAGACGGCGTCATAAGAAGGAGATACAGTAATATTAGATATCACAAAAGAACAACATATTGAGAACATACATGTATTTACAAATTAATGTCCAAGTTCCACAAATAATCCACTGAATCTGGAGTCACACGCCCAAAATCCCCGAGGGTGCCTGGATATGCCCTCAGAGAACAGTCACGTACAATCTGTCTCTCATCACCACAATCACATGCAGAAGATGGTAAGTTTTTCCATTTGAACATCGCATCAGCACAAACACCATGGCCAGTCCGTATTCTGTTCAGTCTAGTCCATGTCCTTCTGGGTAGATTAATTCCAGGGTACTTCACAGTTACGGATGGCATATCACGGAGCTCTGTAGTGCAAGTTGAGTTCCAGTCCGTAGTCCATTGATTCATGACATCAAAGTTTGCATCCACTAGTTTCTGAGCTGTAATGGTGGATTCCTTGATTTGAGCCTCCTAAGCTGTAGATCAGCAATAGCAGAATGAGCAGGCAACTGTTGATTAATTGATAGCCTTACCAAAGCATGATGTCAGCGAATCCGTGGAGGAGCAATGCGACTGAGCACAGGAAGCCATTCAGTTGGAGTTCACTTTATAGTGCTTAAGATTATTCTTATGGTATTATTGAGTTACACATCAATTTGCTTTACATGTGCTCCCCAGATGCTCACATCTAGTGGGACGTGGGTTGGCGACCACGGGGCCCCAGCTGAGTCCGGCATTGCTTCCACTTACTTGTGCCGGGTTCCTCTCCGTCATCTTTCCTGTCGATCTCACTTGGTCAACTCTTGTTCTCTTCCGATCCCGACGGTATTAGGGTATCCGATGCCTTTCCCGCCTTAAGTGGCCCTTGTCTCATCTTTTCTGATACCCCCCTTCTGCGAGGGGTCAGCCTTCTTTTTATGTAATCTCCTGCCTTCTGCTCAAGGCCCTCAAGGAGGCAGGGTGTATGTAGCCCCACCACTTCTGGATATTGCTACACCCTCAGGGGCTCACGGCTGGTGAGTTCGGGAGTTGGCGACCCTGAGGTATTCCTGAGCTGTGTCCGGTTTTCCCCCTTTTATCAATTACCTCTGGGGCGGACCCTCTCCTCTTTTACTTTCCTACCTGCCTTTCATGGCTCTCCTCCCTTCCAAGTCCATCAATCCGCATTCTTCGAGGGTTGAGGGCCTTTCTTTTCCTCCTGTCTTTTATTTGCCTTATTCTCGTTTTGTTTTCCATTTCTTCTTTTAGTATATAAGTTAGTAGTTAGTATTAGTTATAGTTTGCATTTCATTATCATCTTCACGATCACCCAAACCATTAGGGGCCGATAACCTAGATGTTAGGCCCCTTAAAACAACGATTATCACCATCATCATCTTTGCATGTGGGCTGTTTAACCAAACAGGGGCACAATACTTAGCAGCAGAAAATACTACACCAATAGCCGAACACCGAAGGGTAGTGGCATTTGATCCCCAAGTTGTGCCACCAAGCTTGCGGAGAATGTTATTCCGAGTGTTTAGTTGGCAGCATTGCATGTCAGATGGTGCTTGTAAATTCAGAACCAAAAATCGACAATCACCAATTTGGAGAAAAACCCAACACCAAAGCTTGGACAGAAGATCGAAGGAAGAAGCTCAGCGAGTGGATAAAGAGATTTTGGGAGGGAATGAAGGCCAACACCTCAGCTAAGCAGGTTCAACCGTGCTCCTGAGTAGGGCGTAACGATGTAAAACAACATGTTCAGTAAAGAACATATGGTCTACTTTCTCCTAAACGCATGGGTATTGTTATAACTCTTTGTCCTTTTCAAGGAGTATAATTGAATGTTGGTTGTAGTATCTTGTTGAAATACAACGTGCTATACGGATATTAAACATGAATATGAGGTGCCCTTTGCTAGTGCTACCTCTGTAAAAAAAATCATTCAATTCGGTTTCACCGTGTTTGAATTGATATGGGGATCGATTTGCACACATACATGGGCGCTATCTGCAAACTATTGGCCTGATGACCTTGTAGTTTTGTCAAAAGACGCTCGCTATATATGTATATGTTGTTGCAAAATTTGGTAGAGATCGGATGATTAGGTTAGTCGTAATTTGATTTAAGCTTTGAACATTTGGGTGGCCGTCATTACGTTTCCGTCAAGATGGCGGCGATATAAACTATGACACTGAAGTGTCCTTTGCTAGTGCTACCTCTGTACCAAATTTCGTTCAATTCGGTTTCACCGTGTTTGAAATGGTAGGGGAATCGATTTGCACACATACATGGCCGCCATCTGCAAACTATTGGGCTGATGACCTTGTAGTGTAGTCAAATGACGCTCGCTATATATGTATATTTTGTTGCAAAATTTGGTAGAGATCGGATGATTAGGTTAGTCGTAATTTGATTTAAGCTTTGAACATTTGGGTGGCCGCCATTACGTTTCCGTCAAGATGGTGGTGATATAAAACATGTCACTGAGGTGCCCTTTGCTAGTTCTACCTCGGTACCAAATTTCGTTCAATTCGGTTTCACCCTGTTCGAAATGATAGGGGGGGGGGGGGGGGGGGGGGACACACAGACATTCCGAGTACACACACAGACAGACACACAATTTTTGGCCCTGTGTAGATCTCATAAGTCTACTTTCATTTTTTGCAAAAATCGAAAGTAGGCTAAAAATGTATTAATGTGTGCATTTGTAATTCAGGCGAGGATTGCGAAAGAGGCGGCCGTAGCCTTAAGCTATGAACTATTCCGGTATTTATCTGGAGTAGAAGTGGGAAACCTCAGAAATCACTTACAGGAGTGGGCGTGGTGGCGCAATGATCAGGCTCCTTGCCTCTCACCAAGACCGATTTCGTTGATTCACTGTTAATGCCTGTGGAATTTTTGAAGTAAAATGTTGCGTCCTGTGGTTCGGATTCCGCGTAGAAAGGAGCTCCCGTGGCTCCAAATTGCGAGGTTAATGGTCACGTAAACATAGAAGCTTCCTTAAATCTCAGCAATTCTCCTAGGTTTGTGCCGTGTCTTGTGTGCGGTTTCGTCTAGGACACCAAGCTGGCTCATCAGGGGGCTCTTGGTGTCACCGCCTGGAGTAACGAACTGTGCGCTACCTCCCTTTTTAGGAAGCGCACCGGCGCCTCTTTACTGCGAGAACTGAAAGCTCAAGCAGCCTTAACCTCCCTATGAAGGCCTCCAAAATGATGGTATATTGGCTTTCACGGCCAGTGAATTAAAATTCTTGGTGTGCCTCTCACCCGAAGGCCCCGGGTTCGATTCCCGGCTCCGTCAAGGATTGTAGAAACAGACGTGAAGGCTGGAATGGGGTGCACTCAGTCTCGTGAGGACAGCTGAGTAGCTGTCTGACGGTGAGGCAGTGCCCCGATTCCCGGTCAATGAATGTGAGATTTTCGAAAGTGAAATTTCACGTCCTATGGTTCGGAATCCACGTAAAAAGGAGGTCTCGTGGCTTATGATCGCGAGATTAACGCCATTTGTGACCAGCAGCAAGGAGAAACTGAAGTTTCAAGTTCATGACAGAACCAAGATGACGGGCGAGTATATTCACTCGTTATAATAGCCTTGCTCGAACAAGGCTAAGGCGCATGCGTGACTAAACACCATAGCGATGAATGGCAAAACAGCGCAATCAAATGTCTGCATACGAAATTGTGCGGTACATTCAACAGAGCAATGTTGTACACAGCACAGGCGATATTTGAAGGTGATAGACGCACGACCATGCTTATTTCCGGACCAGAACTTTAATACAACGTGACGTCGGCTGGTTCCTCAGTTTAGGGGCTGCGACAACGCGGTCACCCCCCAGGGGCTCACAACTAGTGGGACGTGGATTGGCGACCTCGGGACCCCAGCTGAGTCCGGCATTGCTTCCACTTACTTGTGCCGGGCTCCTCTCTGTCTTCTTTCCTGTCGACCTCACTTGGTCAACTCTTGTTCTCTTCCGACCCCGACGGTATTAGGGTATCCGAGGCCTAGGAAGTCTTTTCCTTTCCCGCCTTAATTGGCCCTTGTCTCATCTTTCCTGATCCCTCCTTCTTCGAGGGGTAAGACCTCTTGTTTTCTTTTCATTATATTCCCTTTTCTCTTTAAGATTCCCGCACTGTTTTTGTCAGTTGGCTCCCCGTGTATCTAAATTCAATTTTTTTACACCCCATTTTGTAGGTGTTTTCAATCTCCGTTGCATTTTGTAAGTTTTTTCGATCTAAATTGCATTTTGTGAGTGTTTTCAAGCTCAATTGCATTTTGTAAGGACTGACAATCTAAATTGCTTTTCAGTAAGTCTTTCAATATAGTGGCTGGGTCTTTTGTAAGTAATTTGAATTTCACATTTTGTATTTTCAACCTAAACCGCTTTTTGCAAGTATTTTCAATCTAATTTGCATTTTGTAGGGTGAGCATTTTGCAAGTATTTTGATTCTCATTTGCATTTTGTGGGTATTTTGAATCTAAATAACATTTTGTAAGTATTTTCAATCTAAATTGCATTTTGTAAGTATTGTCCATCCAATTGAGTAATTTGAATCTACAATACATTTTGTAAGCTTTTTAAATTTCGATTGTATTTTGTAAGTATTTTGAATATCAATTGCACTTTGTGAGTATTTTGTTTCTGAAATGCGAGTTTTTCAATCTAAATTGCATTGTGTATTTTCAATTTCAATTGCATTTTGTAAGTATTTTGAACCTCACTTGCAATTTGTACGTATTTTCAATCTCATTTGCATTTTGTAAGTATTTTGAATTTCACTTGCATTTTGTAAGTATTTCGACTGTACATTGCATTTTGAACGTATTTTGAACTTAACCTACATTTTGTGCGTATTATTCAATCTATTCCTTTTGTGAGTTTTTTCGTTCTAAATTCCTTTTTGTAAGTATTACCGCGCTCCATTCTGTGCGTAGTTTCCGTCTGAGTTCCGTTTTGTAAGTATTTTCCTTCTCACTTAATTTTCGTTCTGGTTTCCACTTCATTGCCATTTTCGCTATCACCCAGACCATTAGGGGCCGATAACCTAGATGTTAGGCCCCTTAAAACAACAATTATCATCATCATCATCAACAACAACGCGGTCATGTAACCCCGGGTACTTTGGGTATGTGTCGAATCTGTTTGATAACCGGTGTTAATTGTGATTACTGTATTAGTGTGTGTTATCTGTAATTCAGGTAGGGACTTCAGACGATCAATTTCAAGTAGTTCCCACTTTTGCTACCAAATGCTACCGTCAGCGACACCTAGGCCTAACTGCGAACTTGGCTACTCGATAAATGACAGAAAATGGCAATTCTCCTTTTTCTCATGGTGTCTACTATTGAATCACATTCCCGGTAGACAACTGCATTAGGCAATAATCTCCATTGTCCATCCATCTGGTGTTTTCGTTAATTATTGTTCTGATTATCCTTCTGTCAACATTCTGCAGTTGATCTGTCGTTGATTTGGTGTTTAATTTAAATAGTTTTTTGATACAAAACGCAAAAAATACTTGTCAGTTCAAACGAAGGGAATTGAGAAGTATTCATGTTATTATTCATAATGTTGAATTTTGGGCTTATGCCGTGTTTTATTATACTAAAATTCGACGCGTTTCGAAAGAAACCATGTCTTTCTTCGTCAGGAATAATCTGGAATACGACAATGTTGCTAAGAGAAAGCAACGAAGAACATATAGAAGGTGCCCAAAGATGGACGCCATTATAGCCCCATGTTAGGGACAACGGAAAGCAGCAGTGAATTACTTTCTCAGGGTTCTGATAATAGGTAGCCAGGATTCACTGAGATTGTAGCCGGTGTCGCGGTTGAAATTATCTGGGCGTTTACGTATTTCAACCGCCTCCCTGATGATTCTGGGACGATATTGCTTTATACGGGCAAGAACATCCACTCCTTGGAACATGACATCATGGCCAGGTGTTAAAGCATGATCGGCAACAGCTGATTTATCAGATTGAATGAGCCTGATACATCTATTATGTTCCTTAATGCGAGTGCATATTGTTCTCGAAGTCTGCCCGATGTAAACCTTGCCACAAGTACAGGGAACTCTGTAGATACCCGGTTGTTGCAATTTAGGCAAACTGTCCTTAGTTGGTCGCAGGAGTTGCCTAATCTTAACAGAAGTTCCAAATACAGTCCGTATGTTGTACCGACGTAGGATTTTAGCAATACGATCCGTCGTGTTATGTATGTACGGAAGGTAAGCAGTTCCTCTTACATCTCTTTTCTCAACTGACGTCCTATTATTATTTGTTGGTTTCAGAACCGTAGAAATCAAAGCCTTGCTATAACCGTTGCTCTCAAAGGTGGTTCGCAGGGTGTTAATTTCTTCTTGTAAAGAAGACACTTTATAAAGGAGAAACTGTTCTGCCTAGTCAATACATTTATTTACAACAAGTTATAAACTTGCTATTATATGGTACATGTTTCGGGGTCTCTAGTACTGGTCCCTTCTTCAGCCATAAATTAAGTTGCAAAATCCAGCATAATTAAAGATATCATAATAAAAAATACATAAAATGATGAGTGAATGGATGAAATGAGGTGAAAAAGAACATATTACTCATGAGAAGTAATGTGAGTGCACATCAGTAAAAATTAACACCATTGGTATTGCTAGGTTCTTGAGAATACACTTATATAGCACTGTTCTAATGTTTGTGCATGTGGAAATCACTTCACTTGGGATGTATAGCCTGTTGTTTGCAATGCTGTTGACTGAAACTTGCTGTTCAAGCTGGGGCTTCTGAGCTTATAGTCTTGCATTAGAGGGAAAACATCGAATGTCATGTAATGAAATACATCATCATGATGAGGAGACGTCCAAGTATGGAAAAAACATATTTTACTTAGACCAACTAAAACAATTTCCTTTGTTGATCTAATTCACAGAATCTCAATTTACTTCATGACCCCATTATTGCTTCATCCAGTTGCTTAGATACCTTGGATCCAAGGCTTCTAGATTATATGCATTGCCTAGGTCATGAAGTATCTAAATTTGTAGCCATTGCACTCTCATTATTAATATATTATTAAATTTAAAAATAATAATGACAATAAAAAAACATAAAATATAATATGAGATTTAAATTAAAATAAGGTGAGGTAATATAATATTATATCTTTGTGACCTGGAATTGTTATAAATGGAATATAGAAAGGTAGATGGGGTTATAAGGGTGAGAGGAAATGGATGAGGGGGGAATATTGAGGGAGTTTGTGTTGGGGAATTCACGGTGGTTTGTTGTTGTCAACAATTTTATTCTTTATATATTCCGTTAGGGTGTTGTACAGGATATTCGTTTCAAAATTTATTTCATTAAGATTATGAAGAGGAGATAGTTTCTGTGCGGTGTTAATTTCTATCGCTTCTAGTACATTCATAGTGGACCCCTTTCCTGTAAAATGGAGGATTTCTAGGTCTTTCTCGATGTTGGTGAATTTATGATGTGACTCCTCCATGTGTGTTGCCATTGCTGAGAATCTTCTGTATTTTGTGGCATTAAAATGTTCGTAGTATCTGATTGTGAATGATCTACCCGTTTGTCCCAAATAATTCGCATCGCACTCGGAACAATTAAGTCTATAAATGCCTGATCTATGGAATTTGTCTATAGAATTTACTTTATTCGAATTAAAGAAGAAATTGGCATTGGTGTTGGATGTTTTATAAGCCATTTTTAAACCGTGTTTTTTGAATATGTTAGAGATGCTGTATGTACGTGCATTAAAATAAGTGAAAACCGCGTATACAGGTTTTTCTTTATGATCTGGTGTTAAATGGGTGGGAGGTCTATTTCTTATTTTGTTTATAATGTTGGAGATGAATTGATAGTTAAAACCATTAACTTTAGCTATTTGGCGTATGATCTTTATTTCACTGGTGAGGTCATTTTTTGAAAGGGGAAGGTTGAAAGCTCTGTGAATCATACTGAAGAAGGCTGCCTTTTTGTGGTTGCCAGGATGATTAGAACTATTGCTTATGGTAGTATGAGTTTGTGTAGGCTTTCTGAAAAGTTTATAGGAAAGTCTATTGTTCTTTATGGAAACTGTGGTATCCAAAAAATTAATCGAGTTATTGACTGCAGATTCTGGGACGAACTGTATATTGCTGTCAATGCTGTTAAGTTTCTCTACAAGTTGGTCAATTTTCTGTATTGTGTTATCAATGATGATGAAAATGTCATCAACATATCGACCCCAGTATGTCAAACCTGCAATTTTTCCATGTATTTTAGTGTATTCCATATGATCCATATAAATATTTGCTATAATGCCAGATAAAGGGGAGCCCATGGGAAGGCCTTCCTTCTGCCTGTATATTTTATTATTGAAGGTGAAATAATTGCTATTAGGGGTGAATTCCAACAATGATATGAATTCGTTGATTTCAACATTTGATAGTTTGCTGCTGGCTGAAAAATTTTGTTTAATAATTTTGATGGTAGGGTTAATTGGGATATTGGTATACATATCCTTCACGTCAATGTTATGCAAAGAATGTTCATCATGTAGTTTTAAATTCATAGTACTTTCGCAAAAATGAAGGGCGTTTCTAAGAAATTTGTTAGCTTTAAAGGTATAATGTTTAGCTAGAAACTTTTGAATGAATTGAGACATTTTATAAAGTGGGCTGTTTATGAAATTAATAATAGGTCTAATTGGGATCCCTTTCTTGTGTATTTTTGGTAAGGACTTCATAGTGGGAAGTCCCGGGTTCATATTGATGAGTATGTTAGTTTGCTTTTCATCTAAAATAAAAATGGAAGTTTTAATGATGCCTTTTAATTTTCTTTGAATGGTCTGTGTGGGGTCCTTCTTTATTTCTTCAAAATTAGGGTTGTTTAAGAAGTTATTTGTTTTACTAATATAGTCCTCTTTTCCTAGGAGTACGATTGTGTTGCTTTTATCAGCTTTGGTAATGATTATGTTGTTATCATTTATTTTCTTTTTTAGATTAATCAAGTTTGAAAATGATTTAGTTTTAACTTTTTTGTTGATATTAATTATTTTCTGAATTTCCTTATTGGTTTCGTATCTTGCTTCCTCCTGTTTATCAATTGGGAGTTTACGAATTGCTACTTCCGTTTCAGTAATCATGGTTGTGAGTGTACGATTACTGAGATCTTGTTCCCAATTATATTTGGGACCTTTGTTTAGAATTTCCAAGTCTTGATTATTGAGAGATAATTTAGATAAATTTTTGACTGGAGATTGGAATTTATGTAAAACTTGTTTGTCTAGGATTTTTGGCCTGTTATGGCCTTTTTCTAGTAGGTTTTTAAACTTGTTGTCCAAAATCTGTATTTTATTATTAATTTTGGTATGTACAATTTGATTGACAGTGAAGTAATATCTGTCCCAATCATTTCTTTTTGAAATATTTGCCGCTTCCAAATGTAATTGGTATAATTTATTATTAATGTCGTTCTTCTTAATGAATAAGAATTTGATTTCCCTTTGGAATACCCTGTTATTAATAATTCTTTGGGTTCTTTCCTCATACTTGTTTAATGGGCCCCTTTTCTGATATGATTTGAAATGATTGGGGATGATGTTATGATGTTTACATTTCTTAAGGAACTCTATGTCTTTAATTATGCTGGCCAATTTAACGTTGAGATCTTTAAACTTATAACGCGCTTTCTTTGCGCTATTAGCTTGGCTTGCTTCATTGTAAATTGTGCTCTGAAAGAAGTTCATTTTCCGTATTGACAGATTCACTATATAACAAATTTTTCAGCCAGCAGCAAACTATCAAATGTTGAAATCAACGAATTCATATCATTGTTGGAATTCACCCTTAATAGCAATTATTTCACCTTCAATAATAAAATATACAGGCAGAAGGAAGGCCTTCCCATGGGCTCCCCTTTATCTGGCATTATGGCAAATATTTATATGGATCATATGGAATACACTAAAATACATGGAAAAATTGCAGGTTTGACATACTGGGGTCGATATGTTGATGACATTTTCATCATCATTGATAACACAATACAGAAAATTGACCAACTTGTAGAGAAACTTAACAGCATTGACAGCAATATACAGTTCGTCCCAGAATCTGCAGTCAATAACTCGATTAATTTTTTGGATACCACAGTTTCCATGAAGAACAATAGACTTTCCTATAAAATTTTCAGAAAGCCTACACAAACTCATACTACCATAAGCAATAGTTCTAATCATCCTGGCAACCACAAAAAGGCAGCCTTCTTCAGTATGATTCACAGAGCTTTCAACCTTCCCCTTTCAAAAAATGACCTCACCAGTGAAATAAAGATCATACGCCAAATAGCTAAAGTTAATGGTTTTAACTATCAATTCATCTCCAACATTATAAACAAAATAAGAAATAGACCTCCCACCCATTTAACACCAGATCATAAAGAAAAACCTGTATACGCGGTTTTCACTTATTTTAATGCACGTACATACAGCATCTCTAACATATTCAAAAAACACGGTTTAAAAATGGCCTATAAAACATCCAACACCAATGCCAATTTCTACTTTAATTCGAATAAAGTAAATTCTATAGACAAATTCCATAGATCAGGCATTTATAGACTTAATTGTTCCGAGTGCGATGCGAATTATTTTGGACAAACGGGTAGATCATTCACAATCAGATACTACGAACATTTTAATGCCACAAAATACAGAAGATTCTCAGCAATGGCAACACACATGGAGGAGTCACATCATAAATTCACCAACATCGAGAAAGACCTAGAAATCCTCCATTTTACAGGAAAGGGGACCACTATGAATGTACTAGAAGCGATAGAAATTAACACCGCACAGAAACTATCTCCTCTTCATAATCTTAATGAAATAAATTTTGAAACGAATATCCTGTACAACACCCTAACGGAATATATAAAGAATAAAATTGTTGACAACAACAAACCACCGTGAATTCCCCAACACAAACTCCCCCAATATTCCCCCCTCTTCCATTTCCTCTCACCCTTATAACCCCATCTACCTTTCTATTGAACCCTTCAGAATAGCAGTGTTTTATGCAAGAATCTTAGATCAAGGGGTCGCGTTCAGTTCATAGTGTGGTGTTTACGTCCGCCAAACTACGTGCTTTTCTGAGGCAAGGGTTATAGGATGAAAACTATAACTAAGAAAGAAAGGAAACAAAGCGTAAGATAATAACAAGATTTAATAACTAATTTGTGCATAAAAGAATAAAACAAACAATAATAAACAAAATCCTCCCTGAATTTCCCCTGACAGGAATATTTATCATTTTGAGGAGTCAGATGGATCTCCCCTTTTCTAATAAAATGTGGATCCAAGTTCCACTATCTTGCATGTGAATTTATGTTCGCGTGGTGACTATCTACGGGAAGTGAGTACTTGGATGATCATTCGTTCACAACGGGTTAACAGCCACGGTGCTCACGAACAATCATCTCGTAAAATCAACTTTTATGGCTATGGGCATAACATTAATAAAAATCCTTAAATCTAACTCTGACACACATATTACAACTCTACTATTTACAGGCATCTCTCTGAGACCCTTATTAGTGTGGAGACACACTTAACCAACTGAGCCGCCACTATGGCCAGATACTCAACAACAAGGAAAAACAGCGCCGCACGTGACTCGCGGGCCACTGACATGTACAATAAACAAAGAATAAATCAACAACAACAAACAACCTGAGTGGTTAAGATTACTTTATATTAACAAAACTGCATGTTAATGAAACGCTTCGAAGGTAATCGTGTTTCGTAGGCAACTCCCATTTATTTAAACAATTTTACCATTGATCAGTTTCTCACATTTATATTTATTTTCAAGTAATTGGGAGCCAGACTTGCACTCCACTTTAATGAGCTCTGCTTGCGAAACTCAGCCAGCCCTTGTGACAACAACTCACCTCTTTCCACAATACCAGTCATGTCCCAATCCAGTGTATATAAATAGCCGACCAGCGGAACTGTTATCTCAAGGAATCAACAGCCGCTAACATCTCCTCCCACTCAACATATGGTCAGACAATAATCACATATCCATAATTGTCCTCGCAAGGATGCAATATGAATCTGATACCAAGCTGACAGAAATCAGTCTCTGCTGAAGTTCCCGCTTGTAATACCACAACAATATACTCACAGTACACACATCTGGGACTGACATAACGCCTTTCACATGGGTCTGCTGAATTAAAGCTCGCAAACATTTAACACAATATTTAAAACCTACGATAGAGCTGAGTACTCTTCGTCACAAATTACATTGCTCCAAAGGCAATAATCACACTGAATCTGATCAATAATAATTTTCAATAACATTTAATTACCCTCCAATCTACTATATAATTAGATTAATTCAGTCCTACTTCTGAAACACGACATATCTCCGAGAGACGTTTTTAACCGCACTTCGTAACCTAGGCGAACACGGCCGTTCACATAGATACGTTAGTTAACACAACACAAAGAAAAGAACCTTCCATTAACTACCATTGTGCGAGCTGCTTCCAAACAAAAGTGTGCCAGATCAAACAAAATATACTACATTAAATCACACAAGCAAAGTATTTACAAAAATATGTCCCATAAACCATAAGTTAATTTAATAAATAATAAAATATTATTTGTACTCATCTCGTGTTGTAGTCACCCGTCAAAGAACATCAGATGCCATTCCCCAACTTGATGGTTCTCTATCTCATAGCAGCCATCTGGACGGACTGTTGAGACTTCCACACTTCCTCTGCATTCATCGATGTCATCCTTGCGCTGATACAAAAATTAGGTTATTATACACTTTATGCCTGACTACTAAATTCGCTTGTTCAGGTACTAAATTCCCTGTCACTGTCCGTTGGCGAATTATCGACGCTACTGTCCCTATAACTATAGTACTAAGACTATCTATCACTGATTTTACCACTTTTCAATGAATCTCCTGTGTCCTCGACACAAAAATACAAGTCTACGTTCGTAGACGCACAGAATAATAATAGTGTGTCCTCAACACACGGAATAAAAGTCAATGTCTTGGCTCTTCGACACACTTATAAATGAACTGGCCCTTGGGTCTAGATGGAGGGGGATTTTATGTAAAAATTTATCGAAGTAATTGAGATACAGGAATGAAATAAATATCACTGAACTCGTAATATTGCACAGGTCAAGAATATGCCCATTAATCCTAGAATCGATCGTAGAGATTTTGTTTAGGCGATTTCCCGCGTGAATGCTAGCCACCGCGTACCCCAGCCAGAGTTGGCGCGCAAGTAGGCATTCTCTTCTCATTGGTTCTCCATTTTCTAATAATTTGGCGGTTTCTAGTAGATCTTGGCGTCTTGGGAGTGTCTATTTTCTTCATCAGCCATTCACGTTACTGCATCATATTTCTTCTAGGCGCGAATATCACAATGAACATACCAGAACCATGTCTCACCGCGCGTCGCTTCTAAAATTGAGGTAGCCACACCTGTCCCTGTGATACATCGCTCTGCTATTTCTTTTCATAGCTCAAGTACTTAGCCTTTTGTTAAACTGATGCAGGTATGTCCCTACTGTCTCCAACAAATGCTTGAAATTTCCTCATCACTGTCTGGCTACTTTCATGATGCTGGTTGAAATATTTATTAATTGAAGAAATAAAATAGTAGAATCATTTAACCAACATAGGGTAAAGGGTTCACTATATTCCATTTATAACAATTCCAGGTCACAAAGATATAATATTATATTACCTCACCTTATTTTAATTTAAATCTCATATTGTATTTTCTGTTTTTTTATTGTCATTATTATTTTTAAATTTAATAATATATTAATAATGAGAGTGCAATGGCTACAAATTTAGATACTTCATGACCTAGGCAATGCATATAATCTAGAAGCCTTGGATCCAAGGTATCTAAGCAACTGGATGAAGCAATAATGGGGCCATGAAGTAAATTGAGATTCTGTGAATTAGATCAACAAAGGAAATTGTTTTAGTTGGTCTAAGTAAAATATGTTTTTCCATACTTGGACGTCTCCTCATCATGATGATGTATTTCATTACATGACATTCGATGTTTTCCCTCTAATGCAAGACTATAAGCTCAGAAGCCCCAGCTTGAACAGCAAGTTTCAGTCAACAGCATTATAAACAACAGGCTATAAATCCCAAGTGAAGTGATTTCCACATGCACAAACATTAGAACAGTGCTATATAAGTGTATTCTCAAGAACCTAGCAATACCAATGGTGTTAATTTTTACTGATGTGCACTCACATTACTTCTCATGAGTAATATGTTCTTTTTCGCCTCATTTCATCCATTCACTCATCATTTTATGTATTTTTTATTATGATATCTTTAATTATGCTGGATTTTGCAACTTAATTTATGGCTGAAGAAGGGACCAGTACTAGAGGCCCCGAAACATGTACCATATAATAGCAAGTTTATAACTTGTTGTAAATAAATGTATTGACTAGGCAGAACAGTTTCTCCTTTATGAAGTGTCTTCTTTACAAGAAGAAATTAACACCCTGCGAACCACCTTTGAGAGCAACGGTTATAGCAAGGCTTTGATTTCTACGGTTCTGAAACCAACAAATAATAATAGGACGTCAGTTGAGAAAAGAGATGTAAGAGGAACTGCTTACCTTCCGTACATACATAACACGACGGATCGTATTGCTAAAATCCTACGTCGGTACAACATACGGACTGTATTTGGAACTTCTGTTAAGATTAGGCAACTCCTGCGACCAACTAAGGACAGTTTGCCTAAATTGCAACAACCGGGTATCTACAGAGTTCCCTGTACTTGTGGCAAGGTTTACATCGGGCAGACTTCGAGAACAATATGCACTCGCATTAAGGAACATAATATATGTATCAGGCTCATTCAACCTGATAAATCAGCTGTTGCCGATCATGCTTTAACACCTGGCCATGATGTCATGTTCCAAGGAGTGGATGTTCTTGCCCGTATAAAGCAATATCGTCCCAGAATCATCAGGGAGGCGGTTGAAATACGTAAACACCCAGATAATTTCAACCGCGACACCGGCTACAATCTCAGTGAATCCTGGCTACCTATTATCAGAACCCTGAGAAAGTAATTCACTACTGCTTTCCGTTGTCCCTAACATGGGGCTATAATGGCGTCCATCTTCGGGCACCTTCTATATGTTCTTCGTTGCTTTCTCTTAGCAACATTGTCGTATTCCAGATTATTCCTGACGAAGAAAGACATGGTTTCTTTCGAAACGCGTCGAATATTAATATAATAAAACACGATATAAGCCCAAAATTCAACATTATGAATAGTAACACGGGCCGTGAAAGTCTAAATGACAATATTCATGTTATTCATTAAAACTCAGCAATTTTTCTCGGTTTATGCCGTGTCTTGTGTGGGGTTTCGTCTAGGACACCAAGCTGGCTCATCAGCCAATAGTCGGGCTCCGTGGCTAAATGGTTAGCGTGCTAGGCTTTGGACCGAAGTGCCCCGGGTTCGATTCCCGGCCAAGCCATCAGGGATTTTAATCTCCTGGGGTTAATGCCCGTGGCTCGGGGACTGAGTGTATGTGAAATACGGTGCTCAGGTCACCCACGGGCGTCAACTAGGAAGACCTGCATTCGGCCTTTCCGTTATCAATCAATATACCATATTTTTAAAAGCCTTTATAGGGTGGTGTTAGGCTGCTTGAGCTTTTATCTCTCGCAGTTACGAAGCGCAGGTGCGCTTCTAAAGAAGGGACACCATGACCCCGCTTGGTGTTCCTAGGCGAAATCCCACACAAGACACGGCATAAACCTAGAAAAATTTCTGAGTTTTAATTCCTTGGCCGTGAAAGCCAATATACAATCCTTTTAGTAAAATGCTATAAGAAAATCAATAAGAGGAGAACAGTAAAGTGTGCACCTGTGCAAATTCAAGAAAGACGATTTCAATTTGAAATTTCATATATACAGTATTGTGACCGAAATCCAGTCATGAGTTTAGGCTACCCCAGCCGTGAACGGGAGGGAAGCATAGGATCGCCGGCCGATCTATGATGAGAGCTTGAGAGCGAGTCTCCGAACCCAGCGATAATTATTTTGTATGTCCGGCATCTGACTGATCATAATTAATTAAAACATCTTTAATTGAATCCGTGTCACTTATGATTGTCGAATAAAGTTAAAAGAAGATATCAATCGACTACCGGTCAATTATTGTAGCAGAAAGCCGAATATTGCTTATTAATTACAGGTGTCAAGCTTCTCATTATGTTACATCAGAGAGAGGGAGGATTTCAGTTTACCCTTTCCACCCCATGTGATAAGGAAGAGAGTCTTCGATAGTTTGTCGTACAGGACTGCAATTCATTCGCAGACAGTCCACGGCTGAAATATTAAACCTGTTTAGCCGAGATCGCGTACGCGAAAGTTACGTTCGCCAGTGAACGTGAGTTCGATACTAGGCGCACAAACGGTTACTTGGTCTTATGCAAGTGATAAATTTAGTGTAAAGAGGGTGAAAGGGCAGAGGCTGATGTAAGTAGATTTTACTGCATTATTCCACACCACATTGGACTACTATTTCAACATGATGAACGCTAACTGGACAGCACAATTCTACATATCAGCGCAGTTATGCCATGCGAACTCGTAGGTTTCTTATAGTCAGACATTTTCACTATAATATTCAAAAGTGTACTCTTCAATTCAACATTTATGAACAGAACACAATTCAATGAACAATACAGTTAACCTAATACAGCACATCAAGATTAGTAAAATGTGGAACATTATGTCAGCAGTGGCGGACAATCAGTTGAACTTTTGGGAAACCACACTTTTCAATATGCAAACTTCACACATTATTATCAACTTGGGAACATTCAAGAACATTTACTCAGTCAAGATGATGATGGCTTAAATTAAATAAGGGGAACTTATGAACATAGATGAACACCAGGATCAGAAGACATAATTACATCACACAGTCAACACGTAGATGATGGCGTTTAATAAATTCATAATACGACGGTCTATTGACAGCCATTACCATGAAATACTGATTGATTTTATTTACAGGTGACTGTTATATTATGCCTGATTTAGGAGTAAGACATTGCTATTCAAAATTAATTTCACACATATTACCACGAACTTAATAGCTTAGAATTTCTATACTCGATTTTTAAATTTAAATTAATTTAATTTCATGTTAATTTAATTTTCCTTTCGATTGTGCATATTTCTGCACAATTAATTTTGATGCGATGGCTGATGATATTTCCAGATATTTGACAACGATAGTTAATTAATATAACTAATGGAATTTATTTAAAATAATTATGTTGTAGACACTTTATGGAAAGTGGTCTTATAGTGGCAACATTTGGATCGTACCTGACATCCTGGTACGCAGGCATGACGGCTGGACATCCCTGTGGCACTCGGAGTAGTAGCGAGGCGGAGCGTATATGCTGAGTGGAGAGTACGGCTCCTTCCCACAAACCTTGAGTGCTTGGGCGGTCAGGGCTGTCCATTCCAACATGTACGGTACTCGCTACCTCCCATTGATTTATATGAGAGATTCGCCACATGATTTCGGAGCCTTGCAGTTCAATCTGGCAGCTGATTTTCCGCACGTAGTCCTTTTATAGTACAACGATTACGTGCACAAAGTTTCAAGATAGGTTTCGACCTGTCTCACCTGATACTTTCCTTGTTAGCACTAACAATAAGTAGCATTTACGTACAGTGCGCTGAGAATTTTGTGGTGATGCAAAAATTGGTCACAAGATGGAAATTAACATTTTATTTATGTAGCACTTATACATTGAATCGTCTGTGGTTCTTCGAATTTCAATACGATAAATTCCAGCTTAACACAATAAATACAGGAGTCGTGTACTTTGCCAGCTTACTTCGTTTCTCCAGTCGGTTGTACTGGCTCTGGTGTTTATAAAGTTGCTTTTATAATCCCTCTGAGGTGATTTTGAATTTGAATTTGAATTTATTGTTTCTCTTATACAGGCCACTGAGGCTACAAAGCCTCTTTATGCAGCTCTCTTCATTCAGAGGGCGGTTAAATACAATAGAATAAATGAAGAAAGAAAAAACTTAACCTATACATACAGTTGACAATAGAAGTTCTTGTTATTACATCTGTTCACCTTGAACATGATAATTGTATAGCTGATAGATTACACTGAAGGGAGTGTTTTATCGCTCTGATAGGAAGTCCTGAATACTGGTGCAATTTATATTTATTCCAGAGAATACTAGCTGAAATACGGAATGAACCTTTGCATTTTTCGCTTCTGTGATGAGGTATCTGGAGCATTTGTGCAATGTGTCTATTCGCACGGTTATGCACTGATTGCATGGGAGTCAGTGTGCAGTAAATATAAGACGGAATTTTGAATTTTAGAATTTTTATCACAGTCAGAGCCATGGCATACTGTCTTCGTTCCTTTAACTTTAGCCATCCAATCTGGACGTAAAATGGAGTTACATGAGACTCTCTTGGTACATTGAGAACAAACCGCAAGCAAGCATTTTGCATTCTTTGCAATTTTGTATTGAGGACCTCTCCCATATCATGGTAAATTATAGAACCATAGTCAAATATTGGTAATATCAAACTCTGTATCAGTATCTTTCGTAAATTTGAGGCAAATAGAAGCAAGTTCGCCTAATTTGATATAATGACGATGCAACCCTTTCCAGAATCATGTTTGTGTGATCCTGCCACGATAATCGAGAGTCAAAAATAACTGCCAGATTTCTTACTGCTGACTGGTACGGAACTGTTTGGGATGCAAGCTGTAAAGGTGGTACTGGGTCAGGTAGGGAACTGAGTAATTTGGTATAGCCGATGATGATCGGTTGCGTTTTTTTCGAAGTTAAGTATTAGATTATGATCGAGTGCGTACTGAGATAGGCTTTGAATGTCACTGTTAATTAGAGCTACGTTCAAATGAATGGATTTCAGATCCGTGTGTAGATATAGCTGAAGGTCATCTGCGTACATATGATGTTGACAGAATTTAAGGACTGATGGAAGGTCATACCTACATCAAAACCTCCTCCTCTTTGTCATTGCCATGGAGAAACCAGTATTTTGTGAAAGTCAGGCATACATTCCAGCCAGGTCCTGGCCCAATCCTTTGCCCGAGGATTATGTCTCCAAAACTGATTGGTGTTAACAGTAATAATATTAATAATAATAATAATAATAACCGACAGTAGTGGCTACGCTGGCTAAAGCTCAGCATTAGGTCATGGGGCCAAGCTCTCTGCTGACTCGGTAGACGCGTGGGTTCGAGCCCCACCGTCGGCCGTCCTTGAAATGGTTTTCCGTGGTTTCCCATTTTCATCACCAAGCAAATGCTGGGACGGTACCTTCTGACAGGCCACGGCCGCTCCCTTCCACATCCTTGCCAGTTTCATTCACCATCATTCATTTCATCTCTCATTAACTCCTCTCATGAGGTTGGCGTCAGGAAGGGCATCCGGCCGTAAAAATCATCGCCACAAAGACTTCCATCGTATCTCATCCCCGACCCCGTTGGAAAAACGGGAATAATAAGGGGTAGACATACAATAATAATAATAATAATAATAATAATAATAATAAGAAGAAGAAGAAGACGATTTAAGTTCTATGGACACCTTACGAGAATGAGCGATAGTCGACTAACGATGAAGAGCTTTAATTACATCACCAATATAAAAGCGACTACATAATGGGTAGATGAAATAAGAAAGGATATGGAGGAAGTTGGGGTCAGTCCAAATGAGATCTGGAATAGAGAGGTGTTTCGAGGTATGATAGATGCGTACAAGGGGTTCCAGGATAAGCAAAGGAAAAGAGCCAAGAACATCTGGTCGGAAGAAAGGAAGAGAATCCACAGTGAAAGGATGAAGAGTTTCTGGGAGCAGAAAAAAGGACTAATCAGCAAGTCAATTGTTTCCCGTGGTCCAAAATAGGCCAAAATCGAACAAAGAAGAAGAAGAAGAAGATCGTATGGCCTCTGGTTCCGGGTGCAAGCTTTGTTATTTGACTCCTAAAGAGTAGCTTGTATGTCGAATTTCGTTGTTCCTTGAAGCACTATGAAAGTCAAGGATGCTAGTTATCTAAGCTCCTTGAACACTTTCTAGTAGAGAAATGAGGAACTTTGTGTTGGCGGAAACTCCCGAGATTAATTTTGCCATTATGAACACGGCCTACAGAATTCATAAGGTTTCTTTGACATGCCAACATCGTATGACATGGTGTCGTAATTTTTTCCGCCTTTCAAAAAAAAAACACTTACCACGGCCAGGAGCGAACCTGCAAGCTTGGGGTTAGTCGACCGACACGTTGACCACTCACCCACCGTGGCAAGCATTGCATTAATAAGAAAAGCATTGACAACACCATCATTGACCAGTGACAGCACTCCGGGAAGAAAGTCGAGTGGGGACTAGAGGGAATTGTGAACTATTAAGTGACGTAACGTTTAAGTATTATACTGTTGCAGGGTTAAACAAAATATTTTATAGCACATAAAGTAATTGCCCAACGTTGTTGGTCTCGCCAGGTGTAAATAGAGGATATAACGTTAGCGCTGACAACCAACAGAATAGGAAGCAGAAAAGAACCAATATGGCGGGCGGCTCTACTTAGTTTATATAGAACTCCTAAGCTAAAGCGTGCGTGTGTAGAACAAGCGAGGATGATCTGTTTAACACAGAAAGCGAGAAGAATGCGCGCGGTCGCCAAGTTGCCTTGAAATAGCTCGCAGGCACTTCGCTGGCACGCTCGCAGTTATTTCCACAGCTCGTTCGTGGCGGGTCTACTATGATGGATGAGCCTTGAGAAACACGAGAGTGTAACATTAACCCAGAGAAAACAAAGATGTCGCCCATCCGAGTGCTGCCAATATAAGCCACTCAGTTCCACTGCTGGGGGTCCCACTCCTGCGTCATGCAAGGTCGAGCTCTGGACCTCAGTGTAGGTGCACCCGCTCCAAATGGTTCGGCAATGGAGCATTTGGATTGTGATTCAAAGTTGGAATGGGGAAAATCTGCCTCGTGAGGGAAAGTGAGGAGAGAATTGGGTTTGAGTCCCACTCTTCACCATCCTCTCAACTCCAAGCGAATGCTGAGATGGTACCTCACTCGAGATAATGATAGCCCACACATATTGTTCTTGTTGTTATCAATTTTAAGAATTTGGGACAATTAAGTGATCGGTCTCGTGTACTCGGGTGTGTGCTGAATTTAAATCCCTCTGGTTTGGAGCTTGAGTTTTGTGAAACATACACCTTGGCGTATTATATGAGATTTATTTATTTATTTATTTATGTATTTATTTATGTATTTATTTATTTATTTATTTATTTATTTATTTATTTATTTTTCGCATGGCTTTTAGTGCCGGGAGAGTCCGAGGACATATTCGGCTCGCCAGAGTCTGTAGCTGCTTCCAGCGGACACCCAGAGGGTGAGCTAAAAGTTCAATTTCAAGTAGTTCCAACTTTCGCTACCAGATGCCAATGATACCTAGTGGTGAACGTTGGAACTTTGATAGAGCGTTCCAACGAAATCTAACCTAACAATTTAGCTCCACACAAGTTTAGTCTGTGGAAGGATCTCTTGCATGCCATAAATCTATGACATGGGACCGCCGGCTTAACTTCCCCTCCGAATGAAGGCATTCTAAAGGATTTTTAACGCTCTTAAATAATCCGACGACTTCGGCCGGACTTGAACCCGCTATCTTGGGAACAGCAGTTCAGCATGCTACCAACTACGCCACCGAAGATTCTATGGTTGGTTGGTTCCTTAGTTTAGGGGCTGCGACAACGCGGTGATGTGCCGTGTACTTTGGGTATGTGTAGAATTTAACTGATAACCGGTGTTAATTGTGATGGCTGTATTAGTCTGTGATTCAGGCAAGGACTGTAAACGATCAATTTTTCTAGTAGTTCCTACTTTTGCTACCAAATGCTACCGTCCATGACACCTGGCTGTGGACTTGGTTACTAGATGACATCGCAGCCAGCACCTGTTGGCGAACGTTTGAACTAATATAGCGTTATCAAATAATCTAACCTACAAATTAGGCTTCACGCAATTTTAGTTAGTGGAAGGTTCTTTTCCATGCATTAATCCGAAGGATGGCATACTGAGGGATTTTTTACGCCTTTAAAAATCCGACGACTGTTGTTGGGGTTGAACCCGTGACCTTGGGCATAGAAGCTCAGCATGCTACCAACTACGCCACCGAAGCCGCCTATTTAATCGTTTGTAATGAAGTTAAAATCTCTCCGGGTCTCAGGGCTGCCCCTCGCTTTCCCCCGAGCCACGAATCGGGACAATACGTGGGTAAAGCTGTGCCACGCAATGTAAATGAGTAGGTTTATAAAACAATGGTTGTTGAATGATTTCGAGCTGAGATGCTGCCAGGCAGGAAACAGTTTCTCCGAGACAACATTGAGAGGCGCCTTGACCCTAGCACTATCTTGTTGCTAGTTCCGCGCGATACCAGTTCGGAGGTCGTATTTATACTTGGTCAGCATATGTGGTCCCCTCAAAGATTACCAACTTCTTAAGGACGCTTCTGTGGCATTTTCATATCGAGTATATGTTTAACCTTTAATCACACGCACTGGGAGAAAATCCACTCTATATAATTTCATTTGATTACCAAAACTACAAAATACAATGTCTCAGCACCCTGAACCTTTCCATCTCTATTGCCCCCTTCTCTCTCACCAAACAGCCGCCAATTCCCGTGTGTCCGTCAAGGAGTGTGCACTGAACAGTAAATTCTGCAAAAGTTTACATTGCTTACAATGGAATGTTATTAGCTGTTATTCTTGTTATTTCATTTCGGGGGCCTTGGACATAGTGGCCATTCATCCCCGTTTGTAAATAAATAAATAAATAAATAAATAAATAAACAAATACATAAGTAAATAATTTAAAAAAACATAAGTGAATAATTAAATACATAAGTGAATAAATAAATACATAAGTAAATAAATAAATACATGAGTAAATAATTGTATAAATTCATAAGTAAATAAATAAATACAAAAGTAAATAAATAAATAAATACATAAATAAATAATTTAATACAAAAGTAAATAAATAAATACATAAGTAAATAAATAAGTAAATACAAAGGTAAATAAATAAATACAAAAGTAAATAAATAAATGTACAGAAGTGAATAAATAATTTCATAAGTAAATAAATAAATATATAAGTTAAGTAAATAAATAAATACAACAAATAAATAGGTAAAGAAATAAATAAACGAACAAACAAATAAAATAAATAAATAAATAAATATTGTCTTATAACCTGTGTTTGTATTTGTAATTTAGGCGAGAAATGGTTGCGTTTCTGAAAGTGGCAGTTTTGTTTCTGAAGCCTGGATGGGAATGGATCACACTAACTTTCAGATAGAAGGTCATTGATATGGGTACCAAACCGCTGAGCCGTATTCCAAGATTGGCCTCACCAGGGTCAAATATACTAATTATTTTGCGGTGGAGCTACTGCCTTTTAATACCCTCATTACAAAATGAAGTGGAGATGACACAACTCGCATGGGTACTCAATTTCATAGCATTCATTACATGGATGCCCAAGTATTTGCACGAGTCTTCTTCTACAAGTATTTCCTAGCCGATATTATATTGAAAATCATGCCTTGTGTTGTAATTGTTGCTCGAGAGATTCCCTTCAGCAACAACATGAGTGGGGGAGTTGAACGGCAGGGCTTGAGCAGGCATATTCTGCGTCATCTTGGTATAATTAGCTCTGGTTCCCGCATCGCGTCGGCGATACCAGCGTCATTCTGACTCAGCTAAGACACACTTGCTCTTTGTTGTGTCCTTCCCAGCACAGAATGGCTCGTAAGAAGAACAGTTCCCTGTACAGCTTGTGTTCCTATGCAGAAAAATAACAATGTACATAGAGAATGCATTTTAACTCCAGACAGGCTTCTGCTGGTACTCTATATAGAGGGCGATTCGCAAAAGGAGAAAGGTCTAGCGCAGAACATATTAGTTTTTTGAGACACCATTTTTACTCGCTGGAATAATATCAACAGGCCTTAAGTAGGCTATATTTTGTGCATTTATACTTTTAATAACTTTTATTGATGTTGTACAGTATTGAGCCGTTTTCTTTTTTGTGTTTTAGAATTATATTTTTCTTGTAAATTGCGTGGATTTTTAAAGAATTTTTACTCTGTTTAGATATTGATTTCAAACATTTTTAAACACATTTAAAGGGGATATGGAGTCGTCTATCTTACTAATGTTAAATCTTACTTGGCATATTAACGGACCGTTTTTTACATATTGGACTTCAGGGGAGTCAGATTTTTTTAAAACTCTCAAAAATATAATTATTATTGGTATATTGGCTTTCTCGACCAGTGAATTAAAACTCAGCAATTTTTTAGGGGTGTGCCGTGTCTTGTGTGGGGTTTCGTCTAGGACACCAAGCTGGCTCATCAACGGGCTCTTGGTGTCCCCGCCCGTACCTTCGCACAAGTAGCGAACTGCGCGCTACATCCCTTTTTATGAAGCGCACCTGCACCTCTTTAATATATATACAAATAAGTATATCATATGTACAATATATACATCACAAGAACATTGGTTGCGTTTGCATTCATAACGAGATATCCAGTTGTTGAAGCCAGTCCAGAAAGGGAGGTGCAGCATATAAGCACATTTTGGTGATCCATCATGCTTCCTCAGCGGACATGAAGTCCACATTTATGTAGCATGGCGTTACATCTGGCGTGACCTGTTCTTAGGCGATTTAACTTTACCCACTGGTTTCTCTTCAGGTTAAATCCCGGAAGTCTAATAGTAGGATCTAGAATACCTTTATGTTTCACAGGAGCAGACTTCCAGTTTTGGTGCCATTGTTCCGTGAAATTAATATCAGGTATGTTATGCCATATTGGATTCCTTGATCTAAGACGAGTGGAGGGAAGATCGTTAAGAACTTCATGAATTGGGAGATCCTGTGGATGATTTTGTATATGTAGCTTTCCCACTCACGTGCTGTTGCTTCATGTCGTCTTACAAGGGAAGTCTCTGAACCGGGGAATCGCGGATCCTGCTGAAACTTAGCAAATATGTTGCTTGAGCCCAACTAGGCAGAACCATGAAGAAAAATATTTCGGAAATTAACTCCTGCCCTCCGTAGACGGCAATAAGTACAACAATTTTTGAACTGTGCGCGCTGGTCAAGCGCGGTTGTGCCTCACGCCTCATTGGTGGCTCAAGAGGTCATGCTCCAAACGACTGCCCTCCCGTACTCGCGCTCACAACCTGCGCTGCGGCGTGGACATTAATGCTGCATCTTTACAATATATTGCACGTCGTGCTGTATTATTAATCATGCAATGTAAGGTGCATCACAAATACACACCATTACAACACAACACAGAGTAAACTGAACCAATAGTCAAACAAGTGAGTAAGTGACCAAGCTACTTCACATAGTTCTGACAACAGTGATGTTCGTGGTAATAATGTTGGAAACACAAACTGGTCTTACACCATCCACACCGTATGAAACACGGGCGAGTGCAAGTACTACATTATATTGCACTGATATCGAAACAATATGGCACAGGGTGTTCAAACCCACCGGGATTGTCGTACAGGTACTGACTTCGGTACCATGCGTATTGCCACATTGAAGTAAAACGAGGGGACGACAATTGGTGATATGTCAGAGACTGCATTTTCAAGATTGTATTTCTCTGGGCCAAATTGATGTCAAAATTCAATAACCGAATGGTGTTCGAAAATCTACATACAAAGCTTTTCCAGACCCTAAAGCCGTATACATCCAATGGTTGACAATAGGCTGTGGCTCCAGGAGGGATGGATGATCATCAGTCGTATGCGCTCTTCACTTTCTAACGATTTATGTCCAGAAAAGGAATCCAGAAGGAGTGCCGCATTGCCGGACGGTACATGCTGTTTGAAAACATTGTGAAACCAATCCTTCAATTGGGCGGATCCCATTTTGCCAGATTTTGTGGGAACAACGTAAATATTGTCATGTGCAAACATAGTTTCTTTCAACCATTTTCCAAACACACCTATTGGTTCTTTTCAGAGTTATGAAGAGAGGTCCTAGTAGCTTGCCGGCTGCTGTTATTGTTGGCATTATTGTATAACTGTGCGTTGTGGCCCCCATTGATTGCACTTTGGAGCAAACCGTTTTCGACCCTTTTATAATCAGTGTCCAACCCGAACACATCTCCGAATTGAACCATTTTGATCACTATTACATACGTTCCCAGGGCCGAGAGAATCAAGAACCGATGTAACCTCTTCTACGAATATTTCTGCTGCTGACATAATATCCATTTCTCGATGGGCATTCTTTGATGTCGCCACAGTTGTTATTTTTCGCAAAATGATATTATAGCGATCCTTAAAGTGCTGCACCCAGGAATGGCTGGCTTTAAACCCCGTACATTTTACGTCCTGTGCTGCCAGCATAGCCCATTGCTGAATTGTCACGTCATGTATTACTTCATTATTCTGATGGGCAATGTCAAATTGGGCTTTTACGACACATGTTATTCTCCTCAAATTGTCGCGGCGGGTGCCTCCCCTTTTCACTTGCTCTGCCCACAAATATAGACCTTTCTTGCTTTATAAAAGCCTCCGTGGCTCAGGCGGCAGCACGCCGGCCTCTCACCGCTGGATCCGTGGTTCAAACCCCGGTCACTCCATGTGAGATCTGTGCTGGACAAAACGGAGGCAGACAGGTTTTTCTCCGGGTACTCCGGTTTTCCCTGTCACAATTTCATTCCAGCAACACTCTCCACTATCATTTCATTTCATCTGTCATTCATTTAATCATTGCCCCAGAGGAGTGCGTCAGGCTTCGGCAGCCGGCACAGTTCATATCCTCGCCGCTAGATGGGGGCTTCATTCATTCCATTCCTGACCCGGTCGGAGACTGGAAGCAGGCTGTGGATTTTTCTTGCTTTATAAACGGTGAAACTTACTTTTTACCGACGAAAAGGAAAGCGGATGCCTCTTACCGCTTTTCCAATAATCAACAGCATTTTGTTTGTATTCCATACCTTCAGCTTCATCTGACACTTTCCTGGGTGAGCTATCGGTGGCAGCCCAAATATTATAATCATCAGAGATGTTGGTGTTACTGTCATCCGGTAGCTCATGTGTGGCGACAGTAAGAGTAGAATAGGAGTCCACGTTCATAGTGCTGTTCTCTATACAACCAGTTATGATACCTGTAAATATCAATTAGCACGACAAATAAACACACTTGTTACAAGATACGAATGCCAGAAAGTCAGATAGGCACAAAACCATCAATAGCCTATAGCCTACCATCCAAACTGTCGAACAGGTCCTGTTCTTGAATGCTGAGAGGCCTTTCCATACATTTTCCATATTTTTCCTCCAGACAACATTTAACTTTTCCAATGTTAACCTTCATTATGCAACGCATGGGACACTCTCCGTATACGGATATAAGCGTATGCCGGGTCTGTCACCTCTCATTCGGTGACTGTACACCGTAGGCCGGGAAGCAACCTCTGACGCAGCCAATGAAGCTCACGCCGCACAGTGTGTCGAATCCCAATTCTAGATGGAAAAAATTAATAACTTCGTTAATAGTGATGGGATTCTATTAAAAGTTGGCAATATACCGTTTTCGAGGTCGCTGAATTCATTTCTGGCATCGTCTAAAGTGTACGATCTTCGAGGGTAATTATATAGGGGTGAGGGGTAAGGTGATGTGCAAAAAATGACAGAAAGCAACACAAGAATCATCCATTTTTGGTAGTAAAAATCACGATTTGTATGTGTATATGATAGTTTATGGCAGTGGTAAACATACTATTTAAAACTGGATAAAATATGAATAACAATGAGACTTTCAGTCAAGTATTCTTGTTACACCTTATTAAAGGGAATAGACGAAGTCACTGTATGTAAAATCATCCAAATTAAAAACGTATAATAAATTGTTATTAAACAAACAACAACGAAATATGCAGAAAAAATAACATTTATTTTCTAAAAAATAATAAAAAAATCGTCAAAATCATACAAACAATTTCTTTATAACAAAATGTCATTTTAAAGTCCTGTTAATGACCTAGTTTTAGTAAACACACTTCACACATGAAAACAATATTATTTCTCTAGAAAAGCATGGAAATAAAGGCAACATATATTGAATTTTAGGCCTATTTCTCCTATTGCAAATAAAAAGAAAAGGTCCATTCGTCAACTAATCTTCTCATTAATCTCACTCCCCTTAATAATAACGAAATGTCTAATGTTCATTCGTCACTTGATTCTTCTGTAGAGTCCAGAGCATCGTAGTCATTGCTATACAGGTCTTCATCATTTGATGTCAAAGTTCCTTGAGGGTCATTAAGTAACTCAATAGCTTTCATAGGTAGATTACCAATGTACGTGGCATTGTTCTTCCTGCACTCTCCCATTTTTGTTAATATTATTTTTGTTTCTTAATTCCTGCACCTGAGTGTCAGTAAGAGTTGTAGGATCAAATTTATTCATAACATATTGAAATATGACGTCTGTACGCCCTTAATTACGACACGATCGCCACGCGTTGAAAAATTCTTCTCGCGGTAATGCCCGCATAGTCACTGAAAATAAGAAAATAAACCATCATGCACATTCGTACGCAACCAAACCACTACAGATCCTGAATCTACATTAAATTTCCTATCGAATGACGTTCAAAGTAAAGTGGCACTCTGAGGCACTCATAAAGAAAACATTTTTTAGTGCAGAACGCTTGTATTACGCATATAAGTGCGAACACATTCCTCTTTTCACTATTCCATGAGCCGCAGAAGACAACGCCTCGTTGAACTCACTAGAATCACAACGTTCGGTTCACTCCGACACCTCCTATCAAATGACCTGATAATTGCCAGGAAGACGTTTCAGCACCTATAACCCTCCTCCTACGCACCAGAGAGCGGAAAGGAAGACCAAAGGTCACCATCTGGTTTGTTCACTATCGAATGAGCCAGATTCCGCTTTCATTTGCGACAGTGAATTTTTTCCACTTAGATCTGGGATTCGACACACTGTGCGCCGCTGGCGCGCCAATTTAAACGTGTAAATCTTAATTTTTCATCTAGTACAAGGGGAAGTTAATTTCCGAAATATTTCTCTTCACGGTTCTGCCTATTTGGGCTCACGCAACGTATCTGCAAAGTTCCAGCAGGATCTGCGATTCCCCGGTTCAGAGACTTCCCTTGTTAGTTCTGGAGGTGATATGTTACTGATAGTGTGTAACCAGGGAGTTGGGGGTGGATCTCAGTGTACCTGTTATGACCCTCATACTTTCATTCAGATGAACATCGATCTTTTTAGTATGAGCACTATGGTGCCACACTGGGGCACAATACTCTGCTACAGGATAAACCATGGTGACGGCAGTCGTGCGTAGTGAAGTTGCATCAGCACCCCCTGATGTGCCAGCCAATTTCTTCAGTATATTGTTCCGCGATTTGAGTTTTCGGCCTGTGTTTTCCAAGTGTTTCTTGAAGGTTAAGGAACGGTCCAAGGTGATGCCATGATACTTAGGGCTGAAATTGTGCTTAACTCTTTGCTGGCAGAAGTTCAAGAGTACACAGTATCCTTAATAAAGCAAGGTTGTATGAATGTACAAGAACAAAGCTGGTAGAATGGGAACGGCCGGTCACCTGCTTGTAAACAGTGTCTCATGGGTCGGCGAGTTCATTTGACTAGGATAAAGAAGCTGTGGCTATTCTTAGCAACCTCCTCCACCACTGGCAGAGAATAGACCAGACTGCTTGAATCTAGAGGAACTCAACTGAAAAGTAGAACAGCAAGAGCGAGTTGAATCCCATACAAGGATGTTATCAACTTACGTATATGGCTCTTGATTCAACTATTTTGTGCAGTAATAACATACCGTATGTAAAATTGTTGTGTTTAAAGGCGCAGAATATCGAAGTCATCTGCTCCTCTAAAATATTACAAAAACGTCCACAATAATAATAATTTCATGATATATCACCATGCAGAAGGCCGTCGTCATGGAGACCTGTTCCATAGTTCACTCGTTTCTCAATGTGCCACACTAAAATAAGTTTTCATACCGTCTTGCAAACAAGTCGACGATATGTTGATTTGTCCCTCTTAAGTGGTGAAATGAATGTCATAATAATAATAATAATAATAATAGTACGAATTTGGAATAAGAAATTGAAGGAGCAGAATATATCATATATCATATCATATCACCTATAACACTAGGGAGAAAAAACAGTGTTGTTAAAGTAAATTGTTTGGCATTTGCTGATGATTTTGCCATACTTTCTGAAAACGTAACTCATGCTACAGTACAAATCAATCTATTAGAAGAGATAGCCAATAAAACAGGTTTAAAGATTTCTGTAGAAAAAAACAAAATTTATGACAAATATTAAAAATGGTCCAGAAAACCTAATAACAAAAATTGGTCAAATTAAGAGGGTAGATAAGTTAAAATATTTTTGGGAAATAATTCAGAAGAATGGCTTAGAAAAATCTGCTGTAGAAGAAAGAGTGCACAAGATTCAAAGAGCATATGTTATAACCAGGAATATCTATAACAACAAATGTTTATCTAAGAAATTGAAAATACAGTACTATAGAACACTAATTAAACCAGAATGCTTATATGCCAGTGAATGTCTAATACTAAATTATAAATTGGATAAATTGGAAGTATGAGAAAGAAAAAATTTACGCAAAATTCTCTGTCCATTAAGAACTACAGAATTTTGGAAATTAAGAAGTAACGAAGAAATATATCGGAACATTGAAAACAAAACGGAGACAATAAAGAAGAGGCGATTGTTATTTTTGGGACATTTACAGTATATAGAATGAATGATAGCAGGTTAACCGTCAAATTTTAAATATCTTTGGAAAAAGAAATCGACAACAGCCTGGTTTCAAGAAGTGAAGAAAGATTTAGAAAAAAACAATGTAAGTGAAAAGATGCACTACAGAGAGAAATTTTCAAAAAAGAGATATTGGGAATGGAAGCACTCTAAGGAAGGCAATATAAGAAAACAGGCTCAAAATGGTCGGAAGAGAGAAAGAACAACAAAGGACTAAACATTGAAATCGGTTCGTGGTCCTCAGAAGACCCCAGCGGAGAAAGATAATAATGAAAATCCACAGCCTGCTTCCAATCTCCGACCGGGTCAGGGAATGGAATGAATGAAGCCCCCATCTAGCGGCGAGGATATGAACTGTGCCGGCTGCCGAGGCCTGACGCACTCCTTTGGGGCAATGATTAAATGAATGACAGATGAAATGAAATGATAGTGGAGAGTGTTGCTGGAATGAAAGTTTGACAGGGAAAACCGGAGTACCCGGAGGAAAACCTGTCTGCCTCCGGTTTGTCCAGCACAGATCTCACATGGAGTGACCGGGATTTGAACCACGGATCCAGCGGTGAGAGGCCGGCGTGCTGCCGCCTAAGCCACGGAGGCTATTAGAAAGATAATAATAATTATGATAATAATAATAATAATAATAATAATAATAATAAAATAATAATAATAATAATATTGACAATGTAAGTAGATTTAGGTTACCAGTACCTTTAAGAATTTATGCTGGACGCATGCAACAATATTAAAATTGACGTTATATGTGCAGCCTTTTTTGACAAAATCCATCCCGGGACCACTTACGTAATAATATGTCCTTATACAAGACACAGGGTGTCTACAACAAAAAAATGTCTGCCCACATTCACCAAACTTCGTCATTACAACACGTTTATTAAACCTGAGGTGCTTTATGCCAGTGATACATTGACGTTACACACTAAGGGCGACTTGGAAAAAATCCTCACAATGGAAAGAAAAATAATACGGAAAATAATTGGACCAAATCACACATATGAAGGATACAGGCTTCACTACAGAGACACCACAGAGAAATTGTCCAACCTCGTAGCAGACATCAGAAAGAGGCGACTAAAATTTTACGGCCACATCAGCAGACTCCCACAAACCAGACTCACCAATAAAATTCTTAGATACATAAGCGGCTCAAGATTACTACACCCTGGGTTATGCAAGTCAAAATTGATCTGGAAAAAGCACAGGTCGACCCAGAAGACGTCATAGACAAAAGCGTATTTAGACACAAAGTATACAAGTGGGATGTGATGTCAGAGAAAGCAGCACCTACAGCGCAAATACCAAAGTGGACCGAAGAAAGGAAGAGGGCCTTTAGTGAGCGAATGAAAGAGTACTGGAAAAACAGGAGAAACTGATAGTCATGATTGCTTCGCGTAGTCTAATAGGCCTGTAACGTGTGAAATAATAAATAAATAATAGTAATATGTGACGTTTCTGATGTTTTAAGGAGCCGCGTGGTGATTGGCTCATAGTTTCATAACATCTATGTAATGAAATGAGGGTTGTATCATTTACGGGAAATGAGTGTATGGTATAGAACAGTCTTCCTGTTGGACAGGTTCAGCGTTGCAGTTGCCTGGGTTATGATGTAATGTGCCAGCCAGTACTCAGGTTTCAATCCAGTGTAAAACAGTCGTTCATTCTCAGTCCTCAATGGAAATAGTCTTCCAAATGAGGACGACGTGGTAGGAATAATCGAAGGACATGCTGTCTCGTCTGCGTACAATATACGCCCATGATTACAGTTTTAAAGATTTGCTTATGTTTATTTATAAGGCTGTCTAAACATCGAATTTAAGTTTACCATATACCACACAGTAACATCGATATCCGGCTTCGTAGGGTAGCGTGATAGCGTGATGGCGATCGTCTTTCACCCGGACGGATGGGGTTCGAATCCTGGTGACAGTGGGGTAGAATCTTAACCTGAAAAATCATGTGACGTCAGGAAGGGCATTTGGTCCCGAGTCCCCGGTCAACACCCAAGTGAGCCAGGTGGATTGAGGTGTCCCCAAACAAATTGAGATAAGTTGCAGGCAGATATTTGACTCGCTGCGTGCTGCAGCGTTAACGTTCTTGCCTGCTATGCCCAAGATTACAGGATTCGATCCTGGCGCAATCAGTTAGCATTTGAGGGTGAGCAAATGCGAGGGAGCAGTGTCAGTGGATTTACTGGCACATTAAAGATCCCCTTCGGAGTAAATTTCCGGCACACTGGCGTCTCTAAAAGCCACAATAGTTAAAAGGGACGTAAAACCAATAACACCATTATTCAAATCTAGCATTTCTTCTTCTAACATCCCTCCCTATATTATTCTGCTAAGGTCCCATTCCAGTTTTGTACCGAAAATAAGGTCCCATTAACACCAACCTACACATTTGGGGTACCTACAGGTTCAGCATAACCCAATGCGTACGCGAAACGCACTCACCTACTCTTTAAATGCCTCACAATTAAATAAATACCTTAAAACATGTATATTTACAATGAAATAATGAAAGAATGCAACACGGTAACCATGGTAACAGAATCTCACAGGTACATCTATTTCTGCAAGATGCAATGCAATTCCAATTATTACATTACTGTGAAAGTTTCCAGACGGTTATAAGGTTATCACAGAACCAAATTAAGCTGTAAAATTCATCAATACACACAGTATAATGCGCTTAAGGGGGTCAAGGGGCATTCTAGATTTTTTCACGCAATTTTCACGTGTGAGTGTGGTACGAAAGGTCTTTTTCACCCGACTATAAAGGGTCTCCGAAAACCACATTTAAAGGCCATTAAATTAACAGTGTCTGTGATATTCCCAGAAAACTAACTTCGCTCTGATATACCTATGAAGGAATGACAAACCCCTAACCACTGCACCAGTAGCTGAATTGATAAAGTCTGATTATTCATACCAAGGATAAATCAGTCATAGCATTCATGATTGAGATTTTGCTAAGTGTACTCTTTACAACAAGAAAATTCGCGGGCGAAACCGGGACGGGTAATGCTAGTTATTATTATTATTATTAGTAGTAGTAGTAGTAGTACTTGAACCCTCTGAAAGCTACACAGTGTGGTAATTAATTATACTTGGTTTTTATGGATTTGGTTTCTCAGCAATATCGGTGTTGGTAGCACTGGAGTATATAGGCCAATGTGAGATGTGTCCTACATCTTCCTGCTCTACCTACATTCATATTTGTCTGTAGTTCTGACACCAATAAAGAAAATCCATGCCATGTTTTGTGGCTGGGTGACACGGAAGGAGCGACGCTTCGTGCACGCCCTACCATGCTTACATCTGTGAACTACTTTTCGCCTCTGTATCACACTCGTCGGGCACAGTCATACCGGCTGTTGCGATCTGACCTCGACAAATTCCGCTAAACACGCCTGTAGTGTCCAAGAGGTAAACATAATTAAGATACGAGGACGTGTCTCCATAATCGGATATCGCAATGGTTATAGAGCATAGTAAAAATGAACCACATACAACAGTATCAAAAACATGCTGCTAGAAAAAATACACAATGAAATATATTACCAAATATTGCCAGATATTACCACATGAAGAAAAAAGTTATTAGAGCACGAGGCTATCCCTAACAGCTCCATATGATTTGCATTGATGTGGCCATGTTCGTTCTATGAGACGATTCAAGGGCTCGATTATTAACTTGCTTAACTTTTGGACAATAGTGGACTTTGTGCATAGTGGCTAGTTCACCGAATCCTCCTTCTTATTAAATAAATAAATCAATAATAAATTAATTAATAAATAACTTATATAAATAAATGGTCAACGTTTACAAGACAAACAGGATATCCTCAAACGTTGGCAACAACACTTTGAAGAGATTTCCAACATTGAGTTCCCACATCCCTCTATTCCAGAAGGTACTCCAACAGCAGGTCCTATCTCACACATCACATCTGAGGAAGTCACCAGTGCCATTAGGAGTATGAAGAATCAAAAAGCACCAGGACCAGATGACCTGCCGGCAGACTTCTGGAAGTTGCAGGAATTAAAAGAACCCGCGATCAACTGGCTGACCAACTTTTTCAATGCCATAGTTGACTCTGGAACTGTTCCCAGTGATTGGGCTACAAGCATCACTGTACCTATCTTTAAACAAAAAGGTGATCCAGCAGAATGTACAAATTATCGTCCAATTCGCCTCCTGTCGCACACAATGAAGATTTTTGAGAGAATCCTTGATCGACGACTGCGGGACATCGTCAGTATTAGTACCAACCAGTGCGGCTTCGTCAAGGGTGCGGGAACAACTGATGCAATCTTCGCTGCCAGAATGCTCATCGAAAAGCATCGCGAGAAACAACAGCCACTGCATATCGCCTTTCTTGATCTTGAAAAGGCTTTCGACCGTGTTCCACATCGTGTGATCTGGTATGCACTTCGTAACCATGGTGTACCAGAAATGCTTATCAGCTGGATCAAGATGCTATACACAAACACCACAAGTTGTGTACGTTGTGCTGTTGGCACCTCGGAGAGCTTCCCAGTGAAAGTCGGTGTACACCAAGGATCTGCACTGTCCCCATTGCTCTTTGTCCTAGTCATGGACACAGTCACACGGGATCTGCAAAGGAATGTCCCTTGGACACTCTTATATGCTGATGATGTCGCACTTGCTGATACCACCAGGATAGGATTGCAGCGTCAAGTTGAAAATTGGAACAGCCGTCTCTCACAATACGGTCTTCGACTGAACAAAAAGAAGACCGAATACCTTGAAACTGTCCCAACCAACGGATCCATCCAAGTTGATGGAGAGACATTGACGAAGACCTTAAGCTTCAGGTATCTAGGATCTCGCCTACAAGCTGATGGTGAGATAGGTGATGAAGTGCGAAGTAGGATAAAGGCTGCATGGATGAGATGGAGGGAAGTTACAGGCGTACTCTGCGACAGAAGGATGCCACTATACCTTAAGTCCAAAATATACCGCATGATAGTACGTCCTGTTGCTTTGTACAGTGCTGAATGTCGACCAGCTGACAAAGCTACGGAGCGCCAATTACATAGCATGGAAATGCGTATGCTCCGTTGGTCGATGGGCATCACACTCCTAGATCATATAAAGAATGACTCTGTTCGCCAGCAAATAGGAGTTGCACCCATCACTGAGAAGGCACGGGAAAAACGGCTTCAATGGTATGGCCACGTCTTGCGTGCTGCACCTGGAACTGTTGCAATTCCGCTCTCTCCTTTGAAGTTAATGGGCACCGTCCACGTGGGCGCCCAAAACAGCGCTGGCATGATACAGCAAATGCGGATATGAAGGCTCTCAATCTAAGACCTCATGATGCCCAAGATCGTGCAAAATGGCGAGCCAAGACCAAAACAGCGGACCCTGCAGCAGCGGGAAAACGCTAGGAAGAAGAAGAAGAAGAAGAAGAAGATAAATAAATACATATTAGTTATTTATTTCTTTATTTATTTTTTATAGATTGTTATTACGATTTCTTTGAGGTATGGGGATGAGATGAGATTAATGTTTTACTAGGTGGTGTATGTTTTTTCTGCCGTATGGCCCTTATGACGCCAACTTCATTCGAGCAGTTAATAGTACGAAAGGTAATGCATGAATGAAGATAAATGCAATAGGGTAAGGAATTCGAAGGACGCGACCATGACCTATTAATAAGTACCATCACAACTGGATTTGATGAAGCGGAAACCACGGAAAAGAATTTCAAGGACGGTAGTTGGTGGGGTTCGAACCCATTCGCCTACAAAGTCAGGAGTTAACCTGGTCCTTATCATCATCATCATCATTTTTTTTTGATTCGTTGTGACCAACTAAGGCGCGTGTTTGAACTTATCAGCACTTTTTCTTCTTCCCTTCCCAATATCTGTTCATACTCTCGCTGTGTTCCCTTTCTGTTTGTTCATCCTGTATTTTGTCGGATGGGCTTCTCAAAAAATTTTGGTTTTTGAATGAAAGTTCTGAATTTTGTTCTGCCTTGAATGGTTTCTTCATGACAGCCAATTTCATTTATGCCTTCACTGATTCCTTTTAGCCAGTTGTTTCGATTTCTCATTGATAAGGCCAGGTTGAAAATTGTAAGTATGTTATTATCCATTCTATATAGGTGTCCGTAAAACTGTAGCCGCCGTTTAATTATGGTGTCTGATTTTTTCTGTAACTTGCCTTTTCATCCAAATTCAATCTTCACACTTTGGTCCTAAGATTTTCCTGAAGATTTTCCTGTCTTGGGTTTCGAACATTTTTATTCGAGATTTGCCACCAATTATAATAGTTTTGTTGCTTGGTTCCTCAGTTTAGGGGCGGTGACAACGCGGTCATGTACCCCCTATTCTTTGGGTGTGTGTAGAATCTGTCTGATAACCGGTGTTAATTGTGTTGGCTGTATTAGTGTGTGTTATCAGTGATTCAGGTGAGGACTGCAGACATTCAATTTTCAAGTAGTTCCTACTTTCCCTGCCGAATGCTACCGTCAACGACAACTTGTTGTGAACTTGGCTACTTGATGCCATTGCAGTCGGCTCCTGGCGAAGAACGATGGAACTTAAGAGCGTTCTTCAAATATAACCTATAATTTTGCTTCACACAAGTGTAATTAGTGGAAGGTTATTTTATAAGCCACAATTCTATGACATAGGACCGCCGGCTTTACTTCCCCTCCGAAGGAAGGCATACTGAGGGATTTTTAACGCTGTTAAAAATCCGATGATTTCGGTCGGGTTTGAACCCGCAGCATGCTACCAACTACGCCATCGAAGCCGCCAATTATACTATAACGTGCGCAAAAAATAACGAGCCGGAGGCTGGAATGCGCAAACCGGTGACGACATCGGCTAATCGTGGCGTGTGTAACGAGGCGTGGTTCCGAAAAGAGCGTGGAAGGTCACAGCCCGTTCCTAGAGGGCACGCATGCACGTCACGTGACGATACAAAGCGAGCAGCAGCATGCATCAATCGTCCAACGCTGCCAGTTGCATTGAAAACAGTGACATGAAGGCGTCAACCGAAGAGCAAAGAGGTGTTGTTCGGTTTCTGACAGCGGAAGGAGTAGCGGGAACGGACATTCATCGCCGAATGTCACAAGTGTACGGCGAACACTGCATGTCCCTTGCAAGGGCCAAGGCGCGGCACAAGCGCTTCAGGGAAGGAGGGGTGTCGTTAGCCGATGATGCCCGGTCTGGGGCACCCACTGCATTACCGATGACAACGTCCAGCTGGTTGATGCACTCATTACCCAGGACCGCCGAGTGACAGTGAACGCCATAGTCGCCGTGGTCGCTCCACGACAATGCACGACCCCATACGGCCAACACAGTCGCGGCACTCCTGCAGAAATTCAAATGGGAGGTTCTCGGCCACCATCCATACAGTCCAGGCCTCTCTCCCTGTGATTACGCCATGTTTGGTCCCCTGAAAAGGGCTCTGCGGGGCCAACAATTCACCTCGGACGCCGACGTCCAGCTGTACGTGCGGAACTGGTTCACATCGCAGCCCAGGGAATTTTATGAGACAGCCATTCACCGCCTCGTGTCACAGTGGGACAAGTGCCTCAACAGCCACGGCCAGTACTTCTGACATACAGGTACTGGTTTCTGTAATTATGCCTCCGGCTCGTTACTTATTGAACGCACCTTATAGTTTCAGATACATATACTGTAGAGCTTCTGTTTTAACGATTGTGTTATAACGTCTTAATTTTGCCTTTGTTGATATACCGGTAATGCCTTTATTGTAGCCTATCTGTTCCATCTTATCATCATCATCTACGACGTTATGCTCAACTACGAAGCGCGAGTGAACCTATTTAACAGATTAATATAAATTAGCGTTCTTCTCTTCCCAAAATCTCTTCATTCTCTCACTACGATGTTTCTTCCTTTCTGCTGACCATGGCTCTTATTCAGGGGTTTGCAGCAGAATGATGTTTGTTCAACAACGATCTGAAGCTAGGTCTGTTCCATAGAATTTCGTCTGTTCCGTTGATTTCTTGAAGGTCATTTTCAATCTCTATTATCCAGTTATTCTTGGCTTTTAATGAGGAAGCATGATTAAATATATTTCAGTGAGTTATTCATAGTCCATTCTTTGAATATGTCCATAAAATTTTAATCGTCTTTATCTAACCTCGTCGGAATCTTAGTCTAACTCGTGCCACCTCATTTTCATCCACTCTCCCTCTATGAACATTGGGCCAAAATATTCCTGAGGATTTTTCCTTTCTTGTTTTTCTAAATGTTAAGAGGACATGCTTTCATTGACTGAAGCAGACATGCCAACAGTTAAGAATTAATCGTAATGTCATAAATCTATGACATGGACCCGCTGGATTTTCTTCCCCTCCGAAGGAAGGCATACAGAGGGATTTTTAACGCTCTTAAAAATCCGACGACTTCGGCCGTGTTTGAACCTGTGATCTTGGGCATAGAACCTCAGCATGCTCCCAGCTATGCCACCGAAGTTGCCAACTGAGCGTTGTGTGAGGGTAGAAGCGGGGCAGTGCTAAAGGCCCTGGGTTCGACGCGGCGTGTGGAATGACACAGGGACTACGAAGCGGGACTCTTATGGAAACGTCACGGCGTAGCACTATCGAGCAGAGGAGAACTGTGGCCCATCCATGGAAATTGTACAGTGTGTACAGTAGCCGTAATAAATCAATTATTTAGTAACGGACGCTACCGGTTGTGTTGTGATTTAATAGAGTAAACCCTGATTCCCGTCCCGTGTACCAATATATCACCTACCTTCTAACGATGTCTAGCCATCCGGAATCTTTTGATGCCATTGAAAACCATTCGGAATCAATCCTTAAGGAAATGGATATTATTCCAATAACTCGGAATCGATTTCTACCGGTTTAAAATGCCGAGTACCAAATGAGAGAAACTTCGGAATCTTCGTACGTTCCGTATCGAAATCTAAAATCGAAGGCTAACAGAATAGGGCGTCAGGAGTTGGCGATCTCGAGGGATTCCCAAACTGTGTCAGTAACCCCCCCCCCCCCCCCTCCTCCTTATTTTCCATTGACTCTACGACGGACCCTATCATTTTTTTCCATTTCCTATCTTTCCTTAATGGCTCTCCTTTCTTCCGCGCCCCTCGAAATCTACTCTATCCACGTCCTGGCTTTATTTCCTTAATTCTTTTTTCAGCCTATTTTCATGTATGAAAAAATAGGCTTTTGAGATCACCTTTTGTCCGTGTATCTGTCTGTGTGTGTGATGGTGTGTGTCCCCCCTAATAACTTCTAAACGGCTGGAGCGATTTCAATGAAACTCGGTAAGTTCATAGTACTATTGTGGACGACCCCAACCGTGCCCTTCAAAGTTTGTTACGTCTCACCAATCCAACATGGCTGTTGTGCGAAATATTGCACCAGCATTCAATATCTCCGAAACTATTACCGATATCACCCTGGAATATCTTACGGTGATATAGGGAACTACTAGAAGTCCACCTATGTGACTTTTGAAAACCTGGTAACTACAAAACCAACATGGCGGCAAAGCGAAGTTGCGACTTTTAAATAGACGTTTCTCGCGAAGTAACCAACCGAACGCAATAACACTTGGTACAGTATAATATGTTTATACACATTGTAATGCACCGACATCTAACTTGGTTCAGTTGTTTACATAACCTCAAGATAGCGGCTGCGCGAAATATTTCACCGGCATTCTATATCTCTGAAACTATTAGCGGTATCACCCTGACATTTTGTACGGTAATAAAGGGCACTACTGGAAGTTCATCTATAAGACTTTCGAAAGACGGTTAACTACAAAACGAATATGGCGGCCAAGGGAGGTTGAAAATTTTAAATAGACCTTTCTCGCGATTTAATGATCCAAACGCAATGAAACTTGGTACAGGAAATGGTTATACACATTGTAATGCATTGATATCTAATTTAGTTCAATTGTTCACATAACCTCAAGATGGCGGCTGTGCGAATTTTAAAATTAAGTTTTTATTTCTTGTGTCGTAATCATGCGATCGAAGTGAAAGTTTGAATAATGAACCTACGAAATGATTTTCCTTTAATGGTACATGACTCTATGGCCTATACATATAACAATCCAACATGGCGACCATCCGAAATATTTAGATGGATCTCAATATCTACGAATTTATTACAGCCATCAAACTGAATTTTTTAATGTTCTTAGGTGCTATGAACATAAGTTCACGTATAGGACTTTCAATAACCTGATGATCACAAATCCAACATGGCGGCGACGCGAAATATAAATATTCACATGGTCGTTTCTCGCAATTTAACCATCCGAGTGCAGTGACACTTGGTACAGTAAATCCTTATACAAATGTTAATCCACTGGCATCTAATTTTTTCACTTCTTGTGTCCTAATCCTGCGATTGAAGTTTGAATACTACACGTACACAATAATCTTCATGTAACAGTACATAACTCTAAGACCTGCATATATAAAAATCCAACGTGGTGACCATCCGAAATATTTAGTCGGTTCTCAATATCTACGAATCTATTACAGCAATCAAACTGAAATTTTGTATGTTGATAGAGGCAATTAACATAAGTAGGATATATGAAAATAGGCTGTATAGTTCTTCACGGAACTACTTGTTTTTTTGTTGTTTTTTTTTAGAATGTGAGTTAGTTTAAAGTTAGTGAGTAGTTGTTGATGGTGGTTCCATCGTTACGGTCAGATGACTTCGATGATTCTCCAACAATCTTCTCCTCTATCACCAACCTTTGGCGACTTTCATTGCTGAATTTTGATTGCAGTGGTAATACTGTAATATTGCTGTGTAAATGTCTCCAGGCATTTTTAATGTAATTGCTTTAAGCATAATGGCTTGAATGTCACGTTGTCAAAACACAGATATCCGCTCGGACATTGTCGTTGTTCAATTTCATAGCCTCCTAACTTGACGATTGTTTGTCTTATAACACCTATAAACTAACATTAATTTTTTGCTTGGCTACTCACATTTAGTCAAGTCGTTTTGTACACACTGTACTATCTGGATACGTTAAAAGGAATCGCCCACCTCCTGGTGTAGCGGTTAGTTATCTTGGTTGTCGATCCAGAGGTCCGAGATTGATTCCCGGCTCTGCCAAGAAATTTAAAGCTGGTCGGAGGGCTGGAACAGGGTACATTCAGCCTCGTGAGGTGGAACTGAGAAGAGGTGGGTTTGATTCCCACCTCAGCCATCCTGGAAATGGTTTTCCGTGGTTTTCCCCCACTTCTATTGCAGGGAAATGCTAGGATGGTTCCTAATTTAAGACCACTGTCGCTTCCTTCCCAATCCTCACCTGAATTACAAATACTACACTACTTCAGATACCATAAAAATAAGACAGGTTATCAGACAAATTCTATACAAACCCAAGTACACGGCGCTAAATGAGCATGATGTCCATGCCCCTTAAATGAAACAAAATAACAACATTTAAAGAAATGAAATTCTCAAGTGCTTTGGAGACGGTGGGACCTCCATTTCAATGTGGTCCATTGGAGACTGGCACACACACTGCTTCACTGTCATGGTCATATGTCAGTGGTGAAGGGTCACATAAACGCTTGATATAGTTCTCTCACTTTCCTCGTTAACGAGCAGCTCACCTTTGAAATCTAGTTGGGCGGATATGTTAACATTCCATGTCTGCGGTGACCCAAGGCTTTCCCAGCGCGAGGCACAGTGTTGTCAACTCTCCACCGTAGTTACTAAGAGCAAGCAGCGTTAATGAACAAAACTACGTATAGCAGTGCAACACTGGACACCTGCGTGACACGCGCGCTGGCCGCCAGGGCGGGACTTTGGAGTCCATGCGGAGACATAGAAGAAGCATTGTGTTGGTCAACAACCGTCAGCTATTGGTCAGTAGCGAACGATGGTTATTGTGCTACTGCCTCACGTTTGTGTTGCCGCTCGTTAACCAGGGAAGTGAGGGGACTACACTGACAGGCAAAGAAAAACCGATCACTTGAAAAGTTCAACATTACTTTCATTTAAATCATAAATATGAACGCTCTAGGCCTAGTATATAACTTACTGTTTATAGCATGGAAGTACGGTTAATTGTTTTCCTGGACGTATTGTCATTATTCGTGTCACTGTTTCACTTAACAATCGTGATTCATTGACATGATGCGGAAAGATGCGCGCGCCACCATTTTCGATCAGAACCACTGTCCTGGCAACATATTCAGGCCTCAAGCGCATATTCGTTTGTGAATTGCACAAGGACATCTGGAGGATATGGCTGTATTGATCTTTTCCTATGCCAACAATAATTGAATCGGTCATTGTTAGAAGGCACTAAGTCAATCTTTGTCGAAATTGAGATTTCCATGGATACGTATAGTATGAATGACGACGCATCTAGCTATGTTAAAAGGAACTAAGTCTGCCCGTTCAGTATGCTGTATCACTACTAGCTGAATTTAACGTTCAGTGTTAAAGAGAGCCACTACTGCATTGCTAGCATTGAAAATATAGTAATATGCTATACTGGGGTCTATGAATCTATAAGCGGCTTCGGTGGCGTAGTCGGTAGCATGCTGAGCTTCTATGCCCAAGATAGCGGGTTCAAACCCGGCCGAAGCCGTCGGATTTTTTAAGAGCGTTAAAAATCCCTCAGTAGGCCTTCCTTCGGAGGGGAAGTAAAACCGGCGGTCGCATGTCATAGATTTATGGCATGTTAAAGAACCTTCCACTAATTGCACCTGAGTGAAGCTAAATTGGATAGGTTAGGAATGTAAACAACGCTCTTAGGTTTCTACGTTCGTTGCCAAGAGCCGACTGCGGTGGCGTCTAGTAGCTAAGTTCTGAACTTGGCCTAGTAGTCGTTGACGGTGGCGCTTGGCGGCAAAAGTAGGAACTATTTGAAAAATTCTAAGTTGCAGTACTTAAATTTAAAAAAAACAGATAACACACACTAATACAGTCATCACAATTAACACCGGTTATCAGACAGATTCTACACGGGGCTACATGACCGCGTTGTCGCAGCCCCTAAACTTAAGAACCAACCCAACAAGCATAAATCTGTATATTTGTCATAAAAACGAAGTAACTACTTTTTCAAGATCTGATTCATTGTTAAAGGAAACTAAGTCATAAATTTCTTTTTCTATTTTCTCACTTTTTAAAAGGATTCAAATAGACCTCTCTAGAACAGTATTATTGCGGGCAATGATACTTACGCGTGACAGCAACTACAGTATGCTTTAGAATTAAGTGAGAGAAACGGTTTTTGTCAATTATCTCAATTCTTACAAAAATGACTTAATACCTTCTAACAATGACCAAATCAATTATTGCCAAAGAAAAATGAATAAAACATTGCATTGTTGACGATAGCGATGGCGTGCACTTCTTTGCGCGGGAAACAGCGTCATGTCAAAGAATGGTAATGCATCCGGGAAACCAATTAACCTTACCTTACGTCCATGCTATAACTACCGTATGTACTGTACTGGTCCTATACCATCCATATTTATGATTTGAATGAAAGTAATGTTGAATTTTTCAAGTGATGGTTTCTTTTGGCGGTCAGTTTATATCAGTGCAACGCTCCACAATGACTACTGTCGACCAAAGTATTATGTGTACTCGAGTTTGAAGGTTGTTTGTGAAGTAACCAATAGACCTACATAAAATCCAATAACATCATCATTTTCGTCGTTCTATTTTACGTTAGCTCATGTAGGTTTGGAATTTTTAATTTATATTTTAATATTTTTTGTCGCAGTTGGAACACCAAAAGTGCACGTTTTTAAGCGTGTTTCAACCATGCGTCACATTTAAGAATTATTATCTCACAAACCCGTCATCAGATCGAATCCAAATTTTAACACAATATACATTGGAATGTTGTATAACTGGTTTATTAATTTCAAAATGTTGCGTGTCCAAGAAAAAAAGTTGTTATCATTTTTGTAAGGTAACTTTTTCTCGGCTCGGGGTGGTTGGAAAATGTAGTTCTTAGTAGCGATGTAATCCTTACACATCAAAAAGCTATGCTGTATGACTGTGAAATACGTAAATTAACTCACTTATTTTATATCGGTTTGTATTTGTCGGCGGAAATAACACATCGTTCACCACCTACCCGCTCCGGGAAAGCTGTACAGCGTTGCTGTGATGGAGCCCATCACTTCCGATCGAGGCACGCCATGATGCGTGATGGGCTCTATTTCGGCAACGCTGTACAGCTTTTCCAATGAATATAGTGTTAAAATTTGGGTTCGATCTGATGACGGGTTTTTGAGATAATAATTCTTAAATTTGACACATGGTTGAAACACGCTTAAAAACGTGCACTTTCTGTGCTCCAACTGCGACAAAAAATATTAAAATATAAATTAAAAATTCCAAACCTACATGAGCTAACGTGCAATAGAACGACGAAATTGATGATGTTATTGGATTTTATGTAGGTCTATTGGTTACTTCACAAACAACCTTCAAACTCGAGTGCACATAATACTTTGGTCGACAGTAGTCTGCTCTTTCAACGGGGGTGATTGTCTGGGGAGCTTATTTTTCATACGTAGAACATTTTGTTTGTGATGATGGTATGTGACAGAGGATTGGTATCGATGACAACTCAAATTGTATAATTTTATTCAGTTGACAGAAACAATGTGTGCACTGCGTTATCGACCCAAGCGTTGGGATTTGAGAGAGTTTCCTGCCAAGCAAAGGAAGTGCTGCTGTACCATTGTGACTCCCGCTGTCAAGTGAAAATACAATATTGACAACTGTCTAGTACTTGGAGTTCGTGGAACAGTATTTTAAAATTGTTGTGGAGCCCTTCTAACGCTTTGTAATCAGACTCAGTTATTTGTTAGAGATTATTGGGGATTCTCTGAGACTGCCTCGTGGTGCAGTTGATAGTTTTATAGGCTGCACTCCTTAGGTCCAGGGTTTGATTCCTGGTTGGTATGGTCTGGAGAAGGGTCTCCCAGCTTCGTGGCTGGAGGAGTACTAATGGAAAATAACTGGACACCCTATCACATGTAAACTGATGATGATGATTGATGTTTTAAGGGGCCTAACATCTAGGTTATCTGCTCTTTATGGTTTGGATGATAGTGAAAATGAAAGATTATCAAAGAAAATAAGAAGGCTGACCCCTTGAAGAATGAGGGTATCAGGAAAGATGAGACGAGGGCCAATTAAGGCGGGAAAGTGAAAGATTCTCTAGGCATCGGATACCCTAATACCGCCGGTGTCGGAAGAGAACAAGTATTGACCAAGAGAGGCCGACGGGAAAGATAATTGAAAGTAGCCCGGCACAAGTAAGTGGAAGCAATGCTGGACTCAGCTGGGGTCCCGTGGTCGCCAACACACACTCCCACAAGTTGTGAGCCCCTGGCGGGGGTAATCTCTTGCTCAGGATGCCTGGTTAGTGTTTGTCGTTGATTAACTTAGAGGATTGTGATATCTTAGTCATTCAGCCCTACGAACTTCGGTGTGTGTATGTGAATTGTCTGATAACCTGTTACTGTGATGTCTGTTCTAGTGTGTGTACTTGCAATTGAGACTAGGATTGGGAAGGAGGTGACCGTGGCCTCATGTTACGAATTATATCGACACCACGGGAAACCACTTCTAGGACGGCTGAGGTAGGAATCGAACCCGCCTCTTCTCAGTTTTACCTCACGAGGCTGAGTGTTCCCCGTTCCAGCCCTCAGACCAGAATTAAATGTCTTGGCACAGCCGGGAATCGAACCCGGGCCTCCGTAGAAATTTAACTCTAGTCTGAGGGTCGGAACGGGGTACACTCGGCCTTGTGAGGCAAACCTGAGAAGAGATGCGTTCGATTCCCACCTCAGCCATTATGAAAGTGGTTTTTCGTGGTTTTCCACCTCTACTCCAGGTAAAATCCGAGATTATTCCTAACTTATGGCCACGGCCGCCTCCTTCCCTTTCCTCACCGGAATCACAGTTACACACATTAATACAACCATCACAAGAACAGAGGTCATCAGACAATATTCCATACACACCAAAATACACTGGTTAAATGACAACGATGTAGCCTACTAACCCATTAAATGATACAACAAAAGGTAATGGGACAAAACATAGATGCATGTGAGACAAATCGAAGAGTGCCGGAGGTATAATCTCTCTCTATATATAAAAATGAAAGTTTGTCTGTTTTTTCTGAATTTCCACGGAAATTTGAGTTATTAACGTGTTTCAGACTGGTTTATGACGGTTGCGCGCAAAAACAAAAACTTTGTATGTCTGTCTGTTTGTCTGTCTGTGTACAACTTTGCACGCGCATCACTCGTGAACGGCTGAGTAGATCAACGTAAAAAATGGTACAGATGTCCATCAGAGGTACGAAAGTAATCACAATCTCAGAAGTCCATCTATTTCAGTAAGATGCAATACCATTCCATTTATTACATAACTGTGAACGTTCGCAAACGGCTATAAGGTTATCACGGAACAAACTTAAGCTGTAAAATTCATCAGTACGTATATAATGCGCTTAAGGGGGTCAAGGGGTAGCCTACTCTTGATTTTTTTCACGTGATTTACCGAATTTTCATGCACCACAAGCCTTTATAATTTATTAAAGGGGTCTTCCTGGGGATGGGGACTGTCCACAACGGCGAGGGTCACTTTTAATTTGACATATATTGCGTTTCGTCTACGAGGTTTTCAATATTATGTTCACGTCAGGAAGTACACGTTAGGTGAATTTAGTTTGAGAGCACATTTTAAATAATCATATTTTTGTCGACAAACGGGTTCATCGTGAAGATGGTTTTGTTTGATACTGTGTGGTTGATATATCTTTATGTTTATTTACGCCTATAATTCATGTTCGGGTGCTGGGAGCATTGTAAAATTAGGTATTGCAACCATGAGTCAATACACCAATCATTTATAAAACTCTTCAACGTACTTCTTATAGAAGGGTGGGTATCAGGAACAACTTTTCAAAATACATGCTAAAATAGGCGAAAAATAAAAATTATCCTAGAAAGACGACCAAAGCATATGTTGCGCTTCTCAATGTGTGACACAAAACTAGGGAGTCGATAAAGGGTCTCCGAAAACCACATTTTACGGCCCTTAAATTAACAGTGTCTGCGATATTCCCAGAAAACTAACTTCGTTCTGATAAACTTATGAAGGAATGACAAGCCCCTAACCATTGCAACAGTAGCTCAATTGATAACGTCTGGTTATTAATACCGAAGACCGTTCGAAGAGCGGGTACTTCTGCTAGTTATCAATACAATTTAATTGAAGTCGAGAACACAAATCAGAATAAGCTATAAGATACATAAAAACTGTCATTAATGTAATATTGGCTTTCATGGTCAAGTACAGCAATCAAACTCTAGGAAATACTCACGTCATTGTGTGTGTGTGTGTGTTGTGGGGTTTCGCCTAGTGTACCAAGTTGGGCTCATCAGCAGGTATATTGTATCAAAAATGAATACCAATTGGTATTGGGGATTAAAGATAAATGTTGAGAAGAGTAAAACGTGGTGGTGAGTAGAGGTAAGAAAGAAGGAAAAGGAGTAATCAAAGTAGGAGATAAGGAATTGGAAGTAGTGAAACACTTCAAATACTTGGGAAGTGAACTGACTGAAGATGGAAGACTGGATTTGGAAATTAGCAGAAGAATACAACTCGGGAGTGCTTTCTACCAACAGGTACTGGGACTGGTATGGAACAAGGATATACCAATTAAGGCTAAATAAGTTATGTACAAAGCATATTATGTTCCTATAATGACATATGCAGCAGAAACTTGGACAATGCCTAAGAGGGATGAGAGCAGAGTACAAGCAGCTGAGATGAGATTCCTGAGAAGTATGGTCCAGAAAACGAGGAGAGACAGAGTGAGAAATGAAGATATACGGAAAGAACTGGGAGTACAGAAACTAAATGACAAACTGGAGAAAAACAGATTGAGATGGTTTGGGCATGTCAAACGGATGAATGAAGTAAGGCGAGAACTGGAACGACGGATGACAGGGAAGAGAGGACTAGGAAGACCAAGAATGCGTTGAATGGACTCGGTGAAGAATAGCATTACTAAACGGAACCTGGATTGGAACACCGTATCGGAAGAGGAATGGTGGAACGACAGAACAAAGTGGAGAGGATCCATATTTGCCCCCACCCAGTGTCAGCTGGAAAAGGGGAAATGAAGATTATGTTGAAGATGATGATGATGATAATTTATAAAATTTATTACACCTTAGTCAATAATATAACGAAATTAATATACTGTAATTACTTAATAAAATATACCAGTTTCGGCCATATTATGAACTTCTTCAGCGATATTGCTAGAAAGAAACTAAAGTAATTGCAGGCAAATATTTGTTGTTAATACTGTTTTTTTTTACTTGAGTTTTTAAATCAAAACATGAAAGACATTAATTCTAACAATTAGTATACAGTAAAACTTCGTTTAACCGTCACTCTTTAAACCGTCGGTTTCTGTTAACCGTCATTACTGTAATAGCATAGTAATACTGTAATAACAAAGTTCTTTAAGGTGCAGTGACGTGTTAGCTTTGTTTACTTACTCTATTTCAGTGGGAAGTGAGTGTACCTGCCCACGATAGTGTTCAAACCATGGCGAAAAACAAACTATTAGCCACTCAGAGGCTGAAACAATGCTGTCCAAGTGTCTAGAATGGTTTGAAAGTCAAGAAGAGGCCAATGCAACGCAGACACTACTGCTGCGAAAAATACGAAATATTGCCGTGGTGAAAGCTCGAGCATCAAAGAGGCAGAAGGAAATGACTGACTATTTTCAAGCTACATGAACTATTTCACCTGTAAGTTTGTATTACTGTACATTATTTTCCACATTTGTAGCTACTGTACGAATGTTTTTATCGTGTGATAAGTACTGTAGTTTTATTTGCTATTACAAACGTGTTTAATTTTTTTCGCTCCGAAATATATTACATTATTGTGTGAGTGATATCTGTCTATAATATAATTGATTGAGGTCATGTTTTGCAGGAAGAATACATTGTTTCTGTTATCCGTCTATTCGCTCAACCGTCACGACCACGGTCCCGACGATGACGGTTAATCGAGTTTTAAACTAGGGAACTTGTGCGAGAACTCTCGCATGTGCATAACCACTCACCCGGCTTTACTGTTATGCGGGCTTCTGTAAATGTGTTTATTTGTTTAAACGCACTTTTTAAACAAATTGACGATATTTATGGAATCAGAGTGGAGTTCGTCACTGCTGCGGGTAATTCCGTTTGAATATTCTATTGAATGCACAATGGGTTGTGTGCGCCCCATGCATGCAGACTACCTGCCCGGCCCTAGTGTTATGTGGGCTGGACGCGTATTTTTAACAGCTTTCTATGAATTCATGTTGTTGCTCCAATGAAAATTTTGAAGTGATCCGAGATAATCTCTTGGCAATAAATATGTGGTAGTTTCTAGTTCGAGCTGCAATATAAATCATTTAGAAGCCACGAACTGGTACCTTGTCCAATACCCGTACACATGTTATAATGGTTACATCTGCTGTGATAACATTGTTTGCTTTTCCTTCTTAATGGTCATCTTATGTGGATACAGAAGACGTGTTCCAGCAGAACAACTCACTAACGGTTATTTTCCTCACAGAATGTCATGAGAAAATAAACATTATTACTTAAGTCTCCGGGCATTGCTGACCAGTCTTGAGGAAAAACACTGAGAGAGACAACATCAGCTCACTGTGGATTTTCGGTGGGAAACACAACTCACCGTGGGTAACAGCGCTAAGAACATGCTCGCAGTAAGCGAAGGGCCAGCTACCAACCGTGGATCGTAGAGGACTCCGCGGCCAATCAATCCGCTCGGCGGAAGTTGAGGAACACCTTTTGTAAAGAACAACTGTCGGCAAGAGAGTACAGTAGGTGGGTTGTGTTTCTCAACGAAAGTGGATGTAGAGTGATTGATCGCAAATGCTTCATTGTGCAGTTGTTAGTTTTTAATACGTTTGTCTTTCTTTTGTTTCAGGTGAGTCTCTCTCTCTCTCTCTTATCTGGTCTTCCCCTCTAAACCGGTGAGTAACAATTCCTTCCTTGGACGGATCTGATGCCCTCCGTCAATTGAAATAACTTACCGCCTGAATCGGTGACGTATTCGTCGTAAGGACAGCAGTCATTCAACCAATAATAGCTGGTTGTTTGATTACTTTCATTTTATCGGACTTGTATTCAGTGTTGTCACATGGAGGCTAAGTGCCATTATTTAGGGTAATATCTTATAGCACAGGGTACTCTTAGGGTAATTCTAGGGTAATTTTACCTCCATACGAAACATGATATTTTCCTCGGGGAAAAAGATGGTAATATTGGCTTTCACAGCCAGTGATTTAAAACTCAGCAATCTTGGTGTCCTAGGCGAAACCTCACACAAGACTCGGCTCAAACCTAGAAAGATTGCTGAGTTTTAATTCACTGGCCGTGAAAGTCAATATACCATCTTTTTGGATGCTTTCTTTGGGAGGTGAGGACTGCTTGAGCGTTTAGCTCTCGCAGTTAAGAGGCGCAGGTGTGCTTCATAAAAAGGATAGTAGCGCACAGTTCTCTACTCCTGTGGGGGTCTGGGTGGGGACACCAAGAGCCCGCTGATGAGCCAGCTTGTTGTTCTAGGTGAAACCCCACACAAGACACGGCACAAACCTAGAATGATTGCTGAGTTTTTCCCCAGTGAAGTTATAGAATTACAATAATTTTACTTCTAGAACACTGTAGCCCTGAAAGAATACTATCTAGATATATCTGCCGTGCAGTGTTGCGACGTTGTGGTTATAAGCTTAATGCATCGTTGAATTCCTGTGGTTTTAAAGTTCAGATACCGCAATTTCACACCAGAAGAGAATTTTAACGTTGCAGGAAATCCACTGATTCGGGCCTCGCTCAAACACCCAACGACTCTGGTGGGATTTGATCCAGTAACTTCATAACCACAATAGACCTTGCCAATTGAAGAGCTTGTTTCATGCAATATCCTGAAAGAAACTCGATTTGTCGTCATATATAGATACTGGCGGACCCGTGCGAGAAATCTCGAATGTTCATAAGGGACACTTTCCCCAATACTGTAGGTTTATAATAAGAGACTTAAGGAGATAGATTGTTATGTTTTTATTTGAATCAAATGATTATAGAACACTACTTACGATTCAGGCGTCCGTACGGCCAAAATGCGAACTGAACAGCAATGATGTCGCGTATTTTCAGACAGCAACAGTATTTGCAAATCGCACACTTCGAAAAAAAATTGATATTTTAAAATTAGAATGCAATTCGTCACTGTTAATGTCATTTGTGTGCTGAGTCCACTGATTGACAGCTTAGCCGTAATACTCACCAGTTGTTCGATGTTTATGAAATTATACAATTTGAGTACTCATTCCTTTAAATTAGGTTACTGTTTCTGAAATCCATGCAAAATGATAAAGGAAAGACCTCAGAATGTTAAAATGACTTGAAACTGGCGTCACAGCGGCCAAAATGTGAAGTGGACTGCAATTATGGAGCGTATCTTCCTGCAGCAACAGTGTCTGCAAATCGCACACTTCGTACAGTTTTTTAAAAGTCATTTTTTAAAGAAAGTATAGATATTTATGAAATTATAGTGCAATGGGTCACTGATACTGTATATTCTCTTTCATTTGAATCCTCATTTTTAACGATCGGTCGCTTGTGAGCGCCGCAGGAGGGATCTATACTACTGAAATAATATACAGTATATGATGATGAATGGCTGCCTGTGATTGTCTTGTTAGAGTGATTTCAGTTCTGACCGCCAGGTAGCTCTAGCGTAACGCCAAGTCGTAAGTAATGATGCCCCAGGTATACAGTACATTATAGTCAGGGACCCTGATTTATGGTAATATAAAAGACTTCAAAGTGTTGTTTTTTAGCGTATGGCATTTAGTGCCGGGAGTGTCCGAGGACATGTTCGGCTCGCCAGTTTCTTTGTAGCTGTTTCGAGACGGACACCCAATGGGTGAACTACAAGTACCGTTGGGGAGGGAAGTTGGAATGGAAGGCCGAGGAGTGGGAAGGTAGCGGCTGTGGCCTATAGTTAGGGACCAACCCCGGCATTTGGCTGGAAGGAAGATGGGAAACCACAGAATACGATCTTCAAGGTTGCCGGCGGGGGGATTCGAACCTCCTCGCCTCCCGGATGTGAGCGACTGCCAGCATTCATGCCGTAACGACCACGACTAACTCACCCGGTTTCAAAGTGGTGAAATAAAATGATCAAAGTAGTGAAATGAAAAAGTGAGGTGTGAGTGTGCTTATTAACCATGAGTACGGTTAAAGAATGGACACTTTAGAAACATTTGTAATTATAATGAACAATTTATTTTAGGGTTTAAAATACTTGTTTTATCGAAAGAACTAAAACTGAAATGAATTATTTTTTCTGTATATTTCAACAGTATTCTCCATGACTACCATAGTCCTTTTCTCACTAACTCGTGAAACTTATGTTGTCCCCAAAGTCTAAGCAGAGCATTGTTCTCATGATTTCAGGACTTCAACCAATCAACTCGAGAAGGGACTTCGTTACCTCGTATCTCATGAAACATTTATATTTGAGATTTATTATTATCTATCAAACGATAGATAGTGGATTTATTTCAATTAATTTTAACGTAAATAATAAAAATAAAATTAACTATCAGCATTTAGGGTGAAAATAACACATTTCGCAAAATAACTTTATTTCACGATATTTCGCGGCTTCAATATCGAAAAAAAAAGGCTTATATGGGGTAAATATATCGTTGTGATAACATATATATGTTTGCTGAAATATTTCGCGGATATCGTTAAAACCAAAATTCCGAGACTCTAATTAGTCTATAGTGGGTGATTTTAAGGTGATTTCGGGTAACAAGTAGTTCGCTTTAAGATACTGTAATGTCATTGAAACATGGTGGCAACACTGCTTCTGTACACTTGATATCACGCAACTTCTTCAGAACAGTGCGCTGAGAAATCCGTATTGCTTTTCGTCGTTTCATTTGTAAGGGCTTCAATATCATGGCATTTTCAGCAAAGTACAGAGTTTTTCTGATAGCCTGTGTTTTTGCAATGTCTGTATTTTGTAATAGAGGTGAGGATGGGGAAGGAGGTGACCATGGCCTTAAGTTAGGAACCATCCCCGCATTTGCCTGGAAGAGAAGTAGGAAACCACAGAAAACCTCTTGTAGGATGGGTGAGGTGATACTCGAACTTACCTCTGCTCATTTTTGTCTCACGAGGCTGAGTGTATCCCGTTCCAGCACTCACGTCACAATTTCTTGGCAGAGCCGATAATCGAACCCCGACCTCCGAGGCGACAGCCAAGAATGCTAGTCGCTACACCATGAGGTGGTCGATCATTATAGCTTTAGTTTTGGCCTTCTTCACTACTGAGTTTCAGCTGTTTAATACTGCATTCGTTATCGAAGAATTTAATTGTAAAGATGTAACATGCGGATTAGCTTACATCCGTGACATAACCTGTAGATATTTGTTTGGTATTTCTTCTTTCTTCGCCATGCCCGACTAAGGAGCGCGATTGAACTTATTTAGCTGATGGCATTGCCTTTCTCTTTTCCCAAAATCTCTTCATCTTCTCGCTGTGGCTTCTCTTGCGATCTTCTGACCAGGTTTTGTTGGTGATAATGCTTGGATGGTCTGCAAAGCGGTGATTATCGACTAATTCTCTGAACTTAGCTCTGTCTAGTGCAATGTCATCTGTGATGTCTATTACCTGAAGATCTTTTCCAACTTCAAGCAGCCAGGTGTTTGTCACTTTCATTGACAGGGCAAGGTTAAGAATTTTTTGGTCAGTCTCTGATTGCCCATCCTGAGGATATGCCCGTAAAATTTCAATCATCTTTTCCTAAATGTGTCTGAGATTTTCTCCGAGTGCTGGTATAAGTCTTGGGATTTACTTTTCATCCAGATTCCCCGTGTACAGACTGGTCCAAAAATTGTTCTTAGGAGTATCCTTTCTTGCTTTTCCACATCTTTAATTAATTATCTACCTCCAATAATCAGCGTTTCAGAAGCATTATAGTGCTTCAGGCTTGATTACAGTGTTGTAATGCCGTAATTTTGGATTTCTGGATTTTGATATTTTATTATATCTGCTCCATACCGACAGTAGTGGCTGCGCTCGTTAAAGCGCTGCGTTAGGTCATGGGGCCAAGCTCTCTGCTGACTCGGTAGACGCGTGGGTTCGAGCCCCACCGTCGGCCGTCCTTGAAATGGTTTTCCGTGGTTTCCCCATTTTCAACTCCAGGCAAATGCTGGGACGGTACCTTCTGACAGGCCACGGCCGCTTACTTCCACATCCTTGCCCAGTTTCATTCACCATCATTCATTTCATCTCTCATTAACTCCTCTCATGAGGTTGGTGTCAGGAAGGGCATCCGGCCGTAAAAATCATCCGCCACAAAGACTTCCATCGCATCTCATCCCCGACCCCGTAGGAAAAACGGGAATAATAAGAGGTAGACATACATACATTATATCTGCTCCATGTGAGTCTGTAAGCTTCTTGCAGTTTAGAGATCCTTCCTTTGTTTGCTTCACGCTTCAGTCCGGAAGGTTGGATGACTTCTCCAAGGTATTTGATTTTAGACACTTGAGATTTGTTGCCGAATTTGGTTGTCATTTATAGTCAATCTAGGTGCCGAAGAGATTATTTATTATCATTATTTATTGGTATTTATACCGGGTGAGTTAGCCGTGGTGGTTACGGCATGACTGATGGCAGTCGCTCACATCCGGGAGGCGAGGAGGTTCGAATCCCCCCGCCGGCAACCTTGAAGATGGTCTTCTGTGGTTTCCCATCTTCCTTCCAGGCAAATGCCGGGGTTGGTCCCTAACTATTGGCCACAGCCGCCACCCTCCAACTCCTCGTCCTTACAATCCAACTTCCCTCCTTCCCTCCCCAACGGTACTTGTAGCTCACCCATTGGGTGTCCGTCTCGAAGCAGCTACAAAAAAAACTGGCGAGCCGAACTTGTCCTCGGACACTCCCGGCACTAAAAGCCATACGCTAAAAAAAATGGTATTTATTATTATTATTATTATTATTATTATTTCTTATTTAATTTTGCAGTAATTTCAAAATGAATACGACTGGGACTGGTATTTCTCACGGGAGAAATTCTGGAGCTCTCGTATTTCCATGTATTGAGATGACCTGTGACGGTAGAGGTCACTAGCAGTGGGCATTGTCGTGACATCTGACACCAGCAGAAAATTTAAAATTAATTTCAAGTAAGTAATAAAGTTCCTCTAACTGGAACTGACTGCCACTACGTGTTCCATTAACTGGAGTAATATAATGTCGAGCAAGCCTACAGCCAGCGCCTTGTTGCCAAGTTCTCACACATGTTCAATTTTATACCGTTTAAGTTATTTGTTTTAATGTTGGTTATTATTACAATCATTATCTTTAGTTCATAGTGTAGCCTCTATTAAGGATACCCCCCAGGGGCTCACATCTAGAGGGACGTTGGGTTGGCGACCACGGGACCCCAGCTGAGCCCGGAATTGCTTCCGCTTACTTGTGCCGGGCTCCTCTCAATATTTCCTCTCGACCTCCCTTGGCCAACTCTTATAACCCATACATTCAAATACAGGGTGCTTCAGGGATAAGTACGAATATTTTTAGCCTACTTTTCACATTTTGGAAAAATGAGGAAAAAGTGTGTCTGTCTGGCTGTGTGTGTGTGTCCCCCCCCCTATCAACTCCTAAACGGCTGCAGCAATCGAAACCAAATTTAGTATGAGTAAAGATGTATACCGGAATATCTCAAGCCCATATTTGAAAATGATGTCAGTCCTACCAACTGCCGAAAAACTCACTAGAAATTTGAGCTCCATGTTGGATATCATGGAAGGTATGCGTGGGAGCTATTCCAAAATTGGCACACATGTAGATAATACTATTTCAGTTTAATTTCCAGGAGGACATACATGACAGTGTTGCCAAAATAATTTTAAGACTTCTGATAGGTCCAAATTTTAAATACATATAACTTCGACCCTAACAATTGGATTTCAACCAAATTTTGTATGTAATATGTGTACATAAACAGATATGACTGAGCTTATTCTTAAGAGCCACCAGGGCTGCCAACTGTTGATAATTGCTCTCTCTCTCTCTCTTTAATCCAAATATCAATATATCAGAAAGTATGCAAGCCGACAGCTTTAAACTATGCACACGTATAGTACCTGACATTTTAGATTAATTTGGAGTAACTTATATACGTCAGTTCTACGAACATAATTCTAAGTCTGCTGATAAGACCAATTTTTAAACACATGTAACTTCTATACTATCAGTTGGATTTCATCCAAATTTCGCATGTGCTATGTGTAACATAACAGATATGACTACAATTATTCTTGAGTGCAATCAGGGCTGACAACTGTTAATAAATGCTGTCTATATTTTTGTACCCTAATATGCTAGATAGGTTCATATACTGTAGATTAATCATTGGCATGAATCTTAATTTTAAGAAAAGTAGCTCTTTAGTTCGTCACGGAACTTCTTGTTACTGCTTGTTGTCGGTAAGGCCGTGAATATATGACGTGAAAATAATGTTCTATTTCAAACATAAAAGTATTGTGTTGAAGGTATGATGCTTGTAGCTCAGGTAGTATTTAATGATGAATGATTTAGTGTCTTGCTGACATACGTTATAATATGTTCCTCTGTGAAACCGTTTGTGCTTCTTCGTAGAACGTTTGCACACAATTTATGCTTGCATGTTACCAGGAGCTGTAATGAAGTGATGCTCCGCCCTCGGACAAACCATTCGCTATTTTTAAAATAATTTTGTTTACTAAATGCGGACTTTGAAGTGATAGAAGCCTAGTTCTACAAGATCTTTCACTCAAAGTGGCGAGTGGAGGGTCAGACGAGCACATGGCAACTCACTGATCTTGGGGTCGAGAGAGCGCCCCTCCGAATCACATGCAAATAACAAGTACACAATAAATCAAAGTAAAATCGTTACTCAACTTGTCACAGAAGATGTTGAAAATGTCCTCCACCTGCATCTACACATTTCTGGCATCTTCTAAGGAAATTTTCATTCACACGCATTAGTTCATCTACCGAAATGGCCTCAATTTCTCTCGTGATATTTAGTTTGAGTTCATCTTGAGCAGTGGTTCTTAACCGGTGGTCCACGAGAGTCTCGGGAGTGGTCCGCGGGAGAAAATGGTCCACCAGTACTCATAAAAAATGGCCAATAAATGCACATTTCGAAAACGATGTGCGTTGAACAAGAATCGTCCGAATGTATCCGCGGCGATGACTAACAAGGTTTGAATTGAAATATCTGTAAAATAAGTCTTATTAGAAAATGATACAAAATAATGTTCACAGCTTCTGTTTAATGGTGGCAAATAAACTTTCACCAACATTGAACACCAGAAAATCGCAGGGCAAAATTAAAATCATCATGGTTATTATTATTTTGCAATGTCCTTTTCAAAAAATATTGTTTCTTGAACATAAATTTGCAATTGAGACTTTTCATATTATGTAGGCTATATACAGTATTATAACAAATTTATTTTGTTCTATTCAATAATTAGTAATTTAATTGTACTGTACACTGAATCATAGTAATAATAAATAATGTGTTCTATAAACTGTTTTGCTTAATCATCTTTGAATATTCTTATGGCGAAGGCACTGAGGAAGGTTACAACTGATAAGGTGTATCGGCGGAAGGAGAGGGGGGGGGGGGGGTGGAGAGAAAGGGGGTCCGTATATGATTCAATTTCAGGGTGAGTGGTCCGCAACTTCTACGGCTTCAGAACCACTGATCTAGAGTGTGATGGTTTGTTGCATAAACCTTATTTTTCAATTTTCCCCGTAAATAAAAATTGAAGCAATAAGCCTAGGCTTTAACAGCAATAACACGTTATAAAATTTTGAAACATAATAACAATTAAACAATAACTAAGGACACACATTATAAACTTTTGCAACTTTTGAAATACCCTACACATTATTTTCACGTCACATGGCCACGCCAACATCCGATAGAAAAAATGTGTACTTATCTCTTAAACACACAGTATACAGCCATTTTTGTTATCTGGCAGTTCAAACAAAATAGACAATTAACTATACAGTACATCCGTTGTGTAGTGATCGATTGATTTCACTTCCTGTTGATTCATCTCATCGATCACTTTTTGTTTGTAGCATTCTTTATGGGGCCATCAAAGTTCCGTACCCTTGTTGCCTAGTTTTACAGTGTTGTTATGGTGTTTGGAGACATTTTCAGTGTTGCCTTAGTAAACGAAATATTGGTGCTTTTCAGTCGGTCAACACGAGTTTTCCCCAAAAAGATGGGTTATTCCCTAATCCTGAAAAAAAAACAACAACATGAGATTAGTAAATACACTTGGATGACCAGTTTCGATCGTCAAGCGATCATCATCAGATCCATTACACTTTGGCCCTATAATTTATGTCAGAACGTATGGGTGAAAATATTTACAATATATACACATATAGTTACAGTATTAGTTGAGATAATTCAACTTGTCAATATTTGTTAGTTGTGGTCTGTGTGATGTTTTGTTAAAATACTGGAATTCCGCATGGTGTCCACAGGCAGGAAAAGTCAGGAATAGTTAGAAAAAGTGTGAAAAAATGGCATGGGTCAGGAAAAAATGGCGAAAAGTATTAGAAAGTCAGGAATTTTATATTAACCATTCAGTATTTTGTGTTTTACAACCATATTTTGATGTTACTAGTTCAACTAATCTCTGAAGATAAAAAGCAATAACTCACTGGACATTATGGTAAGTTTCCATTTTTACAGTACATCATAGTAAAAACCTCTTTTACCTATTTTTTGTACGCTTATTTGGAGTATGGATGTTAAGTACTTTAGTTATATGTTAGTTATTGTTGTTTTAAGGGGCGGAACTACGAGGTCATCTGTCCCTCATTAAGCACTTTGATTTATGAATTATTTCATTATAATTTACTTTATTTTCTATTTTAATGAATAAAGAGGCGAGCGTTGGGCAAATCCTGCAAATGAAAAAAAGATATATATATTTGCTCAATAAACCTTTTTTCCGATGTTACGATGACTTCGTGAGTCAGGAATTTTGTTGAAAAATGGTCAGAAAAAGTCAGGAAAATTGACATTGAAAATTCTGTGGCCACCATGAAGTGGTGATTGATCTCCAAACTTGCTTGTTTGGAGTCAATATGTGATTGTGGTTAAATGGTAAATACAGGTTGTAATGTACCGGCTACTTCTCTGATGGTGTCTTGCGCTGTCTTGTTGAGAGCAGTTATCTTGGTCACTGTCTACTCTCAACTAGGCTTCGGTGGCGTAGTTGGTAGCATGCTGAGCTTCTATGCCCAAGATCGTGGGTTCAAACCCGGCCGAAGTCGTCGGATTTTTGTTGTTGTTTGAGTCTTCAGTCTTTTGACTGGTTTGATGCAGCCTCTATGCTTCCCTGTCTTGAGCTAATCGTTTCATCTCTACATAGCTACCACACCCTACATCCGAGACAATCTGTTTAACATATTCTAGCCTTGGTCTACCCCTACAGTTCTTGTCCGCGACCCTTCCTTCCATCACTAAGCTTGCTATTCCTAGGTGTCTTAGTATGTGTCCTACCAACCTATCTCTTCTCTTCATTAGCAGTCGCCAGAAACATCTCTCCTCTCCCACTCGTCTTAATACCTCTTCGTTTCTAACCCTATCTACCCATCTGATCATCATTCTCCTGTAACACCACATTTCAAATGCTTCAATTCTCCTCTTTTCTGCTGCACCAATAGTCCAAGTTTCACTTCCATAGAGTGCCACGCTCCAGACAAAGGCTTTCAAAAATGACTTCCTAATACCTAAATCTACATTCGATGACAACAGATTTCTTTTCTGTAGAAATGCTTTCCTTGCCTGAGCCAACCTACTTTTTACATCCTCTTTGCTTCGTCCATCACTGGTTATTTTGCTTCCTAAGTAACAAAAGTGTCCTACTTCCTTCAGCTTTTCACCTGCCAATTTGATATCCATAGAGGTTTCTGATTTATTTCGGCTGCATTCCAATATTTTTGTTTCACATTTATTAATTTTCATCATGAATTCTTTCCTCAAGATGGAGTCCATACCATTCAAAAACTCATTCAAATCCTCAGGCTTGTCGGCCAAGATGACGATGTCATCGGCAAATCTCAGAGTTGAAAATATTTCTCCTTGTTTCTTCACTCCCACTTTAAATTTTTCTCCAATTTCCTTCATTGCTTGTTCAATGTAAAGATTGAAAAGTATGAGTGATAAGAGCATTAAAAATCCCTCAGTATGTCTTTCTTTGGAGGGGAAGTAAAGCCGGCGAGCCCATGTTATAGATTTATGGCAAATAAAAGAACCTTCCACTAAGCACAATTGAGTGAAGCTAAATTTGTAGGTTAGATTTGATTAGCGCTCTATCAGTTCCAACTTTCGCCGCCAGGTGCCGGTCGTGGTGGGATCTGGTTACCAAGTTAGGTGTCGTTGATAGTAGCCTTCGGTAGCAAAAGTAGGAACTACTTGAAATTGATGGTCTGCAGTCCCTACCTGAATCACAGATACAGCCATCACAATTAACATCGGTTATCAGACAGATTCCGCTCACACCCAAAGTACACGGGGCTACATGGCCGCGTTGTCGCAGCCTCTAAACTGAGGAACCAACCGATCTCAACCTCTTAAAAATACAGCATAATTGGTTCCATGTAGGATTTGATTCCAGCTGTGCAGAGTGGCGATGAAACCCTCCGCCTTGGAGCGCCTGGACGTTGTACCGGCACGTCGCCTCGCCTCGCCTCGAGACTTCATTAATAACCCTTGAGCCAACTAATGGGCTGACATCTTAATGAAGACAAGTTCGATCTGAATGAGCTGCTCGACAAATTAGAGGCCAGAGCCTCCTTTATCGACACATTTTAATAAGGCTCCAGCTAGTGCAATTGTCCATGGTAATAGTCTCCCAGGGACTCACAAGCAATGAGACGTGGGGTGGCAACCACGGGACCTCAGCTGAGTGAAACGGCCCTCTCGCATTTGAACACCCTCAAATGCCAACTCGCTGCGCCAGGATTCGAACCTGCAACTTTGGAAACAGCAGGCGAGAACGTTACCGCTGGGCCTTGCAGCCAGCCATTGAAAAGTATTGTTGACTGGCTGGGAAATAAAATAATCTTTAGAATCTTTTCGTGTTGCCTCCTGAGAGGCCGAGTGCAGGCCTTTCTAGTCAACGCCCGTGGGCGACCTGCGCGTCGAAATGAGAGATATTTATAATAATATCGTATGACCTCGGGTGCCGGGTGCAAGCTTTGTTATTTGACACCCAGAGGGTAGCTTGCATGTCGAATTTCGTTGTTTCTTGAAGCACTATGAAAGTCAAGGAGGTTAGATATCTAAGCTTCTCGATCACTATAGCGCTTTCTAGTAGAGAAATGAGGAACTTTGTGTTGGCGGAAACTCCCGACATTAATTTTGCCATTATGAACACGGCCTACTGAATTCAAATGGGTTCTCTGACATGCCAACATCGTATGACTTGCGTGTCGTAATTTTTGCCGCCTTTAGAAAAATCACCACGGCCAGGAGCGAACCTGCAAGCTTGGGGGGTTAGTAGACCGACATGTTAACCACTCACCCACCGTGGCAAGCTGGAAGAATGAGAGATGAGATGAATGGGTGAAAGTAGGCAAGGATGTGGAAGGAAGCGGCCGTGGCCTGCCAGAAGGTACCGTCCCAGCATTTTCCTGGAGTTGAAAACGGAAGACCATTTCAAGGACGGCCGACGGTCGGGCTCGAACCCACGTCTACCGAGTCAGCAGAGAGCTTGGCCCCATAGCCTAAAGCTGCGTTTCAGCAAGCGTAGCAATTGCTGTCGGTATTTCTTAGATTACGAAGATAACACTGAAGTAATGGCTTCCAAAACTTGTGTCAAAACATTTGTATTTGTTGTTGATATATTATTGAATTTTCCAAATAAAAGGTTGATTATTTTCAGTCGGTCAACACGATTGTATCCAAATGAGATGGATTATTCCCTATTCATGAAAAAAAAATACATGTGATTAATCTCATGTCATGTTGACCAACTGAAAAGCATCAAACTGTTGTTTACTAAGGCAACACTGGAAAATGACTTCGAAAACCACAATGAATTCTCCAATGTGAAGACACAACGACAGATTCTCCCTGTCTCCTGCAGGAGCTGTGATGAATGCCACTTTTAATAGAATAAACAAGTCCTAAAAGAGACTTTAATGGGATGTATTCGTATTGACTGTAGTTGTTGTTGGAGTATTCAGTCTGTTGACTTTAGTATGTTGTGTAAATGCACACCCACAGTACTGAAAATGCTTACAAACGTGCTGCATTTCTCATTTCCAGCATGGAAACAATTTCATCGGCCGTGTATCAACAATACCAATTACTGTCCCAACAATCTGAGAAGAGTTCACATTGTACGCAGTGGCGCCAAAGTAGAACAGACTGTAAAATCACAATAATAATAATAATAATAATAATAATAATATCTCTGACCCTTCTCCAAACTCCCCCAGGGGCTCACATCTAGTGGGACGTGGGTTGGCGACCACGGGACCCCAGCTGAGTCCGGCATTGCTTCCACTTAATTGTGCCGGGCTCCTCTCCGTCTTCTTTCCTGTCGACCTCCCTTGGTCAACTCTCGTTCTTTTCCGACCCCGACGGTATTAGGGTATCCGAGGCCTAGGGAGTCTTTCACTTTCCCGCCTTAATTGGCCCTTGTCTCATCTTTCCTGATCCCTCCTTCTTCGAGGGGTCAGACCTCTTGTTTTCTTTTCATTATATTTCCTTTTCTCTTTAAGATTCCCGCACTGTTTTCGTTTAATTGACTCCCCGTGTATCTAAATTCCCTTTAGCGTTTTTTTCATCTACAGTACATTTTGTAGGTATTTTTAATGTACTTTGCATTTTGTAAGTTTTTTCGATCTATATTGCATTTCGCGAGTATTTTCAACCTCAATTGCATTTTGTGAAGATTGTCAATCTAAATTGCTTTTTAGTAAGTCTTTCAATGTTGGAGCAGGGCATTTTAGTGAGTATTTTGAATTTCAATTGCATTTTGTAAGTATTTTCAACATAAACCGCATTTCGCAAGAATTTTAAATTTAAATTGCATTTTGTGGGTATTTTGAATCTAAATTACATTTTGTCAGTATTTGAGTAGTATTGAGTAGTTTGAATCTAAATTACATTTTGTAAGCATTTTCAATTTCAATTGCATTTTGAAGTATTTTGAATTTTAATTGCACTTTGTGATTATTTAGAAATGGGTGGTTTTCAATCTAAATTGTATTGTGTATTTTCAATTTCAATTGCATGTTATTAGTATTTTGAACCGCAATTACATTTTGTACGTATTTTCGATCTCATTTGCATTGTGTAAGTATTTTGAATTTCAATTGCATTTTGTAAGTATTTCGACTCTACATTGGATTTTGTACGTGTTTTGAACCTAGCCTACATTTTGTGCGTATTTTTCAGTCTATTCCTTTTGTGAGTATTTTTGTTCTAAATTCCCTTTTGTAAGTATTACCTCTCTCCATTTTGTGAGTACATTCTGAGTTCCTTTTTGTAAGTATTTTCCGTCTCCCGTAATTTTCGTTCTGGTTTCCATATCATTGTCATTTTCGCTATCACCCAGACCATTAGGGGCCGATAACCTAGATGTTTGTCCCCTTAAAACAACAATTATCATTATCATCCTTCTCCAAACTACGACGCTTACATAAGAACACGCGATCGAAACCAGATGTAATGTTTTTTTTGCTACATGTTATAAACGATTACTCATTAATTTGTGGATGGTGATGAATCAAATGTTGCTGAATTACCACCTAGACTTTCAACGTATGAGGGTATCGTGACAGGTTGTAACTGTTTTACTGGCCCTCACTGTTGGGGTGTACAAATGTAATGTTTACTCTGACTAAGATATGTTGTATTAATGGGCGCCAAGACCTCAACGCTATGTTGAAATCAAAATTTATATTTAACAACACCTAGCTCTGGTAGAACACCTTCAAGAATCTTTACACTCAGATCGTGGTATGATTTGATCATTAACCCAACTAACAATTGTATCAGGAGAAGGAATTTGGTCTATATCTAATGCTACCTACTGAAAGCAAAGATTGCATGGTTATAAGAAATGAATTTATTATATAAAACAAGTATAGCAAAATTAATAATAATAATAATAATAATAATAATATATTTTAAATTTAAATTGGAGCGTTGCGATCTGAATATTACCGCTAGAGAATTACGTGAAAACGGAGTCGGATGAATTACTGATTTTACTATTATTCCCAAGCTATGAAGTTACTGAAATACTGAATATGAAACAAAGAAACGAGAGATTATGTAGTTCTGAGTCATTCGCGCTTACCATTGGAAATTGCCGTAGCATTTCCCTCGTACTTGATGCTGAAGAGCTTCCCATAGCCTTCTGGACGTCGTCCTCTTCTTCGACAGTTGAAGAGATACTTGTAGATATGTTAATTTATGGTCCGATCACATCGGAGCCAACCACACGTGCAACCACAACGGTCAAGTTTTACAAAGATCATCGCCTTGCCTCCTCGGCGCGCAAACCATATATGCACTCGTCGCATCCCCTCTCTGGACCCCGTCTTCTCCTCGCCCGCTCTTCTCTGATTGGCTGAGCCACCACGCGATACTCTCCACCTCCGGGTCATTACACTCGGCGCGACGATGATGTCGATCACCGGTCCAGGCCATTTCGCCTTTTCTTGAAGCAGCAACCCCGCTTGCGTCACGCTTCTCGACAAGAATAAGCCTGTAGCCGAATTCCCAGTGACTCATCACTCTCAACAAACTCGAACTGACAAAAATCCGTAGAATTCCGTAATCATATAATTTTCCGCGATAATGTTGTTCGTAATAATTCGCTTGATAGTGTTTTCTATAACATTGAAAACCTATCTGTATACTTATAACCTTATAAAAACGCTCCAAAAAACCCTAATAATAATAAGTTACATGAAAACTTCTCTTGGCTGAACAATTTGCCGCGTAAATAAATATAGAATGGCTTCCTACTGACTTATGTCAGTGGCGTAAAATACCCTCGAAAAACACGTTACAAGGTTTCCGGAGAAACATTCACTTCTGCGAAGGATATAATACATTTCTCGAAAGTTTGCATTCTTACACTAAAAATGAACAATGTAATGATATTAATTTAGAAGTCATTGAACTTATATCCAGTAGTTCACACACATACATCAGCGTTAACAGATTAAATACTGAAAATGAGAGCCAGTTACTTCATTTCCCTACTATAGAATTCTTCATTTCCTTGGAATTAAGTGATTCGCCTCCACATACTCCAAACGTTTGAGCCATAGTTATGCTCCTTAGAATTCTGAACGTTTCCTAAGGGCTCACATATGGAACAATATTAATTGTAAGAAATATGTAAGAAATTGGATGGATTTGGATATAATAAGTGCAGTTCTTCTTGTGGTGCCCGAGGACGTTCAGTTACAACGAAAATAGAATTGTCAATGCTCAGTGATCAAAAGTTTTAAGTAAAAGAGCAACCAATGGGAGACAAAAAGAAAAAAAAAAAAAAGAGAGTGACTGAATAACTAAAAACCAAGTAAGCTGATATTCAATTGGGCATGCCAAATTCCACGGAGTATTGTATAGCTTAAAAGAAAGAATGGAGGATTAATACCGTACTTTCAAAATTATGTGACAGGCTGAACAAAAATGGAGGGGCCCGGAAAACGTGGTCCTAGGGCCCGTCATCGCTCTCTGACCGAAGGTAGGCTACATGAGCGCGAGAGGTAGGGGAACATACGCGCAAGTGACAAGCTCTCTCTGTAGACTATCGTTCGGAATAAATTTGTGTGAGAGGGGAAACTGAACATATTTCTTTATACTTGTTGCCTTTTAGAGGGACACATAGTTTGTTGGGAAGCTAACAACGCGTTATCCTCTCCTCTTTGAACTGAAAGTTAGTTATTTCATTCGCCAACACCGAGGTTAATTGGCTCACAGAATCTTCAACAATGTATATCTGGGGTGCCCACAACGAGGCTTGCGAGCCAAATGCGGCTCTTGAGTCAATATCGTGCGGCTTCTTGAAAAAATAGTTCGGATTAAAAAATAAAAATAAAGCATATACCGTAATAGTACATTATGCAACGAGCCTATAATGGCAATAATTAAGACAAGAGTATGTTTATAAAACGAGCGTAGCGAGTTTTATAATTTCCATTCGAGTGTCTTAATTACCATTATAGGCGAGTTGCATACGACTGTTTATGTTCGACGATAATTATAACTTTACTATATGTTTTAACATAAATATTCATAAATATCTGTGGGATTCAGTTAGTGAACAGGGTGCGCTGGCTTTGCTGACTGAACAGAGCGTATGCGTGGGTCAAAGCACTTCGAAAGCAGAGACCATTTACTTTGCTTGTCAGTGCTATTGTTGACAGCCTGCATGATGACTAGTGCCGTCCAGCTCTAGCATTCACTAATATTGTCACCGAAGTCGTTTGAAAGCAATGCGCTGTGTAGAAATTGGATTTGGGGATATTAAGGTACAGTGCTATTTCTTGCCTCATATTCGCCAGTTTATTTACGCGAACTTGTGGACGGTGCACTTTCCATGTCGGTAATTTATATAGAAGGATGCTGTGTTGCTAACTTCTGGACGTAGATTCTTACATTTCTTGCATATATCATAGTATTTTCTTGTTTCCGTAAAGGTTCGTGCTGGTTTTGTCTTTGTGTTTGGGATTGTAACTACAATGGTTGATCCGATATCCAATTTGAACTTTCAAATCTTTAATTTATGTCCGACATGTTGGATTTTGGTCATGCGCGAAGGTATCCTTACCTAATTGGTCAATGAATGAGTTCTGGTTGGCTGGAGAAACTGTCTCATAATGAAAAACAGTACTACTGTATAATGACCATCATTATGATACAGTTTTCTGACTATAATATTTACATTTCGACATCGTCGAACATAAAGTAAATAAATGGAATTGCGTTTGTGAAGAAAGTTCCAGAAAAGAAATACGTACTAACAAATGAGTGTGCTTATCTCAATATTTTGGACTACTTACTGTTTGTGTGAATCACTGTACTCAACGCTTAAGTTAAATACATCTAAATATCGAACTCAACTAACTGATGAATCTTGAAGTGAACACGTGGGAACTGCGCTTACCAATTATTATCAGTCAGATTTCAAACAACGAACAGCACTTCTCAAAAGTAAAATCCTTTATCTTGTTGTGTAATTGAACAGTAATGTTACCGTATGTGTTAAGTAAACTATATAGCCTACATGTTTCTTCATTTTTATGAAAGACGTGTGTTTATAAATCATTAATTGTTTTTTACAATCACGCTCGCATCGAAACAGCTTCATAAATTTGCGGCTCCCAAAGTTAATGTTATTGGCCACCCCTGATGTACTGTATACATTTCCTATACCCTGATGAGGAGAATGTGTTTTTGTGGTATCGTGACCAGACCAGTCTTTGCCGCTAATTGAGGTAACGTGGTTGTAAATTAATTAAATTAATGATTTACTGTCGATGGTTTGCTGTGAAATAATTCCTTCTATTTAAGATATTTGTTTACCATACGTCACTCGTAACAAAAGAAGGAACGACGACAGATGTAATTTAGTTCCAACACCACAACGTATTGCTTCCTTAGAGATTGATCTTTTAATGTCTAATAAAAAATAATATTGTATAAAATCTCTCTAACGTTAAAAGCATGAATTCATAATGAGGTTGGTTCGTAAAAGATCTATTGTAGCACATTTGGTGATAAAATACAACCAAGAAATGTCCTACAACGAGGACTCGGACTCAAATAAAACCTTCCATTTTAATTCATCGTATCTTAATTTGCAATAAAGAATTCGGTTCTATTCAGCTTTGTCATAATAATTTGGCCACCATTGTACATTCAGCTTTTGTGGATGGCTGGTTGGTTCCTCTGTTTACAAAAACATTTCCTTAAATATAAAAGTATCGAACGTAATTTCTTCCAAAGCTAAGGAACAATAAATGAGGGCAATCCACAGTATTACGTAAACATCGTTCCTGTTCTTGGGCCAATTGTGAACCAGCCGTAACCTGCGATTTAAAAGCGTGACATTTCCTTTGAGTTGATGCGGTATGATTCAGGAAGATTCTGGACGTAGACTAATAGCTGCTCTGTCAGATCCTTTGACATATGACGAGCTGAATTATATAACGCGCACCTGTGACAGGCACGTCATGATAACTTCCTTAATGTACAGTGCGTACCTTGAGTAGGCCTACAGTATGTAACAGAGGTATTGATGTAATTCAAATTCATTCCTTAAAACAACAACAACAACCATCATTATCATCATCATTTTGTTTCTTGTTCCAATGACTAGATGACGCGGAAGGCGTTATATATTTCCTTTCACGAGCACACTATTTTGAAATCAGACTACGTAGTCTCTTATCACTTCATCCTCACTCTTAGACATGGGAATAATATTAATAATAATAATAATATATATATATATATATATATATATATATATACTGTAAATAAAGTCGTGTGGCCTGCATAGAGGCCGAGTGCAGGTCTTACTAGTTGACGCCCATGGGCGGATGAGGATGACGTGATAATTACGTCCCCGGGTCAGGGTTAGTAACCCCAGGAGATTAAAATCCCTGATTGACCGGCCAGGAATCGAACCCGATACCCTCCGGGTCAAAGCCTGGCGTACTAACCAATTCGCCACGTGGCCGGATATAATAATAATAATAATAATAATAATAATAATAATAATAATAATAATACAAACTCGAAGTACAGGAGAGAAAGATAGTGAGGCAGATATTGGGACCTGTTAAGGAAGGTAATGAATACAGAAGGCGGCCCAATCAAGAGCTCTACACGTACTGTGAAAGAATCACGGATGTTGTTAGGAAACGACGTCTAGCATTTTATGGACACGTCTACAGGATGCATCCTACCAGGTTGACCAATCAGCTCCTCGGTTACTGGCAAAAGCGGAAGACCAAGTCACCATGGTTGTGGGAAGTGAGCAAAGATCTGCAAGAACTTGGAGGGACGGAAAGAGTCTTAAAAGACCGGACATCTCTCAGGAAGATGCTTCAGCAATTGAGGTTCCAGGACAAACCGCCAAGAAAGAAAACAGGTGCCCTCTGGACCCAGGAGAGGAGGGAACAACACAGCCAGAGGATGCGTAACTTCTGGGCAAACATCAAAGCCCACTCCAAATGTAACAGTTGAACGTCGTGGTCCATAGATGGCCTATTCGAAACAAGAATAATAATAATAATAATAATAATAATAATAATAATAATAATAATAATCTAAGGTTTGTAGTTTTACGTCAGCGTTAATCTCACGATCATGAACCATGGAACCTCATTTTAAAGTGAAGTCAGAACCGCAGGACTTGTCATTTCATCTTTAAAATCTCACATGCATTAACTGGGAGACGAACCCGATCCACCTTGGTGACAGAATAGGAGTTTGTCCACTGCACCAACACGCCTCCACATGATAGTGATAAATGATGATAATAATAATAAAAATAATAATCATCATAATGAGAAGAAGAAGAAGAAGAAGAAAACGTCTGGTAGAAAGTTAAACGACTCACGGCTTTTTATAAGCCACTCCCTGACTGGACAACTCGGGTTTGATTCCGGGGAAGTTTCAGTCTTGCTATGAGGGTTAGATGTCGGTCTTGCGAGGACAATTAAGAAGAGATATGAGATTGATTCCCACTCCCGTCTACCCTGTGTGTGGCTGTCCACCTCCAACCCTTGGTAAGTACCTTACTGAAGGCAGGGCGTGATTGCTCAGCGGTCTAGGGGAAGAGATGAAATCGAGGTGCAGAAAAGCCAATGCAACGAGTTCTTAGTTGCGTAGGGACGTATATCTCCTTTCAAAACTCAGGATTGTACAGGCCGCCAAGGAATGTTCTCCGCATCGCCTACGTGCTGCTGCTAGAGGTAGCATCAGCAGTTTAGTTGGCAGCAGGGCAGCAGTACAGTGAAGGCCACACGTGTGGGTTGTGGTGTGTCGAAATCGTCAGTGTGTATGGCAGCAAGCGAGCGTTCAGATAGATTATTGGAAGAGTGCAACAGTATACAGGCGGTAATGTTTACTACAGAAGAGAGATCGTTTTTGGTGGAATACTTTTTTCACGACGGCGACCGGTTTACAGAAAATGAGACCGCCGGGTTTACTTCCCCTCCGAAGGAAGGCATACTGAGGGATTTTAACGTTCTTAAAAAATACGACGACTTAGGCCGGGTAGGATAGACTCTCTGTATCAATTAGAATAAGATTAAGATAGAAAATACTTAAGAGCTATTATTAGTGCCTTGATAATTGTTTACAACATTTAATACCGTATAAATTCGTCAACCTACATCCGGACATGGCCCATGACCGAGTAAAGTGGAGACAGCTGATTCACATAGCGGACCCTGCCACGAGGCGGGACCAACACTAAAGCAAAAGAATACCATGTAAATTATTTGTAGGTTCTGTGTCGTATTTTGAAATTCATTCCCCTCCCTTCCCATCCCTCATTAGGCCCCTGTTCGCTTTGCAAGTGAGGCCGCCTGGGCGAGGTGCTGATCACCTCCTCAGTTGTATCCACTCCGACCAGATGTTCCCAGCTCTAGGACACTGCCCGTAGAGGCGGTAGGGGTGAGTTCCCTCGCTGAGTCCGTGGGTCCCACCAACCTGGAGGGTAAACTCGGTTTAAAAAAAATCATGTTACGATTTGTTAATCTTACAGAGCAGGATTGGGGAATCACTGTAATCAATAATCACATGTTGTAATAAACAATACTCTCGCTCCATTTCGAGATTTGGAACAGAGGGTGTTCTATTCTATACTTTTCTATTGTTGTTTGAGTCTTCAGTCTTTTGACTGGTTTGCTGCAGCACTCCATGTCTCCCTGTCCTGAGCTAATCGTTTCATCTCTACATAGCTACCACACCCTACATCCGAGACAATCTGTTTAACATATTCTAACCTTGGTCTACCCCTACAGTTCTTGTCCTCGACCCTTCCTTCCATAACTAAGCTTGCTATTCCTGGGTGTATTAGTATGTGTCCTACCAACCTATCTCTTCTCTTCATTAGCAGTCGCCAGAAACATCTCTCCTTTCCCACTCGACTTAATACCTCTTCGTTTGTAACCCTATCTACCCATCTGATCTTCATCATTCTCCTGTAACACCACATTTCAAACGCTTCAATTCTCCTCTTTTCTGCTGCACCAATAGTCCAAGTTTCACTTCCATAGAGCGCCAAGCTCCAGACAAAGGCCTTCAAAAATGACTTCCTAATACCTAAATCTATATTCGATGTCAACAGATTCCTTTTCTGTAGAAATGCTTTCCTTGCCTGAGCTAACCTACTTTTTATATCCTCTTTGCTACGTCCATCACTGGTTATTTTGCTTCCTAAGTAACAGAAGTCTCCTACTTCCTTTAGTTTTTCACCTGCCAATTTGATGTCCATAGAGGTTTCTGATTTATTTCGGCTGCATTCCAATATTTTTGTTTTACATTTATTAATTTTCATCATTAATTCTTTCCTCAAGACGGGATCCATACCGTTCAAAAACTCATTCAAATCCTCAGGCGTGTCGGCCAAAATGACTATGGCATCGGCAAATCTCAGAGTTGAAATTATTTCTCCTTGAATCTTCACTCCCACTTTACATCTTTCTCCAATTTCCTTCATTGCTTGTTCAATGTAAGGATTGAAAAGTATTACAGTATTATAAACAGAGACTTGCAGACTTGACTGGACGATGACAGACAAAACAGTTTCAAATGAAAATAAATGAATGATAAATAGTATGACTGCTTTAAATTCCTCCTTTGAATGTAATAATGATAATAATAATATTAATGATTTACACTAGCGGTTTGGATCTTTGGAATGTATCGTTCACCAGCCCGTGGCACTTGGGTATGCGTTGATAGCCTGTACTTCTATGCTAAGGCGGAGCGTTACCTCATGAGGCATAGCTTTCTGTGAACTCGGCAGACGAATTGATTTGAATCCCATCGTCGAACTTCCTTGAAATAGTTGTCAGTGGTTTCGTATTTCCAACGCCAGGATTTGAGAACCCTCTGGGAAAAACCATAGCCAATGAACAAAGTATCTTCTCACCATGTGCGCGGAGGAAGTGTAAAAATGAGGAAACCCCACAATCCACATGTCCGTTATCAGTGAGGGGATTCGAACCTTCGATCTACGGAATTCCATCCCCTCCGAGCAGACCTTTACAACTTGAATCGGGTGAACTTCCTCACTCCTGCCCCATGTTGTAAGCATCCTCAAGAGTGAGGCAATAAATTAAAGGAGGATCACACAAGCTAAAATGAACACGGGAGACAAAAGTTAAAAATACCGTGGGTTCGGCGAGAAATTAGAGGAATGTGGAAACAAGATGAAGTCCCCAACAGTTGCCAAGTCGAGTCTTTGATCCAGATAAAAGAGGAACTGCCAATGACCAGCGGCAATAACAAGTGCTCGACAACACAACAGCTTATCCAAACTGACATTTTAAGAACGATCTGGTTGGTACGCAATGGCTCTACTTGAAGGTTCAAGGTTCCTTGTGCTTTGGAGAGACTGGCCCATTCAGTATTTTATAGAGCGTGCAGTGTCCATAATACGTACATGCGATAGCTCATTAAATACAGTCACCTTTATCGGGCGATGCTATGGAGAGCATAGCTCTCAGCAAACATGCCACAGCCTGTTCCTCTCCAAGTCCTACACCGAGAATAGAGGGTCATCTACTGGACATAGCTTACAACAGAGATGGCATAGCTCTCAGCAAACATGCCACAGCCTCTTCCTCTCCAAGTCCTACACCGAGAATAGAGGGTCATCTACTGGACATAGCTTACAACAGAGATGTCATATCTCACAGCGGACATGTCATAGCCTGTTCCTCTTCAAGCTCTACAGTGAGATTAGAGGGTCATCTACTGGACATAGCTTACAACAGAGATGTCATATCTCACAGCGGACATGTCATAGCCTTTTCCTCTTCAAGCTCTACAGTGAGATTAGAGGGTCATCTACTGGACATAGCTTACAACAGAGATGTCATATCTCACAGCGGACATGTCACAGCCTGTTCCTCTTCAAGTTCTACAGTGAGAATAGAGGGTCATCTACTGGACATAGCTTACAACAGAGATGTCATATCTCACAGCGGACATGTCACAGCCTGTTCCTCTTCAAGCTCTACAGTGAGAATAGAGGGTCATCTACTGGACATAGCTTACAACAGAGATGTCATATCTCACAGCGGACATGTCACAGCCTGTTCCTCTTCAAGCTCTACAGTGAGAATAGAGGGTCATCTACTGGACATAGCTTACAACAGAGATGTCATATCTCACAGCGGACATGTCATAGCCTTTTCCTCTTCAAGCTCTACAGTGAGATTAGAGGGTAATCTTCTGGACATAGCTTACAACAGAGATGTCATATCTCACAGCGAACATGTCACAGCCTGTTCCTCTTCAAGCTCTACAGTGAGATTAGAGGGTAATCTTCTGGACATAGCTTACAACAGAGATGTCATATCTCACAGCGGACATGTCACAGCCTGTTCCTCTTCAAGCTCTTCAGTGAGATTAGAGGGTAATCTTCTGGTCATAGCTTACAACAGAGATGTCATATCTCACAGCGAACATGTCACAGCCTGTTCCTCTTCAAGCTCTACAGTGAGATTAGAGGGTAATCTTCTGGACATAGCTTACAACAGGGATGTCATATCTCACAGCGAACATGTCACAGCCTGTTCCTCTTCAAGCTCTACAGTGAGATTAGAGGGTCATCTACTGGACATAGCTTACAACAGAGATGTCGTATCTCACAGCGAACATGTCACAGCCTGGTCCTCTTCAAGCTCTACAGTGAGATTAGAGGGTAATCTTCTGGACATAGCTTACAACAGAGATGTCATATCTCACAGCGAACATGTCACAGCCTGGTCCTCTTCAAGCTTTACAGTGAGATTAGAGGGTAATCTTCTGGACATAGCTTACAACAGAGATGTCATATCTCACAGCGAACATGTCACAGCCTGTTCCTCTTCAAGCTCTACAGTGAGATTAGAGGGTAATCTACTGGACATAGCTTACAACAGAGATGTCATATCTCACAGCGAACATGTCACAGCCTGTTCCTCTTCAAGCTCTACAGTGAGATTAGAGGGTCATCTACTGGACATAGCTTACAACAGAGATGTCATATCTCACAGCGAACATGTCACAGCCTGTTCCTCTTCAAGCTTTACAGTGAGATTAGAGGGTCATCTACTGGACATAGCTTACAACAGAGATGTCATATCTCACAGCGAACATGTCACAGCCTGTTCCTCTTCAAGCTTTACAGTGAGATTAGAGGGTCATCTACTGGACATAGCTTACAACAGAGATGTCATATCTCACAGCGAACATGTCACAGCCTGTTCCTCTTCAAGCTCTACAGTGAGATTAGAGGGTCATCTACTGGACATAGCTTACAACAGAGATGTCATATCTCACAGCGAACATGTCACAGCCTGTTCCTCTTCAAGCTCTACAGTGAGATTAGAGGGTCATCTACTGGACATAGCTTACAACAGAGATGTCATATCTCACAGCGAACATGTCACAGCCTGTTCCTCTTCAAGCTTTACAGTGAGATTAGAGGGTCATCTACTGGACATAGCTTACAACAGAGATGTCATATCTCACAGCGAACATGTCACAGCCTGTTCCTCTTCAAGCTTTACAGTGAGACTAGAGGGTCATCTACTGGACATGTCTTACAACAGAGATGTCATATCTCAGAGCGAACATGTCACAGCCTGTTCCTCTTCAAGCTTTACAGTGAGATTAGAGGGTCATCTACTGGACATGTCTTACAACAGAGATGTCATATCTCAGAGCGAACATGTCACAGCCTGTTCCTCTTCAAGCTTTACAGTGAGATTAGAGGGTCATCTACTGGACATGTCTTACAACAGAGATATCATATCTCAGAGCGAACATGTCACAGCCTGTTCCTCTTCAAGCTTTACAGTGAGATTAGAGGGTCATCTACTGGACATGTCTTACAACAGAGATGTCATATCTCACAGCGAACATGTCACAGCCTGTTCCTCTTCAAGCTTTACAGTGAGATAGGAGGTAATCTTCTGGACATAGCTTACAACAGAGATGTCATATCTCACAGCGAACATGTCACAGCCTGTTCCTCTTCAAGCTTTACAGTGAGATTAGAGGGTCATCTACTGGACATAGCTTACAACAGAGATGTCATATCTCACAGCGAACATGTCACAGCCTGTTCCTCTTCAAGCTCTACAGTGAGATTAGAGGGTCATCTACTGGACATAGCTTACAACAGAGATGTCATATCTCACAGCGAACATGTCACAGCCTGTTCCTCTTCAAGCTCTACAGTGAGATTAGAGGGTCATCTACTGGACATAGCTTACAACAGAGATGTCATATCTCACAGCGAACATGTCACAGCCTGTTCCTCTTCAAGCTTTACAGTGAGATTAGAGGGTCATCTACTGGACATAGCTTACAACAGAGATGTCATATCTCACAGCGAACATGTCACAGCCTGTTCCTCTTCAAGCTTTACAGTGAGACTAGAGGGTCATCTACTGGACATGTCTTACAACAGAGATGTCATATCTCAGAGCGAACATGTCACAGCCTGTTCCTCTTCAAGCTTTACAGTGAGATTAGAGGGTCATCTACTGGACATGTCTTACAACAGAGATGTCATATCTCAGAGCGAACATGTCACAGCCTGTTCCTCTTCAAGCTTTACAGTGAGATTAGAGGGTCATCTACTGGACATGTCTTACAACAGAGATATCATATCTCAGAGCGAACATGTCACAGCCTGTTCCTCTTCAAGCTTTACAGTGAGATTAGACGGTCATCTACTGGACATGTCTTACAACAGAGATGTCATATCTCACAGCGAACATGTCACAGCCTGTTCCTCTTCAAGCTTTACAGTGAGATAGGAGGTAATCTTCTGGACATAGCTTACAACAGAGATGTCATATCTCACAGCGAACATGTCACAGCCTGTTCCTCTTCAAGCTCTTCAGTGAGATAGGAGGTAATCTTCTGAACATAGCTTACAACAGAGATGTTATATCTCACAGCGAACATGTCACAGCCTGTTCCTCTTCAAGCTCTACAGTGAGATTAGAGGGTAATCTTCTGGACATAGCTTACAACAGAGATGTCATATCTCACAGCGAACATGTCATAGCCTGTTCCTCTTCAAGCTCTACAGTGAGATTAGAGGGTAATCTTCTGGACATAGCTTACAACAGAGATGTCATATCTCACAGCGAACATGTCACAGCCTGGTCCTCTTCAAGCTCTACAGTGAGATTAGAGGGTAATCTACTGGACATAGCTTACAACAGAGATGTCATATCTCACAGCCGACATGTCATAGCCTTTTCCTCTTCAAGCTCTTCAGTGAGATTAGAGGGTAATCTTCTGGACATAGCTTACAACAGAGATGGCATATCTCACAGCTGACATGCCACAGCCTGTTCCTCTTCAAGCTTTACAGTGAGATAGGAGGTAATCTTCTGGACATAGCTTACAACAGAGATGGCATATCTCACAGCTGACATGCCACAGCCTGTTCCTCTTCAAGCTCTTCAGTGAGATTAGAGGGTAATCTTCTGGACATAGCTTACAACAGAGATGCCATATCTCACAGTGAACATGTCACAGCCTGTTCCTCTTCAAGCTCTTCAGTGAGATTAGAGGGTAATCTTCTGGTCATAGCTTACAACAGAGATGTCATATCTCACAGCCAACATGTCACAGCCTGTTCCTCTTCAAGCTCTACAGTGAGATTAGAGGGTAATCTTCTGGACATAGCTTACAACAGAGATGTTATATCTCACAGCGAACATGTCATAGCCTGTTCCTCTTCAAGCTCTTCAGTGAGATTAGAGGGTAATCGTCTGGACATAGCTTACAACAGAGATGTTATATCTCACAGCGAACATGTCATAGCCTGTTCCTCTTCAAGCTCTTCAGTGAGATTAGAGGGTAATCTTCTGGACATAGCTTACAACAGAGATGTTATATCTCACAGCGAACATGTCACAGCCTGTTCCTCTTCAAGCTCTACAGTGAGATTAGAGGGTAATCTTCTGGACATAGCTTACAACAGAGATGCCATATCTCACAGCGAACATGTCACAGCCTGTTCCTCTTCAAGCTCTTCAGTGAGATTAGAGGGTAATCTTCTGGTCATAGCTTACAACAGAGATGTCATATCTCACAGCCAACATGTCACAGCCTGTTCCTCTTCAAGCTCTACAGTGAGATTAGAGGGTAATCTTCTGGACATAGCTTACAACAGAGATGCCATATCTCACAGCGAACATGTCATAGCCTGTTCCTCTTCAAGCTCTACAGTGAGATTAGAGGGTAATCTTCTGGACATAGCTTACAACAGAGATGCCATATCTCACAGTGAACATGTCACAGCCTGTTCCTCTTCAAGCTCTACAGTGAGATTAGAGGGTAATCTTCTGGACATAGCTTACAACAGATATGTCATATCTCACAGCGAACATGTCACAGCCTGTTCCTCTTCAAGCTCTACAGTGAGATTAGAGGGTAATCTTCTGGACATAGCTTACAACAGAGATGCCATATCTCACAGCGAACATGTCACAGCCTGTTCCTCTTCAAGCTCTACAGTGAGATTAGAGGGTAATCTTCTGGACATAGCTTACAACAGATATGTTATATCTCACAGCGAACATGTCACAGCCTGTTCCTCTTCAAGCTCTACAGTGAGATTAGAGGGTAATCTTCTGGACATAGCTTACAACAGAGATGCCATATCTCACAGCGAACATGTCATAGCCTGTTCCTCTTCAAGCTCTACAGTGAGATTAGAGGGTCATCTTCTGGACATAGCTTACAACAGAGATGCCATATCTCACAGCGAACATGTCACAGCCTGTTCCTCTTCAAGCTCTACAGTGAGATTAGAGGGTAATCTTCTGGACATAGCTTACAACAGAGATGCCATATCTCACAGCGAACATGCCACAGCCTGTTCCTCTTCAAGCTTTACAGTGAGATTAGAGGGTCATCTTCTGGACATAGCTTACAACAGAGATGTCATATCTCACAGCGAACATGTCACAGCCTGTTCCTCTTCAAGCTCTTCAGTGAGATAGGAGGTAATCTTCTGGACATAGCTTACAGCAGAGATGGCATATCTCACAGCGAACATGTCACAGCCTGTTCCTCTTCAAGCTCTTCGGTGAGATAGGAGGTAATCTTCTGGACATAGCTTACAACAGAGATGTTATATCTCACAGCGAACATGTCACAGCCTTTTCCTCTTCAAGCTTTACAGTGAGATTAGAGGGTAACCTTCTGGACATAGCTTACAACAGAGATGGTATATCTCACAGCTGACATGCCACAGCCTGTTCCTCTTCAAGCTCTTCAGTGAGATAGGAGGCAATCTTCTGGACATGGCTTAAAACAGAGATGTCATATCTCACAGCGAACATGTCACAGCCTGTTCCTCTTCAAGCTCTACAGTGAGATTAGAGGGTAATCTTCTGGACATAGCTTACAACAGAGATGGCATATCTCACAGCTGACATGCCACAGCCTGTTCCTCTTCAAGCTTTACAGTGAGATATGAGGTAATCTTCTGGACATAGCTTACAACAGAGATGGCATATCTCACAGCTGACATGCCACAGCCTGTTCCTCTTCAAGCTCTTCAGTGAGATAGGAGGCAATCTTCTGGACATGGCTTAAAACAGAGATGTCATATCTCACAGCTGACATGCCACAGCCTGTTCCTCTTCAAGCTCTTCAGTGAGATAGGAGGCAATCTTCTGGACATGGCTTAAAACAGAGATGTCATATCTCACAGCGAACATGTCACAGCCTGGTCCTCTTCAAGCTCTACAGTGAGATTAGAGGGTAATCTTCTGGTCATAGCTTACAACAGAGATGTCATATCTCACAGCCAACATGTCACAGCCTGTTCCTCTTCAAGCTCTACAGTGAGATTAGAGGGTAATCTTCTGGACATAGCTTACAACAGAGATGTCATATCTCACAGCGAACATGTCACAGCCTGTTCCTCTTCAAGCTCTACAGTGAGATTGGAGGGTAATCTTCTGGACATAGCTTACAACAGAGATATCATATCTCACAGCTGACATGCCACAGCCTGTTCCTCTTCAAGCTTTACAGTGAGATTAGAGGGTAATCTTCTGGACATAGCTTACAACAGAGATGGCATATCTCACAGCTGACATGCCACAGCCTGTTCCTCTTCAAGCTCTTCATTGAGATAGGAGGCAATCTTCTGGACATGGCTTACAACAGATATGTCACATCTCACAGCGGACATGCCACAGCCTGTTCCTCTTCAAGCTCTTCAGTGAGATAGGAGGCAATCTACTGGACATAGCTTACAACAGAGATGTCATATCTCACAGCGAACATGTCACAGCCTGTTCCTCTTCAAGCTTTACACTGAGATAGGAGGCCATCTACTGGACATAGCTTACAACAGATATGTCATATCTCACAGCGAACATGTCACAGCCTGTTCCTCTTCAAGCTCTACAGTGAGATAGAAGGCCATCTTCTGGACATAGCTTACAACAGAGATGTCATATCTCACAGCGGACATGCCAATGCCTGTTCCTCTTCAAGCTTTACACTGAGATAGGAGGCCATCTACTGGACATAGCTTACAACAGAGATGTCATATCTCACAGCGGACATGCCACAGCCTGTTCCTCTTCAAGCTTTACACTGAGATAGGAGGCCATCTACTGGACATAGCTTACAACAGAGATGTCATATCTCACAGCGGACATGCCAATGCCTGTTCCTCTTCAAGCTTTACACTGAGATAGGAGGCCATCTACTGGACATAGCTTACAACAGAGATGTTATATCTCACAGCGGACATGCCAATGCCTGTTCCTCTTCAAGCTCTACACTGAGATAGGCCATCTACTGGACATAGCTTACAACAGAGATGTCATATCTCACAGCGGACATGCCAATGCCTGTTCCTCTTCAAGCTCTACACTGAGATAGGCCATCTACTGGACATAGCTTACAACAGAGATGTCATATCTCACAGCGGACATGTCACAGCCTGTTCCTCTTCAAGCTCTACAGTGAGATAGGAGAACAATCTTCTGGACATGGCCTTTAACAGAGATGCCATATCTCACAGCGGACATGTCATAGCCTGTTCCTCTTCAAGCCCTACAGTGAGAGAGGATAATCATCTTTTGGAGATATGTAGCTTACAAGTCCGGAGATCCTAGTTTTGAATTCCCGCGCTGACGATGGCTATCTTGAGTGTTGTTTTTCCGTTTTTTTTCACAGTCTCCCCACGTAAATGCCATTATAGTACTCTACTTAAAATTCCGGGGCGCCTACCTTATCCCTGTCCCTAATACAGTTACACACACTACTACCGTCATCACATACATACAGGCTATCAGACAAGTATATCCAGTGGCGTACTGACGGGGCAGGGGGTTAGGGTTTAACCCCCCCGAGATATTTCTTTTCCTGAATCTTAGTATTGTCCCATCTATCACTTGGTTTACGCTACCGCTATCGAGGTTTCTTACTCCTGTATATATTTTAAATGTGATCACGTTCCTACCGCTATCGAGGTTTCTTACTCCTGTATATATTTTAAAAGTGATCACGTTCCTCACTTGGTAAATGTCCTGCACTCTACTCGCAGCGAGACTTCATCTTCAGTGTTGGAGCTAGCCACGGATCACTTTTGCTGATAAAATGTGCGATCGGTAAACTTTTTCATGTCGCTTCGCGTTGCTTTAATTGTGTGTCCGTTTCTTTAAAGATAATTCAGTAGATGAGGAGTTTCTGCAATTTATTCCAATTATTGATACAGATAAGGTCATCAAGATAAGCAGATTTTGAGAGTCAATAGTAATGGCAATGGGAACACGGAGAGCAAAATATTAGTTTTCTCTCAGAGAATATCAATATTATAAGCAACCACGTAACGATGGTCATGATGATACCACTGTATCGTTTCAGTTTTAATATTTAGTTACTGTTTTCCATATTTTATAATTATTTTTATGTTTGACCCTGATTATTATATGTCAGAAAACTGTACTATAATGAGGCTCATTATAACACTATTTTTTATTATGAAACAGTTTCTCCCACCAATCAAAGCTCATGAAACAGTTGTTTCACCAATTAAATAAGGATAGAATCGCACCTGCGCTGAGTTCCATGGCCTTCTAATGTAAATTTCACTGCTTGGCCTAGTGTCATAGTAGGGTAATCGAGGAGGCCATGGTCAAATACAAGGCATTCTCTGCGTCTCATGCGCTCTGTTCAGTACATAAAACTGGCGAAATCTCGACAGATATTTATGAATATTTATGTTCGAGCATAAAATAGTTATACTAATTATCGTCGAACATAAACAGTCGTATGCAACTCGCCTATAATGGTAATTAAGACACTCGTATGGAAACATACTCGTGTCTTAATTATTGCCATGATAGGCTCGTTGCATAATGTACTAATGAGGCCTAAAATAGTTTTCATGCAAAGAGAACGGTTATTTAATTATTGTTTTTTGTGAATATTAATCGAAATATCATTTTAATTATGATGATGACTGTCGTTTTAAGAGGAGGAACAGCAAGGTCATCTGCCCCTTTAATGATGAACACAATTACCCTATTATATTAATGACCCCCCCCCCCTCCCCCAGAAGGAAATCTTGCGTACGCCACTGAGTATATCACACTGGGCTGATGACCAAGCTGTCCTCAAACCCCTCAAATTAATTAACGACAACAGTCTGAGTTACTGTGTGCAACTACATTAGGCTACATGAAAAGTGCATGCCCTGCATAGTCCAACTGCTAATGCTCTTGAACTGTGAACCCCACGTTCTGTCTAATCATGCAACTGTTTTGTATCACGTGCAGCTGAGTAACCATTTTCCTTGATTGTGCTGTAATTCACTTAAGGGGTCTGGCACATCGTTGTTATCAGCCCCGTGTACTTGGCTGTGTGTTGAAATTGTATGATAACCTTTGTTTCTGTTGTCAATGTAATGACATGGTAGGTTTCCTGAGACTTGAATGACGGTACCATCACGGCATTTGTCTGCAGGGAATCGGAGGGGAAAACCATACTTAGGATGGCCATTTTCAGCGTCGAGATTTGAGCCATTATTCTGCGGACTTATGCCTCTTCATTGCAGTCGTGGTGCGTCACTTTATGCACACGGCTACGATGTGGGGGACAATGTTATGGTGCAAAGGCAGTTAGTGCAAATTGGTTTGTGTATATTATTATTAATTATTATTATTATTGTTATTATTATTATTATTATTATTATTATTATTATTATTATTATTATTGATATGTTATGCACAACTAAGGAGAGCCTTAAAACTTATCACAATTTCTCATCTTCCCTTCTCAATATTTTCCCCCACTCACTGTGCTCCCTTTTAAATAATACATTTAATTGCAGCCGAATGGCGAAAATACATTTCCTGTTGATTCTTTACAAATCTTTACTATACCGTACTCCAAAACTGATTTGTCCTATTTCTGCACAGGTTGATGTGATAACGTTCACATCCTTCACCACACAAAGTACATACGCACTCCTTGACTCTGCCTCTTTTGCGTTCTTCTGGTCTTCCTGTATTATTATTATTATTATTATCCGTGATTCCGTCACCTAGTTACCATGGCAACAAGTGTAAATTAAAAATAAATAAATAAATAGAAATAAAATAATCTTTTTCTTCCAAATGTACAACACAATATTAATAATAAAACAAGTAGTTCCGTGAAGAACTATACAGCCTATTTTCATATATCTTACTCATGTTAATTGCCTCTATCAACATACAAAATTTCAGTTTGATGGTTGTGATAGATTCGTAGATATTGAGAACCGTCTAAATATTTCAGATGGTTGCCAGATTGGATTTTTATTTTTGTACTATTACATGACGATTATTGTGTACGTATGGTATTCAAACTTCAATCGCATGATTAGAACACAAGAAGTAAAAACGAGATTTTAAAATTTCGCACAGCTGCCATCTTGTGATTACGCAAACAATTGAAATAAATTACATGCCAGTGGATTAACATTTGTATAAGCATTTAACGTGCCACGTTTCACTACACTCGGATAGTTAATTCGCGAGAAACGGCCATTTAAATATTTATACTTCGCGTCGCCGCCATGTTGGATTTGTGCTCACCAGGTTACTGAAAGTCCTATAGGTGAACATATGTTCATAGCCTCTAAGAACATACAAAATTCAGTTTGATTGCTGTAAAAGATTCATAGATATTGAGAACCGTCTAAATATTTCGGATGCTCGCCATGTTGGATAGTTATATGTATAGGCCATATAGTTATGTACCATTCAAGGACAATTATTGACTAGGTTCATTATTCAAACTTTCACTTCGATCGCATGATTACGACACAAGAAATAAAAACGTAATTTTAAAATTTCGCACAGCCGCCATCTTGAGGTTATGTAAACAATTGAACTAAATTAGATGCCAGTGCATTACAATATGTAAAATCATTTACTGTACCACATTTCACTGCGCTCAGAGAGTTAAATCACGAGAAAAGTCTATTAAAATGTTTCAACTTCGCCTGGCCACCTTGTTCCTTTTTGTACTTTACAGGTTTATGAAAGTTACATAGATAAACTTCTATCAGTACCCTTATCACCCTACAAAATTTCAGGGTGATATCTTTAATAGTTTCGGAGATATAGAATGTCAGTGAAATATTTCGCACAGCCGCCATTATGAGGTTATGTAAACAATTGAACTAAATTATACTCCAGTGCATTAGAATGCGTATAAACATTTTCTGTACGAAGTTTCATTACGTTTGGATGATTGAATAGCGAGAAAAGTCTACTTAAATGTCTCAACTTCGCTTGGCCGCCATGTTGGTTTTGTAGTTACCAGGTTTTTGAAAGTCTCATAGGTGAACTTCTAGTAGTGCCCTTTATCACCGTACACAATTTCAGGGCGATATCGGTAATAGTTTCGGAGATACTGAATGCTGGTGAAATATTTCTCACATCCGCCATGTTGGATTGGTGAGACACAATATAATTTGAAGGGCACGGTCGGGGTCGGCCAGAATAGTGCTATGATCTTACCGAGTTTTATAGCAATCGCTCCAGCCGTTTAGAAGTTATTAGGGGGATACACACACACACACACACACACACACGGACAAAAGGTGATCTCATAAGCCTATTTTTTTTCATAAAATGAAAATTGGCTAAAAATAATATTAAAAAAAGGAATTATAATATTTAAAGTGATAACGTGATAAACGCACTTAGTTCCCACTCGTTGAAGTGTGCACAATGACCATATACAATTCAAAGGGGATACTTACAATGTAATGAACCATGGCACTACAGCCCATAGAGAGACTACCAAGCGCCCGCTGCCCATCCATTTGGCCTGCATATAGTGGAGTGATGCGTGGTCGACGGCTGTTAATCTTGGTTTTCGTGACCAGGGCGCTGCCTCACTGTCAGACAGCTACTCAGTTGTCTTCACGAGGCTGAATGAATCCCGTTCCAGTCCTCACGTCAGTTTCTAAAATCCCTGACGGAGCCGGGAGTACAGTACTACAGGACAATCCTCACCTTCCCTGTTCATGCAAAGCAAAATCAAAGCAAAGCCAACTCCGTACAGACCATGGAGGCCCTAGGAGTAGTGGGAGGTAGAGGCTAGCACTAGATGGGATGGAGTTATCAGCTCCACGCCCGGCCGTCTTTGCTCCCAGGAATTACCCTGGTACTCATTTCTGGTGTAGGCTGAGTGAACCCCAGGGCTATTTGCGTTTCCGAAAGTGGTAGTTTTGTTTCTAAAATCCACTACCTGGGTGGGGATCGAACCCACTCCCTTTCAGTTAGAAGCTCAGCGCCTCTACCGACTGCGCCACGCAGCCCCCGCCGCCCCCCCCCCCCCTCCTATCCCTCTCCCCCACTCTTGTTCATGCAGATATCCCAACCATCAGTAAAAGAAGGCTTCGTTCTCGCCATTCACCCTTGGAAACTGCCAAGATGTTGGTTGACAACGGTTTTACCACCAGAGAATGCTGGAGTCAGACGACGGAACAACTCCAGATGCCATGTGTAGGATTCGACTTGCCTCGTAGGACCTGGTCTGTGCTTAATCGTATAAGAACCAACACTGGCCGATGTGGATTAAAGTACCTTCTCCGGGTTCGCCATATAGTTCAGGAGTGTCCTCTGAGAGCTTTCGCTGGTGATCCAATGGAGTTTCTGGTGATGACAGAGAGATCTCTAGACTACATTCGTGGCCTGGATATTAGTTTGTAAGCTAACTGTAATAATTTGTAATTAGTGATGTAGCTATACACTAAGTAAATAAATCTAGTCGAGTTTCAGTCTGTAGATTGCAACCTCCATGACTTGTAATATGGTGCGCTGTTACCAACAGAATGTGTCTGAGAGAGTGAATTTTTTGCATATTGATTTATGTCTTTCAGTTTTATCCTTTCATATTAATAAAAATACTAAACCCAACAAAAAGTATGTTCTTTAGTTTCTCTTGTGTTCTATTCTATTGTAAGACTCTTTTATTATTTTCAAAACAACAACAACAAAATGGTTGTGGTGTCATTGAAACATCAAGTTAAATATGTGTTAAGTGTTAGCCTATATTTTAAATTAACGCATAAAGACTTCTGATAAGACTGCAAAAACAGTAAGGATTTTCATTGAACCACTCACACGTTATGATTTTTTGAAAATACTCCAGTTCAGGCTGCTAAATTGTCACACTAAGTGCCAGGCCGGAAAGTGTTAATAAACATGGGGTGTCATAATATCCAATAAACCTTTCAACTTCATTAATATTGGCAGTCAAAGTCTTAATGACTTAATCTGAAAGAGCATTTGGAGAAGACTCATCACAGTTGCTGGATTGAGTAGATGATGTTGGTGATAGCCAATACCAGTGTTTGTTCGTCTTAAAGAACTTAATGTCCGTACTTAAAGACAATCCTTGAAGCGAAAGGTTGTTCTCATTAATACTGGAATAAGATGCGCTATCTTTATTTCGTGACATTGGCAAATATCAATCATGTTCTTTATAAAGCAATAACACTAACGAACGTAAACTCTCGTAACACACGTTTAGGTCCGAGCGCCACACTTGAGAAGAGCGATTATTCCGCCAACAGAAGGTAACGTTGCCAGACTTAGCAGAGCGATTATTTCGCCAATAGAGGGTAGCATTGTGCACCGCCCTATTAAAATAAACATATTCTTGGCGTGCCTCCTAGCTGCATCACTGGAACCAACTAGAAAAGAAGGAGTACGCAGTGGAAATGGATGTTAATTTCTGACCTGTGCTGGGCCCGTATTTGCAGGCCAGATGTGCCGAGCGTCTCCAGACTCCGTGAAGGTGGTCCCACGACGAGTGGTAGGAATACCCTCCTGCGGCTAGAAAGCTAGAATAAGTTAGGCCTAGGTTTGAAGAGAGAGAGAGAGAGCAGCCCGATCGCCAAACACTACTAAATAAGACACATGGATAAAGAAATGGAAATTTAATGAATAGTGAAATCGAACACACAAAGAAACCCGGCCAGAATAACACAAACAAAGAAAAGAGTACCCTTCACCTAGGAGTCAAATACAGTCACTTTCAAACGGGGAAGATGATTATAAACAATAAGTAACTTACAATAATAAATAACGGAAACAAATAAAATAAAAAAAAAGGAAGCTTGTAGTTTAACGTGACCGTTAATCTTGAGATCATGAGCCACGGGACCTCCTTTTTACGTGGAATCCGAACCACAGGACATGGCATTTCACTTCGAAAATCTCACATGCATTGACCGGGAATCGAACCCGGACCGCCTTGGTGAGAGGCATACAGCTAGACCGCTGAGCCACCACGCCCCACCACACACACAAATAAAATAAATACCTGTGCTCACTTCCAATAAAAATTATGTAAAAAGGGAGGAGGTAATTGACCAAAAGGCAATCGAGCCGGTCGCTGGTCAACAACAATCACTTCTCCGCCTAGAGATGGATGGTTGTCATGGCGACCACAAATAACAAGCATAGCAAGGAAAAAGGAAGGGGCTGTGTGCGTGTCGCAGAGGCTGTGGCGAGCAGGAGGGATGCGATCGAGCTGGCAGTCCCCAGAGAGAAGAAATGCAAAAACCAAAGATACTACAAGGAGAAACAAATGACGTAAAGTGTCCGTGAAATATATAAAAGATGCACACACGCAATCAAACACACAAAATGCCAGCCGACGATGCAGAAATAAAACATAAAGCAACTCGTGCTTGTAGGTAGTCTAGCAAAACATGCTAAACCTATATGGTCCCCTGCTTACGTTCCGAGTTCGAGATGAATACGGTAAGGCCTACTTAAAGTTACGGCCGTGATTCAGTTGCCCGAAGCATGAAATGAAGGGAATACATAAGGGCTAAACTATATGATGTCATGCCTCGTGTTGGGAGAATGGTCGAAACGTCAACGTCCACAAACCACGGTAGACCCATTCGAAGATATGCCCAAATCAAAACAACATCAATGCACCTGGCAGCAAGAAAAACACACTTTCACAAAATCACTCGCAGATATATTTCACGGCACAAATAAAAGGTTAAACCGTAGACTCAAACTAAACAAAACAGGATACCGCCATATCGATTGGTTTCTCAGCAAATCCAAGCACACGACGAAGACCAAAAAGAAAAGTTAAATTTAGGAAATGAGCATAGTGGAAATAAGTTTTGATGCGTTACTTACATGAGTCAATGGAAGGCTTCGGCGTAATGACAATGTTAAATAAAAAGGAACAAGAAGTTCCGTGACGAACTAGAGAGCCTACTTTTCATGCCAATGATTAATATACAGTATATGAACCTATCTAGAATAATGACGAAATTAAGTCGGTAATATCGAAATGTCTAATTAGTTCGAAATATTCCTGGTATATTGTAGCCTAATATAGCACTACAGTTGGCAGGCCTGGTGACTGAATATATTCTTAGTTCCATCTCTTAGGTACAGAATACAAAATTTGGTTGAAGTCCAATGGACGTTGAATGCAGTAAGACATTGGATCTATCAGAACGCGCAAAAGCATGTTTGCAACAACGTCATGCGTCTGCTGGTTAGGAATAATCTGAAATAGGCTATTATGATATCTTGTTGTGCCAATTTTGGATGAAATCCTTTTGTTAGTACAGAAGTTACATGCATTTTAAAATTGGACTTATCAGCAAGCTTAGAATCTTGTTGGCAGCACTGACTTATATTAATTACTCCAAATTAATCTATAATGTCAGGTGCTATACGTGTGCAAAGTATAGAGCTGTTGGCTTGCATACTTTCTGATATATTGATGTTAGGGTAAAACAATATAGACAGCATTTATTAACAGTTGGCAGCCCTGATTGCTATTAAGAATACTTATAGTGACATCTGTTATGTTACACATAGCACATACGAAATTTGGTTGAAATCCAACTGATAGTATAGAAGTTACATGTATTTAAAAACTGGTCCTCAGCAGGCTTAGCATCATGTTGGTAGCACTGAAGTATATGAGTTACTCCAAATTAATCTAAAATGTCAGGTAATATAGGTGTGCATAGTTTAAAGCTGTCGGCTTGCATACTTTCTGATATATTGGTATTTGGATTTTAAAAAAAGAGAGCAATCATTAACAGTTGGCGGCCCTGGTGGCTCTTAAGAATACGTTCAGCCATATCTGTTTACGTACTCACATTACATACAAAATATGGTTGAAATCCAATTGATAGTGTAGAAATTATATGCATTTAAAAATTGGACCTATCAGAAGGATTAAAGTTATTTTGGCAACACTGTCATGTATGGCCTCTTGGAAATTAAACTTAAATAGTATTATCTACATGTGTGCCAATTTTGGAGTAGCTGGCATGCATACCTTCCAAGATATCCAACATGGAGATCAAATTTCCAGTGCGTTTTTTCAGCAGTTGGTAGCACTGACATAATTTTCAAATATGGGCTTAGGATATTCCGGTATACATCTTTACTCATACTAAATTTGGTTTCGATTGCTGCAGCCGTTTAGGAGTTGATAGGGGGGACACACACACAGCCAGACAGACAGACAGACAGAAGGACAGACATACAGACAGACAGAAGGACAGACAGACACACATTTTCCCGGATCGATCTCATAAGTCTACTTTTCCCTCATTTTTGCAAAATGTGAAAAGTATGCTAAAAATATTACATTTTAAATAATAAGGCGGAGAGGCTAAAGGCACGTCCGGACAGGAAGTATCTCACATGGCGTCTGAGTCTACCGGGACGGCCGCCAAAGAAATAAAGAAAACATATATGTTAAACATGGCTCAAATGCCAGACTTGAGCAGAGCGATTATTTCGCCAACAGAGGGTAATTTTGCCAGACGCGAGCGGAGCGATAATTCCGCCAACAGAGGGTAACATTATCAGACTCGAGCAGAGCGATTATTCCGCTAATATTGGGTGACGCTACCAGACGCAAGCAGAGTGATTATTCCACCAATAGAGGATAGCGTTGTCAGGCTTGAGCAGAGCGATTATTCCGCCAACAGAGGGTAGTGTTGTCAGGCTTGAGCAGGGCAATTATTCCGCCAACAGAGGGTAGTGATGCCAGGCTTGAGCAGAGCGATTATTCCACCAATAGAGGATAGCGTTGTCAGGCTTGAGCAGAGCGATTATTCCGCCAACAGAGGGTAGTGTTGTCAGGCTTGAGCAGGGCAATTATTCCGCCAACAGAGGGTAGTGTTGCCAGGCTTGAGCAGAGCGATTATTCCACCAACAGAGGATAGCGTTGTCAGGCTTGAGCAGAGCGATTATTCCGCCAACAGAGGGTAGTGTTGTCAGGTTTGAGCAGGGCAATTATTCCGCCAACAGAGGGTAGTGTTGCCAGGCTTGAGCAGAGCAATTATTCCACCAATAGAGGATAGCGTTGTCAGGCTTGAGCAGAGCGATTATTCCGCCAACAGATGGTAGTGTTGTCAGGCTTGAGCAGAGCGATTATTCCGCCAACAGAGGGTAGTGTTGTCAGGCTTGAGCAGGGCAATTATTCCGCCAACAGAGGGTAGTGTTGCCAGGCTTGAGCAGGGCGATTATTCCGCCAACAGAGGGTAGCGTTGTCAGGCTTGAGCAGGGCGATTATTCCGCCAACAGTGGGTGACGCTACCAGACGCAAGCAGAGTGATTATTCCACCAACAGAGGGTAGTGTTGTCAGGCTTGAGCAGAGCGATTATTCCGCCAACAGAGGGTAGCGTTGTCAGGCTTGAGCAGGGCGATTATTCCGCCAACAGAGGGTAGTGTTGCCAGACTCTAGCAGAGCGATTATTCCGCCAACAGAGGGTAGCGTTGCTAGCCTTGAGCAGAGCGTTTATTCCGCCAACAGAGGGTAGTGTTGCCAGACTCGAGCAGAGCGATTATTCCGCCAACAGAGGGTAGCGTTGCTAGCCTTGAGCAGAGCGATTATTCCGCCAACAGAGGGTAGCGTTGTCAGGCTTGAGCAGGGCGATTATTCCGCCAACAGAGGGTAGTGTTGCCAGACTCGAGCAGAGCGATTATTCCGCCAACAGAGGGTAACATTATCAGACTCGAGCAGAGCGATTATTCCGCTAATAGTGGGTGACGCTACCAGACGCAAGCAGAGTGATTATTCCACCAATAGAGGATAGCGTTGTCAGGCTTGAGCAGAGCGATTATTCCGCCAACAGAGGGTAGTGTTGTCAGGCTTGAGCAGGGCAATTATTCCGCCAACAGAGGGTAGTGTTGCCAGGCTTGAGCAGAGCGATTATTCCACCAATAGAGGATAGCGTTGTCAGGCTTGAGCAGAGCGATTATTCCGCCAACAGAGGGTAGTGTTGTCAGGCTTGAGCAGGGCAATTATTCCGCCAACAGAGGGTAGTGTTGCCAGGCTTGAGCAGAGCAATTATTCCACCAATAGAGGATAGCGTTGTCAGGCTTGAGCAGAGCGATTATTCCGCCAACAGATGGTAGTGTTGTCAGGCTTGAGCAGAGCGATTATTCCGCCAACAGAGGGTAGTGTTGTCAGGCTTGAGCAGGGCAATTATTCCGCCAACAGAGGGTAGTGTTGCCAGGCTTGAGCAGGGCGATTATTCCGCCAACAGAGGGTAGCGTTGTCAGGCTTGAGCAGGGCGATTATTCCGCCAACAGTGGGTGACGCTACCAGACGCAAGCAGAGTGATTATTCCACCAACAGAGGGTAGTGTTGTCAGGCTTGAGCAGAGCGATTATTCCGCCAACAGAGGGTAGCGTTGTCAGGCTTGAGCAGGGCGATTATTCCGCCAACAGAGGGTAGTGTTGCCAGACTCGAGCAGAGCGATTATTCCGCCAACAGAGGGTAGCGTTGCTAGCCTTGAGCAGAGCGTTTATTCCGCCAACAGAGGGTAGTGTTGCCAGACTCGAGCAGAACGATTATTCCGCCAACAGAGGGAGCGTTGCTAGCCTTGAGCAGAGCGATTATTCCGCCAACAGAGGGTAGCGTTGTCAGGCTTGAGCAGGGCGATTATTCCGCCAACAGAGGGTAGTGTTGCCAGACTCGAGCAGAGCGATTATTCCGCCAACAGAGGGTAGCGTTGCTAGGCTTGAGCAGAGCGATTATTCCGCCAACAGAGGGTAGCGTGTCAGGCTTGAGCAGGGCGATTATTCCGCCAACAGAGGGTAGTGTTGCCAGACTCGAGCAGAGCGATTATTCCGCCAACAGAGGGTAGCGTTGCTAGCCTTGAGCAGAGCGATTATTCCGCCAACAGAGGGTAGCGTTGTCAGGCTTGAGCAGGGCGATTATTCCGCCAACAGAGGGTAGTGTTGCCAGACTCGAGCAGAGCGATTATTCCGCCAACAGAGGGTAGCGTTGCTAGCCTTGAGCAGAGCGTTTATTCCGCCAACAGAGGGTAGCGTTGCCAGCCTTGAGTAGAGCGATTATTCCGCCAACAGCGGGTAGTGTTGCCAGACTCGAGCAGAGCGATTATTCCGCCAATAGAGAGTAGCGTTGCCACCCTTGAGCAGAGTGATTATTTTATATTCTGTAGAATTCTAGTGTGCTCACTTATATGCCCAGTGAAAGTCCGAAGATGTCCCGGTGTAGGCTTTTGAAAAAGTGGGACCCCTGCCCGAGGATTGGGCACCAAATGCGCATCGCTTTACGGACAGTCCACGATGTTAGACTGAGAAGTAATTCGTTAGCGACTCAAGTGACAACATGGTACTTCTGTCGCGTGCGTCATTGAGGGTCGCGTGTTTGACTTCCATAGCAACTTCTCAGCGCTACCGTGGGAAGAGACACAGGGAGTGAAAGTTAGGTGATTGTAAACATACACGTGTGAAGTGACAACCCTTCAAGTGCGACTCCTATAGAGCATCCAGCTTTTAGAAAAGACTTTGGAGCCTTTTGGCGACAGTGTTGCTAGCTCTAGGCAGAGGTAGCGCTGTCGTAATACGTTATGTTCACCCGCTTCGAGTACTGTTCTTTCAGAAGTTAGCGAGACAACACAACCCCAGCAGCTACTTGAAGTAGAACACGCACAGGAAGGAGCAGTTTTGCAGGTGTTAACGGATTGGACCAGTATTAAGGATACCGTACGCGAAGAGAACCAATAACGACATTCATTTCGTTGTGATTATAACGCATTACTGATTGACAGAAGTCGAGAGCACAACCCTTCTTTCCTTCTCGGATGTACTGTATGCTAACGATGTTAACAATTTTTACGTCAGCAATACTGTTGATCGTCACTTTTAGGTAGATTTCATTAGAAAGCTAACTATTGCAATGGGTCCTATGTTTCGACTTCCGGAAAATTTCGACATATCTTCGCGTTTCACATCCCCCAGACCCCAAAACCACCGTCAGTTCAAAAGTTTATATATAATTTATGTATGTATATATATATATATGTATATCAGTTTCTTGTGGACACGATAACTGCCGTAATTTTGCACCAATCACTTTGAATGTTTTACATAATATGTATCCCCTTAAAATCTCGGTCGAGTTCGTTAATGGGCAAAATCGGTCAAATGGGGTGAAAATGGGAGGCTTTTTTCGAAAAAGTGAAATATCGCTATAACTCTCTTAATATCTGAAATATTGAATCCATTCAAAGTTCATACTATGTGTCGGACAAGGCCCTAAAGTTTATGTTTGAAACGTTTTTCGATAGCACCAACCATTGACCAAAGGGGTGGGAAAAAGTGGGTTTTTGGGGAAACATTAATCATATCTCTGTTAATAGGCACAATATCTAAGCCGCACAAAATGGACAATATTCCTCCAATAATTACCTAAAACTTTTGTCTGAAAGAATTTTTGATATGACCCACCATTACGCCACGGGGTGAACAAAATGATTTAAATTATAAGAAAATGCCAAGTGCCAAGAGAGGTTGCCATGACAACTTTACTTCTAATTGATAAGGGATGAGCCATCAGCAGTTGCTATGACAACGCCACTGCACGAGATAACATTCAGTTTTCCATCTGTCTGTGGGAAGCGACTTCGGTATCGGAACTGGTAGCATACTGAACTTCTATGCCCAAGGTCGCGGGTTTAAACCCGGCTGAAGTCGTCGGATTTACTAAGAGCGCTAAAAAAACTGAGTTTGCTTTCCTTCGGAGGGGAAGTTCCAACGTTCGGTGCTGATTGAGGTGGCATCTAGTAGCCAAGTTCACAGCTAGGTGTCGTTGACGGTAGTATGTTAGGTAGATTTCATTAGAAAGCTAACTATTGTAATGGGTACCATGTTTCGATTTCCGGAAAATTTCGACATATCTTCGCGTTTCACATCCCCCAGACCCCAAAACCACCGTCAGTTCAAAAGTTTATATATAATTTATGTAATATGAGTAGTCCGTTTGCAAAGGCCGCTAAGTGCATTATAAACGAAACCGAGTAAATGACGAAAAACTGCTACGGTCAAACTATTCAAGCTAATACCATATTTTTTACCCCTGAAAATCAACATAAAAATATTTATTATTCAGTTAAAATCTGTGAAATCAACGGTTGGATCTTCTGTCCCGAAACATAAATTAAAATATTGACTTAGCGGTTTTTGCACACGTTTTGTGCAGTTAACGACATTTGCACCCGTGACAACAAGAGTCGTTAGTGAAACTTAGGTTGCAAAACCCGCTATTTTATTGTTTCACGAATGTCATTTGGATGAGATTTTTAATAATGAACTATTTTAGTTTCAATTTGGTTTATCAGGAAAAATATATTTTGAAAAAATAGACCACGTCGGGTGCGATAAAAGGATTTTTCTTTTTTAAATACATCTTAAACACTGTGCAACGTCATTTATACAGCATAAAAATTTACAAATTAAGAAAGTGCACAAAACAAGAAAAAAATGGCACTTAAGTTATGTCAGGTCATCCTCGACACCGTCCATCAGCTCAAAATCTGCTAGTTCTTCGTCTTCTTCCGCTTGAGGTCGGACGATATTGATGCGAATGGTTTCTTGTTCCTGGAAGACCTCAATGAATAATTTTAGGTTGCCGTTCGCTGGCCAGTTTCCGCCGAAGTTCAGCTCTAAAAGCCGTCAGACGTCTTGTAGTTTAGTTTCTTTGAGTACAACACCTTCTTGAATTGGTGAGGGACCAGGATGTTTTGTTAAAATACATACCACCTCAAAATTGTAGAACAGCTTCCCTCGGACCAGACATGTTATTTTTTTGTTTTGCCAAATGTGAACACGATTTTCTTCGCTTTTTGGAATTGGAAATGCTTACTACCCGGATTTTTTTTTACCATGCCATCCACATACGCTTTCCAATCCCTAACAGGACATTCATCTTGTTCCAGGCGAACTACTGTCGCAAATTTCTCAATGTGCTTGATGAATCCGGAAGGATTTTCAAAGACACTCACTTTGCGAATTTGGCGTTTAATATTTCCAAAAACTCTGTCAGGTGGGATAAATGAGCGGCCCACAATTATTGGGAACCATAACAGTAGACATTCGGGAGCTTCTAGCAGTAACCAGTGAGATAGCATGCTGATCATAGTCTTGTTTTTGTTCTGACCCCCACAGCCATCAGAGAATAACCGAAATATTTTCCACCTTAAAAATTTATGCTGGCCAGTTTGTGAAGAAATGTCGACGCTATTTGGTTTGATCCTTTGGCATGTTGATGATATTCTAACCAGACGTAAGAAGTTGTTCCCGACTCCCGATATCAACGGGTTCAACTACTTCAACTTGCACTATTTCTCCCACTACTTCTGCCGTTTCTGTTCTTCTCTCCGTATTTGGAACATCCACAATAGTATTACAGTCCACAAATGCAATAACTGCTTCACTTAAATCAACAAGTTCATTCATTTTTCTGGCTTGAAATGCCCACAACCAAGAAACAACCTGTCAATCAAATGTGCTTATACACGGTGTATTTCGACATGGCAGCAGGTCATTGTTGTGTACGCTTCCTCGATAGTGCAGCCAACTGAAATCTGAAACACAAAACTATCCTTCCCGATCGAAATAAATAATTATTTATTGTAAAGAAATTCTGTGGGAGGAATATTGGCAGTTCTTGTACCAGTTAGCGTGTTTTGCAGCCGTATGTGGCAAGGCAGACGCCATACTTATGGAACTTAGCGGCCTTTGGACACGTGGAACATTAAACTGGCTTTGCAACCGTAGCCAACTAGCATTTAGCGGTTTTTGCAAACGAATGCGATCTTTGTTGGCCATTTTCAACGATTTTGAGCGGGATATGCACCCTGAAACTTATTCCATCGTGTAGCCAGTTAAAAGACGAACGTGACGATATGCTCAACTCAAAATCGACAAAAAGTGCACTTAACGGCCTTTGCATCTGGACTACTCATATATATATGTATATCAGTTTCTTGTGGACACGATAACTGCCGTAATTTTGCACCAATCACTTTGAATTTTTTACCGAATATGTATACCCATAAAATCTCGGACGAGCTCGTTACTGGGCTAAATCGGTCGAAGGGGATGAAAATGGGGGACTTTTTTTTCTCGAAAAAATGAAATATTGCTATAACTCTCTTAATATGTGAAATATCGAATCCGTTCAAAGTTCATACTATGTGTCGGATAAAGCTCAAAAATTTATGTTTAAAACGTTTTTTGATAGCACCAACCATTGACCAAAGGGGTGGGAAAAGGTGTTTTTTTCGGGAAACATTAATCATATCTCTGTTAATAGGCACAATATCAAAACCGTACAAAATGGACAACATTCCCCTAAAAATTACCTAAAACGTTTGTCTGAAAGAATTTTTGATATGAGCCACCATTACGCCAAGGAATGAGAAAAATGATTTCGGAATTATAAGAAAATGCCAAGAGCTATCAGTGGTTGACATGGCAACACTACTAAATTGATGAGGGATGAGCCATCAGACGTTGCCATGACAACGCACTTGCGAGAGATCAGATTCAGATTTCCATCTGACTAAGTGTGAAGCGGCTTCGGTGACGTAACTGGTAGCATGCTGAACTTCTATGCCCAAGGTCGCGGGTTCAAACCCGGCCAAAGTCGTCGGATTTTCTAAGAGCGCTAAAAATCCCTCAGTAAGCTTTCCTTTGGAGGGGAAGTTCCAACGTTCGTTGCGAGTTTCTGATTGAGGTGGCATCTAGTAGCCAAGTTCACAGCTAGGTGGCGTTGACGGTAGTATCTGGTAGCAACATTAGGAACTACTGCTTGAAATTGAGCGTCTGCATTCCTTACCTGAATTACAGACTAATACAGCCATCACAATTCACACCGTTTATCAAACAGATTCTACACTCACCCCAAGTACACGGGGTTACATGACCGCGTTGTCGCAGCCCCTAAACTGAGGAACCAACCAACATCTCTGCGGGAGATATAATTTTGCGTGAAGAAGTAACAGACCGTTACATAGTTACACATCAGTGTCAAAACCTTGCATAAGGACAGTGTGACCACAAGTATAAAAATGGACTCCAAATGACAAGAAGGTTACCGTCATCATAAGACAATAGAATGTTTAAAATATGCATAAAATGACGAAAAACAAAGTTAATTAATCTCCAATTATAAAATACTTTCACGCGATAAATGAGGTCTGATCCTTCTACGAAAACCTGCATATTCTGCCTATTTGTCCGGTGAAATCTACCTCCGCCTTCCGGCGTGCCGAGAGGACTTTTTTGTTATTAGTTAGGCTATAATTTAGTTTCTTTCAATTCTATTCTTGTTGTTTTGTTTAGATTAATATTTGTAATATTGTAGTGAGTTAGCCATGAGGTTAGGGGCGCGCAGTTGTGAGCTTGCATTCGGGAGATAGTGGGTTCGAACCCTACTGTCGGCAGCCTTGATTCGATCGAACAGAAAATAAAACAGACACACAACAATAAACCAATGACGGATAGTGCTTCAGAACTTATGTTGCCGGCGGAACTGAGCACGTGCTCCACTCCGGGCGAGCATGCAGCACTGGACGGGCTCTTCTTTCCAGCGTGCTAACCTCGAAAAGGTTTAAATTACTAAGACGTAATATAAACAATACTTGTATGCAATAACAAAGGTAATCAATTGGCAGATAATTGTAGGAAGCTATCATGACGAAAATTATATATGTTCAGAGTTCCTTGACGATAAAAGGTGAGGTAACAAAACCAGAGTAGGGGGGACCGTTAAAAGTAAAAGCCCATAAGACACACAGTCTTTTCTAAACGCTGGATGCTCTATAGGACAGTATGCTCACTGGGCAAAACATTAGCTACTCCCTTGAAAGAGCACACCAGCAGCTTTTGATCGCCGTAGATCTTGTTGCTCTGATAGCAGGTGGGTTTGTGATCGTTCACCACTTACATGACCATGTGGTGCGCCATACTGTTCGATTCCAAGCTCTGTGAACTTAGTGGGTGAGGTGATGTGGCAGGCAGGAAGAGAAGGGCCTGTCAACAGACCGCCGTGTCATCTGGAATTCCTGTCTATTCCAATATTGCTAACATTGGGCCGTTGCTTAACCCTGGGACCGCTAAGCGTCGCTATTGTGATGTATTGTCTTTTTTTGTTAATTTATTATACATTATATTATACATAATTTTAAAGAGGAAAATTGTATTCACATATATAACTTTGGTTTTAAGAATTTTAGAGTAATGGAGACAGTTGTCATGCCTGAGAAAAACTGTAACGTTTTGCAGTTGCTCAGCTTGATGTGTTGGAATGCTGTGTACATAATACTGTATTCGGTAATATTTTACATTTGCAGTAGTGACAAATACTCAAAAGTGTATATAACTATAATCGGCATAACATTGTGGAGATTTGATACATTACACCCAACGGTGGCGAATCGATATTTTTGAACCTTTTGTTGCCTAGAAATTTGAATTTGTTTTTCGATTTTTTTTGGTGTTTCTTTATCAATATTGCCTCACCCTGCTGAAATGGTGAGTTTAATATTTTATTGTAATATTCTTTCACTTTTTCTAAATAAAATTATGTACAACATTTCATTATTAGTGAACAGAACACATTTTTAATGATTTTATGAACATTTTGTGACAAAGCTCCCAGAAATGCTTAGCGGTTAAGGGTAATGTAGTCTCACCGATTGCAGGGTTAAACCACTGTGGTGTTGCGAATGAGTGAGTGAGTGACCGACCAATGTATTTGGTTCTGTTACTACGCACGGACCGGGAATCCCTCACATCTCCCCTCATCGTCCGCGATCCACATTCCTCTCAGCACAGAGCTTGGACTCGAGCAGTACACATGGGATGCCCACGACCGACTCCTTCCCAATCCTTACCTCATTTACAAAAAAGAATACACACACTACTACAGATTCCACAGTAACGCAGGTTATCAAATACAACACACACTCAAGTGCATGGGGCTATATGACTACGATGTACTGTATGATCCCATAAATGCTAAGCCATGCGCTTAGAAGTATTTTTCTTTTAGTGGCTCACCCCAGAGGTCCGAGTTCGATTCCTGGTTCTGCCAAGAAATGTAATTCTGGTCTGAGGGCTGGAACGAGATACATTCAGTCTCGTGAGGCTAAACTGAGAACAGGTGTGATTCGATTCCCACCTAAGACATTCTAGAAGTGTTCCCCTCCCCTCGCTTCTTTTCCAGGCAAATGCTAGGATGGTACCAAACCTAAAGCTACGACCGTGGCCCAATTACAAATACACAGACTAATACAGCCATCGGAATAACACAGGTTATCAGAACAATTCCACACATACCCAAGTACACGGGACTACATACCACGATGCCTCAAAGTCCCTAAATCAGGGGTTTTCAACCGGTGGCTCGCGACCCCCTGGGGGGTTGCAGGATGTGTCTAGGGGGGTCGCGAGATACGGAGAAAAAGTTTTAAACGATTAGTTATTGCTGCAGCATTTTATTAAAAAAGAATACACTCACACTGTACTTTAGTTTTACGTTTTTTAATTTTATTAATGAGAAACATGAGCTTATTTTGAATTAACCAATTGTTGAATGTCTGGAATGATTTTTGTAACACACAAAACAATGTCATTTTCCCGAGTAAAACGATTTCTTGATTTGGTTTTTATATTCACCAGTATGGAGAATCCTTGTTCACAGTTGTAAGATATAATGGTGTAGTGGACAGTTCTGGGTATTCCTTCTTCTTATCAACAAGAAGTTCCGTGAAGAACTAAAGAGCCTACTTTTCTTAAAATTTAAGATTCATGCCAATGATTAATCTATATGGATCTATATAGAATAATGACGAAATTAAGTTGGTAATATCGAAATTTCTAATTAGTTCAAAATACTGTATACCTGGCATAATGTAGCCTAATGTAGCCTAATAGAGAACTACAGTTGGCAGCCCATCTCTTAATTTGGTTGAAGTCCAATGGATAGCATGGACGTTACATGCAGTTAAACATTGGATCTAACAGCGAGCGTAAAATCATGTTGGCAACAATGTCATGCATGTATTGGTCAGAAATAATCTGAAATACGATCTATTGTTGTGCCAATTTTGAATGAAATCCATTAATTAGTATAGAAGTTACATGCATTTTAAAATTGGACCTATCAGCAGGTGTAGAATCACGTTGGCAGCACTGACGTATATTAGTTACTCCAAATTAATCTAGAATGCCAGGTACTATACGTGTGCAAAGTTTAGAGCTATTGGCTTGCATACTTTCTGATATATTGATATTAGGGTAACAATAATAGAGACAGCATTTATTAATAGTTGGCAGCCCTGGTTGCTCTTAAAAATACGCATTGTCATATCTGTTATGGTACACATAGCGCATACGAAATTTGGTTGAAATCCAAATGATAGTATAGAAGTTACATGTATTTAAAGTTGGACCTCTCAGCAGGCTTAGAATCATGTTGGTAGCACTGACGTATATAAGTTACTCCAAATTAATATAGAATGTCAGGTACTATACGTGTGCATAGTTTAAAGCTGTCGGCTGGCATACTTTCTGATATATTGGTATTTGGATAAAATAAATTACGAGCATTTATTAACAGTTGGCAGCCCTGGTGGGTCTTAAGAATACGCTCAGTCATATCTGGTTATGTACACATACAACATACGAAATTTGGTTGAATTCCAATTGATAGTGTAGAAGTTATATGCATTTAAAAATTGGACCTATCAGCAGGTTTATAATCATTTTGGCAACATTGCCATGTGTGGCCTCGTGGAAATTAAACTACAATATTATTATCTATACGTGTGCCAATTTTGAAATAGCTCCCATTCATACCTTCTAAGATATGCAACATGGAGCTCAAATTTCAATTGCGATTTTTTAGCAGTTGGTAGCACTGACATCATTTTCAAATATGGCCGTGAGATATTCGGGTATAGATCTTCACTCCTACCAAATTTTGTTTCTATTGCTCTAGCCGTTTAGGAGTTGATAGGGGGGGGGACACACACACACAGCCAGACAGACAGACAGACAGAAGGACAGACACACATATGCCCGATCTCATAAGTCTACTTTTTCTTCATTTTTGCAAAATGTGAAAAATAGGCTAAAAAATCGTAAATCACTTAGGGGGGGGGGGGGGGCGCCCCCGAGGTTGGGAACACCGGTCTAAAGGGTTGAGAACCCCTGCCCTAATGAATCAACAACAACAAGTGGCTTAGCGATGATGTGATGAGAGCTCAGAGCTACTGTATGTTGATGTGTTTCTGAAATGTCCTGGAGTTGTGTATTATTTATTCAAGGCCAGCAATTAGCAGAGGTTACTGTCGTTGCCGAGGAAGTGCTACTGTGTCATTGTGTATTCAGAGTGACGTGTACACCAGAGTTGTTTCCAAAATGTGCACCACGGCCGCCACCCCCACGGCGGGATCACGACAATTCGTCCCGATCATTTCGTCCCGCGACGATTGGTCGTTACAATTATTTTTGTCCCGCGACGATTGGTCATTACTAGGGGGCGGAGTTCTATGACCTAAAAATGTATGAAATATGTATGCATTTATGACCTAAAAACATAAAAATATGACCTAAAAATTCAAAATATGAATTTAACCTCACACAATTTACAGAATAATATCACTCCATCCGTACTGAATATGTTTTCACTGAACTCGCGAACAAAACTTCGTAACTTCCCACAAATTGAGACTTTCGTTTTATTGAAAAGAACTGAATGACTGAAGCTCCCTAATGAGTGACCAAGGTCATTCAGTGTGTTAAAGGTGGAAGAGGGAAGGGCGAAGGAGAGAGATAAGAACGATGACCAAATAACCAAATAACTGAGAAATTACCTCTGCTTCCGTGTATATTCCAGTCTATCCTGAACAATTATTTCTAGAGCTTATTCTGATTTTTATAAAACGAAATTTAAATGAAAATTACCAAAATATGGCGTTTATAATGATATTTTGTTCAAAATATGCCATAAAACTTAAGAAATCCTAAATATGCATTTATAAGCCCAATAAAACCTGTTTAATTTTGATTATCATGCTTGGAAACGTGTTAAAAATTCAAGACTATAAGATATAATGTTAAGGGGAAAAATATGGCTTGTCATAGAAATCCGCCCCCTAGTCATTACAATTATTTTCGTCCCGCGACGAATGGTCATTCAAACAATTCGTCCAGCTCATTGTTGTGTCTCCTAACAATGGCACGCCCCTTGAAGACGCCAGAACGGCAAAATGGCCGAAGTGCCCAGGTTCGTTCTCTCTGAGCGCGGCAAGCAGAAGCTTATATACACAGATTTTCTTTTCACTAAGCACGCAGAGAGTTTGACTACAGTTACATGGCGATGTGAAAATAGAAAAGAATGCTCCGGGAGAGTTGTACTCCAAAAACATTCCAACCTAGTAGATAAGTCAACCGAACACAGCCATGCTGACGGTTGGGGTAGATTTAAATGATTCAAGGCACTCAAGTGGCACTCAAGTAAATCAAGGCACTAATTTGGACGTATGTAATATTTTTGTTCAGGGAAGTGCCAAGCGTTTGAAGCTGTTCAGAAAATAAAGGAAGCCGCGGAATACAGCAACGAGCCTACATCATCAATTCTACATCGAGTTCTAGAAACAACATCAGATGCTGCTGTGGTAAAGCATCATTAAAGAGAACAATACAGCGAACGAACCCGATACAAGTCTATACAATGACGAATTATCCTTTGGGACCAATTAGCAGGGGCCAATTGTTGTGGGATAAGTTGCTCGTGACGAGTTGTCATGGATCCAGCTGCAGTGAGTCCGGAGAACGCAGGCTCGAATGCCATCGCTGACAGCGATTATCCTGAGTGTGGTTTTCGCCCGTCTTTTTGGCCTACTTTCTATTTTTGCAAAAAATGAAAGTAGACTTACGAGATCTACACGGGCTAAAAGTTGGTTGGTTGGTTCCTTAGTTTAGGGGCTGCGACAACGCGTTCATGTAGCCCCGTGTACTTTGGGTGTGTGTAGAATTTGTCTGATAACCGGTGTTAATTGTGATGGCTGTATTAGTGTGTGTTATCTGTGATTCAGGTAGAAGGACTGCAGAGTAGTTCCCAATTTTGCTACCAAATGCTACCATCCATGACACCTAGCTGGGGACGTGGGTACTAAATGCCACCCGCGAACGTTGGAACTAATCGAGCGTTATCAAACTAACCTACAAATTTTACCTTTCATAAGTGTAATTAGTGGAAGATTCTTTTTCATGCCATAAATCTATGACGGCGGCTTCGATGGCGTAGTCGGTAGCATACTGAGCTTCTATGCCCAAGATCGCGGGTTCAAACCCGGCCGAAGCCGTCGGATTTTTTAAGAGTATTAAAATTTTCTCAGTATGCCTTCCTTCGGAGGGGAAGTAAAGCCGGCGGTCCCATGTCATAGATTTATGGCATGTTAAAGAACCTTCCACTAATTACACCTGAGTGAAGCTAAATTGTATAGGTTAGGAATGTAAACAACGCTCTTAGGTTTCTACGTTCGTTGCCAAGAGCCGACTGCGGTGGCGTCTAGTAGCTAAGTTCTGAACTAGGCCTAGTAGTCGTTGACGGTGGCGTTTGGCGGCAAAAGTAGGAACTATTTAAAAAATTCAAAGTTGCAGTCCTTACTTTAATTTAAAAAAAAAACAACAGATACACGCACTAATACATCCATCACAATTAACACCGGTTATCAGACAGATTCTGCACACACCCAAAGTACACGGGGCTACATGACCGCGTTGTCGCAGCCCCTAAACTGAGGAACCAACCAACCACAAGTCTATGACATGGGACCACTTGCTTTACTTCCCCTCCGTAGGAAGGCATAGGCTACTGAGGGATTTTTAACGCTCTTAAAAAAATCCGACGACTTTGGCCGGGTTTGAACCCGCGATCTTAGGCATAGAAGCTCAACATGCTACCAACTACGCCACTGAAGCCGCCCGGGCCAAAAGTTGTCAGTCTGTCTGTGTGTGTGTGAGATTGTATGTGAGTGTGTATGTCTGTTCCCCTTATCAGTTCAAACACGACGACACTGATTTGAATGAAATTTGGTACAGAGGTAGCACTAGCATAGAGCACCTCAGTGTTGTGTTTTCTATTGCCGCCATCTTTACCAAAACTTAACGGCAGCCACTCAAATGGTCAAAACTTAAAATTAAATTACGACTAAACAAGTCATCGGATCTTATCAAATTTGGTAAAAAGATACCTTCGTATGGTACGCGTTTTGCTCGCAAACTGCAAGTTCATCAGACGTACAATTTCAGGTTGGCGGCCGTGTGAATTATGCAAGCTCTATAATCCATGACTTGGGAACCAGCAGTTGCAATTATCGAACCGAGAATGGTTTAAACAGTTCTAAAAGACGTGGCCCGTTGAAAATTAAACGTTTATATTGTAATATTATAGCGCAGAAATTACTTTAAAAAGCTGAGCCATCTCGGTTACAAGACAAGATGGCAGCTGATATCTCGTTCTGACCTAATTTCACTCATTTGAGTATGTTGTATGCAATATAGCCTACCGTACTGATAGAAATAATATAAACTTTGTATGAAATGGGTTATAATGAATATACTGTATACTCCATTGAAGCAATCGATTAGTCCAAGTCATTTTCTAGTCTCTTTAAATTAATCCACTGTCTGCGAGCGAAGCGATTGATTGATAACGTTATCCATTTTTTTAAAATTCTTGCACGTTATTTGTCCAAATCGCAAGAATGACACATGAGTATATTGATCAAACAAGTGATCGGCTAAATCACAGCTATCGTCCATCCTGAATGCAGTTTTCCTACGAGGTCCTTCTTCAAGCCCAGTGCTTGGTGTCTTATGAGAGTTGAGTGAGGGATATTGGTTCTTAAGCCAAGGGTATTGAGAGGAAGTTGCTAGGAGGTCCTTTTTCAAGCCCAGTGCTTGGTGTCTTACGAGAGTGAAGTGAGCGATATTGGATCTTAAGCCAATAGTATTGGTTGGTTGGTTCCTTAGTTCAGGGGCTGCGACAACGCAGTCATGTAGCCCCGTGTACTTTGGGTGTGTGTAGATTCTGTCTGATAACCGGTGTTAATTGTGTTGACTGTATTAGTGTGTGTTATCCGGTACGGTAATTCCTACGTTCGCTACCAAATGCTACCGTCCACGACACCTTGCTGTGAACTTGGCTACTATTAGATGCCATTGCAACCAGCGAAGAAATATTAAATCTATTAATGATTTCAGTAGGACATACTAATGTTATTTTTAACTAATTTCTTCATCAAAAGTAAATGTTAATTACTATAAAATGGTTTAAGAGACCATTACTTACTTGCAGTCATCTGATGAATTAGAATTAAGAATTCAATTAATAAATGTTTTAGTATTAACTCTTTCTAAAACAATTTTTAGCCTATTTTCAATTTTGAAAAAAATAGGCTTATGAGATCACCTTTTGTCCGTTTGTGTGTGCGTGCGTGTGTGTGTGTGTGTGTGTGAGAGGTGTGTGTGTGTGTGTGTCCCCTAATAAAATCTAAACGGCTGGAGCGATTTCAATGAAACTCGGTAAGTTCATAGCACTATTCCCGGCGACCTCGACCGTGCCCTTCAAATTTTGTTACGTCTCACCAATCCAACATGGCGGCTGTGCGAAATATTTCACTAGTATTCAATATCTCCGAAGCTATTACCGATATCGCCCTGAAATTGTGTACGGTGATAAAGGGTACTACTAGAAGTTCACCTATGGGACTTTCAAAAACCTGGTGACTACAAAACCAACATGGCGGTCAAGCGAAGTTGAGACATTTAAATAGACTTTTCTCGCGATTTACCTATCCAAACGTAATGAAACTTGGTACAGCAAATGTTTATACACATTGTAATGCACTGGAGTCTAATTTAGTTCAATCGTTTACATAACCTCAAAATGGCGGTTGTGCGAAATATTTCACTGATATTCTATATCTTTGAAACTATTACAGATATCACCCTGCAATTTTGTACGGTGATAAAGGGTACTGATACAAGTTTACCTAGATATATTTCAAAAACCTGTAAAGTACAAAACGAACATGGCGACCAAGCGAATTTGAAATGTTTTAATAGACTTTTCTCGTGATTTAACTCTCTGAGCGCAGTGAAATGAGGTGCAGTAAATGATTTTGCAGATTTTAATGCACTGCCATCTAATTTAATTCAATTGTTTACATAACCTCAAAATGGCGGCTGTGCGAAATTTTAAAATTATTTTTTCATTTCTTGTGTCGTAATCATGCGATCGAGGTGAAACTTTGAATAATGAACCTAGGCAATAATTGTCCTTGATTGGTACATAACTCTATGGCCTATACATATAACAATCCTAAATGGCGAGCTTCCGAAATATTTAGACAGTTCTCAATATCTATGAATCTTTTACAGCAACCTAACTTAATTTTTTTTATGTTCATAGAGACTATGAACATATGTTCATCTAAAGGACTTTCAGTAACCTGTTGAGCACAAATCCAACATGGCGGCGACGCGAAGTATAAATATTTAAATGGACGTTTCTCGCGAATTAACTATCCGAGTGCCGTGAAACGTTGCTCGTTAAATGCTTATACAAATGTTGATCCACTGGCATCTAATTATTTCAATTGTTTGCATAATCACAAGATGGCTGCTGTGCGTAATTTTAAAATCTCGTTTTTACTTCTTGTGTTCTAATCATGCGATTGATGTTTGAATACCACACGTACACAATAATCTTAATGTAATAGTAAAAAAAAAAAAAAAAAAAAAACCTGGCGACCATCTGAAATATTTAGATGGTTCTCAATATCTACGAATCTGTTACAGCAATTAAACTGAAATTTTGTATGTTGATAGAGGCAATTAACATTAGCAGGATATATGAAAATAGGCTGTATAGTTCTTCACGGAACTACTTGTTTTATTTTTTATTTGGGATTAAAAATTATTATTTTCTATTTTAATTTAGTGTATTTATTTTAGTAGAAGTTAATAGAAGAATTTAACCTACACATTTTGCTTCACGCAAGTTTAGTCAGTGGAAAGTTCTTTTACATGCCATAAATCTATGACTTGGGCCCACCGGCTTTACTTCCCTCCGAAGGAAGACATACTGAGGGACGAGTATTGGGAACATCCTGATAGGAGGTCCTTCTTCAAGCCCAGTGCTTGGTGTTTTATGCGATTGGAGTGAGGGATATTGGATCTTATGCCAAGAGTATTGAACATCCTGCTTAGCGTTCGTCCTTCAAGTCTACGGCAGTCTGCATACAAACGAGCATGTTTCCATGAAAAGTACCAGGCGGGTCTCGGCTATGACACAACACCATACGGCAGCTGCGGAAAGTAAAAGCGTGCGAACATGGCAGCGTTTCTCCGCTATATGTGCCAGTGGGGCCAACATTACACATCTCCATGATAGAGGATTAATACTGCCCGATACCACATCCGGCCCTCGACAGCACATAAACCACTCTACCACACTAAAATCACACAGGCAGTCTACAACCTTTAGGGTCATATTTGTAGTGTTGGTAGAGGACCCTAAACCATATATTTGGAGGTCGGAGATCAACGTTTGGATATACATAATAGGCCTATCAGCCTACTTTTGATTTTACTAAAAATGAAAGTAGACTTATGAGATCAACACAGGGCGAAAAATTGTGTGTCTGTGTGTGTGAGTGTGTGTACTCTGAATGTCTGCCCCCCCCCCTATCAATTCGAACACGGTGAAACCGAATTGAACGAAATTTGGTACAGAGGTAGCACTAGTAAAGGGCACCTCAGTGTCATGTTTTATATCGCCGCCATCTTGACGAAAACGTAATGGCGGCCACCTAAATACCAAAAGCTTAAATCAAATTACCACCAACCTAATCATCTGATCTCTACCAATTTTTGCAACATTATACCTTTATGTATGGAGAATCTTTTGACCAAACTACAAGGTCATCAGCCCAATATTTTGTGGATGGCGGCCATGTATGTGTACAAACCGATTTCCCCCCGATCTATTCAAACACGGTGAAACCGAATTGAACGACATTTGGTACAGAGGTAGCACTAGCAAAGGGCACGTCAGTGTCATATTTTATATTTTCGCCATCTTGACGGAAACGTAATGGCGGCCACTCAAATGTTAAAAGCTTAAATCAAATGACGACCAACCTAATCATCTGATCTCTACCAAGTTTTGCAACATTATACCTTTACGTACGAAGAATCTTTTGACTGAACTACAAGGTCATCAGCCCAATAATTTGAGGATGGCGGCCATGTATGTGTGCAAATTGATTCCCCCTATCAATTCAAACACGGTAAAACCGAATTGAACGAAATTCTGTACAGAGGTAGCACTAGCAAAGGGCACCTCAGGATCATGTTTTATATCGCCGCCATCTTGACGGAAACGGAATGGCGGCCACCCAAATGTTAAAAGCTTAAATCAAATTACGACCAACCTTATTATTTGATCTCTACCAAATTTTGCAACAGCATACCTTTTTATGGGAGACAACTTTTGACTGAACTACAAAGTCATCAGCCCAATAGTTTGCAGATAGAGGGCATGTATGTGTGCAAATAGATTCACCATATCAATTCAAACACGATGAAACCTAATTGAATGAAAGTTTGTACAGAGGTAACACAAGCAAAGGACACCTCATATTCATGATTAATATTCGTATAACGCGTTGTATTTTAACAAGCTACTACAACCATCATTCAATTATACTCCTTGAAATTGACAAAGAGTTATAACAATACCCATGCATTTAGGATAAAGTAGGCTATATGTTCTTTACTGAACATCTTGTTTTATTTACCTAATACAACCCACACCAAGAACATCATGTTTCTATCTATATATTTAAAACAGTAAGGTGATTTTTGTTACCACGAGATTGAGAAAACGACAGAACCGATTTACTTCGTAGAGCACTCTAACGAAAGCTCTTGGCCTCTAGATTTGCAGAGTGTCTCTAAAATAAACAAATATGTTACGGTATATTTTTAAATTAATATAGAAAATAGCAGAATTCTTTTCCCTCACGCATGCGCACAATCCGCCTGGGGTCATGACAAAATGGCGGTGAGAAGTCCATTAAAATGTAAGTTATTTAATAAGCTTCCATGAAATTGAAAACATACATTAACCAAGTTCTGACAATAAAATATAATAACAGTATGAACGTATACGAATGTGCAACATTGATTTATTTGGATAATGAAATTGATTATTTCCTTCAAACAGCGGCTTTTGAATACAATGAATGGCTGCGTCTGCTGCCAGACATGAATGCGAGAGTAGCCATGTGGTTAAGGCGACCGACTGTGGTACTAACAAGCGCCGGTTCGATCCTAGCCCTCGCCAGCATTTTTTTTTTACCACTGAAATATTGTTTAATCAAGGAGTATTAGTAAGGTTTTATGTCTGTTAAAGATACTTATTTCTACATTCCCTCTAAATACGTTTTATTTTCGTTTTACCATTGCATTGCAGCATGTGATCAAAAGAGCAAACTGTTGTCCGCAGTACGCCGTTTAAATATCTGCAAATCAGTTCCTATAACTGACAACAGATGGCAGTACATCGCCCATATAGTTTCATTAACTGACAGCAGATGGCAACACCATTGCATCGATATATTTAAAACACAAGACATGGCATGTTTTCACGTGATGGAAAATTATAAAGGAGGGGAATATTTAAGAAGGGAAATGTTGAGGAACATTATCCGACAGTTGAATGTGTAGGCTAGGTTGTTTATGTACCTTAATATTGCAATTTCTTCCCAATGCTTCGGTGGTCAAGTTATTAGCGTCCTAGACTAAAAGTTATAATTATGCATCGTCGATATACTCTTAAATTATTAAAGAAAAAAGTAGTTTTCCAGGCACTCGCGCGTGTCCACAATTGCTTTCGCCATGAGAGACACTTGGCAAATATAATTAGTTTGAAGGGCTCCGACATCTTGGTCACTCAGCCCCGTGTACTTAGGTGTGTATGTGTGAAATTTTCTCTGATAACCTGTGTTATTGTGATGGCTGCATTACTGTGTGTATTTGTAATTAAGGTGGTAAATGGCAAGGAGACGGCCAAGGCCTTAAGTTAGGAACCATCCCGGTATTTGCCTTAAGTGGAAGTGGGAAACCACGGAAAACCACATCCAAGATTGTCGAGGTGGGAATTAAACCGTCCTCTTCTTAGTTATACCTCAAAAGACTGAATGTACCCCGATTTTGCCCTGAGACCAGAATTAAATTTCTTGGCAGAGCAGGAAATGTAACCCGGGTCTCCGGGGCGATAGACAAGAATAGGAGGGCCTCCATGTGTTAATACGATTTTTGACATGCACGGGACATAGAATTCAAAAACTGCCTCCATTAGGGTGACTGTCGAAGTGAGTATTGAGTATAGGCCTATGATCATTCCAGTAGTTGGCGAAGTGATTCTATGTTCCCCTGCAAAATGTACTGCCATAACCTATAACAGGTGATGGAAATTGCTTATTTAGAGCAGTTTCGTACTGTTTATAACAAAATGAAGAACGCCATTCTGAGCTGCGTTTTCAAGCTATTGCAAAAAAATTCGCTGGCAGGAAAAATTATAAGGAATTTATTTTAAGCGATCAGTCTCATCGCATTCTCCTCACCAACCAACTTGAGTATGAAAGTCTCTGGACGGTCATGTTGAACTTCATTGTATAAGACAATTGTTTAATGATTATTTGTTTAGAGTACTGAGTCTAACTACGGAGTTGATTTCGGCAATGGAAGTATTATTTGCCATTTAATATTTAGCGGCTCCGTTATTGCAGGACACTATAGTGTTATCGAATAATACGAAGCCACATTTAAAATCCAATATAAATAGGCCATTTCAGAAACAATTCCAGATATTATGCAGTACAGTGTACTGTAAGGTCCTTGACGATCAAATGTAAACATTGTTCTGCATTGTATTTCTCTTGCGTAAAATCTATGCGTGGTTACTTTGGTCTTTACTGTTGTGAGGGTAAAATTGATCTGCTGGAATATAAAATATTTGCCAAGCTGCAACAATGTAATGATATTAATTTAAAAGTCATTGAACTTATATCCAGTAGTTCAAACACATACATCAGCGTTAACAGATTGGATACTGAAGATGAAAGCCAGCTACTTCATTTCCCTATTATTGAATTTTTCAATTCCTTGGAATTAAGAGATTCGCCTCCTCATACTTCGAACGTTTGAGCCGTAGATATGCTTCTTAGAAATCTGAACGTTTCCCAAGCACTCATATATGGTAATATATTAATTGTAAGAAATAGCTTGGATTCGGATATAATAGGTGCAGTAATATTAGGCAGAGAACTCAAATCCTACGACTTGATTTAACACCTTCCGATAAAACACTTACAGGTACAGTAAATTTTCTTTAAATAGGCAACAATGTCCTATTCGCTCGGCCTACTTTATCAAAATCAATCAAGCTCAAGGAGAAACTCTAGAACGTATTGGGCTATTTACCTCATCACGTTTTCAGTCATGACCAGCAGGATAGTGAAGGTGCAAAAAAGGTCCTGTTTGGGATGGTAAAGAATAAGAGGCGGAAGGATCCTACGGATTATGTTAGAATAGTGAACAAAAGGGGACAAGAGATAGAAAATAGGGAAGAACTGAAGAAAATGTGGAAAGAATATTTTGAAGAACTCCTGAACCCAAATGGAAACCACGGCGAGGAGGAAGAAATCGGGGAAGAGGTACAGTAGATGAACTGCAAACAGAAAAGGACTTAACATGGAAAGAAGTGGAAGATGCAGTGAGGAAGATGAAAGGAGGGAAGGCACCGGGTGTGGATGAGTTGAGTGTGGAGATGGTGAGAGCAGCAGGAGAGGTGGGGATACAATGGTTGTACCGAGTGATGAAGACAGCATGGAAGGAAAGGAAGACCCCAGAGGACTGGAAAAAGGGAATAATTGTCCCGATCTTCAAGAAAGGTAGTAGAACAGAATGCAGAAACTATCGGGGAATAACACTGATGAGTCATTGTGCAAAGTTGTTTGAGAAAGTTTTGGAAAGGAGAATTAGGACAAGGATAGAAGGAGGGATGAGGGAAGAACAACATGGCTTCAGATCAGGAAGGCCCACAGTGCATTTGATTTTTGCTGTCAGGCAGTTACAAGAACAGCACTATGAGTATGGAACAGATCTACTGATGGCCTTCCTGGACATTGAGAAAGCATATGACAGTGTATGCAGAAACAAAGTATGGAAGTCCCTGGAGGATAGAGGAATATAAAAATGGACTATAAGGAAGATAAAGGAGATGTACAAGGGAAGCGTGAGCTGTGTGAAAGTGGGAGGAGAGATATCGGACTGGTTGGAAAAGAGAAACGGCCTGAAACAAGGAAGTGCACTGTCACCGTTACTTTTCATTGTGGTGATGGATGACATAATGACCCGAGTGGCACAAGTAATTGGGGAAGGAAAGATGAAAGCAATGGTGCTTGCAGATGATTTGATGATTTGGGGAAACAAGGAGGAGGAGGTACAGGAACAGTTGGACGTGTGGGAAGGAATAATACAAGGTTATGGGATGAAATTTAGCATAATAAGAGTGAGATGGTGATCACAACAAGGATGAAGGAAAGAACCACAACAGGAATAACAATTGGTGGGGAACAGCTGAAGGAAGTGGAGAGTTTCAAGTATCTGGGAAGCCTGATACAAGAGAATGGAAGAAACGATAGAGAAATAAATGAGCGGGGGAGACAGGCAGAAGCATTCCGGAGGAGTGTGAGAAGCATGTTATGGAGCAAGAATGTCCCTCAGAACAGCAAAAAGATCATATATCGGACGTACTATGTCCCTATCCTGACGTATGCCTCGGAGACCTGGGTTATGAAAGGAAGGGAGAAGAGCAAAATACAGGCCAGTGAGATGAGGTTCTTGAGAAGCAGTATTGGAGCTACAAAGATGGACAGAATAAGAAATGAGAGGACCGGAGAATTAATGAAGGATGAACCATTACAGTCTGGTATAGAGAAATCTAGACTTAGATGGTATGGACATGTAAAACGAATGGAGGAGAAGAGGATACCCAGGAGGATACACGAGACGAAGTGAAAAGGAAAGAGACCAAGAGGGAGACCGAGAGACAGGTGGCTGAAGGGGGAAGAAGAAATCGTGAAGAAGAGAGGAGAAGACTGGACAAGGGTGGAGGCTGAGAGATGGTGGGAAGACAGAAGACGTTGGAGAGACTTGTGTTCCAAACAGACCCGGCCTGTGGCTGGAAACTGTGCTCGATGATGATGACCTCATCACGTTTTCAGTCATGACCAGCAATATATTGCAATGCTGAGAGTGCTATCTTTTGACGCCCTTAAAGTTGCAATAGTGCTAAAAAGTAATCGTACAAAGAATGTAACTTATATAAGAAGCTTCTTCAGTAATTTTGTTTTCCATTGTCCGTCATGTTTTGACGGGTTTCATCTAGTTATTGTATTAATTCATTTATTAGGCTGTAGCCCCGTGTACTTGGGTGAGTATAGCATATGTCTGATAACCTATGTCTTTGTGATGACTGTCCTAGTGTATGTATTAATTTGTAAGTGAGGCTAAGATTTTTATATGAGGCGGCTGTGGTTAATTTAGGTAGCTTCCCGGCATTTGTCAGGAGTGAATAATCACGGATACCACTTTGGGGATGTCAGAGGTAGTAATCGAACATTTCGCAATATTTCTCTTTTTTTAATAGTTAAATAATGCCCTCCAAGGCCAAACTGAGGCACTACGTTACCGTTATTCGCCCGGAGGCGTTATATGCATCAGAATGCCTGGCGATGAATAAGAAAGTCCTGGCAGAACAACTCGTAACCAAAGAGAGGAAGATTCTGAGAAAGATCTTGGGCCCGGTCAAGGAACGAGGAGAGTATAGAAGACGACACAACGATGAACTTTATCTACATGTGGAGAAAATAACGGACACCATTCTCAAAAGAACACTCTCCTTTCATGGCCATTTAACACGAATGAACTCTGGAAGATTGTCCAATCGAATCTGTGCCTACTTTGTGGGAAAGAAAACCAAAGGGATCTGGTTTACAGACGTGGAAAAAGACCTACAAGAACTGGGGATATCACATGAGTACATATTGGAACGTGACTCTTTGAAGAAGAAACTTGGGGAGATACAGAGTTTTCAGCCAAAACCTATATTGAAATCCGGCAAGAAGTGGACCGAAGAACGGAAGGAAGCTCACCGAAGAAGAATGCGCGAATACAGGGCCAATGTGAAAGAAGGAGGGAAAAGGCAGTTGAAATAACGTGGTCCATAGACGACCGAAACGATCATAAAAAAAAGTTGTTGGTGATTCTTATAGGGACTTTACGACATCATGGTCTTGTAGTCCCGTGTACTTGGGTGTGTGTAGAATTTGCCTGACAGCCTGTGTTATTGTGATGTCTGTAATAGTGTGTGTATTTTGTTTAATTGAGGTAGGATTAGGGTAGGAAGCGGCTGTGCACTTAAGTTTGGCACCATCCCGGCATTTGCCTGGAATAGAATTGGGAAATCACGGAAAACCACTTCCAGGATGGGTGAGGTTGGAATCGAACCTGCCTCTTGTCAGTTTTGCCTCACGAGGCTGACTGTACCCTGTTCCAGCCCTCAGACCAAAAATGTTATCCCCGTTTAGAGGTTCTTTTTCCATTTTTTCTTCTTTTCCCCATGTTTTTGCGTACTTTTCCCCATTTTCTCGATCTTTTTTTTTCCAGTTTTTGCGTCCTTATTCCCAGTTTTTCTGTCTCTTTTTACAGTTTTTGTGTCATTTTCCAGTTTTTACGTCCTTTCCCCCCAGTGTTTGCGTTTCCCCCCGGTTTTTTAGTCCCCCCCCAGTGTCCTTTTTCCGCAGTTTCTCGGTCTTTCATTCCAGTTTTTGCGTCCTTTTCTAGTTACGTCCCTTCCCCCCAGTTTTGGGTCCTTTTTTCCCCAGTTTATTCGTCCTTTTTTCCCCAGTTAATTCGTCCTTTTTTACAGGACTTAGATCATTTTAAGGTACGTGTAAGTCCTTTTAGGCAGCTTGTGAATAGATTGCCGATTGTAGGTCAGTAGTTAGTGCTTATGAGCACTTAATGTGGTGCAGCAGAAGGTTTGGCTTGGTGTGATGTTTGTTTTGTTTGCTGTATTGGTTGCCAAGAACGTGAGGGGGAAGGGGGGAATTTTGCGAATTACTGTTTAGTTTGATTTAAATTTGGAAAGTTTTTGAGTGGATCATCAGGTTTCAGTCCTCTTCGTGCACTCTGTGACGGCATGTTTGGCGATGGCGTGCCTATTGTTGTTTCCTTCAGAGTGTAAAAAGTTTGTTTTGGCACACAACCCCAGTCAGCCGCAGGTGGAAACAGACACATTAACTCGACTATTTTCATACGCACACATACTCAAACCGACTACTATCATACATGTATACGGTGGGCACTGAGGCATTTTATATTGCACAACATGTATGCTGACGAACGTCAACCTACTACAGGTCTTCCTCCTCAAAGTGAATTTCAACTCTGACTATTATTATTATTATTATTATTATTATTATTATTATTGAAACAGCGCACAATGTGCAAAATACAAAACTGAGTAACCTACTGTACATTATTCCAATCCCGATTGGGTTACTCATGCATGTCTTTGTCGGCAATATTTTGCATATGTATGCATTCACTGCATAGATCACACACACATTCTTCAGTTGGTTGGTGGATTCTCTTGTTTTGGCAGAACTTGTAGTGAAAGCAATGTGTAGCGTATCGTGTCATTACCTGTCGGAGTTCATAGTTTGCCTCTTTCCATTCGTCAGCCATTATGGCGTCAGTTGAGTAGAAATCATCCCAGACAGCGTTTTACTTTTCTTTGAGTATTTGAAGGTCACTCTCACAGGCCTCGGTGCGCGGCAGTAGCATCTGCAGTCTAATGTCTTCTATGAAGAAAATTTCTTTTGTGAAGACATAAGTCAGTCTTGACAGCGCTGTCTTCCCGATACCCTAGACTCTTTTCATATAGCGGGCTTTGACTGTCTCTAATATTAATAGGTCGCTTTCTTTTAGTTTGTCCCAAATTATGTGGATTCCGTAAGTCGCCATTGGTGCTATAGCCGTTTTAAATAATGTCATAGGCGTTTTTATTGAGAGTTTTTGAGGCTGTTGAATGTGATAAATTGCTTTTATCGCTGCTGTTGCTCTTTCTTTCACGTGAATGTTGAATGATGTCAGTGTTGTTTGGAGAGTAACTCCAAGATATTTGAATTTTGAAACTACTTCGAGGTGATTATCTTGAAGGGTGAGTGTGTCCCTTGGGGAGAATTTTCCACCTATTCTGAAAATCATTTGTTTAGTTTTGTCGTAATTTTTCAGAGGCCATGAGGTGAGACTATTTAGTAGACTACCGTTTGTAGCTCTTCTTTACTGACAGTAGTGGCTACGCTGGCTAAAGCGCAGTGTTAGGTCATGGGGCCAAGCTCTCTGCTGACTCGGTAGACGCGTGGGTTCGAGCCCCACCGTCGACCGTCCTTGAAATGGTTTTCCGTGGTTTCCCCATTTTCAACACCAGGCAAATGCTGGGACGGTACCTTCTGACAGGCCACGGCCGCTTCCTTCCACATCCTTCTCCAATTTCATTCACCTTAATCGATTCCATCTCTCATCCCGACGCGCAGGTCGCCCACGGGCGTCGAATAGAAAGACCTGCACTAGGTCTCTGAGGAGACCACACGAAAAAAACCACCTCTTCTTTATCTTCTGAGCCTATTATCATATCATCTGCATAAAGTATGAGTGTTGATGAGGTGTCCATAATAATTTTTGTGATGTCAGCTGTCATGATATTGAATAGGATCGGACTGAATGGGTCTCCTTGTAGTACTCCGGAAGTTTGCGTTATTGTCTTGGATAGTGTGATATAATCAAATATTTGGATGTGATTGTATCAACAGAAAGAAGTTCAGAACTCAAGTAGATAATCACAAATTTCACGAAGAGCAACTGAAGAACTGCCCCAAACCGGTAAAATTTGAGGAGCAGAGAAAATTAAGGAGTGAACGAATGAAGAATTTCTGGGAAGACTGGCCAGAAAGCATTAAGTTACATGCGGTCCACAGTTGGCCAAATTCGGAAGCAAAAAGAAGTGTTTCTATTAATTGCCCAGATTGTTTTAGGTAGATTTCATTAGAAAGCTAACTATTGCAATGGGTACCATGTTTCGACTTCCGGAAAATTTCGACATATCTTCGCGTTTCACATCCCCCAGACCCCAAAACCACCGCCAGTTCAAAAGTTTATATATAATTTATGTATATATGTATCTATCTATCTATATATATATATATCAGTTTCTTGTGGACACGATAACTGCCGTAATTTTGCACCAATCACCTTGAATTTTTTACATAACATGTATCCCTATAAAATCTCGGTCGAGTTCGTTAATGGGCAAAATCGGTCGAAGGGGGTGAAAATGGGGGGCTTTTTTTTTTCGAAAAAGTGAAATTTCGCTATAACTCTCTTAATACGTGAAATATCGAATCCATTCAAAGTTCATAATATGTGTCGGATAAGTGCCAAAAATTTATGTCAAATAAGTTTTTTGATAGCACCAACCATTGACCAATGGGGTGGAAAAAAGTGGGTTTTTCGGGAAACATTAATCATATCTCTCTTAATAGGCACAATATCAAAACCGTACAAAATGGACAATATTCCTCCAATAATTACCTAAAACTTTTGTCTGAAAGAATTTTCGATATGACCCACCATTAAGCCACGGGGTGAGCAAAATGATTTAAATTATAAGAAAATTCCAAGTGCCAAGAGTGGTTGCCATGACAACTTTACTTTTAATTGATAAGGGATGAGTCATCAGCAGTTGCTATGACAACGCCACAGCACGAGATCACATTCTGTTTTCATATGTCTGTGGGAAGCGACTTCGGTATCGGAACTGGTAGCATGCTGAACTTCTATGCCCAAGGTCGCGGGTTCAAACCCGGCTGAAGTCGTCGGATTTACTAAGAGCGCCAAAAAACCCTGAGTTTGCTTTCCTTCGGAGGGGAAGTTCCAACGTTCGTTGCGAGTTGATGGTTCCGGTGGCATCTAGTAGCCAAGTTCACAGATAGGTGTCGTTGATGGTAGTATTTTAAATTATGTAGCCTATTTTAGGTAGATTTCATCAGAAAGCTAACTATTGCAATGGGTGCCATGTTTCGACTTCCGGAAAATTTCGACATATCTTCGCGTTTCACATCCCCCAGACCCCAAACCACCGTCAGTTCAAAAGTTTATATATATGTGTGTGTATATATATGCATATATATCAGTTTCTTGTGGACATGATAACTGCCGTAATTTTGCACCAATCACTTTAATGTTTTACATAATATGTAACCCCTTAAAAAAATCGGTCGAGTTCGTTAATTGGCAAAATCGGTTAAAGGGGGTGAAAATGGGGGGGGGGGGCTATTTTTTCGAAAAAGTGAAATGTCGCTATAACTCTCTTAATACGTGAAATATCGAATCAATTCAAAGTTCATAATATTTGTCGGATAAAGGCAAAAAATTATGTCAAATAGGTTTTTTGATAGCACCAACCATTGACCAAAGGGGTGGAAAAAAGTTTTTTTTTTTTCGGGAAACATTAATCATATCTCTCTTAATAGGCACAATATCAAACCCGTACAAAATGGAAAATATTCCCCTTATAATTACCTAAAACTTTGTCTGAAAGAATTTTTGATCTGACCTACCATTACGCCAAGGGATGAGAAAAATGATTTCGGAATTAAAGAACATGCCAAGTGCCATCAGAGGTTACCGTGACAACACTTCTAAATTGATGAGGGATGAGCTATCAGAGGTTGCCAAGACAACGCCATTGCACGAGATCACATTCATTTTTCCATCTGACTGTGGGAAGCGGCTAACTGGTAGCATGCTGAACTTATATGCCCAAGGTCGCTGGTTCAAAGCCGGCCAAAGTCGTCGGATTTTCTAAGAGCGCTAAAAATCCCTCAGCATGCTTTCCTTTGGAGGAGAAGTTCCAACGTTCGTTGCAAGTTGCTGGTTGCGGTGGCATCTAGTAGCCAAGTTCACAGCTAGGTGTCGTTCACGTTAGTTTATGGTACAAAATTAGGAACTACTACTTAAAGTTGACCGTCTGCAGACCTTACCTGAATTACAGACTAATACAGTCATCACAATTAACACCGTTTATCAGATTCTACACACCCGGGGTTACATGACCACGTTGTCGCAGCCCCTAAACTGAGGAACCAACAAAAATCTCTGCGGGAGATAAAATTTTGCGAGAAGAAGTAACAGACTGTCAGATAGTTACACATCAGTTCCAAACCTTGCATAAGGACAGTGTGATCACAAGTATAAAAATGAACCCCGAATGACAAGAAGGTTACCATCCCCATAAGACAATAAAATGATAAAAACATGCATACAAAAACGAAAAATAAGTTGATTTTTAACCTCTAAATTTAAATACTTTCTTGCAATCAATGAGGTCTGATCCTCCTACGAAAACCTGCATGTTTTGCCTATTATAGCCAATCCCCTAGTTTGCCCGGTGAAATCTACCTCCGCCTTCCGGCGTGCCGAGAGGATTTTTTATTTTTTTTTAGTCGTTTACCCTCCAGGTTGGTGGAACCAACGGACTCAGCGAGGGAACTCACCACTACCGCCTCTACGGGCAGTGTCCTAGAGCTGGGAACATCGAATCAGAAGGGATACAACTGGTGAGGTGAGATTGGCACCTCGCCCAGGCGGCCTCACCTGCAAAGCGAACAGGGGCCTCATGAGGGAAGGGAAGGGATGGTTAGGATGGATAGACAAGGAAGAGGGAAGGAGGCGGCCATCCCGGCATTTGCCTGAAGACGAAGTGGGAAACCACGGAAAACCACTTCGAGGATGGCTGAGGGGGAATCGAACCTCCTCTACTCATTTGGGCCACCCGAGGCTGAGTAGACCCCGTTCCAGTCCTCGTACCACTTTTCAAATTTCGTGGCAGAGCCGGGAATCGAACCCAGGACCTCCAGGGCGGCAGCTAACCATGCTGACCGCTACGCTACGGAGGCGACCCAGATTCTTCATCTGAAAATATCATCATATTGTCATTATCCAGTTCAGAATAAGTTGTGTTTTTCCCGTTACAATAATCTTAGTCGTGGTCTTACCACAGAACGAGAAAATTCTTAATATTTAGATGCCTGTTAATGTACACAATATTCTTAAGTGCCAAATGTCTCGCAACCTTGGGCACAGCAGGCGTGGCCTTGCCGCTACTCCACGGGGGGGGGGGGGACTTCTCTCTCTGTTATCTGAGGCTCGATGTCACCTTCCTCTTGGCCTCTTTCTTGCAAGTTGTGGCTTGTCATTCAGTGTCAATTCTTGAACCTTGACGTTAAACCTCTTAACTTAAACGACTATTGGGTCGAATAACTTGAGAATGATGAGACAAAGTCAAGTGTTTCTCCGCTTCCACCAGAACGAAATCAGACTGCCAGAGATCCACCAAAGTTACAAAGAAGCTTCAATTAATATGATAACAATAGCTTGCCAAGGTGGGTGAGTGGATAGCGTGTCGGTCTACTAACCCAAAGATTGCAGGTTCGCTCCTGGCCGTAGTAAGTGATTTTTTGAAAGGCGGCAAAAATACGACTCGCATGTCATACGATGTTGGCATGTCAAAGAACCCATTTGAATTCAGTAGGCCGTGTTCATAAAGGCAAAATTAATCTCGGGAGTTTCCGCCAACACAAAGTTCCTCATTTCTCTACTAGAAAGCGCTATAGTGTTCAAGGAGATTAGATATCTAACCTCCTTGAGTTTCAGAGTGATTCAAGAAACAACGAAATTCGACATGCAAGCTACCCTCTGGGTGTCAAATTACAAAGTTTGCACCCGGCACTCGAGGCCATACGATATTATTATTATTATTATTATTATTATTATTATAGTGACAAATTGAAATACACAGTGTTAGCGCACACACGGTCATCAGTACATTTAATGCGCGCATCAACTAATTACTGTAGTTTAGTCCATAAAATATTTTAATTCAAACAGTGTATACGCTATGTTTAACACTTTCACTTATCGGCCAGCCTGGGGAGAAGTAAGCCAACGTCTGGGAAATCCCACCTACCTTAGCAGGGCAGATCATCCACATAAAGTCAAGGGCTATCCGCAGAGTACAAATTATGGGAAATAGTCTGTCATTAGTCGTGGTATTGATAATTGATACTCATTACGTGCCCCAGTCTTAGAGCCTTTCCCCAAACACATTGATGTGTTCAAGAGAAGACTGAAATTCTGTGTAAACACTCCGTTGTAAATACTCTAGTTCCTAAATTGTGTACATTGAGTGTGGTTGATATTATTGCTGGTAACTTTCTGTTGTTGTTGTTGTTGTTGTTGTTTGAGTCTTCAGTCTTTTGACTGGTTTGATGCAGCTTTCCATTCTTCCCTGTCCTGAGCTAATCGTTTCATCTCTACATCTCTGGGTGGTTGGTTCTTAAGTTTAGGGGCTGCGACAACGCGGTCATGTAGCCCCGTGTACTTTGGGTGTGTGTAGAAACTGTCTGATAACCGCTGTTAATTGTGATGATTGTATTAGTGTGTGTTATCTGTTTTTTTTTTAAATTTAAGTACAGACTGCAACTTAGAATTTCTCAAATAGTTCCTACTTTTGCCGCCAAGCGCCACCGTCAACGACTATTAGGCCAAGTTCAGAACTTAGCTACTAGACGCCACCGCAGTCGGCTCTTGGCAACGAACGTAGAAACCTAAGAGCGTTGTTTACATTCTTAACCTATCCAATTTAGCTTCACACAGGTGTAATTAGTGGAAGGTTCTTTAACATGCCATACATCTATGACATGGGACCGCCGGTTTTACTTCCCCTCCGAAGGATGGCATACTGAGGGATTTTTAACGCTCTTAAAAATCCGACGGCTCACCCTACATCTGAAGCAATCTGTTTAACATATTCTAACCTTGGTCTACCCCTACAGTTCTTGTCCTCGACCCTTCCTTCCATAGCTAAGCTTGCTATTCCTGGGTGTCTTAGTATGTGTCCTACCATCCTATCTCTCCTCCTCATTAGCAGTCGCCAGAAACATCTCTCTTCTCTCACTCGTCTTAATACCTCTGCATGTGTTACCCTATCTACCCTTGTGATCTTCATCATTCATCTGTAACACCACATTTCTGAGTTAAACATTTTTAGCACTTAAGGTACGTTTCTCTCAAAATCTACTGAATGGATATTAACAAAATTTTACACATTTGTACTCCTAACTAGTGCGAATATTTTTTATGGAACTGAAATTTAATATGATGCTTACAAAAAAAAAGTGTTTTAAGATATCCATATTTTTATTGAATAAAGTTTCTTAAAGTTCAAAATTTCACAGAAAATCAGTGAAATCCTTATCCAAAATTCTTCTGCATATAAATGTTTTGTGACCAACAGAGATTAGTTCTGCGCACAAACATTGACACTCCATACACAAATGTAGGAGAAAAGTGTATCGAAAACAAACAGTGTACAAACAAATGTAAATGATGATAACTCCCTTATAAGTTACAAAGAAAATCTCAAAACCAATCAAACGATGCCTCGAGGGATTGTTAATATGTGTACTAAATTTCAGTGAGATGTGATAACAATTATAGGAGTTATGAGTATGTGAATTTCGTACTGTAAAACTTCCTACGTCATCCTTCAAGCCCTTCCTTCCCATCATGGTTTAAATCTTACATCATATTGAGGAATTACTATCATATAACATCAACTAGCCTAAGATCAAATGCGAGTTTTAGAAGATTGTCTGAAGGGAACATCAGCTGAATTACAACTTTTTTACTCTAGCAAATGTTTCCCCTTAGACTTGACGGCTTTTATGGATAGAGAGGAGAGACCAACTTGTGGTGTAGCGGCTAACGTTCTTCGCTGTCGCCTGGAGGTCCGGGTTCGATTCCTGGCTCTGCTAATAAATTTAATTCTGGTTTGAGGTTCCGGATCGGTATCGTTGACAAACAAGTCGCCTAAGTCACCAGGCGTGTGGGATACTTGAATATTCACTCTTCTACTGCCAGGTACACTGGCCTGCCGCCAGGGGCGCTCATCTGCAACCTCAGCCATGAAATGCAAATCTTCTTCCGGGGAACAACTGCTATTCTTCCGCCTGTGAAATTTTAAAGAGCCCGGGTTCTACAGCGGGGAATAAAACATCAGGTGGAGTGAGTGGCGTGCCTTCAGCTCAGCTTCATGTGTTAGGGACATGACAGTCATCAGCCCGGGTTCAACAGTGGGGAATAAAACATCAGGTGGAGTGAGTGGTGAGCCTTCAGCTCAGCTTCATGTGTTAGGGACATGACGTTCATCAGCCCGGGTTCTTCAGTAAGAGGCAAAGCCACTTCATTTACTATCTAAAACACGATAAGTACATTAGGAATCTAAACGGTCATCCCTCTTTCAAGATATAGATATATACAGTATATAAAATTGAAAATACGTATGTTGATGTACGGAGGCCCAACTTGACCACAAGTGCCAGGAATTTTCAAAGTTTACATGCTTTCAGTAGGCTACTTTCAGTGGGGATGCCATAAAAATCTGAAAACTCTTATTTTTTTTACATTATAGGCCTACTGGGATTATACGTTGCTTCATTTTCTTTAACTTGATTAGGCCGAGATGATACGCGTGTAACATAATTTTACAGCAATACTGCCTTCCTTCGGAGGGGAAGTAAAGCCGGCGGTCCCATGTCATAGATTATGGCATGTAAATGATCCTTCCACTAACTTAACTTGTGTGAAGCTAAATTTCTAGTTTAGATTTCGTTGGAACGCTCTATCAAAATTCCAACGTTCACCACTAGGTATCAGTGATATCTGGTAGCGAAAGATGGAACTACTTGAAATTGAACGGAACTTGAGCTCGCTCCATGGGTGTCCATTGGAAGCATCTACAGCCTCTGGCGAGCCGAACATGTCCTCGGACATTCCCGGCACTAAAAGCCATACGCTAAATCAATAAATAACAGCAACACTGTTCCTAATATGGTGTCTTAGTACACACTTAGCTATGTACAGGAATACGCCATCTATGCGGGTTTAGAAAGCATAAACAATATTTGACTCCATAATGCTCTCAATCATTGAATAAATATTATTTCATATCAAGAAGGTAGGTAAGCCTCCGTGGCTTAGGCGGCAGCACGCCGGCCTCTCACCGCTTGGTCCGTAGTTCAAATCCCGGTCACTCCATGTGAGATCTGTGCTGGACAAAACGGAGCAGACAAGTTTTTCTCCGGCTACTCCGGTTTTCCCTGTCAAAATTTCATTCCAGCAACACTCTCCACTATCATTTAATTTCATCTGTCGTCCATTTAATCATTGCCCCAGAGGAGTGCGTCATGCCTCGGCAGCCGGCACAGTTCATATCCTCGCCGCTAGATGGGGGCTTCATTCATTCCATTCCTGACCCGGTCGGAGACTGGAAGCAGGCTGTGGATCTTCATTTTCATCAAGAAGGTAGGTGTAATATTTTAACAATACAGGAGATTTATGTAAAATACTAGCAACCCGCCCTGGCTTCGCCCGGCATATTTAACGATTTACCCAACCTAAGCTTAAAAGGTGCATGGACGGCAGGTCCCAGACGCAATTCAGTAAAGCCGAGGTGAACAGCGAAACTCCAAACACATATACTCTTCTCTGAAGTCTTAACTCGACAAGACTCAACAGTTTGATGCTGGCTGAAGCTGGGGTGATAGGCTCGTTCGCTGGCTCGTAAACTCGCTCCGAAGCTAGTAATGTAAATTTCCACTGAATAGAGATTGTAAGAAGAAATGAAAACGTAAAAACACTAATAGTGGGTGATGTATTAACGATATGCTGTCGTGAACGTTTTTGTAGACTTTGCATGCTGAACAATTCTTACACTCATAGTAGCTCGTAGCCTATATACAACACCGTAGATATTTTTTAAGGTTTACCCAGCATAAGCTTAAAAGGTGCAGGGACGGCAGATGTTTTAATGCTATCTTTACTTTAATTATATTAATATCAACAAAGTTGTGAGTAAACATCCTGAGAGTATTCACACAAACATTAAGCTTACTGACATGTTAGTGGAACAAGTCACCAGTTTCTCTTATTTGGGAAGTCTAATCACCAATGACAACAGGTGTAGTAAAGAGATTAGAACGCGGATAGCGCTCGCAAAGCAGGCATTCAATAATAAGAAAAATCTTTTGATTAATGCGAATTTGGATATTGCAATTGAAAATAAATTTTTCATGTCCATTGGTGGGGTGTGCTTCTGTATGGATGTGAATCTTGGACGCTCAGAGGTCAGGATTGGATGCGACTTGAAGCGTTTGAGATGTGAGTCTGGAGGAGAATGTTACGCGTTAAATGGATTAAAAAGAGGTCTAACATCAGCATCCTGCAAGAAATTCAAGGGAAGAGAGAACTGACACCAACGATCCATAAAAGAAAAGCTAAATTCACAGACCACATCTTGTGACATAATGCTTTCCTAACTAACCTGAGTAAATGTTTCCTACAAGACATCCCACTAACTCTTCATTATGGTTCCTACTGTGAGATGAAACGAGGTGCTGAAGTCAGAGAGAGAGAGAGAGAGAGAGAGAGAATGAATGCCTGTACCCCCTATCAACTCGAACACGGTGAAACCGAATTGAACGAAATTTAGTACAGAGGTAGAACTAGCAAAGGGCACCTCAGTGTCATGTTTTATATCACCGCCATCTTGACGTAAACGTAATGTTGGCCACCCAAATGTAAAAAGCTTAAATCAGATTACGATCAACCTAATCATCTCTCTACCAAATTTTGCAGCAACATACCTTTATGTGAGAAGCGTTCTTTGACCAATATAAAAGGTCATTAGTCCAATAGTTTGCATATGATGGCCATGTATGTGTGCAAATCGATTCCCCCTATCAATTCAAACACGGTAAAACCGAATTGAATGAAATTTGGTACAGAGGTAGCACTAGCTAAGGGCACCTCAGTGTCATGTTTTATATCGCCGCCATCTTGACGGAAACGGAATGGCGTCCAACCAAATGTTAAATGCTTAAATCAAATTACGACCAACCTATCATTTGATCTCTACCAAATTTTGCAACAACATACCGTTTTGTGGGAAGCATCTTTTGACTGAACTACAAGGTCATCAGCCCAATTGTTTTCAGATAGCGGCCATGTATGTGTGCAAATCCATTCCCCATATCAATTCAAACACGGTGAAACCGAATTGAATGTTTTTTTTTTTACAGAGGTAACACTAGCAAAAGGCACCTCGTATTCATATTTAATATCCGTATAGCACGTTGTATTTCAATAAGCTAATACAACCGACATTCAATTATACTCCTTGAAAAGGACAAAGAGTTATACCCATGCATTTAGGATAAAGTAGGCTATATGTTCTTTATTGAACATCTTGTATATTTATATTAAGATGTACTTGGTTGGCTTAGCAGTATTGAGTGACTTTTCAACATTGATCCGGCACAACACTACCAATAGGTTGCCGATCAATGCAAAAGGGGAGGCTGCTAATGTTTTTATTCTTGTGCAGAGAAAAGCTAGTTGTTAGTTGTCTACGCCACGATTGCGGTGTGCTCATTGCTCCAAGGGTCGCACTCGGCCCGATGAACAAGCCCGTTAGAAGATCTCAATTATTCGCAGCTCTTCTGACTGGCTAATTGCCAAACCTTGCGTCAGGCAATTTATTTCGCTAAACACACTCTCATGAGAATTATTGGCTGGAAAAACTTGAGCGTGGCAAACCAAATCAGCAGTTTTGAGAACGAGCTGAACAGGCAGGGTCAGCGGGTGAGGGATCAGTGAGGCCGTGATAAGCTCGCTATATTCCACGTGCACGGCTCTGGAAACTCTTCGCCCTAGCTTGTACGAGTATTCTTCTAACTCTGGGTACAACACAAGATCTGCCCCTTAAATTGCACATATGCAACTCTTACAAGGAAAGTATCAGGTAAGATAGGTCGAAACCTATCTAGAAACTTTGTGGATGCAATCGTTGTGCTATAAGAGTACAACGTGTGAAAAATCAGCTGCCAGATTGAACTGCAAGGCTCCGAAATCATGTGGCGAACCTCTCATATAAATCAATGGGAGGTAGCGAGTACCGTACATGTTGGAACGGACAGCACTGACCGCCCAAGCACTCAAGGAGCCGCACGCTCCAGTCAGCATATACGACTCACTTCGCTACTATTCCGAGTGCCACATGGATGCCCAGCTCCTCCAGCCGTCATGCCTGCATTCCAGGATGTCAGGTACGATTTTGGAGCCTTGCAGTTCAATCTGGCGGCTGATTTTCCGCACGTGGTCCTCTTATAGTACAACGATTGCGTCCACAAAGTTTCAAGATACCTGATACTTCGCTTGTGAGCACCGCTAACAGGTGAAGAACCAGAGGGGCCGTGATAAGCCCGTTATATTCCACGTGCACGGCTCTGAAAACCCTCTGTCGTAGCATGTAGGGCCTACTCTTCTAACTCTGGGTATAGCACAAGACCTGCCCCTTAAATTGCTCAGATACTACTTATGGATACCGCAAGCGGGTGTGTGGGACGCAACTCCTCAATATTTACGAAAATGTGTGATGATTTTTACAGTTCTAAGGGATATTCAAGCAGACTCGTAGAGTTCTTACACTAGATTTTGGTACATACTGTTCAGTACCTTCCCTAGAAGGTCTCCCCACTACAATCACCGAGAAATATTACATCAATGAGCACTAGCGCCCAGTGGCATACCAAAGAGTTAACTTGGATTACTATACTGTACCCCATGTGATTATTTAAGGAACTACTCCTGAACTGCGTTGGTTTGCTTGTATAGGTATAACATTGTATGGAATTGGGAAACTGAAAATATTATGAACTCTTAATTGTAGAAAAATACTCATCTGTTCGCAAATAGTTTATGTTTTTACTAAATACGGGAGAAAATACCAAATTTCTTTCAAAAGTTCATATTGAATGAGATTTTCATGTTATGTCAAAATATTTGGTATGTCATGTGCCTATTTGTCTATGATTAGTGTATTTAACACACTCCATCCTTCTTACCAAATCGAATAACAAAATTTAAAAGCAAGAAATACCCTTTGGTCTACGATAGTAATCCACGCGACTACTGGCGTTACATTTTCATTGTTGTTACATTTCTGGGGCTTGGACATCGTGGTCATTTAGCCCCGTGTATTGTGGTGTGTGTGCACACGCGCAAGTTATTCTCATTACTTGTGTTATTGTGATGGCTGTTTGGGAAGGAGACAGCCGTGGCCTTACGTTAGGCTCCATCCGCAGATTTGCCAGGAGTAGAAGTGGGAAACCACGGAAAACCACTGCCAGGACGGCTGAGGTGGGAATCGAACCTACTTCCTTTTACCTCACGAAGCTGAGTTAACCCGTTTCAGCCCTCAGACCCGAATGAAATTTCTTGGCAGAGCTGGAAATCGAACCCGGACCTCCGGGGCAACATTCAAGAATGCTAACCGTTACACCAAGAAGTGCTCGGTACAGAAATATTAATGTGTTGTATTAATAGGCAATATTCTCATTTTTGCAGGATTGAATTGGCTTTTGAGGGTGCGCAAATGCGAGAGAGCCGTGACAGTAGATTTACTGGCACGTTCAAGATCCCCTTCGGGACAAAATTCCAGCACCCCGGTGTCTCTAAAAGCCGCAGTTGTTAAAAGAGACGTAAAAAACAATAAATTATTATTATGATTATTATTGTTGTAGTTATTTAGTGTTTGACATCATAAATCACGGCAAATACCGGCTACATTTTATGTTACAGCCTGGTTCGGCCTTAACAAGGAACCATCTGTACTAAGGCAATTTTGTACATTACACTGTTCAGAGACTTCACATTACTGTACATCCATGTCGTGCCCGCAGTCTTCACGAGTCTCCTTCATTTATAGGATGAGCTAAATTTCCATCTGAATCACCGAGCCTTGCTGAGTACTCGGCCAGGGTATTGTCACCAAGGAACTTCCTAACAATATGGCAGGTGTTTAACAGAACTGCCTTCTGTAGTTCAATATATATCTGCAGATGCAGATTCAATATTGATAGACTACTGTGGAGAGTTTTGGGTATAACACCAGTACACGATACAATTATTGGGATTGTAGTCACCGACTCAAGTTTTCACATCTGCTTTATCTCAATTGCCAGCTCTGTGTACTTAGATATTTTAGTAGCAGCTTTTGAGTGTTGGGACATCCGATATCTGTCAGTAATGACTCTCTGTGTTCTTTATTGATGACAATGATATCTGGCCGGTTGTTACTGACTGCAACATCGGTCAAAACTCCACTGTCCCAGTAGAGCTTGTGTGTGGCATTTTCGAGTACTGCGGATGGTGTGTATTTGCAATAGGGGACGGAGCTTTGAAGAAGTTTGTACTTCAAGGCCAGTTTCTGGCGAATAATGTTGGCAACTTGATCGTGTCGATGTTTGTAGTCAGTGTTGGCAAGGTGGGAACAACCTGACATAATGTGTTGAATGGTCTCACTACATTTGCCACAGCGACAAGTCCAAGTGGAAAAATCTCGGAATATGAACAAAAAATAGGAAGGAAGAGTACCGTCTAGAGTTGGAATGGGTATCCATGGAAGAACACCTCATGGGTTCCAAGCCATTCGTCTCTCGAGTTCGGGCATAATCCAACTCCATGACCTCGCGTGTTGATGCTTGTTTCACCCCGGTCAGTCTATACAACCCATTCAACAGGCGTGATCATTGATGGAACATCTGTGCATTGAAGCATTCAAGGTTAAAGTTCAAAGAAAGAAAAATGAAACGGGGATCTACCATAGCTTCACAGATTAAGATCTTGCATGTTATATTGCAGTCATGGAGTTGGGTTCATTTGCCTCCTGTGTCCTTTTTATGTTTAGCCTATTTTCATTTCTGATAAATAAGCTTATGAGATCACCATTTGTCCGTGTGTGTGTCCCCCTAATAAAATCTAAACGGCTGGAGCTATTTCAATGAAAGTCGGAAGGTCATAGTACTATTTCGTCCTACCCCGACCGTGCCCTTCAAATTTTACTACGTCTTACCAATCCAACATGGCGGCTGTGCGAAACAAAACGAACATGGTGGGTAAGCGAAGTTGAAACATTTTAATAGACTTTTCTCACGATGTTACAGGTTCCACACACACATACACACTGGGCTGATGACCACGGTGATCTTAGCTCCCAATTGAATAGCAGCATGATACAGGAAATATCGCTTTCCCTTCAGGCTACCAGCTACGCAACCGCAGGGCCATAATGTGTTGCTCATCGAGAGCATCCGATGAAATGGTCCTGTAGTGAAGTCATTATGATGTTCCAAGCGGAACACAAGTTTACAAGCATGTTACAACATGTGTCATTACTCCTTCGTAACAGAAACAAGATTATAGAACCGGTGATGTAATGATACTTTAAGTCCAGTACTGCCATCAATAGACGCCGGAACTTTAGGCAATTTCTATTTAGGTTCTATGATGGTACATTATGCAACGAGCCTATAATGGCGATACGACTGTTTATGTTCGACGATAATTGTAATTATATTATATATTCTAACATAAAAGTTCATAAATATCTGTCGAGATTCTGTCAGCTGACTTGAGTGAAGAGCGCATGCGCTGGATTCCCACTAAGGATCAAAGTCCTTCCAAAGCGTTGTTCTTTTTTTTCTCTTGGGAATTGTGTGGGCTCAGAATTTGCTTTCAACCCAATAACACATTCGAAAGCTTTGAAACATTAACAGATAGCGCACAGGTACTAAGTGGGATCATTTTGTTATTTGGTCAAATAACACACAATAGCCTGTAACAAACGCTTGAAAATTAAATTGTATAGTACTATCAACTCCAGTAGTTATTCTTCAAATTCGATGCTTAAAGGATGGCAACGGAAGGCAAATCAATGGAGTCCCAAATAGAACAGTGATGACATCTGGGGTAAAAGTTTCGCATAAGAAGTCCCTTCACTGAGTTGAGCTGATTTATTGACTTCCGTGGATCTAATGTCATACGACTGCTTCCTTTGTGACGTTCTGGTGTGTTTATGTCAACAACAGCATTCACTGAAATTGTCGGCGAAATCGTACGAATGCAATGCTCTGTGTAGAAATTCGAGTTGCGGATATTAAGGTATAGTGCTATTTATTTTGCAATATTCCGCAGTTTGTTTATGCAAACATTACGGACGGTGCACACTTTCCATATCGGTAATTTATATAGGCTAGGATCAGCTGACTTCTGGACGTAGATTTCTAAATTTCTTGATATTGTTTAGTATTTTCTTGTTACCGTAAAGGTTCGTGCTTATTTTGTCTGTGTGTTTGGGATTGTAACTGTACGTAGTCAACTTTCAAATTATGGAATTCATGTCCGAGATGTTGCATTTTGAGCGCATGTGCTAAGCTATCCTTACCTAATTGGCCAATGAATCAACCTGATTGGTTGGAGAAACTGTATTATAATGAAAAGTAGTACTTAAATGGCCCCCAGTATGATACAGTTTTCTGACATATGCTATTTACATTTCGACATCGTCGAACATAAAATATGTAACAAGATGTTCGGTAAAGAACATATAGCCTACTTTCTCCTAAACGCATGGGTATTGTTATAACTCTTTGTCCTTTTCAAGGAGTATAATTGAATGCTGGTTGTAGTAGCTTGTTGAAATGCAACGTGCTATAGGGATATTAAACATGAATATGAGGTGCCCTTTGCTAGTGCTACCTCTGTACCAAATTTCGTTCCATTCAGTTTCACCGTGTTTGAATTAATAGGGGGAATCGATTTGCACACATACTTGGCCACCATCTGCAAACTATTGGGCTGATGATCTTGCAGTTTGCTCAGAATATGCTTCCGATATAAAGATATGTTGTTGCAAAATTTGGTAGAGTCTAGATTATTAGGTTGGTCGTAATTACATTTTAGCTTTTAACATTTGGGTGGCCGCGATTACGTTTCCGTCAAGATGGCGGTGATATAAAACATGACACTGAGGTGCCCTTTGCTAGTGCTACCTCTGTACCAAATTTCGTTCCATTCAGTTTCACCGTGTTCGAATTGATAGGGGGAATCGATTTTCACACAAAGATGGCCGCCATCCGCAAAATATAAGGCTGATGACCTATTAGTTTGGTCAAAGGATGCTCCCTCCTTAAAGGTATGTTGTTGCAAAATTTGGTAGAGATCGGATGATTATGTTAGTCGTAATTTGATTTAAGCTTTGAACATTTATGTGGCCGCCATTACTTTTCTGTCAAGATGGCGGCGATATAACACATGACAATGAGGTGCCCTTTGCTAGTACTACCTCTGTACCAAATTTCGTTCCATTCGGTTTCACCGTGTTCGAATTAATAGGGGAATCGATTTTCACACAAAGATGGCCGCCATCCGCAAACTATTAGGCTGATGACCTATTAGTTTGGTCAAAGGATGCTCCCCCCCCCCCATAAAGGTATGTTGTTGAACAATTTGGTAGAGATCGGATGATTAGGTTAGTCGTAATTTGATTTATGCTTTGAATATTTGTGTGGCCGCCATTACGTTTCCGTCAAGATGGCGGCGATATAAAACACGACAGTGAGGTGTCTTTTGCTAGTGCTACCTTTGTACCAAATTTCGTTCAATTCGCGTTCACCGTGTTCGAATTGATAGGGGGGGGGGGACAGACATTCAGAGTACACACACACACACAGACTCACACACACACATACACACACACACATACATACTTTTTTCACCCTGTGTTGATCCCATAAGTCTACTTTCATTTTTTGCAAAAATCGAAAGTAGGCGCTAATAATTTGCTAAGGAATAACTCTTCTAGAAAAGTGGAAATGATAAAAACCATGATTGTTTCTTTTTTTGTTCCGTATTGACTGAAATAACAAAACAATAAAATAACAAAATAAAAGCTGACGAACGTACATATTTTCCTACAGTCCCCCCTAGAATGAACGTATTTTATGGATGGCCGCTTAGACTGAAAGAATTTAAATCAGGCAAGGAAATCATTTCTAAAAATCTGTTGACAGCAAATATAGATTTAGGTATTAGGAAGTCATTTTTGAAAGCCATTGTCTGGAGCGTGGCGCTCCATGGAAGTGAAACTTGGACTGTTCGAGCGGCAGAAAAGAGGAGAATAGAATCATTTGAAATGTGGTGTTACAGGAGAATGATGAACATCAGATAACAAATGAAAAATGAAAATCCACAGCCTGCTTCCAGTCTCTGACCGGGTCAGGAATGGAATGAATGAAGCCCCCATCTAGCAGCGAGGATATGGGCTGTGCCGGCTGCCGAGGCCTGACGCACTCCTCTGGGGCAATGATTAAATGAATGACAGATGAAATGAAATGATAGTGGAGAGTGTTGCTGGAATGAAATTTTGACAGGGAAAACCGGAGTACCCGGAGAAAAACCTGTCTGCCTCCGTTTTGTCCAGCACAGATCTCACATGGAGTGACCGGGATTTGAACCACGGACCCAGCGGTGAGAGGCCGTCGTGCTACCGCCTAAGCCACGGAGGCTTGCATCAGATAACAAATGAAGAGGTATAAATACAGATGGGAGAGGAGAGATGTTACTGGTGATGATGATGATGATGATGATGATGATGATAATTGAAGAGAAGAGTTAGGTTGGTAGGGCACATACTAAGAAACCCAGGAATAACAAACTTCGTTATGGAAGGAAGGGTCGAGGATAAGGACAGTAGGGGTAGACCAAGGTTAGAATATGTAAACAGATTGCTTCCGATGTAGGGTGTGGTAACTATGTAGAGAGGAAACGATTAGCTCAAGACTCGGAGGCATGGAGAGCTGCATCAAACCAGTGAGAAGATTGAAGACTCAAATGTTGTTCTGTAGCCAAAATTTATAGATTGTATGGTTGGAAACGCTCTATCAAGTTCCAACGTTCACCGGTGGATGTCAGTGATAGTGGCGTCTGGCAGCCAAAGTTGGAACTACTTGAAATATAACTTGTTGGGGAGCCTTCGGGCGTTCAATTGAAATGCCCTGCTATGGCCATTGGCTGCAATTCAAATATATTATAATTAATATGACCTCGCATTGACTCCTCTGACGAGGTTGGTGTCAAGCAGGGAATCTGGACGTACAATCCATCGGGCTCTTAAATACTCATCTCACCGCATCGGGAATAATAAGTTAACCCTCGATTCAACTTGTTCAAAGTTGTGACAAGTGCCTGTAGACTCCCTAGATCTGTCATTGTTCTCGTTGTGATGTGCGTGTATTGTCCAATACATATTCTATTCATAACGAGGCGTCAGTTTATGTTTCATTTGAAAATTAAACCGCATACTATTTGTACAACACGCGACGTCACAGTTCCAAACTCATCTAATATGCAGTGTGTTTAATCTAATATGATGGTTCGTCCCGTTTTTTTTAAACTTCCGCCAACTGATGGACATGGCGAATAAAACCGCTCAGACGAGGGTTCATTTGAAGGTCATTATACAGTAAGTTTTTGTCCAGGGGGGATATATTTAATATTGCCACGGTGGGTGAGTGGTCAACGTGTCGGTCTACTAACCCCCAAGCTTGCAGGTTCGCTCCTGGCCGTGGAAAGTGATTTTTGAAAGGCGCCAAAAATTACGGCAACATGTCATACGATGTTGGCATGTCAAATAACCCATTTTAATTCAGTAGGCCGTGTTCATGATGGCAAAATTAATCTCGGGAGTTTCCGCCAAGACAAAGTTCCTCATTTCTCTACTAGAAAGCACTATAGTGTTCAAGGAGCTCAGATATCTAACCTCCTTGACTTTTATAGTGATTCAAGGAACAACGAAATTCGACATGCAAGCGGTGTTAAATAACAAAGCTTGCACCCGGCACCCGAGGCCATACGATATTATTATTATTATATTTAATAGTTGAGAAGGTAGACTACACTTGTCTGAAAATTCAAGAGAAAAATAAATTTGTCAATGCGACGCAAATGCTTCTCGAACACGTTTGCTGTCCTGCTTCGTCTAATAGCGTCATCTCTAGAAACAAAATGTACCTTACCTACCAGCATTAGTACCTCTGCCTGACATGATCAGAATGGTTTATGTTGTTATACTTTCCGATAATAACAATTTGTTTTGGATGATTTTGACAAAGAACAAGAAGAATATTTTGGTCTGGGGTGAAGTTTTTCACAGAACTGACATTTGCGAACATAAACGTGTCACGAAACCTGATTTTGATGTGACTCACGTACAGCCTGAAGACATAAACAGAGGGATTGTCCTTCGGGCACAATAAGTGAAAGATGTTTCGAGACTGCTTTCGAAGCATTTTGGAGAAAGATGGAGGGAAAATGAAGAGCTGCAGTTTTCTTGCAATCTGGAAAGTCGTGGCGAACACGAAGGGAATAATGAAGATTGTGAAACTACTATTGTGGATGAGGTAGAAACAGACATTGTGTAGCTAGAATTTCCAGTAAAGAATGTGATTTAATGGTTGAATGACAATAGTTTTGTCTCTAAGAACCTGGCCCATATGAATTGAACATTAATTTAATTTGACGTTTTTCCTTATTATTATTATTCAGTACTATACAGTATTATTAGACTTTCACGAATTGATTGCCGGCGGTCGAGATGGGAACTATTCTTTGTTTACTTGTGCACTCTGCTTCGTTGACAGGTACAGTTGCACGAGTAGGATATGACTCAGCTCAAGTAGCCTCAGTCATCATTTAACTGCCCATGGTGACATGAGCTCCTGTGACGCTTATCTGACGCAATGCAGCTTGACCTATGTGCAGACTGCACTCTGCCATTGCTGTGCCCTTCGCTTTGCCCCACGAGGCTCATGCAACAATACACATAAACGCTGGCACAGCCATGCTCAGCGGCAATCGAATTTTGAATGGGCAATAATAGTGTTATTCTTTCTAGCCAATAATCTTTGTGCTAATAAAACATAAAAAATATACGATTGTTAGCCTACTTTTCACATTTTGCAAAAATGAGGAAAAAGTAGTCTTATGAGATCGATCCGGGAAAATGTGTGTCTGTCTGTCTATCCTTCTGTCTGTCTGGCTGTGTGTGTCCCCCCCCCCCCTATCAACTCCTAAACGGCTGGAACAATCGAAATAAAATTTGGTAGGAGTAAAGATCTATACCTGAATATCTCACGGCCATATCTGAAAATGATGTCAGTGCTACCAACTGCTGACAAATCGCAATTGAAATTTGAGCTCCATGTTGGATATCTTGGAAGGTATGAATGGGAGCTATTTCAAAATCGGCACACATATAGATAATAATATTGCAGTTTAATTTCCAGAAGGCCATACATGGCAGTGTTGCCAAAATGATTATAAGCCTACTGATAGGTCCAATATTTAAATGCATATAACTTCTACACTATCAATTGGAATTCAGCCAAACTTCGTATGTTGTATGTGTACATAACCAGATATGACTGAACGTATTCTTATGAACCACCAGTGCTGCCAACTGTTAAAAAATGCTCTTAATTTCTTTTATCCAAATACCAATATATATGAGAAAGTATGCAAGCCGACAGCTTTAAACTATGCACACGTATAGTACATGACATTCTATATTAATTTGGAGTAACTTATATACGTCAGTGCTACCAACATGATTCTAAGCCTGCTGAGAGGTCCAACTTTAAATACATGTAACTTCCATACTATCATTTGGATTTCAACCAAATTTCGTATGTGCTATGTGTACCATAACAGCTATGACTATGCGTATTCTTAAGAGCAACCAGGGCTGCCAACTGTTAATAAATGCTGTCTCTATTTTTGTTACCCTAATATCAATAAATCAGAAAGAATGCAAGCCAATAGCTCTAAACTTTGCACACGTATAGTACCTGGCATTCTAGATTACTTTGGAGTAACTAATATACGTCAGTGCTGCCAACATGATTCTAAGCCTGCTGATAGGTCAAAATTTAAAATGCATGTAACTTCTATACTAACTAATGGATTTCATTCAAAATTGGCACAACAATAGATCATATTATTTCAGATTATTTCTGACTAATACATGCATGACACTGTTGCCAACATGATTTTACGCGCGCTGTTAGATCCAATGTTAACTGCATGTAACGTCCATGCTATTCATTGGACTCCAACCAAATTTTGTATTCTGTACCTTAAGAGATGGAACTAAGAATATATTCAGTCACCAGGGGTGCCAACTTTAGTGCTCTATTAGGCTACATTATGCCAGGTATACAGTATTTCGAACTAATTAGAAATTTAGATATTACCAACTTAATTTCGTCATTATTCTAGATAGATCCAAATAGATTAATCATTGGCATGAATCTTAAATTTTAAGAAAAGTAGGCTCTTTAGTTCGTCACGGAACTTCTTGTTTATTTTATAACCGAAATTTAGTTAACTTTCATTCAAAATATTAATTTCGTAGTAAAGCTTATGCAGTTTCTACAATCTCCTCACAACATCAAATTTATTATGGCTCTTTGGTATCAAAACCTGCCAAATCCAAATCTTAGTAACAAACCCCGACAAATACGAATTATTGCTTTATATTTTTCTAAATAAATTTCTAACTATTTCGGGGATCAGCTTCGTACTTCGTCACTGATTTCAAAAAGAATTAATTCATTTTTTAGTGAAAAAGTATTTCTTTTTGTGTATTGGTTTGTTTGTGACAGTTTTTGCCACTTTGCCAAAAAAGTGAAGGAATGGATTTGGAGGGTTTTGATTCTAGGCACCTCGCCTAGCTTCAAATTGCAGTTTTGTCGTTTTCAATATAATTTCTATGTTATTGCATTTTACCTCCCAACATAGCCATGCGCGTGAAGTCGCGCAGCACGAGTGTAAATGGGAGCTTATGGTAACAATCATGATTGTGGTTTTCCTGTTCTTTCGCTCTCCCTCATGGCAATTTCTGTGATGATTAATCTAAGCTAGTGCTATTCGCTATTAGTGAGGAATGCGTAATTAACTGTTCTGGGAAGAGGGATCAAAATCAGCTAGACTATCTGCTGTTGCTCACCCTTCCCCTGATCGGGCTGTAGTCTTGGCATCCCAAATATTTTAGGCCCTTAAATTGCAGAATGACGAAACAATAAAATAAGTGCATTATTATTACTATCATTGCTTTCTTAATTACTGTTTTTTTCTTCGGTTAGAAATAAACCTTTGTTAAACTGGAAGTAATTTAAAATAATTGAATTCAATTTCATCAAAAACAAAACAAAAACCGAAAAAGAAACCGAAAACGGAAACGAAACAAGAAAAAAGAAATGCGAAAACACCAAAAGAAAACAAAACAAAAACCAAAAACGATAAACGAAAACCGAAAACGAAAACCGAAAAAACAAAAACAAAACAAAAAACAAAGCCATAAAATAAAATAAAATAAAATAAAATGGAATTAAATTAAACAAAACGAACCCGGAAACCGATAACGAAACGAAAACCCAAACCGAAACGAAAACTTAAACCAAAATGACACAAGTTATCACACTCGCCCAAAATACACAGGACTACTGACCACGATGTCGCAAAGCACCTAAATGAATTTACAACAACAATACCTAGGTTACAAGTTCAAAATACGCATTGTGCGGTAACAGTGTGAAACGAGCAACACCGTATTGCACCCAGCTGCTCTATACCTTGTTCTTGTTCAGTGGAATATTCCGTTCCTATACGACAGTAACTTTCAGGGGGTGAAGGTTGGTGACCCATGGGTCATGTGACAATAAATGATCAATTTGTAGGCCTACCAACTTTGAAGTTGCTTTATAACTGTCTTGAAACTTGACTACTTCGAAATACGAGTGGCAACAGTGAATGCAACCAAACCGTACGAAGATTACTGTTTGTAGTGTTGGAGGACAAATTATTTATTTAGCAGTGGCTCAGCTGGTTAAAGCGCAGCGTTAGGTCATGGGACCAAGCTCTCTGTTGACTCGGTAGACGCGTGGGTTCGAGCCCCACCGTCGGCCGTCCTTGAAATGGTTTTCCGTGGTTTCCCATTTTCAACACCAGGCAAATGCTGGGACGGTACCTTCTGATAGGCCACGGCCGATTCCTTCCACATCCTTGCCCAGTTTCATTCATCTTCATCCATTCCATCTCTCATCCCGACGCGCAGGTCGCCCACGGGCGTCGAATAGAAAGACCTGCACTCGGCCTCTGAGGAGGCCACACGACAAAAAAAAAAAAAAAAAAAAAAATTATTATTATTATTATTACTAATATTTATTTACCAAAATTTGTGCCTACAATTTATGGACCACAGATAGAGAAAGGGCAAGTACACCGCAGTGTCTCCATATCCGTTCATTAAATGTATACAAATCTGATGTTACATATATACAATTTACAACGTTACATTGCTCTAAACACACAATCTGCTGTATATGACGTCTATATCAAACAATTATTAAATAAAAGTGAAGATGCACGCACACACACATATACACGCTCACGCTCGCACACATGCATGCACACACATTTATATACATAGTGTACTAAATACGTACATACATACATACATACATACATACATACATACATACACGCACGCACACATTCCCACTCACACACAAAGTTTTATTATGTATGAATTCAATTTACATGGGGTTTTAGTCCCTTCAGAGCCTTCACTTTGCGGCAAAATTGTCGTGGAGGAAGGTCTTCATTGCATGAGGCAGGTTATTCCAGAGTCAAGCAGAGCGATTGTAGAACCCAGATTGATAATCTGTTGTCCTAGCGAATGGAGGAATGAGGGTGACACTCTGTACTCTACGGACTGAGCGATATGACAGCTGAAGGTGGTGAAATGGGGACAGTTTAATGGTGCCAGCTAGAGATTTTCGGAGAAAGGTGAGATCTATTTGGTTACATATGGTTTTGTCAAAACTTTGTTAGCCTGTTAGTAAATGAGTCGCTCTGCTCGACGTTGGACTGCACTTAACTTCCTCTTGTTTTCCTCGGTAGTGGGAAGCCATATAGAAGAATGGGCCGTATCGTGGAGAGATACACCATGGTAAGGTTTCACCCTCAGTTACTTGGTACCGTTTGTTTAGCCCGGAAGCGGGGCTCATGTGTGCGTTGTCTCACGGTCGAGTCTGATGTAACCCCGTGTGTTAGCTTTCTCCAGCACATCAACTATTGTATGTGGTCGTCCCTAATGAACTGTGATGCAAGTCCCACTTCCCGGAAACCTATTTGTCATTAGCACTAGTCAAACCTTACGATCTACAAGTCTCATTTTCTGTGACAAATCACTGCTTTTGCACATAAATGTAGGCCTACACAAAACAGGCGCGTAATATTTACCTATCAAATGTAGAGACTGGTCTACATTATTGTTGACAGGGTAGCAAGATCTGGTACTACCAAGCTTTAATTATAACTTATTGAAAGAAAAATCAAGAGCACATCAATTTAAATAAATCGCAAACCCATTGCTCACTAAATCAATTGGCCAAAGAGGCTTTCAGCTTTTAGATCATGCATTGCATAATAGTACTGTAAACGTTCCTTGGCCAATGAGTATTTATTTACTTCCGCACTTCTAATAATGTACCAAATGTTTTCTATGTATTTAGGTTCTAATTGATACACTAGGTGGTTAAATTAAGTCTCTTCTGAATTAATTTTGCAAATACTAACTGTGCCTCCAACTGATAGAGCCAGATCTCGGGGTTTTCTATACAAAAAGGTGGGATTTTGATGCTAATCTTATTGGCTTCCAATCACGTGTCCGGCGAGGTCTCGTTTGTCGACATCTCTCTTTATCACACCAGGGTCACCAATATTTAACCGTCGTCGCTGAACTAGTACCACTATTTTTATATAAACTTTCACAAATTAATACATGTTAACTTTTACAAACTAATTATAAGCACTGTAGCCTATATTTTATCAACTATTTTGTTTCCAACCATGTTTCTCCACCACCGTTTTTTTTTCAACTCGAAATACTTAAATATCTCTTGCCAACTCTTAAAAACAAAAAGTTATTTGTGGTCCTTACAGTACATTATGCAACGAGCCTATGATGGCATAATTAAGACACGAGTATGTTGTTTTATAATTTCCATACGAGTGTCTTAATTACCATTATAGGCGAGTTGCATACGACTGTTTACGTTCGACGATAATTATAATTCTATTATATATTCTAACATTAAAATTCATAAATATCTGTCGAGATTCCGTCAGCTGACTTAAGTGAAGAGCACATGCGCTGTATTCCCATTAAGGATCCAAGTCCTTCCAAAGCTTTGCTCTTCTTTTCTTGGGAATTGTGTGGGATCAGCATTTGCTTTCTACCCAATAACGAATTCCAAAGCTTTGAAACATTGTTTATCCAGAACTAGCACCGACAGATAGAGCACAGGTAGTATGTAGGATCATTTTGTTATTTTGGTCAAATTACACACAATAGGCTGTTACAAACGCATGAAAATTAAAATGTATAGTACTATCAACTCCAGTAGTTATTCCTCAAATTCGATGCGTATAGAATGTCAACGGAAGGCAAATCAATGGAGTCCCAAATTGAACAGTCCTGACATCTGGAGGAAATGTTTCGCATAAGAAATCCCTTTACTAAATAGAGCTGGGTTATTGAATTCTGTGGATCTAATGTCATATGCCTGCTTCCTCCATGACGTTGTGGTGTGTTTATGTCAACAACAGCATTCACTAAAATTGTCGGCGACATCGTACGAATGCAATGCCCTGTGTAGAAATTGGAGTTGCGGATATTAAGGTACAGTGTTATTTGTTATGCAGTTTGTTTATGCAAACATTACGGACGGTGCACACTTTCCATGTCGGTAATTAATATGCGCTAGGGTAGAAGGATGGTGTGTTACTAACTTCTGGACGTAGATTCCTGAATTTCTTACACATTTCATAGTATTTTCTTGTTACCGTAAAATTAGCTTGTCACGGTGGGTGAGTGGTTATCGTGTCGGATTACTAACCCCAAGCTTGCTGGTTCGCTCCTGGCCATGGTAAGTGATTTTTGAATGGCGGCAAAAATGACGACATGCATGTCATACGATGTTGGCAAGTTAAGGAATCCATTTGAATTCAGTAGGCCGTGTTCATAATGGCAAAATTAATCTCGGTATTTTCCGCCAACACAAAATTCCTCATTTCTCTCCTAGAAAGCGCTATACAGTCAAGGAGCTTGGATATCTAACCTACTTGACTTTCATAGTGATTCAAGGAACAACGAAATTCGACATGCAAGCTGCCCTCTGGGTGTCAAATAACAAAGCTTGCACCCGGCACCCGAGGCCATACGATATTATTATTTTTATTATAATTATTATTATTATACCGACAGCAGTGGCTACGCTCGTTAAAGCGCAGCGTTAGGTCATGGGGCCAAGCTCTCTGCTGACTCGGTAGACGCGTGGGTTCGAGCCCCACCGTCGGCCGTCCTTGAAATGGTTTTCCGTGGTTTTCCATTTTCAACACCAGGCAAATGCTTGGACGGTACCTAATGACAGGCCACGGCCGCTTCCTTTCACATCCTTGCCCAATTTCATTCATCTTAATCAATTCCATCTCTCATCCCGACGTGGTGGTCGCCCACGGGCGTCGCCTAGAAGGACCTGCACTCGGCCTCTCAGGAGGCCACACGGACAAAAAACATTATTATTATTATTATTATTACCGTAAAAGTTCGTGCTGATTTTGTCTTTGTGTTTGGGATTTTAACTACAATGGTTGATCTGATACCCTTCACACTGTCAGCTTTCAAACCATGCAATTCATGTCCGACATGTTGCATTTTGAGCGCACGTGCGAAGCTATCCTTGCCTAATTGGTCAATGAATGAAAATTTTGAACTATGATTGGTTGGAGAAACTGTATCATAATGAAAAGTATTACTTGACTGACAGTTTGCTGATATGTATAATATTTACATTTCGACAACTTCAAACGTAAATAATATAACATATCGAGAAATAAAATTTCTGATGTGTGAGGGAGTCGAACACACCAAATCCGGATTTAATTCGTTACCCGTCGCAGGCCCAAATTTAGGTCTCCTGACGCTCATGGGCAAGAAAAGGAAAAGAAGAAAAAAAAACTCTCCGGGTGGCCGCTGGGACTTGAACCTTGAACAGTTGTTGCTGCGACTCAAGGCGCTGGGCTATGTTGCTCGGATCCCTTGTTTAACAGGAAGGAACGTTCTCTCCTCCTCGCACTAACGAGCTCTCATCTGCTTTGTGATTACGCTAATTCTGAGATCCTGCTGCTGGAATGTCGAATTTTCTTCCCGTGCATTAGACCCTAATTGGGAATGCTTAAAACAGGCGTGAGGACTTTTCACCTTTCAAAGCTCTTCTTCAGCAACCTCGCGGCGTAGCCGTGTGTGTTAAAGCTGCAGCAAGTCCGGAGATTGGGGCTTTGAATCCCAGCGCTAACAGCAGCTATCTTGAGCGGGGGTTTTCCACACTCCCTCCAAGAAAATGCTGGGATAGTACCTTATTTCAAGTCCCGGGGAATCTACCCCATACTCGACCTTGATATTTACAGTTGCACATACGACCTTCTAGGCGGATTGTGCAGCGCTGATACACGAATTACCTTTCTGGCTTTCAAGTAGCATGGGAATTGCGGGAAATGAGTTAGTGGATCTAGCTGAAGAAGAGGCGGTATCACTAACACCTCGGCCAATGAAAGTATCTGCTAGACATATTTTCTCTCGGTTATGCCGACAAGTACTGGCATTCTGGGAGAGTCAGTTGCTAGCAGACCCAACGCCCTGTAAATTGACAGCGATCAAGGGAACTACTCGTGTGTGGCGGAGCTCTTTCTGGTCTCGGAGGGAGTCCGTCATTTTGTGTTGGCTAAGGATAGGTCATGCAAAATACACCTACTCGTATCTAATGGCTTGCGAGTATGTTAGTATAATATTTAGTGGTGTAGTCGTATTTGGAAAGTCCTTAAATGTTTATAAATTAAGCAGTAAATTAGGAAAACACATCTGTTACAAAATCATTTAAATATAATTTTCTGAGAAAAAAAAATAAAATACGAGCCTTACAGTAGTCGCATATGATGTGTAACATCTGACATGTTATCCTACTCGTATATTTTTCTGATAAAAAAAATGTTAAAACGTTAATTTACACTCCATTTTCATACTGGTACTATGGTGAATGTATAGATTGAATTGGAGATAAGCTACTGTCACATTTGTGGCGCAGCGGTCAAGCTGTTAGTCTCTCACCAAGGTAGACCGGATTTGATTCCCGGTCAATACATGTGAGATTTTCGAATTGAAATGCCATGTCCTGTGGTTCGCATTCCACGTAAAAGGGAGGTACCGTGGATCATGATCGTGAGATTAACGGACACGCAAAACTACAAGCTTCCTTCCTTCCTTTTACATTAATAATTCATAATAACAAAGTGACACACAACGTCGACAGTACTCTCAAATACTGTGAGCACATTCCTCAGTAACTATAACATTCATTATTCTCAAGGCTCTCATACAGTTCGTCGTAAACAATCAAAACATGGCTTCCTACAATCATGAAATGACCTAGTCTCATATATGATGAAAATACAGTTTTTATTCCACTCATATAACAACATTCTGTTATGCATTTAATATTAGACTACTCACCCACAGCTTGACAATAATGCCGCTTACTTAAATGTCATTTGTCGTCTTTGTCCTACCCCATGTGATATTCAACCTTGAACGTGAAGCTTCATAAACTGCTCAATGACAAATGAAAGTCGGTGAAACATTTGCCACTGTGCTTGTCAAACCAGTGCCTGCTAAATGCACTGCCTACTGTATTGCCATAACATTCTCGCGCTACAGAGCACACACTGCCTTGTTTCCAATACACACATTTTCAATTGTACATCCAGCTGGCAGTGCGTCTTGACTTCCGTCCGATCCACTTCCGCCCGATTCACTTTCGTCCCATTTTTCTGGCAGTGCGTCTTCACTTCCGTCCGATGCACTTCCGTTCGATCCACTTCAAAATCATTCCCACAAAACTATCCAGCAACCGAGCGGAAAGATGTTGCACATCAAAAACATGAATGAAGCTGTGAGATATGAAAAGATGTTGCTAACTACGTAGAATGCGTGAAAAATGGCGCTACTTTATTTTACGGTATTTTATTGACTTTGGTGGTTTTACTTTGAATGCCATTGGTATTTAATTTAATAAATATATAGGCTAGTCTACGTTAAAAGGAATCTAGAATTTAACTCTCTATATGATACAGTAGTGGTCTATATATTAACCACCTGCTAAAAAGAGTTAGTAAGCTGTTAGCAAAGGTGCTAATAGTTGAAACTTTCAGCCTAATTCCAACAAAATTTCTTGTAGATGTAATATTTCTGATCAGCAAATATTATATTTGTCTAGTTTTATGGTGCTGGATAAAATTTCAACTAGGAAATATAATCAAAAATATTAAAATTAAACAATAAAATAAAACAAAAATATACAAATTTAAATAAAACACACTAAAATTTAAAATAAAATTAAGATTATAAAATTAAAATGTCAAAATTATAAAATTAAAAATAATTAAAAATAGATAATTTTTAAAATTTATTTGAATAAAAATAATATTGAATATTAATAATCAAAATCAAAATTAGAGCTGAAATGAAATTTTATATAAAAAATTAAAAAAAGATAGTCTGCCTTATAAAGGGTTATTCAAGACATACGGCGTTGAAATGAACAGGGAACGAACGACAAAGCTATTAAAATGTGAGCAAATTAACACGCTCCAGTTGTAAGCAAAAGGCAGAACTTATGACTTCGAGCAATCAATCAACAAATAAGAATCTATGAAACAAGTTCCAAGAAAATCGGTACCTTCAACGTTACATCGCGTACATAACAGCCTTTATGTTCAACATCATTTCAATGTAGTGTGCCAATGTTTGCGTTACATTGTCGTTGAGCCATTTAGGGGCGTTGGGATATCACGGAATCGTCAGATAATAATAATAATAATAATAATAATAATAATAATAATAATAATAATAATAATAATAATAATATCGTATGGCCTCGGGTGCCGGGTTCAAGCTTTGTTATTTGACACCCAGAGGGTAGCTTGCATGTCGAATTTCGTCGTTCCTTGGAACGCGTTGAAAGTCAAGGAGGTTAGATATCTAAGCCTCTTGACACTATTGCGCGTTCTAGTAGAGAATGGAGGAACTTTGTGTTGGCGTAATATCCCGAGATTAATTTGCCCATTAAGAACACGACCTCCTTGATTTCAAATGGGTTCTTTAACATGCCAACAATGTATGACATGCGTTCCGTGAATTTTGTCGCCTTTCAAAATTCACTTACCATGGCCAGGAGTGAACCTGCAAGCTTGGGGTTGGTAGTCCGACACGATAACCACTCACCCACCGTGGCAAGCTGGAATCGTCAGATAACCTATGGCAATCTAGCGGCTTCGGTGGCCTAGTTGGTAGCATGCCGAGCTTCTATGCTCAAGATCGCGGGTTCAAACCCGGCCGAAGTCGTCGGATTTTTTAAGAGCGTTAAAATCCTTCAGTGAGACTTCCTTCGGAGAGGAAGTAAAGCCGGCGGTCCCATGTCATAGACTTATGACATGTAAAAGAACCTTCCACTAATTAAACTTGTGTGAAGCTAAATTTACAGGTTAGAATTCGTTGAAACGCTCTATCAAAGTTCCAACGCTCACCACTAGGTGTCAGTGACATCTCGTAGCGAAAGTTGGAACTATTTGAAATTGAACGCAACTTGTAGCTCTCCCCATGGTTGTCCGCATTGAAGCAGCTACTGCCTTTGGCGTGCCGAACATGTCCCCGGGCACTCCCGGCACTAAAAGCCATGGGCTAAAAATAAATAAATAACCTGTGTCATTGTGGTAGCTGAACAAGTATGTGTATTTGTAATTGGGCTAATATTTGAAGGAAACTTGTAGTTTTACTTGAGCGATAATTTCACGATCATGACCTACGGGACCTTCAATTTTCCGTGGAACGAACCACAGGACATGATATTTAACTTCGAGAATTTCACATCCGTTGACTGGGAATCGAACCCAGTCCAATTTGGTGAGAGGCAAGCAGCTTGACCACTGCACGATCACGCCCCGGGCTAAGATTTGGGAAAAAGTTGGGTAGAAGTTGCCTGATAACCTGTGTTAGTGTGGTGTCTGGAGTAATGTGTGTGTATTCGTAATTAGGCTAGGATTGGGATCGAGGTGGCTATGACCTTAATTCAGGTACCATCCCAGCATTCACCTGGATTCATTTTCTACGTTTTCTACCTACGTTCATTTTCTTTCCTCTGACCTCTAAGCTGTTCTTTTGTTGTTGTTAATAGTTATCCATTCATCCAATTCGAAATATTTAAACGAGCTGACTTTGCGGGTTTTGTTTTGTTTTATGATTTTTATATCAGGTCAATATTTAACGTTTGTTAAAAATTATGTGTTTAGGAAGGAGATTTGTAAACCTATATTTTTCCCGCGTGTTCCATTAGGCTTTCTATTTAGATTTTGGCATTTCCAGGTGCGACTGTAATCAGAGCACTGTCATCCGCGAAAGCCTAGCAATCTATATAGATATTATCTTTTTGGTTTCCCAATTTAATATCTTTCGTGTCGGATTTTCTCCCCCTAATCACCTTCTCCAGAGCACAGTTAAAAAGCAATGGTGACAATCCATCTCACTGCTTGACACCATTTTTATACCAAACGTTTTGTAGATTTCTCCAGAGAATCTAACTTTAGATAAGGTAGGCTATTTGTTGATGAATTTTGTATAATGTTTGTTGTTTTTGAATCTAAGCCGAATTCTTTTAAAATATTGATGAGATATTCTTTATTAATGTAAACATAAGCTTTCTTAAAGTCTCTAAAAGTAACCGCTGTGACTTTGTTTCTGAGTTGTCTCATTTGTAGAATAGTTTTAAAATTCCAGATCTGTTCAATGCAGATATTCTCCTATTTGTTGATCAAATTGTAGTTCTGCTCACTTGAGTTGCGCTGTCGAGAGAATTTTATATGTCTGTCACTGGCACAAGAGAAATTCCCATATAGTTATTTCGATCAGTTTTTGGTCCTATCTTATGCAGAGGGTGTATGATGGCTGACTTCCAGACTTCTGGAATTTCTACATTCTCCCAGATTTTATGCAATATATCTGTAAGTTTAAGGGTGATATTATCATCTTGGACTTTCCACAACTATGCCTTAATTCCATCTTTACCTGCTGCCTTATTGCTTTTCAATGTCTTGAATTTCATTTAGATCCGTAGCAGGAGAGTTGTCCATTTGCGCAAAATTATTACTAAATGGAAATTTGAATTTCAGGTTATGACAATTGTGTACATATTCAAAAATGTGTGCCATTATATTGCTTGTTTGGAATGAGCAATTTGATTTGTTCTTGGGTTGACAGGTTGTAGGGGTTGGAGGTGTAAATTTTGTCAGTTGATTCTTAAACAATTGGTAGAAGTTTCTCATCTTATTTTTTGGAAGTCTGCATTAGTCTGACGTAGTTCCTGCAAAATAGACAACTTTCTTTTTCTTTTTAAAGTTTTAGTTGCTTCTCTTCTACGTTATGCTAGCTTGTCTCTATTCTCTTGACTCATTTGGATTCCATTTTTCGCAAACCTTTCATCTTTCTTGTGGAACTTTATCACAATGTTCATTTCACCTTGTCCGTTTAATTTTTTAGTTGGAGTTTCCGTTTTCGTTGCTGCTCCAATGATGCCTATTTTCAAATTAACCCAAGTTTTGCTTTGACATTCTGCCTTTAATTTATCACCATCCAATTTAGTAACGTCATATTTTGGGATTCTAACATGCCTAACAAATTTTCGTGCATGAGTTTAATCTTGAATTCAGCCACAGAAACGTAATGATCAGAATCTTTGCAGATTTTATAACTTGGACATTTATCATTATTTCTTTCGATGACTTTCCACTTATTGCAATGTGGTCGAGTTAGTTTACACCGCACAATTAAAGTATTAAGCTCCACAAATAATATATTTATCAATAATATTTACCCCACTTACTAAGGTTTCCGACGAGTTTTCTTGTATTTTGTTTTTGGAGGACAGAGACTGTCTGTGGGTGTCACTGTAGGTTTGGTAGTGTTTTTAGAGCTATTTGTCTTGTAGATTTATATCTGATGATGATCACTTACGAGCGAAACGTCATTACTTAGATTTTTCGTCTTCACTTCTTCTTCTTCTTCTTCAATAACAATGTGTATATATAAATCGTAAACACTTCTAATTTATTTCAGGTTATTATTCACATGTTCCAGTAATTGAAATGTTTTTGTGTTGACCGACTGAAAGCTACAATCATCATCATCATCTTCATCTTCATTTCCCCTTTTCCAGCTGACACTGGGTGGGGGCAAATATGGTTTCTCTCCACTTTGTTCTGCCGTTCCACCATTCCTCTTCCGACACGGTGTTCCAAACCAGGTTCCGTTTTCTAATGATATACTTCACAGAGTCAATCCAACGCACTCTTGGTCTTCCTCGTCCTCTCTTCCCTGTCATCCATCGGTCCAGTGCTCGTCTTGGTAGCCTTACTTCGTTCATCCGTGAGACATGTCCAAACCATCTCAATCTGTTTTGCTCCAGTTTATCATTTAGTTTCTGTACTCCCAGTTCTTTCCGTATATCTTAATTTCTCACTCTGTCCCTCATCGTTTTCTGGACCATCCTTCTCAGGAATCTCATCTCAGCTGCTTGTACTCTGCTCTTAGTCATTGTCCAAGTTTCTGCTGCATATGTCATTATAGGAACATAATATGCTTTGTACATAACTTCTTTAGCCTTAATTGGTATATCCTTGTTCCATACTAGTCCCCGTACCTGTTGGTAGAAAGCACTTCCGAGTTGTATTCTTCTGCTAATTTCCAAACCTAGTCTTCCATCTTCAGTCAGTTCACTTCCCAAGTATTTGAAGTGTTTCACTACTTCCAATTCCTTATCTCCTACTTTGATTACTCCTTTTCCTTCTTTCTTATCTCTTACTCATCACCACTGCTTTACTCTTCTCCATATTTATCTTCAATCCCCACTGCTCAATCTTTTCATTTATTACGTCTAACTGTTCTTTTACCTCCATCTCATCCTCGCCCCAGATCACAACGTCGTCTGCAAACAACATTACCTTCATCTTTGCCCTGCGATATTCTTTCATTGCTGCCTTCATGATGTCATCCATCACCATTACGAACAATAATGGTGACACTGAAAACTGGCTTCATAGCTCTCTTTTTGGGGGCTCTCCCACTTGAAAATTCAAAAACAGTATAGGCGTAATGAAAGGCTATTCTTATTTTTAAATGTAAACGACGCTAAGTTAACAAATATTAAAATAATAACATGGGAAGAATAACAACAACAAAATATTGGTAGGTTTTCTGTGTATGTTGCGAGTTATGCCGTAGCATACATAATGGCCGCTTGCTACTGTTTGGCTGGACACCATTAACTTTGCTGATGAGCCGAGACTTTTCAACTTTGACCACTATGCAGACAAGTTGTTATTTTATAATGGACGAAGACATTGTGATGAAATAAAAGCCTAGAACTGTTTACAGGGAATAAATAGTCATTACCAGCTCAGTGGAAATTAACTGCGACAGGGTGCTGGGCCGCCTCGAGTGAAAGTGAGCTCTGTATGCTTTTGTAGTGTCAAGATCCTTTGTGTTTACTGTCGTGCTAATTTATTTTTCTGTTTCTTTACAGGTAAGGACATCTTGCGTCTCTTCTTGGGTGCTGTGAGTTTAACTGTTCATTTACTGAATGAAACTGTGTAGCTTACTTCATCATTGGTTATGTTTCCGTATGGTCAACGTTAAAATGTATAATTAATGTTCTGTTAACACACGTAATTCACCTTATCAGTTCTTAAACATTTACAAGATGTGTTGTATCCCTTCATCAGCTTACCATTGTATCATAAACTCAAAATCATTATGGCATAATACTCAGAATGTTACGAAAATTAGTGTTCAAAGCAAGTGGATGTTTATGTGGTAAACTTGTTTTGTGTTTGTTTGAGGTAGGGTAGCACGTAACTTGTAAATGTTACTTTTTACGATAACGAGAGGATTACAACATTACTAGTAGTCTAACTGTTACTTTTTACGATAACGAGAGGGTAACGACATTGCTAATTATGTTATGTAACTATAACGCCGCCACTTTTAACAGTCATGATGTAACTCGTTACTTTTTCAAGATGTCTCAATCAACGTCACTGGGGTTTTGCACTATATTTTGAGTATTATTCACATTACTTTTGAAATAAAATTTTAGTTTTTATGAATTGCTATTTTGATTTTTTCCGAAGCAAACAATTACAAGTATTTAGGTGCTTTCCAAGATTTCCTTTTATCCAAGTCTGATATTTACCTCAGACGCCAGAAATATTAACTAACCTTACCCCTTTAACCCGCAGTGACTTGTGATTCTAGAACAGAGATATGTCTGGACCTAGATGACCACTAACCCGTTCACAATAGGGCAAACGTAAATGCAAGATATATCAAAAGGGCCATAGGAGCGCGCAAGAATTCACCAAGCAGAGTGGCATATATCCTAGCAGGAGAAACCATTTTCCTGGAAGACATAAGGCTCAAGGAATCACTACAAAATACAGGCTCGTGGAAAGAAGTAATAGAAAGAAGTAAACAGAAGGAGGAAGAGATAGTTTCTGACTTCTTTGGAACGGACGCCATGATAAATAGACAATGGACCAACGGTATGCAAACACAAAGGTGCGCAATCATAGGACTCGTGATTCACAGATTCCAACATAAAATGTGTGTTCTGTAGGTACAAAACATAATCAAGTGAATGAACAATGTGTGTGCACAATATGTGGCAAAACATGTGAACGTTACCACTTCAAACAGAGTAAAGACAGGACATGGTCATTAAATTAACTCATAAAAGCAAACAAGCAGACATTTATGGAGTGCAATTTTGATTTTACTGTATTAATAGATATTCTAAAGCTTTTCCTAGCCATTCGGCTGCAATACATTTCTTACCCAATTTTCATTTATGACAAAATAAGCGTATGACATCACCTATTGTCCGTGTGTGTGTCCCTCCCCTAATGAAATCTAAACGGCGATTTAAATGAAACTCGGTAAGGTCATAGTACTATTTGGTCCGACTCCGACCGTGCACTTTAAATTTTATTACGTCTCACCAATCTAACATGGTGGCTGTGAGAAATATTTCACCGGCATTCTGTATCTCCGAAACTACTACAGATATCACCCTGACATTTTGTGCGGTGATAAAGTGCACTGCTAGAAGTTCATCTATATGACTCATAAAAACACGTTAAGTACAAAACAAACATGGCGGACCAGCGAAGTTGAAACATTTAAGTAGACTTTTCTCGCGATTTAACCATGCGAACGCAGTGGAACATGGTACAGCAAAATGCTTAAACACATTGTTATGCACTGACATCGAATTTAGTTCAATTGTTTACATAACCTCAATGTGGCGGCTGTGCGAAATTTTAATATTACGTCTTCATTTCTTGTGTCCTAATCATGCGATCGAAGTCAACGTTTGAATAATGAACCTACGCAATAGTCGGCATCTAATAGTACATAATTCTATGGCCTACATACATAAGAATCCAACATGGTGACCATCCGAAATATTTACACGGTTCCCAATATCTACTAATCTGTTACAGCAATCAAACTGTTAAAGGCTATGAACATAAGTTCACCAATGGAACTTTCAATAACCTGGTGAGCACAGATCCAACATGACGACGAAGCGAAATTTAAGTATTCAAATGGACGTGTCTCGCGATTTATCCATCCGAGCGCAGTGAAACTTGCTACGGTGAATGGTTCTACAAATTTTAATCCATTGACATCTAATTTATTTCAATTGTTTTAATAACCACAAGATGGCGGCTGTGCGAAATTTTAAAATCTTGTTTTTATTTCTTGTGTCCTAATCATACAAAATAAGTTTGAATAATACACCTATGCAATAATCTTCATGTAATAGTACATAACTTTATGACCTACATATATAAAAATCCAACACGACGACCATCCGAAATATTTAGACTGTTCTCAATATCTACGAATCTATTACAGCAATCGAACTGAAATTTCGTATGTTGATAGAGGCAATTAACATACGTAGGACATATGAAAATAGGCTGTATAGTTCTTCACGGAACTTCTTGTTATAATTAGAGCATGGTTAGTCAGGGATTTGAGATTGTGCTCACGGGAAAAATTTAAAGTGGGAGTGAAGATTCAAGGAGAAATAATTTCAACTCTGAGATTTGCCGATGACATCGTCATCTTGGCCGACACGCCTGAGGATTTGAAAGAGTATTTGAATGGTTGGACTCCCGTCTTGAGGAAAGAATTCATGATGAAAATAAATAAATAAATAAATATAAAACAAAAATATTGGAATGCAGCCGAAATAAATCAGAAACCGCTATGGACATCAAATTGGCAGGTGAAAAGCTGAAGGAAATAGGAGACTTCTGTTACTTAGGAAGCAAAATAACCAGTGATAGACGAAGCAAGGAGGATATAAAAAGTAGGTTGGCTCAGGAAAGGAAAGCATTTCTACAGAAAAGGAATCTGTTGACATCGAATATAGATTTAGGTATTAGGAAGTCATTTTTGAAAGCCTTTGTCTGGAGCGTAGCACTCTATAGAAGTGAAACTTGGACTATTGGTGCAGCAGAAAAGAAGAAAATTGAGGCGTTTGAAATGTGATGAAGATCAGATGGGTAGATAGGGTGACGAACGAAGAGGTATTAAGACGAGTGGGAGAGGAGAGATGTTTCTGGCGACTGCTAATGAAGAGAAGAGATAGGCTCGTAGGACACATACTAAGACACCCAGGAATAGCAAGCTTAGTTATGGAAGGAAGGATCGAGGACAAGAACTGTAGGGGTAGACCATGGTTAGAATATGTTAAGCAGATTGCCTCGGATGTAGGGTGTGGTAACTATGTAGAGATGAAACGATTAGCTCAGGACAGAGAGGAATGGAGAGCTGCATCAAACCAGTCAAAAGACTGAAGACTCAAACAACAACGACAACAACAACAACTACTACTACTACTACTCGAATTTTTCCCTTAAGGAATTAATTTCTTTTCGTTTTTTTACGTAGTTTACCCTCCAGGTAGGCTTTTCCCACGGACTCAGTGAGGGATCCCACCTTTACCGCCCCTACGGGCCGGGCGATACAACTGGGGAGGCGGGACAAGTGCCCAGGTGGCCTAACCTGCAAAGCGAACGGGTGACCTCATGATGGATGGGACTGGATGGGAACAAGTAGGGGGATAGACAAGGGAGAGGGAAGGAGGTGGCCGTGGTCTGACGGTAGTTACCATCCCGGCATTTTCCCGAAAACGAAGTGGAAACCACGGAAAACCACTTCAAGGATGGCTGAGGTGGGAATCGAACTCCCTTTACTCTTTTGGATTACTCGAGACTGAGTAGACCCCGTACCAGTCCTCATACCACATTTCAAATTTCGTGGCAGTACCGGGAATTGAACCTCGGACCTCCAGGATGGCAGCTAAGCACGCTAACCACTACACAACGGAGGCGACTAGGAATTAATTTACGTGTTGAAAATCTATAGAGATCTGTCATGATGTCGCAAGCCCTCTAAATCAATCAACAACACAATGGACATGTTGTATGGCTTAAGGGAGATATGGTACTGCGCCCATAATCAGTGGTTCCAGATCCTTTTAATAAGGCAGATTGAACTGCGCCCATAGTCAAGTCGGCTGTTAGCCCATGTCGCTTTAAGGGGAAGTGACGAACTGTCTCCCACCACTAGCTTCTGCACTGCTGAGAATAAGAGGTAGTCCTCCATCCCGATAAGCAGCTGTACTACGGGCCCTCGGGGGGTGGCAGGTAATTACACTAACCACTACACCACAGAGGCGAATAATAATAATAATAATAATAATAATAATAATAATAATAATAATAATAATAATAATCATCATCATCATAATGATAATAATAATAATCTTAATAATAATAATAATAATAATAATAATAATGCAAATCCACAGCCTTTTTCCAGTCATTGGACCGGATCAGGGTTGGAAGGAATGAAGCCCCCATCCAGCGGCGAGGATAGGCATTGTGACGGCTTCCGAAGCCTGTCGCACTCCTCTGGGACAATGATTAATGAATGACAGATGAAATGAAATTATATTGGAGAGTGTTGCTGGAATGAAAGATGACAGGGAAAACCGGAGTACCCGGAGAAAAACCTATCCTGCCTCCGCTTTGCCCAGCACAAATCTCACATTGAGTGACAAGGAACCCAGCGGTGAGAGGCCGCGCTGCTGCCTAAGCCACGGAGGCTACACTAATAATAATAATAATAATAATAATAATAATAATACAACTCTCTCTAATCCACCATAAATAACTACCCCTCTAGTTTCGTTATACAATAAAAAATATAATATTCTTCTAAATGGAAAGATTACCTCAAACTATTTGCAATAACAAAACTATTTTTAAAATATGGTTAGGTTGTCGAAAACATCCCAATGAACCAGTTAATGCTAATATTGCTAGAACAAAGATTAAATATTAGTCTGTTTTGAAAACTGTACCTGTTTTATGTGTCCCAGGCCAACACTAATCTCTTGTCCGCAATCTGGACAGGGTATATTTAGTTGTCCAGAATTAGAATTCACCGAGGTGTTATGGACGGAGGGAGGATCACTTTTTTCACCATTCGGAACACTTTGCCTGCTCTGTGATTGTCTCTTGCTGTGTCTGAAGATGTAGGCTAATATTCTACCTTCAATCACTGTGGCGCCCCTGACCGCGTGGCTCCATTCCAAGGCGTCGTGACGCTCTCTCTCCTGCCTAAGCCACTGTTCCTATTTACGTCGTGTGTGATTCCTGATTTTTTACACAAGAGCCTACGTATATTATAAGCTGGTTTGTGAAGTAACATCGTTGTTGACAATAGTGATTGGTTGGTTGGTTCCTTAGTGTAGGGGCTGCGACAACGCGGTCATGTAGCCCCGTGTACTTTGGGTGTCATTGCTTCTACTTACTTGTGCCGGGCTCCTCTCTGTCTTCTTTCCTGTCGACCTCCCTTGGTCAACTCTTGTTCTTTTCCGACCCCGACGGTCTTAGGGTATCCGAGGCCTAGGGAGTCTCTTCCTTTCCCGCCTTAATTGACCCTTGTCTTATCTTTCCTGATCCCTTCCTTCTGGGAGGGGTCATCCTTCTTTTTCTTTTCCTGTTATCTCCTGCCTTCTGCTCAAGGCCCTCAAGGAGGTAGGGTGTATGTAGCCCTACCACTTCTGGTGCACCCTGGATAATGCTACACCCTCAGGCGCTCACGGCTGGTGAGTTCGGTAGTTGGTGACCCCGAGGGATTCCTGAACTGGGTCCGGTTTCCCCCTTTTGTCCCTTACCTGTGGGACGGACCCTCTCCTCTTTCACTTTCCTGTTGTGTTTCTTTTCACTATATTTCCCTTTCCCTTTAAGATTCCCGCACTGTTATTTTTGCATCTCCACTCAATTTTGTGGGTGTTTTCAATCTCCGTTGCATTTTGTGAGTCTTTTCGATCTACGTTGCATTTTGTGAGTGTTTTTCAACCTCGATTGCATTTTGTAAGGATTGACAATCTAAATTGCTTTTTAGTAAGTCTTTCAATATGGGGGGTCCTTTTGTGAGTATTTTGAATTTCAATTGCATTTTGTATTTTCAACCTACACCGCTTTTTTGCAAGTAGTTAAGTCTCAATTGCATTTTTGTGGGTATTTCGAATCTAAATTACATTTTGTAAGTATTTTTAATCTAAATTGCATTTTGTAAGTATTGTCCCTCCAAATGAGAAGTTTGAATCTACCATACATTTTGTAAGCAATTTCAATTGCATTTTGTTTTTTCAACCTACCCCGCTTTGTTCAAGTAGTTAATTCTCAATTGCATTTTGTGGGTATTTTGAATCTAAATTACATTTTCTGCGTATTTTTAATCTCATTTGCATTTTGTAAGTATTTTGATTTCACTTGCATTTTGTAAGTATTTGGACTGTACGTTGCATATTGTACGTATTTTGAACTTCACCTACATTTTGTGCGTATATTTCGATCTATTCCTTTTGTGAGTATTCTCGTTCGAAATACCCTTATATAAGTATTACCGCTCTTCATTTTGTGAGTAGTTTCAATCTGAGTTCCTTTTTGTAAGTATTTTCCTGCTCTCTTACTTTTCGTTCTGGCTTCCACTTCATTGACATTTTCACTATCACACAGACCATTAGGGGCCGATAACCTGGATGTTAGGCCCTTTGAAACAACAATTATCATCATCATCGTATTTTGGATGTGTGTAGAATCTGTCTGATAGCCGGTGTTAATTGTGATGGCTGTATTAGTGTGTGTTATCTGTAACTCAGGTAAGGACTGCAGACGATCAATTTCAAGTAGTTCCTACTTTTGCTACCAAATGCTACCGTCAACGACACCTAGCTGTAAACTTGGCTACTACTAAATGCCACCACAACCAGCACCTGGCGACGAACGTTGGAACTTAATAAGCGTTAGTCAAATCTAACCTACAAATTTTAGCTTCACAAAATTGTAGTTAGAGGAAGGTTCTTTTACATGCCATAAATCTATGACATGGGCCGCCGTTTTTACTTCCCCTACAAAGGAAGGCATTCTGAAGGATTTTTAACGCTCTTAAAAATCCGACTATTTTGGCCGGGTTTGAACCCGCGATCTTGGGAATAGAAGCTCAGCTACCAACTACCCCAACAAAGCCGCTTAAAACAGTGACTTTAAACGTAGGCATTGTAGCTGTAACAAAGTAGCAATATTATCGTGTTTCCTTTTTAGTGTTGCTTTAGAAATTTTATGTTCGACCCTCACTATTATGTGTCAGATAACTGTATCATAATGATGGTCATTATAACACTGTTTTCCATTATGATACAGTTTCTCCAGCCAATCAGAGCTCGTTCATTGACCAATTAGGTAACGATAACTTCGCGCATGCGCTCAAAATCCAACATGTCGGACATAAACACAACATCGAACTATAATAAATTACCGACATGGAATACCCACCGTCCATATGTTCGCGTAAATAAACTGGCGAATATGAGACAAGAAATAGCACTGTACCTTAAAATCACCAACACTAATTTCTACACAGCGCATTGTCTTCAAATGACTGCGGTGACAATATTACTGAGGGACGGCTGATGTAAACATATGGTTGCATATGGCATTGCAACCACACAGGGCGCAAACACAACATCGAACTATAATAAATTACCGACATGGAATACCCACCGTCCATATGTTCGCGTAAATAAACTGGCGAATATGAGACAAGAAATAGCACTGTACCTTAAAATCACCAACACTAATTTCTACACAGCGCATTGTCTTCAAATGACTGCGGTGACAATATTACTGAGGGACGGCTGATGTAAACATATGGTTGCATATGGCATTGCAACCACACAGAGCGCATGCGTCGGTTGTTCAAAGCTCTTGAAAGACAAAGATATAACACCCAACGCTCGCTCTGCGATCAAAAAATTCCAGTAGCTGACTCTCAACAGATATTTATGAATATTTATGTTAAAACATATAATAAAGTTATAATTATCGTCGAACATAAACAGTCGTATGCAACTCGCCTATAATGGTAATTAAGACACTCGTATGGAAATTATAAAACTCGCATACGCTCGTTTTATAAAAAATACTCGTGTCTTAATTATAGCCATTATAGGCTCGTTGCATAATGTACTATTATGTTCGACCCTGACTATTATATGTCAGAAAACTGTACTATAATGAGGGTCATTATAACACTATTTTTCATTATGAAACACTTTCTCCCACCAATCAGAGGTCAAGAAACAGTTGTTTGAGCAATTAGATAATTAGATGCGCTGAGTTCCAGGGCCTTCTAATATAAATTTCACTGCCTGGCCTAGTGTCATAGTAGGGTAATCGAGGGGGCCATGGTCAAATATAAGGCATTCTCTGCGTCTCATGCGATCTGTTCAGTACATAAAACTGGCGAAATTTCGAGAGATATTTATGAATATTTATGTTCGAACATAAAATAGTTATAATAATTATCGTCGAACATAAACAGTCGTATGCAACTCGCCTATAATGGATATTAAGACACTCGTATGGAAATTATAAAACTCGCATACGCTCGATTTATAAACATACTCGTGTCTTAATTACTGCCATTATAGGCTCGTTGCATAATGTACTATTAATACTTTTCAGTTGGTCAACACGATTGTACGCGATTGTAATGGGTGATATTCCCTAACATAACATCAATTGCATGAAAATGAATTTCTGGGAGACCCGTGTAATTTGGACTAATATTATTAGGTGTACTGGTATTTGTAAGTTTGGTCAACCACTATCTGAAGCAAGGTCAGCAAGGCAGTTGAGTGTCCCTTTCTCCCTGCAATTTGTTTTATTCTTGGACTAAATGTTGAGGGGAAAGAGGAGAAGAAGGTCATCACTCACATTTCTTGTAAGCTTTTACGAGCATGAAGAGGTGTTCTGTGTAGTAATTATTTCAACGAAGAGAGCGTGTTGCCATACTATGGTGGTAAGTTCTAACATACTTTCATTCATCAATTTTAAATAATTGTCATATTATTTGACTAGAGAAGCTTCCGTGGCTTAGGAGGCAGCACGCCGGCCTCTCACCGCTGAGTCTGTTGGTTGAAATCCCGGCCACTCCATGTGAGATCTGTGCTGGACAAAACGGAGGCAGACAGGTTCTTCTCCAGGTACTCCGGGTTTCCCTGTCAAAAATTTAATTCCAGCAAAACTCTCCACTATCATTTCATTTCATCTGTATTTCATTTAAACAGTGCCTCAGTGGTGTGCGACAGGCTTCGGCAGCTGACACAGTTCATATCCTCGCCGCTAGAGGGCTTCATTCATTCCATCCCTGAGCCGGACGGTTGACTGGAAACAGGCTGCGGATTTTCATTATTTGACTAGAGGTTAAATATATGCATGCCGTGTAATTTGGACCGTTGAAACAGATTTAATCCTTACGTTTCTTTAAAGTTTTATTTTCAATTCCACCTCCTGGTATAGAGGCCAGCGTTCTTGGCTGTCGACCTGAAAGTCCGGGTTTGGACCAGGCTCTGGCAAGAAATTTAATTCTGGTCTGAGGGCTGGTACAGGGTACATTCAGCTTCTTAATAAGTGTGTCATTATTAGTGTGTGCATTTGTGATTGAGGTACGATTTGGATAGGAAGCGGCTGTCACTTTACGTTAGATATCATCCCAGCATTTGCCTGAAGTAATAGTGGGAAACCACGGAAAACCACTTCCAGGATGGCTGCGGTAGAAATCGAACCCGCCTCTTCTCAGTTTTGCCTCACGAGGCTGAGGGACAAACGGTTATAAGGTAGAGAATAATAATAATAATAATAATAATAATAATAATAATAAGAAAAGCGGTCATAACTGTTGAGTAAAATAGCATTCGGGATTCAAACCCAAATCTCTTACATTACGGGCGGCATCTTTTGTCGGCTTCGGTGGCATGCTATGCCCAAGGTTGCGGGTTCAAACCCGGCCAAAGTCGTCGAATTTTTAAGAGCGTGAAAAATCCCTCAGAATGTCTTCCTTCGGAGGGGAAATAAAGCCGGCGGTCCCATGTCATAGATTTATGGCATGCAAAAGAATCTTACACCAATTACAATTATGTGAAGCTAAATAATAGGTTAGATTTGACTAACGCTCTTAGGTTCCAACGTTCGTCGCCAAGAGCCGACTGCGGTGGCATCTAGTAACCAAGTTCACAAACTAGCTGTCCTTGACTGTGGCGTTTGGTAGCAAAAGTAGGTACTACTTGAAAATTGAATGTCTGCAGTCCTTACTTGAATTAGAAACAGATAATACACACTAATACAGCCATTACAATTAACACCGGTTATCAGACAGATTCTACACACACCCTAAGTACACTGGGCTACATGACCGTGTTGTCGAAGCCCCTAAACTGAGGAACCAACCAACGCGCGGCTTCATTAGCCACCTACACTACCGTGACCCGACGATGTCAATTTGTATACATGGTAAAAGCCATCTTGATTTTGTTTCCGTATTGACGTGATAAAATGCAATGTATCCTATAATTAATAAAATGTATGGTTTTGTACATTATTCTGTTTGAAGTGGGCTACATGTTTCGGGTCCAATCTCACCATCTTCAGCTAAATTGGAATATGAAATCAGGTACTCAATGCCTCACCCCCAGGGAGGAGAAAGAAAGAGGAATACCCCTGACATATCAAAGAAAGAAAATCCACCCCTTGGAGTAGTGACTAGCATTCTTCGCTGTCACCGTGGAGGTTCAGTTTCGTACCCAGGCTCTGCCAAGACATTTAATTCTAGTCTGAGGTTTGGAACGGGATACATTCAGCCTCGTGAGGCAAAACTGAGAAGAGGCTACCTCAGCTATTCTAGAAGTGGTTTTCCGTAGTTTCCTCACTTGTACTCCAGGAAAATGTCGGGATTGTACCTAACATAAGGCCACTGCCGCTTCCTACCCAAATTTTACCTCAATTAAAAAAATATACACACTATACTCTGTGAGCTGCCAGAATAGGATTGACAGTTCTCGTCTCGCCATGTGGTCTGAGAACGAAGTTGCCAAACTGTACAAGCCAGAGGCACATCTGACCAGGCTGACGTGGGCTGTAATATTGCAACGCAGAGTATTATGACATCAACTATGCAAACATGGATTGGTCAAGAGGCAGAGGGGTGATGACTGATGTGGAATTTCCGGCCAAATGTCAATCCCATTCTGGCAGCTCACAGAGTATAGTACAGTACAGACATCACAGTGACAGAGGTCGTCGGACAAATTCTACACACACCCAAGTACATGGGACTACATTACCATGATGTCACAAAGCTCCTAAATAATTCAACAACATCTGTTAATAATTGCCGTATATTTATGTTTATCACTTATATTACAGTATTAATATTATTAAAATTTAATTTTACGAGGTTAATTTAGTGAAAGGTTGAGTTATGAGCCCTACCTCTGCCACTAATAAATAAATAAATACATAAATAAATAAAACTAATAAATAAATAAATAAATAAATAGATTAATTAATTAATTAATAATGAATAAGTAAATAAATCTATCAATAAATAATGAATACGTGAATAAGTTAATAAATATATAGTGAATAAGTGAATAAATAAATAAATAATGAATACGTGAATAAATAAATAAATAAATAAATAAGTAAATAATGAATACGTGAATAAATAAATAAATAAATAAATAATGAATACGTGAATGAATAAATAAATAAATAATGAATACGTGAATGAATAAATATATAAATAAATAAATAATGAATACCGGTAAGTGAATAAAATAAATAAATAAATAATGAATACGTGAATAATTGAATAAATAAAGAAATAATGAATACGTGAATAAATAAATAAATAAATAATGAATACGTGAATAAAAATAAAATAAATATATAAATGAATAAAAAAGTAGATAAATAAATAATGAATACGTGAATAAATAAATAAATAATGGATACGTGAATAAATAAATAAATAATGAATACGTGAATGAATAAATAAATAAATAATGAATACGTGAATAAATAAATAAATAAATAAATAATGAATACGTGAATAAAAATAAAATAAATATATAAATGAATAATTAAGTAAATAAATATATAAGTGAATGAATAAATAAATAAGTAAATAAATAAGTAAATAAATGAATAAATAAATGAATAAATAAGTACATTAAACATGAATAGATAAGTTAGTTATTGTTGTTTTAAGGGGCGGAACTACGAGGTCATCTGCCCCTATGAATAGATAAGTAAGTAATATTGGAGACAGAGGAAACTCCAGGCAAAGAAAAAGAAATAAAGTTGATGCGTGGTCCTACTAAGTGGCCAATTCACATGAAAAAAAAAGTTACATGAATAAATAAATAAGTAAATAAACATAGTTATTTACATGAATAAATATATTTACCATGAATAAATTCCGGAATAATTGAATACATACTGATATAGATAAATATAAACATTAATAAATGAAATGTTAATATATTGCAGAAGCAAAATATCGGATCATGAAATGGTTATATTCATCTTTAAGTAGGCTACCGCGCACGATTCAACAACCGGGATCGAAGTTTGCTTCGTTGTCAGAAAATTGTCGTTGCAACACTTTTTAACGAGTAGGATCTAATAAGTCCTTACTGAACTACAATGCGCCGACCTCGAAAACGAACACTAGTTGCCATGGTAACCACCGTGTGACCACGCTAATCGCAGGTAGAGCCCAGCCCTGAAACATAACCATGTTAGCAAGAAAAGAGAGGAAGTAGCTTAGCTTATGTCCGCGAGGTTATCGGTCACGTCAAAGAACAAGCTTCCTTCCGTTGTGGATTATACTGTAGAATAGCGGAGCGTCCACCGACTGGGTGAAAGTTGGTGGCAACCGGAGATTAACAAGGAGAAGAAGACCAACAACATCTCATGACAAGTTGCAGTGGGGGTTCGTGGAATGTCACCAGTAGCCTAACTAAACATAAGGAAGCACTCCAGTCGTTTGACATACGTATTTGTTATCCGAGGTGGAGGTCAACCGGGGATCAGGTTCACTTGCATTCACTTTCATTGCACGCACTGCAGGTTGTGAACAGGCAGCTGCTGGCTAGGCTCTCCTCCGTGAGGGTCGTGGCCTGAGTACTTGTCTGAGTCAGCCAGTGGCGGATCCAGAGGGGGGCACCAGGGGCAAGTGCCCCCCCCCCCCGAAAAACCAGTTGTCTGCTACATTGTTATTGCCAATAAAAATGATTGTCTCTCCAAACTGCACTGCAAGTAAAATCTTTGCAGTATTGCCTGCATTCATGAATGTGGTCAATGTTTGCTATCATATAGTATGTAATGGCAACACTGTTCATATAATCGCTACATCGACAGTGTTGCAAGGGCAGAGAGATCTTTTAGCAGCCTGCAACTTGGTAAATCATGGCTACGAACGCGAATGACAGAGGAAAGTTTAAATGGCTCGTGTCTGTTATTTGTTCGCCGTGATATAAATGTTGACGTTGAAAAAGTTTTAGAACGTTTCTCTAAAGGGGGTAAACGAATGATCGCCTGGATTTTATTTTGTAATAGGCATGTGTTTTGCCTAGGATAGTCACCAAATAGAATCCCAACCAGTATTCAATACAATTGTTTTTTGTATTTATATTTATGTGACTAGTAGGCCTAGAGACTCAGTGACTGACAATGTTGGTACTATGTACATATCTTGTAACATTTGTGTAGTAGACTTGTATATAGTCTTCAGATAGTCACTATGATTGCAAATGTTTTAATACATATTTGACTGTGTAATGTGCATTAAAATGTGGAAATGTAGATATTCCGTAGAATTAAAAAGTTTTTGTTTGCATAATGACAATGACTTGAAACTGAAACCAATAAACCATTTTAATATAATGAATTTCTTGTGGAATTATTAAATCTGGTGGTTGGATGTTATGTGTAGTGTGTGTAGATTAAATACAAATTTAGTAATTTTATTACATATTTTCTGTAGCTACTCTGAAATTCTAGAGTGCCCCCTCCGAGGTGAACCTCTGGATCCCCCACTGGAGTCAGCTTAACCCTAGAATGGTACATAGTTCTGCTTCCCCCACATCTCCCCCACCAGTGTTTGGCTGTCCTAAAATATAAAGCAAATTAGTCAAAATCCATAAAACCCCAAAAATCAATCAAATTTAGTCAAATTATGTAAAAAAAAAAAAAAAAATCAAAAAAGTAAAACATAAAACAAAACAAGAGTTTAGTGCTTTTCAGTCGGTCAACACGAATGTACCCAAAAGAGATGGGTTATGCCCTAATCCTGAAATAAATTACATGAGATTAATAATGAGATTAATCTCATGTAATTTATTTCAGGATTAGGGCATAACCCATCTCTTTTGGGTACATTCGTGTTGACCGACTGAAAAGCACTAAACTCTTGTTTACTAAGGCAACACTGAAAATATGGCTTCAAACACCACAATAAAACAAAACCAAAAATACCGGACTTAAAATCTAAAAAATAAAAAAATATCAAAATTGGTCAAAATACAAAAATAAAACAATCAAAATTAGTCAAAATTAGTCAAGGAAAGCTCAGAAAGTCCAAAAAAGCACAAAAATCAAAATTAGTCAAAATCCAAAAAGAAAACAATCAAAATTAGTCAAAATTAGTCAAGGAAAGCTCAGAAAGTCCAAAAAAAGCACAAAAATCAAAATTAGTCAAAATCCAAAAAGAAAACAATCAAAATTAGTCAAAATTAGTCAAGGAAAGCTCAGAAAGTCCAAAAAAGCACAAAAATCAAAATTAGTCAAAATCCAAAAAGAAAACAATCACAATTAGTCAAAATTAGTAAAAACCAGAAATTCCAAAAACTAAATAAAAACATAGACTAAATTAAAAATTAGTCAAAATCCAAAGGAAAAAAAACACAAAAAGAAATCAAAACAACATTATTCATAAACAGTCTCCATTCTGCTAGCTTAAAATAAAAAAACCGAAAAAATACTTAACATCTAAAAGAATACAAACTCAAAATTAGCCAAAATATTAAAAAATCAAAATTAGTCAAAATAGCTCAAAAAGTCCAGAAACTTAAAATATCGAAATTAGTCAAAAGCCAAAAAGAAAACAATCACAATTTTTCAAAATTAGGTAACCCAGCTCAAAAATTCCAAATAAATAAATAAGTTAAATAAATAAATGGAAAATCAGTCCATATAAAAAAATGAAACAAAATTATTCAAAAACAGTCTCTAACCATTCTGCTAACCTAGAGAGTGGATTTTATTATCGGTTTCTAAAGTCGTAGTCGTCGCTGATGCAATTAGTGCTACCGTTCTAGGGTTAAGCAACCTCTTTTAGAATTCAGCAAACTAGAATAATTGAATACCATCAAGGGCTCACAACTAGTAGGACATGGCTCACCTCGAGGAGTCTGTGAGGATCAAATACTGGCTCTGACAGCGGCCATCCTTAGTATAGATATCTAGTCACATGCTGGGATAGTAGGCTACCTTATATCAAGTTCCAGGGCACTTATCCCAATCTCTGACACTAGTAATACAGCTACACTCTACTCTTAGCGGCTTCGGTGGCGTAGTCGGTAGCATGCTGAACTGCTGTGCCCAAGATAGCGGGTTCAAACCCGGCCGAAGTCGTTGGATTTTTTAAGAGCGTTAAAATCCTTCAGTATGCCTTCCTTCGGAGGGGAAGTAAAGCTGGCGGTCCCATGTCATAGATTTATGGCATGCAAAAGATCCTTTCACAGACTGAACTTGTGTAAAGCAAAATTTGTTAGGTTAGATTTCGTCAGAGCGCTCTATCAAAGTTCCAACGTTCGCCACTAGGTATCATTGATATCTGGTGGCGAAAGTTGGAACTACTTGAAATTGAACGGAACTTGTAGCTCACCCTTTAGGGTGTCCACTGGAAGCAGCTACAGACTCAGGCGAGCCGAACATGTCCTCGGACACTCCCGGCACTAAAAGTCATACGATAAATAAATAAACTCTACTCTTAGTCACCAGAGAAACACAGGTTATGAGGCTAATTGAACACGCATCGAAGTACAGGAAGCTGATTACCAAGATGTCCCAAACCCCTAAAATGAATCAACAACAATAACTCTCTGAGAGTGCTCACTGATGCCAACTAAAAATCTTATCACAAGTATCTTCTGCTACTCTCCTTGGTTTGGTGTAGCGGCTAACATTCTTGACTGTCGACCCGGAGATTCGGGTTTGACTCCCGGCTCTGCCAAGAAATTTAATTCTGGTCTGAAGGCTGGAACGGGGTCTACCCAGCCTCGTGATGTAAAACTGAGAGAGTGTGGGTTCGATTTCCATGTCAGCCCTCCCGGAAGTGATTTTCTGTGGTTTCTCACTTCTAATACAAGCAAACTTCGGGATGGTTTCTAACAAAGGCCACGGCCGCCTCCTATCATATCCCCACCTGCATTACAAACACACCCACAACTATAATAATAATAATAATAATAATACCGTATGGTCTCAGCTGCCGAGTGCAAACTTTGTTATTCTGACGCCCAGAGGGCGTGTTGGCGGAAAATCCTGAGATTATTTTTGCCATTATGAACACGGCCTACTGAATTCAAATGGGTTCTTTAACATGCCAACAACGTAAACCATACGTGCCAAGATGTTTGTCACCTTTCGAAAATCACTTACCACAGCCAGGAGCGAACTTGCAAGCTTGGGGTTGGTAGTCCGACACGATAACCACTCACCCACCGTGGCAAGCCCACACACAACTACAAGCACCACTATAACACAGGTTAACAAACATGTTCTACGGACACCCAAGTACACGGGGCTCAATGACCACGATGTTGCTAAGCCCTTCGATGAAATAACAACTCTCCTTGGTTTGGTGTTTCAAATATTTTCGGATAGACAAGACTGATTTGTGTCTCAGTGGCTTGTAGTGAGGGGCATTTGTGATAACCTCTGAGCTAATATTAGAATCCCAAGTAGCTTTATCTCTCTCTGGATCAGAAAGACAACATTGTTGGACGAGCAAACACAGTTCAGACCACACACAAACACATCATCCACCCACCCAACTAAAATAAACTCACACACGAACAGAGTTCAAGAAAATACCACATTTGACAAGCGCATCCCGATCGTCAGTTGCTTGCTGATGATGGCAACCCATAGCCTACAGTTCAGTTGATGGTTGGTTAGTTCCTTAGTTTAGGGGCTGTGACAACGCGGTCATGTAGCCCCGTGTACTTTGGGTGTGTGTAGAATCTGTCTGATAACCAATGTTAATTGTGATGGCTGTATTAGTGTGTGCTATCTGTAATTCAGCTAGAACGACTGCAAATGTACAATTTCAAGTAAAGCTCAGCAACTTGAAGTGTGACCCTGCGTGAGCGCTAGTTCCGTCAGCCAGAGTAACAGAGAGTACAGCGGGCTTGTAGTTCGCATATTTTCCGGGGTTTCAGTTGGAGTTGCTGCGCTCTAGTTCCTACTTTTGCTACCAAATGCTACCGGCCACGACACCTAGCTGTGGAGGTGGCTACTACAGGGTCTTTCATATAAAGTAAGAACGGCAAGCGGCAGTTCTGTTATTCGCTGCTGCAGTGGCCTTGACCGAGCTTGTGGCGCGCCATGGCCCCCTGCTGTACTATTGAAAGCGCGCGCATAGTACAGACGAGGGCTGTTTTTGTTTTGGTTTTCAAGTTCCGATGGACTGTATAAAAATATATGATTATGATGATAATTGTTGTTTTAAGGGACTTAACATCTAGGTTATCGGCCCCTGTGTATAAAAACAACAGATTGAGATACCAAACTGATTTAACTACTAAATGTTCGCTTGTTTTATTCTTATGTCTCAACATAATCGCCAAAACGATTGAAACATTTGTCGTATCGTTACACCAGCTTTCCAATGCCCTCGGCAAAATATTCTGCCGCCACTGAGGTGGGTACGTCTGAAGTCTCCTGAAGTGTTTCCTTTTTGACGAGGTGTTGCCGCCCAACCATACCTTCAATTCTCGAAAAAGGTGAAAATCATTCAGTGCTGGTTTCGACTAAACGGCAGATGATCCAAAACTTCACACTTGAATTCTTTGAAAAAGTCTATCGTAACGTTGGTACAGTGCGGTCGTGAATGATTTTCACCTGAACTTAGCTCTGTCTAGTACTGTGATGCCTATTTCCTGAAGATCTTTTCAACTTCAAGCAGCCAGATATTTTTAACGTTCATTGACAGGGCAAGGTTAAGAATCCTTTTGTCAGTCTCTGATTGCCCATCCTGAGAATATGCCAATAAAATTTCAATCGTCTTTTCCTAAGTGTCTGAAGTTTTCTCCGAGTGCTGGTATAAGTCTTGGGATTTTCTTTTCGTCCTGATTCGCCCTGTACAGACTGGTCCAAAAATGTTTCTTAGGATTTTCCTTTCTTGCTTTTCCACATTTTTAATTAATGATCCGCCCCCATTAATCAGCATATTATTATTATTATTATTATTATTATTATTATTATTATTATTATTATTATAAGTATTATAATTATTATTATTAAAGCCTTGCAGTTCAATCTGACAGTGATCTTCCGCACGTTGCCCTCTTATAATATAACGCTTGCGACCACAAAGTTTCAAGATAGGTTTCGATCTGTTTTACCAGATACTTCCCTTGTAAGACGCCCAGGAATAGCAAAGTTAGCTACGGAAGGTAGGGTCGAGGACAAGACCTGTAGTGGTAGACCAAGGTTAGAATATGTTAAACAGACTGCCTTGGATGTAGGGTGTGGTAGTTATATAGAGATTAAACGATTAGCTCAGTACAGGGAGGAATTGAGAGTTGCATAATCAAATCAAACAACTGATGACTCGAACAACAACAACAACAATAATAATAAGATGATGATGATAATTGTTGTTTTAAGGGGCCTAACATCTAGGTTATCGGCCCATAATATTAATAATAATAATAATAATAATAATATTTACAGTAACTTTAGATCAGTAATAAACATAATTAAGAACTGTGAAAAGGGATTTTGTTAGGGATTATTTCGGAATGATGAACTTGCAAATGTGTGATTTGTAATACAGAACCTCGTGACTATTCTGGTATTGCTGAGACTCCTCTCTTGCACAGTGCATGTGAGTAGACGTAGTTAGAAGGTTCCTGCTAAATGTTCGCTTTCAATTGGACTAAACGAGACGCGCACATACTCGCATTGACCCTGATTCAAGCTACGGCCTTGGTTACGCTTCAGCACGAGCATGTGTCCATGAAGAGTGCAACCAGTTCAAGTGGCTTCCGCTAGAGTTTCCGTGGTGCCCATCATCTTCGCAATTTCTTTTTTCATTTTTTAGCCAATTTTCATTTATGAAAAAAAAAAAGGCTTAAGAGATCACCTTATGTCCGTGTGTCTGTCTGTGTGTGCGTGTGTGATGGTGTGTGTCCCCCCTAATAACTTCCTAACGGCTGGAGCGATTTCAATGAAACTCGGTAAGTTCATAGCACTATTCCGGGCGGCCACGACCGTGCCTTTCAAGTTTTGTTACCTCACCAATCCAACATGGTGGCTGTGCGAAATATTTCACCAGTATTCAATATCTCCGAAATTATTACCGATATCACCCTGGAATATTTTACGGTAATAAAGGGAACTACTAAAAGTTCTCCAATGTGACTTTTGAAAACCTGGTAACTACAAAACCAACATGGCGGCCAAGCGAAGTTACGACTTTTAAATAGACGTTTCTCGCGAACTAACCAACCTAACACAATAAAACATGGTACAGTATATGTTTATATACTGTACATTGTAATGCACCGACATCTAACTTCGTTCGATTTTTTACGTAACCTCAAGATGGCGGCTGTGTGAAATATTTCACCTGCATTCTATATCTCTGAAACTATAAGCGGTATCACCCTGAAATTTTGTACGGATATAAAGGGCACTACTGGAGTTCATCTATATGACTTTCAAAAGCCGGTTAACTACAAAACGAACATGGCGGCCAAACGAAGTTGAAACATTTAAATAGACTTTTCTCGCGATTTAACCACCCGAGCGCAATGAAACTTGGTACAGCAAATGCTTATACAAATTGTAATGTACTGACATCTAATTTAGTTCAATTGTTTACATAACCTCAAGATGGCGGCTGTGCGAAATATTAAAATTAAGTTTTTATTTATTGTGTCGTAATCATGCGATTGAAGTCAACGCAATAATCGACACAACTCTATGGCCTACATATAGGTAAAAATCCATCATGGTGACCATCCGAAATATTTGGACGGTTCTCAATATCTACTAATCTATAACAGCAAACAAACTGAAATTATGTGTGTTGATGAAAGATATTAACAGTAGCTCACCTATGGCTCTTTCAATAACCTGATGAGCACAAATCCAACATGGCGGCGACGCGAAACTTAAATATTTAAATGGACGCTTCTTGCGATTTAACCATCCGAGCGCAGTGAAACTTTGTGCGATAAATGCTTATACAATTTTTAATCCACTGGTACCTAATTTATTTCAATTGTTTTAAAAATCTCAAGATGGTGGCTGTGTGAAATTTTAAAGTCTCATTTTTATTTCTTGTGTCCTAACCATGTGATTGAAGTTTGAATAATAAACCTTCTAATAGTACATTACTCTATCCCTATACAAAAATCCAACATGGTGACCATCCGAAATATTTAGATGGTTAGTAATCAAACAAAAATTTTGTATGTTGATAAAAGCAGTTGATAAAAGCAGTAGGATATATTTGAAAATTGGCTATTTAGTTCTTCACGGAACTACTTGGTTTTTTTTTTTTTTTTTTTCAAAATGCACAAATTCTTGTCTTAAGATAAAACTTGAGAATTTAATATTTTCGAGTTGACATACTGTATACACATGTCGAATGGTACGGTACATGTTAATCGATAAAGCATGATCTCAATAGTTTGAGTGCTTCCGTACAGCTCCATGTCCTGAATTATTAAGAACATTGACTCAATGTAGTTTGGATTCAAACCCACTTATCTCTGAGGCCAGTGTGTATTGGCAGCAATGGCAACTGAGCCACCTTGGCTGGTGAACGTTCAACAAGTGTTCGGTGGTGAAATGTAGATGTGAATACTTTGTCTCTAGTCTATTATAAATGGTTCAGGAGGAGAGATTGTCATAAACGTAATATTTCAATTAGAATTAAGATGATCACGTTGGACGTTTTTGGGACTCAAACCCGAATCTACTTTCGCCAACTGATCAAATATTCTGGAGTGTTGAGTTGAGTTTGGAGCGTGCCCGCGGGAGTTATGATGTCACCTGTGGCTGTTCGCACCTCATACGACACTCTCAGTGTCTTATCGTCACAGAGATATACTGTAGGAGGCTGCTAGGCCTTATTACCCTGTCCACCATGCACTTTGTCCGTGGCACTCAGAGTTGCCAACAATACGAACATGGTTAACTTTAAAATAATATCTTATGGGCTTGGGTGCCGGGTGCTAGCTTTGCTATGTGATGCCCAGAGAGCGGCTTGCATGTCGAATTTTATTGTTCCTTGGAACGCTATGAATGTCAAGCTCTTTGACACTATAGAGCTATCTGTTAGAGAAAGGAGGAACTATTTATCATTTTAAATGATCTACTCGACTTCGTCGTTACGTTACGACGACGTCACGAAATGTAACGAGAATGCACTGAGGTGTGTGACGTCATAGTACCGCTTGGTGCATGTGTACCGAGTTCACTGGTGAGCTCTAGAGTTACGAGACGGCAAAGACACGGGGAGCCAGCTCCCTCCTTTCGCCCTCATGACTTGTAACTTTCTAGCGTTCTGATTGTATCTTGATCATCTAACATGTCAAGAGTCTTTGGCTTCGAACGATTTTCCTCTTATAGTACAACGATTGCGTCCACAAAGTTTCAAGGTAGGTTTCGATCTGTCTTACCTGATACTTCTCTTGTAAGAAGAGAGCTCGCCTGAATTAGGAACCACGTGGTCTAAGGGGCCTCAACGAACCATAAAAAATATCATTCATTATTTTTTTTAAATATCTTTGATTGTGAGGATATTGTTACGTGCCACCCCTAGTGGCACTTTTGTTAACTGGATTACGGTGGGTAGAAAGCTCAACACAGGATGTTCCTTTTAAATAAATAATTAATTTTATTTCGGCCAGAAAGTTACACTACTCATCAGCAATTACAAGCAATTAGAACCTTACTCCAGTTTCCTCAAGTCGAGAACACTTCCCCTTTCACTTGTCAATGAGCCACAGAAGTTAATCCTCCCGCTAATGAGCCTGGTGGCCTTGACAGAACTACATGCAACTTCTTCCTTTTGTACACAAATTACAGTTACTTACGATAACTTGCTACACGCAGCTTCGCTGTTCACGAGCTACGAAACAATGTCACTGGATTTCGTAACCACAATATCTCAGACACTCAGTGAAATCACACTCACTCAAAACACAGGCAGTCCCCTGTATGCTTCTCACTTCCTCGCTGTCAAGAGAAACGGCTTCACTAGGGTTTCGCAAGTCACCACACTTTTGTCGCTCAGGATAAATGCTCACACTAGCTCGTAAAACACAACAACAACTGCTGCTTGACAGGTCGCTCTTATATAGCAGGCCGGTGACTCAATAAATGCTTCTAGACCCATCCAGGGTTCACGGCTTCCCGAGGTTTCCATCGCTGGCTCAGTCACGAATATTCTGGACCATCCTTTTGTCCCAGTAGTCCTGTTGAATAAGGCGCACGCAATACACTGAGGCCGAGCAGCCCAGCCCTGGGGCAGTTGTGACTCATGCGGCGAGCGATGAAACAAACTCACAGCCGTAACACCACCCCCTTCCTAAAAGGCTGATCGTCCCGATCAATCATTGGTCCGTCTGTGTCCCTCCGTAGGCTGCCAGGCGATCTCGATGCACGATCTTCATCTTCGCCCTCGGGCTCCGCTGGACGCTGTAGACGACATCGTTGATCCGTTTCACGACTCGGTACGGACCCTCCCAGGACTTCTGCAGTTTGGGTGACAGGCCTTTCTTCCGTAATGGGTTGAAGAGCCAGACCAGGTCGTCCTCGTGGAATCCGCCGGCATCCGTCTGCTGGTCGTATCGGGTCTTCATTCGGTCGGTCTCGATCCGCAGTTTCCTCCTCGCGAACGCGTGCACGTCCTCCAGTTGCTCGACCAGTTCTTGACAATACTGGCTTACCGGGACCGGATCATTCCCAGGTCGGCTGAAGGCAAGATCGACAAGTAGACGGAGCTCCCTCCCAAACATGGTCCGGGCTGGTGTGCACCCGGTGGCTTCATGCACGGCGGCGCGGTAGGCCAGGAGAAATAGTGGAAGATGTTTGTCCCAATCCCTCTGGTGCTCGCCGACGACTATTCGGAGATGGTTCTCGATGGTGCGATTGAATCGCTCTACCATCCCGTCGGACTGAGGGTGTAGCGGCGTTGTCCTTGTCTTCCGGATTCCCAGCAGCTGGCATAGGTTCTGGAACACCTGCGACTCGAAGTTCCTGCCTTGGTCGGAGTGCGGCTGCAGGGGTACTCCGTACCGGCTGACGAATTCCTTCACCAGGGTCTCTGCAATCGTCGTGGCTTCTTGGTTAGGGAGCACATACGCCTCCGGCCACTTGGTAAAGTAGTCGCTGACGACCAATATGTAGCGGTTCCTTGCCTCGCTTAACGGGAATGGCCCAGCAACATCGATGGCCACTCTCTCCATGGGGCCGCCCACGTTGTAGGTCTTCAGTGGACCCCGTCGTCTTCGTCCTGGGCCCTTGCTGGCTGCGCAATCGTGGCACCTCGCACAGTGGTTCTCCACGTCTGTTCGGCATCCGATCCAGTAGAACCGCTCTCTCAGCTTCTCCAGGGTCTTCTTTATCCCTAGGTGTCCACCAGATGATCCTCCATGGACTTCCTTCAGGACTTCCTCCGTCATAGCCTTTGGAACGACGACTTGTTCCCGAGATGTCTTCCCGTCGGTGCTCTCCCAGGTACTGCATATGAGGCCATCCCTCACAACCAGCGAGTCCCACTGCGCCCAGTAGGACTTAAACTTGGGGCTGCAGTCACTCACAATGTTCCACCCGGGTCTGGGGACACAGGCCCCCTTCCATTCGGCTATCGTCCCAGGTCATCATCTTCTGCTTGTGCCCGCATGAAAGATTCGCGGCTCCAGCTCCCTTGAAGTTCTACGGTAGTCCTTCGGCACTGTATCCCGGTGTTCTCCTCCCTTCGGGCACAGGAGGCGCAGTCTTCGGGGCACGGTCTTCGTGACAGGGCGTCGGCGTTAGAATGCAGTTGGCCTTTCCTGTGCTGAATCCCAAAGTTGTACTGTTGAAGCCTCTCTAACCACCGCGCGAGTTGACCCTCGGGCTGCTTGAAATTCAGGAGCCACCGCAGGGATGCATGGTCGGCCCTGATGAAAAATTCTTGCCCGTACAGGTACTTGTGGAAGTGTTCAATGGTCTTCACGATGGCGAGCAGCTCCTTCCTGGTGACGCAGTAGTTCCTTTCTGGCTTTGACAAGGCCTTGCTGAAGTAGGCCACTACCCTCTCCTCGCCGTCCACTACTTGCGACAGGATTCCCCCTATGCCAATGTCGCTGGCATCGGTATCGACGATGAACCTTGTTCCAGGTCTGGGTTAGGCCAGAATAGGCGCGGTGCACAGAGCCTGCTTGAGTTGTTCGAAGGCACTGTGGCATTCTGCTGTCCACGTGAAGAGTTGGTCCTTCTCAGTCAGTCGATGTAAAGGTTTGGCGATGTCGGCGAATCCTTTCACGAAGCGACGGTAATAAGTGCAGAGTCCCAGGAAGCTTCGTAGTTGGGACTTGTCCTTCGGAACTGGCCACTCCCTCACAGCTGCGGTCTTCTCTGGGTCGATGCGCACCCCTTCCTCGGAGACGATATGCCCAAGGTACTGGACCCGCTTCTGGAAGAGCTGACACTTCTTGGGGCTCAACTTCAGCTGGGCAGCCCGTAGCTTCAACAAGATCTCCTTCAGGTTGCTGTAGTGCTCCTCGAAGCTTCTCCCCAGAACGATGACGTCGTCTAGGTAGACCAGGCAGGTCTTCCAGTGTAGTCCCCTCAGAATTGACTCCATTAGCCTTTCGAAGGTCGCAGGGGCGTTGCACAGACCGAATGGCATGACGGTGAACTGCCAGAGCCCGCTGCCCACAGAGAACGCAGTTTTCTCGCGGTCCTTAGGGTGGACCTCCACCTGCCAGTAGCCACTCTTCAAATCCAAGGTGGAGAACCATCTCGACCCTGATATGGTGTCCAGGGTGTCGTCGATCCGGGGTAGAGGGTAGCTGTCCTTCGTGACGTCATTCACCCGCCTGAAATCCACGCAGAACCTGGTGGAACCGTCCTTCTTCTTCACTAGCACGACCGGAGAACTCCAAGGACTATGTGATGGCTCGATCACCCCTTGCTCCTTCATCTCTTCTACCATCCGGTCGACTTCGGCTTGCTTGGCGAGCGGGACACGTCGGAATGGGGCCCTAATAGTGCGCTGTCCCCAACGTCGATTCTGTGCTGGACCAAGCTTGTCCTGCCGAAGTCTTTGCTCCCCACGGAGAAGACGTCCTGGAATTCGCGTAGCAGGTCCTGAAGTTGGCGTGATTGTTCCTCGTCTAAATGGTCCTGGGATCGTTGGTAGAGCTTCTGTAGTTATTCTGGCAGTGTGCGTCTTCTTCGGTTGTCCGTCTGCAGGTGTCCGTCCGTCGTATCTGTGATGCGGGCGATCCAGGTAACGGGCTCGCAGACTCGTAGGTTGGTGTCCCGGTGAACCGTAATGTCGTAGTCGTTCAGGCTGAACAGGCGGACGTACGGCCGAGACATCGTGTTGATGAGAGTCTTGGCAACTAGCAATCCTTTTGTCTGGATGTCCTCATATTTTGGCTCGATGACAGCCGCCACTCCCTCAGCAGTTCCGTCGACAATGACGGCAGCGCTGACCTCCGTCCTGGCGGGAACGATGACGTCTTCTCTCAGCCTTACTCGTCGTGCGGTGATGGACTCGTGCGCAGGTTGCAAATCAAGTTCCTCACCTCCGAAGTGCAGAGTGTTGGTACTCAGATCCAAGATGATGTTGTTCTGGTCCAGGAAGTCCAGTCCGATGATCACTTCATTTGATACGTCAGCCACAAGCACTGGTTGCTTTATCGCCCGTCGACCAATGACGAACTCCAGTGATGCTTCGCCATGTACCGGTGCGGTCTCTCCGGTCGCGGTTATTAGCTGGAGGTTCCTTTGTGTGGGTTGCACTCTCCACTTCGGGATCACGGTGGGACTGACGATGGTCCTCGATGCTCCCGTGTCGATTAGCATGGGCCAGCTCTCTCCGTTGACGACTCCGTCGACCATCAGGCTGCTATTGTCCCTCCGTAACTTCGTCACACGAACCTGGACTGCCGGGACTTGACGACTGTCACAAGCCAACCTTTGCCCCCCAAGGCTGGCTAATACTCGTTTCCCCTGGGTCGCGCGGCTTTCAGACGACTGATTTCCCGTCGGATACCCTCGGTGGCGGCGATCACCGCAGTCCTTGCTCAGGTGGCCTTTCTTACCGCAGGTCCAGCAGGTCGGTAGTCCTCCTCCGGACCGCCTCTCCGGTTGCCTTCCGGCTGTGTCGTTGCTGGTGGTGCCGCGACTATCGAAGAAACGGCTTAGCGCCTCCATTAATTTGTCGGCTTGGTCTCGTTGGTTTTTACTGGTTCGTCGACGTCCACTTGACGCACCCGCGCGTGCATTCTGGATGCCTGTTTTGCCGTCTCGAACTCAAGTGCGTGGCTCAGCGCATCTGTCAGGGTCTTATTGCGGGCGAGTCGCAGCGCCTGTTGAGTGTCCGAGTCCCGTAGCCCGTCGGTGAAAGTCTGTGTCGCTATCTGCTCCAGAAAGTCGGCCAGCGTTGTTGGGTAGGCGAGCCTTACGAGACGTGCGATGTCCATCTCGAACTCCTGCTGGGTTTCCGCGTTCTTTTGTACCCGGGTCCGGAGCTGCATCTGGTAGGCCTGCTGAAGATGGCTATCTCCATATCGGGACTCCATATGGGCGATTAGTGAAGCGTAGTCCTGGGATCCAGTCGGGATGGCCTGAAGGACGTTAAGGGCGTCCCCTCTCAGTGCTACAATGAGAGCTGTAGCCTTTTCCGTGCTGTTCCAGTTGTTTATTGAACAGGCTGCCTCGAAGTGACGTAAATAGGTGCTCCCTGGGACCTTTCCGTCGAAGGTTGGGGGCGTCACTCTGCTCTGCCCGTTCCCGATATTCCCGGTGTATCTGTGGGCGGGCGTCGGCGCAGCTCGGCAACTTCCTCTTGAAGAGCGTTGAATCTCGTTTCCATCCCCGTCGACGGGCGTTGGTTCAGCTCAGAAATTTCCTTTTGTAAAGCGTTGAATTTTTCTTCCACCCCCGTCAGTGGGCGTTGGCGCAGTTCGGCAACTTCCTCTTGTAAGGCGTCGAACTTCTTTTCTACTGCTGTGACTTCCTCACGTAGGCCCTGGCAGACGGTGTTGACTTCCTGACGCAGACCCTGTTCCAATTTCTTTTGACTTTCCTGTAATTTCGTCAGCAGACACTCTTCCAGATTTTTCTGGCCATCCAGAAATTTGGCGGTTAGGTCCTCTGCTAGCTTATTCTGACCGTCTTCTAATTTGGAAGTTAGTTCCTCGGCTAAACATTTCTGGCTGTCTTCCATCTTCTTCAGGTCCTCCGCTAACTTATTTTGACCGTCTTCCATCTTCTTCTGGCCGTCTTCTAGCTTCTTCTGGCCGTCTTCTAATTTGGCAGTTAGGTCCTTGGTTAAATTCTTCTGGCCGTCCTCCATCTTCGTCTGGCCGTCTTCCATTTTGGTTTCCATGCCATTTAACTTTTCTAGCAATGTTGCCAATTGCGCCTCCATTTTAGTTGTTTGTCTTGTAAAGGGCATGCACTCACAGGAAAATTAGAGAAAATGACCTGCTCGGGTTTTGAAACCAGGACCGTCAGGTGTTGTGCTTGAGTTCGTAATCCCACTTCTGACACCAGTTGTTACGTGCCACCCCTAGTGGCACTTTTGTTAACTGGATTACGGTGGGTAGAAAGCACAACACAGGATGTTCCTTTTAAAGAAATAAGTAATTTTATTTCGGCCAGAAAGTTACACTACTCATCAGCAATTACAAGCAATTAGAACCTTACTCCAGTTTCCTCAAGTCGAGAACACTTCCCCTTTCACTTGTCAATGAGCCACAGAAGTTAATCCTCCCGCTAATGAGCCTGGTGGCCTTGACAGAACTACATGCAACTTATTCCTTTTGTACACAAATTACAGTTACTTACGATAACTTGCTACACGCAGCTTCGCTCTTCACGAGCTGGGAAACAATGTCACTGGATTTCGTAACCACAATATCTCAAACACTCAGTGAAATCACACTCACTCAAAACACAGGCAGTCCCCTGTATGCTTCTCACTTCCTCGCTGTCAAGAGAAACGGCTTCACTAGGGGTTTCGCAAGTCACCACACTTTTGTCGCTCTGGATAAACGCTCACACTAGCTCGTAAAACACAACAACAACTGCTGATTGACAGGTCGCTCTTATATAGCAGGCCGGTGACTCAATAAATGCTTCTAGACCCATCCAGGGTTCACGGCTTCTCGAGGTTTCCATCGCTGGCTCAGTCACGAATATTCTGGACCATCCTTTTGTCCCAGTAGTCCTGTTGCATAAGGCGCACGCAATACACTGAGGCCGAGCAGCCCAGCCCTGGGGCAGTTGTGACTCATGCGGCGAGCGATGAAACAAACTCACAGCCGTAACAATATCGATCTTAAATCTATAGTTTTCATTTAAGAACTAGATCTAACGTTAAGAGAATTATTATGCTAATTAATGTTTATCTGGAATAAGTATTTCGGTTAAGGTACCCTGAAGATGGCTTCACTGCGGGCCAAAACATTGGTGTTTTAACTAAATACAGTAAATGTCCATTATATAGCTTTGGGACTATTAGGCTGAGTGTAAATTTTAAATGCAGACGTTTCGAGACAACTGCTTGTCCCTTTCGTAATGAATGAAGGAATGAGTAAACAATGGCATAGACTCCCTAGATAAAAGTTATAAGATAGGAAGCCATGTCGATACAAATAGTTGTTGCTCCATGACCTCTTGTGACCAAGAGGAAGTTGGTAATGAAACTATAGAAGGCAGCCATGATCTATGTCATGGATATCCATCACCTCTATTAAAGGTCTTAGGTTGTTGACCAATTTCGATCGCCACCCGAATCATACGAGTTATGAAATGTGTCACTCACTCAGCACATTCCTTCTTTCACTGGCTGAGTGTCGTGTGCTGCAATAACAGCGATTGGCATGCGGGAAGCCGATATAACTTATTTAGGTCTGGAATAGGCGGGCCGCGCATGCGTACTGCAAGACCCCGCACCCCGTCACAGCGTGTTGAACTGCCATCTCCTGATGCGATGACATTATATATGTAAGTGACTTCATAATTACTGCAGATTCCCTTCAAACCAGCACATTCTGAGTGCTTCGAAATATTCGTTATGCTGTATGTGATGCGAACCTACTGTAAATGGTCTGGTAATGTGACTATTTTCTCATGATTAATATTCTGGGCTAGCTTGGCAGGCGGAGAGTAAAACTATACTAGAAGCCGGAGGTTTATTTCAGACGATTGCCCTTGACCTTGAAGCTTGCGGGTGAGCCTGTACACAGTGACACTCTCGCCCTCTCGCTTCACAGTTGTCATCACCGGTCTGATGTAATGGAATTCGAGACTTGAGCACGTGACGACACCACCGTGTGGAACAGTACAGTGCACGTCGAAGTATTGTGTGACGCGGAAGTACACGCTACATAGTTACGAACAGAACGACATTATATTTGCCAATGACAGTACTTAATCAGTAGCGTGAGATTGTTTTGTCCATCTAAACGCATTGGGCAGCTGACAACAACACCGGTACTGTACTGTAATAACTCGCCTCCAGGCTTTCATTAAGATATTTCACTCTCTAAAACAAACGTCCGGCCTGTACACACATTTTTACCCACTACTGTACGCCCACCCAGACCAGTGGAACTGTTAAACACACTTTTGTCCACTACTGTACGCCCTCCCACACAAGTGGAAATGCTGGCAGGTGTGCGAGCACACTCTATTGGTTCCCGATAAAATGTTGCCGCGTGCGATCATTTTAGTGGCCAATCTAAATGACCCCCCTGCGACGACCACCTTTACAATTACATGTGGTAATTGTCTCTTTGCTCAGGGGTGTACACAGTCTCATTGTCCAGGGGTGTACAGAGGCTATAGTCAGGGTAGTTATGAGTTATGACCCACCAATGCAAGAGGCTTATACAATTCTGCTCTAATTTCTACATGCTTAATAACTACAGTATAAGTAAAGTAAGCTTGCTGTATGAAAATTTTCCATTTTCTAGAGCATACAGCGTGGCGAATCTCCTCCAATTAATATTGTAGCTTTCGGTCAACACAAAGACCATTTCAATTACTGGAATATGTGAAAAAACATGAAATAAATTACATGTGATTAGGATTCATATACAAGGTCTTTATATTAGGTTGGCAAGGACATTCTCGATCACGCGTTCCACCAGCGACGGCTCAGTTGCCGGCGACCGCGTGCGCTTATGTACGGCAGAATACGATGCATAAAATCAGTACCATGCATTTTCAAGCGGATCCTAGACGCGCACTATTGATACGTGTTACCCCTAGTAGCAAGTTCGTTATTGGATTACAGTGGGTAAAAGCACAGCACGATTGGTCCTTTAAAGAAATATTAGCTTTATTGCAGGTCAGAAAGTTACACCACACAATAAGCAAATGGAAACAATTAGCTGTCTTTCTTCGTGTTTGCTCCCTTATGGAGGACACTCACCTTTTCACTTCCTTATTCAGTTAATCCTTCACTAATTAGGTAGACCCGAGTCCAGCCACAGTCTGTCACTCATTGTTCCTGAATACCGTACTACACACTGTTTCGCAATTCACACGTCACCGTAACACTTGTATCGCACTGGTAAGAGCACACTCGCACGGCACTTTGCCTCAATACTTCTGTCGCACAGTCAAACACACACTCCTCAAAAACACAGTCCGTCCCTCGCTGGCCAGGTCGCTTTATATATAGTGGGCCTGGTGACTCAATGGATGTTTCTAGAGTAGACCAGGGTTTACACATTCTCGAGATTTCTAGTACTAGGCAGACCATGAACCTTCTTGACTATGTCCTAGTTCTTGCAGCCCCGTTGCGTAAGGCGCTGGTATCACTCAGTCAGGGATAGCCTGGGGCGGCCTGAGTCACGCGCGGGGCGACGAAGCTGTCTACTGTCGACCAAAGTATTATGTGCACTCGAGTTTGAAGGTCGTTTGTGAATTAAGCAATAGACCTATATAAAATCCAAAAACATCATCATTTTCGTCGTTCTATTTTAGGTTAGTTCATGCAGGTTTGGAATGTTTAATTTATATTTCAATATTTTTTATCGCAGTTGGAACACAAAAAGTGCACGTTTTTAAGCGTGTTTCAACCATGCGTCACATTTAAGATTTATTATCTCAAAAACCTGTAATCAGATTGAATCCAAATTTTAACACAATATACATTGGAATGTTGTATAACTGGTTTATTAATTTCAAAAGTTTGTGTGTCCAAGAAACAAAGTTGTTATCATTTTTGTAAGGTAACTTTTTCTCGGCTCGGGGTGGTTGGAAAATGTAGTTCTTGATCGCGTTGGAATCCTTATACATCAAAAAGTTATGCTGTATGACTGTGAAATACGTAAATTAATTCACTTATTTTATATCGGTTTGTATTTGTAGGGGGAAATAACACATGGTTCACCAGCTAGCCGCTCCCGTAAAAGGTGTACAGCGTTGCTTAGATGGAGCCCATCACTTCCGAGCGAGGCACGCCATGATGCATGATGGGCTCCATTTCGGCAACGCTGTACAGCGGATGGTTAAATTGCGAGAAACGTCCATGTGAATATTTATAATTCGCGTCACCGCCATGTTGGATTTGTGATCACCAGGTTATTTAAAGTCCTATAGGTGAACTTAAGTTCATAGCCCCTATGAACATTAAAAAAAGCAGTTTGATTGCTAAAATAGATTCGTAGATATTCAGTATCGTCTAAATATTTCGGATGGTCGCCATGTTGGATTGTTAAATGTATAGGCCATAGAGTCATGTACCATTAAAGGAAAATTATTGCGTAGGTTCATTATTCAAACTTTCACTTCGATCGCATGACTACATCACAAGAAATAAAAACTTAATTTTAAAATTCGCACTGCCGCCATCTTGAGGTTATGTAAACAATTGAACTAAATTAGATACCAGTGGATTACAATGCGTATAAATATTTCCTGTACCAGGTTTCAGTGCGCTTGGAACATTAAATCGCGAGAAAGGTCTATTTAAAATGTTCAAATTCGCTTGGCCGCCATGTTTGTTTTGTAGTTAACCGGTTTTTGAAAATCTCATAGATGGACTTCCAGTAGTGCCCTTTATCTCAGTACAAAATTTTAGGGAGATACCGCTAATAGTTTCAGAGATATAGAATGCCGGTGAAATATTTCGCACATCCGCCATCTTGTGATTATGTAAACAATTGAACGAAGTTAGATGTCGGTGCATTACAATGTATATAAACATATACTGTACCAAGTTTCATTGTGTTCGGTTGGTCAAATAGCGAGAAACGTCTATTTAAAAGTCGCAAATTCGCTTGGCCGCCATGTTGGTTTTGTTGTTACCAGGTTTTCAAAAGTCACATAAGTGAACTTATAGTAGTTCCCTCTATCACCATAGAAAATGTCAGGGTAATATCGGTAATCGTTTCGGAGATATTGAATGCTGGTGAAATATTTCGCACAGCCGCCATGTTGGATTGGTGAGTCGTAACAAAATTGGAAGGGCACGGTCGAGGTCGCCGGGAATAGTGCTATGAACTCTCCGAGTTTCATTGAAATCGCTCCTGCCGTTTAGATTTTATTAGGGGGGGGGACACACACACGAATCACACACACACACACACACACTCACACACACACGGACAAAAGGTGATCTCATAAGCCTATTTTTTTTTTTTTCAAAATTGAAAATAGGCTAAAAACATCAAGAAAATATTAAGCAACCGAAAAAAACAGCTCATTAACTTTATTCCTCCACCAGTTTTTGTAATTAATAATGACAAATCCCAACCTAAATCAACCGAAACCACAGCCTCACTCTCATTTCTTGTTGTCTTAAACTAAGACATTTTCTTTGTCGCTTCATAAGATGCTTTTTAGTGTCTCAGAATCTTAAATCTTAAATTAAATATCTCAAAAGTAAGACATAATTTCAGTATGTGTCTGAAATCATTTTTATCAAGACACTAAAAAGCATCTTGTGCGAAGCGACAAAGAAAGTGTCTTAATTTAGCCTCCAAGAAATGACAGTGCTTTGTAGAAAATAGACGTCTTTTCGTCTTATAGACGTCTAAGTTTTACATTTTCAGCAAAAATTAATTATTTCTACCATGTTTGAAAAATAAATATTTAATAGCCTAGGTTATAAGGTAACATAGCTTATTTTAACCTTTGAAACATCTAATCTTCAGATAACTCTACCCTGCAAAATGGCATTGGATTAGGCTTATGAAGCGGGTTATGACACGTCATTCTGCGATGTGAAGACTTTTTAATAATATAAAAGTTTACGACATGTTGCCACACAGCCTAACCGAGGGTAAGTTAAGTTATTTTCAGAAATTTTGAAAAGATATTGCTACTTTGCCAGAAATGTTAAATTTAGCCGTCTCTTAGACGTTTATTTTCGTAGGAAATTTAGTAACAAAACTTTACACTGGTCATACCAGGCAATCACAGATTACAACTTATGTCAGTCAACATTTTTTTAAAATGAGTAATTACTTCAACCAAAAATGTTAGTCAAATTTAAACTTCAAGCTTTTCTTCAATGCGTAAATAATTTCAACCGAAAATGCCAGTGAAATTTAAACTTAAAGCGTTTTTTCAATGAGTGAATTATTTGAACCGAAAATGCCAGTGAAATTTAAACTTAAAGCGTTTTTTCAATGAGTGAATTATTTGAACCGAAAATGCCAGTGAAATTTAAACTTAAAGCGTTTTTTCAATGAGTGAATTATTTCAATCAAAAATGTCAGTCAAATTTAAATTTAAAGTGTTTTTTCATTGAGTAAATAATTTCAACCGAAAATGTCCGTGAAATTTAAACGTAAAGCTTTTTTCCACTGACAGGTGAATCCACACCCCCACCCTCTCCACCATTACCTAAAAGGACAGCTGCCCAATAACGGCTCCCAGCCTTCCCCTCCCGAGATAACACCAAGTGATAGCAACCTGATGGCGCGAAAACTCAACTCCCGCACGGCAAGACGGCCCGTTATTTTTGCAGCCGATAGTACGTATTGTGCAGACATACTCGTTTACGTTACGAATATTTCATATAAGGCATTACAGCACTATACACAATCACTATACAATACGATATACAGTACCCAGTAGCTTTATAAAACTCCCAATTAACTCGGAGCTCAGACATCTACCACAGCAAGAGCGTGGGAATACGGCCGGCGACCGCCTGCGCCAACCTGTATCAGCCGGCTATTGGCAGGGAACTGGCGGCCAAGGTCGAGGGAATCGTCTTGCCAAGCAAAAATAAAGTATTATTATTATTATTATTATTCAATTATGGATTCACCAGATTGTATCTACTGTGTTAATGAGCTAGGTAATGCTACTAGAAGGAAAGGTCTTAGGAAAGAAGGGACGAGGTCGACCTAGGAAGCAATTCCTTCAAGCATTGATACAAAACGTAAGATGTGGTTCCTATTGTGAGATGAAAAGACAAGCTGAAGACAGAAGACAAAGGTTGAATCGACAAGGCATTGCCTTTAGACATTGATTGATTGATTGATTATTATTATTATTATTATTATTATTATTATTATTATTATTTTGGAAGAAATGCATTTACGCACATAGTGTCGGGCTCCTGAGTAGCAGACTACCGACTAAACTCCCCCCTGTTACTTCTGAACATTAGCCAACCGTTTATCACATTACTTCAGGCTAGATTCATTTTATATTTGCCCGTAGGGCTCTCCTCCTTAGTGAATTATCTTCAGTGGCGGTCAAGTTCCGTCTTCTTTGTTCGGAGGATATCTTCAACAAAACTTGCTACAAGTTTCCAATGTTATTCATTTTGTAGCATTACCCCAACAATATTGTCCGGAAATATCTCTACATCAATGTGACCTTGAAGAGACTGCCTATTTTGGACCCACCGTCCACAAGAGAAGAAGGTGTGATTAGCATTACCTAGCTCATTAACACAGTAGATACAATCTGGTGAATCCATAATTGAATAATAATAATAATAATAATAATAATAATAATAATAATAATAATAATAATGTATGTCTACCCCTCATTATTCCCGTTTTCCTACGGGGTCGGGGATGAGATGCGATGGAAGTCTTCGTGGCGGATGATTTTTACGGCCGGATGCCCTTCTGACGCCAACCTCATGAGAGGAGTTAATGAGAGATGAAACGAATGATGGTGAATGAAACTGGGCAAGGATGTGGAAGGAAGAGGCCGCGGCCTGTCAGAAGGTACCGTCCCAGCATTTGCCTGGAGTTGAAAATGGGAAATCACGGAAAACCATTTCAAGGACGGCCGACGGTGGGGCTCGAACCCACGCGTCTACCGAGTCAGCAGAGAGCTTGGCTCAATGACCTAATGCAGCGCTTTAGCGAGCGCAGCCACTACTGTCGGTAATAATAATAATAATAATAATAATAATAATAATAATAATAAGAGGAAGAAGAAGAAGAAGAAGGAAACTTAGGGATGACATGTTTCGCTCGTCAAGCGAGCATCATCAGATCCAAATACTAAAGACAAATACTGTAGCACTACCAAACCTACAGTGTCATCCACAGACAGTCTCTGCCCTCTGTAGAGCCATTTGTCTTGCAAATTTGAATTTGATGATGCTCTTTTGACGAGTGAAACATGTCATCCCTGAATTTTCTTCTTCTTCTTCTTCTTCTTCTTCTTCTTCTTCTTCTTCTTCTTCTTCTTCTTCTTCTTCTTCAATAGTCCGTAGCAATATATATACATCTTAATCTCATATAATTTATTTCAGGGGTTTTCACATATTCCAGTAATTGGAATGATCTTGTGTTGACCAACTAAAGGCTACAATATTAATCGTTAACTAGTTGATAGTCGCCAAAACATGACGGTCATTGGGAAAATACTTACTGAACGATTCTCTTATATGCATTTTTCGAACGATTACTTTTTGACCTTGTTGCAACTTTAAGGGCGTCGAAAGATCGACTTCGCAACATATAACTGGCCATGACTGAAACCTTGATGAGGCAAATAGAGACCTACACGTTCCAAAGTTTACCCTTGAGCTTTTTTGATTGTGATAAGGCACGCCAAGTAAATTGGAAATTGGAAAATTGAAGTGTTTTATCGGAAGATGTTAAATCAAGTCGAAGGATTATAGCTCTGTGCCCATGAAGTGATTTGCCTCTACATATTCTTACGCTAAAAGTTTGAGCCATATACCCTAACATATATTTTCCTTTTAAAGACACTCTGCAAATCTACATGCCAAAAGCTCTCGTTAGAATGCATCACGAAGTCAATCGGTTAAGACGTTATCTCAATCTCGCGGTAACAAAAATCACCGTAGTGTTTTAAATATATAGATAAGGGAACACTGAAAAATAGCTTCAAAGCAATCGAAACTCCTGCACTAATGCGGATCGTGGCCAACCTCTTCACTTCGCTCCAGGTCTTGCCCACTTCGTTTTCGACCGTCCTTTTCCAGATCTTCTTTGGTCGTCTTGTTTCCTGTCATTGTGTTGTGTGGCTTCAAGTAATGTATAGATTTGAAGCCATTCTTTCAGTGTTGCCTATACACAGTTGTCATTTGTAGCTCTTCAGTCCGTCAATATGAATATGCCCAATGAATGGGCGGGGTACAAGATATAAATATATGTAAATACACTCCTGAGAAAAATTACATGTATTAGTTAATTAGCTATTATTTAATAGTGATAATTAGCTAATACATGCATTTTTCCCAGGAGTGTATGTACATATTTTATTATATCTTGTATCCCGCCCATACATTCGGTATATTCATGTTGACGGACTGAAGAGCTACAAATGACAATTGTTTCAAGTATTCCGAGCAGAAGAAGATGATGAAGAAGATGATAAAGTTAAAGATAACGTTAAAGATAAAGATAAAGTTAAAGATCAAGATCAAGATCATCTCATCTCAAGATCAAGATAAGATGAAGATAAGTTGAAGATCAAGATCAAGATCATCTCAAGAGGAAGATAAGATGAAGATCAAGATGAAAATCAAGACCAAGATCAAGATGAAGATGATTGTTGTTTTAAGGGGTGAAACGTCTAGGTCATCCACCCCTTACGGTATGGATATAAAGAAATGAATGTAGTAATGACATTCAGGGCTCAGTCAGTGCCTGTGGATGTTGTGAACGGTTCTACTCATAGGGTTAGTACTGCTGTTCTGACTCAGTGAGGAAAGCAATGGCAAACTACCTCACTCCTCAGCTTGCCTAGTACGCCTCACTATAGCGCTGCCTTGGGTTTTTGTGGGTATCTACCCACATAACCTAACAGCAGTACTTTTGGAGGATCCAACCAGCCTTCGTGCTGACTACCCAAAGACAGACATGTATTTAATACTACTAATAGACCTACGTACTAGGAGAAGACATGGACAAAAGATGAAGCTAGAATCATGGATGTTTTTATTTGCCTATTTACATTATATGCATCGCACACGCCAGATAATGTGCTTGTGGACTCCCCTGTGGTATCGACCACGGGGCCCTATAAATCAGGTGCCGCGCATATTTAAGGGTGCTCAATGACGCCGTTATGCACTCGGAGTTTGTTTTCTCGCTCTCAAATGGATATGGAATGCTAATGCAATTGATTCCACAGCGGCGTAATTGAGATACCTCCACACCGCCTTGTGCGTGAGGCAGCCAAGGTTGCGGCGCAGTCGGTTGGTATTTGGGGGTGAGACCGGCACGTTCATGATCCCCTTCAGGGCAAAGGTCTGGCACCCCAGTGTCTCTACCACAGCAGTTAAGACAAACGTTAAACCATGAAAATGTTCTTCTCCCTTGTCCTAGCCTTCTCCCAATATTGTCACCTCTTGGCTTAGTGACTAACGGTCACCGCGAGGGTCCGAGAACAAATTCCCAGTTCTGCCAAGTAATTTAATTCTGTTTGTTGTTGTTGGTTGTTGATTCTTTTCAGGGGATTGGGTCATCCTGGTCTTCATCCCCGTGTACTTACTTTGGCGTTTCGTTTGTGTGATAACTTGTGTTTTTGTGTAAAATATATATTCTAAATTTAAAATTTTAAGATTTTATTTTGATTTTGATTGTGAATCTGATTCTTATTCTTATTTGAGTTTTAGTTTTAGTTTAATTTTTAATCTTTAATGTAATTTAATTTTTAATTTTAAATATAAATTTAAATTGTAAATTTTTTAATTTAATTTTGAAATTTTGTTAAATTTTTAATGTTAATTTTTAATGTTTTATTTTATTATTTTTTAGTTTACGTGTTTTATTTTTAATTTTTTAATTTTTTATTTTTTATTTTGTATTCTTATTCTTAATTTCGACTTGACTTTGATTTCAGTTTCAATTTCAATTTTAATTTGAATATATTTGTATTTCGAATTGCAGTCTGAAGGTCGGAACAGGGTACACAAAGCCCTGTGAGGTAAAACTGAGAAAAGGTCGATTCGATTTCTAGCTCAGTCATCCTAAAAGTCATTTTCCTTGGTTTCTCACTTCTTCTCCTTGCAAATGCTGGGGGGCTACCTAAACTAAGGTCACGGCCGCCTCGTACGCATATCATGGACCCAAATATAATTTCACACTACTGTCGACCACACTATTATGCGTACTCGAATTTGAAGATTGTTTGTTAAGTAACGAATAGACCTACATAAAATCCAATAACATCATCATTTTCGTCGTTCTATTTTACGTTAGTTCATGTAGGTTTGGATTTTTAAATTGATATTTTAATATTTTTTTTATCGCAGTTGGAACACAAAAAGTGCACGTTTTTAAGCGTGTTTCAACCATGCGTCACTTTAAGAATTAAGTTATTGTCTCAAAAGCCCGTCATCAGATCGAATTCCAATTTTAACACAATATACATTGGAATGTTGTATAACTGGTTTATTAATTTCACAATTTTGTGTTTCCAAGAAACAAAGTTGTTATCATTGTTGTAAGGTAACCTTTTCTCGGCTCGGGGTGGTTGGAAAATGTAGTTCTTGGTTGCGTTGTAATCGTTATACATCAAAAAGTTATGCTGTATGACTGTGAAATACGTAAATTAATTCACTTATTTTATATCGGTTTGAATTTGTACGAGGAAATAACACATGGTTCACCAGCTAGCCACTCCGGGAACAGCTGTACAGCGTTGCTGAGATGGAGCCCATCACTCCGAGCGAGACGCGCCTTGATGCGTGTGGGCACTATTTCGGCAACGCTGTACAGCTTTTCCCGGAGCGGCTAGCTGGTGAAACATGTGTTATTTCCCCGTACAAATACAAACCGATATAAAATAAGTGAATTAATTTACGTATTTCACAGTCATACATCATAACTTTTCGATGTATAACGATTACAACGCAACCAAGAACTACATTTTCCAACCACCCCGAGCTGAGAAAAAGTTACCTTACAAAAATGATAACAACTTTGTTTCTTGGACACATACAATTTTGTAATTAATAAACCAGTTATACAATATTCCAATGTATATTGTGTTAAAATTTGGATTCGATCTGATGACGGGTTTTTGAGATATTAATTCTTAAAAGTGACGCATGGTTGAAACACGCTTAAAAACGGGCACGTTTTGTGTTGCAACTGCGATAAAAAATATTGAAATATAAACTAAAAATTCCAAACCTACATGAGCTAACGTAAAATAGAACGACGAAAATGATGATGTTATTGGATTTTATGTAGGTCTATTGGTTACTTCACAAACAACCTTCAAACTCGAGTGCACATAATACTTTGGTCGACAGTAGTAGGCTACAGACACAAGCTATTGGACAGATTCCACACCCCTTTGGGGCTAAATGACCATACTAATGTTATGGGTTTTACATCCCTTGTAACTGGATGTGGCCTTTACAGAGACGCCGGGGTGTCAGAATTTTGTCCTGAAGGGGTTCTGCAACGTTCCAGCAAATCTCTCTCGCATTTAAGTAACCTCAAATGCCAACTGACTGCGCCTGGATCGAATCCCGAAACCTTGGGAACAGCAGGCAAGAACGTTATCGTTGCGCCAGTTGGCTACATTAGCAAGATGTGGGTAAGTCCCTACTGAAACAACAGCAAAAACCATAATTCTTAAAGTCTTTCTGTCCAGTGTTGCCGCTATATTCACCTAACCTCGCTCCAAGTCCTTTGTTACGGTGAACTACCAAGCTGTTCCCTCAGTCTGTGGAGTGCTAACGCCTCTTCAGGGATAGATTTTATCCCACCTCATAACATGCCTATACCAATTTATATGGCTTTCGTAACCTTTTGTGTCATGTCTGCAATCTTGAAGTTTCCTCGGACATAGCCTTATTCATTCACTATTTGACCAAGTCGGGTAACGTCAAATGCTCATCACAGCATCTAAATTTCAGGCAAGGCTCTGCACCTACAGTATAACATTGGCAAGTTTCACGGCTGTTTTGATAACTTACCTTGTGTCTTCAAAGACATTTTGAGGACCGCAGAGAATTCCAGAGAGGTTGTACCTATTGCAAGTCGCTTTGACTCGGTCCATTACATTGGAGTCTTCGCTGGCATCTACTGACATCATTGATCCTAAGCACTTACATTGCTTGCCACGGTGGCTGAGTGGTTATCGTGTCGGGCTACCAACCCCAAGCTTGCAGGTTCACTCCCGGCCATGACAACTGATTTTTGATAGGCGACAAAAATCACGACACGCATGTCATACATTGTTGGCATGTTAAAGAACCCATTTGAATTCAGTAGGCCGTGTTCATAATGGCAAAATCAATCTCAGGATATTCCGCCAACACAAGAAGTTCCTCCATTCTCTACTAGAAAGCGCTTAGATAGCTAACCTCCTTGACTTTCATAGCGCCCCAAGGGACAACAAAATTCGACAAGGAAACTGCCGTTTGGGCGTCAAATAACAAAAATTGCACCCGGCACCCGAGGCCATACGATATTATTATTATAGCACTTACATTTATATATTGTTTGGACAGTGTTTCCACCGATGCTAATTGCGTTGATGATGTGAGTTTTACTATAGTTAGGCTATATTCCATGTACTCCGACTTGCTTCGGCTGACACGCCAACATTTCAAGTGCAGTTCTCCATAGCTACACTGCACATTTGTAAACGAGTACAATATAATCTGAGCACGATAAGCCCCGCGTAGAGGAAACAGGACGTCTTTAATCCAGCAGTCCATTACAAAATTGAGCAGGAACGAGCTAGGCGCTCCCACATTGACTTCAAAAGGGTTGCTAATGCCAGCTAAGCTTCTAACTCTTGTGTTAATGTGGACATGTCTGTTAGGTAGTCAGTCCGAAGGCTGGTTGGATCCTCAAAAAGTACCGCCATTAGGTTATGTGAGTAGATACCCACAAAAACCCAAGGCAGCGCTATATTGAGGCGTACTAGGCAAGAAGACGAATGAGGTAGTTTGCCATTGCTTTCCTCACTGAGTCAGAACAGCAGTACTAACCCTATGAGTAGAACATTTCACAGCATCCACAGGCACTGACTGTGCCCTGAATGTCATTACTAAGCACCACCCATACCTCAGTAGCTTCCATATAACCACAGCCATGGGTGAGACTGAGACATCGGTGAAAAGCCACATTTTACTCTACCCTGTGCCAACAGACAAAAACAAATGAACTGCATTCATCAAGAGTTGCCAAACAGGCCGAGTGTGGTCATACATAGTATTGTGTACTCTTCAGGGATGGACTGGCTGCGTGGCTCAACGGTAACGTTATCGCCTGCTGTGCCCAAGGTTGCAGGATCGAATCCTGGCACAGTCAGTTGGCATTTGAGGGTGCGAAAATGCGAGATAGCCCTGTCAGTAGATTTACTGGCAAATTAAAGATCCCCTTCGGGGAAAATTCCGGGACCTCGACGTTTCAAAAAGCCACACTAGTTAAAAGGGACGTAAAACCAATAGGTTAACATTATTATTATCTTTAGGGATGTTCTGCACTCGCATTACATTCCGGTAGTTAACGCGGCACTAGATCGAAGAATGCCTTCTCAAGATCTGAATCCATATTGCTTGTTTAATATGTTAGCTCGTGGTTATTCGGTATCCATTCCCGGATCTTACGTGTGTGCGATGTTAACTTGATACCTCTATACTTTTCGTATTCAGCAACATCTACCTTGTTCTTGTAAAAGGTTGTATGTCAGCTGTATTTACAATATTTTGTTAGTGACTAGGATTACTTTAAAGAGTTTGGTTAGCCACTCATGTCTTAAGATTCGTCCATATGTCAGCTGTTTCATCATCTGACACAATCGCTTTAACATCTTTTGTTTTTTTTAAACTAATGTACTAGATTTACTTCACCTATGCCTTATCTTGCACACGTCCTTCAGTCGGGGGTATTTATGAAAGAAAGAAGAAAAGGCTTATGAGATCAAATTTTGTCCGCGCGTGTGTGTGTGTCCTAATGATATCTAAACGGCTGGAGCGATTTCAATGAAACTCGGTGTGGTCATAGCACCATTTTGGCCGACTCCGACCGTGCCCTTCAAATTTTTTAACGTCTCACCAATCCAACATGGCGGCTGTGCGAAATATTTCACCGGCATTCCATATCTCCGAAACTATTAAAGTACTGATATCACCCTGAAATTGTGTACGGAGATAATGGGTACTTTGCTACTAAAAGTTCACCTTGTGATTCTTAAAACCTGTTAACTACAAAACGAACATGGTGGCCAAGCGAAGTTGAAACTTTTAAATAGACTTTTCTCGCGAATTAACCATCCAAACGCAATGAAACGTATTACAGCAAATGTTTACACACACTGTAATGCACTGGCATCTATTAGTTCAATTGTTTACATAAGCTCAAGATGGCGGCTGTGCGAAATATTTCACCAGGATTCTATATTTCCCAAAATATTACTGATATCACTTTCAAAGTGATATCAGTAATATTTTAGACAGTTCTCAATATCTACGAATCTATTACAGCAATCAAACTGGAATTTTGTATGTTGATAGAGGCTATTAACATCAGTAGGCGGCTTCGGTGGCGTATTTGGTAGCATGCTGAACTGCTGTGCCCAAGTCGCCGGATTTTTAAGAGCGTTAAAATCCTTCAGTATGCCTTCCTTCGGAGGGGAAGTATAGCCGGCGGTCCCATGTCATAGATTTATGGCATGTAAAAGATCCTTCCACAGATCAAACTTGTGTGGAGCTAAATTTCTAGGTTAGATTTCGTTATAACGCTCAATCAAAGTTCCAACGTTCACCACTAGGTATCATTGATATCTGGTAGCGAAAGTTGGAACTACTTGAAATTGAACGGAACTTGTAGCTCACCCTAGTGGTGTTCGCTTGAAGCAGCTACAGCCTCTGGCGAGCCGAACATGTCCTCGGACACTCCCGGCACTAAAAGCCATACGATAAATACATAAATAATAACATAAGTAGGATATATGATTAAGCCTCCGTGGCTTAGACGGCAGCACGCCGGCCTCTCACCGCTGGGTCCATGGTTCAAATCCCGGTCACTCCATGTGAGATTTGTGCTGGACAAAGCGGAGGCAGACAGGTTTTTCTCCGGGTACTCTGGTTTTCCCTGTCACAATTTCATTCCAGCAACACTCTTCACTATCATTTCATCTGCCATTCATTATTCATTGCCCCAGGGGAGTGCGACAGGCTTAGGCAGCCGGTACGGTTCATATCATCGCCGCTAGATGGGGGCTTCATTCATTCCATTCTTTGACCCGGTCGGTCGACTGGAAGCAGGCTGTGGATTTTTTTTTTCAATTAGGAAATATGAAAATAGGCTATCTAGTTCTTCACGGAACTACTTGTTTTAATACTTCCTTACTTGAATTTATTCTTTCCGTTTCGGTCAACTACGGTTCCATTCATCGGTACTTCCGTATTTTTTTTTAACCGGTGTTGCTCCTTTTCACTCATCTTCCCTTTCTTTATCTTCAGCTTTTCTTGAAATCTCCGGTGTTCTTGAAGATCCTTCTTAAGTGGTTTGCACTCCTGGATACCGTTACATGTGACTCTTACTGCCCCAAGTCTCCTTCTCATTCTGATTGGCTGATATTGCTGAATCCATTCATGTCATATGTAAAATATAATAATAGACTAATAATTGTTTTACGACCATTTAACTACTGTGATTATGTTTTAGAGACACCGGGATGCAGGAATTTTGTCCCGAAGGGGATCTTTAATGTGCCAGTAAATTTAATGACATGGCTCGATCAATTTTGAGCACCCTCAAATGCCAACTGACTGCGCTAGGATTCGATCCTCCAATTCCCAAGTGCAGACGTCTCCTCCTTTTTTGAGTTTTTCACTTGTGAATTTGATGACAATAGGGGATTCGGACTTCTTGCGGCTGCATTCCACTTTTTTAAATCTTTCTTCAAGACAGAGTCTACCATTCAAATCCTCGAGTGAATCGGCCAAGATGGAACAATGCCATCAGCAAATCTTAGAATAGAAGTTATTGCAACTTCTCCTACTTAAATTATTTTTCACTCAGTTTATTCATTGCTTGTTCAATATTTGGAAAGTATAGGCCATAAATTGCAGCCTTACCTTACGCCTTTCTTAATACCAGCCACTCTTTCACTCGTACTTCGATTCAAATAAGTGCCGTCTGGTTTCTAAATAGATTGTGATGACTAGAGCTTGGCTCAATAGGCGCTAAAACATCAAATAGGCAGGCAAATAGGCTCTATAAAAGTTCAAAATAGGCAATTACATAGGCACAACTATTGTATTAATTTAACATTCAAAACACATTCAGAGTGGCATAGAAATATTAAGTATGCACTCCCATGTAGTAAGTTTATTAAATTTCACTATTATTTAAATGATATGTTAATTACAAACCTTATACAATACATGTATATTGCAAATAAAATGCAATGCTATCCCATTAACAAAAATCAACAGCCTACATGTGCAAGCACATTCAATTTCCTTGAATTCTGGATAACTTCATTCTAATTTAATACCCTCTCAAAACATCCCATCCAGCGTAGTCTGCCAGAAATGGCCAAGTACAATATTTACGAACTAAAGAGCAAGATTTTTCTCTTAGTAAAACATGCAAATACATATTTAAAACAAGTAGTTCCGTGAAGAACTACATAGCCAATTTTCAAATATCCTACTTATATTAATTGCCTCTATCAACATACAAATTACCAGTTTGATTGCTGTAATAGATTCGTAGATAATGAGAACCGTCTAAATATTTCGAATGGTCACCCTGTTGGATTTTAATATATGTAGGCCATAGAATTGTGTACTGTTAGATGATGATTATTGTGCACGTTCATTATTCAAACGTTGATTTCGTTCGCATGATTAGAACACAAGAAATGAAAACTTAATTTTAAAACTTCGCACAGTTGCCATCTTGAGGTTATGTAAACAATTGAACTAAATGAGATGTCAGTGCATTGTAATTTGTATAGTCATTTGCTGTACCAAGTTTCACTTCGTTCGGGTGGTTAAATCGCAAGAAAGTCTTTTTAAACGTTTCAACATCGCTTGTCTGCCATGTTCGTTTTGTAGTTAACAGGTTTTTGAAAGTCTCATAGATGAACTTCTAGTAGTTCCCTTTATAACCGTTCAAAATGTCAAGGTTATATCAGTAATATTTTCGGAGATATAGAATGTCGGTGAAATATTTCGCTCAGCCGCCATGTTGGATTGGTGAGACGTAATAAAGTTTGAAGGGCATGGTCTGGGTTGGTCGAAATGGTACTATGACCTCACCGAGTTTCATTAAAGTCGCTCTAGCCGTTTAGATTTTATTAGGGGACACACAAGCACACACACACACGGACAAAATGTGATCTCATAAGCTTATTTTTTCACAAAGAAAATAGGCTAAACATCAGCATACCTGTTTACATCAGTATTGGCATAGAATTATTTTGTTTTCTGTTGTGATCGCCAAGTTATTATTTATTCACTCTCTGTGCAGCGAATGTTGTCATCAAAGGTTCAATGGCTCAGAGCGCGAAATATTATTTTTTAATACAAAGGTCAACTCACATTAATAATTTATATTAATCAATAACCACTTAAAACAAAAATTATGAAATCACGATAGGCAAAAATCTAGATAAAAGTAACTTACACATTATAAATAAAAAGCCATAATAAAATCTCAAATTGCAGAAAGGCACATATTATGAAAATAGGCAATTATAGTCGCTATAAAATCGGTATTATTTTACTCCAGTAAGCATTAGACATATTTATATATGCAAAGCCTACGATTCCAAACAAAGGAACAAAATGCGCAAATAGGCAAATGCCGAGCTCTAGTGACGACCCTCCTATGATTGTACATTATTCCAATTATTTTGAAAATCTCAAACAATTTACTCCATCAGTATTATAAAAGTCAACAAGATTGTACAAAAGCCATGAACGCTCTCTTATCTTTCCTTATTCTACCTTTCAAGGACAGAAGACTTAGTGGTCTCATAAAGATAAGACGGGGCAGGAAGACTATTACTTAAGGAAGTTTTCCTTTGACGATGTGAAGCTGAACAGTTAGTTGCCTGTTCACATAAACACCCAGTCATTAAGTCAATTTCGTCCTTGGATGATGGTAGTACTGCTAAGTATGTAACTCCTCATACAGCAGGCTATTAGGCACAGGTCACTAAACAGTGAATGTGCAATTTGCGAGCTCTCGAGGAAATATCGCCTGATCGTTTTAATGCAAAAGTAGCTTTTATTTCCCGACATTGGCCGGTTCGTAAACTAAAGGAAGGCAACGTTTAGGTCATCTCCCTGTCACTAAGGAAAATAGAGAGCCGTTCTATGACAGAGAAATGGAGACAGCCTTGCTCTGTAAATCGCTAATAGTGGAGTAAGTAACGCTGACTCGACGTTGGACGTTGAATTCCCATCCCCTTATCTCCACTAATACAGTGTGTCCGCAAAGTCTCTACGCAGCGTGTGTCTCGCCTTACGGGACTTGTTGGGTTGGCAGTACATTCATGTAATGTTGTTACAAGGAAAACAATTACATTACTATCACACTGTGTTCCGTAAAGTTTCCACCAGCACGGAAAACCTATTCCACTAAAAACACACGCTCTTCAGTAGTAAGCATTCCCAATAGACTCAGCTTACCCAAGAACTTGACAAGAACACAACGTACAGCGTCAACACTGTCACGCACTGGCACTAGCTTTCGGCAATAATGAACCTGTATTTCCCACCCTATCACTCCAGTTGAAGGTCAACATAGAACAAGTGCATGCTTATGCGAACCGCTGTGGTGAGACTTTGCGTATAGAGCGACATGAATGTGCTACCAACCTAACACGTCCCACAAGGGTAGACCTGCATAGTTTGCCGCTGCGGAGAGACTTTGCGTATAGAGCGACATGAATGTGCTACCAACCTAACACGTCCCACAAGGGGAGACCTGCGTAGTTTGCGCTGCGGAGATACTTTGCGTATAGAGCGACATGAATGTGCTACGAACCTAACACGTCCCACAAGGAGAGACCCACGTAGCTCGCCGCTGCGGAGAGACTTTGCGGACACCCTGTATCTTTCTTGGAGTTCTTCCGTGACCCTTCCTCAGCAGCTTATGAATTGCTTGGAAAATCTGTTTCATGTACCTGAGTTTCCAGTGATTAATATTGTCACACAGACTGTTTTGAATTACCGTATACTTTTTATACTTTTTACAGTAAGAGACGGAATATGTATTTTTACATAAAAAGTAAAAGTGTGTAAACAAAATGTCATTATGATCAAATATGTAAACAATAAAATGTAACTACATGATAGCCAAGGTTCTAATTCATGGGCACTTATCATTTTTAGTTCTGTACTAGCAACCCGACCCGGCTTCGCCCGGGAACAGTTGTGAATGGATTACGTGATAAGCGCTTTTTTCCAATGTCAATGAACAACGACCATTATCCGTTATACGTCTCGGCATGATGGGTTAAAATCATTGACTGGACTATTCATTATATTATCATGGAGATGCATGAGCAACAAATTCTTGTCAGGCGTAATTTAATAATGGCAAGGTGCATCAAACACAAATCGCCCTTCCGTCGAATCTTAACTTGACTGTGAATTTTGCGGAACGAAAAGGCGAAATGAAGAAAAGCCGAGTTGCACTTCCAGGGAAACTCCAAACACAACCACTCTTCTCAGAAGTCGTAACTCAACACGACTCAACGGTTTGCTGCTGGCTGTATCTGGGGCAATAGGTTCGCCCGCTAGTTAGGCTGTAACAGGGATGATAGACTCCCCCTTAGCTAGCTCGTAAACTGTCGCCTCAGTAGTTGAATGGACATGGTTGGAAGAAATTAAAACGTAAAAACACTTATATATGGAAGCTAGACGTATGCTCTCGCGGACTTTTTTGTAGAACGTTTCATGCTGAACAATTCTTACACTCATAGTATATACATATTTTTAACGGGCTGCCCAGCGTAAGCTTACAAAGCGCTCGGACACTAGTTTTTTTTCGACTTTTCCACTGAAATCGTTACTGCTCGGCTTCCTTTGATCATAAATAAATTATTTTCTACAGAAACCTTCCTTGAGATATCCTTTACAGAATGGTGAACACCGCATCAAAATTCATCCAGTGGTTCTCGAGTTTACCCGTAACATCCAAGAATCGGGGACTTTGTTTTATACTAAGTAGAGATTAGCAAAGGGAAAGGATATGGATTTACATAATAATCCTTGCCCTAGTGATGAGCTTTTGTGATCAGTTAGTGAAGATTAGCGGACGTTTTACGGGAACCTCCAAGGATCAGCTAAGTTTATACAAGCACATTAACAACCCAGTTTGATCAAGCGATAAACCTAACTAACCTGGTACTCCATGCGAGGGGGTCAACTGTTATTAACTTGTGGTCTGCGCCTCCTATAAACAAGACATTTTCTTATTGTTCTGAGGGATACTTCACGTCCTATAACATTGGAACCCCCTGTATTTATGTTGCGGGGAGAAGTAGGTTAATCTGGTCCTCACTCTGCGCAACATTATAAACCCTGCAGTCACCCCTCTTTAAAATACGATGGTGTCGTAAAGGTTGATATTGAAAGCGGTGACATGTAAGACACAGTACTCATCGGCCTCTTATTGCCTCTTCACGTCATGGTAAAACTGTCAAATGCAGCCCCTTTTATTAACTCTTGTGACCTCAATTTACGTATTTATGGCTGCTGCACGTGTTGCCAACATTATCTAGAAGTCACTCAACATAGAGATTTTTTTAAACATATATTTTCGTGACATAATGTTATGCGTTTATTGTTGTTTAAATAATGATTTGGTGTCTTTTCAAGTTCCTTTAGTGGTGGAATATTATCTTTGTCTGTTGATAACATAAAAATGTACCGACGTTTGACTACTAATTGCGGTTTTCAGCAAATATTGGTTGACAAATTTAGTGTCAAAATTATTATCTATTATTATTTTTTCTTTTTATCGTTATTCCCGTCTAGGGTGCGCAATTGAATTTATCCAGCTGATCTTACTTTGTTGTCTTCCCAAGATCTCTTCATCTTCTCGCTATGGCCCTTTGTGCGCTCCTCCGTCCAGGTTCTGTTGGATACAATATTTGGGTGGTCTGAAAATAGATGATTGTCAACAAGTTCTCGGAATTTAGATCTGTCCATGTAACTTCTTCGTGAAAACAAGGCTAAAAAAAAGCAAAACAGGAATGTTTCTGACCTAAATTGTAAACATTAACAAGAATTCAAAATCTTTGCTGAAAAATCTTCATTTTCCTTTTTCGAAACCCTTCCCAATTTGATTGAGGTTTGTCCTTCCACTGTCATTGTTATTGTTAACATAAACAATTTGTATATTTAGGCAAACAGTAACTTTTATACATTACACCATTCTGTAAATAAGCGTAAATCAACTTAAGCGATGACCTCGCATTTAAACTCCTTCTTTTCTTATCTCGTGTCTACTGATCAATTAATCGATTTTCCGATTAGCCGATACAACTATTATTATCTTAATCGATTGAACGGAAAGTCGATTAATTTCAAACCAAACATAGCTTATTAGCAGCTCTATAGGAAGGCTGATTTTACGGATGATTCAGCCATGACCTCCACTGGGCTTACGATATGCATCACGGATGATCGCTGACTCCTCCCGAAACTAACCCGATCGTCTGCAGTGAGACAAGACTCATAAGGTACTCACAAACGTTCCCCTCACAAAACTCCACAAGTTCACTTTAAAATGACTGTAGGGGGGCATGTTTCATACCGAGCTACGCGAGGGAAGTAAGCGGAAATTATAATAAATTATTAATATTTCATACTATAAGGTGCGTTCAAAAAGTAACGAGCCGGAGGCATAATTACAGAAAGCAGTACCTGTATGTTAGAAGTATTGGCCCTGGCTGTTGAGGCACTTGTCCCACTGTGACACGAGGCGGTGAATGGCTGTCTCATAAAATTCCCTGGGCTGCGGCTTTACTTCCCCTCCGAGGGCATACTGAGGGACTTTTAACTCTCTCAAACAATCCGACGACTTCGGTTACCAACTACGCTACCGAAACCGCCTTAAAATATATTGTATCATTGTAAAGCCGGCGGTCCCATGTCATAGATTTATGGCATGATAAAGAACCTTCCACTAATTACACTAATCTTGTGTGAAGCAAAGTTATAGGTTAGATTTGACTAAAGCTCTTAGGTTGCAACGGTCGTCGCCAGGAGCCAACTACGGTGGCATCTAGTAACAAAGTTCAGAACTAGTTGGTCGTTGACGGTGGCGTTTAGTAGCAAAAGTCTGAACTGCTTGAAAATCGAATGTTTGCAGTCCTTACTGGAATTAGAAACAGATAACACACACTAATACAGGCATCACAATTAACACCGGTTATCAGACAGATTCTACACACACCCAAAGTACACGGGGCTACATGACTGCTTTGTCGCAGCCCCTAAACTAAGGAACCAACCAACCAACCAGCCTGATATGATGATAATGGGAAATGAATATGAACTACGGCTATAGTTCTCTCACTTTGCTGGTTAACGAGCGACAACTCAAACGTAAGGCAGTAGAGTAGCACGCGCCGACAGTAACCACTGTTCGCTACTGACCAATAGCTGACGGTTGTTGACCAAGAGCATGCTTGCTCTATCACTCCACATGGATTACAGAGTCCGGTCCTGTCGGCCAGCTTGCGTGTCAGTAGTCCAATGTTGCACAGCTGCACGTAGTTCTGTCCAGACTCACTGCTTGCTCTCAGTGGTTACAGTGGAGAGTTGACAACACTGTGTCTTGAGCTTGGAAAGTATTGGCTCCCCGGAGTCATGGAATGTAAACATGGCCGCCCAGTGAGCCGGTTGTTAACGAGGAAAGTGAGAGTACTATATAACTACCTGCTAGAGGAAGAAAGGCAAGAAAAATGGTATTAAAAGACAAACATTTATGCTATACAATCCACCTTGCCAATACTAAAATATGTAGTTTATAATTATTACAGTAATATTATTTAAAGGAATATGTTTCGATATTCAATGATTTATTCTTCAGGGTGTGAGAGTTCTTAAATCGGTAAACATATTCTATTGAGCGCCACTCATTTCCATAATGAGAATGAAATATAGACTGTTCTCCCGGGCAGCAGCTTGCTTATGGCAAAACACTCTTCCCCCCTCTCGTAGAAATAATATGTATAACGAGTAAATATTGAAATAACCTTATAACCACAACAGAATATAATGACAGAAAGGATTGTTTAGAATGTAATAAATCAATCTATGTCTTACTAACCGGAAAGCGCCCTACATTACATATCCATTTAGCTACCTTGGCTTACTTGAGATTTGGGGCATAACGTGCATACAGGTGTTCTTTATTTTCAGCAACATACGATATATCTGGTTACTCTTATGAAGAATCAATTTACGGATACTTCTCCGTTATATAAGTATGTCAATCTTTTCTATAAAATGATTATATTCACTAATACATGTAGAAGCTCGTCGTATTATATAACAAACCGCACCCATTCGATACCAAACAATCATCTAATAATTTTTACCAAAGCATGTATATCTCGTATCACCGCCACCTAAATCCTTATCAGTTTCAAAACATTGCGTTAGTTCTACGTTATGCCGTGTCGCTTCTTAGTCGGTTTCACTTCATATAACACAAGGCCATCAGGCAACAGCCTGGGTACTAACTTCTACTCTACAAATGGACACGTTCCGATTAAATTAATATAAACTACAACTATACATAACATAAACAATGATGAGGAGTGTCTGTGCAGATCCAAGATCTGTCACAAGGGGTCAAACATTAATAGCGGTTAACATTAATAAAATAAAAACTGACATCCTTAATTTGATTAAAATTTAAGTTCCAAATAAGTTATTTAAATATTTTAATTTTTCCAAATACAGTACATATGTCTATCCCTTATTAATCCCGTTTACAACGGGGTTGGGGATGAGATGCGATAATATTTTATGTAGTGGATGGTTTTTTACGTCCGGATGCCTTTCCTGACGCCGACCTCATGAGAGGAGTTAATGAGAGATGAAATGAATGAAGATGAATGACACTGGTTAAGTTAAATTTCAAATAGTTCCAACATTAGCTACGAGACGCCACTGTCACTGACACCCAGTGGCGAACGTTGGAACTTGATAGAGCGTTTCTCACCAAATAACCTACAAATTAGCTACAAACTACCAATTAATTTTAGTGGTAGGTTCTTTTTCATGCCATACATCTATGACATGGGACCGCCGGCTTTACTTCCCCTCCAAAGGAAGGCATACTGAAGGATTTTAACGCTCTTAAAATATCCTATCCGACGACTTTGGCCGGGTTTGAACCCACGATCTTGGGCATAGAAGCTCAGCAACGCCACCGAAGTCGCTATTTTGTGATGACAGCAGTAATGTGTGTAGCTGTGATGGGACAGGGGAGGTAGCTGCCCCGGCGCAAGAAATGACGTACTATCTTGCCATTCGCCTAGAAAAAGTGTGGAATACCCACACTCAGAATAGTCACTCTCAGCGCCGGGATTCAAACATCTGATCCTCGGACTTACTGCAGCTCCTCGTCGTGAACGTGGGGCGCGTTTCAATGAGCACGGCAGGTTTGGGAGGTGAGTCGGAAGAGAACAAGTGTTGATCAAGGGGGCTCTACAGAGCGGAGCTTGGCACAATACCAGACTCAGCTGGGAACCCGTAATCGCTAATCGACGTCCCAGCCCCTGGGAGAGAAGGCCATTTAATGAAAATCCACAGCCTGCTTCCAGTCGACCGACCGGGTCAGGGAATGGAATGAATGAAGCCCCCATCTAGTGGCGAGGATATGAACTGTGCCGGCTGCTGAAGCCTGTCGCACTCTCCTGGGGCAGTGACAGATGAAATGAATGATGACAGGGGAGAGTGTTGCTGGAATGAAATTTGTGACAGAGAAAACGGAGTACCCGGAGAAAAACCTGTCTGCCTCCGCTTTGTCTATCTCACATGGAGTGACCGGGATTTGAACCACGGACCCAGCGGTGAGAGGCCGGCTTGCTGCCGCCTAAGCCACGGAGAATCCACAAGATCATTTAATAATACTAATGTTCATACAACATGATGGTATATTGAACTTTCTCGAGCCGGAGACAGACTCTGAGATGATTGATGATGTTTAATTGTAAGTGAAAGCGGGAAGATGGTCAGTTATTGGAGGAGTGAGGTTATTTAGTTCTGTTATCTTATGAATATTCTTCGCTCTAGGCTGGGGAAAGTCATGGCTGAGTGGGTCACCTCTAACCTCGTAGTCGACTATTGTAACCTGCTTCACGAGCATCTACTGAGGGCTGCAGACCCAACATTGTCTCAAGGAAGGCACTAAATCAGGACATTCCAGTTCACCCCTGTGCTGATGACGCTTCGAATGCATACAACAATCTTACTTTAGTTTGGCAGAAGGGAGGTATACAGGCGTTTAAAGATGAAACCCATATTTTTGAAGTTCGCATTTAAAATGACAGTTTATCTCCAAGTGGCGCAGTGCCTAGCATTCTTGGCTGTCACTCCAGAGGTACGGGTTAGATTCCAGCGGCTTCGGTGGCGTAGTCCGTAGCATGCTGAGCTTCTATGCCCAAGATCGCGGGTTCAAACCCGGCCTAGGGGGCGTGGTGGCGCAACGGTCAAGCTGTTGGCCTCTCACCAAGGTGGACCGGGTTCGATTCCCGGTCAATGCATGTGAGATTTTCGAAGTGAAATGCCATGTCCTGTGGTTCGGATTCCACGTAGAAATGAGGTCCCGTGGCTCATGATCGCATGATTAACGGTCACGTAAAACTAAAAGCTTCCTTCCTTCAAACCCGGCCGAAGTCGTCAGATTTTTAAGAGCGTTAAAAATCCCTCAGTATGCCTTCCTTCAGAGGGGAAGTAAAGCCGGCGGTCCCATGTCATAGATTTATGGCATGATAAAGAACCTTCCACTAATTACACTTGTGTGAAGCTAAATTATAGGTTATATTTGACTAACGCTCTTAGGTTCCAACGTTCATCGCCATAAGCCGACTGCGGTGGCATGTAGTAACAAAGCTCAGAACCAGTTGGTCGTTGATGGTGGCGTTTGGTAGCAAAAGTTGGAACTACTTGAAAATCGAATGTCTGCAGTCCTTACTTGAATTAAAATCAGATAACACACACTAATATATCCATCACAATTTAACACCGGTTATCAGACAGATTCTACACACACCCAAAGTACATGGGGCTACATGACCGCGTTGTCGCAGCCCCTAAACTGAGGAACCAATCAACGAGTTAGATTTCCGGCTCTGCCAAGAAATTTAATTCTGGTATGAGGGCTGGAACGGAGTACACTCAGCCTCGTGAGGCAAACCTGGGAAGAGGTGCTTTCGATTCACACCTCAGCCATCCTGGAAGTGGTTTTCCGTGGTTTCGTACTTCTACTCCAGGTGAATGGGTTGTTCCTAAATTAAAGCCACGGTCACATAGATATTTTAAAGGTGGTGATTATACTTTGATTCCTCGAGATCTGTATAATGATAATACCTTCAACCCATGCAGCAGGCTTCTTGGTACAACGCCAGTGCTTGAGATGGCAATTGGAACGATCTGAACTTTTTAATTATTATTATTATTTTCTGTAGTTGCAACTCGCTGGGTGAGTACTGTATTGCTAAAGTATCACCATACAGATATGTACTTACCTGTTTAGTAAATATTCATATTGGTGTAAATTTGCTTCCATGTGTTGGCGTAACCTAATTCTTTGGCAGCGGAGGTGTACTTATAGCTGATGAAAACATACGATCAGTTCCATTAAACATTCGTGAAAGAGTGCTGACACAATATTTTGTGCGAGCTTTCTAAATTACGTGTCCTTCAGGCTGAGGCTATTGTTACTGAAGGATGCGCGAGGTATGTCCTGGCAATGCCCCCTGATAAGTGACTGTACGTTGTGATGTGAGTCCTGTATTACTGTGGGTCTGACAAAGCACTCTGATAAGTGACTGTATCTTGTGACGTGAGTACTGTATTGCTTCAGGCTTGTCAAAGCCCCCTGATAAGTGACTATATCTTGTGGCGTGGCTACTGTATTGCTTCAGGCTTGACAAAGCCCCCTGGCAAGTAACTATCTTAGACGTGAGTACTGTATTGCTGCAGGCTTGAGAAAGACCCCTGATAAGAGACTCTATCTTATGACGTGAGTACTGTTTTGCTGTAGCTCTGACAAAGCCCCCTGATAAGTGGCTGTACCTTGTGATGTGAGTCCTGGATTGCTGTAGGCTTGACAAAGCTCCCTAATAATAATCTGGTTATTAGTAGCCACTGAAGGATCTGTGCGCTGTTTGTTACGTACTGTGTCCTATATTGCTTCAGGCTTGACAAAGCCCCCAGATAAGTGACGGCCACGGCCTCTAGTTAGCAGTAACCTCTAATTACGCTAACTGCAGGTCAAGCTGCTGGCCGAGCAATAATTACTATCTCAACTTAACCGAGGGCGATGTTCCTTCCGAGCTTCAACACATTCAACTGTCATCACACGAACTAAATCACTGATGTGTAAGGCCTAGCTTTTTGGTGGCATAACAGCCATGGTTTCGGTGTTATGCATGCTTCTATTTCAGTGGATATTATCTAGAATTAATATCCATTTTAACGCATATTTTCATTATAGTTTTCATATTTTATTTGTAATGCTTATTTGTTTAAACGTTTACATATACGATAAACGTAAGACAAAGTTCTATTCTATTCACACGCGCAGCTACAGAGCAAAGGAAGAAGGAGTGTCTCTTACTGTTGCCTTTCCAAGTACGGTGTTCCTGTCATTGAGGTTGTAAAATGTGAAAATCAGACACAGAAATATAAAACAAGCGATATGAACGCTCCTACTGTCATATTAAGCCGTTACATAAAATCATTTCGGAATGAAAGCCTTAAGCATAAAGTTAACTTTATTACCTTCTACCAGCGTGGATTGACCAAGTGACTACAGTAAGTGTGAGAGTAATAGAACAGTTAACGCTATAAAAAGTGACAGTCAGTTTGAAAGACTAGACTTTGTATCATTTTAAATGCTACAATTGCTGAAAAATTCTAGAAAGGCTGTAGGTTTCAAATTTCTCGCGAACCGCAAGTGCAAACCAAGGGCAAAGCAAGGTTTAGCGCGAGGGGACGGGCCTCTTCCATCCAGTCTAATAGTTGGCGATGTATTGAAGATAGAAATATGCTCTCACGGACTTTTTTGTAGAACTTTTCATGCTGACCAATTCTTACGCTCATAGTATATTGATATGTTTAACGGGTTGCCCAGCGTAAGATTAAGAAGCGCACGGACGCCAAGTTTGTTTTCGACTTTTTCACTGAAATCGTTACTGCTTGGCTTCCTTTGATCATACATACATTATTTTCTACACAATATTTCCTCGAGATATCCTTTACAGAATGGTGAAAACCGCATCAAAATCCATCCACTGGTTCTCGAGATTACCCGTGACATCCAAGAATCGGGGATTTTTGTCTTATACTAACGAAGTAGAGATTGTCGGGGAACACATGCACCAAGCGGTACTATGACGTCACACACCTCAGTACATCTGAGTACGTAACGTCAGACCCCAGCGTAACGACGAAGTCGACAAGATCATTTAAAATGATAAAACAGAAATGATTTAAAATGCCTTCTTAAACCAACCCTAGATAATAATATACATGAGTAACAAAAGTTCTGAATCTGACTCAAAATTTTCCTTACATTTTGTAGAGATCCCTTTATAGCCAATGTAGCTACAACCTATGACCAAAACGTTTGTTGGAAAAAGCTAATTTTCTCATAGAATTTCCAAGAAGAGAAAAAGAAACATGGAATAGTCCTGGCATTGAATCCCACCTGAAAATGGTTTTCGTAGTTTCCCATTTTCACCAATTGCCGGGATGGTTACTTTCAACAGTTTCACGACAGACCTCCTTCCAAAATCCCTTCCCCGACCTTTCCTAAATTAGACCCAAGTTAGCGATTGCCTGGGTGATTGGTCTTTCACCATCCCCAGTTGTATCTGCTGAAGAAGTGTGTTTAGTTCCTTGCGACGGTAGAGGAATGATCCCTCGCAAAGTCGAGATGGGAGGATAATTGATTTAAAAAAGTTACATGACAAATAGAGAAATAATTATTACTAGCCAACCCGTGCGACAAATCTCACATGCTCACAAACCATACTTTCCCCAATAGGCTTATAATGAGAGACTTAAGGAGAATGGTTGTTATGTTTTTACTTCAACCAAATGATTATCGAACACTATTTACATTTCAGTCAGAATTCCAAGCTCTACGTTGCCTAACTTAAGAAGGCAATCAGTAAAAATTGGATCATCAAAACACTCACCGGTTATTCGATATTTGTGAAATTATGCGTATTGAGTAAACATTCCTTCGATTTACTGTTTCTGAAATCCATGCAAAATTATAAAGGAAGACCTCAGAATGTTAAAAATGACTTGAAACATGCGTCACAGTGGCCAAAATGTAAAGTGGACAGCAATTATGGAGCATATTTTTCTACAGCAACAGTATCTGAAAATTGCACACTTCGTACATTTTTAGAGTATTTTTTTTAAGAAATTATAGATATTTATGAAATTAGAGTGCAATTCGTTACTGCTAATGTCTATTCTCTTTCATTTGAATGCTCATTTGTCACGATCGGTCGCTTGTGAGCGCCGCTGGAGGGATTATACTACTGAAATAATATATATGATGATTGTCACCAATATGACTGAAACAGTCGCTAAAAGTCCGACAAGAAAGAACTAAAAACATCTTTACATATTATTGTATTTAATAGTCGCCAGATATAGATAGTAAAAAATCGATTAATTGGCAACCCTGGAGCTACGTCCTCTGCATTCTGCTGTCATATGGTGTAATCTAGTGGTTGAAATATGAATCAGTTCAAGTGGTTCTGACTTGTGCCTGCTACATGCAGCGTTCTAGTGGATGGAATTTAAGCGCTGTGTCACGCGGCTATTGTCTCTACCACAGTCCATACAACATACAGTGAAACCTCTCCAAAAGAACACCCCTATTAAACGACCACCCCTCTTAAAGACCTATTCTTCTTGGAACTGATTTAAAACCTCATAAGGTCAATGTATTTGTTACCTCTATTTAAGGACTGCCCCCTCTCCCCGACCAAAGACCAGGCATTTTTTCAGCCTGACCTCTTTCACAAGACCACTCCTCGTCTGCCTTCCCATTGGAGATGGTGATGAGGGTGATGATGTAAACAATGGTTCTTTTGGCACTGAACTGCATCAGCATACAATGTCATTAGAAAAAGTGTTATGTAACGTATAAAAATACAAAGAAATTGTATCCTAGAAGATTGTTCGAACCCAGAACAAATTAATGGACTTTCGAACTCACTCAGAGATATTCTAGAAAGTGAATTTGATTTTAAAAAAAGATGTGTTAATCTGAAACAGAGATCAATTCGTGACTTTTTTGAATGACAGAGCTCAGAAAATAACTAATTGCAATTAATTTGTACTAAATGTGAACCAATGCAGATAAATTGTAATCAAGTATGTGTTCCGACTGTACTTTATTAATAATGCAGTATAAAATTATTTTTAATGCCTACCCCTATTAAGAGACCACCTCTCTAAAAGACCAGTTTTCCATGGAACCGTCACTGGTCCCTTAATAGAGGTTTCACTGTATATAAACCCAAGCCCAACCGCCCTTGAATACTGTGTCTTGTGCTCCGAGGTGGTGCCTATGAGCTCTGACGCACTCATTCTGGAAAGCGCCACCAGAGCGCATGTTCAGATGAATGCAGAATAAGATGCTGTATGCTTGCCATTTCCTTGACAGTTAAATGTAATACAAACTGTTATTGAGAAGGTACACTGGTGGTGCCGTGGAACAGCGTCACTACCTCACGGGACATCTCTGATAAATATAGTTGATCCCCCAGGGGCTCACATCTAGTAGGACGTGGGTTGGCGACCACGGGAGCCCAGCTGAGTCCAGCATTGCTTTCACTTACTTGTGCCGGGTTCTTCTCTGTTATCTTTCCTATCGGCCTCCCTTGGTCAACTCTGTTCTCTTCCGATCCCGACGGTAATAGGGTATCCGAGGCCTAGAGAGTCTCTTCCTTTTCCGCCTTAATTGGCCCTTCTCCCATCTTTCCTGATGCCTCATTCTTCTAGCGATCAGCCTTCTTTTTCCTTTCTTTATAGCTCCTCTTTTTTAAGATTCCTGCCCTTTTTTATGAATTGGCTTTCCGTGTCTCTAAATTACATTTTGCAAGTATTTTGAATCTCAACCATATTTTGTAAGTATTTTGAATTTCAATTGCACTTTGTGAGTATTTTGAATCTGAACCGGCATTTTTCAATCTAACTTGCATTGTGTATTTTCAATTTCAATTGCATTTTGTAAGTATTTTGAACCTCAATTGCATTTTGTACGTATTTTCAATCTCCATTGCATTATGTAAGTATTTTGAACCTAAACTACATTTTGTGCGTATTTTTCAATCTCTTCCTTTTGTGAGTGTTTTCCTTTTACAGTAAATTCCCTTTTGTGAGTATTACCACTCTCCATTTTGTGAGTCGTTTCATTCTAACTTAATGTTCGTTATGGTTTCCAGTTCATTGTCATTTTCGCTATCACCCAGAACATTAGAGGCCGATAACCTTGATGTTAGGCCCTTTGAAACAACAATTATCATCATCGTCATCAAATATAGTTGAGCTACTGAACTAAATATTAACCCGGATATGAAGAGTTCTTGTGGCGAGCGATACATGTCATCCCGCTAATTATTTTCATGTAGTGAAGTGTACAATTTGTAACTGGACCTTTGTTTTAGATATTTGAGTACAGTAAATAAAAATTAATTGGCAAGATAATTAAGCTCTCTTATTCCAGGTAACCGTTCACTGAAGAACAATGTTACAATCGTTATTTCAAATGGACATGCTGTATATTGTATAAATTCAAATGTGAACCCCCCAGGGGCTCACGACTAGTGGGACGTGGGTTGGCGACCACGGGACCCCAGCTGAGTCTGGCATTGATTCCACTTACTTGTGCCGGGCTCCTCTCCGTCTTATTTCCTGTCGACCTCCCTTGGTCAACTCTAGTTCTCTTCCGACCCCGACGGTATTAGGGTATCCGAGGCCTAGGGAGTCTTTCACTTTCCCGCCTTAATAGGCCCTTCTCTCATCTTTCCTGATACCCTCATTCTTCGATGAGTCAGCCTTCTTTTTCTTTTCATGTTATCTCCTGCCTTCTGCACAAGGTCCTCAAGGAGGTGGGATGGGTGTAGCCCCACCACTTCTGGTGCATCCTGGATAGTGCTACACCCTCAAGGTCTCACGGATGGTGAGTTTGCGAGTTGGCGACCCCGAGGGACACCTGGGCTGAGTCCGTTTTGTCCCCTTTTTCCTCTGACCTTGGGGTGGGCTTTCTCCTCTTTCCCTTTCCTATCTGCCTTTCATGGCTCTCCTTCCTTCCAAGTCCCTCAATCCTCATTCTTCGAGGGTTGAAGACATTTATTTTCTTCCTATCCTTTATTTGCGTTATCCTTTATTTGTTTACCATTTCTTCTTCTAGTATGTAAGTTTGTAGTTAGTATTAGTAATAGTGTTCATTCTCCTCTCATCTTTCACTATCACCCAAACCATTAGGGGCCGATAATCTAGATGTTAGGCCCCTTAAAACCACAATTATCATCATCATTTAGATATTTGAGTAACCTATATACAATTTAATTGGCAAGATAATTGGGCTCTTCTATGCCTGATAACCGTCCAACAATCGTTATTTTAAATGGACGTATATTGTATACAGTCAAATGTGAAATTTCTATGAATGAGAGAACCCGTTGCAAGAACCCTGTTCCTGGAACATACAGTAGGACTGGAGAAAGTATTGTCTAATCAATGTTGCAAGTCCTGGTCGATACCCATTGCCAACTGTGGAACGCTAATTGGTGCTTGCATTTTTCACAACATGGACGTGAAGTGGATTAAGACAAGTATTGTGAATGATTGAGTGGCTTCTTCCTGCATTACCGCGACATGATACCCACTGTTTATTTACAAAGCCATTCCCCAAATCAAGCTTCTTCTCCATTACTGCGACACGATACCTGCCGTTTATTTATACGTCCATTCAGCAAATCAAGCTTCGGTTTACACGACACTCATGAATAGGGGACAGTCACCTAAAATGTCGCTTAAAACGATCAATAAAGCACCCTGAAGGTACAAACAATATTCCTCTTTGCACGCTGGAAGGTGGAAGCAGGGCCGTAGAGAGAAACCGCGAGCCCCAGGACTAGAATTTCCTCTTTGCACGCTGGAAGGTGGAAGCAGGGCCGTAGAGAGAAACCGCGAGCCCCAGGACTAGAATTTCCTCTTTGCACGCTGGAAGGTGGAAGCAGGGCCGTAGAGAGAAACCGCGAGCCCCAGGACTAGAATTTCCTCTTCGCACGCTGGAAGGTGGAAGCAGGGCCGTAGAGAGAAACCGCGAGCCCCAGGACTAGAATTTCCTCTTTGCACGCTGGAAGGTGGAAGCAGGGCCGTAGAGAGAAACCGCGAGCCCCAGGACTAGAATTTCCTCTTTGCACGCTGGAAGGTGGAAGCAGGGCCGTAGAGAGAAACCGCGAGCCCCAGGACTAGAATTTCCTCTTCGCACGCTGGAAGGTGGAAGCAGGGCCGTAGAGAGAAACCGCGAGCCCCAGGACTAGAATTTCCTCTTTGCACGCTGGAAGGTGGAAGCAGGGCCGTAGAGAGAAACCGCGAGCCCCAGGACTAGAATTTCCTCTTTGCACGCTGGAAGGTGGAAGCAGGGCCGTAGAGAGAAACCGCGAGCCCCAGGACTAGAATTTCTGGGCCCCTAATTGATGTGTAACATCTTTCCACTAGTTTGCTGGATATTTTTGTAGGAGTGATTCTGAAAAATGGGACGTATCTCTCCTGGACATTCATCAACACACAAAAATCTTTTTTATTTTCACACTAATAATACATAACTATCCCAAGACTCCTTTTTTTCTTCACTGCCTACTTGATATTTCTATTGTCGCACTGCCTTCTTGATACTCTGCTGCTAATCATATCAATATGACTTAATTTAACAGAATCCATATGAAATTACGTGTTGGTCTGTGAATCAAGAGGTCCGGGTACTGGGCAAGCCTTTCATGATCTACTGCTGTGCACTCGCAAGTTGGCCTGTTTATAAGGAATTTAAGGTCATGAGCGTTTGATCCATATCGTATTCTTTATTTAGGCTAGTGCTGGTGGAAGCTACAAATCATCTAATAAAATGAGTTCCGTATTATAAACTACAATATCTGTAAAACACTCCCTTTTACAATAGATTAATATTTGTGCCAATAATAGTATAAAATACCGGTGTATCAACAATTTCACGCGAGGTTTCTTCTATGTAAGATGTTACACAACATATGCGACTACTGTAAGGCTCGTAAAGTTTTTTTAAAATTCGTCCCGTGACATTAATAAAAAAACTGTTTGTAATTCTATAGCAGATTACAAAAATTACGCTCACCTAATTGAAAGAATCAGGAAAACCACTTAGGAGTAACAGCTGGAATATACAATTCGAATGGATTAAAGCACACACCGGCGTAGAAGGTAACAAGTTGGCTGATAAACTAGCCAAGGAAGCAGCTAACGACAAAATATCTATCAAAAAAGTAAAAGATCAACTCTGCAAACAATCCAACATTGAATGGCAACAAGAATTGGAAGAGACTTCGAAAGGAATCATTACTAAGTTTTTTTTTCAGGATTAGGGAAACACCCATTACAATTGGGTACAATCGTGTTGACCAACTGAAAAACATAAAATGTCCATGAATGTATGATTATACTAATATTTTTCTTAAAATTGTACCCTCTCTTCAATAAAATACTAGGAATCGATTCTGTCCACCACATTTTTATTTTAAAGGTTCAGTATAATTGTAAAATCCCTCTAAAGCACATGCAAATATCTCAGAGCTCCATCTCTCGTGGAATAGGAGAAAGAGAACTTTGATTATGACTAACATTATTGATATATACAGTAGATGGTACAGTGCCCGTAAGTAAATAAACCATGATGACAAGCTATTTGTAAATTGAGTAAGACGATGTTGAGGAAATATTGGGAACATATAGCAGGTGATGAGATGACAGACACGTGATATGATTGGAAGTTGATGTCTTAAATAATTCAGACAGCTTAGAGTAGGAAGGCCACAGTATTATCAGGATATTATGTCAGATTATATTAATATTTGAGAGTGATAAGAAAGTAAATAGATTCAAAATGCATTTATGAGGAGAGATTTCAGATGTCAACTTATGTGAAAGACCGATTGCGGTATAAGAGGGTGTAGTGTTTGTGATGTTATAATCTCATGAAGAGATATGAGAATGGATAAGCTATTGGTCATAAAGGGTGAATTCCATGACAGGGTTATAAATGAATGTCATATGATATTATGCTGATATGTCGTTATGGTAATGTGGGAACGAGAACACTTTGGCCCAAGGCATTACAAGTGTTAAAGATGTAATAATCACGAGAATAAATGAATAAGTTGATAGAATAATATCCACTATAAACTAACATCTTTAATACTATAGAATATGACAGGATTTCTGCTAAGATTAGCATAATTTCCCAACAATAACCGTAAGATAGGACCTCTGGACGCAATACATCCCTGAGGAATTTCGATTTTAAACTGGCGTTATCTTTCGATATTTGTTTGTTTTATTTTCCTTTTGGCAGGCATTTTGGCTACCCTTAATAATTTTTCTACCCAAACCCAACACGACCGAAAGTAACAGTCACAGCCGACAGGACTAATTTAAATACATGTTAGGGCGTGTACGATTTTTGTGGGATTTCGATTCACGTGATTTGGGCAATCACCACGTCATCCTGGGGCAAACGGGCACAATATGGCGCATGCTGTATGTTCGCAGTCTAAACAGCCCTTTTTTTGGTGGGGGTTGCTTCATAAGGGACTTGGGACATCCCGGCCATCAGCCCATTTAATTTGTATTGTATTTTTTCTGAAAACCAGTATTATGATGATATTATTATTGCATTAATGTGATGACTTTAGTAATGTGTGTAACTGCCATTATTTGCGTCTAAGATTGAGGTAGGTGCCCCGGAATTCGAAATATGGTACCATTCCAGCATTTTCTTGGAGACGGTCGCGCTGTTAGCGCCTGGATTCGAACCTTCGAATTCCGGACTGGCTAAAGCTGCCGGGTGCTGCAAAGCTTTGCTCAGATGAGCAGAAACTATCTGCATCGTAGTGAACTGAGACATGCTTGAGTTGGGCCTGTGATCCGGTTTCTTCATTTGTTAATGATCGGCCGCTCGTTATTATTTGAATCTCCTTCTTGATATGAACATGTATCAGAATTATATTTCAATATCAATTATAACCCCATTTAAATACGCCTTAATTAGGTATTTATACTAAAACATTAAGTAAGGTTAAATAACCTAACCTATTCTCACCTTACCTCACCCACCCTAACCTATTCTCACCTAACCTAACCCAACCTAACCTAATCTAACCTATTCTCACCTTACCTAACCTAACGTCACCTAATCTAACCTAACCTATTGTCACCCAATCCATCCTAATCTAACTTATTCTCAACTTACCTCACCTAACCAAACCTAACCTAACTTATTCTCATCTTTCGTCACCAATCCTAACCTATCCCAACCTAACCTAACCTAACCTATTCTCACATAACCTAACCTAACTTGACCTAACTTATTCTCATCTTTCCTCACCAATCCTAACCTATCCCAACCTAACCTAACCTATTCTCACCTAACTCAACCTAATCTAACCTATTCTCACCTAACATAACCTCATCTAACCTAACCCATTCTCACCTAACTTACCCCAACCTATTCTCACCTCACCTAACCTAACCTAATCTCACCTAACCGAACCTAACCTAACTTATTCTCATCTTTCCTCACCAATCCTAATCTATCCTAACCTAACCTATTCTCATCTAACTCAACCTAACCCAACCTATTCTCACCTCACATAACCTAACCTATCTAACCTAATCCATTCTCACCTAACTTAACCCAACCTATTCTCGCCTCACATGACCTAACCTATTCTCATCTAACCAAACCTAACCCAATCTAACCTTAGTTATTGTTGATTTACGGGAAAGAAACAGCGAGGTCATCTGGCCCTCAACCTAACCTTGAGTCGTCGGAAATGCACAGAGGAATGTTTTGACCATGGGCTTATCTCAAACGTCCTTTTTATGGGCATCAGAGACCGTGGGCCCAACTCAACATCACTCGTGAACTGATTTCAAGAGTTAACAGGTTTGTCTGTAAAGTAAACGGGTTAATAAGCAAGAGTTGGAATATACACTCGTAATTAGTGAAAGGTAATCACATTAAAGTGTTCACAAACATGAGTATAAAGTAATAATAATAATAATAACGGAATTGGTTTTACGTCCCCTTTAACCACTGTGGCTTTTAGAGACGCCGGGATGCGGGAATTTTGCCTCAAAGGGGGTCTTTAACGCGCCAGTAAATCTACTAACACGGCTTTCTCGTATTTAAGCACACCTGTGCCGTGATTCGATATCTCAATTAGGGCAAATTATGCTGCGACAGTCAAGATTAGATGTAGGCTACACATCAATTTGTAGAATATAATAACTCAGTATATAAGCTTTATGCTCTCAGCTGACTGACAGTGGGTGCCTGTTTCCGTGACGTTTTGTGGCATTGCCAAGTCCAGAGCCCACGTGGTTGGCAATGAAACAAATGAAGAGTTTCCGCTCCGTTGTGGTGGAGGAGTTCCTTGCACGTCATATCAGAGTCTAGTAGATCATTCTATTATATAACGGACCATCTTGATCCAATAAGACATACCGTCTAATACTGTTTTATCGGGAACCATAGCAACTAAGCAGGGGAGGGCGAGGAGGACGACCGCCCAGGGCCCCGCGCCATGGATGTTTTAAAATTTAATTAATTAATTAATAATTTGAAAAGTGTAATAAATAAATAAATAAATTAATTAATTAATTAATTAATTATACTTTTCAAATTAATTTATATATATTTTCAGTGCAGCTATGATCTGCCTTGAGCGTTTAGCAAGTTTAGATTTTAATGAAATAATAGAAGACTTCAGCCGGGAAAAAAGTCTCAAAGTAATATTTTAATATTTCATAGTTTACATAGGCCTTATCTTCTTCAAGGGGACTTAAAGGCATCTTTCATATTATTTAAAAAAATGTACTGTGGTGTATTCAAAATATTGTAACTATTCTTCATTTTATTATTATTACAAAACTATTATCCATTTGATTTGATATTTTTTATTTCCTATTGTTGTGGGCCCCACCTTATCATATCGCCCGATCCACCACTGCAACTAAGTGCACTCTATTATATGATCAGTAGGCCTACATCAATGCTTGAATACAAGATATATAATTTTCACAAAAGAAAAATATGTATTGTCCGTTGAGCCATTATATTTATAAACACAAAATGTGATAAATGGTCCGGCATAACTCAACAAATTGCCAGCGTTTCGCCCCGGTTTACCATTGGGCTCTTCAGTTGGTAAAAGTACACCTCACCAAGACGCTGGCTAGCACACACTGGGAAGGCCATTGCAAGACGTGTTTGATATATGTGTACCCACATCACGAGCAAAGCCAGTGTACCTAACACGTCTTGCAAAGGCCTTCCCAGTGTGTGCTAGCCAGCGTCTTGGTGAGGTGTACTTTTACCAACTGAAGAGCCCAATGGTACACCGGGGCGAAACGCTGGCAATTTGTTGAGTTATGCCAGAACATTTATCACATTTTGTGTTTATATGAATACAAGATGGCGAAAAGATGATTGGCCGACTGAAAAGTACAGGCAACGCTGAAGAAATGACTTCAAAACTTCACAAAAATTAACATCTGGCGTGGATTTTCTTTTCATCAGGTCTTTCTCACATTCTTGCAACCATTTCCACTTGGTTACTTTTCGTTTTGTAAAATTCCAGATAGGCTATCCTTAGTCAGTCGGTGATTAATAAGGCCCGGAAGATCATACATTATTAAATGAATAAATATGCGTGCAAAAATGTGTTAATTATTATAGGTCCAATATGCACCACAACCGAGCCTCCGTGGCTTAGGCGGCAGCACGCCGGCCTCTCACCGCTGAGTCCGTGGTTCAAATCCCGGTCACTCCATATGAGATCTGTGCTGGACAGAACGGAGGCAGACAGGTTTTTCTCCGGGTACTCCGGTTTTCCCTGTCAAAATTTCATTCCAGCAACACTCTCCACTATCATTTCATTTCATCTGTCATTCATTTAATCATTGCCCCAGAGGAGTGCGTCAGGCCTCGGCAGCCGGCACAGTTCATATCCTCGCCGCTAGATGGGGGCTTCATTCATTCCATTCCTGACCCGGTCGGAGACTGGAAGCAGGCTGTGGATTTTCATTTTCATGCACCACAACCTAACAAAAAAAAAACCCTGGCACTATCCAGCCCATGACGGGCTAAGGCCGACCAAGCGACCGCTGCCCAGCCATTTGGCCTGCAGCTATTGGGGTGACGCGTGATCAGCGCGTTAATCTCGGCCGTTAATCTTGGTATTCGTGATCGGGGCGCTGTCTCACTGTCAGACAGCTACTCAATTGTCCTCACGAGGCTGAGTGCACCCCGTTCCAACCCTCACGTCAATTTTAAAATCCCTGACGGAGCCGGGGATCGAACCCGGGGCCTCCGGGTGAGAGGCAGGCGCGCTACCCCAACACCACGGGGCCGGCAATATGCACCACGGTTCAACAAATATGCACTATGAAATAACTACAACAATTACGATCACTCCGTATTCTATACCGTTTCTATTTTGAATATAAAGAAGAGATGGACATATAACTACACCCTTTTAGCCTATTTTCATTTATGAAAAAAATAGGCTTATGAGATCACCTTTTGTCCGTGTGTCTGTCTGTGAGTGCGTATGTGTGTGATTCGGCTGGAGTGATTTCAATGAAACTCGGTAAGTTCATAGCACTATTCCGGACGACCCCGACTGTGCCCTTCAAATTTTGTTACGTCTCACCAATCCAACATGGCGGCTATGCGAAATATTTCACCAGCATTCAATATTTCCGAAACTATTACGGATATCACCCTGGAATTTTGTACGGTGATCACTACTAGAAGTTCACCTATGTGACTTTTGAAAACCTGGTAACTACAATACCAACATGGCGGCCAAGCGAAGTTGCGATTTTTAAAGAGACGTTTCACGCGATTTAACCAACCAAACGCAATGAAACTTGGTACAGTATATGTTTATACACGTTGTAATGCACCGACATCTAACTTCGTTCAATTGTTTACATAACCTCAAGATGGCGGCTGTGCGAAATATTTCACCGGCATTCTATATCTCTGAAACTATTAGCGGTATTACCCTGAGATTTTATACGGAGATAAAGGGCACAACTGGAAGTTCATCTATGAGACTTTCAAAAACCGGTTAACTACAAAACGAACATGGCGGCCGAGCGAAGTTGAAAGTTTTAAATAGACTTTCTCGCGATTTAATGATCCAAACGTTTAATATAAGTTAAGACTTTTAATTCAGGTTAAGTCTGTTTTACGTTTTTTATTACGTTCATCTATTTTATTGTTCACTATGCCTTATTTGTTTTATTGTTTTCTACCATACACCTTTTATTATTTTTATTCAAAGAAGTCATAATTGTTGGGGCTCACTGTCTTGTTTTATCTAAACCATTTTCGTTTCATCCATGGCAGTGAGTTGTTTCTATCTTCATCTTTTCATGTCACGCCATTTCATTACATTAGGGGACGATAACCTAGATGTTAGGCCCCTTAAAACAACAATTATCATCATCATCATCATCATCATCATTATCATCATCCAAACGCAATTAAACTTGGTACAACACATGTTCATACACATTGTAATGCACTGGTATCTAATTTAGTTCAATTGTTTACATACCCTCAAGATGGCGGCTGTGTGAATTTTAAAATTACGTTTTTATTTCTTGTGTCGTAATCATGGGATTGAAGTGAAAGTTTGAATAATGAACCTACGCAATAATTTTCTTTTAATGGTACATGACTCTATGGCCGATACATATAAGAATCCAACATGGCAACCATCCGAAATATTTAGACGGTTCTCAATATCTACGAATTTATTACAGCAATCAAATTGAATGTTTTAATATTCATAGGGGCTATGAACATAAGTTCACCTATAAGACTTTCAATAACCTGGTGATCACAAATCCAACATGACGGCGACGCGAAATATAAATATTGACATGGACGTTTCTGGCAATTTAACCATCCAAGTGCAGTGACTCTTGGTACAGTAAATCCTTATACAAATGTTAATCCACTGGCATCTAATTTTTTCCATTGTTTCCATAACCACAAGATAGCAGCTGTGCGAAATTTTAAAATCTCGTTTTTACTTCTTGTGTCCTAATCATGCGATTGAAGTTTGAATGTTACACGTACACAATAATCTTCATGTAACAGTACATAACTCTAATACCTACATATTATATAAAATCCAACATGGCGACCATTCGCAATGTTTAGTCGGTTCTCAATATCTACGAATCTATTAGAGCAATCAAATTGAAATTTTGTATGTAGATAGAGGCAATTAACATAAGTAGGATATATGAAAATAGGATTTAGTTCTTCACGGAACTACTTGTTCAAAATATCTCAACTAAGTTCTAAATAGTAGGAAATATTATTTTATGTTCGACCCTCACTATTATGTGTTAGAAAACTGTATCATAATGATGGTCATTATAACACCGTTTTTCATTATGATACAGTTTCTCCAGCCAATCAGAGCTCGTTCATTGACCAATTAGGTAACGATACCTTCGCGCATGCACTCAAAATCCAACATGTCGGACATAAACACAACATCGAACTATAATAAATTACCGACATGGAATACGCTCCGTCCATGTGTTCGCGTAAATAAACTGGCGAATATGAGACAAGAAATAGCACTGTACCGATACCTTAATATCCCCAAAACCAATTTCTACACAGTGCGTGAATTTGACACGACTTCAGTGACAGTTTTACTGAATACTGGTGCGCAATCTGAACATATGGTATTGAAGCACACAGAGCGCATGCGTCGGTTGTCCAGAGAGCTTGGACAAGAGAGATATACTACCCACCGCAGCACCCGATCACAACATTCTACTGTAGTGACTGAACAGATATTTATGAATATTTATGTTAAAACATATAATAAAGTTATAATTATCGTCGAACATAAACAGTCGTATGCAACTCGCCTATAATGGTAATTAAGACACTCGTATGGAAATACTCGTGTCTTAATTATAGCCATTATAGGCTCGTTGCATAATGTACTATTATGGAACTTCAAGTGGTGTTGACCGTCAATAATTACTTTATTATGTTAATTTTTAAGGGTAACTGATTTACAATTTCAATGGCCATTGAATTAAAAAAAAAAAAAAAAAAAAAAAAAACCAACATAATTTTACATAGTGAATGCTGAATAAAAATAATTCATATTAAATTGGAAAAAAAAACTAAAACGTTCTACGTATTGCAATAGTGTACTTTCAGTATTATTCTGTGATCGACTCTCGGAGTCCAAATCGAAATATACGACTTAAAGAACACGAAGCAACAAAAAGTGTTTCAATACAACAGGCAATTAGAATATACGCTCTTCTCAAGCAGAGATATGCACTTAAACTGGCAAAGAAGATAAATATGATGCATTGTGTAAAATAACCAAAATATGCAGAAATATGCAAACATATGATTTTGCATGAACTTTCGAGGCTTTTAGTCATTGGTCTTATGGAGGAAGTGCGCGTTGAATAGCAGTCTTTTCTTTTTAGTGGACGATGCTATTTGTTCTACGTTACTCTATAGTTCCTCATTGGAACTGCCCATCAATCTATCCGTTGCCTGAAATAGTTCGTATTATTATTATTACACAACTGCCAGCACTGTCGCAATTTCTCTTTCTCTCTCTCTCTCTCCTAAAGCCGGCGGTCCCATGTCATAGATTTATGGCATGTTAAAGAACCTTCCACTAATTACACCTGTGTGAAGCTAAATTGTATAGGTTAAGAATGTAAACAACGCTCTTAGGATTCTACGTTCGTTGCCAAGAGTGGCAGTGGCGTCTAGTAGCTAAGTTCTCAACTAGACCTAGTAGTTGTTGACGGTGGCGTTTGGTGGCAAAAGTAATAACTATTTGAAAAATTCAAAGTTGCAGTCCTTACTTGAATTTTAAAATAACAACAACAGATAACACACACTAATACAGTCATCACAATTCACACCGGTTATCAGACACGTTCTACACACACCCATTGGGGGCGGGGTGGCTCAGCGGTCTAGCTGTATGCCTCTCACCAAGGCGGTCCGGGTTCGATTCCCGGTCAATGCATGTGAGATTTTCGAAGTGAAATGCCATGTCCTGTGGTTCGGATTCCACGTAAAAAGGAGGTCCCGTGTCTCATGATCTCGAGATTAACGGTCACGTTAAACTACAAGCTTCCTTTCCCTTTTTACACACACCCAAAGTACACGGGGCTACATGACCGCGTTGTCGCAGCCCCTAAACTAAGGAACCAACCATCTGTCCCTCCTCTTTCGCCAGTATTCCTTCCTTCCCCCTTTGCCTTGCTCGTGCTCGTTCTTCTGTCGAGAATACTCGGTTGTTTCTCGTTTTACGTCGTACAGGTCCTTCACTCCCGCAACTTTCCTTCTGAGCATATTTTCTCCGCTTGCTTTCTGTCCTAATCTCACACTCGTCTAAATCCTGGTGACTTCTTTAAACCATGGGACTTGCGTCTTCGTCTTTTCCTGGAAGGAGAGAATCCTATTGGTGAGCCTTTCAGGTCCCATTCTTTTAACACGTCCGTAGAAAGTCAACTTCCCTTTGTTTACTATTATTATTATTATTACCGGCGGTGGCCGACAACGCTAATACGCTATCTCGTGGCTCGCTGACATCGGGAGTGCGTTGGTTCGAATCTCGCCTAGGCCGTCCTACAAATGGTTTTCGTGGTTTCCCATTTTCACCACCAGGCAAATACCGGGACGGTTCCTTTCAGTAAGTCCACGGCCGATTTCCTTCCAAAATCCCTTCCCTGACCCGTCCTGAAAATAAAATAAATGGTCACTGCCTGCGGTAAAAAAATATTACTCGGTGACGTAGTCGGTAGCTTGCTGAACTGCTATGCCCAAGATCGCGGGTTCAAACCCGGCTGAAGTTGTCGTATTTTTTAACAGCGTTAAAATCATTCAGTATGCCTTTCTTCGGAGGAGACGTAAAGCTGGCGGGCCCATGTCATACATTTATGGCATGTAAAAGAACCTACCACTACAATTTGTAGTGTATAGCTAAATGTGTAGGTTATTTGGCTGGAAACGCTCTGTCAGGTTCCAACGTTCACCGCAGGGTGACAGTGGCGTCTGGTAGGAAAAGTTGGAACTACTTGAAATTGAATTTTCATTCATCTTCATTCATTTCATCTCTCATCAACTCCTCTCATGAGGTTGGCGTCAGGAAGGGCATCCGGCCGTAAAAATAATCCGCCACAGAATTTTGTCGCATTTCATCCCCAATCCCGTTGGAAACGGGATTTATAAGGGTTAGACATACACACATAATATTATTATTATTTACTTTGTGTTCGACCCTGACTAGTAGGCTATATGTCTGAAAACTGTATCATAATGATGGTCATTATAACACTATTTTTCATTATGAAACAGTTTCTCCCACCAATCACAGCTCAAGAAACAGTTGTTTGACCAATTAGATAAGGATACCTTCGCGCATGCGCTCAAAATCCAACATGTCTATATAAATTACCGAAAGTCTACCGTCCATATGTTCGCGTAAATAAACTGGTGAATATGAGACAAGAAATAGCACTGGACCTTAACCCTAGAACTGCTGCAGGTTTATCTGTCAAATGCTGCAGTAAATTCCCATAAAGTACACACTAAAGGAATTTGGTATCTGTAAGCATACTGTGTTCATAAATATGACTTATCATACAGCAATAGAAAGCTGAAAGACTGTTCTATATTATATTGATATAGGTGAATCATTCAGACTCGTCAGTTTGAATTAATCATAAAAAGTATTTTATAAAAAATAAAAAAAATAAAAAATTATTTACTTTTCTGCTCTAGAAAACCATATTGACGAGTTAAATGTTCGTCAGAGACATCATAAATGAAACGTTCATAGTTTTTTGTTACTAATTCAAGAACCAGTTTCAAATAATTCCTGTTATTTACTAAAAAGAAAATTATTTTTACAAAAATATGACATTACTCTATTTTGAAGTACATATTCAGTGCGCGATTACGGAGAGGCAAGTTCACAGGACCAGGATGATGAACGATAAACGGTACATTTTTACCTGGAAAGTCACTTTCTTCGGGTTGAATATCAGTCTAGTTCACACTTACCCCTTCACGGCTAACATTAGGCATGTGTACAGGGTCTGTCGGAACATGATAAACATCGTTTGCATTGATGGGGATTTCCATAACTTGCGTGACATCCTGTTCGCCGGTATCACTGCCACTACTTTCACCATCTTCATTTTCATACGAATCCACACAATAATCACTGTCATCGTCCATACTATCACACGAATCGTCAAAAATCAAGTGCTCAATTTCTGAATCGTCTTCATAGTTGGCGGCCATTTTGCTCAATGCAACTTCAATATCAACATGGAAATACTTCCACTTCTGCAGCCAAATAATAGCTTGCATACTGTCATTTGTTTGCCAAAGACTTACACTACGAAAGATAAAAGCATCGGGAACCAGCATGATTTGAAATTAGTGCCATCTGAAGGCTAACAGTAGTACTATATTTGAATTCCAAGACCGTCTTTCAGAGAGACGGTCGCACTTGATTAAACAACACACCGTCTTCCTGGAAGACGGTCCGCAGTTCTAGGGTATCCCCAAATCCAATTTCTACACAACACGTTGGTTTCAAACGACTTCGGTGACAGTTTTACTGAATACTGGTGCAAAATCTGCACATATGGCATTGAAGCACACAGAGCGCATGCGTCGGTCGGCCAGAGAGGTTGGAGAACAGAGATATCCTACCCAGCGCAGCACCCGATCACAAAATTCTAGTGACAGGACAGATATATATGAATTTTTATGTTAAAACATATAATAAAGTTATAATTATCGTCGAACATAAACAGTCGTATGCAACTCGCCTATAATGGTAATTAAGAAACTCGTTTGGAAATTATAAAACTCGCTTACGCTCGTTTTATAAACATAATCGTGTCTTAATTATAGCCATTATAGGCTCGTTGCATAATGTACTATTGCGTAAGCGCTGACACATTCTGAGAATATTTGCTGGAATGAAAACATTTACAACCCCAGATATTAAGTTCGCCGTAGAGAGCGAATTCTTCAATCTCTCGGCGACTGCATTCTGTAGTAGGATATATTGTTCTCCCTTACTCCTTCACGCATGATAACCCAACAACGATCTCAGTATGCGACATGTCGAAAGTATGACTGTTTTCTACATAAACGTAAAAAAGCCTGGGTCTATTATTATTATTATTATTATTATTATTATTATTATTATTATTATTATTATTATTATTACTCAAGGTGGGTGATACGTGTGCATGTGTGGGGAGTCCCGTCGCACCAATGGCCCATTTCCTGAGACAAATGAAGATCGAACAGCTCACGCAACAGGAAACGGAAGTATTCAACAGCTATCAACCTGTCCTTATGGCAGATGGCTGGAAAGCCCGTGGTGTGCCAACAGGAAAGGATTTGGCAGGGAATCCATGAAGATCATGTAGTTACCCATATTTACTCGTCAGATAAGCAACGCTGGCTGCTTCCACTCATACACATAATCAGTAAATGCTGCATGAAAGGATATCAGCGTATATGACGTCATAAGCTTGATCCATTTTGTGAATCATTCTTGGAATTATGGTACAGTATTTCCCTAACCAATGCGACTGCAACTGACGAATAATTCTTTTTATCATTTTAAATGATCTTGTCGACTTCGTCGTTACGCTGGGGTCTGGCGTTACGTTACGGTGACGGGACGAAATGTACCCAGATGCACTAAGGTGTGTGACGTCATAGTACTGCTTGGTGCATGTGTACCCCGACAATCTCTACTTCGTTAGTATAAGACAAAAATCCCCGATTCTTGGATGTCAGGGTAATCTCGAGAACCACTGGATGGATTTTGATGCGGTTTTCACCATTCTGTAAAGGATATCTCGAGGAAAGATTCTGTAGAAAATAATTTATGTATGATCAAAGGAAGCATAGCAGTAACGATTTCAGTGAAAAAGTCGAAAACAAACTTGGCGTCCGTGCGCTTCTTAAGCTTACGCTGGACAAACCGTTAAAAATATCAATATACTATGAGCATAAGAATTGGTCAGCATGAAAAGTTCTACAAAAAAGTCCGCGAGAGCATTTCTCTATTTTCAATACATCGCCCATTATAAGTGTTTTTAGACTGTATGGAAGGGGCACGTCCCCGCGCGCTCTGGTGAGCGTGACGGCATCCCGCGCGCTGGACCTTGCCTTGCCCTTGGTTTGCACTTGCCGTTCGCGAGTAATTTGAAACAAGATAAGGAAGATAAGTATTATGCAGATAATTTTCTAACATGTCAAGAGTGTTTGGCTTCGAGCGAAGCGAGAAGCGTCCAGCCTCTCTAGCATTTTTCAGCATTTGTAGTATTTAAAATGATACAAAGTCTAGTATTTCAGACTGACTGTCACTTTTTACGTCCATATGGATGACTAAGAAGATTTTCGGCGAAACTGACAAGAGGTGGGTTCGATTCCCACCTCAGCCATCCTGGAAGTGGTTTTCCGTGGTTTCCCACTTCTACTCCAGGCAAGAGGCCTGTTTGCCATCTCTTGATGAATGCAGCACATTTGCATTTGTCTGTTGGCACAGGCTAGAGTAAAATGTGGCTTTTCACCGATGTCTCAGTCTCACTCATGGCTGTGATTATATGGAAGCTACTGAGATATGAGTGGTGCTTAGTAATGACATTCAAGGCACAGTCAGTGCCTGTGGATGCTGTGAAAGGTTCTACTCATAGGGTTAGTACTGGTGTACTGACTCAGTGAGGAAAGCAATGGTAAACTACCTCACTCCTCATCTTGCCTGGTACGCCTCAATATAGCGCTGCATTAGGTTTATGTTGGTATCTAGGCCTACCCACATAACCTAAGGCGGTACTTTCTGAGGATCCAACCAGCCTTTGGGCTGACTACCTAACAGACTCCAGGCAAATACCGGAATAATTCTTATTTTAAGGCCACGGCCGTCTCCTTTTCAATCCCCACATGAATTTTATACACGCCCTACTACAGGTTATCAGACACATTCTACACACACCTAAGTACACGGGGATAAGCGACACCATGTCCAAGCCCCTCAAACGAAACAACAACAGGAGTAGGTGTGAACCTGTGATAGAAATAAGCTACCATTTGCTGGAGGGAGTGTGCAAACACATACAAATTAAGTGGTTACGTGAAGAACTAAATAGACTATTTTCATATATCCTACTTAAATTAATTGCCTCTAACATACACATTTTCAGTTTCATTGCTCTAATACAGTGGTTCCCAACCTGGGGTAAGCGTACCCCTTGGTGGTACGCGACGAACCGATTAGGGGTACGCCAAAAATAAACGGTAATGGTGGGCGCCATGTTCCCATCGTACGTGTCAGTCGTAATCATCGGTGCACAGTGCCGTCATCGACAACCCATCCTACCTCAACCCCAGTCACTTTCACCGCTACACAGCTATTGTCTTGATTTGTCTATTTTTACCAAACTAATCGCTAAAATTAATTGGTTTTCAATAAAATCAAAATTAATAAATCTTATGTACCGGTACTGTAATTGTTTATTTTCCTCAGCTAAATATTTTACATCTTCATATGCACAACTAAATAAAAGTAAAATTTAAAATTATATTTAGCATTTTATTGAAATGAAAGGCATACTAACTGCAAACAAATAATACATTAAAACCATTAGTTATACTGCATTCAAAAAATAAGTTATAAATAGTTGTATGCTATTTTTTATTATTAATGTATTTATTAATTTATGAACATATTACCCGTAAAATATTACTTTTTAGGGGGTACTATTTTAGATAAATATGTATAAAGGGGTACGGGAGGAGAAAAAGGTGCTCTAATAGATTCGTAGATATTGAGAATCGTCTAAATATTTTGGATGGTCACAATGTTGGATGTTTATATATAGGCCTTAGAGTTATGTACTATTACATGAAGATTATTGTGTAGATGTTTTATTCAAACTTCAATCGCATGATTAGGACACAAGAAATAAAAACGAGATTTTAAAATTTTGCTCAGCTGCCATCTTGTGATTATGAAAATAATTTAAATGAATTAGATGCCAGTGGATTAACATTTATATAAGCATATACCGTACCAAGTTTCACTGCGCTCGGATGGTGAAATCGCGAGATACTTCAATTTCAGTATTCAAATTTCGCGTAGCCGCCATGTTGGATTTGTGCTCACCAGGTTATTGAACGTCCCATGTGTGAACTTATGTTTATAGCCTCTATACACATACAAAATTTCAATTTGATTGCTGTCATAGATTAATATATATTGAGAACCGTCTAAACATTTCGGATGGTCGCCATGTTGAATTTTAATATATATAGGCCATAGAGTTATGTACTATTAGATGAGGATTATTGTGTACGTTCATTATTCAAACGTTGATTTCGATCGCATGATTAGAACACAAGAAATACGTAATTTTAAAATTTCGCACAGCCGCCATCTTGAGGGTATGCAAACAATTGAACTAAATTAGATGTCAGGGCATTGTAATTTATATAGTCATTTGCTGTACCAAGTTTCACTGCGTTCGAATGGTTAAATCACGAGAAAAGTCTATTTAAATGTTTCACCTTCGCTTGGCCGCCATGTTCGTTTTGTAGTTAACAGGTTTTTGAAAGTCACATAGATGAACGTCTAGTAGTGCCCTTTATCACCGTTCAAAATTTCAGGGTGATGTGGGTAATAATTTCGGAGATATAGAATGCTGGTGAAATAATTCGCACAGCCGCCATGTTGGATTAGTGAGATCTAATAATATTTGACGGGCTCGGTCGGCGTCGACCAAAATGGTACTATGACCTTACCGCGTTTCATTGAAATCGCTCCATCCGTTTAGAAGTTATTTGGGGACACACAGACACACACACGGACAAAAGGTGATCTCATATGCTCAGAATGCGTGTGTAAGCGATGCAACAATTTCTGCGAACGATATCATGTGCTGAAGTGTCCAGACAGGAGAGAGTCTCTAACACAGTTCTGCTTGGATGAATAATTGTTATACCAATGCACATTGCGCGCAATTTTAACTTTATAATTAATGTATTTGGGTATTACGTTAGTATTTATGTTATTTGGCCATTGGCTGCAATAAATGTTTATTATAAGCCTATTTTTTATAAATTAAAATAGGCTAAAACACACTTTGTATGTCAACTGTTAGCGCCGGGATTCGAATCCTTGACGTCCGGATGTGCTGCAGTACTTCCTCACTGCCTTGGTGCGTATATTAATACGTCACTGCTACACCACGCATCGCCATAATACATCTTAAGTACAGATTCTTGTAACAATGGAAGTGTAATGTATTGTATTTCTTCCTTGGTAAAGGGTGACTCTAGGGGCAGATGACCTCGTAGTTCCGCCCCTTAAAACAACAATAACTAACTCACTAATAGATATTTCCCTTGTTACAGGTGAGTGTCGCTCTCCCAGAAGCAGTAAGTAGACTACACATGTATTACGTGGCGGGCGCCAGCTTGGTTCTGTGCTCCGTTCCCTTCCTGGCGCAAACTCTTCCTGCTAGTCCCCACATCAACATACGCGCAAAGATAATACGAGAATCTGAATCTACTTCTGGACGAGGAACATGACTCTCAAGTCACTTTCTGCAAATTGTATCGACCGTCCTCAAGATCTAAACCAAGGACGTTTCACTAGAGTATACAGCCGATGATGATAGGCATTTATTCGTCAACGAATATATTGTATGTAAAATACAATGTTATTTGGAAGTACTGTCGTCTCAGATGGCTGAACAGTCCAATTCTGGAAACACACACTTGACTGCAGTGGCAGCACACAGTTGTATCAGCAGATGATTGTGCAGACACACCATCCCTTGCATTCGCACATTCTTTCCTGCGGTTCCTCCTTTCAGCTTCCAGTCTTCTTCTATCTTGTTCTAATTGTTCAACTCCGTTGTATACAATTTTACGCCATTTAGTTCTATCGTCAGCTGCGGTTTCCCAGTTGACCGTATCAATTTGACACTCTTTGAGTTATGTTTAAGGACATCCTTGTATCGTTTAAGCTGCCCTCCATGGTTACGCAGTCAATTCTTTAGTTGGGAGTACATGATTCTCTTTGGGAGGCGTGTATCTGGCATGCGGAGAACATGTCCAGCCGAACGTATCTGATGCCCGACTATCTTTGCCTCCATGCTTGTAGTGTTGGCTTCTTCGAGGATACTAATGTTTGTTCGACGATCTTGCCATTTAACTTTCAGTATTCTCCGTAAGCATCGTTGATGGTATTTTTTCCAGGCATTTTAGGTTTCTCCTGTAAGTTGCCCAGCTCTCGCAACTATAGATAAGAGTAGGGATTACAACAGCGTTGTAAATGTAGAGTTTGGTTCTCACACTGATATGATAGTATACAACCAGGACCTTTCTAGAGATAGCGTCGTCCTTCCAGCAGGAATTTAGAACTGTACTTTCGGCGGAACGCGTCTTTCCGGAAGTACAGTCCAGCCGCTGAGAGTCTGGCTCTGACGTTTGGTGATGGTGGGAGAAGAGGGATAAAGAAAACAATATAGCCGACTTATGGGTGTTAATAGAACCTTGAAACATGCCAACATTTTAATTCTTCTCTAGCGTCTTCAAATAACATTTTACTTTTTAAATTAATGTAACGTGGAAGTCCCACACCCTATTTGCAATATTGTGCATCATTTTGTTATTCCGACATTTTGCGGTTACGAAACCTAAATTCTTCGATCGAAGTGATATTCCGCCCATGTTAGCGAAGTCGCTTACCACCATGAAGAATGTTGTCACCTGCACCAATCAGCGATTCTTCCGGTAAACGGTTCTTTAAATTTAGCTCGATGTAGCCAAGGCTCTCTTCTGTTGCTCAGTGTGTTAGTGCAGGTTTGTTGTTTTATTGTCTTGTGTGTGCACAATTACCGGTTAACTGTGTGAAGTATATTACTTTAGTAATATGGTCAGCCTTACCTTACCCCGTGGCACTACAGTCCATGAAGGACCTTGGCCTGCTCCACCACAGTCTTCCAGCTTTTCCTATCCCGTGCACGCCTCCTCCAAGCTCTGACACGTAGCATCCTGAGATCCTCCTCGACATCGTCAAGCCAGCGCTTTTTCGGTCGTCCCCGTCCTCGCTTTCCAGTGGGCCGCCCATGGAAGACCTGATACACCATCCTTGACTCCGGCATTCGCTCGACATGTCCAAGCCACCGAATCCGGAAACTCTTGACCTCTGCGACGATAGCAGGGTCCCCATACAGATCATAGATCTCCTTGTTGGTGTGGAGGCGCCACACTCCACGATCACACACAGGCCCATTGATCTTAAGGAGTACTTTCCTCTCCCACCTGTTCAACAAATCCTCATTCCTCCTAGTCAACACCCATAGGTGACAACAGGTCGGATGACTGTCTTATAGATAGTTTTCTTACAACTGCGTGATAACGTTCTTCATCGCAGCAGATGGGAGGGACTGAAGTAGCTTCGGTTCCCGGAGCGCAGTCTCTCATTGATTTCCTCGAGACAGTCAGATCACTCGGTGATAGTCGATCCAAGGTATTTGAAAGTGCTGGTCTTAGCGAAAGTCTTATTATTATCAATAACAAGCTCCCGAGGTACCTCATATACTTTGTCTTCGTGTTATTCACCCTCAGCCCAGCTCCTGAAGCCATCTGGTCTAATTCAACAAATGCCCTCTTCACATCTCCTGATGTCCTTCCCAGCAAAGCAACATCATCCGCATATGCAAGGCACTGGATTGGCCTATGAAACAGTGTTCCTGCCGCTTCACTCTGATATCCAACGAATCTGCGCATTGTACCCTTATCACTTATAGTGATATTTCGAATAAGCCTCTCCAATACTAGGTTAAATAACACACAGGAGGGGGGGGGGGGGGGGGGGGTCACTTTGCCTCAAGCCTTGCTTGACACTGAACTCACGTGAATATTCTTGCTGAACTGGTCAGCGGTTCATGCGAATTCATTTAAAAACTATTTTAAAATATTTTATGTAGTCCTCGTTGTTTTATATTTTCGCGGCACAGAACCGGCAACGTTGTCTCCCTTCCTCATGAGAAATGTCAGATCCGCACTCTCCGCGGCTGGACTGTAGTTCCTTAGAGCGCCACGCCCCAGACAAAGGCTTTCAAAAATGGCTTTCTAATACCTAAATCTATATTTGATGCCAACATATATCTTTTCTATAGAAATGCTTTTCTTGCCTGAGTCCCATCACTGGTTATTTTGCTTCCTAAGTAACAGAAGTCTCCTACGTACTTGAGCTCTTCACCTGCCAGTTTGACATCCGTAGGAATTACTAGCTGTTGAACCGGCTGAATTAGTCGTGGTCGTTACGGCGTGGCTGCAGGCAGTCGCTCACATCCGGGAGGCGAGGAGGTTCGAATCGCCCTGCCGGCAACCTTGAAGATGGTCTTCTGTGGTTTCCCATCTTCCTTCCAGGCAAATGCCGGGTTTGGTCCCCAACTATAGGCCACAGCCGCTACCTTCCAATTCCTCGTCCTTACATTCACACTTTCCTCGCCAGACAACACGCCACACGTGACGGTACTTGTAGCTCACCCCATGGGTGTCCGCATAGAAGCAGCTACAAACTCTGGCGAGCCGAACATGTCCTTGGACACTCCCGGCACTAAAAGCCATATGCTATTAAAAAAAAGTAGCTATTAAACTCAAAGTAAGATTATCCAAGGGCCCAAAAACACAGGTAGTCTATATACCAACACCTCAATGCTCTGGGTAATCTAGGAGGCTATTTAAATGTTTCACGTTGCGTAGAAAGGCTACATTAGCATTAATGGACCAATTCCGCACATTATTCAGTACTACTCTGTATTATTAACACGCCTGTGAAGTGAAGTGACCGTGGGTGCTCCAATACCATTAGAGTTTATCTAAAAATCTGTTGCTTCTCTCCTCACGGAGTGTGTTAGCCAATTACACATCGGGATCGCAATCTCAGTGAGAGCTTTAATCCGATCCGTAATTTGTTTAGCGCGAAGCTGGGCTACCTGTAGAGCAATTACAGCTCGCACATAAACACTCCCCTATCTCAGGCTGACATGCCTTTCAAGAAAATAAAAGCAATTTGATCACTGTATGTTAAAATAAACCGTGATTGGGCATCCGATGTTCCCGCCTATGCAATGGACGGCTGCTGCTCAGATCATAGCCAGCGGATTATGGGTAGAGCCATGCGCGGATAATCAAAACGTTATCCGCATCCGCCCCGCATCCTCACGACTGTTATGCGCATCCGCACGACGGTTATCCGCATCAGCACAGATTTTATCCGCAACTGAACGTTAATAAAGAGGTGGTGAAAACGGCCCTTAGTGTGATATCTATGATAGTCAGTAAATGGTCAGGTCAATGCTTGTATTGGAATGCATTATGAACGTAGCTGGTTGTTTGAGGGATGTGGGATCCGTTCTCGTGCAGCTGCTACCAGTAACACTGTCCACAACTTTATTTCAGGTTTAGGGCAAACAACATCCATTACAATTGGGTACAATCATGTTGACAGATTAACATCCATCAAATCTCGATAACTAAGGCGACACTGAAGAATGACTTCCATCCAACTCGATAGCGGAACACAAATAAAAAATCACAAATGACAAATACTGCATTATGAAACTAGGGGACCAGTGCGAGAAATCCCGCCCGGCTTTACTGTTATGCGGGCTTCTATAAATATGTTTATTTGTTTAAACGCACTTTTTAAACAAATTGTTGATGAAATCAGAGTGGAATTCGTCACTGCTGCGGATAATTCTGTTTGAATATACATATACTTTTCTATGCACAATGGTTGTGTGCACCCCATGTGTATTGACTACCCGCCTGGCTCTAGTGTTATGCGGGCTGCACGCGATACAGTTCTGCCAGGGGCTATCGTCTTGTTTATTTGTTTAAAGACACTATTTAAACAAATAAATATATTTCAGTTGACTTTTCAAGAAATGGAAGATTTTTCCTGTACTATTGAGACGATTTGGAAGATTTTGGCACAAAACGCACCTTCTAACTCCTGGTTCAGGTTCAGGAGCTTGAGTTTTGGGTCGTATGAACTTCGCGCATTAGCCTGATAGATTCTGCTGTTAATGTGTATCAGAAACACTTAGCGCTGTGGGATTTCTAAACAAAGAAACGGGTCATTGTAAAGATCTGTCTAAAAATGTATATTTGATACACGTAGCAGGGGCGTATATAAGCGGGGGCTCGGCCCCCCCCCCCTGAATTTTTGTCACATATATTATTTGTTTATGATTACATAGACATAAAAATCTAATATACTAGTACTTATAATGTACTATTGTTACTAAGCGACGTATGGCAACGTTGCAAAGCGAGGCGACGGTAGAGCGATGTGTAACAACATAATCTCTTATTACTCTGCAGTGCCTTCGCTCTTATGAACGTACTAAGAGCAGCAGCAAGTGCTCTTGAAGAGTGTGACAACAGTTTTTTCCCTAACTTTTATACGCTTAACACATTGTGGGGTTTGAAGCCATTTTTCAGTGTTGCCTAAGTAAACAAAAGTTTGGTGCTTTTCAGTCGGTCAACACGAGTGTACCCAAAAAGAGCTGGGTTATGCCCTAATTCTGAAATGAATTACATGAGTTTAATAAATACACTAGGATGGCCAGTTTCGATCGTCAAGTGATCATCATCAGATCCATTACACTTAGGCTATAACATCTACTGTATGTTTGAGAATAGAGGTGAAAAATATTTACAATATGTAGTCTCCAATTATTTAGTTGCAGTATTGGTAATGCAACTGTAGGTGAAATGCTAAAATGGTGATAGAAATCCGGAGTTTGTCTGTTTGGGGTGACTATATGGTTGTAAAAAGTCAACTATGGTTATACTGTAATAATGCAGTATAACCATAGTTGATATTACAGTATAACCATAGTTGACTTTTTACAACCATATAGTCACCCCAAACAGATAAACTCCGGATTTCTATCACCATTTTATAAGGCATCCAACGTTTAGAATGAAGCATTGGTCTTATGGCGCGTTACGACAGGGTTGCCACTCCATGAGAGGAGGCAGTACAAAGCGCTTCGCGTACACTTTCCGCACATTCAGCGATTGTGCAGTGACGAAGACTTGAATTAAGTACTGTATAATAATACTAATAGTAGGCTAACATAACACATACAACGAAATTAAATTAAATTAACTCTAACGTATGCTGAATGTAACATAAAGAAAACAATCAATATAAAATAAATAAAGTACAAGCACAAGGAAATGTGTGAAGTTTCGACTGCAGGTAAAGTTGAAGTACGTTATTAAAGAAAATACTCCTCATTGGCTTACCTTTCATAATTTATACTTTCGTTGGGTTTAAGATTCTTAAAATAATTGAACACATTAATTACGACCTGTTTTCCCCTCCTTTTGAGCACTTGAGCACTGTTTCTTTTCACGAAACTACCCATTGTTGTACGTGAAATACGTAAAATACAACACGTTAAATCTAACAGAACTGCTGCACACACTCAAGATAGAGACTGCTGAACTACTGAAATACAAGCTCGAAGGGCACAGTAATAAAGCAGTGAGTAGCAAGCTACACCACGCTGTCCTTCGAAACTTCATTTTTATAATCCGCGGTCAAAGAAACGCCCGGCCTGTGTAAACAATTAAACCTACACTCAGGGTAGGCAGGTAGAAAACTTCTTCCAACATTCCTCTACAACTCTCAAACTGGTATGACATGGTTATCTTTAAAAATAGAAAAGTTGGCAGCATACGAACTTTTTCAATGCTGCTATGCGGTCATGAGAGAATATTCAAAGTTTTACCTACATGAAAATTGTAATATTGCCAGTATAAAATATTCCAATAATTCATCATCAAGACGGCACATTTAGCTACACGTGTCTGAAAAATAGGCATCACAAAGTCAATGCAACATGATATAAGATCGATTTTACTAAAAAGGGGACTCAGTTAATAGTTTTTTTTAAATATGGATACCTAACTTTTCTAGCATTTCTATCAAGTTTACGTAGTTCTAATATAAGACAAAAAAAATCGGCAAAACATAGTTCTACCCGAATATGCTGTTTTTTCGACAATGAAAAGTTTTCGACTGATATGGCAACAGTGGAGTGCTAGAAAATGACAGCGTCATACATGTCTCGCGTGCAACAGAAAGAGAGAAGAATATCCCTATCTAACCAGTGCTTCATTCTAAACGTTGGATGCGCTATAGCATTTCACCTAACATTACATATACTACATTTGGCATACACCGACAGTTGCTTTACCAATACTGCAACTAAATAATTGTACATATTGTAAATATTTTTTACCTCTATTCTCAAACATAGATGTTATAGCCTAAGTGTAATGGATCTGATGATGATCGCGTGACGATCGAAACTGGCCATCCTAGTGTATTTATTGATCTCATGTAATTCATTTCAGGATTAGGGCATAACCCAGCTCTTTTTGGGTACATTCGTGTTGACTGACAGAAAGGCACCAAACTGTTGTACCCTTAACACACTTTCGGCAAATTTGCCTCTCCCTGTAGCTACCGGTACTGCCGAACGGAGTTTGAGTTGGTTGGAAACATACTTAAGATATTCTACTTCTGAAAACAGACTCAACGGTCTAGTTGAGACATACATCTCACTGACGATGAAGTTATAAACCGATTTGGTAATGCTTCAAGAAACCTTGACTTTATATAATAGTGCAAGTTGTAAATAAAAGCAGTAACATTAATTATTTCCATGTAAACACTATCAAGTGAGCAAGATAATTGAATTAATAAAAAGTACCTGACATAAAATGGTCTTAGTTGTGTTTGACACATAAAACATCACAACAAATTGGTTGAAAAAGTTATGCCAGATAGCCTTAAAATTCATAATTTTGCACCAAATTATACAGAAGTTCCCCGGGGAGAACCCTGGACCCCCTATTATTTGGGGCCTATATCATGCCTCGAAACCCCCGTTCGGGCACCCCCCGAAATAAAACTCTATATACGCCCCTGGCACGTAGTATTACGGTAACTCGTGTATGTTATCTTAGAGGGGTTAGCTAGATATACGCACCAGTTGAGTTAGTTGCTTTTGGAAGTCACCTATTCAGTCATGAACGACATGATTAGATCATTACAACCTCTCTTTGCCACGATCCAACTAAGAAGAAGTTCAACCATTCATATGGACACGGTTTGATGATACTTTTCCCGTCCACCGAGTGTGGAGTATCTATAGTGAAGTGCCATTGGTAAACAAGACTCATTAGGTCACTAATTGATGATCTTACTACCGTAAATGATGTGAGTGATTTCTGCATCCATTATACTTACCCGTTGCCGGTACTGCTGTACACGGCATGTCGTTATGTCAGCTTGATTTCCGCTGCTCAGTCTTAATTAGTTTCTTCTTCTTATTGGCTATTTCCCACATTCACTTAAGGTTGAGTTAAACCTGCTTTCAATAGAAAAGAAACGGGCTCGCTAATTTTTCCGTTAAAGATAGGTTTACGGTTAAGGTGGGTGATATATGCTGAACCACGGACATGCGTATAGGGGAGAATTTGCTCTGTCTTAATTAGTTTCTTCTTATTGGCTGTTTCTCACATTAACTTAAGGTAGAGTGAAACCTGCTTTCAATGGAAACGAAACGAGCTCGCTATTTTTTCCGTTAAAGATAGGTTTACAGTTAGGATGGGTGATATACGCTGAACCACGGGCATCCATATAAGGGAGAATTTGCTCTGTCTTAGTTAGTTTCTTCTTATTGGTTGTTTACCACATTCACTGAAGGTAAAATGAAACCTGGTTTCAATGGAAACGAACTGGGCTCGCTAATTTCTCGGTTAAAGATAAGTTTACGGTTAAGGGGGTGATATATGCTGAACCACGGACATGCGTCCAGGGGAGAATTTGCTAATTCCGCAGTACTTGAAATATACTTTTTCTGCAGTTGTGTTATGTTTGAGTCTTCAGTCTTTTGACTGGTTTGATGCAGGTTTCGTTGCCACCCTGTCCTGAGCTAATCGCTTCATCTCTACATAGCTACCACACCATAGATCTGAGGCAATCTGTTTAACATATTCTAACCTTGGTCTACCCCTACAGTTCTTATCCTCGACCCTTCCTTCCATAACTAAGTTTGATATTCCCGAGTATCTTAGTATGTGTCCTACCAACCTATCTCTTCTCTTCATTAGCAGTCGCCAGAAACATCTCTCCTCTCCCACTCGTCTTAATACGTCTTCATTTGTAACCCTATCTACCCATCTGATCTTCATCATTCTCCTGTAACACCACATTTCAAACGCTTCTGTTCTGTTTTCTGCTGCACCAACAGTCCAAGTTTCACTTTTATAGAGCACCACGCTCCAGACAAAGGCTTTCAAATATGGCTTCCTAATGCCTAAATCTATATTCGATGTCAACAGATTCCTTTTCTGTAGAAATGCTTTCCTTGCCAGAGCTAACCTACTTTTTATATCCTCTTTGCTTCTTCCTAAGTAGCGGAAGTTTCCTACTTCATTTAGCCTTTTATCTGCCAATTTGACGTCCATTTTGATTTATTTCGGCTACATTCCAATACCTTTAGTCTATTTTATTTATGAAATTTTAGAATCGGTCATTTCTGAAAGGCCCTTTCTGACATATTTGGTGACAATGAGTTAAGCATGGATTGGGGTTCTTCAGAGGTAAACACACCATTCCATGCTGAAAAAGCCTCCTACCTTTTGGTGTAGTCACAGGATGGCAGTGCTGTTTGCATTCATTTCTAAAGAGCCCTTTCTGTGGTAGAAGGGACAGTTAACAAGGAACTAGAGCAAGCTAGAAACAGATGCAATCGTTCTATTCTTCGTATCAGGGCCAACATCTTATCTCAGTTTATTTATAGCAACAACCATTGACCAAAGGGGTGAGAATAATGGAGTTTTTAGAGAAAAACAACCATACCTCCCTTAATATGCATAATATCAAAACCGTTTTGAATGGTCAATATTCCTCTAAACTCTTCTGTGTGAAATAAGTTTTGATATGACCCACCCTTACGCTAAGGGATGAGCAAAATGTTTTCTGAATTTTAATGCTAAACATGTGTAACTTTCGTAGGTAGACAACAATTTATTGGCAAATTTAGTGCCCTGTGAGCGACGGACGTGTTCCCATTAACCCGAACAAGATAGACGACATCAAGAAAGTTATGAAGTACATCCCATATAAATATGTGGAGTATTATGTTGATTTATTGAAATGCCCAACAGAAGACAACTACAGCCATACACAGGAGGAACACATGATGCTACTCCGTGTTATGAAATACCATTATATATAAAAATATTTGAACATTAGATAATGATGACATTACACAATAAAGTTTTTAGCAAATTTAACACAAGTGATCATTAAGAAAACAAATAACCACAAGAATATTAAACGTTTAGTACATATAAATATTGTTCCGTGCCACCCCCCTAGAGGCACTTTTGTTAACTGGATTACGGTGGGTAGAAAGCACAACACCAATTACTGCTTAAAGAAATAATTAACTTTATTGTGGCCAGAAAGATACACTACTCTACAGCAAATACAAGCAATTATTACCTTACTCCAATTTCCTCACGTCGAGAATACTTCCCCTTTCACTTGTCAACAGACCACAGTTAATCCTCTCGCTAATGAGTCCGGTTCCGTACGCTGGCTGAAAATAGCTGCACTAGGTCTGTCACTCACTGTTTTGCAACTCACCACAATGACCTCTCTCGCACTAGGTAAGCACACTCGCTCAAGACACAGGCAGTCCCCTGTAAGCTCCTCACTCCCTTCGCTGTCACGAGAATCGGCTTCACTAGGGGTTTCGCAAGTCTCCACACTTCTGTCGCTCAGGATAAGCGTTCGCACTCGCTCGTAAAACACAACAACAACCACTGCTTGGCAGGTCGCACTTATATAGCAGGCCGGTGACTCAATAAATGCTTCTAGATCCATCCAGGGTTGACGGCTTCTCGAGGTTTCCATCGCTGGCTCAGTCACGAATATTCTGGACCATCCCTTTGTCCTAGTAGCCCTGTTGCATAAGGCGCACGCAATACACGAGGCAGGGCACAGCCCAGCCCTGGGGCAGTTGTGACTCATGCGGCGAGCGATGACACAAACTCAAAGCCGTAACACCACCCCCTTCCTAAAAAGGCTGATCGTCCCGATCAATAATTGGTCCGTCTGTGTTCCTCCGTAGGCTGCCAGGCGATCTCGATGCACGATCTTCATATTCGCCCTCGGACTCCGCTGGATCCTGTAGACGACATCGTTGATCCGTTTCACGACTCGGTACGGGCCCTCCCAGGACTTCTGCAGTTTGGGTGACAGGCCTTTCTTCCGTAATGGGTTGAAGAGCCAGACCAGGTCGTCCTCGTGGAATCCGCCGGCATCCGTCTGCTGGTCGTATCGGGTCTTCATTCGGTCGGTCTCGATCCGCAGTTTCCTCCTCGCGAACGCGTGCACGTCCTCCAGTTGGTCGACCAGTTCTTGACAATACTGGCTTACCGGGATCGGATCATTCCCAGGTCGGCCGAAGGCAAGATCGACAGGTAGACGGAGCTCCCTCCCGAACATGGCCCGGGCTGGTGTGCACCCGGTGGCTTCATGCACGGCGGCGCGGTAAGCCAGGAGAAATAGTGGAAGATGTTTGTCCCAATCCCTCTAGTGCTCGCTGACGACTATTCGGAGATGGTTCTCGATGGTGCGATTGAATCGCTCTACCATCCCGTCGGACTGAGGGTGTAGCGGCGTTGTCCTTGTCTTCCGGATTCCCAGCAGCTGGCATAGGTTCTGGAACACCTGCGACTCGAAGTTCCTCCCTTGGTCGGAGTGCAGCTCCAGGGGTACTTCGTACCGGCTGACGAATTCCTTCACCAGGGTCTCTGCAATCGTCGCGGCTTCTTGGTTAGGGAGCACATACGCCTCCGGCCATTTGGTAAAGTAGTCGCTGACGACTAATATGTAGCGGTTCCCTGCCTCGCTTAACGGGAATGGCTCAGCAACATCGATGGCCACTCTCTCCATGGGGCCGCCCACGTTGTAGGTCTTCAGTGGACCCCGTCGTCTTCGTCCTGGGCCCTTGCTGGCTGCGCAATCGTGGCACCTCACGCAGTGGTTCTCCACGTCTGTTCAGCATCCGATCCAGTAGAACCGCTCTCTCAGCTTCTCCAGGGTCTTCTTCATCCCCTAGGTGTCCTCCAGATGATCCTCCATGAACATCCTTCAGGACTTCCTCCGTCATAGCCTTTGGAACGACGACTTGTTCCCGAGATGTCTTCCCGTCGGTGCTCTCCCAGGTAAGGCAGATGAGGCTATCCCTTACAATCAGCGAGTCCCACTGTGCCCAGTAGGACTTAAACTTTGGGCTGCAGTCACTCACAATGTTCCACCCGGGTCTGGGGACACAGACCCTCTTCCATTCGGCTATCAGTCCCAGGTCATCATCTTCTGCTTGTGCCCGCGTGAAAGATTCGCGGCTCCAGCTCCCTTGAAGTTCCACGGTAATCCTTCGGCACTGTATCCCGGTGTTCTCCTCCCTTCGGGCACAGAAGGTGCAGTCTTCGGGGCACGGTCTTCGTGACAGGGCGTCGGCGTTAAAATGCAGTTGGCCTTTCCTGTGCTGAATCTCAAAGTTGTACTGTTGAAGCCTCTCTAACCACCGCGCGAGTTGACCCTCGGGCTGCTTGAAGTTCAGGAGCCACCGCAGGGATGCATGGTCGGTCCTGATGAGAAATTCTTGTCCGTACAGGTACTTGTGGAAGTGTTCAATGGTCTTCACGATGGCGAGCAGCTACTTCCTGGTGACGCAGTAGTTCCTTTCTGGCTTTGATAAGGCCTTGCTGAAGTAGGCCACTACTCTCTCCTCGCCGTCCACTACTTGCGACAGGATTCCCCCTATGCCAAAGTCGCTGGCATCGGTATCGACGATGAACCTTGTTCCAGGTCTGGGGTAGGCCAGAATAGGCGCGGTGCACAGAGCCTGCTTGAGTTGTTCGAAGGCACTGTGGCATTCTGCTGTCCACGTGAAGAGTTGGTCCTTCTCAGTCAGTCGATGTAAAGGTTTGGCGATGTCGGCGAATCCTCTCACGAAGCGACGGTAATAAGTGCAGAGTCCCAGGAAGCTTCGTAGTTGGGACTTGTCCTTCGGAACTGGCCACTTCCTCACAGCTGCGGTCTTCTCTGGGTCGGTGCGCACCCCTTCCTCGGAGACGATATGCCCAAGGTACTGGACCCACTTCTGGAAGAGCTGACACTTCTTGGGGCTCAACTTCAGCTGGGCAACCCGTAGCTTCAACAAGATTTCCTTCAGGTTGCTGTAGTGCTCCTCGAAGCTTCTCCCCTGAACGATGACGTCGTCTCGGTAGACCAGGCAGGTCTTCTAGTGTAGTCCCCTCAGAATGGACTCCATTAGCCTTTCCAAGGTCGCAGGGGCGTTGCACAGACCGAATGGCATGACGGTGAACTGCCAGAGCCCGCTGCCCACAGAGAACGCAGTTTTCTCGCGGTCCTTAGGGTGGACCTCCACCTGCCAGTAGTCACTCTTCAAATCCAAGGTGGAGAACCATCTCGACCCTGATATGGTGTCCAGGGTGTCGTCGATCCTGGGTAGAGGGTAGCTGTCCTTCTTCGTGACGTCATTCACCCGCCTGTAATCCACGCAGAACCTGGTGGAACCGCCCTTCTTCTTCACTAGCACGACCGGAGAACTCCAAGGACTATGTGATGGCTCGATCACCCCTTGCTCCTTCATCCCTTCTACCATCCGGTCGACTTCGGCTTGCTTGGCGAGCGGGACACGTCGGAATGGGGCCCTAATCGGTACGCTGTCCCCAACGTCGATTCTGTGCTGAACCAAGCTTGTCCTGCCGAAGTCTTTGCTCCCCACGGAGAAGACGTCCTGGAATTCGCGTAGCAGGTCCTGAAGTTGGCGTGATTGTTCCTCGTCTAAATGGTCCTGGGATCCTTGGTACAGCTTCTGTAGTTTTTCCGGTTCCGTACGCTGGCTGAAAATAGCTGCAATAGGTCTGTCACTCACTGTTTTGCAACTCACCACAATGACCTCTCTCGCACTAGGTAAGCACACTCGCTCAAGACACAGGCAGTCCCCTGTAAGCTCCTCACTCCCTTCGCTGTCACGAGAATCGGCTTCACTAGGGGTTTCGCAAGTCTCCACACTTCTGTCGCTCAGGATAAGCGTTCGCACTCGCTCGTAAAACACAACAACAACCACTGCTTGGCAGGTCGCACTTATATAGCAGGCCGGTGACTCAATAAATGCTTCTAGATCCATCCAGGGTTGACGGCTTCTCGAGGTTTCCATCGCTGGCTCAGTCACGAATATTCTGGACCATCCCTTTGTCCTAGTAGCCCTGTTGCATAAGGCGCACGCAATACACGAGGCAGGGCACAGCCCAGCCCTGGGGCAGTTGTGACTCATGCGGCGAGCGATGACACAAACTCAAAGCCGTAACAATATTGACTCTTGAGTCATTTCTAAATGGCTCTTATTTTGCAGAATTTGGAAGCTTATTCTGTCCTTTCTAATAAACCAAACTAAACAAATGTTATGTCGAAATTAAGACACTCGTATGGAAATTATAAAACTCGCATACGCTCGTTTTATAAACCTACTCGTGTCTTAATTATTGCCATTATAGGCTCGTTGCATACGACTGTTTATGTTCCACGATAATTATTATAACTATTTTATGTTCGAAGATAAATATTCATAAATATCTGTCGAGATTTTGCCAGTTTTATGTACTGGATAGTGCGCATGAGACGCAGAGATTGCCTTGTATTTGACCATGGCCTCTTCGATTACCCTACTATCACACCAGGCCAGGCAGTGAAATTTAAATTAGAAGGCTGTGGAACTCAGCGCATCTAATTATCTAATTAGCCAAACAACTGTTTCTTGAGCTCTGATTGGTGGGAGAAACTGTTTCATAATGAAAAATAGTGTTATAATGAGCCTCATTATAGTACAGTTTTCAGACATATAATAGTCAGGGTGGAACATAAAAGTTATTATGGGAGTGACATGTAATGTACGGAATATTGTTGGTCCCATATCAATAGTTTAATTTAATGTAAAGCATATTTTTGTGTTTTTCTCAAAACTAGTCTCCTTGCACATGGGGCCTTTTAGAAATGACCGATTCGGCTTATATCACCTTTTGTCCGTGTGTGCGTGCGTATGTGCATTCGTGTGTGTGTGTGTGCCCCCCCCCCCCTAATAACATCTAAACGGCTGGAGTGGCTGAATTAAAACTCAGCAATTTTTCTAGGTTTGTGCCGTGTCGTGTGTGGGGTTTCGCCTAAGAACACTAAGCTGGCTCATCAGCGGGCTCTTGGTGTCCCCGCCCGGACCCCCACAGGAGTAGCGAACAGTGCACTACCTTTACGACCGTAAAAGCCAATACACCATCTTTTTGTAAGCCTTTATAGAGAGGTGAAAGGCTGCTTGAGCTTTTATCTCTCCCAGTTAGAGGCGCACGTGCGCTTCATAAGAAGAGAGATAGTGCACAGTTCGCTACTCCTGTGGGGGTCCGGGCGGGGACACCAAGAGCCTGCTGATGAGCCAGCTTGGTGTCCTAGGCGAAACCCCACACAAGACTCGGCACACACCTAGAACAATTGCTGAGTTTTAATTCACTGGCCGTGAAAGTCAATATACCAACATTTTTAGTAATTTTAGGGAATTTGTTACTGTATTTTGTCTGGAAACTACAAATTGTGATTATGTTGCCAGTGGGAAGTCAACACCATACCGTGGTTCTGTGTGTAATGAAGTGAGTTAACCGTCCTTGTGGCCCAGTAATCAGGGAGAAGGCTCCGGGCGCAAGGTATGCCGAGCCGAGTGTCGGCTTTCAATATTCTGTCGCGCGAGGCTAACCTCACTGTGGAACCACTCTCGGCTCAGACCAGCTTGTGGTGGGCTCTCACCCGTGGCAGCAAGTGAGCCTATTGATAAGGAGTAACTTAATTCCAGTCCAGCGCAGGCTTCTTGCCGGAAGTGGTCATACAACTTCACTGTTCTAGGTTACTTGCATAAGACCTCCTCACAGTACCGAGACAGACGTTTTCAGTTATCTGTTCTCCTGTACTTTTGCAGCGGCAAATATCTCAATTTTACATTTCCTCAATATGTTCTACATTTTATAATTGACTTGCAATACTGCCCGGCTTCGCCCGGTGGATTTGTTTGTTATATGGATGATAATGAATACTACTACAGAACTGGCACATAATACTACAGAAAACAATATTTTAAAAATAGCCTATAACTTTTTGTGGTGGTGGTGGTGGAGGTGGTGGTGGGGGTGATAAGTAGTACAGTATAATGGACGTAACATTCAGGTCATTTTCCCGTAAAGACAATGACAATAATGAATAGGGAAACGGCTATTTACTAACTTCAGTACTGACACATGTAATTTACAAACGAATTGAAAAATATGATTAGAAAGAGGATGATGTGACATAAAAGACACTTCCTAGGGCCTATATCTCATTGGCTGTTAGAAAAGTAGATCAATAGTGTCGTCTTTTGTCACATAGTGCCATAGGAAAATAATCAGAGCACTTAGGAAAACTTCGGCTGTCCCGAGCTCCCAAAGTAGCAATAGTGTCATTTATCGCAACATACCGCTCAAGGATAAGGATCTGAATAAATGAAAGTAAATTTGAAAGCACCAACGCTTATTTCAGCTGATTACCTCTATGTACTGCACCAACACTATCGCACTAATACAGAGGCATAATATTTTCATGATGATAACTGTTTTACGGGGCCTAAGAAATCTTCTTGCAATAATTACTCCCAGTGACTCCAATTTATAAGCAGCGCAAGTTGTAACTTTTCGCAATTCTGGTAGGGGTGACGTGATGCAGCTCGCATTGCCAGCCAACAATTGACTTATTAAAATATTCTTACAGTTGCACTATACGGACATGAATGGTTCTAGGATCTTAAAACGTAGTTTTCAAGTTCATTTTGTCTGTTGTTCTAAATGTAGGGAATGGAGAGAGTTGTTCAAAATATCAAGTGGACAGTGTTACCCGCAGGGTTTCGAAGGGTAAGTACATTAAGTTTGGTTAAGATCGGGGAAACGATGTAGACTTGTGCCAAAGGGCCTAAATGCAGGGAATGGAGTGATCTGTCCGAAATTTCAGGTAGACAGTGTTACTCTACGGGTTCCAAAGGGTAAGTATGTACAATTTAGTTCAGATCGGTGAAACGGTGTAGATTTGTGCCAAAGGGCCTAAATACAGGGAATAGAGTGGTCTGTCCGAAATTTCATGTAGACAGTGTTACTCGCAGGTTTCCAAAGTGTAAGAATACTCATTTTGGTTCAGATCAGTGAAACGGTGTAGATTTGTGCCGAAGGGCCTAAATGCAGGGAATGGAGTGGTCTGTCCGAAATTTCATGTAAACAGTGTTACTCGCAGGGTTCCAAAGGGTAAGTATACAAATGTTGGTTCAGATCGGTGAAACGGTGTAGATTTGTATAAATAACAGACAGACAAACCAACATTGAGCTTTATACCGTTTTTACACATGCTAGTGCAACAATCACAATAACGCAGGTTATCACATAAATTCTACACACACACCCATGTACACGGGGCAACATGACCACGATGTCTAAGCCCCGCAAATTAAATATTAACTGTGCATACGATAGCATAGAGAATACAATCCTTGATTGTCAATCGGTCAGTTTTCCCACGTGTTCTTTAGCAAATTTTACCGGACTATCATGATACAGAGTAAATGGCAGTTGCCTAGTGACAGCCTGTCCATCAATGGTGCGGTGTTGACTATCTTGATACAGTGTTAGTCGTTGTCGCCTAGCGACAATATGTCCGTCAAGTTATTAGATCGGTGAAACGGTGTAGATTTGTGTAAAAGGGCCTAAATGCGGGGAATGGAGTGGTCTGTCCGAAATTTAACCTAGCCTAAACTATTCCTCTTGAATCAGGCTATCATATACAAAAATAATTTTTCGAATCCGACTGGTAGTTCCAGAGATTAGCGCGTTTAAATACATAAACACACAAACAAACACACAAACTCTTCAGCTTTATTATATTAGTATAGATTACCCGTCCTTCTTACGGGTAAAATGTAGCCTACTTGTGTTTGTGTCGTTCACTCCAAACACTTTTATATTATTACTAGCAACCCGCCCCGGCTTCGCCCGGTATCTTTAACGGTTTACCCAGCGTTAGCTTAAAAGGCGCACGGACGGCAGGTTCCAGACGCAATTCAGAAAAGCCGAGGTGAACAGCGAAACTCCAATCACATATGCTCTTCTCTGAAGACAAGACTCGACAGTTTGATGCTGGCCGAAGCAGGGGAGATAGGCTCACTCACTAGCTCGTGAACTCACTCCAAAGCTAGTAACTTAAATTTCCACTGAATGGAGATTATTGGAAGAAATGAAAACGTATAAACACTTACAGTGGGCGATGTATTAAAGACAGAGGAATGCTGTCGTGGACTTTTTATAGAACTTTTCATGCTGAAGAATTCTTACGCTCATAGTATAAAGATGGATATTTTTAACGGTTTAACCAACGTAAGCTTAAAAGGTTTTTCTTCGACTCCATTCACTGAAATCGTTACTGCTCGGCTTCCTTTGGTCATAAATGAATGTTTTTCTACATAAACCTTCCTCGAGAAATCCTTTATAGAATGGTGAAAACCGCATCAAAATCCAACCAGTGGTTCTCGAGATTACCCTTGACGCCCAAGAATCGGGGACTTTGTTTTATGCGAAGTAGAGATATTATCCAACTACAATAAGTGTAGTGCATTTAGTTGGTGTTTATATTACGATTCACAGTTTGTTTAGTGAGGGTTTGTGAATTACATATGAGTATTATGCACGTGTATACAGTACAGTTAGAATAAATAATAAATACAATTAGAACATTCATTTGAATTCTATTATGCATAGGCCTATGGTTACTTAACTTAGCGAAGTCGTCGAGTTGTTACGCTATCGCGTGTCCACAGGATCTTCCATATAAAGTAAGAACGACAAGCAGCAGTTTTGTTATTCGCTGCTGCGGTGGCCTTGGCTGAGCTTGTGGCGTGCCATGGGCTCCTGCTGTATTATTAAAAGCGCGAGCATAGTACATACTAGGGCTGTTTTTTTTTGTCAAGTTCCGATGGACTGTATAAAGCTAACAGATTGACATACCAAACTGATTTTACTACTAAATGTTTGCTTGTTTTATTCTTATGTCTCAACATAATCGCCAAAACGATTGAAACATTTGTGAAAATTTGTGAAAATCATTCACGACCACACTGTACCAACAATACGATAGACATTTACAAAGAATTTAAGTGTCAAGTTTTGTACCATCTGCCGTTTAGTCCAAACCAGCACTGAATGATTTTCACCTTCTTAGAGAATTGAAGGTATGGTTGGGTGGCAACGCCTCGTCAAAAATGGAAAACTTCAGGACACTGTCCAGAAGTACCCACCTCAGTGGCGGCAGAATATTTTGCCGAGGGCATTGGAATGCTCGTGTAACGATACGACAAATGTTTCAATCGATTTTGGCGATTATGTTGAGACATACGAATAAAACAAGCAAACATTTAGTAGTTAAAACAGTTTGGTATGTCAATCTGTTACTCTTATACAGTCCATCGGAAGTTGGGAGAAAAAAAACAGCCCTTGTATGTACTATGCGCGCGCTTTCAATAGTACAGCAGGGGACCACAGCGCGCCACAAGCTCGGCCAAGGTCACCGCAGCAGCGAATAACAAAACTGCCGCTTGCCGTTCTTACTTTATATGGAAGATCCTGTATATCTCACTACATTCGAAACGGTGTAACACTTTGTACCGGCAATAGCTTTATGTTTCCCCTCGTAGATAAACTATGTTCCTACAGAATTTTAGCTAAATCAGTTGAGTAGTTCCTGAGTGAAAGTGTAACAGACAGACGCCACTAGACTTTTATATATAGGTATAGATTTTAGAAGAGAATACATTCCTGCTCAGTTTCATTCATTGCATCCCTCATTCAACTCCTCGAATGCTGTGCGGCTAATCAGTGCTACTTTGCAATTGGACTATGCTACCCTGTCTTGTGCTACATCTTCAGTGTGGGTTAGTGGCTAGCATTCTTGGCTGTTACTTATGAGATCCGGGTTTGATCCCAAGCTCTGTCAAGGAATTTGATTGTCGTCTATGGGTTGCAAAATGAGTACATTCAGCCTCGTGAGGCAGAACTCACCCATTTTATGTCATCATAGAAGTGGTTCTTAGTGCTTTTCCACTTTTTTCCTAGACAAATGCTGGGATGGTACCTAAATTGAGGCTACGGCCGTCTCTTAGCTAACCCCTAACCCCGTTCAGCTATCACAATGACACAGGTTATGAGACAGATTCCACACACACTCCTAAGTGCATGGGGCTATATCACCTCGATGTCACAAATCCCCTAAATTAATAAATAAGCGCATCAACAACGACAATTTTCGGATAAGTAAAACAGATGCGCATACCATCGCCTGGCTGATAGGCAACCCAAAGTACGCGCCTGCTAGCCAAACCGCTGGCTCCTCGGCAAGTTACTCTGTGCAGCAAGCGAAATGTAAGAGTTATTGTACACACATCAAAAAAAGTTTTGCATCACCTCGGTTCCAAGAGTTCCGGAACCGTTAAATACAAAGGGAATAGAGATCAACACAAACAACATTTCAGCTCGTTTTATTGCTCATGAGACCCACACATTGCATGTTGTACCATCATACAGCTAGACTTTCAGCATTTGTGGTCCAGATTGCAGTACACACCACTACCTCTAATACCCAGTAGCACGTCCTCTTGCATTGATGCATGCCTGTATTCGCCGTGGCATACTATCCACAAGTTCATCAAGACACTGTTGGTCCAAATTGTCCCACTCCTCAACGACAATTCGGCGTAAATCTCTCAGAGTGGTTGGTGGGTCAAGACGTCCATAAACAGCCCTTTTCAACATATCCCAGGCATGTTCGATAGGGTTCATGTCTGGCGAACATGCTGGCCACTGTAGTCGAGCGATGTCGTTATCTTGAAGGAACGCATTCACAAGATGTGCACGATGAGGTCGAGAATTGTCGTCCATGAAGACAAATGCCTCTCCAATATTCTGCCGATATGGTTGCACTATGGGTCGGAGGATGTCATTCAGGTATCGTAAAGCCGTTTCGGAGCCTTCCATGACCACCAGTGGCGTACGTCGGCCCCACATAATGCCACCCCAAAACATCAGGGAACCACCACCTTGCTGCACTCGCTGGACAGTGTGTCTAAGACGTTCAGCCTGACCAGGGTGCCTCCAAACACGTCTCCGACGATTGTCTGGTTGAAGGCATATGCGACACTCATCGGTGAAGAGAACGTGATGCCAATTCCGTGGGGTCCATTCAGCATGTTGTTGGGCCCATCTGTACCGCGCTGCATGGTGTCGGGGTTGCAAAGCTGGACCTCGCCATGGACGTCGGGAGTGAAGTTGCGCATCATGCAGCCTATTGCGCACAGTTTGAGTTGAAACACGACGTCCTGTGGCTGAACGAAACGCATTATTCAACATGGTGGCATTGCTGTCAGGGTTCCTCCGAGCGGCAATCCGTAAGTAGCGGTCATCCACTACAGTAGTAGCCCTTGGGCGGCCTGAGCGAGGCCTGTCATCGACAGTTCCTGTATCTCTGTACCTCCTCCATGTCCGAACAACATCGCTTTGGTTCACTCTGAGACGCCTGGAAACTTCCCTTGTTGAGAGCCCTTCTTGACACAAAGTAACAATGCGGACGCGATCGAACTGCGGTATTGACCTTCTAGGCATGGTAGAACTACAGACAACATGAGCAGCGTACCTTCGTCCTGGTGGAATGACTGGAACTGATCGGCTGTCGTACCCCCTCCGTCTAATAGGCCCTGCTCATGCATGGTTGTTTACATCTTTGAGCAGTTTTAGTGACATCTATGAACAGTCAAAGGGACTGTATCTTGGATACAATATAGACAGTCAACGTCTATATGCTGGAGATCTGGGAACCGAGGTGATGCAAAACTTTTTTTGATGTGTGTAGTTGTCGTTAATTATTATTTTTTGGCGTTGTTAATCTTGGTCATGAACTCGGTGTACTTGGGTGTGTGATGAATAAGGGGCTAATATTGTTGTTGGAATTATATCCTTTTGCTTTTCACGTCTAAACATTGGACGGTGACACAGAAATCCATTCCACATTACGAATATGTGTTAAGGGTACGTTCGTGCTAGTTGCGTACACACATTCTTCTTCTTTTATTTTTTCATTGCATTTACGATGTTCTCGTAACCTAACCTAACCTTATCTGTACGCAACTAGGACGTGCGCAAATTGTACTGAATCGCACGTTGTTATATTGCATTACTTCCCTTTTTATTTGGCCACTTGGCGATGATAAGACCTGTTGTATTTTTCGAAAACTTCAAGGCTTTTTTTTAAATGAAACTGGTACATTTTTAGAACATTTTAATTCATCATATTCTCAAGAAGTGCATCACTAGGCGCTTTCATTACTAACCTAGTGAGTGTAACTGAGTGAAGACCCTGATGATAATAATAATAATAATAATAATAATAATAATAATATTGTTAATTATAATAAATACAAGCTGACCCGGCAGACGTTGTCCTGCCAATCAAAGAAAGTGTTGTAACTTTGTTTCTTGAAGTGCTTTTGGATACACAATATTTTTTTCAATTTCTGTTAACTGCCTCTAAACTATCGTGAATTGAATTAATTGAACTAATTTAGAAACATTCGTTGGAGCGTGCACAACAACTCTCCAAAGTTTCATCGCAAACGGATAAATGGCATTTAACGCATACGGGATTTGGTTTAAATGATTCGTGCGCTGTCACTCATTTGTTGAATCTACTCGTGCTCTACCAACTGTGAAATGGATTTACTAAGTTAGAAAGCTTCACGTAAGTGTACACAACAACTCATCAAAGTTTCATCGCAATCGATGAATAGTAACTTATATGAACGCATACAGGATTTTGTTGGAACGCTTCGCGCGTCGTTACTCATTTGTTACATCTACTCGTGCGCTACCAAGATTGTAAAATGGATTTACCAAGTTGAACACCTTCCCTGGCGTGTACACAACAACTTATCAAAGTTTCATCGGAATCGGATGAATGACATATGAACGCATAAGTGATTTTCTTTAAACGATTCGCGTGCCGTCACTCATTTGTTGAATCTACTCATGCGCTACCTATTGTAAAGTAGATTTAATAAGCCTGAAACCTTCTCTGGCGTGTACTCAATGATTCACCAAGGTTTGATCGCAATCGGATGAATGATATATGACCGCATACGGGACATTGTGGAAACGATTCGCGCGCCGTCGCTCATTTGTTGAATCTACTCGTGCGCTACTTATTAAAAACTGGATTTACTAAGACAGAAACATTTCCTGGAGTGTATACAACAATTCACCAATGATTCATCGCAATCGGATAAATGGTATATGGACGCATACGGTACTTTGTTGAAATGATTCGCGTGCCGTCACACATTTGTTGAATCTACTTGTGCGCTACCTATTGTAAAATGGGTTTATTAAGCCAGAAACCTTCCGTAGGGTGTACACAACATCTCACCCAAGTTTCATCGTAATCGGACGAATGGTATTTGAACGCATACGGGACCTTATTGAACGCTTCGCGCTTCGTCGCTCATTTGTTGAATCTACTCGTGCGAAACCTGCTGTGAAATGGATTTACTAAGTTAGAAACCCTCACGTAAGTGTACACAACATCTCACCCAAGTTTCATTGCAATCGGATGAATGGTATATGAGCGCATACGGGACTTTGATTATTAAAAGTTCACACGTCGTTGCTCATTTGTTGAATCTACTCGTGAGCTACCTATTGTAAAATGGATTTACTAAGTTAGAAACCCTCACGTAAGTGTACACAACATCTCACCCAAGTTTCATCGCTATCGGACGAATGGTATTTGAACGCATACGGGACTTTGTTGAAACGCTTCGCACGTCGCCGCTCATTTGTTGAATCTACTCGTGTGCAACCTCCTGTGAAATGGATTACTTAGTTAGAAGCCTTCACTTAAGTGTACACAACAACTCATCAAAGTTTCATCTCAATCTATGAATGGAATATAAACTTATACGGGATTTTGTTGAAACGCTTCGCGCGTCGTCACTCATTTGTTGAATCTAGTCGTGCGCTACCTAATGTGAAATTGATTTACTAAGCCAGAAGCCTTCCCTGGAGTGTACACAACATCTCACCCAAGTTTCATCGCTATCGGACGAATGGTATTTGAACGCATACGGGACCTTTTTGAAACGCTTCAAGCGTCGTCGCTCATTTGTTGAATCTATTCGTGCGCTATCTATTGTAAAATGGATTTACTAAGCCAAACACCTTCCCTGGAGCTCACTCAACATATCACCCAAGTTTCATGGCAATCGGATGAATGGTATATGAACGCATACGGGACTTTGAAACGCTCTAACGTGCAGAGTCAAACAGTAGAATTCGACATCACTGCCACCTTTGGTATAAAACACAACTTTTCGCCACGGGCGGAGTGTATGTAATGGCGGTAGTTGCACAGGTTGCGACCAGGTGGCTCTTTCGAGCAGATACAAACCGTCCAAAGACATCAGCTTTCACCAAGGCCAAGGCTAGTGGTTTCCATGACGACTGTTTTTGACTGTATATTGTGGTTCTAAAATTGTGTGTAAATTGTGGTTCTAAAATTATGTTCATTCCACCTACCGGGTCAGATTGTGAATCTAAACCATACATGGACCCACCCTAATATACATACCAAATTCCATCAAAATCGGTTCAGTCGTTTAGGAGGAGTTCAGTCACATACACACGTGTCGAAGAATTATATATATAAAGATAATAACTATTTAATTATGTTGTTATTATTATTATTATTATTATTATTAAAATAATAATAAAAAATAACTATGAATGTCCTTGGTTACACGATTTTTTTTAACAGTTGATGCCTTTGGGACGCCGGCGTAGAGAATCTGGTTTAGGAGGTAAATCAACCAACATTAGGTGTTTGCGTTTAAACCCCCTTAAAATAGTATCGGACTGAGCCGAGGTTGAACCGGGAATCTTGGGTTTTGAAGGCGTCTGTGCCACGCTGCCCGACAACAGTAAGAATTGAAACTTTACAACCAAGACATGAAAAGCGGAGAAATGTAAAAAAAAAAGGAATAGCCTATCTCATCTAAATAGTGGCTCAGTAACCTTCCTAGAGAAGACACGGTCTACTTGGGAAGAGGTGTTCGCTCTATAGTTATAGCTCTGTGCGGACAAACAAAACGTTATCCGCATCCGCCCCGCATCCGCACGACGGTTATCCGAATCTATTGGCATTACGATAATATTTTTAATAATTAGATAAAGCATTGAAGCAACACATTTAGACATTTGTGGAGAAAGTCGTTCCCTTAAGATATGTACGCCATTTGCTTTGTTTAAAATGAATGTTATACAGTCAGAATTGCAACCCTTTTCAGTTTGGAGTGTTAATTATGTTTAATGACATAATTTGATTGACAATGGATTAAATCATCTTACATTTGTCATTAAAAACAAATATAACAGAAAAATATGCCATTAACATCCGGGTCATAGCAATAATATTCAACAAGTTGATAATTTGAATGACATTAGCTTACATCATCTTACATTTGTCATTAAAAACAAATATAACAGAAAAATATGCCATTAACATCCGGGGCATAGCAATAATATTCAACAAGTTGATAATTTAAATGGCATTAGCTTAAATCATCTTACATTTGTCATTAAAAACAAATATAACAGAAAAATATGCCATTAACATCCGGGTCAAGCAATAATATTCAACAAGTTGGAATGTTATTCTTAAGTCTATCCGCAAATTTACTCCAAACAATATGCGCAGCTTATTCGCTATCCGCACAGCCTTGCAAAATATATCCGCATGGTGAAAAATGTTGCGGATATCGGTGGATCTATCCGTGTAGGGCTTTGTCTATAGAACATGCGAGTGGAGTAAGGTGTGCGTGGTTCTGCTAAATCATAAATATTAGGAAGGTGCCACTAACATTCGCACGTGCTAGCTTTAAAGGCACGTCACCCACATGTTACACTGACTAGACCATTACAGCACCGCTTGGCAAAATTATAGTCATTTCTGTGGTGTGTGTGATTGGCAGTGACGTAATGCGCTGAGAAACTCCGTCCTCATTAGCAAGTGTATGTCACGACTCCCGCAGTTGTAATGTCTGTAAGACGGTAGGCGATACGCGCGTTGAGACAAGGACAGGCTATTTCAGTACTCGGAAGAGAACAAGGGGTCGCCCTATCGGCCAGAGAGTGAAGCCAGCGGACACGCCCCTGAGAAGTACGTAACATTGCTGGCAAGTGTCAGGAGTAGGACTGTTAACGCACAAAGTACTACTAATAATAATGGTATTGGTTTTACGTCACTTTTAACTACTGCGGCTTTAAGAGACGCCGGGGTGCCGAAATTTTGCTCCGAAGGGGATCTTTAACGTGCCAGTAAATCTAAGGACACGGCTCCCTCGCATTTGCGCACCTTCAAATGCCAACTGACCGCGCCGGGATTCGATCCTGCAGCCTCAGGCTCAACAGGCGAGAACGTTACCGCTGAGCCACGTAGCCAGTCTGTCATAAAATTATAACTAACCCATATGGACCCTATACTGTTATCAGAAAGCAATGGTGACGTAGTTTGTAGCATGCTGAGCTTCTATGCCCAACATCGCGAGTTCCCACCCGGCCGAAGTCGTCGGATTTTTTTATGAGCGTTAAACACCTTGAGGCTGTTTTCCTTTGGAGCGGAAGTAAAGCCGGCGGTCCTATGTCATAGATTTATGACATATCAAAGGTCCTTCCACTAATTAAACTTGTGTGAAGCTAAATGTCTAGGTTAGATTTCATTGAAACGCTCTATCAAAGTTCCAACGTTCACCACTAGGTGTTAGTGACATCTGGTAGCGAAAGTTGGAAATACTTGAAATTGAACGGAACTTGTAGCTCACCCTATGGGTGTCCGTTTGAAGCAGCTACAGCCTCTGGCGAGCCGAACATGTTCGCGGACTCTCCCGGCACAAAAAGCCGTACACTAAATAAATTATCTCAATAATTAATTCACTCAATAATTTACCAGTCACATCTAAATGATACAACCAACATATCATTCATCGACTCTGCTAAGCACAATCAGACCTACATCAGTAGCTGTATTAACCCGAAAATAAGCCGCCCCCGCATATAAAACGCACCCCTAAAATTCGAAGAGGAAAAAGAAAAAGCAGTTTATGCCCGAAAATAAGCCGCGTCGAGATTAAGGGAAGACACATTTATTTTCTTGCACTTACCAACATGTAAACATTTTTATGTTCAACCCTGACTATTATACAGTATGTCAGAAAACTGTACTATAATGAGGCTCATTATAACACTATTTTTCATTATGAAACAGTTTCTCCCACCAATCAGAGCTCAAGAAACAGTTGATTAGATAATTAGATGCGCTGAGTTCCACGGCCTTCTAATTTAAATTTCACTGCCTGGCCTAGTGTCATAGTAGGGTAATCAAGGAGGCCATGGTCAAATACAAGGCATTCTCTGCGTCTCATGCGCTCTGTTCAGTACATAAAACTGGTGAAATCTCGACAGATATTTACGAATATTTATGTTGGAACATAAAATAGTTATAATAATTATCGTTGAACATAAACAGTCGTATGCAACTCGCCAATAATGGTAATTAAGACACTCGTATGAAAATTATAAAACTCGCATACGCTCGTTTTATAAACATACTCGTGTCTTAATTATTGCCATTATAGGCTCGTTGCATAATGCACTATTATCTGACGTCAGTATTTTCTTCCAGCCTCTCTGTTGGTTGTGCTTTTGGCATAGCGCACAACTGCAAGTTTCAAGGCTCCATCATAAGCACGCCGAATTCCTTTGCTTGATGAAGCTTTTCGCTCTACCGGTAAATGAACGCTCATTTTTTGCTTTAAACAGGCTTTCTTACAGATCTTACTGAGACCCAGCTACTGTAGATTATTGAAGCTTACGAAACAATACCGTGTTACCGAATAACAATGTCACTGCCAAAACAAAAGTTCGCATTGTTTGCATAAATGGAAATTAAATGCAAACATATTATTTGTCATTTTTATCAGCAAACACTTCCAGTTGTCTTTAAATCTGGTTTGAGACTTATACAAACTGTTTGTTTAAGTATTGTTTTCGTCTGTTCGGTATTCTGACACCAATCTCCTCTACAACTACGGAAGCGATTCAAGCAATCACAGAAGCTTAGAAAGTCGTAAATACATCCATGATTCTACGTGTAGTGGAGACAATGTACGAGTGTTGTTGTTTTTTTAAATTTCATTTTTAGCCTATTTTCATTTATGAAAAAAAAAATAGGCTTATGAGATCACCTTTTGTCCATGTGTTTGTCTGTGTGTGCGTGTGTGTGATTCGTGTGCGTGTGTGTGTGTGTCCCCCCTAATAAGATCTAGAGTGATTTCAATGAAACACGGTAAGTTCATAGAACTATTACGGTCGACCCCGACCGTGCCCTTCAAATTTTGTTTCGTCTCACCAATCCAACATGGCGGCTGTGCGAAATATTTCACCAGCATTCAATATCTCCGAAACTATTACCGATATCACCCTGAAATTTTGTACGGAGATAAAGGGCACTACTGGAAGTTCATCTATGCCAAGTCACGTTCTAGGGCAGTGGAGCGTGAAGCGCGACTCAAAAACCGGTTAACTACGTTTTAAAGTTTTAAACAGACTTTACTCGCGATTTAATGATCCAAACTCAATTAAACGTGGTACAGATAATGTTTATACACATTGTAATGCACTAGTGTCTAATTTAGTTCAATTGTTTACATAACCTCAAGATGGCGGCTGTGCAAATTTTAAAATTATGTTTTTATTTCTTGTGTCGTAATCATGCGATCGAAGTGAAAGTGTGAATAATGAACCTATGCAATAATTTTCCTTCAATGGTACATGACTCTATGGCCTATACATATGACAATCCAACATGGCGACCATCCGAAATAGTTAGACGGATCTCAATATCTACGAATCTTGTACAGCAATCAAACTGAACTTTTTTTTGTTCATAGGGGCTATGAACATAAGTTGACCTATAGGACTTTCAATAACCTGGTGATCACAAATTCAACATGGCGGCGACGCGAAATATAAATATTCACATGGACGTTTCTCGCAGTTTAACCATCCGAGTGCAGTGAACCCTCGTACTGCAAATCCTGATACAAACGGTAATCCCCTGGCATCTATTTTTTTCAATTGTTTCCATCACCACAAGATTGCAGCGGTGCGAAATTTTAAAATCTCGTTTTTAGCCTACTTTCGATTTTTGCAAAAAATGAAAGTAGACTTATGAGATCAACACAGGGCGAGAAAAGTGTGTCTCTGTGTGTGTGTATGTGTGTGTGTGTGTGAGTCTGTGTGTGTGTGTGTGTGTGTGTGTATGTGTGTGTGTGAGTCTGTGTGTGTCTGTGTGAGTGTGGGTACTCTGAATGTCTGTCCCCCCCTATCAATTCGAACACGGTGAATGCGAATTGAAAGAAATTTGGTACAAAGGTAGCACTAGCAAAGGGCACCTCAGTGTCATGTTTTATATCGCCGCCATCTTGACGGAAACGTAATGGCGGCCACACAAATGTTCAAAGCTTAAATCAAATTACGATTAACCTAATCATCCGATCTCTACCAAATTTTGCAACAACTTACCCTTATAGAGGAAGCATCCTTTGACCAAATGAATAGCTCAATAGCTTAATAGTTTGCGGATGGCGGCCATCTTTGTGTGAAAATCAATTCCCCCTATTAATTCAAACACGGTGAAACCGAATGGAACGAAATTTGGTACAGAGGTAGCACTAGCAAAGGGCATCTCAGTGTCACGTTTTATATCGCCGCCATATTGACAGAAACGTAATGGCGGCCACACAAATGTTCAAAGCTTAAGTTAAATTACGACTAACATAACCATCCGATCTCCACCAAACTTTGCAACAACATACCTTTATAGAGGGAGCATCCTTTGACCAATCTAATAGGTTATTAGCCTAATAGTTTGCGGATGGCGGCCATCTCTATGACAAAATTGATTCCCCCTATTAATTCGAACACGGTGGAACCGAATGGAACGAAATTTGGTACAGAGGTAGCACTAGCAAAGGGCACCTCAGTGTCATGTTTTATATCGCCGCCATCTTGACTGAAACGTAATGGCGGCCACACGAATGTTCAAAGCTTAAATCAAATTACGATTAACCTAATCATCCGATCTCTACCAAATTTTGCAACTACATACCTTTATGGAGGGAGCATCCTTTGACCAATCTAATAGGTCATTCGCCTAATAGTTTGCAGATGGCGGCCATCTTTATGTCAAAATTGATTGCCCCTATTAATTCGAACACGGTGGAACCGAATGGAACGAAATTTGATACAGAGGTAGCACTAGCAAAGGGCACCTCAGTGTCATGTTTTATATCGCCGCCATCTTGACTGAAACGTAATGGCGGCCACACGAATGTTCAAAGTTTAATCAAATTACGATTAACCTAATCATCCGATCTCTACCAAATTTTGCAACTACATACCTTTATGGAGGGAGCATCCCTTGACCAATCTAATAGGTCATTCGTCTTATAGTTTGCGGATGGCGGCCATCTTTGTGTCAGAATCGATTCCCCCTATTAATTCGAACACGGTGAAACCGAATGGAACGAAATTTGGTACAGAGATAGCACTAGCAAAGGGCATCTCAGTGTCATGATTAATATCGCCGCCATATTGACAGAAACGTAATGGCGGCCACACAAATGTTTAAAGCTTAAATCAAATTACGACTAACATAACCATCCGATCTCTACCAAACTTTGCAACAACATACCTTTATGGAGGGAGCATCCTTTGACCAATCGAATAGGTCATTAGCCTAATAGTTTGCGGATGGCGGCCATCTTTATGTCAAAATTGATTCCCCCTATTAATTCGAACACGGTGGAACCGAATGAACGAAATTTGGTACAGAGGTAGCACTAGCAAAGGGCACCTCAGTGTCATGTTTTATATCACCGCTATCTTGACGGAAACGTAATCGCGGCCACCCAAATGTTAAAAGCTAAAATGTAATTACGACCAACCTAATAATCTAATCTCTACCAAATTTTGCAACACCATATCTTTATGTGGGAAACATATTCTGACCAAACTGCAAGAACATCAGCCCAATAGTTTGCAGATGGTGGCCAAGTATGTGTGCAAATCGATTCCCCCTATCAATTCAAACACGGTGAAACCGAATTGAACGAAATTTGGTACAGAGGTAGCACTAGCAAAGGGCACCTCATATTCATGTTTAATATCCCTATAGCACGTTGTATTTCAACAAGCTACTACAACCAACATTCAATCATACTCCTTGAAAAGGACAAAGAGTTATAACAATACCCATGCATGTAGGAGATAGTAGGCTATATGTTCTTTACTGAACATCTTGTTACTTCTTGTGTCCTAATCATGCGATTGAAGTTTGAATACTACAGATACACAATAATCTGCATGTAACAGTACATAACTCTAAGACCTTCATATATAAAAGAAACCAACATGGAGACCATCCGCAATATTTAGTCGGTTCTCAAAATCTACGAATCTGTTACAGCAATCAAACTGAAATTTTGTATGCTGATAGTGGCTATTAACATAAGAAGGATATATGAAAATAGGCTGTATAGTTCTTCACGGAACTGCTTGTTATATTTTAGATCAACGTAAAATCGTTTGAAGTTTTTTTTTTGGTAGATATTGATGTTGTTTATTCTTTAGAGTCTTTGTGACATTGTGGTGATGTAGCCCCGTGTACTTGGGTGTGTGTAGAAGCTGTCTGATAAAGCTGTGCCTTAGGCCTACTAGTGTGTGTATTTTCGCAGGAAGCCGCCTTGTCCTTAAGTTGGGAAAGATCACCGTCATTTGCCTGGAGTAGAAGTGGGAAACCACGGAAAACTACTTCCAGGATGGCTGAGGTAGGAATCGAACCCGCCTCTTCTCAGTTTTGCCGCACGAGGTTGATTGTACCCCGTTTCTGCCCTCAGACCAGAATTACATTTCTTTACAGAGTCCGAAATCGATCCCGGCCGCTGCCTTGATAGCCAAGAATGTTAACCACTACGCAACGAGGCGCACGGTAGATATTGAAGACTAGCAACTATTTCTTCTTGGTGGAGTCACATGCGCAAAGTACCTTGTAATTGTTGAGGCTGGTGGTGTGAGGTATCTATTGCGGTACGCCGTATCGCCACGTGTAGAACTGCTGCTACTGTTAAATTTACTCTTCACTCCATGAGTTGGAACATCCCCTTGACGTGCTGGCGAGTGGTGAAACCCGGTATTTTCAAACTTTCATGCTAGCGTGTATCTTCCTGTAATCACCTGTCTACTCTCTCATTACACTGTCATGGCCCTCTATGCCAATCAATTATTGCTCGTGTGATGACGTCACAACCGTGCTCACGCCAAATCTTACAGCCTTGGTGGCTTTGGAAAATTTATAGAGACCTGCTACTTATCGACCTTTTACATGCAGCCAAAAAAAATATCAGAAACCTCTATGGACATCAAATTGGCAGGTGAAAAACTAAAGGAAGTAGGAGACTTCTTTTACTTAGGAAGCAAAATAACATGTGATGGACGAAGCAAAGAGGATATAAAAAGTAGGTTAGCTCAGGCAAGGAAAGCATTTCTACAGAAAAGGAACCTGTTGACATCAAATATAGATTTAGGTGTTAGGAAGTCATTTTTGAAGGCCTTTGTCTGGAGCGTGGCGCTCTATGGAAGTGAAACTTGGACTATTGGTGCAGCAGAAAAGAGGAGAATTGAAGCGTTTCAAGTGTGGTGTTACTGGAGAATGATGAAGATCAGATGGATAGATAGGGTTACAAACGAAGAAGTATTAAGACTAGTGGGAGGGGAGAGATGTTTCTGGCGACTGCTAATGAAGAGAAGAAAAAAAAGGAAGCTTGTAGTTTAACGTGACCGTTAATCTCGCGATCATAAGCCACGGGACCTCCGTTTTACGTGGAATCCGAACCACAGGACATGGCATTTCACATCGAAAATCTCACATGCAGTGACCGGGAATCGAACCCGGTCCGCCTTGGTGAGAGGCATACAGCTTGACCGCTGCGCCACCACGCCCCCATGAAGAGAAGAGATAGGTTGGTAGGACACATAATAAGACACCCAGAAATAGCAAGCTTATTTATGGAAGGAAGGGTCGAGGACAAGAACTGTAGGGGTAGACAAGGTTAGAATATGTTGAATAGATTGCCTCGGTCGTAGGGTGTGGTAGCTATGTAGAGATGAAATGATTAGCTCAGGACAGAGAGGCATGGAGAGCTGCATCAAACCAGTCAAAAAACTGAAGACTCAGACAACAACATTCTAATGTAACGATCAGTGTTTCATAGTAATAATGATAATAATAACAACAACAATGAAAATGGAATTTGGATTATAAAGAAATCACATGAAATTTATCAAGTTACAGAAAAAATCACAGATACCATAAGGAAACGGTGGTTATAGTTTTAAGGACACCTATATAGAATGGATAATAATAGGCTCACAAAGAAAATTTTCAACCTAGCCTTGTCAATGAAAAATCAAAACAACTGGCTAAAAAATCAAAACATCTGGCTAAAAAATCAAAACAACTGGCTAAAAAATCAAAACATCTGGCTAAAAAATTCAAAACAACTGGCAAAAAATCAAAACAACTGGCTAAAAAATCAAAACATCTGGCTAAAACATTCAAAACAACTGGCAAAAAAATCAAAACAACTGGCTAAAAAATCAAAACATCTGGCTAAAAAAATCAAAACATCTGGCAAAAAAATTCAAAATAACTGGCTAAAAAATCAAAACATCTGGCTAAAAAATTCAAAACAACTGGCATAAAAATCAAAACAACTGGCAAAAAAATCAAAACATCTGGCTAAAAAATTCAAAACAACTGGCATAAAAATCAAAACAACTGGCTAAAAAAACAGTGAAGACATAAATTAAATTGGCTGTCATGAAGAAACCGTTCAAGACAGAACAAAATTCAGATCTTTAATTCACAAACACAAATGTTCGGAAATGCCCACCAGACAAAATTCAGGATGGACAGTAAGGGAACACAGCGAGAAGATGAAGAGATGTTGGGATGGGAAGGAGAAAAATGGACAATAAGTACATCAAAAACAACGAAAACAATAATAATAATACTTTTTATCTAGCCATGTGGCTTCCGAAGAGGTCTGGTGCAGGTGGCTTGTGCGTAATGATGAGGATGAAATGAATGATGAAGACATCACAAACACGCAATGCCCGAGCCAGGAGAATTAAACGTACAGAATTGAAATACCACAACTTGGTCGAGAATCGGACTCGGTACCAAAGTCTAGCATGCTAACCAATTTTCCACTTGGCCAAATATCCTTGTTGTTAATGTTGTTAATTCGTTTTAGGGGTTTGGGACATCTTTAGTGATCATCCCCGTGTACTTGGGGTGTGTGTTGAATTTGTCTGATAATCTGTGTTTCTGTGATGACTGTAGTAGCGTCTGCAAGGCTGAATATATTTGCATGGATACCTACAAAACTGGCGAGCCGGACATGTCCTCGGACACTCCGGGCACTAAAAGCCATCCGCTAAAAAAAACTTCAAGTAAACAACGTTAATGAAATACTATAAAAATAATATTTAATAACACATTTATTGCAGCCAAATGGCCATCTCAATTATATACATGAAATTACACTTTATGCTTTGCGTATGCATTTATTGATTTTATCTTTTTGTTACATAGTTCTATGTGGTAGCGTTCACACTTTTTGTGATATGATGTGGTATGATGTGATTTTGCAGATAAGAAGGTGAAACCCATGAACTGCCAGTCTGGTTATCACGCGTCGTAGTTGAAAATTCTCCTTTGTCCATTCTCGATCTATCATGGTTTCTGTGCCGTAAAATTCTTCCGGAATATATTTTCTCTTCTTTTTGAGTGCTGTTAAAATTAGTTCTGGTTAGGAGCAAGTTTGTCCTTAGATCGTCAATAAAGAAAGTCTCTCTCGCGAGTAGGTATACTAGCCTTGATTGTGTATACTTGGATTCTCCAATCACTTGCCTTATGTAGGTCGCCTTTACTTTTTCTAGTGTTTCTAGGTTTGGATTTGTTTGGTGTTCTCCAATTATTTAAATACCATATGTTAGTATTGGCAATATTTACAGATCTGTTCACATTACTCAAGCACTTGTTTTCATTAAATCTTCCTTCATCCAGCAGAGCATTAGAAACTGCAAAAAGTATCTTTGTCTTTTCCATTATCCAAACACAATTTGATTTTATTGATCACAGCGCTAAATGCTGGAAGGAATCAACGATTTAAATAGGCCTATATTGTATAATAATATTTCGAAATTAACGGTGAGAAATACGAGTAGCTACACTTAGGGACAGATGACCTCGCGCTGTTACGCCCCAAAACAACAATAAGTAACTAACTAGCTACACTTCTTTAGCAACTTCCTAGTAACAATATACTGCACCAACAATGACCATAACCTCAAATTTGCATTGTTGTCTCGGTCACAGAGCAGCGCTTGACTCTCCATTCAAAACAGCTGAAGGTCAAAGCAGAGTTGCCAACGTCATAAATCGAATGGGAACTCTTATTCCGCATTATACCAACAAACTGACAAGAAAAAACATAAACAGCTAGGCCTATGTTGAAATATATTTGAAAATGGTGGAAATTTTTGTGTTGAGTCTAATAATTTGAACAGCTCTGTAAACAAAATCATTGTGTATTAGACCTTATTTGCCCTTCTTAAATGTTTATTTTACCTCCAAAGTGTCTCCGCATCATGTCGTCCTGCTACTAATGGTCAGGTCAGAGCCAATGTTGACAGTAGAGTAGTAAATCATAAGAGCTTATAATGTTAAGAAATAAAATAGAATGTTATCCACCAGTCAACATTGTAATATGCTGAAAACGTTAAAATATTTTGGACAAGTTTCGTACTATAATTTAGTCCTATATCAGCAAATTATATTATTAATATGAAAACATAAATAAACCGTACAACTAATTAGATACAAAGTAAATGTTACTGCATACACATCTAGGGAATTTAGGAAATTGAAGGAGAAATAAAACATCGAAATATCTTATACCGGTAATAACTAAAGAGTTAAACTAATTTCTTAAATATTTAACAGAAAAAAATCAATTTAAAAATCTATAAGGATCGTTAAGTAGGAAAGAAACATTCAGATCAATTATTGCAAATCATGCAATAGACTATAGAAACAATAAACTTGAGAGCATCTTGAAAAGTTTCTAACCGATTTATTATTATGATTATTATTATAAAACTAATTTTATTTCCAATCGTTGATCTGAAGATTTAAACAAAAATAAACGTGATTTCTGGTGTTTGCCAATTCATGAATTTAAGACACTTTGGTAATAATCTCTTCCATTCTAAGTGATGTTTAGAAACGTTAATGCCCATATTCACGAAATTAACTTCGTTATAAATGAATTCACTTTTGTCTTCGTGTATGGTAACCATAGAGGTGCATTAAGAGAAGAAATAATAACAAGTGAACTTGAAAACGTTGATCTGTCCAAGCAAACTGTAATAAGGAAGATAGCTCTGGATCAATCATCTTTGACCAGTGTCCAAAGCTTTATTGTTCATGAAGAGCCACTGCATAACACAATCAAAGGTAAGGAAGTTTATGGCGCAGTTATGAGGGTTTTAAATGGTTATGGTGCTATCAACGGGCTCTGTAACGGACTGCGCCAAATAATTGCGTGATGCTCCAACAGCCTTAACCCTACAAGGACTAAGGGGGAGGGCTCGGAGGCCCACAGTCAGTAAAAATTGCTTTTTGTAATGGTATATATATATATATATATTCAAATTGTTCAGAATAAATGACATTGTTATTTGAGTAATAAGTTAACTATTATGATAAAATAATATTACATTATGCAACGAGCCTACAATGGCAATAAATAAGACACGAGTATGTTTATAAAACGAGCGAAGCGAGTTTTATAATTTTCATACGAGTGTCTTAATTACCATTACAGGCGAGTTGCATACGACTGTTTATGTTCGACGATAATTATAACTTTATTATATGTTTTAACATAAATATTCATAAATATCTGTGGGATTCAGTATCTTCAGTTAGTGAACAGAGCGCGCTGGGTGGTTTGCTGACTGAACAGAGCGCATGCGTGGGTCAAAGAATTTCGAAAGCAGAGACCATTTACATTGCTTGGCAATGCTATTGTTTACAGCCTGCATGATGTCTAGTGCCGATCTGAACTAGCATTCACTAATATTGTCACCGAAGTCGTTGGAAAGCACTGCGCTGTGTAGAAATTGGGGTTGGGGACATAAAGGTACAGTGCTATTTCTTGTCTCATATTCGGCAGTTTATTTGCACGAACATATGGGACGGTGCACTTTCCATGACGGTAACTTACTGTATATAGAAGGATGCTGTGTTGCTAACTTCTGGACGTAGATTCATAAATTTCTTGGATATGTCATAGTTTTTTGTTACCGTAAAGGTTCGTGCTGATTTTGTCTTTGTGTTTGGGATTTTAACTACAATGGTTGATCCGATATCCAATTTGAACTTTCAAATCATGTAATTCATGTCTGACATGTTGGATTTTGAGCGCATGCGCGAAGCTATCCTTACCTAATTGGTCAATGAATGAGATCTGATTGGCTGGAGAAACTGTTTCATAATAAAGAATAGTACTATAATGACTCTCATCATGATACAGTTTTGACATAAAATATTTACATTTCGACATGGTCGAACATAAATAAAATTAATGATTTTGAATTAAAAAAATGTCACTGATTAAATTCTTTATTTGAGTTTAAACGCTTGAACACCTCTGTATTGTAGTTCACGTCAGCCTTTCCCATATAGGTTCCAATAATACAATAAGGGCGTTTATGTCCGACGATGTCGATATGTAAATATTATATGTCAGAAAACTGTATCATAATGGGGGTCATTAGCCTTAAGTACTACCTTTCACTATGATACGGTTTCTCCAACCAATCAGAGCTCATTCATTGACCAATGCGCGCATGCGCTCAATATCCAACATGTAGGACATGAATTACATGATTTGAAAGTTGACCATGTATATTGGATTAACCATTGTAGTTACAATCCCAAACACAAAAGACAAAATCAGCACGAACCTTTACGGTTACAGGCAAATACTATGATATATGCATGGAATTTAGGAATCTACGTCCAGAACTTTGCAACACACCTTCTTTGTACAATAGCCTATACCGACATGGAAAGTGTGCATCGTCCGTAACTTAATGTTTGCATAAACAAACTGCAGAATATTGCAAAATAAATAGCACTGTTCCTTAATATCCGCAACTCCAATTTCTACACAAGGCATTGCATTCGTAGGATTTTGCCGACAATTTTAGTGAATGCTGCAGTTAATATAAACACACTAGAACGTCATGGTGCTGATCTTCAGGCATTGCCAACCAGACAGAGCGCATGCGTGGGTCAGAGTGCATGTAAAGCACAGTCAGTAAAACTCAGCGCTTGCACTCCGATCAGTAAATTCAACTGACCGAATCTCGACAGATATTTATGAATATTTCTGTTCGAACATAAAATAAAATAAAGTTATAATTATTGTCGAACATGAACAGTCGTATGCAACTCGCCTATAATGGTAATTAAGACATTCGTATGGAAATTATAAAACTCGCTTCGCTTGTTTTATAAACATGCTCGTATCTTAATTATTGCCATTATAGGCTCGTTGCATAACGTTCAGTACTGGTCAAAAGTTTAGGACCACATAAGGAAGTCATGATATGCTACCTAAAACCTAAACTTGCGACACTAGAGCTGTGCGATTTTTTTACTGAGCTCTTACATCCGATAGAATATATTCGTCCTGATTTTGTTCAATTGGGCCAAGTATTGTAAAGGTTATGATGTTTTAACTGTTGGAAAGTCACACCAAAAAATCACCATTTTCAGAGGTATAATGTATTGTACACACATCAAAAAAAGTTTTGCATCACCTCGGTTCCCAGATCTCCGGCATATAGACGTTGACTGTGTATATTGTATCCAAGATACAGTCCCTTTGACTGTTCATAGATGTCACTAAAACTGCTCAAAGATGTAAACAACCATGCATGAGCAGGGCCTATTAGACGGAGGGGGTACGACAGCCGATCAGTTCCAGTCATTCCACCAGGACGAAGGTACGCTGCTCATGTTGTCTGTAGTTCTACCATGCCTAGAAGGTCAATACCGCAGTTCGATCGCGTCCGCATTGTTACTTTGTGTCAAGAAGGGCTCTCAACAAGGGAAGTTTCCAGGCGTCTCAGAGTGAACCAAAGCGATGTTGTTCGGACATGGAGGAGGTACAGAGATACAGGAACTGTCGATGACAGGCCTCGCTCAGGCCGCCCAAGGGCTACTACTGTAGTGGATGACCGCTACTTACGGATTGCCGCTCGGAGGAACCCTGACAGCAATGCCACCATGTTGAATAATGCGTTTCGTTCAGCCACAGGACGTCGTGTTTCAACTCAAACTGTGCGCAATAGGTGCATGATGCGCAACTTCACTCCCGACGTCCATGGCGAGGTCCAGCTTTGCAACCCCGACACCATGCAGCGCGGTACAGATGGGCCCAACAACATGCTGAATGGACCCCACGGAATTGGCATCACGTTCTCTTCACCGATGAGTGTCGCATATGCCTTCAACCAGACAATCGTCGGAGACGTGTTTGGAGGCACCCTGGTCAGGCTGAACGTCTTAGACACACTGTCCAGCGAGTGCAGCAAGGTGGTGGTTCCCTGATGTTTTGGGGTGGCATTATGTGGGGCCGACGTACGCCACTGGTGGTCATGGAAGGCTCCGAAACGGCTTTACGATACCTGAATGACATCCTCCGACCCATAGTGCAACCATATCGGCAGAATATTGGAGAGGCATTTGTCTTCATGGACGACAATTCTCGACCTCATCGTGCACATCTTGTGAATGCGTTCCTTCAAGATAACGACATCGCTCGACTACAGTGGCCAGCATGTTCGCCAGACATGAACCCTATCGAACATGCCTGGGATATGTTGAAAAGGGCTGTTTATGGACGTCTTGACCCACCAACCACTCTGAGAGATTTACGCCGAATTGTCGTTGAGGAGTGGGACAATTTGGACCAACAGTGTCTTGATGAACTTGTGGATAGTATGCCACGGCGAATACAGGCATGCATCAATGCAAGAGGACGTGCTACTGGGTATTAGAGGTAGTGGTGTGTACTGCAATCTGGACCACAAATGCTGAAAGTCTAGCTGTATGATGGTACAACATGCAATGTGTGGGTCTCATGAGCAATAAAACGAGCTGAAATGTTGTTTGTGTTGATCTCTATTCCCTTTGTATTCAACGGTTCCGGAACTCTTGGAACCGAGGTGATGCAAAACTTTTTTTGATGTGTGTATATTCTAACTGGTTGTAGGTATTGCCCTAAATTTTCTATTTTAGACTTAGCAATAGTTGGGGATCATATTGGTATAAATATACAAATTCCGAAAAAATGCAGGACCTTTTTTATTTGCAGGTTTATACTTTGTCAAGCCAGCGCTAAAATGGTCGATGTACTGATGACAAGAAAATAATCTCACGGGGAAATCCCACAAGCCAGAAATCTGTGCTTGGATGGCATAAGTTGAGTGAATGTGGAAGTACTATAGAGTATCCAGCTTTTAGAAAAGACTTTGGGTCTTATGGGCTTTTACTTTTAACGGAACCCCCCCCCCCCCCCCCTACACTGGTTTTATTGCCTCACCTTTTATCATGAAGGAACTCTGAACATATATATTTTTCGTCATAATTGCTTCCTACAATTATCTGCCAATTGATTACCTTTGTTATTGCGTACAAGTATCGTTAATATTACGTCTTAGTAATTTAAACATTCTCGAGGTTAGCACGCTGGAAAGAAGAGCCTCGTCCAGTGCTGCATGCTCGCCCGGAATGGAGCGCGTGCACGTGAATTTCGTTATTGGTTCTCTTCGCGTACGGTATCCTTAATACTGGTCCAATCCGTTAACACCTGCAAAACTGCTCCTTCCTGTGCGTGTTCTACTTCAGGTAGCTGCTGGGGTTGTGTTGTCTCGCTAACTTATGAAAGGACAGTACTCGAAGCGGGTGAACATAACGTATGACGTCAGCGCTACCTCTGCCTAGAGCTAGCAACACTGTCGCCATAAGGCTCCACAGTCTTTTCTAAACGCTGGATGCTCGAACGAAGTCAGGACGTACAGATATTATATTCTATCAGATATAAGAGCTCAGTAAAGAAGTCGCAGTGCTTGAGTGCCACAAGTTTAGCTTTTAGGTTACATATCGTGATTTCCTTATGTGGTCCTAAACTTTTGACCGGTACTATACTATTGTGTAATGTGTTTTTGAAACATGTTTGTGCCAAACATAGCAAAAAAAGTAATCTGTTTACAATGCGAGCCTGGAAATGACACTGACTAGAAAGATGTTTTGTAAAATATTTGGGTGAAATTAATTTCAATTTAAATTTTTATACTCAAGTTCTCCTTAAAATTATTCATGAAATGGTGTTTCATAATTTATTTCGGTATAATCCACAATTATGACATATTTTTTATAATGGTACTTAGAAGCCCCCTCCCCTTGGTCCTCTGTGCAACAACCTCGGTCCTTGTAGGGTTAAGGAAGGCTCCTATCAATTGTCCATTGCATTCCCTACTGGAAACTGGGAGGTTTTGTGTGGTAAAGTTCAAACCGTGCAAAGTGTTACAAAAACTGTGATTAAGTGTACAGGGTGTCCGAGAAGTCCCCATACCCCTTCGTCAAAACATTAGGCCTAAATACTGTATAGTGGAGTACTTACATATAAACACTATGTATCCAGAGGATCTGTATGTGCACCGTCATGCCTTACACAGAGTTCTATCCGTCTCCATGTCGTCAATGACATCTTGCGGAACATCTCATGAGTTATGGTACGAAAGGCTTCCTCCACACTTTGGCATAATTCTTCATTAGTCGTGTACCGACGTTGAGCCACAAAGGACTTGGTTAATCCCAATAATGAGTTGCCTGGCGGGGAAAGGTCTGGGCTTCATGGTGGCCATTTCAATGGGACTGGAGATGTTGGTGAGCCACGGCCAATCCAGCGGCCTTGAAATTGTTCATCAAGGAACTCGCGCACCTGAATAGCAAAATGTGCTGGAGCCCCATCCTGCTATATCCACACACGATCCATGACTCCCCTGTCTTGTAGGTGAGGTGTTAACCAAGATTGTAACACATGCAAATAAGATTTTCCATTCATGTACCCATCAAAACGATACCATATGTGCTCGTTCGTGCACCCACACACACGCTATCAATCGCTCCTCAACAGTGTAGCTGTGTCCGCTCACATCAGCCATGGCGTCACTACTGAAATGAAACAGACAACAACGCTTTTGAGAGCATCAAAGCAGGGATACCAATAAAACAAAAGTGACAGTCAGTCTGAAAGACTAGACTTTGTATCATTTTAAATGCTACAAATGCTGAAAAATGCTAGAATGGCTAGAAGCTTCTCGCTTCGCTCGAAGCCAAAGACTCTTAACATGTAAGAAAATTATCTGCATAATACTTGTCTTGCTTTATAATACTTTACCTTGTTTCAAATTACTCGCGAACGACAAGTGCAAACCAAGGGCAAAGCAAGATCCAGCGCGCGGAGGGAGATGGCTGGATGACGTGCCCCTTCCATCCAGTCTAAGAACACTTATAGTGGGCGATATATTGAAGATAGAGATATGCCCTCGCGGACTTTTTTTGTAGAACATTTCATGCTGACCAATAGTATACTGATATTTTTAACGGTTTGCCCAGCGTAAGCTTAAGAAACGCACGGACGCCAAGTTTGTTTTCGACTTTTTCACCGAAATCGTTACTGCCTGGATTCCTTTGATCATACATAAATTATTTTCTACAGAATCTTTCCTCGAGATATCCTTTACAGAATGGTGAGAACCGCATCAAAATCCATCCAGTGGTTCTCGAGATTACCCGTGACATCCAAGAATCGGGGATAGAGATTGTCGTGGTACACATGCACCAAGCGGTACTTGACGTCACACACCTCAGTGCATTTAGGTACTTTTCGTCCCGTTACCGTAACGTAACGCCAGACCCCAGCGTAACGACGAAGTCGACAAGATCATTTAAAATGATAAAAATAATAATATGAAACTAGGGGTACGGGGACTTCTCGGACACCCTGTTTGTTCTATGTTTTTATTTTACGTGCTCCCAAGACTTACACGGGTGACAATATAGTACAAAACTTGGTAAATACGAGGACGGATCGAAAAGTCTTTGCCCCCCTTTTTTTTAGCCAAAGTTAATACATACAGGTAATTACAAATATGCGTACTGTTGTACGTACTTACACTATTTTTCCACATAGTCTCCACATTAGTTCAGACATTTCTCCCATCACAGCACTTAAGTTGAGATGTCCCTGTGGTAGAATTCATCCGGGTGACTGTGGGACCATCGTCGGACAGCTGTCTTGGCGTCATCGTTGCACATAAATCGCTGTCCTGCCAAGAACTTCTTCAGCGGACCAAAAATGTGGAAACCACTAGGGACGGGGTCCGAACTGATGTGGATGGTCCAGACTCTCCCAGTGAAATGGCCGTAGCTTGTTTGCGGTTCTGGTTGCTACGAGGGAAGATAAAAAATAAGTTGCACTTCCCAGTTATGGTCATTTATTACACCACCTATACAACAGCAACACGTCTATAACGACATACCATGTAACGTCACTTTTCCACATAGTTTCCAAGAGACCCCAAACATTTCTGCGAACGCACAACCAACTTGTCGATGCCGGATGCATAGAAAGTTCCTCCAGCGTTCTGCAACCACACGGAGACAACGGCCTTCACCTCCTCATCGGTCTGGAAACGTCGACCACTGAGCTCCGTTTTGAGCTTACCGAACAGATGAAAGTCGCATGGCGCTAGGTCGGGACTATAGGGTGGATGTTGCCAGACCTCGCACTTGAAACGCTGCAGCAGTTCGCTCGTTTGGTGGGCCTTGTGTGGTGTAACGTTATCCCTTGCCGGGAAATGGCCCGCTCCCGATACACAGCACTAATTTCACGATGAATGTCCGTGCAATTCTTCCTTTTGGCCCATAGGAATCGGATTGTCGCACGCGCCTTATATTTGGAGTGTACGTCCAGTCGACGCGCCTTTACATTTGGCCGCTATTCACACCATACAAGACGAGACACCACAATGACCTGCGTAACAGACGTGTGGGCAGTGTCTGTCCCTTTCTCGGCTGTGCCCACGTTTGCGACACACAGCGCGCTGCTGCAGCGCGTTAGTGCAACTAACTTTTTGATCCACCTTCGTACATGTTGTCTCGCATTGTCATGGTCTGTTTCTTCATTACGTGTTCTGAAAGTCAGACATTTTATAATTTTGTAAAATAGAATTTTAATGTACAGTCAACATAATTGGACATCCCTATTTTATGAGTAACATGATTGTACGGCAGCCTAATACTACTGCACCGTATTCATGGTAGCACGTGCATGTATTATAGACATTGCACATTCTCACAAAAAACGTAATTAAGTTTTAGCATACTAGATATTGTAAATGGCGTCATTAATTTTTAACGTTACTCGATTGATTGTGTATGGATTATGTTCAAAGGAAAATGCGATAGAGTTGTTATTAAATTCTGCTGTTGAAGAATGACGCTTAAAATGTGCGCGTACAAGGCCATTTAGTTCGTAAAATATTCCTTGTGTACACAATGAATGATATTTCCTTCACGGTACACTGCTGTTGTACGCTTTGTTGATGGTCTATTTGGCTGTGGTAAATAAGTGAGCTGGCGTTATTTAATTGAGAGATTTGAGATATCGTGGTCTTCAGAACCCTAAACTTGGGTGTGTGTGCTAAGTGCCTGATAATCTGTCAGAGGTCTCCAAACTACAGACCGCGGGCCAACACCGGCCCGTGAGCACCACCAATCCGACCCGCCATAGTTTATTTTGAATGTAAGTAAATAATTTTTTGGAGGTGGTTTACCCTCCAGGTTGGCTCTTCCCTCGGACTCAGTGAGGGATCCCACCATTACCACCACCAGGGCAGTGTCCTGGAGCTCAAAACACCTGGTCGGGGATACAACTGGGGAGGTGGGACCAGCAACTCGTCCAGACGGCCTCACCTGCAAAGCGAACAGGGGCCTCATGAGGGATGGGAAGGGAGGGGAAGATTGGGATGGATAGGCAAGGGAGAGGGAAGGATAAGGCCGTGACCTTACGGTAGGTTCCATCTGACCGGAAACGAATTGGGGAAACCACGGAAAACCTGAGGTGGGATTCGAACCCCCTCTACTCATTTGGACCACCCGAGGCCGAGTACAGCCGGTTCCAGTCCTCATACCACTTTTCAAATTTCGTGGCAGAGCCGGGAATCGAACCTCGGACCTTCGGAGTGGCAGCTGAGCACGCTGACCATTACACCACGGACGCGACTGTAAGTTAATCATACAAAATAATAATGGGATGAACTTAGTTAACGAACAATTAAAAACACAATAACTAACATACACATTGAACATTTTAACTGTGATCTCTACTTTGTATAAAAAAGTCCTCTCGGCACGCCGGAAGGCGGTGGTAGATTTCATCGGGCAAACTTGGGGATAGGCGAAAATAGGCAGAATATGCACGTTTTCGTAGAAGGATCAGACCTCATTTATTGCGAGAAAGTATTTTATAATTGGAGCTTAATTAACTTTGTTTTTCGTCATGTTATGCATATTTTAAACATTTTATTGTATTATGGGGACGGTAACCTTCTTGTCATTTGGGGTACATTTTTATACTTGTGCTCACACTGTCCTTATGCAAGGTTTCGACACTGATGTGTAACTATGTAACGGTCTGATACTTCTACACGCAAAATTATATCTCCCGCAGAGATTTTGGTTGGCTCCTCTGTTTAGGGACTGCGAAAACGCGGTCATGTAACCCCGTGTACTTTGGGTGAGTGTAGAATCTGTCTGATAAACAGTGTGAATTGTGATGGCTGTATTAGTCTGTAATTCAGGTAAGGACTACAGACGGTCAATTTCAAGCAGTAGTTCCAAATGGTTGCTACCAGATACTACCGTCAATGACACCTAGCTCTGAACTTGGCTACGAGATGCCACCGCAACCAGCAACTCGCAACGAACGTTGGATCTTCCCCTCCAAAGGAAAGCACACTGAGGGATTTTTAGCGCTCTTAGAAAATCCGACGACTTCGGCCGGCTTTGAACCCGCGAACTTGGCCATAGAAGATCAGCATACTACCAGTTACGTCACCGAGGCCGCTTCTCACTTAGTCAGATGGAAATCTGAATGTGATCGCGTGCAAGTGCGTTTTCATGGCAACGTCTGATGGCTCATCCCTCATCAATTTAGTAGTGTTGTCATGGCAACCTCTGATAGCTCTTGGCATTTTCTTATAATTCCGAAATAATTTTTCTCATCCCTTGGCGTAATGGTGGGTCATATCAAAAATTCTTTCAGACAAAAGTTTTAGGTAATTATTAGGGGAATATTGTCCATTTTGTACGGTTTTGATATTGTGCCTATTAAGAGAGATATGATTAATGTTTCCCGAAAAACCCACTTTTTCCCACCCCTTTGGTCAATGGTTGGTGCTATCAAAAAACTCTTCAAGCAAAAATTTTTTGGTCTTGTTCGACACATAGTATGAACTTTGAATGGATTCGATATTTCAAATATTAAGAGAGTTATAGCGATATTTCACTTTTTCGAAAAAAGACCCCCATTTTCACCCCCGTCGACCGATTGTGCCCATTAACGAATTCGACCGAGATTTTATAGGGATACATATTAAGTAAAAAATTCAAATTGATTGGTGCAAAATTGCGGTAATTATCGTGTCCACAAGAAAGTGATATATGTATATATATATAAACATATATTATATATATATCCATAAATTATATATAAACTTTTTAACTGACGGTGGTTTTGGGTTCTAGGGGATGTGAAACGTGAAGATATGTCGAAATTTTCCGGAAGTCGAAACATGGTACCCATTGCAATAGTTAGCTTTCTAATTTATTTATTTATTTGTTTATGTATTTATTTATCGTATGGCATTTAGTGCCGGGAGTGTCCGAGGACATGTTCGGCTCGCCTGAGTCTGTAGCTGCTTCCAGCGGACACCCTTAAGGGTGAGCTACAAGTTCCGTTCAATTTCAAGTAGTTCCAACTTTCGCCACCAGATATCAATGATACCTAGTGGTGAACGTTGGAACTTTGATAGAGCGTTCTGACGAAATCTAACCTAACAAATTTTGCTTTACACAGGTTTAGTCTGTGAAAGGATCTTTTACATGCCATAAATCTATGACATGGGACCGCCGGCTTTACTTCCCCTCCGAAGGAAGGCATACTGAAGGATTTTTAACGCTCTTAAAAAATCCGACGACTTCGGCCGGGTTTGAACCCGCTATCTTGGGAACAGCAGATCAGCATGCTACCGACTACGCCACCGAAGCCGTTTACCTAATAAAGTCCCCCATTCTTGCATGTACCGGGTAATCTCGAGAACCACTGGATGGATTTAGATGAGGTTTTCACTATTCTGTATAGGATACTCAAGGAAAGTTTCTGTCGAAAAACATCCATTTATGAAAAAAGAGAATGTTGTGGACGCAATTTATCTGGTAACATGTAATATGCCAGTGGTGGTGCAGGTTCACGAGGCAAGGAATCACATACCGGTACCGCTTAATAAGCAATGCATGGAACGAACTATAGATATATATTCACAACTACAGTATATACAAACAAAAACAATATACTACAGTATTCAACACTGAATAAGGCAAGTCTAGCAAGGAAGCGTGTACGAGTACGCTGTAAGGTAATGACTCGCCGGCATGTGCATGTTCCACCGAGAATGTCGACAATAGCCAACTTCTTCCATTGTCGCTGCCTGACAGTGCTGGTGTTAGCAGGGCAGCCAACTCATAGCAGCAGAATACTCTGAGTGCGCTCTGGGAGAGATAATTAACGCAATAAACATATTTTATATACTGTATAAACAAGAGGTCCAGTCACAACAGCCGAGCTGTAACGATTTCAGTGAATCGAATTGAAGAAAAACCTGCCGTTCGTGTGCCTTTATAGCTTACGCTGTGTCCGATGAGTGTGAGAACTGTTCAGCATGAAAAGTTCTACAAAAAAGTCCGCGACAGCATATCTCTATCTTTAATATATCGCCCAATATAAGTGTTTTTACATTTTCATTTCTTACAACAATCTCCATTCCGTGGAAATATAAATTACTAGATTCGGAGCAAGTTTACGACCTAGTGAGCGAGGCTATCACCCCAGCTTCGGCCAGCATCAAACTGTTGAGTCGTGTCGAGTTCAGACTTCAGAGAAGAGTATATGAGTTTGGAATTTCGCTGTTCACCTCGGCTTTTCTGAATTGCGTGCGGGACCTGTCATGCGTGCGCCTTTTAAGCTTACGCTGGGTAAACCGTTAAAGATACCGGGCGAAGCCGGGGCGGGTTGCTAGTCAATTATATGGCATTTATCGTAAAAACTTCCAGTAGGCTAAGTGATAATTCACATAATAATTATAATGAAAGAGAAGTCCTCCAACCTTCCGGGCTGAATCGTGAAGCAAACAAAGGAAGGATCACTGAACTGCAAAAAACTTACAGACTCGCTTGGAACAGATATAATAAAAAACAATATCCAGAAATGCAAAATTACGGCATTACAACACTGTAATCAAGCCTGAAGCACTATAATGCTTCTGAAACGCTGATTATTGGAGGTAGATAATTAATTAAAGATGTGGAAAAGCAAGAAAGAATACTCCTAAGATCAATTTTTGGACCAGTCTGTACCGGGGGAATCTGGATGAAAAGTAAATCCCAAGACTTATACCAGCACTCGGAGAAAATCTCAGACACATTTAGGAAAAGACGATTGAAATTTTACGGGCATATCCTCAGGATGGGCAATCAGAGACTGATCAAAAGGATTCTTAACCTTGCCCTGTCTATGAAAGTTAAAAACTCCTGGCTGCTTGAAGTTGGAAACGATCTTTAGGAAAGAGGCATCACAGATGACATTGTACTAGACAGAGCTAAGTTCAGAGAATTAGTCGATAATCACCGCCCTGCAGACCATCCAAGCACTATCACCAACAAACCCTGGTCAGAAGATCGCAAGAGAAGCCACAGCGAGGAGATGAAGAGATTTTGGGAGAAGAGAAAGACAATGCCATCAGCTAAATAAGTTCAATCGCGCTCCTTAGTCGGGCATGGCGAAGAAAGAACGAACGAAATAAATAAATAAAGAAAGAAAGAAAGAAAGAAAGAAAGAAAGAAAGAAAGAAAGAAAGAAGAATTAATGAGATTTATGAAACTGGAACTTTACACTGACAATATTGTTTGCAAATTATCAGCAGCGACATCAAATGTTCATCGGTTAATTCGAAACTGTAAATGTTTCTTGTATATTCCTTGCTTTTCACACAAATGGAGTTCCGACAGCGGAAGAAAAGGGACGAGGAATGTGAGCAGAGCCCACGCACTGCGTTAGAGATATCTCACTCTGTCCGGAAACGAAAATTAGCGCATATTCAAAACTGCAGGTGTTGGTATGGTGAGCTAGCTATCACTTGAATACAATGATGAGATTGCTTATTTAACAATAATAAAATTATTATTAACATGTGTCAACAAATCCTGAGAAGTTGCGAAAATCAGTCGTTATCAAATTTTAGACCGGGAGCAATTTTGCAACATGACCACAATGTCGCAAAGCCCCTATATGATTAAACAACAACATAAGCCATTGGACCCCCATTTATTACGTGGATTCTTCAACCACCTGACTAGGTATCCCACATGTGTTGACCAGGATTAAAGGCAACACGCCCGCTAATATTGTATTGATGTAAGCTCCTTCGTGCAAGCAGGAGAGCGTACTGATGACCTCGTACTTTATCCGAGTCGGCCGTGCTACAGGAAGTACTGTGTCTAGCATCTACCGCCGGCTGACGCAGCTGTGATCTATTTTAAGAGCGCTTACACCGACACAATGTGTGTCGACCTTGCTGATCGTCCTTCCGCGCTATTGTCCATTACCTAGCACTTCTCTCACTGTCTTCTCTTTTAATGACTGATATCTTTCTCGTATTGGCCAATTTTAAAATTTTACATCTCTGTTTAGTGATTCTGAAGAGGCTGCACACCCCCCCCCCCCCATCTCCCGTATAAGAGGAATGTTATCTAGAGCCCTGCGCGGATGAAACGGCGGATATCCGCAAAATGGTTCACTATGCGGATATAGTTTGCAAGGCAGTGCGGATAGCGGATACTTAATTCCTGCCGCTCCTTTCGGAGCATAGGGCCTTGGCGAAATTTCTCCACGCAGTACGGTTCCTGGCCATTCTCTTCACTTGACTCCAGTTCTTGTCCACCTCTGCAATTTCATTTTCGATCGTCCTTTTCCAGGTCTTCTTAGGTCGACCTCGCTTCCTGGCGCCTTGAGGATTCCGGATAGAGGATAAGCTGCGGATAATGTTTGGAGTAAATTTGCGGATAGGTTTTAAAATACAATCCGAACTTTTTGAATATCATCATCATCATCCAAGCCCCACTCCAGTCACCCGGGTGTGGTTTACAAGCCTCCTCCACTCCTTTGTGTCCTTCAATTTTTCCTGTTCCATCCCTTCTGCCACATCCAATCCAGCTTCTCCAATGTCCTTCAAAATTTATTCCAACCACCTTCTTCTCGGTCTTCCAACTGGTCTCTTTCCCTTGACTTCTCTTTGTAATTCCCTTCTTGCGACTCTTTCTTTACCCATTCCTTTTACATGTCCGAACCAACGTAACCTTGCTTTCGGTATCTTCTGATTTAACGGTTCCATATTTAACTCTTCTCGGATTTTAATATTTTGAATTCTATACCTTCCTGTCTTTTTAGCTGAAGTTCGTAAAACTAGGAAAAAAGAAGATTGTAGTTTTACGTGACCGTGAATCTTGTGATTATGAGCCACGGGACCTCCTTTTTACGTGGAATCCGGACCACAGGACATGGCATTTCACTTCGAAAATCTCACATGCATTGACCGGGAATCGAACCCAGTCCACCTTGGTGAGAGGCCAACAGCTTGACCGCTGCGCCACCACGCACCACTATCATAATTCGGATCTGCAGGTTTATGACATATCATATTTTTTTCCGTTATGTTTTTTTTTTTTTCATGACAAATGTTAGATGATGGTTTAAGCTAATCTCATTCAAATTATGTCATTAAGCATAATTAACACTCCGAACTGAAAACAGCTGCAATTCCTACTGTATAACATTAATTTTAAACATAGCACATGACATACTGTACATAGCCTAAGGCGGGACTGCCCAACCTACAGTCCGCGAGACTATTTTGTCTGTCCCGCGCCGTGTCTCCAAAACTTTGAAACAAGTTCCAGTCGTCGCACTAAACTAAATTATCATGAACTTTATTTCAAAATTTGATTATTATTATTATTTGTGACAAATGAACATAAATACTCACTCCTTGTTATTCATGCTGTAAGCGTGTATTGAATATCATCGTACTTCTATTTTAAAGGAATTTATTAAAAATATATTTTTGTTATTGTTTTTTTAAATCCACTACAAATAGATATAGAAAATGGCAACAATGCTAAGCTCAGACAGCCACAAAACTCACCATATTGTACCTATATTTAAAAAAGGAAATTTCATACTCCCCATACCCCGCGAGGTCCCCCAACTGTTTACATTGTGGCCCTTAGTTAAAAAAGGTTGGACACCCCTGGCGTAAGGGAACGACTTTCTCCTCAAATGTCTACATGTGTTGTTTAATGAAAAAGTCCACAGCCTGCTTCCAGTCTCCGACCGGGTCAGGAATGGAATGAATGAAGCCCCCACCTAGCGGCGAGGATATGAACTGTGCCGGCTGCCGAGGCCTGACGCACTCCTCTGGGGCAATGATTAAATGAATGACAAATGAAATGATAGTGGAGAGTGTTGCTGGAATGAAATTTTGACAGGGAAATCCGGAGTACTCGGAGAAAAACCTGTCTGCCTCCGCTTTGTCCAGCTCAGATCTCACATGGAGTGACTGGGATTTGAACCACGGACCCAGCGGTGAGAGGCCGGCGTGCTGCCGCCTAAGCCACGGAGGCTTCCTACATGTGTTACTTTAATACTTTATATAATTAAACATAGTATTGTAATGCCAGTAGATGCGGATAACAGCCGTGCGGATGCAGATAAGAGTCGTGCGTAAGTCGGGCGGATGTGGATAAAAGACGTGCGGATGCGGATAAGAGTCGTGCGGATGTGGATAAAAGTCGTGCGGATGCGGGGCGGATGCGGATAATAGTCGTGCAAATGCGGGTGGATGTGGATAAAACTCGTGCGGATGCGGATAACAGCCGTGTGGATGCGGATAAGAGTCGTGCGGATGCGGATAATAGTCGTGCGGATGCGGGGCGGATGTAGATAAAACTCGTGCGGATGCGGATAACAGCCGTGTGGATGTGGATAAAAGTCGTGCGGATGCGGGGCGGATGCGGATAATAGTCGTGCCGATGCGGATAACAGCCGTGTGGATGCGGATAACGGTTTGTTTAACCGCGCGGGGCTCTAGTTATAAGAGGCTCGCTTGATAGCGAATGAAATCGGAATTGCTTGAGGACTGAGGTAGCTCCTCGCTGAGTGTGAACAGCAGTTCAAAGCTCAACAGCCACTAGCCGTGTCCTGAATACCATTACTGTACTTAGCACCAAACATACCTCAGTATTTATTTATTTACTCGCAGATAAATAATATTTTACATACAATATAATCAAACTGTCTTTGCCCAGAAACGAGCAACTGCTGCAGTATTTTCTTGTGCCTTAAATCCTTAGTTTTGCCAACACCTGCTCATAATCTATTTAGTGATTTCCAAGTGGTCCAGTCCAAGTTGTGTCCGGCTGGTAAGTATTCTGCTGGTGTTACCCCTGTTGGAAGATGATTGATTTTTGTTGCCCACAGTTCTTCTCTGGCTTTGTTGGAGGATGTGTTAAGTGGAGATGTTGACTGAAAAAAGCTCTTCCTAGATTTCAATCTATGTCTTGGATACCTCAGTAGATTCCATTTAATCACAGCCATGAATGGGACTGAGCAACTATCAAAAGATGGCCACAGGCCTCTGCGATGATAGTACAGTATGGTAAAATACAGTATATAAACATGGTTCCATCATTTGAGCATTGACTTTTGTTTCCAGTCGCAGAGCTTTAAATTTAAGCTGTGAGTGATACGGTATAAATTATATAAATGATTGGCGCCGTGCCTGTGTTGGATACGAATACCAAATTATACGTTGATACACGCAGCCGTTCTCGAGTTTTCAGTGAGCAAACATATCTTTTTAAGTAATTGCGCGCATACATCAGTTTGAAACATGGAGATCAGCGAAAAAAAAACAAAAAAAAAAAAAAAACAACAACAACAACAACAACCAGACAAACTTTGATTTTGAAATATAAAGATTTCGTATATATTGTAGACCTACGGATTTCATTGAATCGGACCACTGCACATTGGGTCAAAATCGAAACCTAGGAGGACAATATTATTTATTTTCATAATTAAAAAAATCAAAATGTAATACTTCTACAACATTCTCATACAATTTCCGCTCACTATTCTAGGATATAAACGCATCTTAGTGTAAATCTGTCACCACTGTTCGAGCAGTCTGAATTGGAGGGTGAATGTAAGTGGCTGTGGTTTGGTCGTCTTTGTGGTTAGTGTGATGCTTTAAGATGGGTAACCGTGTAGTGTATTTTCATGAAAAAAATGCATTTCTAGTTTTCAACGTAGTAAAATTCTTCGTTCTTTTACGAATAATTTTATGTATAATTTATTGTAAATTGTTTACATTTAAGCCTTGAAAATTAAGTTTCGACGAAGTACTGCACAGCTATTGCTCTGAACGTGCCACATCCACTTTTACTTCAATACTCTCTTACTCATTGTATTCTCATTTTTTCACTTAGGTGAATTTAATTTATGCTTGGTAAAGTTTAGCTTCATACAGTACGTTGTATGTTTAGGTTTTTGAAGTTGTTGTTTGTTTATTAACTTTCCCGTGAGTGTTTTTTTTTACATGGGTAGAAGTCAGAAAGTGTATATGAAACGTAAATTCTTTGGCAATAGAAATGCTGTAAATATAATATAGACAGTGAACAGTGATTCTTTGTTGCAGTGACTTGTTAGTGTTGATTCTAACCCAACTTCTCCATGTGGTATTCCTGAAAATAGTTCATTGCCATCAAGTTCATCCAAAAGAAAACTTTCTAAAGATCAATTTCATGATATGGATAGTATTGAGTTTATATCACATTCTAATGCTGGCATTGTAATTAAGGGCTTAAAAGTTCTGTCAGATTTTATGCAAACACATTGTGTAAAGATGGTATATTGGTGGTATATTGGCTTTCACGGCCGGTGAAATAAAACCTAGAAGAATTGCTGAGTTTTACATTGTGTAAAGTTTGTAAAATGAGTGATAGTTTATCAGTTGTGAAGGATGATTGTGTAAGGAAAGGTGTGTCCTCCAAGTTAATTTTGAGACTTCAAAATAGGGGTAATATAGGCAGTACTTACATTTAATGATGGTGTGATTTCAAGGAATCATGTATTAAAGGAAATGTGTGTGAGAGTTGGGGAAAAATGTCTAGAGTCATTGAAGTCCATCGACCAGATGCGTTTATATTAAGCTAATAGAGCTGCTTAGGCCATGCAAAAGGAATTAAGAACCAAGCTGAGGTTCAAAAGGAAGTATACAAAGGGAGAGGATGAATCCCTGGATGATTATTTTCCTGGGATGTACTGAGATTAGACTCCAAACTCTGTCATAATGTTTTTTTGAGATTTTCTCGAAAACTATATTTTTTGAAACATATGCACCTTTTTCTCAGAACTGGCTAGGACTATCAAGCTAATATTTTGTATACACAACATGACCATGCCTTTGAGTATTGATGACTAGGATTATTCAAATTGATCCAGTAGTTTCTGAGAAACAGTAATTAATACCACCAAATTTTCATGAAAAATGTTTTTTTTTTACAAATTTCAAAAATTAATAATTAAGAACTTGTTTAACACAGAATTATGATTCTAGTCATCATAATAGAACAGGGTAATAAGTTCATCTGTGTGAAATTATATCCCCACATAACTATTAGTTTCTGAGAAAAAGGTACATCAATGTAGGCAATTTTTGCAATGTTATTTACATTTTTCAGTGCATTATTACCGGGTGAGTTAGCCGTGGTGGTTACGGCATGACTAATAGCAGTCGCTCACATCCGGGAGGCGAGGAGGTTCGAATCCCCTCGCCGGCAACCTTGAAGATGGTCTTCTGTGGTTTCCCATCTTCCTTCCAGGCAAATGCCGGGGTTGGTCCCTCACTGTAGGCCACAGCCGCTACCTTCCAACTCCTCGACCTTCCCTTCCAACTTTCCTCCCCAACGGTACTTGTAGCTCACCCATTGGGTGTCCGTCTCGAAGCAGCTACAGAAATGGCGAGCCGAACATGTCCTCGGACACTCCCGGCACTAAAAAAGCCATACGTTTAAAAAAAAAAAAAAAAAAAAAAAAAAAAAAGTGCATTATTAGTGGTCTTATGACAATACTGTAGAACTGTGCTCAATGTAAATTACTGTGTGTGCTCATATGTCTATCTTATACAAATGACACAAATTTCAAAATTCTAACTTGAAATTGTTGTGAAATATTGAGATGTTTGTAACTTAGTGCGTTATTTGCCAGTTTCACACTACACGGTTACCTTAAGATGGAACATGCAGCTGAAGGTATGATCTTTGGAACGTGTTTCAGTTATTAATGGGCGTAATTGTTACGTAACTTTAGCTATATTTGCATTATATAATATTTAAACTATTATTTTTAAAATTATATTTTCACTTAGATATTTAGTATGTCGCGTCACTCTGCGTCACTTTCTACTTAATGTTAAAATGTAGATAAAGTCTTGTAGTTTACGCCTGTTAAAAGTTTTTTCGGCATCTTTTTGCAACTTACTTAGTTATTTTACGTTTTAGAAGATGCCGCGCAACCAGTTCTCACACGTTTACAACTTTTTGAAGCCCAGGGTTCGACTATTATGTCAAAAGTGGAACTTTGTGACTTTGTTAAAAGTAAATTAGGGGTAGAAAATTGTTCTGAAGAGATAACTGAATGCTCTATCCAACTCCTAGTCATAGACAATTTTTTACATGTGTAGACATAGCTTAAAAAAGGTCTTAACTGATGTTTATTATGAAGTAAACAAATTATATACGTTGATTTCACTCTAAATTCATGATTAAAACGTAAAAATAATTTTGTCCCCCTAGATTTCGGTTTTGACCCACTCTGCACTGTGATTCGTGTTGTAGAGTAGTCTCTAAATGGCCGTACACATTTCAATGCCATTCCAATATCCCAGTAATACAGTGGGAGCCTTCCCTATAGAACGGAGTCTCACAGGGCGGAGAGTGATTAGTCACCGCCAGTTAACTAGCATGTGCCGATTACACAAGAGTGGGTCGGGAAGCCCTGGATGCTGTCATTGTACCTATGTATTACATACGGAGCTGGCAAGATACCTTAGTTGAGATAATTACGACTTGGTGAAGTACTGTAGGTTATTTCGTATCCCGTGAACATGGTTAGGTATGGAACAAAACATCAAAGTTTCCTAGTGGAAACTTATCTTCTCAAGAAGAAGTCTTTCAGTAAATGTGTTCTCAAGTTCCAGCAGCGTGCGACTTTTACTTGTGGGTGAATCTCAAACAAAAGGTATAGGCCTACAGATACAATCCGCGTAATCTGAAGGTTGGTTGGTTCCTCAGTTTAGCGGCTGCGACAACGCGGCCATGTAGCCCCGTGTACTTTGGTGTGTGCAGAATCTGTCTGATAACTGGTGTTTATTGTGATGTCTGTATTAGTGTGTGTGTTATCTGTTTTTAATTCAAGTAAGGACTGCAGACATTCAATTTTCAAGTAGTTCCTACTTTTGCTATCAAACGCCACCGTCAACGACAACTAGTTCTGAACTTGAATACTAGATGCCACCGCAGTAGGCTCCTGGCGACGAACGTTGGAACCTAAGAGCGTTAGTCAAATCTAACCTATAGTTTAGCTTCACACAAGTGTAATTAGTTGAAGGTTCTTTTACGTGCCATAAATCTATGACATGGGACCGCCGGCTTTACTTCTCCTCCGAAGGAAGGCATACTGAGGGATTTTAACGCTCTTGAAAAATCCGACCACTTCGGCCGGGTTTGAACCCGCGACATTGAGCAAAGAAGCTCAGCATGCTACCAACTAAGCCACTGAAGCCGCCTTGAAACTGGAGGCTCGCGAGGACGAAATAACTGCACTGTTACGGAATATCAGGGAGGATGAATTACAGCAAGTGTACCAAAACTTCCTACGTTGGTGCAATGTGTGTTTAGATATTGAAGGACAGCATTTCCAGCAACTATTCGGAAATTCATGAAAGTAATGATGATTGTTCTTTAAAAAGTGTAAATGTGTTAAACTAGTTGAGCGCTACGCTGCTGCTAGCACCAGTGCCTTGCTCGACAGGTGACTAGCCACAGTGCCCTGGCAGTCACACGGCGCATGCGAAATTCCGTTCATTAGAGGACGTTCTCACTGTAGAAGACATGAACAATTCTCAAAACATTCACCCAAAATTGGATTTAACTTGCCTCTCACGGCAGTTCTGCAGTCGAACGCCCTTACTAGCAGTCACAAGCAACCTTCATATATCTAATGTCGTTTTTATTATAGTTGATTCCTTTGGGGGTTTTGTGACATTGTGGTCATATAGATCACGTGTATTTTGTGTCCGAAATGTGTCTGATAACCTGCGTTATTGTGATGGCTGTATTAGTGTGTGTATTTGTAAATTTGGGCTAGCATTGGGATGGAGGCGGTCGTGGTGTAAGTAAGGGACGAAGAAGAAATGGGGGATACCATGGGAAACCACTTCAAAAATAGCTGAGGTAGGAACACAAACCTCCTCTTCTCAACTTTGCCTCGCGATGCTGAGCGCACCCCCTTCGAACCCTCACACCAGAATTAAAATTTCTTGACAGAGCCGGGAATCAAACCCGGACCTACGGGCTGACAGCCAAGAACCACGAAGTCAAGTTCTTTACCGTAACGGACACCCTACTGCACCCTGATAACTAGTACCTTGTCAAAATTTTAAACAATAGTGCTCAAAAGTATAAGCTAATACAGCATCACGTTTTATCACTGAAATGAGCAGACTACGACAAAAACCATATAAATGCAATAAGCGTTGGTGCTTTCCGATCCTTATCCTTGAGCGCTCCAGTTCTGTAGTAGTATTCATTATCATCCATAAAACAAATAAATCCACAGTGCAAGGCCGGGCACTACTGCTAGCAGCTGATAACCTCAGTATACTGCTCCAACACCATCGCCCTTATACAGAGACATACTATTGTCATGATGATAACTGTTTTAAGGGGCCTAAGAAATCTTTTAGCACTAATTACTCCCCCGTGACTGCAATTTATAAGCAATTCGCAATTCTGCACCAGAATACTGGTAGGGGCGTCGTGATGCAGCCCGCATTGCCAGGCAACAATAGACTTTGGTATTATTGAAGCTATTCGGGAGCGCTTGTTCTTCCGACGTACTGAACAAAAATCATTCTTTAAGGTTATCTGAGAGGTGTAGCCTAATGCTACATAGCCTAAACTATTCCTCTTGTATCTGGCTGTCATATACAAAAAAATAATTTTTCGAATCCGACTGGTAGTTCCAGAGATTAGCTTGTTTAAACACACAAACAAACAAACTCTTCAGCTTTATTATATTAGTATAGATTTTAATAGACCAAGTCAGGAAGTACATCCTGTCTTTAAAATATCCACCACAGAAATTCATCGCATCTGATCGTCGAACCCACAGAAACGGAGATAACAAAGTTGACTAATAATAATGTTGTTCTACGGGCACATCTTCAGAACGTCAGATGATCGACTGAAAGTTTGGAATTTAGTGAAACCAAAGTCAAAATAATTGAGATGGTTCCAAACATGTAATAAAGATCTTACAGAAATAGGTCTTCTTCTTCTTCTTCTTCTTCTTCATCTGGCACTACAGCCCGGTGTAAGCTTTGGCCTCCCCAACCACAGATTTCCATCGATCTCGATCTTGGACAGCTGTTCTCCAGGGTCGTACGTTTATTGTTTGCAAGTCCACCTCCACTTCATGTTTCCATCGATACCATGGTCTACCAGAGCGGCGTCTTCTTTCCATTCTGGCTTTATATATAATCTTTGGTGTTCTTTTGTCTTCCATCCTTTCAATGTGGCCCAGCCATCGTAGTCTTTGTGATTTTATATATCGAACAATATCTTCGCTGTTGAGGATTTCATCTATTTCTCTATTAATTCGTATCCTCAAATCTCCTCTATCCAATACAGCACCACAGAAATTGGTATCAGAACAGGAACGAATTTAGACAAATGATCACTTAACCTACTGCCGGAGCTTTAAGGTCGGGGCAGAACCCTGGAAACGGAGGGGATTTCTTCCAGAGGATCGGAGGAAGGCGTTGAGCGATAGGCTTAAGAGATACTGGCAGCTGGCCGACGAGGAACACACAGAAAATCATATTGATTGTCAACTCGTAGTCCATAGTGGTTCAACTCGAAAGTAAAACAAGAAATGTTATTGGTTTAACATCCCTTTTAACTACTACGGCTTTTAGCGATGCCGGGATGCTGGAATTTTGCCCCAAGGGGATCTTCAACATGTCAGGAAATCTACTCACACGGCTCGCTCGACTTGTTCCCTTCCGACCTCGACGGTGTTAGGGTATCCGAGGCCTAGGGTGTCTTTCACTTTCCCGCCCTAATTGGCCCTTGTCTCATCTTTCTTGATCCCTCATTCTTCGAGGGGTCAGACATCTTGATTTTCTTTTCATGGTATCTCCTGCCTTCTGCTCAAAGCCCTCAAGGAGGCAGGGTGTGTATCCCCACCACCTATGGTGCATCCTGGATAGTGCTACATCATCATGGGCTCACAGTATCTCCTGCCTTCTGCACAAGGTCCTAAAGGAGGTAAGGTGTGTAGCCTCACCACGTATGGTGCACCCTGGATAGTGCTACACCCTCAAGGGTTCACAGAATCTCCTGCCTTCTGCACAAGGCCCTAAAGGAGGCAGGGTGTGTACCCCCACCACTTATGGTGCACCCTGAATAGTGCCATACCCTCAAAGGTTCAAAATATCTCCTACCTTCTGCTCAAGGCCCTAAAGGAGGCAGGGTGTGTGTAGCCCTAGCGCTTAAGGTGCACTCTAGTTAGTAATAGGGCTCAAGGTATCACTGCTGGTGAGTTCGAGATTTGGCGACTCCGAGGTATTCCTGACCTGGGTTTGTTTTTCCATTTTTTCACTGCCTTTTGGGGCGGACCCTCTCTTTTTTCCTGTTTGCCTTCCATGGCTCTACTTCTTCCCAAGTCCCTTAATCCTCATTTTTCGAGGTTTGAGGGCATTTATTTCCCAGTCTTTTATTTCCCTTAATCTTTTTTTGTATTCCATTTCTTCTTCTAGCTTGTAAATAAGTGGGAAGTTAGATTTATTTATAGATTCATTTTCACGATCACCCAAACCATTAGTGGCCGATAACCTAGATGTTAGGCCCCTTGAAACAACAATTATCATCATGATCTGCATTCCATCCGAGTTAAGCTCATCTCACTCTGTTATTCCAAGGGTTGGGGGTGGGGGAAGGGAGGTCTCCGTGTGCTGCTCATCTCTGCGGGCATGAAGACCGTCTTGCCTCTGGGATATCCTCTACAGGATATTAGCAATATATTTTTAGGGCCAGTAAACCATTGAGCCTGGGGGTTGGTAGCATACACGTGGGCACGTGGTATTGATCGCTGTGTGGATACACATGTTCTATGTCCTGCTGGATTTACGTACAGTAGTTCCAGTACTCAAAGTTACAGAATATCTGCAAGTGCCTCAAAGATCCTGTAATAAATATACGGCTTTTTATTCTTTACCAATTAATCCTTTATGAGGAGTCAGCTATCCCTTTACCGTCCAAGTTAAAACATGAAGACTGAAACCCTATAATCTCAGCAACTGATATACACATTAAAATGGAATGTTTGCAGGTGTTATCGAATATTTATTGTTCTTGACTCGAGTAAGATTGTTAATCTTCAGCTTACCGTTACAAAACTACATCTCATTGTTGAGGGCATTTCTTATCAAACAAGGTATGGGTCCTTATCTTAGCAAACAAGTAACATTAGCAATTTCTTCAATTGCGTCAAAAGTTGAAGGGCTAAAGGGCCCCTAAAGGTTTAAAATTGTGAGTCTTGGATAAAGCCCTGCGCGGATGCGGATATCCGTGTTTTTTTTTTGCCATGGGGATATAGTTTGCATGGCTGCGCGGATTACGGAAAAGCTGCGGATAATGTTTGGAGTAAATTTGCGGATAGTTTTTATAATAAAATCCGAACTTGTTTAATATAATTATTATTAACGTCGAACATCAGACTCTAATAAGAACCACCACAAAGCCACCAGGCATGGAACTCCCGCGACATGCATGGAAGACAATTAACAGGGTTCGAACAGGCCATGGCATCTGCGCAGAGAGTCTTCACCGCTGGGGAAAGGTCCCATCTCCCTAATAATAATAATAATAATAATAATAATTATAATAATAATAATAATAATAATAATAATAATAATATCGTATGGCCTCGGGTGCCGGGTGCATGCTTTGTAATTTGACACCCAGAGGGTAGCATGCATGTCGAATTTCGTTGTTCCTTGAATCACTATGAAAGTCAAGGAGGTTAGATAGCTAAGCTCCTTGAACACTATAGCGCTTTCTAGTAGATAAATGAGGAACTTTGTGTGGCAGTGAACATCAGACCATCCAACACATTATATCAAGTTGCAACCGTCGAGCATACCCTGGAAATCTTAACGATTTCTATGAAGTGACAGAGTCAGCCCTTCAATGAATAGAGAATTTAGATATTAAATTATAAATTTAATGGCCTAGTTAAATTAATTTTGTATATTTATTATGTTGTAATTCAGTTTTGTTATTGCCATACGCTAAATAAATAAATAAATAAATAAATAAATAAATAGGACCCGGATGTTTATGACATATCATTTTTTTCGTTATGTTTTTTTTTCTTGACAAATGTAAGATGATGATTTAAGCTAATCTCATTCAAATTATGTCATTAAGCATAATTAAGGCTCCGAACAGGAAGGGTTACAATTCTGGCTGTGTAGTATTCATTTTAAACATAGCACATGGCGTACAAAGCCGAAGGGAACGACTTTTTCCTGAAATACCTAAATATGTTGCTTTAGTAATTTATGCTTTATGGAATTAAATATTATTGTAATGCCAGTAGATTCGGATAACAAACATGGGAATGCGGAAAACAGTCAGGCGAATGCAGGGCGGATACGGAGCGGATGTGGGGCGGATGCGGATAACGTTTTGTTTATCCGCGCAGGGCTCTAGGAGAGCTCTATCAAAATAAAAAAACCTTCGAAATTTAGAAAATCTTTTCCGGCCTGAAAGCAGTTCGGGAAAAACAGACTAAATTCGCTTGTTTCCTGACTCTTTTTGTTTTTGTTTCAAATCCTAGCCAAATTTATTATTTACATGATAAAATCACGTTTGCTTTCGTCTTATTTCTAAAGTAATACATGACATTTAATCTATTTGTAAGCTTTTCATTTTATTTAAATTCAAACAAGTATTGTTGTAGGGATATCCATATCTATTTTGGCATTGTTAACGCCCTGCGTGTCCATATGATCACGACCTGAGCTATTTTGTTTAAAATTGCTTGTATTGCTTTGTTCGGGCCTTAAATTGATTTCCAACTGCTTAGATCAATCAATGAAGGAAACATGTGGCAACCGTGTGCGAGCACATCAATTCGTAATATATTCCGACTCATTGTTAAGGTACTCTTTCATTTGATGGCATTGTCGCAGTGGCTGAATCATGACGGCGCGCTTCATGTAAGTTTGATATTTTACGAATGTTTATAATTAGATAACATAGCTCATATGCTAAACGAGTTCAGGAATGAATTATGTTCATATTATAATGCAGAAAATTCTCATATCATTACAAATATTGCCCGTATATACATTTAAAACTCTGCGTAATCGTATGATCATGCTAGACGCTTGAGTTAGCTTTTCACTATGTACATGTTCTCATATTTTGTATGATATTAGAGGTTATGATTCTTGTTACGATTTATAGTCTTTATTGAAGTTATGAAAGTTTACGACGTGTTATCTTATGTACAACTACATAGTCCTTCAGTAAAGTCATCATTACTTCCGACTTGACATTTCAGTGTTAGGCTAGAGTTTCATTCGCTAAATCGTGACATCGCGAACGGAACTCGATTTGTCGTTATATATCGATTTGAATGGCTGCCTGTGATTGTCTAAAAACTGTTTGACATTCTTGAGTTTGATGAACCAATTGGGGATGTTGACAGCATTTTTATTGGACCTCAGGAGGCTAATATCCACTCCGACGAGGATGCTGGTGGTAATGTTGACAACCTTACAGGCCGGCAGCTTTCTAGTAAGGCACAAATTGTACTCACTAATAACGAACGTTTAAGAGATGCAGACAATATTATCAAATTTCAGGCGATATCTTACATCACAAGAACACAAAAACTCAGAAAAAGAAATCTGTGTGGTGTAAGGTTGATTATCAAGATTCAGTCGGCATGGCATTGTACCAGTTTCCGTGGTGACACGATTCTCCGAGGCAGAGAAAAGGAAAATACGTGTCAAGCGCCGATGTGTTTGGAGGTTACAATGATGGAATGGGTGGAACAGATAGGATGGACCAGAACGTGTCATACTACAGCGTAGGTATACGTGGAAAGAAATGTTGGTGTTCACTGTTCTCATGGCTGCTGGACGATTCCATTCAAAATTCGTAGTTCCTTCTAAAGAGGTCTGGAAGTGATTTGACACATCTGGAATTTCGTCGCCATATTGTACAGACATATCTCTAGAAATTTAAAATAATGCCAGATGGAAGAGGCCGCCCTGTCACCTCAAGATATAGCATCCAGCAGAGCAGTGTTAGTCACGATATACGCCTTAACGGGTTCGGTCACCTCGTAGCACCCTGCAACCGACCACGCTGTGCTGGAAAGGAATGCTCCAGCACTGTTCGCACTATTTGCCCAGCCGTCACAAGGCGCCTTCAAGGTTCCATTCTATAGATGATAATAATAATAATAATAATGTTATTGGTTTTACATCCCTTTTAAATACTGTGGCTTTTAGAGACGCCAGGGTTCCGTAATTTTGCCCTGAAGGGGATCTTTAAATCCACCGATACGGCTCCCTCGCATTTGCGCACCCTAAAATGCCCGCTGACTGCGTAAGGTTTCGATCCTGCAACCTTGGGTTCAGCAAGCGAGAACGATACCGGAGAGCCATGCAGCCAGTCCCATTCTGTAGAAAACGTCCTCACTGTAGAAGTGATGTTTTACACTTTACTACGAAGCAACACACGAAGCATGCCAAATGAATGGTGAGCAACTTTGTTCCTCAGAAACTAGGCCAAATGTTATGACAAATTCCATTTTACAACAAGTAGTTCCCTGAAGAACTATACAGCCTATTTTCATATAGACTACTTATGTTAACTGCCACTATCAACATACAAAATTTCACTTTGATTGATGTAATAGATTCGTAGATATTGAGAACCGACTAAATATTTCGGATGGTCGCCACGTTGGATTTTATATATGTAGCTCCTAGAGTTATGTACTGTTACATGAAGATTATTGTGTACGTGTAGCATTCAAACTTCAATCGTCTGATTAGGACACAAGAAGTAAAAACGAAATTTTAAAATTTCGCACCGCTGCCATCTTGTGGTTATGAAAACAATTGAAATAAATTAGATGCCAGTGGATTAACATTCGTATAAGAATTTACTGTACCAAGTTTCACTGCACTCGGATGGTTAAATTGCGAGAAACGTCCATGTGAATATTTATATTTCGCGTCGCCGCCATGTTGGATTTGTGATCACCAGGTTATTGAAAGTCCTATAGGTGAACATAAGTTCATAGCCCCTATGAACATAAAAAAATCAGTTTGATTGCTATAATAGATTCGTAGATATTCAAGGCCGTCTAAATATTTCGGATGGTCGCCATGTTGGATTGTTAAATGTATAGGCCATAGAGTCATGTACCATTAAAGGAAAATTATTGCGTAGGCTCATTATTCAAACTTTCACTTCAATCGCATGGTTATGACACAAGAAATAAAAACTTAATTTTAAAATTCGCACAGCCGCCATCTTGAGGTTATATAAACAATTGAACTAAATTGGATACCAGTGCGTTACAATGTGTATAAACATTTCCTGTACCAGATTTCATTGCGTTTGGAACATTAAATCGCGAGAAAGGTCTATTAAAATTTTTAATTCGCTTGGCCGCCATGTTCGTTTTGTAGTTAACCGGTTTTTGAAAGTCTTATAGATGAGCTTTCAGTAGTGCCCTTTATCTCCGTACAAAATTTCAGGGTGATACCGCTAATAGTTTCAGAGATATAGAATGCTGGTGACTTATTTCGCGCATCCGCCATCTTGTGGTTATGTAAACAATTGAACGAAGTTAGATGCCGGTGCATTACAATGTGTATAAACATATACTGTACCAAGTTTTATTGCGTTTGGTTGGTTAAATCACAAGAAACGTCTATTTAAAAGTCGCAAATTTGGTTGGCCGCCATGTTGGTTTTGTAGTTACCATGTTTTTGAAAGTCTCATAGGTGAACTTCTAGTAGTTTCCTTTATCACCGTAAAAATCCAGGGTGATATCGCGAATAGTTTCGGAGATATTGCATGCTGGTGAAATATTTCGCACATCCGCCATGTTGGATTGATGAGACGTAACAAAATTTGAAGGCCACTGTCGGGGTCGTCCAGAATAGTGGTATGAACTTACTGAGTTTCATTGAAATCGCTCCAGCCGTTTAGAAGTTATTAGGGGGGAGACACACACACCTCTCACACACACGCGCGCGCGCGCACACACACACGCACACACACACGGACAAAGGGTGATCTCATAAGCCTATTTTTTCAAAGTTGAAAATAGGCTAACAATGTTGTCGTGTAATAAAGTAGCTTAAATGTTATTTGTTGTAGTTGTTTCATGTAGGGCGTAGGCTTTTGCGACATTATATTTATGTAGTCTCGTGGATTTGGGTGTGTGTTGAACTTGTCTGTTTTTTATCCAGTGGCCTCCGGAGAGGCCGAGTGCAGGTCTTTCTAGTTAACGCTAGTAGGCGACCTGCGCGTCGTAATGAGGATGAAGTGAAGATGAAGACGTCACGTACACTCGGTCCCCGAGCCACGGGAATTAACCCCAGGCTCGGCTGGTAATCGAACCCGGGGCACTTCGGGCCAAAGCTTAGCGCGCTAACAATTTAGCCACGGAGTCGGGCAGCTTGTCTGATAATCTGTATTTATGTGCTGACTGTAGTAGTATGTGTAACTGTCTACTGTTCCCAACGTTGCAGGATCGAATCCTGATGCAGTCAATTAGCATTTGAGAGTGTGTAAATACGAGGGAGCCGTGTTGGTATATTTACTGGCACGTTCAAGATCCCTTTCGGGGCAAAATTGCGGCTCCCTGGCGTCTCTAAAAGTAGTTGTAGTTAAAAGAGACGTAAACCCCATAACATTATTATTAGCTGTATTAGGGACAGGGGAAGGTAGGAGCACCGGGACTCGAAGTAGGGTACTATCCCAGAGGGTACGAGGAAAAACTCGGGAGAAAACCACACTCTCGATGGCCGTTGTCAGCGCCGGGATTCGAACCTACGATCTCCGGACTTATTCCAGCTGCCCTCTCGGCCTTGGTGCACTATGTAACGAGCACGGATACGCCAAGGGGCTGCCTACAACATTGTCGCATACAATATATCACCATGGAGGGTGGTAGGTTTTAGCTGAGGATTAACATTACCTAAGGAAAGATGATAAGAGAGAAAAGGAGATAGGTTTCGGCATAGAGACAAGTATTGGTAGATAGGATGAGAATCCACCACACAAATTTAAGTAAATTAATATATAGAACGAAATTTCGCTGTACAAAATTTAAGAGGAACCTAACTTTAGTGGGGGCCTGTTTCAGGCAAGCGGAGATCGTAGCGTGAATTGAGGTTGCCTGCAAGCGCTCGGCGATTGCACTTTTCCTCCCGAGCCGGTATTCCGGAACTATGGGGATGGGTGGCACTTTGGCGAGACAAAGTAAGCCAAAAGGAAAGGACGTACTAACTTTCACTTCAGAAAGGTTATTTTTTTATGATGCATTCAAGAATGCTGGAAGGATTTGAATTTGGTATAATAATTTTATTTCTGGGCACTGCTGGATCTCTGGCAAACCAACCGAATGCTCCCAGAGAGGGAAGAGAGGAAGTTATTTTGATGATTTTAGCGAAGTTGTTATTTTTTTGGTGAAATTCTTATACAAATACCAATAGTTGCACTTTAGGAAAACTAAGCTTTTACCCAGCAAGATGCCGACTAAAAGTTTAGAAAAGAGGAGGACCTCAAACCTAACTCATACAAAATTTAAATTTTGAGAACAAACCATAAGTCAGAGAGAAAATCTCTGCAAGTAGGAAGCTTGCGGAGCTAGCTATTCTTGTCTCAATTGCTTGTTAGAATTGGTTATGAAAACCAAGAGAAACTTTAAAAATGTTGTTTGAAATTTTGTTTCTAATGCAACAAATGGTAAATGGATTTACCAGTGAAGAAATTATGTTTTTCTCGTATATAAAGCTTAAGATTAGTGGAAGAATCAGGGAAGATAGGGTCTTGCCTAATTTTGATTCTAGCGAGAACAAAGGAAAACAAATAATTTATTTAACAATGGTAAACGGTGAACTAAATAACAACATTTTAGTTTTGATTTTAGTTTGAATTAAGAATAACAATTGGTTGTAAAATACAAAGGTCTCAGACCTAATAATAATAATAATAAGTTTACAATTTGTAAACAATATTAAATGGGGTACAAGTTTCAAACTTGTTACAAGCACTAAACCTATACAAAGGTTTTAAAATGTGCTTAAAATTGAGACATTTAAAGCTTTTGAGGACAATAAATTGTACAGTGATTATAACTTTTACAAATGAAGTAACTTACAAGCGTTATTTGACTGCACTTGGCAAGCCAACAAGGTACAGACAAATAGATTAAATCCTGATCGTAACAGGAGAAAGAAAAATAAAACAGAAAATGGAAAGCGGAAATTACCGCTATTTGAAACATTAATTACTAGATGCGAAATACAGAAATAATAAATAAAAAAAATGTACAGGTCGTATTAACGAAACATGGAGAGAGAAGATTAGATACGTTAATACTTAGAAAGTTGCCAATTCCTGAGCTAGCAGGAAAAGAAAAGAAAATTAAGTTAGAAAAAGTACAATTCCCTAATTTTTAGAAGGGAAGGGCGATTAAAATGCGGACTAGTCACAAGTTTGCGCAGAATTACAATGTTGGAAATGGAACAAATTTGGGAGGGTGCTTGATTTCAAGCGAGGCCTCTTAGTTTTTTTAACTTAAATTTAAAGTTTAAATTAATTGAGTTAGTAATGGTATTTTGGACAAGGAAAATTGGAACTTTAGGAAGTAGTCCAGGCCAGATTTATTGCTCTAACGAACGCGGCGCGGATGATAGTTGAACGGGCTCTGTTTTGACTTAAGTCTATTGATGGATTGGAAAAGTTCACTATTGCAGCACAGAAAGTTTATGAAGCGAAAAGTTATTGCAGTTGTGGGGATCAATTAGTTGAATTTTGACATGTTACTTGCGTTGTATAAGTTTTAAGATGCACATAATAGTTCCAGAATTGTAGCAACAATTAATTGATGCAGTAGTGTGCCCGTATACACGGATGACGATTTATCAGCACTCGGCTTATGCTCTTGCGGTTTCGGGTTATCGGACGTTCCTTCCCCCGCTGATTAAACATCTGATATGGAATACTCAAGGTTCACAAGGATATTGAGGAAAAACTCAACATTTTAAATATCACAAAAAAATAATTCATAAAAGAAAAATATTTCACTCAAAAACATAAAAAAATCACTCACTTGGCATAATTCCTTCAAGTGTTATCCATAGCTAAAAATTAATCACTTGGCATAGTCTCTTCAAGTGCCATTCAAACAAAATTAATCACTTGGCATAGTCTCTTCAAGTGCCATTCAAACAAAATCACTTTGCATTTTTTTAAATCAAGATCACTATAATGTCATTTCATCATTCTATGAACTCGATAACCACTCTATAATCACTTTGTCTTGCTTAAATCTAAGTATAATTACTTATTATATTTCACTGAGGCGTCAAGCGCGCCTATCATTTAAGTCATACAACTTTCTAAGGCTTTGGACATTTATATTCACTTCAAAATCTTTACCCTTCTGGGTTTATTTAACATTACATAGTATTCATTTATCTATTATTCATTTAGTCCTTTGGACCTTACCAGTAATTTTCCACAAAGCCTTAGATTTTACACATTTTATATACTGTAGAAGAACATGCCATGTCTATGAATCGAACCCTGGTTCTACCAGTTTCACTGTCATGCATTAGGTGATTTCTCTTTGCAATGTACGATGCACGGTATAATTTATTTTTAAAGGATCTTTACTCATCATTAAACTATATTTTTCATAACCCGTATCCTTTTCTCTTTCGAGGAAGGAATCCTTTTTTACTTGCAACATGACTGTTTGACAAACTTGTAATATTCATGTAAATGTTTCAAACTTATATTCTGGAGAAAGATCTCCATCCCAGCATTTTTAGCCTACTTTTCACATTTTGCAAAAATGAGGAAAAAGTAGACTTATGAGATCGATCCGGAAAAATGTGTGTCTGTCAGTCTGTCTGTCTGGCTGTGTGTGTATGTGTGTCCCTATCAACTCCTAAACGGCTGCAGCAATCAAAACCAAATTTAGTATAAGTAAAGATGTGCACCGGAATATCTCACGTCCATATTTGAAAATGATGTCAGTGCTACCAACTGCTGAAAAAACGCACTAGAAATTTGAGCTCCATGTTGGATAGCTTGCAAGGTATGCATGGGAGCTATTCCAAAATTGGCACACATGTAGATAATACTATTTCAGATTAATTTCCAGGAGGCCAATCATGACAGTGTTGCCAAAATAATTTTAAGCCTTCTGATATGTCCAATGTTTAAATGCATATAACTTCTACACTATCAATTGGATTTCAACCAAATTTTGTATGTAATATCTGTACATAAACAGATATGACTGAGCGTATTCTTAAGAGCCACCAGGGCTGCCAACTGTTAATAATTGCTCTCTCTATTTAAAAAAAATCAAAATACCAATATATCAGAAAGTATGCAAGCCAACAGCTTTAAACTAAGCACACGTATATTCTGACATTTTAGATTAATTTGGAGTAACGTATATACGTCAGTTCTACCGACATGATTATAAGCCTGCTGATAGTAACAGTTTTTAAATACATGTAACTTCTATACTGTAAGTTGAAGCTTGTAGTTTAACGTGACCGTTAATCGCGAGATCATGAGCCACGGGACCTCCTTTTTACGTGGAATCCGAACCACAGGACATGGCATACTGTAAGTTGGATTTCAACCAAATTTCGTATGTGCTATGTGTACCATAACAGATATGACTATAAGTATTGTTAAGAGCAATCAGGGCTGCCAACTGATAATAAATGCTGTCTATATTTTTTTTAACCCTAATATCAATATATCAGAAAGTATGCAAGCAATCAGCTCTATACTTTGCACACGTATAGCACCTGACATTCTAGATTAATTTGGAGTAATTAATACAAGGCAGTGCTGCCAACATGATTCTATGCCTGCTGATATGTCCAATTTAAAAATACATGTAATTTCTATACTAACAAATGGATTTCATCCAAAATTGGCACAACAAGATATCATAATATTTCAGATTATTTCTGACCAGCACACGCATGGTATTGTTGGCAAAATGCTTTTATGCGTGCTGATAGATCCAGTGTCTAACTGCATGTAACGTCCATTGGACTTCAACCAAATTTTGTATTCTGTACCTTAAGAGATGGAACTAAGAATATATTCAGTCATCAGGGCTGCCAACTGTAGTGCTCTATTAGGCTACATTATACCAGGTATATTTTGAACTAATTAGATATTTCGATATTACCAACTTAATTTCGTCATTATTCTAGATAGGTTCATATACTGTAGAATAATCATTGGCATGAAAAGTAGGCTGCATAGTTCTTCACGGAACTTCTTGTTAATATATACGTTAATTTCAGCTTGCATCGTTTTACAAAAACTTTTATCTCGTCTTCACATAGACCCTCAGTTGACCGTGAAACGCATTTACTTTCTATCTCACTCCCACAGTACGGTAGGTCGGTTCTTAGACAGATGTCTCGCCTCCGTGGTGGTACTTTGCTTGATTTATGGTATCTCGACTGGCCGCCACGCTTCCTACAAGGTTTCCTCTTTTATACATATGATTACCAAGCCTTCTAAAAGCGGTTATTACTCCCTGCTTTTAACATTATTATTATTCATTTTTATTTCGTTTATACAGGATTTTTTGTAACTTATTCCAGAGGGGATGTCTAATATAACAACAATTCGTATGACGCCTTCTATCAATACTATTTTATAACAATGCCGCTAACGGTCTTATTTGCAAATTTCATTCGACGATTATTGCCTACTACAAATTAGATATAACAATGCTCTTATGGCATGTATATTCACTTACAACGCGTTATTTCGACGATTATGGCCTTCACTATATATATTTTATACCAATGCCTTTCAAGGTCTCACATGTATATCATTCGACGATTTTGGCCCATTATACTTATTTAACACAGACTGCTCGGACTTACAATGTAATTATTATTTTTAACGTTTCAACATGGCAATACAGATTTTTGGGAATTTCACCGACCCAGCACAACAATGACGTCAACATACGACAACAATTCAAAATGGGGAATCTTTCACCCACAACATTTCGATGAGACTTTCCATCTCCAGGGTAGTTATCCTGATTAACACACAATTATTAGCGTTTAGCTTCCATTATTTATTTTCGGCTCTTTGGCATCAATTTTATCTTGCTTGGTTCTTCGTGGTTTATTTAACATCTCAAATTAATATTTTATTTTATAACAGTAAGACCTTGGCCTTCCTATCATTTATTTCATAATTCTGGCTCGCTAGCCAGTAATAATACATTCCTTTAGGTGTTTAATTCACCAATTACTTTTAAAGGTTTATAACATTTATCATTTGACAACCATACGTCAAGACACTTTAATTTATTTCGTTCTGTTCATACTTGAGTTCCTTAATGTCATTATCACTTTTATTTTTAGTGCCTAACCACTCGATAATATTTATTTTATTATTTTCACTACGAGCTTTCAATTATTTATTCTTTTCAACCTTTGCCTTATTTGTCATTTACTTATTATTTTATATATTTCATTATTTAATTTTAACAATTTATTTATGATGCATATTTATTTCATTTTTCTGCCTCTACAGTACTATGGCGAAACTTTAAGCCATTTAAATATATTTTCAATTCCTTCCTCCAAATCATTTACTATTTGTTATTTCATTCCTTGGGTTTTTATTACGTTACATTATTGATCCCATTGACATATAATTTGCGAGGCCATTTTCGCAATTATTTATTATTATTATTTCAACATTTTTATCATATAAGTGCATTCAAATGCCCGATGAGTTCGATCGCATAACTCCCAGTTACGACCGAACTCATCTGGCCAGTACATCGTACATTTGCAATTTTAACAAAAAATCATGACTCACCCTCGTGGTCCATCTTCTGATCCACTTGTGGGAAGGATTTCACCCACCTAACGACATAATTAGTACTCTTCCATGGCACTTTCTATTGTGAGCGACACCTCACTTAGGTCCAATCGACCTTTACTTAAATCTACACACATCACTAATTTGTAAAACACTATATTAACACTAAAACACATATATCTTGAAGCTTATTTACACTGCTTGAAATTTTCACCACCTCTCAGTGACGTTTGGCACGTTTATCGGTGTTCACGCCGTGATGAGATCTCCGGACCCTGCATTGGACGTGATGCAAACTCGAAACGGCTCCTAATTGTTCACTGGATCTAGTATTTGTCCTATCCTTTAGATAGTCTATTTTTGACTTCTATTATTGTCTTTTTACTAGCGATTTTTAGCTTTTATTGTCCTACATTTGCGTAGCGGTCTATCGAACCTATGGCCCGCTTACTTCGTGACCGTATTGTCCTTATTTGCGACAAGTTTCCCTTTCTTCTCCTACGAGAATGTCTTTATTGTTACGTTCCTATCTGAAACGCCGTAGCTTCGCTAACGTTCTCTCCGTTTGTTCTGGGTCTCGAACCCGTGTTCATTTACTTGTATTGTTCCAATATCGGTCCCTCAATACTATAGTCTTTACACTTAACTTTTACGGAGACCTGTCTATATTTGTCAAAATGATGACCTCCAGTTTAATGTCTTTGCTGAACCTGACGGCTGTATTCTAGCTTGTTACTATTCTAGAATGTCGCGGCGCAATTTTACTTTGTTACGGTTTTCGAGTAGCGTATTGTAATGTTGATCTAGCACAAGTGCTTTAGTGATCACTGATAACAACCGTAGCGGATTTAATTTACCACGCACATACAACTTTTCGTTATTACCGCGGATACTGATGATCGTTGATTTGTTTTAACATGCTCTACTTTGGCGGCTGGTAACGAACTTCGTTACTTGCTGCGAATTCTCCTTACAGGAGTACGATGAGTCTTGTCTACTGTGAGGACGGACTTCCGTCTCGACAACTTGATAATACTGTGTGCGGTGTACTTTTATACTGTGCGGAAATGCGTTGAGCCTCCCCGGGCTTACTGAACTGCGACGAATGTTATGCAACGTCTCTGCATTTTGAGAGACAGCGTGGAGCCTATCCCGCTTCTGGTGAGCTGCTTCTGGCACAGCCTATAGCCTTACTCGGCTGTCGGATACTGCATTCGATGTTTGATACAGCCGGACGCCCCCTCTCGGGCTATCGGAGAACTGCATATAGTGATGCTCCAACGTCACGCCCCTCTGGGCTGACTGATACTGCATACTCTGTGGTTGAGACCTGGGCTATTTATTGGGAACTTGCAAAAATAAACTAATTTTGCTATCTTCCTGGAGCTAACTTCTGAACCAGACGTCGTACGTTTTTTAAAAGTAAATCATTATGTTCCCTATAATTCAAACGTCTCATTGCCATTTCGTTTTCTAAAATTCGATCGTCGAATTAATTTAAATAAAATTTATAAAGCTCCTCAGCTGCGTGGGTGAATGAGTTTTTTTTACCTTCATCCCACTATCTTCGCTTGGCCCCGCCTAATGACGTAACTGCTGACTAAGTACTTCTTTCCTGGGCCTAAATTATTCACCTTTAACTTAGCTTAATTCATAATTTCCGGGATCATTCTGATTCCCATAAGCCTATTGTTATAATTTTGCATTGTTTCCGTGAAAACGGCTTATTTCGCAATTTTGCGGTGTCGATGTGCAATCCAACGTTGTCGAAAAAATGCTAATGTCATCACTTACCTGCTCGGGCTAATTCATCCCAGCGTGACTGCTTGTGTGATTCACTTATCGCTTGCACCACATGTCTCTAGATAAAGCTATCAATGTTCTGTGTCATGCTCTGAATCATTTGGTTATTTCCTCACTGCTAGTTCATGTTGGACCTCTTTTCATCTTAAAGGTCGGAATTTCATATCCTGTACCAACTATGGTTGGGTACAGTAGTAGTCCCGCGGTGGGGTAGCGTATTCCCTTATTTTGTGTAGGAAATACCAGGTTTCTTGACGATTAGAAAGATTGGTTTACGTATAAAGTTCTGGAGTTATGATGACAGTTGAATAGGGCAGCAAAGTTCCCACGGAGGAAAAAGCTAAGTTTTATAGACAGTGGTTTAATTAACATGAATCCTCGGTGTGAGAAAGTATTCCCAGTTATTTTGTACAAGAAGTGCTAAATTTCATCTTAGAAAGCTAGTTTAGATAGCCATAGCCTGACAAAGGACAATCCCTTGAAGACGGTTATTGCACAACATTCGGCAATTCCACACACTGTCTACCAAATTGAATTAAAAAGCATTTAGCTACTTAAAAATCCATTAAAATGTGTTTAAAACATTGAAGTTTGTACCTAGCTTCCTTTCATGCCGAGCAAGCGATGGTTCCTGGTGACGGTTGGTTTTACGAAGTAGACATGGCGTCTAGTTTAAAATGTCTCGTGAGTGCAGGAGACTTGCCCGGTGAGGGCCACAAACTGTAAGCTCGAAGACTAAAGCAAAAATGAGGACGAGCGAACACGCATATGGCAGAGGAAGGTAAACGAGGGGAAGGGGAAGGGGAAGCAAAAGGAGTGGGTTTATTAGACAAGAGAGTGTACATCATAATAACCAACATAACAAAAGTAAAAATTCTTCATAGATGTGAATTTTCTTCATGAAGCGGTGTTCATGGAGATGTTAGCTGGCGACAACGACGATGCCTCGTGGATTGATGAGGAAGTTCTCTTGAGTATGGAGATATTGAGGAACTTCAGTGGTTAGCTGCTAGATGCCGCTAGGTTGTCCATGGAAGATATATATCTAGAAAAGACTTATAAAAAACATAATCAAGTGCACGGAGAAAATAGAACGGAAGGAATCACTGTTGGTGTCTGCGAAAAGGGAAAGAAGGAATTAAATACATTGATAAATCACAGAACAGCAAAAGCTAACTCTGACAGACCGTGTATTCCAAAGAATACACCAGAGGGGGGTTGGGGGGAATATTCCTGAAACGACAATCACTTCTCGAAGGGGCGCGGTGGTGCAGTGGTCAAGCTTCTTGCCTCTCACCAAGGTGGACCGGGTTCTATTCCGTCGTTGCGTAGTGGCTAGCACTTTTGTCTGTTGCCGCGGAAGTCCGGGTCCGATTCCTAGCTGTGCCAAGAAATTTAATTCTAATTTGAGGGCTGGAACGGGGTACACTCAGCCTCGTGGGAAAAACTGAGAAAAGATCCCATTCTGGAATCTACTCCGGGCGAATGCTAGAATGGTTCCTAAATTAAGGTCACGGTCGCCTCCTTCCCAATTCTCAACTGCACTACAACTACACACACTAATACAGCCATCCCACAAATTCCTCACACACCTACTGTAAGTAGACGGGGCTACATGACCAAGAAGTCGCCAAGACCCGAAATGAATCAACAACAACACAGCCACAACTCTATCCTCAGTCAATGCATGGGATATCTTCGAAGTGAAATACCACGTCCTGTGCTTCGGATTCTACGTGAAAATAGAGGTCCCGTGACTCATGATCGCGAGATTAACGGTTACGTTAAACTGCAATTTTCCTTACTTCTCGAAGCACCCTCATAAATACTTATAGTTATTGAAAAGGGTCCTCATTTCTCCTATAATTGCTGCTTGAACTGTGCCCTCATTTGGAAAACAATCGCGAGGAACTCTTTGTGCTGATATTATTGTTACTGGCGATCTCTTTGACATGTGCAAACGCTCGTTACCTCGCGTCACGTCACAAAGGCCTTTAACGAGAAGAGTCAGGTCTGTGTTGACATGCTGCTACAGTCTGTATGCAAATGGAAGTGATCTGTTCGCAGTGTATTGCTGTCTCCCAGGAAATGAGTCCTGCGGCGGGATACCGGATCTTATCCGCCTGTTGATGGGGATGGAGTTAATCCAGCAACAGATCGCGATCAACAGCTTAATTGTGATCATGTTCCAGCAACGAGGTAAAATCTCATTCGCTGTCATCGATTCTGAAATGTATTGTACAGTATGTGGAAGGACGAGAAAGTAACAGAGTTATCAGTTTTTGAACCCGATCATTCGCACTTGTTCGTTTTATTGTGTTTTATTTAGCTTGTATTTTAACAATGCACGTTGGAAAAAAAACAGCATTACTATTCGTTTTACAATTTCCAGTGCGGGAATATACAGTTTAAACAATAATAATAATAATAATAATAATAATAATAATAATAATAATAATAATAATAATAATAACAGAGTTTAAATTAGACCCAGGCCTTTTCAAACTGATGCAGAAAACAGTCATACTTTCTACATGTCGCGTAGTAAGGCCTTGGGCAATCAGGCCTGAAGGAGTGAGGGAAATGTATAAAGGTACTACTCAATGCAGTCACCAAGAATTTGCTCCTTATGATATGTACGGTATCTGGGATTGTAAATGTTTTCTTCCAGCAAATGCTGAGAATGTGTTAGCGCATGCGCAAAATAAATAATAATTATAATGGACGATATTGCAATTGTCGCAGACAGCAGATCGTAAGCGACTTACGCAGTGGAAAAGCTCCATGAAATTGCACACAAGACCGGATTACATATATCTTACGACAAGACCAAATATATGGGGAGAAGGCCAGAAAATAAATCCTCTTGAAACACCAAATACGATAAAATCGCCCAAGTCTGCACTTTTAAATACTTTGGCGTAATTATACAGCCCTCAGGACTTAATCGAATCGCCAATGAAGACAGAATCACTAAGCTCCAGAAGGCCTACAGGCTAACGTGGGCCCATTACAACAAGAAATGCATTTCGACCAACGCAAAATTACAACATTGTACAGTTATTCTTCCAGAAGCAACATATGCCGCTGAAACAATAGTAATCGATGGTCATTCCAAGATTAGGGAACTGGAAAAGCAGGAGCGAAATATCCTCTACAAGATTTGCGTAGCAATCAACAGAAACGGAATTTGGATGAAGAGACCTAGTACAGAACTCTATCAAAAGATCAATACGATAACAGACGAAATTAGAAAAAGCAGAGCCAAATTTTACACTCACATCCACATGATGACCACCTCTAGATTGCCAAAGAAACTATTTGGCATCATAACACAGAGTAAATGCGGCACAGAATGGCTGAAAGAGGTACAGAGAAACTTTCATGTAATCTGCATAAAAATTTCGAAGACCAAAACAAGTGCCAGACGAAAATCGCGAATGTTAAGTTTGAACCAAGATCATTACAACCTGGGAAAAAGTGGGCGGATGAGAGGAAGAGGGAACATTTCGCGAGAATGAAGATATTTTGGGAGGAGCGGAGGAGACACACCTCCAAATGACATCGTGTTATCAAGTTTAATCGCTCTCCTGTAGGGGAATTTTTGCTTAAATAAATAAATAATAATGGAACAGATCTAATTAAAAATCCATATAAAAAAACTCAAAATTACGACACTACAATAATGTCGTAAAACGAGAAGCACTTGACTCATCTTAAACTTTGGTAATTGGGGGCAGATCACAAGTCAAAAATTCACAGTTCTAACACTTTAGCCTAGGAACTTAATGCTGAAAACATGACTTGGGGATTGCGATTTGAGGTTAACAAAAAATAAAAGAATTCAGATTCGTCGTTAAATCTTACTACTTTCTGCTTTTTAATTATATTATTCCACTTTTGAATATTCTGTGTATTAACCAAACGTCCCTTATGTGTTGGTGGCATAGTGACACACACTAAACTTACTAGTCATGGACACCAAGCATTGACCCACACATGGTTAAATCAAAATCAAAATATCTACTTCGATTTTGACTGACAAGTCATGCACATCAACAGTTAGACCACATCCTTTGTGACATAAATCTATCACTACAAGCGCTAGTGTCGACCCATACATGTTCAAATTAAAATCAAAACATCTACTTCCGTTTTGAGAAATTCACAATTCTGCTTCCCACAAATTGAAGATAAAGAATCAAAGAATATATTAAAACAATCAAAGTTAATTTTATTTGAACCTCTAGAACAAGTTCCATTTTAAAAACGAGCGTATATTAGCATGTTTCTTTTTCAAAATATAATTTAAGCCGAAAGTAATTTTCAAAATACGATTGAGCTTTCGAAATCGCGCATTTTGACACTTTTCCTGGTCTTCTAGTCTTCTGCAAAAGCAGGAAACAAACACAAAACAAAAATAAAACAAACAAAACTCAAAAACGAAACTAAAAAACAAAGGAAAATAAAAAATAAAAATAAAATAATCAGAAAGCAAAAATAAAAACAGAAAACAAACACAAAATCGAAAACAAAAAGCAAATTCAAAAGCAAAACAGAAAACAAACGCAGGTAAAACAAAAAACAAAAATCAAAAACAGAAAACAAACAGAAAATCCAAAACAAAAGAGAAATTCAAGAGCAAAAACAAAAAACAAACACACAGCTAAAAACAAAAAATACAAAACCGAAATCAAATACAGAAATTAAACACAAAATCAAAAACCAAACACAACATCAAAAACAACGTTTGGCACAATTTGTCAAACTAGTTCAGATTTTTGCTAAACTGGGCCCCTGAGTGCTCTCAGTGTCATTTAAAATATTTACAACGTTAAAACATCGAAACAAAAAGAAAGAAAAATCCTCAGGAAAATCTGAGGACCAAAATATGTACTTTTGGGATATTACCATATAAAAATTGGATAATATTGTAGATTTGTTGAAAATATTTTCAGTTATTACAAAAAAAAAGTTTTTGGACATTAGATACAAGTACAAGGTCTTCTCCAGCCTTTTTCTATTCGTCAGAATGCCTTCCTTATCCTCTCAGGTGAAGGGTTCACGGTTCATACGTGAACAAACACACAACTGGTAGCTTGAATGACTGACACTAGATTTATTTTATAGCTATTATACGCACCAGTATTTACAGGATGCCAATTTACGCTGCACTCACTCAGCACGCAAGTCGCCACAGTACACCAACTGTATATTTCTCCGTGCAATCCATATAGTCCTCACAGCTCGTACTCATCATCCCTGCCTCTCCAAGTTCCACCAGAGTCCAGTTGAAGTAGCTCCACACGCGCTCCTGTCCGTAGTGCGTCGAACCCAGGTCCTCGCATGCGTCTTCCAAAAACACTGCTGCACTTTCACAGCATCCGACTGACCGTCACCTCACTAACAGATACGCGCCTCGAAACTGCTCGACGTAACTGCACTGCAGACTACACTGTTAATCAGGTCTAGACTCTCTCGCTGTACACGGTCTCTCTCAACTCTCTCCGCTCTCTCCTCTGGGCTGACTCTGCACTTAACTGAACTGAACTGAGCTGTCAGAGCAGGTTGAAGAGTCAATACACTTTCAGATAAGATTTCATTTCACATCATTTAACACCGCTTACTTTTGTGTTCGCAACTGTAGGTTTTTTGTGGGCTTGTCACTTAAATATTTCAGAGTAATATCCATAATCAGTGACTGACAGAGTAAACTAAAATCAGAAGACGGAACCCCAAACAAGTCGAGGTCGCAAACATCACTTCGAAACACAATTCAAAGAATGCAAACAGCTCTCGCTGACTGGTTCGGTGCGTGCGTTGATGAGTGCCAACGACGAAACCTTAGTACTAAAATTAATTCTTCAATCGTTGGCAGATCTGGCATAGCGTAGCTTTACAGCATTCCGCACGCTGTTAAGTGTAATGCACTTGGCTCTAGACACGTTCAGACTTCAGTTTATTACGTGTGCATGGGTATTAGAAGCATTACGGAATGCGATAAGTTTACCCTGCTGCTCGTATCGCTGTCTGAAGCAAGACAGCAGATTTTAAAAAATTACGAGCCTTATAGTCGCATATGATGTGTAACATCTGAGATGTTATCCTACTATGAATTGAGATGAAATATATGTGAAGTCGAGTGCTTATATTAAGAATACAGAAAAATTAGTAAGATTTAATACATCATAATTGTTTTCAGCAAATATGATATAATGAATATTTTCACACCAAAGAACGACAGTTTGAAGATGATTTATTGTATGAATATCTTTAATGGGCCCTCCAAACCTTGAAGTAAACCATATGCGTAAAAATTCAGACTTTCACGACCGGCGTTGAAATAGGAATCTCTGTTTCGCGGGCTTATAGGCCGTGTTCTAAGGACATTTTGTTGTCGAAACGCCAGGACAACAATATGTCCTTAGAACACGGCCTAGGCCTATATGCCCGCGAAACAGAGATTCCTAAACCGTATGCGATTTACATTCCACAAAGCCACATGGCCGACAGTACGTCGTTACATACTAAAAATAAAAATTAAATATATCCAGCAACCGAGTGGAAAGATGTTACACATTAAAACAAATCATATTTCTCAAATATTCTGTGATGGATAACCATAATCAAATAAGCGCACCAGTCAAGTAGACCTTAATGAACATGCGAACATGTTAATGTGGAGAATACGAATTCATAATGAGGTATAGCCTATATAACGTGAGAAGATTTGTATACGAAAACAAAATCTGCCACAAACAGGTTGCTTACCATCTTCTTGGCTAATGACTGAGATGCCGAAGCGCTACAATCAGATAACGGTTGTGAATTTGCTAGTGATGTGGATACAGTATGAGCTCAGTATGTTATACAACAGTTCGTGGAAGAGTCCAACATATTAGCAGTCAGGATAGCGTGCAATAATAATGATTGTATTCGTGGGACATTATTGAAGGATGGCCATCTGCCTGGATACCTGTATGTTGTTGATTCTTTAGGGGTTTTGCGACATCATGGTCACGTACAGGGCCGGCTTTAGATTTTGTGCGATCCTAGGCCCGTGGGTTTTTGTCGCCCTCTCTTCATACCATCATGGAGGGAGAATTTAGACCTCAGAAGGGACTTTGTGAAGGTATTTATTTTATTTTATTCTAATGTATCGTGAAGTAAAATCAATTAAATAAATTTAAAATTGGGAGAATGAACTGTTTCTAAATTTGTATATATGAACTATAAATAAATAGGCCAACGAGATATATAAAAATAAGTTTAAACATTTTTTTTTCGTGTGGTCTCCTGAGAGGCCGAGTACAGGTCTTTCTGGTCGACAAGACTCATTATACTGTTAAGGTTATACAGATATCACTACATGATACAACCTACAACTGTGCATAATGAATTGATAAAATTAAACTGATATTAATATTCAAGACTTAAATTTTCTCCTAATAAATTATAAAACATTCCTGTTCTAAAGCTGAAGTAAAAAAACTGCTGTTGCAAAACAATTGTTGGGAAATGATGGCCTCAATATAAATCTGAAAAGTGTCAAAATTTTGGAGTGTTTAATTTAAATCATAAAATTATACGAAATAGGCTACGTGTATTGTAGTCTATAACGTTTTATGGAAATTTTCTGACAAAAATATTTGCGGATTAATTTTGCGCCCCTCAACATGGTGCGCCCCTAGGCCGGGGCCTATGGGGCCTATTAGTAAATCCAGCCCTGGTCACGTAGCCCCGTGTACATGGGTGTGTGTAGAATTTACCTGATAACCTGTGTCACTGTGATGTCTGTATTAGTATTTAGACAGGATTTGGGAAGGAGACGGCCGTGGCCTTCAGTTGGGAACCATCCCGACAACATATTTGCATGGAGTAGAAGTGGGAAACCACAGAAAGACACTTCCAGGATGGCTGAGGTAGGTATCAAACCCGCCTCTTCTCACTTGTGCCTCATGCGGCTGTGTTCCCCGTTCCAGCCCTCAAACCAGAATTAAATGTCTTGGCAGAACTGGGAATCAAACCCAGGCCTATGCGTTGACAGCCAAGAATGCTAGTCACTTCGCAACGAGGCGGACATAATAAATTCCGGTACCTGAATATGTGTGGAATCTATCTGTTGGCCTGTGTTGTTATAATGATCGTACTTGTGATGTTACTGATGATGCTGATACTGATGATGCTGATACTGATGATGTTACTGATGATTATGATGATACTGATAATTAGGGCCCGGATGTTGATGCCGTAAAAAGTTTAAAATAAAAAAGTCCTCTCGGCACGCCGGAGGGCGGAGGTAGATTTCATCGGGCAAACTTGGGGATAGGCGAAAATAGGCAGAATATGCACGTTTTCGTAGAAGGATCAGACCTCATTTATTGCGAGAATGTATTTTATAATTGGAGCTTAATTAACTTTGTTTTTCTTTATTTCATGCATATTTTAAACATTGTATTGTCTTATGGGGACGGTAACCTTCTTGTCATTTGGGGTACATTTTTTATACTTGTGGTCACACTGTCCTTATGCAAGTTTTCGACACTGATGTGTAACTATGTAACGGTCTGTTACTTCTTCACGCAAAAATATATCTCCCGCAGAGATTTTGGTTGGTTCCTCAGTTTAGGGACTGCGACAACGCCGTCATGTAGCCCCGTGTACTTTGGGTGAGTGTAGAATCTGTCTGATAAACAGTGTGAATTGTGATGGCTGTATTAGTCTGTAATTCAGGTAAGGACTACAGACGGTCAATTTCAAGCAGTAGTTCCTAATGTTGCTACCATATACAACCGTCAACGACACCTAGCTCTGAACTTGGCTACGAGATGCCACCGCAACCAGCAACTCGCAACGAACGCTGGATCTTCCCCTCCAAAGGAAAGCATACTGAGGGATTTTTAGCGCTTTTAGAAAATCCGACGACTTCAGCCGGCTTTGAACCCGCGAACTCGGGCATAGAAGTTCAGCATACTACCAGTTACGTCACCGAGGCCGCTTCTCACTTAGTCAGATGGAAAGCTGAGTGTGATCGCGTGCAAGTGCGTTGTCATGGAAACGTCTGATGGCTCATCCCTCATCAATTTAGTAGTGTTGTCATGGCAACCTCTGATAGCTCTTGGCATTTTCTTATAATTCCGAAATAATTTTTCTCATCCCTTGGCGTAATGGTGGGTCATATCAAAAATTCTTTCAGACAAAAGTTTTAGGTAATTATTAGGGGAATATTGTCCATTTCGTAATGTTTTGATATTGTCCCTATTATTAGAGATATGAATAATGTTTCCCGAAAAACCCACTTTTTCCCCCACCCCTTTGGTCAATGGTTGGTGCTATCAAAACACTCTTCAAACATAAAGTTTTGGGCCTTATTCAACACATAGTATGAACTTTGAATGGATTCGATATTTCAAATAGTAAGAGAGTTATAGCGATATTTCACTTTTTCGAAAAAAAGACCCTCATTTTCACTCCCGTCGACCGATTGTGCCCATTAACGAACTCGACCGAGATTTTATAGGGATACATATTATGTAAACAATTCAAATTGATTGGTGCAAAATTGCGGTAGTTATCGTGTCCACAAGAAAGTGATATATGTATACATATATATATACATACATATATATACATATATAAACATAAATTATATATAAACGTTTTAACTGATGGTTGTTTTGGGGTCTAGGGGATGTGAAACGTGAAGATATTTCGAAATTTTCCGGAAGTCGAAACATGGTACCCATTGCAATAGTTAGCTTTCTAAAGAAATCTACTAAAATGCACTTAAAATTTTCAAAAATGACTGTAATAAATGACCTAAATTTTCGAAAAAAATGCACTACAAAATGGAGAAAATGATCTTATAATAATAAAGTCACCAATATTTCAAAAATGGCATCTTGTTCAAACTGAAAAGTCAATCAAAATAGATTTCTAGCTCTTAGTTTTAGTTATTGTTGTTTTAAGGGGGGTGGGGGGAACTTCGAGGTCATCTGCCCCTTCTAGCACTTAACAAAAGGTTTATGTTCACTTAGTCTGAGTTGCACTGCACCACGAATGTCATTCTGTTTTTGTCAAATGAAAATGATCTGCGCTTATCAGCCAAAAGTGCTTGTATCTCGAAAAGCTGCGTTCAACATCCACTGATGTGATCGGAGTGTACTTGAAGTGATGAAGTCGCTTGCTGCTAAATCCTCCTCAATCCCACCCATGCAGTAGTTTTCACCAGAAAGACTGTCTGAGATTTTGCATAATGTTTTATACCCGGTGTTTTTGTCCAGTTTAGATGCATTACCCGCAGCAATTTGGCCACGATTGTTGCTAAGACTAGTTTCCACCCGGTTGATTAAGGAAATGGAATCAATATTTCAATATTTTAAATTATCTTGTATCAGCTTCTTAACTCTGAGAGACGTAACTCCCTCATATAAAGATGTGACATGACTAAATAGAAAAAAAATAATATTAAAATGCCGATTTCTCTTAAATAGGACCAAATACATCTACCAAATTTAAAAAATGCTTTTAAAATGGAAAAATAGCAAAAAAAATGCAAAAAGATGCAAAATAAAAATGACATAGGCCTATTTGGAGACGGGGTGGCCCGTCCACAGTTTCTATGTACTTCAGCATTGTCTTAGACAGCTCAGTAAAAAGATGACATGTCATTAACATCCGGGCCCTACTGATAATGATATTGATGATGATTCTGATACTGATGTTTCTGATGATAATGAGATTGATGATGAGTATGCTGATGATGATACTGATGATGGTAATTGTTGTTTTAAGGGGCCTAACATCTAGGTTATCGGCCCACCGTGCTCGTACATGTGCTTGTAACTAAGGGCTAAGATTGGGAATGAGGCAGCTGCAAACTGAATTTACTTGGAGAAATCATGGCAAACCATTTCTGTGATGGCCGAGAGTAGGCTACGAACACAAATCACCACTCTCCTCAACTGTTCTACAGAGGCTGACATATTCCAATAATTTTGAATACGAATATTTGATTTGAACTTACGAATAGTTCGACTATTCGAATATTATTCGCACATTCGAATATTCAAAGTATTCACAGTAGTGAATTCCAATCATTCAAATTCAAAGAAAGCATAAAGTGAAAAAAGAAAGAAAGAAAGAAAGAAAGAAAGGATAAAAGAAAGAAAGAAACAAGGAAGAAAGAGAGAAAGAAAAAACAAGTGCTGCTTGTTTTGAATGATATTTATAAGATTCTATCAGGATGAACGACGGAGGGGTTAACCCCCACCTGACACTTTGGAATCGCCCCAGCCTCGAACAACTCGACCTCTGGACATATTTATTAACACAAATTGCTGTAAATTTTAGCCTACTTTTCACATTTTGTAAATATGAGGAAAAAGTAGACTTATGAGATCGATGTTCGTTACGAAGCATTACATGTAACGTCGTCACGATAAGTAACGATAATAGTAACACAGTTAACGGTAACTGTACATTCTCAGGCCTGTTATGATAGCTAAATCTTTGCTGCCAAACTGCGGTGTTTTATGTTTTGTTAAAGCTAGGTAAATTTACTAAATTGATGTTATTTATTTGCAATTTATAATGGAAAAGGGGTTAATATGGCAATGTTTATTAACTAATTGATCAGTTAGTTGATGATTTTGTTGAAAAAGGAAGATTGTTTGTGGTAATAGAGCGCGCTCAAAACTAATAATAAAATACAATTTCCTTTGATAATCGCTGCGCAGAGTTTAAAAGGAGTGACATTTTTTGTTCGCTTTGGAGATTGTTCTTGTTGAAAGTATTCTCACCAAATGAATTTAGGTGCTGTAATTTTATATTTGCTTCCCATAAAATAACAAACATTTACTTGGTCTTTTTCAGCTCCGATGGATTTAATTCTCTCTCTTGAAGGTAAACCAGAATAATACATTTCAAACGCTATGGGAAAAAAGCACGTCTGTGAGAGCAAAGACGACATTTTTGTCTAATATGAACAATGTAATATGTTACATTTTAAATTATTCTCAACTTTCGCGTTGAATCAGTGGCTGTGTGTCCACGAGATCGTGGGTTCGATTGCTGGTTTCTGAAGGGTTGGAAAAGATCACAGTAGTTTAAGTGGTACCATGTCGGTTAGTAAATTATCTTTCATTTGATGATCACAAGACAAAAATGATTGAATCTCAACGACACGTTGCTCAGGTTTCTGTGCTAGTTGGAAGGGTTGTTTATACAGTGCTCTCTCGGTAATCCGGCAGATACCGGACCAGAGAACTGCCGGATTACCGAAAACGCCGGAATACTGGAAAAACATCGAGAAAAACGCAGATATCGCTAGCCTTTCCTTTAGGGATTTCACCAGAAATTGGTGTATGCCCTAGCACGTTCTTGTACAAACCAAGCATAGAGGCTATCGTCAACTTTAGGATTTTCACCAATTTTCAATGTCTGTCGTTTACTTTTAAAACTTTCATTCGTCTTAAAAACGACTTTATTTTATCACTGTTTTTTTCTTATGTCATGAACTGTAGCTCGACCAACACCGTATTCGTTAGCAACACTAGTTAACGTTTCGCCCTTTTCAAGCCGCTTTAGGATTTCATGTTTATCTAACAAAGATAGACTTTTATGTTTACGTTTTTCTGCACGGATGCCATCTTCAACACAACACTACTATAGTACAACTCTCCTACACTAAGCACCTGAGGGGGGCGTGCGTGAGACATCGCTCTTGGCGCCAATGCATTGTTTACTCAGCCACTAGTCTTGTCGCTGCGGGGGAAACATTGTACAGTATTGGGGACGCATTATCAAATCAAGTGTTGAGCTCGTACTCAAATGCAAAACGCCGGATTACTGGGAGTGCCGGAGAGCTGAGATGCCGGATTACAGTGGGAGTACTGTATGTCTTCTACTCAAATATCTAGGAAGCAAACTAACGGATGATATGAGATGCAGTAAAGAGGTAAGAACTCGCATTGCCGTTGCTAAAGAAGCCTTCGACAGAAAGAAGAGACTATTGTGTGGGGAAGAGGCTGGCAAAATGCTTTGTTTGGAGTGTGGCACTATACGGAGCCGAGACCTTGACGCTGAGGAAGGATGATGAAAGAAGACTAGAAGCGTTTGAAATGTGGTTATTGAGGAGGTTGGAAAGGCTATCCTGGGTGGAAAGGGTCCGGAATGAGGAGGTATTGGAGCGAGTTGGAGAAAATAGGAGGCTGTTACAAACCATCCATACAAGGAAGAGGCACTGGCTGCGAAGAGAGTGTTTGCTGAGGGATGCTCTCGAAGTCAGTAAACGGAAAGAGTAGAAGACGACGGAGAAGGTACCAGCTGGTGGACAGTGTCAAGATAGCAGGAAATTACCACCAACAAAGAGAACGGCTGAAGACAGGGCTGCATGGAGAGCTGCTGTGTGAAGACCTGCCTCAGGACAGAGCACGTTATATTATTATTATTATATACTCAAAATCTACCTGGGACCATATGAATGTTGTTATTTTTTCATGTATTTGTATGCCTCATTATCCCCGTTTCTACGTATTGTTGGCCATAATGAATTATTCTCTTTATGGCGAATATGTTTATGGCCAGTTATCCTTCCTGAGGCCAACCTCATCACAGGAGTTGCTAAGACTTGAAATTAATTAATATGAATGAAACTGATCAAGGAGCAGCTTGTAGAAGGTTCCATTTGCCTGGACACAAAAATCGGAAACCAGGAACTTATTATTAGGAATTTGTTATAAATAAATAAATAAATAAATAAATAAATAAATAAATAAATACATTGATCGATGAATTAATGAATTAATAATAATGATAATGATAATGATAATGATAATAATAATAATAATAATAATAATAATAATAATATCGTATGGCCTAGGGTGCCGGGTGCAAGCTTTGTTATTTGTCACCCAGAGGGCAGCTTGCATGTCGAATTTCGTCGTTCCTTGGTACGCTATGGAAGTCAAAGAGGTTAGATATCTAAGCTCCTTGACACTACAGCGCTTTCTAGTAGAGAATGGAGAAACTTTGTGTTGGTGGAAAATCCCGAGATTAATTTTGCCATTATGAGCACGGCCTACTGAATTCAAACGGGTTATTTAACATGCCAACAACGTATGATATGCATGTCGTGATTTTTGTCGCCTTTTCAAAAACCACTTAACCACGGCCAGGAGCGAGCGAACCTGCAAGCTTCGGTTGGCAGTCCGACACGTTATCCACTCATCCACCGTGGCAAGCTAATGAATAAATGATTGATTATGTATAAATGTTGTACACGATTTATAATACGACCTGTCATACAATTCATATTGTAGTTGTTTGGCTCTTTAGACTGGATCTCTTCCCTAGGAACTAAGATGTCGGGTCGGCTAAATAGTAGCCTACAGTTATTTCTAGTGCTTCAGAAAAAATAACAATATTCAATGGCAGTCGTTTCCCATAAGAGATCAATGAGACTTATATAGCTACGTGGCATACTTCGAATATGTTCAATAAGACGACACGTTTCACAGACACAACAACGAACCTTATGCATGTAACTCAAAACAATAACAAATCCATGCTGCCTAAAGAAGTTATAGCTATTAGCACACATAGACAATTGCAAGCTAGGAGCTGTTTGGTCCAAAACGTACGGACCGCAAACATTTATTAATGTAATATTCATAAAAGTGGGTGTCGTCCACAAAATTACAATTGTCAGAGCCGATCTCAGATGGTCAAAATAACACGAAAATCTAGAGATATAAGATTCAAATTTCATACTGTACACTGGTGCATTAGACTCTAGTAAGTAACAAGATGTTCAGTAAAGAATATATAGCCTACTTTCTCCTAAATGTATGGGCATTGTTATAACTCTTTTTCCTTTTCAAGAAGTATAATTGAATGTTGGTTGTAGTAGCTTGTTGAAATCCAACGTGCTATAGACTGCGGATATTAAACATGAATATGGGGTGCCCTTTGCTAGTGCTACCTCTGTACAACATTTCATTCAATTCGGTTTCACCGTGTTTGAATTGATATGGGGAATCGATTTGCACACATACATGGTTGCTATCTGCAAACTATTGGACTGATGACCTTGTAGTTCAGTCAAAAGATGCTTCCCACAAAAAAGTATGTTGTTGAAAAATTTGGTAGAGATCAGATGATTTGGTTGGTGGTAATTTGATTTAAGCTTTTGACATTTGGATGGCCGCCATTACGTTTTCGTCAAGATGGCGGTGATATAAAGCATGACACTGAGGTGCCTTTGCTAGTGCTACCTCTGTACCAAATTTCGTTTAATTCGGTTTCACCGTGTTCGAATCGATACGGGGGCGGAGGGGGGAGCAGACACTCAGAGTACACACACTCACAGACAGACACACACTTTTTGGCCCTGTGTAGATCTCATAAGTCTACTTTCATTTTTTGAAAAAATCGAAAGTAGGCTAAAAATTGCAAAAGAAAAAGAAATATTGTAGATTTTCCCGACTAACTCCCCCTTAAACATTTTAAAATGACTAGTAGTTTCTAGGTGGTATTTACAGTCAGAAATTTTATCATTTTGTGAAATAGTACTCTTAATTCGACGTAAAAGTATCTTATGTGCATGAGTCATGCAAGCAGTTGCAGCATGCCTGGTGAGCGGTGAATCCCTAGCTATTTCAGAGGGAGAGATAGAGAGAGAGACAGGAAAAGGAAAGAGAGGCGGATGCTTGTTCAATTATAATTAGTATTAGACTATTGTTATATTCGATGTAGTGGTGCTCGGGTACTTGTTGTGGCATAAAGGTTGTGCTCACGGTCTCAAAGAACGCCTGCCCCAAATGAATCAACAGCAACTACAACTGCAAATGAGCCTTAGTCTGGTCAATGTGTGGCCCAGGTATCACCAGTGTTCTGACACTGATGAAATCAGCTATTTCCTGCCGCAGTTCCGGTAAACAAGTCTTATCGAGCATTTCCCCAGTATCATCTGTGGTGCATGGACTATTCAGGAGCTACACCTTGGCCCTTGTTCCAACCAGAGCTCCGTGTGTGACCTCTGCTGTCGGGTTCCCAATATTAGTGTACGTTCTCAATAAGTGGAGATTGTGAGTACAGAAGACGATGCTAAACACGACTCCCGATTTTAGTGATTGGTTCCTTATTGCAGTGCTTTGCCAAATTACTAAACTCCCTTTAGCTCAATAACCTGCGAATTTTATTGTTTTATGGCATTATGGCCCAAAAATAAGCCGCCCCTTAATATTCGAAAAGGAAAAAGAAAAAAAAACATACAGTTTATGCCCGAAAATAAGCCACACCCGGATTAAGGGAATAGACATTTATTTTCTTGTACTTAGCAACATGTAAACATTTTTTTCTGACATCCGTATTTTCTTCCAGCCTCTCCGTTGGTTGTGCTTTTGGCATAGCGCACAACTGCAAGTTTCAAGGCTCCATCGTAAGCACGCCGAATTCCTTTGCTTGATGAAACCTTTCGCTCTACCGGTAAATGATCGCTCATTTTTGCGTTAAACAGACTTTCTTAAATACAGATCTTACTGAGACTGAGCTACTGTAGATTATTCAAGCTAACGAAATACCGTGTTAGAACAATGTCACCACCAAAACAAAACTTCGCATTGTTGTGCCGCTAGTTTCTCTTACAGACTGTATTGTTGTGTGTTCTTGCTAATGAGCATTCCTTTTTAAACAGTACATGACACAGCCTATAAAGGCTACAAAAGTGTAGGTAGCGAATATAAGCCGCACCCAGATTGTTTACCCAAATAATTTTAATAACAAGTGCGGCTTATATTCGGGCCAATATGGTATTAAGGGTAAAACATGAACTCGTAGTAATGCTTGTTTGACTTCGCTGTAAGGCGAGGGATCATTGCTCTATCGTCACAAGGACGAGGTGAACATAGGCTACTCAGTCATCAGATACAACTGAGGATGGTGACAGGCGGCAACTAACTGGGATCTAATTAAGGAAGCGTCAGGGAAGGGATTTTGGAAAGTGGGCCGTGGACCTGTTGAAAGCAACCGTCCCGGAATTTGCCTGGTGGTGAAAATGGGAAACCACGAAAACCATTTTCAGGACGACGAAGTGGGATTCGAACCCACGCTCTCCCGATACCAGCGAGGCACGAGGTAGCCCGTTAGCGCTCTTGGCCACTGTGACCACTATATTGTCCTTTTTTACGAGGGAATTGGGAAATCTTCCATTAGACACTTGAGGAGGTTCCGCACTTCTCAAGCGTGTGGGATTCTCACCCACTAAAAAACATACCCTATCCTCTTGACAAAGATCCATCCCGGGACCACTTTCGTAGTACTTCAGGATGGAGTCATTTTCTGTGCTTCACAAGCACCTTCTAACTTCTCAATTCATATACTCAGTCCGCGGATCGCAGACTTTATGAACTAAATCGTTCAAGTCCCCATTCGTCTGGCCGTTATAATAATAATAATAATAATAATAATAATAATAATAATAATAATAATAATAATGTACATACTGTTACGAATGCTAGACAGATTCCTCGCCCCGCGCGTGACTCAGTCCGCCCCAGGCTATCCTGACTGTGTTACCAGCGATTTGCGCAACATTGAAGACAGGCAGTACAAAAGAGACCGTCTCCAATATTCGTGGCCCTGCTGGTGTTGGAATTCTCGAGAAGGTGTGAACCCTGGTCAATTCTGGAAACATCCATCGAGTCACCAGCCTCGCTATATAAAGCGGCCTCACCAGCGAGGGACGGACAGTGGTTTTGAGCGAGTGCGACAATAGTTGGTGACGTGACGTGCGAAACCCAAGTGAGGCTATTGCATGCGGTGAAGTGCTGTGTGGATTGCGAAACGCAGTGGACACTTTTCCTAGCCTGCAGACGGCGAGACAGTGTACATTCGGAACAAGTGAGTGTGGCTTTTTTACTTGAGGGAGAGTGCCGTTACTTCTAGCCGAGGACACGCACCCCATTACGGTAGGATTAACTGCATAACTGAGTTAAAGGGTGAGTCGAGCTTCTGTAAGACAGCTAATTGGTTGTACACTATCTGTTTATTGTGTGGTGAACTGTAACTTGCTAAGACCTGCAATAAAACTACTATTTATTTTAAAGGAACAATTGTGTTGTGCTTTCACCCACCGTAATCCACTTAACGAAAGGGACTGAGTTGGATTCCCGGTCAATGCATGTGAGATTTTCTAAGTGAAATCTATTGACATCATATATAGATAGGCCCTACATATTTATTAGAAGGTCATTTTTAAAAACTTTATCTAGAGCGTGGTGCTCTATGGAAGTGAAAGTTGAACTGTTGGCGCAGCAGAAAAGAGGAAAATAGAAGCATTTGAAATGTGGTGCTACAGGAGAATGATGAAGATCAGATGGGTAGATAGAGTAGCAAACGAAGAGGTATTAAGATGAGTGGCCGAGGAGAGATATTTCTGGTGACTGCTAATGAAGAGAAGAGATAGGTTGGTAGGACACATAGTAAGACACACAGGAATAGCAAGCCTAGTTATGGAAGGAAGGGTCGAGGATAAGAACCGTAGGGGTAGACCGAGGTTAGAATATGTTAAACAGATTGCCTCGGATGTAGGGTGTGGTAGCTATGCAGAGATGAAACGAATAGCACAGGACAGGGAGGTGTGGAGATCTGCATCAAACCAGTCAAAAGACAGAAGACTCAAACAAACAATGAATAATAACAATAATGATAGTAATAATAATAAGGACTTATGATGCCATGTTTAACATTGAAAGACCTATAAATATTTTGGAGTTTAATATTTAATATTAATACATTAAATATCCCAAAATAGTTGGCATGCGGAGCTGAAGGCATAGTGACGTAGATGACAATCTGATGCTCTGATTTAAGATTTTCGAGATTGAGATGCCACCACGTATTGAAATAGTTGGCATGCGGAACAGAAGACATATAAGAACTGAATGAACATCGAAATATAGACTTGATGCTCTTAGTAGCGTCTAAGATTGTATCAGTTCCAGAGATATGATTAGATGTGTTATTTCAACTCCGTGGTACAGTACTTTAAAGCTTTACTAGTTTATTTTTAAGACACTGTTTATGTTCAGTGAGCCATAATAACTAATATTTTTTTCAGAAGAGGAATATTTACAATATTTTTTCATAGATATATTTTTCAGAAGATTAACCATATAATTACCGAAATTTTCACAGATAATTTTAAGGATTTATAAATGTTTTTTCCAAATTATTCTTTTAAAACGTATTGAAAAATATCCATTTTTAATTTAAGTTTTTCCTTAGGATAAGTATTTTTCTCTTAATTGTGCTGAAGAGGAAACCATTGTTGTTTTGAAACATGTACACTTCAAATAGTCTATAAATTGTAGACATTTAATTGTGTTTTTGTTAGTATTGATTTGGCGTATAATTAACATAAGTGTTTCTTAGTAATAATAAATTATCTTGAATTACTTTTGATCTAGATTTTGAAGAACATGGAGAACGCTGAAGACGGCGGTATTGATGAAGTGTTCAAAACTGCTATCAGAAATGGTATAACTCACAAAAAGCAATTTGCTACTGCAGAGGGGCAAACAAGTTCCTCAATTTCTTTCTTTTAAAGGTCGTACAACATAAAAACCATGACCGTGAAATGTCTCGTCAAAAGTGCAAGAAAGACAAACGTATCGTGCTTGAACGTGAGGAAACAACGGAAAGATCGCCAGGTTATAACTGTCGTAAGATCCTCTAAAGTAATCGTTAGAATTGATTTGTGAAAATTTACGACGTATACAGGCGGCTCAAAGGAGGGCATTCATACGCTAGAAACACGTCCTTCCCAAATATTATCGCAATAATGCATGGCATGTTTCCGCGAAATGTCGTCAAATCGAGCGGATTTAATGAAATCGTTCCATGACACATAACAGAGAAGCTATAGCTCGTGAAACTACAGCAATTACTCTCGTGTGTTCTTTAGTAACACATTGGCATGACAAGCCTAACGTAAAAACCTTCAAATAAACGTCTAAATTAAGAAACAATCCACTGTAATTAATATTACAATAGCTTGCCACGGTGGGTGAGTGGATATCGTGTCGGTCTACTAACCCCCAAGATTGCAGGTTCGCTCCTGGCCGTGGTAAGTGATTTTTGAAAGGCGGCAAAAATACGGTACGCATGTCATACGATGTTGGCATGTCAAAGAACCCATTTGAATTCAGTAGGCCGAGTTAATAATGGCAAAATTAATCTCGGGAGTTTCCGCCAACACAAAGTTCCCCATTTCTCTACTAGAAAGCGCTATAGTGTTCAAGGTCCTTAGATATCTAACATCTAACCTCGTTGACTTTCATAGTCAAGGAACAACGACATTCGACATGCAAGCTAGCCTCTGGGTGTCAAATAACATAGCTTGCACCCGGCCCCCGAGGCCATACGATATTATTATTATTATTATTATTATTATTATTATTATTATTATTATTATTATTATTAATATTACAATTTTTCATTTGGTCAATACAGTATAATCCCAATCACAGGGTCATGCGCAAAATAATCTGAAAAAATTACATGTGATATATATCTCTACATTCACTGCCTAGCAGACTTATAACATTCCAAGCTCCGATCCGTAGAATGTGAGATTTCCTCTTTGTCACTTCTGTGATGTTAACCCCCTCTTGAGTAGTCCCCACCAGGAGATACGAACGAGGGACTAGTTTACCTCCGGAATGGAATTTTACAAGAGAGGAGGCCATCATCACATGTAATTATGCATAGAGAGCTGCATATCCTCGGGATTAGTATTACTGCTGTAGTTTCCCGTTGCTTTCAGCCGTGCAGCAGAACTCAGGGTAGCCATATAGTGTATATACTGTGTTTGTTTTTGGAATACAGAAGAGGGAGAAAACTGAGGGATATTGTAATATTTGTCGCATTGTAATAATAATAATAATTATTATACTAATAATAACAGATCATAATTTGCGTAATGTGATCCTTTGGATCTAAACAATGTACATAAATAATAATAATAATAATAATAATAATAATAATAATAATAATAATAATAATAATAATAATAATAATAATAATTTGTCGGACCTGCTCGCCTAATGATTTTAAATCAGGGCACGTCCCTACACGCACGAGGCCTTAGCCCTGAGGGGATTGAGAAGACTTTATTTATTTATTTATTTATTTATTTATATCTAGCTGTGCCCGGCATGCATTGCAATGCCAATCAAAGAAAGTGTTGTTACTTGGTTTGTTGAAGTGCTTTTGGATACACAGTATTTTTTATTTTTTTATTTTGCCGTTTACTGCCCCTAAACTATTGTAAAATGGATTCACTATCTCAGAAACATTCGTGGGAGCGTGCTCAACAACCCACCAAAGTTTCATTGCAATCGGACGAATGGTATATTAACGCATACGGGACTTTATTTAAATGATTCGCACGCGTCACCCATATGTTGAATCTACTCGTACGCTACCTATTAGCTATTTACTAAGTCCTATTTCTTTGCAGGAATGTAAACAACAACTCACCAAAGTTTACTCGCAATCGTATGAATGGTTCATGAACGCATAAGGGACTTAGTTGAAAAAAAAATCGCACGCTGTCACTCATTTGTTGAATCTACTCGTGCGCTACCTACTGCAATATGGATTTACTAAGTCAGAAACCTTCGCAGGAGTGTACACAACAAGTCACCAAAGTTTCATTGCAATCGGATGAATGGTATATGAACGCATTCGGGAGATTTTTGAAACTATCCGCACGCTGTTACTCATTTGTTAAATATACTCGTGCGCTACCAACTGTGAAATGGATTTACTAAGTCGAAAACCTTAACGGGAGTGTACACAATAACTCATTAAAGTTTCATCGCAATCGGATGAATGGCATATGAAAGCGTACGGTATCTACACTTTATTGATCATCATAATGAACTTGTAAGGTGTTCATTGTATTTCTAAAATCGTTTTATACAGGGTGTCATTTATTTACTTGAGTACCCTTATGGGGCGTGTAGGGGATGGGTATAGGATCAATTTAAGACAGGGAACCTGGGGTCGGAATGGCCGCCCAACCCCAGAAAACAGGTTTGTTTCAGGCCCTCCGCCTCTGTAATGTAGGCAAGCGCACCAGGTGCTACTCTGAGGTCAGGCGCCACAACTGCTCAACGCAGCGTTAAGCTGGATTTTCCTAGTGCGCAGTGCGCAGTGCGGAGCCTACTCAACAACACGGAATCAGACGGCATCGTTTTCCTACACCCCTCCGCGGTGCGCAGTGCGCTCTGCGCAACTGGACGACTCCTTTGAGAGCTGTCAAGTGCGGACCGCGCTACGCAACAGACGAGTATTTGGGCAGTTTTCTCTTGTGTACTGTAGATTTCTTTCTTTGCCACAAAATTAAAAAAAAAAAAAAAAACTATTTGAGTGTGTACAGTAGTTCTAAGTTAAGTTCAGTAACTTTGTCCAAAGAAACTAAATTTTTACCCATTTTATATTTTTTAAAATTTTACTATCGATTTTTATTAAATAAAGAAATATTTTCTTGAATGATTCGCTATATTAGCTATTTTTCATAGAAAGATACATTTTTTTTATTTAGTCAATTTACCCTCTAGGTTGGTGGTTCCCACGGACTCAGCGAGGGAACTCACCACTACCGCCTCTATGGGCAGTGTCCTGGAGCTTGGAACATCTGGTCGGGATGGATACAACTGGGGATGTGTGATCAACACTTCGCCCAGGCGGCCTCACCTGCAAAGCGAACAGGGGCCTCATGAGGGAGGGGAAGGGATGGAAGATAGGGATGGATAGGCTAGGAAGAGGGAAGGAGGTGGCCGTGGCCTTACAGTAGGTACTGTACCCGTAATCCACGTGGTCTTACCTGTTGCTGATACTGGCCTTGTCTATCCCTATTATCGTAGTATCGGTTATTGTTCTGATAACCTCGGTACCTGTTATTCCTAGGTTGGTATTGTTCTCTTTCCTGATTTCCATTCATATGCCTATCATTCCTATTTCTACTTTCGTAAGGTTTATATCTTTCTTGATTACGATCTGTTTGGTTAGGTCTATTCCGGTCTCGATCGTATCTCTGTTGGTAGTTTCCATATGGCCGCTGGTTGTTTCTCTCTTCAAATCTTCGACTATACGTCCTACTGTTCCTCATCGGACCTTCCCATCTAGATCCTGTCCTATTTGACCTTTCTGTTTGTTGAGTTTGATCCACGACTACCGCGTTCACGGCTTTAGTTTCCGTCCTTCCGCTTTTGACTCTGGTAGGCGACATAGACGTATGGTCTAGCCTACGCAGCAAGTCGTCCATTGCCGCTAAATCCTCTACGCCTGATGAGATTAAATTCCTTCTAACTTCCACCGGTAACTGGCGTGAAATTGTCTCAAGAATTTCCTCCTGTCTCAATGGGGGTTGAAGATATCTAAGGCGGGCTAACTGAGATGTTAAGAATTCAGAATAACTGGTGGGTCCAGTACTACTATACTTTCTTGAATATACTTCCGCCCTCACTGCGTGTTGTATCTCTATCGACCAGAATCTTTTAATAAATGCTTCCGAAAACTGTTCGAAATTATCGAAAGTATATCGGAAAGCTCCGAACCAATTTAACGGTGCATCTGCCAGTTGCTTCTCAACAATCCGCAGTTCTCTGTCCCTTGCAACATGATGTTCCGCAAAAAGATCTTGTAGATTTCTAATGAATTCTATAGGAGTCAAACCCTCCGTATTTGAAAACTTCTTAATTTTCTCCTCGTAATTCCTCACTATCATGACATTAGATCTGTCATTGGGCGTTGATATCCTAAAATCTCTGGGATTTATTTCTGACGTAGCCTCATTCGGGATCTCTGATCTAGCATGACTCTGTTCTGTTTCATGTGCCTTATTCAACCTCGCTAAATAGTTTCTAGCTGGCGTCGTGGTATCCATCCTGTCACTTAAATGGTGTACCGTTCCTTCCCCATCGGAATTTATAGGTTTCCCCAACGTTTCCAATTGTGACTTGATTTCCGCTCTTAATTTATTTATGTCTATGTGATCTATTAACCTGAACGTTTGAAACTCTTGTCTAATCTCGTTTAATTCTGATGTTTTCTTTTCACGCTCTGAGTTTAGATCTATCTTAACTTGGTCTACTTTCAGAATTACGCCTTTAATCTGCGTTTCTAAATCCTCCCTAAGAACAGTAACGCTTTCGACCTGCATAGTCTGAACTGAATCGATTCGTTTATCAGTGTCTATTCTAGCCTGGGAAATATCTTGGTTAAGTCTTAATTCTGTTCTGTTAATCTTTAATTCAAAATCTGACTTAATGCTTTTAATGACATCTTCATTTATTTTTGTGATTTCCCCCCTTAAGATGGTCACTTGATCGTTAACAATAGCCTTGAGATCGATCTCTATATCCTTTCTCAAGACCTTGTTGTGATCTTCAACTTTTTCTTTAAGTTGGGCCATATCACCCTCTAATTTGGTTAGAGTTTCTTGCGTTGCACTTGCTTCGTTTGAAAACTGCAATTGCAATGCATCTAAGCTATTTTTATTTTCTTTCTGATTATTATCTAGTTCCGATTTAATATTTCTAACATCCTCCTTTATGGTAGAAATACTAGCTCGTATACCCGTTACAATGCCTTCTGTTAGGTTAATTTTAGCCTGAGTGGCATCTATCTTTTTCTCAGTCGAATCTATTTTACTTTCTGTTGAATTTATTTTACTCTGCATTGCATCTAATTTGCCTTCAGTTGAATCTATTTTGCATTGCATTGCATCTAATTTGCCTTCAGTTGAATCTATTTTACATTGCATTGCATCTAATTTGCCTTCAGTTGAATCTATTTTACATTGCATTGCATCTAATTTGCCTTCAGCTGAATCAATTTTACTTTCTGTTGAATTTATTTTTACTTCTAATGATGCAACATTAGATCTAACATGGCCAACTTCTACATTAACACTGCTAATGTCAAGTTGAACAAGCTTGACATCGGCTGTCACACTGTCGATGCCTGTTTCTACATCATTTATCTTTTCCTTTATATCTTTAGCTTTAGCTGCAATCTTACGATTACTATCTTGAAGATATTTGAGGGACAAGTGCATTTGATTAATATCCCCTACAGATTCCTGAACTAATTCAGTATTCTTATTGACAATGGAGTTGATATTGTCAAAACTAGTTTGGCAATTACTCCTGATCTCAGACAATTCATTGGCGTGACTGCCCATCTTCTCCTGCATTGCCATCAACATATTGGCAATGTCCTCATTTGACACAGCTGTCATGGTAAATACAATTATAGAAAACACAGGAATGCAATACATAAATAGCAGAATTGACACATTTAGAATGACCCTTTTCACCAATACAAGCATTGAATTTCGTTTTGCTTCTAAACTTATTATATAAATTAAGTCTATAAGAAAATAGGAGGAATGCAACGACGGTGATTTCTATTAGAAACTGTTTAAATTAAAGTTGAAATGATGAATTATTTATTTTATTATTAAAGAAAGTGATTCTATTATTACAGATGATCTACAAATAATCATCGCCGGTAACTAACACGAAATGGCCGACAAGCATGGAGTGAAAAATGGTCCCATGTCATGTCCCATCTGACCACGCTGATCCATAAAAATTTCCTAGAAATCTCTTTTATGGTCATGTCGTAATCAATCAAATTACTTTTACTAGGCACGCACAAAACAAATAAATTTAAGCAATGGCGATAATTCTATCTGTATGCCAGGTAGATTGAGTAAACTCATCTTCACGATTTGAAGAAACGTGAATTCCCAACGAATTCGACGTGTATAATCGTAGCAGTGCCAAAGAAAATTTTGCTAACGACTACATCGTTCGAAAACTGCTAAACTCAATAATCTCATAAAAATGGATTCTTACACATGGGTTTAGCATTGGAGAAATCGAGAATGCCAATTCGATAGCCCCATAGATTGGGTCGCCATATATAGATGTACCCGTAATCCACGTGGTCTTACCTGTTGCAATCCGATGGAAAAGCTGGATCGTAGATTCTAGAAGTTCCCGGCTGAAATGACCTCTGAAAAACCTACCAACTAGGATCAACCAGGGATCAGGATACGTCGATATTAAAGAATGCGGTAAGAAGATGCCAGTGGTGTATAAAATTACGATGAAATGAAGCTCAAAAGAACTCGAACAAGAGACTCTAAAATAAAATGAAAATATCTCGGGCGTTAAGTTTAAGCAAACTCAAGGAAAAACTACCCACTGGTCCTCCTAACGCACTCCCCTTTTCTGATATAAAACACCAGTCGTTCTAAGATTCTTTTAAAATTAAATTCAATTTATTGAATGGTTAATGATGAATGTCCGTTAATTAGACACAAAATTAAAGAAAAGCTTCTTTAGATCAAATGATGAAAAATATATAGTTTTAAATAAATGCCTACAGTAAGGCCCCATCTTACTGCTCATATCATCCGCTGAACAAATTACAAGAAAAATCCAATATTACATTATGTACTGATGTTATACCCTTATTAAAGATTTATACATATTTTACATTTTATATACAAGTTATATCCTTAATTAGGATTTTGTTCTAAACGCTGCCTATCTTCATTTAATTTTACAAGTATGTTTCATGGTTATCATTTTCTTAATTCGTTGTATTCAACAATACATTAAGATAATCGAATAGTGTTACAAGTTGTGAAAATAGTTTATTAACTATTTATATGCTTCAAAGAATGCAGTATATTTTTGCTAAAATTACTGAAATATCACATGTATTATGTTGCATGAATTAATTAAAGTTGTTCGAGAAGTGGCTGTGTTACTTAAATATGGGTGTCATGATATAAGCAATTTATCTCCGGCAAATCCTACTAGGCAAGAATAAAACGTAGGGCAACTTGAATAAAACAAGCATATATGAAAAACATTCGTGATTCCAATTCACGATAACTACAACATCATATCCAAAAAAGTGATAGCTCAAAAGCTAATTTCACTCTTACTAAAACGCAATGACAACGTTAATGTCTTCTCAAAAGACTACAAGTACAATATACAACATTAATATTGACCATCCAATGATGTCAAATATTCGCTTCACTAACACAATAAATCGTATGCACAAAATTGCAATACCTCAATTCAGCTTTCCAAAGCTGTCAAGAATTAATCCCAAACGTTATTAAACTTAAAACCTTTCAAAAATTGCTCTGAAAATATCATGCCCTATCATAGACGAATATAGAAATGCCACAGATTACTTCTTTTCTAACTTCATTAAACAAGAAGCAACAATTTGTTAGATAAATTGTATCATCTATTTCCATAAATTATCGTCATTTAAATCTACGACAAATTTTGTTATACTAGTTTGAACTGTTAAATTTAGTTCACAATTCCAATATATTTATATATATTTATTTCCATAAATACTTATATTTGAGAGAAAAACTTGTAAATAGACACTAGCCAAAATAGTCGTTTCAGTTTCGCCTATCCAAACTCGAAAAAAATGGCTCAACTACTCAGAAGAAAACACGTGAGACTTACACCATGGAAAGGAGTCTATTATCATATCAATAGATACACGCAAACCATTAAATCAAACGATGATCTATCCAAGAGTCTTCCCAAAAACGAATTGAAATAACACAAGCAAAAACTGAACGAACAAAAATATTTCATTTAAAGAAAAATCTTTAATCAAAAAGAAATATGAAAGTAGGCTGCAAATGCCTTGGCAATCAATTCACAATTGTTTTCGCTGGACGATTTCCATAAATCCATAACCATGGAAAATAACGATGAAAATGCACTATCATTTCTAAAAGAAAGAATTTCTACTAGAATGTCATAAGTCCAAACGAATAGTATCACTGAAATATTTTTGGAATAGTTCAAGTGCACGAGTGTGTGGCCATCTTCTTCCTAATTGCTATTCTTATACAAAGATATCGTCGTCTTGGTCCTAATTATGCTGCAGATATCTTCTCAACAAAATTGAATGCTTGGTTTTATTTCCAAAATATTCAAAATCAAAAGCAACAAAGTAATGCTCTAAATAGCATCACGTTTACTGTTAACTACACAAAAAATTGCACTCTCCGACAGAAATGATAAAAAAGAACCAGATCTAGTCTTCGAATGAATTTCATACTAATTAATAAAATATTGGTGAAAAGTATCAAACTAAAAGTGACAAGGTCTACTGTCTACAAGAGAAGAAAAGTTTTCCAGCTACCTTGGGTGAAGTTCTGGTTGAGATTGAAGAAAGTATAGGAATATACATTCCTTTCAGGAACTGAACCATCATCCCTGAGTAGTTCATGGCTGGAGCTGCAAGTCGCCGAACCAACTTCCTCCTAAATCGAAAACTACTGGCTACGAAACGGAGTTCCTGCATATTGCTTGTACAAGGCTCCCTCGACGTTATCAGTAAAGTAGTTTCCTTTCTTTGGAGTTGTTTCTTCATTCTTGGCTACTTTAAAATCACTGGATCAGAACTAACGTTCCCCAACGTTTCTTTCTCTTCATTGTAGTGTGAAAAAGAATGTCACTCTAAATGATCAACTCTGCTTCTGCATTACATTCCTGCACGGTATGTTTAGTCCATCATTGCTACGACAACTAGGTTCTCACAATAAAATCCAGTTGTAATGTTCTTGATAATATTCATGCTTTCCTGCATTTCAAATAAATACGTATTAGATTTCCACATCGAAGAGTCTGTATTAACAAGTCTGTGCAATAGCTAAGTTCACTCAGGCATATTTAATCTCTGGGTTATATCTAACACACCAGAAGTACGGACAACCGCATATTGCTGTGGTAGCAATTCACCCGTTCGATCCGCGCCGCGAGTAGAGAACACTCGTATAACCGCGTGATAAACGGAACTTTCTTACTACAGCGATAACATGTGCACTGCATAAGTTACTGAACTCAAGTGTCTGTCGTTTCAAAACTGCTCATCCATGACCCAGCTGGTAGTCTACCCAAGATGCATCACTCTTGTATCGAGGTGGACAATCGAACCCAGTCGATTATCGTGACATATATGTATCAAATAGTTGCAGGACCAAGTCAGTGAGCATGACCTGTGCACGTGATCAAGAGCGTGGCGGGATTGTCTATCCATCTTCTTAGTGAATCACAAACTCACTGCGTCTCAAACCTGCAGTCCCACTAATGCCAAGCAATAATTCAAAATACGTCTCGCTGTCGTATCAGGGTTCAAGTAAATAGCAAAATACTGTCTCAGTACCATCCCGGCATTTTCCCGAAGACGAAGTGGGAAACCACGGAAAACCACTTCGAGGATGGCTGAGGTGGGAATCGAACCCCCTCTACTCATTTGGGCCACCCGAGGCTGAGTAGACCCCGTTCCAGTCCTCATACCACTTTTTCAAATATCGTGGCAGAGCCGGGAATCGAACCCAGGACCTCCGGGACGGCAGCTAACTATGCTGACCGCTACGCTACGGAGGCGACTATTAATTTAATTTAATTAGACAAATTTAGGTAATTGATTAGACGTAGGCCTAATAAATTAGCTTGCTTAAATTTTCGGTCTTCTAATCCAGTTGCAGGACTCGCTTGCAAGACCATTTTCTACCAAACTAAGCAAGTAATCAAACTGACACCTAATAACTCTCAAGTAAGATTTGAACTTCACTTCGTCGTCGAGCAAATGTCTGTGGATTAAAAGTTTTGTCACCCCTCCTTGCTCTGTAGATGTGTACATGGAACTGACAGATTTCCTCACTTTATAAAAGACGACCAACAATGAAGTAAATTTCATCTTCGATCTCTTCTTCCTCTTCTAATAACATCAATAACGCTATCTTTTTCTTACTCAGAGGACGAGAGCTCATATTCACTCACTTCTCAAAAAACGAAAGCTTGAAATAGACGCAGCGCATTGCTGAGCTAGGAAAACACTACCGCGCAGCGCATTAGGATGTGTGGAGAGAGGTCCACAGTGCGCAGACGAAATGCGGTGCTAGGGAAACTCAGCTTTAGCCGAGAGGATAGCGGCGAGGCGCGCTGCCCTGGTGGTCCCAGGTTCGTTTCTCCTGGGGTGCCATGCCTTCATTTTTTTCTTTATTTTTTAGAGGGGAAGGAGGGGGCGTAGTCACAGTGCGTGATTATTCTGTGTTGATTTTTTAAAACTCTGGTTGATTCTGTAAATTGATTGCCTTTTGATTATTAGTATCAATAAGTTACGTGTGTTTCTGTAGTAGTTACAGACAACGGAACTATCGATTGGCAAGAGGAATGCAGCTTTATTTAGTACAAACTTCGTAAGCTTACCTAAAACTCTTGAAACCAATGTAATTCAGTCAAGAAATTTTCTTCACTTGTCATCAAAATGTAACGAAAAGCAAATTAAAGCTCAACAACCAAACGTACTCCTTCCAAAAATGTATTTCAGCAGAATTAAAAAACAGGAAATCAAAGCTTAACAACCAACATAATAATTAGTCAAATATAAAAATGTATTTATTGGCTATCAAAAACGAAAACATGACTAAAAGTGAAACCTGTTTTCTGGGGTTAGGAGGCCGTTCCGACCCCAGGTTCCCTATCTCAAATTGATCCTATACCCATCCCCTACACGCCCCCTATGGGTACTCAAGTATATAATGGCACCCTGTATATACTGGTAGCATATTGCGTGGTTAAGTGTAACAGAGCCCTAACTTCGCCACTAATAAACACATAAAATAAATATTTATGTGCAGCTTTTAGAAAATGCATCTATAAAATAACCTTTAAATTGTAGCATAGTTTTATTTGGTGGGCAGTGTTTTAACTACTACTACTACTACTACTACTCCTCGGAGCTACAGGCCATGAAGGACCTTGGCCTCTCCAGTGTTTTAACTAACTACACCTATTATTGTAACCCCTGATCGTAGGAATCTACTTCCTTACAGAAACCTGTATTTGATGGGTAGTGTTTTAACTAACTACACCTATTATTGTAACCCCTGATCGTAGGTATCTACTTCCTTACAGAAACCTGTATTTGGCGGACAATGTTGTAACCCCTGATAGTAGGAATATACCCCGGCAGAAACCTGTATTTGACGCCCATTGCTTTAGCTAACGGATCCCCTTGTTGTAAATCCTGATCGTAGGAATCTACTTCCTTACAGAAACCTGTATTTGATGGGCAGTGTTTTAGCTAACTACTCCTATTGTTGTAACCCCTGATCGCAAGAATCTACTCCCTAACAGAAACCTGTACTTAACGTCCAGTGTTTTAGCTAACTACTCCTATTGTTGTAACCCCTGATCCTAGGAATCTACTTTCTTTCAGAAACCTGTATTTGACGGGCACTGTTTTAGCTATCGGCTTCCATTGTTGTAAATCCTGGAGCTGGCCAGATCTAGTTTTGATTTAATTAAAATTTGTGATTGGGTTTGTGTTTGTTTGTGCAACTGATATTAAATATTCGTGACCCTTTATTGCTGGTGAAGGGCGAATTTACCGCTTGGATGGACGTTGAATGTATCAACAAAGGAACGCGGTCCGTCCTGGGGGCTAAACTCGATTGTGGTTGAATCGATCTGTGTTTCCGACCAAACCTCTTCTGATACAGGACAAGCTACTCACCGACTGCACATCAGCGATGTGTTTGACAGTGCGCAGGCGAGATTAAAATAAAACAGGTGTTGCTGTAGTAAATTAATTCACTCATTCTTGTTTCATACATCCACCTCGTTGCGTAGTGGCTAGCATTCTTGGCTGTCACCGCGAAAGCCCAGGTTCGGGGTACATTCATACTCGTGAAGCAAAACTGAGAAGATGCGAGTTCGATCCTGGAAATGGTTTTCCTTAGTTTTGCGCCTCTACTCCAGGTGAATGCCGAGATGGTTCCTGAATTATGGCAACGGCCGCCTCCTTCCCAATCCTCATCTGCATTACAAATACACACACTACTACAGCCATCACAACAACACATGTTATCAGACAAATTCCACTCACACCCAAGTACATGGGGATACATGACCACGATGTCGCAAAACCCCTAAATGAATCGACAACATTAAAATTTTCTTTCCAACCGGCTGTCATTATTAAATTCCTTCCTGGACTTATTCGAGTTATTACAGACTAAGTCTTAGGCTGATTTTGGAAAGTAGAATAAGGAAAGATAAAGGAACGTTCATGGCATTTGTAGACTTAGAAAAGCCTTTTGATAACGCTGATTGGACTAAATTGTTAGGCATTTTGAAAACGATTGGAATAAAGTACAGGGATAGGAGGGTGATATACAATCTGTACAGAAACCAGACAGCAGTCATTCGAGCTGAAGGACATGAGAAAGAAGCTGGTACTTAGAAAGGTGTAAGGCAAGGCTGCAACTTATCACCCATACTTTTCAATCTTTACATTGAGCAAGCAATGAAGGAAATTGGAGAAAAGTTTAATGTGGGAGTGAAGATTCAAGGAGAAATAATTTCAATTCTGAGATTTGCCGATGACATCGTCATCTTGGCCGACACGCCTGAGGATTTGATGAGTTTTTGAATGGTATGGACTCCGTCTTGAGGAAAGAATTCATGATGAAAATTAATAAATGTAAAACAAAAATATTGGAATGCAGTCGAAATAAATCAGAATCCTCTATGGACATCAAATTGGCAGGTGAAAAACTAAAGGAAGTAGGAGACTTCTGTTACTTAGGAAGCAAAATAACCAGTGATGGGCGAATCAAAGAGGATATAAAAAGTAGGTTAGCTCAGGTAAGGAAAGCATTTCTACAGAAAAGGAATCTGTTGACATCGTATATAGATTTAGGTGTTAGGAAGTCATTTTTGAAGGCCTTTGTCTGGAACGTGGCGCTCTATGGAAGTGAAACTTGGACTATTGGTGCAGCAGAAAAGAGGAGAATTGAAGCATTTGAAATGTGATATTACAGGAGAATGCTGAAGATCAGATGGGTAGATAAGGTTACAAACGAAGAGGCAATACGACTAGTGGGAGAGGAGAGATGTTTCTGGCGACTGCTAATGAAGAGAAGAGATAGGTTGGCAGGACGCATACTAAGCCACCCAGGAATAACAAGCTTAGTTATGGAAGGAAGAGTCGAGGGCAAGAACTGTAGGTGTAGACCAAGGTTAGAATATGTTGAACAGATTGACTCAGATGTAGGGTGTGGTAGTTATGTAGAGATGAAACGATTAGCTCAGGACAAGGGGGCATAGAAAGCTGCATCAAACCAGTCAAAAGACTGAAGACTCAAATAACAACAACAACAGACACATGCCTACAAACTGTTCATAAGGATTCGTTACAAACACACTTTTGAACTTTCATTATTCTTATTATTGTTATTTTTATTGTTTTTATTGTTACTGTTATTGATTCCTTATGCCAACTATGGAGTGCGATTGAACCTATTTACTACTCTCTACTTTTCTTCTCGATTTCTCTTCATCCTTACTCCTGAGTCTCGTATAGTGCTCTCCTTTATTCGTTTTGATTGTTCTGTAAATTTGTGTTTATATGATTCGGAAATTATTTTTAGTGTCATCTTCATTAATACAAAGTTCTTGTAAGTCTTGGTTATTCTTCTAGCCAGTTGAAAGTTTCTTTTCAGGCATAGTGCTAGGTTTGGAATCTTCTTTGCTAGTTAATAGTTTTCTATTCTGTATTGGCGACTATATTTTTTTTAGCGTCTTACGAATTCGCGCCTAGAAAATCAAATTTGTGAGAATGTTGCTCGCTTACCATTCTATTTTACAAGACAGTCACGGTCCACAAGCCTAGAGCCCAACAGAGACTCTACAGTATTTTCGTCTGCACATGAACATAAATCAACCTTATGAAGCTGTGTGGGTCTCTACAGTATATCCACATATGATTGCGGCGTGGTCAATCTTAAGGAAATGATTGGCAGAGAAAAACAGTGCCACTTAAGTTGAATTTGCAGTTGCTCTGACGGCGTGTGTATGTGTTTTTAGCCTATTTTCATTTATGAAAAAATAGGCTTATGAGATCACCTTTTGTCCGTGTGTCTGTCTGTGTGTGTGTGCATGTGTGTGTGTGCGCGCGCCCGCCCCCCACCCCCTAATAAAATCTAAACGGCTGGAGTGATTTCAATGAAACTCGGTAAGTTCATAGCACTATTCCGCACGACCCCGACCGTGTCCTTCAAATTTTGTTACGTCTCACCAATCCAACATGGCGGCTGTGCGAAATATTTCACCAGCATTCAATATCTCCGAAACTATTACCGATATCACCCTGGAATTGTGTACGGTGATAAAGGGAACTACTAGAGTATTGAAAACCTGGTAACTACAAAACCAACATGGCGTCCAAGCGAAGTTGCGACTTTTAAATCGACGTTTCCCGCGATGTAACCAACCAAACGCAATGAAACTTTACAGTATATGTTTATACACATTGTAATGCACCGACATCTAACTTCGTTTAATTGTTTACATAACCTCAAGATGGCGGCTGTGCGAAATATTTCACCGGCATTCTATATCTCTGAAACTATTACCGGTATCACCCTGAAATTTTGTACGGAGATAAAGGGCACTACTGAAAGTTCATCTATGCGACTTTCAAAAACCGGTTAACTACAAAACGAACATGGCGGCCAAGCGAAGTTGAAAGTTTTAAATATACTTTTCTCGCGATTTAATGATTCAAACGCAATGAAACTTGGTACAGCAAATGTTTATACACATTGTAATGCTCTGGTATCTAATTTAGTTCAATTGTTTACATAACCTCAAGATGGCGGCTGTGCGAATTTTAAAATTAAGTTTTTATTTCTTGTGTCGTAATCATGCGATCGAAGTGAAAGTTTGAATAATGAACCTATGCAATAATTTTCCTTTAATGGTACACGACTCTATGGCCTATACATATAACAATCCAACATGGCGACCATCCGAAATATTTAGACTGCTCGGAATATCGACGAATCTATTATAGCAATCAAACAGATTTTTTTAATGTTCATAGGGGCTATGAATATAAGTTCACCTATAGGATCACAAATCCAACATGGCGGCGGCACGAAGTATAAATATTCACTTGGACGTTTCTCGCAATTTAACCATCCGATTGCAGTGACACTTGGTACAGTAAATCCTTATACAAATGTTAATCCACTGGCATCTAATTTATTTCAATTGTTTCCATAACCACAAGATGGCAGCCGTGCGAAATTTTAAAATCTCGTTTTTACTTCGTGTCCTAATCATGCGATTGAAGTTTGAATGCTACACGTACACAGTAATCTTCATGTAATAGTACATAACTCTAAGACGTACATATATAAAATTCCAACATGGCGACCATCCGCAATATTTAGTCGGTTCTCAATATCTACGAATCTATTACAGCAATCAAAGTGAAATTTTGTATGTTGATAGTGACAATTAGCATAGGTAGGATATATGAAAATAGGCTTTAGTTCTTCACGGAACAACTTGTTTTCCTATTATAGTAAAGCCATCATTACTTCCGACTTGACGTTTCAGTGTTAGGCTAGAGTTTCGTTCGCTAAATCGCGACATCGCGAACGAAACTCGATTTGTCGTGATATATCGATTTGAATGGCTTCCCGTGATTGGCTAGTTAAATTGATTTTCCTTCTGACTGCCAGATAACTCCAGGGTAACACTAAAACGTCAAGTCGGAAGTAATGGTGACTGTACTATAGAATCACTGAGGTTTAATTTCCATCCAAATTTCCACTTTGACATTTCGGTCCATTTTTAGCCTACTTTTCACATTTTGCAAAAATAGACTTATGAGAGCGATCCGGGAAAATGTGTGTCTGTCTGTCCGTCTGTCTGTCTGTCTGTCTGGCTGTGTGTGTGTGTCCTATCAACTCCTAAACGGCTGTAGCAATCGAAACAAAATTTAGTATGACTAAAGATGAATACTGGAATATTTCAATCCCATATTTGAAAATGATGTCAGTGCTACCAATTGCTGAAAAAACGCACTAGAAATTTGAGCTCCATGTTGGATATCTTGGAAGGTATGCATGGGAGCTATTCCAAAATTGGCACACATGTAGATAACACTATTTCAGTTCAATTTCCAGGAGGTCATACATGACAGTGTTGCCAAAATAATTTTAAGACTTCTGATAGGTCCCATTTTTAAATTCATATAACTTCGACACTAACAATAGGATTTCAACCAAATTTTGTATGTAATATGTGTACATAAACAGATATGACTGAGCATATTCTTAAGAGCCACCAGGGCTGCCAACTGTTGATAATTGCTCTCTCTCTTTTTTTAAATCCAAATACCAATATATGAGAAAGTATGCAAGCCGACAGCTTTAAACTATGTACACGTATAGTACCTGCCATTTTAGATTAATTTGGAGTAACTTATATACTTCAGTTCTACCAACATGATTTTAAGCCTGCTGATAGGACCAATTTTTAAATACATGTAACTTCTATACTATCAGTTGGATTTCATCGAAATTTCGTATGTGCTTTGTGTAACATAACAGATATGACTATAAGTATTCTTAAGAACAATCAGGGCTGCCAACTGTTAAAAAATGCTGTCTATATTTCTATACCCTAATATTCTAGATAGGTTGATATACTGTAGATTAATCATTGGCATGACTCTTATTTTTAAGAAACGTAGGCTCTTTTTTCGTCACGGAACTTGTTGTTTCCTTCATTCCTTTCTTTCTTTCCTCTTTTTCGTTCGTTTCGTCGAGGCTTGTCAGCAACCACGTGAAATTTTCAATTCCTCATCATTTATGGAGTTTGTAGCAATTTTTCAGTGTTCCATTAGTAATCGAAATGTAATGTTTTTCTGTCGGTCGGAACGATTGTAATGGGGGGTTCCCTTATCCTGAAAAAAGAAATACATGAGATTAATAATTACACTTTGATGACCAGTTTCGATCGTCAAGCAATCATCATCAGATCTATTACATTTAGGCTACAAATCTATGTCTACAAATATGGGTGATGATATTTACAATATGTACACTTATTTAGTTGAAGTAGAAGTTAAACTAACACACCTGGTCAATATTTGTTAGTTATACATTGAGCCCTGCGTGGATAAACAAAACGTTATCCGCATTCGCCCCGCATCCGCACGACTGTTATCCGCATCCGCCCCGCATCCACACGACTGTTGTCCGCATCCGCCCCGCATCCACACGACTGTTGTCCGCATCCGCCCCGCATCCACACGACTGTTGTCCGCATCCGCCCCGCATCCACACGACTGTTATCCGCCCCGCATCCGCACGACTGTTATCCGCATCCGCCCCGCATCCGCACGACTGTTATCCGCATCCGCGCAGGGCGTTAGTTAAACAGCATATTCAGTGCAAGCAGTGAAGAGAGTATCTACTCGCATCCGGACCGCATACCACTCTAGAATCTACGTTTACAATCCTGGCCATTTAACAACAACCAATCACACTAAGCAAACAAATTTGGAGGTCAATCACCACTTTTAGTTGTTATTGTTGTTGTTTGAGTCTTCTGTATTTTGATTGGTTTGATGCAGCACTCCATGCCTCCCTGTCCTGAGCTAATCGTTTCATCTCTACATAGCTACCACACCCTACATCCGAGGCAATCTGTTTAACATATCCTAACCTTCGTCTACCCCTACAGTTCTTGTCCTCCACCCTTGCTATTCCTGGGTGTCTTAGTATGTGTCCTACCAACCTATCTCTTCTCTTTATTAGCAGTAGCCAGAAACATCTCTCCTCTCCCACTCGTCTTAATACCTCTTCGTTTGTAACCCTATCTACCCATCTGATCTTCGTCATTCTCCTGTAACACCACAATTCAAAAGCTTCAATTCTCTTCTTTTCTGCTGCACCAATAGTCCAAGTTTCACTTCCATAGAGCGCCACGCTCCAGACAGAGGGCTTCAAAATGACTTCCTAATACCTAAATCTATATTCGGTGCCAACTGATTCTTTTTCTGTAGAAATGCTTTCCTTGCCTGAGCTAACTTACTTTTTATATCCTCTTTGCTTCTTCAATCACTGGTTCTTTTACTTCCTAAGTAACAGAAGTTTCCTACATCCTTTAGTTTTTCACCTGCCAATTTGATGCCCACAGAGGTTTCTGATTTATTTCGGCTGCATTCCAATATTTTTGTTTTAAATTTATTAATTTTCATCATGAATTGTTTCCTCAAGACGGAGTCCATACCATTCAAAGACTCATTCAAATCCTCAGGCGTGTCGGCTAAGATGAATATACCATCGGCAAATCTGAGTTGAAATTATTTCTCCTTGAATCTTCACTCCCACTTTAAATTTATCTCCAATTTCCTTCATTGCTTGTTCAATGTAAAGATTGAAAAGTATTGGTGATAGCAGCTTCTCTGTCATGTTCTTCAGCTCGAATGACTGCTGTCTGGTTTCTGTACAGATTGTAGAGCACCCTCCTATCCCTGTACTTTATTCCAATCGTTTTCAAAATGTCAAACAATTTAGCCCAATCAACGTTATCAAAAGCCTTTTCTAAGTCTACAAATGTCATGAACGTTCTCTTATCTTTCTTATTCTACCTTCCAAAATCAGCCTAAGACTTAGTACAGCTTCCCTTGTTCCTACATTTCTAATGAAACCAAACTGGTCTTCACCCAACTCCGTTTCTATCTGGCTTTCTATCCTCTTGTAAATTATTCTAGACAGGTTCTTTGAAGCATGAGTAATCAAGCTGATTGTACAGTAATCTTCACATCTGTCAGCTCCCACTTTCTTCGGTATAGGGATGATATCATTCTTCTTGAAATCAGAGGGTACCTCGCCTGTCTCATAAATCCTACACACCAAGTGATATAAGCTGACCAGACCTTCATCTCCTAGGCTGCGTAGCAACTCAATCGGTATATCATCTATGCCTGGTGCTTTGTTCCTGCTTAGGTCTTCCAATGCTCTGTCAAATTCTGATCTCAATATTAAATGTCCTTTTGCATCCTCATCAATTTCCTCCTCCCTTTTCATTATATGATTCTCAATCTCATTTCCCTTATACAAACACTCTATGTAAGCTTTCCACCTCTCAACCTTTTCTTCCCTATCTGTTAGAAGCTTTCCATTTGTGTCCTTAATATTACAGCACTTAGTCTTCTTTTCCCCAAATGTATTCTTAATCCTTCGATAAGCTGTGTTTACTTTTCCTAATTTCAGACAATTTTCTATACCTGCACATTTCTCCTTCAACCATTCTTCTTTCGCTTCCTTGCACTTCTTGTTAACCTCATTTCTCAGACGTCTGTATTCTGCTTTTCCCTTTTCATCTCTTACATTCTTGTGTTTCCGCCTTTCATCCATCAATTCTAGTATATCCTGAGTGATCCACGGTTTTCTACCTATTCTTTCTTTCCTACCAATGTTTTCTTCTGCGGATTTTGTTATTTCATTCTTCAAAAGTGCCCATTTGTCTGCAATTGAAGTTTGTTTAAAGTTTTTCATTAGTCCTTCCTTTGTACTCTTCTTGAATCTTTCGTTTACATCCTTCTCTTTCAGTCTGTCTATTGCCCACCTTTTTGGCTTTTGACTTTTCTTCATTTTCTTCAACTTTAATCTGCATTTCGTAACAACCCGATTGTGGTCAGAGTTTATGTCAGCACCGGAATATGTATTACAATCCAAAATTTGGTTTCAAAACCTCTGGTTGATCATAATGAAGTCGATTTGGTAACGCCCTGTATCTCCTGGTCTCATCCATGTGTATATTCTTCTATTGTGGTTATTGAATAAGGTGTTAGCTATGACCAACTCATGCTCAGTGCAGAATTTCTCGATCATTCCTTTCACCTAATCCGAAATATCCTACTATCTTCCCTTCTCTTCCTACAGCATTCCAATCTCCCATTACTATAACATTTTCATCTCCCTTGATATTCCTCAGAATTTCATCTATTTCTTCGTAGACCTTTTCAACATCTTCATCATCAGCTTGACTGGTAGTATCTTAACAAAAATCTCATTACAGTTGGGATGACAGTGACTGTTTGTTGTCTCCATAGGCGTTTGATTTATGTTGCCAAGTTCAAATATATGCTGCAATTTTCGTGGTTCAATTCTGATATTATGGGAGTTTGGTACTGAAATGTCTATGGGACATGTTTTCTTGTGCATTTTGTCTGTGACAGTGAGGTCCGGTTTATTGGCAGCTATTGACTCTCCAATGCATACAATGCCTACCTGACAGGGACCTGAACACGAGAGCAGAGTAATGGAGTGGCCGTGTGCACATTGCCCAATACATATTAAATTTGTTTCTAAACATCAGCGCAGCGGTCTAGCCGTTGGCCTCTCACCTAGGTGGACTTGGTTCGTTTCCCGGTGGTTCAGATTCCACGTAAAAAGGAGGTCCTATGGATCATAATCATAAGATTCACAGTCACATAAAACTACAACTACAATCTTCCTTTCCTTGTAAACATGTGAATAACCCTTATAAGTAACCACGCCGGTAAATTTAGTCCTTTTTTGTTACACATTGTAACTGAATTCAATTTTCTGTCAGCATCTGCTACACTCAAAATATTCTTGTTTGATTACTTTACACAACAAGGAACTTGTATCATTGGTCTCCAAACTCAGTTTGCGTTAGCTTCCAGAACCATTGTCCAACTTCCGTCGTCATAAAGGAGGACGATATTACATTCAAATTCAATTTGCTTGAACCCAAAGAGGGTCGTTCCGTTCTTACGCGCAGCCCTGCTGACCCTGTTTCTCAAAGATCATGTTATTATCCTCGCATAAGAATTAGGTGTTGAGACGTCTAGTTCAGGTGGTGAAGGCACGCGTGAAGCTATTGTACTAACCGAAGCTCTATTCTTTTCTAGATATCCGAATTATTTTAGACGGGAATCATTGGAACGTTCGGATGTAGGCTTGCGTCGTACTTACAGGTAAAGCCCTGCGCCATGCGGATATAGTTTGCAAGGCTGTGTGGGTAGTGGATAATGTTTGGAGTAAATTTGCGGATAGTTTTTAGAATACAATCCGAACTTGTTGAATATCATTACTAGGACCTGGACGTTTCTGACATAGCCTAACATATTTTTAGCCTACTTTCGATATTTGCAAAACATGAATGTAGACTTATGAGATCAACACAGGGCGAAAAATTGTGTGTCTGTCTGTGTGTGTGTGTGTACTCTGAATGTCTGTGTCGTCCCCTCCCCCCCCCCCCCCCTATCAATTCGAACACGGTGATACCAAATTCAACGACATTTGGTACAGAGGTAGCACTAGCAAAGGGCACTTCAGTGTGATGTTATACACACATCAAAAAAAGTTTTGCATCACCTCGGTTCCCAGATCTCCGGCATATAGACGTTGACTGTGTATATTGTATCAAAGATACAGTCCCTTTGACTGTTCATAGATGTCACTAAAACTGCTCAAAGATGTAAACAACCATGCATGAGCAGGGCCTATTAGACGGAGGGGGTACGACAGCCGATCAGTTCCAGTCATTCCACCAGGACGAAGGTACGCTGCTCATGTTGTCTGTAGTTCTACCATGCCTAGAAGGTCAATACCGCAGTTCGATCGCGTCCGCATTGTTACTTTGTGTCAAGAAGGGCTCTCAACAAGGGAAGTTTCCAGGCGTCTCAGAGTGAACCAAAGCGATGTTGTTCGGACATGGAGGAGGTACAGAGATACAGGAACTGTCGATGACAGGCCTCGCTCAGGCCGCCCAAGGGCTACTACTGTAGTGGATGACCGCTACTTACGGATTGCCGCTCGGAGGAACCCTGACAGCAATGCCACCATGTTGAATAATGCGTTTCGTTCAGCCACAGGACGTCGTGTTTCAACTCAAACTGTGCGCAATAGGCTGCATGATGCGCAACTTCACTCCCGACGTCCATGGCGAGGTCCAGCTTTGCAACCCCGACACCATGCAGCGCGGTACAGATGGGCCCAACAACATGCTGAATGGACCCCACAGAATTGGCATCACGTTCTCTTCACCGATGAGTGTCGCATATGCCTTCAACCAGACAATCGTCGGAGACGTGTTTGGAGGCACCCTGGTCAGGCTGAACGTCTTAGACACACTGTCCAGCGAGTGCAGCAAGGTGGTGGTTCCCTGATGTTTTGGGGTGGCATTATGTGGGGCCGACGTACGCCACTGGTGGTCATGGAAGGCTCCGAAACGGCTTTACGATACCTGAATGACATCCTCCGACCCATAGTGCACCCATATCGGCAGAATATTGGAGAGGCATTTGTCTTCATGGACGACAATTCTCGACCTCATCGTGCACATCTTGTGAATGCGTTCCTTCAAGATAACGACATCGCTCGACTACAGTGGCCAGCATGTTCGCCAGACATGAACCCTATCGAACATGCCTGGGATATGTTGAAAAGGGCTGTTTATGGACGTCTTGACCCACCAACCACTCTGAGAGATTTACGCCGAATTGTCGTTGAGGAGTGGGACAATTTGGACCAACAGTGTCTTGATGAACTTGTGGATAGTATGCCACGACGAATACAGGCATGCATCAATGCAAGAGGACGTGCTACTGGGTATTAGAGGTAGTGGTGTGTACTGCAATCTGGACCACAAATGCTGAAAGTCTAGCTGTATGATGGTACAACATGCAATGTGTGGGTCTCATGAGCAATAAAACGAGCTGAAATGTTGTTTGTGTTGATCTCTATTCCCTTTGTATTTAAAGGTTCCGGAACTCTTGGAACCGAGGTGATGCAAAACTTTTTTTGATGTGTGTATATCACCGCCATCTTGACGAAAACGTAAAGACGGCCACCCAAATGTTAAAAGCTTAAATCAAATTACGACCAACCTAATCATCTAATCTCTACCAAATTTTGTAACATCATACCTTAGTGTGAGAAGCGTTCTTTGACCAAGTTACAAGGTCATCAGTCCAATAGTTTGCATATGGGGGCCATGTATGTGCGCAAATCGATTCCCCCTATCAATTCAAACACGGTAAAACCGAATTGAACTAAATTCGGTAGAGGGGGTAGCACTAGCAAAGGGCACCTCAGGGTCATGTTTTATATTGCTGCCATCTTGACGGAAACGGAATGGCGGCCACCCAAATGTTAAAAGCTTAAATCAAAATATCATATTTTGAAACAACATACCTTTTTCTGGGAAGCATCTTTTGCCTGAACTACAAGGTCATCAGCCCAATAGTTTGCAGTTAGCGGCCATGTATGTGTGCAAATCGATTCACCATATCAATTCAAACATGGTGCAACCGAATTGAATGAAATTTTGTACAGAGGTAGTACTAGCAAGGGACAACTCATATCCATGTTTAATATCCGTATAACACGTTGTATTTCAACAAGCTACTACAACCAACATTCAATTATACTCCTTGAAAATAACAAAGAGTTATAACAATACCCATACATTTAGGAGAAAGTAGACTAAATGTTCTTTACTGAACATCTTGTTCCGTTATATGTTATTCATGACAAATGTAAGATGGTGATTTAAGCTTATCTCATTCAAATTATGCCATTAAGCATAATTATCACTCCAAACTGAAAAAGGTTGCAATTCTGGCTGTATGACATTCATTTTAAACATAACACATGACATAGGCTACATAGCCTTTGGGAGCGAATTTCTCCTCAAATGTCTAAAGGTGTTGCTCTAATACTTTATGCTTTATCTAGAAATATTATTGTAATGCCAGTAGATTCGGATAACAGTCGTGTGGATGCAGGACGGGTGCGGATAACGCGCAGGGCTCTACTTATAGGGGAGAGACTGCTAAATCCGCAATATTAAGGAGTTGATGGTAAGGAAGATGAAGTGCATAAGCCTTTTTATGTTCGATGACGATATGTAAATTTTATTTGTCAGACCCCCCAGGGGCTCACATCTAGTGGGACGTCGGTTGGCGACCACGAGGCCTCAGCTGAGTCCGGCATTGCTTCCACTTATTTGTGCCGGGCTCCTCTCCGTCTTCTTTCCTGTCGACCTCACTTGGTCAACTCTTGTTCTCTTCCGACCCCGACGGTATTAGGGTATCCGAGGCCTAGCGAGTCTCTTCCTTTCCCACCTTAATTGGCCTTTGTCACATCATTTCTGATACCCTCCTTCTCCGAGGGGTCAGCCTTCTTTTTCTTTTCATGTTATCTCCTGCCTTCTGCTCAAGGCCCTCGAGAAGGCTGGGTGTATGTAGCCCCAACACGTCTGGTGCACCCTAGATATTGCTACACCCTCAGGGGCTCACGGCTGGTGAGTTCGGGAGTTGGCGACCCCGAGGGATTCCTGAGCTGAGTCCGGTTTTGCCCCTTTTGTCCATTACCTCTGGGGCGGACCCTCTCCTCTTTCACTTTTCATATCTGCCTTTCATGGCTCTCCTTTCTTCCAAGTCCCTCAATCCGCATTCTCCTTTTGTTTTCCATTTCTTCTTCTAGTATATAAGTTAGTAGTTAGTTTTAGTTATAGTTTACATTTGATTATCATCTTCACGATCACCGAAACCATTAGGGGCCGACAACCTAGATGTTAGGCCCCTTAAAACAACGATTATCATCATCATCATCATCATCATATTTGTCAGAAAGCTGTATCATAATGGGTGTCATTAAAAAACTATTTTCCATTATAACACTGTTTTTCCAACCAATCAGCACTCAATATTTTCATTCGTTGACCAATTAGGCAAGCATAGCGTCTGACATATACTGAAAATCTAAAATGTCGGACATGAATTACATGATTTGAAAGTTGACAATGAGGCCTATATTGGATCAACCATTGTAGTTACAATGCATGAACAAACTGGGCAATATAGCACTGCACCTTAATATCCGCAACTCCAATTTCTACACATTCGTAAGATTTAACCGACAATTTTAGTGAATGGAGTTCTTGACATAAACACACAATAACGTCACGGAGGAAGCAGGCGTTTGTCATTAGTTCCACGGAAATTATAATCCAGCTCCCTGTTCAGTAAATGGATTTCTTATGCGAAACTTTTCCGCCAGATACCGTTACTGTTCTATTTGGGACTAAATTGATTTGCCTTCCGTTGACAATCTATACTCATCGAATTTGAAGAATAACTAGTTGATAGTTCAATACATTTTAATTTTGAAGCGTTTATAACAGCCTATTTTTAGTCTACTTTTCACATTTTGCAAAAATGAGGAAAAAGTAGACTTATGAGATCGGGCAAATGTGTGTCTGTCTGTCTGTCCTTCTGTCTGTATGTCTGTCTGGCTATCAACTCCTAAACGGCTGCAGCAATCGAAACAAAATTTAGTAGAAGTAACGATCTATACCTGAATATCTCACGGCCATATTTGAAAATGATGTCAGTGCTACCAACTGCTGAAAAATCGCAATTGAAATTTGAGCTCCATGTTGGATATCTTGGACGGTATGCATGCGAGCTATTCCAAAATTGATACACTTAAAGATAATAATATTGCAGTTTAATTTCCAGGAGGCCATACATGGCTGTGTTGCCAAAATGATTATAAGCCTGCTGATAGGTCCAAATTTTAAATGCATATAACTTCTACACTATCAATTGGATTTCAACCAAATTTCGTATGTGCTATGTGCACATAAACAGATATGACTGAGCGTATTCTTAAGAGCCACCAGGGCTGCCAACTGTTAATAAATGCTCTCATTTTTTATCCAAATACCCATATATCATAAAGTATGCAAGCGGACAGCTTTAAACTATGCACACGTATAGTACCTGACATTCTATATTAATTTGGAGTAACTTATATACGTCAGTGCTACCAACATGATTCTAAGCCTGCTGAGAGGTCCAACTTTAAATACATGTAACTTCAATACTATCGTTTGGATTTTAACCAAATTTTGTGTGTGCTATGTGTACCATAACAGATATGACTATGCCGATTCTTAAGAGTAACCAGGGCTGCCAACTGTTAATAAATACTGTCTCTATTTTTGTTACCCTAGTATCAATGTTTGCACACGTATAGTACCTGGCATTCTATATTAATTTGGAGTAACTAATATACGTCTACGCCAGTGCTGCCAACATGATTCTAAGCCTGCTGATAGGTCCAATTTTAAAATGCATGTAACTTCTATACTAACTAATGGATTTCATTCAAAATTGACACAACAATAGATCAGATTATTTCAGATTAGTTCTGACCAATACATGTATGTCATTGTTGCCAATATGATTTTACGCGCGCTGTTAGATCCAATCTTTAACTGCATGTAACTTCCATGCTATCCATTGGACTTCAACCAAATTTTGTATTCTGTGCCTTAAGAGATGGAACTAAGAATATAATCAGTCACCAGGGCTGGCAACTGTATTTCTTTATTAGGCTACATTATGCCATGTATACAGTATTTCGAACTAACTAGAAATTTCGATATTTCCAACTTAATTTCGTCATTATGCTTGATAGATCCATATAGATTAATCATTGGCATGAATCTTAAATTTTAAGAAAAGTAGGCTCTTTCGTTCGTCACGGAACTTATTGTTTGTTGTTGTTGTTGTTATTTGACTTAAATAACAACATGATCATACATAGTATATGTTGGTACAACTTCAGGATAAACAATGTTTCAAAGCTTTGGGATCCGTTATATTAATAATAGACTATGAATGAAATGTGAATATTCCACTACGTTCATTTAGGTTCTAAAATGGGAATTGAACATCGAAATGAGGAAATAATTGAATCAAATTATAAGAAAGTGTGATTTTAAAACACCATCACTCAACACGAAACCATAACGTCCTCACATGAAGTTATCACTCAATTAACAAACATTGGTTTTTGCCAAGTTTTCTGTCAACATCCACTCTTCATGTATCATAAAATGAATAAGTATCTGAATGATTTTAAAACATGAGACGGTTCATGTTAATGGTAAATTACAATAAAGCTACATTGTTAGTCAACTATGAGCAATAATGGTTGATTGGTTCTATTACAACTTTTCTCCTTAACTGTGGAGGAATATTGGGAATTTCACATTAGAGATCCGAGAACATTTACCATCAATATTATTAATAAATCACACCCCTCGTCATGGAGGAAGCAGGCGTCGGAGGCCCAGTTTATGCACTCAAGGGTTAACAGAAATGTTTTCAAAAGATTAACGGACACTCCCGGCACTAAAAGCCATACGCTAGATCATCATCTTGCACAGTTTCCAGCCACTGGCCGGGTCTGTTTGGAACACAAGCCTCTCCAACGTCTTCTGTCTTCCCTCCATCTCTCATTCTCCACCCTTGTCCAGTCTTCTCTCTTCTTCACTCTTTCTTCCACCCCCTTCAGCCACCTGTCTCTCGGTCTCTTTCCTTCCCACTTCGTCTCGTGTATCCTCATGGTATCCTCTTCTCCTTCATTCGGTTTACATGTCCTTACCATCTAAGTCTAGATTTCTCTATACCATCCTGTAATGACTCATCCTTCATTAATTCTCTAGTCCTCTCATTTCTTATTCTGTCCTTCTTTGTAGATCCAAAACTGCTTCTCAATAACCTCATCTCACTGGCCTGTATTTTGCTCTTCTCCCTTCCTTTCATAACCCAGGTTTCCGAGGCATACGTCAGGATAAAAATAATAAATAATGTTATTGGTTTTACGTCCCTGTTAACTACTGCGGCTTTTAGAGACGCCGGGGTGCCGAAATTTTGCCCCGAGGGGGATCTTTAACGTGCCAGTAAATACGTCAGGATAGGGACATAGTACGTCCGATATATGATCTTTTTGCTGATCTGAGGGACATCCTTGCTCCATATCATGCTTCTCACACTCCTCCGGAATGCTTCTGCCTGTCTGCCCCGCTCATTTATTTCTCTATCGTTTCTTCCATTATCTTGTATCAGGCTTCCCGGATACTTGAAACTCTCCACTCTCTTCAGCTGTTCCCCACCAATTGTTATTCCCGTTGTGGTTCTTTCCTTCTTCCTTGTCGTGATCACCATCTCACTCTTATTTATGCTAAATTTCATCCCATATCCTTGTATTATTCCTTCCCACACGTCCAACTGTTCCTGTACCTCCTCCTCGTTTCCCCAAATCATCAAATCATACCTTAAATAAATTAATTAATTTTAGCATATCGATTGAGTTGTGAATTTTCTGTAATTTTCAATTCTACTAGATCTTTTTCAGTTTCTTTACACCAAGTGGTTTTTCTTTTGCGGTTACGGAAGAGATCAAAGGTTTGTTTAGTTAATTTGTTAGAGTTCATTCTGAGAAGATGACCGTACAAATGTATCCTCCTTTTTCGCATAGTAGCTGAGGATTTTTCAATATTCTTCTTGATATAAATTATCTTCTTATCCTGAAATTGTTATCCTCTGATTTTTCTTAGAATTTCCCTTTCCTTTAATTCGAGTTTCTCCATCTGGCCCTTGTAATTCATGTTTAGGATTTCTGTTGGGTGCAGTGCTTTTAGTTTAATCACTGTCTTATAATGTTTAATTTTGGACCCCCATGAAATATTATTACTAGAGGGCGGATTTCTAAGAGAAGTCATATTTTTTCCCTGAACATTATATCTTATAGTCTTGTATTTTCAACACGTTTCCAAGCATGACAACCTAAATTAAACAGGTTTTATTGGGCATATAAATGCATATTTAGGCTTTCTTAAGTTTTATGGCATATTTTGAACAAAATATCATTATAAACGGCATATTTTGGTATTTTCATTTGAATTTCGTTTTATTAAATCAGAATAAGCTCTAGAAATTATTGTTCAGGATAGACTGGAATATACAACTGAAGAATCATTCTAAAGTAGTGTATGGAATGTTTCTAACAGGTAGGAGCTATTGTTTGCTAGCTGGGTCAATTCCTGGAAACCGGGCTATTGTTTACACGGAAGCAGAGGTAATTCCGCAGTTATTTGTCATCGTTCTTATCTCTCTCCTTTCCCCTTCCCTCTTCCACCTTCAACACACTGAATGACCTTGGTCACTCATTAGGGAGCTTCAGTCATTCAGTTCCTTTCAATATGCCTAAAACGAAAGTCTCAATTTGTGGGAAGTTGCGAAGTTTTGTTCACGAATTAAGTGAAAACATATGCAGTATGGATGGAGTAATAAAAGTGTTTCTATGTAACGTAGATGCTATGCATTAAGTCAAATTTCGAATTTTATAGGTCATATTTTATGTTTTTTAGATCATAAATGCATACGTATTTCAAAAATTTTTAGGTCATAGAAACCCGCCTCCTAATTATTATTATTATTATTATTATTATTATTATTATTATTATTATTATGGTCTTTTAATTAGATTCATGATGGGGTTCACCTTGCGGCATCATCATTGGAAATTAGTTGACATTCAGGCAATTACTTTTGTAGGATGAAAAAAAGAATTAAACCTGGAATTGTATATTTGCCATGGCACCTAGCATTATTCCACAAAATATTCCCCTCCCTCCAAGTCATCCTACAGCTCACTCAAGTTTCCTGGGCAACTTATTAAAATAAAAATGAACAGTCGGAGTCCTATCAATTAAAAATAACTCTCCTCCATGTTTCAATGAAGTCAATCCAGGCAATCACGTGCAGACTCGCGAACAAAGAGATATAACACATTGATTGCTAAAAGTCGACTAAAAATAAAATAAAAAAATAATTCTTTGGCTAAACGCAGATCGTTGAAGTTACGTAGACAAGAGCGCAGAGAAAGAGTGTGTCCTGGTCAAACGACCTGACCACTGAAAGTAAGAGTGGGGGTGGTGGAGCGAGGCTCATAGCATATCGAGCGGTGACAGGGGTCGCAGGATCGAGCACCGGGCACTGGATAGTCTGGGACAGCTCCAGCACTGGTCACTTTTGTTAATACTACCGTATATTCAAATTAAAAAGTTATCAGCGAACACCGATACCCTGCCAAAATAATTTCTCAACTTCTACCCAGAAATGGCACAACAGTTCTCTCTACAAATTTATCGTTAATTTAGATTTTAGATTATGTATAGTGTGATCTGATCCCCTCCATGGCATATCGTCCCTTAACGTATAATACCTTGTGTCATACACTACTTTTATTAGCCTACTTTCGATTTTTGCAAAAAATAAATAAATATGAAAGTAGACTTATGAGATCTACACAGGACTAAAAATTGTGTGTCTGTGTGTGTGTCTGTGTGTGTGTGAGTGTGTGTACTCTGAATGTCTGTCCCCCCCCCCCCGCTATCAATTCGAACACGGTGAAACCGAATTGAACGAAATTCGGTACAGAGGTAGCACTATCAAAGGACTCCTCAGTGTCATGTTTTATATCGCCGCCATCTTGACGAAAACGTAATGGCGGCCACCCAAATGTTAAAAGCTTCAATCAAATTACGACCAACCTAATCATCTGAGCTCTACCAAATTTTTCAACTTTATACCTTTATGTATGAAGAATAGTTTGACCAAACTGCAAGGTCATTAGCCCAATACTTTGCGGATGGCGGCCATGTATGTTTGCAAATCGATTCCCCCTATCTATTCAAACACGATGAAATCGAATTGAACGATATTTGGTACAGAGGTAGCACTAGCTAAGGGCACTCCAGTGTCATGTTTTATATTGCCGCCATCTTGACGAAAATGTAATGGCGGCCATCCAAATGTTAAAAGCTTGAATCAAATTACGACCAACCTAATCATCTGATCTCTACCAAAGTTTGCAACGTTATACCTTTATGTATGCAGAATCTTTTGACCAAACTACAAGGCCATCAGCTCAATAATTTGCGGATGGCGGCCATGTATGTGTGCAAATCGATTCCCTCTATCTTTTCAAACACGATGAAACCGAATTGAACGAAATTTGGTATAGAGGTAGCACTAGCTAAGGGCACCTCAGTGTCATGTTTTATATTGCCACCATCTTGACGGAAACGTAATGGTGGCCACCCAAATGTAAGAAGCTTAAATCAAATTATGACCAACCTAATCATTTGATTTCTACCAAATTTTGCCAGAGCATACCTCCTTGTGGGAAGAATCTTTTGACTGAACTGCAAGGTCATCATCCCAATAGTTTGCAGATAGCGGCCATATATGTGTACAAATCGATTCGCCATATCTATTCAAACATGGTGAAACCGAATTGAATGATTTTTTTTACAGAGGTAGCACTAGCAAAGGGCACCTCATATTCATGTTTAATATCCGTATAGCACGTTGTATTTCAACAAGCTACTACAACCAACATTCAATTATACTCCTTGAAAAGGACAAAGAGTTATAACAATACCCATGCATTTAGGATAAAGTAGACTATATGTTCTTTACTGAACATCTTGTTTTTCATTATTTTCCTTATGACTTATCTTGCCTTCCAGCCGTGTGTGGATGAGCCGTCCAACAGAACAATTCACGTTAGGTTCATTTTCCTGTGGATAAATAAACAAACTATTGGGTGTGTGCAACTACGATGCGTGACGATATTTGAGCGTGATAACGTATTCTCGGACTGATTTGTTTAAACCGTCGCTCTTGCAAAATTTCAGTTTCGTACAGTATATTTTTTTAACTATGTATTTTTCGGAACGGAAAGTTCACAGGTGAAATGAAGAAAAGCCGGGTTCCACTTCCAGGGAAACTCCAAACACAACCATACTCCTCGGAAGTTTTAACTCAACACGACTCGACAGTTTGCTGCTGGCTGTATCTGGGGTAATACGTTCGCCCGCTAGCTAGGCTGTAACTGGGATGATAGACTCGCCCCTAACCAGCTTGTAAACTGTCGCCTCAATATTTGAATGGAGATTGTTGGAAGAAATGAAAACGTAAAATCACTTATAGTGGGCGATTTATTGAAGATAGAGATATGCTCTCCCGGACTATTTTGTAAAACTTTTCATGCTGAAATATTCTTACACTCATAGTATATAGATATGTTTAACGGTTTGCCCAGCGTAAGCTTAAAAAGCGCACGTACGCCATGTGTTCTTTTCGACTTTTTCACTGAACTCGTTACTGCCCGGCTTTCTTTGTTGTTGTTGTTGTTGTTGTTGTTGTTGTTGTTGTTGTTGTTGTTGTTGTTGTTGTTGTTTGAGTCTTCAGTCTTTTGACTGGTTTGATGCAGCTTTCCATGCCTCCCTGTGCTGAGCTAATCGTTTCATCTCTACATAACTACCACACCCTACATCTGAGGCAATCTGTTTAACATATTCTAACCTTGGTCTACCCCTACAGTTCTTGCCCTCGACCCTTCCTTCCATAACTAAGCTTGCTATTCCTGGGTGTCTTAGTATGTGTCCTACCAACCTATCTCTTCTCTTCATTAGCAGTCGCCGGAAACATCTCTCCTCTCCCACTAGTCTTAATACCTCTTTGTTTGAAACCCTATCTACCCATCTGATCTTCATCATTTTCCTGTAACACCACATTTCAAATGCTTCAATTCTCCTCTTTTCTGCTTCACCAATGGTCCATGTTTCACTTCCATAGAGCGCCACGCTCCAGACAAAAGCCTTCAAAAATGACTTCTTTATACCTAAATCTATATTCGATGTCAACAGATTCCTTTTCTCTATAAATGCTTTCCTTCCCTGAGCTAACCTTCTTTTTATATCCTCTTTGCTTCGTCCATCACTGGTTATTTTGCTTCCTAAGTAACAGAAGTCTCCTACTTCCTGCAGTTTTTCACCTGCCAATTAGATGTCCATAGAGTTTTCTGATTTTATTTCGGCAGCATTCCAATATTTTTGTTTTACATTTATTAATTTTCATCATGGATTCTTTCCTCAAGATCATTCTTTGATAATACATAAATTATTTTCTACAGAAATCTTCCTCGAGATATCCTTTACAGAATGGTGATTCCCGCATCAAAATCCATCCAGAGGTTCACCCGTAACATCCAAAAACGACAGTAGCGACAATCGAGCACAGCAACAGGAGAGAGAGAGAGAGAGAGAGAGAGAGAGAGAGAGAGAGAGAGAGAGAGAGAGTGAGAGAGAGAGAGTGAGAGAGTGTGTGAGTGTGTGAGTGTGAGTGTGAGTGTGAGTGTGTGTGTATGGAAATATTAGCTCCCAAATATGTTTTCATTTTATGTTCTTATTTTATTTAACTGGGTCACTCCAATCCGTAATTTATTTAAGGGTACATTTCCATTTAAAAATATTGCACCAACTCGAGGCTTTGGACTGGATGGTTTTATTCTGAACTGTTCACGCCGATGTCGTATGACCCATATTCTTTGGCGTGAGCAACACCCGTATTTGACAAATACGGTTTACGAATGAAAAGTATGGAGCTCGATTATAAGCTTCAGAAATACGACAATATTGTGTTACCGGGAACAATATTTGCTATTGCGAGTAGTTTGAACGTATACGTGCGCTAAATATCTCTCAATCAGGATAATGAACAGTTACCATAACGTGTTTCAAGCATGTGGAGCCGCCATGTTATCAACAACACAGAACACCAAATAACGCAAGGCCAAATCAACCAATCACGAGGCGACATTTTGCCTAACAGCGCTCGTAGTGGGGTGGCGGAGAAGTACCCAATGTTGTCAGTTACTCGTATCGTAGCTTCTTCCCCGTGGTGAGGACGGACTTACTTATTAAGCAGTGTCCACGCCTGCTCTACACAATTGAGATCAGGAGCATAGGCAGGCCATTCCATTCTGTTGATACCATACTCCTGAAGAAAGGCAGTCTGTGCGGGCGAGCGCTATCGTCTACGAAAGTGAAATTTGGGCCGAAATTGTCAGCATAGCAATTCACTACAGGTGCCAGGATTGTATCCCTGTATCGAATGCCTGTCATACTCCCTGGGATGTATAACGTGCGTTCAAAAAGTAACGAGCCAGAGGCATAATTACAGATACCAGTACCTGTATGGTAGAAGTATTGGCACTGGCTGTTGAGGCACATGTCCCACTGTGACACGAGGCGGTGAATGGCTGTCTCATAAAATTCCCTGGGCTGCGATGTGAACCAGTTCCGCACGTACAGCTGGAGGCGTCCGAGGTGAATCGTTGGCCCCGCAGAGCCCTTTTCAGGAGACCAAACACTGCGTAATCACAGAGAGAGAGGTCTGGACTTATGGAGGGAGGCCGAGAACCTCCCATTTGAATTTCTGCAGATATGCCGCGACTGTGTTGGCCGTATGAGGTCGTGCATTATCGTGGAGCGACCACGGCGGCTATGGCGTTCACTGTCACTCGGCGGTCCTGGGTAATTTCATCGGTAATAGAGGGGGGTGCCCCAGACCGGGCATCATCGGCTAACGACACCCGTCCTTCCCTGAAGCGCTTGTGCCACGCCTTGACCCTTGCAAGGGACATACAGTGCTCGCCGTACACTTTTGACATTCAGCGGTGAATGTCCGTTCCCCGTACTCCTTTCGCTGTCAGAAACCGAACAACACCTCTTTGCTCTTCGGTTGTATGTTTGAAAGGCGACTGGCAGCGTTGGACGATTGACGCATGCTGCTGCTAGCTTTGTATCGTCACGTGACGTGCACACGTGCCTTCTAGCGACGGGCTGTGACCTTCCAAGCTCTGGTCGGAACCACACCTCGTTACACACGCCACGATTAGCCGATGTAGTCACCGGTTTGCGCATTCCAGCCTTCGGCTCGTTACTTTTTGAACGCACCTTATCCACAAGTGCCTGTTTGCCATCTCTTGATGAATACAGTACATTTGCATTTGTCAGTCGGCACAGGCTAGAGTAAAAGGTGGCTTTTCACCGATGTCTCAGTCTCACTCATGGCTGTGATTATATGGAAGCTACTGAGTATGGGTGGTGCCTAGTAATGGCATTCGGGGCACAGTCAGTGCCTGTGAATGCTGTGAAAGGTTCTACTCATAGGGTTAGGACTACTGTTCTGACTCAGTGAGGAAAGCAATGGCAAACTACCTCACTCCTCTTCTTGCCTAGAACGCCTTAAAATAGCGCTGCCTTGTGTTTTTGTGGGTATCTACTCACATAACGTAACGGCGGTACTTTTTGAGGATCCAACCAGCCTTCGGGCTGACTACCTAACAGACTTATCCACAAGAGGGGTTTGGCGACCATACATGATGCCACCCTAAAACCTTGCACCACCTCCTCTCTGTTGGTATCGGTCTCTGATGTAATGGTCGTGCATACGTTCACTGGGTCGTGTCCACACTCGCAAAGATCTATCCTCATAGACACAGGCGAGTGTACACAGGCGATATACACGCACACAAGAACGACTAATGCCCGTCACTCACGGTAAAATTTTCCTTCAAATTTATTGTACAATAATTTAATTTTATAACATTTCTGTTGCTCACAGTCAAATTCAAGTGTTATAAAACCTTTGATAAAACTTTCCATAAAATAGGACATGTTCTATTCCGTAAAATTAATTTTACGAAACGAACCAATCGGGGAAGCTGACATGAAGATGAAGCTGGCACCACGTGGTGAGAAGATTGTGAAGCTCGCTTGTAAACAAACCCTTCGAAAATGGCAGACTCCGGCTGGATTAAGGAAGCTGTTAGTGTTTTACTGGACGAGTACCAGAAATATCAGTGTTTGTATGAGGTTAAAACGCCCATATACCACAATAGAAATGCAAGAAGGGAGGCAGAAATCTCAATCGCCGAATATGTTTCACAAATTCGACCGAACACAAGACAGGCTGATGTGAAGGCGAAGATAAACGGGCTTCGAACTCACTTTGCAGTCTCATTTCAGGAGAAATGCCTTGCCTCATGTTCAGTTTCCTGACGAATAATTTTGGGACCAACGAGGTCTAGAAGAACTGCTTTCCTCCATTCTTAGAAAATTCCTATATGTATTCTGATCTTCTAACCTCAACTCATTTTCGACCAAGGACAGCATTCGTCTACTCTTTTCTTCTTTTTATCCATTCCCGAGTCCAGAACGTCCTAGCATTTCTTCCTTTTTACCACCGTACGACATATAATTGTAGCTAAAGCAGCAATTTTTGCAATGTTTGCTTTGTATTTTGGAGCCATACTCTCAAACCAATGTGTGTTGAACAGCTGATTCTTGGTTCAGAAGTTTATCGGTAGATGGCGATCCTGATACATCCACGGATTTTATAAAATAATTTTACCGTGAACAACACAGCTTGCTTTCGTCAAATTTTTATAAAATTAGTTGTACAATAAATTTTAAGAAACATTTTACCGGGAGCAACCGGCATAATGGGGTTGAAACCACTACGACTCTGACCAGCACTATGGAAAACTTGTTTTGATGTGTGTATAAAGAGAAATGAGCTTTAAATTCATTGTACTGTAGAAAGATAATAATTTTTATACACTCCCACAGTACAGTATATTTTTGCGCTTGTTTTCCACTCATTGAACCATAAAGCGGCGACAGGTTTCCGACACCTACTTGTATGACAACAAATACAAGCAGCCAAGCCGCTCATCTCGCTCAACCCTTCAACACATTCTATTTTTTGTTCCTTTTGTATCTTTTAGCCATATTATTTATTTAGCGTATGGATTTACAGATACAATTTGTACAGAGATGATAATTAATTTAGAAAAGGAAGTCAAACTATATATTTTATATCTAAATCTATAGACTACTAATATAATAAAGCTGAAGCGTTTCTGTGTTTGTGTGTTTAAACGCGCTAATCACTAGAACTACCAGTCGGATTCGAAAAATTATTTTTGTATATGATAGCCAGATTCAAGAGGAATAGTATATAACCGATCTGAACCAAGTAACACTGTCTACATGACATTTATGACAGACCAGTCCATTTCCTGCATTTAGGCCCTTTGGCATAAATCTACACATGTTCACCGATCTAATAATAATAATAATAATAATAATAATAATAATGTTATTGGTTTTACGTCCCTTTTAACTACTGTGGCTTTTAGAGACGCCGGGATGCCGGAATTTTGCCCCGAAGGTAATCTTTAACGTGCCAGTAAATATACTGACACGGCTCCCTCGCATTTGTGCACCCTCAAATGCCAGCTGACTGCGCCAGGATACGAACCTGCAACCTAGGGTCCAGCAAGCGAGAACGTTACCACTGAGCTACGCAGCCAGTCCTTTTCACCGATTTGAACCAAAATTTGTATACTTACCCTTTCGAACCCTGCGAGTAACACTGTTTACATGCAATTTCGGACAGACCACTCCATTCCCTGCATTTATGCCCTTTGGCACAAATCTACACCGTTTCATCGAACTGAACCAACATTTGTATACTTACCCTTTGGAACCCTGCGAGTAACACTGTCTGCATGAAATTCCGGACATACAACTCCATTCCCTGCATCTAGGCCCTTTGGCACAAATCTACACCGTTTCTTTTACTCAGGAGAGGAAAATTTTGTTGAATAGAAACCCAGACGCTGTCTAATTCTGACTCTTGGTACTTAAGTTTTAAAGTCTGGATGTTTTTAAGTTCCGCCAGTTCCTCCTCTTCGAAAAGTTGAAGTCACAAGAGGTGGAGGGTGCATAGGGATTTCTTATCGAGTCAGGTTAGTTTACATTTAGTGTTGGAAAATATCTCGCGACACCCTATTTGGAAAGCACTGCTCTAACTTATGAAATAAGGGGGGGAGAAGAAAGGTGTACCAAACTGAGCCGCTCAGAAACAGAAGCACGACCTTGTAAAATATGAATGTTATAACAAAACCTTGTGTGGTTTTGGCTTCATTGGACGCATTCTGTGTTCACTCTCGCTCATATTCCATCGTGGAGTGATTCTAATCCCAGACACGTCGTAAGGTACTAAAAGAACATTCAGTGCTACACCTTGTTATTGGAAGAGTAAACCGATATTGACTGCCATTGCTACAGCGCAGCGGTGTGTTTGAGAAATCAAATCTGCTTATTCGAGTTGTTCCTTAGAGGATATGTTAGTTTCCACATTCCACGTAGCAGCCTGGGCTGTAAAATGTGGAAAAATACATCTTTGAAAGGAAGATTTATGTATTATGCTTACTTTATTTTACGTGATCCGACCCAGGGGACCTGCACACATCCACAGACTCTGTTCATCGCTCTCTTCCAGGGGCTTCGGTGGCGTAGTGGGTAGCATGTTGAACTTCTGTGGCCAAGATCACGGATTCAAACCCGGCTGAAGTCGTCGGAATTCTTAAGAGCGTTAAAATCCGTCAGTATGCCTTCCTTCGGAGGGGAAGTAAAGCCGGCGGTCCCATGTCATAGATCTATGGCATGTAAAAGGTCCTTCCACTAACTAAACTTGTGTGAAGCTAAATATCTAAGTTAGATTTCGTTGTAACGCTCTATCAAAGTTCCAACTTTCACCACTAGGTGTCAGTAATATCTGGTAGTGAAAGTTGGAACTACTTGAAATTGAACGGAACTTGTAGCTCGCTTGAAGCAGATATAGCCTGAACATGTCCTCGGACACTCCCGGCACTAATAGCCATACGCTAAATAAATCGCTCTCTGCCACCAGTCATACTGTTGTTGTTGCTGGTGATTCATTTAGGGGATTTGTGATATGTAGCCCCGTGTACTTGGGTGTGTGTGGATTCTGTGTCTGTATGGCTGTACTAATGTGAGTGTTTCTAATTGGGGCTAGTGTTTGGGAACGAGGCGATCGCAGCCTTAACCATCCAGGCATTTGCCTAGAGTAGAAGCGTGAAACCACGGAAAACCATTATAAGATGGCGAATTTTAAGTATTGTTTGTTTCCACGGATACAATTTGTTTCCACGGATGCAATTAAAGCTTAAGAGCATCCCTCACTATGCCTTCCTTCGGAGAGGAAGTAAAGCCGGCGGTCCCATGTCATAGATTTATGGCATGTTAAAGAACCTTCCACTAATTACACATGTGTGAAGCTAAATTGGATAGGTTAAGAATGTAAACAACGCTCTTAGGTTTCTACGTTCGTTGCCAAGAGCCGACTGCGGTGGCGTCTAGTAGCTAAGTTCTGAACTTGGCCTAGTAGTCGTTGACGGTGGCGTTTGGTGGTATAAGTAGGAACTATTTGAAAAATTCTAAGTTGCAGTCTGTACTTAAATTAAAAAACAGATAACACACACTAATACAGTCATCACAATTAACACCGGTTATCAGACAGATTCTACACACCCAAAGTACACGGGACAACATGACCGCGTTGTCGCAGCCCCTAAACTTAAGAACCAACCAACCAAAGCTTAAGAGCTCTTTTACAATACTGCCCTAAATGCAATAGAATAAGGGCTCATAGATACAGTACATTTCGTTAAAATTACAATCATAAGATGTATCGTATCATATCACAAGCAACCAGTTAATTTTGTATAATATCATAAAATACGTTGCATACAACATTACAACATAAATAATAATAATCTAACAATGATAGTAACAATAGGACGGTTATAATAAAATAATAATAATAACAATAATATTCTTGCAATCCTCTCCGCAGATGATAATAATATTAATACTATCGTATGGCCTCGGGTGTCGGGTGCAAGCTTTGCTATTTGACACCCAGAGGGAAGCATGCATGTCGAATTTTATCGCACCTTGGATCACTATGAAAGTCTAGGAGGTTAGATATCTATGCTCCTTGACACTATAGCGCTTTCTAGTAGAGAAGGGAGGAACTTTTTGTGTTGGCGGAAAATCCCGAGATTAATTTCGCCATTATGAACATGGCCTACTGAATTCAAATGGGTTCTTTAACATGCCAACAACGTATGACATGCGTACCGTGATTTTTGTCGCCTTTCGAGGATCACCTACCACGGCCAGGAGTGAACCTGCAAACTTGGGGTTGGTAGTCCGACACGATAACCACTCACCCACCGTGGCAAGCCTCTCGGCAGATAATATAAAGGCAATTCATCAGATCGACAACTTAAGGAATGTGCTGAAAAGGTCGGATTGCAAATATCTTTCACAATGACCGAATTTATGCCCACAAAAAACATTCCAACACAGAATTTAATCAGGAAATACGGCATGATACACAAGGTTAATCACTTCAAGTACTTGGGTGAAATCACCCAACCCACAAGTATGGAAAGTGTAGCAGAGAAAACACGTGAACTAACAAGTAGCTCCATGAAGAACTATACAGCCTAGTTTCATATATCATACTTATGTTAATTGCCTCTATCAACATACACAATTTCAGTTTGATTGTTGTAATGGATTTGCGTTTGGGTGGTTAAATCGCGAGAAAAGTCTATGTAAATATTTCATCTTTGCTTGGCCACCATGTTCGTTTTGTAATTAACAGGTTTTTGAATGTCTCATAGGTTATCTTCAAGTAGTGCCCTCTATCACCGTACAAAATTTCAAGGTGATATCTGTAATAGTTTCGGAGATATATAATGCCGGTGAAATATTTCACAAAGCCGCCATGTTGGATTGGTGAGACGTAATAAAGCATAGAAAGAAAGCAAACGATTTTGCAAATGCAAGAAATGAAGTCTTGTTTATTTTTTCACAACACCTGAACCTGCCGAAGCCCGGTGATACTTAACCCTGTGTTGGGAGTGTCTTGTAATCCAGTTACTTGTTGCTGTTATCTGCAAAGTGCAGAAGTTACATTAATTAACAAGTGCTAATCACAGCTGCTACATGTGCTGCACAACTTCACCTACAAATTATTAAGATTTCATATTCTACCTGTCACTTCTGATAAATGTAGGTTTCTACTTCGTAATGAGTGTACAGCCGCTCAATGAAGAAACTTTGTCTCAGTTCTGAGGAGGTCTTAGTTCGTAACTTACTGCCGCCTGACATCTCGCTGATGGATTGCATGAGAGAAGAAAATCTAAGAAGAGAACGCTCTTGGTCTTTCCTTCGCAGGGAGCATTGGTACTGCTTTTGTCGGCTTGTTCTAATGACTAGAAACGAACACAGTATGCATTGGACAATATTTATTATACTACAACGGCATCATACAGATGGCAGTTCAACAGAGTATACAGATATTCACCTCCACTTTTCATAGATCTGTCCCAACGCTGAACAGGTTTCCCTCTACCCTCCGCAAAGAAGGACGCTGGATGTCACAGTGATTGCATACAGATGACAGTTCAAGGGATTCTATTCGCCTGCACTGTTCAGACATTTTACCCCAGGGGCTCACATCTAGAGGGACGTGGGTTGGTGACCACGGGACCCCAGCTGAGTCCGGCATTGCCTCCACTTACTTGTGCCGGGCTCCTCTCCGCCTTCTTTCCTGTCGACCTCTCTTGGTCAACTCTTGTTCTCTTCCGACCCAGACGGTATTAGGGTATCCGAGGCCTAGGGAGTCTTTCACTTTCCCGCCATAATTGGCCCTTGTCTTATCTTCCCTGATATCCTCATTCTTCGAGGGGTCAGCTTTCTTTTTTTTTCTTTTCGTGTTATCTCCTGCCTTATGCACAAGGCCCTCAAGGAGGCAGGGTGTGTGTAGCCTCACCACTTCTGGTGCACCCTGGATAGTGCTACACCCTCAAGGGCTCACGGCTGTGGTAAGTCTAGAAGTTGGTGACCCCGAGGGATTCCTGAGCTGGGTCCGTTTTATCTCCTTTTTTCTCTTTCTCCTTCCTATCTGCATTTCATGGCTCTCCTTCCTTCCAAGTCCCTCACTCCTTATTCTTCGAGGGTTGAGGGCATTTCTTTTCTTCCTGTCGCCTTATCCATTATTTGTTTACCGTTTCTTCTTCTAGTGTGTAAGTTTGTAGTTAGTATTAGTTATAGTTGTTTCATTCTCATCTGATCTTTCACTATCACCCAAACCATTAGGGGCCGATAACCTTGATGTTAGGCCCCTTAAAACAACAACTATTATCGTCATCATCATGTTCGGACATTTGTCGCAACGCTGGACAAGTTTCTCTCCGCGAAGGAGAACGCTTGTTGCTGGTGAAAACAATCTTCCACCTCATCACGAACTGCTAGATCGGGTTGAAACGCTTACCCTTCTGGAAATTCCTCAATGGACCAATCTTGTGATACATGCAAGGAGGGAGATCTGGGATGTACTCGTAAGAGTGGTTTCACCAACAACCAGCATCCTCCTTCGCAGAGGGTACAGGGAAACCTGTTCACCTAGGGACCGGTACTTAATCAGTGGAGGTGTATATGTGTAGACTTACTCGAACTGTTATCTCTATACTGGTGTTGGGATGTTGTATATTTCATTTTGAACACCCTTTATACTAATCAATTGACGCGTATTATATTGTTATTACTAATTTATATACAGCATGAACAAATGACGAACAAACACATGCTTGCAAACAGCTATTTAACGACCGCAATAATTATGGAATTATATTTCCAGGAGCGAAGGCTCGTTCCACTACCCACTGGGTAGCTGTCGTTTAATATCATTGGTGTGAATCCCGGAACTGATATCGGTCACCTGGAAAGCAGTTTTCTCCCCACGGTTACTTCAATTAATGCCTGGGTGGAAACTTAAGTTATGTTGAGTCTCTGTGCACATATCCAATCCAAGACCTTGAAAATTAAAATTACATTGACTGTTACAGACGAATAACACAGGTTATCTGACTAATTCCATTCACCGACGAATAAACCGTGCTGAGGTGCAAGTTGCTCCAAGCCTCGGAATATGACACTTCTACTCCAGGCCACGGCCACAAAATTCACTGACTAATGCAGCCATCACAATAGCACCGGTTATCAGACAAAACAAGATGTTCAGTAAAGAAAATATAGCCTACTTTCTCCTAAATGCATGGGTATTGTTATAACTCTTTGTCCTTTTCAAGGAGTATAATTGAATGTTGGTTGTAGTAGCTTGTTGAAATACAACGTGCTATACGTATATTAAACATGAATATGAGGTGCCCTTTGGTAGTGCTATCTCTGTAAAAAATTTCATTCAATTCGGTTTCACCATGTGTGAATGGATATGGGTAATCGATTTGTACACATACATGGCCGCTATCTGCACACTATTGGGCTGATGATCTTGTAGTTCATTCAAAAGATGCTTCCCACAAAAAGGTATGTTGTTGCAAAATTTGGTAGAGATCAAATGATTAGGTTGATCGTAATTTGTTTTAAGCTTTTGACATTTGGGTGGCCGCCATTACGTTTTCGTCAAAAAGGTGGCGATATAAAACATAACACTGAGGTGCCCTTTGCTAGTGCTACCTCTGTACCAAATTTCGTTCAATTCGGTTTCACCGTGTTTGAATAGATAGGGGGAATCGATTTGCACACTTACATGACCGCCATCTGCAAACTATTGGGGTGATGACCTTGTATTTTAGTCAAAAGTGACTTGGCATATAAATATATGTTTTTGCAAAATTTGGTAGAGATTGGATGAATAGGTTAGTCGTAATTTGATTTAAGCTTTGAAAATTTGGGTAGCCATCATCACGTTTCCGTCAAGATGGTGGTGATATAAAACATGACACTGAGTTGCCCTTTGCTAGTTCTTCCTTTGTACCAAATTTCGTTCAATTCGGTTTCACCATGTTCGAAATACAAGGGAAGGGGGGGGGGGGGGCAGACATTCGGAGTACACACACTCACACAGACACACACTCTCTCTCTCTCTCTCTCTCACACACACACACACACACACACACACACATACGCACACGCACACACACACACAGAGACTCACAATTTTTGGCCCTGTGTTGATCTCATAAGTCTACTTACATTTTTTGCAAAATTCGAAAGTAGGCTGAAAATGTCACACTCATCTAAGTATATGAGGATAATGACCACGATATCCAGCCCGTCAGATGAAAAGAACAACAACAACAACATGTTTGTTTTCCTGATTTCTCCTAAACTACGCACTTAGCGTTTTTCACGTCTTTCTGCCCTTCATGACCTTGGAAATCATACGTTACCGGCTGGCTGGTAATATCCCACCCGCCTACATACAGCAGTGTTCTCCTCTGAGAGCCGTCCCTATAGAACGGAGCCTTGCATGAACCGTGTGACGGCTGGAGCATTGTGGCTAGCCACCTGTCGAGCAAGGCTACTGGCGCTAGCAGCAGCGTAGTGCCCAACTGGTTCCAACACATTTACACTTTCTAACGTATTTAATAATCTTCATTACAAGAATTTAAGCCTCCATGGCTTATGCGACAGCACGCCGGCCTCTACCCGCTGAGTCCGTGGTTAAAATCCCGGTCACTCCATGTGAGATTTGTGCTGGACAAGGTGAAGGCAGACAATTTTTTCTCCGGACACTCCGGTTTTCCCTGACTTTCATTCCAGCAACACTCTCTACTATCATTTCATTTCATCTGTCATTCATTTAATCATTGCCCCAGGGGAGTGCGACAGGTTTCGGCAGCTGGCACAGTTCATATCCTTGACGCTAGATGGAGGCTTCATTCATTCCATTCCCTGCCCCAGTCGATCGACTGGAAGCAGGCTGTGGATTTTCATTTTCACTTACATGAATTGCAGAGTAGTTGCAGGAAATGCTGTCCTTCATTTTCTAAACACACGTTGCGCCAACGTAGGAAGTTTTGGTACACTCGCTGTAATTCATGCTCACAATATTTATTTATTTATTTATTTATTTAGCTTATGGCTAGAGATACAGGAGAATTTATATACGTATATCCAAATTCTGGATATAGCCAATAGTCTCTGGGGTCACGAGAGCAAAGTCACTAGCACTGCCACTGTATTTTCTTTAGCTGCACTCGGTGATGATGTGCTGGATGGTCTGTTCTGTAGCACCACAGTCACACTCAGGCGTTGAAATTCTGTTCCACTTGTAGTGGAAGGCTGCACAGTTCCCAGGGTTGGTTCGTATTCTGATCAATGTGGACCATAGTCTACGAGGGAGGTTGAAACCAGGTGGCGGAGTCTTCTTCACAGGAGGCATTGTTGGACAACATTTGTTGTTGAGTCTCTTCTGCCAATCAAGGAAAGTTTGGTAGTTGCTGTTCCTCAAGCTCATGGCATCTCGTATTGATGGTTTTCTGGAACGCAGGCGACCAGTAATTGCATCGCAGATGTCATCATGTATCGGCAGTCCTGGATTGTTCTTTATTTTATTGAATGCTCTTAGGAGAACGTCTGAGATCTGGAGGTGGAATATGACTTAACACTGGTAGCCAATGTATGGGAGTAGATTTGATTGTGCCAGTGTTCATCCTCACTGATATTTCGTAACAGTTGAGATATTTTGTTCTCGAGACCCTCCAGATTACGCGGATTGTTTCTGTGTACATTCTGTTTGAAGTTCCCCCCACAAGTAAAAGTTTGCACGATGCTGAAACGTACGATCACATTTGCTCGTAGCGTGTTAGCATCTTCGTTCACCGCGGCCGGTAATTTGATACTATTTCTTTCATTAGGCCAGCCAGCATCCTATGAGGCATTTACCATATGGTAAATGCCTAATTATTTTCGAGAATATTTTATTGTGTGCTAATGTTTGCTGTTTTTCTTCTTTCCAGGTAAGTCCTGAGTCCCACGCGCTTCGTGTCTTGTTGTGAAGCTGGTGAGTAGAGGCATGGCTCGAGACGGGAATGTTCATGGAGTGAAAATACCCTCTAGGATAGCTACTGTTTGTCGAACTGTGCTTTCTTTCTTTTTTTTTTGTTATTGTAAAAATGCCACGAAAATGTTGTATACCTCGTCACTCAGGTAATGGTTACGGAAATAAAAATTACAACAAAAATTGTACTTAGGATAAAAGAAATCTGCAAGGTACGTAGGCAAGTCATTACAGAGGTTTGCAAATTATTTGACTTGACAGCAGTTTTCCCAAATTCCATTTATACTTTTCATGGCGTAATGAACTAAAATATGTTTTATAGGCGTTGAATTTACTTCAAATGATTAACCAAGAGTCTTATTTATATTTTATTTTAAGAAACTAAAAGTAAAATGATTTTTTAGGATTTCTACTAACAGAGGAGTCTTTCTAATGCAAAATGTCATACGTTTTGTTTTAATTACCTCGCTCTACTTTTCGTGTGAATTTAGAGCAGAGAGATTTTGGGTCTTTATTTTTTACTGATAATCTGTTCTTGGACTATTCAAAGATTCATGAACCATGGCTTAAAATAACCTGATTAGAGGGTAAATTCCAAAGTCAATGAAAAATAGAAAGCAGGCCCAGTTCAGGTATCCCTCGCAATCCCCTATTCTAAAAGTTTCAGAGGCAATTCCTTATTGGAAAACGTATAAGTCCACTGGGGAGAAAACATTATTAAGTAGGGTAACAAAATATACCAGCAGTTGGTCATTAAAATGGTTTTGAATACAAAATTGTGACTGGTTTAAATTGTTTATATACCGGTAAGTCGAATAATTTGCCCGCCTCTGTATCTGCAATCAATTTATTACAGCCTGAAATACGGCAACCCGCTACACTAAAGTGTTATGTGTGTAGCCTGCATTAAGTCTCTCCTTTCTCGCAATCTTCCAAAATACGGAGGCAAGTACTCGGACTATCAGACAATATTCACAGGGAAACTAGTATAAGGTGCTGGATAATTTTCAGCACATTAGGGGGACAGTGTTGTGCTTGGAGAGAGTATGGAGGAACCTGGGGAACCGCACACTCAAGATGGCCACTGTCCGTGCCGGGATTCAAACCTCCGATCTTCGCACTTGCTGCAGGTCCAAATTGCAATCTTGTAGCATGGCTCAATGCACATTAGCAATGACCTTTATTCTATGAATTTGCACTTCTGGTACGCACTCAGACCACAAAGAACGGATTACGGAACGCCGTTTTTCCTTCGTGCAAACTGGGCGTATGTCGAACTCCTGTCTTGACCTCAAAAGAATCGGAGAGACATCCGATGAACTTGATCTTGGACTTTGTATCCGCCAATGTGGCTCTCATTAACGCAAGAAAATTCAGGTCGGAAGGAAGAAAGATGGTATTTTAATGTGATCTTGAATCTTGTGATCATGAATCACGGGACCTCTTTTTTACGTGGAATCCGAACGACAGGACATGGAATTTCACTTTATTGATCTCACATGCATTGACCGGGAATCGAACCCAGTCCACGTTGGTGAGAGGCCAACAGCTTGACCGCTACGCCACCACTCCGAATTCATTAAGGATGCTTAGTATGAGATCGTGGTCTATCGTGTCGTATGTACGCTTTATGGAAATCCACGAAGACTGGCACGTACTGTTTGGACCTGAAAGCGCAATATCTTATGATCGTTTTAAGGTAATGGATCTGTTCGGCTGTTGAGCGACCTTTCCTGAAGCCCCCTTGGTATTCACCAATTCGATGCTCAACTTCGGCTTCTAGACGCCCCAGAATGGCAAGGGAGAGAATTTTGTAGGTCACTGGTAGCAGATATATTCCTCTGTTGTTGTTGTTGTTGTTATTGATATCTTTCATGCTGCCTTTCTTGTGCAATGGATATCAGTGCCATTTTCCAATTTTCGGCTGGGGTTTCCTCATTTCAAATTATTGCTATTTGCCTTTTCAAGATTTCAACTGATTCCTCTGGGGCATATTTCAACAATTCTGCAACTACTGAGTCCTCTCCAGGTGCCTTATTTTGTTTGAGACGGTCAATGTGGCGCTTGATTTCGTCTTTCTCAGATGGTGTGGAATGAGGGCATCTGAGGATGGCTTGCTTGGTCTCAATGGGACTTGCAGGTTGTTCGCAAGTGACTAAAGCAGGCTGTTCCAAATCCATGAGTTTGAGTATGCGTACACGCGAGTACTCAGCAGTAATGGTCGGAGCATGGTTGGAGAGTGACTGGGGGTGTTGGCCAATACGTCACTGGGCGAAGGTCGTAACACAAGTCCATGCACTTTCTGCCAGTCTTGATGTATCCACCGCGAAGTGACGGCAGCCCCCCACAGCAGAGCTGTATTGCATGTTGCAGGTTTACTCATGGAAGGCGGCGAGTACTCCACTGCTCACGGGCGAGCTGCTCGCCTGGAACAGCCTGGACTAGATTCTTAATATATCCAGCTATAATGTGACAATTATCCTCATTGGAACTCGTCAGTGGGCCATCCTGTCGTTGAAGGCATAACGACGGTTGCTTATAGCCTGTGAATTGTTTGAAGGTTCTGTAATACTGTCTAGCTTCATTTCAGTTAAAGGTTTGGTTGATCTCTTCAATAAATGATTTTTTGGACTTACGTTTGTCAATTCGGAGCACTCTGGTTGTTTGTGTCCGTTGGATTATGTAAGTTTCTCAGCCAGTTTCCAATTTCGTCGAGTAATAACGCTTCCATGTATCAAGCCTTGATTCGCAGGTATCATTCCACCAGACATGTTTCATGCTCCTTTTGATTTCTGCAACTTCCCTGGCAGCCTCTATGTGGCGCCTTTTGACGTGGAAAAAGTCAGTGTGACTCGGTCGAGCCTTGTCCTGGAATGCCACAACTCTTTGTTTAAGGTTTGCGGTTTCCTTTTTCTTCTTGCCTCGTTACGGCCAACTAAGGACCACGTCACGTCAACTGTTTCTTCTGTATTTTAATGTTGGCCCAGTACTCCTTCATTCGCAATCGATGTTGCACCTTTCTCTCCGTCGTCCACACATTCCCGGTTTTTAGTTTCGGCTTAAGTCGAAAACTGCGATGTTCTTGAAGTGTTTCCCTAAGTGGGTGACGCTCTTGGATATCTTCACACGTTATCCCAATCTACAACAGATCTTTCTCTATTTAGCTGAACGAGTCCCCCTTTGTCTTTTTCTCATGGATAAAGGCAAAAATTCGGTTGGATAGCCGTGTTGATTTAATTCGGGTTGTATGTCCATAGAATCCATAGAATCCTCATCACGTCAGCTATTTTCTCTACGTGTGTGTACAACTCTTGGTTGTGGCGTCTTCGGAACTCGCCGTGTTCTTTGACTGGACCCAGGATTTTCCTTAAATTCTTCCTTTCCTTGGTCGTCAGTTTTTCCATTATGCCTTTTTTTTTCATGGAGAGACATTCCGCTGCATACAAAGCTTCTGGCCGGATGACCATCCAGTAGTGCTTCAGTTTTGCATTCAGGGATATAGATCTTTTGTTGTACACATTCTTAGATGGTAAGCGAATTCAATTTTATTCAAGTGTGACGCAAAAGCCTCGTTTTCGGACATTGTAGGTTCTATTTATTATTATTATTATTATTATTATTATTATTATTATATTTGATTTAATGGTGCTGGAGTACATGACAAGTGGTGCTCAGAGTCTCCAAAAGGTTGGGAACGCGTCTATGAACACGTAATGAAGGCCAGTGTTGTCAGCCAGGCTAAGCTACTCCACTCTGCTCGTAAAATAAGCCACTAGCACACAGTGCGACAGCTCCCAGGCACTGAGAGGCCGGGTCACACTCACTGCGCGTCGCGTGATTCTCTTGTCTTCACACCGACCTGGCTACTGGTTTCAGACTTGTTATCATTAGGGCTAGGCTTTTTATGTAAATACATCTATCCTTTCCCTCTGCTCATACATGACTAAGAATTATAAATGTCCATGAATTAGAACCTTAGCTATCATATAATTACATTCTATTGTTACATATCATCATGATATATATTATTTCAGTAGTATAATCCCTCGTGCGGCGCTCACAAGCGACCGATCGTGACAAATGAGCATTCAAATGAAAGAGAATAGACATTATCAGTGACGAATTGCACTCTAATTTTATAAATATCTATAATTTCCTTAAAAATGACTTTAAAAATGTACGAAGTGTATGATTTTCAGATACTGTTGCTGTAGTAAAGTACACTCCAAAATTGCTGTCCACTTCACATTTTGGCCGCTGTGACGCCTGTTTCATGTCATTTTATCGTTCTAAGGGATTTCCTTTATCAGTTTACATGGATTTCAGAAACAGTAAATCAAAGGAATGAGTACTCAACTCGTATAATTTCATAAATATCCAATAACCGGTGAGTGTTATGATGATCCAATTTTCAGTGATTGCCTTATTAAGTTAGGGAACGTAGAACTTGGAATTCTAACTGAAATGTAAATAGTGCTCTATAATAATTTGATTGAAATAAAAACATAACAACCTTTCTCCTTAAGTCCCTCATTATAAACCTGTTGGGCAAAGTGTGGTTTATGAACATGCGAGATTTCTCGCACAGGTCCGCTATTTTACATATTTGATCATAATGACATTTTTACATACTTTTTTATGTAAAATTATATATTCTGTCTCCTATTGTAAAAAATGTATTTTTAGGAAGAGAAATATATGGTAATTCAAAACAGTTCGTAACACAATCTATGTTCACTACAAACTCAGGTGCATGAAACGGATTTTCCAAGCAATTCATAAGCTGGTGCGATAGGGCCAGGGAAGAATTCCAAGGATGATATTAAGTGAGATTAGGGGATGCGAATTCACGTCACACCCTGCCTAAGACTCTACTTTTCAACATTTTGTTCAGAAAGGCTGCTATATTTCATCCCACCCCGCAAACAAAAATTGCCCCCCACAATTCTTATTCTTTAGTTTTCTCTTACATATTAATGGAATTTATTTAAATTTGCTCTAATATGGACATGCTTAATTTATTATTATTTTACCTTACTTTATTTTGCGTAACTATGATGAATAAAATGAGGAATCTTCATGTAATATCATCTGTAATTTATCATTTATAAAGAAATATATATAGGCCTATATTACACATTTAAAAATTTTCAATGTAATATTACATATTTTACCTAATATTATTACATAAATATGTACATATTTTGCATGTTGAAAATACATAAAAATTCTATCCCTACATCAACCTCGTAGATATTTGGATGTGTGTGAAATTCTTCTGAGACCTTCTCCTGATGTAGCGGTTAGTATTCTTGGCTTTCGCTTCAGAGATTCAAATTTGACTCCCGGCTATACCGAGAAATGTAATTCTGGTCTGAGGGCTGGAACGGGGTCCACTCAGCCTCGTGAGGCAAAACTGGGAAGAGGTGGTTTCGTTTCCAACTTCCACCTTCCTGGAAGTAGTCTACCGTAGTTTCCCACTTCTGCTTCAGGCATATGCTAGGATGGTTCCTAACTTAAGGCCACGACCGCCTCCTTCTCAATCCTATACTGTATTACAAATAAACACACTAATACAGTCATCACTAGGGGCCGGATGTTGACGACATGTCATCTTTTAATTGAGCTGTCTAAAACAATGCTGAAGTACATAGAAACTCCAGAGAGTCTTCAAATATGTCATTTTTTGTGCTATTATTCCATTTTAAGAGCTTTTTTTAAGTTTGGTAGATTTTTTGGTCATATTTTATAGAAATCGGCCTTTTAAGGTCATTTTATTTTTTCAATTTATTCATGTCACAGCTTTATATGAGGGAGTTACGTCTCTCAGAGTTCAGAAGAAGCTAGTACCTATGAACATAAACCTTTTGTTAAGTGCTTAGAAATCTATTTTGATTGACTTTTCAGTTTGAGCTTAAGATGTCATTTTTGAAACATTGGGGATTTTATTATTATAAAATCATTGTCTCCTTTTTATAGTGAATTTTTCGAATTTTTAGGTCACTTATTACAGTCATTTTTGTAAATTTTAAGTGCATTTTTTAAACTTTTTTACGGCATCAACATCCGAGCCCTAGTCATCACAATAACGCAGGTTTTCAGATAACATTATTCACAACCCACAAGTTACGGGGCTAAAAAAACAGGGTGTCTACCAAAACAAACTAACAGATTTCCCTGATTTTTTTTCAGGATAAATCAGAAAACTCCCTGAGTAGCAGTAGCGGCCATGATACATATATAAAACTAAGTTTGTATTAAAGAGCATTTCAAAAAGTGCTCCAACAATAAAGGGTAGCATGACAAAGTTGGAAAACAAAAAACAGAAAAATATATTTTTGTATATTTTGCAAATTTCTAAATTTTTCATCCAGAAATCTACTGTACTTGTGAGTATTTAAAGTAACTCGTCAATAGTGATGCTCTCAAAAATAATACAGTTGCAAATTTATATACAAATGCACAGTGTGCTTAATCTTGCAAGAAATGCGAGCTGACTGATGTAATCTCAGTAAAAAGAATCATTACCAGACTATACTTGAATGAGTGATTTCCAATTTTTCAAGGTAAAACTAAAATTGCCTGAGTGTCATTAAAATTCCCTGATTGAAAATGGAAATCCAAAGCCCGCTTCCAGTCGACCGTCTGGGTCAGGGAAAGGAATGAATGAAGCCCCCATCTAGCAGCGAGGATATGAACTGTGCCGGCTGCCGAAGCCTGTCGTACTCCCCTGGGGCAGTGATTATATGAATGACAGATGAAATGAGATGATAATGGAGAGTGTTGCTGGAATGAAATTTGTGACAGGGAAAACCGGAGTACCCGGAGAAAAACATGTCTGCCTCCGCTTTGTCCAGCACAAATCTCACATGGAGTGACCGGGATTTGAACCACGGACCCAGTGGTGAGAGGCCACCGTGCTGCCGCCTGAGCCACGGAGGCTTGAAAATACCCTGATTATTCCCTGAATTTTCCCGGTTTTAAACATCCCTGAGAATTCCCTGTTTTCCATGCTCTCTAGAACAGTAGACAACCTGTCTAAGTCCCTCAAATAAAGCAACAAAAGCAACAACAACTCGAGTCTTCTGATGACATGTATATCTATGGTGATTGTAATAGTCTGTGTTACTATAAGGCAGGTGCCTTGGGACTTGAAATAAGCTACCATCGCAGCATTTTCCTGGAGGGAGTATGTAAATACCCGGGAAGAAAACACACTCAGAATAGTCACTGTTGAAGCCGGTGTTTTAGATCCCTTAGTTGAGGGGTTGTTTAGGGATAAAACATTAGTGTCACTGTGGTAATTTAAAAGGTAGTTCCTAGTCGAGAGCAGCTTCCCGAAACTGGGAGAGCTTGCTAGTGTAGAGTGTTCTGTGTTTGGATGCTAGGGGGTGCTCCTATAAAGACGTAAGTATTTGTTAGGGGATGGTCCTCTGGATGCAGGCTACCGTACTGGTCTGCCAGCTGGACGGAGTGAGTGATATAATAGACGTGTTTATGTCAGCGGCTCGCTGCTATGCAGTCGCGTGCGGGAAACACAATGGAGTTTGACCAAGCAATTACTGGCTACTGTGGTTACGGTCAATCGTGACGAAGGTCAGGAAGAGTATGAGGATGTGAGGTAGAGTGTAATTATGAATGCAATGTGTAGTTTACTGACCGGTATTTATTGGTCAGTTGAAGTGGTTTTGTATGTCCCTCTTTGGGAAGTCTTATGCCAATGTGAAATACAATTGATGTGTACAAGTTTGGGTAAGAGTGTACAAAATAAAGGATTCTTAGCACTTTGCTGAGTCTCACCTGATGATGCAACTGGAACAGGCGGCGGTTAGGGCCTTCGGCGACGCACACTGTATAACAGATCCCGGCTCCAATTAGGACTCCACCTCTTATACTTTGTGGTGCTGCATGGTCAGCATTACGCCATTGTAGCTGCCCCAGTTAGTCGTAGTGTTAATGCTTATGAATGTGTTGCAAGTGGTTGGCTAACCTCCCGAGCTGGGTGGTCGCCTCTTGCCGTGTAAAGGTGATGTTCTGGTCTTATGATGTTGCCAGTTGGGGTGGTTTTAGTAGAAGATGGGGGGTGGCTCTCAGGGGGTACAGCCCCCCGGGCCTGTACACCGGGATTCAGAATTCTGTTTTCCGGATTTCCTGTGTTTCCCACTGTAGTCGTGGTGGGTGTTTTAGTGCACGCTGCTACTCTGTTTACTTTAAGGTGCGCGTATAACTTGTCTCATAACCTGTGTTATTGTGGGGGGTCAGCAATACAGATTAGTATTGGGCAGTGTTTTAAGTGAGGAAAGCGCCTGGAGTAGAAGAGAGAATCCACCTGAGTGGGAATCGAACCCACCTCTTCTCAGCTTTGCCTGGCATTGTGTACTACAGGTACACGAGGTTAAGTGTTTGGATAGACCACCCACAATACCGCCTGGCATTGGGTACTGCAGGTACACGAGGTTAAGTGTTTGGATAGACCACCCACAATACCGCCTGGCATTGTGTACTGCAGGCACACGAGGTTAAGGGTTTGGATAGACCACCCTCAATACCGCCTGGCATTGTGTACTGCAGGTACACGAGGTTAAGGGTTTGGATAGACCACCCTCAATACCGCCTGGCATTGTGTACTGCAGGTACACGAGGTTAAGGGTTTGGATAGACCACCCACAATACCGCCTGGCATTGTGTACTACAGGTACACGAGGTTAAGGGTTTGGATAGACCACCCACAATACCGCCTGGCATTGTGTACTGCAGGTACACGAGGTTAAAGGTTTGGATAGACCACCCACAATACCGCCTGGCATTGTGTACTGCAGGTACACGAGGTTAAGGGTTTGGATAGACCACCCACAATACCGCCTGGCATTGTGTACTGCAGGTACACGAGGTTAAGGGTTGGGATAGACCACCCACAATACCGCCTGGCATTGTGTACTGCAGGTACACGAGGTTAAGGGTTTGGATAGACCACCCACAATACCGCCTGGCATTGTGTACTACAGGTACACGAGGTTAAAGGAGCATGCATGAGCTCGTAAAGGAGTTATATTGTTTTTATTTCAGCTTTTTATATTTTTACTGCCGTGCCCATAACAGTGCGATAAGAAGTCTTCTAATGCGTATGGCCACCTTGACTGTTTACTCGATCTGTGTGTCAGGAGTATGTACAGTGTTGCCAATGCCACGAATTCCTCAACGTTGTTACTGATCTAATGATTAATTCTCATAAAAAGAATACATATTTATGGATCTACATACATCACCAAACTACTGATTTTGTTGAAGATTATTAGAAAATTAAAAATATATTGAAGGAATCAGTGTTCTGTCGGTCAACGCGTTAAATTGGTGAAAGAACAACAACTAGTCATCAAATTACTAACCTGAGTGTAATAACATGCATTAATTATAGTGTATTCCTCGCAAATTAACGGTTTATAACGTATTGACCTAGTTCCACACACACTCAAGTATACGGGGCCAAATGACCACGGTGTCTAATCTCTCAAATGGAACAATAACTACAATCTTCAAAATGACTGACGGCACCAACAGGATTAATATGCAGATTGCCTTTTAAAATATGTCAACATGCAATTATATAACAAAGCAATATATGCACTTATTTGCATAATTTGATGATGATGATGATAACTGTTGTTTTAAGGGGCCTAACGTGTAGGTTATCGGCCCCTAATGGTTTGGGTGATCGTGAAGATGATAATGAAATGTAAACTATAACTAAAACTAACTACTAACTTATATACTAGAAGAAGAAATGGAAAACAAAAGGAGAATAAGGCAAATAAAGGACAGGAGGAAAAGAAATGCCCCCAACTCTCGATGAACGCGGATTGGGGGACTTGGAAGGAAGGAGAGCCATGAAAGGCAGATCGGAAAGTGAAAGAGGACAGGGTCCACCCCACAGTTAATGTATAAAAGGGGTAAAACCGGACCCAGCTCAGGAATCCCTCGGGATCGCCAACTCGCGAACTCACCATCCGTGAGCCCCTGAGGGTGTAGCAATATCCAGGGTGCACCAGAAGGGGTTGGGCTACATACACCCTGCCTCCTTGAGGGCCTTGAGCCGAAAGCAGGAGAGAACTTGAAAAGAAAAAGAAGGCTGACCCCTCGGAGAAGGAGGGTATCAGAAAAGATGAGACAAGGGCCAATTAAGGCGGGAAAGGAAAAGACTCCCTAGGCCTCGGATACCCTAATACCGTCGGGGTCGGAAGAGAACAAGAGTTGACTAAATGAGGTCGACAGGAAAGAAGAAGGAGAGGAGCCCGGCACAAGTAAGTGGAAGCAATGCCGGACTCAGCTGGAGCCCCATGGTCGCCAACCCACGTCCCACTAGATGTGAGCCCCTGGGGAGTATTTGCATAATATGATGATGACATTGTATTAGGATATGCATGGTTCGTATGGATAGTTTATCAACATATTCATCTGTGAAATATGATACTGCACGCAATTGCGTGAACTTCATATCCCTGCTGTGAACTTACAGTATGCCCTGTTGCTTGTAACTTGACGCCTGATGTTCGCTTACAGTGCTTGGTCCTTATCACGTGGTAACCATGTGACTTCCTTAAACTGGCCAATAACAAAGCGTCTCTTCGCAGATGGTTAGAATTGCAATGTTTTGATTGGGCGTCAAGTTATTTAACTATTTGTAGGGCAAAACTATTTTTTACTCTTATGTGTTTCTACATTTTAATTTATATTAATTACTAGCAACCAGACCCGGCTTCGCCCGGGAATAGTAATGAATGCATTACGTGATAAGCGCTTATTTTTCCAATGTCAATGAACAACGACCATTATCCGTTTTACATCTAGGCATGATGGGTTAAAATCACTGACTGGACTATTAATTATATTATCATGGACATGCGTGTGCAACCAATTCTTGCCACACATAATTTAAGAATGACGAGGTGCATGAAACACAAATCCCCCTTCCGTTCAATCTTAACTTGACTGTGAATTTTGCGGAACGAAACGTTCACAGGCGAAATGAAGAAAAGCCGAGTTGCACTTCCAGGGAAACTCCAAACACAATCACCCTTCTCAGAAGTCTTAACTCAACACGCCTCAACGGTTTGCTGCTGGCTGTATCTGGGGGCAATAGGTTCGCCCGCTAGCTAGGCTGTAACAGGGGTGATAGACTCGCTCTTAGCTACCTCGTAAACTGTCGCCTCAGTAGTTGTATGGACACTGTTTGGAAGAAATTAAAACGTATAAACACTTATAGTGGGCGATGTATTGAAGATAGACATATGCTCTCCCGGACTTTTTTGTAGGACTTTTCATGCTCAATAATTCTTACACTTATAGTATTTAGATATTTGTAACGGTTTGCCCAGCGTAAGCTTTCAAAGCGCTCGGACGCCAGGTTTCTTTTCCGACTTTTCCACTGAAATCGTTACTGCTCGGCTTCCTTTGATCATAAATAATTTTCCACAGAAATCAGCCTCGAGATATCCCTTACAGAATGGTGAAAACCGCATCAAAATCCATCCAGTGGTTCTCGAGTTCTCCCGTAACATCCAAGAATCGAGGACTTTGTTTATACTAAGTAGAGATTATAATTATAAATAATGTTATTTTTTGATTCTCTAATTTTAATGTTTATATATTTATATTTAATTTTCAATTTATGTTCTTATAGATTTAATTTTGATATTTTAATGAATTAACTAATTTCGAATTGAACTTTACAATTAATTTCATATCTTTTATGTTCAAAGTTTAAATGATACGCCAATCAGTACTTACATAGATATATCTATTGTATATAGTACATGTTTCGACCTGACATCGAGGTCTTCTTCAGCTCAATGACGATTGCAATCAATTAAGAATAAAATAAAATAGATGTACTTAAGTCTAATGTATTTTGATGTGAAAAATGTTTATGAGATCAATTGTAGTTAAAAGAATGAAACAGAATAATAAAAATGGATATCCTTGCAATGTAATATCAATTGTAAATAGATAAAATATAATATATTGGGCTTTGCATTAAATTTTGAAAATATAGTTAGAAAAATTAGAAATTTTGTAATAGTAAATGTAAATAAAATATAGAAAATTAAATTAAATAAAATGTTCTATATTTTCTTTACACTTACTATTACAAAATTTCTTATTTTTTAAATTCTATTTTCAAAATTTATTGCAAAGCCCAATATATTATATTTTATCTATTTACAATTAATATAACATTGTAAGGATATTCATTTTAGCCTATTTTCAATTTTAAAAAATAGGCATATGAGATCACCTTTTATCCGAGTGTGTGTGTGTGTCCCTAATAACTTCTAAACGGCTGGAGCGATTTCAATGAAACTCGGTAATTTCATAGCACTATTCCGGGCGACCCCGACCGTGCCCTTCAAATTTTGTTACTCTCACCAATCCAACATGGCGGCTGTGCGAAATATTTCACCAGCATTCAGTATCTCCGAAACTATTATCGATATCATCCTGGAATTTATTACTGTGATAAAGGAAACTACTAGAAGTCCATCTATGTGACTTTTGAAAAACTGGTAATTTCAAAACCAACATGGCGGCCACGCGAATTTGCGACTTTTAAATAGACGTATCTCGCGATTTAACCAACCAAACGCAATGAATCTTGGTACAGTATATGTCTTACATATTTTAATGCACCAACATCTAACTTCGTTCAATTGTTTACATAACCACAAGATGGCGGATGTGCGAAATATTTCACCGGCATTCTATATCTCTGAAACTATTAGCGGTATCATCCTGAAATTTTGAACAGAGATAAAGGGCACTATTGGAAGTTCAACTATAAGACTTTTAAAAACCGGTTAACTACAAAACGAACATGGCGGCCAAGCGAATTTGAAAATTTTAAATACACCTTTCTCGCGATTTAATGTTCCAAACGCAATGAAATCTGGTACAGGAAATGTTTATTCACATTATAATAAATTGGTATCTAATTTAGTTCAATTGTTTACATAACCTCAAGATGGCGGCTGTGCGAATTTTAAAATTAAGATTTTATTTCTTGTGTCCTAATCATGCGATTGAAGTTTGAATTCTACACGTACACAATAATCTTCATGTAACAGTACATAACTCTAGGACCTACATATATAAAATTCAACATGGCGACCATCCGAAATATTTAGTCGGATCTCAATATCTACGAATCTATTACAGCAATCAAACTGAAATGTAGTATGTTGATAGTGGCAGTTAACATAAGTAGGATATATGAAAATAGGCTCTATAGTTCTTCACGGAACTACTTGTTATTATTTTGTTTCATTCTTTTAACTACAATTGATCTCATAAACATTTTTCACATCAAAATGCATTAGACTTAATTGCATCTATTTTATTTTATTCGTAATTGATTTAATACTTAATTGAGCTGAAGAAGACCTCAATGTCAGGTCGAAATATGTACATTATATAATAGATATATTTGGGTACTGATTGCCGTATAATGTAAACTTTGGATTCATCTATCAATACGGATATTTACAAACATTTGTGCTATCAATGGCAAATGTATTTGCATTCTAATTTTTTATAGTGTTGTTTATTATTTTAATTTTCATATTTCTTTTATTACTGTAATTTTATTTTTATGATTTTTATTTCTCTATTTATATTTTTACACTTTAATTGTTAATGTTTTTAGTTTTAAATTCTTTTAAAATTCATCCAACACATTACGTCAAGTCGATACGTATATAATATTTGATTTTTAGAAATACTAGCACTTCGGCAGGAAAATTCTCAGATATTTGGCTGAAAGATTCAACTATCAGCATCTTTGAAACCAAAAACTGTCCTTATGACAGGTGGTTAATATAGAGACCACTATCCCGTAAAGGTAATAATATTCATACACTACTCTAAAGGGGAAGTATTGCTGACGTCATGTGAAGGAAGAGCTGATGTGATTGTAGGGCTTATGCCAAGTTAACTTCGCCAAGGTCAGCATATTGAGATTTCTATGCTCGTCTTCTCACGAGTTATTGAACCCAATGATATTCAATTCTCGATATTGGGGTTACCTTGAACTGCTCTAACCTCATACGTGTTTGATTCTATTTCTTCTAGCGACTGGAAGGGCTTTATTCAGAGCTGACACTCAAGAGAGCACACGTATTTTCGCTACTCATTCGCATCACCATTGCATGTTTCTGAACGTATACAACATAATCCTCCGGGAGAGATGATCTCAATGTTCCGATTCTTGAGGCAGCTTTGGTGGCGTAGCGGTAGCATGCTGAACGTCTATGCACAAGATCGCGGGTTCAAACCCATCCGAAGTCGTCAGATTTTTTAAGAACGTTAAAAATCCCTCAGTATGCCTTCCTACGGAGGGGAAGTAAAGCCGGCGGTCCCATGTCATAGATTTATGGCAACTTAAACAACCTTCCACTAATTACACCTGTGTGAAGCTAAATTACATATAGGTTAAACATTTGACTAACGTTCTTAGATTCCTACGTTCGTCGTCAAGAGCCGACTGCGGTGGCATCTGGTAACTAAGTTCTGAAGTAGTTGGTCGTTGATGGTGGCGTTTGGTGGCAAAAGTAGGAACTACTTGAAAAAAAATCCATGTCTGCAGTCCTTACTTGAATTAAAACAGATACACACACTAATACAGTCATCACAACTAACACCGGTTATCAGACAGATCCTACACACACTCAAAGTACACGGGGCTACATGACCGCGTTGTCGCAGCCATTAAACTGAGGAACCAACCATCCGATTCTTGAAACAACTATAAACATCATTATTCGGGACAGATAACTTCGGTAGAAGAGAGTAAACGAATTTGGATTACTCAAGCCGGATTGACGGTACTTCCATTCTGTGGATATGAATATGAATATGAACGCGTACAATTCACGCCACGGTCTTTGGTGACTTTTGAAATAAGCACAGTTATAGGACCTAAAGCATACGCTGCTCATACAAAATTTGGATGAAATCCACTCGTTGGTATGGAAGTTAAATGTTGTTGAATATTAAAATAATCGTTGTTGCTATTTTATTTTGTTCCTTTAGCTTCTCACGTGCCAATTTGATGTCAATAGGAGTTTCTGATTTTTGTCGGCCGCATTTAATTATGTTCGTTTCGCATTCATGAATTTTCATCATGAATTCTCTCCTCAAGACGGGGTCCATACCATTTAAAAATCCATTCAAATCCGCTGGTGAATTGGCTACGATGACAATGCAATGAGGAAATCTTGGAGTTGAAATTATTTCGCCTTGAATCTTTACGACTACTGTAAACGTTTATGTTACTTATTTCCTTCATTGCTTGTTCAATGTAAAGATTGAAAAACACGGCTGAATAGCTGCAGCCTTGCCTTACTCTTACTAGGAGCCGATATAAACTCTTCTGTAGCAACTAGAGCTGGCAATATTCGATGTTCGCTGAATCGAAAAATTTGAAATTAGATCTAGATCGTAGGCTTTCGTGGCCGGCGTTATAGTTTATCATCTAAGCTTACAGGATGGAACAGCATCGTATATCGGAGATTGCCAGCCGAAACGTCGGGAAACAATCACCGATATACGACGCGATTCCATCCTGTAAGCCTAGATGATAAATTTGAAATGATTTTACTTACTTTCTTACGTACTCCTTGGCGCTACAGCCCATGTAGGGCCTTCGCCTCCTGGACAATCTTCGCCCACTCCTCTCGGATCACGGCCTTGGCGCTACAGCCCATGTAGGGCCTTCGCCTCCTGGACAATCTTCGCCCACTCCTCTCGGATCACGGCCTTGGCGCTACAGCCCATGTAGGGCCTTCGCCTCCTGGACAATCTTCGCCCACTCCTCTTGGATCACGGCCTTGGCGCTTCAGCCCATGTAGGGCCTTCGCCTCCTGGACAATCTTCACCCACTCCTCTCGGATCACGGCCTTGGCGCTACAGCCCATGTAGGGCCTTCGCCTCCTGGACAATCTTCACCCACTCCTCTCGGATCACGGCCTTGGCGCTTCAGCCCATGTAGGGCCTTCGCCTCCTGGACAATCTTCGCCCACTCCTCTCGGATCACGGCCTTGGCGCTACAGCCCATGTAGGGCCTTCGCCTCCTGGACAATCTTCGCCCACTCCTCTCGGATCACGGCCTTGGCGCTACAGCCCATGTAGGGCCTTGGCCTCCTGGACAATCTTCGCCCACTCCTCTCGGATCACGGCCTGGGCGCTACAGCCCTTGTAGGGCCTTCGCCTCCTGGACAATCTTCACCCACTCCTCTTGGATCACGGCCTTGGCGCTTCAGCCCATGTAGGGCCTTCGCCTCCTGGACAATCTTCGCCCACTCCTCTTGGATCACGGCCTTGGCGCTACAGCCCATGTAGGACCTTCGCCTCCTGGACAATCTTCGTCCACTCCTCTCGGATCACGGCCTTGGCGCTACAGCCCATGTAGGGCCTTCGCCTCCTGGACAATCTTCGCCCACTCCTCTCGGATCACGGCCTTGGCGCTACATCCCACGTAGGGCCTTCGCCTCCTGGACAATCTTCGCCCACTCCTCTTGGATCACGGCCTTGGCGCTTCAGCCCATGTAGGGCCTTCGCCTCCTGGACAATCTTCACCCACTCCTCTCGGATCACGGCCTTGGCGCTACAGCCCATGTAGGGCCTTCGCCTCCTGGACAATCTTCACCCACTCCTCTCGGATCACGGCCTTGGCGCTTCAGCCCATGTAGGGCCTTCGCCTCCTGGACAATCTTCGCCCACTCCTCTCGGATCACGGCCTTGGCGCTACAGCCCATGTAGGGCCTTCGCCTCCTGGACAATCTTCGCCCACTCCTCTCGGATCACGGCCTTGGCGCTACAGCCCATGTAGGGCCTTGGCCTCCTGGACAATCTTCGCCCACTCCTCTCGGATCACGGCCTGGGCGCTACAGCCCTTGTAGGGCCTTCGCCTCCTGGACAATCTTCACCCACTCCTCTTGGATCACGGCCTTGGCGCTTCAGCCCATGTAGGGCCTTCGCCTCCTGGACAATCTTCGCCCACTCCTCTTGGATCACGGCCTTGGCGCTACAGCCCATGTAGGACCTTCGCCTCCTGGACAATCTTCGCCCACTCCTCTCGGATCACGGCCTTGGCGCTACAGCCCATGTAGGGCCTTCGCCTCCTGGACAATCTTCGCCCACTCCTCTCGGATCACGGCCTTTGCGCTACAGCCCATGTAGGGCCTTCGCCTCCTGGACAATCTTCGCCCACTCCTCTCGGATCACGGCCTTGGCGCTACAGCCCATGTAGGGCCTTCGCCTCCTGGACAATCTTCGCCCACTCCTCTCGGATCACGGCCTTGGCGCTACAGCCCATGTAGGGCCTTCGCCTCCTGGACAATCTTCGCCCACTCCTCTCGGATCACGGCCTTGGCGCTACAGCCCATGTAGGGCCTTCGCCTCCTGGACAATCTTCGCCCACTCCTCTCAGATCACGGCCTTGGCGCTACAGCCCATGTAGGGCCTTCGCCTCCTGGACAATCTTCGCCCACTCCTCTCGGATCACGGCCTTGGCGCTACAGCCCATGTAGGGCCTTCGCCTCCTGGACAATCTTCGCCCACTCCTCTCGGATCACGGCCTTGGCGCTTCAGCCCATGTAGGGCCTTCGCCTCCTGGACAATCTTCGCCCACTCCTCTCGGATCACGGCCTTGGCGCTACAGCCCATGTAGGGCCTTCGCCTCCTGGACAATCTTCGCCCACTCCTCTCGGATCACGGCCTTGGCGCTACAGCCCATGTAGGGCCTTGGCCTCCTGGACAATCTTCGCCCACTCCTCTCGGATCACGGCCTTGGCGCTACAGCTCATGTAGGGCCTTCGCCTCCTGGACAATCTTCGCCCACTCCTCTCGGATCACGGCCTTGGCGCTTCAGCCCATGTAGGGCCTTCGCCTCCTGGACAATCTTCGCCCACTCCTCTCGGATCACGGCCTTGGCGCTTCAGCCCATGTAGGGCCTTCGCCTCCTGGACAATCTTCTCCCACTCCTCTCGGATCACGGCCTTGGCGCTACAGCCCTTGTAGGGCCTTCGCCTCCTGGACAATCTTCGCCCACTCCTCTCGGATCACGGCCTTGGCGCTTCAGCCCATGTAGGGCCTTCGCCTCCTGGACAATCTTCGCCCACTCCTCTTGGATCACTGCCTTGGCGCTACAGCCCTTGTAGGGCCTTCGCCGCCTGGACAATCTTCGCCAACTCCTCTCGGACCACGGCCTTGGCGCTTCAGCCCATGTAGGGCCTTGGCCTCCTGGACAATCTTCGCCCACTCCTCTCGGATCACGGCCTTGGCGCTACAGCCCTTGTAGGGCCTTGGCCTCCTGGACAATATTCGCCCACTCCTCTCGGATCACGGCCTTGGCGCTACAGCCCATGTAGGGCCTTCGCCTCCTGGACAATCTTCGCCCACTCCTCTCGGATCACGGCCTTGGCGCTACAGCCCTTGTAGGGCCTTGGCTTCCTGGACAATCTTCGCCCACTCCTCTCGGATCAAGGCCTTGGCGCTTCAGCCCATGTAGGGCCTTAGCCTCCTGGACAATCTTCGCCCACTCCTCTCGGATCACGGTCTTGGCGCTTCAGCCCATGTAGGGCCTTCGCCTCCTGGACAATCTTCGCCCACTCCTCTCGGATCACGGCCTTGGCGCTACAGCCCTTGTAGGGCCTTGGCCTCCTGGACAATCTTCGCCCACTCCTCTCGGATCACGGCCTTGGCGCTACAGCCCTTGTATGGCCTTCGCCTCCTGGACAATCTTCGCCCACTCCTCTCGGATCACGGCCTTGGCGCTTCAGCCCATGTAGGGCCTTCGCCTTTTGGACAATCTTCGCCCACTCCTCTCGGATCACGGCCTTGGCGCTACAGCCCTTGTAGGGCCTTCGCCTCCTGGACAATCTTCGCCCACTCCTCTCTGATCATGGACTTGCTTCTCCATCTTTTTTCTCCCATTCTCCTCAGGTCATCCTCTACGTCATCCAAGCATCTTATCCTTGGCCTACCCCCCATACGACGCCCTCCAGGTTTATCTTCAAAGACTTTCTTTGCCAACCTGTTCTCTGTCATTCTGTCAGCATGCCCTAGCCATCTCAGTCTATTACCTTTTATTTTGGCTCCTAAATCGGGTTTTCCCTATAGTTCTCTGATCTCTCCTCTTGTTTCTGATTCGCCAAAATCCACTATCATCCTCTGGCTCATATATTTCCCTAAGTTTTTTCCTTTCCCTACTTCGTAATAACTCCTCATCCCCTTTCGTCATAATCCATGCCTCTGAACCTTAGGTCACCACTATTGTGCGATAGATAATTAATTTCAGAATCTTACTTAGGCTTCTCGTCTGGAATACCTTGCCTAACGCATAGTAGCTCCAGTTACCAGCTCCGTTACTATTGACCCAAGATATTTGAATTCCTTGCAATTATTGAATTATTGAAATTATTTGGAAACATTTAATCGATTAACTGACTGACCGTTAAATCGACTAATTGATAAACTGAATAATAGATTAATTGGCTAATCGAAGATTCGATTGATTAGTAGACAAGAGGTAAGGAAAGAAGTTTAAATTAGAGGTCATCGCTTAAGTTGAGTTACGTTTATTTTCGGAATGATGTGTAGAAATCTATACAATTTACTTTATGCCTAAATATACAAAATGTTATTCATTGTTTATGTTAACAATAACCAAATAAGTGTCAGTGATAGTGGAACGACAAACATTAATCAAATTGGGAAGGGTTTCGAAAAAGGAAAATTAAGAGTTTTCAGCTAAGATATTGCTTAATTAAGTACACGTTTTTTGGGCTTGTAGGCCGTGGTCCAGACAGGATATCTCCCGACATTTCACCCGAAACTGAGTCCGGCATTTTCAAGGGTTCCGCTCCTATCATTGGTCAGCAGTGGAAGACCAAGGATGCTTGGTCAGCAGTGGAAGACCATGGATGCTTGGTCAGCAGTGGAAGACCAAGGATCCTTGGTCAGCAGTGGAAGACCAAGGATCCTTGGTCAGCAGTGGAAGACCAAGGATGCTTGGTCAGCAGTGGAAGACCAAGGATCTTTGGTCAGCAGTGGAAGACCAAGGATGCTTGGTCAGCAGTGGAAGACCAAGGATTCTTGGTCAGCAGTGGAAGACCAAGGATCCTTGGTCAGCAGTGGAAGACCAAGGATGCTTGGTCAGCAGTGGAAGACCAAGGATCCTTGGTGAGCAGTGGAAGACCAAGGATCTTTGGTCAGCAGTGGAAGACCAAGGATCTTTGGTCAGCAGTGGAAGACCAAGGATCCTTGGTCAGCAGTGGAAGACCAAGGATCCTTGGTCAGCAGTGGAAGACCAAGGATCTTTGGTCAGCAGTGGAAGACCAAGGATCTTTGGTCAGCAGTGGAAGACCAAGGATGCTTGGTCAGCAGTGGAAGACGTAGGATCCTTGGTCAGCAGTGGAAGACCTAGGATCCTTGGTCAGCAGTGGAAGACCAAGGAAAGGAGCGGAACCCTTGGAAATGCCGGACGCAGTTTCCGGTGAAACGTCGGGGAATATCCTGTCTGGACCACGGCCTACACGCCCGAAAAGCTTGTACTTAATTATGAACGCCGGCCGTGAAAGACTAAGCTGGTATATTGTATTCTTGTTCAATGTTTACAATTTAGGACAGGAATATTTTTGTTTTACTTTATTTTAGTTTTCACAAAGAAGGTTCATTATATTGACATTTTAAATGATCTTGTCGACTTCGTCGTAACGCTGAGGTCTGGCGTTACGTTACGGCGACGGCACGACATGTACCGAGAATGTACTGAGGTGTGTGACGTCATAGAACCGCTTGAGCTGCCTCTTTTCCCCGCGTTCTCCTGTGAGCGTGACGTCATCGAGCCAGCTACCTCCTTTGACCTTGGTTTGCACTTGCTAATGGATTTTGAGTTCACGCAGTTCGCTGCAGGATCATGAGGCTTTCACCCAGCATTTTATAGAATTTGTAGCATTTGTAGCATTTAAAATGATATTAAGTCTTGTCTTTCAGACAGACTGTCACTCTTTTTTTAATTAATAAAATATCTGTTTTGCTTCTGTCAAAGCGTGGAAAATGGAGCGAAGTACATCGAATAATCGACATAACAATATTTATCAATTATTTGGCCGACCAATTAATCGTTTTTTGTATCAATTAATCGATTGTTATTCTTCCAAGTGAATGTTCGTCCCCTTTCAATCACCGAACTCTTTGTGTCTTCTGCTGAAGGTATTGTGTCATCAGATAGGCCTAGTAATTGCGCTCTGACACTCTTCCATCAGTTCCAACCCAGTACGTGTGGTATGACAGCTTGACGCTCTGTGCTTTGAAGGTTAAATTGTTTGCTGTGTGTCGTGTGACATATCTTTCAACTCCTTTTATTCCTTGTCATTTCTTGAGATAAATTATATTTGAGTGACGGCTCACGACAGCCAGCTGGCAACACACTCTTTGCTTCAGGTGTAGAGCTAGATTAAGTGTGCATTTTGCGGGCCAAGCTATATTGAACTGAAGTCAAACATCGATATCTCGAAGTGTTAGGGGATGTCAAATTAAATTCGACTAATGGAAATTTCAAGTAATTGAGATACGTAGGAATAATGGTTACATTTGTGTTATACTGGTCGCAAAATATTGGTTCACTACCTATTTTCAATATTTCATCTCCCCTTGGTGATTTGTTGTCTATTACGTGTTGGATGATTTGCTTGATTTTTGCAAATGCATGGGGTGCTGAATTTGGATTTCACGTGAATTTTGCAAAGATAAGAAGATATTTGTGACTTTCACATTTAGTAGGTTTTGGATGTAGTCTGCAAGGAGTCTACAGTTATCCTTGTCATTCGTTTCTAGAGTCCCAAACGTGCGGGTTTGAAGCAAGGACTCTGGGGCATGATTATATTGGAGCTAATCTCTAAATTTCTTGTAGACGTTTCTAGTGGGGTTATTCTCATTATTGTTATTGTCAGCTGTATGAATTGCACTGCGGAGTTGCATTTGACTCCCGAGGAGAAAACTTCTCACAACCATGAACCTGACAACATCCACACTATGCTAAGACAGAAGGTAAGCAATTCTTTGAAATGCAACACAGTTGCACAATTAAAGACTTCAGGGCGTCTACTACCCTGGAAAACATGGAAAACAGGGAATACTCCCGGAATTTTCAAATAATCGGGGTATTTTAATAATATGCAGGGAATTTCAGTTTACAAGGTCTAACCTTGAATAATTTGAAATTAAGCATTTAAATTTTGACGGGGGAAAAGTATATTTTGGTGATGATAGTTGTAGATGTATGTTCGTACAGACGTTAAATCTCTCATTTCTTGCAAGATGAGTACACAAATTACAAGTACAATAGTTTTTCTGGATGAAAAATTTAGAGATTGGCAAAATATAGAAAAATATATTTCTTTGTTTTCTTTATTTTTCGGGTACTTTCTGAAATGCTCTTCGAGTACAAACTCTGTTTTATATATTTATTATGGCCGCTACTGTTACTCAGGGATTTTTTAATTTATCCTGGAAACTTCAGGGAATTCTCAGGGAAGTCTGTTAGTTGTTTTTGGTAGAGATCCTGTAAAGCCTTGCGTCAGTTCCAGAAACATCAGATGAAACTGAAACGCACTGGACAAGGAGAAAGTTTTGCAAAATTAAATGATTGACAGAGAGAAATAATCAACTACAATACATTAAAGCCGTGGTAAATACATTTATTTCAATTTTAAAATGTTAAATTGTAATATTTAGAGTGACATATTTTTAACCACACCTATGTTAGCCAGTCCTCAGTCTGTTAAAGTGGGAAGGGAAACCTGTGTGACGCAACTCGCAGGGGAGACTTAGATAATTCCGTGGATAAGTACTTGAAATATACATTTTCTGCAGAGATAGCCCAGCGCAAGAGAAGAGTTTATCTCCCCAGTTGTATTGAATCATCTATTTCATTTGGTTTTACTATGAATTTCGAAACGACAAATGCTACCACCTGGTGGTAAAATCGTGAAAACATGTGTTGTGTGTTGTTTGTGAAATATTAGGATGCCTCATAAGTAATGCTGTTTTTTTAAGTTGGTGTTTTATAACATACACCCGGAGGCCCTGGGTTCGATTTCCGGCTCCATCAGGGATTTTTGAAACTGACATGAGGGCTGGAAATGGGTGCACTCAGCCTCGTGAGAACAATTGACTAGCTGTCTGACGGTGAGGCAGCGCCCTTGTCACGTAAACCAATATTATCGGCTGAGGGGAGCCGATGCACTGACCACGCTAAGCAATGCCACCTCCATGCAGGCCATGGATGCCCTAGGAGTAGTGGAAGGTAGAGGCTTTCACCCTTTGTGACATCGGCACTAGATGGGATGGAGTTGTCAGCTCCACGCCCGGCCGTCTTTGCTCCCAGGAATTACCCTGCTACTCATTTCTGGTTTAGGGTGGGTGAACCCCAGGGCTATTTGCGTTTCCGAAAGTAGTAGTTTTGTTTCTAAAATCCACTACCTGCGTGGGGATCGATCCCACTGTACCGACTGTGCCTCGCAGTCTCCCTGCGCTGACCACGCGTCACCCCAATATCTGCAGGGCAAATGGCTGAGCAGCGGTCGGTTGGTAGGCCTGGGCCCTTCATGGGCTGTGGTGGCAGGGGTTATTATTATTGTTTTATAACATAGAATTAGTTTTCTTTGGTTCGCCAATTCTATTTACAGGAGGCCATGACTAGAATTGTGTATATTGCGAGAATGTGTTATAAAAAGATACCATACATCGCCAGATTAAGAAACTTGGAAAATCAAACAGTAGCTGTAGATCTGTACCTCGTGAATTGATCCCTGAACGGGATCAACGTAGAGTGGATATATGTCGCTAGCTTATCGGTAACCCCATAGATGATAGATTTATCAGGAGAATGTGATGAAAAATGGGTATATTATCGCAACGCTGACGCCTCGAATCAGTCCTCGTCAACCTGCCAAAGTCATCGCTAAAAAGGATCGGTTTGACCCCAAAGTGATGTTGTGTGTCTGGTGGAATTTTGAAGGAGTGATTCATTGGGAGTTTGTTCCTAACGGGCGTGTAGTCAATGCGGACCTTTATTCTCAACAATTGGAACGAGTTAGACGAAATTTTGAGACGGAGATACCCAGCATTAGTTAACCGAAATAGAGTTTTCTTGCAGCAGGACAATATGGGACCTCATACTGCACCAACAACCATGGCAGAAATTCAGGAATTGGAGGCAGTCGAAATGCTACCACGTCCAGCATACAGCCCTGATCTTGCGCCTTCAGATTACCATAATTCTCGATCCATGGCCCATCTCTTGCCTGGAAGAAATTTCAAAAACTTTGTAGCTGTGGAAGTGTATCCCGCCGAATTCTTCACATCAAAATCCAGAGACCGGTACCGTCGTGGAATCAGAAACCACGCTAAAAGATGGAATCTAATGTCTAGAATCTGATGGTCTCTACTGGGAAGAATAGTTTAATTTCTTGTCAGAATATACAATTTTCATAAGAAAACATGCATTGTCCGTTGAGCCATAATATATTTAAACACAAATAGTGCTAAATGTTCCGGCATAACTCAACAAGATGACAGTGTTTCGCCCCGGTGTGCTATTAGGCTCTTCAGTTGGTTAAAGCACACCTCACCAAGACACTGTCTAGTGCACACTGGGAAGGCCATTGCAAGACGTATTTGATACACGTGTATCCACGTCACGAGCAAGCCAGTGCACTATGGGAGTCGAAACTCCATTCCAAAGCAATTATAACCTTACCTTGGCATTGAATATACAATTTTCTTCGTCACGAGCAAGCCAGTGCACTATGGGAGTCGAAACTCCATTCCAAAGCAATTATAACCTTACCTGGCTTGCTCGTGACGTGGATACACATGTATCAAATACGTCTTGCAATGGCCTTCCCAGTGTGCACTAGACAGTGTCTTGGTGAGGTGTGCTTTAACCAACTGAAGAGCCCAATAGCACACCGGGGCCAAACACTGTCATCTTGTTGAGTTATGCCGGAACATTTAGCACTATTTGTGTTTAAATTCTTGTCAGAAAACTTTCCAAATAACATTTTCTAAAAAAAAAAAAATCTTATGAGATATTCCCTATATTTATAAAATCAGATGTGTTTCGATGAAGCATTTATGCGGTAGTGGTAGTATTGAAGCGTATTATTAGACTTATCATATTGTAGATTTAGAGAAGGTATCGCAGGATTAGCACTGGTACCACTAGTATCAACAAAAACAACTTAACATTTACTAAATTCAAATTTCTTTGAAAGTGTAATTAATTGATTTATACAACCGGTGTCAGATTAAATTTTAAGAACAAAGTTTATGTCACAAATATGTGGTACTTTAAATTCTATGTTAATTTTTTGAAACCCTTTAACTTAGGAGAATATTGTTTACACATATAAGTAGTGATGGAAGCGGAATAAAAGCCACGAGCAAACGTAGTGGAGTCCAACCATGCGCACTGTGCCATAGATATCTCACTCGCCGGCAAGTCCCCAAACCAAAATTTGCACGTACAGTATGCTAGTATGATGAGCCATCTTGGCCCTTGGGAGTTAGTGAAGGAGTCAGTGTGGCACTTCAGGTAAAACGTTTGGAGACCCCTTAATGTGATAGTGGTGTCTTTATTAACCACCTGTCATAAGGACAGTTAATGCTTTCAAAGATGAATCTTTCAGCCAAATTTCGGAGAATTTTCCTGCCGAAGTTCTAGTATATTCTAAAAAAGAAATATTATGTACGTATCTACTTGACGTATTGTGTTGAACAACATTTTAAACAATTTAAAACTAAACACATTAACATATATAAATTTAAATAATAAACATAACTAAGAAAAAATTACATAAATAATTGTAAAAATCAATTTGAAATTAGTTAATTAAATAATTCAATACACAGTACATATCAAAATTATATCTATACGAACATAAATTGAAAATTAAACGTAAATACATAAACATTAAAATTAGACAAACAAAAATAACATTATTAATAATTATAATAATTTAAACAAATTAAAATGTAAAAAAAAACACATAAAAGTAAAAAAAAAAAAAAAAAAAAACGAGCCTTACAGTAGTCGCATATGATGAGTAACATCTGACATAGAAGAAACCTCACGTGAAATTGTTGATACACCGGTATTTTATACTATTATTGGCACAAATATTAATCTATTGTAAAAGGGAGTGTTTTACAGATATTGTAGTTCATAATACGGAACTCATTTTATTAGATGGCTCCCACCAGCACTAGCCTAAATAAAGAATACGATATGGATCAACTAGATTAATAGACGCGACACGGCTCATAACCTTAAATTCCTTATAAACAGGTCCTCTTCATTCACAGACCAACACGTAATTTCTAATGGATTCTGTTAAAATGAGTCATATTGATATGATAAATATCGTTTAAAATGATAATCTGTTAGAAAAAATATCTACCCCGTCCGGGATTCGAACCCGAGATCTCTAGATTAACAGTCATAGGCGCTAACCCCACGGCTATTTCGACTACGCAAATATTGTGCACAAGATGGTGACTAATTACCACGTTCCAATAATACTGCATTACGGAATTAAGTTTCATTTATATTTTGCTTGTTTCGATAATGGTCCTGCGTGGAATTGAGTTTAAAATGCCTTGTGAATAGGCCCTCTTGTGAGTAAAGAGAATGTATTCAGCAATAGTTCATGAAGGCTTGCTCAATTCTTGTATAACCACAACGATTATATTATATTGATGACTGCATTACCGTTATGTGGGTTAATATTTGAATAGCCATTGTGCAGAAACATAATACTGGCAATGCCGACTACTTACAATGTTTGATATTAAGGCATTTTACCATTTAAATACTGATACGAAGACTTCGAACATGTACCATGTGCTTTGTTTCAATCACTTGACACCAGAGTTCGCATGAGCGTTTACCGTTCAGTATGACATATACATTCCACATGGCCGAGAGTACGTCATGGTATCAATTTACGACACCGCGCGCTCATTGTTTCTCTTACCACTGCCAGCTGGATCGATCGATCGAGTTCACGGTGCGTCTTACACTTCCGTTCGATACACCACTGCTAGCACACTTCCGTTCGAGCACACTTCCGTTCCATCGAACGGAAGTGTACCAGATGGTGCCACCTCGATCGTTCCGATCCACTTCCGTCCCATTTTTCAAAATCACTCCCACAAAAATATCCAGCAACCGAGTGTAAAGATGTTAGACATCAAAACGTTTTGCTCTATATAGGGTTAACCAAAGCATTCGGGCCGATAATCTCGATGTTAGTTCCCTTAAAACACCAATATTAGGCTATCTTAATTATCATCACCTACGCTTCATGTCCTGTTAGCTGGATACAAAAATCCCAATTATAGCTTGCAAGAAGGTGGACTTCCCGTTTAAGACGAGGAAGTGCGTGCGGGTGGAGCGAGACATGTGTACCGTACTGTATTTAGATGAAGAGCCCGCGGCGCGCGCGTCCAATGAAATTAAAAGTGAAAGCTGGCGCCGTGCTCCCTGGAGGCGCACTCAATTTGCGCCACTTGTTTATTTAAACACAGCGACATGTAGCATGAAAATTGATTCCACTGATTAAATGTATTCCCTGTGTCTCGCGTCGCGTCGCTGTGAGATCTTGTGCGTCCCTCTTGGGCTCTGGCTCTCTATTAGCTCAGCGCTCGTCTCTTGTGTCTGGGGTCCGCGGTTCAAATCCTAACCTCCAAGTGGTCACACTGATTGGGTATTTCCCGTCACCCCTTACAAGAAATTTCATATTTCTTCTGGTAGAGCTTTATAATGACCAAATATGCCTACCGGACCTCCTCTTAATGTAGTGACTAGTATTCTTGTCTGTCACCCCGGAAGTCTGGGTTCGATTCCCGGCTTTGCCAAGAAATTTAATTCTGATCTGAATGCTCGTTGTGGTGAAGCGGGAGCCTCGTGATGCAATAAAACTGAGAAGAGGTTGGTACGATTCCCTCCTAAGCCATATTGGAAGTGATTATCTGTGGTTTCCCTACTTCTACTCCAGGAAAATGCCGGGAAGGTTCCTAACGTAAGTCCCTGGCCACTTCCTTTCCAATCCTCACCTCAATTACAAATATGCACACTAATACTGGCAATACAATTACGCAGGTTATCAGACAAATTTTACATACGAGGTACAACCAAGCACACGGGACTCGTCACCAGATTTACTACCACGCATGAGGAAGATTCGGTGGCGTAGTTGGTAGCATGCTGAACTGCTATGTCCAAGATCGCGGGTTCAAACCTGGCGAAGTCGTCGGATTTTTAAAAGCGTTATAATCCTTCAGTAGCCTACAGTATGCCTTCTTTCGGAGGGGAAGTAAAGCCGGCGGACACATGTCGTAGATTTATGGCATGTAAAAGAACCTACTACTACAATTGGTAGTGGGTAGCTACGTTTGTAGGTTATTTGACTACTAAACGCTCTATCAAGTTCCAACGTTCGCCACTAGGTGCCAGTGTCAATGCCATCTCTTTTAGCCAAAGTTCGAACTACTTAAAATTGAACTTGATGGGGAGCCTAAGGGCGTTCAATTTAAATACCCTGCTATGGCCATTGGCTGCAATTCAAATATAAGAAGGAAATTCCCCTCCTGGGCTAAATTCCGGCACCCTGGCAATAACTAAGACCACATTAGTTGCAAGGGACGTTACTCTAAAATTCTTACATAATCTGAAAATTTCTCAAGAGATAATCTCTACTCAGTATAAAACAAAGTCCCCGATTCCTGGATGTTCCGGGTAATGTCGAGAACCACTGGATGGATTTTATCTTGAGGATATAATTCATGATGAAACTCAATAAAAGTGCAACAAAAATAATGGAATGCAGCTGAAAGAAATCAGAAACCCATATAGACGTCGAATTGGCAGGTGAGAAGCTAAGGGAAGTAGGAAAGTTCTTAGGAAGCGAAATGACTAGTGATGGACGAAGCAAAAAGGATGTAAACAGTAGGTTCGCTCAGGCAAGAAAAGCATTTCTACACAAAAATAATCTGTTGACCTTGAATAGGCCTATGAAGTTAGGCATTAGAAAGTCATTTTTGAAAGCCTTTGTTTGGAGCGTGGCGCTTTATGGTAATGATTCCTGGACTGTTGGCGCAGTAGTAAAGAGGAGAATAGGAACGCTTGAAACGTGGTGTTACAGGAAAATGATTAACATCAGATGGGCAGATAGAGTAACTAATGAACGAGTGGGAGAGGAGATAATTATGTCTGGCGAGTGCTAATGAAGACAAGAGATAGGTTGGTAGGACACACACTAAGAAACCCAGGAATAGCAAACTTAGTTAGAGAAGGAAGGGTCGAGGACAAGAGCTGTAAGGGTACACCAAGGTTTGAATATGTTAAACAGATTGTCTCGGATATAGGATGTGGTATATATGTAGAAATGAAACGATTAGCTTAGGACAGGTAGCCATGGACAGCTGCATCAAACCAGTCAAGAGACTGAAGATTCAAACACTCGCAATGGAAAATCCATTTAACTGGTGGTATTGCTTTTAAGTGGAAAAGACCTGTGTAATATATGAAAGTAGGGTGTTTAGTTCTTGACGGAACTAATTGTTTTAACCCTTTATAGGGCAGAATATTATTGCAGATGTTTTATTTGTATTTATTATAATTTAATTTTAATTGTTTTACCTATTATTAAATATTATTAATTTTAATTTTTGTTTTCTTAAACATTTTAATGTTATTAAAATTTAGATGATAAAAGGATAGAATTTTAATTTTTATAAACTTATTTATTTTTAATTCTAATTTTATTATTATTTATTTAACTATTGAATTTTAATTGTTTCACCCTAATGTTAATTAATACTTTATATTAGCCTAATTTCGATTTTTGCAAAAAATGAAAGTAGACTTATGAGATCTACACAGGGCCAAAAATCGTGTGTCTGTGTGTGTGTGAGTGTGTGTGAGTGTGTGTACTCATAATATCTGTCCCCCCCCCTCCCCCTATCAATTCGAACACTGTGTGAAACTGAATTGAACGAAATTTGGTACAGAGGTAGAACTAGCAAAGGGTACCTCAGTTTCATGTTTTATATCGCCGCCATCTTGACGGAAACGTAATGGCGGCCACCCGAATGTTCAAAGCTTAAATCAAATTACGACTAACCTAATCATCCCATCTCTACCAAATTTTGCAACAACATATATTTATATGGCGAGCGTCTTTTGACTAATCTAAAAGGTCATCAGCCCAATATTTTACATATGGCGGCCATGTATGTATGCAAATCGATTCCCCCTATCAATTCAAACACGGTGAAACCGAATTGAACTAAATTTAGTACAGAGGTAGCACTAGCAAAGTACACCTCAGTGTCATGTTTCATATCGCCCCCATCTTGACGAAAACGTAATGGCGGTCACCCAAATGTTAAAAGCGTAAGTCAAATTACGATCATCTAATCTCTACCAAATTTGCAACATTATACCGTTATGTATGAAGAATCTTCTGACCAAACTACAAGGTCATCAGACCAATACTTTTCGGATGACGGCCATGTATGTGTGCAAAATAGTTCCCCCTATCTATTCAAACACGGTGAAACCGAATTGAACAAAATTTGGTTCAGAGGTAGCACTAGCAAAGGGCACCTCAGTGTCATGTTTTAAATTGCAGCCATTTAGACGGAAACGTAATGGCGGCTACCCAAATGTTAAAAGCTTAAATCAAATTACGACCAACCTAATAATATACCAAATTTTGCAACAAAGTACCTTTTTGTGGGTTTTAATATTTTGACTAAACTACAAGATCATCACCCTAATAGTTTGCAGATGGCAGCCATGTTTGGGTGCAAATCGATTCCCCCTATCTATTCAAACATGGTGAAACCTAATTGAACGAAATTTGGTACAGAGTTAGCACTAGCAAAGGGCACCTCATATTCTTGTTCACGTTGTATTTCAACAAGCTACTACAGCCAACATTCAATTATACTCCTTGAAAAGGACAAAGAGATATAACAATACCCATGCATTTAGGAGAACAATTCCTACTTTTGCCGCCAAACGCCAAACGCCACCGTCAACGACTAGTAGGCCTAGTTCAGAACTTAGCTACTACACGCCACCGCAGTCGGCTTTTGGCAACGAACGTAGGAACCTAAGAGCGTTGTTTACATTCTTAACCTATACAATTTACCTTCACACAGGTGTAATTAGTGGTAGGTTCTTTAACATGCCATAAATCTATGACATGGGACCGCCGGCTTTACTTCCCCTTCGAAGGAAGGCATACTGAGGGATTTTTAACGCTCTTAAAAAGTCCGACGACTTTGGCCGGGTTTGAACCCGTGACCTTGGGCATAGAAACTCAGCATGCTACCGACTACGCCACCGAAGCCGCCAAAATTTGTTGGTATATGACTGAATGATTTAACAATCAGCATCATTGACAATATAAGTAGTCCTTATAATAGGTGGTTAATATATAGAGTCGCCTCCGTTGCGTAGTGGTCAGCGTGATTAGCTACCACCCCGGAAGTCCGCGGTTCGATTCCTGGCTCTGCCACGAAATTTGAAAAGTGGTATGAGGACTGGAACGGGGTCTACTCAGCTTCGGGTGGTCCAAATGAGTAGAGGGGGTTTGATTCCCCCCTCAGCCAACTTCGAAGTGGTTTTCCGTGGTTTCCCACTTCTTCTTCGGGCAAATGCCGGGATGGTGCCTACCGTAAGCCCATGGCCGCCTCCTTCCTACTTCCTTGCCTAACCGTCCCACTCTTCCCATTCCTTCACCATGCCTCTGTTCGCTTTGCAGGTGAGGCCGCCTGGGCGTAGTGCTGGTCACACACTCCAGTTGTATCCCCGACTCTGAGTTTCAAGTTCCAGGACACTGCCCTCAGTGACGGTAGAGGGGGGGTCCCTCGCTTGGTCCGTGGGCAAAGACAACCCTGGAGGGTAAAACTATAGTGAAAAATATAATTATGGACCACTAAGCTATAAAGTAGCCACAGAAGGGTGCGAACTGAAGCCATGAGAAGAAGAAGCAGCTTGATGTCTTGTAAACATAAGCCATTCCCATTCCTCGACTCCACTTCAGCAAGGCCTTTACGCACAGATTTTCCACTTCCATTTTCCGGTCCAGCGCCCGACACCGCGTGCGCCGTAGAGGAATCTCTTTGTGGCAGCTGCTCTTTGAGATGGTAAGCCCCTCCAATGCAGCGGCTTATCGAAGCACAAATCCTTATCTTTAGCATGAGGGGACTTCTGAATCGAATATCAGCCAGCGCCGGGACATTCTCTTTAAACTGTGTTCATTCTATCACTATCACTTGCTTTAGAAGGCTTTATGTTTTAAATAACAATAGTGTTGATAGTCCAAACATGCGCTTCCTTCAAAATGATTACATATGTTAAAATTGTTTGGTTCATTTCAAATGTAGAATGCTTTTAGTTTTACGTAACCGAAGTTAAGGAAAAGTCATAGCTTATTTTGCTCGTCGGCCTTACTTCCCCTCCGAAGAGAGGCATACTGAAGGATTTTAACGCTCTTAAAATATTCGATGATTTCGGCCGGGTTTGAACCCGCGATCTTGGGCATAGCAGTTCAGCATGCTACCGACTACGCCACCGAAGCATCGTTATAATTGAAGACATCTTTTGCCAAAGACAAAATAATGAAGAAAGCACGTTTTTGTCCACCACTGGTGACCTTTTCCTAGAATGTTTGAATTATATTTCTTAAATGTATTTTTGAAATGGCGATCGTCTCCATTACACTGAGTTCATGTTGGGAGCAGGACAGAGGACGTGAAATGCCTCAATGTCTGGAGCATCTCGGATGTCAGGGACCAGTCACGTGATCCAGTCATAAAACAGAACAGACAGAGCAATTATCCAGTCGTAAACAGTTATACTGCTGGAGAATTACTCTCAGAAGACAACACTCATATCATCCTCCAGTTTATTGGCTTCTGGGTCCAGCACAAGCCTGGAGATATACAGCAGTGTCGGTTTGTCTTTTAGGTATATGTCATTAGAAAGGTAACTATTGCAATGGGTACTGCGCCCGAATCTCGCATAGCCACCACCTATATCCGCTGAGATGGAAAAGGATTGTAAGGACGTCGATACCCAGCCAGATAAATCAACACTTCCCTACTAGGTGAATAACTAGGAAACCCTCGACGCATACCGGCCATGCAATAACGCTACTAATTAGTTACACATTTACTAGCAAATAAATATCCATAACAAGATGGTAGGACGAGAATCTCGGATCTTGAGCGTGAACGGTGAAGTTGAGACTAAATGAGTTCTAGTAACTAAATGGCAGTATTATCGCACGCCAATTGCGAAATGAAAAGATGATCAGTTTCTATAAAATTGAGCAGACAAACGAAAATAGTGCCTGTAAAATTTATTAACTAATATTTACAAACATTACATTTCCCTAACACCAATAAAATCAATTTAAATGGAGAATAAAAATATTTAAGTTGGTAGATAGTCCTTCTCAATAAAGTTTAAGTTGCATAAAGTCATAATTCAAGAATAAATATTTAAATGGTTCTACTTGATAGTCACCCTGTGACTCGATCACTATTAGCAGTCTGGTCTAAAATCAGCTGTTCTCCAAAGAAATGTAATTACAATACACTGCCCTACATTATACACTTATCGATATAATAAAAAAACGTGAATGTATTACGAATGAAATTATTAACTATTAAAAATGCTAAAATATTTACACAGATAAAAATCACCATGTCCAGCACGGTATTCAAAAATATATGTACAAGATCTGACGCGATCTGTCAATCTAACTGCGCTTCTGTTGCTTAAATACAGTTCTTTCAATACTAGCTCAAAACAATATAATTCTGGTATACTTTGAGTTTCTGTCATCGTAAATAGCACTATAGTAACAAACGGTGAAGTTGATTACAGTTCTGAATTTTCATAGCAATGGATAAAATACAATAAAATCAAAGAGCGGGACGGAACTACTCGGTTACTCATAATAGACGTCATGGATTTTATAATAACTCTTTCTGACATGTATAACACAAATACAACCCTAATGTCAGTTACTTTTTCAACATACTGTATCAATACTTTGCTCCAAACGGCAATACACTTATTTCCTTTCATATACGGTGAATAACATCTTATATTAGCGTCAGCTACGCTTCCAAACTTGACATACTCCTTTCCTCTCCTCTCAACAATGATCACAATAACAATCCAGGGTATTCCTGTAATAAAAAAAAACCCATCTTGCTACACTCCAAACGTGTAGAAGAATTAGCGACCCTCTACGTATACACTACCTGTGAAATACGGTTCATGGTTCACTCCTAATCAACTCATCTCTAAATTAATTGTCTTCGTGCTCTTAAATAACATTAACATTCTTTTTCACTACAATTCACCTCGTATAATATTCCACTTAACTTTCATCAATGCATTTCGTTTATAATCTTTCTCAATATACTGTTTTTCCACGTTGCAATAAAATATTAACTTTAATAAACCGTAGTCCGCTCGTCTTTACTGTTAATAACAATAATACATATCCTCCCGTTTCTGGTATACATTAATGAATCAATTATTCATGTTTAAACTTGTTTCATGACATACAAGACCTCAGATAGATCTACAAATCTCATGGTCTGTGGTTTCGTTATAGCAAATTATTGCAATATAATTGTTGCTAATTATAGGCATCATTTGACCTCTGTTGTCAACAATATGATCCTATTTCATATTTTAAATCCGTTATAACAATTGCCCATGACTATATTAACGTCATATAACATTAACATTCCGCAATTGGAATTGTTATTCTCCAATAATATTATTTATAATATTTAATAAATGTTGCATTTATATACTGACATAATAAAATGTTTTAAACAATGTTCTAGCATTTTACAATAATGCTGTCTCTAAATAACGATGCAATCTAGCAATTTTGACGCATTATGTTGCTTGTTACGCATTTGTATCGATCGAAGCATTCCCATCCATAAAACAGTTTCAATTAAAAGTGAGCATATTAAAACGTTCCTTAAAAAATACAAAAACGGAATATCTAAGTCCAAATACAAGTAAAATTACGTCTAAAACAACACACGTTGACGTATATTGAAATTACAGTGAAATCTCTAAAATTGACAACATAATAACATGGGTTATGAATAAGAAAATCTACTTATAAGTTGGCCACCCTTGAAATACTATCAAAGACTACATCAAACTACTGAGATAATTGGAACAGTCAATTTTCTACCTTTCCGATGAGCTGCTGTCGAAATACCTCGTCTGATATACTTGATGTTCTTCCCTCGGGTCGACACGCGCTGGTCGCCTGTCTGAAACGAGTTCCTGCTGGGAATGTGGCAATCAGCTGTCCGCCTCACTCTCTGCTCGTACTGTGAACACCTGGCCCCTCGCCTCCCTGATAACAGTCCTTCTTCTCGCTTCGCGACTGCTAGTCTGGAACCTCGAACCCGGAATAAACGAACTCTTCCGTCCGTCGCCTTCGTGTAGCTTCTGATCATAATAGTAGGTTTGAACGTCTCTGGTTGACATCTCTTCAAGTTTGTAGTGGACATTTGAATTGTATCGTTGATGGTGAATTCAGAATACTGCATGTAGGATGTGCAGTTGTGGTGTCATCGATCCATGGTCGTCAAGATCACTCTGAATTCCCACTCCATAATGTAGATTAACCTCCTTCCATAATTTAGTAGTTCATGACACTCTTCTTAATAAGAGTCGAATACGAACATCCCCCCTGACTTGAGAATTTCATCATCGTAAATATTTGATGAATAAGCTTCTGAATGAATACTGTTTCAGTATTGTAGCCTGTTAATGTAATGCTACTCGTCGTTCTGTCGAAATGTGAAGCTTGTATAAACGAAGTCTTCTTTCTATGCGTTGTATTATAAAGTTGCTGCTTTCAATAACAAGCTAATGCTTTTACTAACTTGCCGGCGTCTCCTTCTTTTCCTCGGGAATTACACTGTCTCCTCACGGTCCAGTCTAGTCTCCTGGCCATACTTCCAATTTAACATAGAGCTCACTCGGGACGCTCCGTAATGCAGGTCTTCTCTCTTCAAGTTCTGAGTAGGAATGAAATCTGCGCTCGTGACAATTGCGCGCGTGGCAGTCTAGAATGGAGTTCTAGCCTCGTGTCGAGTCCTATTAAACTGAATTTTGCTCATATCTCCTCTCCTGTTCAAAAATATATAATTCTGTTTTGACAATTAAATTTTGTTTTCTCTTCTGGATCTGTAGAAATGCTAATCTCGCTTTATATAGGCAAATTTAATATAATAGCGATTCCCACAAAAACTATGTGATCCAATCTGATTGGCTATTGAGTTATCATCAAAAACTCCCTGTTCTAGCCTCTTATCAGCGGGTCGTGTGCATAATTTTGTTATTGTCAACTCGGCCAACCAAAACCGGTCTTAGGCTTGCTAACTTGAAGCCTTAGTCATATTCCAGCATCGAATGATCTGACTCTCCCGTGGTTAAATTATCATTCACTGAACTATTCCCAATTTTAATCCTTTCTAAATATTCCAAAATTTTCCAAAAAATTGTCAATATGCTTTTATTCACTTCCTAAAATACATATGTGAATAAAATAATTTTCCAATTTCAAATTCCACTTCTTAGATCAATAGGTTCACAAGTCGGTTCGATCCTCGGCTCAGTCAATGGCTGAAGCTGGGCTGAATTCGAGTTCTGTACTGTACCGTATATTTTCATAAGGTTATGCCCAGATACTGAAGTGGAGACGGCGAGAGACGCAATGCTGTTGAGCTCGTGAGTCAAGTCATGATCTATCACGCCGTTAATATAAGAAGTGTCATTCGGTTCGAGATCGGAAAGTAACGAGCATTCCCGAGTGGGTGGACTCACAGCTAGACCGATCAATAAACCTATATGTGACGTCATGTCATATATCAACCCAGGCTACAGGATTATCTTTATTGTTTTAAAGCGAATCAGAGTATTAGAAGACTTTTCAAAGAACGTAGAACGCAGATTACCATAGCAGAAAGCTATTTTATATGAGGAATATAATATAACAAGCGACGTGCAAGAATAACATCTATAATGAGCAAGCCATAAGCGAGTTATTGACACATCGAGATATCGATGAAGGAAGGTAGTAGTGGGGGTTGCTTGCTGTGGCGTTTGGCAGCCAGCAAGGCGACTTCACTTGGACTCGTACTATTGTATTCGGAGTGTCATATGTGTGGTTACGCAACTCGGCTAGTGAGCGAGATCGCAGGTGCAAGGCAGGCTGTGATAAATCCGTGTGGAGACGGCTCGCGTTTATACTCAGCTAAGCCGAACAGTCTTTTTCAAAGTGCGTTATAAACGTGCGGAGTATTTCGTGTCTCGACAAGCGGACGTGTACCGTGCACAAGTACTTATCGAAGCTACCATTTTATAATGGATCTGAGATGTTTTCAGAACTGTTGTAAATGTATACTGCCATCTTGGTCAACAAGAATTGTGTCGAAACGGAACGCGGGCTGACTGTATGTCTCTGTCCAGCGGTGTCCATTATCAAGGCAGCCATTTCGAAACCTTGTGAGGTTTTCATCACGAGCAATAGTAACGTGTATGATTGTGCTGATACATGCTAACTTCAGGACTTGTTAAGCTGTACATTATGCAGACACTAGAACGCATATTATCGTCTGAGATGTCAGTGGGGAAGTTCAACGTTATAGTTATGGCCTCCAGAATGGCAGGTTAGATTAAATCGGGTAGCTTCATGAGAAATGCTTAAGTGAGATGACTGCCACCCACAACTGCATTCTCCTGTTTGGAGAGGAGTATATTTTCCCCGCACTCCAGCGGTTGTTTGCGAGTGCTTTCATGAGCTGCGACATGCAGGACAGTGCTATTTCTCAGGCGGATTATAGTATTTCTGGCATGAAGGGAGTAGGCTCGTATGGTCGTCTGACCAGTATGCGTATGCGCTGCAGGCCCGGGTTCGATTCCCAGATCCAGAGAAGAACAAGAGTGTATTATCTGGTGATACCCTGGATATTCATCAGATCTTTATATATCCCGCTTAAGACGCTTCAAGATGCAACAAAAGGTACTGGACCAGCAGACTCTTTAACGTAGCTTAGTTGAGGCACTTGTTAGCAACTGCAATTGTCATTTCATTTTTGCAGATTAAATGGGTATTCACAAGTTTAGGTTCGATGTTTCTGTCGAATCTGACTTGCTGTGTTCCCGGGATTTTGTATTCGCTTAACGAATTCATCCCTTGTGTATTATTAGTTTGGATCATTTAATCAGTAGAATCAGTAATTTCTTAGTAGTGCGTATTTTTATTTGCCGAGAATAGGATTTAGGGGAAGATCTCCAATATTTTGTTTAAGCATAGTATTAATCGCGTTTGTTTCTCAGTGTTTGGAACACTGATTTCTTTGAGGCCAGTACATGTTTTTCATGTACTACTGTTCTGTTAGGAACTTCGTTTTCTCGCAGCGATTTGAATCTTGGAAAGTTTATCTTAGTGTTCGTTGCATTTATAGTTTTAATCCACCTGTTGGATTAATTTTATGGAAAGCACTTCGCTTTTGTGAGTTCAGATTTATTAGTGGATTTACTTAATGATTGTCATTGGATTAACCTGATTAGTTAACTTGCTTTCATGGTGTAAGTTATATCCACTGATACTTCGAAGCCCACCGAAGTTGGAGGCTATCCTGGTTCTGGAAAATATCAGTTTTACCTTCTATTAGGTATTGATTTGAGAATAACTTAATTTAGGATGTCATTTTGAGACATGGATTTTCCACAGTATTAACGTAAATAATTGCATTTAATGCAATTGTGTGAGTGAGATATAGTATAGCAGTTTTGAACACCATTCACAAGGTTGATTAAATTATTCCAGGAAAGCTTGACTTGGAGTCAAGAAAAATGAACAAGTATTATTAATATACATTATCGGGAGGCAAGATAGGTTAATTTGCTAGTGGAATGTTTTAGTGTCTCGACTTTGAACAATGTGCTTAAGGTTAGTGTGTGAGTTAAGCATGTTTGTAGGTCTTGTGTGAGTATTGAGATTAAATAATAGTAGTGTTTTGAAGGTTCATATAACCTTGTTGTGTTGTGTTTTGGATGCACATCTGGGATGATGCATATTTGTGAGATTTTATGCTTGTTGAAGCATTAGGCCAGTTTTAGATTGAGCCGGAAAGTGCTTTTCAGCCAGTAAGTGCCAATCTGTTTGTGACTTCGAGTAGCCAACACCCGTGTTTGGTGTTACGTTAATATAGATGTGTTTTTCTGGTATTCTAATGCCTGTTGGAGGCATTGGCGTCGTCATTCTTATAGAGCGATCCTACATGCTTTTCTTCACCTAATCAAAGGCAACGCTTGGATAATCTGTTCGAGCTACTTAAGACATTTCCACAGCATATAATCATTAAAACCTCTACAATTTTGTACAAGTTTACTTGGAATTTGAATCATGAACATAGTCGGTAGATACACTACTTAGCTTAATTGCTTGATAAAAATTGGTAACCTGATGTATTGAATGTTAATTACACATCACGATGCGAATGTTATGGCCAAGATCAGCTGTTTAGGCTGAATCATGTGAATGTCTGAGGACATTTCTGTATATATTCTTATAAATACTTGTATATAATCTTGATATTGCTACACTTTAGGAATATCGTTTAAGACGATTCACGTGTAAAAATGTTGATGATTCTTCTTTATTCATCGTCTACTATTTCATCCAGTCCTCCTAATATCATTGGGAGATTAATGCCTAATATCCTTGTTTCATAATGTGAGATATTATATTTAGAATCACCCCAGCGTGTAGGTGATGATCGTAATCCATTTTTGGAATTATTTAGGATTTTCTTAATACAGTTGTGTTTAGCTGTGATTTTGTTTTCTTGACGACAGGGTATTAATATTTTATTTTCTTGTCTGTTACCTTGTTCTCTTGGAATAAATTGTTTTCCCAATTTTAAATCATGGTGTGATATTTTAACGAAGAGATTGGAGGTCGTTTTAAGATGGCCATCGCTTGGATTTTCTTTTTCCAGGGTTTTACACCCTTGAGATAGTTCTTTTTAGAGTTGTTTTTCGTGTTCTTGAGCTAGTTTCTTATTTGTTCGTTCGTTGTAGCCATGGCCATTTTTAAAACAGCCTGATAGGATGACTAGTACCCCATTCATTCCTCTACTTGGTGGTAGGACCTGGGAGGGTTTTTCGCCGGGCACTTTTCAGGTTCTACGATCCAGTGACCATCGAGGGATTTCACAAGGTATTGGTAAGTGTTTTGGGTACAGTACCATGTTTCGACTTCCGGAAAATTTCCACATATCTTCGCGTTTCACATCCCCTAGACCCCAAAACCACCGTCAGTTCAAATGTTTATATGTAATTTATATAGCCGGCCCCGTGGTGTTGGGGAACGACCCTGCCTCTCACCCGGAGACCCCGGGTTCGATTCCCAGCTTCGTCAGGGATTTTAGAAACTGACGTGAGGACTGGAACGGGGTGTACTCAACCTCGTGAGGACAATTGAGTAGCTGTCTGGCAGAGAGGCAGCGTCCCGGCCACGGAAACCAAAGGACCCGATACGCTGACCACGCGTCACCCCAATATCTGCAGCCCAAATGGCTGGGCAGCGGTCGCTTGGTAGGCCTAGGCCCTTCATGGACTGTAGTGCTAGGGGTTATTATTATTATTTTATGTAATTTATGTATCTATGTATGTATTATTATTGATTTAAGCCCACTAAAGAGCGCTTTTGACTACAGTAGTTCTTTTTGGATGCTCGCTTCCGTTCCCAATACCTCTTTAGCCCTGCCAATAGTTTTTCATTCCTATCCTGTGAAATAAGTTTACGAGATTTTCACGTTCAGATAACGAACAAGTTCCTCAGGCACATTTGTCTCGAGTACAAGAACTTGAGACCATACATTTAAAGAAGAATAGCTTTTCTTCATGTGAACAATTCCAAATCAACACTTGAAACGTTCTGGTTGGTACATCTCATTTCCCCCTGAAAGAGGCCTCCGATCGCGTCGCTTTTGCTAGGGCAAGAAAAGGACGGCACGTACAATGTCAAGAACGAATTAAACATATTTCGGGAAGTTGGGTACTTGCATAGTTTTAGTTTAGCTTCCTTCAAAATATAGAATAGATTTTAATGAAGATAATGTTTGGATAATATTAAACCATTGTACTGTATTAAAATACGATGTTATTTTTGCAATTGCTGGTGAGGGGCAAGCAGCTTGACCACTGCGCCATCACGCCTCTCACTTTAAAGAGGATTAAATAGGTTACTTCGATTCATAACGTTATGGTGATAAATGGAGCTGAGCACTGCCTCTTACGGAGCTAAATGGGACATCTTGTAGTGGCGTTGTCATGGTTACGGCTGGTCATTCCTTGATCCGCTTCGAAGAGTGGGAAGTTTGGGAAATATCTCGGAATCTAAACAAATACCTTGGTCGTGAAAGCCAATATACCATCTTTTTTTTTTGAAGCCTTTATAGGGAGCTTTTAGCTCTCGCAGTAATGAAGCGAAGGTGCGATTCACCCACTACTGTGGGGGTCCGGGCATGGACACCAAGAGCCCTCTGATGAGCCTATCTTAGTGTTCCTAGCCGAAACCCCACACAAGGCACGGCATAAACCTAGAAAATTGCTGAGTTTTAATTCCTTGACCGCGAAAGCCAATATAACATCATTTTGGAATCGGTTCATTTTAGGACATTAAAATGGGGATCCTTTGGGACTTACTAAGTATTGTTTCTCCCAGGCATAACATTATCTATTCGGTCCAGTCGGCATCAACTAATCTTTCGTGAAATATGTTTTTCTGGAATATTACCTTACTAATTCCGAATTTTATTTTCGCAAATAGTATTAAGAAGCGACTGATTCAAACTTTGGTATTTCCTATCGTCACGTATGGCTCTGAGTCCTGGACCATGTACGCAACTTAAGATGAAGTAATAGAAATAAACATATACTTACGTACGCAGCAGACGTCAGTGGAAACGTAGCTGAAGCTCTTCCCCTATCCCCGAAGAAATATAAAATAAAAATAAAATAGAAGAAAGAAAAACGGGGAGATCGCAGTCTTGTTTGGCTTTCGCTGGGCCCAAATTTTAAAAGGCAAACCAGAAAGCAATCCCAAAAGAAAGGGGGAAAGCTAATTAAAATTAAACTACAGTAAAATCCAAAGATGAACAAATTTAAATCAGAGGCCGTGTAGGTCGTATTAACGTCACAAGTACGCTAATAAGACCGACAAACCAAAATGTAGTAAAAACCAGACAAAACTCGAAGAAGGTAACTAAAATTAAAATAAGGCGTGACGCAAAAGCAGAGATACTTAGGCAAAGATAAAATGTATTTAAATAAGAACCACAATGTACAACGATCCCAGAGATATTAAAAGCAAGAAGAGAAATGACCAACAAATTAAACACAAAATTAATTTACCGCAAGAAAAAAAATACAAATTAGGAAGAAAATCGAAAATATACTAAATTAAATTATATTAAAATGAAATAAAATAAGATAAGTTAAGGTAACGTGTTCAAGGCAAGACGAAACGATGACTAAATGTAAGTATGTCGCAATTAGATAAAAAAGACAAAACTCGAAAACGACTACACTCAACGAAGTCAAGATACATTCTACCAATTTAGACAAAGCGTGTCAAAAGGGATGAACAAAATAGGAGGGGGGTACAATGGTTCAGAACGGGGTGGAGAGGGGTGAGAGGGAGGGGAGGAATGAGGAAGAAAGACGCGGAGGCACATGCAAGATCTAGTGAGTTACGAGAAAATTAGGAATTTAGACAAAAGGAAAAATTACATTAAATTATCGGCAAAGCCAAAAATATACTTTAAAAATTGAAAGTATGCGTAGGAGATAAGGGCACACAAAGACGACGAAAATATGTGATGCGCAAAATATGGGCATTCACAGACACAAGAATATCACAGGTTAGGTCACCAGCAAATAGCAATAGTGAGACCTCCTTTTGTGAACTCTTTAAGATAAAGAACAAAACATTACGGGAAGCAAGAAAAATAATCTCCAATCCCGTTATGTTGTTCTACGATAAGATGCACTCTGGATGACAGACCCAAAGGTGTCCCCTACAAGGTAGGCAAACCACCGTCAAGCACACCAGAGTAAAGCGAAGACAAGCCCACATACATGACTTTCAACCATTAAAGTACAAAAACTACGTTATCAAAATAAATGAAAACTAGTTGAAACCCGTCAAAACATGACGGTCAATAGAAAAATATTTACTGAAGAATTTTCTTATATAGGCCTACTGTACATTCTTTGTACGATTATTTTTTGACTCTATTGAAACTATGAGGGCGTCAAAAGATTGCACTCTCAACATTACAAAATACTGCTGGCCATGACTGAAAAATTGTTGGGGCAAATTGAGGCCTATACGTTCCAGAGTTTCCCCTTGAGCTTTATTGATTGTGATAAAGTATGCCAAATGAATTGGAAAATATTGCCTCTTAAAAGAAAATGATAATGTTTTATCGGATGGTGTTAAATCAAGTCGAAGGATTAGACATCGCTGCCTAATTTTAACTGCACCTATTATTTCCAAATCCAAGCAATATGGTTGCATTTAGGAGTCCTTGGGAACCGTTCAGATTTCTAAGCAGCATAACGGGCCAAGCGTTTGGAGTATGTGGCGGCCAGTCGTTTAGTTCCAAGGAATTCAAGAACTCTGATGAGTCTAATACAACTGGCCGCAAACCATCGCTTATATTTTTGGAATATAACGAAGAAATGCGATGATGTGCAATTCCATACATTTTAAAACAATGTGGACCGTGTGCGTGTGGCACAGTAACATTGGCACCAAATGAAACGAAGGATGGAAGGAAGCTTGCAGTTTAACGTGACCGTTAATCTCGCGATCATAAGCCACGGGACCTCCGTTTAACGTGGAATCCGAACCACAGGACATGGCCTTTCACATCAAAAATCTCACATGCATTGACCGGGAATCGAACCCGATCCGCCTTGGTGAGAGGCATACAGCTTGACCGCTGCGCCATGAAACGAAAGACATAGCATTGTACTGCCGATTAGTCCCTCTGGAATTCCTTGAGATATCATCTCCAGTGAAAAATAATTGTTAAAGCCTGTCAAATATTTTATATTTATTCAGATTAATTTTACCATTACAACAGCAAAGGTCAAAGTAATCAAGTGTAGATTTCTCGCAAGAGAAATACAGTGCAGAACAATGTTTACATTTGTTCGTCAAGGACCCTAAACTGTAACGGCATAGTATCTGGAATTGTTTCTGAAATGCCATATTTATATTGGATTTTAAAAGTGGCTTCGTATTTTTCTCCGATTTCCCACTTTTTTGCGGCTAATGTTCTATTTCGTCAAATGGGTTTATTTATAGCAGCATTTCTGCCCAAATTAACGTCATTTTATATAACACTATAGTGGCCTGCATCAACGTAGCCGCCAAATATTAAATGGCAAATAATAACTTACTTCCATTGCCAAAATCAACTGCGTGGTTAGACCCATTGTTATGCACTCTAAACAAATAATCAATAAACAATAATATTCACATATACAATGAATACTTCCATTCTCAAGTTGGTTGCTGATGAGAATGCGATGAGATTGATCGCCAATAATAAAATCCTTGCAATTTTTGCAATTTGCTTGCAAATGCAACTCAGGATGACGATCTTTATTTTGAAATAAACAGAATGAAATTGCTGTAAATAATGAATTTCCATCACCTGTTGAAGGTACAATACTTTGTATTTCCATGACAGTAAATTATGCAAGGGAGCATAGAATCACTTCGCCACTACTGGAATGAGCATAGACTCACTTCGCCAGCCACAGTAATGGAGGGAGTTTTAGAATTATATGTTCAGTGCTTGTCAAAGATCGTATTAACACAGGGAAGCCCATTCTTAAGGCTACATTCTGAGCTATTGCCCCGGATTCCAGGTTCGATCCCCGCTCTGCCAAGAAATTTAATTCTGGTCTGAGGACTGGAACGGGGCGCACTCGTGAGGCAAAACTAAGAAGAGCAAAGTTTGATTCCCATCTCAACAATCTTGGATTTGGTTTTCCGTGGTTTCCCACTTCCACTCCAGGCAAATACCGGGATAGTTCCTAACTTAAAGCCTCGGTCATTAACTCCCCATTCCCCACATTAATTACAAATGCACACATCAACACAGCCATCACATTAACACAGGTTATCAGAGAAAAGTTTACACTCGCACACCAAAATAGACGGGGCTGAGTGACGACGATGTCTAAGTCCATCAAATGAATTATGTTCGCCAATATGTTAACGCTGATGTATGTGTTTGAACTACTGGATATAAGTTCAATGACTTTAAAATTAATATCATTGCATTGTTGCAGCTTGGCAAATATTTTATATTTCAGCAGATCAATTTTACCATCACAACAGTAAAGGCCAAAGTAACCGCGCGTAGATTTTACGCAAGAGAAATACAATGTAGAACAATGTTTACATTTGATCGTCAAAGACCTTTCACTGTACTGCATAACATCTGGAATTGTTTCTGAAATGGCCTATTTATATTGGATTTTAAATGTGGCTTCGTATTATTCGATAACACTATAGTGACCTGCAATATCGGAGCCGCTAAATATTAAATGGCAAAAAATACTTCCATTGCCGAAATCAACTGCGTAGTTAGATTCAGTACTCTAAACAAATAATCATTAAACAACTGTCTTATACAATGAAGTTCAACATGACCGTCCAGAGACTCTCATACTCAAGTTGGTTGGTGAGGAGAATGCGATGAGACTGATCGCTTACAATAAATTCCTTATAATTGTTCCTGCCAGCGAAATGTTTGGCAATGGCTTGAAAACGCAGCGCAGAATGACGTTCTTCATTTTGATATAAACAGTACAAAACTGCTCTAAATAAGCTATTTCCATCACCTGTTATAGTTTATGGCAGTACATTTTGCAGGGGAACATAGAATAACTTCGCCAACTACTGGAATGAGCATAGGCATATACTCAATACTCACTTCGGCAGTCACCCTAATGGAGGCTGTTTTAGAATTCTATGTCCCGTGCATGTCAAAAATCGTATTAACACATGGAAGCCCACCCATTCTTGGCTATCGCCTCGGAGACCCGGGTTACATTTCCTGCTCTGCCAAGAAATTTAATTCTGGTCTGAGGGCAAAAACGGGGCACATTCATTCTCTAGAGGTATAACTAAGAAGAGGAAGGTTTGATTCCCACCTCGACAATCTTAGATGTGGTTTTCCGTGGTTTCCCACTTCCACTCAAGGCAAATACCGGGATGGTTCCTAACTTAAGGCCTCGGCCGTCACCTTGCCATTTCCCACCTTAATTACAAATACACAAAGTAATGCAGCTATCACAATAATACGGGTTATCAGAGAAAATTTTACACTTACACACCAAAGTACATGGGGCTGAGTGACAACGATGTCGGAGCCCTTCAAACGAATTATGTTTGCCAAGTGTCTCTCATGGCGAAAGCAATTGTGGACACGCGCCAGGGCCTGGAAAACTACCTTTTCACTAATAATTTAAGAGTATATCGACGATGCATAATTTATAACTTTTAGTCTAGGATGCTACCAACTTGACCACCGAAGCATTGGGAAGAAATTGCAATATTAAAGTACATAAACAACATAGCCTACACACTCAACTGTCAGTTAATGTTCTTCAACGTTTCCCTTCTTAAAAATTCCCCTCCATAACTCTCCATCACTTGAAAACGCGCCATGTTTTGTGTTTTAAATATATCGATGCAATGGTGCTGCCATCTGTTGTTAGTTACTGAAACTATATGGGCGAGGTACTGCCATCTGTTGTCAGTTACTGCAATTGATGGCAGATATTAGCTCTTTTGACCACATGCTGTAATGCAATGGTAAAACGGAAATAAAACTTATTGAGAGGGAATGTAGGAATCTTTAACTGACATAAAACGTTACTAATAATCCTTGATAAAACAATATTTAACTATCACGCGAAAACTCGCCATCAAGGCCATGCCTTGTGTTTTAAATATATCGACGCAATGTGCTCTCAGTTACTGGAACTATATTGGCGAGGTACTGCCATCTGTTGTCAGTTACTGGAACTGATTGCAGATATTCAAACGACGTATTCAGGACGTATTGAGGACATGCTGTAATGCAATGGTAAAACGGAAATAAAACGTGTTGAGAAAATGTGTAGAAATATGTATCTTTAACTGACATAAAACCTTACTAATACTCCTTGATAAAACAATATTTCAGTGGCAAAAAAAAAAAAAATACTGGCGAGAGTTGGGATCGAACCTGCGATCCTTGGATCCATAGTCAATCGCCTTAACCAAATAGCTACTCGCGCACTCACATTTAGATGCAGACGCAACCATTTACTATCTTCAAAAGCCGCTATCTGAAGAAAATAATCCAATTCATTATCAATAAAATCAATATACATTCGTATATGTTCATACTGTTATTATATTGTATTGTCAGAACTTGGTTAATGTATGTTTTCAATTACATGGAAGCTTATTAAATAACTTACATTTTAATGGACTTCTCACCGCCATTTTGTCATGAGCCCAGGCGGATTGTGCGCATGCGCGAGGGGCTGGAATTCTGCTATTTTCTATATTTATTTAAAAATATACCGTAATATATTTGTTTATTTTAGAGACACTCTGCAAATCTACAGGCCAAGAGCTTTCGTTAGAGTGCTCTACGAAGTAAATTGGTTCTGTCGTTCTCTCTATCTCGTGATAACAAAAATCACCTTACTGTTTTAAATATATAGATAACACTATCATACAAAACAAAAACTCACCAGCAATTACACGCACACAAAGGGCGGAGGGAAAATATCGGGAGGGGGCAAGTACACGCGACAAAAGAAAACTAACACAAAATAAGAGTTTTAAATTGCCGAAATATGAAACTGAACTACAGTAAAACAATTACTGATTACGACATACAGACACCTCGCCATGGTTTCACCTTGAACGCGGGCACTTTCCCTAGAATATCGGAATACGTCTAGCCTACTTGGCTGCAAGGAAGAAATGCCTCGAAACAAAGCAAATGACGACGCAACACAAAGGTAACTGCGTGCTAAAATTTGATTGGTCACGACCCCTTCCAAAATATAAATCACTGGCCAATAAGGGGACAAGATGCAGATATGTCCATATAAGGTATTAAGACATCAGAGGGCTATTAATAGCTTCACAGCCAAGGTTTCACAAAGGCGTGCAATGATCACGTCAGATAAAAATGGCACAAAGGAGTAACTTATATATCTCATAAAAATGGCTCAAAATTCCCCCACTTCCTTGAAAAAAAAAATGTTTACAAAAATACATACACAAAACATTTTTTTTTGTATATATGGTATAAGATGCACTCTTGTTTCATTCATAAAATGGCTCGCAAGGAGAGAGTCTCATATCACACAAACACACGGAGTAGCTCACATTAGAGTTCCAAACTCATTGCCTTTCACAGAGGCTTGGTATAGCACAAGTCCATCTCTTTGAAGTATACATCAAACGCACAAGCAGTTAAGTGAGTGAGGGGAATTTTGGCTAAGTAAACCTAGAAAAATTAAAATTAGGTGCAAAAACGCAACGAATACAAAATCCGCTGCCTAAAATGCCAGCGAAGCAGTGCCCCATGAGAGAAGGTGGTACCAACCTTATCACACAAAACACTCAATTCACTAAACACGTCAGCAGAAAATTTTGACTAGGGAGAAAAAAAAATTAACATATAAGTTATGAGTTATCTCACAAGGAATAACATTTTTCTGTTTTTGAAATTTCCGAAGAATAACGAGAAGTTGTAATCCAAAGGCCTGAAGATGAACAAGGGGGAACCCAGGACCATTGCAGTTGACGTCAAGGCTGCAGAGATTTTCCTTCCTCCCAATATTCCTAATATAGAAAAAAAAAAAAAACAGTTACATTGTGGTATAAATGGTTAATAAAACTTAATCTGTGGAGCACCCTATATTTCCAATGGAATGTTCTGTCGTCACAACCATTGATAAAATGATATTACACAACTTGGATGCGGTGTGGGGTAAGGGAGAGAGAAAGAAAACAGCGCGCGATAACACAGGCGGACAGTTAAGAGATACTGAAAACAATCATGGACACACTAAACTAAAATAAACAGGCAGGGATCCTGTAAAAACATCAACACTGGGATCGCAGCGTCAAAACACTGAAAGAAATACATACTCTAGATAAACAAATAATTACACAGACACCACATCATTCATGGTATTTCTTAAGATTTGCTACATGAGAAACAGAAATTAGTTGAGGATCGTCATTAGAAATCATTTCCACAGTCACGTTGTTCAGGAACCTGGTTATGGTCCTTGGTTCGGACCACCGCAAACACAGTTTACTGTAGATGCCGGAAGCTGCGTTACTAATAGGGTGTAGTCGTACCAAAACCCTATTTCCTATCTGAAAATGAACAGGTTTTCTACGCTGGTTGTACCGTGCTGAGACCTTCTGTCTAGCCCGCTTAAGGCTAGCGACGGCGGAATCCCATTTCTCTTGAGTAGAGACGGTTCGAGACGGGATAGAAAAATACTCGATATTCCAACGGAGCATCAGGGGATCAACAAGTTTACGGCCTATAAACAATTCCGCAGGTGTGGTTTGAATAGACGAATGAAACGAGGTATTAAAACCTAAGGTAAAATAATGCAAGTTAACATCCCAATTGGATTGTTCCACATTATGGAAGGCGGTTAGACAAGCTTTCAGATTACGATGAAATCTCTCTACCTGATTGCCTTGTGGTCTGAATGGCGCCAATAACACGTGATTAATGCCCCAACTGAAGGTCATAGATTTGAAAGTTTTGGACTTGAAGATGGTAGCATTATCGGTAACAAGGAACTTGGGCGGGCCAAATATAGCAAAAATATGCTTACATAATAAATGGACCGTCCCTTTTGCAGAAATGTCCTTAACAGGAAAGAGCCAGACAAACTTAGAAAAACCGTCGATCACTGTCAAAATCGCCTGATGACCAGACCTAGAACGTGTCATAGGACCGAATATGTCAATAAATAACCGTTCTCCAGGACGAGTAACAACATGAGCACTATGCAAACCTATCTGCGTATTTTGCGCTGGTTTAGAGCGTTGACAGGTGTGACATTTTTTTACAAAATCAAACACATCTGGTTTGATTGTAGGCCAATAGAATTCAGAGTCAATTTTGCGTAAAGTACGGTACATTCCAACGTGTAAACCTATAGCCGAAGAATGATAGTATGTTAAGAGCATATTACGAACATTCTCAGGGGCGAAAATTCTGAAGGAGTTTGAACCAGGGAGGAGACGGCCAATTACATCCTTACGGACACAAAATTCATTCACAGTGGGGTCCTTGTTGGTAATTTTCTCACGGAGTTCACGACAATAAAGATCATCTGCCTGAAACTTACGTATATCTACGAAGGACCATGGACTAAACTGTAATAAAAACACATTTTCAGGCATTTCCTGAGGTGAAGTTTCGACAGAAGGAGGAACAATTTGACTAGGAGCGGAAATAGTGGAATCCTCGAACATGCGCGAGAGACAATCAGCCACAGAGTTTTCACTACCTTTCACGTGTACAATGTCGAACTTGAACGACGATAGTCTCAAAATCCACCGATTGATACGACCAAGTTTCTTTACATGCGACATGCTCCATCTCAGAGCTTCATTATCGGTGTAGACAGTGAAATGGCGATGTTCTAGGAAACTCCTGAATTTCTCGCAGCCAAAGACAACAGCAAGGGACTCTTTTTCAAAGATGGAATAGCGACGTTCATGTTCATTAAGCATGCGACTAGCAAAAGCTACAGGCGCAAACTTCCCGTCCACGTGTTGACTTAAAACGCTTGACACAGCTAGATCACTAGCGTCGCAATGGAGGAAGAACCTAGACTCGAAATCTGGAGCTTGCAACACAGGGGCAGATATAAGACTCTCTTTTAAAGTGTTAAAAGCTTTATCTTGCTCTGGACCCCATATAAATTTAGCGTTCTTCTTTTTGAGGGCATTCAATGGAGCCGAAATATCTGAGAAATGTCTGATAAACCTGGAATAAAACCCAAACATGCCCATGGCACGGCGTAGAGCTTTCACAGAGGTAGGCACCGGCAGATTCTTAATACATTCAACTCTATCAGGCATGACGCTAATACCGTTAGTCGACAGCACATGTCCTAAAAACTTGATCTGCGTGCGGGCCAAAGAGGTCTTTTCGGGATTGATAGTGAGTCCCGCTTTTCTGAGGCGAGAGAAAACTTCAAGGAGATGAGTTACGTGCTCCTCAAAAGATTTGCTATAAACAACAAGGTCATCTAAATAATTGAAGACAAACTTAAATTTCAAGTCACCCAAGAGATCATCTAACACACGACTAAGAATTTGTGCTCCGACAGCGATACCCATAGGCAATCTATTGAATGTGAATAACCCAAAAGGTGTGGAAAAGGCGGTAAAATCACGGCTCTCGGCGTCCAACGGAATTTGATGATATGCGGAATTGAGATCAATAATAGAATAATAGTTAGCTCCATGAAAATGCTGAAAAGCGCTGTCGAGTGTAGGTAACGGAAAATTGTCAAAAACAACCTTCTTATTCAGCTTCCTGTAGTCGACAACTAATCTATATTCGCCGTCTTTCTTGGGAATCAGAAAAGCTGGAGAACCATACGCCGACTTGGAAGGAACGACTACTCCTTTATCTTGTAGCTCTTTGACATATTTTCTCATAGCCAACAGCTTTGGAGGTGAACATGCAAATGGCGGGGATCGAACCGGGACATTATCTGTGAGATCGATATGACATTCGTGACCTACCGCTGAACCTAATTTATCTGTGAGGACATCCGAGAATTCGTTCACCAAATCACTCAGCACATCACGCTCTTCCGAAAATAACGACAGAGGCAGCTGGACAGAATGCACTGTGGACACTTCACTAACACGAGAGGTGCATTCTTCGAACGGGAATTGTTTGTTGGAATGAAACAGAAAGGTAAATGAATTACTCGCAAAATCTAATTGTAAACCTGTTTTGCGCATGAAATCTGTCCCTAAAAGGACTTGGGTGGATAAATTATCAACTACGTGGAACTGGTGATCCCATGAAAAACCATGGATCTTGAGATGACATAAAACAGTACCGGTAACGTTGATAGTAGATGAACCAGCTGACACGAACTTTCGCTCACGTCCATCCTCGTGAGGACAGATGCGCAGCGCTGGAATTTGTTCCGCCACAGAGCGAAGGATAAAGCTCTCCGTGGCTCCAGAATCCAAAATGGCTTGAGTTGTGACATGATGAAAAGATAATGTGACCCAAGGTTGCGATACAGAAGCAAAACAAAGATAAGGATCGCGATACCTGCTTTTAGGGCTGCCCGACGGGTCGAACTCAGGACAGCACTTCAACAGTTTTCCTGGTTGAAATTACAATTTGGACAGGTCAATTTAGTCACATCTGACATCCCACAACCGTAGCAGAACTTACGGGATCTAGCGGCACATTCACGGAAGTTATGACCGTGATTGTTGCAATTCCAACATAAGATATTTGCGGAGACACGTTTGGTATCTGGAGGATTATTGTGGACACGGGAGGTAGAATGAGTTTGGTTGGCAGCGTGACTATCACTTTGGACGTGATTTATGGGAGGACGAGAGGGGAGATTAAAAGAGACAGTCTTGTTTGAGATAACGGGATGGGCCACAGAAGTAAATGCATGCTGTGTGCTAGTCGCACAAGCTAGTTCAGGAAACATGACTTCGTGGGAAATAGGGGGTGGAACATAACTCAAACTCGACCGAGAATTGTTCTCATATTCGCGTCCATGTAGAATTATGTCCTCAATACAGCGTACCGAAATGCGACGTATGAAGTACTTATATATAGGATTTAAATTCCTATAAATAATTTCGAAAAGTTCCTGTGGGTGGAATGGCTGAGGCAAATTGGCTGTGAGGAGGCGTACAGCCGTGACATAATCGTCAATCTTCTCGGAGGGGCCCTGAGTTCGAGCGTAGATTTCCTGTTTCAAAGCATACGCGAAATCTTGGGGAGTGAAACGGGCTTTTATGTTGCACACAAATTCGTTCCATGAAGTGTAATGGAATGGTGACACCCTGTACCACTGCAACGCTTTACCAGAAAGTAAAATTGGTAGGCAACGAACTATCCTATCGGGACTTATGTCATGGCACTGACACAGTTCCTCAATCCTCTGAATGAACCAAAAAACTGAAGATGTGTTATTTCCCCCGGAAAAAGTAAGATTCCACCTGCTCACAATGGATGCAACGTTGTCAGAATGACCACCACTGGTAGGATTAGAAACGTAGCCACTAGACAACGGGTCAAACATAAGTAAGTCCTTCGGTACACTAAAAAATTGGGGTTCTGGAATAGCCTTACTTGAAGAAATAGGTGCAGTCAACGACTCAAAATTATAGGACGGTAAACGAACTTCCTGCTTAATAGATTTATCCATGACGAAAAATATTAAAAACACAGCACGGTACACACCAACGAGATAAGAAAAAGGACTACAAAGACTACTAATTTCAAACTACTTCAAAAATATAAAAGGTATCTAAACAGTATTACGAGAAGAAATAAATAAGTGCACATCACATTACCGTAAGATGTTGCTTTCCCACGTGGTAATTTACTCACGGGCACCAAGTCGTCATCCTCACACGAAACATACTGTTTGCGGCTGTGTGTTTTTCAAATGTTGATAGACCATACCAGACCTTTCCCTTCTTTCATGAAATTCTCAGCACCTTAAAACTCAGAAAGACAACATTATACTATAGGTGCGAAAAAGATGGAAACGTTTCACAATGCAATTCAGCTCGAAGTCTCAGGAACGATCAGCTGGAAAAAAATTGTTAAATTAGAAAGGTGATTTTGTCTCAAAACCACGCTCTGAAATCCATTTGTACGCAACTTAAGATGAAGTAATAAAAATAAACATATACTTACGTACGCAGCAGACGTCAGTGGAAACGTAGCTGAAGCTCTTCCCCTATCCCCGAAGAAATATAAAATAAAAATAAAATAGAAGAAAGAAAAACGGGGAGATCGCAGTCTTGTTTGGCTTTCGCTGGGCCCAAATTTTAAAAGGCAAACCAGAAAGCAATCCCAAAAGAAAGGGGGAAAGCTAATTAAAATTAAACTACAGTAAAATCCAAAGATGAACAAATTTAAATCAGAGGCCGTGTAGGTCGTATTAACGTCACAAGTACGCTAATAAGACCGACAAACCAAAATGTAGTAAAAACCAGACAAAACTCGAAGAAGGTAACTAAAATTAAAATAAGGCGTGACGCAAAAGCAGAGATACTTAGGCAAAGATAAAATGTATTTAAATAAGAACCACAATGTACAACGATCCCAGAGATATTAAAAGCAAGAAGAGAAATGACCAACAAATTAAACACAAAATTAATTTACCGCAAGAAAAAAAATACAAATTAGGAAGAAAATCGAAAATATACTAAATTAAATTATATTAAAATGAAATAAAATAAGATAAGTTAAGGTAACGTGTTCAAGGCAAGACGAAACGATGACTAAATGTAAGTATGTCGCAATTAGATAAAAAAGACAAAACTCGAAAACGACTACACTCAACGAAGTCAAGATACATTCTACCAATTTAGACAAAGCGTGTCAAAAGGGATGAACAAAATAGGAGGGGGGTACAATGGTTCAGAACGGGGTGGAGAGGGGTGAGAGGGAGGGGAGGAATGAGGAAGAAAGACGCGGAGGCACATGCAAGATCTAGTGAGTTACGAGAAAATTAGGAATTTAGACAAAAGGAAAAATTACATTAAATTATCGGCAAAGCCAAAAATATACTTTAAAAATTGAAAGTATGCGTAGGAGATAAGGGCACACAAAGACGACGAAAATATGTGATGCGCAAAATATGGGCATTCACAGACACAAGAATATCACAGGTTAGGTCACCAGCAAATAGCAATAGTGAGACCTCCTTTTGTGAACTCTTTAAGATAAAGAACAAAACATTACGGGAAGCAAGAAAAATAATCTCCAATCCCGTTATGTTGTTCTACGATAAGATGCACTCTGGATGACAGACCCAAAGGTGTCCCCTACAAGGTAGGCAAACCACCGTCAAGCACACCAGAGTAAAGCGAAGACAAGCCCACATACATGACTTTCAACCATTAAAGTACAAAAACTACGTTATCAAAATAAATGAAAATAACACTATCATACAAAACAAAAACTCACCAGCAATTACACGCACACAAAGGGCGGAGGGAAAATATCGGGAGGGGGCAAGTACACGCGACAAAAGAAAACTAACACAAAATAAGAGTTTTAAATTGCCGAAATATGAAACTGAACTACAGTAAAACAATTACTGATTACGACATACAGACACCTCGCCATGGTTTCACCTTGAACGCGGGCACTTTCCCTAGAATATCGGAATACGTCTAGCCTACTTGGCTGCAAGGAAGAAATGCCTCGAAACAAAGCAAATGACGACGCAACACAAAGGTAACTGCGTGCTAAAATTTGATTGGTCACGACCCCTTCCAAAATATAAATCACTGGCCAATAAGGGGACAAGATGCAGATATGTCCATATAAGGTATTAAGACATCAGAGGGCTATTAATAGCTTCACAGCCAAGGTTTCACAAAGGCGTGCAATGATCACGTCAGATAAAAATGGCACAAAGGAGTAACTTATATATCTCATAAAAATGGCTCAACCATAAATGCTGCTTGCCGTAGGAGAATCGAAACCTTCCAGATGACGTGTTATAGAAGAATGCTACAAATATCGTGGATAGCAAGAATAGCAAATGAATCTATTCTGAAGGAGCTAAGGATTGCTCCTAAAGCACGCCTACTCCCAAACATCCAAAGGCAAATGTTGAGATTTTTCGGCCATGTCATCCGTCAAGACGGCCTTGAGAAGTGTAGCCTATCATCCAGGGTAAAGTTGACGGTAAACGGCTGAGCGGACGCGCCCCGAACCGGTACCTTGACCAGATAAAGAGTCTGACTAATCTGCCACTTCAGAAATTAATGCGCACAGCAGAAGACCGCGGTGTATGGCGAGGTTTTGTTAACAGAATTGCGTGAAGGGTCCCGACGTTCGAAATCGAACTACGACCAAGGAGGAGGAGAAGAAGAAAGAAGAAAGAAGAAGAAGAAGAAGAAGAAGAAGAAGTAGAAATGTTTCCCAAATAATTATTTTCAATGCTGAGGTGGAAGAGGATTATTGTCTTTACGCTGCCCTGGTATACACATGACTCGATGTAGTCGAGGAGGAAGGTAGAAAACCTGATAAAGTGCCTCACAAAAGTTCGGAACATTCGTTCGCTTTTTAAAGTTGAAACTTTAATAAGCAGTGAGGGTTGAGAATTCCTTCCCAGAACTCAGGCAGTGTCACAGCAAATTGTATTTCACGCCAGACTGGGTCGCGAGACAGATGGCGAGGTGTAAATGTACAGGTATTCATAACGCAACTGGGACAAGAGCTAGGTCACAACAGCTCCACAAACATTTACAGTAGGTGTTCCTCCACGTCGTGACGTAGTGACTAGCATTCTTGGCTGCCACTGCGGAGGTCCGAGTTCGATTGCTGGCTCTGCCAAGAAATTTAATTCTGGCCTGTGGGCTAGAACCGGAGTTTACTCAGCTTCGTGATGCAGAACTGAGCAACTCTCCCGTCGATCAAAGGGACTGCTGCCCAGCACAGAAATCCAACTTCCGATGTTGGACGCTCCGTTAATTGGAAACTTCCATAATATGTGGGCGTAGCAAAACCAATGACAATCCTATATTTGTTTTCATCTCGCTTTGAAACCTTGTTTACATAAATTTAATTCATGCATGAAATTTTCAATACAGAGGACATATTATAGATACATTTCACGGATGAATGATTACCAAGGTAATACAAAATATCATTCCTACCTAACAACAAAAAAAAGCTATGATAAAGCAGGCCATGAAAAATAAATTATAAGTTGTAAACTGTGTTCCCTTAAGGAATTTCCATGACTTCGGTGGTGTAGTTGGTAGCTGTGCCCAATATCGCGGGTTCAAACCCGGCCGAAGTCGTCGAAGCATTAAAATTTCTCAGTATGCCTTCCTTCGGAGGGGAAGTAAAGCCGGTGGGCCCATGCCATCATAGATTTATGGCCTGTTAATGAACCTTCCACTAACTACAATTGTGTGAAGGTAAATTTGGAGGTTAGATTTGATTAACGCTCTATTGTTTCCAACGTTCGCTGCCAGGTGCCAGTCGCAGTGGGATCTAGTAGCCAAGTTCACGCCTAGGTGTCGTTGATGGTAGCCCTTGGTAGAAAAAGTAGGAACTACTTAAAATTGATCCATGCAGTCCTTACCTGAATAACAGAAAACACACACTAATACATCCATCACAACTAACACCGGTTATCAGACTGATTCTACACGCACCCAAAGTACACGGGGCTACATGACCGCGTTGTCGCAAGTTGAAATTTCTTTTCAATTTTCACTTCCTTCGAGCACGTTTGGCAAGAGACGACAACGCCATCAGTTGAATAATCACTATTATCTGAATCCCACTGATTTAATAAATACTCTCTGCTGCTCTTCTCTTTAGGCATTAAGGATATACTGTACATGCAAGGATGCTTGTAGTTAACGTGATCGGTGGCGTAGTTGGTAGCATGCTGAGCTTCTATGCCCAAGATAGCGGCCGAAGTCGTCAGATTTTTTTAAGAGCGTTAAAAATCCCTCAGTATGCCTTCCTTCGGACGGTAAGTAAAGCCGGCGGTCCCATGTCATAGATTCATGAGATGTTAAAGAACCTTCCACTAATTACACCTGTATGAAGCTAAATTATATATAGGTTAAACATTTGACTAACGCTCTATCTTTGTTCTGAACTAGTTGGTCGTTGACGGTGGCGTTTGGTGGCAAAAGTAGGAACTACTTGAAGAAAAAAAAATCTCTGCAGTCCTTACTTGAATTAAAACAGATACACACACTAATACAGACATCACAATTAACATATTATTAACATCCTAAACTGAGGAACCAACCAACCAACGTGACCGTTAATCACAAGATCGTCAGCCTCGGGACCTCCTTTTCACGTGGAATCCGAACCACAGGACATGACATTTCACTATGAAAATCTCACATGCATGTTTAAGGATATGCAGACTAAAGTAACACTTTAACTGAAGAAACTCATTACAAAACTAACCCCGGACTGCCGAGATGGGGAAAGTAATGTCCCACCCCATTTCCTTCTTGAAATAGCCAGGCATCATGCTTGCGTAAACTACTGTTATCTCGTTATCTATTGCTCAAAAAGTGTGTTAAAAAAGTCCTCTCGGCACGCCGGAAGGCGGAGGTAGATTTCACCGGACAAACTTGGGGATAGGCGAAAATAGGCAGAATATGCAGATTTTCGTAGAAGGATCAGACCTCATTTAATGCGAGAAGGTATTTTATAAATGGAGCTTAATTAACTTTGTTTTTCGTCATTTTATGCTTATTTTAAACATTTTATTGTCTTATGGGAACGGTAACCTTCTTGTCATTTGGGGTCCATTTTTATACTTGTGGTCACACTGTCCTTATGCTAGGTTTCGACACTGATGTGCAACTATGTAACGGTCTGTTACTTCTTCACGCAAAATTATATCTACCGCAGAGATTTTGGTTGGTTCCTCAGTTTAGGGGCTGCGACAACGCGGTCATGTAACCCCGTGTACTTTGGGATGGCTGTATTAGTCTGTAATTCAGGTAAGGACTGCAGACGGTCAATTTCAAGCAGTAGTTACTAATGTTGCTACCAGGTACTACCGTCAACGACACCTAGCTGTGAACTTGGCTACTAGATGCCACCGCAACCAGTAACTCGCAACGAACGTTGGAACTTCCCCTCCAAAGGAAAGCATACTGAGGGATTTTTGGCGCTCTTAGAAAATCCGACGACTTCGGCCGGCTTTGAACTCGCGACCTTGGGCATAAACATTCAGCATGCTACCAGTTACGTCACCGAAGCCGCTTCACACTTAGATGGAAATCTGAATCTGATCTCGTGCAAGTGCGTTTTCTTGGCAACGTCTGATGGCTCATCCCTCATCAATTTAGTAGTGTTGCCATGGCAACCACTGATAGGTCTTGGCATTTTCTTATAATTCCGAAATTATTTTTCTCATCCCTTGGCATAATGGTGGGTTATATCAAAAATTCTTTCAGACAAAAGTTTTAGGTAATTATTATGGGAATATTGTCCATTTTGTACGGTTTTGATATTGTGCCTATTAAGAGAGATATGATTAATGTTTCCCGAAAAACCCACTTTTTCCCACCCCTTTGGTCAATGGTTGGTGCTATAAAAAATACTCTTCAAACATACATTTTTGGGCTTTATCCGACACATAGTATGAATGTTGAACGGATTCGATATTTCACATATTAAGAGAGTTATAGCAATATTTCACTTTTTCGAAAAGAAGGCCCCCCATTTTCACCCCCCAACGACCGATTTAGCCCAGTAACGAACTCGACCGAGATTTTATAGGTATACGTATTCGGTAAAAAATTCAAAGTGATTGGTACAAAATTACGGCAGTTATCGTGTCCACAATAAACTGATATACATATACATACATAAATTATATATAACTTTTGAACTGACGGTGGTTTTGGGGCCTGGGGATGTGAAACGCGAAGATATGTCGAAATTTTCCGGAAGTCGAAACATGGTACCCATTGCAATAGTTAGCTTTCTAACGAAATCTACCTCTGGTTGGTTCCTCAGTTTAGGGGCTGCGACAACGCGGTCATCTAACCCCGTGTACTTTGGGTGAGTGTAGAATCTGTCTGATACACGGTGTGAATTGTAATGGCTGTATTAGTCTTAATTCATGTAAGTACTGCAGACGGTCAATTTCAAGCAGTAGTTCCTAATGTTGCTACCAGGTACAACCGTCAACGACACCTAGCTGTGAACTTGGCTACTAGATGCCACCCCAACCATCAACTCGCAACGAACGTTGGAACTTCCCCTCCAAAGGAAAGCATACTGAGGGATTCTAGTGCTCTTAGAAAATCCGACGACTTCGGCCGGCTTTGAAACCGCGACATTGGGCATAGACATTCAGCATGCTACCAGTTACGTCACCGAAGCCGCTTCCCACTTTATCAGGCGGCTTTGGTGGCGTAGTCGGTAACATGCTGAGCTTCTATGCCCAAGATACCGGGTTCAAACCCGGCCGAAGCCGTCGGATTTTTTAAGAGCGTTAAATATCCCTCAGTATGCCTTCCTTCGGAGGGGAAGTAAAGCCGGCGGTCCCATGTCATAGATTTATGGCATGTTAAAGATCCTTCCACTAATTGCACCTGTGTGAAGCTAAATTGGATAGGTTAAGAATGTATACAACGCTCTTAGGTTTCTATGTTCGTTGCCAAGAGCCGACTGCGGCGGCGTCTAGTAGCTCAGTTCTGAACTTGGCCTCGTAGTCGTTGACAGTGGCGCTTGGCGGCAAAAGTAGGAACTATCTGAAAAATTGTTAGTTGCAGTACTTAAATTAACAAACAGATAACACACACTAATACAGTCATCACAATTAACACCGGTTATCAGACAGATTCTACACACACCCAAAGTACACGGGGCTACATGACCGCGTTGTCGCAGCCCCTAAACTTAAGAACCAACCAACCACTTAATCAGATGGAAATACTGAATCTGATCTCGTGCAAGTGCGTTGCCATGGCAACGTCTGATGGTCCATGCCTCATCAATTTAGTAGTGTTGCCATGGCAACCACTGATAGCTCTTGGCATTTTCTTATAATTCCGAAATCATTTTTCTCGTCCCTTGGCGTAATGGTGGGTCATATCAAAAATTCTTTCAGACAAAAGTTTTAGGTAATTATTAGGGGAATATTGTCCATTTTGTACGGTTTTGATATTGTGCCTATTAAGAGAGATATGATTAATGTTTCCCGAAAAACCCACTTTTTTCCACCCCTTTGGTCAATGGTTGATGCTATCAAAAATCTTATTTGACATAAATTTTTGGCACTTATCCGACACATATTATGAACTTTGAATGGATTCGATATTGCACGTATTAAGAGAGTTATAGCGAAATTTCACTTTTTCGAAAAAAGCCCCCCATTTTCACCCCCTTCGACCGATTTAGCCCAGTAACGAACTCTACCGAGATTTTATAGGTATACATCTTCGGTAAAAAATTCGAAGTAATTGGTGCAAAATTACGGCAGTTATCGTGTCCACAAGAAACTGATATACATATATATATACATATATATATACATAAATTATATATAAACTTTTGAACTGACGGTGGTTTTGGGGTCTGGGGGATGTGAAACGCGAAGATATGTCGAAATTTTCCGGAAGTCGAAACATGGGACCCATTGCAATAGTTAGCTTTCTAATGAAATCTACCTAAAAGCGATGTCCAACATGCAGGCGAAACTAATTTTGTTCAAGATGTTTTAAATTAGACTATTTAATTTCAGCTAAAATATTGATACGTGCTACCCCTAGTAGCAAGTTCGTTAATTGGATCAAAGTAGGTAAAGCACAACACAAATGGCCCTTTAAAGAGATATTAGCTTTATTGCAGGTCAGAAAGTTACACCACACAATAAGCAAATAGAAACAATTAGCTGTCTTTCTTCGTGTTTGCTCCCTTATGGAGGACACTCACCCTTTACTTGCTCACACAGTTAATCCCTCGCTAATGAGACCGGTGTCCCTGGTAGAAATACCTGCAACACTTCCTTGAGTACACAAGCTACAGTCTGTCACTCACTGTTCTTGAATACACACTGTTTCGCAATTCGCACGTCACCGTAACACCTCTATCGCACTGGAAAACAGACTCCCAATACATACAGTCCGTCCCCACCGGCCAGGATCGCTCTTTATATATCGGGGCTGATGACTCAACGATGTTTCTAGAGTAGACCAGGGTTCACACCTGCTCGAGATTTCCAATACTAGGCGGGCCACGAACCTCCTGGACCATGTCCTTGTTCTTACAGCCCCGTTGCGCAAGGCGCTGGTAACACACAGTCAGGGATAGCCTGGGGTGGCCTGAGTCACACGCGAAGCAGCGAAGCTGTCTGGCACTCGTAACAATATGCTGTTGTGTTCAGAATATACAATACATTTATTTATAATGTGACACTGTTCCTTATTGATGAAGTATAGTAAGTTCTGAATATTAAAACCTTAAGTCAATATTACTTTGTACTTGTTATTGTACCGGTTTCGCCCACATTGTAGCCTTTCTCAGCGCAATTAATTATATGAATAGAAAAGCAAGACTTACAGTTGGTAGCTCAAACAATTTGAATTACACAGAAAATAAATCACTGGCTTTACTAAACACTAATTTATTTGTTTATTTATTTATTTATTTATTTATTTATTTATTTATTTATTTTTCGTATGGCTTTTAGTGCCGGGAGTGTCCAAAGACATGTTCGGCTCGCCTGAGTCTGTAGCTGCTTCCAGCGGATACCCTAAAGGGTGAGCTACAAGTTCCGTTCAATTTCAAGTAGTTCCAACTTTCGCCACCATATATCAATGATACCTAGTGGTAAACGTTGGAACTTTGATAGAGCGTTCTGACGAAATCTAACCTAACAAATTTTGCTTTACACAAGTTTAGTCTGTGAAAGGATCTTTTACATGCCATAAATCTATGACATGGGACCGCCGGCTTTACTTCCCCTCCGAAGGAAGGCATACTGAAGGATTTTTCGCTCTTAAAAAATCCGACGACTTCGACCGGGTTTGAACCCGCTATCTTGGGCACAGCAGTTCAGCATGCTACCGACTACGCCACCGAAGCCGCTACTAATTTATTAAACATAAATAACACACAGAATGGCTAACTCCGGGAACAATAATGCGACCGCGAGCACCGGCTCACATGACAACAGTTATTTCTCGGCAAGGTCATGCGACCCCTGGGCGCCAGCGCCAGGACACACACCCTTCACATTGAAGAGCCCAACAAGTGCTGCCCCAGTGTCTTTAGGGAGAATTATCCAGCACTGAAATGGCACTCAACACTTACAGTACATAAAACATTTTACCATAAAAAAAATCATGTAGGCTACTGTAAGTCTCGCATTTCTAATCATATTATTATTTGCACTGAGGATAGTCACAATATGGCCGAAACCGGTACAATAACAAAGTGACAGTCAGTCTCAAAGACTAGACTTTGTATCATTTTAAATGCTACAAATGCTGAAAAATGCTAAAAAGGCTGGAGGCTTCTCGCTTCGCTCGATGCCAAAGATTCTTGACATGTTAGAAAAATATCTGCATAATACTTATCTTGCTTATCTTGTTTCAAATTACTCGCAAACGGCAAGGGCAAAGCAAGGTCAAGCGCGCGGGATGCCGCAAGCTCACTAGAGCGCGCGGGGACGTGCCCCTTCCATCCAGTCTAAAAACACTTATAGTGGGCGATGTATTGAAGATAGAGATATGCTCTCACGGACTTTTTTGTAGAACTTTTCATGCTGACCAATTCTTACGCTCATAGTATATTGATATTTTTAACGGTTTGCCCAGCGTAAGCTTAAGAAGCGCACGGACGCCAAGTTTGTTTTCGACTTTTTCACTTAAATCGTTACTGCTTGGCTTCCATTGATCATACATAAATTATTTTCAACAGAATCTTTCCTCGAGATATCCTTTACAGAATGGTAAAAACCGCATAAAAATCCATCCAGTGGTTCTCGAGTTTACCCATGACATCCAAGAATCGGGGATTTTTGCCTTATACTTACGAAGTAGAGATTGTCGGGGAACACATGCACCAAGCGGTACTATGACGTCACACAAATTAAGAGTGACTTACTGTTTTAAATCTTCAGGACTTAAAATCCAATAATCCCACAAAATATGCATTTTCAAGAAATCCGGTCTCTCGTCATGAGAGTGGTGCCCATAAAGGAAGAAATGCTGGACGCCCGTTTGTGGTGATACGCGTAGTAAGTAGTAGCAGTCAGTCTTCTGCCTTTCCCCCAACGGACGCCGAGCGCGTGGGCGACCTCGGGAGTGATGGCTCGACTGTCTCAAGGAAGACATATGAGACTCCCTCACATCTCCCCGCAACGATGTCTTCAATCAGCAGAGAAGCGATTGGCATGCCGATGAGGAGAACCTGCTCCCAAACGGGACAAACAAAGAAGAAGGGAAAAATTCACTGGTCGTGAAAGCCAATATACCATCTTTTTGGAAGCCTTCATAGGGAGGTTATGGCTGCTTGAGCTTTTAGTTCTCGCAGTAAAGAGGCGCAGGTGCGCTTCATTAAGAGGGAGCTAGCGTGCAGTTCGCTACTCCTGTGGAGGTCCGGGCGGGGACACCCAAGAGCGCGCTGATGAGCCAGCTTGGTGTCCTAGGCGAAACCCCACACAAGACACGACACAAACCTAGAAAAATTGCTGAGTTTTAATTCACTGGCAGTGAAAGCCAATATAAAGAAGAAGAAACTCAACAGTGTTCCGTTTTCTCTGCCAAACGCTAATACTGAACGGAACGTTGAAATTACAGAGGAAATCGCCCGGGTGGCTTCACAATAACATTCTACACTAGTATAATCATTGAAACAACAGATGCAATCATACAACAGAGATTATAAAGCCTTAGGCCTAATGGTATCAATCTCCTTGCTCATAAAACATAGCAATTACATTTTAGCATTGTATTGGGCCTTCCTGAAGTGGGCTCCAAGTTGAGATAATTAGGTCCTTATACCGCATTGGCCATGCACGGGAAATAACCCGTCATGTGCTCGTGTTGGAGATAAGATTTACTCCTCCTGAAAAATATTTCCGGATTGAAACACCGTTATTGGAAAGCCGACAACAACGTCTCCTGATCTATTGATATTAATAGTTGCCTGTGATTGGCTGGTTTGAGTGATTCTGCTCCCGACAGTAAATAAAACGGTTTGTAGTTTTAAGTGCCGTCATGGGACCTTCTTCCAAAATGAAGTCCGAACCATTGGAAGATACATTTTACCTCTAGAATTCCTTATTCATTAACCAGGAATCAAACCCTTTCCTCTTTGGTGCCTCGGTAGTCAGAGAATACGGAATTACCAAGTTAGAATTGTTGATGTTGAGACCAGGAACCTTTCATCGAAAACTGTTAGTACTGAGCCCAAAAAGATAACAACAGCCCTCACGGGGGACTATTCCCATTCGTGTTCTTCTTTTCCTCCTCCTATTACTTCCATCATCATCATCATCATCATCATCATCATCTTCTTCATCATCGTTAGCTCATGCTACTGCTTGACTTTTAATCTGAAGAGCATTCTTTAATATATGGTGCAGAATTTGTAATGTTTCTAGTTCTATATTAGCATGAAGTAAAACTACAGTATAATATTCAAATTTGGGTATAGTTTACTTCCCCTCCGAAGGAAGGCATACTGAGTGATTTTTACGCTCTTAAAACAGCTGTAATAGTGGTCCTGGGGCACACGAAGTCCCCCTACAGGCAGTCCTCTACTTCATTATGTTGCCCATCTTTCATGACGTGGTCGAGGGGTTGGTCGTATGGGAGACTTATTGTGCTGTTCTCAATTGTAAACAAGTTATAACACTCATACGTAATTCACATTAACTCTTAATTGAAAAACACTAACTTAAGACAGAAAACTGCAATTCGTGATACATTATACTGTAACAGGTGATTTCAGCAAGACCACATCCTTGAGAATCTTGGGTCCATAGAAGTGAGACGTTGTGAGATCTATCATGGGAGAGAAAGCCTCTGTTGAATGGTTCCCAGCCTTTTATAGTTTCTCACCTGATGAAACGGGCCAGTGTTGGCGGATAAGGTGCATTCCCAACCCTGTTATGGCAGGTCAATTACCTTTTATCAGTACAGTACATTGGCATGGATACACCACACACTCATCCAGTCTCTGTAACCCTCGCCCTGAAGGTGGCTTCTAATATTTCAACATTGTACCATTGCTAAAATCCATTGACGATAGAAATCCCTTCATTGGGGGAAGAAATACCCTAACAAATATGTCTCAAAACACTCAAATTGTCATAAGACATGTAAATACCAAAAGAATTATGTTATTGTCTTTCCAGAAACAAGATAATCTCTATATATAAAATAGTATATTATGCAACGAGCCTATAATGGCAATAATTAAGACACGAGTAAGTTTATAAAACGAACGTATGCGAGTTTTATAATTTCCATACGAGTGTCTTAATTACCATCACAGGCGAGTTGCATACGACTGTTTATGTTCGACGATACTTATTATAACTATTTTATGTTCGAACATAAATATTCATAAATATCTGTCGAGATTTCGCCAGTTGTATGTACTGTACAGAGCGCATGGGACGCAGAGAATACCTTGTATTTGACCATGGCCTCCTGGAATACCTCATTATGACACTCGCCACGCAGTGAAATTTAAAATAGGGGACCATGGAAGTGAGCGCAGGTGCGATGCTATCCTCACCTAATTGGTCACACAGCTGTTTATTGAGCTCTGATTGGTGGGAGAAACTGTATCATAATGAAAACTCGTACTATGATGAGCCTCACTATAGTAGAGTTTTCTGACATATAATATTTACATTTTGCCAGGGTCGAACATAAATCAATGTTACGTGATAGTTTATCTGTCTGTCTGTCTGTCTGTCTGTATGTATGTATGTAAGTCCCCTATGCGTTCATATAGGCCTACCATTCATCCGATTGCGATGAAACTTGGGTGAGTTCTTGTGTGCACTCCAGGGAAGGGTTCTAGCTACAAATTATTTATGTAACACAAAAGGGTGAGGGACTTATCAGGAACCCTTTAGTCCCACAGTAGCCCTATCGCACAATCTGTCTACTTATCACACCGCAATGCCATGTGTGAGAATAGCTTGCTGATTAATCGCGAGATGACATGAGGAGACTGTCAGCAGCCCGCCGTGTTGTCTGGTATTGCTCTCTATTCCAATACAGTTCACGCCACGGTTTTTGATCGGGGGTTCTTAAAAGCTGAACTCACGCTTGGCTGCCGGTTCGAATACGTTCCTGGCACGCGAATCGTTTCAAGTCCAAGATTGCAGGATCGAATCCTGGTGCAGCCAATTGGCATTTATGGGTGCGCAAATGCGAGGGGGCGGTGCCAGTAGATTTATTGGCGCGTTAAAGATCCCCTTCGGGTTAAAATTCCGTCACCCCGGCGTCTCTAAAAGCCGCAGTTGTTAAAATGGACGTTAAACCAATATCATTATTATTATCTTCCGTGGCATTGCAATGCATGCCGGGTGTAGCCAGTGTTTTAATAAAACGCCTAGCGCTAGTCATGATCGTTCCACAACTACACACTTGTCCTGCCTGTTCAATTGCAGCACCACTCCTTCTTGATGTTGCTATTTCCATTTTCATGATTGTAGTCTGCTATCGCCCGTGCGCTGGTTATGAACTTGGTCCAGCTCGATAAAATAATGGGAAGGAACCGGCTGTGGTCTATTGGAAATGAAAATGGGGAGTGGGAAAACACAGGATGACCGCAGGGGAGAATTACACCCAGTTACCTCCCGAATCCAGGTTTCTCATGGTGCTGAGATAATCTGGTTGGTAATATATAGGCTCGGATGTTGATGCCGTAAGAAGTTTAAAAAATGCACTTAAAATAATAATAAAATCACCATTATTTCAAAAATTCGAAAAATACAGTATAAAATGGAGAAAATGATCTTATAATAATAAACTCACCAATATTTCAAAAATGACATCTTGCTCAAACTGAAAAATCAATCAAAATAGATTTCTAGCATTTAACAAAAGGTTCATGTTCACTTAAGTCTGAGTTGCACTGCAGTACGCATGTCATTCTGATGTTGTCAAATGTAAATGATCTGCAATTATCAGCCAACAAGTTTTTATGTCTCGAAAAGCTGCGTTCAACATCAACTGATGTGATCGGAGTGTACTTGAAGTTAGGAAGGTCGTTTGCTGCTAAATCCTCCTCCATCCCATCCATGCAGTAGTTTTCACCTGGAAGAATGTCTGTGATTTTGCATAATGTTTTATACTCGGTGTTTTTGTCCGTTTTGCAGTTTTCATGCAATATCCAAAGCAATTTCGGCACGATTGTTGCTAAGACTAGTTACCACCCGTTGATCAAGGAAATTGAATCAATATTTCAAATTATCTTGGATCAACTACTAACTTCTTCTTATTTCTGAGGTACGTAACTCCCTCATATGAAGCTGTGACATGACTAAATTGAAAAGAAAAAAAAAAACTCAAAAGGCCGATTTGTTAAAAATAAGACCAAAAAAATCAACCAAACTAAAAAAATGCTCTTAAAATGGAAAAGTAGCAAAAAAAATGCAAACAGATGCAAAATAAAAATGTCATATTTGAAGATGGGGTGGCCCGTTCGGAGTTTCTATGTTCTTCAGCATTGTTTCAGACAGCTCAGTAAAAAGATGACATGTCATCAACATCCGGGCCCTAGAATATATATATATATATATACTCGTATATATATATTTTTACGAGGGAATGTGTAAAATCTTGCATGAGACGCTTGTTGGGGGTCCACACTCCACAAGTGTGTGGGATTCTTAACCACTATAAACCACACACCCTTCTCCCACGACGTGTGTTTCCACCCCGGAACCGTGGTGTCGTGCGTGAAGACTCTTATGCTTCTTCCTCTTCTCATTGGGCGGTAATAATAATAATAATAATAATAATAATAATAATAATAATAATAATAATAATAATAATAATGATAATAATTTGTGCTTTTCTCCATGAGAAAAAGACAAAGGGGGGCCTGGTTCAGAGAAGTAGAGAAAGATCTGGTTTAGATTGGCATATCGTGTGAAGATATCCATGAGCGTAGCCCATGTAGGGAAAAACTTCAAGAACATCGGAGTTTTCAACTTAAGCCGAAACTACAAACCGGGAAGGCGTGGATGACGGAGAGAAAGGGGCAACTGGCCCAACATTAAAATGCAGAAGAAACAGTTAACATGACGTGGTCTTTAGTTCGCCGTAACGAACCATAAATAATAATAATATTAATAATAACAATATTCATCATGCTAGGATAATGTATGACATGTACCGTATTGATTAGTAGATAACTCTGAAGAATACTACATCAATCAATACAAATTAAGAAACAACTATTTAATTATTGAATATTTTAGAACTTCATATTTTAATAATTCACTCATAATTTTACAAATAAATATCGCCAACTATTTATATTTTAATTTATTCTTTGTAAGGATATCGATATCTTTTAATAATTATTTCTGAGGCTTAGTCATAGCAAATTTTGTGTTCTTTGTAATCAGTAATTTATAGATTTGACACAACGATATCTTAATTAATACTCTTAATTTTATCAAGCTGAAACATGTACAATAATTGAATAGGTGGTTCTTAATTTGCATTGATTGGGATAGACATCCTGAAAGAGTTTGGCATCATCGAGGATGATCTTGAGAAGGTATGCTTTAGCACATTGAGAGCTTCAATCCACATCCTGCATAACCATTTATATGGTGTATACTGTATGTATACTTAGGAAGCAAAATAACCAGTGATGGACGAAGCAAAGAGGATATAAAAAGTAGGTTGGCTCAGGCAAGGAAAGCATTTCTACAAAAAAGGAATCTGTTGACATCGAATATAGATTTAGGTATTAGGAAGTCATTTTTGAAAGCCTTTGTCTGGAGCGTGACGCTCTATGGAAGTGAAACTTGGACTATTGGTGCAGCAGAAAAGAGGATAATTGAAGCATTTGAAATGTGGTGTTACAGGAGAATGATGAAGATCAGATGGGTAGATGGGGTTACAAACGAAGAGGTATTAAGACGAGTGGGAGCGGAGAGATGTTTCTGGTGACTTCTCATGAAGAGAAGAGATAGGTTAGTAGGACACATACTAAGACACCCAGGAATAGCAAGCTTAGTTACGGAAGGAAGGGTCGAGGGCAAGAACTGTAGGGGTAGACCAAGGTTAGAATATGTTAAAAAGATTGCCTCGGATGTAGGGTGTGGTAACTATGTAGAGATGAAACGATTAGCTCAGGAGAGGGAGGTATCGATGGCTGCATCAAACCAGTCAAACAACTGAAGATTCAAACATCAACAATCAGGAATTTTAATTACTTAGAGAGGCAAGTGAGGCAAAAGGGTTGGCGGAGAATTTCAATCCCTGTTATGTAACACTGGAAGAGAATGCATAATGTACATCAGCGGCCAAGGTGAGCGATATTTTACTATAGGTCTATTAATAGCGACATGTTGACGTTCAAATCATCAATAAGTGTGACAAAATTACACCCAGAATAGCTTAAGGAAAAATACTTTTAATTCCCCATATTCCGATATATTTGCAATTTTAGTGTGTAAGAGTGCAGTTCCCTCTTCAAACAATATTCGCAATTTCTGTTTACAAAGTGCAATGACTCACACTTAACAGCAGCAGGTGTACATTTAGACAAAACCATTTTTCCCCACGCGCAACTGTATGTGGCGTGCTCGCGATTATCCGGACAACAAAATCGTTATGTCTCAGCGGAAGATGGCAAAACCAAAAACGTAATTTTCAAATGTGTTCACATAATGTGACATCGTACCCTGCAGACTTTCACAACTCTATAAAATTCCCACTTTGCTGCTCATATCAATAGCCCTATACTGTATATATCAGAATTTTCAGAATTAAAATGGACCCACCTGTAGCCGCGATTGTTGTAATAGAATAGACCAATTATCAGCAATAATACATCGTCCCCATTTCTTCATCGCAAGCGAAGCTGCGGGTACCTGCTAGTATACAACAACAACAACAATAATAATAATAATAATAGTAATAATGTTACGGCTGTGAGTTTGTGTCATCGCTCGCCGCTTGAGTCACAACTGCCCCAGGGGCTGGGCTGTGGCCTGCCTCCTGTATTGCGTGTACCTTATGCAACCGGGCTACTAAGACAAAGGGATAGTCCAGAATATTCGTGACTGGACCAGCGATGGAAACCTCGAGAAGCCGTGAACCCTGGATGGATCTGGAAGCATGTATTGAGTCACCGGCCTGCTATATAAGTGCGACCTGTCAAGCAGGGGGGTTGTTGTGTTTTACGAGCTAGTGTGAGCGTTTATTCTGAGCGACAGAAGTGTGGTGACTTGCGAAACCCCTAGTGTAGCGGCGAAGTGAGGAACATACAGGGGACTGCCGTGTTCTGAGTGAGTGTGCTTTCACCGAGTGTCAGATATTGTGGTGTCGAAATCCAGTGACATTGTTTCTCCCAGCTGGTGAACAGCGCGCAGCAAGTGCTCGTAAGTACTGTAGTAGGCGCACATTAGGAAGAAGTTGCATGTAGTTCTGTCAAGGCCACTAGGCTCATTAGCGGCAGGATTAACTTCTGTGGTTTGTTGACAAGTGAAAGGGGCAAGAGCTCTCCACAAGCAAGAGACTAAAGGAAACTGGAGTAAGGTACCTATTGTCTGTAATTGCTGATGAGTAGTGTAATTTTCTGGCCGCAATAAAGTTAATTATTTCTTTAAGCAGTAATTGGTGTTGTGCTTTGTACCCCCCCACCGTAATCCAGTTAACAAAAGTGCCACTAGGGGGTGGCACGCAACAACTGGTGTCAGAAGCGGGATTACGAACTCAAGCACAACACCTGACGGTCCTGGTTTCAAAACCCGAGCAGGTCATTTTCTCTAATTTTCCTGTGAGTGCATGCCCTTTACAAGACAAACAACTAAAATGGAGGAGAAATTGGCAGCATTGCTAGAAAAGTTAAATGGCATGGAAACCAAGATGGAGGACGGCCAGAAGAATTTAACCAAGGAGCTAACAGCCAAATTAGAAGACGGCCAGAAGAAGTTAGCCGAGGACCTAACTGCCAAACTAGAAGACGGCCAGAAGAAGATGGAAGATGGTCAAAATAAGCTAGCGGAGGACCTGAAGAGAATAGAGGACGGCTAGAAGAAGATGGAAGATGGTCAGAATAAGTTGACACAGGACCTGAAGAAATTAGAACTGGGTCTGCGTGAGGAAGTCACGGCAGTGGAAAAGAAGTTCGACGCCTTACAAGTGGAAGTTGCCGAGCTGCGCCAACGCCCGCTGATGGGGGTGGAGGAGAAATTCAACGTCTTACAAAAGGAAGTTGCCGAACTGCGCCAACGCCCACTGACGGGGGTGGAGGAGAAAGTCAACGCTCTACGAGAGGAATTTGCCGAGCTGCGCCAACGCCCGCCCACCGTTACACCGGGAATATCAGGAACGGGACATAGCAGAGTGAAGCCCCCAACCTTCGACGGAAAGGTCCCGTGGAGCACCTACTTACGTCAGTTCGAGGCGGCCTGTTCCATAAATAACTGGAACAACACAGAAAAGGCTACAGCTCTCATGTAGCGCTGAGAGGTGACGCCCTTAACGTCCTTCAGGCCATCCCGACTGGATCCCAGGACTACGCTTCCCTGATCGCACATATGGAGTCCCGATATGGAGATAGCCATCTTCAGCAGGCCTATCAGATGCAGCTCCGGACCCGGGTACAGAAGAACGCGGAAACCCTGCAGGAGTTCGAGATGGACATCGCATGCCTCGTAAGGCTCGCCTACCCAATAGCGCCGGCCGACTTTCTGGAGCAGATAGCGACGCAGACTTTCACCGACGGGCTACGGGACTCGGACACTCAACAGGCGCTGCGTCTCGCGCGCAATAAGACCCTGGCAGATGCGCTGAGCCACGCACTTGAGTTCGAGACGGCAAAACAGGCATCCAGAATGCACGCGCGGGTGCGTCAAGTGGACGTCGACGAACCAGTAAAAACCAACGAGACCAAGCCCCTGGCTGACGAATTGATGGAGGCGCTAAGCCGTTTCTTCAAGAATCGCAGTACCACCAACAAAAACGCAGCCGAAGGACATCCGGAGAGGTGGCCCGGAAGAGGACTACCGACCTGCTGGACCTGCCGTAAGAGAGGCCACCTGAGCAAGGACTGCGGTGATCGCCGCCGCCAAGGGTTTCCGTCGGGACAGTCAGTCGTAGGGAAACCGCGCGGCCCAGGAAAGCAAGTATCAGCCAGCCTAGGGGGGCAAAGGTTGGCTTGTGACAGTCGTCAAGCCCCGGCAGTCCAAGTTCGTGTGACGCAGTTACGGAGGGATAATAGCAGCCTGATGGTCGACGGAGTCGTCAACGGAGAGAGCTGGCCCATGCTAATCGACACGGGAGCATCGAGGACCATCGTCAGTCCCACCGTGATCCCGAAGTGGAGAGTTCAACCCACACAAAGGAACCTCCAGCTAATAACCGCGACCGGAGAGACCGCACCGGTACATGGCGAAGCATCACTGGAGTTCGTCATTGGTCGACGGGCGATAAAGCATCCAGTGCTTGTGGCTGACGTATCAAATGAAGTGATCATCGGACTGGACTTCCTGGACCAGAACAACATCATCTTGGATCTGAGTACCAACACTCTGCACTTCGGAGGTGAGGAACTTGCTTTGCAACCAGCACAAGAGGCCGTCACCGCACGACGAGTAAGGCTGAGAGAGGACGTCATCGTTCCTGCCAGGACGGAGGTCAGCGCCGCCGTAATTGTCGACGGAACTCCTGAGGGAGTGGCGGCTGTCATCGAGCCAAAATATGAGGACATCCAGACAAAAGGATTGCTAGTTGCCAAGACCCTCACCAACACGACGCCTCGGCCGTACGTCCGCCTGTCCAACCTGAACGACTACGATATTACAGTTCACCGGGACACCAACCTAGGAGTCTGCGAGCCCGTTACCTGGATTGCCCGCATCACAGATACGACAGACGGACACCTGCAGACGGACAACCGAAGAAGACGCACACTGCCAGAAGAACTACAGAAGCTGTACCAAGGATCCCAGGACCATTTAGACGAGGAACAATCACGCCAACTTCAGGACCTGCTACGCGAATTCCAGGATGTCTTCTCCGTGGGGAGCAAAGACTTCGGCAGGACAAGCTTGGTTCAGCACAGAATCGACGTTGGGGACAGCGCACCGATTAGGGCCCCATTCCGACGTGTCCCGCTCGCCAAGCAAGCCGAAGTCGACCGGATGGTAGAAGAGATGAAGGAGCAAGGGGTGATCGAGCCATCACATAGTCCTTGGAGTTCTCCGGTCGTGCTAGTGAAGAAGAAGGACGGTTTCACCAGGTTCTGCGTGGATTACGGGCGGGTGAATGACGTCACGAAGAAGGACAGCTACCCTCTACCCCGGATCGACGACATCCTGGACACCATATCAGGGTCGAGATGGTTCTCCACCTTGGATTTGAAGAGTGGCTACTGGCAGGTGGAGGTCCACCCTAAGGACCGCGAGAAAACTGCGTTCTCCGTGGGCAGCGGGCTCTGGCAGTTCACCGTCATGCCATTCGGTCTGTGCAACGCCCCTGCGACCTTCGAAAGGCTAATGGAGTCCATTCTGAGGGGACTACACTGGAAGACCTGCCTGGTCTACCTAGACGACGTCATCGTTCTGGGGAGAAGCTTCGAGGAGCACTACAGCAACCTGAAGGAGATCTTGTTGAAGCTACGGGCTGCCCAGCTGAAGTTGAGCCCCAAGAAGTGTCAGCTCTTCCAGAAGCGGGTCCAGTACCTTGGGCATATCGTCTCCGAGGAAGGGGTGCGCACCGACCCAGAGAAGACCGCAGCTGTGAGGGAGTGGCCAGTCCCGAAGGACAAGTCCCAACTACGAAGCTTCCTGGGACTCTGCACTTATTACCGTCGCTTCGTGAGGGGATTCGCCGACATCGCCAAACCTTTACATCGACTGAATGAGAAGGACAAACTCTTCACGTGGACAGCAGAATGCCACAGTGCCTTCGAACAACTCAAGCAGTCTCTGTGCACCGCGCCTATTCTGGCCTACCCCAGACCTGGAACAAGGTTCATCGTCGATACCGATGCCAGCGACTTTGGCATAGGGGGAATCCTGTCGCAGGTAGTGGACGGCGAGGAGAGAGTAGTGGCCTACTTCAGCAAGGCCTTGTCAAAGCCAGAAAGGAACTACTGCGTCACCAGGAAGGAGCTGCTCGCCATCGTGAAGACCATTGAACACTTCCACAAGTACCTGTACGGGCAAGAATTTCTCATCAGGACCGACCATGCATCCCTGCGGTGGCTCCTGAACTTCAAGCAGCCTGAGGGTCAACTCGCGCGGTGGTTAGAGAGGTTTCAACAGTACAACTTTGAGATTCAGCACAGGAAAGGCCAACTGCATTCTAACGCCGACGCCCTGTCGCGAAGACCGTGCCCTGAAGACTGCACCTTCTGTACTAGGAGGGAGGAGAACACCGGGCTACAGTGCCGAAGGACTACCGTGGAACTTCAAGGGAGCTGGAGCCGCGAATCTTTCACGCGGGCACAAGCAGAAGATGATGACCTGGGACTGATAGCCGAATGGAAGAGGGCCTGTGTCCCCAGACCCGGGTGGAACATTGTGAGTGACTGCAGCCCAAAGTTTAAGTCCTACTGGGCCCAGTGGGACTCGCTGATTGTAAGGGATGGCCTCATCTGCCGTACCTGGGAGAGCACCGACGGGAAGACAACTCGGGAACAAGTCGTCGTTCCAAAGGCTATGACGGGGGAAGTCCTGAAGGAAGTTCATGGAGGATCATCTGGTGGACACCTAGGGATAAAGAAGACCCTGGAGGAGCTGAGAGAGCGGTTCTACTGGATCGGATGCCGAACAGACGTGGAGAATCACTGCGCGAGGTGCCACGATTGCGCAGCCAGCAAGGGCCCAGGACGAAGACGACGGGGTCCACTGAAGACCTACAACGTGGGCGGCCCCATGGAGAGAGTGGCCATCGATGTTGCTGGGCCATTCCCGTTAAGCGAGGCAGGGAACCGCTACATATTAGTCGTCAGCGACTACTTTACCAAATGGCCGGAGGCGTATGCGCTCCCTAACCAAGAAGCCGCGACGATTGCAGAGACCCTGGTGAAGGAATTCGTCAGCCGGTACGGAGTACCCCTGGAGCTGCACTCCGACCAAGGGAGGAACTTCGAGTCGCAGGTGTTCCAGAACCTATGCCAGCTGCTGGGAATCCGGAAGACAAGGACGACGCCGCTACACCCTCAGTCCGACGGGATGGTAGAGCGATTCAATCGCACCATCGAGAACCATCTCCGAATAGTCGTCAGCGAGCACCAGAGGGATTGGGACAAACATCTTCCACTATTTCTCCTGGCCTACCGCGCCGCCGTGCATGAAGCCACCGGGTGCACACCAGCCCGGGTCATGTTTGGGAGGGAGCTCCGGCTACCTGTCGATCTTGCCTTCGGCCGACCTGGGAATGATCCGATCCCGGTAAGCCAGTATTGTCAAGAACTGGTCGGCCAACTGGAGGACGTGCACGCGTTCGCGAGGAGGAAACTGCGGATCGAGACCGACCGAATAAAGACCCGATACGACCAGCAGACGGATGCCGGCGGATTCCACGAGGACGACCTGGTCTGGCTCTTCAACCCATTGCGGAAGAAAGGCCTGTCACCCAAACTTCAGAAGTCCTGGGAGGGCCCGTGCCGAGTCGTGAAACGGATCAACGATGTCGTCTACAGGATCCAGCGGAGCCCGAGGGCGAAGATGAAGATCGTGCATCGAGATCGCCTGGCAGCCTACGGAGGGACACAGACGGACCAATGATTGATCGGGACGATCAGACTTTTTAGGAAGGGTGTGGTGTTACGGCTGTGAGTTTGTGTCATCGGTCGCCGCTTGAGTCACAACTGCCCCAGGGGCTGGGCTGTGGCCTGCCTCCTGTATTGCGTGTACCTTATGCAACCGGGCTACTAAGACAAAGGGATAGTCCAGAATATTCGTGACTGGACCAGCGATGGAAACCTCGAGAAGCCGTGAACCCTGGATCTGGAAGCATGTATTGAGTCACCGGCCTGGTATATAAGTGCGACCTGTCAAGCAGGGGGGTTGTTGTGTTTTACGAGCTAGTGTGAGCGTTTATTCTGAGCGACAGAAGTGTGGTGACTTGCGAAACCCCTAGTGTAGTGGCGAAGTGAGGAACATACAGGGGACTGCCGTGTTCTGAGTGAGTGTGCTTTCACCGAGTGTCAGATATTGTGGTGTCGAAATCCAGTGACATTGTTTCTCCCAGCTGGTGAACAGCGCGCAGCAAGTGCTCGTAAGTACTGTAGTAGGCGCACATTAGGAAGAAGTTGCATGTAGTTCTGTCAAGGCCACTAGGCTCATTAGCGGCAGGATTAACTTCTGTGGTTTGTTGACAAGTGAAAGGGGCAAGAGCTCTCCACAAGCAAGAGACTAAAGGAAACTGGAGTAAGGTTCCTATTGTCTGTAATTGCTGATGAGTAGTGTAATTTTCTGGCCGCAATAAAGTTAATTATTTCTTTAAGCAGTAATTGGTGTTGTGCTTTGTACCCCCCACCGTAATCCAGTTAACAAAAGTGCCACTAGGGGGTGGCACGCAACAATAATATCGACTAACATGTAGCTTAGGTAGAGGTCTGGTTCTGGTTTTTCAGGTTAGCGCCCGTAAGCGACCTGTTCGTCTTGATGAGAATAAATAGACGATGAAGACACCACAAACTGGCCGTTCTCGATACTGGGGAACTAACCATAGGAGGTGAAAATCTCACGACCTGGCCACGAATTGATCCCGGAGCTCTAGCGTCCTAGCCATTTAGCCAGGACCCGGACATCTGATCGATACAATTAGAGTTATTAATATAATTTATGAATTTTCGGCATTTCAACACGTATAAGCCTTATTGCAGTGCAAGATCGCTTCCTCCTGTCCTCGTATTACAGTAGTGCACACACACCGAAGTACACAGCATTACAATAGTCTGTGAGCAGGAGGAAGTAGAGACGGAAGTTTGTTGAACTGTCTCGCGTTAACGAAATCGAGTATATCCCTCTTTATTGAGCCTTACTCTCGCCTAGTGCTTGTATAAATAAAGTCGACTCCGGTCATCCTCGCCCGTGATTTGTGAGTATCGATGTATCGATTACATGAATAAACAGTGTGGCTGAGTAGCCGTGGGAGAAACCAGGTGGGGGATATCCAAGTCTTGAGCTGTGTACCAACACTGGCCCAGTCAACACTTCAAATAAATTGGGCTGTGTAATTGCAGTGATCGTGAGATAGAAACACTAGACATAGGCGCCGACTTTGAGACGAATAAGTTCATTCTATTCCCTGAAGCATAAATAAAGGGGCATCACCCTACCTCGGTAAATTAATTCCAGGCTAATTTTCACATTTTTAAATTTCGCCAGTTTGTTTGAAAGATAGGTCGAAGAAAAATAAAACTTAGAAAATGGTTTGTCGTAGTCGGAGCGTGTAAATGATTCATAAACGGACCTGCCCGGAGATTCCCACAGGGTCATACACTGGGCCCCTTATTATTCTCTCTGTACATAGATAATTTACCCTCAATTCACCTCCACACAAGGTCCTTTTTTTTAACCAAAAGAATATGGAGTTTCATCAAGTCTAAGGCAACAAGGCCGAGATGGTTCGAAGAATGCGAAAAAGATCTCAGGCAAATTGGTATCCAAGACCGAGAAATTCGTGACTGGAACACATTTAGAAGATTGGTGAACAACTACCAAGGTTTTAAAATGGTATCAACTTCCGGAAGACGGAGAGGACCTTTGTCCGAAGAACATAAACAGGCACTCGTCGCTGGGGTCAGAAGATACTGGCAGGAAGTCAAAGCCGGAACAAGAGCAAGACTTAGACACTAAAGTGAAGTTGGTTGTTACCACGCAGTCCATAGAGGCTCAACTCGATGTATAAAAAAGTAAGCAAACATATAAACGAATGAATTAATAAATAAATCAGCAAATGTAAGTAAGCGAGCAAGTAAGTAAACAAATAAATAAATACATTAATATACTAAATTAAAGAATTAATTAATGAAATAATGAATTAATAAATAAATAATTATCCTAACTAATTAACAATTGAATTAATGAATAAATGAATGAAGTAATTAATAAATACATGAATGCATAAATAATTGAATACATAAATAATAATAATAATATCGTATGGCCTTGATGCCGGGTGAAAGCTTTGTTATTTGCGCCAAGAGGGTAGCTTGCATGTCTAATTAAGTCGTTCATTGGAACGCTACGGAACTGAAGGAGGTTAGATATCTAAGCCCGTTGACACTATAGCGCTTTCTAGTAGAGAAAGGAGGAACTTTTTTGTGTTGGTGGAAAATCCCGAGATTAATTTTGCCATTATGAACACGGCCTACTGAACTCAAATGGGTTCTTTAACATGCCAACAATGATGATAGCAAACACTCGTCTCGAGTAGGTTGGCCTTCCAATGCTGAATGACTCTTCATCGATGAGTCCGGAGGTGACCAAAAAGCCCAATGCGGGAGAGACACAGTTTCCCGCAGTGATGACAGGTAGTATCAGGTCCAGGTGAGACATCCGCATTCATTCCCTGTCTTCTAATGAACACTCTGTTCTTTCTGCGTTGCCTCCGATCTTCTATCATACGTCGGCGGTTTTCTTCAAAAAGTATCACACCACGATGAACAATTGATCTTCAGGATGAGCGATCAAGAGCTAAGGTCTCCCAGTTGTTGATATTAATATGGCACATTTGCATATTAGCCTTTAGTACGTCTTTGAATCGCTTCCTCGGACCTCCCACACAGCGCTTGCCCTTAGTTCAGAGCAAAACACTTGCTTGGGAATGCGATTATTGGGCATGCGGATTACGTGTCCTGTCCATCGCAGCTGACGTTTTAAAAGCATGGCTTCAACACTGGTAGTCTGTGCTTCTTCAAGAATGCTGGTGTTTGTGCGTTTGTCTTGCCAACAATGTATGACATGCGTACCGTGATTTTTGTCACCTTTCAAAAATCACTTACCACGGCCAGGAGCTAACCTGCAAGCTTGGCAGTCCGACACGGTAACCACTCCCCCACCGTGGCCAGCAATAAATAAATAAATAGTATGGCATGATTATTGAGTTGGAACCGTCCAAGTGATCTCCTCTCCAAATTCAACGTTCCTCTTGTACAGCCACTTAGCATCGAAAGTGGAACTCTCTGAGTGTAGCACACAGCCTATATTGCACTACTCGGAGTGCCGTATATTTTCTCCGCTCCTCAAAAATCCCATTTCCTAAGCCGGAAATTGAACCCAAGATCTTGGGATCTAGAAGCGGACACTAACTGCTGAGAAGTAATATACTCTAATTGCTTTCGTGCCCTATGCTTCAGAGAAAGAGATATGTTGTATTGCGTTAGTTGGTGTGTTTCTAGTGGTGCTACAGCTTAGGTAAATAAAATATTAAATAAATGACTGGGTCGTCCTGGAAAATATTGCATGCTTACTTAATTGAACGTGGTATATTTACTCTGAATATATCTCTAACGTCATTTCTATTTATCTTACATCACAATATTTTAACAGCTTTGTTGAAATACAAGTTAAAAACATTGCAGTGTTTAGGGGTGATTAATGTCAATTTACGTTTAATAGACCACCTCATACATTCTGGTACTCATTTTATGAGTTTGATAATTTATTCCCGTAATATCGCGCAACACGACTGCCTAAATCACAAATCACTCATGCAGACACTGCAATAACATGCATTAGAATTATTTAAAACTTTTTCTTTATCAGTGTTGTTGTGGTCTAGCTTTCGCCCCCCGGACGAAAGTCTGGGTTTGATTCCCGGCTCTGACAAGAAATTTAATTGGGATCTGAGGATTAGAACGAGATGCACTGAATCTCGTGAAGCGAAACTAAGGAGGGGTGGGTTCAATTCCCACCTCAGCCATTCAGGAAGTGACTTTCCGTGGTTCCCACGTGTACTCCTAAGTTAAGGCCACAGCCGCTTCCTTCCCAACCCTCATCTGAATTACAAATAAGTTACACAAACAAATACAGCCAACATATTAACACAAATAAAAGAACAACAACAACAACTAAATGTTGTCTTATGAACAATTGATATTGTAACTTTTCAGTCGGTATTTTAGTTGTTGTTTCATAAGGGCTTCTGTCGACCTCACCTGGTCAACTCTTGTTCTCTTCCGACCCTGACGGTATTAGGGTATCCGAGGCCTAGGGAGTCTCTTCTTTTCCCGCCTTAATTGGCCCTTGTCTCATCTTTTCTGATACCCTCCTTTTGCGAGGGGTCAGCCTTCTTTTTCTTTTCCTTTTACCTTCTGCCTTGTGCTCAAGGCCCTTAAGGAGGCAGAGTGTATGTAGCCCCACCACTTCTGGTGCACTCTAGATATTGCTACACCCTCAGGGGCTTAAGGCTGGTGAGTTCGGGAGTTGGCGACCCCGAGGAATTCCTGAGCTGGGTCCGGTTTTTCCCCTTGTATCCATTACCTGTGGGGCGGACCCTCTCCTCTTTCACTTTCCTATCTGCCTTTTATGGCTCTCCTGCCTTCCAAGTCCCTCAATCCGCATTCTTCGAGGGTTGAGGGCATTTCTTTTCCTCCTGCCCTTTTTTGCCTTATTCTCCTTTTGTTTTCCATTTCTTCTTCTAGTATATAAGTTAGTAGGTAGTTTTAGTTATAGTTTACATTTCATTATCATCTTCACGATCACCCAAACCATTAGGGACCGATAACCTAGATGTTAGGCCCCTTAAAACAACAATTATCATCATCATCGTCATCATAAGGGCTTGGACATCGTGGTCTTTTCAGCTCCTAGTATAGATGGGCTGATCATTCGTGGCCGGTCGTAAGTGCGTGAGAATTCTTCTTAAAGCCCGAGTAAAACACTAAGACTACTGAATATACACATGCGCTGCCAAGAAATCATTGGGCACTTTATTTACATTGATCACAAAGGTATTAAGGCTCACTGTGCGAGGAGACACCATTGCGCATGTAATATGTACCGGTCAAGAAGGAACGGCCCACTTATACTTGGGCGTGGGTACATTTTGTTTGATAACCTTTGTTATTGCGATGTTTGTAGTAGTGTGTTTGTATTTGTAATTGAGGCGAGGATTGCAATGGAGGCGGCCAATGCCTTAAGGAAGGAAACATTTCGACATTCGTCTGGAATACAAGAGGGAAACCACGGAAAAACACTTATAGGATGGCTCACGTTTGCCTCACAGGGCAGAGTGTATTCCGTTCCAGCTTTCAGACAAAAATTAAATTTCTTGATAGAACCTAATATTGAAACCGGACCTCCGGGTCGACAGCCAACAATGCTAGCTGCTACACCACGAGGTGACCCGTAATTATTATTATTATTATTATTATTATTGTTATTATTATTATTATTATTATTTAAACAGATCACAAGGGGGTGTTTACAAGGATGACTAGTTTCGTTTGTCAAGCCAACATCATCAGACAAGGAGAATCAAATCGTGTCATTCTGATAATCTCCTCTTTCTTGTAATCTTTCCAAATAATAACTGAAATTGAAAATCCACCGCCTGCTCCCAGTCAGCCGACTGGGTCAGGGAATGGATGAATGAAGCCCCCATCTAGCGGTAAGGATATGAACTGTGCCGGCTATCGAAGCCTGTCGCACTCCCCTGTGGCAGTGATTAAATGAATGACAGATGAAATGAAATGATAGTGGAGAGTGTTGCTGGAATGAAATTGTGACAGGGAAACCGGAGTACCCGGAGAAAACCTGTCTGCCTCCGCTTTTCCCAGCACAAATCTCACATGTAGTGACCGGGATTTGAACCACGGACCCAGCGGTGAGAGGCCGGCGTGCTGTCGCCTAAGCCACGGAGGCTCCCCAAATAATAATTACGGTAACTGAATTTTAATTTTATCACGTATGGTTTAATGTGCCGGCTCCCTGGTGCCTCTCACCCGGAGCCCCCGAGATCGATTCCCGGCTCCGTCAGGGATTATCGAAACTGACGTGAGGGCTGGAACGGGATGCACTCAGCCTCGTGAGGACAATTGAGTAGCTGTCTGACAGTGAGGCCTGTCACGAAAACCAAGATTAACGGCCGAGGGGATACGACGCGCTGACCACACATCACCCCAATATCTGCAGGCCAAATGGCTGGGCAGCGGTCGCTTGGAAGGCCTAGGTCCTTCATGGGCTGTAGTGCCAGGGGTTATTATTTATACGAGTATATATTATTTCATGGCTTAATGTTTCCTGTCTGAAATAAATGGGCGTAAACGTTTGATCGATTAAAAGTTATCAATCAATTGATTACGTGTTTATCATACTAATTCTGCACACACTGTGAAGTACACAGGGCTAATGACTGCGATGTCCCCTCTTGCCACTGTGTTGTTCCCGCGAATGTGTCGCGTGGGGACCACTCAGGTCCTGTCGCCTCATCTTAATAGGCTAATCATGGCTGCTTTATTGAATACTCTGCATATAAAATGCTCTAATGGTGCCGTAACGAGACGCTTCATTATCCGTGCCATTAACTTAAATATGGACAGTGTTGCCAGCTCGTGGCACATGCAATACTAACATATTCCCATATTTTAGGGCAAGGTGCAAATGACGACTTCGCTAGGTTGACCACAGTGCAATAGCATTGTCTTTCTCTTTCCCTACACTTGTCTCGCTCGTTCCACTTGTCTTCCCTTCCCTGCTGATTCTTCCCCAAATCAAATAGGCCTACTGGTACAGACCCAATATGTGGATACAGAATGCTCTTTTTTTTCTTCTTTTCTTTCTTTTTCTTTTCTTGCGGGGCTGATGACCAAGATGTCCCAGGCCCATAAATGAATTAGCAACAACAAAAGAATGCTCTTTTATACTGGGAACCTTCTCTACAGTATGCAGCAGCGTAGCGCCCAACTAGTTCAACACATTACATTTTCAGGGTGTCTACTACTCTGGAAAACATGGAATACTCAGGGAATTTTTAATTTCTGGAATACTCAGGGAATTATCAGGATATTTTAATGACACTCGGGGAATTTTAGTTTTACAATGTCCAACCTTGAATAATTGGAAATTAAGAATTTAAATTTTGATGGGGGAAAAGTATATTGTGGTGGTGATTGTTGCAGAGTATGTTCGTACTGACATTAAATCAGTAAGCTCTCATTTCTTGCAAGATAGAGCGCACAAATTACATGTGTATATAAATGTGAAACTGTATGATTTTTTGAGAGCATTACTATTGACGAGCTACTTTCAACACTTTCAAGTACAATAGTTTTTCTGGATGAGAAATTTAGAAAATGGAAAAATATATTTTTCTGTCCTTTTTTTTGTCTTTCCAACTTTGTCATGCTACTCTTTATTGTTCGAGCACTTTTTGAAATTCTCTTCAAGTACAAACTCTGTTTTATATATTTATTATTATGATGATGATGGTTGTTGTTTTAAGGGGCCTAACATCGAGGTTATCGGCCCCTAAATATATATTTATTATGACCACTCCTGTTACTCAGGGAATTTTCTGATTTATCCTGGAAAAGTTAGGGAATTACTAGGGAAATCTGTTATAGTGCGGGACAAACCATTGGAAGCCTGAAGGTCACGGGTAGTCGGCGCGGTGTTGTCATGTACGTTCTCGCATCCAGCACTCCACAGAAGGCATCGTGCAATAGCATGGCAAGACCGCCAGGCGAGGGGAGGAGAGCGGAGCGGAGGGCCACTTGACCTTCTTGCTTCCAATTGTTTGTCGCGCACTATAGCTGTTTTTGGTAGACATCCTGCGATTTTACACTTTTTAACGAATGATCATCATTACTTCCATGAATTTCAGAGTGTTTGATGGAAATGTTGTCCTTATCTTCTAAACAAACATTGCACCGACTTCGGAAGTTTTGGTACACTCGCTTTAATTCATCCTAACTGATATTTCGTATTAATGCAGTTATTTCGTTCTCGAGAACCTCCCAAGTACGTGGATTGTTTCTGTATAGCTTTTGTTTGATGATCCCCACAAGTAAACATCGCACGACGCTGGAACTTACGAACATATTTACTGTAAGACTACTTCTTGAGAAGATAAGTTTAAACGAGGAAAATTCGATATTTTTTTCTATACCTAACCATGTTCACGGGATACGAGATAGTCTCCAGTACTTCACCACAAGTCACAATTATCTCAACTAAGGTATCTTGCCAGCTCCTTATGTAAGTTAATAAATACAATGACAGCATTCGGGTCTTCCCGACCCACTCTTGAGTTATCGGCAAATGCTAGTCAACTGGCGGTGACTTATCACTCTCCGCCCGGCGAGGCTCCGTTCCATAGGGAAGGCTCTCACTGTATTATATAAGGTGCGTTCAAAAAGTAACGAGCCGGAGGCATAATTACAGAAAACAGTACCTGTATGTTAGAAGTATTGGCCCTGGCTGTTGAGGCACTTGTCCCACTGTGACACAAGGCGGTGAAATTCCCTGGGCTGCGATGTGAACCAGTTCCGCACGTACAGCTGGACGTCGACGTCCGAGGTGAATCGTTGGCCCCGTAGAGCCCTTTTCAGGGGACCAAACATGGCGTAATCACAGGGAGAGAGGTCTGGACTGTATGGAGGGTGGCCGAGAACCTCCCATTTGAATTTCTGCAGGAGTGCCGCGACTGTGTTGGCCGTATGAGGTGGTGCATTGTCGTGGAGCGACCACGGCGGCTATGGCGTTCACTGTCACTTGGCGGTCCTGGGTAATGAGTGCATCAACCAGCTGGACGTTGTCATCGGTAGTGCAGGGGGTGCCCCAGACCGAGCATCATCGGCTAACGACACCCGTCGTTCCCTGAAGCGCTTGTGCCACGCCTTGACCCTTGCAAGGGACATAGTGTGTTCGCCGTACACTTCTGACATTCTGCGATGAATGTCCGTTCCTCCTACTCCTTCCGCTGTCAGAAACCGAACAACGCGTCTTTGCTCTTCGGTTGACGCCTCCATGTTACTGTTTGCAATGCGACTGGCAGCGTTGGACGATTGATGCATGCTGCTGCTCGCTTTGTATCGTCAGGTGACGTGCACGCGTACCCTCTAGCGACGGGCTGTGACCTTCCACGCTCTGGTCGGAACCACACCTCGTTACACACGCCACGATTAGCCGATGTAGTCACCGGTTTGTGCATTCCAGCCTCCGGCTCGTTACTTTTTGAACGCACCTTATAGAAAGCTTTCTAAATTTTTCAATATTTTAGAACTTTCTTATTTCTTCCTCTCTGGCGTCCCTCGTAATTTCATCATATGTTTTGGACTGTACGAGTATTTTGATGTAGTGTGTTTCAGTAAACGATTTTATTACGCTCGTGATTAATATACTGCAGGTTAGACATTATACTTTATCGTCATGAGGGCCGAGATAATGTTCTCACTACGATTTAAGTGGACTTTTGGGAGTCTATGCCCTCTTCGGAGAAGGTTGCTCTATTACAGGCGTTTTCAACCTGGTGCTCGCGAGATCCATTCTTCAATTCAAATGTTACTGCACGAAACGGAATAATAGTGTTTTCATTACCGGTACAAGTTTTGACGTCACAAATTTTATCATTTTGTGGAATAGTATTTTTAATTTACAGAGAAAATAATTGGTCTCGGTCTTCTTTTTTTTTTTTAAATGAGTAACACGAAAGATGCTGATTCGACTCGACTATCCACACGTAAATGTATCTTATCTGCATGCGTCATTCAATCAGTTGTAGCCTGCCTGGTGAGTGGTGAATCTCTAGCTATTTCAGCACCTCTGAAGGAAAAAGAGATGGGAAAAGGAATGAGAGGTGCACGCTTGTTGCATTATTTTATTACTTACTTACTTACTTCGTTGGCCACACGAGCCGAAGTCGGTTCATTGCCCCACTCTTTAGCCTCTTCCATTGGTCTCTGTTGCTAGCCACGTTCTCGTTGGCTCCCAGTGTCTCCAGGTCTTCCTTGACTCCATCCATCCACCTCAGTTTTGGTCTACCCAGGGGTCTCGTACCTTGTGGCTTCCCTTCTAGCACTGTCTTCACCATTTTGTCTTCTCTTCTCAGAATATGTCCCAGCCATTCAATTCTTCTGCTCTTTATTACAGCTTTCACATCGGGTTCATTAAACAGCGTGTGAATTTCAATATTTTTTCTTCTTAAGATTCCATTTTCAGACACTGGTCAAACAACTTTTCTTAACACCTTGTTTTCAAAAGTTATAATTTTTCTCTCTATTTTCTTGCTCAGTGTCCATGTTTCCGTCCCATACATTAATACTGGTCACACAATTGTCTTGTAAATGCCGAGTTTTGTTGTTTTCGTTAATAGCCTGCTGGTAAATAGTTTATTCATTGAAAAGAGAGAGCTCTCTGCAGATTTTAGCCGGTTCATTACTTCCTCCTCCATGTTGTTGGCATTGACTGTACTCCCTAGGTATTTGAAAGACCTGGTTTTCCTAAATTCCATATCTTCTATTGCCAGTACTCCCTCTGTTTCGTCTTCATTGTTTCTGGTTACAAGCATACACTCGGTATTATCTTGATTGATCCTCAACCCCACTCTTTGTGCTTCTTCTATTAGAACTTCAGCTGTTATTTTTAGTTCCTTGTCCTCCTCCGCTAAAATCACAATGTCATAGGCAAACGCTAAGAGTTTCACTTTACCACCTACAATCGTACCTCTTCCAATCGATGATGCTCTTATTAGTGCTTTTTCCAAAACGAAGTTAAACAGGCTGGGCGATATGCAATCTCTCTGTTTGACACCCGTCTCCACAGTAAAACATTCAGATTACCTGCCTTAAACTCTCACTTTGCATTCCGTTTTCTCAATGCACATTCTTGTCAGCCCGATTCTTCCATTATCCTCCAGATGCGTTCTCTGTTGACACTATCATGGCCTTTTTGAAGTCTATAAATAAGGCAGTATACCTTCATATCAAATTCCCACGTCTTTTCAATTATCTGTCTGAGTATGAATATTTGGTCTGTTGTTGACATGCCTTTGCGGAAACCGGCCTGGTGTTCTTCAAGGTTTTCCTATGTAAGAGAATGCGCGCAAGAATCTTGTATGCGCTACATAATAATGATATGCCCCTGTAATTCTCACACTTGGTTCTTTTTCCTTTCTTATATATTGGGCATATTACTGCTTGTTGCCATTCATTGGGCATCTTTTCATTTCTCCATACTTGCAGTATCAATCGATACAGTGCTTTTCTGCATGCTTCTTCACCTTGTTTTAGCTATTCTATTGCCATGTCGTCGGTTCCTGGAGCTTTGTTGTTCTACATTTGCTTTAGAGCTTCATCCGTTTCCTTCATTGTAGGCTCCTCCACTTTTGGTTGGGGTCCTTCATATGTCTTTGTCTCCTCAGTCACTTCTTTTCCCTCAGGGGTATTCATCAATTCTTCAAAATAAGCTAGTCCTTCCATAACTTCAAGCCCTCTTCTTGACCAACCACCAAATCACCTTCATTGTTTTCCATCGCTACTATTCTTGGTCTGTACCCCGTCTTGAAATACCTTGCATACCTATAGAATTCTCTTACATTGTTCTTGTTTCTGTCTTCTTCAGATTTTTCCAGTTGCTTGTTGATGAACTGCCTCTTTTCTTTACGTATTACTTTCCTTGTTTCTCTCGCTGCCTCCACGTATTCTTCTCTGGATTGTGGAGTGTTGTTATCTGGCATCCTCTGTTTGTACTTCTTTCTCTTTTTAATCGCCTCTTTGCACTCCTTACTGAACCCATGGGCCATAGGGTCCATGACGGTCGAATCCATGTCCTTAAGGAAGAAATGAAAGAAACGTATAGTTTCTTGAAGGAACGGAGAGAGATTTTAAGCCAGGAATATAGCTTAACATTGTGCAAGCGACTAGGGACAGATGTTCCTTAGATGAGATCACCCCACTCGACATTTCAGAGAGGGCTGGTCACGAGTATTAATAACTGAGTGGAAATTTCCACCGTGATAGAAAGAGAAGCCTGAATCGGAATTCAAGCTGACGTTGCTGGATTTTGACAACGCCGCATATGCACCAGAAGAGGAATAATTAAAATTAACACGTTTACGAGCATAATAATGAGTAAACAAGCACAGCACAGTGAATCATTTTGAATGAGAGATTTTTCAGTATAGAGAAACCATGTAATAATTGTGCAGAAATAAACTGCCGACGTAAGACGACGTCATAGGGGAATTACCTAAGCCTCTGTGGAGGGGAGAGAGCAAAAAGAATGCAACACCCACACAATTGAGGACGAGAAATTAATTAATATCTCCGAATTGCACGATCGATTCTTAGGTGCAATAAGATCATTTGACATTGGGAAGACGAGCTTTCGGAAGGTATAATTTTTATAATTGTGGCACCATTATTTTAGAAGTTGACCACAGGAAAGGCTTGAGTCTTATTTTTTTGTAGTAAAACAGTATAAAGCTTCGGGCGTTTCCAAGCCAATCATGCAGTATTCAGACAGCCAGAGGGCACGTCACTGTGTCACATCGCATGCAGTCCTACGAGCATTCCGTGAGGGGAAGTGCTGCTCCACGACGTAGAAGAAGTCATTCCGACAGTCCGTGAAGGGACGTAACTCTGCGTTACATCGATAACAGCTACCAGTACTCCTTGAGGGGAGAAACGCTGTTTTACACCGCAGAAGTAAGAACCGATAGCCACAGGCGTCACAGTAGTAACGACTTGCTTGCCTCCATAAGGAGCAGTCGAGACGAAATTTTAAAGTATCGCCGTAGTGAAATATTAGGAAAATCCTAATTATAGGATTTAGGCCCGACTGTATACAAGTTAAAGTGAAACTTCATAAGATATAGTCAGAGCAGGCTGCGAACGTCGGACTTAAAGGCGATAGGTCGTTAAAGGTACGAACGAATAGATCATAACGTACGGAAGTATCGTACCAGACAGATAAACTGTTATTTAAATTGAAGAAACCTAAAAAGGAAGAACAGAATAAGGTTCGAACGTAGGAGTGTTAAAACAGTTCAAATAAATAGGATAGGAGACTATAAACATTAGCTCCTGAAAGCAGGCGAACAATTCTAACAGTACTAGAATCGAGAAGTGCTAGCTGCTATAAACTGAATCTATAGGTCTTAGAGGAGACCTCGATCCATATAGACTTTCGTTAGGATCGATAGACAGATCTACAGACAAGCCGTTCAAGCTAGATAAATAGCCGGTTATCCAGGATAGGAATAGCAGAATTGAACTCCAGGGAACAGTAGATGTTTCGGGACTTTCGCATTCTTCAGAATAGGAAGGCGACATCGGATAAATTCCACCCTTGGAAACGGGAATTTAAGAAGATCACGTGTGAAAGGCACAGAAATACGGCCTAGTGATCGAGTCATTGTGAAGTGTAAAATAATCAAGATTGTGTGTTAAATAATATTTTTAGTGTTTATTATGTGTTCAAAAGGGACACATCAGTATATAAAAATGTCGTCAATATTAAGAGTGTTAGATATATGTTTATTTGTGTTTTTACGTAAGATGAATACCTTTAATATGGTGTAAAAAGTTCAAAGTGGGCCCAAAAATGAAACACCGCACCAGATTTAAGATCAGGGATGATCTGGAAAATATGTGAGTACAAAATTCATTTTTATTTTGGTGTCAGAAATTGATTGTGTACAAAACCCACCGGAGTTTTTGAGTGAAAGGAATGTGTTTTAATGAATAAATACTGAATAATCAAGAACACGGTCTGAACAATAATATAAAATAAATTGAGAAATTATGAATAATTATGTAAAGAATAAATCCCGTAGAGGAAATAGGTGAATAAAGGGTTAATGTATTTAACAAATGTAATAAGAGCAAGCGAAATATCATTTAATTATCATGAAAGACATTGAAATAAAGTAAAGTTGAGATATGAAAGAAATAGCTTTTGAGCTTGTATAAAGAATAAAGATAATAATAATAATTAAATATGGAAATGTTAAATAAAAATCCAATAAATTGATATGAATATAAGAACGTTAAGCCTTAACGTATGTGTAAAAGATGAGGTTCATTGGAATATTTTAAAACAGGGAGCGATTTATCGACCACGGAAAGATTAATATGTGAATTAAAATAATATGAATTGTTACTAAAGAGATTTTATCAGTTCTTGGGAAGGCATTTTCGGCTTAAAATAATGCATAGCGCATAATGAGCGCAAATATAATATTAAAGTGTCACGCTAGGAAAGCGTAGTGGTTAAATACTTGGTACATTACTTATGGAGGGTAGTTGATTGCAGTGAATTGATAATTGTGTAAGTCCTCTATTAGTGACATAGTATCACGAGGCATTGTGTATGTATTTAAAAAGGGAGCTAATATATGGTATTATTGAGCGTATGTCATATGGGCCACGGCCGACTCTAAATCGCATTTTGTATAAGGCCTCTGTAAGGGATTGGTTCCCGAGGCACCTGAAGAGATTCGAATGCAGGATCTTCTTATGATAATAGCCCCTGTAATTCTCCGTCGTCGTATGTGTATTTAATCTTCCCAATCAATGAGGACCCTCTCATAATTAATAAATGCCAAGGATACGGAAATGGTCTTTGAACCAAAGAATAGTTGTTTGAATGTTACGGTACAGTAAAGCCCGGTCTCCCCAGAACTGGATAGAATGGGAAGGTTTGTTTTGAAAGCCTTGAAAATAAGCTACTAATGTTGGGTCAGACAGGATGTCTCCGCCACCCTAACGTGTCATAAATCGCACCCCATGTAGTAGAGACTAGCTCTTTTAAAAGCGAGGGGGAACAGAGACCGTCTCGTAAGCTGTTGTAAAGAGAAATAAATACACCAGGAGTGTTTAAAGTTGTTAACGACCCGGGCGTTGAACCGAGGTCCTTAAAGATGGATATTTCGTTTGCCGGTTCAGATCGTAGTTTCTTATAGGATAATGGTCTATTAAGACATAAGAGATAAATAACAATCCCTCTGGTAATAATGTATGGACGTGGGATTCCACGAGTTGATTGAAGGCAACTGAGTTCGGGAGTAACTATAGTTTTTTGACTGTGTCAAGTACCTTCACGCTCTGGAGTACACAATTGATTTTCTGATTACCTTAATATATTTGTGAAATAAAGAGAGATGATAACAACTGAATGTGTGGACATGCCCAAAATATTGAATTAGATAATTCACATAGATTTTAAATATAATTATATATTTGTTTTTGAGAAATAAGAAAATATAAAAGCTAGTGTTTGAGGTGTACAAGAATGACACCGTAATAATGTAAATGCATGGAGCCAAAGAGCTCGGAGTTATGTAAACTTAATGTCAGTGCTTTATGGAAGTGAGATTAAGTAAGAATTGTTGGTTTATGTGGAAACCACAGGGTTTGAATACAATATTTGTTTATTTTATTTTGTGATCCCTTGTTCATTTGGAACAAGCAGTTGATATTTGGGTCAGTAATTAAATTGTTTAAATGTTTGTAGCGCCATTAATTTATTAATTAAATGTGTTTAAATAGGAGTTGATTTTGTTGTTATTTTTGCAAGTGTATCCTCTAATTAATCCAAAATATGTGAGTCACAGAGTGGGGGAACTTACCGCTGCCCCGAAATCCCGAATTGAGCTACGCTGGTATACTGTGATTGGCATATTTCTTGCTAAATGGGCACATTACTGAACCATATCTTGTCCTGTCCTTCATTTTCCTTCTTCTTTATGTGTTCCTTTGCAGTCTCAGTCACAATGGATTTGAATGTTTCCCAGCTGTTATATTCCCCTTCCTCTTTCCTTTCTCCTTCTAGCTCTTCCAGAATTTGAAAACGATTTTGTAGCTTTAGCTGGTACTCACTTCGTATTTCCTTATTTTCCTGTAGGCGTACACCTATTTTGCGTTTTAGTGTGCCTGCTTTCGTCATCTTCTCTCGTGATATTCTTTGGTTCACTTAAATTAATACCAGATTGTGATCACTTCCCACTTCTGCTCCTCGTACTGCTCTGACATCCTCGATTCCACTTGCATGTCTTGAATCCACCAAAACGTGGTCAATCTGGTTGGTATATCGCCCTCCTGGAGCGTTCCACGTTCCTAGGTGAATCTTCTTGTGTGGGAACATTGTGCTGGCGATCTGCATCTCCTTTGCAGTTGCAAATGTTACCAGCCTTACCCCATTATCATTAGACTCTTTGTGTAGGGTGTGCGGCCCGCTCACACCTCTATTTGCAGTTTCAACACCAACTTTTGCGTTTGCGTCCCCTATCACCATTTTCATGTCGTATTGCGACATCCCGTCGTATACTCGTTCAACCATTTCATAAAAGCAGTCCTTTTCCTCGCCGTCCTTTTCTTGTGTAGGGGCATGTACAGCGAGGATGGACATGCTCTGAAACCTTCCCTTCATTCTCACGTAGCATAGCCTTTCGCTGATTGCTTCATATTTAACCACAGCGTGCACTATTTTATTGTTGACTGCTATTCCTTATTATTTTATTATTGGCTTTATTTACCGTTGGTAACATTGACTCATATCGGTACATTACATACAAGAAAATGAGTAAAGTCACACTCTGAAAAGCCTTTAGCATACATTTTCAAATTATATAACATAGACGTTTGACAGGTTTTTTTTCATTAATGTTATCGTCCACGTCTGCTTTTCAGAAGAGGGTCCAAAAAATCCTAGTGTGTATTCAAAATCTTCTAACGATGCTGCAGGTCTTTAGAATTGCAGCCATTTGTGCAATAGTGTGAGTGTATATGGGAAGATTTAGAGTGGCTAGATTTACTGGAAAGGATTTAGGTGTCAGGCCGGTGGGAGAAAGAGGAAGGGAAGGATCGTCACATTTTTTGTCTCCAGATTCTAGCCACCTCTACAGCTAGAGGAGTATATTTATCAATCTTCTCTCTGTAGCCTATTTATGGTCATTCGGAACAGAGATGTCAATCAAGTACATGTGTTGATTCTTCTTCTCAGTTATTGTTATGTCTGGTCTATTATGAGGAGTTATTTTGTCAGCTTGTAATCTTCGTTTTCCAGCACACTTTCTGGAGAGTATTTGTAATAAGGCGTCCTGTCGTGTATGAGAGATCGGATTAGGGCGAGTTCTTGATGAATGACTTTGGCAACATCATTCGTTATGCCCCTCAGTGTAATGAAAAATGAAAATCCACAGCCTGCTTCCAGTCTCCGACCGGGTCAGGAATGGAATGAATGAAGCCCCCATCTAGCGGCGAGGATATGAATTGTGCCGGCTGCCGAAGCCTGACGCACTCCTCTGGGGCAATGATTAAATGAATGACAGATGAAATGAAATGATAGTGGAGAGTGTTGCTGGAATGAAATTTTGACAGGGAAAACCGGAGTACCCGGAGAAAAACCTGCCTGCCTCCGTTTTGTCCAGCACAGATCTCACATGGAGTGACCGGGATTTGAACCACGGACTCAGCGGTGAGAGGCCAGCGTGCTGCCGCCTAAGCCACGGAGGCTTACCCCTCAGTGTAATAATAATTATTATTACTATGTTATCTGAGATATAATAATGACACACGGTAATAACAATTTATAAACGTTTAACAAAGTTTTACTATATTCATCCACTCACACATTAACATAAAATGGCTCTCGTTGGCCTACACATTGCAGAGGAAATATTTACCTGCTCGTTTGAAAGTTGTTAGGGATGTACAATTTCTAACGTCACGAGGATAATTATTCCAAATTCTAGTTCCCGACACGAGCAGAGAGTTACTGAAGGCAGATAAATGATGTTGAGGAATTGCAATTATAGATCCAGATCACGTGTGACCAGTGCCGCATTAAGTGGCCCCAGACAATTGTTAATTTGAGGCCCTTTTTTCACCCCCACCCCTCCCCCCTTTATAACAAAGTCAATCATAACTTTGAAAGAGATTTTATTTACAAATTTACAACGAATAATGAATACAATTTAGATCATATGTACATTTTCAGAAAATCTTTTTTCTGTATTTTGTTTTGCAGAAAGTTTCAATAACATAATCGGAGTTCATTTTCCTTAAAATGTCCGATTCTGATTCTGATAGAAGTCAAAATTGAATCCCACAAAATTAACATGAACCCGAATTTTTGCATTCTCTTTGCGATGCACCCCACTTCATGCTGAGTGTCATTATTTTCCGACTCGTCATCTTCAATGCTATTTAAAGCCTCGACAATATTATGAAACGAATCATAACCCTCGTTCGTTGCATTAGCGTGTGCTTACCAGCGCGTATCTGACAATGATTTCAAAGTTTTAGCGATTTTGATATAATTTTTCAAGACGCCCCATCGGTGAAGGTTTGCAGAATAGGAGTTATACAATGATTGCATTATAAAAGAAACCAACTGCATAAAAACAGCATATTACAGCAGATTGTCCAACTAAATCGAGGGAATGTGTACCGCAAGGAACATATATCGCATATTTATTCAGTTCTAATATTTTGGCTTGCAGACCCTGATGACACTTTCCAGACATGTTTGGTGCGTTGTCATAGGACTATCCTCTACAATCTTGAATTTCAGTGACGAAGTTCACAGTTTGAGTTTTCAAACTTTCGCCAGTATGACCTTCTGTTTCAAGAATTAATTTGACTCCCCCTCAAAAAAAAAAAAAACCCATTTTTTACTTGTGATTTTTTTCATTTTTTGGGCCCTTTTGGGACGGTGGCCCCAGGCAATTGCCTATTGTGCCTTATGGTTAATCCAGCACTGAGTGTGACGATCATGAAAGGAAGAAAGAAAACGAAAATTACAAGAGAGATAGTGAGGTGTACTTTTTGACAAGTTGATAGATAAATGTACATATGGAGATTACTTATTGTTTCTACTCTTAACCAGGAAAGTCGAGTATAAAGATGGTACACGTGTGAGGAAAATTTCAAGGAGAAAACAAACCTAATGCAGGAATTTAGAGCTCTCTTTTCTTTTTGTTCTCCGGTAGCATCTACTAATACAACATCTCAGTAGCTAAATGTAGTGAGTGTTGGGGTGCCGAAATTCCACCCTGGAGGGAATCTTGAACTTTGAATTAGAATAGTGATTTCCATCTTTGAATTTTTGAATTTCCCTTACATGTTGTCTCATGAGCTCGGACCAAATTCGGTGCTACCATAGGTATTTTAGAAGCCATTTTTAGCCTATTTTCAATTTTGAAAAAAAAAATTAGGCTGATGAGATCACCTTTTGTCCGTGTGTGTGTGCGCGCGCGCGCGCGTGTGTGTGTGTGAGGAGTGTGTGTGTGTGTGTGTGTGTGTGTGTCCGCCTAATAACTTCTAAACGGCTGGAGCGATTTCAATGAAACACGGTAAGTTCATAGCACTATTCCGGACGACACCGACAGTGCCCTTCAAATTTTGTTATGTCTCACTAACCCAACATGGCGGCTGTGCGAAATATTTCACCAGCATTCAATATCTCCGAAACTATTCCCGATATCACCCTGGAATTTTTTACGGTGATAAAGGGAACTACTAGAAGTTCACCTATGTGACTTGAAAAGCTGGTAACTACAAACCAACATGGCGGCCACGCGAATTTGCGACGTTTAAATAGACGTTTCTCGCGATTTAACCAACCAAACGCAATAAAACTTGGCACAGTATATGTTTATATACATTGTAATGCATCGACATCTAACTTGGTTCAATTGTTTACATAACCACAAGATGGCGGATGTGCGAAATATTTCACCGGCATTCTACATGTATATCTCTGAAACTATTAGCGGTATCACCCTGAAATTTTGTACGGAGATAAAGGGCACTACTGGAAGTTCATCTATAAGACTTTCAAATCACGGTTAACTACAAAACGAACATTGCGGCCAAGCGAATTTGAACATTTTAAATAGACCTTTCTCGCGATTCAATGTTCCAACCGAAATGAAATCTGGTACAGGAAATGTTGATGCACATTGTAATACACTGGTATCTAATTTAGTTCAATTGTTTACATAACCTCAAGATGGCGGCTTTGCGAATTTTAAAAGTAAGTTTTTATTTCTTTTGTCGTAATCATGCGATCGATGTGAAAGTTTTAATAATGAACCTACGCAATAATTTTCCTTTAATGGTATATGACTCTATGGCCTATGCATTTAACAATCCAACATGGCGACCATCCGAAATATTTAGACGGCTCTGAATATCTACGAATCTATTCTATCAATCAAACTGAATTTTTTTATGTTCATAGGGGCTATGAACTTAAGTTCACCTATAGGACTTTAAATAACCTGGTGATCACAAATCCAACATGGCGGCGACGCGAAGTATAAATATTCACATGGATGTTTCTCGCAATTTAACCATCCGAGTGCAGTGAAAATTGGTTCAGTAAATTCTTATAAGAATGTTAATCCACTGGCATCTAATTTATTTCAATTGTTTCCATAACCACAAGATGGCAGCTGTGCGAAATTTTAAAATCTCGTTTGTACTTCTTGTGTCCTAATCATGCGATTGAAGTTTGAATGTTACACGTACACAATAATCTTCATGTAACTACATAACTCTAGGACCTACATATATAAAATCGAACATGGCGACCATCCGAAATATTTAGTCGGTTCTCAATATCTACGAATCTATTACAGCAATCAAACTGAAATTTTGTATGTAGATAGAGGCAATTACCATAAGCAGGATATATGAAAATAGGCTGTATAGTTCTTCATGGAACTACTTGTTCAGAATTGCCTTCGTAATCTAGTATAATGATTGTGTTACAGTCGGTCAACACGTTAATGTGCCCAATTAAATTGAGTGCGGAGTGGAACCTATTCACATCTGCGAACTCGGAAAAATATCACTTAAGGCCTTGTTTCTTTTTAGGTTTGGTGGCTATGTAGGCTATATAACACTTACCTCATATACAACATAGGGGCAGATGACTGCACTGTTCCGCCCCTTAAAAGAACAAGAGCTTCTACTACTATCTCATTTCGAGTCACAGAACTCCTACCTCGACCCTGATCCTCATAGCTGCGCACAGTACTACTACAGTCATCAGAGAAGCACGGGTTATAAGACACGCACCCAAGTACACGAGGCTGAAGACCAACATGTCCCAAGCAATGACGTAACTACGGGGGGTGGGAGAGATTAGGGGGATCAATCGCCCCCGCAAGGCCAAATAATTTAAAAACGTAAATTGATAAAATAAAATACATTTTGAAAAAATAAAATTAAAAACAAGAAGTTCCGTGACGAACTAAAGAGCCTACTTTTCATGCCAATGATTATTCTACAGTATGTGTACATATCTAGAATAATGACGAAATTAAGTTGGTAATATTGAAATGTCTAATTAGTTCGAAATATTCCTGGTATAATGTAGCCTAATAGAGCACTACAGTTGGCAGCCCTGGTGACTGAATATATTCGTCGTTCCATCTCTTAAGGTACAGAATACAAAATTTGGTGTAAGTCCAATGGACGTTACATGCAGTTAGACATTGGATCTATCAGCACGCGTAAAAGCATGTTGGCAACAATGTCATGCGTGTGCTGGTTAGAAATAATCGGAAATATTATGATATCTTGTTGTGCCAATTTTGGATGAAATCCATTTGTTAGTATAGAAGTTACATGTATTTTAAAATTGGACCTATAAGCAAGCATATAATGATGTTGGCAGCACTGACTTATATTAATTACTCCTAATTAATCTACAGTGTCGGGTGCTATACGTGTTCAAAGTATAGAGCTGTTGGCTTGTGTACTTTCTGATATATTGATATTAGGGTAAAAAAATATAGACAGCATTTATTATCAGTTGGCAGCCCTGATTGCTCTTAAGAATACTTATAGTCATATCTGTTATGTTACACATAGTACATACAAAATTTGGTTGAAATCCAACGGACAGTATAGAAGTTACGTGCATTTTAAAATTGGTCCTATCAGCAGGCTTAGAATCATGTTGGTAGAACTGAAATATATAAGTTATTCCAAATTAATCTAAAATGTCAGGTACTATACGTGTGCATAGTTTAAAGCTGTCGGCTTGCATACTTTCAGATATATTGGTATTGATGAAAATAGAGAGAGCAATTATTAACAGTTGGCAGCCCTGGTGGCTCTTAGGAATACACTCAGTCATATCTGTTTATGTACACATATTACATACAAAATTTTCTTGAAATCCAATTAATAGCGTAGAAGTTATATGCATTTGAAATTGGACTTATCAGAAGGCTTACAATTATTTTGGCAACACTGCCATGCATGGCCTCCTGGAAATTAGACTGAAATAGTATTATCTACATGTGTGCCAATTTCGGAATAGCTCCCATGCATACCTTCCATGATATCCGACATGGAGCTCAAATTTCTAGTGCGTTTTTCAGCAGTTGGTAGCACTGACATCAATTGTAAATATGGGCTTGAGATATTCCGGTATACATCTTTACTCATACTAAATTTGGTTTCGATTGCTGCAGCCGTTTAGGAGTTGATAGGGACACACACACACACACACACACACACACACACACACACACACACACACTTCCAGACAGACAGAAGGACAGACAGACAGACAGACAGACACACATTTTCCCGGATCGATCTCATAAGTCTACTTTTCCCTCAATTTTGCAAAATGTGAAAAGTAGGCCAATAAAGCCTATTTTCAGATCGATGACAAACGACTTGATTATGTAGGCTACGTTTATACTTAATAATTTGAAAACATCTGTCTTGACTTGTGTAAAATATTTAGTGTTAGGCACATTGAGAGGTGCAAATAGAACGTATCAAATGTTATCGAGATCAAACATTAAATTGCTTTCATTGATTGTATTATTTTGCCCCCGCAATAACAAACGACCAAAACAGGAAGAGCAAAACGCAAAAAACCAAAGCAGAAAACAATCACCGAACCAAAAACCAAAAATGCAAAGCAAAAAGCAAAGCAACTCCTCGACCTTCCATTCTCCCCAACAAAAACAAAAAAAGCCAAAAGTAAAATTCGAAAACAAAAGGAAATCAGAAAACAAAGACAAAGCAAAAACAAAATATAAAAAGCAAAAGTCGAAATCAAAAGCAAAAGTAGAAAACAAAGACAAAGCAAAAGCAAAATACAAAACGCAAAATTCGAAAACAAAAGCAGAAAACAAACACAAAACCAAAAACAAGTTTCAAAGAGCAAAATTCGAAATCAAAAGCAAAAGAAGAAATCAAACACAAAACAAAAAACAAAATACAAAAAGAAAAAATCGAAAACAAAAGCAAAAGCAGAAAACAAACACAAAACCAAAAACACAAAGAGCAAAATTCGAAATCAAAAGCAAAAGCAGAAATCAAACACAAAACAAAAAACAAAATAGAAAACGCAAAATTCGAAAACAAAAGCAAAAGCAGAAAACAAACACAAAACCAAAAACAAGTTTCAAAGATCAAAATTCGAAATCAAAAGCAAAAGCAGAAATCAAACACAAAACAAAAAACAAAATACAAAAAGAAAAATTCGAAATCAAAAGCAAAAGCGGAAATCAAATACAAAGCAATAACAAAATACAAGAAATGAAATTCGAAAACAAAAGCAAAATCAGTAAGTAAACACAAAACCAAAACCAAAATACAAGAAGCAACATTCGAAAACAAAAACAAAAGCAGAAAATAAACACAAAGCAAAAGGCAAAATTCGAAAACAAGAGCAAAAACAGAAATAAAACACAAAATCAAAACCAAATATAGAAAGCAAAATTTAAAAACAAAAGCAAAAGCAAAACAAAACAAAACGAAAAACGAATTTCAAATAAAAACAAAATTCGAAAACAAAAGCAAAAAGGAGAAACCAAACACAATGCAAACACAAACATAAAAGCCAAAACGCAATTAGTTGAGATTTGACTCCGCTCCAGAAGCAATGAGAGGTGTTGGCTGGGCTGCCACCTGTTGGACACTCCGTGATAGTACTACCAACAGCGTTATGATTCCCTCCTCGCCGGACCGGATTTATCAATACTCCTCCCCGAGATGTCGACTCGCTTGAGACAAATACATTTCTCTCCGATCGCAACTCAAGACTCTCAAAAAATTATTACTGCAGAACGTTGTGGGTTCAATACCCGGCTCTGTCGTGTGGTCTGGCAGAGAGTCTCCCAGTCTCGTGATGCCAATAATGTTTTTTTTAGCGTATGGCTTTTAGTGCCGGGAATGTCCGAGGACATGTTCGGCTCGCCAGTTTTGTAGCTGCTTCGAGACGGACACCCAATGGGTGAGCTACAAGTACCGTTGGGGAGAATGGAAGGTCGAGGAGTTGGAAGGTAGTGGCTGTTGCCTATAGTTAGGGACCAACCCCGGCATTTGCCTGGAAGGAAGATGGGAAACCACAGAAGACCATCTTCGAGGTTGCCGGCGGGGGGATTCGAACCTCCTCGCCTCCCGGATGTGAGCGACTGCCAACAGTCATGCCGCAACGACCTCGGCTAACTCACCCGGTTGCCAATAATGTGAACCTGTCGGTTGCTGTGGAAGTAGGAGGAATGCTCGCCTTACCGCATGCCTGGTTAGTGATCTCATGTCATAGCTAAATGCCCTAATCGGGTCGCTTACGTTCCTTGTGAATATGGTGCTCTATTTGGAGACCAGGTATTGTGCAGAAATGTATCACTTTCCATTTAGTAATGTTAAAACGATGCTCTCACAATTATTAGACAGGATTGAAACTCGATTCATGGGTCCGTGTTTTCATTTAATTTTCAGGTATACTTATACATCATTTTCGTTTCCTATAGTGTTTGAGTGATTGCCAAATAGAAGACATATTTTGACTTTCTCTGACGTGACAGATTGGTCTAAAATGGCTCTTTGCAGAACATAAAGTGTGCAGCCGCGAATCGTCCAAATGGGGTCTTCAACAATACAATTACAGAAAATTACCAAAAATAATATTAAACACACTTATTGTGTACGTCACGATTTGGATACCGTACTGTAGTAATTACAGCTCACGCCACGGTTTCAGTCCCGGTTTCACGGCCTTAGAGGGGACAGTCTATGAGCCTCAGGCATGTGAAATTGATACGTGTGTTTTCAGATGCGCGAGAAGCAACTCTTATCAATTGCACATGCCTGAGATTCGCCCCCCGTACTCTGTACGACTGTGAAACCGGGGCTCACCGGCCAAAAACCGCGGCGTGAACTGTACATTGGAGTTGTTGTTTTAAGTCTTCAGTCTTTTGACTGGTTTGATGCAGATCTCCATGCCTCCCTGTCCTGAGCTAATTGTTTCATCTCTACATAGCTACCACACCATACATCCGAGGCAATCTGTTTAACACATTCTAACCTTGGTCTACTCCTACAGTTCTTGTCCTCGACCCTCCCTTCCATAACTAAGCTTGCTATTCCTGGGTGTCTTAGTATGTGTCCTACCAACCTATCTCTTCTCTTCATTATCATTCGCCAGAAACATCTCTCCTCTCCCACTCGTCTTAATACCTATTCGTTCGTAACCCTAAGTACCCATCTGATCTTCATCATTCTCCTGTAACACCACATTTCAAACGCTTCAATTCTCCTCTTTTCTGTTGCACCAATAGTCCAAGTTTCACTTCCATAGAGTGCGACGCTCCAGACAAATGTTTTCAAAAATGTCTTCCTAATACCTAAATCTATATTCGATGTCAACAGATTCCTTTTCTGTAGAAATGCTTTCCTTGCCTGAGCCAACCTACTTTTTGTATCCTCTTTGCTTCGTCCATCACTGGTTATTTTGCTTCCTAAGTAACAGAAGTCTCCTACTTCCTTCAGCTTTTCACCTGCCGATTTGATCTCCATAGAGGTTTCTGATTTATTTCGCCTGCATTCCAATATTTTTGTGTTACATTTATTAATTGTCATCATGAATTCTTTCCTCAAGACGGAGTCCATACCATTCAAAAACTCATTCAAATCCTCAGGCTTGTCGGCCAAGATGACGATGTCATCAGCAAATCTCAGAATTGAAATTATTTCTCCTTGAATCTTCACTCCCACTTTAAATTTCTCTCTAATTTCCTTCATTGCTTGTTCAATGTAAAGATTGAAAAGTATGGATGATAAGTTGCAGCCTTGCCTTACACCTTTCTGAATACCAGCTTCTCTGTCATGTCCTTCAGCTAGAATGACTGCTGTCTGGTTTCTGTACAGATTGTAGATCACCCTCCTATCCCTGTACTTTATTCCAATCATTTACAAAATGTCAAACAATTTAGTCCAATTAACGTTATCAAAAGACTTTTCTAAGTCTACAAATGCCATGAACGTTCTCTTGTCTTTTCTTATTCTACCTTCCAAAATCAGCCTAAGACTTAGTACAGCTTCCCATGTTCCTACATTTCTCCTGAAACCAAACTGGTCTTCACCCAACTCCGCTTTTTTCTGGCTTTCCATCGGAGTATTCAACAAAATTTCAGTATTCTCCTAAAAACAACAATATGTTTGGGGAAAGGCTCTGAGACTGAGGCAGGTAATGAGTTCCAATTATCAATACCACGATTGATGAAAGCATATTTCCCTTAATTTGTACTCTGCGGTCGGGCCTTGACTTTATGTGGATGATCTGCCCCGCTCAGATAGGTGGGATTTCCCAAACGCGTAGTTCTCCCCACATTGGTCGATTAGTGTAGATATTCAACATAGCGTATAGTCTGGATTTTGTTCTTATATCTACCAGAGATCCCCACCCTAGTTTTCCCATTAATTTTATTTAGCGTATGATGAATACAATATTATATACAATATATACAGTACAACTACCATCTCAAGTTCATAACTAGAGTTCTATGTTTAAATTTGAGAGCCAGAGAAGGGCTTCGCTTGAGACACAGTGTAAGTCTTCTATAGAGCCTCTATATGCACGTAAAGGACACTCGAATGTAATGTGGTCCACTGTCTGTTCCTTTTCTCCGCAGTCGCATTGAGGTGATGCCTTCCATCCCCATTTGAAGAGAGTGGCTCCACATCTACCTTGGCCGGTCCTAATACGGTTTAGCGTCCTCCACTGTCGTCTAGGAAGGGAAAATCCATCAGGGCACTTGCAGGGGTTCTTAATGATGTGATGGTTTGGTAACGAGGATTGCAGATGCCATTGTTCTTTCCAGGCGTCCGATACATTAAAGGAGGTGTCCTGTAGAATCATTGCAGTACGCCAAGAAGGGTGTCTTGATTTCAGTCGTTTGGTTGGAGAAGCTGCTATATCAGAATGAATAGGGAGTTGAGGATTGTTTTCTATTTTCTTCCATAAGTTAAGCAGTGACTGTGATCTTCTTAGGGATGGAGGTGGTATGTGGCTTAGGGTGTGAAGCCAGTGTGTGTTAGTAGGTCGGATGCACCCTGTAATGATACGCATTGCCTGGTTCAGCTGGGTGTCTACTAGTCCAATGTGAGCACTGTTAAGCCAAGTTGAGCAACAATATTCAGCGACGGAATAAGAAAGTGCAAGAGCAGTGGATCTCATGACTTGAGCATTAGCACCCCAGGATGTACCCGCCAGCTTTTGAAGGATGTTATTCCTGGTCTTGATCTTGGCTGACACATTGCAGAGGTGATTCTTGTAAGTCAACGACCTGTCCAGGGTGACTCCCAGGTATTTTGGGTTACTACAGTATTGTAGATTCTCTCCTCTGAATGGTATGGTTGGTTTGTACCCAGAACTTCTATTCCGCAAGTGGAAGGTAGACACAACAGTTTTCTGAGGGTTTGGTCTAAGGTTGTTCTGACGAAAGTAGCTGTCTAGGATCTTTAAGTCTGATGTAAGCATCGACTCAGGCTCGTCGAAGCGTTGGTGTTGGGCGACCAATGCGATGTCATCTGCATAGATGAATTTTTTTGATTTCGTTGCTGGGAGATCATATGAGTACAGGTTGAATAGTAGAGGGGCCAATACAGAGCCCTGAGGGAGTCCACCATTTATCCTATGTACTTTACTCCTGGAGTCTTCTGAAAATATCTGAAAGTACCTATTACTCAGCATGTTACTGAGTAATGTGGTGAGTTTCAGGCAAGGGATGATACTGATAAATTTAAGAAGGAGCTTATCTTGCCACACGGTGTCATATGCAGCTGTCAGATCTAAGAAAACACCCGTGCTTACCATTTTGTTCTCAAAGCCATTTTCAATATGGGTAACTAGTGCTAAAACCTGTTCATCACATCCACGTCCAGGTCTGAATCCAGCCTGCTCGACTGGAATATGCCGATTGATTGTCGCAGAGATCCTGTTATGTATCAGCCTTTCCAGAAGCTTCATTGTGACACTGAGGAGTGCTATTGGCCGGTAACTCTCAACTTTTGTTGGGTCCTTAGATGTTTTTAATACAGCTACTATTTTTGTCTTCTTGAAGAGTGAAGGTAGGTGACCTGTCTCTAGAATGTTCGTGAGGAAGTTAGTAAGCCATTTGACAGCAGCTGGTCCAAGATGTAGAATGAACTCTGGATATATTCCATCAGCACCTGCCGCTTTCCCAGGTTTTAAACTTTCTATGGCCTGCTTAGTTTCTTGTGGTTGAAATGGGACAGAGAATTCAGAGGATCGCAGAGCCAAACGTTTCTTTTCCTTGAAGAGTTGCTTTACGTGTCTTCTATGATGCTTTTCAACTGAAACCTTTGAGGTAGAGATCATATGCTTGGCCATGTCATTTAGACTGATGCTTGTTTTTGGTCTAATTTTGCTGTTTGATGTGTCCAATTTCCTGATCAGGCTCCAAGCTTCCCTGCTGGATTGAGTGAAGTCTAGTGACTCAACAGTTTCTTGCCAAATTTTCTTCCTGTTTTCATCTAGGGATTGTAAAAGTTCAGAAGCCGTATTTGGATCACCATTGGCCTCAAATTCTTTGAAGAGCCTTTCACTTTCCTCGTTCCAGCCGGGGATGTATTGTTTACGATATCCTCTTGGGATACATCGTTTTGCTGCACTTTTAACTACACCGATGAATCTGCTGTAGTTGCTATGGATAGGTCTTATCCATCGCAGGTTGGAGTCAATCTGTTTAGAAAATTCATCCCAATTGGCTTTTTTAAAATTCCATCTCTGTTTCGGGCAGGAGTGAACAATAGGCACAAGCAATCCAGACTGGAGAATTATTGGTCTGTGCTGACTGTGAGGAAATTTGTTGAGCACTGTGCGTCGTATGTTGCTAAGTGGGTGTTGTGACTGTGTTACAAAACAGAGATCCGGGGTGTATTCTTTGTTCCATCGTGCAGAAGAGAAGGAAGCCTTATCCTTGGCATCATAGATAAGTTTAAGGTTTTCAGTTTCCATCCAGTCAGTAAGCTTTTCCCCATTTCTGTCGTTCTCCTTGTATCCCCATAGTGTGTGATGGCTGTTAAAGTCCCCTGCAATTATACTTGGATTTTGCATAGTTGGAATTGGCGGAGATGGCCAGGAAGTTCCAGGAGGTTTATATACGTTGACTACTGTCAAATCACAGACTTTGATTGAGGTAGTTAATATTTCATTATCTGAGGAAGATGGCAAGACTTGATAGTGTATGATATCGCTCCTCACATAGGTGGCAATCCCGTACTTCGCATGGTTAATTGCGGACACTAATTTAAATCCTGGAATCTTCCCTCTGGACTGCAGTTGGAGATCATTTTCGGTGTGGGTTTCTTGAAGCAGGATGATGTGAGTCTGATGTTCTTTGAGAACCTTTGCTAGGTGTTCACACTTTGCTCTGCTAATGCCTTCGACGTTAAGCTGGCATATTTTCAATGAAGGGCCAATGTTACGAACTTGAGGGCCCTGAAAAGGGCCTCTAGGTGTGTTTCTCCTCCATTTTCCTTGACCGAGAGGTCGTTTCCGACAGTTCGGTCTCATCTTATCACTGTTGCTTTCTTAGCACCACCCGGGGGACACGTGTAGGGCAGAGTGCTGGTTAAACCTACGGACGTGAAGCAACGTAGACCCCCTCCCATTAATTAAAATAACACTTATTTCTAGCATTAAAATAGTTGAGCACAAACCTATCAAGGCCATCAAGGAGACAGGGTGTATGTAGCCCCACAACTTCTGGTCCAGCTTGGGTGGTGCTGCACCCTCAAGGGCTCACGCGTGGTGAGTTTGGAAGTTGGTGACCCCGAGGGATTCCTGAGCTGCGTCCGTTTTGTCCCCTTATTCCTGTAACTTTGGGGCGGGCCCTCCCCTCTTTCCCCTTTCCTATCTGCCTTTCATGGCCTTCCTTCCAAGTCCCTCAATCCTCATTCTTCGAGGGTTGAGGGCATTTCTTTTCTTCCTGTCCTTTATTTGCTTACCATTTCTTCTTCTAGTATGTAAGTCTGTAGTTAGTATTAGTTATAGCTTTCGTTCTCCTCTCATCTTTCACTATCACCCAAACCATTAGGGGCCGATAATCTATATGTTGGCCCCTTAAAACAACAATCATCATCATCATCATCATCATCAACAAACCTATCAATCTTCCACCGTACCATCTGCAGCATATTAATGAGCCCTACATGATGTGGATCCCAAACCGCTGAGCCGTATTCCAAGATTGGTCTCACCAGGATCAACTATCCTAATTGTTTTGGCCAAAGGACGGAGATGATTGGATGCCATGCATCTACCCACCAACTTAACAGTCGAGAAGATAACGAATACTTATTCCCATGGAAACCACCGTGTCGGTGTATTGCCCACAGACCTAATTCATTTCCATGTTTAGTTAGACAATTAAACACGTCTATCATGCTAATCGCTCGTTCTGTAACTCTGTGTTTCCTCTATGTTTTGCGCTGAATAATAAAATCAAGTAGTGATTTCCAGAGTGAATCTGTGTACGATGAGTGGTTTTTCCAAAAAATCTATGTTACTGCAATCACTTTGTGGAAGGGCGTTGTATGTAATCAGTTTGGCAACAACGTTCCAAGAGTTGCCTGTTAATGGACAGAAACCAGTTGGACAGGTTCCCTCCCTGTCCGTAACCTTCCAGCTGGCTACATGTCTGTTATAGTTCTCTCACTTTCCTCGTTAACGAGCGGCTCACCTTTCAAACCTAGCGGGGCGGATATTTTTGCATTCCATGTCTGCGGGCAGCCAAGGCGCTACCAGCTCCAAGCTCAGTGTTGTTGAATCTCCACCATATTCACTAAGAGCAAGTAGCGACAGTGAACAGAACTACAGATCATCCGACGAGTGTCATAGGAAGGGAGACAGAGTTGCCGGGTCTGTGCCGTGAAATACAGGGTCATCGGTAATGGTTACAGCAAATTCAAAAAATCATAGCTCAAGAACTATTTGAGATACCAAAACGAGTATTTTTTGGGGTTAAATTCACCAACTCAAAAGGTTTTTTTCAGACATTATAATGTTTCTATGTGCGCTCGCTTGGTTCATCACTCGTTCTAGGGCGTCCGGGGGACTTCTTCACGTCAACACTGCCAGTTTCCTGAAACCGTTCATACCACCATCTAATGCTATTAGCATGAGGGGGATCCCTAACATATACACGTTGGAAAGTGCGCTGAACAGTTATAACACACAACATACACTGTGCTTTCTGCTGAACTGTCGCCATTACAATCACACTCACTGCTGAAACAGTGACGTGGCCGCTTCCTGTCGCGCACTCATTCTGCGCATCGGCTGAAGGTCACGGGCGGAGTAGTCACATCTAAAACTAAAACTCACTGCTGAAACAGTGACGTGGCCGCTTCCTGTCGCGCACTCATTCTGCGCATCGGCTGAAGGTCACGGGCGGAGTAGTCACATCTAAAACTAAAACCCGATGAGTTTCTGATTAGTTTTCTGGTCGAATTATTAATTTATCTCACTTACAACGGGAGATATTACTTTTTTAAAATTGCTGCAACCTTTTTATGGACTTCATAAAATATTTCATATGTTTTTAAATGAATTCGGACGACCCGCTGACCATATTAAAAAGTGATATACCTACACACAGTTAACCGGTAAGAGTGCACACACAATACAATAAAACAACAACCTGCACTAACACACATAGCAACAGAAGAGAGCCTTGGCAACATCGAGCTAACTGTAAAGATCCGTTTACCGTGAAAACCGCTGATTGGTACAGGTGACAACATTCTTCATGGGGAAAGTGACATCGCCAACATAGGCGGAATTCCACTGCGATCGAAGAATTTAGGTTTTGTAACCGCTCAATGTCGGAATAACTAAATGATGCATAAAATTGCAAATGGAGTATGGGACTTTCACGTTACACAGTGAAGATGCTAGAGAAGAATTACAATGATGGCAAGTTTCAAGCTTCTATTAGCGGCTTCGGTGGCGTAGTTGGTAGTATGTTAACTGCTGTTCCCAAGATCGCGGGTTCAAAGCTGCCTCAAGTCGTCGGAATATTTTAGAGCGTTAAACTCCTTCAGTATGCCTTCCTTCGGAGGGAAATCAACGCCGGCGGTCCCATGTCATAGATTTATGGCATGTAAGAGATCCTTCCACAGACTAAACTTGTTTGAACGCTCTATCAAAGTTCCAACGTTCACCACTAGGTATCAGTGACATCTGGTGGCGAAAGTTGGAACTACTTGAAATTGAACGGAACTTGTAGCTCACCCTATGGGTGTCCGCTTGAAGCAGCTACAGCGTCTGGCGAGCCAAACATGTCCTCGGATACTCCCGGCACTAAACGCCATACACTAAATAAATAAGATCAAGGTTCTATTAACAGCTTCTCACTGCCGTAAATTGGCTATATTGTCTCTTTACCCCTCTTCTCCCACCATCGCCAAACGTCAGAGCCGGACACTCAGCGGCTGGACTGTACGTGCAACTGTGCAACACTGGATACCTGACACGCGACCAGGCAGTCTGCACTCCACGTGGAGAGATAAGAAAGCATGCTATTGGTCAACAGCGAACAATGTTTATTGTCGGCGCGTGCCAGTGTCTGACGTTGTCGTTGTCGAGGATAGTGAGAGAACTATAGGGGAGACTTTGTTAACTCCGCAGTACGGCTAATTCCGCAGTAGCCTACTTGAAATAGGCTATACATTTTCTGCAGAGATATCCCAGCACAAGAGACGAGTCCATCTCAGCAGTTGAGTTGAGTCAACTATTGAATTTCCCTTGGCTATGAATTTCGAAACGACAAGTGCTACCATCTAGTGGTAAAATCGTGAAAACCTGTGTTGAGCGTTTTTTGTTTATGAAGTATTTATAATAGATGCATTTTGACAGTAGTGGTGGTAATGAAGCATATTGTTACACTTATTATATTGCGGATTTACAAAAGGTATTACGGATTTAGCACTAGTACCACTAGTATCAACCAAAAATCCCTAAAAGGTTACTAAATTCAAATTTCATTGAAAAATTAAGTATTAAACGTTTAAACAACCAATGCCGGCTGACATTTTGAAAACTGGATTTATAACACAAATAGGCTATGTAGTTATTTAATTTCTATGTTAATTATTTAAATCTACCCCTGAATTTATCATGTTTACCATCAACCCCTTAATATTGTGGATTTAGCTGAGTCTACCCCACGTGCTAACACATCTCGGCTTCAGGTTGCCAAGTTTGCACACAGTAGTACAGGCTTGACTGCGGTGTTGCCAAATGTGAAGCATATCTCCTCCTTTTTCCTCCTAAAACTAACAGCTTTCACCATACGATCTTTCACGTCTTTAGGCCCTTCCTGACATGGTTGGTTGGTTCCTCAGTTTAGGGGCTGTGACAACGCGGTCATGTAGCCCCGTGTACTTTGGGTGTGTGTAGAATCTGTCTGATAACCGGTGTTAATGGTGATGACTGTATTAGTGTGTGTTATCTGCTTTAATTCAAGTAAGGACTGCAAACGATCAATTTTCAAGTAGTTCCTACTTTTGCCGCCAAACGCCATGGTCAACGACTAACTAGTTCAGAAACTAGTTACCAGATGCCACCGCAGTCGGCTCTTGACGACGAACGTAGGAACCCAAGAACGTTAGTCAAATGTTTAACCTATATTAATTTAGCTTCACTCAGGTGGAATTAGTGGAAGGTTCTTTAACATGCCATAAATCTATGACATGGGACCGCCGGCTTTACTTCCCCTCCGAAGAAAGACATACTGAGGGATTTTAACGTTCTTAAAAAATCCAACGACTTCGGCCGGGTTTGAATCAAACCTTCGCCTGGTGCTAAAGAGGTGTCAACACGTGGGTTTAAACCCATCATCTGTCCGTGTGATGCTCTTACGGTATCAATTAACCCGGAGTCATGTTTATAAAGTATTGGCTTTGTGTCAATAGTTACATGCGTGTTGCATTAGCTTCAAACATTTTGACAGCAGCTCGATGATGTGTTGTGGACAGTAGTAGGGGTGACCCCAATTACACGATACGTCGAGTAGGTGTGGCTTATTTGTTGCCAACTCAAAAATAATTATTACGTTTGTGAGAAACTGAATCTAAAGATTTATCGTTACCCCTGACTGAAAAGGTAATGTTTTTTTAGAATTGTATACCACATACAACCGGTGATATAAGTAGACACTGTAGTAGGTCCACCTCGTGATGTCATTCTTGGCTCCCACCTATTTTATAGTGGTTCAGATTCGATTTGACAGCTCTGCCAAGAAATGTATAGAATGCAAACTAAAAACAAATGTTTTTAAATATCCGTATTGATGTTGGAGTTAAACGTTTAAATTATACGCCAAATCAATACATAAACAAATTTATATTTTATATACTGTATTTGGACATGTTTCGACCCACAATGGGGTCATCCTCAGCCTAAAAAGAAAATCAATTAAGAATTGAAACTAAAATAGCATATGTGACTTAAATATAAATTAAAATGAAAAATTAATGATAATAATTGTAATAAATAAAATATAGTAATAAAATGGATATCCTTACAAATGTAGTATTAATTAAACAAATATAAGATTGGTCTTTTAACAATAATTTAAAAAAGTAGTTAGAAAATGAGAACTATTAACGGTGAGTGTAAACATGTTAAGCTTTAAAAAAAATTATCAAAATATACACAAAATAATTTAGAAAATCAATAAAATAACCCAGTTCGGAGCTTGAGTTAAATAAGTTGAATCCTCTTCAACACGGAGTTTATTAACGATTTTGAAAAGGTGTCAACCAGTATTACGATGACATGAAATAACCTCGTTGTATGGGATGGAGAAATTTGGAAATTCGTACAAGAATTTGAGTTGAAATGCCCAATATGGATATGTGGCAATTCTAATAAATGTCCAAAACGTTTAGAAGATAAACCGGGATTCTTGAAATGGAATTACGGTATCAGATGTTCCTCTTTAAATTTTCCAACAGTGCTTGGTTATGTATTTGCCGCCTTAATGCAACCGTCGTGTTGAAAATTCTCCCGTAGTACCGTATGTAATGAATACATTAAGTATTTATCAGATCAATGAAGTAAAGGTGGCATGTATTTCGCTATCTGAATGCTGGAATGGGGTACCCTTTTAAGATACGCGATGCAGCGGCCAAACTGGAAACTATTCCTTGTTTACTTGTGTCAGGTTGTCAGCTTGCAAGTGTTGACTGGTGGGATATGACTCAGTTTCAGACATCGTTCTGCTGTCCGCGGTGACATGTGCTGTTACGCTTAGCAGTGCTAGGTTTATGAGGACATTGTTCTCCATCAACGCTGTGTTGAACTCCTCTTCCCACAAGGCTCGAACTGCTACGATCAACATACGCTATCGCATCCGAGTTCGGAGGCACTCATTTCTTAATACGTAATATTGCATACTCAGCCGTGTGGGTTCATTAGAATTTTACACCGCAACCTTGTGAGAAACCAGGGGCGTTTATAGGGGTGGAGCTGAGCCCCTCCTCCCCCCCCCCCCAAAAAAAAAGCCAATAGAAAATTAAGAATGTGTTGCTTTGGTAAAAGCATAGAATAATTGTTAATTTGGTTGTACCCTAATCTTAACTTATTGGCTAACTTATAAGACTACCTCGTGGTGTAGTGGCTAGCATTCTTGGCTGCTGCCCCGGAGGTCTGAATTCGATTCCCGGTTCTGACAAGAAATTTAAATTCTGGTCTGGTTGTATTGCCACTAATTGTAGGCTATATAACCTTAGAATTTTACAATTAACTCTTACCAAAAATAATTATATTAAATATTAAATAATTGGTTGATATTTCTGGGTATTTGGCGGTGACAATCCCCTGAGAATACTCACAATTTTCCAGGATAGTCAGCCCCTCCTCCCTCCTTCCCCCCCCCCCCCCCTCCCCCCCCGAAAAATGTATATACGCCCCTGTGAGAAACCACGGAAAACCACGTCCAGGATGGCTGAGATGGCAGTCGAGCCCATCTGTTCTCAGTGTTGCCGTGATCCTAAGGAGTAAGGATAGCTTTGAAGCTACTTAAATCCAAAGAACTGAGATTATATAAACAATATACCCAATATACACCAAAACTGTTTGTCTGAGCAGCTTGTAGACATTCCACAGCTTCAGATAAATCTCAACAGTAGATCTTTGAACAAATTTATAGCAGACAAACAATATTTTATATTGTAGTTATAGCTTTTAATCGTCACAACAGAGTGCTTGCAGCTCATTTTAGTTTACTGTAGTTTTAGTTGTTACTGGTTAAGTGCAGGGGCGGATCTGGGGGAGGCCGTCGAGTGCGACCACTCAGGGCCCCGTGGTCCGATGGCCCCGCGTCTTGGATTGTTTTAAATTTAATTGATTACTTAATTATACTCTTCAAACTTTTCAAACTAATTTATAATTCATATTTTTTTTAGTCCAGCTATGACCTCCCGTGACCGTTTAGCAAGTTTAGATTTCAGTGAAATGATAGAAGATTTCAGCCGGGAGAAAAGACGCAAAGTAATATTTTAATATTTCATAGTTTACATAATATTCTTCAAGGGGACTTAAAGGTTTCTCTCATATTGTTAAAAAATGCACTGTAGTGTATTCAAAATATTGTAACTATTCTATATTTTGTTATAATTACAAAACTATTTTCCATTTTATTTGATATTTGTTTTATTTCCTATTGTTGTGGGCCCCACCTTATCATATCACCCAGGGCCCCACAAGGCCTGGATCCCCCACTGCTTAAGTGTATCTCAGCAATAGTAGCTACACCTACGTGTTTTTTTGTTTTGTTGGAATAGTCATTTGTAAGTTTTCGCAACATTAAAATAAATAGTTCTTCTTTCAGTGCTTAATATTTATCACACAGTAAAAATTACCACACTTACTAAGTTTTCTGATGGGTTTTCTTGTATTTTGTTTCTGGAGGGCAGAGACTGTCTGTGGGTGTCACTGTAGGTTTGGTAGTGTTTTGTAGAGATACAGAGAGTTTGTTTTATATGCGACGGGGACCCTAGCTCGCCCGCGTTGCGAGGCAGTCTCCCGCCAGGCACTTTGCCGTAATGCGGCGCTCGCGTAGCACCGAGTCATTGAGTATAGGAATTTGTACTTACCTAGTTCACAGCTGGTGCTCAAAATGTTCGCCATTCCCTGCTACACATCGCTGGCATCTCTTTATGAAATTGTCATTTACTTTCTGAAGTTCCTCAGCACCGATTGACTGTATTTCAGCTGTAATATAGTCTTTAAGCTCATTTATAGTGTGAGGGTTTCTCGCATACACTATTTTTAAGCGTTCCCTCAGATGACAGTCACAGGGTGATAAGTCTGGGCTTCGCGGGGGCCACACGTTCCGACTTATAATCCTAGTACCGAAAATGCGACGCAATTCTGTCATGAATGCTTCGGCAGTGTGAGCAGTGGCAGAATCTTGTTGAAAATAAGTTGGCAATCGCTTTCCGTAAGTCAGTTCGTCAAAAGATTGGTCAAGGTTCAAGTACAAATATAAGTACAAATTCTTATACTCAATGATTCAGTGCAGCGCGAGCGCCGCATTAAGGCAAAGTGCCTGGCGGGAGACTGGCTCGCAACGCGGGCGAGCGAGGGAGCGAGCGAGCGTCTTCGTCGCATATATAACGAACTCTCTGTACTTGTCTTGCATATTTGGATCTGATGATGCTCGCTTGACAAGCGAAATATGTCATTCTATAGTTTTCTGCAGTCCATAATGTATACACTGAGTGGCCAAAAGTCATGGGAAGGCACGGAATATGATGTTAATAACGGGCTGCTCCTCCGCGAGCCCTCAAAACTGCAGCAATACGGCGAGGCATCGACTCGACAAGTGATGGGTTCCTGACTCTCAACGGTGATCTAAATGGTAGTAGCCCCTATTGTTCTGCTGAGGCGACGTAATGTCCGTTCGTTAGACACCTGTGGTTGTCCAGTGCGGTGGTTTACGTGGATGGTAACATTATCTCTGCGATATTGAAGATCCACCCCGGACACTGTTGACCTCAGAGAGTCGAATTCACGTGCGCTGTGCGCCGATGATCATCCCACGTTGAAAGTCGATTAACTCGTGACGTGTTGCCAACTTCACTACACTCGTGTCTGTGACAGACTGCTCTGCTTCACCGCAGCTAGCCGCAACGCTCAGAAGTCACACACGGCTCATTTTTTCATGGGACTACCCTTCCCGTGACTTTGGCCCTTCAGTATATATATCATGTAATTCAGTTAGGTCATTTTTCTCATATTTCAGTGATTGGAATGATTTAATTATTTTGTTGACCGACTGAAAGCTACAATAATAATTGACCCTAAAGAATCAACAACAACTAATTGAATCCCTGGGCGAACCTAAGCGATAGTTGTATTTTAGCAGCCGAGCTGCGGATATTCTCCAAGAGCCCAGTGCGGCCCCATAACTCACACAAGGCCTGCTTTATGGCAGCCCACGTTTTAATTGAGCAGATTAGAGACTCGTATAATAACACATTGGTCATGAGCTTATCCGGTCTGGCCAGGCCTCACATTTGCTGGACAGCCATCTTGAACTGACGTTGTTTCTCATTCATTTAGCATGTATGCTCCCTTGGGTTTACAATCCCTATCACCAGCGGCGTAACTATGGAGCGTGATCAGAGGGATCAATTGCACCCCCTCCCCCCACCCCCTCCTACAGAGTAAACTAACACAAAATACAGACGAACTTCGATATCTCGAGGTAATTTATTCCGACGTTGGAGTGAAAATGCAGTTAAATTACTTTCTTTATGTTCGACGATGTCGAAATGTAAATAGTATATAGAATGCAAACACATTTGCCATTGAAAACAAATGTTTTTAAATATCCGAATTGATGTTAGAATTAAACGTTTACAATTATACGCCAAATCAATACATAAACAAATATATATTTTATATATTGGTACATGTTTCAGCCTACATTGGGGTCATCCTCAGCCTAAAAAGAAAATCAATTAAGAATTGAAACTAAAATAGCATATGTGACTTAAATATAAATTAAAATGAAAAATTAATGATAATAATTGTAATAAATAAAATATAGTAATAAAATTGATATCCTTACAAATGTAGTATTAATTAAATAAATATAAGATTGGTCTTTTAACAATAATTTAAAAAAGTAGTTAGAAAATGAGAACTATTAACGGTGAGTGTAAACATGTTAAGCTTTAAAAAAAATATCAAAATATACACAAAATAATTTAGAAAATCAATAAAATAACCCAGTTTGGAGCTTGAGTTAAATAAGTTGAATCCTCTTCAACACGGAGTTTATTAACGATTTTGAAAAGGTGCCAACCAGTATTACGATGACATGAAATAACCTCGTTGTATGGGATGGAGAAATTCGGAAATTCGTACAAGAATTTGAGTTGAAATGCCCAATATGGATATGTGGCAATTCTAATAAATGTCCAAAACGTTTAGAATAAACCGGGATTCTTGAAACGGAATTACGGTATCAGATGTTTCTCTTTAAATTTGCCAAACAGTGTTAGGTTATGTATTTGCCGCTTTAATGCAACCGTCGTGTTGAAAATTCTCCCGTAGTACCGTACGTAATGAATACATTAAGTATTTATCAGATCAATGAAGTAAAGGTGGCATGTATTTCGCTATCTGAGTGCTGAAATGGGGTACCCTTTTAAGATACGCGATCCAGCGCCCAAACTGGAAACTATTCCTTGTTGTGTCAGGTTGTCAGCTTGCAAGTGTTGACTGGTGGGATATGACTCAGCTTCAGACATCGTTCTGCTCTCCGCGGTGACATGTGCTCCTGTTACGCTTAGCAGTGCTAGGTTTATGAGGACATTGTTCTCCATCAACGCTGTGTTGAACTCCTCTTCCCACAAGGCTCGAACTGCTACGATCAACATACGCTATCGCATCCGAGTTCGGAGGCACTCATTTCTTAATACGTAATATTGCATACTCAGCCGTGTGGGTTCATTAGAATTTTACACCGCAACCTTGTGAGAAACCAGGGGCGTTTATAGGGGGGGGGGGGTTAGCTGAGCCCCTCCCCCCCCAAAAAAAAAGCCAATAGAAAATTAAGAATGTGTTGCTTTGGTAATTTTTTTTTAAAGCTTAACTGTTTACACTCACCGTTAATAGTTCTTATTTTCTAACTACTTTTTTAAAATTATTGTTATTGTGAAAAGACCAATCTTATATTTATTTAATTAATACTACATTTGTAAGGATATCCATTTTATTACTATATTTTATTTATTACAATTATTATAATTATTTTTTCATTTTAATTTATATTTAAGTCACATAGGCTATTTTAGTTTCAATTCTTAATTGGTTTTCTTTTTAGGCTGAGGATGACCCCATGTAGGCTGAAACATGTACCAATATATAAAATATATATTTGTTTATGTATTGATTTGGCGTATAATTTTAAACGTTTAAATATTATATGTCAGAAAACTGTATCATACTGAGGGTCATTATAACACTATTTTTCATTATGAAACAGTTTCTCCCACCGATCAGAGTCAAGAAACACTTGAGTGACCAATTAGGTGAGGATAGCATCGCATCTGCGCTCACTTCCACGGCCCTCTATTTTAAATTTCACTGCGTGGCTTCTAGTGTCATAGTGGGGTATTCTAGGAGCCCATGGTATTCTCTGCGTCTCATGCGCTCTGTTCAGTACATAAAGCTGACGAAATATCGACAGATATTTAGGAATATTTATGTTCGAACATAAAATAGTTATAAACATTGTCGAACATAAGCAGTCGTATGTAACTCGCCTATAATGGTATTTAAGACACTTGTATGACACTTTTTTATTTATGTAATTTTTCACAAAAGTATTTAATAATATCAAATTAAAGCCAACATTTGTGACAGATCTATTTATAAATATATTTTTATTATATATCTTTTAAATAATTTTCAACACACGGGAGAACGCCTGAAAGGACGCCCAAGAACACGATGGAAGGATCGAGTGACGACGATCCTTCAAGAAGTGGACCCGATAGCCGTGGAGGATGATGCTAGAGACCGTAAAAGATGGAGTGCCATCTGCAACAAATACCTCCTCTTGTGATTGACTGACTTTCCTTTTATTGTTTTTTTGTGTGTTTTGTAATATTTTCTTCCTTTGTAATATTTTTGGGTTCTGTAATATTTGTAATATTTTTCTTTTCCTATTGTCTTTCTGCTGTAGGTCTCAAAGGCCTGTTAATGCAATAAATGATGATGATACTATTTTTTAAATAGGAAAGACCAAGTTAAAATGTTGTTTCAAAAGTTTTGCTCATAGTTTTCCATTAATTTTCTGTTTTCTTCTTTGAGAAACTGTCGAAGGCCATAATGTGGCTGAAACTGTTATTTAACTAATAAATATAAATTTGCAAATTTTATTAACTAGGTTGTATTAGAATTATCCATGTGAGTATTTATTTTGAGATTGAGAGTAAAGCCAGCTAACGACAGTAGCAACAGTTGAATATTTATGTATGTATAGTTATAAAAAAACATGTATTTCGATGACTCTAAACAATTTCTATCGCCGAAAGCGCTTCGATATATGTAAGTTCGACTGTATGAAAATTGTTGACGATTTTAATTTTGAAAAAAAAAAAACGATCTTTGGATTGATGATGAATGATTAGATTATGTGAGTTTTTACTTACTAATTTGAAAGCATTTCTTTTCATTCGTGCAAACAATTTAGCGTTTCCTTATTTTAATGAATGAGCAAAATGGTCAGGTGTTTAGTTAGTTGTAGTTGCTTATCTAAAGGGCTGCGACAACGCAGTCATATAGCCCCATGTATTTTGGGTGTTTGTGATACCTGTGTTATTGTGATGATTATATTAATGTGATTATCTGTAATTGAGGTAAGAATTGGGAAGAAGGCGGCCGTGGCCTTAAGTTAGGAATCATCCCAGCATTTTCCTGGAGTAGAAGCACGGAACACTACTTCCAGGATGTCTGAAGGGGTAATCGACCCCATCTCTTTTCAGTTTTATTCCTCAAAAGGTTGCGTGAGCCCTGTTCCAGCCCTCTGTAGGAAAGAGAATAGAGTTAGAAAATGAGAAGAAGACGGAAGTGACACAATACTAGCATTAACACGAAACGACTTAGACTTATTATTTGTGTACTCAGAACGTTGGACTAGCACCAACTCGCACCTTTATCGAACAACTTGTCCCTCTGGACAAATCTCAGCATTAGCATCGCATAAATGGGACTAGTGTTGTGTACTCATGAAGCTAGACCTCGCCACTTCTCTCACCCTTATCGAACAGTCAGCCTCTCTGGTCACACCCGCGTTCTCCTTACATTGATTTTCCTTTATCGCTGAATTGCAGGGGTAATGTTTCTAATGACCAGTGTGGGACCTGCCCGATATCCGGTGTTCCACCAGTCGGGTTATCTTAACTGGTTCCTCGCAAACTGCCCCTTTATTTCCCACCAATAATAATATTGTAGAGTAACTTGGGTATATTAGGAAACACGCAAGATTTCAATTCCCAGGTTTGTCACGTTATGTTTAACTCTTTAAACTTACATTCAATCAATCATTCAATCTTCCATCAATCAGGCAATTAATTATCAAAGTTATGATATGGATTTTGCGATTTTGTTTCAAGTATATACCGCGATAATCCTCAACAGAGCGTTTGAATGAGTTTTAAATGGTATAGACTCCGTCTTGAGGGAATAATTCATGATGAAAATCAATAAAAGTAAAACAAAAATTTTGGAATGCAGCCGAAAGAAATCAGAAACGCCTATGGACGTCGAATTGGCAGGTGAAAAGCTAAAGGAAGTAGGAGACTTCTGTTACTTAGGAAGCAAAACAACCAGTGATGGGCGAAGCAAAGACGATATAAAAGTAGTTATTGGAGTTTTAAGGGGCAGAACAGCGAGGTCATCTGCCCCTGTTATAAAAGTGGATTGGCTCAGGCAAGGAAAGCATCTCTACAGAAAAGGAATTTGTTGACATCGAATATAGATTTAGGCATTAGGAAGTCATTCTTGAAAGCTTTTGTCTGGAGCGTGTCGCACTATGCAAGTGGAACTTGAACTGTTGGATCAGCAGAAGAAAAAGGAGAATTGAAGCGTTTGAAGTGTGGTGTTACAGGAGAGAAGATCAGATTCGTAAATTAGAGTAACAGGTGAAGAGGTATTAAGACGAGTGGTAGAGATGTTTCTGGTGACTGCTAATAGAGAGAAGAGATTGGTTGGTAGGACACATACTGTGCCCTTTCAGCAAGAAATATGCAAATCACAGTATGCCAGCATTGCTCAATTCGGGATTTTCGGGGTTGTAGTATGTTCTCCCACTCTGTGACTTACACCTTTTGGATTAAATAGAGGATACACTTGCAAAAATAACAACAAAATCAACTCCTATTTCAAAATATTTAATTAACCAAAATTATGGCGCTACAAACAATAAAACAATTAAACTACTGACCAATATCTTTCTACTTGTTCAAAGTGAACAAGGAATAACATAAAACAAATATTATATTAAAACACATGGTTTCCTTTAAAACCAACAATTCATAATTATTTTTACTTCCATAAAGTATCTATCTTAAAGTTCCATATAACCACGAGCTCCCTTGGCTCGATACTTTCCAATAATAACGGTGTCATTCTTTTGTACACCTCAATAACTATTTTTATATTTTTTTAATCATCAAAACAAATATCTAATTACATTTAAAGTACATGTTAATTCTCTACTTAAATATTTGGGCACTTCACATGTTCTCAGCATTTACCATCTCTCTCAAGTTTTACAAATTCACCATAGTGATCGGGAAAATACTTGTGTACTCCAGAGTTATAAAGATTACTTGACAAAGTCAAAAACTATGATTACTCCCGGAACCTAGTTATCTTCATTTAACTCGTGGAATCCTACTTCCATACAACATTACAATAGGGATTGTTATTTATTTTATTTGTCTTATAAGACCATTATCACATAAGAAAACTACGATCTGAACTGGCAAGCGATAATTTCATCTACAAGGACCTCGGTTCAAAGCCCGGGTCATTAACAACTTTTAAACACTCACGGTGTATTCATTCCTTCTTACAGACGGCCTTCACCAACCCTCCTGCTATTAGGGTCAGACCGTATACTTGAATGAGATTTATGACTGTTAGGGTGACTTCCCGTCTAGTCTGCGGTTGGAGCTCTCCTCAATGCTTTTAAAAAAAATCTTCTTTTCTTTCAGTTCTCTGGAGAGACCTGGCATTTTACTTCTCCTTTTACTTTCAACAATATTATTGGGCTCATAAACCACTTTCGTAACCTTGGCATTTATTAATTATAAAGGGTCCTCATTGATTGGGAAGAGTAATACACATTTTACGACGAATAATTAGGGGCTTCAACAACAAGAGGATTCTATGTTCGAATCTCTTAACATGCCTCGGGAACCATTCCCACATTGGAGGACTTATACAAAATGCGATTTAGGGTCGGCCGTGGCCTACATGACCTACGCTCAATAATACCATACATTTGCTCCCTTTTACAACATAAATAACACACACATGGCCTCGTGATCTATGTCACTATTGGAGGACTTACAACATATCTCAATTCACCGCAATCAACTACCCCTCATAAATAATTTACCAAGTACATTTAACTTTTACGCATTCCTAGCGTGACATTTTATTTTAATTGCGCTCCATTGCGCTATACATTATTTACGGCCTAGGGTCTTCCAAAGAACTGATAAATTCCATATTAACAATTGATACAAATTTCAATTTTTATATTAATCTTTTCCTTTGACAATAATCGCTCTTTTTTATGAACATGCATTAACATCATGTTTTATGCTTTTATTAAGGCTCCAGCGCTCTTATTTTCATATCATTCAGTTTAATCTTTATTTATATTTCATTTATATTATTATTATTATTAATACGCTTGCTTTTATAACATTCGTCAAATACACTGACCTTTTATTCATACATTTCCTCTACAGGATTTATTCTTTCACATAATTATTTATAATTTCTCAAAATTCTATTTTTGTTCAGACCGCGTTCTTATTCTGTATTTAGTTATTTAGAAACATCCCTTTTACTCAAAAACTCCGGTGGATTTGTACACAATCATTTCCCCGACACCAAAACATAATGAAAATCTTTACTCACATGTTTAAGGTTGTTTCTTGACCTTTCTCCTCGTGCGATGCGTCATTTTAGCCCACTTTTTTTAATTACTCCATCTTGTACTAATTCATTGCATGTACAGACATATCTTGACACATATTTAACACGTATACATTTAACACTAATAACATTTTAAATACACTGGTGTATCCGTTTAGAACACACTGAAAATATATTACTTTTAACACAAAATCTTGATATATTTACACTTCACAAATTCCGATCACTAGGCCGCTATTTAAGCCTATCACACGTGACCTCTTGACCTCCCGTCTCCAAGGGTGAAATTTAGTAATGTCGGCTTCCTATCCTCTCCGAATATGAAAGTCTCGAATCATCTGCTTCCTCCCTGCAATAGCACTCCTTCGAATCCCTTTTCTGACGATCTGCTATTTCTCTAACTTGAACGGCTCCCCTTTTAGATCCTATTTATTGATCTTAGCGAAAGTCTGTTCTGTTCACGGTCCCCTTGATAATCTATCGGTGACCTATGGATTTTTAGCAACTAATACTTCTCGAGTCTTAGTGCTTTTGAATAGTTCGTCTGCTTACTTGAAACAATGTCTATAGTTTCCTTTCTTCTTCGCTTATTCGGTTCTCGCACTTCTAATCTTCTAGAGTACTTTACGAACCTTATTTTCTCTGTCTTTCCCTGCTCGGGTTCTTTAAATTTGATAAACTGTTTATCTCGCTGTTACGGTACTTCCGTACGTTATGATACTTTTGGTCGTTTACTTAAAGACCTATCGCCCTAAGTCCTAAGTTCACAGCCTGCTTTGACAGTATTTTATGAACTTTTCACTGCAACTTTTATACTGTCGGACCTAAATCCTGTAACTAGGATTTTCCTAATTTTTCAACACGACGGTACTGTAATTTTACTTCTTTACAACTCCTTACGGAGGCACGCAAGTTATTGATACCGCGACGCCCTTGGCTGTCGGATATACTGCATTCGGTGCTTATACTTGTTGCACAGTATGACCTCCCCTGAGGTTCATACGTTTGAAGACTGCGTGGTTATGATGCTCCAGCGTCACGCCCCCTGGACGGACTAGTAAATGCATGATGCGTAGTGACGCCCCCTCGGGCTCTTGAATACTGCATGTACTGATACAGCGTGACGCCCCCTCTCGGGCTGTCGGAATGACTGCATTCGGTGTGTGATGTAGCACAGTGACGTGCCCTCAGGCCGTTTGAAACTGCATGTACTGATACAGCGTGACGCCCCCCTGGGCTATCGGAAACTGCATGATTGGTCTGGCTTGGCCTGGACTTTTATACTATTTAGTCACAAAAAGATAAAACTCTAGTCCTTTTCGTGACCAACTTTTGAAATAATTGTCGTACAATTATAAAAATTATATCTCCTGAAAGCTCGTCTTCCAAACGTCAAATGATCTCACTGCGCATAAGAATCGATCGTGCATTTCGGAGATATTAATTAATTTTTAGTCTTCAGCTGCGTGGGTGGTGCTGTTCATTTTTAAATCCCCTACTCCTCTGGTCTCAGTGAATCCCCAATGACGTATTCTGCGTTTGCAGTTCTTTCCTCTGCAATTATTACAAGCGATTTCTTTACACAAAAATCTCTAATCCGAAAAGGTTCACAGTACTGTATTTATTTACTTATTTTTATTCCTGCAAATGGGTTAAATTTAATTATTCTTCTTCTGGCACAGCGGCGCTGTTGCCATTTTACTGCAAGCTAAGCTGGATTTCCGAGTCACGCTTCTCTGTCTTACAGTGAAAACTTTCCACTCGTTCTATTAATATCCATGACCCGCTCCTCTCAAGGAGTCAAGAGGCATGATCTCATCTCCTGAACACCTGGTCCTGCGGCTTGCGCAACGTTATGCTAGAATCCTTGCTTGAAATCTCTCTATGTTCCATTAGAAACTGTATGTATCTTTCCTTCCTTTCACAAATTACATGGATTCGACCCCTTTTGAGCCAATGGTACATGGGTTCAATACTAAGACACCCAGGAATAGAATGCAAATACATTTGCCATTGGAAACAAATGTTTTAAATATCCGTATTGATGTTAGAATTAAACGTTTAAATTATACGCCAAATCAATACATACTTAATGTATTGATTTGGCGTATAATTTAAACGTTTAACCCAGGAATAGGAAACTTAGTTACGGAAGGCAGGGTCGAGGACAAGAACTGTGGGGTTAGACCAAGGTTAGAATATGTTAAACTGATTGCCTGGGATGTAGGGTGTGGTAGCTATGTAGAGATGAAGCGATTAGGGCAGGGAGGCATAGAAAGCTGCATCAAACCAGTCAAAAAACTGAAGACTGAAACACACCTACGTGGTTAGGGGAATAAAACTACAGTCGATGACGTATGGGCGTTACTGTTCGTTTGGTGTAGTGCCTTGAATTACCGCTATGTAGTGTAAACCTACCTAACTTCGTGATATTAAGGATTATAAATGAGAAACCTAAAGAAATACTCGATCAAAAGATTTATATTTCACGTGTATGAAACCAATACATTGTTCTACTTATCCATGATAAAGAGCATTCAAGAAATATAACACTATTTATGTTATACAATGATATGTGCGTAGTGGAAATGCTACTTAATTTCGTGGTAGCATACTTAATTCTGTGGCACTATATTTTGTTAAGCAATTATTCGGTAACAATGCATATAAATCCAACTCGGACGACTGAGATTACAAGCATGTTCCTTAGAGAATGCGGCTGCATAGAAGGTTTTGAATAATTACGTCATCAACTTTCCTTAACGACCTTGTAGTACAGGAGCTGCTTAACAAACAACGGGTTTTCACGCACACACCATTCATTCAAGTGCCTGTCGTACACCCAGTGACGATTTTCGCTCAGAGCATTTTTCCCGTGTAACGACATTCCTGCCATCTGTTGAGGACTGTTGTAACTCGGTGTAGAACGCCTACCTTACTTCAGGATAAATATTATGTCTGGTGTCACGAAATAAAGCAGATTTACCCTAACACTGTGGTATGAGGTTGAAATAGTTCGTCGTCAAATGCGGATGTAGTCACTTGAGTTCAAGTGCAAGGTTTGGTCTAAGTTACGAATGTTCACAAATTGCCTTAAGGTCCTCGGCACACTGCGCGACTGTTTTGCGAATTTAATTGTGAAAGGGTGCGCAATCGATTGTTTTGAACTCCGTCACTGTAGTTAGGTAGGACACCGCACACAACGCGACCGTGGTAGGTTTAAAATCGCTCATATTTCAGTCGCTGCGAAACTTGGAGTTGGAACCTTTTCATTGTTGAGAATAGTTCTTGGTTCCTCTTAAAAATAATACGCCTGTTAATACAATTCATGAAACATGTATTGAATTGAAGTACATGTTTCGACCCTTCGATGAAGTCTTCTTCAGCTTTTATCTAATGTAAAATCAATTCTAATTAAAACTTAGAGTAAAAATATGCTAAGTGTAATTGAATGAATGAATGAATGAATGAATGAATGAATGAATAAATGAATAAATAAATAAATACATAAATATAAATAAATAAATCTCTACTTAGTATAAAACAAAGTCCCCGATTCTTGGATGTTACGGGTAAACTCGAGAACCACTGGAAAGATTTTGATGCGGTTTTCACCATTCTGTAAAGGATATCTCGATGATGAATTCTGTAGAGAATTATTTATTTATGATCAAAGGAAGCCGAGCAGTAACGATTTCAGTGGAAAAGTCGAAAAAAAAAAAACCTGGCGTCCAAGCACTTTGTAAGCTTACGCTGGGCAAACCGTTAAACATATCTAAATACTAATGAGTGTAAGAATTGTTCAGCATGAAAAGTTCTACAAAAAAAGTCCGCGAGAGCATATGTCTATCTTCAATACATCGCCCACTATAAGTGTTTTTACGTTTTAATTTCTTCCAACCATGTCAATTCAACTACTGAGGCGACAGTTTACGAGCTAGATAAGGGCGAGTCTATCAACCCTGTTACAGCCTAGCTAGCGGGCGAACCTATTGCCCCTGATATAGCCAGCAGCAAACCGTTGCAACTTGGCTTTTCTTCATTTTGCCTGTGAACTTTTCGTTCCGCAAAATACACAGTCAAGTTAAGATTGGACGGAAGGGGGATTTGTGTTTCATGCACCTCGCCATTCTTAAATTACGTCTGACAAGAATTTGTTGCACATGCATCTCCATGATAATATAATTAATAGTCCAGTCAGTGATTTTAACCTATCACGCCGAGACGTAAAACGGATATTGGTCGTTGTTCATTGACATAAAAAAGTGCTTATCACGTAAAGCATTCATAACCGTTCCCGGGCGAAGCCGGGTCGGGTTGCTAATAAATAAATAAATAAATAAATAAATAAATACATAAATAAATAAATGGATATCCTTACAAAAACATTAAATAAAGGAAAATGAATTCAAACAATATAATACCGGTATTGAATTGGGTAAAATATGTCAAAAACTGATGGATCTTGTCAAACATTACGTGCAAACAGATATCAAAATGAAAATTTCTAGATTTATTGTTATTGAAATGAAGTGTATCCTATTGTGTAATGGATATTCAGCCCGAAGGCAGGTCTGAGTCTCCGAAGAGGCTTTCCTCAGTCAGAGTTTACGTGTGGTAGGGTGGCCGGGGCCTTTCCGCTCCTCCTTATGTTGGCCAACAACGCGCAGTACCTAGAACCGGCATACCATCCAAGTTCCGATCACGCCTAACGCTGCTTACCCCCGGAGTTCTCGTGGGATCCGGTGTTTCAACATGGCCAGGCCGTTGACTATGTCTAATTATCTGTATCTTCCGAGTTAGACCTTATGACACACTGGATTGCTTGCCTGAGTGAGTATGGCACGGGAATAAGACACACTAGTAACGTCGGAATTTGAATCACTGATCTCTATTTCTAAGTCTGCAGCTCTTTCCGCCTGAGCTACAGCAGTGGGTTCTTAAGGCCCCTACACACGTCCCGACATAACTCCCCTACCCAACCAAACAAGAGGGAGCTACCACCACCAGTCAGGTTAGAACAAGCGCTTGTGGTGCTAAAGTGTTCTAAAGATACGTGTAGCTTTGTGCGCAGTTATTATTTCAGATGATGAACGAAGACAGAAAAGAAAAGTGTGGTCCAAGACGTGGTTGCAGAAGAAGAAATCTATTTACCTTCCGCGCTTCTCTTCTGTAAGCGGCACACATGTTTTCCATTTTTTTTATAATTCCCACTGTAGCATGAGGTGTTATTTTTTAAATAAATTTCCAGCAGTAAACTGTAGCATTCATTTCTCTCGTCTCTGTTGGAATAACTCTTATCTTCGACGTCCCATAAACACCGGCACTTCCTCCAACATTTGAGGAACTCGACCATAATTACTCTTTCCGCGTCCATGTTCGTCAAATGTTAATCGTCAAATGAGTCTGTCTACAAATGAGTAGGGTTCGGATTTTTAGGTAAATAAATATTTTTTTATGTAAATACATATTTTAAGAATTTTTCCTATAAATACATAAATTCCTGCTTTTCACTTATTAGCACATAAAAGGACATTATATTTACGTTTTTAAAATCAGTATGCTAGATCTTTCAGTTTATTGCATTTTTGTTCTGTGTTACTTCAACGGGGAAGAACCTGTGAGCATCTAATCGTCATGCAGAGCGTATGTAAGCTTGCAACATTGTTATTCTTAACGTGTCACCCCGTTCCACTCACTATGGAGGCCGGGGATTTCCTTGTCCATATCCTCAGTTCATTTCTGGCACAGTAAAGTGTGCCTAAAGTGAAAACAACTACAATTTATCGTCTGTTGCAGAATTTAAAGATAATTTTACTTCTGATGGGGGCGTTCTGTTCTGCCAACCATGTGGGAAAGCAATCAAGGCTGAACAGCGATCTCAAGTTACACCACACGTAGAGGGCAAGAAACATATTGCCGCATTTTCACGCCTTCAGAAGAAGTGTTTCGCGATAATCGTCGGTCATTTTTGATGGACAACCAGAAGATGTATCTCGTTGTGTATTGTAATGCTTCAGCAGTCAGTGAGACATAGAATAAATTGCTTTCTTGAGTACTGCATATTGTTTATATTCACATTCATCAACTAAATTATAATTAAATATTTTTATTTTTGTCACATATTTCAGATATTTTTAATACATAAAAATAAATATTTTCCCGATTTTTATCACCTAAAAATCCGAGCCCTACAAATGAGTTCCGACCCGACAGATAGACTGGTGGGGGTTAGGGTGGTTGGATGGTTCTCCCGACACGACCACCCTAATCTAGGGCCTGCCAGTTTTCACCACCCGACAAGCCCACACACGATCCAACTGTCGGGTCAACTGCTGTCAGGCCCTGGATTAGGGTGGTCGTGTCAGGACGTATGTAGGGCCCTTTAAACTTACTGTAGTTAGCATTTTACTATGGGTTATTAGGATAGGTATCATTGTTCCTTCCAGGGGTTAACTTGACGATAGCTTGCCAAGGTGGGTGAGTGGTTATAGTGTCGGACTACCAACCCCAAGATTGCAGGTTCGCCCCTGGCCATGGTAAGTGATTTTTGAAGGCGACAAAAATCACGATACTCATGTCATACGTTGTTGGCATGTTAAAGAACCCATTTGAATTCAGTAGGCCGTGTTCAATGGCAAAATTAATCTCGGGATTTTCCGCCAACACAAAGTTCCTTCATTCTCTACTTGAAAGCGCTGTAGTGTCAAGGGGTTTAGATATCTAACCTCCTTGACTTTCATAGCGTTCAAAGGAACGACAAAATTCGACATGCAAGCTACCCTCTGGGTGTCAATTAACAAAGCTTGCACCAGGCACCCGAGGCCATACGATATTATTATTATTATTATTACTTGACGATGTTCAAGGTCGTAATCAACTGATCGCTCTCTTTGTTTGCAGGAACAACATGACGAACTTGGATCGGTTCCACACGCGCATCTCCAAGCATGAGCTGTACCCGAAGGATGATAAGATCGTGGATAATCTTCTCCACGACATGTCCACTCAGAAGATCACCCACGTCAGTAAGTACAATGCCTTTTCTCCGTTAGCAATTCAATAAGCAATAAGGACCATCGGATACATGTTAATACACTGCGTATAGAAACTCTCTCCGCAGCGAAGACAGACGCGGGTATGGTTAAGTTGGCAACTATGCATGCGTTGACCTTGGAGCTTGTCTGCCTGCTCACTGTACAGGCTGGACGTTTGTTTTAGACGAGTGAAAAATCTTAATGGAAGCCTGGAAGTGAGTTACTACAGTACCTGTGCTGTTATCAGCTGCCCCAAGCGGTCCGATGATTGACAAAGCTGTCTCACACTGCTGATGAAGTACAGTCATTGGCAAATATAATGACGTTCTGTTCGTAACTACGTAACGTGTACTTCCGCGTCACACAATTCTTCGACGTTGACTGTACTGTCTGCAAGTCGGTGTCGCCACATGCTCAAGTCTGGAATTCCATTACATCAGATCGGTGGTGACAAGTGTGAAGCGATAGGGTGAGAGAGTGACTGTATACAGACTCACCCGCAGGCTTCAATGTCAAGGGCAATCGTCTAAAACAAACGTCCGGCCTGTATCTGCGCGCTGCGTTCAATTCGTCTGGATGCATTTCCTATAACAACATTAGCGGAGTGACTGCTAGCGTATTCACGTCACACAGTGGTCCTTTTGCACTATCTGGGCGCTCAAAATGTAAAAAATAAATGTTATGTGTTTACATGATTTATGACGTTTTTTGTATCAGTAATGTCCGATGACCTCAGAACTGTGCCTATATGTGATATTTGTTCACCCCCCCTGGAGAGTGAGAGACCGCTAAATTAGGATGTTTCTTATCGTATCCTCAGCTGGAAGCGGAGCTGATTATTTGTGTTTTAATCTTGTGCTTGTAAAGACGGGTTTGTTTAGCTATCTTCATCGTTTGCCACTGGATATGACAGACCAAGGTATGCTCCTTCTTTATACTATTTGCAAAATCGTATACAAATTGCTGTGTTTATGTGATAAATGTTTGAAAATAGTGACTTTTAAAGTATATTTTATCCTTCTTCTGTGGGATTTTAGACCCGGAAATTTGCAATTGTCAACCATTGTTGAAATTATTTTCATTCGACTATAGCCTATACCCTCTTCTGTTGTCTGTATAAAAACTGATTGCTACTTTTTGCAACGTTGGCTCTTTTTTTCTCCTTTTAGTGCTGTCGGAAGGAATTTCGTGGAAAGAACTTTTCGATGTTTGGCGCCATGAAGTGGGAAAATGAAAGAAAGTGATGTCTTACTAAACTATTTGATAGAAAATACTAATCTGACAACCCTTGGACAGTCTGTTAAAGATATTGTTAGAAGAAACGTATTAATTTTACCGCGCAATTAAGAAAAAAGTGAGTTGCAAGTCACAGGACATTAAGCAAGTTTCAGTCGCAAAATAAAAATTGGCTGGAAGGGAACATTGCATGGCGCTCATATAATAAAATCGTCTCTCGTCCCTATAGGTCAACTTTCAGAAGTGGCCCAAGAGGCCCTTAATAAACCCAGCAAATTCTTCCGTCTGTGGAATACGAGAAAATATTCAAGGAAGCAAACAATGGAAGATATGCTGAATATGCTCTTGGTGTCATCTGATCCCCTAATAAGTAGCCTGAGAAGAAAGCCACTAAAGACAAACGACCCAATTTCTTCTGAGGTTTTAAGTTTACTACAAGATCCGGCATCAGAACCAGTATAGAGAAATGGACTAGTATGGTTTAAAGAATAATATAAAAATACTTTATTTATTTCGTAGTGCAATATTTGTATACATTATTACTTTTTTGTCGTCCTAATTTTTCATTAATCGAATAGATGTGTGGTACTTCATTTTAATTCTGTACACCCCTGAAAGATCATATATTGTGTTAATTAATTCCTTCCCTTCTTAAGTGCTTCGTTGCACCACAAGTTTAGCTGTGATAAGAACCAGATGGAAGGAACGGCATGTGTTTCGCCTGACTCATGAAATCGCATTTCAGTGACAAGTTAATTTATTACTGTGTTGACCAGAGATATAGATATTGTGAGGACGAGATTAAATATGTTTTGTGTATTCATGCACAGTATTTAATTATGGTTACTAAAAGAGTTCAAGTGTTACACCTACACATGAAATATATATTTTTAATGTAATGCATTCTCAAATGAAAATTAGTCTATCGTGGCATAATATCTGTAATAGTTCAATTAAAATATCTATGGATTGTATGAAGCTAGGAGTCCAACATAGCATACAAATTGTTGCTGATTTATTTTAATCTGGAGTATTTTCCAAAAACCTGAAGTCACAAAATGACCTACACTCAGCAGCATTAAGGAAAGCCTTCGTCCAATTGAACATTATTAATATTATTGTTATTATTAAGACAAGTTTAACCTCGGGGCTACATGACCGCGTTGTCGCAGCCCCTAAACTTAAGAACCAACCAACCAACCAACCTCAATTCTTATAAATAAGATTAAGGAAAATGTTTAACATATTTTTGAACAGTTATTTTAAGGTTTATAGACCTCTTCCATAGGCAAAGGAATTTTGCGCGGCCAGATAGGCTAAAATGACCATTGTGCGTCACTGCGGGGAGACATTATTATTATTACTATTCTATTTATTATATTTATTATTATTATTATTGTTCTCTCTTGTATACACGCATATTGTTACAGAAGGCAGGAAACGATCATAAATGACATTCTACTGCAAGTTTATGGTCTTCTATTTCATATAAGTGGTTGGGAGGTTTAAGAACTTTCGAACTGTTGGACAAGTGTTAGGTATGACAGATTTTTGAACACTTCTCGCTGTAGGCTAATAATTTATTAATATAATTATTATATGTATTAATAATAATAATATAATCAGCATCATCATCATCATCGCCACGCATATCGAGCTCATTCCCAGTAGAATGTTGTGAGCGACCGGCAGAGATATTTCGAGTATAAGCATAATTGATTGATTATATAGAAATAGCAAGAATTCTCGCATGCATCTGTATAAACCATACCGTATATTGCTGGAAATATTTCAAGGTTAAATAACATTTATCTTTTGAGGTATTTCTACGCATTAGGCTATATCATTCTTTGTGCCTGGCTGGAATCTACAACCCGTGACATTCAACAACGTCCTATAGGCCTATACGTTTCCTTCATACAATATGTTTATTTCAAGGTTAATTTATCCCTCCCTATAATATTCTGCTAAGGTCCCATTCCAGTTTTGTACCGAAAATAAGGTCCCATTAACACCAACCTACGCATATGGGGTACCTACAGGTATTTACAATGAAATATTGAAAGAATGCAACACGGTAACCATGGTAACAGAATCTCACAGGTCCATCTATTTCTGTAAGACGCAATGCAATTCCAATTATTACATTACTGTGAAAGTTTCCAGACGGTTATAAGGTTATCACTGAACCAAATTAAGCTGTAACATTCATCAATACATAGAGTATAATGCGCTTAAGGGGGTCAAGGGGCACTCTAGAATTTTTTCACGCAATTTTCACGTGTGAGTGTGGTACGAAAGTCTTTTTCACCCGACTATAAAGGGTCTCCGAAAACCACATTTAAAGGCCCTTAAATTAACAGTGTCTGTGATATTCCCAGAAAACTAACTTCGCTCTGATATACCTATAAAGGAATGACAAACCCCTAACTACTGCACGAGTAGCTGAATTGATAAAGTCTGATTATTCATACCAAGGATAAATCAGTCATAGCATTCATGATTGAGATTTTGCTAAGTGTAGTCTTTACAACTAGAATATTCGCGGGCGAAGCCGCGACGGGTAATGCTAGTATATAGTATTATGTTTTTATTATTCCTTTTTAGGTCCATTCAATTATTTTCAATTAATGAATTTCTGTAAAGATATCCATTTTCTTTTTGGTTCTTTGTTGATATAATTTTCTAAGATTTTCTCACGCTGAAGAAGATATCAATGTAATGACGAAACATGTACGTATATTTAATTAGTAAACTACCTTCTAGCGTTTGACAAGGCGGGTCTTATAATTATAGAATATTTACATTGCCATACTGCCAGTCAATAATTTCATTATGATAAAAATAATTACAAAGCATTATTATGTTTCATTGAGGAGCACTTGTAGGACGTGTTTGTTCTTAAGTGGTCTCCAATCAATACTGTGCATGTCCACCTCCCATTATGTACTGTAGACATGTTGACAGAGCGACCTCAACCCTCCTTCAACAAACTTGTACCCCACCTCTTTAACAGCCTTGCACATTCTATACAGGGTGTATCCATGATGATATTACAAACTTTCAGGGATGATTGAGGAACGCAAATGGATCAATTCGAGATAAGGAGCCATAGTCCGGAAATGATCGAGTCAACAGTTATTTATAGGGCCCGGATGTTGATGACATGTCATCTCTTTACTGAGCTGTCTAAAACAACGCTGAAGTACATAGAAACTCCGGACGGCTCTGTTAGCTCATTGCCGCATTACATCGTAAGTCTTTATATAACATTTAGGGTTTTTAAAGTATTATTTTATCCACCACTTCTTTCTCTCATACATAGTTTCATTTCTTTCCAGTTGGGAATGGTCACCCCTTGCTTGGGCTTTTGAAGCTAACATTAGAAATAAATCAAGAAAGACTGCCAAGCCCGGCTGAGGATTTTATTGAGCTTTTAACATAAGAAAATGTTTTAACAACTTTTTGATTTGTCACAGTGATCTATGTGTGTTTTTATGTACAATTTTTAACTACACTTAGTATATAAAGGGAATGTTTTAAGTACTGCCCAAATATTTAGGCTGATGAAGACGTCAATAAGTGTCAGACGTCGAAACATGTACCATGTATTCCATGTATTAAAAGACAGGTGATTGTATCACGACATTTTAATAAACAGTATTGACGAGGCGGAACCATTTGGAACTTTGTTCTTAATATAACTCCGGACGGGCCATTCCGTCTTCAAATATGTAATTTTTATTTTGCATTTTTTTCTATTTTAAGAGCATTTCTTTAAGTTTGGTAGATTATTTTGGTCTTATTTTAGAGAAATTGGCCTTTTGAGGTCTTTATTTTTTTCCAATTTAGTCATGTCACAGCTTTATATGAGGGAGTTACGTCTCTCAGAGTTAAGAAGAAGCTAGTAGCTGATACAAGATAATTTAAAATATTGAAATAATGATTCCCTTTCCTTAATCAACCGGGTGGAAACTAGTCTTAGTAACAATCGTGGCGAAACTGCTGCGGGTATTGCATCGAAACTGAAACAAGTGCTGGGCAAAAACACCGGGTATAAAACATTCTTGAAAATCTCAGATATTCTTCCTGGTGTAAACTACTGCACGGATGGGATTGAGGAGGATTTAGCAGCAAACGACCTTCCTCACTTCAAGTACACTCCGATCACATCAGTTGATGTTGAACGCAGCTTTTCGAGATATAAAAACTTGTTGGCTGATAACCACAGATCATTTACATTTGACAACATCAGAATGACATTCGTAGTGCAGTGCAACTCAGACTAAAGTGAACATAAACCTTTTGTTAAGTGCTAGAAATCTATTTTGATTGACTTTTCAGTTTGCGCTTAAGATTTCATTTTTGAAGTATTAGCGATTGTATTATTATAAGGTCATTTTCTCAATTTTTTAGTGCATTTTTCGATTTTTTAGGTAATTTATTAGTCATTTTTGAAAATTTTCAGTGCATTTTTAAACTTTTTTTAAGGCATCAACCCGGGCCCTAAATCACAGTTGTTTAACGTCCGTCCTCAATTCTAGTTCTTAAAGGTTCCCACACACCGTAGCGGTCGCGGTGGCGATCAAATACTTCCTGCAGAATTAAATAGAAGCTTTCCGACCGGCAGCGATCATGCGGGCAGCGTTCTACTACGCGGTGACGATCAGATGCAACTTGTCGTGTTTGACCGCTGCTCGCGTCACTGTGCGTTGGCATGACATCGAGTGCGACAACAGAGCAACTCATTGAAGAAGTGAAATTGCTTTGTCGCACTATAGTCCAGTAGATCATCAAAGCATTTCATTGGCATCCGAAAGGAGATGTAGAATCGTTCTTCATGTTGTCGCAGTTGCCGATATAAAGTGTGAATTTCTCCTTGATGCTCACGAAGCAGATTCAGGTCGTGAATCCACGTTCTCTTAAGCTTTCTTTCTGAAAAATATATTATTTAATTAATATATACTAGTAGGCCCGTGCGAGCTTTCGCACCGCGAATGTAGGTTTATGGGGGTAGTAGGGAAGAATGGGGGAGAACGAAGTTTTAAATATAGGAGAAATGTATTTATTGCTGTTAAACGGCATACGTACATGAGAAGAACACAAAGAATTATGTAGAACAGTGTTTTGTACTTGTCACAGCACCTCTTTGTAGACAATATTCGATGTTACAACGAATTCATCGGTTATTGTTTGCTCGAGTTTACTTCTACAGCAATTTTTACATTTGCAAAGGATTGAACACTAGAGAAAGTCTTGGTGAGACCACACCAGAGCCATCTGCTGAGAGACTCCTCAACTAGCAGTACGCCGCGCTCCGCTGCGCTGCCTTGCGCTCTAGCGGCAGGCTCGCCAGGTTACGGTGCTTCCATTGTAAATGTACATTTTTTATTTAATTGTGAGGCATTTAAAGAGGACGTGAGTGCGTTTCGGGCACACATGGTGTTATGCGGAACATGTAGGTACCCCATATGTGTAGGTTGGTGTTAACAGGACCTTATTTTCGGTACAAAACCGGAATGGGACCTTAGCAGAATAATATAGGGAGGGATATTTGTGATTTGTATTATTTGTAAATCATCCTCACATTTCTCTAATTGTACACAATGAAAGGAATAATTACCTTGCTCACTGCTGCCCCTCATTATCAAATACCGCTGCTTCTTCTTCCAGTTGACATAACCGATGCATCCTTGACGTGCACGATTATGCAAACTGATCGCTACCACCGCGCGTCTGGGCGTGAAAAGACCTGATCGCCATCGTGCCCACCACCGTAACCGCGATCGATCCGGTGTGTGAGAGCCTTAACAGATGCCGGGGAGGTGGAATTTCATCCCGCAGGCGTTCTTTAACGTGCCGGAAGCCAATGAGATAGGGTTGGCACGTGTAAACACCCGTAAATGCCACCGATCGCAGTCAGGTTTGACCCCGCTAACTTGGGATTAGTAGACCAACGCGGTATCCACTACACCACTGTGACCGGCAGTCAGAAGTTTTACCAAAAAGTGACAATAATTTTGAAAGACTAGACTTTGTATCATTTTAAATGCTACAAATGCTGAAATATGCTAGAAAGGCTGTAGGCTTCTCGCTTCGCTCGAACCCAAAGACTCTTGACATGTTAGAAAATTATCCGCATAATACTTATCTTGCCTATCTTGTTTCAAATTACTCGCGAACGGCAAGTGCAAACCAATGGCAAAGCAAGGTCAAGCGCGCGGGATGCCGTCACGCTCACCAGAGCGCGCGGGGACGTGCCCCTTCCATCCAGTCTAAAAACACTTATAGTGGGCGATGTATTGAAGATAGAGATATGCTCTCGCGGACTTTTTTTGTAGAACTTTTCATACTGACCAATTCTTACGCTCATAGTATATTGATATTTTTAACGGTTTGCCCAGCGTAAGCTTAAGAAGCGCACAGACGACAAGTTTGTTTTCGACTTTTTCACTGAAATCGTTACCGCTTGGCTTCCTTTGATCATATATAAATTATTTTCTACAGAATCTTTCCTCGAGATATACTTTACAGAATGGTGAGAACCGCATCAAAATCCATCCATTGGTTCTCGAGATTACCCGTGACATCCAAAAATCGGGGATTTTTGTCTTATACTAACGAAGTAGAGATTGTCGGGGAACACATGCACCAAGCGGTACTATGACGTTACACACCTCAGTGCATCTGGGTACATTTCGTCCCGTCACCGTAACGTAACGCCAGACCCCAGCGTAACGACGAAGTCGACAAGATCATTTAAAATGATAAAATTGGTCTGATTCCTCCGTCAGTGTAAAACATGTACTGTACTGTACTGTACTACGATTGAAGGGTAGACACTCCCGACGAGCAGAAGAGGCTAGGAGAATAACTCAACTACTCCACTGCGTACTGACTGGATCAGAGTACGATGCCTGTACTGTAGACTTCAGTCTGTGTTGGCGAGTCGAAGTAGTACGTTGCTATGTCTGCATTGTCGCAGGAGGACGCCATTTTGAAAAATTGTTGTAAATGTAGCAGCTTGTGAATCGTGTGGAGGTAAACGGTATTAAGAGGTGAGGTACACATTTGCAAGTGTAAAAACCACAGATATTTAAAGAAGCGGCTTCGGTGGCGTAGTCGGTAGCATGCTGAGCTTCTATGCCCAAGATAGCGGGTTCAATCCCAGCCAAAGTCGTCGGATTTTTTAAGAATGTTAAAAAACCCTCAGTATGCCTTCCTTCGGAAGGGAAGTAAAGCCGGCGGTCCCATGTCATAGAATTATGGCGTGTGAAAGAACCTTCCACTAATTACACCTGTGTGAAGCTAAATTAATATAGGTTAAATAGGCTATTTGACTATCGTTCTTACGTTCCTACGTTCGTCGTCAAGAGCCGACTGCGATGGCATCTGGCAACTAATTTCTGAAGTAGTTGGTCGTTGGCTGTGGCGTTTGGCGGCAAAAGTAGGAACTACTTGAAAAAATTCAATGCCTGCAGTCTTTACTTGAATTAAAACAGATAACACACACTAATACAGTCATCACAATTAACACCGGTTATCAGACAGATTCTACACACACCCAAAGTACCCGGCGCTACACCGCGTTGTCGCAGCCCATAAACTGAGGAACCAACCAACCATATTTAAAATAGTTTCCCCTGGCTATTAAAAAAAATAAAAAAATAAAACCCTGGCACTACAGCCCATGAAGGGCCTAGGCCTACCAAGCGACCGCTGCACAGCCAATTGCCCTGCAGATATTGGGGTGACACGTGGTCAGCGCATCGGGTTCCCTCGGCCGTTAATCTTGGTTTCCGTGATCGGGGCGCTGACTCACTGTCAGACAGCTACTCAATTGTCTTCACGAGGCTGAGTGCACCCCGTTCCAGCCCTCACGTCAGTTTCTATAACCCTGATGGAGCCGGGAATCGAACCCGGGGCCTCTAGATGAGAAGCAGACGCGCTACCCCAACACCACGGGGCCGGCATTCAAAAAATTGGACTAATTTATACATTGATCATGGTTTTCCTTGATAATTTCTACAAAACTTCACATTTCTGGAAGGTTATTGTTTTAGAATGCTCATAATGCGCGTGTTAACAATGTGAAGGAAATCAATGTATAAATTAATTTAGTCCAAATTTTAGAATTCTTCTTAATAATTACGAAAAGTTAATTGCAAAAATCAAGTTGAAAACAAAAGATCAAGGACAGTTCTAGGAGTGTGCAAAATTTCATATCAACAGAACAAAGGGTTACCGAGGAAAACTATTTTAAATATCTGTGTTTTCTACACTTGTAAAGGTGTACCTCCCCCCTGACTTGATCGTTTCCGTAGTCTGGTTCCTTATCGCACATTGATCCATTTACCTTCCTTTATCATCCCTGAATGTTTGTAACACCATCACGGATACACCCTGTATGTGCAGCGTACAACAGTTGGACAATTCCTAAGGATAGCAGCTAGGACTGATTTTGCGTCAGAAATGAGCAAACACATGTTTTTTTAGCCTACTTTCGATTTTTGCAAAAAATGAAAGTAGACTTATGAGATCTACACAGGACCAAAAATTGTGTGTCTGTGTGTGTGTACTCTGAATGTCTGTCCCCCTCCTATCAATTCGAACACGGTGAAACCGAATTGAACGAAATTTGGTACAGAGGTAGAACTAGCAAAGGGCACCTCAGTGTAATGTTTTATATCGCCGCCATCTTGATGGAAACGTAATGGCGGCCACCCTAATGTTCAACGCTTAAATCAAATTACGACTAACCTAATCATCCGATCTCTACAAAATTTTACAACAACATATATATGTATGGTGAGCACCTTTTGACTAAACTAAAAGGTCATCTACCTAATAGTTTGCAGATGGCGGCCATGTATGTGTGCAAATCGATTCCCCCTAGCAATTCAAACACGGTGAAACCAAATTGAACGAAATTTGGTATAGAGGTAGCACTAACAGAGGACATCTCAGTGTAATGTTTTATATCACTGCCATCTTGGCGAAAACGTAATGGCGGCCTCCCAAACGTTAAAAGCTTAAATCTAATTACGTCCAAACTAATCATCCGATCTCTACCAAATTTTGCAACCTTATACCTTTATGTATGAAGGATCTTTTGACCAAACTGTAATGGTACTTTTGGTTGTGTATGTTATTTTGGAACAATATATAAGATCAAAACCTGCCAGATTATTAATTTCTGTATCCATTTTTTTTTTACCTGACTTACCATTTGATATGACCCATCAGTGGTCACCGGATCTGAAGTTATATGTAAGAGTGTTGGGCGCCAAGGGTTCGATCTGAGAGCGATAACCCAATAAATCATAAATAATTTTACGTCCTAGCTCAGGTAGAACATTCACCAGACTCCATCGACTCAAGTCGTGGTATGACTTAGTCATTAACCTGAATAACATTTGCTTCGGGGAAAAGAGGATGGCTTATATCTATTTCTATCATCTAGAAAGGAGACAGACTGCATTTACTTTAAATACAAATTTAATGGCATCAAAAACAAACAAGTTAGGAAAATGCATTAATTAATGACTTAACGTAGAAAGTAAACAAAAGAATTTAAGACAGGCAAAAGTTGCAAGAAAACGGAGGCGTTATGAATTTAATTTAATCTAGATCTGAATTTATTACTTTAGGTTGATTTATTCGAGAGTGAAGAAAGAGAGCTTGTGCATTAAAGTCAAATGAGCTTACCAAACGATGAATCAGCTTTATTGAAGTGTTTCTCCCCAAGAGAAAGCTGCTGTTGTAGGCGGTAGAAGTCCATCTTCATGCGTGGAATTTATTTTAAATGACAGGCTACTATTAATTCTGAGGTATTTAGATTTCTCAGAATTAATAATGGTGGTGGATTGAAAGTCCTTAAACCACTTTTACGATGTTAGCTCAGACACTGCTAACACCATACTGTATCGGACAAGCATATGTCCTGAATACATCTCCTGCAATACTGTCTTCTTGCGACTGTCTTGGACCAGGTCTCGTTGAGTTGTCCTCTCACATAAAGGAGTCCTGTCCCAAGTCGTACCACGACCGTCTGTATTGTTCAGCTCACCTCTTTCCACTCATCTACCCTCGTCCTAGGCTGCACCCTTACTCATTACCGTGGGCTCGGCACGCGGCTATTGTTGTTGAGTAGGTACGCAGGTAAGTTATTTCTTCACATCGTGCTGTTCTGGGAGAAGACGTAAGCTCAAGAAATGACCCTTAGTGCTCAACCGCTAGCTAATTACAAAAACAGCCTCTGACTTCTGTCAACTTAATACCGTAACAAAACCTAATCATGATAATACATTATATGGACTAAACCTACACTTAATAACTTGTGGCTAATTAACTGCCGAAATAACACATGATATAAATAACGAATGTCAAAATTTTGACATAACGTCAGTGGCGTTATCGTACCCTTCAAAATAAGGTTACATTCGTCCCGGAAAATCACGCAGACTATTGTTTACTATATTCCGCGTGATCTTCCTAAGACACGTGTAAATTAACATAGATCCCTAATATAACATAAAACACATAATACATTACCCTTATAGACATTTATATATACAATCAACATTTCTTCTTTTGGTTTAACACCAATGTTTTTTGCTCAGGCTATTATGTCTCAATCGCATATAGCTTATTGTTTTCTTTTTATTGTCTTGCGGTCATTACCGCTCATTGTTTATTTTACCTATATGTGTAAGAAAAAAAAGACATATATGTGTTCTCTTATTTCCCCTTTGTCACATTTTCTTATTTCAAATCACACGAGTTCACTTTGTGATCTGCAGTTTGATTTCCCAAACCACCTTGTATTGCAAGTTCGTTGATTTTGGAATTCCCATTTTGAGTGCTTTGTGTAAGGTCAAACGCACACACGATCACTAGCAATTTGGTTGTGCTATATGACTCTATCACTCAAACTCTCTCTCATATGTCATTACGTGTATATCACTGAAAAAAAAGAACAACACTAGAAATACATATAATCCATCATATTTCTGTCCTGTTTGTCCCTTTAGATAAAACTCCCTTTAAGTCCCAAACTCCATACCAGTTCTCCCTTCATCTCGATTCCCTCTCCTCTTTAACAGTTAATCTCACACAGATCAATGATACTGACCACATCTGATACCTCATTAATACCTAGGTATTTACCATTTTGATTTACCTGCTCAACAGCATAATGTTTGCAATATTGCCTTTTTCTGGGTCACTTAAGATATATACTTCCGAAGGCTATTTATGTTGTACGTGCCGTATAATCGAGTTGACGTATCGTCTTCTAGTACATAGGCAGTATAGCCTATACGTTTGGTAACCGTGTAAGGGCCTTCATATAAAAAAAGAACTTGCTCATCACTTTCTCTAATTTATTCGACTGCTTCGGTACTCTTAACAGGACTCTGAATGGTTCTACTAACTTAAAATATTTTTACACAAATCGTCTAAAAAAATTACAGATTCCTAAATACGTCTTCAGCTGTTTAACATTTTGTGGCTCACTTGCATCGAGGATTTTGTTAATCCGACTTTCTTCTGGAGTTACCCCTGAACGTAACACATTATGACCCAGGAAAGTTACTTGTGACTTACAAAACGTAGATTTTGACAATTTCAGGGTGAACCCTGCCTTATCTAGTCTCTTAAAAACCGTGTCCAAGTGAACCAAATGCTCTTCAAAAGTACGCGAACTGATTACAAGATCATCAATATATATAGTTACATAATCACCCGTGTTATCACCTAAAGCTATGTTCAGTGCTCTTATCAGCGCTGCTGAACTGCTCTTTAATCCATAGGGTACCCTGCAAAATTGGTACAGATTGTACTGATGACTAAAAGCGGTAAAGGCTCTATCTTCAACTTTAAGAGGAACTTGCCAGAAACTAGAACTTAAATCAACACACGTAAAAAATTGTTTTCCCTCAAAAGTTTGCATTAGCTCCTCTATAGACATAGATTTTAATTGGTCTGATGAAATGTGTGCATTAACTAAACGCGCGTCTAAACATATCCTGACTTTTCCATCTGCCTTAGGTACTGTAATAAGTGAATTTACATAGGGGCTGTTAGAATACTCTATTATACCATCCTGAAGCATCTGATTGATCTGACTTTCTACGGCTTTCTGATAGACAAAAGGCACAGGATAGCGGTGACCGGTAAATACCGAATTGTCAACAACGTTCAATGAGTGGACATAACAATTGGCTCTACCAATTCGATCTTCAAATACCCTACTATTATTTGACAAAACATCGTAGAGAAGCATACACTTATCTTCATCTACATCTCCAAGAAACGCAGCTTCACGTAACGAGTCATCTAGACTGTCGTTCGTAACCACACTGCCTACAAAAGTAACTGACCCTTGCTCTATAGCTTGAGACATCTCATTTAACGTACACATCACTCCTACTACACTACTCCTATATTGTTCATTGAACGGTATCACCACTTCAGCACCACCAAATTTAAATGTAATACAGCACTCTTCATAACATATGTTTCCTGACACCCTAGTCAGCCAATCAGAACCCAAAATAACGTCGTACACTAGATTTGGAATTACAAGGCACACTTGCTTCTCTACGTGACTGTTTATATTTATTTCTATTAACACCTGCTTTGATATAATTTTAGACTTCCTACCCACGGCTGTGATTACAAAAGTACTCTTAATTGGCAATTCTTCAAAGTTTACCCCAGTTCCCTTTAATTTATCATAATAAGCATTGCTTATGCAACTCCTTACACAGCCACTGTCTATTAACACATTCGTACACGTCCCGGACACGTGTAGCTTAATGATCGGACTTATATTACCCGCCACTGGTAATATTGCTTCGTCACATAGTTCACTTAACAAATCATTCCTTACGTTTAGGTCATAGTGTTCCTGTATCAGGGTTAAAACAGGGCACGTTGCAGACTGAGATCCTGACCTTATGATGCAGTCTGGCTCGCGTTTAAATTACTATTATTGTCTCTACCTTCACAAGTGGTCGCAACGCTCGTCTGGCTATTACTATTCACATTCTGTTGGTTACTATTTTCATTATTACCTACGGGATTACCTCTCCCATATCCTCGGTTCTGATTAACATTAGGGTTATTACCGTAGTTACCCTGTCCGTGTCCGTTGCGCCCATCATTACCCCTACCTTGATTTCCTCGCGAATCATAATTCCTGCCTTGCGAGTAATTATTCCTGTTTTGATAGGGCGTCACAAAATTATTACCCCGGTTTTGGTAATTGTTTCCACTCTGACCCCTATTTTGATAATTGCCTCCTTCGCCACTGTTTCCCTGCGTTCCTTGATTTCTTGCATCCTGAGACTGATTGTTATAATTGCCCTGGTTTCTAGTGACTGTTTCTTCACTTGAACCTTTCCCAAGCGCATCAAAGGTACCTAGTAGGCTCTCTACTTGCGTGACAGTTTTTACATTTTGTATGCATGCCGCCTCTTTGATTCGGTAAGGGAAATGCCTTAACAGGAGCCTTACGACATCTTTTTCCTCTCTCAGTCCATCCAAGTATTTACAAACCAACACTTGCCCCAGGAAATACTCCGTCATATTGAGATTACCCCTTGCGTTGTATTTTCCACACACGATTCCCTCACGATACCGTGATTGTATGCTCTCACTCCAAAACTTATCACAAAATTTATGTCTGAAGTCTGTGATATCTTCAAAACCGTCCCTATAAACTGCAAACCAGTTTTTGGTTTCCCCTACGAAGGCCTGTTCTAATATTTCAACAACATTACACCATTCGATGTTTCCGTCCTCCAATCTTTCTTTAAACCTCACTTCAATAGTATTTAGAAACTCCATGGGGCATCCTTGCCGATTGCTAAATTTCCCTAACTCTATTTCTTTATGCGTGCTATTCATATATGTCGTTCGACTCTGACCTGCTTCTTGTCTTATTCTAGACTTTAATTTATTTTCAAGCTCGGCAATTTTCTCCTCTGCTCGTTTCTCTATACTACTAACTTTTGCGTATATGCTCCCATCTGTTGCTTCAACTTTATCATTCAGCCTATTCTGTGTTTCTTGAATTTTACTTATACTTTCCTTACTCTGTTTCTTCAAATTTTCAACTTCTTTACTAATTTCTGCTTGAACCTTGTCGATTTTGCCGCCCAGCTGTTCTTTAATTTCCGTTGTTACTCCCTGAATCTTTTTAATTTCTCCCCCCAGCTGTTCTTTAACCTCTATAGTTGTACTCTGAACTTTTTCAATTTCTCCTCCCAATTGTTTCTTAATTTGCTTCGTCTCTAACTGTATTAACTCTTTAGATTCCTCTGCTCGCTTACTTATTTTATTCTCAAGTTCATCTTGCACCCTCCTCAATCTACTCTCCATGTCAGCTAGGATTTCTTTCGTCTTCTCTTCCATCACACCCCTGATTTCACCCTTAATTTGCTCAAATCTCTTATCCATCTCCTTACTGTTTTGATCCAATTTACTATTAAGTTCTTTATTACTATCGTTTAGTTTACTACTAATTTCTTTACTGTTTTGATCAAATTTCGTATTTAATACCTGTATAAGACTCGCAAACATGCTCTTCATATCTCCCGGACTTTCTTTCTCACCATCATTACTGGGATTTACCTCCGACATCATCCCTGTGCTGCTTTCACCTTCCTCTACTAACTTACTACGCGCTTCATCCTCTTTCTCCTTCGTCATCTTACTCCCTAGCTGTTTTTGACTACGTAGTAACATATCGTCTTCTGAATCACTCATTCTGACTCACGTTGATATATAAAATAAAATGCAGGTACAGAAATATGTCACTTTTCCCTCCACAAATGTTATCAGGTTTTCGCCCCACGTTGGGCGCCAATGTAATGGTACTTTTGGTTGTGTATGTTATTTTGGAACAATATATAAGATCAAAACCTGCCAGATTATTAATTTCTGTAACCATTTTTTTTTTACCTGACTTACCATTTGATATGACCCATCAGTGGTCACCGGATCTGAAGTTATATGTAAGAGTGTTGGGCGCCAAGGGTTCGATCTGAGAGCGATAACCCAATAAATCATAAATAATTTTACGTCCTAGCTCAGGTAGAACATTCACCAGACTCCATCGACTCAAGTCGTGGTATGACTTAGTCATTAACCTGAATAACATTTGCTTCGGGGAAAAGAGGATGGCTTATATCTATTTCTATCATCTAGAAAGGAGACAGACTGCATTTACTTTAAATACAAATTTAATGGCATCAAAAACAAACAAGTTAGGAAAATGCATTAATTAATGACTTAACGTAGAAAGTAAACAAAAGAATTTAAGACAGGCAAAAGTTGCAAGAAAACGGAGGCGTTATGAATTTAATTTAATCTAGATCTGAATTTATTACTTTAGGTTGATTTATTCGAGAGTGAAGAAAGAGAGCTTGTGCATTAAAGTCAAATGAGCTTACCAAACGATGAATCAGCTTTATTGAAGTGTTTCTCCCCAAGAGAAAGCTGCTGTTGTAGGCGGTAGAAGTCCATCTTCATGCGTGGAATTTATTTTAAATGACAGGCTACTATTAATTCTGAGGTATTTAGATTTCTCAGAATTAATAATGGTGGTGGATTGAAAGTCCTTAAACCACTTTTACGATGTTAGCTCAGACACTGCTAACACCATACTGTATCGGACAAGCATATGTCCTGAATACATCTCCTGCAATACTGTCTTCTTGCGACTGTCTTGGACCAGGTCTCGTTGAGTTGTCCTCTCACATAAAGGAGTCCTGTCCCAAGTCGTACCACGACCGTCTGTATTGTTCAGCTCACCTCTTTCCACTCATCTACCCTCGTCCTAGGCCGCACCCTTACTCATTACCGTGGGCTCGGCACGCGGCTATTGTTGTTGAGTAGGTACGCAGGTAAGTTATTTCTTCACATCGTGCTGTTCTGGGAGAAGACGTAAGCTCAAGAAATGACCCTTAGTGCTCAACCGCTAGCTAATTACAAAAACAGCCTCTGACTTCTGTCAACTTAATACCGTAACAAAACCTAATCATGATAATACATTATATGGACTAAACCTACACTTAATAACTTGTGGCTAATTAACTGCCGAAATAACACATGATATAAATAACGAATGTCAAAATTTTGACATAACGTCAGTGGCGTTATCGTACCCTTCAAAATAAGGTTACAAAACTACAAGGTCATCCGCCCAGGAATTTGCAGTTTGCGGCCATATATGTTCGCAAATCGATTCCCCCTATCTTTTCAAACACGGTGAAACCGAATTGAAGGAAATTCTTTACAGAGGTAGCACTAGCAAAGGGCACCTCATATTCATGTTATATATGCGTATAGCACGTTGTATTTCGGCAGGCTACTACAACCAACATTCAATTATACTCCTTGAAAAGTACAAAGAGTTATAACAATACCCAAGCATTTTGGAGAACGTAGGCTATATGTTATTTACTGAACATCTTGTTTTTGAAATGTTCTCTTAGAAATGCATCCCTGACTCCTGGGGATAATATAGTGATATTATTTTTCATGTTCCACCATTTTTGAAGGTCCAGTTGTTAGAGTACAATTTCCTTTAGACCGGTCATGTCTGTTGAAGAAGACATGGAAATAATATTATAGTCTGGATTCGAACCGTAATTTTCTGCATTTCTGGCAGGTACGTTAGAGGATTTAACGGGACTCATACACCGCGTGTGGGAGTTTTTGCACACAGTTAAGGATTAAATCATAGCTTCAGTAATATGTAACTATTATGAGAACTTGCTAAGTTATAGTCAATACATAGGGCTTTTATTTCGTATATAAAAGCGATCAGTATATAAAGTGCTATGTGATTTATTGATAGGAAAATATTTGTGATTTTTTAAACGTCATGAATCACAAGAAACACGATTTAACGAGAAATACCAGTCTGAATGGAATGATTTTTGTTTCATATAAAGAAAACACATGAATACCGAGGATGAACCACCATTAAAGTTATATTATCAAGAGTATGTTAAAAAAAATATTAGTCTTTTAAAATATTTTTTGTTAAATTTTCCAGCTAGGCTATATCTTAATTATTTTTTAATATAACTTCTTGAATGAGGCCTCTCACTAAGGTGGACCGGGATCGATTTCCGGTCAATGTATGTGAGATTTTCGAAGTGAAATGCCATCTCCTGTGGTTCGGATTCCACGTAAAAAGGAGGTCCGGTGGCTCATGATCGCATGATTAACGGTCACGTAAAACTAAAAGCTTCCTTCCACCATTACCGCATCCAGGGCAGTGTCCTGGAGCTTGAAACATCCGGTTGGGGATACAACTGGGGAGGTGAGACGAGCACTTCGCCCAGGCGGCCTCATCTGCAAAGTGAACAGGGGCCTTATGAGGGATGGGAAGATTGGGAGGGATAGGCAAGGAAGAGGGAAGGAGGCGGCCGTGGCCTTACGTTAGGTACCATCCCGGCATTTTCCCGGAGATGAAGTGGGAAACCACGGAAAACCACAGAAAACCACTTCGAGGATGGCTGAGGTGGGAATCGAACCTCCTCTACTCATTTGGACCACCCGAGGCTGAGTAGACCCTGTTCCAGTCCTCATAGCACTTTTCAAATTTCGTGGCAGAGCCGGGAATCGAACCTCGGACCTTCGGGGTGGCAGCTAAGCACGCTGACCATTACACCATGGAGGCGACGTCTCCGTATACATAACAAATATATTTTTAATCACATGTAATTTTCTTCAGATTTTGTTTCGCATGTTCCAGGAATTGGAATTGTAATGTGCTGACTGACTGAATATTCGCAATATCAGTTTCCAGTTTGAAGCAATAGTTTAAATTCCTACTGAACTTAGATACACTGGTTTGTAGTCGTTTTCTATGAAGTGTCAATTAATGCTTTGTTTATTACTTAGTTAAATTGAAGCATGTTGCAACTTGGACAGAGCAGCTTCCGTAAAACAATTTGTAATGCATTTACACTAACAGCCCTTGTAACAAGCTTTAGAAATTCTAGAATATGATTCAGAGCACGGTCTTGTAGGTGTCCAAGTAAACATCATTCGCCCCTAGGGACGCTAGCCTTTGACACACGATTTCACGCGTCCGCAATTCAATCGGTTCTATTTACCGCGTGCGTAGGGAATCGGAAATGCTGTCTTGTTTACTTGGTACGCCCTGGAGTTCAGCTGCGGTCACACTTCTTTGAGGGGGGGTTTTAGTGGGTCATCATTTCAGAGTTGTATTAGGAGTGTTATTTAAAGGCAAACTCATTGTGCGGGAAAGTTGAATCTCGTGTCGAAATTCAAATCAACAAGATTCAAAAGAACAAATCAATATACAGTAATAGCAAGTGACGAATGAATTGGTTATTTATTATGGAATACCTAATACTAGGTCTAGGATTTTTATGTAATATCACCATGCAAAATAAGTATATGTATTAATGCACGCATGTTATCTCTTTCCTGTATAACCTCAGGGTATGTTGGTCATATGCCTCTGTTTCTAAATCCATATACGGCAGTTTTCATTGTGGCTGCTCGTAAAGTATTCCCAAGCTTTTAGGCAATCTGATACTTCGTCCCCGTCTTAACCCAAGTGTTATATCGAGAGTAACGATATGAAAACAGCTTAATTCATTTATGAACTACCACCATAAGCTCAAAATAAATACATTAAGGTACAGTCTAAGGGATAGTCTTCAATAACAAATTTATTCCAATTGCAGCTTTTTACTATCACCTCAGCAGAATACTTGTACGTAGGTCATTTCTGCATTTTAGTGTACAATTCTAGTTCAGCGCTTCAGTGATATCACAGCAATAGTAGCTACACCTACTGCTACTGCTTGTAGATAGTATCGTCATTTCTCAGTCTTGCAACATTTGTGTATTCGTTGTGCCCAACTGAGGAGCGATTTTGAACTTACTGCCACTTTTTCTTTTTCCCTTCCCAATATCTCTTCATCCTCTCGATGTGTTCCCTTACTGTCCATCCTGTATTTTGTCGGGCTTTTCAGAAAAATTTTGTTTGTGAATTTAAGTTCTGAATTTTGTTCTGTCTTGGATGGTTTCTATATGACAGCCAATTTCATTTTTTTAAATTTTATTTATTAATCAAAGCACAAACTTCAGCTATGCTCGCCCTTCACGCTTGTACAAATAACAACCAAATAACAATTAAAAATAAAATATAAGATAAAATTTAACAAATCACCAAACAAAACCAGTCCAGATCAAGAGCCGGTAGAATGTCCTTGCTCGTAGCCGTGTCGTCAGTGGCCAAGATGACAGTTCTAAATACAATTTAACTTCTCCTTCGCCTGCTTCAGGAACGTCCTCTTGTTTGTGGATATGTCCAACTCGCGTTTCCTTGCAATGCTATTGTACAGGGATGATATGCGGATTTGGAAGGATCTTTGGATTATGGAATGTTTTGTGTGTGGAATGTGCAAAATATCTTTGAGCCTGGTAGAACGGGAAGGGGCTCTTAGTTTGAAAAGTGACAGCAGGTGGTCCGAATGGTAATGGCCATTTAAAATAGAATGTAGGAAGGACAGGTCAGTTACTTGTCTCGTGTTGAGGATTGGGATGTTTATGGCTGAAAGTACCTGCTGAGTGGTGAAGTGTCTCAACCTTGGCATTCTGTTCCTTACAATGGCAGCAAAGAAGGATTGAATTCTGTTTAATTTAGCTATGTTTGACGGGCAAGAAGTTGTCCAAATAGGAGAGCAGTAGTTAGCAATGGGCTGGATTATCGAGAGGTAATAGAGGCGAAGGGCTGTGGGATTTCTGAGAAGCGGTAGGGTATGCCAAGGAATTTCATGGCTTTGGACACAGAATGTTGTATGTCTTCAGTGATTTCTTTTAGCCACTTGTTTTGATTTCTCATTGATCAGACTAGATTGAAAAGTTTCTTTGTGAGCCTGTTATTATCCATTCTATATAGATGTCCTTGAAACTTTCACCGCCTTTACCTTATGGTATCTGTGTTTTTTACTCTAACTTGATAAATTTCATGAGATTTCTTTTTCATCGAAATTCCATTTTCAATTTGGTCCTGAGATTTTCCTTGAAACATTGTAGATATTAAAATAATAATTATTATGGGGTGATAATGCTTTAGGTTGGTTGGTTCCTCAGTTTAGGGGCTGTGACAACGCGGTCATGTAGCCCCGTGTACTTTGGGTGTGTGTAGATAATTGTGATGGCAGTATTAGTGTGTGTTATCTGTTTTTTTTTATTCAAGCAAGTCTGCAGACATTCAACTTTCAAGTAGTTCCTATTTTTGTTAACAAACTCCACCGTCAAAGACAACTAGTTCTGAACTTGATTACCAGATGCCACCACAGTCGGTTCCTTGCGACGAACGTTGGAACCTAAGAGCATTAGTCAAATCTAACTTATAATTTAGCTTCACACAATTGTAATTAGTGGAAGGATCTTTTACATGCCATAAATCTATGACATGGACCCGCCTGCTTTACTTCTCTTCCGAAGGAAGGCATACTGAGGGATTTTAACGCTCTTAAAAAATCCAACGACTTCGACCGGGTTTGAACCCGCAACCTTGGGCATAGAAGCTCCGCATGCTACCAACTACGCCACCGAAGCCGCTCATAATGCTTTAGTATCTATAAGTAATAGTCGCCACAATTTCTATTTTTTTGCCGTGCTTTGGAGAGCAGAGACCGTATGTGGGTTAGGTAGTGCTTTGAACAGCTATTTTGTTTTGTATATTTAGATCTGATGATGCTCGCTTAACGAGCAAAACATGTCATTCATATAAACTCTTCTTTTTTTTTTTTGATTTTTTAAAAATCACATGTAATTTATCAGGTTGTTTATTCACATTGAGATTGTATGGTGTTGACCGACGGAAAAGTTGCAATATCAATTGTCAATGTGGCAACACTGTAAAATGGCTTCCATCTTGGCCTAAAGCCGTAATACATTTAAAAAGCAATCGACAGTATAGTGTTTTTTCCCGTCCGCTACGAGCGCTGTCCGTATGCACAACACATTTAGTTAATCTAGTCGATATTAGTGTGCAGGGACCTTCCCCGTCTTGCGAGTTTCTTAAAGTTGAGCTCAGAAAGTTGCCGAGTCGCGATGGAAGTTTTCTTTCTAATTTCATTAACCTGGGAGATTCTCTGCTCTTCCTGTCATCTTTAGAAGGCCCAGGGTAGTGCCTCTGACCTCTCTTAATTAGCGAGAAACACGGCATTTCACAGGACGACTTCAAACACTTCAGTGAACGGAACGTAAATATTATTTTAATTCAGCAAATTCCTTTCCTCTCAAGGGTAGTCTCCGATCTCTTTCCTTCTCTCTTCTGTGTCATGATACCACTTCAGAAGGGAAGGAGAAATCTAAGGATCGCACGTTCGAAACCCGGTGCTGAGAGTGGTGATCCTTAGTGAGGATTGCTTCGCTTCTTTCCAAATTTCCTCAAGACAAATGTCAGAATGATCCCACATTGAAAGTCTTATTTAAGATGCGTAGACCACCTGGTAGTGTAGCATTGTTGACTGTCGCCCCAGAGGTCCGGGCTCGATTCACGGCTCTGTCAAGATATTTTAATTCTGGTCTGAGGGCTGGAGCGGGGTACACTCAGCCTTGTGAGGCATAACCAAGAAGAGAAGGGTTTGATTCCCATCTTGTCTCCGTTCCAGCCCTCAGACCAAAATTAACATTTCTTGACGGACCTGGGAATCGAACACAGACCAAGAATGCTAACCACTACACTGCCAGGTGAACTATGAAGACCGCAGTAGTCATACCCATTCCATAGTAGAAAGTGAAGTGGTGCTTTTGTAAGTTGTATTGATTGTGTATGTTAGTATTACCTAGATTATTTAAAATATGGATTAATGAAATCTTTGCAGTTGGTTAAATGTTTTTAAAATGGCTTTGAAACATTAGTTAATTACACTGTCAAAGTTACTTGAGAATTATCAGGTGGAATTGCGCCTGCATCCTACAGATATACCGTGATTGATCGCGTAACATTTTGTGCGCGACCGACGGAAGTTTAAACTCCGTCCTCTTCAACCGGGAATTGAACCCGTGTTTTTGGGATCATCAGGTGAACATTGTACCACTGGCCTACCAAGGACTGTAAGTTATACATGTAGGGTATCGTGATGTGTTGAAATCGAATAACATATAACTTAACAGGAAACATGCTAAACTTGCACGCATTGCTCTTCCAATTACGGTCCACAACTGACTTGCTCTTCAATAAACAGCATTGCATTGCCCGCATTGGAGATTCCTTTCCTGATTCAGACACGTATAACTAGGGCCCGGATGTTGATGACATGTCTTCTTTTTACTGAGCTGTCTGAAACAATGCTGAAGTACATAGAAACACCGGACGGGCCACCCCGTCTTCAAATATGTTATTTTTATTCTGCATCTTTTTGCATTTTTATGTGCTATTTTTCCATTTTAAGAGCATTTTTTTATGTTTGGTAGAATTTTTTGGTCATATTTTAGAGAAATCGGCCTTTTAAGGTCATGTTTTTCCAATGTAGTTATGTCACAACTTTGTATGAGGGAGTTGCTTCTCTCAGAGTTAAGAAGAAGCTAGGAGCTGATACAAGATAATTTAAAATATCGAAATAAAATATTTCAGTATTGCTATTAGTAAAAAATATATATATCTTGGATGCAGAAGAACGGTACCGTAGGTATACAGATGCTCTTGTTTTCGTCGGAAACCAGTTATTAGCGGAATGGAATGTTATCTGCTCTGTCGACCAAGGTCAGCTGTGGCGGGGTAGAAAAGGGAAGGGGTGTATATTCTTGTCTCAATTCCGCATAGTTCACGGCGAGAGATATCGTTCATTGCCGCTTTCTCCATTTTATAGCGCATTTTTTGAATTTTTAAAATATTGGTGAGTTAATTATTATAAGATTATTTTCTCCAATTTATAGTGCATTTTTCAAATTTTTAGGTCATTTATGACAGTCATTTTTGAAAATTTTAAGTGTATTTTTTAAACTCTTTTTTACGTCATCAACATCCGGGCCCTACTTATCACTTATAATGATCATTAAATTTAATGGACCTCGCGTTTTTGATGATCCATGCGTCTGACGTAACACATTACTCACTGCTTAATTTATTGAGCTTCGTGATTTGTTTGTTTGTTTGTTTGTCTCTGTAATTTTCATTTATTACACCGTGATTCTTTATATTTCATTGTGATTGGTTGCCTAGCGATACATTAACACTTAGAGCGCGGGCGTCGTAATATTACGTTCGATGATAACTTTTTAAAACTGTGGCGAGCGTAATATTACAGCTCTAGCACTCGCGTGTGGGTGCCAGTAAGCAGGAAGTTGCACATACTATCGCTAGATAGCACCACGTCACGGTTCAGCGGAAAAATATCGATCTGTTCGAAGGCAAGCGATGCAAGTTCAAGTAGGTCAAATCTGTTTTCCTTTCCTTTATTTTTATTCTTTGTGGACAGATTTTTATCTCGAAAAACGTTGAGTTTATTCTATGACTAGTGTATTTGGGGTTATAATTCGCATTACAGATTCTGAATCTGACGCAACCGAAGAGACAGTTCTCCCTTCTACTTCTGCCAGCGCGCCCGCTCGTTCCAGGACGAGAGCGCGCACAACAGCTGTTTACGGCATTTTTTATTTTTTTACATTATAGTTTTATTTTCAATCGTGTCGGATTTTTATTAAATTTGTAGTGTAAGGGTTCGGAAATCGAACGGACTGTTCAATTTATTTGTAACTCAAACCACATTCAGTTTGTGCCATTCTGAACATAGCCATAAATTCTGGAAATCAGCCAGCACAGGGGTGAGGAGCGACATTTAAGGCATCAGCAGGGTAAGTGTTAACAATTGAACATCTATACTAATTAGGTATAAACATCTGGTGGTTTGTTACCTTTTCACACAAAAACTACTCAAATTAGCTGAAATTTTGCATAAATCTGGTTCTCATACCCGAGAAAATTATATGACTAGTGTCGTTTCGATACATAGGGGCCCTTTGCCCTCGGTGGGTGAGTGGTTATCATGTCGGTCTACCAACCCCAAGCTTGCAGGTTCGCTCCTGGCCATGGTAAGTGATTTTTGAAGGGCAAAAAAATATTCACGACACGCATGTCATATGTTGTTGGCATGTTAAAGATCCCATTTGAATTCAGGAGGCCGTGTTCCTAATGGCAAAATTAATCTCGGGATTTTCCGCCAACACAAAAGTTCCTCCTTCCTCTACTAGAAAGCGCTATAGTGTCAAGGAGCTTAGATATCTAACCTCATTGACTTTCATACCGCGCCAAGGAACAACAAAAATCCACATGCAAGCTGCCCTCTGGGTGTCCATTAACAAAGCTTGCACCCGGCATTCGATGCCATACGATATTATTATAAATGGATGAAATAAGCAAATTATCGAATATATCGTAAAAGGTTTGGGCACACCCATTTTACGCCCTTTTGTGTAAGAAAAAATACTCAAACCCCCAAAATTATATTTTAAGGTCGTAAAATAAACCGTTACCGAGATATTTGCAAAATATTCCCGGTCTGAGAAATTGATCAATGAGTGATGAACCGTAACCATGGCAACTCAGGAGGTCCCTTTCAAATTTCCACAGTGTCTCCATTTATTACTTGAACTACGATATAAACGTTCTGAATCCTAACGATCAACCCTGATTCAAGTTTATATCAAACCCTGAACGATATTTACGAAAGCTGCATAAGAAGCAGGCCGAACAAACCCGAATATGTTACCTTAATCAGCTCTTAGATTTAAACATATTTATTAAAAATGTATTATTATATTCATTCTGCAAAGCCGACACATAAAGACTACACTTTCTACCCTATTTAATGACATATGGCACTTTCGTCTCTACAACATACTGCATTAAGATACCACCCTGGCAACGCCGGATAAACAAACCAGGTTCGAATAAATAAATAAATAAATAAATAAATAAATAAATAAATAAATAAAACAAAGAAGACGGAAAGAACGGGGTAAGTCTATTTTTTTCGGAAATGGGTTTCTGGTACATTCTGGTGGCCAGCCATCGTCACTACAGATCACTCGAAATTATTCGTAATTTCGAATAAAGCGGAATGTCACCGAGACACAGAGGTTTCTATTTTTAGTGGAAACGAAAAGAACGTCACATATCCTCTCGCTGTTTTCATAATTCAATTCTAGTTGTTATTTGTTTTACATGCACTTCCTTTATAAGAAGTACATTTGGCAAACACCTATATTGCATACCCTCAATTGGGGTGATTTAAGTATTTCCTTTTAGTGCTGAAAGTTTAAATTGGCTGTCCTGTAAAACTTACATAATGTGACGTATCCCGTATTTCCCGTGGAGTCTACAAATAACTAATAAATAAGTATACTGTATAAATAAAATAAATAACTAATAAATGAATGAATGAATGAATAAATAAATAAACAAACAAATAAATAAACAAATAAAGAAAGAAAAACAAATAAATAATTTATAATCAAAAAATAAATGAATCAATCAATGAATGAATTAATAAATAAATAAAAATATAAATAAATATATAAATACATAAATAAATACATACATATGTATATATAAATACAGTAATATAAAAATATATACATATAAGGGAAGCGTGATGGCGCAGTGGCTTCGCTGCTCGCCTTTCACCCGGACGGCACGGGTTCAAATCCCGGTGACAGCGGGATGGAATTATCACCTGAAAAATCACGTGGCGTCAGGAAAGGCATCCGGCCTTAAATCCCCGGCTAAAACCAAAATGAGCCTGGTTGGCTCCGGCGACCCCAATTAATAGGGAAAAGCCGAAGAAAGAATAAATATAGAAATATATAAATACATAAATATATAAATAAATATATAAATACATAAATATATAAATAAATACATATATAAATACATAAATATATAAATACATACATAAACACATAAATATATAAATGCTCTACAGTGAAACCTCTCTAAAAGACCACCCCTATTGAAAGACCACCGCTCTTAAAGACCGATTCTTCTTGAAACTGATTTAAAACCTCATAAGGTCAATGTATTTGTTACCTCTATTTAAGGACCACCCCTCTCCCCGACCAAATACCAGGCATTTTCTCAGTCTGACCTCTTTCAAGAGACCACTTCTCGTCTGCCTTCCCATTGGAGATGGTGATGAGGGTGATGATGTAAACAATGGTTCTTTTGACACTGAACTGCATCAACATACAATGTCATTAGGAAAAGTGTTATGCAACGTATAAAAAATACAAGAAACGGCTCTCCTAGAAGATTGTTCGAACTCACTCAGAGATATCCTAGAAAGTGATTTTTTTTAAAAAAAAAGTGCTAATCTGAAACAGATGAATTCGTGACTTTTTAAAATGACAAAGCTCAGAAAATAACTAATTGTAATTAATATGTACTAAATGTGAACCAATGCAGATAAATTGTAATCAAGTATGTGTTCCGACTGTACTTTATTAATAATGCAGTATAAAATTATTTTTAATGCCTACCCCTATTAAGAGACCACCCTCTAAAAGACCAGTTTTCCAAGGAACCATCACTGGTATCTTAATAGAGGTTTCACTGTATAACAAATGTAACTATTGAAAACTAAACAAAGATTGAATTTTTACGTGACCATTAATCTCTTGATAATAAGCCACGGGACCTCGAACCACTGGACAATGTAACGCACAATAGCTTGACTGCTAAAACTATTCATCAACTTTAAATTGCCTAGCAAATCAGGAGGACTGAGAGGTCAAGTTGAGTGGCACTGTCATGGCGTTCAGTAAATTCCGATGGCAATCCTTAGTTTAGTCAACTCACACACTCTCTCAGTTCTGATATACCATCTTAATTATATTATCCGGAGTACTTTTGTTCCCGTACAGCACAACATACTTAATATAAGTCATACTTCGCTGATGACCAGGTTTTCTATAGCCTCTGAATAAAACACTAGCAACTTAAGTGATCTGGTGTGGGAAAGATGAGCTACAAGTTGCTCATCTTCATGAGATTTCTAAACTGAGAAACTCCCAGCATTATCTATGATTAGGTACCTGTATTATTCACATTTCGATAAAGCCACCTTTTAGTAACATAGGCTACTCCAAAATAATTTAGCAACTTTTTTTAGGAATCAATAATTGGAACTGAAGAGATTTTGTTTCGTGAACTTGTTAAATGTATCTACCTTATGCTAAATAAAACAAAAACAAAAACGTGTGGTGTTTCTCCCCCATTGTTGTTTTTTCAATAAGCCTTAGTCACCTGTGTTTGACACAAATTTTACTATTCATTTGTTTCATACTATTTTACATAGATAATATAAACCTAGTTATTTTAGATAGGTAGCTTACGCGATGAGCGTCACAAATCCCTCAGTATGCCTTCCTTCGGAGAGGAAGTAAAGCCGGCGGTCCCATGTCACAGATTTAAGGCATGTAGAAGAACCTTTCACTAATCATACTTGTGTGAAGCTGAATTATATGTTAGATTTGACTAACGTTCGCAGGTTCCAACGTTCGTCGCCAGGATCCGACTGCAGTGGCATCTAGTAACCAAGTTCAAAACTAGTTGTCGTTGATGGTGGCGTTTGGTAGCAAAAGTAGGAACTACTAAAATTGAATATCTGCCGTCCTTACTTGAAATACACACATCAAAAAAAGTTTTGCATCACCTCGGTTCCCAGATCTCCGGCATATAGACGTTGACTGTGTATATTGTATCAAAGATACAGTCCCTTTGACTGTTCATAGATGTCACTAAAACTGCTCAAAGATGTAAACAACCATGCATGAGCAGGGCCTATTAGACGGAGGGGGTACGACAGCCGATCAGTTCCAGTCATTCCACCAGGACGAAGGTACGCTGCTCATGTTGTCTGTAGTTCTACCATGCCTAGAAGGTCAATACCGCAGTTCGATCGCGTCCGCATTGTTACTTTGTGTCAAGAAGGGCTCTCAACAAGGGAAGTTTGCAGGCGTCTCAGAGTGAACCAAAGCGATGTTGTTCGGACATGGAGGAGGTACAGAGATACAGGAACTGTCGATGACAGGCCTCGCTCAGGCCGCCCAAGGGCTACTACTGTAGTGGATGACCGCTACTTACGGATTGCCGCTCGGAGGAACCCTGACAGCAATGCCACCATGTTGAATAATGCGTTTCGTTCAGCCACAGGACGTCGTGTTTCAACTCAAACTGTGCGCAATAGGCTGCATGATGCGCAACTTCACTCCCGACGTCCATGGCGAGGTCCAGCTTTGCAACCCCGACACCATGCAGCGCGGTACAGATGGGCCCAACAACATGCTGAATGGACCCCACAGAATTGGCATCACGTTCTCTTCACCGATGAGTGTCGCATATGCCTTCTACCAGACAATCGTCGGAGACGTGTTTGGAGGCACCCTGGTCAGGCTGAACGTCTTAGACACACTGTCCAGCGAGTGCAGCAAGGTGGTGGTTCCCTGATGTTTTGGGGTGGCATTATGTGGGGCCGACGTACGCCACTGGTGGTCATGGAAGGCTCCGAAACGGCTTTACGATACCTGAATGACATCCTCCGACCCATAGTGCACCCATATCGGCAGAATATTGGAGAGGCATTTGTCTTCATGGACGACAATTCTCGACCTCATCGTGCACATCTTGTGAATGCGTTCCTTCAAGATAACGACATCGCTCGACTACAGTGGCCAGCATGTTCGCCAGACATGAACCCTATCGAACATGCCTGGGATATGTTGAAAAGGGCTGTTTATGGACGTCTTGACCCACCAACCACTCTGAGAGATTTACGCCGAATTGTCGTTGAGGAGTGGGACAATTTGGACCAACAGTGTCTTGATGAACTTGTGGATAGTATGCCACGGCGAATACAGGCATGCATCAATGCAAGAGGACGTGCTACTGGGTATTAGAGGTAGTGGTGTGTACTGCAATCTGGACCACAAATGCTGAAAGTCTAGCTGTATGATGGTACAACATGCAATGTGTGGGTCTCATGAGCAATAAAACGAGCTGAAATGTTGTTTGTGTTGATCTCTATTCCCTTTGTATTTAAAGGTTCCGGAACTCTTGGAACCGAGGTGATGCAAAACTTTTTTGATGTGTGTATTTTACATAGATAATATAAACCTAGCTATTTTAGATAGGTAGCTTACACGATGAGCGTCACAAATCCCTCAGTATGCCTTCCTTCGGAGAGGAAGTAAAGCCGGCGGTCCCATGTCACAGATTTAAGGCATGTAGAAGAACCTTTCACTAATCATACTTGTGTGAAGCTGAATTATATGTTAGATTTGACTAACGTTCGCAGGTTCCAACGTTCGTCGCCAGGATCCGACTGCAGTGGCATCTAGTAACCAAGTTCAAAACTAGTTGTCGTTGATGGTGGCGATTGGTAGCAAAAGTAGGAACTACTAAAATTGAATATCTGCCGTCCTTACTTGAAATAAAAACAGATAACACACTCTAATACAGCTATCACAATTAAAATCGGTTATCAGACCGATTCTACACACACCCAAAGTACACGGGGCTACCAGAACGCGTTGTCGCAACCCCTAAACTGAGACACCAACCAGCTTATATGATAATGATGTTTTTTCTGTAACAAAAATCAGAAATCCTCCTTTTTAATCGATTTTTTTGAAATATTTTTTCTTAATATCTTGTTAAAGAACCGTGCAATATTCCAAAACCAATAAAATGTTTCACGATATCGCTGAAAAATTTGTATAAAACAGCCAACAACCAGGCATCCATTAAAACACGAAAATTATGTAAATAATTGCACGAAATCCTTAAATATAACTCCGGATTTTATCAAGAAATAAAACGGTAGACTTAGGTCCCTACCTATGATAATTTATAATGAGATTGTTACCCGAGTACCTTTGGCAGTCATCTCGTGAACACACAGCAAACTTTGTAGTAGTGAATAAGTGCTTAAACTCACAACGAACGACAGTTGTGTTATCTTCTCATTTCGCTCATGAAGAAACACGTTAAGTAAATCTTCAGATTAAGGGCTGTAAGCAGCCAGACATTTTGGAGCAAAGTTGTGAACATTAGCGGTAATGTGTAAGTGTTCTGTTCGCTTATACACTCCTCCTATTGTGCATTCCTTTAATAATAATAATAATAATAATAATAATCATTATGATCATTACAACATTTTCAAGCTTGTGGTAATTTATTCTGATTTCTTTCTGCAGCAGTTGTAGGCTGGCACAAGGATAAAAAAAGGAAGCTTGTAGTTTAACGTGACCGTTAATCTGTAGATCATGAGCCACGGGACCTCCTTTATACGTGGGATCTGAACCACAGGGCATGGCATTTCACTTCGAAAATCTCACATGCATTGACCGGGAAACGAACCCGGACATAAGGACAAAGAGTACACAACCATACAATATGTCTTACGTTTTTTCAAGTTCCAATAGACTGTATAAAAATAACAGATTGACAAACCAAACTGATATTACTACTAAATGTTTGCTTGTTTTATTCTTATGTCTCAACATAATCGCCAAAACGATTGAAGCATTTGTCGTATCGTTACACCAGCATTTTCCTCGGTAAAATATTCTGCTGCCACTGAGGTGGGTACGTCTGGAGAATCCCCTGAAGTGTTTCCTTTTTGGCAATGCGTTGCCACCCAACCATACCTTCAATTCTCGAAAAAGGTGAAAATCATTCACGACCGCACTTCGCCAACGTTACGATAGAATTTTTCAAAGAATTCAAGTGTGAAGTTTAGGACCATCTGCCGTTTAGTCCAAACCAGCACTCGCCCACTAGCTAGGCTGTAACTGGGGTGATAGGCTCGTAAACTGTTGCCTCAGTAATTGAATGGAGATTGATGGAAGAAATGAAAACGTAAAAACACTTATAGTGGGCGATGTAGTGAAGATAGAGATATGCTTTCGCGGACTTTTTTGTAGAACTTTTCATGCTGAACAATTCTTACACTCATAGTATATTGATATTTTCAACGGTTTGTCCAGCGTAAGCTTAAGAGGAGATGGACGCCAGTTTTTATTTTTTACTTTTTCACTGAAATCGTTACTGCTTGGCTTCCTTTGATCATAAATAAATAATTTTCTACAGAAACTTTCCTCGAAATATCCTTTACAGAATGGTGAAAACCGCATCAAAATACATCCAGTTGTTCTCGGGATTACCCGTGACATCCAAGAATCGGGCAATATGTTTTATACTGAGTAGAGACTCTGTATTAAAAATAAATTCTCATGTTTTAAAATAATCAACGCAAAATGTGGCAGCTAGGGAATTAGCAGTGTTTATAGGTACAGCCCCATTAAAACCACATGGTTACGCTGAATACATCTGTTGTCCAGAGAAAGGATGCCGGCACCGAATCCTTATAACTACAGGTAATTGGGTGGGACTGGCCCCGTGGTGTTGGGGTAGCGCACCTGCCTCTCACCCGGAGGACCCGGCTCCGTCAGGGATTTTAGAAACTGACGTGAGGCCTGGAACGGGGTACACTCAGCCTCGTGAGGACAATTGAGTAGCTGTCTGACAATGAGGTAGCGCCCCGATTATGAAAACCAAGATTAACGGCCGAGGGGATCCGATGCGCTGATCACGCGTCACCCCAATATCTGCAGGCCAAATGGCTGGACAGCGGTCGCTTGGTAGTCCTAGGCCCTTCACGGGCTGTAGTGCCAGGAGTTATTTTTATTTATTTATTTATTTATTTATTTATTTATTTATTTATTTATTTATTTATTTATTATAGTTGGGCGGGGCTGAGCGGCAAGTATTTGGAGATGAAAGGCTCTCAAGTGGGTATCGGTTGGGCGACTGGACTAAACAACCCACACAATGCTTGGCTCTTATACAATTTCCACTCTACAAATATAGGTCGTACATCGGACTCGAAAAACAGCGTTTATCCCGCAAACTGTTCCCCTGAGAAGCATTGTTTAAGATCTCCACTGACTGATGAGGTAACTACCGACGACATTCTAATGGCTCAATGCGACAGCGAAAGCCAGACTACGTGAAGTCACGCAACATAGCGACGTCTGTTGAATTCTTGTCACTTTGTCGCAATGACGTCCCTCTTCTGTTTGCATAAGTGTAACCTACTCACGAATGTTTGGCATTTCTTCAATTGCCGACTGGAGTTGTTGTTGATTCATTTACGAGCTTTGCGACATCGTGGTCATGTAGGCTACTTGGAATCTGTCTGATAACCTGTATCATTCTGTTGACTGAAGTTTAGTGTATACGGTATTCATAATTGAGCCTAGGATTTGGAAAAAGGTGGCTGTGTCCTTAAGTTGGGAACCATCCCCGTATTTGCCTGGAGTAGAAGTGGAGAACCAGAAAATCTACGTAAAAGCACTTCTAGCATAGCTGAGATGGGAATTGAACCCAACTCTTCTTAGTTTCGCCTCACGAGGCTGAGTATAATCCGTTCCAATAATAGGGATTCTAATCATGTTGACCAACAGAAACAGTTAAAATATTAATTGTAAATGAGGCAACACTGAACAAGAAATTCTTCAAAACTTTCTATACTCAACCATCTGTCACGCCTGGTTATAGATAAAGCCCAGCGCGGATGCGGATATCCTCGGATAAACCAGCAGATATCCGCAAAATTTTTCGCCATACGGATATAGTTTGCATGGCTGCGCAAATAGCGGATAAGGCATCCCGCCGTCACATACCTCAATTTGCTCTTCCAGAATTGTGGACCACATTCACTGTCGTGGTATTGGGAGAGCAATAATAAACACCATAAGTAAACATCTCCGTCACAACTGTATTCCAAAGAAGCTAAACAACTAAGACATTACACTTATTTACAAAGACATTAACAAGGAAAGATATAACACAGCACAGTCCAGGGATTGCAGAGTCTATCAATTCCCAACATTCACTACCTTTTTCCAAAATGTACACAAGACGTGATTTTGAAAGCACTCTTCTGTATGCTGCGGTAAAGGGATATTTCACATGGAAATATTCAATAAAATGTTGGCAAATCTGAGTTCAAGGAACTGCTGTTCAGAATTAGCCTGGTGTTAAATCTGCAGAAGCTTTCGGTATAGGTTATTCGGCCCATGTTCGTAATATGGAATGTTTTCCTTTGAAAATACATCTACTCTATGTGCGAGGGCAACGTATTTAAAAGATCCCTAAAACACAATAATCAGGAATTTTAATTATTTAGAGAGGCATGTGAGGCAAAAGGGTTGTCGGAGAATTACAATCCGTGGGGTGTAACACTACAAGAAGATGCACAATGTACATCAGCGGCCAAGGTGAGAGTTATTTTAGCTATTGGTCTATTAATAGCGACATGTTGACGTTCAAATCATCAATAATTGTGGGAAAAGTACACCCTGAATAGCTTAAGGAAAAATACTTTTAATTCCCCATATTCCGTTTACTCCGATTTGACATTTCAGTGTACAAGAGTGCAGTTTCCTCTTCAAACATTATTCGCAATTATTATTAACAAAGCGCAATGACACGCACTTACAGCAGCAGGTGTACATTTAGACAAAACCAGTTTTTCCCATGGGCAACTGTAGCCCATGTGGCGTGCTGACGAGTATCCGGAAAACGAAATCGTTGTGTCTCAGCAGAAGATGGCGAAACCAAAAACGTAATTTTCTAATGTGTTCACATAATGTATCATCGTACCCTGCAGACTTTCTCAACTCTATGAAATTCCCACTTTGCTGCTCATATCAATATACTGTATGTGTCAGAATTTTCAGAATTAAAATGGACCCACCTGTAGCCGCGATTGCTCTAATAGAATAGACCAATTGTCAGCAATAACGCATCGTCCCCATTGTCTTCATCGCGAGCAAAGCCGCGGGTACCTACTAGTATAATTGTTTTGTGAAAATGACATACGGTATCTCATTACTTGGTGTTTGTATATTCCTATAAAATAGACTAAACATTTTTTTCTCAAGATAATATCTTTGGATGGTCAACGGGGTGTGATTACTATGAGATGAATAAAGACTCCTTTCAGAGTGGAACATAGGTTGGAATATGTAGGCTACTGTATTATATTATCTCATTTCTCCGATGGGAATTTTGAAGTGAATGCTCCTTGACATAAAACTGTTGTGTCGTGATTTATGGTTGGATTTTGTCATATGTTATTGTGTGTTTATGTATAAATGATTGCTACATTGTAGCTGAAGAAGGTCGAACAGACCGAAACATGTGCTACTAACAGTGTATAAGTATAAAAACATTGTATTGGAATGGGTAAAGATTGAATATAAGCAATAAATCAATACGGACAAAGAATGACGTATGTCATAGAAATAAATTCGTCATATAGGCCAAAAAGAACTTGGAGAGAGCTTTGAAGCTATTTTTCAGCGTTGCCTTATTAACAACTAGTACCCCGCCCCGGCTTCGCTGGGTATCTTTAATGGATTTCCCAGGGAAAGCTTAAAAGGCGCACGGACGGCAGGTTCCAGACGCAATTCAGAAAAGCCGAGGTGAACAGCGAAACTTCAAACACATATACTCTTCTCTTCTCTGAAATCTTGACACGACTCGACAGTTTGATGCTGACCGAAATTGGGGTGATAGGCTCGCTCGTAAACTCGCTCCGAAGGTAATAATTTAAATTTCCACAGAATATAGATTTTTGGAAGAAATGAAAACGTAAAAACACTTATAGGCGATGTATTACAGATAGAGATATAATGCCACGGACTTTTTTGTAGAACTTTTCATGCTCAACAATTCTTACACTCAGAATATACAGATATATTTGACGGTTTACCCAGCGTAAGCTTAAAAGGCGCATCGACGACTGGTTTTTCTTTGACTCGATTCACTGAAATCGTTACTGCTCGGCTTCCTTTGGTCATAAATGAATGTTTTTCTACAGAACCTTCCTCTAGAAATCAAAATTCATTCAGTGGTTCTCGAGATTAACCGTTACATCCAAGATTCGGAGACTTTGTGTTATACTGTACTATCTAGAGATTAATATTGTAGCTTTCAGTTCACCGGCTGAAACCTACAATATTAGTTGTCAAAATGAACTTTTCGATGAATCAATGTTTCTCATTGTAGCGGAGGAACTTTAAAAACTATTTCTATCACCTCTCTATTGTTTCTGGGTGTGAAATGTTTCTCCATACAGATATTTCATCAAAAATATGTTGGTGGTCATTCTTTATGGCACGTTCTGCCTCACTGTTGCTGCCAATTTATTTAACAATGGTCTCATGGTTGAAACAGGATACACTCACCGCCTTAAAGTAAAACTAAAGAAAAGTTGTGTTCGATTCTCACCTTGGTCATTTTAAAAGGATGTTCTGTTACATTCCCCATTCCTAGCTAAAACTGATGGGATGGTTCTTAACGTAAGGCCACGGCAGCCTCACTCTCAGTCGGAATTAGATATTCACAGTAACACGAGTTAAGTCTTCGGACACCAAGACTTCCTTAAACCAGCATCAAGAAGAACTACTGTCGTCTATTGGCTATGTGAGAGGAGTTGGAGGCTGGCTTTGAGTTCAGTGGATCAACTTAATGCCCGATGCTAGCAGCCGCTTCCGCTCAAGTTGCTAGTGCATTGATCTGTGTTTTGCCAACACATCCCTCAACTTAGTAAACACGAAGGAAGTTGTTGCACGCGCGCTATTTTGCATCTTAAAGCAATAAGTTGGTCAGGGAAGTCTCTGGAATTTGTTCATTAAAGTTCTGACTTTATGTTACTTTCCGGGAAGTAAGCGAGGTCGACAGAATACAGGGGTGCACGACGAAGGATGACGTTTGTTCCGTTCTCAAGCATGGGACCAGCTGTGAATGTTAGGTTCATTTCTTGAATATGAAGAGGTGCAAATTCTCGGCTTCTACAGAGGTGTGCAAAGTACAGTATTATTAGAATCAAATGAAGAATTTAAATCTGTCACAATTTTTTATTGTTTTTTTATTATCCTACTTACAACGTTTCCCATAAGGAATTGCATCTGGGAATTTTCGAAATTGGAGATTCTGAGGGACATGATGATGATGATGATTGTTTTTTTAAGGGGCCTAACATCTAGGTTATCGGCCCTTTTTCTGAGGGACACTTGACAAGGGAAGTGTCACGTAAGACAGGTCAAAACCTCTTGGACGCAATTGTTGTATGATAAGAAAACAACGTGTGGAAAATCAGCCTCCAGATTGAACTGCAAGGCTCCGAAATCATGTGGCAAATCTCTCATATTATCAATGGGAGGTAGCGAGTTCCGTACATGTTGGAATGGACAGCACTGACCGCCCAAGCCCTTTTCAGGGGACCAAACATGGCGTAATCACAGGGAGAGAGGTCTGGACTGTTTGGAGGGTGGCCGAGAACCTCCCATTTGAATTTCTGCAGGTATGCCGCAACTGTGTTGGCCGTGAGGTCGTGCATAGTCGTGGAGTGACCACGGGGGTTATGGCGTTCACCGTCACTCAGCGATCGTGGGTAAAGAGTGCATCAACCAGCTGGACGTTGTCATCGGTAATGCAGGGGGGTGCCCCAGACTGGGCATCTTCGGCTAACGACACCCGTCCTTCCCTGAAGTGCTTGTGCCACGCCTTGAACCTTGCAAGGGGCATGCAGTGTTCGCCGTACACTTGTGACATTCGGCGATGAATGTCCGTTCCCCCTACTCCTTCCGCTGTCAGAAACCGAATAACACCTCTTTGCTCTTCGGTTGACGCCTCCATGTCACTGTTTGCAATGCGACTGGCAGCGTTGGACGATTGATGCATGCTGCTGCTCGCTTTCTATCGTCACGTGACGTGCAAGCGTGCCCTCTAGCGACGGGCTGTGACCTTCCACGCTCTGGTCGGAACCACACCTCGTTACACACGCCACGATTAGCCGATGTCGTCACCGGTTTGCGCATTCCAGCCTCCGGCTCGTTACTTTTTGAACGCACTTTATAGTTTCAGTGCCTTACAAAATATTTCCACTGTATTAAGTCACAAAACGTACAAAGAAAATGTCGGAAAACTGCCATCGAGTTTAATAATATTCACACCTCTGTAGTTTAGGATATATTGGGAGAAGAGACTCATAACTTAAGGGACGTGGGTTGGCGACCACAGGGACTCAGCTTTGTGCCGCACTCCTTTCCTGTCGGTCTTCCCTGATCAACTCTTGTTCTCTTCCTATCCCAACGGCATTAGCGTTGGAAGAGGAATCACTCAGCTTCATGAGGCCAAAACTAAGTATTTGGTTGGTTCCTCAGTTTAGGGGCTGCGACAATGCGGTCATGTAGCCCTGTGTACTTTGGTGTGAGTAGAATCTGTCTGATAACCGGTGTTAATTGTGATGGCTGTATTAGTGTGTGTAAGGACTTTTCCTACTTTTGCTACCAAATGCCACCGTCAACAACACCTAGCTGCGAACTTGGCTACCAGATGCCACCACGACCGGCACCTGGCGCCGAACGTTGGAACTTAATAGAGCTTTTCTACTGAGGGAATTCGGATGTAAATGAAAACCCAGGAGCATTATCAGCATTCGGAGAAAATCTTGGACAATTTCAGGAAAAGACGTTTGAAATTTCATGAGCATATTCTTAGAACGAGTGATCACAGGCTGACAAAAACAATTCTAAATCTTACTCTCTCAATAAGGGCTAAGAACGACTGGCTGCTTGCAGTTGAAAAATACCTTCAGGAAATAGACATCTGAAGTGATATGTTACGGAACAGATCTCAATTCAGAGAACTAGTTGACAATCATCAATTTTCAGATCACCCAAACATTGCATCCAACAGAACATGGACGGAGGAGCACAGAAAGCGGCATAACGAGAAGATGAAGAGATTTTGGGAAGACAACAAAGTAAGATCAGCGCTCCTTAGACGGGAATAACAATGTGAAATAATCCCTCCCTATATTATTCTGCTAAGGTCCCATTCCAGTTTTGTACCGAAAATAAGGTCCCATTAACACCAACCTACACATATGGGGTACCTACAAGTTCAGCATAACCCAATGCGCGGTCCGGGTTCGATTCCCGGTCAATGCATGTGAGATTTTCGAAGTGAAATGCCATGTCCTGTGGTTCGGATTCCACGTAAAACGGAGGTCCCGTGGCTCATGATCTCAAGATTAACAGTCACGTTAAACTACAAGCTTCCTTCCTTTTCCTTAACCCAATGCGTAAGCGAAACGCACTCACTTACTCTTTAAATGTCTCACAATTAAATAAACCTTAAAACATGTATATTTACAATGAAATAATGAAAGAATGCTACACGGTAACCATGGTAACAGAATCTCACAGGTCCATCTATTTCTGTAAAGCGCCCCATACACGATCAAACAATTTGCGCAACAGAGACTGTTGTACAAACTGATTGATTGTGTATGGGAGAGTTTGACGTGTTGTGCAACTGTTTGAAGGCTGTGGTGTGAATTCAAAATCGTTTGAAATAATTTGTGCAACACATAGCGTTGTGCAACTGTTGTCAGCGTGTGTGGACGTGTTTGATAAGTGTTGCACAAACATGTGCAGTCAAGGTCGTACCGGTAACATCATGGCATTGACTACTTCCAATATAGAATTCTGGAGGGATTTCATTCATGTATATCAGTCTCTTCCGGAGTTGTGGCTAGTGAAAAGCCATCTCGTCAATGTTGTATTTATCATATCTGTCTCTGTTTTGAGTCACAATAAAAAGAAGCTCCCGTTTTAATCTATAATCCGGTGTTTTCTCCACGAAATTGTAGGTAAAAGTTCGCTTTTCCGACGGTGATAGCCTACATTATCTATTACTAGGATAGATCATTGGGAACATTGGGCAACAATTGCTCTGCGAACTACTTTTCATACACTTCACCTGTCATTTCGTCGTGGGTGTCTGCCATGTTCTTTTGGCACAGAAACGTTAATTCTATACCATTAATGAACCCTTGTTAGCAGTGGCTACGCTCGCAAATGCGCAGCGTTAGGTCATGTGGCCAAGCACACTGCTGACTCGGTAGACGCGAGAGTTCGAGCCCCACCGTTGGCCGTCCTTGCAATGGTTTTCCGTGGTTTCCCCTTTTTCAACACCAGGCAAATGTTGGGACAGTACCTTCTGACAGGCCACGGCCGTTACCTTCCACATCCTTGCCCAGTTTCCTACATCTTCATCCATTACATCTCTAATCCCGACGCCCAGGTCGCCCACTGGCGTCGACTAGAACGACCTGCACTCGGCCTCTCAGGAGGCCACATGACCAAAAAAAAAAAACGGGATGAACAAAGGTGATGATGATGATATGATGATAATAATTGTTGTTTTAAGGGGCCTAACATCTAGGTTATCGGCCCCTCCAGATGAACAAAGGCAAACCATGAAAATCATTTCGAGGATGGCTGAGATAGGAATCGAACCCGCCTCTTCTCAGTTTTGTCTCATGAAGTTGAGTACACCCCGTTACAGCCCTCAGACCAGAACTAAATATTTTGGCAGAGCAGGGATTCAAACCCGGGCCTCCGCGGTGACAGCACGGTGACATCCAAGAATGTTGGCCACTACGAAACGAGACGGACAATTTAGAACGAACGCGAGGAACACTTCATTTCACAGTTTAACTTCACACCATAAATTACCCTTCATCAAACGCAGTCGCGGAGATAGCCTATGGGCCACTGAGTAAACAAACTTTCGGTGCGTCAGCGCTGGGCGGGAGGAGTCGTGACCAACGCAAGTGCGATAACTTATGAATGTTATCTGATATAGAGCTCTGGTTTGTTTTAAAAACCATTTCAGACATTAATGAACATTTCGTCTCGCTTAGTCACGAACGTAAAGTCAACAGCAAAAACGTTCCTCGCCACCTAACTTTTGTGTGATACCATCCCAGATTTTTCAAGTAGGCTAACATTTAAGAAAAACAAATCATAACTTTCTTATTATGAAAATAATTACACCCCTGAGAAATGGGGTGTCTTCTACCAACATTAGGCAATCTAAAAATTAATTCTTGATCTGTTGCGATCATTAGTTCATTATCTATGGTGTGATAAGTTTTATATCTGCAAAAATATAGATTCGCGTTAAAATATCGTAATTGTGAAAATTGGGCCATGTATTAATTATTTATGGCTTTTATTTTTACATCATAAAGAGCGGAAAATTCTCTATAAGACTACGAAAACATTTTCTTAGATTTGTCACTTTCAATTATTGGAATATGGCAACATCGCCGGGGTAGAAAAGGACGAAGCTAATTGCAGGACATAGGAGTGCGAGTGAGAGGCAAATACTACATTTAATTCCATACATTCTTTTAAGGCAGAGACGCACTATAGAAGGCTCGGGAAAATTAATCTCTGGTAATATCAGGTGCTATTGAGAAGCGAATGTCATGATCTAGCCCAAGGAACACACCCCCCAAAAATACCAAAGCTAACAATGAGAAGTCCAAGCTTAAATATTTTCAGTAAAAATCCTTAAGAGCTCTCGTACTGGTAACATCATGGCATTAACTACTTCCAATAGGGAATTCTGGAGGGATTTCATTCATGTATATCAGTCTCTTCCGCAGTTGTGGCAAGTGAAAAGTGACGCTTATAAGAATCGTAACTTGAAAAACGCTGGTTACGATGTGCTAGTGGATAAATTGAAAGAAATTGACAAGGACGCTAACAGGGAAATAGTTCGTAAAAAGATAAATGGACTTAGAACAGCTTACCGCCGGGAGTTTAAAAAAATTAAAGATAGTAAGAAAACCGGCTCTGGATCTGATGACGTATATGTACCTTCCCTGTGGTACTTCGATGAGATTGATTTTTTGAGAGACCACGAAGTTCAAGTGAAGGGAAGCAGCACTATGGAGGAGGAGGTGGAGGAGGCGGCAAATGAAAGTAACGACGAAGAAAATAGCTTGGTAAGTTTCAATCTGTATCGACATTTTTATTTCATATTCTTGTATCTTCGTCTTCTTCGCCTTTTGAGACCACATAGGATCACTTTAACCAACCATTAGTTCGTCGACTAGTGGGAACTGTACGAGCCTTGTGGTCCTCCCAGTACTTCTTCATGCATAATTCTTGTGTCTATAGCAACATTAATATATGGTGGAAGCATTCACCTTTCAATAACATTAAGCTACAAACACACTGTATATTCTTCTTTCCATAGAGATACAGCAAGCAATGTATAAGGATTCAAACATTTCTACAGTGATACTGAAATAGTAATAGGTCTCAATTGTTTATTTTCAAATAGGCTATTATTGTTTCATTTTCTAACTTGTCTTTAAACGTCTATTACTGTGACGCCCTTATCCGCTCTTCTTGCCATGTAACAGCTCCTATCGAGTTGAAGTAATTACAGAACTTTTGTCTCACTTCCTTGGCTGCTAAGGTGCTGTTCCGTCCTTGAAGTGGCTGCAATGCAGCCAGTATGTCGCCTTCTGATCTCCAATCACCGTTTGTAATATTACCAGTGATTTCATCTTCAGTATCGAATCCCCCTCGATAGTAGGATTCCACTTTCTTTTGTCTTAAAAAATTGTGCAAGTGACAGCATGCTAGTGTTATAACAACAGCTTTGTTCGGACATACGTTAATCTCCTTTAGAAGAATTCTGAAACGAGATGCTAATATTCCGAACGCGTTCTCAACGATGCGACGAGCCCGGGAGAGTCTGTAGTTGTAAACCGCTTGCTCCTTACTTAAATTGTTCTGGGGGAATGGCTTCATTAAATTTTCCATGAGTGGAAAAGCATCGTCCCCCACTAAGACATACGGTATTTTCACATTAGTGCCTGGCAAATTACTGGGATCAGGAATGCGAAGTTGCGAGCGAGAAAACTTTTCATAAAACAGTGTGTTTGCAAACACTCCTCCGTCCGAAACTCGGCCATTCGCACCAACATCAACCATTATAAATTCATAGTTAGCATTGACAATTGCCATTAATATAATGCTAAAGGAATGTTTATAGTTATAGTAATAGGATCCTGTTCCTGAAGGCTTTCGTATGTGAACATGTTTTCCATCTATCGCCCCAATGCAGTGAGGAAAATTCCATTTTCTTTCGAACTCTTCTTGCAGAAGCTTCCAATCAGTTTCAGATGTTGGGATCTGTAAAGCAAAATTGTTTAGGGTAGCAACCAACTTCAATACATTCATTGTTCTGGAGATTAGGAAATGTAATTTTTTAATAGTGTTGGTAGCCAAATTTGGAACAGTACTTTAAATTGAACTTGATGGGGAGCCTACTGGCGTTGAATTTAAATACCCCGATATGGCCATTGGCTGCAATTCACATAAAATACAGGGTGCCAGGGAATGTTCTCCGCAGCGGCTATATGCTGCATGTAGAACATTCCCTGGCGCTGTGTAGTAAGCCTATGCTACATACTCAGGCCAATATTGAATCATTCTTCCTTTGTAGGAGCCCATACGTGTACATACCGACGACTCTACCGCAGGACCATCTACCTCTACAATGATAGGAAAGAAGGCAAAGAAAAGGAAAATCGTCTGCGATAAGGAAGAGGACATGGTCAAGAGGAACGAGCTATTAGATATGGCGTGCAATTATCTGCGCAACAACAACAGCGAAGCTGAAATTCTGGCAAAAGCCTGGGCTCTCGATTTCATGAAATTGAATCAAGACCAACAAATTTGGGCCAAAAAAGCTATAAATGACATACTTTTTGAAGGACAATTAGGCAATTTACACAGGTATTCAGTTTCAATAAATCAAGAACCCAGGTATACACCTTCGCCGTACTGTACACAATCTAGTCGAGCTTCATCAACCGGAAATTACAGTTACACGTCCGTGTCACCCGTAACGCAGACTGTCATTGAACTTCCCACTAGTGAAGAAAGTGTGAGATACACTTCAGTATCAGACCTTCTTAATGATCGTCAGTTTTATTAAGTATTGTGAAGTCTCATGAACAAAGCTAAATTCTAACAAAAACGTTTAAAGCAATTTCATTTTGAATAAAAATAATAGAATAATAGACATATTTACCTGTATGTTTCTTTTGAGAACCTTTATGATCGCTTCGCATGTCTCCATTACAATTTTCCCTAGTGTTTGCGCTGCAATTGCAGTTTCAAACTTCAAGGCCTCAAAGGTAAGCCCTGATGACAGAAAACGTAAGGTAGCAAACAGTCTTTGTTTGGGTGATATGGGATCTCTCATGACAGTGGTTTCCTTTTCTATTAAAGGGGTGATCAAATCTAATAGTTCACCAAAGTTAGCTGGGCACATACGTAAATAGTTCTGGTAGTCGAGCGGTGCAGACACTTGTAGTTCTTTTAGGAGATTTTCATGGCTAAAATCATGTCTCTTTCTCAACCACTCCTTCATCCAGATGCCACGTCCCCTTCTCCGTTTATTGCCTTTACTAATTTTGTTACTATTTCCACCGGAAGCACAAGCAATTATAATAGCTACACAAGCCGCTTCGGACATCTTCACATCACAGTACAATATAACAACTAATGTTTGCGCAAATTTGTTGCAGGGTGTGTGGGTCGTGCGTGCGGGTTGTGTTGTACAACACTCGTGTTGTACAACAGAAGTTTGCGCAAATTGTTTGATCGTGTATGGGGCGCTTAAGACGCAATGCAATTCCAATTATTACATTACTGTGAAAGTTTCCAGACGGTTATAATGTTATCACTGAACGAAATTAAGCTGTAAAATTCATCAATACATACAGTATAATGCGCTTAAGGGGGTCAAGGGGCACTCAAGAATTTTTTCACGCAATTTGCACGTTAAGTGTGGTACGAAAGATCTTTTTCACCCGACTATAAAGGGTCTCCGAAAACCACATTTAAAGGCCCTTAAATTAACAGTGTCTGTGATATTTCCAGAAAAGTAACTTCGCTCTGATATACCTATGAAGGAATGACAAACCTTTAACCACCACACCAGTAGCTGAATTGATAAAGTCTGATTATTCATACCAAGGATAAATCAGTCATAGCATTCATGATTGAGATTTTGCTAAGTGTACTCTTTACAACTAGAATATTCGCGGGCGAAGTCGCGACGGGTAATGCTAGTCTTAATAATAATAATAATACCCGTAACATAATTATATGGCCCCCTACTGATATGGAAGAGATGTGTAGGAAAATGCGAACATTGTTGACCAAACATCGAATAGACCTACACCACTGCAAATATTAACATAGCCTAGATATTCTAATTTCTGAGCGTAACATTAATTTTAAAGTAACTTAGATTTCTTTTACATTTCGTATAAACAATAACATCTCTATGAATCAATGTTTCTCAGTGTAGCGAAGGAACTTGAACTATTTTTATTTATAAAATATGTTTCAGTCCTAGCTTTAGAATGTATACGTTACAACGCTGTAAAGGAACATTGTGGGGTTTGAAGCCATTTTTTCAGTGTTGCCTTAGTAAACAAGAGTTTGATTGGTTGGTTGGTTCCTTAGTTTAGGGGCTGCGACAACGCGGTCATGTAGCCCCGTGTACTTTGGGCGTGTGTAGAATCTGTCTGATAACCGGTGTTAATTGTGATGACTGTATTAGTGTGTGTATCTGTTTTTTGTAATACAAGTAAGGACTGCAACTTTGAATTTATCAAATAGTTCCTACTTTTGCCGCCAAACGCCACCGTCAATGACTTCTAGGCCTAGTTCAGAACTTAGCTACTAGACGCCACCGCAGTCGGCTCTTGGCAACGAACGTAGCAACCTAAGAGTGTTGTTTACATTCTTAACCTATACAATTTAGTTTCACACAGGTGTAATTAGTGGAAAGTTCTTAAACATGCCATAAATCTATGACATGAGACCGCCGGCTTTACTTCCCCTTCGAAGGAAGGCATACTGACGGATTTTTAACGCTGTTAAAAAATCCGACGGCTTCGGCCGGGTTTGAACTCGCGATATTGGGCATAGAAGCTCAGCATGCTACCGACTACGCCACCGAAACCGCCAAAAAACAAGAGTTTAGTGCTTTTCAGTCGGTCAACACGAATGTACCCAAAAGAGCTGGGTTATGCCCTAATCCTGAAATAAATTACATGAGATTAATAAACACACTAGGATGACCTGTTTCATTCGTCAAGCGATCATCATCAGATCCATTACACTTAGGCTATAAAATCTATGTTTGAAAATACTGGTGGAAATATTGCAGTATTGGTAATGCACACCTGTATTTTCAAACATAGATGTTATAGCCTAAGTGTAATGGATCTGATGATGATCGCTTGACGATCGAAACTGGTCATCCTAGTGTATTTATTAATCTCATGTAATTTATTTCAGGATTAGGGCATAACCCAAGTAGGAAATATAAGGCGGTTCTGGGACAGGGGCTAATGCGCAAGATGGCCGCCGCGCGCAACCACTGTATGTTATTCTTATGGAGAGGTCATTCAGAGCTGACGCAAGGGCTAATGCGCAAGATGGCTGCCAAGCCCTGAGACCGTGAATAATGTCACAGGGGGAGTTCGACCGTGTAGTCGTTAAAAGGAATATTTATTATTATTATTATTATTATTAATTTTATTAGGTAATTATTGATTGATAGCTTGCCACGGTGGGTGAGTGGTTATCGTGCCAGACTACCAACCCCAAGCTTGCAGATTCGCTCTTGGTCGTGGTAAGTGATTTTTGAAAGTTGGCAAAAATTAAGACACGCATGTCATACGATGTAGGCATGTAAAAGAACCCAGGGAGAGGTCGGCTATGTAGTTGCTAAATGGAATATTTATTATTATTATTTATTATTATTATTATTATTATTAGGTAATTATTGATTGATTATGTACAATCAAGACCAGCCTTATATTCCCCCCCCACTTTATGGTGTAGTGGCTAGCATTTTTGGCTGTTACTGTGGAGGCTCGGGTTTGAGTCCTGGCTCTGTCAAGACATTTAATTCTAGGCTGTGGGTTGGAATGGGGTACACTCAACCTTGTGAGGCAAAACTGACAGAAGCTGGCTTTTGATTCATACCGCTGCCATTCTGCCTAACCCAACTTCACCTAACCTAACCTAACCTAACCTTACCTAACCTAACTTAACTTCTAAGTCAGAAGGTACAATACATTTATTGTTTTTATACCCTCATAAATTAGATATAGAGAATGTCAACTACGATTTAGATCCTCGAGCACATTTTTCTGCCATATATCATTAAAACGTGTAGAAAGGAATGTCTGATAATTTTCACTAACACAAAATACACGTTCACCATACATTGTGTCCACTTTTTGAATGTTAATGATACGGAAAAGAGTATGCATTGGTAATTCAGTGAGGTTTTTTCTCTCTAATCAACAGTTCTACCCCATAGCATTGAGAATATTTATTGTAGTAGCCTATAAAGAAACAAAAAAAATCATATCTATTACAGTTTAGCTATAAGTGACCAGAACCACTATAACATTTTATTCTAATAAGGAAATTTCCATAATGATAAGAAAAAAAAACTTACCATAATGGTGGATTGTGTAAGTAAACGTCCTTTGCTGCTTGACGCCACTACTACACTGAAACTCATACAACAGACAAGTGAGTTCATGTTTTGCTGACGTAATCGTATGTTCCCACGCACTTCCTGTGTGTTGCACGCGCCGTAGTGGCTAAATTTGAAACTAGATGAGATGATTTGCTGATGTAATCGTATGTTCCCCCGCAAGCACACGCAGGCCCCTGTGGACGGGTCCTTGTGGACGAGTCCCTGTGGACGGGTCATTGTTGACGGGTCCTTGTTGACGAGCCCCTGTGGACGGGTCCTTTTTGACTAATCCCTTTAGACCGGTTCCTTTTGACTGGCTCATGACCCCTAATGCTATAATGAAATTAAACGTTGTTCCACATGATACGCAAGCAAAGAGCCGATCGCTACTATGAATTAACATTTATGTTTTTGTTTTGTTTTTACGCATGTGCACTTGGGTTTTTTGTAAGAGGGCGGGCTTTTTGAATACAGATTTATAAATGAGTTATTTATTTTTAAATTACCAAAAGATCCAAAACTAATAGGTAATTAGCTTTTTAACATTTCATGAACTAATAAGGCTATGGGACTTATATTAGAGGTCGTTGGACTTGAGGTGACATTTTGTTTTTGAATCTATTATTTTTTTTGTTAAAAGGGTCTAACTACACTTTTGTTAATACCCCGCTAACTAATAATCAGAGAGGGTCAAGTGAGGTGTCATGGGACTCAGGATGGTCAACCCTTTTCCATGACCAACGAATTTACCTAAAAGATTCAAAACAGCAAGGTCATTGACCTAAGATTTTATAAACTAATAATCAGAGAGGGTTAAGTGAGGTGTCATGGGACTCAGGATGGTTAACCCTTTTCCATGGCCAAGGAATTTACACCCAAAACACCCAATACATTAAGGTCATTGACCTGAGATTTTATAAACTAATAATTGGATACGAACATGTGAGATGTTTACCATGTGTGATGAAACATAGCTAGGTAGAGAAAGAATTAGTGTAGGTGACTGACAAGTCTTTAACCATTGAAACTTGTTTTCAGATCAAACTGCTGTATAGAGAGAGTATAGGTTGCAGGTATAGGTTAATAAATGAGAAACGGTGTACGCAAACTCTGATTTATCAAGAATTAAGAGTAGACTATCTTTAATTGATTGGTTAAAGATAATAGCTAAAACACAAAAAATGCTCAGTGGTTACCGAGACAAAATGGTTGCTACACACAACAAGCTTTAAATACTTGAGGCTAATAATCTATACACACACACACACACACTGGCTTGTTGTAAACTAAACTGTTTTGCTGTCAGTGCTCAGACAGTAGGCTGATGACAAAATGCATTGCTAACAGAAATATAATCATTTCCAGTTGTCTAATGTTACCAGCTGTGTTGCAGTGGTAAGCACTTTTAGCTCTTGTACTGGTGGTCTTAACTCGATTTCCAGGTCTGAGGCCTAGAACAAGTTGAACTTAGAAACAAGGGCATAGTGGTGCAGTGGTTAAGCTGTTAGCCTTTCACTAGGGGTTCGATTTCAGGTTAATATGAATGTCATAAACATATTAAACAAAACAAAACAGAGATAACGTTTAAAACTGATTACATTTGTGTCTTTTCAAATTATTACTTGGATTACAAATACAAAGGTGAACTGGGTTTGATATACAGTTAATGCTGTCTATCACACACTAGACTGTAAGAAAGCCAAAAGAGCAAAAAGGCGTAGGTAGAGCAGTGGTAAAATTGATATATGTAGAGAACTACCTGACAAAGCTATATCGCATAAACAGTGCAGGATACAATCCAGTAATCAAATTTGTATCTTGTGGAACAGAGAAATGCACTTACGTGAGAAAATGTAAGTTCATGTGTAATATGACCTAACACACAAGTGTTCACCTGTGCACATGCATGATAAGAGCTAACAAGTCACATTCTGTTTAGTTCGTACGTAACGTTAGGTTAGGGCTAATGCACACACCCTAGTACACGAGGCACATGCCATTTGAGAGCAGGTCAAAGGATCTAACTTGGTGGATGGATGTGTTCTAACGAGTCATTTGTAGTTGAAAGAGAATAATACTTGTCCTTAAGATGTTAAAACTGAGGAAATGGATGTACAGTAAGACGTCTTGTTATTTCCTGTGTCATATTACAGACATGGCAGAGAGCACACGGTTCTGTTGCTATGACTACGCTGCAGTAATTTGAAACCCTACGTGTTCATTAAGACAATGAGTGATGATTATACAAAGTTAGCAGTCATTGGATATTACACAGGTGTTCCTTCCGGTGTCATGTTGCTGACATGGCAGGGAGCGCACAGTTCTATTGATACGACTAACGCTGCAGTAATTTGAAACCCCAAGGTGTTGATCAAGACAATGGGTGATGAATATGCAAAGTCAGCAGTAATTGGATACCACACATCAACATTGACTAAATCATAAACGTGTTGTCATAACCAGCAGAAACCTCATTTAAAGATTTTAGATTTTACATTTTAAATTTAAGTTTTTTTTTTGATCTTTAGATTTTACTTTTTTACATTTTCCTAAAAGAGTAAACAACAAGGTCACATACCTAATCTCATTAAACCTAACTTTACCAAACCTAACTTAAGCTAATCCAAAGGCTAATGCACATACCCAAAGCATATAAGGTACATGCAATTATTCTTATGCTAGTCTTACAGGTTACTGTACAACATGATCACTACCCCACTGGATTTTTTTTTTCATTTTGTTGTTTACACATATGCCAATTTTCCAATTCCCCATTTTCAGTTTTTTTAAATATTAGTTTTAAGTTTTTCAATTTCATAATATGGAAACATGGATTTTGCATTTTTTGTTGTTTACACTTTTATTAATTTTACAATTTCCCCATTTACAGTTCTTAAAATGTCAGTTTAAAGTTTTTCAATTTCATGATATAGAAACATGGATTTTCCAATTTGTTGTTTTCACATTTATTAATTTACCAAATTCCCATTTACAGTTTTTAAAATTTCAGTTTAATGTTGTTTTTTTTTTTCTATTTGTCAATATGGAAATAAGGTTTTTTTTCCAATTTGTGTTTTACATGTTCATTTTGCATTAGGAGTGGAGAAAGGTGGGTAGTTATTAAAAATGTGCAAGCAGTCCCCATTGTTGACAGGTCATTGTTGACTAGTCCTTTTCATACAACAGACAAGTGAGTTCATGTTTAGCATGCATTACTAAAAATGTAATACCATGCAAGTGTTTAACATTTTTACAAATTAGCTTATGTATTAGTTTATGTGTGGAGTCTTAAGTTGAGCATTTTGTATTGACTTATTTGACAAGTTATTTTTGTCATTGCATTTAGTGGATTTTTCTCTTGGTCTTGGAAAGTATATCAGTCCATTTTATCACAACATAATGCTTACTGCCATGTTTGTAAGCAACAACAACACACTCAACTTTAAAAAAAAAACACTAAAGTACTCTAAGGTGCCTAAGATAACTAAAGTGCCTAGTCAAGAACATTTTTTTTTTGCAAAAAAAAAAGGTGAATTGGGAAAGTAGACTATATGTTTAAACTAAAAAAAAATCATATAAAGTCATATGTTAGCTCTAACATCTACGTTTATTCAATTCTTAGTCGTAAAATATTATATTTTTTTAAATATTTCTAAAAAATATTTGGAAAGTAGGCTATATTTTGAAAACTACTTATTCTATAAAGTCATATATTCACTCAAACCAATGGGTTTTATATCCTTAATCGTTAGAACAAAATATGGAATTATTGACATTTTTTTCTTCAAAAAATGATCATTTTGAAAAAGGGGTATATATTGGAAACTAGGAATTTTACAAAAAAACGTGTGTTTGACATAAATGACAGGTATTTACCACTTCTACCCACAAGCCAAGTCCCAGATCTCTGGGACAACATCCAAAAAATGTTTTTATTGTGAAGAAGGCGATATTTTCAAAACGTATCATTCTAAAAAGTCATATATAGACTCAAAAAATGTTCTTTAAGTTATTTAACGTTAAAACAAAACTTAACATTTTTTCATTTTGTTTTCTAAAAAAGTCCAATTTTCAAAATTGTCTATGGTGGCTTATGTTGGTGGCTTATGGTGGCTTATGGTGGCGGTTTATGATGGTGGCTTGTGGTGGCTTATGATGGTGGCTTATGGTGGTGGCTTATGGTGGCTTATAATGGTGGCTTATGGTGGTGGTTTCTGGTGGCTTATGGTGGTGGCTTATGATGGTGGCTTATGGTGGTTTATAATGGTGGCTTATGGTGGTGGTTTCTGGTGGCTTATGGTGGCTTATGGAGGTGGCTTATGATGGTGGCTTATGGTGGTGGCCTATGGTGGGTTATGGTGGTGGCTTATAGTGGTGGCATATGTTGGTGACTTATTTTTGATGGTTTACGTTAATACCTTATTTGTAATGGCTTATTTGACAAGTTATTTTTTTGTCAATGTATTTAGAGGATTTTTCTCTTGGTCTTGGAAAGTATTTCAACCCTTTTTGTTATGGTAGCATAATGCTTACCGCCATGTTTGTAAGCAAAAACAACATACTAAAATTCCAAGAATCCAAAGTACTCTAAGGTTAATGATTGTCTCTCAACTCCTTTCAACGACTAGTCAAAAACATTATATATATTTTTAAAAATTTTCCAAAAAAAGGTAAATTGGGGAAGTAGGCTATATGTTTAAACTAAAAATCATATCAAATCATATGCTAACTCTAACACCTACGTCTATCCAACTCTCATTCAAAAAATATAATATTCTTCAAATTTTTTTTACAAAACAATATTTGGAAAGTAGGCTATATTTTGAAAACTAATCATCCTATAAAGTCATATATAGACTCAAACCAATGGCTTTTATATCTTTAATCGTAAGAACAAAATATGGAATTTTTGACATTTTTTTCAAAAATGTTCATTTTAAAACGGGGGTATATTTTAGAAACTAGGAATTTTACAAAAAAGTTTGTTTAACATAAATGACAGGTATTTACCCCCACTATCCACAAACCAAGTCTCAAGTCTCTGGGACAAAATCCAAAAAAGTTCAATTTGGAAAGTATGCGATATTTTGAAAACTAATCATCCTAAAAAGTCATATATAGACTCAAACCAATGACTTTTATGTCCTTAATTGGTAGAACAAAACTTGACATTTTTTTCAGTTTTTCCAAAAAAGTCCAATTTTGAAAATTGTCTATATTTTGGGAACTAAGAATTTTACACAAAAGTTTGTTCAACGTAAATGAAAGGTCTTTACCCCCTCTACCCCAAAAATACATATCAGGTCCCTAGGACATAAACTGTGCAGTAGTGTGTTTTGGACAGTTCAAAACCCACCTCCACCTCCCCACCTCCAAGATGGCGGCCGTAGCTTAACTTAACCTAGCCTAACCTAACAAGATGGCGGCCGTAGCTTAACTTAACCTAGCCTAACCTAACAAAATGGCGGCTGTAGCTTAACTTAACCTAGCCTAACCTAACCTAACCTACGAGGTGTGATCAAAAAGTTCCAAAAATTTGGCTGCAACTTAACCAAACCTAGCCTAGCCTAACCTAACCTAACCTACAAGGTGTGATCAAAAAGTTCCAAAAATGGCGGCCGTAGCTTCACTTAACCTAACCTAACTTAACCTAAACCTACGAGGTGTGATCAAAAATTTTTCAAAATAGTGGTCATAGCTTAACTGAACCTTGTCTAACCTAACCTAACCTAACCTAAACCTACGAAGTGTGGTCATAAAGTTCCAAGATGGAGGTCGTAGCTTAACTCAACCTAACCTGACCCTACGAGGTGTGATCAAAAAGTTCCAAAAATGGCTGCCGTAGCTTAACTTAACCTTTGAGTCATTTTTTTAACGGGTCCCTGGGGACGGGTCCGTGTGGCGGGTCCCCTTTGACATAATTTGGATAAAATGCAAGGGCCAGGCCATAGGGATCAGTCCAAAGGACCCGCCCACAGGGACCCGTCAACAAGGACCCGTCCCGCGGGACCCGTTAAAAAAAATGACTCAAAGGTTAAGTTAAGCTACGGCAGCCATTTTTGGAACTTTTTGATCACACCTCGTAGGGTTAGGTTAGGTTGAGTTAAGCTACGACCTCCATCTTGGAACTTTATGACCACACTTCGTAGGTTTAGGTTAGGTTAGGTTAGGTTAGACAAGGTTCAGTTAAGCTATGACCACTATTTTGAAAAATTTTTGATCACACCTCGTAGGTTTAGGTTAAGTTAGGTTAGGTTAAGTGAAGCTACGGCCGCCATTTTTGGAACTTTTTGATCACACCTTGTAGGTTAGGTTAGGTTAGGCTAGGCTAGGTTTGGTTAAGTTGCAGCCAAATTTTTGGAACTTTTTGATCACACCTCGTAGGTTAGGTTAGGTTAGGCTAGGTTAAGTTAAGCTACAGCCGCCATTTTGTTAGGTTAGGCTAGGTTAAGTTAAGCTACGGCCGCCATCTTGTTAGGTTAGGCTAGGTTAAGTTAAGCTACGGCCGCCATCTTGGAGGTGGAAAAAGGAAGATTGTAGTTTTACGTGACCGTGAATCTTGTGATTATGAGCCACGGGACCTCCTTTTTACGTGGAATCCGAACCACAGGACATGGCATTTCACATCGAAAATCTCACATGCATTGACCGGGAATCGAACCTGGACTGCCTTGGTGAGAGGCATACAGCTAGACCGCTGAGCCACCATGCCCCTCTTGGAGGTGGGGAGGTGGAGGTGGGTTTTGAACTGTCCAAAACACACTACTGCACAGTTTTTGTCCTAGAGACCTGATATGTATTTTTTGGGGTAGAGGGGGTAAAGACCTTTCATTTACGTTAAACAAACTTTTGTGTAAAATTCTTAGTTCCCAAAATATAGACAATTTTGAAAATTGGACTTTTTTGGAAAAACTGAAAAAAATGTCAAGTTTTGTTCTACCAATTAAGGACATAAAAGTCATTGGTTTGAGTCTATATATGACTTTTTAGGATGATTAGTTTTCAAAATATCGCATACTTTCCAAATTGAACTTTTTTGGATTTTGTCCCAGAGACTTGAGACTTGGTTTGTGGATAGTGGGGGTAAATACCTGTCATTTATGTTAAACAAACTTTTTTGTAAAATTCCTAGTTTCTAAAATATACCCCCGTTTTAAAATGAACATTTTTGAAAAAATGTCAAAAATTCCATATTTTGTTCTTACGATTAAAGATATAAAAGCCATTGGTTTGAGTCTATATATGACTTTAAAGGATGATTAGTTTTCAAAATATAGCCTACTTTCCAAATATTGTTTTGTAAAAAAAAATTTTAAGAATATTATATTTTTTGAATGAGAGTTGGATAGACGTAGGTGTTAGAGTTAGCATATGATTTGATATGATTTTTAGTTTAAACATATAGCCTACTTCCCCAATTTACCTTTTTTTGAAAATTTTTAAAAATATATATAATGTTTTTGACTAGTCGTTGAAAGGAGTTGAGAGACAATCATTAACCTTAGAGTACTTTGGATTCTTGGAATTTTAGTGTGTTGTTTTTGCTTACAAACATGGCGGTAAGCATTATGCTACCATAACAAAAAGGGTTGAAATACTTTCCAAGACCAAGAGAAAAATCCTCTAAATACATTGACAAAAAAATAACTTGTCAAATAAGCCATTACAAATAAGGTATTAACGTAAACCATCAAAAATAAGTCACCAACATATGCCACCACTATAAGCCACCACCATAACCCACCATAGGCCACCACCATAAGCCACCATCATAAACCACCACCATAAGTCACCATCATAAGCCACCACCATAAGCCACCATAAGCCACCAGAAACCACCACCATAAGCCACCATTATAAGCCACCATAAGCCACCACCATAAGCAACCATCATAAGCCACCATCATAAGCCACCACCATAAGCCACCATAAGCCACCAGAAACCACCACCATAAGCCACCATTATAAGCCACCATCATAAGCCACCACAAGCCACCATCATAAGCCGCCACCATAAGCCACCATAAGCCACCAACATAAGCCACCATAGACAATTTTGAAAATTGGACTTTTTTAGAAAACAAAATGAAAAAATGTTAAGTTTTGTTTTAACGTTAAATAACTTAAAGAACATTTGTTTGAGTCTATATATGACTTTTTAGAATGATACGTTTTGAAAATATCGCCTTCTTCACAATAAAAACATTTTTTGGATGTTGTCCCAGAGATCTGGGACTTGGCTTGTGGGTAGAAGTGGTAAATACCTGTCATTTATGTCAAACACACGTTTTTTTTTGTAAAATTCCTAGTTTCCAATATATACCCCTTTTTCAAAATGATCATTTTTGGAAAAAAAATGTCAATAATTCCATATTTTGTTCTAACGATTAAGGATATAAAACCCATTGGTTTGAGTGTATATATGACTTTATAGAATGAGTAGTTTTCAAAATATAGCCTACTTTCCAAATATTTTTTAGAAATATTTAAAAAAATATAATATTTTTCGACTAAGAATTGAATAAACGTAGATGTTAGAGCTAACATATGACTTTATATGATTTTTTTAAGTTTAAACATATAGTCTACTTTCCCCATTCACCTTTTTTTTTTGCAAAACAAAAATGTTCTTGACTAGGCACTTTAGTTATCTTAGGCACCTTAGAGTACTTTAGTGTTTTTTTTGAAAGTTTAGTGTGTTGTTGTTGCTTACAAACATGGCAGTAAGCATTATGTTGTGATAAAATGGACTGATATACTTTCCAAGACCAAGAGAAAAATCCACTAAATGCAATGACAAAAATAACTTGTCAAATAAGTCAATACAAAATGCTCAACTTAAGACCCCACACATAAACTAATACATAAGCTAATTTGTAAAAATGTTAAACACTTGCATGGTATTACATTTTTAGTAATGCATGCTAAACATGAACTCACTTGTCTGTTGTATGAAAAGGACTAGTCAACAATGACCTGTCAACAATGGGGACTGCTTGCACATTTTTAATAACTACCCACCTTTCTCCACTCCTAATGCAAAATGAACATGTAAAACACAAATTGGAAAAAAATCCTTATTTCCATATTGACAAATAGAAAAAAAAACAACAACATTAAACTGAAATTTTAAAAACTGTAAATGGGAATTTGGTAAATTAATAAATGTGAAAACAACAAATTGGAAAATCCATGTTTCTATATCATGAAATTGAAAAACTTTAAACTAACATTTTAAGAACTGTAAATGGGGAAATTGTAAAATTAATAAAAGTGTAAACAACAAAAAATGCAAAATCCATGTTTCCATATTATGAAATTGAAAAACTTAAAACTAATATTAAAAAAACTGAAAATGGGGAATTGGAAAATTGGCATATGTGTAAACAACAAAATGAAAAAAAAATCCAGTGGGGTAGTGATCATGTTGTACAGTAACCTGTAAGACTAGCATAAGAATAATTGCATGTACCTTATATGCTTTGGGTATGTGCATTAGCCTTTGGATTAGCTTAAGTTAGGTTTGGTAAAGTTAGGTTTGATGAGATTAGGTATGTGACCTTGTTGTTTACTCTTTTAGGAAAATGTAAAAAAGTAAAATCTAAAGATCAAAAAAAAAACTTAAATTTAAAATGTAAAATCTAAAATCTTTAAATGAGGTTTCTGCTGGTTATGACAACACGTTTATGATTTAGTCAATGTTGATGTGTGGTATCCAATTACTGCTGACTTTGCATATTCATCACCCATTGTCTTGATCAACACCTTGGGGTTTCAAATTACTGCAGCGTTAGTCGTATCAATAGAACTGTGCGCTCCCTGCCATGTCAGCAACATGACACCGGAAGGAACACCTGTGTAATATCCAATGACTGCTAACTTTGTATAATCATCACTCATTGTCTTAATGAACACGTAGGGTTTCAAATTACTGCAGCGTAGTCATAGCAACAGAACCGTGTGCTCTCGGCCATGTCTGTAATATGACACAGGAAATAACAAGACGTCTTACTGTACATCCATTTCCTCAGTTTTAACATCTTAAGAACAAGTATTATTCTCTTTCAACTACAAATGACTCGTTAGAACACATCCATCCACCAAGTTAGATCCTTTGACCTGCTCTCAAATGGCATGTGCCTCGTGTACTAGGGTGTGTGCATTAGCCCTAACCTAACGTTACGTACGAACTAAACAGAATGTGACTAGTTAGCTCTTATCATGCATGTGCACAGGTGAACACTTGTGTGTTAGGTCATATTACACATGAACTTACATTTTCTCACGTAAGTGCATTTCTCTGTTCCACATGATACAAATTTGATTACTGGATTGTATCCTGCACTGTTTATGCGATATAGCTTTGTCAGGTAGTTCTCTACATATATCAATTTTACCACTGCTCTACCTACGCCTTTTTGCTCTTTTGGCTTTCTTACAGTCTAGTGTGTGATAGACAGCATTAACTGTATATCAAACCCAGTTCACCTTTGTATTTGTAATCCAAGTAATAATTTGAAAAGACACAAATGTAATCAGTTTTAAACGTTATCTCTGTTTTGTTTTGTTTAATATGTTTATGACATGCATATTAACCTGAAATCGAACCCCTAGTGAAAGGCTAACAGCTCAACCACTGCACCACTATGCCCTTGTTTCTAAGTTCAACTTGTTCTAGGCCTCAGACCTGGAAATCGAGTTAAGACCACCAGTACAAGAGCTAAAAGTGCTTACCACTGCAACACAGCTGGTAACATTAGACAACTGGAAATGATTATATTTCTGTTAGCAATGCATTTTGTCATCAGCCTACTGTCTGAGCACTGACAGCAACACAGTTTAGTTTACAACAAGCGAGTGTGTGTGTGTGTGTATAGATTATTAGCCTCAAGTATTTAAAGCGTGTTGTGTGTAGCAACCATTTTGTCTCGGTAACCACTGAGCATTTTTTGTGTTTTAGCTATTATCTTTAACCAATCAATTAAAGATAGTCTACTCTTAATTCTTGATAAATCAGAGTTTGCGTACACCGTTTCTCATTTATTAACCCATACCTGCAACCTATACTCTCTCTATACAGCAGTTTGATCTGAAAACAAGTTTCAATGGTAAAAGACTTGTCAGTCACCTACACTAATTCTTTCTCTACCTAGCTATGTTTCATCACACATGGTAAACATCTCACATGTTCGTATCCAATTATTAGTTTATAAAATCTCAGGTCAATGACCTTAATGTATTGGGTATTTTGGGTAAATTCCTTGGCCATGGAAAAGGGTTAACCATCCTGAGTCCCATGACACCTCACTTAACCCTCTCTGATTATTAGTTTATAAAATCTTAGGTCAATGACCTTGCTGTTTTGAATCTTTTAGGTAAATTCGTTGGTCATGGAAAAGGGTTGACCATCCTGAGTCCCATGACACCTCACTTGACCCTCTCTGATTATTAGTTAGCGGGATATTAACAAAAGTGTAGTTAGACCCTTTTAACAAAAAAAAATAATAGATTCAAAAACAAAATGTCACCTCAAGTCCAACGACCTCTAATATAAGTCCCATAGCCTTATTAGTTCATGAAATGTTAAAAAGCTAATTACCTATTAGTTTTGGATCTTTTGGTAATTTAAAAATAAATAACTCATTTATAAATCTGTATTCAAAAAGCCCGCCCTCTTACAAAAACCCCAAGTGCACATGCGTAAAAACAAAACAAAAACATAAATGTTAATTCATAGTAGCGATCGGCTCTTTGCTTGCGTATCATGTGGAACAACGTTTAATTTCATTATAGCATTAGGGGTCATGAGCCAGTCAAAAGGAACCGGTCTAAAGGGATTAGTCAAAAAGGACCCGTCCACAGGGGCTCGTCAACAAGGACCCGTCAACAATGACCCGTCCACAGGGACTCGTCCACAAGGACCCGTCCACAGGGGCCTGCGTGTGCTTGCGGGGGAACATACGATTACATCAGCAAATCATCTCATCTAGTTTCAAATTTAGCCACTACTGCGCGTGCAACACACAGGAAGTGCGTGGGAACATACGATTACGTCAGCAAAACATGAACTCACTTGTCTGTTGTATGAGTTTCAGTGTAGTAGTGGCGTCAAGCAGCAAAGGACGTTTACTTACACAATCCACCATTATGGTAAGTTTTTTTTCTTATCATTATGGAAATTTCCTTATTAGAATAAAATGTTATAGTGGTTCTGGTCACTTATAGCTAAACTGTAATAGATATGATTTTTTTTGTTTCTTTATAGGCTACTACAATAAATATTCTCACTGTTGATTAGAGAGAAAAAAGCTCACTGAATTACCAATGCATACTCTTTTCCGTATCATTAACATTCAAAAAGTGGACACAATGTATGGTGAACGTGTATTTTGTGTTAGTGAAAATTATCAGACATTCCTTTCTACACGTTTTAATGATATATGGCAGAAAAATGTGCTCGAGGATCTAAATCGTAGTTGACATTCTCTATATCTAATTTATGAGGGTATAAAAAACAATAAATGTATTGTACCTTCTGACTTAGAAGTTAAGTTAGGTTAGGTAAGGTTAGGTTAGGTTAGGTGAGGTGAAGTTGGGTTAGGCAGAATGGCAGCGGTATGAATCAAAAGCCAGCTTCTGTCAGTTTTGCCTCACAAGGTTGATTGTACCCCATTCCAACCCTCAGCCTAGAATTAAATGTCTTGACAGAGCCAGGACTCGAACCCGAGCCTCCACAGTAACAGCCAAAAATGCTAGCCACTACACCATAAAGTGGGGGGGGGGGGAATATAAGGCTGGTCTTGATTGTACATAATCAATCAATAATTACTTAATAATAATAATAATAATAAATAATAATAATAAATATTCCATTTAGCAACTACATAGCCGACCTCTCCCTGGGTTCTTTTACATGCCTACATCGTATGACATGTGTGTCTTAATTTTTGCCAACTTTCAAAAATCACTTACCACGACCAAGAGCGAATCTGCAAGCTTGGGGTTGGTAGTCCGGCACGATAACCACTCACCCACCGTGGCAAGCTATCAATCAATAATTACCTAATAAAATTAATAATAATAATAATAATAATAATAAATATTCCTTTTAACGACTACACGGTCGAACTCCCCCTGTGACATTATTCACGGTCTCAGGGCTTGGCAGCCATCTTGCGCATTAGCCCTTGCGTCAGCTCTGAATGACCTCTCCATAAGAATAACATACAGTGGTTGCGCGTGGCGGCCATCTTGCGCATTAGCCCCTGTCCCAGAACCGCCTTATATTTCCTACTAACCCATCTCATTTTGGGTACATTCTTGTTGACCGACTGAAAAGCACTAAACTCTTGTTGTAAAGGAAGTAGTAACACTTAGGTTTCCATCAGGATCCACAAATCCCTTTAGTCGTAGCTTTAACTGCAGGTATCAATGTAGCAACCAAGCATAGAAAACTGTATTAAACCATACAATTGTTGTTATTGTTGACACAGAGACAGAATTTGTCTAGTTGCCTGTGTAATTGTGTTGTCTATACTAGTGTGTGTATTTATAATTCAGGAGATGATTGGGAAGGAATCGGCTGTTGCCTTAAGTTAGGAACCATCCCAGCATTTGCCTGGGGTAGAAGAGAGAGAGAGAGTGTGTGTGTGGGGGACTGCAAAAACAACTTGTAGGACAGCTGAGTTGGGATTCAAACCCATCTCTTCTGAGTTTTGCCTCATGAAGTTGCCTGTACCCCACTTCCAACTCTCAGAACAGAATTACATTTCTTGGGATAACCAGTAATCGACCTATGATCTTTCGATTCGTAGTCTTATTATCGTAGGAAAGGATGTAGTCTAATCCCTGAGCACATGCCTCGTGTTCCATGTGGAAAATTAGCAGGCTAAAAAAGAGGTGCGAACCAAGGACATCCCATTCTAATTGGCTGCCAATCGATGTAACTTTCTGTTTGCTGGCTAAATGTTTGTTTTGCTGACAGACTCGCTGGAGGGGCGCAGCTCTGTTTGAAAAGAGAACTTGCACAAATAGAAGGAACGAGAAGAGCTTTCTACCGGGACCAACCATGACTGTGCACTCCAATATTCTCGTATCCCGCCCATCATTTGAGACAGTAGTGATTGACATATGTAGCCACGGTATATTAGTGGTAACGTTGTCCCTATCTTGTCAGTTGGGACCTTTCGACATAGTCGTCATTAGTCCCGTATTCTTGTAGAATTTATCTGATGCTATAATAATAATAATAATAATAATAATAATAATAATAATAATAATAATAATAATAATAATAATAATTTCAGACAAATGCAGGCGATGCGCCATTCATCTCGAGACCATTGACCATGTCACTGCAGGTTGCCCAATACTAGCATCAGTTGAATATACAAAGCGGCACAATCAGGTTGCAGGCATCATTCATCAAGCACTCGCACAGAAATATAAATTAACTGAGGAGTATATCCCTTACTACAAGTATCATCCACCATCCCTCCTCTAAAATGAACTGTGTAAAATATACTGGGACACTGGTATTGTGACAGATAAAACAATAGATCACAATCGACCAGACATCATAGTAGTAAATAAGGCTGATGGCACTACATTTATAATAGACATAGCAGTCCCCAACGACACCAACATCGAACGTAAACACAATGAAAAAATCTCCAAGTATAGACAGCTTGCAGAGGAAATCAAGAGGATATGGAAGATGAACTGCGTCCGGATAGTGCCTGTAATCTTGTCAGTCAACGGCCTCATACCTCACACACTCCACAAGAGTCTGAAAGAATTGGATCTTCCGCCGACCATCTACAAGAGTATGCAGCATTCGGTCCTATTGTCCGTCCACATGCAATATTGTGCGATCCTTCCTTGCTAATGAATGAGTGATAATGAACTCTTATATTTTGTATATACATGATATGTATTATAGTTTGTATTATAGTTTTTATGTATTGTTGTAAAGCACTTGGTTTAACCCGTGCTTTAGAGTAACCCATGTTTGTAATGGTGAATTGAATAAATAATAATAATAATAATAATAATAATATAATAATAATAATAATAATCACATTGCCTCGGGTACCTGGTGTAGATCTTCCGAATTGGAGACATTTCATCGATCTACACTTCCAATACAAAGTACAAATACAAAATACTGCCATCTAACATTCTACTGGGCGACCTGTGACTGATATTTTATTAATTTTCTCTTGAAATCAACAAATGTGATAAGAGAGATTTTATACGAGCCGACATTGTACGATTCGGGATGCCGGGAATTTTTACCGGAAAACAAATCAACGAATTTGGTGTAACGAAGCGCACCCTCATCGACTGAGAACACTGTAGTAGAGCTATTGTTGTTTCATTCGAGGGGTTTGAAAATGTATCCCTGTGTACTTCGGTGTACGTGCGTGTGTAATTTTGTTTGATAACAAGTGTGTTTGTGATGGCTGTATTTGAGTACAGAAATGAGTACCAGATTAATTCCTGGGAGCAAAGGAGGCTGGGCGTGGAGCTGACAACTTCACCCCATCTTGTGGCAATGGCTGAACAAGGGGAAGTCTCTAACTTCCACTACTCCATGGGCCTCCCTGGCCTGCACGGAGTTGGCTTTGCTTCCCTGTATTTGCGTGTACTTGGAATTGAGGCTAGGAATGGGAAGGGGACAGCCGTGGCTTTAAGTTAGGTACCACTTCTATGGTTGTTGCGGTAATATTGATGTATTTTAAATATGTTTATGCTCGATCATGGCGAAATGTAAATATTATATGTCAGAAAACTCTCATTATAGTACAAGTTTTCATTATGATACAGTTTCTCCCACCAATCACAGCTTAAGAAAGAGTTGTGTGACCAATCAGGTAAGGATAGCATCGCACCTGCGCCGAGTTCCACGGCCTCCTATTTTAAATTTCACTGCATGGCTAGAGTCATAGTGGGGTATTCGAGGAGGCCATGGTCAAATACAAGGTATTCTCTGCGTCCACAGCGCTCTGTTCAGTGCCTAAAACTGGCGAAATCTCGACAGATATTGATGAATATTTATGTTCGAACATAAAATAGTTATAATTATCGTCGAACATAAACAGTCGTATCCAACTCGCCTATAATTGTAATTAAGACACACGTATGGAAATTATAAAACTCGCTACGCTCGTTTTATAAACACACTCGTGTCTTAGTTATTGCCATTATAGGCTCGTTGTATAATGTCCTATAAGTTGTGTTTTATTGATTTATTATTGTGACCAGATTCAGAAATGTTGTCTACACTATTTTGTTAATGTTCTAATCAACTGTTCCTATTGAAATTGTTGGCCTATTGTGTGTGGTTATAAAACACAAATTACACACAGCAGTAAAATGAAAACACGTTATTTAAGCTTATCTGTTAAACGAAACTTGCGTCCTAAGCGTCCGCTCCACTTCACTACTCACTCGGGACTGAGAGCTGTTGAAATGTACTCGGCGTTGATTCAAGATCCATTGTTAAAATATTTTACTTATAATTGTGCCGACACAATGTCCTGAGTGTCGGTATTAATAAAATCAGCTGATTTAAAAACTCGGGAACGCAGCTCAGCTGTTTAAAACTCCCGCCATATCCTTCATATTCTTTCTTTCGAAATACAGACTATAGATGAAGGACACTTGTTGTCATGGTAACCACCGGATATCAGTGTCGGTTTTTGGCTCACGCTAAACACAGATAGACCTCCAGTCCTAAAGAATATGAAGCGACTTCGGTCGCGTAGTTGGTAGCATGCTGAGCTTCTATGCCCAAGGTCATGGGTTCGAACCCGGCCGAAGTCGTCGGATTTTTTAAGAGCGTTAAAATCCCTCGAGTATGTCTTCCTTTGGAGGAGAAATAAAGCCTGCGGTCCCATGTCATAGATTTATGACATGTAAAAGAACCTTCTTCTAATTCCACTTGTGTGAAGCTAAATTATAGGTTACATTTGACTAATGCTCTTAGGTTCCAACGTTCGTTGTCGCCAGGAGCTGACTGCGCTGGCATCTAGTAACAAAGTTCAGAACTAGTTGTCGTTGACGGAGGCGTTTGGTAGCAAAAGTAGGAAATACTTGAAAAATTGAATGTCTGCTGTTCTTACTTGAATTAAGAACAGATAACACACACTAATACAGCCATCACAATTAACACCGGTTATCAGACAAATTTTACACACACCCAAAGTACACGAACCTACATGATGGCGTTTTCGCTGCCCCTAAACGGACGAACCAACCAACTAACCTAAAGAATATGAATGTTAAAACTAAATATATATTTTATTTTGTTTTATCTTTCTTCTTTGAACTGACCCATGAAAGCTCCGCACGTACCACCCGCTGTTCTGATACACAGGTTGATACTGTCGTTTGATTGTTTTGATGTTGAGATAGAAATTGGCGCCACACGAACCATTTTAATCTGGCGCTCGGTGCAGTTAAAGCTGTACTAAAATATTCAGTAGATCTGATTACTTCTTGCTTTACAGCTGAATAAAAATTTACCAGCTGATGAAGTGAGCCATTTGCAATACCAACAGTCGTGCTCAGTAATTCTCGTTTGAATTGTTGATAAACAATGCTTCACTCTATTTTTGCAGAGCACACATCATGCTGATCTTATGAATCATGTGATTGACGTCAAGTAGCATAGGCGTAAATTCAGCATTTTATTCGGGTGGCAGGGATTGCCTCTAGGATAATAGGAGTCCTCCCCCTGGAAGTTTGTAAACATTAAGCATTAAAGGTAGATTTTATAGCCTTTCCTCATTCATTCATTTGCAATTTGGTGTGTGAGTGTTTGTAATTCAGGTGAGGATTGGGAAGGAATCGGCTGTGACCTTAACCTTCATCCGGTCGCGTTCTCGGTGGATTACCGAACTATTGAAGGAAACGCGCGTAGAGCTCCTCTGATTGTTACAAAGGGCGCAAAAGGCACCTTTATTCTCAAGGTACGATATCCTTCGCTAGATGACATCCGCCAGGGGTTCACATCTAGTGGGACGTGGGTTGGCAACCACGGCGCCCCAGCTGAGTCCGTCATTGCTTCCACTTACTTGTGCCGGGCTCCTCTCCGTCTTCTTTCCTGTCGACCTCACTTGGTCAACTCTTGTTCTCTTCCGACCCCGACGGTATTAGGGTATCCGAGGCCTAGGGAGTCTCTTCCTTTCCCGCCTTAATTGGCCCTTGTCTCATCTTTTCTGATACCCTCCTTCTGCGAGGAGTCAGCCTTCTTTTTCTTTTCATGTTATCTCCTGCCTTCTGCTCAAGGCCCTTAAGGAGGCAGAGTGTATGTAGCCCCACCACTTCTGGTGCATCCTGGATATTGCTACACCCTCACAGGCTCACGGCTGGTGAGTTCGGGAGTTGGTGACCCCGAGGGATTCCTGAGCTGGGTCCGGTTTCCCCCTTTTGTCCCTTACCTGTGGGGGCGGTCCCTCTCCTCTTTCACTTTCCTATCTGCCTTTCCTGGTTCTCCTTCCTTCCAAGTCCCTCAATCCGCATTCTTCGAGGGTTGAGGGTATTTATTTTCCTCCTGTCCTTTATTTGCCTTATTCTCATTTCGTTTTCCATTTCTTCTTCTAGTATATAAGTTAGTAGGTTAGTTTTAGTTATAAGTTTACATTTCATTTTCATCTTCACGTTCACCCAACCATTACAGGCCAATAACCTGGATGTTAGGCCCCTTAAAACAACAATTATCATCAACATCATCATCGCTAGATGACAGAGGAGTAGCGGTTCTTCACGGCGATATTTTCGCTCAGTTGTTCATCAAAGTGCCAAGGGCATAGTCGAGCGGTAGACTTCCGTCGCGCGCGACCGGAAGTACATTTTTTTTCCGACCGCCGAAAACAAAATGTGAGTATTTATCATACTTTAGTTATTTCTTATTTCTAACACATTTCATTCGCTATTGATAGTCTAGTTGCTCATTCTCCCTCCAACTTGCACACACACGCATGCAGACAACACTATCTTTGAAGCTGTCATAAAGTCTTTTTTTTATTTTTGCCACCACCGTTGTCGGTCGCTCTTATTATTCACAGTTTATGATCAACTCTGAACTCCCACGTTTCTTCGACATATATAAAATATATTGGTTCTACGTACCTAAGAGTTTTATTTGTATAGGTTTTACTTTATTTTCTAAAAATTGTATTTTTGAATACTTTGTTTTTATGCATGTTGGCAAAATTTGGGCTCTTTATTGAATAATGCTTCTATATTTACACATATGTATGTCAATTACATGTTCGATCAATCTCAAAGCCCCTCATATTGCCATTGAAAGAGAACAGAAACTCACTATGAAAGAAAACGGGAGGACGGTAGATTACTGTCGCGCGACCACGTGTATTACATGGAGGGGCGCGACCGCAGGAAGGTTAAGTTAGGAACCAGCCCAGCATTTGCCTGGGGGTAGAAGTGTTTGTTGGGGGAGAAACGAAAAACCACTTGTAGTACAGCTGAGGTGGGATTCACACCCATCTCTTCTGAGTTGTGCCTCATGAAGTGCCCCACTTCCAACCCTCAGACCAGAATTGTTGTTGTTTGAGTCTTCAGTCTTTTGACTGGTTTGATGCAGCGCTCCATTCCTCCCTGTCCTGAGCTAATCGTTTCATCTCTACATAGCTACCACACCCTACATCCGAGTCAATCTGTTTAACATATTCTAACCTTGGTCTACCCCTACAGTTCTTGTCTTCGACCCTTCCTTCCATAACTAAGCTTGCTATTCGTGGGTGAGACAAGAATTAAATTTCTTGATATAATCGACCCCAGGAACTTCCGATTCGAAGTCTCAGTATCGTAGGAAATAATAATAACTAGTGCACCCGTGCGAGAACTCTCGCATGTGTATAAACCACCCGCCTGGCTTTACTGTTATGCGGACTTCTATAATAGTACATTATGCAACGAGTTTTATAATTTCCATACGAGTGTCTTAATTGCCATTATAGGCGAAGTTGCATACGACTGTTTATGTTCGGCGATAATTATAACTTTACTATATGTTTTAAACATAAATATTCATAAATATCTGTTGAGATTCAGTCACTCGAATTTTGTGATCAGAGTGCAGCGCTGGTTAGGATATCTCTGTTTTCCAAGCTCTCTGACCGACCAACGCATGCGCTCTGTGTGCTTCAATGCCATATGTGCAGATTGTGCACCAGTATTCAGTAAAACTGTCACCGAAGTCGTTTGAAAGCAATGTGCTGTGTAGAAATTGGAATTGGGGATATTAAGGTACAGTGCTATTTCTTGTCTCAAATTTGCCAGTTTATTTACGTGAACATATGGACGGTGCACTTTCGGTAATTTATATAGACATGTTGGATTTTGAGCGCATGCGCGAAGGTATCCTTACCTAATTGGTCAATGAATGAGCTCTGATTGGCTGGAGAAACTGTATCATAATGAAAAATAGTGTTAAAATGAGCCTAATTATGATACAGTTTTCTGACACATAATGTTCACATTTCGACACCGTCGAACATAAATATGTTTCTTTGTTTAGACACACTTTTGAAACTAATTGGCGATATTTATGACGTCAGAGAGCATCACTGCTGCTGTGTGCGCCCCATGTGTACAGACTACCCGCCCGACCCTAGTGCTATGCGGGCTCTACGCTGCACAGTTCTGCCAGGGGCTATCGTCTTGTTTATTTGTTTAAAAGCACTTTATAAACAAATATATTTCCGTTGACTTTTCAAGAAATGCAAGATTTTTCCTGTACTATTGAGACGATTTGGAAGGTTTTGGTACAAAGCACACCTTCTAATTCCCTCTGGTTTAGGAGCTTGAGTTTTGTGAAACATACACCTTAACGTATTATATATAATAATAATAATAATAATAATAATAATAATAATAATAATAATAATAATAATAATAATAATAATAATAATAATAATAATGTTATTTGATTTAAGTCCCTTTTAACAAATGCGGATTTTAGAGACGCTGGGGAGCAGGAATTTTGCCCCGAAGGGGATCTTTAACATGCCAGTAAATCTACTGACACGGCTCCCTCGCATTTGTGCTCCCTCAAATACCAACTGGCTGCGCTAGGATTCGATCCTGCAACCTTGGACCCAGCAGGCAAGAACGTTACCGCTGAGCCACGCAGCCAGCCTAATATTGTAGGAAAGGATGTAGAGTACATGCCTCGTGTTTTATGTGGACAATTGGCAGCCTAACAGAGAGGTGCGAACCAACGACATGCCATTCTAATGGGCAGTCTTCAGTGACGGGAAGATGACCTAGTGGTTTCCCTCACTTCCTTTACTCTTCCTTTACAACAGCGGATAATGAATGGTAGTGTTCTCTATAATTAAAAATAAATATCTGAGCCAAACCACGGCTCTTCAAAAGGCCTATAGACTCTTGGCTAAGAACCCCTATTCTAAAGCAAGGCGATATCTCCAACTGATGACGTGAGAAAGTGGGCAGATCTTGTATAATGTACACGTTGTTTATGGTATGAAAGAGCTTGCTGATTCAGCCACGGCTGCCGCCATCTTGGTGTAATACGGCCATTAATCTTGCTGCCTGCCCCACAAATCACGGGAATGAGAATGTAAAAGGCTCTCATTTTCTTAGAAAGCTCATCCCGCAAGTCTGAAAGGCTGGCTTGTACTACACAACACACGACAAGGGCGCATAATTTATAGGGCAGTCATCGCGGCTCGACTAGACGGGCTGAGTAATTACCTACAGCCAGCCTAGCAGAAAATAAGGGATGTAGAGGATGCTCCAACGTACAAGCCTCATCTATAGGCAGCGTACAACCAGTGCTCTCCATACAGCGGCCATAGAAACGGTGTGGGACGTTCAGAAAGTAAGTTGCAGGACAATCAGTTTGTACGATACACCACATAGTCTGTAAAGAGCGATCTGAACGTTCTACCAATGTTCTGGCGATAGAAATCCGAGGAGTTCGAATCCCCCTGCCGGCAACATGGTCTTCTGTGGTGTTCCATCTTCCTTCCAGGCAAATGCCGAGATTGATCCCTAACTATAGGCCACAGCCGCTACCTTCCAATTCCTCGTTCTTACATTCACACTTTCTCTGTAAACAATGGTCAGGAAGTTCTGTCAATGTTCTGACGATAGAAATCCACTTCTTGGCCTTGGAATCACCCATTCTCTGTAAACAATGGTCAGGAAGTTCTGTCAATGTTCTGACGATAGAAATCCACTTCTTGGCCTTGGAATCACCCAGTCTTTGTAAACAATGGTCAGGAAGTTCTGCCAGTTTCTGACGATAGAAATCCATTTATTGGCTTTGGAATCAACCAGTTTCTGTAAACAATGGTCTGAACGTTTTGCTAGTGTTTCAATTCTCTAACGATAGACATCCACTCCAGTGCCTTGAATTCACCCAGTCTCTGTAAACAATGGTCAGGAAATTCTGCCAATGTTCTGACGATAGAAATCCACTTCTTGGCCTTGGAATCACCCATTCTCTGTAAACAATGGTCTGAACGTTGTGCCAGTGTTTCACTTCTCTGACACCAGGTGAGTTAGTCGTCGTCGTTACGGCGTGGCAGCGGGCAGTCGCTCATATCCGGGAGGCGAGGAGGTTCGAATACCCCCGCCGGCATCTTCTGGGGTTTCCCATCTTCTTTCCAGGCAAATGCCGGGATTGGTCCCTAACTATAGGCTACAGCCACTACCTTCCAATTCCTCGTTCTTACACTCACACTTTCCTCCCCAGACAACACCCCACACGTGACGGTACTTGTAGCTCACCCCATAGGTGTGTTGCTAGAATAAGGAATGTAACAGCAGTGCCTCGTAATCTAACTGAGGCTCAGCGATACCTCTCTTCTCCAAAACATAGCACCTTAACTTCATGAGTACTGCTCGGGTCCAAGCTCCGTGAACCTGAGAGGAATGTGGATCGCGGACGATGAGGAGTGATGGTGACGAGTGATGAGGGTTCCCGGTCCATGCGTAGTAACAGAACCAAATAAATTGGTCAGTGACTCACTCACTCATTCGCAACACCACACTGGTTTGAACAACGGCCCTATATTAGCTGTATTAGAATAGATATGAATTCCAGATAACACAGCGGGCTGTTGACAGGCCCTTCTCTTCCCGCCTGCCACTTCACCTGTCCCTGCAAGTTCACAGAGCTTGGACCCGAGCAGTACACTGATTCGAGAACTGGAGCTAGGTCATTGACGTAGTCATTACAAGGACACATGCCATAGTTGATCGCTTAGAGGTATCAGACAATGTCTGTGGATCAGGCCGATATGTTCCACTGCCTTCTTTAAAGGAAACATTTTGGGAAAAAGAACCAAGGGGACGACCAAGACAATCGTATCTCAAGAACATTGTCCAGGAAATGGAATGTGACTCGTATGCCCATATGAAGAGAACTGCTGAAGACCGTAAGAATTGGCTGCAACGACAAGGCTTTTAGCCTTTATAAGCTGATGATAATAGTAAGGAGGTTGCTATGGCAACGGCAGCAAGGTTGTGTCTCCCCCCCCCCCCCCCCCCGCTCATCGTGTGTAAACATGTGACCCCCATCCATTCCCAACAGTGTATGTCTTGTGCCTCGTATTGAACCCATGCGCTATTGGTTCAAGCGTCGAATCCATAATTTATTTGCAAAAGAAGAGAGGAAATAATACAGTCTTTAGAATGACTTGGAAAGATTTTAAGAAGTGGGCTGTTATAATGTGGCGCAAGAATAGGTGACCACGAGTCATGCGGACGTGAGATCATGCTTGACGCATCGATAAGGAGCTGGCTCATGATTATTAATAGAACGATAAAAACTTTCCACAGCGAGTAAGAGAGAAGAGGTTTCGGAAATAGACCTTACTCAGCTATAAAATGACAACCTCGCAATTGCGCAAGAAGAGAAATAATTAGAATTAAGCCATTTACGAGCATTTCATTAATGAAAGAAACACATCATTGTTGATCATTCTGGAATAGAGATTTTTGTGTGGGGAAAAAGTTTATAATATTTGCACAGGAAAGAACTGCGGACGTGGCATGACGTCGTTAGTAATTCCCCGAGACCAGAGTTGGTAGGGATGGAAAAATAAACCGCAACACCCACGTATCGGAGGAGCCAAATTATTTAATATCTTGGAATTGTGCGATCGATTTTCATGATCAAAGAAACCAGTTTACGTTTAGAACAAGAGCTTTCCAGAGATGTATTTCTCAAGATTATACGACAATTACTTCAAAAGTTAGTGCTGGAGGAGACGCGGATTTTATCTTTTTGCCGCCGATTTGTATATAAACCCTGGCTGAGCCAGGGAGAGCATGCAGTCTTTACCAGACCTTGAGAGGTCGTGATACGCTGTATCACCAACGAGCACCCCATATGGGAGTGGCCGTGCAGTATCGTCATTAGTATCGCCTTGTGGAGACACATTAGAATCCTAGTATAGGAATAATATCGGCAAACTTCAGACTTTATAAAGTTCACAAGTACAGTCAATGTTTAGGCTGTGGACTTGAAGAAATAACAAGCGATAGGTACTCGAATAATAGTTCAGTTAAAGAACCGACGCATCATAAGGTTTCGAAGTACCCAAGGAAGTGAAATAGACAGTTCTATCGACGTTAAGGAACCCGATTAGGGTAGAACGAAATAAGTAACGCCTAGTGTTCCGGAAATGTAGGGACTAGAGCGCAGGACGATAAAAAATTAGGAATTGTAGTTCCAGGCTTTGTCTAGGTAGACAAATGAACAGTAAACATTGGGGAGGACTCCAATAATCTACGAATTAAAGTGACAGCAAGTAATGCAAGGAAATTACTAGGTCACCGATAAACTGTTCGAGCGGCCGTAATAGTAATACATCAAGGACAGACTTTTATCTAGACGAACAAGTTAGTGTCTAGCAAGAAACGACATCGTGCAGTAAAGTTATAGAAGCCGATAGTCAAACCCCGGATTTGAAGATTAGCCGTTCCAGTGAGGTGTAGTTCGATCGAGACTTTCCATCATCTCGTCAGATTAGGAAGCCGACGTTCTATAAGTGCCACCCTTGGAAACGGGAAAAGAAAAGAAATCACGTGTGTGAGGCGAATAATTAACGCCCAAGTGATAAAATTGTTATGTAATGTAAATATAGTGAAAATTTTTGAGTGTAATATTTTTAGTGAAATTGTATTGTGTTAAGCGAAAACGAATACAAAATGGTATTCATTATATTCCAAGTGATTAAGGTAAATATTTTATGTGCTGTTGAAGAAGTGTCATTGAGTGGAAATGTAACCATGGAAATGGCTTAAAAAGCAGTGGGTGGGCAAAAATGTTCCATCGTTGGAGGATTCGGGCGCTGACCGTACAGTCATGTGAGTAACTATTTCATTATGATATGTGTTTGGAAAGATTTGCCTATAATCCTCATAAGAGAGAGAGTAGGGAGGTTTAATAACAGGTAAAAGAATGATAGCGCGATCTGAACAATTAATTTGAGAAAAATATAATAAATATGTGAAATATAAATGAATCCCTTGGGGAATGTATTCAGTAAAATATCAGTGTAAATGATGTTGTTGTTTGAGTCTTCAGTCTTTTGACTGGTTTGATGCAGCCCTCCATGCCTCCCTGTCCTGAGCTAATCGTTTCATCTCTACATAGCTACCACACCCTACATCCGAGGCAATCTGTTTAACATATTCTAACCTTGGTCTACCCCTACAGTTCTTGTCCTCGACCCTTCCTTCCATAACTAAGCTTGCTATTCCTGGGTGTCTTAGTATGTGTCCTACCAACCTATCTCTTCTCTTCATTAGCAGTCGCCAGAAACATCTCTCCTCTCCCACTCGCCTTAATACCTCTTCGTTTGTAACCCTATCTACCCATCTGATCTTCATCATTCTCCTGTAACACCACATTTCAAATGCTTCAATTCTCCTCTTTTCTGCTGCACCAATAGTCCAAGTTTCACTTCCATAGAGCGCCACGCTCCAGACAAAGGCTTTCAAAAATGACTTCCTAATACCTACATCTATATTCGATGTCAACAGATTCCTTTTTTGTAGGAAGGCTTTCCTTGCCTGAGCCAACCTACTTTTTATATCCTCTTTGCTTCGTCCATCACTGGTTATTCTGCTTCCTAAGTAACAGAAGTCTCCAACTTCCTTCAGCTTTTCACCTGCCAATTTGATCTCCATAGAAGTTTCTGATTTATTTCGGCTGCATTCCAGTATTTTTGTTTTACATTTATTAATTTTCATCATGTATTCATTCTGTAAGACGGAGTCCATACCATTCAAAAACTGATTCAAATCCTCAGGCGTGTCGGCCAAGATGACGATGTCATCAGCAAATCTCACAGTTGAAATTATTTCTCCTTGAATCTTCACTCCCACTTTAAATTTTTCTCCAATTTCCTTCATTGCTTGTTCAATGTAAAGATTGAAAAGTATGGGTGATAAGGTGCAGCCTTGCCTTACACCTTTCTGAATACCAGCTTCTCTCTCATGTCCTTCAGCTCGAATGACTGCTGTCTGGTTTCTGTATAGATTGTATATCACCCTCCTATCCCTGTACTTTATTCCAATAGATTTCAAAATGTCAAACAATTTAGTCCAATCAACGTTATCAAAAGCCTTTTTCTAAGTCTACAAATGCCATGAACGTTCTCTTACCTTTCCTTATTCTACCTTCCAAAATCAGCCTAAGACTTAGTACAGCTTCCCTTGTTCCTACATGTCTCCTGAAACCAAACTGGTCTTCACCCAACTCTGTTTCTATCTGGCTTTCAATCCTCTTGTAAATTATTCTAGTCAGGATCTTTGAAGCATGAGTAATCAAGCTGATTGTACGCTAATCTTCACATCTGTCAGCTCCCACTTTCTTTGGTATAGGGATGATAACATTCTTCTTGAAATCAGGGGGTACCTCACCTGTCTCATAAATCCTACACACCAAGTGAAATAACCTGATTAGACCTTCATCTCCTATGCAGCGTAGCAACTCAATCGGTATATCATCTATGCCTGGTGCTTTGTTCCTGCCTAAGTCCTCTAATGCTCTGTCAAATTCTGATCTCAATATTAAATCTCCTTTTGCATCCTCATCAATTTTCTCCTCCCTTTCCATTACATGATTCTCAATCTCCTTTCCCTTACACAGCACTCTATGTAAGCTTTCCATCTCTCAACCTTTTCTTCCCTATCTGTTAGAGGCTTTCCATTTGTGTCCTTAATATTACAGCACTTAGTCTTCTTTTCCCCAAAAGTATTCTTAATCCTTCGATAAGCTGTGTCTACTTTTCCTAATTTCAGACAATTTTCTATACCTGCACATTTCTCTTTCAACCATTCTTCTTTCGCTTCCTTGCACTTCTTGTTAACCTCATTTCTCAGACGTCTGTATTCTGCTTTCCCCTTTTCATCTCTTAGATTCTTGTGTTTCCGCCTTTCATCCATCAATTCTAGTATATCCTGAGTGATCCACGGTTTTCTACCTATTCTTTCTTTCCTACCAATGTTTTCTTCTGCGGATTTTGTTATTTCATTCTTCAAAAGTGCCCATTCGTCTGCAATTGAAGTCCGTTTAGGTTTTTTCATTAGTCCTTCCGTTATACTCTTCTTGAATCTTTCGTTTACATCCTTTACTTTCAGTCCGTCTATTGCCCACCTTTTTGGCTTTTGACTTTTCTTCAGTTTCTTCAACTTTAATCTGCATTTCATTACAACCAGATTGTGGTCAGAGTTTATGTCAGCACCAGGATATGTTTTACAATCCAAAATCTGGTTTCGAAACCTCTGCTTGACCATAATGAAGTCGATTTGGTAACGCCCTGTATCTCCTGGTCTCATCCATGTGTATATTCTTCTATTGTGGTTATTGAATAAGGTGTTAGCTATGACCAACTCATGTTCGGTGCAGAATTCCATCAGCCTGCTTCCTCGATCATTCCTTTCACCTAATCCGAAATTTCCTACTATCTTCCCTTCTCTCCCTTTTCCTACCACAGCATTCCAATCTCCCATTACTATAACATTTTCATCACCTTTGATATACCTCAGAATGTCATCTATTTCTTCGTAGACCTTTTCAACATCCTCATCATCAGCTTGACTGGTAGGCATATAGACTTGTACCACTGTGGTGCACGTAGGTTTAGTATTGATTTTTGCTACAATAATCCGTTCACTGTATTGCTCATAATATTCCACCCGCTGTCCAAGTTTCCCACTCAATATGAGACCAACTCCTGCTTGGCCATTGTTTGATTTAGTGCTAATGACTCTATAGTCTCCTGACCAAACGTCCTGTTCTTCCTGCCAGCGCATTTCACTAATCCCAACCAAATCCAACCTCAGCCTATCCATTTCTCGTTCTAAGTTTTCTAACTTTCCACTTCCTAGCAGACTTCTAACATTCCACGCTCCGATCCGTAGAATGTCAGATTTCCTCTTTGTCACTTCTGTGATGTAAATGATAAATGATATAAATATGAGAAAGCAAGCGTAATAATAATAATAATAATTATATAAATGAATGAATATTATGACGAATTTTATATTGAAAGTAGTAGCTTCCGAGCTCCTTTAGCTGAATTAATACATGTTATGAATACATGTTCTTATGGTAAAATGATTATTGTCAAGGGAGGAAGAGTAATATATATTTTGAGATGTAGATAAAACGTTGATTTTGAATTTATTAGTTCTCTGAAGGCAACTTGGCTAATTAATGTATAAGCGCCATGTAGCGCATTGAAGTAATTTGTCACGCTAGGAATGCGTTGAAATGCTCGGTAAAACTAATTATGAGGGACAGTTGGTCGTGGTAATTGAACTGTGATAAGTCCTCAAAGTTGTGATAATGATCACGAGGCATTGTGTGTTGTATGTTAAAAAGGGTGCTATTTATGTTGTATTATGAGCGCTGGTATAAGGCGAGGCCTGCCCTAAGTCCCTAATGTTATAAGTCCTCCAAATACGGATACTGCTCCTGAGGCATTTGAAAGGATCGAACCCAGAGTCGTCCGTGTTGAAGCCCCTTAATATTGGTTGTATTATTGAATTTTCTTACCCGCTAATGAGGACACTTCATAATTATTATATACCGAAGCCAAGAGAATAGGTCTGTTGAACCTAAATATGTTGTTTTATGATTTGTATTGGAAACCTTGTTATTCAGAGAATTGCATTTGAAACAGCTGTATGAAAGCTGATGGTAGCCAGTCCCTTGTAGAAGGGAGACTGTGGACTCTCTTCTCTCCCGGCAATAAATCACGCCAAGTAGTTAAGACTAGACCCTTACCCTCTGGTATTGCGGTAGGTCGGGGAACGGACCGTCTGAGTCATAATACACAAAAGTGTTTAAAGACTGTTTGAACGACCCTGTCTTTGAACCGAGGTCCCTTTATATCCATGATATTCGCTTGCGGAGTTCAGATCGTTAATTTCTTATAATATAACGGTCTTTTAAGACAAATAATGATAAATCCCTAACTTTATTTGTTTAATGATTCAGTGATTCACGAGTTCTATTGAAGACATTAGATTCCGGGAGTAATCTTAAATTTGACTTGTTCAGTAGTCTTCTGTAGCTCGGGAGTACGCAAATTTTTCCCAATCACGGTAGTGAGTTGTTAACTTGATTGAGAGGGATGGTAATATATGAGCATTGTGAAAGCCCAAAATTAAGTGATGATTAACCATACTTTGGTAATTTTGATATTTATGAGTAAGCAAGATATACTCATGTAAATAGTAATTGATGTGTATTAAATTGATAACACAGTGTAGGTAAACATTACCGAGCCGTTTGGAGCTCTTTATTTTAAAGAATTTGAAGTGATACCATATGGAAGTGAAACTTAGTGGAAGTTTTGTTTGTTTTTGGAAAACCAGTTATTATGCTTTTATAATTGTTTAATATGAATTCCTTGTTCAACTTTGGACAAGTGTGAAGTAGAGTGTCAGTATTTTTATTTGTTTAATTTTTGTAGCGCCATATATTTGGATAATTAAATGTTTTAAATAGTAGGAGTTGATTTTTGTTTATTTTTGGAAGTGTATCCTCTGCTTAATCCAAAGTGTGTAAGTCACAGAGTGGGAGAACAAACCATGAACCCCGATACTCCCGATTGAGCATTGCTGGCAAACTGTGATTTGCATATTTCATTGTTGAATGGGCACAGTTTAGTGTTCCACATATTGTACCCGATTGTCATCATGTGGACCATGTGTTCGTATCCCAACTAACTCACGGTCTTTCGAGGTATGGGACGTTCCTGCCCACCATACGACCACATGCTCAGGATTTGAGTCTACCAGGTAACTACTCTACAGGAAACACACAACATTTTCCTAAAGATAACACATTTACTGGTCTAAAATCATGGCTATACAACAAATACAAATAAAGGACAAATTACATTTAATTCCCACAAATAAAATAGGGTTATTCTGTGAGCTTTCTTCGTAAAATAGTGCTACACTGCACTCAAATCTAATTCTAGCATCCTGTCAATGATATTTTCAGACTTCCATGGGTTTCCATAGTGTTCATCAACTGACACACCTTTAGTTAATGGGAGTACCATAACACAAAAATCACATATCACATAAAATGATACTAATAAAACATTATTCCATTTCTTATGGCATTTACCTTGATTAACATGAATTCATTATTTTCTGCAATCATTAACAGATATTTGTTGTGTTGTGTGAATCATCTTCCCTCCTTCCATCCATATGAACGCCTTAAGAAAAGTGGTACTTAATTTTATAGTTTCACCATATAACGATTTTCTGGGTCTTGTCGGGCTTATCATCGTTACAAATGTGTCATGTTCTGGGAAAACACATACCCGTCTGCATAAATTAGCAGGAATGGCAAAATGCACTCTAAAAGAAGATGCCTACATTATTTTGGTTCAGCTTTTCTCCTCAGAGGATAACTGAGCCAAATATTATCTGATTTCTATGATTCAACAACGTATGTGAGTTGCAACCCACCGTTCAATTCACTTGGCATCATCAAAATAATCATATCTTAATTGCATATTTAAATATCGAGATTCCTCAGTGTCCTATTGTGACTCTAATTTACAAGGGACCGGTCGAACGACCTTCCTTTCCCTCAGCAGGCAATAAAATTCGTTCCAGCTGGCTAGCCAAGATGGCGGCCGCAGAAGTGGTCTACAATCCCCCCTCTCTCTCTGTCAAGATCAAGGTCAGGTTTGTTTACAAAATGCAGTACTGGAGTAACGCTAAGTGTGGCTCCTAAATAATTGAGTCATTTAAATATTTAACACCTATCCTTATAGTGTCTTGGGCTCAACTGGCTCCATAATTAACATTCATGGCTGGGGTGGAATTCTAGTGATAGCCTTGCCGTTCTATGGTGACTACTAGTGGCTTTTAGACGCGCATCATAGTGAAAATCCACGACTTTCACCAGCAGCTGTCAATAAAATATAAGGAACCCTGCGTTCCTAAACGACGAATATGATCCTTACCTCAGGGTAGGTCATTAATACACACATGCTCACAGCGTCTCGACGGACGTCAATAGTGGCATAATTCAAGCAAGCGTTGGATACAGACAGGCTCTGTCCAATTCGCTGCGAAATAATACAGTATGCTCAAGGGCGATACTACTCGTAGATTTAGCCAACATCTCACCTCACGCGCAAGCTAGACTAGTTTGTCCCCGCAATATTTATTACGTAAATCACTGGATTCTACGTTAATTCAGCACGCTTACATGCGGCTCAAACAATACTTCACACATATGACTCCATTATTAAGACACCCGCGTTCTCTCTGTCATACCACTTAAGCCAAAGCTTTACATAGCTCCTAACAAAATTTAATAAATTTACTGGCTTACTTTACTTTAATGGTCCTCAAACATAATCCTAAGGATTGACCATATCAAATATTCATTCATATTTCACTGACACTGAAAAAGCTCTCGTATTTCTCTATATTTCACGTTATATTCTTACTGTTTATCAAATACAGTATCTTTACATTAGACATGACACTATTTGAACATTATTTAGGCCAAAAATGCCTATTACTTTACTGTTACCGACCCCATAATATATTATTATTATCATTTAACGTTACCGTTACATCCATCACTATTTTTGCCTGAATGGCCTTAAACAAATCACCTTCCAAGCCATATTTCATTCAAGACGAGTGGTGAAAACTCGTTCAGTAAGTGACTATTACATCTTATTCTCAAAGTGATAAATCGTTACATGGTGAACTACTTAGTTATAATTACATTATAAAAAATGGGTACTCACTTTTTCCTCTTTGCTGGATAGTGCCAGCGCCTCAGCTTTAGCGCTACCATGACGCTTGAATTAAGCCATCATGTTATCCTTGACACAACACTTAGATTCATACACTTTCCACATGATACACATATTTTTATCAGTGGCTTTTATCATTGCTATACACTGCATATTAATCACTATACACATGAACACTTTAAATCACTATTTCACAATTTATATACATTTATCCACTACTTCACATGTTGATCCTTAAATTGGACTTCTCCTACGCCTGATCTCAGAGATGCGCTGCAATTATGACAACCGCTGGTCTCCGTGACAATCTAACAGCGTTTTACGGACGTTCAATCCTCGTTCCCTGCAATCTTGTTCAGCTCACTATCCATATTAGGTGGCAATGGTTTCCAAGCTCCCATCATTGTAGTGTTTCTGATGATGCTGTCATATATAATTCTGACAATACCTCCCGGTATAAGAACTGTTCAAAACATTATAAGTTCCTTTTCGCTGTAGCGAATTTATATTTGCGTCAGATAATAGGTAAATATCTGTAATAATTTACTTTCGACGCACTTCATGATTACTTCTGAAGCTTATAACTTGCTTCTATTGTTCTCCAACGACGGCGCGTTGATACTTTAACATTTGGCGCGCTACTAGCAGCGTCTTAGTTACGTGTATACTGTAGAATAACTGTAGAGCGACTGTAGAAGACTGTAGAAGACTGGCGAACGACTGGTGAAGAACTGGCTTGGCTTGCCTCGCTCCCCATATATAAAGGCTTCTCTTACAAAATAGTCCACTGGACACATGAGAGCGACTCCTTTCTTGAAATAATACCTCTTCAGCCGAAATGACATCTACATCTTGTTTATTTAGGTGTGGAGGTTACAAAAACATTCGCGTGCCGGCGATCGCTTCGGCCAATTAATTACAATTAATTGCCTTAGTTCAGCGCGTGGGCACGCCATCGTGGTACTTCCCCGTTGACTGGTCACAAAGTCAATGCTCTCGCGCGTAGGCTAGGTTGTAATGCATTCATTTGGAGATAAAGGCCTTAATTTAGGTGAAAAACCACTCCTAAATTACCTCTCCGTGAATATATTCACCTGGGTGTATATTTCAATGCATTTCAATGCTCCACTTAGCTGTAATTAATTAATTTCCATGTGCAGTCGATCCCACCATAGCTTGCACCGTTGTCAAGCGGTGGATACCCGAGTCATTAATTCTGAGCTGTCTCTCCGCTCCAGACGTAAGTAGTTCGGTCGGCGCCTAGATTCTCCGCCCACTTGCTAAGGGTCATTTGTAAAACTTCAAACTGGCCTTCTCTCATTTTCGTATGCTCTGAAAATGTATATTTCCTTGCATTTGGCTACAGTTCTTCCCTTAAATTGCTATGATATTCACCTATAGATCGTGAAATCACGCTACATTCTTATATGTCAGTATACCTCTCATTGCTCTTTGGGTTCCCAATAATTGCTCCCCCGCAGAGATCAATGGTTCGACTCTAGGCATAACCATGTGCCTGGTCTTTTCTGATGAGACCTGAGTTCGATGCCAGACTGCCGTGAATAATTGGGCACAATATAAACAAATAAACAAGTCGAAACTCGAGTGTAATTTACTCCACTCTTAGCGACTTAGGTCTGGGCTAGAGACCGTCTTCGTTCACACCTCAATGCATCTTGTGTGATATAGAAAATAAACGTCACATAATTAACATGTCTACAAACATTTCAGCGACATGTGAGAAGAATTTTTCAGTTATAGTCCATGGGCAGTAATGTTTTTTTTTAAATTATTTCCTAAAATTTTTAATAGCTATGTCCGTTACAATAAATAAATATTCTAGTCTCAAAGTATTTTTTGTCAAAATTTGTTAGGTGTTGTCAACATTAATTTTTGTATTTTTAAATTTTGGGTTGATTACAAAATAAAATCAGGTTATACAACTAATAAATAAATAAATAAATAAATAAATAAATAAATAAATAAATAAATAAATAAATGCAGACATAAATAAATGCATAAATAAATAAATGTATACATAAATAAATAATTACGTAAATAAATACATACATAAATACATAAATAAATACATATATTCGTAAATAAATACATAAAAATGATAATTACATAAATACATGCATAAACAAATAAATGAATACATAAATAAATAATAATTACATAAATACATTCATAAATAAATACATACATCAATAGGGCAGATGACCTCGTAGTTCCGCCCCTTAAAACAACAATAACTATATACCAATAACATACATCAATAAATAATAACTTAAATAAATAAATAAGTAAATGCATACATAAATAAATACATACATACATACATACATAAGTAAATAAATAAATAACTTATTTAACAAGAAAATAAGTATATAAGTGAATAAATAAATGAACAAATAAAATGAATAAATAAATTAATGCATAAATGAATGAATGAATAAATTAATGAATAAATGATTAAATAAATGATAAAAAATAAACAAATAAAACAAATTTAAAAAATTGAAAAGTGTTTCCATCAATGCTACTGATTCTTTAAACTACTACTGTAGTAGTCTAATTAAGTGAATAATCAATTGATTTTTTTAATGCCAGAGGTTTCCGAAACAAATTTTGTACTCAGATTATTCCTACGGATAACAGTTGAAATAAATTTCAAACTGATTTCACGAGCAAGTTTATCTTTCAAACATTTTGATATTGGAAACTGATGCTGGAATTAATGAGTAAATAGACCCCTTTAGGGTAAATGATGCCCCTTGTGTATAATTTGAGTGCCTTGCCCATCCTCTCTCCAGCGCTTATGAAAGATTTAGACCAAAATTCATAATGTAAGGATAGCGAGACGATTATTGAAAGCTAGTTGGCGACACTGCCAGGATATTACACATGCTGTTGTGCACGCAAGCTCTCTCTCTATCTCTCTCTCTGCCCTTGAGTGATTATTTCCTTCATTTCTCGCTTGTTTTGATCACATTGTTGGGCGGAGTCCAAATCACGTAATTCACTGGGGCAGCTTAAATCGTAGGCTCGCTTCACGCAAGATATAACTTTGACAGGAATGCTGCAGGAGTTACTGAATTGTGCATGCCAAGCGTTGTGCGTCGGGATCAAACCAGCAGCCATTAGCGGGGACACCTTTGGCTGAGAGCACGTCACTCGAGGCCCGGTAATTACATTAAGAGACATTTATTATGTACTGTGGAGCTCGTCCTCTTGTGCACTCGCTGTAGGACGATCCGGACACAGTGCAAGGAACATATGAGTACGGGAAGTCCGATGCACTCAGCTGTGCACAAATAATTCATTGATTTGCATTTTAGAAAACGGTCTTTCAGTTCCAAAGTCTACTGTTGCTGATGTTGATTCTTTTAGGGGTTTGTGACACCGAGGTCATGTATCCCAGTGTACTTTGGTGTGTGTAGAAGTTGTCTGACAACCTGTGTCTCTATGATGCCTGTACTAGTGTGCGTATTTGTAATTGAGGTAGGATTTGGGAAGGAAGCGGCCGTGGCCTTAGGTTAAGAACCATGCCCAGCATTTGCCTGGAGTAGAAGTGGTTGGTTGGTTCCTTAGTTTAGGGGCTGCGTCAACGCAGTCATTTAGCCCCGAGTACGTTGGGTGTGTATAGAATCTGTCTGATAACCGATATTAATTGTGATGGCTGTATTAGTGTGTGTTATCTGTTCTAATTCAAGGACTGACGACGATCATTTCAAATAGTTCCTACTTTTGCTACCAAATGCTACTGTCCATGACTCCTATCTTGATTTGGCTACTAGATGCCATCGAATTCAGCTCCTGGCGGCGAACGTTGGAACTAATATAGCGTTATCAATTCTAACTACAAATGTTGACTTCACACAAGTGTAGTTAGTGGAAGGTTCTTTTTCATGCCATAAATCTATGACATGGGACCGCCGGCTTTACTTCCCCTCCGAAGGAGTCACACCGAGGGATTCTTAACGCTCTTAAAAAATCCGATGACTTGGGCCGGGTTTGAACTTGCGACTTTGGGAACAGAATCTCAGCATGCTACCTACTACGCCACCGAAGCCGCGAAGAGTAGACGTGGGAAACTATGGAAAACCACTTCCACGGTGTTTTTCAGATTAAGATGATGAATTCTTGTTGCCTTGGTAACCATGTAGGATGCCTAGATGATCGTCACACCTTTGGGTCTTATGACGCAATCATGTCTTATTTACCCTCACTTCAATAACATACAGTATACTTGTTAAATTACGTGTGATTATATAATTATATTTATGTTCGACCCTCACTATTATGTGTTAGAAAACTGTATCATAATGATGGTCATTATAACACCGTTTTTCATTATGATACAGTTTCTCCAGCCAATCAGAGCTCGTTCATTGACCAATTAGGTAACGATACCTTCGCGCATGCACTCAAAATCCAACATGTCGGACATAAACACAACATCGAACTATAATAAATTACGGACATGGAATACGCACCGTCCATATGTTCGCGTAAATAAACTGGCGAATATGAGACAAGAAATAGCACTGTACCGGTACCTTAATATCCCCAAAACCAATTTCTACACAGCGCGTGGTTTTGACACGACTTCAGTGACAGTTTTACTGAATACTGGTGCGCAATCTGAACATATGGTATTGAAGCACACAGAGCGCATGCGTCGGTTGTCCAGAGAGCTTGGGCAAGAGAGATATACTACCCACCGCATCACCCGATCACAACATTCTACTGTAGTGACTGAACAGATATTTATGAATATTTATGTTAAAACATATAATAAAGTTATAATTATCGTCGAACATAAACAGTCGTATGCAACTCGCCTATAATGGTAATTAAGACACTCGTATGGAAATTATAAAACTCGCATACGCTCGTTTTATAAAAATACTCGTGTCTTAATTATAGCCATTATTGGCTCGTTGCATAATGTACCATTACTAGCGGACCCGTGCTAGAAATCTCACATGTTCATAAACCACACTTTCCTCAATAGGTTTATAATGAGAGACTTAATGATGTCAAGTATTTGCCTACAGCAACAGTATTTTGCAAATCGCACACTTCTTACAAAAATTTATATTTATGAAATTAGAATACAATTCGTCACTGCTAATGTAATTTGTGTGCTGAGTCCATTGATTGACAGCTTAGCTAAAGGAAAGACCTCAGAATGTTAAAATGACATGAAACAGGCGTCACAGCGGCCAAAATGTGAAGTGGACAGAAATTATGGAGCGTAGTTTCATACAGCAACAGTATTTCCAAATCGCACACTTCGTACATTTTTAAAAATTCATTTTTTAAAGAAATTATAGATATTTATGAAATTATAGTGCAATTCGTCACTGCTAATGTCTATTCTCTTTCATTTGAATGCTCATTGTCACGATCGGTCGCTTGTGACCGCCGCAGGAAGGATCTATACTACTGAAATAATATTGGTTATGGATTACAGAAGAGGGAGAAAACAATTATAGTCTTGTCTGAAAGAACAAGGGACAATCAAGGTCCAGTGGACATACGTCGTGAAATGCATACTTTTCCCCATGACGGTAGCACGCGCTCTTATCGATGACAATAGACGTCCGCTTCCTGTTGTAAGCCGCCTCACCCTGTAATGGATGCGAGTAGGCCTACTGCAGTGCAGCACTGCGTAACAATGGTCCGGTATTCCAATCGGAAATAGACCGATATGGTGTTTACACACGGACAGGCAAGTAGCAACGGGTGCGGAACCACAGGATTGTACCGGTTAATGAATGCCCGCCGACACCAAACACACCTTAAAAAGTTTACAATTGTGTGAGACTGGCTCGTTATTATGAATTGCAGCCAATGGCCATAGCAGGATACTTTAATTGAACGCCCTCCCCCAGGGGCTCACATCTAGTGGGACGTGGTTTGGCGACCACGGGGCCCCAGCTGAGTCCGTCATTGCTTCCACTTACTTGTGCCGGGCTCCTCTCCGTCTTCTTTCATGTCGGCCTCGCTTGGTCAACTCTTGTTCTCTTCCGACCCCGACGGTATTAGGGTATCCGAGGCCTAGGGAGTCTCTTCATTTCCCGCCTTAATTGGCCCTTGTCTCATCATTTCTGATTCCCTCCTTCTGCGAGGGGTCAACCTTCTTTCTCTTTTCCTGTTATCTCCTGCCTTCTGCTCAAGGCCCTCAAGGAGGCCGGGTGTATGTAGCCCCACCACTTTTGGTGCACCCTAGATAATGCTACACCCTCAGGGGCTCACGGCTGGTGAGTTCGGGAGTTGGCGATCCCGAGGGATTCCTGAGCTGGGATCGGTTTCCCCCTTCCCTGTGGGGCGGACCCACTCCTCCTTCACTTTCCTATCTGCCTTTCCTGGCTGTCCTTCCTTCCAAGTCCCTCAATCCGAATTCTTCGAGGGTTGAGGGCGTTTCTTTTCCTCATGTCCTTTATTTGACTTATTCTCCTTTAGTTTTCCATTTTTAGCCTATTTTCAATTTTGAAAAAATAGGCTTATGAGATCACCTTTTGTCCGTGTGTGTGTGCGTGTGTGTGTGTGTGTGAGGTGTGTGTGTCCCCCCCCCCCTAATAAAATCTAAACGGCTGGAGCGATTTCAACGAAACTCGATAAGTTCATAGCACTATTCCGGGCGAACCCGAGCGTGCCCTTTAAATTTTGCTACGTCTCACCAATCCAACATGGCGGATGTGCGAAATATTTCACCACAATTCAATATCTCCGAAACTATTCCCGATATCACCCTGGAATTTATTACGGCGATAAAGGGAACTACTACAGGCTCACCACGGCCGACTGAATACGAGCTGCGCTCCATACCGGCCTTGACATTCCCAGTCAGAACCCATGTATAACATGTAATTGGAAAGTTTCTACTCGTTGCCGGTAGAGCGCACTCCCCTCCCATTATGGGCGTGATAAGGAATCGGCTGTACAGTACGTATATTAAATGTGTAATCTCAAGAACCACTGGATGGATTTTGATGCTGCTTTCACCATTCTGTAAAGGTGATCTCGAGGAAGATTTGTGTAGAAAATAATTTATTTATGACCAAAGGGAGCCAAGCAGTAACGATTTCAGTGAAAAGGTCGAAAAAATAGCCTGGCGTCCGTGCGCTTTTTAAGCTTACGCTGGGCGAACCGTTAAAAATATCACTATATTATGAGTGTAAAAATTGTTCAGCGTGAGAAATTCTACAAAAAAGTCCGCGAGAGCATATCTCTATCTTCGATACATCGCCCACTATAAGTGTTTTTAGTTTGGACGGGAGGGGCATTTGGCTTGCATCTCGCCATTCTTAAATTACGTCTGACAGGAATTCCTTGCACATTCATAACTGTTCCCGGGCGAAGCCGGGGCGGGTTGCTAGTGACACTATATAATTATTATCATTATAATTTCCGCATTATCAAAATTAAAATTATATCACTAAATAAAATCGCGTGCTAATAAATCTAAGATAAATTAGACATACCTTGCACCTTCTTCGGGTACAAGGACACTACTCCGGCACCGTCTCATTAAAAGGAAAGAGAGGATCAAAATTACAGCCGGGAACAAGTAGCAGCTAATCGTGTGTTGTGTTTTGTGCTAAGAGATCTTTCGACAAATTATCAGATACCGTGCGCCTTCTTTTTCACGAAGCAGCTGTCAGGACGGAACTTACATAAACTCCTGCTGGACGTTATTCTCGAGGTTGAAAATGCGGTTTCATAATTATAATAACTGTCTCTGATAATCACAAAACTAACACTACAATGATGAGGCATTTAGGGGGAGGGAATTTGCAACCAATGGTCAATCACCCATACGACGAGTCTAGGAATGTATTCCGTAGTTTTGATCATTGTCACATTCTAAAAAAAAAAAAACACATTAGAACGCAGTTTCTGTAACGAGAGATGACTGATGGTACTGGAATAATTTCAGGGAAATACTTGTCATTACTATACACAATGCAAAAGGGTGAGATCGTCAAACCGGTCAGACACCTCACTAAAAACACATCGAACCCACTAAATTTGAAAAAATGAATGTTCGGCGTGCCAAGGAAGTGTTCTCGTCAGAAGTTATTGGTGCCATTAGTACACTGAAAGAAAATATAGGCATGCACCCGGAAGCGTAGGGTACACATTCATGGACGCAGAAGCAACCTTTTTTTTGAAAAACGTTAATAAATGGTTCGCTATGCATGACGTAAGCATCACATATCATCATATTCAGTCTAGAAATCCAGATAAAGGGCTTTTTTTCTCATTAAATGTCAGTCGCCTAAACTGGCTAGAGGAATATTTTCTTTTTTACCTTGAAACTTTGAAAGCTGCTAGTAACGCTGCTAGAAAGGACTTCCTGAGTTCTGAGACTTACGAAGCTACCTATACAATTAATCACGGATTCAGCTGTCCAGTGCATAAGGTATCTTCTAAAAATGGGTAGAGGAAAGCCGACAAATATGGAGAGTTTTTTTATAGGGCTCACATTAGACATGAGAAGGAACGGAATAATTTTGGTTTTCTCACCTATGTAAACCTCAGGCGATATACTATGTATATTACAAATATGGCCACGTTTGATGTTGTAATACCCTCTGATATTATTGTTAACTTTAAAAGTGCACTTTCCCCGTATTAGGCAACCGGGTTTCATAATATGGGGAGGTGAGAAACCTCACGGTTTTTATTTATAACAGGTACACTGAATAGTATACCCTACTAATTAAAGCATTAATTCTGACATTTTTTTCGTGTGGCCTCCTGAGAGGCTGAGTGCAGGTCTTTCTAGTCGACGCCCGTGGGCGACCTGCGCGTCAGGATGAGAGATGGAATGGATGAAGATGAATGAAACTGGGCAAGGATGTGGAAGGAAGCGGCCGTGGCCTGTTAGAAGGTACCGTCCCAGCATTTGCCTGGTGTTGAAAAATGGGAAACCACGGAAAATCATTTCAAGGACGGCCGACGGTGGGGCTCGATCACACGCGTCTACCGAGTCAGCAGAGAGCTTGGCCCCATGACCTAACGCTGCGCTTTAGCCAGCGTAGCCACTACTGTCGGTAGTTCTGACAATGTAATGAAATCATGAACACAAATAGTACAAAAATACAAAAATGAATATTTTAAGTAAATAACAGTCCTAGTTTCCTGTTGCCGAACTTCCAAACCGTTGAGCAGAAAAATGCATAAACTTTAATGAAAACCGAGTGATTCTGATCGAATTCAACTGTAACGAGGTGCAAGGTATGTCTAATTTCTCTTAGATTTATTAGCACGCTATTTTATTTTGTGATATAATTTGCATTTTGATATTGTGGGAATTATAATGATAATATAATAGTGTCACTAGCAACCCGCCCCGGCTTCGCCCGGGAATAGTTATGAATGTGCAAGGAATTCCTGTCAGACGTAATTTAAGAATGGCGAGGTGCAAGCCAAATCCCCCTCCCGTACAAACTAAAAACACTTATAGTTGGCGATGTATCGAAGATAAAGATATGCTCACGCGGACTTTTTTGTACAATTTTTCATGCTGAACAATTCTTACACTTATAGTATATTGATATTTTTAACGGTTTGTCCAGCGTAAGCTTAAAAAGCGCACGGACGTAAAGTTCTTTCTTCGACCTCTTCACTGAAATCTAAAATCGTTACTGCTTGGCTCCCTTTGATCATAAATAAATTATTTTCTACAGAAATCTTCCTCGATATTACCTGTACAGAATGGTGAAAGCCGCATCAAAATCCATCCAGTGGTTCTCGAGATTACCCGTGATATCCAAGAATCGGGGACTTTGTTTTACACTAAGTAGAGATAAGTCTTAATCGTGCAATGCTTGGTGAACAGCGCTGTGTGAGCAGTTGAGTAACTAACAAGATTTCATGAAAAAGGTCTCATTGTCTAGGCCGGTATGAGCGCATTCAGTCGGCCGTGGGCTCACCTATGTGACTTTTGAAAAACTGGTAACTACAAAACCAACATGGCGGCCACGCGAATTTGCGACTTAAAAATAGACGTTTATCGCGATTTAACCAACCAAACGCAATAAAACTTGGTACAGTATATGTTTATACACATTGTAATGCGCCGACATCTAACTTCGTTTAATTGTTTACATAACCACAAGATGGCGGTTGTGCGAAATCTTTCACCGGCACTCTATATCTCTGAAACTATTAGCGGTATCACCCTGAAATTATGTACGGAGATAAAGGGCACTACTGGAAGTTCATCTATAATACTTTCAAAAACCGGTTAACTACAAAACGAACATGGCGGCCAAGCGAATTTGAAAATTTTAATAGACCTTTCTCGCGATTTAATGTTCCAAACGCAATGAAATCTGGTACAGGAAATGTTTATACACATTGTAATGCACTGGTATCTAATTTAGTTCAATTGTTTACATAACCTCAAGATGGCGGCTGTACGAATTTCGAAAATTAAATTTTTATCTCTTGTGTCGTAATCATGCGATCGATGTGAAAGTTTGAAAAATGAACCTACCCAATAATTTTCCTTTAATGGTTCATGACTCTATGGCCTATACATTTAACAATCCAACATGGCGACCATCCGAAATATTTAGACGGCTCTGAATATCTACGAATCTATTATAGCAATCAAACTGATTTTTTTATGTTCCTAGGGGCTATGAACTTAAGTTCGCCTAAATAACCTGGTGATCACAAATCAAACATGGCAGCGAAGCGAAGTATAAATATTCACGTGCACGTTTCTCGCAATTTAACCATCCGAGTGCAGTGAAACTTGGTACAGTAAATCCTTATACGAATGTTAATCCACTGGCATCTAATTTATTTCAATTGTTTCCATAACCACAAGATGGCAGCTGTGCGAAATTTTAAAATTTCTTTTTTACTTCTTGTGTCCTAATCATGCGATTGAAGTTTGAATGCTACACGTACACAATAATCTTCATGTAACAGTACATAACTCTAGGACCTACATATATAAAATCCAACTAGGCGGCCATCCGAAATATTTAGTCGGTTCTCAATATCTGCGAATCTATTACAGCAATCAAACTGAAATTTTGTATGTTGATAGTGGCAGTTAACATAAGTAGGATATATGAAAATAGGCTGTATAGTTCTTCATGGAACTACTTGTATTAGCCTATTTTCAATTTTGAAAAAATAGGCTTATGAGATCACCTTTTGTCCGTGTGTGTGTGCGTGTGTGTGTGTGGAGTGTGTGTGTGTGTTTCCCCCTAATAAATTCTAAACGGCTGGAGCGATTTCAATGAAACTCGGTAAGTTCATAACACTATTCCGGACGACCCCGACCGTGCCTTTCAAATTTTGTTACGTCTTACCAATCCAACATGGCGGCTGTGCGAATTATTTCACCAGCATTCAATATCTCCGAAACTATTCCCGTTATCAACCTGGAATTTTTTGCGGTGTTAAAGGGAACTACTAGAAGTTCACCTATGTGACTTCTGAAAAACTGGTATCTACAAAACCAACATGGCGGTCATGCGAATTTGCGACTTTTAAATAGACGTTTCTCGCGATTTAACCGACCAAACGCTACAAAACTTGGTACAGTATATGTTTATACACATTGTAATGCACCGACATCTAACTTGGTTCAATTGTTTACATAAACACAAGATGGCGGATGTGCGAAATATTTCACCGGCATTCTATATCTCTGAAACTATTAGCGGTATCATCCTGAAATTTTGTACGGAGATAAAGGGCACTACTGGAAGTTTATTTATAGGACATTCAAAAACCGGTTAACTATAAAACGAACATGGCGGCCAAGCGAATTTGAAAATTTTAAATAGACCTTGCTCGAGATTTAATGTTTCAAACGCAATGAAATCTGGTACAGGAACTGTTTGTACACATTGTAATGCACTGGTATCTAATTTAGTTCAATTGTTTACATAACCTCAAGATGGCGGCTATGCGAATTTTAAAATTAAGTTTTTTTTCTTGTGTCGTAATCAAGCGATCAAAGTGAATGTTTGTATAATGAACCTACGCCATAATTTTCCTTTAATGGTACATGACTCTATGGCCTATACATTTAACAATCCAACATGGCGACCATTCGAAATATTTAGACGGCTTTGAATATCTACGAATCTATTATAGCAATCAAACTGAATTTTTTATGTTCATAGAGGCTATGAACTTAAGTTCAACTATAGGACTTTAAATAACCTGGTGATCAAAAATCCAACATGGCGGCGACGCGAAGTATAAATATTCACATGGACGTTTCTCGCAATTTAACCATTCGAGTGCAGTAAAATTTGGTACAGTAAATCCTTATACGAATGTTAATCCACTGGCATCTAATTTATGTCAATTGCTTCCATAACCACAAGATGGCAGTTGTGCGAAATTTTAAAATCTCCTTGTTACTTCTTGTGTCCTAATCATGCGATTGAAGTTTGAATGCTACACGTACACAATAAATTTCTTGTAACAGTACATAACTCTAGGACCTACATATATAAAATCCAACATGGCGACCATCCGAAATATTTAGTCGGTTCTCAATATCTACGAATCTATTACAGGAATCATACTGAAATTTTGTATGTAGGTAGAGGCAATTAACATTAGTAGGATATATGAAAATAGGCTGTATAGTTCTTCACGGAACTACTTGTTTCTCTTCACTTACTTTCTGGTACATTGTTTTATAAGAGTGCACGTAAGGATTGTGCTGATCTAGTAAACGAGTTAAAAGACTGAGTGTATCTTCTCTCAGTTCGTGATTAGCGTCATTCAGTAGCCTTAAATCCGTTGCCTCTGAATATTCTAAGATGTATAATTGGCCATATGAACTGTTTTTCTGTTTTCTGGCATATAAAGGGGAAATTCTAGGATGAATAACACCATTGATTTTGAAACAGTAAGGCCCATGGCTCGGTAGTAGTTCAGCAGTAGCTCCAAAGGATACAAACGACATAGAATTATTATACTGCCGAACATTTATCCTAGAATTTTTACTGATTTCGTCACAATTCGTAAACAGTTGCTTAATTTCTGGAAGTATTGTGTATGGTGGAAGTTTCACTTTGCCATCGCTACAACAAAGAGAATAGTGACCACTTGTACTTTTAGCCTATTTTCAATTTTGAAAAAATAGGCTTATGATATCACCTTTTGTCCGTGAGTGTGTGTGTGTGTGTGTGTGTGTGTGTGTGTGTGTGGTGTGTGTGTGTGTCCCTAATAAATTCTAAACCGCTGGGGCGATTTCAATAAAACTCGGTAAGTTCATAGCACTATTCCGGGCGACCCCGACCGTGCCCTTCAAATTTTGTAACGTCTCACCAATCCAACATGGCGGCTGTGCGAAATATTTCACCAGCATTCAATATCTCCGAAACTATTCCCGATATCACCCTGGAATTTTTTACGGTGGTAAAGGGAACTACTACAAGTTCACCTATGTGACATTTGAAAAACTGGTCACTACAAAACCAACATGGCGGCCACGCGAATTTGCGACATTTAAATAGACGTTTCTCGCGATTTAACCAACCAAACGCAATAAAAATTGGTACAGTATATGTTTATACACATTGTAATGCACCTACATCTAACTTCGTTCAATTGTTTACATAACCACAAGATGGCGCATGTGCGAAATAGTTCACCGACATTCTATATCTCTGAAATTATTAGCGGTATCACCCTGAAATTTTGTACGGAGATAAAGGACACTACTGGGAGTTCATTTATAAGACTTTCAAAAACCGGTTAACTACAAAACGCACATGGCGGCCAAGTGAATTTGAAAATTTAATTAGACCTTTCTCGTGATTTAATGTTCCAAACGCAATGAAATCTGGTACAGGAAATGTTTATACACATTGTAATGCAGTGGAATCTATTTTAGTTCAATTGTTTACATAACCTCAAGATGGCGGCTGTGCGAATTTTAAAATTAAGTTTTTATTTCTTGTGTCGTAATCATGCGATCGAAGTGCAAGTTTGAATAATGAACCTACGCAATAATTTTCCTTTAATGGTACATGACTCTATGGCCTATACATTTAACAATCCAACATGGCGACCATCCGAAATATTTAGACGGCTCTGAATATCTACGATTCTATTGTAGCAATCAAACTGATATTTTTACGTTGATAGGGGCTATGAACTTAAGCTCACCTATAGGACGTTAAATAACCTGGTGATCACAAATCCAACATGGCGGCGACGCGAATTATCTCGCAATTTAACCATCCGGGTGCAGTGAAACTTGGTACAGTAAATCTTTATACGATTGTTAATCCACTGGCATCTAATTTACTTCAATTGTTTCCATTACCACCAGATGGCAGCTGTGAGAAAATTTAAAATTTCCTTGTTACTTCTTGTGTCCTAATATTGCGATTGAAGTTTGAATGCTACACGTACACAATAATCTTCATGTAACAGTACATAACTGTAGGACCTACATATATAAAATCCAACATGGCGACCATCCGAAATATTTAGTCGGTTCTCAATATCTACGAATCTATTACATCAATCAAAATGAAATTTTATATGTTGATAGTGGCAATTAACATTAGTAGGATATATGAAAATAGGCTGTATAGTTGTTCACGGAACTACTTGTTAGTAGTTGGTTTTTAGTTTCAATTTTGCATTTCATTTCTTTTCTTCTTCAAGATCACCCAAATCATCAGGGGCCGATAACCTAGATGTTAGGCCCCTTAAAACAAGTTCAATTTCAAGTAGTTCCAACTATGGCTACCAGATGCCACTGTCACTGACACCTAGCGGCGAACTTGATAGAGCGTTCCTAACCAAATTTGTCGACCCAGGGCCATCCAGTCATTGCGCTCGGAGAGTGCGGCCGCGCTCGGGGAGCACTGGGCAGTCAGAATAGCGCTCCTTCCCCTACCACCACTACACTGTGGCAGCGAGGAGACCTGAGACAGACGGGCGATGTTCGGACCGCGCTGACTATACTCTTGTGTTTCAAAAGAATGAACGCGAAAGAAATGGCGGGAGCTTGGAACAGCTGACCGCCGCGGGCTCCTATTGGCTGGATTTTGACAACTAATACCATAGGTTGCCAGCTTATTGTCATTCATTCAGTCGCCTGTTAACTGTGTCGGAGTTGTTTCATTGCCATCGTTTCGTTTCGAGTCAATACGTTGTAAATAGTACCGCAGGAAGAACGTGGGAAAATGCTGGAAATACCGCTCGAGACCGAGCGCGCCAATCTGTAATGGCCGGCTATCGTTCATTTCGACATCAAACTATTTTCATGGTTAGCCTTGTTTGTTCAATTCAAATTTAAATATACTTAATTTAGAATACATGCGTGACGCACACAATAGGCTATGCACATTTAGTCTTAATGTTTACGTATCCAGTAATGTTTCATTGCATACCGTAGTGTTCAAATTAACGCTTGCCATTCAATAACCTACAAATCGACAATGTAAAATCACTGCAATAATATCGCCACAGAACAGCTTGTTTGTGTACTTGGTGCTAAATACTTTACCTTAACATCACGTATGTGTAGGCTATTATTAACCATACTGTACAGAGTCGCGATACAGTGAGTGAGTGTGCTTGGTATTGTCATGATGTTATTTCTGCGTTCTGTGTTAACTCCTGTAAACTGTGAACGACCTTCACCCAAACTCTTGTTTCATCTAGAAGGATATAATCATTGCATGGTGAGTGTTGATATATTCATCATCATATTACTTTGTGTTTGTATTTTGTATTATATTTGTATAGCTGTCGAGTGTTTGGCCTCTTTCTCGTATGTATTGAATAACGGCGACAAAGGTAGCATAGCTTCGGTGTGTTATTTATTCATTTTATACCGTATTTATCTATTTGAATGTCCTCGGCGTTGACTGAGGATCGACATTTGCATTATATTGCGCATAATAGTACCGAAATAGTATCCGAAGTGTAGCCCTGTGTATTATTCGAATCAGCTGTTCTACATCAACAATAAAAACTTTGCAACACAGCTCAGCTGTTCCAAGCTCCCGCCATTTCCTTCACGTTCATTCTTTTGAAATACAGAATATAGTACAGTCGTGCGGCCGATGGCTTTTGTGGGATCGTTGACATCATATTGATAGGGCTGTTTGGCCATTAAAAATATATCGCATATACAAATTGAATGGCACTCCGATGTATGGAATGTTTAGGAATCGAACACACGTATTAAGTAAAGAATATTGTGATTTATTCCAAACTGAAATGTGAACATATTAGACAGGAAAATTCAACATTTTACCAATATGAACAAATACTACAGACCTGGCGTGACTTTTGCTCCGTCGTTTTTACGAGCTTTTAGTTTCGGAGGAAACAATCTTCTCCAAATTGGGTACACTATTTCTGGACACAGCTATTCGTAAACAATTGCGCAAGTTTCTATCGCTTATCGTTGCACGATGTTCACATTTGGTAAGCTTAAGAACCGAAAAGAAACGCTCACAAATGTACTTTGAGCCAAACATTGCTCTCTTCGGTGCGGCTGGTAGACCACGCGCTCAACCAGCCAAGCTCCTCCTACCTTCCACCAAAGCGCTCGGAGCACTGTCTTAAAGAGCGGCTGGACGCTAGCGCTCGGGGAGCGCTGTATGGATGACCCTGAGCTACACACTACCAATTGTAGAGGTAGGTTCTTTTACATGCCATAAGTCTATGACATGGGCCCACCGGATTTACTTCCCCTCCGAAGGAAGGCATTTTAACGCTCTTAAAAATCCGACGACTTCGGTCGGGTTTAAACCCGCGATCTTGGGCATAGCAGTTTAGCATGCTGCCGACTACGCCACCAAAGCTGCTATGAGAATGATTAAGGGTGTAGCAAGTCTGTATACCAGCCTTAGAGGGACATTTGATCAACACTGTGGAAGACGTCAACCGTATCGGCATGAGACAATTGACCCGCCAGCGTGCAGACGACCGTGTGGAACTTTCTCTACGGAAACCCGTATCACCTGCAAAGTGTGCAGGGCGTATTACTGACGAACTTTCCTCCGTGGTAACGATCGTATCGTTGGATTGTTGAGCAGACCACAACTATTATCTTCACCATCCTATCCACAGATGAGGAGGGGGGTATCGTCGACCTCCATATCACTCACCTGTCAGCACTGCAGCGATCCATCAACACTGATTCAGCCTCAAGATGTGGGTGGGAAGTGATTGCCACCACCTCATCGGACTGTTCGTCCTTCAACAACGCCTTACAACCGACGCATCAGTGGGATTCTCTGCCTCCCCTGTTACAAGAGGTGCGAAGGGTTATGTGACTGCTACATGATGGTGCTCTAGCCCACTTCAGTAATATCTTGTGAAGGCATCTCAATAAAGTCTTCACCGCTCAATGGTTGAGACGGGGAGGTGCAGTTGCATGACCCTCCCGGTCACCGGACCTGTACCCCTTGGATTTCTACATGTTGTGATACAGGATGTCGCATCCAACAGCGACCTCATAACAGCATATCTGGATTTCATTTTAGACTACTGTAAACAAATTATGAATGAGTAAAGTAACTGATCTCGAGCATCGACACCTTGAATTGATGTCCCGTGGTTCTTCCATTCACAACTCTAGGCAAATGCTGGGATGGTACATTCTGTTAGGCCATGGCCTTGCCCAGTTTCATTCATCTCCATTCACTTCTTCTCTCCTTAACTCCCGTCACGAGTTTGGTGACAGAAAGGACATCCGACTGTAAAGAAACTCAATGCATTACATTCCTTATCCCCTCGAAACGAGAACAACAAGGGGCATCACTCATCATTAAGGTTCGGATGTTAAGGAAAAGTCATATTTTTTCCTGAGCTCATTTTAACCCAAATCTGAAAAATAAGTTTGAATGACGGGTCCGTGACCACGTTTAAAACAATTTGATGTTGCCTATAAATGCATATTTCGGCAATTTTTATTGTTTTGGTCATATTTAATTACAATTTCAGCATTTTTGTTTAAATTGAGGCGTCGTTAACATGGTACGTGTTACCTGCGTCGATTTTCAAACGCAGGATGTCCAAATAGTGTAGTAAATCGAGCAAGAACTGCTTCTCAAGGCTATGATACTAAATGAATGTTGAACATTTTAATGTACTGTAGCTCTCTGTCAGTTTGTATGATTAAATGTGTCTGGTGTATTATCGCTGATCACGTTTTGGCACTTAAGACGTTTACTCTACGCTAGTGATAATCTACCAATCCCAAAAATTCATGTCATATTTCGTAGTTTTTAAGACATATTTTATAGTTTTTAGGTCATATTTAGCTAGATTTTAGGTCATATTTGCTTGCATAATTTGTACTTCTTTAGGTCTTAAACTACTCTTATGCCTTCTTCAGCTACATGAACTAAGAGGCCTAGGTGACCTTAATGTCAGTTAGCACTTTCTGATTCCTACTGTCATCTAACTGTTAAGCGGGAACTTTATCTCCCGTGACGTGTTCGAGATTTAATTTTGTCACATGGATAAAAAAGTTAAAATAAAGAAAAAGGAAAATGGTGGGGATAAGCGACATGAGGTGTTGTACCGGTGGACTTGCCAAATGTTGCGCCTAGAATTCCTCTCTACGCCAGACAGAGTACTGTTTCCACGTTCCCGTCATTAGCGGCCTTGTTCAACTATCTTGTGTTATCCCAACTTCGAGCAACTTGTGTCTGTTGAGATTCCAAGTGTCCGGTCGACACAAGTTCGCTAAACTTGGCTACAATTAGTAGGGTGCTTATTGAATTCCGTTTACAACTCGCCTCAGGGATGTCCACTTCCTTTCCTCGCACCTAGAGGCTGTCCACTTCCTTGCCTCGCACCTAGAGGCTGTCCACTTCCTCGCACCTAGAGGCTATCTGATCTAACTCGGCGAACCCAAATAGCCTACTGAAAATGAAAATCCACAGCCTGCTTCCAGTCGACCGACTGGGTCAGGGAATGGAATGAATGAAGCCCCATCTAGCGGCAAGGATAAGAACTGTGCTGGCTACCGAAGCCTGTCGCACTCCCCTGGGGCAATGATTAAATGAATGACAGATGAAATTAAATGCTAGTGGGGAGTGTTGCTAGAATGAAATTTGTGACAGGGAAAACAGGAGTACCCGGAGAAAAACCTGTCTGCCTCCGCTTTGTCCAGCACAAATCTCACATGGAGTGACCGGGATTTGAACCACGGACCCAGCGGTGAGAGGCCAGCGTGCTGCTTCCTAAGCCACGGAGGCTCTCTTCAAATAGCCTACTGTGTTTTCAAAATGAAAACTATCAGGTGCGTTCAAAAAGTAACGAGCCGGAGGCATAATTACAGAAACCAGTAGGCCGACCTGTATGTTAGAAGTATTGGCCCTGGCTGTTGAGGCACTTGTACCACTGTGACAAGAAATGGTGAATGGCTGTCTCATAAAATTCCCTGGGCTGCGATGTGAATCAGTTCCGCACGTACAGCTGGACGTCGGCGTCCGAGGTGAATCGTTGGCCCCGCAGAGCCCTTTTCAGGGGACCAAACATGGCGTAATCACAGGGAGAGAGGTCTGGACTGTATGGAGGGTTGCCGAGAACCTCCCATTTGAATTTCTGCAGGAGTGCCACGACTGGGTTGGCCGTATGAGGTCGTGCATTGTCGTGGAGCGACCACGGCGGTTATGGCGTTCACTGTCAGTCGGCGGTCCTGGGTAATGAGTGCATCAACCAGCTGGACGTAGTCATCGGCATTGCAGGGGGGTGCCCCACACCGGGCATCATCGCCTAACGACACCATTCCTTCCCTGAAGCGCTTGTGCCACACCTTGACCCTTGCAAGGGACGTGCAGTGTTCGCCGTACACTTGTAACATTCGGCGATGAATGTCCGTTCCCCCTACTCCTTCCGCTGTCAGAAACCGAACAACACCTCTTTGCCCTTAGGTTCACGCCTCCATGTCACTGTTTGCAATGCGACTGGCAGCGTTGAACGATTGATGCATGCTGCTGCTCGCTTTGTAAGTCACGTGACGTGCACGCATGCCCTTTAGCGACGGGCTGTGACCTTCCACGCTCTGGTCGGAACCACACCTCGTTACACACGGCACGATTAGCCGATGTCACCGGTTTGCGCATTCCAGCCTCCGGCTCGTTACTTTTTGAACGCACCTTATAGATGGGAAAAATGTAATTGTGTGGGCATGTGCCCATCTCAGGGTTTCACACAATAGCAGGGTCACGCAGTTACATTGAAACACAACCAAGGTAGCCATATGGCGACGGCTACGGGCAGTGTATGGACCCCCTTAATATTACACGCGCAAGATGAAGTCTTGCTATTATAAGGAGTAGAATAGTTAGCTGTCTTGAGCTCATACAGTCTTTGTGGTGGTCCTAAACATGCTAACAATAGCTGTTCTCAATCTGCCTGCGGGAAGGCAATGTCTCATTAAACACCGCCTTGCTCACTGTGTCCACAGGCTCAAACCTGCCCCTACCAGGAGCAGGATAGTGGCTTAGTTGGCCTAATAATAATAATAATAATAATAATAATAATAATAATAATAATATCGTATGGCCTCGGATGTCGGGTGCAAGCTTTGTTATTTGACACCCAGAGGGTAGCTTGCATTTTGAATTTCGTTGTTCCTTGAAGCAGTGCCGGATTAAGGTAAAATGAGGCCCAAGTCCCTCAGATTTTTGGGGCCCCTTTATTTTTCTCCATTTTTTTATATTTTTTAGTGCCTGTATATTTAATAAAGTATATATAAGAGTCTTTTTCTCCAGATGAATAATACACTTTTTATTAAATCATATATACATACATTTCAATTGAAACGATCATCGTTATTTGAAAACATTTCCGATGATTTGATGAAAAATTTAACAAATCATACTATTTTTACGTCTGTAAAATGTAATCAAAATTTTTGTTTCTGTTTTTTGTTTCGGTCAATGAAATCTTCTACAATGTCATCAACATCACTTTCCCGCAGAACATCTGACATTAAACTTAGCATGTCTAATCGTTCTTGTGACATGATACTTCTTTGCGCACTTTTGATCCGTTTCAATTTTGAAAACGTGTGCTGCGCAGAACAATTCGTTATCATGAGGGTCAGGAAAATGCGAAAAGCAATTTCCGGAAAAACAGACTCAAGCTTGTCTCGAATAAGAATTTCGTAAAGTTCAGAATGAGTGAACTCAGTTTTTAAAGGACATTGTAATTTAATATAGTGCTGGAACTGTCTCAGTTCTGGATATTTTTTTTCTAAATCTTCGGAATAAAATTTGGGGGCCCCAAGATAATTGGGGGCCCTAGGCCTGGGCCTAGTCGGGCCTAATGGGTAATCCAGCACTGCCTTGAAGCACTATGAAAGTCAAGGAGGTTAGATATCTAAGCTCCTTGAATACTATAGCGCTTTCTAGTAGAGAAATGAGGAACTTTGTGTTGGCGGAAACTCCCGAGATTAAATTTGCCATTATGAACACGGCTTACTGAATACAAATGGGATCTTTGACATGCCAACATCGTATGACATGCGTGTCGTATTTTTGCGCCTTTCAAAAATCACTTACCACGGCCAGGAGCGAACCTCCAAGCTTGGGGTTAGTAGACCGACACGTTAACCACTCACACACCGTGGCCTAATTCACTCATATTAAATGGTGGAATAATGAGACAGCCAAATTTGAGACGGACTTTTGGCGCTGCGGTAAGGATCTCGCCTCTTTCAGAGCCATTTGCTAGGAGCGAAATACTGCCAACGTGACCTACAAATCACAATCTGAACTCATCAATTGATTTCCGGATCTGTTTGCACGTTCCATTCCGCTCTGACCTCCCTCTTGTTTTAGAATCGTATTTTGAAAATTGACTTTAATAATAATAAATTAATAATGCAACCAATGGCCAGTTAGATACATAATCAATCAAGTTGATTCACAACAGAATTGAGTCGATGATATAAGCCTATCGTCACAACTCGTCACATGATATCTCTCATAAGTTTACTACGAATACAGTCCGCGCATGGCTCATGAAAACGTATGGTCCTACAACACTTGTTATGGAAACCATGCACTGCATAAATGGTAACAAGGTGTCTGAGTAAGCGACTTCGGTGGCGTAGTAGGTAGCATGCTGATCTTCTATGCCCAAGATCGTGGGTTCAAACCCGGCCAAAGTCGCCGGATTTTATAAGAGCGTTAAAAATCCCTCAGTATGCCTTCCTTAGGAGGGGAAGTAAAGCCGGCGGGCCCATGTCATAGATTTATAGCAAGTAATAGAACCTTCCATCAACCACAATTGTGTGAAACTAGGTTTATAGGTTGGACTTAATTAATGCTATATTAAGTTCCAACGTTCGCCGTGCTGGTATCTGGTAGCCATGTTCACAGCTAGATGTCGTTGACGGTAGCATTTGGTAGCAAAAGTAGGAACTACTTGAAATTGATCACGTGCAGTCCTTCTACCAGAATCACAGATAACACACAGTAATACAGCCATCACAATTAACACCGGTTATCAGACAGGTTCTACACACACACCCAAAGTACACGGGACTACATGACCGCGTTGTCGCAGCCCCTAAACTAAGGAATCACCAACCAACCAACCAACCAAGGTGTCTGAGCAGATAATTGCTTCTTTCCAGTCCGTCGTTATCATAGCATCCGTGATGTACAGTAAAATTCCACCAAAATATCTTTTTTCTTTGCTAAGTGTTCCCTGAATACCTCCTTGTAGGCCGGTGTGGACGCAAGTAGCATTTTCAAGCGTAGATCTTCTAATAGCATAGTTTCTTTAGATAATTCTTAGACAAGCCTCGACAGTGTGTATTTATATAAGCAGAGTGTTCAGGAATGTTGCTTTCACCTTTTCAATGTATTTTAAGTTGTTAGTTAAGAGGAATAAAATTGACTAGCGGACCCGAGCGAGAAATCTCGCATGTTCATAAACCACACTTTCCCCAATAGGTTTATATTGAGTCTTAAGGAGAAAAGCTGTAGTGTTTTTATTTCAACCAAATGATTATAAAATACTATTTACATTTCAGTTAGAATTCCAAGATCTACGTTCCCTAACCTAAGAAGGCAATCACTGAAAATTGGATCATCATAACACTCACCGGTTATTCGGTATTTATGAAAATATGTGATTTGAGTACTCATTCCTTTGATTTACTGTTTCTGAAATCCATGCAAAATGATAAAGGATATACCTCAGAATGTTAACATGACATGAAACAGGCGTCACAGCGGCCAAAATGTGAAGTGGACAGCAATTATGGAGTTTTTTTTACCTACAGCAACGGTATCTGCAAATCTCACACTTCCTACATTCTTTTAAAAGTCACTTTTTAAAGAAATTATGGATATTTATGAAATTAGAGTGCAATTCTTCACTGTTAATGTCTATTCTCTTTCATTTGAATGCTCATTTTTCACGATCGGTCGCTTGTGAGAGCGGCAGGAGGGATCTATACTACTGAAATAATATATATGACTAGCAGGTACCCGCGGCTTCGCTCGCGTAATAGTCGTGTCATATTGTTCTTCAATGAAATGCAGGTTTATCCCGTTAACACACCTTTAAAACCTGAATATCCAAAAATCCCTCCTTAGTGGACGTTTTCGACGCACAATAAACGTATTCCCAAAATATAATTCTTCTGACTTTAATAGTTTTGGTTGGTCGATGAGAGTGAATATCCAAAAATCCTTCCTTAGTGGACGTTTTTCTTCCAGAATTTCACCCCTCCCCAAGGGCCCCTTAAATTTGATCTATGAAAAAACGGTCGAACACCTATTTATTTAATTATTTGTTTATTAATTATTAGGCTGATTGTTTTCCTCTGAGTTTCAAACTCCTCGCCTACGTCGATTAAGAGATGCACGCTCCGATAGGAATCCTTCAACCCCCACTTTTCACCCCTTTCACTCAAAATATACACCACATCGAAAAAACATTAGACATGTGTCTGCTTATTTTTAATGATTAGTTTATAAGCCAAGTATCACATTCCCAAATGAATCCACTCGTGAGATGTTGTTGTTATTCAATGAAATGCACGTTTACACCCTTAACACCCCTTTAGAACCTGAATATCCAAAAATCTTTCCTTTGTGGACGTTTTCGACATACAACGAACATATCCAAAAAAATCATGTTTCTAACTTCAATAATTTTGGCTGGGCGATGATGAGTGAGCGAGTCAGTCAGGACATTTTCTATCATTTATTTTTGAGAATTTCACCCCTCCCCATGAACCCCTTAAATGGGATTTATGAAAAAAAACACGTTTAAACACCTATTTACTTATTTATTAAGTTGATTTTTTTTCGCTGAATTTCAAACTTCTCGCTTATGTCGTGTAAATATGCACGCTCCGTTAAGAATCCTTAGACCCCAATTTTTACCCCTTTCACCTCATAGTATACTCCATATCGATAAACCCTTAGACATATGTTTGCTTATTTTATTAATTAATTTATATGCCGAATATCACATGCCCAAATGAAACAACTCGTGAGATATTGTTAATCAATGAAATGCAAGTTTAACCCCCTTAACACCCCTTCAGAACATGAATATCCAAAAATCTATCCTTAGTGGACCTTTTCGACATACAACGAACATACCCCCCAATTTTTTAAAGTTTCTAACTGCAATAGGTTTGGCTGGGGGATGAGTGAATATCCAAAAATCCTTCCTTAGTGGACTTCCTTCCCCAGAATTTCACCCCTCCCCATGGGCCCCTTAAATTGGATTTATGAAACAACTGTCGACCATCTGTTTACTTACTTTTCAAGCTGATTTCACCCCTGAGCTTCGTACTGTAAGTCTCTGTCTTTTAAGAGATACTTGCTCCGTTAGGATTCCTTCAACCCCCACTTTTCACAAATACACTTCATAATATACACTACATCGAAAAACTCTCAGACATGTGTCTTCTTATTCTTAATGATGAGTTTATATGCCGAGTATCGCGTCTTCCAAGGAAACCAATCGGTAGATATTGTTATTCAATTAAATGCAGTCTACCCCCTTAACACCCCTTTAGAACCTGAATATCCAAAAATCCTTCCATGGTGAACATTTTCGACATACAACGAACATAACCCCAAAATGTCATGTTTCTAACTTCAATAATTTTGGCTGGGCGATAATGAGTGAGTGAGGGTGTCAGGACATTTTCGATCATTTATTTTTCAGAATTTCACCCCTCTCATGAACCCCTTAAATTGGATTTATGAAATGAAAACCGGTCAAACACCTTTTTACTTATGTTTAAGATGTTCTTCCCCCCTGAGTTTGATATGTGAGTGAGTTAATCGGTTAGAACACTTTCATTCCTGTTTTTTCCCCAGAATTTCACCCCTCTCCAAGGGCCATATAATTGGATTTATGAAAAAACGGTCAAACACCTATTTACTTATGTTTTAATCTGTTTTTTTGTGCTAAATTTCTAACTTCTCGCCTATGTCGTTTAAGAGATAAACGCTCCGTTAAGAATCCTTCAACACCCAATTTTCACCCCTTTCACCTCATAATATACACCACATCGATAAACCCTTAGACATATGTCTGCTTATTTTTAATGATTAGTTTATAAGCCGAATGTCACATCCCCAAAGAAACAACTCATGAGATATCGTTATTCAATGAAATGCACGTTTACCCCCTTAACACCTCTTCAGAACCCGAATAAACGAAAATCCTTCCTTAGTTGACGTTTTCCGCATACAGCGAACATATTACCAAAATTTATTTTTTCCAACTTCAATAGTTTTTGCTGGGCGATGATGAGTGAGTCAGTCAGTCAGGTCATTTTCTTTCAATTATTTTTACCAGAAATTCACCCCTCCCCACGGTCCCCTTAAATTGGATTTATGAAGAAACGCTAGAACACCTATTAACATATTTTTAAGCTGTCTTTTTCCCCTGAGTTTGATGAGTAAGTGAGTTAGTCAGTAGTTAGGACACTTTCTCTCCTTTTCCCCCCCCGAATTTCATCCCACCCCATTGGCCCCTTAAATTGAATTTATGAAAAAACGGTCGAACACCGATTTACTTATTTTTAAGCTGATTTTTTCCCGCTGAGTTTCAAACTTCTCGCCTATGTCGTTTAAGAGATACACGTTCCGATAGGAATCCTTCAACCCCCACTTTTCACCCCTTTCACCTTATAATAGACACCACATCGAAAAACCCTTACACACATGTCTGCTTATTTTTAATGATTAGTTTATATGCCGAGTATCACATCATCGAATGAAACCACTCGTGAGATATTGTTATTCAATAAAATGCAGGTTTAGCCCCCTTTAGAACCTGAATATCCGAAAATCGTCTCTTAGTGTACGGTTTTGACATACAACGAACAACGAACATATCCCCAAAATCGCATGTTTCTAACTTCAATAATTTTGGCTGGGCGATGATGAGTGAGTTAGTGAGTGAGTGAGGACATTTTCTTTCATTTTTCTTCCAGAATTTCACCCCTCCCCAAGAACCCCTTAAATTTGATTTATGAAAAAAAATTGTCGAACACTTATTTACTTATTTTTAAGCAGTTTTCTGTCCCTGAGTTTGAGGAGTGAGTCAGTCAGTCAATCAGTTAGGACACTTTCTTTCCTGTTCCCCCCCCCCCCCCAGAATTTCACCCCTCCCCATGGGCCCCTTAAATTGGTTTTATGAAAAAAAGAACGGTCGAACTCCTATTTACTTATCTTTTAAGCTGATTTTTTTCCGCTGAGTTTCAAACTCCTGGCCTATGTCGTTTAACAGATACACGCTCCGTTAGGAATCCTTCAACCCTCACTTTTCACCCCTTTCACCTCATAATATACACCAAATCGAAAAACCCTCAGACACGTGCCTTCTTATTTTTAATGATGTATTTATATGCCGAGTATCACATCCCCCAATGTAACCAATCGTGAGTTATTGTTATTCAATGAAATGCAGGTTTAACCCCCTTAAGACCCCTTTAGAAACTGAATATCAGAAAATCCTCCCTTAGTGGACGGTTTTGACATACAATGATCATTTCCCCAAAATGCCATGTTTCTAACTTCAATAATTTTGGTTGGGCGATGGTGAGTGAGTCAGGACTTTTCTTTCAATTTCCTTTTTTCAGAATTTCACCCCTCCTCATAATCCCCTTAAATTGGGCTTATAAATAAACTGTCGAACACCTATTTACTTATTTTTAAGCAGTTTTCTCCCCTGAGTTTGATGAGTGAGTCTGTCAGTCAATCAGTTAGGACACTTTCTTTCCTGTTTCCCCCCCCCCCCAGAATTTCACCCCTCCGCATGGGCCCCTTAAGTTGGATTTATGAAAAGACGGTCAAACACCTATTTACTTATTTTTTAAGCTGATTTTTTCCGCTGAGTTTCAAACTCCTCGCTTATGTCGTTTAAGAGATACACGCTCCGTTAGGAATCCTTCAACCCCCACTTTTCACCCCTTTCACCTCATAATATACACCTCATCGAAAAATCCTCAGACACGTGTCTTCTTATTTTTAATGGTGAGTTTATATGCCGAGTATCACGTCCCTCAATGAAACCAAGCCGGAGATATTGTTATTCAATGAACTGCAGGTGTACCCCCTTAACACCCCTTTAGAACCTGAATATCCAAAAATCCTTCCTTAGTGGGCGTTTTCGACTTACAACGAACATATCCCCAAAAATTCATGTTTCTAACTTTAATAGTTTTGGCTGGGCGATGATGAGTCAGTCAGTCAGTCAGTCAGTCAGTCAGTCAGTCAGTCAGTCAGTCAGGACACTTGTTTTTATATAAGAGATATTCAAGATTAGAGAAAATAATTCCTATCCTGAGTATAGACTATGCTAGGGCGTCCTGTGTCTCAGTCCGCACATGCTGTTACATCTTGCTAGTTCCATGCATTTCAATCGCACATCCGTTCTTCTCCCGGTTAAAAACTTTCTCTTCCATTCGCCTTGTTGTAATCTAATTTCCAAACTCTTCGTGCTCCCACAAGTAGGCCTACTATTTCCTTGTCTTGCACGCATCGCTTTATTCTCCTTCAGTCATAATTATTATTCTCTGCTCTCGCAGCATTGCGGGGAACTCTTGTCTGGGACATATCCAGCTTCCAAATATCAAATAGTTTTTACATTATTTAAAATAATTTAAAAAACCTCCTTGAACTCTAACAGTATATACAGGATGTTTTTTTTAAGCTTGACAGGTCTCTCACAGTGTTTTGTCCGGGAGTTGAGGGCTCGCCGCCCGAACCACGTGTCGCGTACTGCCGGTTGTCAGCAACGAAGAAAGAAAGAAAGAAAGAAAGAAAGAAAGAAAGAAAGAAAGAAAGAAAGGTGATAATAATAATAATAATATAATAATATCGTATGGCCTCGGGTGCCGGGTGCAAGCTTTGTAATTTGACACTCAGAGGGTAGCTTGCATGTCGAATTTCGTTGTTCCTTGAGTCACTATGAAAGTCAAGGAGGTTAGATATCTAAGTTCCTTGAACACTACAGCGCTTTCTAGTAGAGAAATGAGGAACTTTGTGTTGGCGGAAACTCCTGCGATTAATTTTGCCATTATGAACACGGCCTGCTGAATTCAAATGGGTTCTTTGACATGCCAACATCGTATGACATGCGTATCGTATTTTTGCCGCCTTTTAAAAATCACTTACCACGGCCAGGAGAACCTGCAATGATGATGATGATTATTGTTATTCTCATTCTTACTTTTATTTTATTCTTATTCTTAGTCTTATTATTATTATTATTATTATTATTATTATTATTATTATTATTATTATTATTATTATTATTCAACTCGTATTCTTCTTCTTAGTATTATTATTTTAAGAGGTGGAACAGATACTTTATCCGACCCTAAAGGAAAGAACTAAATATGATTAACTTACTATTATTATTAATATTAATATTATTAGACTATTATTGTTATTATTATTATTATTATTATTATACCCTGAAGTAAGGCTAAACAGGCAGTTCCGGGGTGGCCTTAAGCCAAGTATAGGGTTTTGTGGGTTTTTAGTAGGTAAGAATCCTGCACAGTTGTAAGTCCGGAAGCTTGCAATCTGTCTTTTGAAGATTTCCCCACGGTTTCCCTAAAAAAATATATATAATAAAACGGAGCGACTATCACTCTTGGCTGACGTCCCGGAGGTCCGAGTTCTATTCCCGGCGCTGTCATGAAATTTAATTCTGGTCTGAGGGTTGAACGGGGTACACTCAGCCTCGTGAGGCGAAACTGAGAATAGGCATGCCTATTCGTGGCTTTGGTGGCGTAGTAAGTAGCATGCTGAACTACTTTGCCCAAGATCGCGGGTTTAAACCCGGCCGAAGTCATCGGATTTTTGAGAGCGTTATAATCCTTCAGTATGCCTTCCTTCAGAGGGGAAGTAATGTCGGCGAGCTCATGTCATAGATTAATAGCATGTAAAATAACATACCACTACAATAGGTAGTGTGTAGATAAATTTGTAGGTTATGTGGTTGGAAACGCTCTATCAAGCTTGCTGCAGTCAGTGACAGTGGCGTCTGGTAGCCAAAGTTGGAACTACTTGAAATTGAACTTGCTGGGAGCCCTCGAGCGTTCATTTGAAATGCCCTGCTATGGCCATTGGCTGCAATGTGAAAAATGAAAATCCACAGCCTGCTGCTAGTCTCCGACCGGGTCAGGAATGGAATGAATGAAGCCCCCATCTAGCGGCGAGTATATGAACTGTGCCGGCTTCCGAGGCCTGACGCACTCCTCTGGGGCAATGATTAAATGAATGACAGATGAAATGAAATGATAGTGGAGAGTGTTGCTGGAATGAAATGTGCGACAGGGAAAATCGGAGTACCCGGAGAAAAACCTGTCTGCCTCCGCTTTTTCCAGCACAAATCTCACATGGAGTGACCGGGATTTGAACCACGGACCCAGTGATGAGAGACCGGCGTGCTGCCGCCTAAGCCACGGAGATTGGCTGCAATGTAAATATTACAATTACTAGCGGACCCGTGTTCATAAACCACACTTTCCCCAGTAGGTTTTGCAAATCGAATACTTCTTACAAAAATTGATATTTAAGAAATTAGAATGCAATCAGTCACAGATAATGCCACTTGTGTGCTGAGAGTGCTGTAACACTCACCGGTTATTCGATATTTATGAAATTATACAATTTGAGTACTCATTCCTTTGATTTACTGTTTTTGAAATCCATGCAAAATGATAAAGGAAATACCTCATAATGTTAAAATGACATGAAACGGGCGTCACAGCGACCAAAATGTGAAGTGGACAGAAATTATGGAGCGTATTTTCATACATCAACAGTATCTGCAAATCGCACACTTCGTACATTTTTTAAAAGTCATTTTTTAAAGAGATTATTGATATCTATGGAATTAGAGTGCGATTCGTCACTGCAAATGTATATTCTCTTTCATTCGAATGCTTATTTGTCACCATCGGTCGCTTGTGAGCGCCACAGGAGGGATCTATACTACTGAAGTATTATACATGATGATAATTTAAACCTCAACACAGTGTTCACGATATGATGATGGCCGCTTGAAGGTCCAAACGCGTAATCCTAAATTGCCCCATAATAATAGTGATCATAAACTAATAGGTCTATATGTAATTCTTTCCAGGATTATTATTTACATATTATTCACATTGCACCCCGCCCAGTCATTGGGCAAATTCGTGTTGACCGACTGAAGAGTTACAACTGACAGTTTGTACAGGCAATGCTGAGCCCAAGGTTGCAGGATCCAATCCTTGAACAGTCAGCTTGCATTTGAGGGAGGGAGGTGCGTCAGTAGATTTACTGGCACGTCAAAGATCCCCTTCTGGGCAAATTTCCGGCACCCTGGCGTTGTTAAAAGGGGTGTAAAACCAATAACGTTATTATTATTATCATTTACAAGAAACGACTGATTGAATTGTATTTCATAATGAAAATGGAAAATCCACAGCCTGCTTCCAGTCTCCGACCGGGTCAGGAATGGAATGAATGAAGCCCCCTTCGAAATTAACGGTGAGAGATATCTAAACTTCCCCAGAACCACCTTACCACCAACAATGTCACAAATCCATTGATGCCTGTAGCACCTTCAGTCACCGAGCAGCGAGTCTCCAGATCAAGAGAGACAAAGGTCAAAACAGAATTACCAACATATGGGATAAAACCATAAATGGAGTGGGATCTGTTATTGAAAATTATATTAACAATCTGACACACAAATTCCCTTTTATGAACAGCCATCTTGAAATTAATTTAACAATGGCGGGAATTTCTGTGTTGAGTCTAACTGATCTGTGTACATAGAATGCAAATACATTTGCCATTGATAGCTCAAATGTCTGTAGATATCCGTCCTGATTATATTATATTAAGTTATACGCCAATCAGTACCTACACAAACATATATATTATAAAATTAAGAACTAGCAACCCGCCCCGGCTTCGCCCGGGAACAGTTATGAATGAATTACGTGATAAGCGCTTTTTTTCCAACGTCAATGAACAACGACCAATATCCGTTTTACGTCTCGGCATGATAGGTTAAAATCACTGACTGGACTATTAATAATATTATCATGGAGATGCATTTGTAACGAATTCTTGTCAGACGTAATTTAAGAATGGAGAGGTGCATGAAACTCAAATCCCCCCTCCGTCCAATCTAAAAACACTTATAATAGGCGATGTATTGAAGATAGAGATATGCCCTCGCGGATTTTTTTGTAGAACGTTTCATGCTGAATAATTCTTACACTCATAGTATATTGATATTTTTAACGGTTTGCCCAGCGTACGCTTAAAAAGTGCACGGACGCCAGGTTTTTCTTTCAACTTTTTCACTGAAATCGTTACTGATTGGCTTCCTTTGATCATAAATAAATTATTTTCTACAAAAGCCTTCCTGGAGATATCGTTTACAGATTGGTGAAAACCACATCAAAATCCATCCGGTGGTTCTCGAGATTACCCATGACATCCAAGAATCCCGGAATTTGTTTTATACTAAGTAGAGATTATACGCCAATCAGTATAATTTAATATAATATAATCCTCCTTCCGTCCAATCTTAACTTGACTGTGTTTCACAGGCGAAATTAAGAAAACCCGATTTCCACTCCAGACACAAGTCTCAGAAGTCTTAACTCAACACTACTCAACGGTTTGCTGCTGGCTGTATCTGGGGCAATAGATTCGCCCGCTAGATAGGCTGTAACAGGGATGATATACTCGCCCTTACCTAGCTCGTAAACTGTTGCCTCAGTAGTTGAATGGACATGGTTGGAAGACTTTAAAACGTAAAAACACTTATAGTGGTCGATGTATTGAAGATAGACATATGCTCTCGCGGACTTCTACAGAAACCTTCCTCGAGATATCCTTTACAGAATGGTGAAAACCACATCAAAATCCATCCAGTGGTTCTCGAGTTTACCCGTAACATCCAACTATCGGGGACTTCGTTTTATACTAAGTAGAGATAAAGAATTAAGAATAAACTAAAATAGATGTACTTCATTGATTGCAATCTTAATTGAGCTGAAGAAGACCTCAGTGTCAGGTCGAAACATGTGCATTATATAATAGATATATCTATGTAAGTGTATCTAATATAATTAGATCTGGATACGTCTTACTCTATTTATTGTATCTGTTGTGTTGATCATTCTGAAATGAGAAGGAGCCTCATAAAACAAGTATGGCGATGATTATTTAAAGAGTTTCAATAGCCCAGCTTACCGGGAGCTCGCTATAAAGCCTTTATCCCAGCAAGGAACCGTTAAAGAGAAATTAAACTTTAATCTCGTGAACTTGAACAAGGGACTTAGGGATGGCGAGGGCTTTGTGCAAGAACTTGTGTCAAGAGAGAGACTCTGTCTTCATCCGAAATACACAGTACATAATAGATTCGTCTGTGTCGACACGGGCCAGGATATATCCACTCTGGCTTGGAGTCTCGGTGTCGAACTCTTCCCTGGTTTCACAGTTTCAACTTCAGGATGGTACGTGGGCCATTTTCACCAACGTCAATTACCTTTTAATTCATAACCAACTGTTAATTAATTTTGCACGTGCATTTCATCAAACAGAAATGCTCGTTAACTTACCACCAACAAGCAATTACGTTAAATGGCCATATCTGATCACTCAACACTGTAAAGCATCGTTAAAGTGGAGGGAAACAGCTATATTGTACCTCGTCCATCTTCCAATGGCGGTTTACTTCCGAGTTTCACACGAACGTTCATCCATATGTATATAAAATACGTTCATGGCAATGACATTATAAAAGATGATACATATCCTTCTGAATATTTATCTGTTTTCTTTTCTTCTGACTTAATTCCCCACTTTTCTGAATAATAATAATAATAATAATAATAATAATTATATATAACTTAATGTTAACCGGTCACGCTGGCCAAGAGTGCTAACGTGCCAGCCCGTGCCTCGCTGGCATCGGAAGGGCATCGGTTCGAATCCTACCTCAGCCATCCTGAAAATAGTTTTCGTGGTTTCCCATTGTCACTGGTCCACGGTCGACGACATTCTAAAATCCCTTCCCTGACCCTAACTTAATTAGACCCACGTTAGAGGTTGGCTTGTCAGTATCCCCAGTTGTATCTGCTGACAAAGTGTGTTCAGCTTCCAGGTAGAGGAATGATTCCTCGCAGAGTCCGTGGGTGAAGCCGAGCTGGGAGGATAAGTGATTAAAAAAAACACATTTTAGTGGAACTGAATAAATTTAGCACAATAGGCCCATTTGTTTTTTGCTAGCTGAATGACAAAATGGAAAAATGTAGGCTATCCCTCCCTCCCCCTACCCTCCCCTCCCTCCCTTCCCCCATTCAGGCAGTGGATGAGAGGGAAGAAATCCGAATTGTCCACATGATCTAGACCAGGGGTGCCCAACCTCTTTATCATTTCAAATGATCTTGTCGACTTCATCGTTATGCTTTGGTCTGCCGTTATGCGTTACGGTTACGGCGTGTATGACGTCATCATGTTGTTCAGTGCATATGCACCGAGTCTGAGTTTACTCCTGGGGTCTGGCGTTATGCGATACGGAGACGGCGAGTGCGTGAAGTCATGCAGTAGAGTGCACCTCCCGCTCTCCGTTCCCCGCGCGGGAAGCCTAAGTTAAAGGGTAATGGAGTCTGTTGAGTCTGAGTTTACTCCTGGGGTCTGGCGTTATGCGATACGGAGTTGGCGAGTGCGTGACGTCATGCAGCAGAGTGCACCTCCCGCTCTCCGTTCCCCGCGCGGGAAGCCTAAGTTAATGGGTAATGGAGTCTGTTAAAAGAGTCCTGGCGCATCGAGCGAAGCGAGAAGCCCTCCTGAGCCCTTTCTTACATGTGTAACATTTGTAGCATGCGTCATTTGAAATGATATAAAGTCTAGTCTCTAAGACTGACTGTATCGGGGGGGGGGGGTATGGATAATTTTAAAATATAGGTGCAATTTGGTGAGATTTGTTGCTGTCTGACCTTAGTTTTCCTAGTATTGTTGCAGTTTTCCATATTTATTTGTAGTGGATAAAGAAAATAAAACACTAAAAATAAATGTACATATTTTTAATAAATCCCTTTAAAACAGAAGTACGATGATATTCAATACACCTACAGCATGAATGGCAAAGAGTGAGTATTTATGTTCATTTCACAAATTATTATTCAAATTATGAAATAATGTTCAAGATTGTCCTGATGTAATAATCATAAACCAAAACAAAATACTCAAGGTTAACTCATTTAAGTATTTAGGTGAATGGATAACTATCAATAACAATGAAAAAAAAACTTAGAGGTCCGAGCAAAGAAAATTAACGTAGCATTTCAGATCACCAGAAATGCATACATGAAGAAGGCATTATCATGGAACACTAAAATTAAACATTACAATTCTGTGGTGACACCTGAAGCACTCTTTGGAGATGAAACATTAAAGTTAATGCGGAAAGGTGACATAAACAAAATCATGCTCCTGGAAAGAAGATTGGTTCGATGCATCCTTGGCCCAAGGAAAACAGAAACAGACTATAACAGACCACGACCTAACAAGGGAATATACACGCATGTGGGGAATAATTCACACCATGCGCAGACGACGAATGTAATTTTTTGGCCATTTAAATAGAATGAATAATGACAGGCTGACAAAACAAATTTTAATAAAATTTTAAAACTTAAAGTTCAACCAGAGTGGTTTACACAGACATTAAAGGATCTTAAGGGAGCCGACATTGACATTACAGATACATACAATAGGAATTTATTTCGGGACAAAATTCAAAAAGTGATCTTCATGGAGGAACAAGAAAGACAACGAAAGCATTGAACAGCTCCGAAAGCAGAGATCCGAGAGGATGAAGCGAATGTGGGCGGAGAGAAGAAAGACATGTGGCAAGATTTGAAGTATTGATTTTACGAGTTCTGTAATAGTGTTATTCGATTAAACAACAAAGTTTATGATAATTTAGTTTAGTGCGACGAGTGGAAATGCTTTCTTTGTCCAGTTGGCTTGAGTTGTTTCAAAGTTTTAGCGACACGGCGCGAGAAAATAGTCTCGTGGGTCGTATCCTGCCCGCGGACCGTAGCTTGGGTAGTCCTGATGTAGACAATAGACACAAAGATACAGAGCCTTTGGACAATGTGGGGTATATACATCAATGTGTTGTCGTGAGACAAGACGTAGTAAGCCGTCCACTTGTCTCGTGACAGCTGAGTGATACCTTGAGCCTGGGATATCACAATAGTGAACTGATTGATCAGGGCAGTGATTACCATGGCTGATACTGCTCGGGCGATATGCCTCGCAACGGATACTTAGCTACACATCAATCAAGCAAATGATTGGTTTTATCTACGTTTATCAAACGTTTTGTCTTCGAAATTTACGGACAATCCTAAAAGCAACAATGGACCCCGTGATGTATTCATGAGCGCTAAATCACGTCAACTTCATGACGTAGTGGCTAACGTTCTTGGCTGTCGCCCGAGTTAGATTCCCGAAATGTAATTCTGCTTTGAGGGCTAGAACAGGGTACGTTCAGCCTCGTGAAGTAGAACTGAGAAGAGGCCCTTATTTAATGTTTTATTATAAATACCAAATTAATACGTTATTATATTTTAATGTAATTGTAATTTATTTATTAAAGAACTGATAAGGTCAAATATCTTGGGGAATGGATACAATCCAATGGACTTGATAAAGAGGCAAACAAGGCAAGAGCAAGAACATTGAACCTGGCCTATAGATTAACTCAGAACAGGTATAACAAACGAGCGATATCATACAAAGCAAAACTCAGACATTACAGTACAGTGGTAAAGCCAGAGGGTCTGTTTGCCTCCGAGTGTCTAACCCTGAACAAAAAAAGGGGAGCAGAAGGAACTTGAGATAAAGGAAAGGAGGATCCTGAGGAAAATTCTCGGACCACGGAAAGATGATGACAGAACATGGAAAAAATGGAAAAATGAAGATCTGTATTTGCAGACCGAAACCATTGTGGTCACAATGCGTAAAAGAAGGCTACAATTTGACGGGCATTTGATGAGAATGGACGGGAACCGGATGACAAAGAAAACTTTTAAATACATCACAGGGTTGAAAGCCACTACAAAATGGGTAGAGGAGGTCAAAAGAGACGCCATTGAGGTTGGACTAACTGAACTTGACATTCATGATAGGAAAACGTTTCGAAGCCGAGTTGACAATATCAAGACGTTCAAAGAAAAACCACCACAACACAGGCCAAATTTGGTAATAACAGAGGAGCAGAGAAAGATTAGAAGTGAAGGAATGAAGAGGTTCTGGGAAGAAAAGAAGAAAAAAATGACCAGAAAGCCTTAGGTTCCATGAGGTCCACAGTTGGCCAAAGTCGGAAACACTACTATTGATATTATATTAATGTGATATTATGTCTGACGAATCTGACGGCAAATCCAGTACAGATTATCTGTGAGACATATTAATTATTATTTACAACATATAATACAGATTGTATTTCAATACAAGAATGCATGCAAAAAATGTGTTTTTTTTTCAATTTGTTTTAAATTTATTCTATATGTATTTTAATCATAATTATTGTTTTTTTAATTTGTGTTGTTTTAATATTCTTTTCTTTTTCATTGTGTATATAACTTGTTTTAACATGTTAGCTAATAATGACAAAAATACTAATGTAAGTAATTAAAGACACAAATGGTTACACTATTGTAGTTGTTTGTTGTTCATAATAATAATAATAATAATATAATGAAATCATACAGTCCTCGGGACTAAAGCGAATCGCCAATGAACAAAGAATCACCAAACTACAGAAGGCCTACAAGCGTACATGGGCTCACTACAACAAGAAGTGCATCTCGTTAGACGCAAAATTAAGGCACTATACAACGGTGATTCTTCCGGAAGCAACTTACGCAGCCGAAACAATGGTAATCGAAGGTCATTCCAAAATTAAGGATATAGAAAATCAGGAAAGGAAAATTCTCAGAAAGATTTACGGGGCAGTTAATAATAACAGTATTTGGATGAAGAGACCTCAAAGCGAACTCTACCAAAAAATCCACACGATAACGGAAGTAATCAGAAAACGCCGAGTACAGTTTTATACACACATTTACAGGATGGAAAATTTCAGAACGGCGAAGAAATTGCTCAACGTTATAACACGGAGTGGCTAACAGAGGTTCGGAGGGACTTACAACAGGTCAACATTGAAAACCTTGAGGACCGCACCGAGTGCAGGAATAAAATCAAAAATGTTAAGTTCGATCAGAGACCGTCATGACACCCTGGAAGAAAGTGGATAGCTGAGCGGAAGAAGGAGCATTCTGAGAGGATGAAGAGATTTTGGGAAGAGAAGCGGGAAAACGCCAGGAGATGAAATCATGTATTCAAGTTCAATCGCTCTCCTAAAGGGCAACAATCGATTAAATAAATAAATAATAATATAATGAAAAATGAAAATCCACAGCCTGCTTCCAGTCGACCGACCGGGTCAGGGAATGGAATGAATGAAGCCCCCATCTAGCGGCGAGGATATGAACTGTGCCGGCTGCCGAAGCCTGTCGCACTCCTCTGGGGCAATGATTACATGAATGACAGATAAAATGAATTGATAGTGGAGAGGTTTGCTGGAATGAAATTTTGATAGTACCCGGAGAAAAACCTGTCTGCCTCCGTTCTGTCCAGCACAGATCTCACATGGAGTGACCGGGATTTGAACCACGGACCCAGCGGTGAGAGGCCGGCGTGCTGCCGCCTAAGCCACGGAGGCTTAATAATAATAATAATAATAATAATAATAATAATAATAATAATATGGCAAACCCAAACAGAGGCAACATGGTAACAGAACATGTTGAAAAGCCACTAACGTATAAAGAGCTTTCATAACTGATCAGAGAGCAATGGCACATGGAACAAGTCAGGACTGTTCCTATAATCATCTCGAGCACTGGTGTGATTCCGAACAACGTAAGGGAATCTCTCACTGAGTTGCAATTAGACCCAGGCCTATTTAAGATTATGCAGAAGTCAGTCATACTTTCTACTTGTCGCATAGTAAGGCTGTTCTTGGCTAATCAAGCCTGAAGGAGTGAGGGAAAAGAGTAAATCTACCAGGTAATACAGTCAGCGGAAATTTGCTCCTTACCTTGTACTTCTGGGATTGTAATTGTTTTCTTTCCAGCAGATATGCTGAGAATGTGTAAGCGCATGGGCAAAATAAATACTAATATTAATAATTAGGACTCGGATTTTTAGGTAAATAAATATTTGTTTATGTAATACATATTTTAAGCATTTTTTCTATAAATACATAAATTCCTGTTTTTCACTTATTAGTACATAAAAATACACAATTTACATTTTTTTTAAATCGGTATGCTACATCTTTCAGTTTATTGCATTTTTGTTCTGTTACTTCAACGGGGAAGAACCTGTGAGCTATCTAATCTTCATGCAGAGCGTATGCCAGCTTGCAAATGTGTTATTCTTAACCTGTCGCCCCGCGCCACTCACTGTGGAAGCCGGGGATTTCCTTGTCCATAGCCATATTGCACCACGTGATAGACTTCCTCCCCCAGCTAACTGGAACCAGTGTCACTCACATGCAGTTCATTTCTAGCACTGTGGCGTGTAAGGCAGTTCTACGATGCCTAAAGTAAAAACAACTACAAGTTATCGTCTGTTGCAGAATATAAAGATAATTTTACTTCTGGTGGGGGCGTTCTGATCTGCCAACCATGTGGGAAAGCAATAAAGGCTGAACAGCGATCTCAAGTTACACATCACCTCAAGGGCAAGAAACTTATTGCTGCTGTTTCGCGCCTTCAGAATAAGTGTTTCGCGATAATTTGTGATGGACAACCTGACGATGTATCTCGTTGTGTATTGTAATGCTTCAGCAGTCAGTGAGGCATAGCATAAATTGCATTCGTGAGCACTGCATATTGTTTATATTTACATTAATAAACTAAATTATAATAACATATTTTTGCTTTTTTGTCACATATTTCAGGTATTTTTAATACATTAAAAATAAATATTTCCCCGATTTTTAGCTCCTAAAGATACTAGCCCTATTAATAATGATTAAATGGGGATGTAATAATTACAATAATTGTCTTTGATTATGAAATGTAATTTTGTTACTTTTTAATATCAAGAATATTGATTGATTGTTGTGGATTTAAGGGGCAGAAAAGCGAGGTTATCTGCCCCTAACATCAAGAAGGACATTGAAGAAAAATTTTGAACGGACATCAACAAATGATTGATCAGGAGTCCTACTAATCCATTCCCCGGGGTTCGACGGTAATCCACACAGGATTTGACTGTGGGCCCATCTCAAACGTGTCCAACAAAATGATCTCATATCCAACACTTGCGGGGCTGATGACCTTGTCTCCAAAGATTATTGGCTGATGGCACGTGTGTTAGGACTATTGACCGGGTCATTAGCCAGCAAACAGATGATAATATCTACCTGTATTAACGACGAGACAAAATAATCCGCTACACATGATTAGATAATTTGTTATATTTGTCATGCAGATATCGATCATCACCTGGTCATTACTATCGACAGAGGGATTAGGGTCGACATCATCTTATCGGCCGTGGTGTTATTCTTTACCAAAACTTCCTGATGTGATCATTATCTTCATTGCCGTTTGGATGAGACAATGTCCTCTTCACCAAGGTCAATCACTTGTTGTTTGCGACATCGTTTCATGTGGTAACACATGTACTTGGGTGTCAGTGAAATCTGTCTGTTAACCTGTATCATTGTGATGACTAGGGCTCGGATTTTTATGTTTTTTTTTTTTGTAAATACATATTTTAAGCATTTTTTTATAAATACATAAATTCCTCCTTTTCACTTATTAGCACATAAAAAGACAAAATATTTACATTTATAAAATCAGTACGCTATCTTCCAGTTTATTGAATTTTTGTTCTGTGTTACTTCAACGGGGAAGAACCTGTGAGCTATCTAATCTTCATGCAGAGCGTATGTCAGCTTGCAACTGTGCTATTCTTAACTTGTCGCCCCGTGCCACTCACAGTGGAAGCCGGAGATTTCCTTGTCCATAGCCATATTGCACCACGTGCTAGACCTCTCCCCCCAGCTAACTGGAACCAGTGTCACTCACATGAAGTTCCTTTCTGGCACTGTGAAGTGTAAGGCACTTCTACGATGCTTAAGTAAAAACAACTACAAGTTATCGTTGCAGAATTTAAAGATAATTTTACTTTTGATGGGGGTGCTCTGTTCTGCCAAACATGTGGGAAAGCAATCAAGGCTGAACACCTCAAGGGCAAGAAACATATTGCCGCAGTTTCGCGCCTTCCGAATAAGTGTTTCGCGATAATCGTCGGTCATTTGTGATGGACAACCTGAAGATGTATCTCGTTGTGTATTGTAATGCTTCAGTAGTCAGTGAGACATAGAATAAAGTGCATTCGTGAGTACTGCATATTGTTTATATTCACATTAATAAACTAAATTAAAATTACATATTCTTACATTTTTGTCACATTTTTCAGGTATTTTTAATACATAAAAAATAAATATTTTCCCGATTTTTAGCACCTAAAAATCCGAGCCCTAATGATGACTGTACTAGTGTATTTGTAATTAAGACTAGAATTTGGGTAGGAGGCGGCCGTTGCTTTAATTTATGATCAATCCCGGCATTCGCCTGGAGCAAAAGTGGGGAAATCATGGAAAACCACTTCTTGGTGGCTGAGGTTGGAGTCACACCCATCTCTTCTCAGTTGTGCCTCACGAGGTTCCAGCCCTCAGACCGCCGTAGTTAAATTTATTGACAGATTCAGGAATTGAATTCGGACCCCCACGGTGATAGTTAGAAATGCTAGCCACTACACCAGGAGGTGAATATTCCTCTTCTTTTCGAGTAGCGTTGGTTGGTTGGTTCCTTAGTTTAAGGGTTGCGACAATGCGGTCATGTAGCCCCGTGTACTTTGGGTGTGTGTAGAATCTGTCTGATAACCGGTGTTAATTGTGATGGCTGTATTAGTGTGTGTTATCTGTCTTAATTCGAGTAAGGACTGCAGACAATAATTTCATGTACGGTAGTTCCTACTTTTGCCACCAAATGCTACCGTCCACGACACCTAGCTTGCGAACTTGGCTACTTGGCAGTCAGCAGGGGTGGCGAACATTGGAACTAATATACTAATATAGCGTTATCAATAACATACAAATTTTGGCTTCACAGAAGTGTAGTTAGTGGAAGGATCTTTTTCATGCCATAAATCTATGACAAGGAACCGCCGGCTTTACTTCCCCTCCGAAGGAAGGCATACTGAGGGATTTTTAATGCTTTTAAAAGATCCGACGACTTCAGCCGGGTTTGAACACACGATCTTGAGCATAGAAGCTCAGCATGCTACCAACTATGCCACCGAAGCCGCCTTCGAGTAGCGTGATGGTTGAAATAAGGACAATCTTCGGAACCAGAACACGAATCTACTCATTTTGGGATTATGCGCTTTCCTTGTGCACGATGATGGTCAACCTAGCAGATTTTCACTTGCAACTCCTTAAATGTTCCTCCTGATGCAGTCGCTAGCTTCTTCCACCAACAACCTTGAGTTCCGGTTAAGATCCCTTGTTTCAATGCCCATATCATCCATCCCAGAATCCATTTTCTGATGTTTCCCACTTCTACTAGGCCTACTAAAAATGCTAGCCACTACACCAGGAGAATACTGGGATGGTTTCTAATTTAAGGGCACAGCCACTTCCTTCCAATTTTTCACCTCAATTACGTCCGGCTCCGTGGCTAAATTGTTAGCGCGCTAAGCTTTCGCCCAAAGTGCCCCGGGTTCTATTCCCGGCCGAGCCATCAGTGATTTTAATCCACTGGTGTTAATTCCCGTGGCTCGGGGACTGTGTGTGTATGTGCCGTCATCATCACTTCATCCTCATTACGACGCGCAGGTCGCCCACGGGCATCAACTAGAAAGACCCGCACCTGGCCTCTCCGGAGGCCAGATGATCATTCATTACCTCAATACAAAAAACATCCTACTATGCATAGCACAATAACGCAGGACACCAGACAGACAGACATACAAACACACACGCCTAAGTTTATTGAGAGTAGTAAATGGCTTGTCACTTTTATGAAAAGGGGTTCTCGTTGAACTGCACATTAATGACGCTCTGATCTGTCAGAGTTACAGTGAGGGCCCTCCCTATAGAACAGAGCCTCACAAAGGCCATGTGGATCGGGTTGTTGATAGCCTTCCTCTAAAAAAGTCATACGAGTGTCTATTCCTCGAACTAGGTCCATAAGTTCTTGTATCTGTGCCGCTGTAGCCATGGTGGCTGCTGAAGTGACGGAGTTAGTATCTAACGTGGTTTTAGTTTCAGAAGTAGTTGCTGTTCCTCGGTTCTTGCATTTACTGGGCGAAGGTGTCCGGGACCGTGGTTGTTGCTGTTTATTCTTCTCCGGTTTGTTAGATTCAGGAGTACTCTTCCTGGCACTGGAGCTGAGTCGCACCTCCTGGAAATGTTCGGTGACACTGGTTTGATGAGTGCGCGACTGTCGCGGAGTCTTGCTGGAAGGTGCAGCCTTCAGTGGCATACTCCGATGGGCTCCTGGTGGACCACTGCGGGTGGCTGTAGCATGGTTAACGCGAACACACTAGCTGCTGACCATTCCTCCACAGAGACGACTGCTCCCGACCCCGCTCCTTATATACACAGAGGCGATGAGCTGTGGTGTCACCGTGACTTGGCTTTGAACCTCGACTGACGGGATCCCGCGGGCGCGCCCTCCTTTTAAGGATTCAAGAGGGACGCGTGTATTTACTGCGTATCGAGCAAGGCATTGGCACTAGTAGCAGCGTAGCGCCTAACTAGTTTAACATAATAATAATGTTATTGTTTTTACGTCCCTTTTAACTACTGTGGCTTTTAGAGACGCAGGGGTGCCGGAATTTTGCCCCGAAGGGGATCTTTAACTCACCGGTAAATCTACTCACATGGCTCCCTCGCATTTGCGCACCAGAATCGGATACTTGTTTAACACATTTACACTTTTTAACGTATTTAATAATCATAATTACTTAGGTGAATTTCAGAGCCTCCGTGGCTTAGGCGGCAGCACGCCGGCCTCTCACCGCTGGGTCCGTGGTTCAAATCCCGGTCACTCCATGTGAGATTTGTGCTGGACAAAACGGAGGCAGACAGGTTTTTCTCCGGGTACTCCGGTTTTCCCTGTCAACATTTCATTCCAGCAACTCTCTCCACTATCATTTCATTTTATCTGTCATTCATTTAATCATTGCCCCAGAGGAGTGCAACAGGCTTCGGAAGCCGGCACAGTTCATATCCTCGCCGCTAGATGGGGGCTTCATTCATTCCATTCCTGACCCGGTCGGAGACTGGAAGCAGGCTGTGGATTTTCACTTAGGTGAATTTCAGAGTAATTGCTTGATATGCTGTCCTTCAATTAGACTACTTAACACATATTGCACCGTCGAAGGAAGTTTTGGTACAGTCGCTGTAATTCATCATCATAATCTTCTTCTTCTTCTTCATCATCATCATCATCTTCTTCTTCTTCTTCTTCATCTTCTTCTTCTTCAATTCCCTTATGCCTTAAAGCGTCGGGGGTAGCCTCGTTTGAGCCATTTCTGCCATTCCGCTCTATTTCTGCACATTCTCTTCATTTCCACAACTGTTTTGCCTAATGTGGGGTCTGCCTCTGTCTTGATATTCCATGTTCCGAATCTCGTGTTCCGTTTCCACTCCCGTCGTCGTCGTTTAATCCGTCCAATCCGAGGCTACTTGTAGTTCTCTGAATCACTTTACCTCCACATGTGGGATTAGCCCAACGTAGAGTGGTTTGTTGGGTTACCTTCCCATCCTTCTGGAGAAAGGGTGCCCCAGATGGTCAGGGTTTGGGCGGACATTTCCTCCTTACCCACTAAGGCATTCATCCTCACTACGCGGCCCTGGGAACGATTTTTTGCGGCCCTCAAGACTGTTAGGGATAGGAATAAAAAACATAAATTTATGAATTATGAAAAAAATATTTTAGGAAATTTTATACAATATTTTATAAATATACTGTATGTTATATTTATTAATTACATGTATTGAAAATCTGTCGTTGTTTTTCTCTACTTAATTATTTTGCATCTACATATGTCTGTGAATCTACATTCAGTTAGCTGAAGTTCATAAAAAACGAGTACAGATCCAGGTAACGAGTGAAAACGTTGACAACATTTTGAAAATTTCAATTTCTTCCCAACCTGCTAACATAGATGCCATAGAAAGTTGTGGAAGATTTCGCCCATCGACTTCAAAGAATTAACAAATTCAATATTCCTGAGTCAAGTAAAAGAGTTTTCCCTGATTTTTTTATATGGAAAACAGTTTATTTTATTGATGTAATAAACTTATGTTATAATCATATTGTTTGTAAGTTATTTAACACCACTTCATAGTGTATTATTTAAATGACTCACGGTGGTTCCGAATTGATATGTTAGAATAGTTATTAACAAGAAATGAACATCTGCCTGAATCAATACTATACAGATGAAAATCCACTGCATGCTTCCAGTCTCCGACCGGGTCAGGAATGGAATGAATGAAGCCCCCATCTAGCGGCGAGGATATGTAGTGTGCCGGCTGCCGAAGCCTGTCGCACTCCTCTGGGGCAAATGTAACGTTGTCCTAACCACATACACCATATGCTTTAAACTAACCTATGATCACTTTCCATCACGTCGGGTTTCTTAAAGCCGCTTTGTTTTGAAAGGCTATATTTGGATATAACCATACAGGCTCTTCATTGGTTATAGAGCTACACGGATTGGTGAAGTATTGGTGTTACATATCTACCATTTCAAGGAACTACTATTTGTCATGAGCAGCTGATCACCGTCACCATCTGTTTCTCTTCATTTTATTCTATTCTTATACCCTAAATTTTATGGTGCACCATATTAGGTTTTAAATACGTATCTTATTACTGTGCTACGCTTTGTTTTTTCAACAGCTGATGAAGGGGATAAAATATAACTAATCCCCGAAACATGTACTGTAAACAAGTTAAATAATTAATTTTTTCTGTATAGTATTGATTCAGGCAGATGTTCATTTCTTGTTAATAACTTCATAGTGTAGTATTGCAATAAGAAAAAACATATTTTGTAATTAACCTAAATTATACAGTTTGTACTTGCGGCCCTGAGGAAAATTTGATACGAACTATTTGGCTCTCTAAGAAATCCTAGTGAGGACCTCTGCACTAAGGTATGGTTTTCTCGCCAATACTCGGGTGCTGTTATTCATCCTCACTGATATTTCGTTCTCAAGAGCCTCCAGAGTACGTGGATTGTTTCTGTATACCTTCAGTTTGAGGTTCCTCCACAAGTAAAAATCGAACGGCGCTGAAACTTACAAACACATTTACTGCAATTTTCTTTTCTTGGGAAGATAGGTTTCCACGTTTTGATGTATACCTAACCATGTTCACGGGATACGAGGTAGGCTACAGTACTTCACAGCAAGTCTTAATTATCCCATTGGCCATTTGATTCGTCATTCAGACTGGTGCACCACACTTTTTGAAGGGAAGGTAGAAGGAAAGAGGAGTCGAGGAAGGCCAAGGACTCAATTTATATACAGCATTAAAGGCAAGCACACTTATTGCACTTTGAAAGTACAGGCCAGAGAAAGAAGACGTTTTGGAAGATATGCATGTTACTCACCAACCTAGAGGAGAAGAAGAAGGAGAAGAAGAAAGGTTTCTTGCTAGCTGCGTATGTAATAAATGCTATGACAGCTTCCAGGTCTTCCCGATCCACTGTTGTAATCTGTAGAGTACATGCTATAAATCTGGCGGTGATGCATTGCGACCTGTCCGCGGCACGGCCTGAGTGAGGCTCCGTTCAATAGGGAGGGCTCTCACTGTAGGATGGTGTAGCAATTGCTGTCACTATATCGCAATATCTTTTGTTGCAGGTCAGAAGGACGGCGGCACGCAGATCAAACTCATCATAGACTATCCACACAATGTGCAGGCTCTCTTCAAACCCATGAGGTGAGTACTCTTTCTAACACCCTATGCACATGCTTGAGATATTCCTATCCTTATTAACATGGGCATGTTTCTGGGCTGGGGTCTGTTTGGAATAAGCGACATCAGTTTCTCGACTCCATGGTAACCATGGCAACCAGTGCGCGTCATCTATACGTTATCTACTATACGAACGCAAGCTCTTAGTTACGTGTTGTTTGTTCATCTATGTATACGGTACTAGGTCAGTAGCGTCATCTATATGTTACCTACTGTAAGAACGCAAGCTCTTAGTTACGTGTCGTTTGTTCATCAATGCATACTAAGTCAGTAGCGTCATCTATACGTTACCTACTATACGAACGCAAGCTCTTAGTGACGTGTTGTTTGTTCATCTATGCATACGGTAATAAGTCAGTAGCGTCATCTATGTTACCTACTGTTAGAACGCAAGCTCTTAGTTACGTGTTGTTTGTTCATCTATGCATACTAAGTCAGTAGCGTCATCTATATGTTACCTACTGTTAGAACGCAAGCTCTTAGTGACGTGTTGTTTGTTCATCTATGCTTACTAAGTCAGTAGCGTCATCTGTACGCTACCTACTATAAGAACGCAAACCCTTAGTTACATGTTGTTCGTTCATCTATGTATATTAAGCCAGTAGCGTCGTCTATATCTTGCTATAAGAACACAAGCTCTTAGTTACGTGTTGATTGTTCATCTATGCATACTAGGTCAGTAGCGTCACTTGTACCTAGCTATAAGAACGCAAGCTCTGAATTGCATGGCTTTGTTATGTATTGTTTATTTCGTCACGAATTTATTTAGTTCGTATAAAATTTTGAACGCCAAAAATGGTAAAATTTATAGCGAACGGAAACGTGCGCAGGAGGAAGATAATGAGCTTCAATTCTTTATCCTTGACACGCCATTCTCCTCTGCAACTGCCGATGAAAAAAAAAACACATTTCAAGGATTCAAATATGCCCAGAATTCGTAGACATAGACTATCTATGATTCTATTTAGCAGAGAAAATGCATGTTTTAACCCCCTGTGTGCATGCTTTAGTTCAGTTGGCTGCAGGAAGTTTCCTATTACTTGCAGCTATCGCGATATGCAACTGTTTTCTCGATAGAACGAGGAATACTGCTTTCGGAGCCAGATGGCACGCTATTTAATGTATCGCCCGGCTCTCGGATGTATTCTATCGACAAAAACTGGAGTTGGCGTGTAACATTTACAAGCCCTACATACTCAAGGCTAATGTGAGGAGTGTTTGTGCACACTCACACTCTTGTTTCATGAGGATACATGATATCCTGCACTCAATAGCGATACCCTACTAAATAATAGCAATCGCACCCTAATTAACAGTGAGCATATGAAGTTTCGATCTCGCCTTCCAAATATTGAATATCGTTGTGACGTTAATATGTGACGTAGTTTCCTGTACGAATTGGGGACGATCACGTTTCTCGCAGATATTTATTTAATTGTGTCAGGGAACATATATCATTGAACAATCAAGACATATACATGGTTCTATAAGTAACTCGGATATTTCTATAAACATTGCATGGTTATTTGAATATTATACACACATGCATTCTGCGACCGATCTGAGTTGGGCCGACCTCAGCATTTGGATCAATTTGGACATTGCTTGATCAGTGAGGATAGTCTGTCGTCAGGAGTGACTTGTCACGCTGATTTCCGGATTACCATCCCAGCAGGTAGCATGGCATGATGGGTAAAGTGTGTGTGAACCACGTGTGATGGCGCTGTATGGAGATACGTATATTTTGATTCATGCCCTTGGACCTTCCTATTTCTTCATCCACACGATTGGTGTAAACGTGGCCCATAATAGTAAATTATGCAACGAGCCTATAATGGCAATAATTAAGATACGAGTATGTTTATAAAACGAGCGTAAGCGTAAGTGTCTTAATTACCAATATAGGCGATTTGCATACGACTGTTTATGTTCGACGATAATTATAACCTTAATATATGTTTTAACATAAATATTCATAAATATCTGTTGAGATTCCATCACTTGAATTTTGTGATCGGAGTGCAAGCGCTGGGTTTGATATCTCTGTTTTCCAAGTTCTCTGACTGGCCGACGCATGCTCTCTGTGTGCTTGGCAATGCCATATGTTTCAGCCTGCCGATGTGCACCAGTATTCAGTTAAACGGTCATCGAAGTCGTTTGAAAGCAATGCGCTACGTATAAATTGGAGTTTGGGATATTAAGGTACAGTGCTATTTCTTGTCTCATATTCGCCAGATTATTTACGTGAACATATGGACGGTGCACGTTCTATGTCGGTAATTTATATAGGAGAATGCTGTGTTCAAGTCCGACATGTTGGATTTTGAGCGCATGTGCGAAAGTATCCATACCTAATTGGTCAATGAATGAGCTCTGATTGGCTGGAGAAACTGTATCATAATGCAAAAGAGTAGTATATTGACCATCATTATGATACAGTTTCCTGACGTATACTATTCACATTTCGACATCGTCGAACATAAATCAAAATATACCTATCTCCATACAGCGCCATCACACGTGGTTCACACACACATTACCCATCATGCCATGCTACCTGCAGGGATGGTAATCCGGAAATCAGCGCGACAAGTCACTCCTGTTGTCAGACTATCCTCACTGATCAAGCAATGTCCCAAATGATCCAAATGCTGAGATCGGCCCAACTCAGATCGGTCACGATACGTATATTCGATTTAAATGCAGTGAGACCAGTATTTTGCTGATTTGCAAGCTGCAGGTGTTCCATCCATCAGGTTCTGTGGAGAACATGTAATTGGACACAACTTGCAAACGAGGAAGTTGTTCATGGTTTGTTCCTCACCGCTTTCACACAAAATCGAGTCACAGGCAAATCCCAATTTTTCAAGTTGGTTTTGGACCTCCCTACTCCAGTGCGTAGGCTGTTGAGGGTCTTCCACGTTGACCAAGTTTCTTCGTGTCCAGCGGGCAGGTAGCATCGATTCTGCAGGCTATTTAGATCAGGAATGTCAGGAAAGTACAGTAGTCTAAATGTTGTTCTCGCAAATGAAGCATCGAGAGTCGAGGTTTGATCTCCCTTATTTCTAGTCAGAGGACTCAGAACCTCTAGATTCGGAGTCTCAATACGCAGGCTACCCCCGAGACTAAAGTACAAGTCGAGGTGATGTAGTTGACTAAATCAAGGGAGTCAGGTTCGGTTCCTGACAGAAGTACCATTTTCAAGCATTACTGAAGAGACACAAAACTAAATTTCATACATACTTTTTATGAAAAGATATCATAGTGAATGGAAGGTGAAGTCATATGAACGTCTATGAAGAAATGGAAGGGGTTGGAACCCCAATACTGTAGCTGTGTGCGTTCGCTCAGCCGAAAGGGTAATATTCAGCTCTGTTTAGAAGGTCCCTATTGCGACCCAGTCCATCACATCCCAGGGTAGCGAACCTCTGCTCGTCGGGGATGTTTGAGTTCCGTGAGACTGTTCCAGGAGTAACTTCCCCTGACTTAGTTTGTTTGCTAGCAGACCCGCATGTCACCAACGCTGCTCAACATGAAATGAACTTGGCGAACTTACACTCCCACGGTGGTTCTTTTATCTCATACCTCCCGTGCTTTCACAACGCAATTAATGATGGATCAATTACGTAAGTATACTAAAGTTTCATATCCTCAAGTACAAAAGAACCTTTTAGGAACATCAATTTATAACGACATAATGAGCTAGATGTTGATACAACATTTATGAACTAATGCAGTTTAGATCTCGCCTCCCAAATATTGAATATTGTTGTGACGTTAATATGTGTCGTAACTTCCTGTAAGAATTGGCGACGATCACGTGTCTCGTAGATGAAGTATCGAGATTCCAGATTTGATCTACATTGTTTAATGTTATTGGGTTAATATACACGTTTCGACCTTCAAGCGGTCGTCATTAGATCTTGATTACTGTGTTGAGCTTTAAATTTATGTACAAATATTACCTAAATACAAAAAAAGTAGTTCGTTTAATTGGTGTAATCCTAAATTTTCCCCATGTTTTTTTAGCCTATTTTCAATTTTGAAAAAAAAAAAAAAAGGCTTATGAGATCACCTTTTGTCCGTGTGTGTGTGCGTGTGTGTGTGTGTGTGTGTGTGTGAGGTGTGTGTGTGTGTGTGTCCCTAATAAAATCTAAACGGCTGGAGCGATTTCAATGAAACTCGGTAGGTTCATAACACTATTCCCGGCGACCTCGACCGTGCCCTTCAAATTTTGTTACGTCTCACCAATCCAACATGGCGGCTGTGCAAAATATTTCACTAGCATTCAATATCTCCGAAACTATAACCGATATCGCCCTGAAATTGTGTTCGGTGATAAAAGGCACTACTAGAAGTTCACCTATGAGACTTTCAAAAACCTGGTGACTACAAAACCAACATGGCGGCCAAGCAAAGTTCAGACTTTTAAATAGACTTTTCTCGCGATTTATCTATCCAAGCGTAATAAAACTTGGCACAGCAAATGTTTATATACATTGTAATTCACTAGAGTCTAATTTAGTTCAATTGTTTACATAACCTCAAAATGGCGTCTGTGCGAAATATTTCACTGACATTCTATATCTCCGAAACTATTACAGATATCACCCTGCAATTTTGTACGGTGATAAAGGGTACTGATACAAGTTTACCTATGTATATTTCATAAACCTATAAAGTACAAAACGAACATGGCGACCAAGCGAATGTGAAATATTTTAATAGACTTTTCTCGTGATTTAACTCTCTGAGCGCAGTGAAATGTGGTACAGTAAATGATTTTGCAGATTGTAATGCACTGCCATCTAATTTAATTCAATTGTTTACATAACCTCAAGATAGCGGCTGTGCGAAATTTTAAAATTAAGTTTTTATTTCTTGAGTCGTAATCATGCGATCGAAGTGAAAGTTTGAATAATGAACCAAGGCAATAATTGTCCTAGAATGGTACATAACTCTATGGCCTATACATATAACAATCCTAAATGGCGAGCTTCCAAAATATTTAGACGGTTCTCAATATCTATGAATCTTTTACAGCAACCAAACTGAATTTTTTTTATGTTCATATAGACTATGAACATATGTTCACCTATAGGACTTTCAGTAACCTGGTGAGCACAAATCCAACATTGCAGCGACGCGAAGTATAAATATTTAAATGGACGTTTCTCGCGAATTAACTATCCGAGTGCCATGAAACGTTGCACGTTAAATGCTTATACAAATATTGATCCACTGGCATCAAATTTATTTCAATTGTTTGCATAACCACAAGATGGCTGCTGTGCGTAATTTTAAAATCTCGTTTTTTATTCTTGTGTTCTAATCATGCGATTGAAGTTTGAATACCACACGTACACAATAATCTTAATGTAATACTACAAAAATAAAAATCCAACCTGGCGACCATCTGAAATATTTAGACGGTTCTCAATATCTACGAATCTGTTACAGCAATTAAACTGAAATTTTGTATGTTGATAGAGGAAATTAACATGAGCAGGATATATGAAAATACGCTGTATAGTTCTCCACGGAACTACTTGTTTTAATGTGTAACATCTTTCCGCCCGGTTGCTGGATATTTTTAATGTGTAACATCATCCCACTCGGATGCTGTAAATTTTTGTGTGTGGGTGATTTTGTAAAAAGGGACGGAGTGGGACGGAAATGACAGGGAAACAATGAGCGCGCGCGGTGGCGGAGATTGGTACAACGACATACTGTCCGCCATGTGGCTATGTGGAATGTAAATCGCATACGGTTTATTTCAAGGTTTGCAGGCCCCATTACAGATATTCCTACAATAAATCATCTTCAAACTGCGTTCTTTGGTGTGAAAATATTCATTATATCATATTTGCTGAAAACAATCATGATTTATTAAATCTTACTACTTTTGCTGTATTCTTATTTAATGTAAGCACTGGAGGTACTGTCGGCCAAAATACAGCACTATGTGTATTGTATTTAGCATACGGTTTAATTCAAGGTTTGGAAACCCCATTAAAGAAATTCATACAATAAATCATCTTCAAAGGTTCGTTCTTTGGTGTGAAAATATTCATTATTATCATATTTGCTGAAATGATTTGGCACGGGAGTTTTACAAGTAGCGCCCGGTGGCAGAGATTGGTACAACAACGTACTGTTGGTCATGTGGATATGTGGAATGTAAATCGCATACGGTTTACCTCAAGGTTTGGAGGTACCAATACAGATATTCCTACAATAAATCATCTTCTAACAGTCGTTCTTTGGTGTGAAAATATTCATCAAATCATATTTGTTGAAAGCAATTATGATTTATTAAATCTTACTACTTTTGCTGTATTATTATTCAATGTAAGCACTCGAGGTACTGTCGGCCAAAATACAGCACTGTTATATCATATTTGCTGAAAGTATTTGTCACTGGAGTTTTACAAGCAGTTATTGCAGAAATAATAGTAATGAGAACCTTCCGATGGTAATAACACGAAGGAATCCTTCATGTTTGCTGGCACAAGGTAGCACTATGAGTTCATTCTAAAAAAAATGCTAGTAAGTAATATGGAATTATTGGAATAACATGTCAGATGTTACACATCATATGCGACTACTGTAAGGCTCGTAATTTTTCTCCAGCACTGTTATTTATTCATAATTCATCTAGACTATATACTGTAGCCTATAAAAATTTAGCCAGCGTATGTACGTGGCCGCAATACCCGAAAACTACTGCTCCGAATTCGCTGAAAATTTTACATTTTGTTCTCAATACGGTGAAGAGTGTTTATAAAGTGGTTTGAATGAAATTGGATCTGTAGTTCTTTAATGAGTAATTATATGTAATTAATTTAAATTCCAAAGCCACACCAATATTGAATCTAATAACTTGACGGGCAGATTGTTGCTAGGCGACAACGACTGACTCTGTATATTGATAGTCAACGCCGCACCAATACTGAGTCTGTTGATGGAGGCGGCTTCACTGGTGTATTCGCTAGCATGCTGAGCTTCTGTGACTCAGGGCGCGGGTTCAAACCGACCGCAGTCGTCGGATTTTTTAAGAACGTTAAAAATCCCCCAGTATGCCTTCCTTCGGAGGAGAAGTAATGCCGGCGGTCCCATATCATAGATTTTTTAGCCTACTTTTCACATTTTGCAAAAATGAGGAAAAAGTAGACTTATGAGATCGATCCGGGAAAATGTGTGTCTGTCTGTCTGGCCGTGTGTGTGTCCCCCCTATCAACTCCTAAACGGCTGCAGCAATCAAAACCAAATTTAGTATGAGTAAAGATGTGCACCGGAATAGCTCACGTCCATATTTGAAAATGATGTCAGTGCTACCAACTGCTGAAAAAACGCACTAGAAATTTGAGCTCCATGTTGGATATCTTGCAAGGTATGCATGGGAGCTATTCCAAAATTGGCACACATGTAGATAATACTATTTCAGTTTAATTTCCAGGAGGCCAACCATGATAGTGTTGCCAAAATAATTTTAAGCCTTCTGATAAGTCCAATGTTTAAATGCATATAACTTCTACACTATCAATTGGATTTAAACCAAATTTTGTATGTAATATCTGTACATAAACAGATATGATTGAGCGTATTCATAAGAGCCACCAGGGCTGCCAACTGTTAATAATTGCTCTCTCTATTATTTTTTATCCAAATACCAATATATCAGAAAGTATGCAAGCCAACAGCTTTAAACTATGCACACGTATATTATGACATTTTAGATTAATTTTGAGCAACTTATATACGTCAGTTCTACCAGCATGATTATAAGCCTGCTGATAGTACCAATTTTTAAATACATGTAACTTCTATACTATCAGTTAGATTACAACCAAATTTCGTATGTGCTATGTGTACCATAACAGAATATCTGTAAGTATTGTTAAGAGCAATCAGGGCTGCCAACTGTTAATAAATGCTGTCTATATTTTTTTTTACCCTAATATCAATATATCAGAAAGTATGCAAGCCAACAGCTCTATACTTTGCACACGTATAGCACCTGACCTTCTAGATTAATTTGGAGTCATTAATACAAGGCAGTGCTGCCAACATGATTCTATGCCTGCTGATATGTCCAATTTTAAAATACATGTAAATTCTATACTAACAAATGGATTTCATCCAAAATTGGCACAACAAGATATCATAATAATTCAGATTATTTCTGACCAGCACACGCATGGTATTGTTGGCAACATGCTTTTACGCGTGCTGATAGATCCAGTGTCTAACTGCATGTAACGTCCATTGGACTTCAACCAAATTTTGAATTCTGTACCATAAGAGGTGGAACTAAGAATATATTCAGTCACCAGGGCTGCCAACTGTAGTGCTCTATTAGGCTACATTATACCAGGTATATTTTGAACTAATTAGATATTTCGATATTACCAACTTAATTTCGTCATTATTCTAGATAGGTTCATATACTGTAGAATAATCATTGGCATGAAAAGTAGGCTGTATAGTTCTACACGGAACTTCCTGCTATTACTATTATACAGTATTCTGCCTAGTGGCAGGTCCTTGTCTTCGTACAGAGAATTTCTGATGCCAACGTTTCCGGTCTTCAGCTTCTTTCTTCAGTCTGCTGTAACTCTTTCCATCTTTCATATCATCCAGATGTTGAATTCTTCTTCTTCCCCGTCCTGTCGTTCCTTTGATCTTACCTTCAATGACGTCGTGCATGAGCCCATCATGTCTAAGTATGTGCCCGATCCAGTTGGCCTTCCTCTGAAGAATTGTATTCAGAAAAGTTTTCTTCTCACCTACTCTTCTCAGTACAGCATCGTTTGTCACCCGATCTGTCCACTTGATCTTCTCTATTCTCCTCCAGCACCACATTTCAAAACTTTCTTAGTATTTTCTTTCCCCTTTTTCTCATTGTAAAAGAACCTTCCTCTGACTAAACTTGTTTGAAGCAACTTTTGTAGGTTAGGTTTGATTAATGCTCTTAAGTTCCAACGTTCGTCACCGGGCGCTGGTTGCGATGTCATCTAGTTGTAGCCAAGTTCACAGCTAGGTGTCGTGGACGGTAGCATTTGGTGGCGACAGTTGGAACTACTTGAAATTATCGTGTGCACTCCTTACTTGAATTAAAACAGATAACTTACACTAATACAGTCATCACAATTAACACCGGTTATCAAAGAGATTCTACACACACCCAAAATACACGGGGCTACACGAACGGGTTGTCGCAGCCCCCAAACTAAGAAACCTACCAACCAAAGATTATCGCTAGGCGACAACGACTTACTCTGTCATGAGTCCTGTAAATATTGCTTAAGGACATTGCCCATCTTAAAGATGGTTGACCTAGGCAACGCCGTGAATAGAGAATAGAGTGCACATCTCCATCGTGGTTTCCATGGTAGTAAAGCGCATCCAGTCTTCAGTCTTTTGACTGGTTTGATGCACGTCTCCCTGCCCTGAGCTAATCGTTTCATCTCTACATAGCTACCATGAAATAAGTGATAGGGATTGAGAAGATAGTAATGAATAGCAGAGAGGAAATTGTAGACTAAAAGTTAATATACGTGGGCCACGGCTGTACAAGTCCTGACATAGTCTTCCTAAGGGATAGCCTTCAGTTAGGTCGTCACATTACGTTGAATGTCCCAAATGACCGAAAACCTCTGGCCCTTCAAGGCTTTTCGGCGACCCTGGACCCCGATACTCCATACTTTGACGCTTGCCTTCGAGGTCGTACTTCAGGCACCAGGTCTCGTCAACCGTGACGATGGTTTTTAGGACCATTCCATTCCACGGAACATGGGTCACCCTTCTCAGTGCCACCCATTGAACAGGTGTGCACGTTAGGTTACATAAATTCACCCTTCTCGCTGCTACCCGTCAATCAGGTGTGCAAGGCAGGTTGCATAAATTCACGCTTCTCTCTTGCTTTCAATTTAGAGTTTTGACGACCCAAACTGAAGGCTATTCCTAAAGAAGACTATGCCAGGAGTTTCCAGGACTTGATCAGTCGTTCTCAGAAGTGCGTAACCATCCACAGGGATTACTTCGAAGGACAGTAACTGCTATTTCAGGTAAGCCAACAATCCGTTCGTAAGATTGCCCATTCATCGATTTCCCTCAGGGGCTCACATCTAGTGGGACGTGGGAAGTCGGTTGGCGACCACGGTGCCCCAGCTGAGTCCGGCATTGCTTCCACTTACTTGTGCCGGGCTCCTCTCCGTCTTCTTTCCTCTCGACGGTATTAGGGTATCCGAGGCCTAGCGAGTCTCTCCTTTCCCGCCTTAATTGGCCCTTGTCTCATCTTTTCTGATACCCTCCTTCTGCGAGGGGTCAGCCTTCTTTTTCATTTCACGTTATCTCCTGCCTTCTGCTCAAGGCTGGGTATATGTGGCCCCACCTCTTCTGGTGCACACTGGATATTGCTATACCCTCAGGGACTCACGGCTGGTGAGTTCGGGAGTTGGTGACCCCGAGGGATTCCTGACCTGGGTCCGGTTTTCCCCCTTTTTTCCCTTACCTCTGGGGCGGACCCTCTCCTCTTTCACTTTCCTATCTGCCACTCATGGCTCTCCTTCCTTCCAAGTCCCTCAATCCGCATTCTTCGAGTGTTGAGGCATTTCTTTTCCTCCTGTCTTTTGTTTCCCTTATTATTATTATTTTGTTTTCCATATCCTCTTCTAGTATACAGGGTGAACAGAAAATGCCGCACTTGGAGGTCGGCATGCGATTTCTCATTCAATTGCAAAACAAAAGTTTCAATAGCAAAATCGGATCGGGTGCTGTTTGAAAACCCAAGTATGAAATTGAGAAGCTGGCAACACTGTCACATCCTGCAGTGCATCGGAATGTACAGAGATAGCTCCGGCAGAGCGCCGAGTGCCTGCGACCTGCTTTTGGCCACGCTGCATGCAGTTACAGCGTTGCCAGAGCCTCGTTTCTTAACACGAATTCCTGTTAACATATTGGCGGGACTAGGTTTTGCAACATAAACTTTTGTCGTGAATTTCGACGAGCAACCGCATGCCGACCTCCAAGTGTGGCATTTTTTGTTCACCCTGTATAAGTTAGTAGTTAGTTTTAGTTATTGTTTACATTTCGTTATCATCTTCACGATCACCCAAACCATTAGGGGCCGATAACCTAGATGTTAAGCCCCTTAAAACAACAATTATCATCATCATCTTCGAACGTTTCAGACAGAGGGTGGAGTGAGATTTATTTTATATCTAGAATTTTTCTGCACCGGAGTGTGAGCTGGAAATAGGAGAGAGCGGCTAACTCAGATCTCGTGAATGAAGCGCACGTCAAGTGTCAAGCGAAAATTAAGGTCTTCTTCTGTGTTCTGACACACTCGCAGCTGTCAGCCATTCCTCTTTCGGCAGCTGCTCTTAGATGCTGTATGAGTTTATAAGAGACGCCAAAACATTAGTAATTCCACGTCATCTCTGGTGCTCTCCCAACACTCACAGCCTGTTACTCAAACGCAGGGGCTTGACTCATTCACCTCACAGTGGGTCAAAATCGAAATCTAGGGGGACAAAATTATTTTTACGTTTTAACCATGAATTTAGAGTGAAAGCAACGCTTCATAATAAACAACAGTTAAGACCTTTTTTAAGCTACGTCTGCACATGCAAGACATTGTCTATGACTAGGAGTTGGATAGAGCATTCAGTTATCTCTTCTGAACAATTTTCTACCCCTAATTTACTTTGAACAAAGTCACAAAGTTCCACTTTTGGCATAATCGTCGAACCCAGTGCTTCAAACAGTTGTAAACGTGTGAGAACCGGTTGCGCGGCATCTTCTAAAACGTAAAATAACTAAGTAAGTTGCAAAAAGATACAAAAAAATCTTATAACAGGCGTAAACTACAAGACTTTATCCACATTTTAACATTAATTAGAAAGTGACGCAGAGTGACGCGACATACTAAAAATCCAAGTGAAAATATAATTTTAACAAGTAGTTCCTTGAAGAACTATACAGCCTATTTTCATATATCCTACTCATATTAATTGCCTCTATCAACATACAAAATTTCAGTTTGATTGCTATGTTAGATTTGTAGATACTGAGAACCGACTAAATATTGCAGATGGTAGCCAGGTTGGATTTTTATTTATGTACTATTACATGAAGATTATTGTGTACGTGTGGTTTTCAGACTTCAATCGCATGATTAGGACACAAGAAGTAAAAACGAGATTTTAAAATTTCGCACAGCTGCCATCTTGTGGTTATGAAAACAATTGAAATAAATTAGATACCAGGGGATTAACATTTGTATAAGCATTAACGTGCAAAGTTTCACTGCACTCAGATGGTTAAATTGCGAGAAACGTCCATTTAAATATTTATACTTCGCGTCGCCGCCATGTTGGATTTGTGCTCACCAGGTTACTGAAAGTCCTATAGGTGAACTTATGTTCATAGCTTCTATGAACTTAAAAAAATCATTTTGATTGCTGGAAAATATTCTTAGATATTGAGAACCGTCAAAATATTTCGGAAGCTCGCCATTTTGGATTATTATATGTATAGGCCATAGAGTTATGTACCAATAAAGGAAAATTATTGCGTAGCTTCATTATTCAAACTTTCACTTTGATCGCATGATTACGACACAAAAATAAAAACTTAATTTTAAAATTTCGCACAGCCGACATCTTCAGTTTATGTAAATAATTGAACTAAATTAGATGCCAGTGAATGACAATATGTATAATCATTTACTGTACCACATTTCAATGCGCTCATATGATTAAATCTCGAGAAAAATGTATTAGAATGTTTCAATTTCGCTTGGCCGCCATGTTCGTTTCGTAGTTTACAGGTTCTTGAAAGTTACATAGATAAACTTGCAGCAGTGCTCTTTGTCACCGTACAAAATTTCAGGTTGATATCATAAATAGTTTCGGAGATATTGAATGCCTGTGGAATATTTCGCACAGCCGCCATTTTGAGGTTATGTAAAAAATTGAACGAAGTTAGATATCGGTGTATTACAATGTATATAAACATATACTGTGCCATGTTTCATTGCGTTTGGTTGGTTAAATCGCGAGAAACGTCCATTTAAATGTCGCAAATTCGCTTGGCCGCCATGTTGGTTTTGTAGTTACCAGATTTTCAAAGGTCACATAAGTGAATTTCTAGTAGTTCTCTTTATCATCATACAAAATTCTAGGGTGATATCTGTAATAGTTTAGGAGATATTGAATGCTGGTGAAATATTTCGCACAGCCGCCATGTTGGATTGGTGAGACGTAACAAAATTTGAAGGGCACGGTCGAGGTTACCCGGAATAGAGCTATAAACTTACCGAGTTTCATTGAAATCTCTCCAGCCGTTTAGATTTTATTAGGGGGGGGACACACACACGAATCACACACACACACACACACGGACAAAAGGTGATCTCATAAGCCTATTTTTTCAAAATTGAAAATAGGCTAAAAATAATAGTTAAATATTATAAAATGCAACTATAGCTGAAATTACGTAACAATTACGCCCATTAATAACCAAAACACGTTACAAAGATCATACCTTCAGCTGCATGTTTCATCTTAAAGCATCACACTAACCACAAAGACAACCAAACCACAGCCACTTAGATTCACCCTCCAATTCAGACTGCTCGAACAGTGGTGACAGATTTACACTAAGATACGTTTATATCCCAGATTAGTGAGCGACAATTATATGAGAATGCTGTAGAAGTAATTAATTTTTATTTTTTATTTATGAAAATAAATAATTTTGTGCTCCTAGATTTCGATTTTGATCCACTGTGCACCGGTCCTCTGTAGTGGGGCGTCATTTCGGATGGTTGACTGTACAGGAAATAAACTAAGTTAGTTAGTTAGTGTTGTTTTAAGGGGAGGAACTACGAGGTCATCTGCTCCTCTTAACACAGACTAAAGAATACAAATTGGGAATTGAATTTAAAATTTTGAGGTGGACACCTAAATTTAAAAAGACCAAAAATTAATAAAACAAAAAATAAAATAAAAATAAAAATTATAAAAATAAAATAAGAACCTTAAACTTCTACATTACAACTCAGTAGTAAGACCTTCCGTTCTATATGCCTCTGAGTGTCTCCTGATGAACCGGAAAGGCCCACTGAGGAATCTAGAACTCAAGGAACGGAAAATACTTAGAAGGATTTTAGGACCCATAAGGGAAGAGGGTGGTACTTACAGGATCAGGCACAACAATGAGCTCTATGATCATCAAGAAGATATCGTCACATCCATGAGGAAGAGACGATTAGCTTTCTACGGACATCTGACACGCATGGGTCCAGATAGACTTACCAGCCAGATCTTCACCACGACAGGAAGAGGGAAAGCGTCCAAAAACAAATGGAACACCACAGTGAAGTCAGACCTACAGCAACTTGGAATTTCATCAAAAAACATACAGGATCGATCACAATTCCGACAGATGATTCAACATGGTGTCTTTCCAGTGTCTCTCACCAACAGGAAGAGTACAGGGACTACCAGACCGAAGTGGACACAGGAAAGAAAGCAGACACACAGCCAGAAGATGAAAGCTGCCTGGGCTAAGAAGAAACATAAATTCCTTACAAGAAGTCAAAACGAGCCCCGTGGTCCTCAGTAGGCCCAAACGAAAAGAAGAAGAAACAAAAATTACGGAAAAACAAAAAAACAAAAAAAAAACATTCAAAAACGAATAAATCGTTGAGTCAATTTATACTGGAAAATTAAGATTGCTGGCCCTAACCCACTCTCACTTATAAAGCGGATAACGCGATCAGCAGCCACCGCGTCATCGGCTAATATAAGTTTGAGTGTCAAGAAATAAACTAGCATTTCATTTATCATACGCTAATGATATTGATTTTTCTTGCGAGATCATGATGTTCAGTAAATAACACGTAGCCTACTTTCTTCAAAATGTATGAGTATAGTTATAACTCTTTGTGTTTATCAAGGAGTCTTGGTTCAAGACCTTCGAAACTATTCACCTCTACCATACACCAGTACCTCGGAAAAACTACTACCATCATTGAAGAAAGAAATAAAGGAAGAAAGGAAGAAAAAAGAAACAAATAAAGAAAGAAAGAAATAAAGAAAAAAGAAAGGAAGAAAGAAAAAAAAGGAAAAAGAAAGAAAGAGAGAAAGAAAGAAAGAAAGAAAAAAAGAAAACGAAAGAAAGAAAGAAAGAAAAAAGAAAAACGAAAGAAAGAAAAAAGAAAGAAAAAAGGAAAAAGAAAGAAAGGAAAAAAGGAAGAAGAAAGAAAGAGAGAAAGAAAGAAAAAGAAAGAAAGAAAAAAAGAACGAAAGCAAGAAAAAAGAAAAAGAAAGAAAAAAGAAAGGAAGGAAGAAAGAAAGAAAGAAAGAAGAAATAAAGAAAGATAAAAGAAAGAAAGAAAAAAGAAAAACGAAAGAAAGTAAAGAGAAAAAAGTAAGAAATAAAGGAAGGAAGAACGAAATAAAGAATGAAAAAAGGGAAAAGAAAGAATGAAAAAAGGGAAAAGAAAGAAAGACAGAGAAGACATATCTCAAGAATTTGATGGAACGGGAGACATGATCGACCGCACGTGGCCAACATCCAACTTTGAGTTGAGGCATGTGTTTACACGTCTGGCTGTCCATGGTTTCACCACCTTAATTGCATTAACAAATCTTTCCATGACCCTACAGTGTCGTGTGTATGCCAACTATGTGGACAAGTATGTGAACGCTACCACTTAGAGCTCTGTAGTAAAATAAAACAATCGAAGACCATGCAATTCAAATCCCCAGAGCTCCATGTTCATTCTTTATTAGCCTATTTTCAATTTTGAAGAAAAAAAAAATAGGCTTATGAGATCACCTTTTGTCCGTGTGTGTGTGTCCCTAATAACTTCTAAAGGGCTGGAGTGATTTCAATGAAACTCGGTAAGTTCATAGCACTATTCCGCACGACCCCGACCGTGTCCTTCAATTTTTGTTACGTCTCACCAATCCCACATGACGGCTGTGCGAAATATTTCACAAGGATTCAATATCTCCGAAACTATTACCGATATCACCCTGGATTTTTTTACGGTGTTACAGTGAACTACTAGAAGTTCACCTATGTGACTTTTGAAAAACTGGTAACTACAAAACCAACATGGCGGCCACGGGAAGTTGCGACATTAAAATAGACGTTTCTCGCGATTTAACCAACCAAACGCTATAAAATGTTGTACAGTATATGTTTATACACATGGTAATGCACCGACATCTAAGTGGGTTCAATTGATTACATAACCACAAGATGGCGGATGTGCGAAATATTTCACCGGCATTCTATATCTCTGAAACTATTAGCGGTATCACCCTGAAATTTTGTACGGAGGTAAAGGGCACTACTGGAAGTTCGTCTATAAGACTTTCAAAACCCGGTTAACTACAAAACGAACATGGCGGCCAAGCGAATTTTGAAAATTTTAATAGACCTTTCTCGCGATTTAATGTTCCAAACGCAATGAAATCTGGTACATGAAATGTTTATACACATTGTAATGCACTGGTATCTAATTTAGTTCAATTGTTTACCTAACCTCAAGATGGCGGCTGTACGAATTTTAAAATTTTGCTTTTTATTTCTTGTGTCGTAATCATGCGATCGAAGTGAAAGTTTGAATAATGAACCTGCGCAATAATTTTCCTTTAATGGTAGTCTACATGACTCTATGGCCTATACATTTAAGAATCCAACATGGCGACCATCCGAAATGTTTAGACGCCTCCGAATATCTACGAATCTATTATAGCAATCAAACTGAAGTATACATATTCACATGGACGTTTCTCGCAATTTAACCATCCGAGTGCAGTGAAACTTGGTACAGTACATCCTTATACGAATGTTAATCCACTGGCATCTAATTTATTTCAATTGTTTCCATAACCACAAGATGGCAGCTGTGCGAAATTTTAAGATCTCCTTGTTACTTCTTGTGTCCTAATCATGCGATTGAATTTTGAATGCTACACGTACACAATAATCTTCATGTAACAATACATAACTCTAGGACCTACATATATAAAATCCAACATGGCGACCATCCGAAATATTTAGGCGGTTCTCAATATCTACGAATCTATTACAACAATCAAACTGAAATTTTGTATGTTCATAGTGGCAGTTAACATAAGTAGGATATATGAAAATAGGCTACATAATTCTTCACGGAACTACTTGTTTTTGATTGCTATTTTGTTGCAATAAAAGTATTAATTAATATCCTGAACTAGCACCAACATTTAGAGGACAGGTTAGCCTACTATGTGAAATAGTTTTGTTCTTTAGTTCAAATAACATTTTCAAATAGCCCACAATAGGCTGTTACAAACGCTTTAAAATTAAAAAAATATCGTACTATCAGTTTGTCATTCTTCAAATTTGATACGTTTAGAATGCCAACGGTAGGCTAACCAACGGAGTCCCACATTGACCAGTCATTACATCTGGCGGAAAAGTCTCGCATAAAATAATTCCAATAGGGCGAGTGCATTCCAGCGATCATAAAAGGAAACTTTTCAATTAAAGCTGTTCCTACGTCCAGGCCGGTGCACAGCTCGCAACCAGGTAGCCGGTGGCAAATATTGTTTTAAATAAATATATACATTACATTGTAATATGCACAATATAACGCTTAATATTATAAAGTCTGAGTAATTACTAAACAATAAATATAAAATAATTCAAGCGAAGAAAACCAACTCTGATAGGTTTTGAACCCAAAGCAAACGGATAAAAGACTAACGCTTTAATCACATAGCCAAACATGTCCACCGAAATTCGTCGTTATCAATGCAAATAATGATTTGGACTAAACGATTTCTTCTGTGGAGTATATTTTTATAGGCTATATAAAGCATTTCATACGAAGTTTATGTTATTTCTATCAGTTGGCTATATTGCATGCAATACTCAAACTAGTGAAATATAGGTCAGGCACAAGATATCAGCTACCATCTTGTCTTGTAACCGAGATGGCTTGGCTTTTCAAAGCCACTGCTACCATGTAATATTATAATATGAACTTAAAATATCGAATGGGCCACGTCCTTTAGGCCAGTTTAAACCATTCTTGGTTCGATAATCAGAACTAATGAGGTCAAAGTTCTTAATTATAATGCTTCCATAATTCACACGGCCACCATCCTGAAATGACACAGCTGATGACCTTGTTGTTTGGGCACAGGACGCGCCCTATATCAAGGTATGTTGTTACCAAATTTGGCAGAGATCGGATGATAAATCGTAATTTGATTTTACGTTTTGTACGTTTGGGTGGCCGCCATACAGTTGTGATAAAGATGGCGGCGATATAAAACATGACACTGAGGTGCCCTTTGCTGGTGCTACCTCTGTACCTAATTTTATTCAATTCGGTTTCAACGTGTTTGAATTGATAGAAAAGGGGGGGGGGGGGGGCAGGGGCAGACATACAGAGTACACACACAAACGCACACACACACACACTCACACACAAACAGACACACAATATTTGGCCATGTGTAGATCTCATAAGTCTGCTTTCATTCTTTGCAAAAATCGAAAGTAGGCTAAAAATAGGACATTTGAAGATGGTCTTGCTCTAGATTGTGCTGCTTCCGGAATTTTAGCCAACATATATATTTATCACCTAGAGCATACGAAGGGGACGTGATGAATGCAGTGGAATGCTGCTTGCCTCTCACCAAGGCGGACCGGGTTCGATTTCTGGTCAATACACGTGAGATTTTTGAAGTGGAATATCATGTCTTGTCGTTCGGATTCCACGTAAAAATGGAAGTCCTGTGGCTCATGATCGCGAGATTAACAGCCACATAATAGGCTACCATAAGCTTCCTTCCATACGAAAATTATAAACCACATTAATTTCTGGGGAAGATATGTAGACGACATTTTCGTTATTATCGATGAAAGTAAATTAGAAGCTGAACAACTACGGAGAATCTGAATGCCTTGGATGAAAATATATAGTTAAGTTTAGAATCAGAGGTCCATAGGCCTTACCATAACTAGAAAACTCGATCAATTATCATGCAACATTTTTAGAAAACCCACACAAACTGATGTAACAACAATAAAAAAAAAGATTCAACATGTCCTGGTAGTCACAAAAAGGCCACTTTCTTCAGTCTGTTGAACAGAGCATTCTCCTTAACACCTGAGAATTAAAAAAAAAAAAAAATTATCGATTAGCTGAATTCAATTGTTACTAACGCAGTTAGGTCTCTAATAATAATCAATAAGATTAACAAAATAAACAGTACCTAAACGTCCAGTAGACAGTTCAACATTTGTAACTTTTACATACACTAACGATAATATCTATTCTGTCACTAATCTGTTCAATAAGAAGTGACTTTAAAGGAGGGTTGAGAACTGCCAACATTAATAATACCATTATTTTCAACCAACACATTGTTAATACAACTAAAATCAGTATCTATCAATTAAAATGCAATAAAAATAATTTACAATTATTGTAACGCAAAATAAACAGGACAAATAGGACGTAATTTCTCGATAAGGTATAAAGAACATACTAATGTAATTCAGTATAATAAGCATTCGGCAATGGCGATACATATGGTGGAGCATAACCATCACTTTACCGATAGGCCTATAGCGAGGGTCACCAGAGTATTGTATACATCTAAAAGGTAGATCCATGAACATTTTAGAGAATACCAAAGTCCACATCTCTCAGAAGCTACATTCAGATGATAATGTTAATGATTTAAACTATCAAAACAACAAGCTTATCAACATTATTATAAGTTTTATTAATAATCTCCCGCGTTTGAATATGCAATTTCAACCCAGTATTTCATCCATAACAAGTCCACTACTTTCCCCTCGTCAACCCCCTTAAGGACCTTCCAATTTCCCCCCCTAATATCTCCGCCTATCAACATTATTAGAAGTGCACACACTAATACAACCGCAGGTTCGTATCCTGGCGCAGTCAGCTGTCATCTGAGGTGCGCAAATGCGAAGGAGCCGTGTCAGCAGACATTTTGGCATGTTAAAGATCCGCTACGGGGCAAAATTCCGGCACCCCGGCATCTCGAAAAGCCTCAGTACTTAAAAGGGACATAAAACCAATGACATCTTATTATATAATACGCTAAGGTGTATGTTTTACAACACTCATGCTCCTAAACCAGAGGGAGTTAGAAGGTGTGGTTTGTACCAAAATCGTACAAATCGTCTCAATAGTACAGGGAAAATCTTCCATTTCTTGAAAAGTCAACGGAAATATATTTATTTGTTTAAAAAATGCTTATAAACAAATAAATAAGACGATAGCCCGTGCGAGAACTGTATCGCGTACAGCTTGCATAACACTAGAGCCGTGCGGGTAGTCTGTACACATGGGGCGCACACTACCCATTATGCGAGAGATCTCGCACAGGTTATTAGATCACACACACCCAAGTACATGGGGATACATGGCCACGATATTGCAAATCCCCTAAATACGTCAACAATTACTCACTTAATCCTTCAGGACGACCCCTTGACAGGGGCGTACCTAGAATATAAGTTGGAAGGGGATGGGGTGAATGTGAGTACAGACTGCCGTATGTAATATCTGTATCCGTAGGGGAGGGGTGTCAAATCCAACATCTCAAATCCCTCAAATCCCCCTCCTGCCACTTGGATTACTTGCGTGTCAACAACACAGTTTCATTATCAGAAACCAGAATTCAATCCTCGCCAGCGCTGGAAATCGAACCCGGGCCTACGGAATGGCTGGTTGGTTCGTTAGTTCCTTAGTTTAGGGGCCGTGACAACACGGCCATGTAGCCCCGTGTACTTTGGGTGTGTGTAGAATTTGTCTGATAACCGGTGTTAATTGTGATGGCAGTATTAGTGTGTGTTATCTGTGATTCAAGTAGAAGGACTGCAAATGATTAAATTTATCAAGTAGTTCCTACTTTTTCTACCAAATGCTACCGTAAACGACACCTAGCTGCGGACGTGGCTACTAAATGCCATCGCAGTTAGCAGCTGGCGGCGAACTTTGGAACTAATATAGCGTTATCAAACTAACCTACACATTTTAGCTTCCACAAGTGTAGTTAATGCAAGGTTCTTTTTCATGCCATAAATATGACATGGGAACGCCGGCTTTACTTCCCCTCCAAAGGAAGGCATACAGAGGGATTTTTAACGCTCTTAAAAATCCGGCGACTTCGGCCGGTTTTGAACCTACGATCTTTGGCATAGAAGCTCAGCATGCTACCGACTACGCCACCGAAGCCGCCTTATTACGGAATGGCTGCTAGTTTTGCTATCTACAACAGCAGGAGGTCATCTATAAACGATATACCTTCCTGGAAAGGCAAACAAAGGTGAAGGTTAGAGAAGTTGTGAAAGCATTCTTCTGGGGAACTCTTGGACACGCTGTGTGTTGTACCAAAGGTAAATTGTGTCTCAGAACGCCCTAAGGTGGCACGTTCATTAGATGAACACTTTGTGGTTAAGTCAAGGTCTTTCTCAGCATGACTTGTGCCTTGTTCATAGTTCGTTCCCCAGCTCGTGCATTGTACATCCAGCGAGCAAGAGTGGCGGGAATCATACGGCAGGGGAGACTTTTGTGGCCTGCTAGTGCTCGCGATATTCAGTAATGGCCTATTTACTTTACAAGTACCACAATAACACAGGTTATCTTACAAATGAAAAGAAACCTCGCAACAACATGGGGCCAAATGACGGCGTTATCCATGCCCATAAATGAACCAACAGCACCATTAACTTCTGTAAGATGGGGCGTTTTAAGCTAACTTTCTTCGGCTTATCCCACGCACCATGGATAGTGCTACACCCTCAAGGGCTCACGGCTGGTGAGTTTGGGAGTTGGTGATTCCTGAGCTGGATGTGGTTTCCCCCCGTTTTCCTTTGTCCATGGGGTGGACCCTCTCCTCTTTCCCCTTTCCTGACTGTTTTTCATGGCTCTCCTTCCTTCCAAAACCCTGAATGATCATTTTTCGAGAGTTGAGGTTCTTCTAGTCTGTAATTCTGTAGTTTCATTTTTCTGTTACTCAAACCATTTGGGACCGATAACCTAGATGTTAGGCCCCTTAAAACAACAATTATCATCATCCTCATATTCGTAGTTATGAGTATTAGGGCGGGCATCAATTGCGCTCGGGAATTCCAGTCAGGTAGCCAGGGTTACCTCAATTCCACTCGGTCCTCCAAGGGACCCAAAAATAAATTCCTCAACTCCGCTTAGGCTTTGACAAGGGGTCGACAAAGGGGTTATCCCCAATGACGTAAACAAATGTCATAACCCTCCTGCTTGCATACCAAGGGCCGGGTCAAACACCTTATGCAGCGCATGTGTGAATTCTTGAATGCAGCTGATTTTTCCGTTCTAGGCTGGAAAACAGTATTTTCAACATCCGCAGCTGATATCGAAAGTATTTTTTTAGGTACAAATTATACACCTATTATTAGTATTATTTTATAATGTCTGACTATGTTAAAAAACATACAAAACATTTAATTATGCACATGTTAAAAACAATGCATAAAATTTTTAGAAAAAAAGAGAAAACTTGGCAGACGTATTTAAAAGAATATTATGATTAATTTTAAATCACTTGTATTTTCTGCCATAAAAGCTATAATATGCCGAACACTTTATACCTGATTTAACGAATGAGCGGACTTGACATCAGAGCGGTTGACCAATGGCACAACAATGTCTTGCGAACACCACCACGCCATCGGCCAAGCGCTCTGAAGTCAAGTCCGCTCATTCGTTAAATCAGATATAAACATAATACATAAGAACTAGATATTAATTACTATTGTTAAATAAAAATATGGACAGGAAATGCGCAGCAGAGGGTGTTTGACCCGGCCCTTGGTATGCGAGCAGAAGGGTTATGACATTTGTTTACGTCATTGGGGATAACCCCTTTGCCGACCCCTTGCCAAAGCCTGAGCGGAGTTGAGGAACTTATTTTTGGGTCTCTTGGAGGACGAGTGGAATTAAGGAAAATCGAGCGGAATTAATGTTCTACCGAGTATTATTGCCCAAGAAAAGTGGGTTTCCTACTAACAGCTGTATCGAGGGAATCAAGCCTAACTCTGAGGAGCGGTTCTGACTATTATGACCTATTGCAAACAACGCTGAGATGATCGATGCGATGAGACTCTTCACTTGTTGATGAACTTGTAAGCCAGGCCCTAGAGCGCGCCAGCTCTCGAATAATAAGCTAATAAGTTCGTGATCCGGCGCCTTATTAGACAGCCGTCATCCAGGAAACTTCTGTCAGCCGCGCTAGAGAATCGATATAGAGGAGCTCACACTGTTTGAGACAGCTGTCAACAGCTGGCTGCTTTCTTCAGAATCAGTATTACCAACCTAATGTATCATCACCATCATATTCTAAAGGCTAATGTCTTACCACACTCGTCCGTCGTTGCGGTTCGTTTGAGTTCCATGTAATTGTCACATCCCATATTTTCCTTTCAAGAATGTTGACGATGAAAGTGTTTTGTCCAATAAATTTTACTTTTCTCTTTCCCATTTCCTTCATTAATCTTCTGTCTTCTTTGACTTCCCTTAAGACTTCCAGGTTTGTTTTCTTTCCATACGACTCGTTCTTGTCATTTTCCCCCATACCCACATTTTATTAGCTTCAAGTCGATTCTTTTTCAATTCACCCAGAGTCCAACTTTCACTTCCATAGAGCATTGTACTCCATACAAATGATTTTGCAAAGGATTTTCCTAAATCTATATTCATATGTTTGTTGAATAACATGTATTTCTTAGTCATAAATACCTGTTTTGCCAATGCAATCCTTCTCTTCACTTGCATTAAGCATCTATTATCTTCTGTGATTATACTACCGAGATAACAAAATTGTTTCACTTGTTCAATTCTCAAGTAATGAATTTTTGTATTGGTTTTAATTTCTTCCATATTTTTCCGAACTACCATTACTTTCGTTTTCCGATTTTCACTTTTAATGTCCATAGTTTAAGTGTGTCTGATAGGACTTGCAGCATTGTATTCATTTCTTCTTCGGAGTCTGCAAATATTACGATGTCATCAGCAAATCTGATACAATGTATCCTTTCCCCATTTGCTCTTATTCCCTTTGTCTTTTCCTTCGTGATCTGAATAGCTTCTTCAATAAACAAATTATATAAATAAGGAAATAGGGGACATACTTGTCTAACTCCTTTTCTGATCCTGGCCTCTTCCTCTAGCCAATGTATGTCCAGAAAAATAACCTGTGATGGACGAATCATAGAGGATATAAAAAGTAAGCTGGCTCAAGCAAGAAAAACATTTATATGGAAACAAATCTGTTGGCATCAAATATAGATTTAGGTATTACAAAGTAATTTAAGAAGGCCTTTTTCTGGAGCGTGGCGCTCTTTGGAAGTGAAACTTGGACTGTTTGCGCAGCAGAAAAGAGGTGAATAGAGGCATTTGAAATGTGGTGTTACAGGAGAATGATTGAGATCAGATAGGGTTAAAATGAAGAGGTATTAAGACGAATGGGAGAGGAGAGACGTTTTTGGCGACTATTAATAAAGAGAAGAGATAGGTTGGTTGGACACATACTACGACACCCAGGAATAGCAAACTACTGTAGTTATAGAAGGAAGGGTTAAAGACAAGAGATACAGGAGCAGACCAAGTTTAGCATATGCTAGACAGTTTGCATCGAATGTAAAGTGTGGTAGCTAGGTAGAGATCAAACTAATTGCTCAGGACAGGGATGCATGGAGCGCTGCATCAAACCAGTCAAAAGACTGGAGACTCAAACAACATCAACAGAATGTTTGTAGAGATACCCGCGAAAACAGTCGAAATCTCCCTAAGTTTAGTCTACGTATATTGGTTTTCACGGCCAGTGAATTAAAACTCAGCAATTCTTCTAGGTTTGTGCCGTGTGTTGTGTGGGGTTTCGCCGAGGACACCAAGCTGGCCCATCAGCGGGCTCTCGGTGTCCCTGCCCAGACTGGCCGTGAAAGCCAATATACTATCTTTTTGAAGCCTTCATAGGGAGGTTCTGGCCGTTTGAGCTTTTATTTCTCACAGTAAAGAGGCGCAGGTGCACTTCATAAAAAGGGAGGTAGCGCGCAGTTCGCTACTCCTGTGGGGGTCCGGGGAGGGACATCAAGAGCCCGCTGATGAGCCAGCTTGGTGTCTTAGGTGAAACCCCACACAAGACATGACATAAACCTAAAAGAATTGCTGAGTTTTAGTCTACGTATTGTCTTGAAACATCATCAATCGAGCCTTGCTGCACCAAGCCAGTCTGTGGAAGCCAATATTCCATCTACACGAGACCTTCTCAACCTGATGCTCTTTAAGTGAAATTTGATGCTCTCGTCATAAGACCCAGAGTGCTCGGTATCACAAATTCCCCTGAGATCCATTCTTCAATTCAAATTCTGATGCACGAACTAGAATATTAGTGTTTTCATTAAAAGTTTTCACCTCTGTCCGACCTTTTACAATTTTTTGAAATAGTGCTCTTTAATCTACAGTACAATAAAAATACGAAGGCGGATCAAAAAGTTAGTTGCACTAACGCGCTGCAGCAGCGCGCTGTGTGTCGCAAACGTGGGCACAGCGGAGAAAGGGACAGACACTGCCCACACGTCTGTTAGGCAGGTCGCTGTGGTGTCTCGTCTTGTATGGTGTGAATAGCGGCCAAATGCATAGGCGCGTCGACGGGACGTTCACTCCAAATATGAGGTGAGTGCGACAATCCGATTCCTATGGGCCAAAAGGAAGAATTGCACGAACATTCATCGTGAAATTAGTGCTGTGTATGGGGAGCAGGGCATTTCCCGGCAAGGGATCGTAAAGTGTTGTCAGCAATTCGAAGCCGGCCGCACAGATATCACGGACGAATATCGCGAGGACAGGCCCGCAACGTCCAGGACCCGTGCAAATGTCAACAGTGTGAATGCGATCATTAAACAGAACCGGTGCATTCACCTGAGAGAAATCGCGACGCTGCTCGTGGAATTCATGCCGAAAGGAACGACGATCAACTCGGCGTCGTATTGTCAAACGTTGCACCGGTTGTGTAAAGCGATTAAAGAGAAGCGCCGGGGAAAATTGAGCGCCGGTGTGATTTTGTTGCACGATAACGCAACACCTCACAAGGCCCGCTAAACGAGCGAACTGCTGCAGCGTTTCAAGTGGGAGGTCTGGCAACATCCACCCTACAGTCCCGACCTAGCGCCATGTGACTTTCATCTGTTCGGTAAGCTCAAAACGGAGCTCGGTGGTCGACGTTTCCAGACTGATGAGGAGGTCTCCGTGTGGTTGCAGAACGCTGGAGGAACTTTCTATGCATCCGGCATCGACAAGTTGGATGTGCGTTCGCAGAAATGTTTGGAGTCTCTTGGAAACTATGTGGAAAAGTGACGTTACATTGTATATCGTTCTAGGCGTGTTGCTGTTGTATAGGTGGTGTAATAAATGGCCATACCTGGGAAGTGCAACTTATATTTTGATCTGCCCTCGTAATTGGACATCCCTGATCTATGACTAACACGAAAGATTCTGATTACACTCGACTGTCCACACGTATTTATTTATTTATTTATTTATTTATTTATTTATTTACTAGCTGAAGTACCCGTGCTTCGCTACGCGTCATAAATAAATTAAAATGTGAAGGTGACAGTTAAACAGGGGATAGGCGAGGTGCTGCGCAGAGGGAGATTAAGGATGGAACATTTTGTCCAACTACACAGATCAGCGTTGACCGTGTTTTATAGCACAAATTTAGGTTTTACTCGCTAACCGTTGGAGATACCTTTCGGATAGAAAATGTAATTTTAAACCTCGTACATGCCATCAAAAGTGTGCTATTTCTTAGCGTTCACTTTTTATTTGAAATGGAAATATGAAAGTTTGAAACCAAAGGGTGTAGTGACGTCACTAAAATGGTCGCCATCTTTAAATAGTGCAAAGTATTGAAATCAAAAGAAGCCTATATGTTAACCAGGTAAATCAGCTACTTCCATGTAAAATTCATGTAAATCGGACCAGTGGTTCTTGCGTGATTGAGTAATACATAGACACACACCATCTCATGTTTAGCCTCGCTTCGCTCGCGTCATAGTCGTGTCATATTTTTATTCAATGAAATGCAGGTTCAACCCCGTGAACACCCCTTTAGAACCTGAATATCCAAAAATCCCTCCTTAGTAGACTTTTTCGACACACAAGAAACATATCCCCTTCTTCTAACTTTAATAGTTTTGGTTGGTCGATGACAGTGAACAGCCAAAAATCCATCCTTAGTGGACGTTTTTCTTCCAGAATTTCACCCCTCCCCACAGGCCACTTAAATTGGATTTATGAAAAAACGGTCGAACACCTACTTATTTTAATTATTTATTCATTTATTTATTTTTAAGTTGATTGAAACTCGGAAAAAATCTAACTTCTCGCCTAGGTCGTTTAAGAGATACACGCTCCGTTAGGAATCTTTCAACCCCCACTTTTCATCCCTTTCACCTCATAATATACACCACATCGAAAAACCATTAGACATGTGTCAGCTTATTTTTAATGATTAGTATATATGCCAAGTATCACAACCCCAAATGAAACCACTCGTGAGATATTGTTATTCAATGAAATGCACGTTTACCCCCTTAACACCTCTTTAGAACCTGAATATCCAAAACTCTTTCCTTAGTGGACGTTTTCGACATACAACGAACACATCCCCAAAATTTCATGTTTCTAAATTCAATAATTTTGGCTGGGCGATGATGAGTGAGTCAGTCAGGACATTTTCTTTCATTTATTTTTGAGAATTTCACCCCTCCCCATGAACCCCTTAAATTGGATTTATGAAAAAAAAAAAACGGTCGAACACCTATTTACTTATTTGAAGCGGTTTTTCCCCCTGAGTTTCGTGAGTGAGTAAGTGAGTCAATCAGTTAGGACACTTTCTTTCCTGTTTTTCCCCCCGATTTTCACCCCTCCCCAAGGGCCCCTTAAATTGGATTTATGAAGAAATGGTCGAACACCTATTTACTTATTTTTTAAGCTGCTTTTTCCGCTGAATTTCAAACTAAACGCCTATGTTGAATAAGAGATACAGTACATGCTCCGTTAAGAATCCTTCAACCCCCAATTTTCTCCCCTTTCACCTCATAATATACACCATATCGATAAACCCTTAGACATATGTCTGCTTATTTTGAATGATTCGTTTATATGCCGAATATCACATCCCCGAATGAAACATTTTCAATGAAATAAAAGTTTAACCCCCTTAACACCCCTTCTGAACATGAATATTCAAAAATCCATCCTTAGTGGACTTTTTAGACATACAACGAACATATCCCCAAAATTTCAAGTTTCTAACTGCAATAGGTTTGCGGGGGGATGATGAGTGAATATCCAAAAATCCTTCCTTAGTGGACTTCTTTCCCCAGAATTTCACCCCTCCCCATGAGCCCCTAAAATTGGATTTATGAAAAAACGATCGAACACCTATTTACTACTTTTCAAGCTGATTTTCTCCCTGAGATTCATACTTTTTACCTCTGCCTTTTAAGAGATACTTGCTTCGTTAAGAATCCTTCAACACTCACTTTTCACACATACACCTCATAATATACACCACACCGAAAACCCCTCAGACATGTGTCTTCTTATTCTTAATGATGAGTTTATATGGCGAGTATCCCATCCCAAAGGAAACCAATCAGGAGATATTGTTATTCAATTAAATGCAAGTCTACCCCCTTAACACCCCTTTAGAACCTGAATATCCAAAATTCCTTCCTTAGTGGACGTTTTCGACATACAACGAACATAGCCCCAAAATGTCATGTTTCTAACTTCAATAATTTTGGCTGGGCGATGATGAGTGAGTGAGTAAGTCAGGACATTTTCTTTCAATTATTTTTCAGAATTTCACCACTCTCATGAACCCCTTAAATTGGATTTATGAAAAAACGGTCGAACACCTATTTACTTATATTTTAAGCTGTTTTTTCCCGCCGAATTTCAAACTTCTCGCCTATATCGTATAAGAGACACGCTCCGTTAAGAATCCCTCAACCCCCAATTTTCACCCCTTTCACCTCATAATATACACCACATCGATAAACCCTTAGACATATGCCTGCTTATTTTAATGATTAGTTTATATACCGAATATCACATCCCCAAAGAAACAACTCATGAGATATCGTTATTAAATGTAATGCACGTTTACCCCCTTAACCCCTCTTTAAAACGCGAATAAACAAAAATCATTCCTTAGTTGACGTTTTCGACATACAGCGAACATATTCCCATGATTTCTTGTTTCTAACTTTAATAGTTTTCGCTGGGCGTGATGAGTGAGTGAGTCAGACAGGATTATTTCTTTCAATTATTTTTACCAGAAATTCACCCCTTCCCATGGGCCCCTTAAATTGGATTGATGAAAAAACGCTTGAACACCTATTAATTTATTTTTAAGCTGTCTTTTTTCCCCTGAGTTTGATGAGTGAGTGAGTTAGTCGGTCAGTTAGGACACTTTCTCTCCTTTTTTTCTCCCAGAATTTCACCCCACCCCATTGGCCTCTTAAATTAATTTATGAAAAAACGGTCGAACACCGATTTACTTATTTTTTAAGCTGATTTTTTTCGCTGAGTTTCAAATTTCTCGCCTATGTCGTTTAAGACATAGGCCTACACGCTTCGTTAGGAATCTTTCAACCCCCACTTTTCATCCCTTTCACCTCATAATAATACACCACATCGAAAAACCCTTAGACACATGTCTGCTTATTTTTTATGATTAGTTTTTATGCCGTGTATCACATCCACAAATGAAACCACTCGTGAGATATTGTTATTCAATGAAATGCAGGTTTAACCCCCTTAAGACCCCATTAGAAAAGAATATTCAAAAATCCTTCCTTATTGTATGGTTTTGACATACAACGAAAATATCCCGAAAATGCCATGTTTCCAACTTCAATATTTTTGGCTGGGCGATGATGAGTGATTGAGTGAGTGAGTCAGGACATATTCTTTCATTTTTCTTCTTCAGAATTTCACCCCTCCCGATGAACCCCTTAAATTTGATTTATCAAAAAAACTGTCGAACACATATTTACTTATTTTTAAGCAGTTTTTCCCCCTGAGTTTGAAGAGCGAGTGAGTCAATCGGTTAGGACACTTTCTTTCCTGTTTTTTTTCCCCCAGAATTTCACCCCTCCCCATGGGCCCCTTAAATTGGATTGATGAAAAAACGGACAAACACATATTTATTTATTTTTTATGCTGATTATTTTCCGCTGAGTTTCAAACTCCTAGCCTATGTCGTTTAAGAGATACAGGCTCCATTAGGAATCTATCAACCACACTTTTCACCCCTTTCACCTCATAATATACACCACATCGAAAACCCCTCAGACACATGTCTTCTTATTTTTAATGATGAGTTTATATGCCGAGTATCACATCCCCCAATGAAACCAATCGGGAGTTATTGCTATTCAATGAAATGTAGGTCTACCCCCTTAACACCTCTTTAGAACGTTAATATTCAAAAATCCTTTCCTAGTGAGCGTTTGCGGCCCTTGAGGAAGCTGCATACCAAATTTCATTCCAATCCGTTGGGTGGTTTCTGAGATTTCGTGATGAATGTGTGAGTGAGTGAGTGAGTGAGTGAGTGAGTGAGTGGTACTTGACAAATATCTAGTAGATAGTGTCAAGCCTTTGTTATGCTATACTCGGTTGACATTGCTGTGTGAGCAGTTGAGTAACTAACGGGATTTCAAGTAAAGCTCCTCATTTTCTATACCGGTAGTGCAGGGCGCAACTGGCATCCAGACGGCCGTGTCTCGACTTGAGCTATGTTGCCATGGAAACTATCTGCCTTGCCATTCCTTCATGAGTATATTTTGTGAATTTATTAGCCTTTGCTCGAGTGCAAAAGGGCCGAAATCAGAAGAATGAGGAAGACTATCGAAAATTCATGTAGCCAGCGGTTCCTTCCGGGTCCTAAACTATGTGTATGCAAAATTTGGTTGAGATTGGTGGAACGGTGTAGATTTGTATACGGAACCAACCCACCCACCCACCCACCCACATACACACATACATACATACAGACTTTCACTTTTATATATAAGATTTATTTATTTATTTATTTATTTATTTATTTATCGTATGGCTTTTAGTGCCGGGAGTGTCCGAGGACATGTTCGGCTCGTCTGCATCTGTAGCTACTTCCAGCGGACACCCTAAGGGTGAGATACAAGTTCCGTAAATGTATATTATCTGCATGAGTCATGCAAACAGTTGAAGCCTGCCTGGTGAGCGGTGATACCCTAGCTATTTCAGCCGTTCAGCAGGAGAGAGAGGTAGACAAAGGTAAGAGAGGCGCATTCTTATTGCATAATAATATTAATAATAATATATGGGCCTACGACCAGATAAAATAATAATAATAATAATAATAATAATAATAATAATAATAATAATAATAATAATAATAATAATAATAATAATATCGTATGGCCTCGGTGCCGGGTGCAAGCTTTGTTATTTGACACCCAGAGGATAGCTTGCATGTCGAATTTCGTTGTTCCTTGAAGCACTATGAAAGTAATGGAGGTTAGATATCTAAGCTCCTTGAACACTATAGCGCTTTCTAGTAGAGAAATGAGGAACTTTGTGATTGGCGGAAACTCCCGAGATTAATTTTACCATTATGAACACGGCCTACTGAATTCAAATGGGTTCTTTGACATGCCAACAACGTAAGACATCCATGTCGTATTTTTGCCGCCTTTCAAAAAAATCACTTACCACGGCCAGGAGCGAACCTGCAAGCTTGGGGTTAGTAGACCGACACGTTAACCACTCACTCACCTTGGCCAGATGACGCGCACAAACGAGCCTTTTCCGAACAAGCATCGTGACTTTTGGGACTTTCCGAGAGGAGAAATGGATAACCAGTGCAAAGTGGTCGGATGAACGCCGTGCTCGACACAGCATGCTAATGAAAACCTACTGGATCAATCGTCAGTTGAATAAACGCCAGAACTTGTCGTGGTCCCTAGTTGGCTGATCTCTACTTTGTATAAACCAAAGTCCCCGATTCTTGGATATTACGGGTAAACTCGAGAACCACTGGATGGATTTTGATGCGGTTTTCACCATTTTGTAAAGGATACCTCGAGGATGATTTCTGTAGAAAATAATTTATTTATGATCAAAGGAAGCCGAGCAGTAACGATTTCAGTGGAAAAGTCGGAAAAAACCTGGCGTCCGAGCGCTTTGTAAGATTACGCTGGTCAAACCGTTAAAAATATCTAAATACTATGAGTGTAAGAATTGTTCAGCATGAAAAGTTCTACAAAAAAGTCCGGGAGAGCATATGTCTATCTTCAATACATCGCCCACTATAAGTGTTTTTACGTTTTAATTTCTTCCAACCATGTCCATCCAGCTACTGAGGTGACAGTTTACGAGCTAGCTAAGAACGAGTCTATCATCCCCGTTACAGCCTAGCTAGCGGGTGAACCTATTGCCCCAGATACAGCCAGCAGCAAACTGTCGAATCGTGTTGAGTTAAAAACTTTAAGAGAAGGATGGTTGTGTTTGTAATTTCCCTGGAAGTGCAACTCGGCTTTTCTTTATTTCGTCTGTGAACTTTCGTTCCGCAAAATTCACAGTCAAGTTAAGATTGGACGAAAGGGGGATTTGTGTTTCATGCACCTCGCCAATCTTAAATTACGCCTGACAAGAATTTGTTGCACATGCATCTCCATGAAAATATAATTTATAGTACAGTCAGTGATTTAACCCATCATGCCGAGACGTAAAACGGGTATTGGTCGTTGTTCCTTGACATTGCAAAAAGAAAGCGCTTATCACGTAATGCACTCATAACTGTTCCCGGGGAAGCCGGGTCGAGTTGCTAGTTACCTAACAATAAATAAATATTATGTTGGATTTAATGCTGCCTGAGTACTTGGTATCGCGTGAGGGTGGTGTCAAATCCTGAAAAATGTTGAGAAAGCCTGCTCTGTAGGGAGAGCTAAATCCATGTAGAATACTCAAATGGCCATTGCAATTACCAACGTTAGGCCTACTCAAATCTCAGATTTAGACGGATACTTTCCCTCCGGACAGGTTCAGAACAGGAGGTACCACATTATTGAAACCATATTTTTATATACTGTCTTGAATCTAATTGTGGATGACCTTCAGTTACCTACTGTAGGTTTCTTAAGTACAGGCGTTAAGTTATCGTGTGGGTTTCAGTATACAGTAGCCTCAATCTTGCGCCTGCTGCTATACTCACAGGCAACACTCAGTGGTCTCTTGCAGTCCTGGTTGCCTGCCTGCCGGGCGTGGAGCACGTTCTCTGCCGGGATTACCGTGGCCCGGTTTCCTCCAGGCCAATTAGAGAAACACGTGTCTGCGTGAGGTTCAAGGTTGATATTATTGTTTGACGGACGAGTTGACGTGATGTATGGATACATTCTTACAAGGATACACGTACATTGTTCCCCTTCAGAAAGAATAGAATTTATCAGTGTGTCAGTGCACATTAGGTAGCCTCGTGACTGCTTTATTTACGTGGTAGTGATGTTTTAAGACTAAATTGGCGGAACATCCAGATAATCTGTCTAAACTGTTAGCTTATAATTTTAAGTGACTCTTAAATTAACGATCACACGTCACGGGACTTTTATTTACGTGTAATCCTAACCACTGGACGTGATTGGACTTCAAATAAATCGCATGTATTAACCCATAATTGAACCCACTTCACCTTGGTGAAAAGCAATCAGAATAACCGCTGAGCCATCGTGATCCCTTTACATAATTAGGCCAATCATCTCGGTATTTCTGAGGTCAGTTCGTGTAGTCAGGTATGATAATGTGTATGATAACTTGTGTTATTGTGCTGACTGTATTCGTATGTGTATTAGTGATTGAGGCAAAGATTGGGATGGAGGCGGCCGTATGTTAGTAACCATCCCAGCATTTGCCTGGAGTCATCATCATCATCATCATCATCATCATCATCATCATCTTCATTTCCCCTTTTCCAGTTGACACTGGGTGGGGGCAAATATGGTTCCTCTCCACTTTGTTCTGTCGTTCCACCATTCCTCTTCCGACACAGTGTTCCAATCCAGGTTCCGTTTTCTAATACTCTTCTCCACCGAGTCCATCCAACGCATTCTTTGTCTTCCTCGTCCTCTCTTCCCTGTCATCCGTCGTTCCAGTGCTCGTCTTCATCCGTTTGACATGTTCAAACCATCTCAATCTGTTTTGCTCCAGTTTGTCATTTAGTTTCTGTACTCCCAGTTCTTTCCGTATTGAACAGGTTGGCAAAATGATTTTTTATAAATATTTAGCTTCTCTCTTAGGTAGCCTACCAGTACCAAGCCTTTTCCAACAATTAATCAGCTTTAAACACTACTTACGTCTTTACTTACTTGCTTACTTGCTTTCACCTTTCGCTCCCAGCCCAAACCCATCTTTCTTCTTCTGTCTGGCTGCGTGGCTCCGGGGTAACGTTCTCGCTTGCTGAGCCCAAGGTTGCAGGTTCGAAACCTGGTGCAGTCAGCTGGCATTTGAGGGTGCGCAAATCCGAGGGAGCCGTGTCAGTAGATTTACTGGCACGTTAAAGATCCCCTTCGGGGCAAAATTCCGGCACCCCGTCTCTAAAAGCCAGTGTAGTTAAACGGGACGTAAAAACAATAACATTATTATTATTATTATTATTATTACATCTTTCTTCTCCTATACACGTTGTTAATGTTAATGGTGAGTGTGAGCTATAGGCTACTGCATGACATAGATATTGTCATACAGATCAGGCAAAACAAAGTTAACCCAGTTCGCAGTTGATTTAATGGCTGCTAGCTCAGGACTAATAGAGTCCTCTCTCTCTCCTCTGACAGACATTTAGTGAGATTAACCCCAATTGATGGTAATTATTATAAATAATAGTTCTTCAGCTGCTACCTGTAACCATCACTGTTATGTTTTCAGATTAACATTTCCTGTCTATCCTTGCATCATGCAATGTGAATTCATTTTATGCTCTGTAAGTAGACCTATATTGGGTACAAGCTGGAGACTAGTAGGCCTGCTTTAAACCACATTCAACTTTAATTTCATTTTATCCGTATTTCCTTTTTTTGTTTGTTTTTTAATTCAAGCTATCACAAATGTTAAATTAAATGTATAGTCTATATAGCTATCACGTACACTATGTCTTGAGATATAAAACCTTAATGGCATTTTCAGGTGTGTTGGTTGGTGAGTGACAAGTGACTTTAAACTATGCCTAGCTCAATTCTTGACAGATCTGATGACATGACTGTGTAGTTCCAAAATGTTACCGAAGATTGCAGTGTGTTTCACTGTGTCATTATTTAACTCATATATTTATGTGCCATCTGTCATAACTTAACTTTCTCTTTAGCTTCTAAATTGTGTTGTAGTTTGTGCTATTGTAGATTATGAATGACGACATATAATGGTCACTGTACTAATTTCTCTTCTGAGTGACTAGGCAATGCCTTTCACTACTTTACAAGATCTTTTAACTTGTACCTATGGTTGTTTCTGACCATAGTCTATCAGACATACTTTCCGCTATCAGCCTGAAAAACACAAACTGCCTAAAAATTGCTCATATCAATACTCAATCATTAGTTGACTCCTCTCACTATTCCGAATTTTGTCACGTCTTTGGTGGTTCGTCTTTTGACATAATTGGAGTAAGTGAGTCCTTTTGCAAGCCCTCAATTCCAAATGCTGCTGTCTCTCTCACTGGCTACAAAGTCATTAGAAATGACAGATTAACCGTAGGTGGAGGTGGTGTTGCAGTTTACCTTAGGGATAGCATAAAGTATAGCGTTCTAAGTCAGTCTCCTGGTGAATATAATAAGAGGCCTGAATACATTATACTTGACATTTCTCTTACTGAAACTAAAATTCTCTTTGCTTGTGTGTACCGTCCACCGAAAGCTGGCTACCTAGATATTTTTCTGAATGACATGTACAGGTTCATTCTTGATTATAAATATGTTTTTATTGTTGGGGACGTCAATGCTCGGTTTGGTAGTGGAGCTTTTGAAACTGAACAGGTATGTGATGTGCTCTGTTCCTGTAATGTTGAATGTTTACCATTCGATACCACATTTCACACAGCTACTTGTGACAGCTCTCTCGATATTATCTCTTCAAACTGTAATGACATCGTTGTTGACTACGGACAAGAACCAGCTGCTGGATTCTCAGCCCATGATCTCCTGTATGCAGTGTTTTCTTTATCTACCCCGAAACTTCGACCAAAATCAATCTTTGTACGTGACTTCAGTAAATTTAATTTAAATGATTTTAAAACGGATGCAGAATTACTCCCTTGGCAGAATTTCTACCAATCCACTGACATAGATGAGAAAGTGACTCTATTTAATGATTGTGTAAATAAACTCTATGATATGCATGCACCGCAAAAGAAAGTGGATATAAAACATAGCTCTGCTCCGTGGATCAGTAAAGAAATCAAAACGCTTTTAAAGAAACGTGATAAAGCACGTAGAACATTTATTAAATCTGAACTTACCATTGACTATGAAGAGTATAGAATTCTGCGTAATAAGAAAAAACAAACAATTAGGAACACAAAAGTGAAATATATGTACAACCTCTTCGGTGACTGCAAAACCACCTCCGCCAGATGGCGTGCTGCAAAAACATTGGGAGTTGGTGCCAGTTCAGTCACTGATGTTGAGATGCCTGTCTCTGCATCACAATTAAACGAACATTACTCAAATGTTGCGTCAATTGGTGATGCATTAATAGTATCAGAGACCGTCATGAAATACACATCCATCCCTCCCCCTGCCCATGAAAAATTTTTCTTTATGTATGTTTACCCACACCAGGTTGTGAAAGCCATCAAATCAATTCGTACAAAAGCAAGAGGCCCTGATAGCATCCCAATTTCTCTTATTTCTAACTGTCTTGAAGTATGTCTACCCCCAATTATCCATCTATTTAATTTCTCTCTACGAAGTGGAGTATACCCGTCTCTTTGGAAGTGTGCTAACATACGTCCAGTACCAGAAAATAAAAACCCCACTAGTTGTAGTGACTTTAGACCAATAAATATCCGTTGTGCCCTTAGTAAAGCGCTTGAGAAAATTGTTCATGAACAAGTATGTGAATACCTAACTAAATTTAATATTTTCCCTACCAATCTGGGTTTAAAAAGGGGCATAGTACCACCACTGCATTTTTAAAGGTCAGCGATGATATACGCTCAGCTATGGAAAAGCGTCAGCTTACAATCTTATGTCTTTTCGATTTCAGTAAGGCTTTTGACTGTGTGAATCACAATATACTTCTTGCAAAGCTGAAATCTTTTGGCTTCTCTCAGAGTGCTCTTTCCTGGTTCAAATCATACCTTTCCATGCGTACACAGAGAGTGGTCCTCGCGGATGGCTCCTCCTCAGACTGGAAATCGGTAGAAAGTGGAGTACCTCAGGGATCTGTCTTAGGTCAACTATGCTTCTCGATATATATAAACGATGTTTCGAATGAATTCCGAAATAGTTCTTTTCATATATACGCTGATGACCTCCAAGCCTATTTTCACCTCACGCCTAACACTGCATGTGATCGTATAAATATGTTTGATGAAGACATTGACAGGCTTTGTGAATGGGCCCTAAATCATAATCTTAACTTGAACATATCTAAAACACAACTTATATCCATTGGATGTACAAAACTTCTAAATTCAGTAGATTTTAATTCACTACCAACCATCAAGATACTAGATAATAATATTAAATATAGCAACACTGTCAATAATCTTGGAGTGATATTTGATAGAACACTGTCGTGGGCAGAGCATACGTCTAATGTGGTAAGGAAGGTTGTATCAACTATGCATCTCCTGAAAAGAACTGTTTCTTACACCCCTCCTAAAATACGTAAGCTCTTCGTCCAAACTCTCATTTTTCCAATCATTGTTTATGGCTCTGCTGTATACAGTGATTTACCAGAAATACAGAACATCAAATTACAAAGAGTCCAGAATGCATGTGTTCGGTATATTCCGGATGTAAGGCGAGATGAACATATCACACCTTACTACGTGCAGCTGAAATGGCTGAAACTCCACGAGCGCAGGCAGCTATCAGTTGCCATTCTGACACATAAAATATTACATACCAAGACCCCGTTATATCTCTACAATGCATTTATACCAATGCATTCTGTTCATAATCGAGAAAATAGATACACAAAATTAACACTCCAGATTCCTATACACTGAACCATGAAGTTCAATAAATCTTTTGTTTGCACCGCCTCACGCCTCTTCAACACCTTCGATTTATATAAGTTCGTCAACATTGCAAGCACTGCAGCTTTCAAAAGACATCTTTCATCCTGCTTCTTGGAGCAGATTACCTCTCACATTTGATTACTGCATTATGTTAATTTTTTTTAAAGTTCAATTATAACATCAGGACAATAGCTGACAACCTGTCTAATTTAATAGCTTTTCTTGTACAGTATATGATGTTTGCTTTTCGGGCTGATACTGTGCCTGTATGCTCTCTTTTGTAAATAATCTTTCCATTGTCATTATTAATATTATTATTATTATTATTGTTGTTGTTGTATTATTACTATATTTTTGTTACTATTGTTAGACTATTATTATTTATATTGTGAATGTAAGTGAAATGCTTTATTTGTATAAGCCCTAACCTTATTTTATGTAGGGCGCTACTGTAAAGGAGCTCTTAAGCTCTAAGTGTAGCCGTGAAAATAAAATCAATCAAATCAAATCAAAAATCTGTCCCTCCTCGTTTTATGGATATAATAATAATAATAATAATAATAATAATAATAATAATATGCAAACTACCCAAGCTAAAAGACAAACAAGTACGCACCGTTGGCGGAAGAAATGCGAATACTATGGGGACTAAAATGCGTGAGGATTTTGCCAGTGGTGATCTCTTCCACGGGAGTTGTTCCAAAGACGTTGGCAAAGGCTTTGGAGGAACTGCAAATGAAACACCTGATTGCCGGAATACAGAAGGCAGTGCTGCTGGATACGTGCCATATTGCCAGGTTATTTTTATCCCAGTAATACGTTTACAGGATACTTGATTCCAAATCCGTATACTGTAAACTGATTTGTACCATAGGCTAATTATGAGAAATTAATAATAATAATAATAATAATAATAAAAATGTTATAGAAGATCTTAGAACCAAAGTGTGAAAATGGATTGGGATGGAAAAAAAAATCACATGAAATTTATCAAGTTACAGAAAAAAATAATCACAGATACCATAAGGAAACGGTGGTAAGAGTTTTACGGACACCAATATAGGATGGATAATAACAGGCTTATAATTTTCAACCTAGCCTTATCAGTAAAAATTCAATACAGCTGGCTAAAGGAAATCAGTGAAGACATGAATGAAATTGGCTGTCATAATGAAACCATTCAAGGCAGAACAAAATTCAGAACTTTAATTCACGAACACAAATGTTCCGAGAAGCGCACCCTACAAAATACAGGATGGACAGTAAGGGAACACAGCGAGAGGATGAAGAGATATTGGGAAGGGAAGAAGAGAAAGTGTTTAATAAGTTCAAACACGCTCCATAGTTGGGCACAACGAATAATAATAATAATACATTTTATCTTGGCATGTGGCTTCCGAAGAGGTCTGGTGCAGGTCCCTGGATGGTTTGCGCGTAATGATGAGGATAAAAGTATTATTGTTATTTGTTTTACGGCCCTTTTAACTACTGCGTCTTTTAGGGAGATCAAGGTGCCAGAATGTTTCCTCGAAGGGGATTTTCAACTTTTTTAAAATTTATTTAATATAGTTACAACCCGTGTTTCACCTACAGATATATCATTTAGAGTTTTAAATGCAAAATAAACATGAATAATGTTATTGAAGTGATTGGAAGTGTCTTTTTTTATAAATTCTGTTATTTCGACAGTATTCCAGTGGTGTTTCATAATGGTATGCAGTGGTAATGATCGTAGTACAGTTGGTCGTTCTCCCGAGTACGTGGTGCATTCAGTCAACAGGTGACGAGCCGTCTGTTGAGATTTTTCCTGGCAGCTGCAAATTGGTGAATCAATAATGTTCATTTTATGAAGATAGGATTTGAAGCGACCATGATTTGTGATAAACTGGGTAGCTATGAAGTTGGGCCAGAGATATGAGGAAAGTCTGTGTGGTATATTAAATAAATAAATAAATAGCCTTACAAATCCCATAAGGGCTATGGCCTCCTGCTTTGCAGGGAATTGCTCAGTTTTAACTCATCAGGTGAGCAAGTCCTGAGGAGCATTCGGGGTTATTCTTTCTGATTGGGCCTTCTATATAGATGTGCAGCTGATTAAAGATTAAGTAAATTATATTACGATGGCATAAAATTCGCTACAACAATCTTCATTTCTGAGTCTGGCGATATCAAGGCCTCAAATATCCATTAGTATTACGGAAATCATAATAGCCATCAATTAATATCTGGGAGCTTCCCATTGCCACTAAGCACAAAGCTTACCCTGTCTAAGCACTTGAACAATGACAGAAACTGCGAAGTCTTCACTCTTCAGTAAAATCTACGTATATTGAACCGTTTCAAATAGGTCTTTTTAAAATGCAATACAAAACCTTACCGGTGGAGTTTTAACATCTAGTTTGGATGCAGATACCTATACACGTTCTTTAACATCCCACAAATCATTCACTATGTTGTGCACATGTGGTCCCGGAACGAATTAATAAGTGTTTCGCAAGATAGTTGAACCTTTTGAATTCCTTGTGATGCAGTAAGGTTATTTTCCCTAGTGAACACGATGATGTTTCCTCAAATTAGAGCGCGAGACAATGTTCCATTAGTTTTGTCCGCCATGCAAATGACTTCTCACATGTGCTACAAGTGTATTACTTCACTCCAGTATGAACAACAGTGTGCTTCTTGAGGTCACCGCTCTGTGAGAAGCCTTTATTGCACACCAGAGATATGTACCGCTTTGCTGCATGCCCACTGAACGGTGTCTTTCTAGTTGATGCATTGTTTTATTGGTCACTGCATGCGAGTCTCCCTAGGTCTTTCCACTCCTGCCTCATCTTCGCTGTTCTTGTCCATTGTTTTCCTCCCCATTTTACGAACCAGTCTGCCCATCTGATTCTTTGTCTCCCAACGTTTCGTCTTCCTGTTCTTGGGTCCCACATCGTCATTTTGTACGTCCATCGGTTAGGATCTAATCTCGCTACATGTCCACCCCATCTCCATTTGATCTGGTCTGCTGATGTCATAGCGTCTTTCATGCCGGTTCTCCTTCTTAAATCTTCGTTCCGTATTCTATCTCTCAATGAGACATGAAGTATCTTCCTTTCCATTTTCCGTTGACATCTCTGGATCATTTGTCTTTGTTTCGATGTTAATGCCCAAGTTTGGCAACCATATAGTAACACCGGTATAACGTATATTAGGAAGGAATAATTTTGTATGTAAGGAGTCTTCTGAATTGGAGTTCCATATATTTGTATAATGCTCAGTTAGTACTTTTTTGCATGGTTTAACTTGCCAGTAATTCTACTGACTGGGCTCCCTCACATTTGCGCACCCTCAAATACCAACTTGCGCTTCCAGGATTCGATCCTGCGACCTTGGGAATAGCAACGTTACCGCTGAGCCACGTAGCCATTCAAAGAGTATAAATGAGGACCCACGGATAACCTCTTCTAAACTGGCGAGGTGGGAATCGAACTCAACTCTTCTCATGAGGTTGAGTGTACACCGTTCCAACACTCGGACTGAAATTAATTTTTTGGCAGAGCTGGGAATTGAATCCATGACCTCTGGATCTGCACCCTCAATACGTATCCCCAGGCCACAGAAGGCAGTTGGTTGGTTGGTTCCTCAGTTTAGGGGCTGCGACAACGCGGCCTTGTAGCCCCGTGTACTTTGGGTGTGTGTAGAATCTGTCTGATAACCGGTGTTAATTGTGATGACTGTATTAGAGTGTGTTATCTGTTTTTAATTCAATTAAGGACTGCAGACATTCAATTTTCAAGTAGTTCCTACTTTTCCTACCAAACGCCACCGTCCACGACAACTAGTTCTGAACTTGGTTACTAGATGTCACCGCAGTCGGCTCTGGTGACGAACATTGGAACCTAAGAGTGTTAGTCAAATCTAACCTATAATTTTGTTTCACACAAGTGTAATTAGTGAAAGGTTCTTTTACATGCCATAAATCTATGACATGGGACCGCCAGCTTTACTTGCCCTCCGAACGAAGGCAAACTAAGGGATTTTGAACGTTCTTAAAAAATGCGACGACTTCGGCTGGGTTTGAACCCGCGACCTTGGGCATAGAAGCTCAGCATGCTACCAACTACGCCACCGAAGCTGCTACTGAAGGCGACAGGACCCGTCCAGCCTTGAGTAGTTAGTTGCAGGACTTGAAATTCCCTGCCCTAGGGATATGTGTGTGGGATATTTGGATTGTGCTTGTCACTAGGGTCTCACTTTTAACGAGTGCGATCAGCTGTTTACTGATCCATTATCGCCTCGCCTAATTGAGGAAGGCCACAGCTGTGTCATGTGTCAAGAGGGACACGCTAATCGCAGCTCTACTAGTTTGGAAGCAAATACCGACAATCTGTACATGATATGACAACTTCACTCCATTTCATCCTCTGAATATTAATAAGGAGCATTGTATTGTATATCTATGGTAATTGTCATTTTACAGACGAAAAATACGTCAAATGGCACCTACAAAGAAAACATTACTATCCGAATAGAAGACTGATTGAAACAAATTGATAGCATTTAAATCTAAACTCCGAACTGAAGTGCAATTTACACGACAAAAAAGACTATAACATCGTTTTATTAAAGACAATGGAAAAATATTTACCAACTTTTAAATTAATTTTTAAAGATTTTTAAGCATTTTTTAAAGAGATTTTAAATAATTTTAAAGAAATTGAAAGCAACTTACGTTGATTTTATTGTAAAGTTGATTTTCTGAATATGTATGTGAAATAGACGTATTTAATAGGTAGGAGATTGCTAATGGCTGATGAAAGTCCCTAAAAGACCGAAAAATTCACCGTTAATGACAAAAAGTGTTAAAAAAATCAAATTGTATTAAAAAGTGGATAAGAATTACAGTGATATTGAGCATTGTATTTTTAAACAAATCGACTGAAGGAACGATTGAACCTATGACATTGCGAATGTCACTCTTTCGATTTAAACCATTAACGTGTAAGAAGTCTATTAAAACGAAATTTGATAGTTTTCTGTTGGTTAACACAATTGTACCCAATTAAAGGTCTATTCCTTAATCCTGAAAACAATTTACGTGAGATTAATAAATAGACTACACTGACCAGTTTCGGTCGTCAAGCGATCATCATCAGATCCATTACACTTAGGCTATTAAATCTATGACTAAAAGTATGGGTGAAAATATTTACAATATGTGCACTTATTTAGTTTATTTTAAATGCTTTCACCCATACTTTTAGACATAGATTTAAAAGCCTAAGTGTAAAGGATCTGATGATGATCGCTTGACGATCGAAACTGGTCATTCGAGTGTATTTATTAATATCACGTAATATTTTTTTCATGATTGGGGAATACACCTTTACAATTGGGTACAATAGTGTTGACCGACTGAAGAACATCAAATTTTGATTACTAAGGCAACACTGAAAATGGCTTCAAACACCTCGAAGTCTATGAAAATCAGTCAGTTATAGAGTTCTGTTATGATAGCTAACCACAGTGCCAGTTATCGGTGAGGTATGAATTTATTTATTGTACTTCTACAGGTTATTATTATTATTGGTATTCTGCCCGAAGGCAGGTCCGTGCCTCCGAAAAGGCTATCCTCAGCTGGCGTTTACATGCGGTAGGGTGACCAGGGCCTTTCCGCTCCTCCCTTTACCACCAACAGCCCGTTATCCCACTGAACCGGCATTCCATCCAAGGTCCAACCACGCCCAATGCTGCTTAACTGTGGAGTTCTCATGGGATCCAATGTTTCAACATGGGCAGGCCGTTGCCTTGGCTTCTACAGGTTACATGCTAATAAACAATACTCTTGCCCCACTCTTAACAGCATAACGAACCATCAACTACACCCAACAGGGAGGCCGAGATCTTGAACTACGAAATAAGGGATGTACGGGATGAGGCTATCAGCTGGAGCCATCTACTACAACCTCAATGGCTACCAAACACCCCTGGTATCCACCCTACCTGGTTTCCTGGACCACCTCCGGAAATAATGCTAGACACTCGTACAGTGAAAGTGTGTCAACAGTGCTTTTGGAACCCTTTGGTATGAATTTGGAAAATTAGTGGTCATCATTTAGTTTATTATGTTTCTTGTTTTTATCTGTATGAAATCGAAGTGATTTTCTTTTCTCTGAGACTGTAGTGAACTTGACAATACAGTGCGAAGGTTATAAAATAATAATAATAATAATAATAATAATAATAATAATAATAATAATAATAATAATAATAATAACTAATAGGAACTACCTAAAGTTCATAACCAAGGATGCATCTGTGCAAGATGACCATTGCAGATACGGTTGCCCAACATCTGAGACTGTTCAGCATATTATATCGGGTTGTCGCCATTTTGCAGGGACAGAATATAGGAAGAGACATGATTTTGTTGCCAAGATAGTCCATCAAGAATTGGCTATACAACTTCAACTGCTGAGCCAAGAGAAAGTGCCGTACTACAAATATGCTCCTGAAAGTGTACTGGAAAATGACAGCTTTACGTTGTACTGGGATCGTACTGTATTGACAGACCAATCAGCTGTGCACAACAGACCTGATTTAGTTCTTGTTGACAAATGCATGAAGCACACCACCTTCATAGATGTGGCGATCCCAAACAGTGGCAACATACTAACAAAGCATGTTGAAAAGCTGTCAAAATACACAGAGCTTTCAGAACTGATAAGGAAGCAATGGCACATGGCACAAGTCAGGACAGTTCCTATTATTATCTCCAGCACTGGCGTGATTCCCAACAACTTAAAGGAATCGCTCACGGCGTTGAAATTAGACCCAGGCCTTTTCAAACTGACGCAGAAAACAGTCATACTTTCTACGTGTCGCGTAGTAAGGCTGTACTTGGGCAATCAGACCTGAAGCAATGAGGGGAATATGAAGCTACTACTCAATGCAGTCACCAAGAATTTGCTCCTTGTGATATGTACGGTATCTGGGATTGTAAATGTTTTCTTTCCAGCAAATGCTGAGAATGTGTAAGCGCATGCGCAAAATAAATAATAATAATAATAATATCGTATGGCCTCGGTGCCGGGTGCAAGCTTTGTAATTTGACACCCAGAGGGTAGCTTGCATGTCAAATTTCGCTGTTCCTTGAATCACTATGAAAGTCATGGAGGTTAGATATCTAAGCTCCTTGAACGCTATAGCGCTTTCTAGTAGAGAAATGAGGAACTTTGTGTTGGCTGAACTCCCGAGATTAATTTTGCCATTATGAACACGGCCTACTGAATTCAAATGGGTTCTTTGGCATGCCAACATCTTATGACATGCGTGTGGTATTTTGGCCGCCTTTCAAAAAAATCACTTACCATGGCCAGGAGCGAACCTGCCATCTTGGGGTTAGTAGACCGACACGTTATCCACACACCCACCGTGGCAAGCTGGTTATTAAATGATAAGAGTTTGTATCTGTTTTTGTAAATAGTTAGTTAGTTATTGTTGTCTTAAGGAGTGGATCTACGAGGTCATCTGCCCCCCTTTTTTTTGTAAATAAATGTGCTAAGAAAAAATCTCTGTGATCCGAGTCTCGGAACAGCGGGTAATGTAAACGAATAGTATGTTTACCTGAAGACTATTTATTAAGATTGGGCATTGGGGTAGCTACCACGGGACCTGAAATAAAGTATTATCCTGGCATCTGCCTGAAAGGGGTGTGAAAAAAATCTAGGGAAAATGCTCTCTAACCAATGATTTAAATTTTTCTTTAGCTCTCCTTCGCATTGCACGCTTGCATGGCTGGGTAGATGGGGGATGATGACCGTGTATGTCCCTGGTCCCTGTTTGTAGCAACGCAACAGCGCTGACAGGGTGGGAGAATCTGTCCGATAGAAGAGCTGAACTATGCATAGAGCCCACACTCTCAGGCTCGTGGTCACGGTGTAGTTATAAGCCAGATTAAGAGCCCCCTGGTGACAACTTACTGCGAGTTGCGGTAATCGCCCGCGAGGGGCGCTCGCTCTGATCATTTAACTATTAAATGTCCCTCTAACCCAGGTGCTGCCAGTTGGTAAAACCTTCGTTTAAATGTAAGTGTTGTCCAGTTATCATAACGAGTATTTTATCTAGAGGAATGCAAACATACGAGATGCACTAGTTCATAAATAAACTGGACAAAATTTTTGAACGCAATCCTTCAATCTTCGTGAGTACATTGTCGGCTCCAATAACAAGTTATGTATTGAGAAACATATGATCTACATTGCTGTTTATTGCCATGTATTGTAGTTCAAAAACGAGCACTAATGACGAGTTTTCATGTATTCAGAAATATACCTGGGTACTATCAACGTTCCTGTTTCTTTTTGAAGAAAAGAGCGACAAAATGGGTTGCCAGCACGCTGCAGCATGAAATCAATAGAACGAAGGATCTGACTCATAAAACGACCGTGACTTTCCTTAACAAATTTTGGAATGGTTACAGAAAAATATGTGAACTGCTAGACTACAATATCCAAAACAACAAATTCAAAAGAATTCTCATGGTAAAAACAAGATGTTCAGTAAAGAACATATAGCCTACTTCTCCTAAATGCATGGGTATTATTATAACTCTTTGTCCTTTTCAAGGAGTATGATTGAATGTTGGTTGTAGTAGCTTGTTGAAATACAACGTGCTACAGGGATATTAAACATGAATATGAGGTGCCCTTTGCTAGTGCTACCTCTGTACCAAATTTCGTTCAATTCGGTTTCACCGTGTTTGAATTGATAGGGGGAATCGATTTGCACACATACTTGGCCACCATCTGCAAACTATTGGGCTGATGTTCTTGCAGTTTCGTCTGAATATGTTTCCCACATAAAGATATGGTGTTGCAAAATTTGGTAGAGACTAGATTATTAGGTTGGGCGTAATTACATTTTAGCTTTTAACACTTGGGTGGCCGCGATTACGTTTCCGTCAAGATAGCGGTGATATAAAACATGACACTGAGGTGCCCTTTGCTAGTGCTACCTCTGTACCAAATTTCCTTCCATTCGGTTTCACCGTATTCGAATTGATAAGGGGAATCGATTTTCACACAAAGATGGCCGCCATCCGCAAAATATTAGGCTGATGACCTATTAGTTTGGTCAAAGGATGCTCCCTCCATAAAGGTATGTTGTTGCTAAATTTGCTAGAGATCGGATGATTAGGCTAATCGTAATTTGATTTAAGCTTTGAACATTTGTATGGCCGCCATTACGTTTCCGTCAAGATGGCGGCGATATAAAACCTTTGCTAGTGCTACCTCTGTACCAAATTTCGTTCATTCGGTTCCACCGTATTCGAATTAATAGGGGGAATCAATTTTGACATAAAGATGGCCGCCATCCGCAAACTATTAGGCTAATGGCCTATTAGATTGGTCAAAGGATGCTCCCTCCGTAAAGGTATGTTGTTGCAAAGTTTGGTAGAGATCGGATGGTTATGTTAGTCGTAATTTGATTTAAGCTTTAAACATTTGTGTGGCCGCCATTACGTTTCTGTCAAGATGGCGGCGATATAAATCATGACACTGAGATGCCCTTTGCCAGTGCTATCTCTGTACCAAATTTCGTTCCATTCGGTTTCACCGTGTTTGAATTAATAGGGGGAATCGATTTTGACACAAAGATGGCCGCCATCCGCAAACTATTAGGCGACTGACCTATTAGATTGGTCAAAGGATGCTCCCTCCATAAAGGTATGTAGTTGCAAAATTTGGTAGAGATCGGATGATTAGGTTAATCGTAATTTGATTTAAGCTTTGAACGTTCGTGTGGCCGCCATTACGTTTCAGTCAAGATGGTGGCAATATAAAACATGACACTGAGGTGCCCTTTGCTAGTGCTACCTCTGTACCAAATTTCGTTCTATTTGGTTTCACCGTGTTTGAATTAATAGGGGGAATTGATTTTCACACAAAGATGGCCGTCATCCACAAACTATTAGGCTAATGACCTAGTCATTTGGTCAAAGGATGCTCCCTCCATAAAGGAATGTTGTTGCAAAGTTTGGTAGAGATCGGATGGTTATGTTAGTCGTAATTTAACTTAAGCTTTGAACATTTGTGTGGCCGCCATTACGTTTCTGTCAAGATGGCGGCGATATAAAACATGACACTGAGATGCCCTTTGCTAGTGCTACCTCTGTACCAAATTTCGTTCCATTCGGTTCCACCGTGTTCGAATTAATAGGGGGAATCAATTTTGACATAATGATGGCCGCCATCCGCAAACTGTTAGGCTAATAACCTATTAGATTGGTCAAGGGATGTTCCCTCCATAAAGGAATGTTGTTGCAAAGTTTGGTAGAGATCGGATGGTTATGTTAGTCGTAATTTAACTTAAGCTTTGAATATTTGTGTGGCCGCCATTACGTTTCTGTCAATATGGCGGCGATATAAAACATGGCACTGAGATGCCCTTTGCTAGTGCTACCTCTGTACCAAATTTCGTTCCATTCGGTTTCACCGTGTTTGAATTAATAGGGGGAATTGATTTTCACACAAAGATGGCCGCCATCCGCAAACTATTAGGCTAATGACCTAGTCATTTGGTCAAAGGATGCTTCCTCTATAAAGGTATGTTGTTGCAAAATTTGGTAGAGATCGGATGATTAGTTTAGTCGTAATTTGATTTAAGCTTTGAACATTTATGTGGCCGCCATTACGTTTCCGTCAAGATGGTGGCGATATAAAACATGACACTGAGGTGCCTTTTGTGAGTACTACCTCTGTACCAAATTTCGTTCCATTCGGTTGCACCGTGTTCGAATTAATAGGGGGAATCGATTTTCACACAAAGATGGCCACCATCCGCAAACTATTACGCTGATGACCTATTCATTTTGTTAAAGGATGCTTCCTCTATAAAGGTATGTTGTTGCAAAATTTGGTAGAGATCGGATGATTAGGTTAGTCGTAATTTGATTTAAGCTTTGAACATTTGTGTGGCCGCCATTACGTTTCCGTCAAGATGGCGGCAATATAAAACATGACACTGAGGTGTCCTTTGCTAGTGCTACCTTTGTACCAAATTTCGTTCAATTCGCATTCACCGTGTTCGAATTGATAGGGGGGGGGGACGGACATCCAGAGTACACACACTCACACACACACAGACACACACACACACAGACTCACACACACACATACACACACACACACAGACTCACACACACACACACACACACACACACACAGACTCACACACACACATACACACACACACACAGACTCTCTCTCACACACACACACACACACACATACACACACACAGACAGACACACTTTTTTCGCCCTGTGTTGATCTCATAAGTCTACTTTCATTTTTTGCAAAAATCGAAAGTAGGCTAATACACAAAGAAAAAGAATCAGAGTAGCTCGTCCACACCGAATATTTAGCTTTTTGAACCATCTTATGGAGAGCTTGTGCAGTAGTTAAATGTTTAATTTACGTCGTGTGTTCTCCTGGGAGGCCATGTGCAGGTCTTCCTAGTTGACGCCCGTGGGTAACCTGCGCGTCCTAATGAGGATGACGTAATGATGAAGGCGTCACATATGGCCCGGGGAAATTCAAACCCGGGACCCTTCGGGGCAGAGTCTAGCGTGCTAACCAATTCGCTACGGGGCCGGACGTAGTCAGAAGTAACTAGTTGCTCTATGAACTGTTTTGTTGCTTTGAACGAGCCATTTGCTAATAATTTCAATGTATAGTTTTTCTGGTATCATGTGCATGAATGTGATGTTTTGCATACTGTTGTTCACCTTTGCTTTGTTATGAACCTGCTAAGGAAATACATTCTTATATCTTGATTGTACAGTACACAACTTTTGGGACACTAATGACAATGACTGTCGCTTACTATAGTCCTAAAACAAAAATTAATAGCATAAATATCGAAAATTAGCATGCATTATTGTTCTCAAGGGAAAGAGTATTTGCATACGTAACTTGCTGGCAGCCGAGGAACAGCCATGGTACACTGGCAGTGGCTAATATCCTTAATGTTCGTTGGACACGTGATCCTTTTATTCTGATGCGTGTTATACACCGTGTAGTATGAGGAAAACAGACGATGGAATTGTCACGGTACACCCTATCTGGTATAGTTACAACGGCTAACGCGTCCTCACCCAACGTCAAGAGAATTGGCATATGATTGATCCACGGCCACTTACAAGAGTTTCTCGCCCAGAACGGGAGCGGTCTTTAAACTTCAGTTGCCACTCTTCAAGACAAATCGTCACAACAATGTTGCCAATACACCTCTCATGTTACCACTGTGCACGAAAGAATGAAAACCATTAGTATTGCCGATACAAAGACATTTGCCATGCTATCCGTATTGATGGAGATCTCAAACATTGTTAAATATACGCCATCATTACAACAGATGCATTCTTTCAATGTTTACACTGATGGAAGTAAAAGTGAGCATGTAATAGGATCTGGAATTGCCATATACAATGGAAACGAGTTCATTCAACAGCTGCAATATAAACTAAACAAACGATGTTCTAATAATCAGGCAGAACAGCTAGCTATCGTTCAGACATTGCAACATTTAGAATCCATGGACACGGAGCATAGAACTGGATTCATTTTCACAGACAGCCAAATTACACTAGATGCACTTAAAAACTACAAAAAACATACATTTCTCATAGAGGAAATTAGAAGAAAGGCAATTGAAATGGAGAAACAGAATTGGGTGATTGTCTTCAGTTGGGTTAAGGCGCATAACGGAAATGAGGGAAATGAATTAGCGGACCAGCTGGCTAAGGAAGCATCACAAAGCGGTTTAAGTGAGTGTTATAACATAATTCCAAAAAGTAATATGCTAAAAGAATTAAGTGTGTTTAGTTTGAGAAAGTGGCAGAATGAATGGGATAATACATCCAAGGGCGAAATTACAAAATCATTTTTCCCTAGTGTACAGGACAGACTAAAATTGAAAATGAACATAACGCCCAATTTTACAGTTGTGGCAACAGGACACGGCAATATTAAATCATACTTATACAGATTTAAAATTATAGATAGTCCAACATGGATATGCAATAACCGTCACCAGACTGTGGATCACTTACTATGTGAGTGTAAGTCATTAGGGAAAGAAAGATACATGTATTAAGATCAGGAAACTGGCCTATAAAGAAAGATGAACTTGTTAGAAACTACCTGAGGGAATTAATTAGTTTTGCAAACTCTATCTCTTTTGAAACACTGAATAGATAATTTTTATTTATATTTTCTTAACTGCTAATGTTGACAGGTATTATTTTAGTGACACAAATTTCATTTAACAGGGCATAGATGTAAAATATTTATAATATTAATTGTATAGTTTTAGTCCGAAATGATTAATAAGTAATAAATAAGCATGTAATATTACTACATTGTAATGGGGCATGCTGTAAATAATATAAATTAAGAAAAAAAACACGCCATCATTACATTACTAAAACATATCTATCCATATATCTAAGGTAGATGTTTGAACTTAACAATGATGTCTTCTTCAACCAACATCAATAATAATGTGTAATTAAAATATTATTGTTATATCTACAGTATGTCTACTAACTAAATTTCTATATTAAATAAATGTCAAACAACGTAATAAAATGGGCATCCTTGCAATACGAGTAAATTATTGAAGTAAAAAGTGACAGTCAGTCTGAAAGACTAGACTTCGTATCATTTTAAATGCTACAAATGCTGAAAAATGCTAGAAAGGCTGGAGGCTTTCGCTTCGCCCGAAGCCAAAGACTCTTGACATGTTAGAAAATTATCTGTATAATACTTATCTTGCTTATCTTGTTTCAAATTACTCGCGAACGGAAAGTGCAAACCAAGGGCAAAGCAAGGTCAAGCGCGCGGGATGGGGACGTGCTCCTTCCATCCAGTCTAAAAACACTTATAGTGGGCGATGTATAGAAGCTAGAGATATGCTCTCGTGGACTTTTTTGTAGAATATTTCATGCTGACCAATTCTTACGCTCATAGTATATTGATATTTTTAACGGTTTGCCCAGCGTAAGCTTAAGAAGCGCACGGACGCCAAGTTTGTTTTCGACTTTTTCACTGAAATCGTTACTGCTTGGCTTCCTTTGATCATACATAAATTATTTTCTACAGAATCTTTCCTCGAGATATCCTTTACAGAATGGTGAAAACCGCATCAAAATCCATCCAGTGGTTCTCGAGATTACCCGTGACATCCAAGAATCGGGGATTTTTGTCTTAGACTAACAAAGTAGAGATTGTCGGGGAATACACGCACCAAGCAGTACTATGACGTCATACACCTCAGTGCATCTGGGTACATTTCGTCCCGTCACCGTAACGTAACGCCAGACCCCAGCGTAACGACGAAGTCGACAAGTTCATTTAAAATGATAAAATTCAAAAATCAAAATCAGGTAATGTAGTACATCAAATATGGTTTATCTTCCAAATACGTTGCTAAAGCTGCTAGAGAAAACTGAATAATTATGAACCTTATTATAGAAGGCTGTCGCAATGTGTGACGTGTATAAACTATCAGATGCCAACCAGTAGGTGCATTATACCGGGTGATTCAACAGCCCCTTCCAATATCGTTTGCTGCAACACAACTAACGCGTGTTGGCAAGAAGGTCGATATTTTTTCTGCTGCATTCCGTATGGTACTAATGCACTGCAAGCATATCCTTCAAACGATACTGAACATTATGTGTTTTTCCCTCGTATTAGTCTGTAGTCGCATCGAAGGAAAAATAATGGGGTTCAGTATCGTTTGCAGGATTACTTGCTGTGCATTAGTACCTCACGGGATGCAAGCAGAGAAATTTCGACCTTCTTGCCAACACGCGTTAGTTGGGTTAGTGCAAACAATATTGGAAGGGGCTGCTGAATCACCCGATATAGTTGGATTTGTCTTAGGTATATTATACACAAACAACTAATTTGGCAACACAATTTCTTGTTTGGCATGATACCTGACGTGCCAATGCTGCAAGAAGTTTCCGATCACTGTAGGATCTTTAATGTAGACGATCGAGGTTATCGCGAGAGGTGGCGCGCATGCGTTTACAGGTTCCAACAACCATTAGACTGGAAATGCATAACAGGGGTAAGCAAATTATTTAATTTACAGGAAAATTATTGTTTACCGTTTTCTATAGTTGGGTTAATCTTTGGTATGGTGCCTAGTAATGGAAATGAGCAACAAGCGTTTCATATATACTTTAAAATGTATCGTATGAATTAAGCTGGTGGTAATTCCTTTGAATAACTAACGTTAGTTAGTAGACTTAGATATAACAATAATATTTTAATTGCATATTCTTGATGTTTGATTAAGAAGACCTCATTGCTAGATTGAAACATGTACTGATATCTGCGTATCGCGCATTTTAAAAAAAGAAATTAGGTTGGTCACTGCTTCCATTAAAACTGTACCTGATACTGCCACACGGTTAAATGTAAACACACACACTTGTAAGAATATCGACAGTAGGAAGAAAGGCAACAATACACACACACATGTGAAGCCCGGTAACAAATTATCAAGCAGGAAGTAGCAGCAACTGTCTGCCAGTCGATATATTTAGGTTTGGAATAGGCGGGCCGCGCATGCGTACTGTAAGACGCCCCTTTCCGCGTATCAGCGTGTTGAACTGCCATTTCCTGGCGCGATGACATTGCCTTTGAATTCATCATCATCATCATCACCTTGCACAGTTTCCAGCCACTGGCCGGGTCTGTTTGGAACACAAGCCTCTCCAACGTCTTCTGTCTTCCCATCATCTCTCAGCCTCCACCCTTGTCCAGTCTTCTCCTCTCTTCTTCACGCTTTCTTCCACCCCCTTCAGCCACCTGTCTCTTGGTCTCCCTCTCGGTCTCTTTCCTTCCCACTTCGTCTCGTATATCTTCCTGGGTATCCTCTTCTCCTCCATTCGTTTTACATGTCTATACCATCTAAGTCTAGATTTCTCTATACAATCCTTTAATGGTTCCTCCTTCATTAATTCTCTGGTCCTCTCATTTCTTATTCTGTTCATCTTTGTATCTCCAATACTGCTTCTCAAGAACCTCATCTCACTGGCCTGTATTTTGCTCTTCTCCCTTCCTTTCATAACCCAGGTCTCCGAGGCATACGTCAGGATAGGGACATAGTACGTCCGATATATGATCATTTTGCTGTTCTGAGGGACATCCTTGCTCCATAACATGCTTCTCACACTCCTCCGAAATGCTTCTGCCTGTCTCCCCCGCTCATTTATTTCTCTATCGTTTTTTCCATTATTTTGTATCAGGCTTCCCAGATACTTGAAACTTTGAATTATGGATAGATAATAATAATAATATCGTATGGCCTCGGGTGCCGGGTGCAAGCGTTGTAATTTGACACTCAGAGGGTAGCTTGCATGTCGAATTTCATTGTTCCTTGAGTCACTATGAAAGTCAAGTAGGTTAGATATCTAAGCTCCTTGAACACTATAGCGCTTTCTAGTAGAGAAATGAGGAACTTTGTGTTGGCGGAAAATCCCGAGATTAATTTTGCCATTATGAACGCGGCCTACTGAATTCAAATGGGTTCTTTGACATGCCAACATCGTATGACATGCGAGTCGTAAATTTTGCCACCTTTCAAAAATCACTTACCACGGCCAGGAGTGAACCTGCAAGCTTGGGGTTAGTAGACCGACACGTTATCCACATACCCACCGTGGCAAGCTCCCAACATGTTTTACAAGAAGTTCCGTGACGAACTAAAGAGCCTACTTTTCTTAAAATTTAAGATTCATGCCAATGATTAATCTATATGGATCTATCTAGAATAATGACGAAATTAAGTTGGTAATAACGAAATTTCTAATTAGTTCGAACTACTGTATAACTGGCATAATGAATCCTAATAGAGCACTATAGTCGGCAGCCCTGGTGACTGAATATATTCTTAGTTCCATCTCCTAAGGTACAGAATACAAAATTTGGTTGAAGTCCAATGGATAGCATGGACGTTACATGCAGTTAAACATTGGATCTAACAGTGCGCGTAAAATCATGTTGGCAACAATATCATCCATGTATTGGTCAGAAATTATCTGAAATAATATGATCTATTGTGGTGCCAATTTTGAATGAAATCCATTAGTTAGTATAGAAGTTACATGCATTTTAAAATTGGACCTATCAGCAGGCTTAGAATCGTGTCGGCAGCACTGACGTATATAAGTTACTCCAAATTAATATAGAATGTCAGGTACTATACGTGTGCATAGTGCTTGCATACTATCTGATATATTGGTATTTGGATAAAATAAATTGAGAGAATTTGTTGACAGTTGGCAGCCCTGGTGGCTCTTAAGAATATGCTCAGTCATATCTGTTTATGTACACATGGCACATACGAAATTTGGTTGAATTCCATTTGATAGTGTAGAAGTTCTATGCATTTAAAAATAGGACCTATCTGCAGGCTTATAATCATTTTGGCAACACTGCCATATATGGACTGCTGGAAATATTTTTATCTATACGTGTGCCAATTTTGAAATAACTCCCATTCATATCTTCCAAGATATCCAACATGGATCTCAAATTTCAATTACGATTTTTCAGCAGTTGGTAGCACTGACTCCATTTTCAAATACGGCATTGAGATATTCATCTTTACTCCTACCAATTTTTGTTTCGATTGCTGCAGCCGTTTACGAGTTGATAGGGGGGGGGGGACAAACAGACAGACAGACAGAGAGACAGGCAGACAGACATTTGCCCGGATCGATCTCATAAGTCTAGTTTTTCCTCATTTTTGCAAAATGTGAAAAGTAGGCTAAATATCGCGACAAGAAGTGACAGCTATGCTATTGGCAGCAGCCACAGTACCTTTAAACCACGAGGAACATCTGTTGTCGTGAGAAAGGAAACCGGCACCGAACCCTCATAACTACAGTAGTTGGGTGGCACTGAGTGGTAGGATTGTGGGGTTGAAAGAACCCCGACTGGGCATCCGTCGACCATTACGATTATAATAGGCTTGCTATGCGATCCTTAGCCTCCGTGGCTTAGGCGGCAGCTCGCCGGCCTCTCACCGCTGAGTCCGTGGTTCAAATCCCGGTCACTCCATGTGAGATCTGTGCTGGACAGAACGGAGGCAGACAGGTTTTTCTCCGGGTACTCCGGTTTTCCCTGTCAAAATTTCATTCCAGCAACACTCTCCACTATCATTTCATTTCATCTATCATTCATTTAATCATTGCCCCAGAGGAGTGCGTCAGGCCTCGGCAGCCGGCACAGTTCATATCCTCGCCGCTAGATAGGGGCTTCATTCATTCCATTCCTGACCCGGTCGGAGACTGGAAGCAGGCTGTGGATTTTCATTTCATGCGATCCTTGTAATGTGATGCACGCCACCCACAGTGCACTTCGAGGAGGCGGGCAGTATTTTTAGGGAATTATCTTTATCTTCGAGGTTCACTTGAGTTTATTGAACGTATTATCTTATTCCCATCACAATACAGCGGCATATTGCTGTGATATTATGTCATGTTGACAGTAATTTGAGCAACAACTCATTGTTTCGGCCGGAACAGCTGACACGCTTCACTTTCTGAGTAAACTGGTCGTAAAGTATTTCTGTACAGGTTTACAACACTGTTCCTGGCAGAGACTCTATAAACAATTTGTGTTGAAACCTTCTATTGCTGACCGCCTTGTGTCAGATGTCACATCCCTGGTTGGTATTCGAGTTGCCAACTTCTGTAGCTAGATCTAACGAATCTTACAACATATCTTTTGGTTATTATTTGATTTATTTCGGGTATGGCTTTTAGTGCGGGAGTGTCCGAGGACATGTTCGGCTCGCCAGAGGCTGTAGCTACTTCAATGCGGAGGCAGATGACCTCGTAGTTGCGCCCCTTAAATCAACAATAACTAACTGCTTCAATGCGGACACCCATGGGTTGTGCTACAAGTTCCGTTCAATTTCAAGTAGTCCCAAATTTCGCCACCAGATGTCACTGACACCTAGTGGTGAACGTTGGAACTTTGATAGAGCGCTTCAAAGAAATATAACCTGCAAATTTAGATTCATACAAGTTTAATTGGCGGAAGGTTCTTTTAAATGCCATAAATCTATGACATGGAACCGCCGGCTTTACTTCTCCTCCGACGGAAGGCATACTGAAGGATTTTAACGCTGTTAAAAACAACGACGACTTCGGCCGGGTTTGAACCCACGATCTTGGGCATAGAAGCTCAGCATGCTACCAATTACGCCACCAAATCCGTACCGGTAACGTAATATTACAAATTGAACTCAATAATATAACTTTGAGGCAATTGGATAGGTATTATCGCAGGTAATGTGACGAAAACTCTTGAAATTGTAGCTAAGGTTAGAGATTTGTTAAAGTACTAGTTGCCATTTGTGGCTTTTCAGTCGGTCAACATGATTGCGCCCAATGAAGGTATAAATAATGTAAACACACTCCTGGAAAAAATACATGTACTGTATTAATTAAATTATCACAATTATATGGAGCTAATAGAGATAAGTTAATTAATACATATTTTTTTTCCCGGAGTGTATTTTATAACTTGTATACCGTCCATTCATTGGGTGCAATCATGAAGAGCTACAAATGACAATTTTGAATAGGCAATTCTGAAAAAATTGTCTTAAAATCTCTAAAGTACTAGTTCTATTTATAGTGACTGTATCAAGAATAAACTGGAATAAGTGTTTAACGCTACCTTTTACACTGATAATAATATCGTATGGCCTCGGGTACGTGTTTCGAGCTTTGTTATTTGACACCCAGAGGGCAGCTTGCATGTCGAATTTTGTCGTTCCTTTGAACGCTATGAAAGTCAAGGAGGTTAGATATCGAAGCTCCTTGACACTATAGCGCTTTCTAATAGAGAAAGGAGGAACTTTGTGCTGGTGGAAATTCCCGAGGTTAATTGTTCCTTGATAAACAAGGCCTACTGATTTCAAATGGGTTCTTTAACATGCCAACAACGTATGGCATGCGTGCCGTGATTTTTGTCGACTTTCAATAATCACTTACCACGGCCAGGAGCTTGGGGTTGGTAGTCCGACACGATAACCACGGCAGAACCAGCAATTGACATTTGTATTTGACTATTGAAAGACTTGATAAGCAATGACGCTCTGGCTAATAAAACTATGTCAAAAATGAACTATATTAATCTGTTGAAATTTAACTCTGATTAAGATCCAATACTGAATCGAAACTTCACCACGTTCATGATGTTGCAGTTAACTCGTGCAATGATTCAACATTGCACCACATTTGTTAATTGTCGTTTGAACAGCTGGTGGACAGATAAAAATGTACTCTAAAAAAGAATAATAACCACTTCATGTCATTTATGCGATGTAAAAAGTGCAGACCATTTGTAATATTAAATACGTTTATCTGGACCCAACTATTAATACAACTAAATTGATGAAAGCCAATGGATAGTCAAGCTAATTCATAGCTATGTTATCGTACAGCAATGGAATGATTAAACTTAACTGTGGATCTCATATTTTAATACATGCTCATTAATATTAGAACGGGTATTATTTAATTCTCCCGCATATTATTTTCTGTCAAAATTTGTTCGGAATGTTTGCTCTTTAACAACCGAGTTAGGCAACATCATCGTAGGCTTGTTATTAGGATGTTTTATATAAGATTCTCTCAAGTAAGGATTCCATTGCCGGCCCTGTTGTATTGGGGTAGCGCGCCTGCCTCTCACCCGGATGCCCTGGGTTCGATTCAGGGATTTTAGACGTGAGGGCTGGAACGGGGAGCACTCGGCCTCATGAGCACAATTGAGTACCTACCTGATAGTGAGGCAGTGCCCGGGTCACGAAAACCAAAATTAACGGCCGAGGGAACCCGATGTGCTGACCACGCGTCACCTCAATATCTGCAGGCCAAATGGCTGGGCAGAGGTCGCTTGGTAGCCCTAGACCCTTCGGGGTTATTATTTATTTAAGCATTCCATTAGATCCTGAAACCTCCGCTTATAATTCTCTCTCCGGATGACCTTGCCTCACTCAAGGGACATTCCACCTCGTAGCATGCGGAGTTTCTATGCCCAAGGTCACGAGTTTAAACCCGGCCGAAGTCGTCAGATTTTTTAAGAGCGTTAAAAGTTCCTTAGTATGCCTTCCTTCGGAGGGGAAGTAAAGCCGGCGGCCCCATGTCATAGATTTATGGCATGATAAAGAACCTTCCACTAACAACACTTGTGTGAAACTAAATTATAGGTTAGATTTGACTAACGCTCTTAGGTTCGTGGCGCAAAACTGATAAGAGGGAGATTCCATTCTCACCTCAGCCATCCTGGAAGTAGTTCTCCGTGGTTTCCTACTTCTACTCTACGGGAATGCCTGGATGGATCCTAAATTTAGGCCATGGCCGCCTTCCTCCCAATCCTCATCTGAAATTACACTTATACAGCCATTGCAGTAACAAAGGTTATCAGATTAATTTCACACACAGCCAAATACACGAGGCTACAAGACCACGTTGTCGCAAGGTCCCTAAGTGAATCAACAACAACTCAAGGGACATCACAGTCAGCAGACGTACCTTTTTAGCACATTTATCACACATTTTTCTCCCCAATGCTATGTTCAAAGTTTCATAAGGAGTTTCACTACAGTCTTTGAAATAAAATAAAAAGAACCTCACTTTGATTTCATAGAACTCTAATCATAATAAACATAATGATGACCACTTATTTTTTGAATTTATACAAATTTTCAAAAGGAGTGTTCCTTCTTTAGGTGATCCAGGAATAGCTCTCGGCCAAAGAGTCAGGCTCAGATGATGGTTTGTATTGTCATTGATTGTGTGTTGATTCAACAAAGCAGTACTATCATCACGTGCTGACGAATTATCTGAGGCATCATATAAATATGTATAAATAAATAACAAAAACGTGCATCTGGCTGCGTGGTCGTAGTGACTGAAAGCGTAAAATAGGGAGAACTCTACAGCACATTTTATGTTTGTTGTGTTGGTAATGAACCCTGTCTCCACAGACGCAGCTGTACGTGCCCGTGGCCTGAGCTCTGTCTTAAATGTTGAATGAACGTCAGCATGTTAATCGATGTGCTGCTCCTAGGCCCTGTGAGGCGCTGCTCTGGGGGCAATGGGACCCCAGTCTTGGCGAATATTGGCGATAATTGCTATTAAATGTTATAAATGGGGTTCGGAAGTTTAAGAACTAAAGAAGTACAAAATATGCAAGCAAATATGCCCCAAAAACTATAAAATATGACCCAAAAAACATGGCGTTTCCTTGTTTCCTAATTGCTTCTGAGCTAAATATATCTATTGGAGTGACATTCTATTGAAAGGTGGAAGCACACTATCGTCATGTTCTGTGACCTCATGCGTACAGTGTCGCAATCTAACTTGTCCAGAAAGATGTGCTAAAAGACGTCCGTAGAAGAGCGCCTTCTTGGAATCAGATCTTCTAAACCTGCTATCTGCCTGTTCCGGGAAAAGAAAGAAAAATATATCCACTACACTATTCGTACCTTGTTAACGACGCCTCAATTTAAACAAAAATGCTGAAATTATAACCAAATATGACCTTATATCACTGAAATATGACCAAATATGACCAAAACAATAAAAATGGCAGAAATATGCATTTATAGGCAACATCAAATTGCTTTAAACGAGGCCAGGGACCCGTTATTCAAACTTAATTCTCAGATTTCGGGTGAAATGAATTGATGTTATTGTTGTTTTAAGGGGCGGCACTACGAGGTCTTCTGCCCGGGTAAAATGAGCTCAGGAAAAAAATATGACTTTTCCTTAACATCCGAACCTTAGTTATAAGTAGGGCTCGGATCGATATGCTCGATAAAATCTCCTGATATGCTCGAAAACCATGTGTTTTATGCTCGATAGATATGCTCGAAAAAAACATTATATGCTCGATAGATATGCTTGAAACCCCCATTATATGCGGTTAAATATGCAGAATATGCTCGAAAAACACCGTTAAAAACTATAGAAAGGAAAGTGAAACGAAAAATCCAATATCATACTCGCATTCAAGTTTTTCAAGTATATAGTCTATAAAAGAAGTGTTCTTATAAAGGTTACAGTTTAAAAGTTCATTTACAAAATCTTCAGAATTAGGCGAGTCAATGAAGTAGATCTGCATTGGTCTGTACAACAAGAAATTTTCTATGTTTTAAGTTTTGAATGATTTTCTTCAATCAGTCAATAAAAGTTTCAATGACGAGAACGACCTCACTAAAGATTAAAAACCTGCGGTTCTATTATTCGCACCAGATAGGCTTTTCAATAATTATTTCTGTTTTCGAACCTTAAGGATGGTCAGGGCCCTAATTCAAAGGGAGAATTCGAAGAAAAACAAACTATTTAGACGAAACCCACAAGAATATGCATTTTGATGCTTCTATTCTGAAAACCGCGGTTTTATGCATTTATATGGTCGATAAATTTCAATTCTGTTGGTCCCAGTCAGGTGAAAATACCACCGAAAGGCTTCTTTCAATGTGTACTAATCAGGAAAAAAAATATGCAAAAATGCTCGAATCCGAGCCCTAGTTATGAGCAACGAGGAGTAGCCTATCTGGAGTCTTCATTAGCTCCTTGTCTCGTTGGAAGGGGTACAAGGGGCTGGGGGAAATCTCCGCCGAAAATTAAAAAAAACCCAGAAAATGTATATATTTGTAAAATATTTGTATGAAATGAGAGCTTTGAAGCCATTTTACAGTGTTCCCTTATTGACAACTAATTACTGGAATATGTGAAAAATAACCTGAAATGCATTACATGTGATTAAGTTGTAGGCTATATATAATGTTATGGACTATTGAAGAAGAAAATTAAGGGATGATATCTTGCGGTCGTCAAGCGAGCATCATCAGATCCAAATAAGCAAGACAAATCTTATTCTTCTTCTTATTCAATTCCCTTATGCCTTCAAGCGTAGGGGTAGCCTCGTTTTAGGAATTTCTGCCATTCTGCTCTATTTCTGCATATTCTCTTCATTTCCGCAACAGTTTCCCCCCCCCCCCCCCTTTCTTTTGTCCCAATCTCTCAATACTATTCTCCCATGTAATGTGGGGTCTATGTCGTCCAGCTCCTCCCTCAACTTGCATTTCATGTATTTGTCCATGTTCTGAATCTCGTGTTCCGTTTCCACTCCCGTCGTCGTCGTTTATATCCGTCCAATCCCAGGCTACTTGTAATTCTCTGAATCACTTTACCTCCACATGGCTGATTACCCCCCCGTACAGTTGTTTTTTGGGTTACCTTCCCATCCTCCATATTTATCGCCTGGAACAAGGGTGCCCCAGAGGGTCAGGCATTTGCTCCTTACCCACTTACTGTCGACCAAAGTATTATGTGCACTCGAGTTTGAAGGTTGTTTGTGAAGTAACCAATAGACCTACATAAAATCCAATAACATCATCACTTTCGTCGTTCTCTTTTACGTTAGTTCATGTAGGTTTGGAATTTTTAATTTATATTTTAATATTTTTTATCGCAGTTGGAACACAAAAAGTGCACGTTTTTAAGCGTGTTTCAACCATGCGTCACATTCAAGATTTATTATCTCAAAAACCTGTCATCAGATCGAATCCAAATTTTAACACAATATACATTGGAATGTTGTATAACTGGTTTATTAATTTCAAAATTTTGTGTGTCCAAGAAACAAAGTTGTTATCATTTTTGTAAGGTAACTTTTTCTCGGCTCGGGGTGGTTGGAAAATGTAGATCTTGGTCGCGTTGTAATCCTTATACATCAAAACGTTATGCTGTATGACTGTGAAATACATAAATTAATTCACTTATTTTATATCGGTTTGTATTTGTACGGGGAAATAACACATGGTTCACCAGCTAGCCGCTCTGGGGAAAGCTGCACAGCGTTGCTGAGATGGAGCCCATCACTTCCGAGCGAGGCACGCCATGATGCGTGATGGGGTCCCATTTCGGCATCGCTGTACAGCTTTCCCCGGAGTGGCTAGCTGGTGAACCATGTGTTATTCCCCCTAAAAATGCAAACGGATATAAAATAAGTGAATTAATTTACGTATTTCACAGTCATACAGCATAACTTTTCGATGTATAAGGATTACAAAGCGACCAAGAACTACATTTTCCAACCACCCCGAGCCGAGAAATAGTTACCTTACAAAAATGATAACAACTTTGTTTCTTGGATACACAAAATTTTGAAATTAATAAACCAGTTATACAACATTCCAATGTATATTGTGTTAAAATTTGTATTCGATCTGATTATGGGTTTTTGACATAATAATTCTTAAATGTGACGCATAGTTGAAACACGCTTAAAAACGTGCACTTTTTGTGTTCCAACTGCGATAAAAAATATTAAAATATAAATTAATAATTCCAAACGTACATGAACTATCGTAAAATAGAACGACGAAAATGATGATGTTATTGGATTTTATGTAGGTCTATTGGTTACTTCACAAACAACCTTCAAACTCGAGTGCACATAATACTTCGGTCAACAGTAGGTATGGTTTTCCCACCAATACTTGGGTGCTGATTGCAGTGGTTTCCCCCTGGGCGATGGGGCCGCCACATCCCTACGCCGAGTAAGCAAGACAAATAACTCAACAAAACGCTACCAAACCTACAGTGACACCCACAGACAATCTCCACCCTCCAAGAAAACCTGTCAGAAACTTAGTAAGTGTGGTCATTATTACTGATAAATATTAAGGTATTAATAGTTCCTTTTCGGTGCTTAATGCCTTAATATTTAGTCTGTGGAAGGATCTTTTACATGCCATAAATCTATGACATGGGACCGCCGGCTTTACTTCCCCTCCGAAGGAAGGCATACTGATGGATTTTAACGCTCTTAAAAATCCGTCGACTTCGGCCGGGTTTGAACCCGCTATCTTGGGCACAGCAGTTCAGCATGCTACCAACTACGCCACCGAAGCCGCTTATTGAAATAATATAAACTTTGTATGAAATGATTTATAATGAAGATGTACGATAGGCCTACTGCAGTGAAGAAATCGTTTATTTCAAGACATTATTTGCCAACACATTTATTCTAAGTCAGTTAATAACACTGAGTTGTTATGGACATGTTTGTCTCTGGGATAGAGCGTTAGTCTCTCACGTGGTTGGCTGGGGTTCGAAACGTACTCGAGTTAGCCTCTTTTTACTTGAATTCTTTTACAAAAGATGTGGACGAGCTCTTTCCACGGATACTTAATAAAATGCTATATAGCTCAAAGGAGAGACTAATGTATACACTCGTTAATAATCACAGCCCCAGCATCGCATATAAACAGAAGACAAAAGAGAAAGGAGAATAGAAAAACAAGATACACTTTGTCATCCACAGCCTTCTCAATGTCTCTGTACGGTGTTGTCCTCTTGTGGGTTACGTGAGTAATTGTTCCAAACATTCCGCTTTGCAAATCTTTGGCCTCCTGAAGACACAATTTTGTAATAGTTCAACTTCTAGCCATGACCACGCTCCGATTTCCTTTAAGCACTGCCTGCTGGATTGCATCCCTCCTGGTTGCTTTAAACTGCCTGCCCATTCAACATTCAGAGGCGTACAAGATATATATTAATTCACCGCTAAGTTGCAGTACCAGCTACTACAACGAGCATTCAATTATGTAATCTACTCCTTGATTTGGAAAAAGAGTTATAAGTATACCCATACATTTAGGAGAAAGTAGGCTATATGTTCTTTGCTGAACATCTTGTTTAAATTTTGATTGTAAGGATATCCATTTCATTATTATTTTTGATTTAATTATACATTTATTATGAAATTTTTCATATACACACATCAAAAAAAGTTTTGCATCACCTCGGTTCCAAGAGTTCCGGAACCGTTAAATACAAAGGGAATAGAGATCAACACAAACAACATTTCAGCTCGTTTTATTGCTCATGAGACCCACACATTGCATGTTGTACCATCATACAGCTAGACTTTAAGCATTTGTGGTCCAGATTGCAGTACACACCACTACCTCTAATACTCAGTAGCACGTCCTCTTGCATTGATGCATGCCTGTATTCGCCGTGGCATACTATCCACAAGTTCATCAAGACACTGTTGGTCCAAATTGTCCCACTCCTCAACGACAATTCGGCGTAAATCTCTCAGAGTGGTTGGTGGGTCAAGACGTCCATAAACAGCCCTTTTCAACATATCCCAGGCATGTTCGATAGGGTTCATGTCTGGCGAACATGCTGGCCACTGTAGTCGAGCGATGTCGTTATCTTGAAGGAACGAATTCACAAGATGTGCACGATGAGGTCGAGAATTGTCGTCCATGAAGACAAATGCCTCTCCAATATTCTGCCGATATGGTTGCACTATGGGTCGGAGGATGTCATTCAGGTATCGTAAAGCCGTTTCGGAGCCTTCCATGACCACCAGTGGCGTACGTCGGCCCCACATAATGCCACCCCAAAACATCAGGGAACCACCACCTTGCTGCACTCGCTGGACAGTGTGTCTAAGACGTTCAGCCTGACCAGTGTGCCTCCAAACACGTCTCCGACGATTGTCTGGTTGAAGGCATATGCGACACTCATCGGTGAAGAGAACGTGATGCCAATTCCGTGGGGTCCATTCAGCATGTTGTTGGGCCCATCTGTACCGCGCTGCATGGTGTCGGGGTTGCAAAGCTGGACCTCGCCATGGACGTCGGGAGTGAAGTTGCGCATCATGCAGCCTATTGCGCACAGTTTGAGTTGAAACACGACGTCCTGTGGCTGAACGAAACGCATTATTCAACATGGTGGCATTGCTGTCAGGGTTCCTCCGAGCGGCAATCCGTAAGTAGCGGTCATCCACTACAGTAGTAGCCCTTGGGCGGCCTGAGCGAGGCCTGTCATCGACAGTTCCTGTATCTCTGTACCTCCTCCATGTCCGAACAACATCGCTTTGGTTCACTCTGAGACGCCTGGAAACTTCCCTTGTTGAGAGCCCTTCTTGACACAAAGTAACAATGCGGACGCGATCGAACTGCGGTATTGACCTTCTAGGCATGGTAGAACTACAGACAACATGAGCAGCGTACCTTCGTCCTGGTGGAATGACTGGAACTGATCGGCTGTCGTACCCCCTCCGTCTAATAGGCCCTGCTCATGCATGGTTGTTTACATCTTTGAGCAGTTTTAGTGACATCTATGAACAGTCAAAGGGACTGTATCTTGGATACAATATACACAGTCAACGTCTATATGCCGGAGATCTGGGAACCGAGGTGATGCAAAACTTTTTTTGATGTGTGTATGTCATTTCGTTACCAGACTTATTATAACATTTTGGATTTTAATTCTTGATTTGGGCTGAGGAAGGCCTCATTATCGGTCGAAACATGTACCTATATAAATATTATTGATAATTTTAATTCAAGTATTGATTGGATTATATTTTTAACAACTTTTAATAATTCAACTATCAATACGGATAACAAAAACATTTTGCTATAATGGCAAATGTATTTGCATTCTATGAATAATTATCATTCAAAATCAGCATCAGTTATTATATCATTCTTTCTTTCTTTCTTTCTTTCTTTCTTTCTTTCTTTCTTTGTCCTTATGTTCATTATAATTATTCGAACAATTTGAATGTGTGCAGCTCTAGTTCAAACACCACATTGTGAAGATGCTCTAATTGTGGCGGATTCTCCAACAGACGTAAAACTTTGTGTTCGTTCGATTGTTTAATGTATTTGATTGACATGGCTGTGTTGCAGTGTCAGTTCTGATCGGTTACCGATGTTTTTGTAATTATCCCTCGCTTTACCGTCAGCTTACCGCCCTCACTGAATGTGCGGGAATGATGGACAGGCGGCTCACGATACCATAAATTGTTAAGGCTCCACCCTCAACCAGGTCATGCAAAATGTTACCAGATTTCTACGCAGAGTGTGAATAAATTCTGAAGTTCAGACCGACAGTATTCTCTCTGGTCTGCAGTCCCTAGATAGACCTTTACCGTTCAGGAACGTGGCAGTCATATCTTACTTGTTCAGACGAAAGTTATAATTTAATGTCTAGAAGGTTGAGGTCTGGGAATAATGGAGGCCAATAGGTGGAGATCATGATGTTTTCCCCGTACTCCCGATTGAGAAACCAATGCTGAATTCTTATTAAAACGATCAAATGCTTGATTTTGACCTGTTAGTTATTGTTGTTTTAAGAGGCGAAACCGCGAGGTCATCTGCGCCTTAGCTTATTTCCCACTTGGCCACAGCAAAGGCAGTATTATTACTGTTTGGAAGTTCAAGGACATTGTTGCCAACTTAAATAACAATAATTCAGAAAGTGCATGTTTAGACTCTTTCCACAATTAGGTTTAAACGACCAACATGATGCGTTGTCAACCCTGCCAACTGTAATAAAGAGAGTACGAGGGAAGCGGATATCGTGGTCAGTTCTCCCCGTGTACTTGGTTGAGTGAACAATGTGTCTGATGACTTGTATTGCTGTTGTGTCTTTATATATGAATGCATTTGTAATTGAGGCTAGGATAGGAAGGAGGTAGGCATGACGTTAAGTTAAAATCCGCCACGGCATTTACCTGAAATAGAAGCGGGAAGCCGCGTAAAACCACTTCCAAGATGGCTGAGGAGCGAACCGAAGCCATCTCTTGTCAGTTCTGCCTGACGATGCTGAGTGTACCAGCCCTCACACCAGAATGAAAATTTCTTGGCAGAGCCGGGAATCGAACCCGGATCTCCGCGGTGACAGCCAACAGTGCTATCCACTACGCAACGAGCCGGACTATCCACGATGTCCAAGGACAGCTAAAACAGACATGTTTGTGCAGTAGATGCTAATGTGAAGGTTGCTCCTTACACAATTATCTGGAGTACAGGTGTGATTGAGTCTCTCCGCACCATGGAATTACCCTGGTGAACCCAGGACCACAACATGTGCTGCCACTCGTGCAGTTACAAGAGATAATTGTGTTAAGTCCCGAGCTCGATACCAGAGTGACATTACAGTTTTATAAACAAAGACGCGTTACACAGACTGTATTTGGGTCATCCACACAAAGCTGGCTATCGACAACACCTGACTAATTAACCTGCGAGGACTCGCGGGAGGGTATTTTTTACCCGATGCTTAAATAATGCTCTATATTTTCGTTTTGGTCAGCCCTTTTTTATTTATCGTATGGCTTTTAGTGCCGGGAGTGTCCGAGGACACGTTCGGCTCGCCTGAGTCTGTAGCTACTTCCAGTGGGTACCCTTAGGGTGAGCTACAAGTTCCGTTCAATTTCAAGTCGTTCCGACTTTCGCCACCAGATATCGATGATACCTAGTGGTGAACGTTGGAACTTTAGAGCGTTCCGACGAAATCTAACCTAACAATTTAGCTGCAATCAAGTTTAGTCTGGCGGCTTCGGTGGCGTAGTCGGTAGCATGCTGAGCTTCTATGCCGAAGATAGCGGGTTCAAACCCGGCCGAAGCCGTCCGATTTTTTATGAGCGTTCAGAATCCCTCAGTATGCCTTCCTTCGGAGGAGAAGTAAAGCCGGCGGTCCCATGTCATAGATTTATGGCATGTTAAAGAACCTTCCACTAATTACACCTGTGTGAAGCTAAATTGTATTGGTTAGAAATGTAAACAACGCACTTAGGTTTCTACGTTCGTTGCCAAGAGCCGACTGTGGTGGCGTCTAGTAGCTAAGTTCTGAACTAGGCTTAGTAGTCGTTGACGGTGGCGTTTGGCGACAAAAGTAGGAACTATTTGAAGAAATCATAGTTACTTGAATTAAAAAACAGATACACACACTAATACAGCCATCACAATTAACATCGGTTATCAGACAGATTCTACACACACCCAAAGTACACGGGGCTACATGACTGCGTTGTCGCAGCCCCTAAACTGTGGAACTAACCGAGTTTAATCTGTGGAAGGATCTTTAACATGGGACCGCAGGCTTTACTTCCCCTCCGAAGGAAGGCATACTGAGGGATTTTAAACGCTCTTAAAAAATCCGACGACTTCGGCTGGGTTTGAACTCGCTATCTTGCGTTCGTGGGGACATTCTGTAAAAAAATAAAGGGGTGCAGTGCAATCACATAGCTCGCGTTATTGTTCATCCATGTTAAGGGTCTAGGGACACATTCGTCATCAGCTCCTTTGTTCAAAATAATTGAGATGACTGCTTTGGCACCATTATCAAGGCCACGTATACTCTTACGAAAAGTATTGCCTTTTTTCTGCATGTTAAATATGAAAAATAACAATAAACCTAATTTTATATTGGGAATAGTTCATAGGAAGACACCAGGTGTGAAATTACTTTATTAACATCCGTACAACTACGACAAAAAGGGAGTGACCCACTATGGGTCAAAATGACCTGGTACCAGTCATCAAGTAATATTTTTAGCCTATTTTCATTTTATAACAAGATGTTCAGTAAAGAACATATAGCCTACTTTCTCCTAAATGTATGAGTATAGTTATAACTCGTTGTTATTATCAAAGAGTATAATAGAATCATTTCTTGGTTGAAGACCTTAGAAACTATTTACCTCTACCAAACGCCACAACCTAGAAAAAAACTACTACCATCATTGAAGAAAGATAGATAAGAAGTATCTCAAGAATGTTATGGATCAGGAGACATAATCGACCGGAGTGGCTGCGTGGCTCAGCGGTAACGTTCTCGCTTGCTGGGCCCTAGGTTGCAGGTTCGTATCCTGGCGCAGTCAGCTGTCATTTGAGGGTGCACAAATGCGAGGGAGCCGTGTCAGTAGATTTGCTGGCACGTTAGAGATCCCCTTCGGGCCAAAATTCCGGCACCCCGGCGTATCTAAAAGCAGCAGTAGTTAAAAGGGACGTAAAACAAATAACATTATTATATATATACACCCCGGACAGGCCAACAAGGACCAACTTTGAGTTGAGGCATGTCTTTACACGTCTGGTTGTGCATGGCTTTCACAACCCTAATTGAATTAACAAATCTTTCCATGACCCTACAGAGACGTGTGTATACAAACTATGTGGATATTTTCGATTGCTATTTGCCTGAAATAAATGTATTAATTAATAACCTGAACTAGCACCAAAGGCTAGAATTCAGTTACTATGTGAAATCGTTTTGTTCGTTACTTCAAATAACATTTTCAAATAACGCACAATAGGCTGTTACAAACCCTTTAAAATAAGAAGTAAAAATGTATCATAGTAGCCTATCATCTTGTCATTCTTCAAATTCGATGCGCATAGAATGCCAATGGTATACTATCAATGGAGTCCCATGTAGACCAGTCGTGAAATCTAGTGGAGAAGTATCGAACAATATAATCCTAACAGGGCGAGTGCATTCTAGCGGCCATAAGAAGAAACTTTTCAATAAAATCTGGAAGTTAATATTTAGGCCGGCGTGCAGTTACCTTTTTGGCTGCTAGATGTCTTGAGCAAATCTGCTGGCGAATTATGTTTTAATTAAATATGTGTTTTGCACCGTAATATGCACAATATAACGCTTAATTTTAAAACGTCTGAGTCATTACAAAGCAACAATTATGTAAAATTTCAAGCAAAAAACGTAACACTGATGGGGTTTGAACCATAGGCATATGAATGATAGACCAACGCTTTACCACGGAGCCATTTGTGCCAACGAACATCGTTCTATATAAAATGACTTACATAGAACTTGTTAGCAAATAATGATTTAGACCTAACGATTTCATCATTGGAGTATATTATTTATATATAAAGCATTTCATACAAAGTTTATTTATTTTGTATCAGTACGCTATATTGCATGCAATACTCAAATTAGTGAAATATAAGTCAGGCACAAGATATCCGCTGCCATCTTGTCTTACCGAGACGGCTCAGCTTTTAAAAATCACTTCTGCACTATAGTATTACAAAATAAACTTTTAATTTCGAACGTGCCTCTTCCTTTAGAACAGTTAAATCGATTCTTGGCTCGATAATCGGAACTGGTGGGTCCCATGATATTGATTATAAAGTTTGCATAATTCGCACGGCCGCCATCCTGAAATGGTACGGCGGATGACCTTGTAGTTTGGTCACAAGACGCGTCCTATATGAAGGTATGTTATTACCAAATTTGGTAGAGATCGGATAATTTAGTTAGTCGCTATTTGATTTTACTTTTTGAACGTTTGAGTGGTCGCCATTCAGTTTTGGTAAAGATGGCGGCGATATAAAACATGACACTGAGGTGCCCTTTGCTTGTTCTACCTCTGTATCAAATTTCGTTCAATTCGGTTTCACCGTGTTCGAATTGATAGGGGGGGGGGGGGACAGACATTCAGAGTACACACACTCACACACACACAGACTCACACACACACAGACAGACACACAATTTTTGGCCCTGTAGTGATCTCATAAGTCTACTTTCATGTTTTGCAAAAATCGAAAGTAGGCTAAAAATAGGCTTATGAGATCACCTTTTGTCTGTGTGTCTGTGTGTGGGTGTGGGTGTGATTCGTGTATGTCCCCCCTAATAACTTCTAAACGGCAGGAGCGATTTCAATTAAACTCGGTAAAATCATAGCACCATTCTGGCCGACCCCGACCGTGCCCTTCAAATTTTATTTTCTCACCGATCCAACATGGCGGCTGTGCGAAATATTTCACCAGCATTCAGTATCACCGAAACTATTACAGATATCACCCTGAAATTTTGTACGGTGATAAAGGGCTCTACTAGAAGTTCACCTATGAGACTTTCAAAAACCTGGTAACTACAACACCAACATGGCTGCCAAGCGAAATTGAGACTTTTAAATATACTTTTCTCGCGATTTAAGCATCCAAACGTAATGCAACTTGATACAGCAAATGTTTATACACATTGTAATGTACTGACGTCTGATTTAGTTCAATTGTCTACATAACCTCAAAATAGCGACTGTGCGATATATTTCACTGGCATTCAATATCTCCGAAACTATTACAGATATCACCGTGACTTTTTTACGGTGATAAAGGGCACTGTTACAAGTCTATCTATGTAACTTTCAAACGAACATGGCGGCCAAGCGAATTTGAAACATTTTAATAGACTTTTCTCGTGATTTAACCATCTGAGCGCAGTGAAATGTGGTAAATTAAATGATTATTTATACATATTGTAATGCACTGGCATCTAATTTAGTTCAATTGTTTGCATAACCTCAAGATGGAGGCTGTGCGAAATTTTAAAATTAAGTTTTTATTTCTTGTGTCGTAATCATGCGATCGAAGTGAAAGTTTGAATAATGTACCTACGCAATAATTTTCCTTTAATGGTACATAACGGTATGGCATATACATATAACAATCGAAAATAGTTTGACGGTTCTCATTATCTACGAATCTTTTACAGCAATCAAACTGATATGTTTTAAGTTCATAGAGGCTATGAACATAAGTTCACCTATAGGACTTTCAGTAACCTGGTGAGCACAAATCCAACTTGGCAGCGACGCGAAGTATACATTTTTAAACGGACGTTCCTCGCGATTTAACCATCCGAGTGGAGTGAAACTTTGCACTTTAAATGCTTCTACAAATGTTAATCCACTGGCATCTAATTTATTTCAATTGTTTTCATAACCACAAGATGGCTGCTGTGCGAAATTTTAAAATCTCGTTTTTACTTCTTGTGTCCTAATCATGCGATTGAAGTTAGAATACCACACGTTCACAATAATCTTCATGTAATAGTACAAAAATAAAAATTCAACCTGGCGACCATCTGAAATATTTAGACGGTTCTCAATATCTACGAATCTATCACAACAATCAAACTGCAATTTTGTATTTTGATAGAGGCAATTAACATGAGTAGGATATATGGAAATAGGCTGTATAGTTCTTCACGGAACTACTTGTTTCACGCCAGTTCTCAAGAGTTAATTACAATCAGGATAAAAGTCTTCCATTTCTCAATTAAAATCCGGCTCACTTAAGTATGAGATATGTTTCTCGTTGTCTCTGGTCACTGTGTAACAGAATTTCCTTTGTTGTTGTTTGAGTCTTCAGTCTTTTGACTGGTTTGATGCAGCTCTGCATGCCTCCCTATCCTGAGCTAATCGTTTCATCTCTACATAGCTACCACACCCTACATCCGAGGCAATCTGTTTAACATATTCTAACCTTGGTCTACCCCTACAGTTCTTGTCCTCGACCCTTCCTTCCATAACTAAGCTTGCTATTCCTGGGAGTCTTAGTATGTGTCCTACCAACCTATCTCTTCTCTTCATTAGCAGTCGCCAGAAACATCTCTCCTCTCCCACTCGTCTTAATACCTCTTTGTTTGTAACCCTATCTACCCATCTGATCTTCATCATTCTCCTGTAACACCACATTTCAAATGCTTCAATTCTCCTCTTTTCTGCTGCACCAATAGTCCAAGTTTCACTTCCATAGAGCGCCACGCTCCAGACAAAGGCTTTCAAAAATGACTTCCTAATACCTAAATCTATATTCCATGTCAGCAGATTCCTTTTTTGTAGAAATGCATTTCTTGCCTGAGCCAACCTACTTTTTATATCCTCTTTGCTTCGTCCATCACTGGTTATTCTGCTTCCTAAGTAACAGAAGTCTCCTACTTCCTTCAGCTTTTCACCTGCCAATTTGATCTCCATAGAGGTTTCTGATTTATTTCGGCTGCATTCCAGTATTTTTGTTTTACATTTATTAATTTTCATCATGAATTCTTTCCGTAAGACGGAGTCCATACCATTCAAAAACTCATCAAATCCTCAGGCTTGTTGGCCAAGATGACGATGTCATCAGCAAATCTCAGAGTTGAAATTATTTCTCCTTGAATCTTCACTCCCACTTTAATTTTTTCTCTAATTTCCTTCATTGCTTGTTCAATGTAAAGATTGAAAAGTATGGGTGATAAGTTGCAGCCTTGCCTTACACCTTTCTGAATACCAGCTTCTCTCTCATGTCCTTCAACTCGAATGACTGCAGTCTGGTTTCTGTATAGATTGTATATCACCCTCCTATCCCTGTACTTTATTCCAATCGATTTCAAAATGTCAAACAATATAGTCCAATCAACGTTATCAAAAGCCTTTTCTAAGTCTACAGAAGCCATGAACGTTCTCTTATCTTTCCTTATTCTACCTTCCAAAATCAGCCTAAGACTTAGTACAGCTTCCCTTGTTCCTACATTTCTCCTGAAACCAAACTGGTCTTCACCCAACTCCGTTTCTATCTGGCTCTCAATCCTCTTGTAAATTATTCTAGACAGGATCTTTGAAGCATGAGTAATCAAGCTGATTGTACGGTAATCTTCACATCTGTCAGCTCCCACTTTCTTTGGTATAGGGATGATTACATTCTTCTTGAAATCAGGGGGTACCTCACCTGTCTCATAAATCCTACACACCGAGTGAAATAACCTGATCAGACCTTCCTCTCCTATGCAGCGTAGCAACTCAATCGGTATATCATCTATGCCTGGTGCTTTGTTCCTGCTTAAGTCTTCCAAAGCTCTATCAAATTCGGATCTCAATATTAAATCTCCTTTCGCATCCTCATCAATTTCCTCCTCCCTTTCCATTACATGATTCTCAATCGCCTTTCCCTTATACAAACTCTCAATGTAAGCTTTCCATCTCTCAACCTTTTCTTCCCTATCTGTTAGAGGCTTTCCATTTGTGTCCTTAATATTACAGCACTTAGTCTTCTTTTCCCCAAAAGTATTCTTAATCCTTCGATAAGCTGTGTCTACTTTTCCTAATTTCAGACAATTTTCTATACCAGCACATTTCTCTCTCAACCATTCTTCTTTCGCTTCCTTGCACTTCTTGTTAACCTCATTTCTCAGACGTCTGTATTCTGCTTTCCCCTTTTCATCTCTTACATTCTTGTGCTTCCGCCTTTCATCCATCAATTCGAGTATATCCTGAGTGATCCACGGTTTTCTACCTATTCTCTCTTTCCTACCAATGTTTTCTTCTGCGGATTTTGTTATTTCATTCCTCAAAAGTGCCCATTCGTCTGCAATTGAAGTTTGTTTAGGGTTTTTCATTAGTCCTTCCTTTATACTCTTCTTGAATCTTTCGTTTACATCCTTCTATTTCAGTCTGTCTATTGCCCACCTTTTTGGCTTTGGACTTTTCTTCAGTTTCTTCAACTTTAATCTGCATTTCATTACAACCAGATTGTGGTCAGAATTTATGTCAGCACCAGGGTATGTTTTACAATCCAAAATCTGGTTTCGAAACCTCTGCTTGACCTTAATGAATTCGATTTGGTAACGCCCTGTATCTCCTGGTCTCATCCATGTGTATATTCTTCTATTGTGGTTATTGAATACGGTGTTAGCTATGACCAACTCATGCTCAGTGCAGAATTCTACCAGCCTGTTTCCTCGATCATTCCTTTCACCTAATCCGAAATCTCCTACTATCTTCCCTTCTCTCCCTTTTCCTACCACAGCATTCCAATCTCCCATTACTATAACATTTTCATCACCCTTGATATACCTCAGAATTTCGTCTATTTCTTCGTAGACCTTTTCAACATCCTCATCATCAGCTTGACTGGTAGGCATATAGACTTGTACGTGCAGGTAGGTTTAGTATTTATTTTTGCTACAATAATCCGTTCACTATATTGCTCATAATATTACACCCGCTGTCCAAGTTTCCTACTCAATATGAGGCCAACCCCTGCTTGGCCATTGTTTGATTTAGTGCTAATGACCCTATAGTCTCCTGACCAAAAGTCCTGTTCTTCCTGCCAGCGCATTTCACTAATCCCAACCAAATCCAACCTCAACCTATCCATTTCCCTTTCTAAGTTTTCTAACCTTCCATTTCCTTTACAAATGTTATTTTACGTACATACAAAAATACATACATAGTCGAATGGGTCCACCCGAATGGCAGAAATGGCACTTCGGAGAGGTACACTAAACTCATTGCAGCCTATTATCTATCGCGTAACCGCTACAACAAGAGGTGTATTTCAAAAAGTGCAAAGATCTGTCATTTTTAGCCTACTTTCGATTTTTGCAAAAAATGAAAGTAGACTTATGAGATCAACACAGGGCGAACAGAAGTCTGTCTGTCTGTCTGTGTGTGTGTGTTTGTGTGTCTGTGTGTGTATGTGTGAGTCTGTGTGTGTGTGTGTGTGAGTGTGTGTACTCTGAATGTCTGTCCCCCCCTATCAATTCGAACACGGTGAAACCGAATTGAACGAAATTTGGTACAGAGGTAGCACTAGCAAAGGACACCTCAGTGTCATGTTTTATATTGCCGCCATCTTGACGAAAACGTAATGGCGGCCACCCAAATGTTCAAAGCTTAAATCACATTACGACTAACCTAATCATCCGATCTCTACCAAAGTTTGCAACAACATACCTATATGGGGGGGGAGCATCCTTTGGCCAAACTACAAGGTCATTAGCCCAATAGTTTGCGGATGATGGCCTTGTTTGTGTGCCAATCGATTCCCCCCATTAATTCAAAGACGGTGAAATCGAATGGAACGAAATTTGGTACAGAGGTAGCACTGGAAAAGGGCACTTTAGTGTCATGTTTTATATTGCCACCATCTTGACGAAAACGTAATGGCGGCCACCCAAATGTGCAAAGCTTAAATCAAATTACGACCAACCCAATCATCTGATCTCTACCAAATTTTGCAACAGCTTACCTCTATGCGAGGGGCGTTCTTTGACCAAGCTACAAGGTCATCAGTCCAATAGTTTTGATATGGCGGCCATGTATGTGTGCAAATCGATTCACCATATCAATTCAAACACGGTGAAACCGAATTGATTGAAATTTTGTACAGAGGTAGCACTAGCAAAGGGCACCTCATATTCATGTTTAATATCCGTATAACACGTTGTATTTCAACAAGTTACTTCAACTCCTTGAAAAGGACAAAGAGTTATAACAATACCCATGCATTTAGGAGAAAGTAGGCTATATGTTCTTTACTGAACATCTTGTTAAACCTTTATTAAACCACAGTTTTTATATGCAGCAGAGACGCTCTTGATGAACAAGAAATGTAACATGGATGATTTGGAGAAAGTCGAGAGACGTATCCTTCGAAAAATTCATGGACCAAGATTGCTCCCAGATGGCTCTTATCGACTTAAGGCAAACATCGAACTATACCGTCAGTTGGAACCAGCCACCACTATCATTCGACGGAGACGACTGAAATTCTACGGGCACCTCTTCCGTATGGGGAACGATAGGATCACCAAGAAGATCTTCAACTTGATTAATGGCTACAAGACTGGCAGCTTGTGGCTTAATGAAGTGAAACAAGACTTGAATAACGCTGGGATTTTAGACTGTAATATTCTTGACCGTTCCAAATGTCGTGACAGTGTTAACCCGACCACCCCTCACACAGGAGAGCAAGGACAAGTTATTGGCTGGACTGAGGAGAACAAAGAAGCATCGCAGAATCACTAGTCATAAGTGCTCCTTAGTGGGCGTATATCACTAACATTTCCTCGCAGCGGTTAGCGTTCTTGGAGGTGGTTATCAGCAAGAGATGGGATTTTCTTTACTGTAAATAAAGCCTGGCCCTTCAGCGTTAACAAAATACGGCGCTCGTTCTGATTTTGGTACGACTCCAGGTAATATCTTCTAGAGACATTATAAACATTATCACAGCCAGAATTCTGTCAGAAGAGAAGTTCGACATTCGCCTCTCCTGGAGCCAAAATTGGCAACAACACCGATGTCGTAACATGCCCTGTATCCTGTGAAAACCACCAGGGTTTGATCAACCTCGTGCTGTGTGGACAGCCCTCAATCGTATCCGCACTGGCCATGGAAGATGCGCAGATGTGCTTCATAACTGGGGAGAAGTCTCTTCTCCAAAATGTGACTGTGGTGCTAATAATAATAATATTATCGTATGGCCTCGGTGCCGGGTGCAAGCATTGTTATTTGCGCCCTGAGGGCAGCTTGCATGTCAATTTTTTGTCTTTCCTTAGAGTGCTATGAAAGTCAAGGAGGTTAGATATCTAAGCTCCTTGACATTATAGCGCTTTCTAGTAGAGAAAGGAGGAACTTTGTGTTGGCAGAAAGTCTCGAGATGAAGTTTGCCATTATGAACACGGCCTACTGAATTCAAATGGGTTCATTAACATGCCAACAACGTATGACATGCGTACCGTGATTTTTGTAGTGCTGAGAAACAGACACTCACTTAGTGATCGCGTGCCTAAACCATGCATATTGTGGAGGCTTCAAGGACTTTTTAGCAGCAACAACGGATGCTGTTTGTTACATAAGAGAAGTTGAATATTTGTACAGGGTGCGTCAGAAATAACTGACGAATTTCAAACGTAAATAACACAGCAACGCAACATGATATTCACAAATGTATTGCGTAGTTTAAAAGAGCAATGTTTACCATTTGCGTCTTACACACTAGTTTTAGAAAATAATGTCATCCAAATGTCGACCGCCCCTTTCGATGCACTTCTGAAGCCTCTCCCTGAAGTTCCCAATGACCCTCCTAGTCATGTCTAGTGGTATTGCCTCGATTTCCTCACAGATAGCAACTTTCAGGTCGTGTAGTATTCGCGGCTTACGTTGGGAAGACGCGAGCCTTCAGGTATCCCCAGAGAAAGAAATCGCAAGGGGCGAGATCAGGGCAACGGGCAGGCCATGGAACGTCACCCCGTAAGGAGATTAAATGTTCTGGAAACATTTCTCTGAAGAGATTGCGTAAAGGCATGTCCCACTGCACGGATATTCTCTGGTGTTCTAATGCTACAAGGCCTACCAGGTGGTTTCGTTTTAACACTTGAACCAGTTCCTCTCAAATTATTCACCCATACCAGAATGGTATTCCTGTTTGGACCTTTCGCATGTCTATGTAACCTAAAGTGTCTACGAAATAAACGCTTGGTTGTGGTAACAGAGTCAGCATTTTTAGGTAGATTTCATTAGAAAGCCAACTATTGCAATGGGTACCATGTTTCGACTTCCGGAAAATTTCGACATATCTTCGCGTTTCACATCCCCCAGACCCCAAAACCACCGTCAGTTCAAAAGTTTATATATAATTTATGTATATATATATCAGTTTCTTGTGGACACGATAACTGCCGTAATTTTGCACCAATCACTTTGAATGTTTTACATAATATGTATCCCTATAAAATCTCGGTCGAGTTCGTTAATGGGCAAAATCGGTCGAAGGGGATGAAAATGGGGAGCTTTTTTCGAAAAAGTGAAATTTCGCTATAACTCTCTTAATACGTGAAATATCGAATCCATTCAAAGTTCATAATATGTGTCGGATAAGTGCCAAAAATTTATGTCAAATAAGTTTTTTGATAGCACCAACCATTGACCAAAGGGGTGAAAAAAAGTGGGTATTTCGGGAAACATTAATCATATCTCTCTTAATAGGCACAATATCAAATCCGTACAAAATGGAAAATATTCCCCTAATAATTACCTAAAACTTTTGTCTGATTTTTTTTTTGATATGATCCACCATTACGCCAAGGGATGAGAAAAATGATTTCGGATTTTTTTAAAATGTCAAGTGCCATCAGAGGTTACCATAACAACGCTTTTAAATTGATGAGGGATGGTCTATCAGAGGTTGCCAAGACAACGCCATTGACTAGATCACATTCATTTTTAGCCTACTTTCACACTTTACAAAAAATGAGGAAAAAGTAGACTTATGAGATATATCCGGGAAAATGTGTCTGTCCTTCTGTCTGTCTGTCTGTCTGTCTGTCCGTCTGTCCTTCTGTCTGTCTGGCTGTGTGTGTGTGTCTCCCCTTATCAACTCCTAAACGGCTGCAGCAATCGAAACCAAATTTAGTATGAGTAAAGATGTATACCGGAATATCTCAGGCCCATATTTGAAAAAGATTCCAGTGCTACCAACTGCTAAAAAAAACGCACTAGAAATTTGAGCTCCATGTTGGATATCCTGGAAGGTATACATGGGAGCTATTCTAAAATTGGCACACATGTAGATAATACTATTTCAGTTTAATTTCCAGGTGGCCATACATGACAGCGTTGCCAAAATAATTTTAAGCCTTCTGATAAGTCCAATATTTAAATGCATATAACTTCTACACTATCAATTGGATTTCAACCAAATTCTGTATGTAGTATGTGTACATAAACAGATATGACTGAGTGTATTCTTAAGAGCCACCAGAGCTGCCAACTGTTAATAATTCCTCTCTATTTTGTATCCAAATATATCAGAAAGTATGCAAGCCGACAGCTTTAAACTGTGCACACGTAAATTACCTGACATTTCACATTAATTTGGAGTAACTTATATACGTCAGTTCTACCAACATGATTCTAAGCCTGCTGATAGGACCAATTTTTAAATACATGTAACTTCTATACCAACAAATGGATTTCATCCAAAATTGGCACAAAAAGATATAATATTTCAGATTATTTCTGACCAGCACTCGCATGACATTGTTGCCAACATGCTTTTACGTGTACTAATAGATCCAATGTCTAAATCCATGTAACGTCCTTTGTACTTCAACCACATTTTCTATTCTGTACCTTAGGAGATGGAAGTAAGAATATATTCAGTCACCAGAGCTGCCAACTGTATTGCTCTATTAGGCTACATTATGCCTCGTATACCTTATTTCGAACTAATTAAGACATTTCGATGTTACCCACTTAATTTCGTCATTATTCTAGATAGGTTCATATACTGTAGATTAATCTATGGCATGAATCTTAATTTTAAGAAAAGTAGGCTCTTTAGTTCGTCACGGAACTTCTTGTTCCATCTGACTATGAGGGAAGCGGCTAACTGGTAGCATGCTGAACTTCTATGCCCAAGGTCGCTGGTTCAAAGTCGGCCAAAGTCGCCGGATTTTCTAAGAGCGCTAAAAATCCGTCAGCATGCTTTCCTTCGGAGGGGAAGTTACAACGTTCGTTGCAAGTTGCTGGTTGCGGTGGCATCTAGCAGCAAAGTTCACAGCTAGGTGTCGTTGACGTTAGTATTTGGTACAAAATTAAGTACTACTACTTAAAATTGACCTTCTGCAGACCTTACCTGAATTACAGACTAATACAGTCATCACAAATAACACCGTTTATCAGACAGATTCTATACACACCCAATGTACACGGGGTTACATGACCACCTTGTCGCAGCCCCTAAACTGAGGAAGCAACCAACATCTCTGCGGGAGATAAAATTTTGCGTGAAGAAGTAACAGACTGTTAGATAGTTACACATTAGTTCCAGGACAGTGTGATCACAAGTATAAAAGTGAACCCCAAATGACAAGAAGGTTACCATCCCCATAAGACAGTAAAATGTTAAAAATATGCATAGAAAGACGAAAAAATGTTAACTAACCTCCAATTGTAAAATACTTTCTCGCAATAAATGAGGTCTGATCCTCCTACGAAAACCTGCATATTTTGCCTATTATAGCCTATTCCCTAGTTTGCCCGGTGAAATCTACTTCCGCCTTCCGGCGTGCCGAGAGGAATTTTTTGAAGTATACGTTTCAATCACGAAACCTCGCTGCTCACCACTCCACGCCATGCTAGCGACTGACTAGCCCTGACGAGGCGATGCAAGTGTTCTTCCAGGCCGCGCGCACATCGACAATAACACCTGCTTAAGCGCTGTGGCCAATACAGGTGTTAGATTTGCCGCTTCCAATCTATGTAACAATAATGGTAAACACTGCTCTTTTAAACTGTGCAATAAATTTGTGAATATCTCGTTGCGTTTCTGTGGTATTTTCGTTTGAAATTCGTCAGTTATTTCTGCCGCACCCTGTATATACCTGTTTATGTAGATAGTTGTAATTTAATAGCTGGGGCTTTTATGAAATTACACGTAACTTATGTGATAATTCAATGTTTTAATGTGCCATGCCCTAAATACATAAATAAACATCGTCATGAAACCATTCGAAAACAGGCCACATTCTTTAGGCGTCTTTTGTATCACCTTATATATGGGCTTACACTCGACAATTACTTCTGAAGGCTTTGTGAGACTACCTAGAAAAGTGAATTCTGATTAATAGCCACCCTGTGTTTACTGCAGTAAATGCTATTTGACATCCACCCTGTGCCACTGTTTGGAGAACAATTTATCTGGCGAAGTATTGTGTTGCTACTTTAATGTAATTCAACTCTGTTCTCATTCAAGGTTCGCTATTGACAATGTTATCGCTTCTCACAATATTCATATTCTTTTCAACTTGAACCAAATTGGGTTTGTTATGCTAATTGCCGGGGGAAATGTCTTTAGCTTGATTGTCTGCGGAAGTTCAACAAAAAGGACGCGCCGCATTGCAAGTGGATTAGACCCGACCTGTCGTCCATTGAATTCATTTCCGGAGAATACAAGGTACCATGGGAAGTCCGACCACTGGCTGACTTCTGCGGGGGTAATATTGGGGGTGTCATGCACCCTACGTGGTCTAGGGGTTCAAGTCCCAGCTATGGAAGATTTACTGTAGATTGTGGTGTGAGGTATGGCACTGGGCGCACTTATCTTTGTGAGGACAGATGAAGAACAACCCTATTAGATGTGAAGTAGTAGGATAAATATTTGGAGACATGTTGTTGAGAGAAGATCCCATCCTTAAAGTTACCTAAATTCAAACCTAGACCGTCTGGATGAGAGTCCAAGGCATTGCTCCATTGTTGTAAAACGTTTTAATACGAAAGGTAAATAACGCTTGCACTTTTTTGTTTGTTCTAGTGTTAAAAAAAATTACATTTATAAATGTTTAGAGAGCAGTTTCAGGCTTTATCACGCCAAGTGCACAGATCTCCGGTCAGCTAGGAACACCTCCATATACAACCGAGATACCAAGTAACGGGTATTGGAGAATCAGGTGTAGACAGAGATATCCAAGAAACAGCTTCAGGAGAAAGAGATATAGACAGAAGTATCCAAGGAACGGCTTTAGGAAAATGAGGTGTAGACAGAGATATCCAAGGAACGGCTTTAGGAAAATTAGGTGTAGACAGAGATGTCCAACGAACGGCTTTAGGAAAATGAGCTTTAGACAGATATATCCACGGAATGTCTTTAGGAAAATGAGGTGTAGACACAGATATCCAAGGAACAGCTTTAGGAAAATGAGGTGTAGACAGATATATCCAAGGAATGGCTTTAGGAAAATTAGGTGTAGACAGAGATGTCCAACAAACGGCTTTAGGAAAATGAGGTGTAGACAGAGATATCCAAGGAACGGCTTTAGGAAAATTAGGTGTAGACAGAGATGTCCAACAAACGGCTTTAGAAAAATGAGCTTTAGACAGATATATCCACGGAATGTCTTTAGGAAAATGAGGTGTAGACAGAGATAACCAAGGAACAGCTTTAGGAAAATGAGGTGTAGAGAGATATATCCAAGGAACGGCTTTAGGAAAATTAGGTGTAGACACAGATGTCCAACGAACGGCTTTAGGAAAATGAGCTTTAGACAGATATATCCACGGAATGTCTTTAGGAAAATGAGGTGTAGACAGAGATAACCAAGGAACAGCTTTAGGAAAATGAGATGTAGAGAGATATATCCAAGGAACGGCTGTAGGAAAATTAGGTGTAGACAGATGTCCAACGAACGGCTTTAGGAAAATGAGCTTTAGACAGATATATCCACGGAATGTCTTTAGGAAAATGAGGTGTAGACAGAGATATCCAAGGAACAGCTTTAGGAAAATGAGGTGTAGACAGATATATCCAAGGAATGGCTTTAGGAGAATGAGGTGTAGACAGAGGTATCCAAGCAACGACTTTAGGGAGTTGAGTTGCATGAGGATCATTTCTTCGTTGATCGTTGGCTCAAACTTGTTTTGTTTTATATGAAAGTAAGTTGTTGAAATATTTTGTTGTAATTGATCTGTACTTAATAATAGTCATCGATTATTTTGTCGTAATATGTTCTTTTTCTCTTTATCAGGTAAGTCAAGAATCCAAGTTTGTCCTATGTTACGTAGACTGATACTGGTGAGTAATAGAATGTAATTGAGATTGATTGCAGCTGAACGTCGCCATGGAGATGTTTGTTTATCCTACTGCTTGTAGGATTAACGGAAAAGAGGAGCCGTGGTACCAATGCAAGCGTGATAACAACAAACCATAGTTCTTATGTTAATACCCAGTCTGTGTGCTGTTGTCTCTACTCTACTCAAGTCGCTAGACACGAATAAAGGCGTGCAGAGCTGACTATTGTACCCGAAGGGTTGTACATACCTGCCAACATTTAAGGTCTTTCCGCATGATTTACGGAATGCAGTGTGGTTTACGGTTTTATGGATGAACTATAATATTTTAAGATTTCATGTATAGAGTTTTTCTTTTTCTTAATTCGCGCCAGACGAGCTTCCGCAGACGGCCAATAGATGGTGTGTGTTCGGCGAATATTTGATATATCGCTCTGATGTATGTTGCCGAACGGTCTTCGATCGTAAGCACAGCGTGCTTCTGAATTCTAGTCGTTTCGTCACTTTTTTAAAAAAATTAATGATTTATTCAATCCTATAGCTGTTTTCGTTCGTTTGTCCTTCATCACGAGTTGCGAAGCTGAGGTCATGTGTATATACGAATTACGTTGTTTGGTTTCTTACATCCAAAATGTCTTAACTCGTTAGAATGTGGTCCTGTTACTTCCACTTTTAGTTACAGTTACTCATTGTTGTCTTAAGGAGTGGAATACGGAGGTTATTTATTTATTTATTTATTTATTTATTTATTTATTTATTTATTTAGCGTATGGCTTTTAGTGCCGGGAGTGTCCGAGTACATGTTCGACTCACCAGAGGCTGTAGCTGTTTCAAGCGGACTCCCCTAGGGCGAGCTACAAGTTTCGTTATATTTCAAGCAGTTCCAACTTTCGCTACCAGATGTCAATGCTACCTAGTGGTGAACGTTGGAACTTTGATAGAGCGTTCCAACGAAATATAACCTAGAAATTTAGCTTCAGCCAAGTTTAGTCTGCGGAAGGATATTTTACATGCCACAAATCTATGACATGCTACCGCCGGCTTTACTTCCCCTCCGAAGGATGGCATAATGAAGGATTTTAACACTCTTATAAAATCCGACGACCTCAGCCGGGTTTGAACCCGCGATCTTAGGCACAGCAGTTCAGCACGCTACCAACTACTGCCCCTTCTACATAGGTGTGCAAATTATTAGACTGACCGCCAGTTTTCCAACATTTCATTTTAACTTTTTATGAATTAATGCCGTAAATTTGTTTACAAAGTGGTAAAATTATTTCAAACGTTTAATTAATGCAGAAAGTCACACGTTTCGTTTTGATTACTATATTGTAGTATTAGCGTGAATTAAGAGCAAAGGAATTTAAAATCTTTTGTTACTGATGGTCCAATTTTGAACTATTGAATGATTCATGGGCAATGGATTGAAATCACCTGATTTAGAGGGTACATCCCAAAGTCAATGAAAAGAAGAGAAAACGGACCTAGCTCAGATATTCCTAAGAATCTCCAATTTTGAACATTTCTAGACGCAATATCTTATGGGATAAGTTGTAAGTCCATAGGAGAGAAAGTATCACTAAGTATGTGGCGTAGTTGGTAGCATGCTGAGTTTCTATGCCCAAGATCGCGGGTCCAAACCCGGCCGAAGTCGTCGGATTATTTAAGAGCGTTAAAATCCCTTAGTATGCCTTCTTTCGGAGGGGAAGTAAAGCCGGCGGCCCTTGCATAGATTTATAGCATGTTAAAGAACCATCCACTAATTACACCTGTGCGAAGCTAAATTATAGCCTATAGGTTAAGAATGTAAACAAAGCTCATTGGTTCCTACGATCGTTGCCAGGAGCCGACTGTGGTGGCGTCTAGTAGCTAAGTTCTGAACTAGTAGTCGTTGACGGCGGCGTATGGCGGCAAAAGTAAAAACTATTTGGAAAATTCAAAGTCTGCAGTCCTTACTTGAATTAAAAAACAGATATCACACACTAATAGTCATGAAAATTAACACCGGTTATCAGACAGATTCTACACACCTAAAGTACACGGGGCTACATGACCACGTTTACGCAGCCCCTAAACTGAGGAACCAACCAAATATCACTAAGTAGGGTAATACAAATAAAATAAACTATCGGATCGGTGCGAGAACTCTCACATAATGGATTGTGTGCGCCCCGTGTGTACAGACTACCCGTTCGGTTTAGTGCTCTGCGGGCTGTAGGCGACAGATTTCTCGCAGGGGCTATCGTCTGGTTTATTTGTTTAAAAGCACATGTGTGGGCTGTGGACTGTCGAAATCGTCAGTGCGTATGGTTAGATTATTGGAAGAGTTCAACAGTATGTTATGAATGGCTGTGGTAAGTATAAAGTTCACTGTTTGTTATGATACATGCGACAGCCGTGCTGCCAACGTAACTGGTGACGTAATCTCTCGCAGAAGCATGTAGGCACTGCGGAGAACATTCCCTGGCGCCCTGTAGATTCTTTATTTGATTCTATTAATTTTCACACCTCTGCAATGTCAGTTCCGTGTAGAGATCGAGACGGGATGGTACCCACTGAAGTATTTTAGTCTTATTACCTGTGCTAGGAATAATTAATACTGTGTTACATTTGGTTCCACCTCATTAGTGTTCCTTGGTGTATGAATAACAGCAAACAGTAATCTGCTATTTGACTTGGTTAATTGTGTTTTAGTATGCATGTGTCATAGCTCTTCATGTTGATGCAAGCTTTTGCCTGTATTTGCCCAAAGCTGTATGAATTGCATTGTTTTAACCCTTTATGGGATAGTGGTTTATGATTTCAAAGATGCTGATAGTTGAATCTTTCACCGCCAAATTTCTGAGAATTTTCATGCCGAAGTGGTAGTATTTTCTAAAAATCAAATATTATATACGTAACCTATTACTTGACGTAATGTGTTGGATAATAGTACATTATGCAACGAGCCTATAATGGCTATAATTAAGACACGAGTATATTTATAAAACGAGCGTATGCGAGTTTTATAATTTCCATACGAGTGTCTTAATTACCATTATAGGCGAGTTGCATACGACTGTTTATGTTCGACGATAATTATTATAACTATTTTATGTTCGAAGAAAAATATTCATAAATATCTGTCGAGATTTCACCAGTTTTATGTACTGAACAGAGCGCATGAGAAGCAGAGAATGCCTTGTATTTGGCCACGGCCTTCTCGATTACCCCACTATGACACTAGGCAACGCTGTTCAGTAGGCCTTGGAACTTCACGCAGGTGCGATGTTAACCTTATCTAATTGGTCAAACAACTGTTTCTTGAGCTGTGATTGGTGGGAGAAACTGTTTCATAATGAAACATAGTGTTATAATGACCATCATTATGATACAGTTTTCTGACACATAATAGTCAGGGTCGAACATAAAATTTTAAACAATTTAAAACTGAAACATTAACACGTAAAGTGTAAAAATGGAATATAAATCTAGAAATAAAAATTAGAAAAATAAAATTACAATATTAAAAGAAATATAAACATTTAAATAATAAACATAACTATAAAAAATATGACAATAATTGTAAAAATCAATTTGAAATTAGTTAGTTAAATAATTCAATAACAAATATCAAAATTAAATCTATAAGAACATAAAATGAAAAATAAAATAAATATATAACAAGAAGTTCCGTGAAGAACTATACAGCCTATTTTCATATATCCTGCTCATGTCAATTGCCTCTATCAACATACAGAATTTCAGTTTAATTGCTGTAACAGATTCGTAGATATTGAAAACCGTCTAAATATTTCATATGGTCGCCAGGTTGGATTTTTTATTTTTGTTTTATTACATTAAGATTATTGTGTACGTGTGGTATTCAAACTTCAATCACATGATTAGAACACAAGAAGTAAAACCGAGATTTTAAAATTACCCACAGCAGCCATCTTGTGATTATGCAAACAATTGAAATAAATTACATGCCAGTGGATCAACATTTGTATAAGCATTTAAAGTGCAACGTTTCACGGCACTCGGATAGTTAATTCGCGAGAAACGTCCCTTTAAATATTTATACTTCGCGTCGCCACCATGTTGGATTTGTGCTCACCAGGTTACTGAAAGTCCTATAGGTGGACATATGTTCATAGTCTCTATGAACATAAAAAAAAAATCAGTTTGGTTGCTGTAAAAGATTCATAGATATTGAGAACCGTTAAATATTTCGGAAGCTCGCCATTTAGGATTGTTATATGTATAGGCCATAGAGTTATCTACCATTCAAGGACAATTATTGCCTAGGTTCATTATTCAAACTTTCACTACGATCGCATGATTACGACACAAGAAATAAAAACTTAATTTTAAAATTTCGCACAGCCGCCATCTTGAGGTTATGTATACAATTGAATTAAATTAGATGGCAGTGGATCAACATTTGTATAAGCATTTAACGTGCAACGTTTCAGTGCGATCAGAGAGTTAAATCACGAGAAAAGTCTATTAAAATATTTCAAATTCGCTTGTTCGCCATGTTCGTTATGTACTTGACAGGTTTATGAAATATACATAGGTAAACTTGTATCAGTACCATTTATCACCGTACAAAATCTCAGGGTGATATCTGTAATAGTTTCGGAGATATAGAATGTCAGTGAAATATTTCGCACAGCCGCCATTTTGAGGTTATGTAAACAATTGAACTAAATTAGACTCCAGTGCATTACAATGTGTATAAACATTTGCTGTACCAAGTTTCATTACGTTTGGATAGTTAAATCGCGAGAAAAGTCTATTTAAAAGTCTCAACTTCGCTTAACCGCCATGTTGGTTTTGTAGTCACCTGGTTTTTGAAAGTCTCATAGGTGAATTCCAGTAGTGCCCTTTATCACCGTACACAATTTCAGGGCGATATCGGTAATAGTTTCGGAGATATTGAATGCTAGTGAAATACTTCGCACAGCCGCCATGTTGGATTGGTGAGACGTAACAAAATTTGAAGGGCACGGTCGAGGTCGCCGGGAATAGTGCTATGAACCTACCGAGTTTCATCGAAATCGCTCCAGCCGTTTAGATTTTATTAGGGGGGGACACACTCACACCTGACACACACACACACACACACGCACACACACACTGACAAAAGGAGATCTCATAAGCCTATTTTTTCAAAATTGAAAATAGGCTAAAAATTAAAATTAGAGAAACCAAAATGACAGAACTGTGAAAAAATATGCTTATGACAATATAATGGTAACTAATTAGCCTACTTTTCACATTTTGCAAAAATGAGGAAAAAGTAGGCTTATGAGATCGGGCAAATGTGTGTCTGTCTGTCTGTCTGTCTGTCTGTGTGTCCCCCCCCCCCCTATCAACTCCTAAACGGCTGCAACAATCGAAACCAAATTTGGTATGAGTAATAATCTATGCCGGGACATCTCAACGTCATACATGAAAATGATGTCAGCGCTACCAACTGCTGAGAAATCATAATTGAAATTTCAGCTCCATGTTGGATATCTTGGAATATATACATGGGAACTATTCCAAAATTGACACATATATAGATAATAATACTTCAGTTTAATTTTCAGGAGGCCTTACATGACAGTGTTGCCAAAATGATTCTAAGCCTACTGATAGATCCAATGTTTAAATGCATATAACTCCTACACTATCAATTGTATTTTAAACCAAATTTCGTATGTACTATGTGTACATAAACTGATATGACTGAGCGTATTCTTAAGAGCCACCAGGGCTGCCAACTGTCAATAAATGCTCTCTCTATTTTTTTAAAATCCAAATACCAATATATCAGAAAGTATGCGAGCCAACAGCCTTATCCTTCGCACTCGTATAGTGCCTGACATTCTAGATTAATTTGGAGCAACTAATGTATGTCAGTGCTACCAACATGATTCTAAGCCTGCCGATAGGACCAGTTTTTAAATACATGTTACTTCTATACTATGAATTGGATTGCAACCAAATTTCGTATGTGCTATGTGTACCATAACATATATGACTATGCGTATTGTTAAGAGCAATCAGGGCTGCCAACTGTTAATAAATACTGTTTATATTTTTTACCCTAATATCAATATATGCTATCAGAAAGTATGCAAGCCAACAGCTCTAAACTTTGCGCACGTATAGTACCTGCCATTCTACATTAATTGGAGCAACTAATGTACGTCAGTGCTACCAACATCATTCTAAGCCTGATATTAGGCCCAATTTTAAAATACCAGTAACTACTATACTAACAAATGGATGTCATCCAAAATTGGCACAACAATAGATGATAATATTTCAAATTATTTCTGACCAACACATGCATGACATTGTTGCCAACATTATTTTATGCACGCTGCATTAAGTCCAATGTTTAACTGCATGTAAAGTCCATGCTGTCCATTGGACTTCAACCAAATTTTGTATTCTGTACCTTAAGAGATGGAACTAAGAATATATTCAGTCACCAGGGCTGCCAACTGTAGTGCTCTATTAGGCTACATAATGCCATGTATATTTCGAACTAATTAGAAATGTCTATATTACCAACTTTATTTCGTCATTATTCTAGATAGCCTAGGTCCATATTGATTAATCATTGGCATGAATTTTAAATTTTAGGAAAAGTAGGCTCTTTAGTTCGTAACGGAACTTCTTGTTTTTATATCTAATTTTACTTAATAAATAGAACGCTCATTAAAGTAGATCGAAAATGTGCAAATTCTTCTTACCTCAGTGTCACTAAGAGTTTTTTCCTCTGGTGGAGTACTTTCTCTCACATTTGTATCCACACTGGTCAGTTGATCTTTTTAACACAGCTGTAGCTCATCAAAAGATGACAGGATTTTCTAAGATCTTATACGGATTACCTTTTGTTGATCGATCCTGCAAAAGTGTGTGAACCCAAAATCTTCTGTTTCCCCGTTTTCGGTGTGTACGTAACCTGATATATGGAAAAACAGCAAGTGCTGCTTCTTCTACCTCCATTTCAAGACTGGCTCATGGCTGGTGGCATATTTGGTGGCTAGAGAAAATATTGCAAACACGTGGTGACGCGGCCATGGTGTCTCCGTGTTTAAGAGGCCTTTAATGGTCATGTAAAACTACAGGTTTCCTTTATTGGATAAATGTTCCTCCTGATGAGAACCGCATTAATACGCTGCAATTTCCACTTAAGTGGCGATCAATCTTTGAAAGCTTTCATTCTTAGCCGATGTCACAAAAATGACAGTTTTGTTTCAGGTCAAGTCTCAGGTAGATCCCAAGGCACCGGAATCCCCCGTATATTGAAGATCTCCGATTCGAAATTCATTTGCCATCTGCCCCACAAATGGAGAAGGTGCTTAAACTGCGACCCTTGAAGCGGAAAGACATATCATTAGATATTTACGTTACTGAAGCAATGCCCGACAGACGATGGACACAGGCAAATGTAGAGCTAAGACATGTTGGTAACAAGACTCACGGCTTCCATTACAAAAGTTTGTAAAAACGTAAAATTTCATCAACTGAACAATGACTGCGTGTGTACTTTATGTGAGAAGACATGCGGCAATCCCTCCCTATATTATTCTGCTAAGGTCCCATTCCAGTTTTGTACCGAACATAAGGTCCAATTAACACCAACCTACACATATGGGGTACCTACAAGTTCAGCATAACCCAATGCGTGAGCGAAACGCACTCACTTATTCTTAAAATGCCTCACAATTAAATAAATACCTTAAAACATGAATATTTACAATGAAATAACGAAAGAATGCAACACGGTAACCATGGTAACAGAATCTCACAGGTCCATCTATTTCTGTAAGACGCAATGCAATTCCTATTATTACATTACTGTGAAAGTTTCCAGACGGCTATAAGGTTATCACGGAACCAAATTAAGCTGTAAAATTCATCAATACATACAGTATAATGCGCTTAAGGGGGTCAAGGGGCACTCTAGAATTTTTTCAGGCAATTTTCACGTGTGAGTGTGGTACGAAAGGTCTTTTTCACCCGACTATAAAGGGTCTCCGAAAACCACATTTAAAGGCCCTTAAATTAACAGCGTCTGTGATATTCCCAGGAAACTAACTTCGCTCTGATATACCTATGAAGGAATGACAAACCCTTAACCACTTCACCAGTAGCTGAATTGATAAAGTCTGATTATTCATACCAAGGATAAATCAGTCATAGCATTACATGAGTGGCATGATTGAGATTTTGCTAAGTGTACTCTTTACAACTAGAATATTCTCGGGCGAAGCCACGACGGTTAATGCTAGTAATACCATATTACAGTAGGCTATGTGGCAACAGCATAGTGGAATATAGGAAAGACTAATGTATGCTAACGGAAGACCACGGTATCGTAGTGATTGTGTGATAATTTGCATGCTTATTCTATTATTCCTTTTATAGTTGTACATGGTCATCTGGCTGCAATACATTCTATTAATTATGTATCAGATAAATTGAACATGCGTCCAAGTACACGGGGCTAATGAGTAAGCTACCCCAATTTACTAATTAACAACAGGCCCTTAAGGAGGCATGGTGTATGTAGCCCCACCACTTCTGGTGCACCGTCGATAATGCTACACCCTCAGGGGCTCACGGCTGGTGAGTTCGGGAGTTGGCGACCCCGAGGGATTCCTGAGCTGGGTCCGTTTTCCCCTTTTGTCCCTTCCCTTTGGGGCGGACCTTCTCCTCTCTCCCCTCTCCTCTCCTCTTTTCATTATATTTACTTTTCTCTTTAAGATTCCCGCACTGTTTTTGTTACTTGGTTCACCGTGTATCTCAATTCCCTTCTAGCGATTTTTAAGGCATTTTTAATCTACGTTGCTTTTTGTATGTATTTTTTCGATCTAAATTACATCTCGCGATTGTTTTCAACCTCAATTGCATTTTGTAAAGATTGACAATCTAAATTGCTTTTTAGTAAGTCTTTCAATATGGAGGAGGGACCTTTGTGAGTATTTTGAATTTCAATTGCATTTTGTAAGTATTTTCAACCAAAACCGCATTTCGCATGAATTTTGAATCTAAATTGCATTTTGTTTGGCGGGCATTTTGCACATATTTTGATTCTCAATTGCATTTTGTGGGTATTTTGAATCTAAATAACATTTTGTCAAGTATTTTCAATCTAAATTGCCTTTTGTAAGTATTGTCAATCCACATGAGTCCTTTGAATCTACCGTACATTTTGTAAGCATTTTCAATTTCAATTGCATTTTGTAAGTATTTTGAATTTCAATTGCACTTTGTGAATAATTTAGATTGGAACTGGGATAGGGCCTATTTCAATCTGAATTGCATTGTGTATTTTCAATTTCAATTGCATTTTGTAAGTATTTTGAGCCTCAATTATATTGCATTTTGTACGTATTTTCGATCTCATTTGCATTTTGTAAGTATTTTGAATTTCAGTTGCATTTTGTAAGTATTTCGACGCTACATTGCGTGTTGTACGTATTTTGAATCTAGGCTACGTTTTGTGGGTCTTTTTCAATCTATTCTTTTTGTGCAACTTTTCGTTCTAAATTCCCTTTTGTAAGACCATATTGAGAGTTGTTTCCATCTGAGTTCCTTTTTGTACGTATTTTCCGTCTCAGATAATTTTGTTCTGGTTTCCATTTCATTATCATTTTTGTTATCACCCAGATCATTAGGGGCCGATAACCTCGATGTTAGGTCCCTTAAAACAACAATTATCATCATCATCATCATCATCATCATCATCATCATAACAAGTGTGAAGGGATTTCTGTCAGTATGACTAAGAGAAGATTGATGTATGTTCTATGGACATATTAAACGATTGGTAACTGAGAGGTTAGCTAGTAAAATTCTCAACCTTTAAGAGAAACGGTTGAAGTGTGGGACAGGACAAGATTCAGAACCAAAGTTTCTAGTGTGAAGGTTCCCTCCAAAAGAAGACTCACACTTTCAGTGGAATAGAGATTCAGAAGGAGTCAAGGATTGAAAAACTGAAATAGTTAGGGATTCAGCGCTGACTATGCTGCAACTACTTGCATGATTCATGTAGATTAGATACATTTACGTTTGAACAGTCGAGTCCAATCAGCATATTTCCTGTTACACATAAACCAGGGATGCACAATTACTTTTACTGTAAATTAAAAATACTATATCACTAAATGGTAATATTTATGACTAGGGCTCGGATTCGAACATATTTGCATATTTATTTCCTGAATAGTTCACATTGAAAGAAGCCTTTCGGTGGTATTTTCACCTCTCTGGGACCAACAGAATCGATATTTATCGAGCATATAAATCCATAAAACCGCGGTTTTCAGAATAGAAGCATATAAATGCATATTCTTGTGGTTTTCGTCTAAATAGTTCGTTTTCCTTCGAATTCCTCCATCCCCCACCCCTTCACTTTCCTTTCTGTAGTTTTTAACGGTGTTTTGTCGAGCATATTCTGCATATTTAACCGCATATAATGTTTTTTTCGAGCATATCTATCGAGCATATAATGTTTTTTTCGAGCATATCTATCGAGCATAAAACACATGGTTTTCGAGCATATCTGGAGATTTTTTGGAGCATATCGATCTGAGCCCTATTTATGACTGTCAAAACTTGTAATGAAAATGGTATTATCCCAGTTCCGGCAACAAAATTTGAATTTAAGAATGGATCCTTGTGCTCGCGAGCACCAGGTTGAGATCGCCTGGTGTAAAACCCTGCCTACCAGTAGACACTGTATTACCCCTTCAACATTTGATTGCTGCCGAGTGTGGCTGCGCTGTCTATTGTAGCATGAGCCTCACGGGGCGAAGCGGAGGACACAGCGATGACAGAGTGCAGGCTGCACACAAGTCAGGCAGCATTACGTCAGATAAGCGTCACAGGAGCTCATGTCATCACGGACAGTTAAACGATGACTGGGGCTACTGGAGCTGATTCATATCCTACTCGCGCAACTGTACCTGTCAACGAAGCAGGCTGACGTGTGACTCAAGTAAACAAAGAATAGTTCCCGTCTCGACCGCTGGCAATCAATTCGTGAAAGGGTAATACTCCCGGCGATAAAGAACGTGAGCGATGGAGATAAGAAGATGGAGGTTAGGACAGCCTCGTAAATCTGGAGATGGATGCAAACAGCGGGCATTGATCCTCTGCATCACTTCTTCTGTGGCCAGTCAATGGTTTCAAACAATAGATACGATTGCTGCAGCAAGTCAGGAAATTCGCAGTGGCCATCCTGAGTGTGTTTTTTCCCCTTATTTTTTCACACTCCTTCCAGCGAAATCTGGAAATGTTAAATTACGTCCGAGCATATTCTTCCCGCATATCTCGTGACCTGTCCCACCTACATCATGTGATGGTTAAAGCCATGTGCGGATGCGGATATACGCTGATAAACCCGCGGATATCCGCAACATTTTTCGCCATGCGGTTAGCAGATAAGCTGCGGATAATGTTTAGTATAATTTTGCGGATAGATTTTAGATTTATTTATTTAACTTATGGCTTTTAGTGCTGGGAGTGTCCGAGAACATGTTCGGCTTGCCAGAGGCTGTAGCTGCTTCAAGCGGACACCCACAGGGTGAGCTACAAGTTCCGTTCAATAGTTCCAACTATTGTAAGAATTGAGGCTTTCACGGCCGGCGTTACAAAGTTCATCGATGTGTTCCGGGCTTAAGGGCCGTGTTCCAGGGGCTTGTGACGGTCCCGACGTTTCGCCGAAAACTGCGTCCGGCATTTTCCAGGGTTCCTCTGACTTCGACAGCAGCGAAGCTTCCACTGAGTGCTTCCTGGAAAATGCCGGACGCAGTTTTCGGCGAAACGTCGGGACCGTCACAAGCCCCTGGAACACGGCCCTTAAGCCCGGAATACATCGATGAGTTCCAACTTTCGTTACCAGATATCACTGACATCTAGTGGTGAACGTTGGAATTTTGATAGAGCGTTACAACGAAATCTAACCTAGAAGTTTAGCTTCACACAAGTTTATTTAGCGGAAGGATCTTTTACATGCCATAAATCTATGACATGGGACCGACGGCTTTACTTCCCCTCCGATGGATGGCATACTGAAGGATTTTAATGCTCTTGAAAATCCCACTACTTCGGCCGGGTTTGAACCCGCGATCTTGGGCTCAGCAGTTCAGCATGCTACCAACTACGCAACCAGGGGCGCTTAGTTTTTAGAATACAATGTTGAACTGGATTTTTAAAAATTAATTTTAGCTTTTGCTAAGATCTGCGTCTTTCAAGTTTCTTGTTATTTCCCTATTTGCTTTCTCTTGGATTGTATGAGTATGAGCATATTAGAAAAGTGAGAGAAGCCAGTCATGGAAATACCCTCAATTAGTGTTGACTTATGCAAAAATAAAAAAAAACTTTGTACCTGCGCTTGCCTGCGTGAGTATATCCGGCGACTAAGTAAGTGCTATAAATTGCCACCTGTGTGTTTCACTTGCCGTTACTCAGAGGGATAAAACTCAGTCAACATGTCTTGCGATTCACATGTAGCCTAGGGGAACGAACTTCTCCTCAAATGTCTAAATGTGTTGCTTTAAAACTTAACGCTTCATCTAAAAAATTGGCTTGCCACGGTGATGAGTGGTTAACGTGTCGGATTACTAACCCCAAGCTTGCAGGTTCGCCCCTGGCCGTGGTAAGTGATTTTTGAAAGGCGGCAAAAATACGATACGCATGTTATACGATGTTGGCATGTTAAAGAACCCATTTGAATTCAGTAGGCCGTGTTCATAATGGCAAAATTAATCTCGGGGGTTTCCGCCAACACAAAGTTCCTCATTTCTCTACTAGAAGGCGCTATAGTGTTAGATATCTAACCTCCTCGACTTTCATAGTCATTCAAGGAACAACGAAATTCGACATGCAAGCTACCCTCTGGGTGTCAAATAACAAAGTTTGCACCCGGCATCCGAGGCCATACGATATTATTATCTAAACAAGAAGTTCCGTAACGAACTAAAGAGCCTACTTTTCTTAAAATTTAAGATTCATGCAAATGATTAATCTATATGGATCTATGTAGAATAATGACGAAATTAAGTTGGTAATATCGAAATTACTAATTAGTTCGAAATACTGTATACCTGGCATAATGTAGCCTAATAGAGAACTACAGTTTGCAGCCCTGGTGACTGAATATATTCTTATTTCCATCTCTTAAGGTAGAGAATACAAAATTTGGTTTAAGTCTAATGGATAGCATGGACGTTACATGCAGTTAAACATTGGATCCAACAGCGCACGTAAATTCGAGTTGGCAACAATGACATACATGTATTGGTGAGAAATAATCTGAAATAATATGATCTATTGTTGTGTCAATTTTGACTGAAATCCATTAGTTAGTATAGAAGTTACATGCATTTTAAAATTGGACCTATCAGCAGGCTTAGATTCATGTTGGCAGCACTGGCGTAGGCTTATATTAGTTACTCTATCTAGAATGCCAGGTACTATACGTGTGCAAAGTTTAGAGCTATTGGCTTGCATACTTTCTGATATATTGATATTGGGGTAACAAAAATAGAGACAGTATTTATTAACAGTTGGCAGCCCTGGTTACTCTTAAGAATCGGCATAGTCATATCTGTTATGGTACTCATAGCACACATGAAATTTGGTTGAACTCCAAATGATAGTATAGAAGTTACATGTATTTAAATTTGGATATCTCAGCAGGCTTAGAATCATGTTGGTAGCACTGTCGTATATAATTTACTCCAAATTAATATAGAATGTCAGGTACTATACGTGTGCATAGTTTAAAGCTGTCGGTTTGCATACTTTCTGATATATGGGTATTTGGATAAAAAATGAGAGGATTTATTAACAGTTGGCAGCCCTGGTGGCTCTTAAGAATACACTCAGTCATATCTGTTTATGTACACATAGCACATACGAAATTTGGATGAAATCCAATAGATAGTGTAGAAGTTATATGCATTTAAAATTTGGACTAATCAGCAGGCTTATAATCATTTTGGCAACACTGCCATGTATGGCCTCCTGGAAATTAAACTGCAATATTATTATCTATACATGTGCCAATTTTGAAATAGCTCCCATTCATACCTTCCAAGATATCCAACATGGAGCTCAAATTTTAATCGAGGTTTTTCAGCAGTTGGTAGCACTGACATAATTTTCAAATATGGCCGTGAGATATTGAGGTATAGATCTTTACTCCTACCAAATGTTGTTTCGATTGCTGCAGCCGTTTACTAGTTGATAGGGGGGGGGGGGCACGACACACATACAGACAGACAGATGGACAGACAGACCGACACACATTTGCCCGATCTCATAAGTCTACTTTTTCCTCATTTCTGCAAAATGTGAAAAGTAGAAATTAAAAATAGTATTGTAATGTTAGCGGATTCGGATAACAAACGTGCGGATGCAGATAAAAATCTTGTGGTAGTGGAGCAGATGCGGATAACAGTCGTACGGATGCGGGGCGGATGCGGATAACGTTTTGTTTATCCGCCAGGGCTCTAGTGATGCTAGTAGTGTTTCTGTTTCTTTACCATCATCATCATCATCGCATGATCTCAGTGACGTAGGTGGGAACAAGGGATGCGAGGGAACAGGGCAGGGTACAAGTGTCCTGACTCGACCTTACTTATGTTCCGAGCTAATGATTACAATTACACACTCTACTCCAAGAAATACAGATAAATACAAATAGAATGCAAACACATTTGCCACTGAAAACAAATGTTTTTAAATATCCGTATTGATGTTGGAATTAAAGGTTTAAAATTATACGCCAAATCAATACTTAAACAACTATATATTTTATATATTTGGACATGTTTTGACCTTCAATGAGGTCATCTTCAGCTTAAACAGAAAGTCAATTAAGAATTGAAAACTAAAATAGCATATATGACTTAAAACTAAATTAGAAATGAAAAATTAATGATAATAATAATGTAATAAATAAAATATAGTGATAAAATGGATATCCTTACAAATGCAGTATTAATTAAATAAAATTATTGTAAAAAGGCACATCCTTCAAATGAATTCAAATAGACTAACCAAGAAAGATCTTCGACCACTTTCTTAATAAAACAACAAAACCTCTTTGGTTTAAGGAAGCTGAGAAAGACCTTGTAGAACTCCCAAATTACAGACACCATGCTCATGGACAAAACAGCCAAAACCTTCACCAAGGATAAGAAACAACGGTTCCAAGTTAAAATCAAACAAAAGCGTACGATCCACATCTCTGCCGAAGAAAGGGAAGCAAGATCTCAAAGGATGAGGCAATACTGGGCCAAAAGGAAAGCTCAAAACAATTAAAAAATGATTGGTTTCACGTACCCCAAAGTTGGGCGAAACACATAAAGAAGAAGAAATATATTTGGATGACTAGTTTCGATCGTCAAGCGATCATCATCAGAACGATTACACTTAGGGTATTAAAACTATGTCTAAAAGTATGGATCATGGTATTCACAATATGTACACCTATTTAGTTTAAACTAGCACAGCTAGTCAGCCTATTTGTGATTTTGTTGATAGTGATGATTGACCTTCAAGTTTGTTTTCGTACGAGAGAAGTACCCCAGCTCGAACGGCTAAAACCGACTGGCAGTGCACTTAACATACGAAGATATGTCTGTTCTACTATCCATCACGGGCATTTAACTGTAAAACCCCGCATTAGTGTACAATCAATGTTTGGAAGTTACGGCGACCAAAGATTGCAGAAACACAATTCGCAGCAGAAACTACCGCGCATCAGGCAATTCGGACCATTATATTAGGGAAAATCCATTCCTAGCAATTGGTTAGACCTTTAGCATATATGTGGTAACATTCCAAAAATATTGCAGAAACTCAATTCGCAGCAGAAACTACCGTGCAACAGGCAATTCGGACCATTATATTAGGGAAAATCCATTCCTAGCAATTGGTTAGACCTTTAGCATATATGTGGTAACATTCCAAAAATATTGCAGAAACTCAATTCGCAGCAGAAACTACCGTGCAACAGGCAATTCGGACCATTATATTAACAAGAAACAGACGTGGTGCAAAAGGTTGAACACTTGCTTGCAACAAGAAATCTTAACACATGCAGTACCGTGTTGACATAGTTATCTTTCCCACAATAGAAGATACTGTGTTGTCCTTCATTCGACGTCGAAGTGTAAATGTGGAGTTTCAATGAAGTGATTACAAAACAGCAGAACGCACACTTAACAAGGGCCACATGTAGACATACTCCATTATTTACGATGTTCCCGCATTGCAATAGTCCAAACTGAAATGCCACGGTGATCACATTATCACATACTCAGATGGCGCTGGCGACCGAACACGTACTTTTACAGATGAATGGCATTGATAGCTATTGACATAGGTACAACTGTATACTTTAAACCCACCTTCAGTCAGTTTTCGCCGTTCGAGCTAGGGTACTTCCCTCGTTAGTGTGATTCGCTGGCATCGGAAGAGCGTGGATTCGATTCCCACCTCGCCCGTCCTGAAAATGATTTTCGTGGTTTCCCATTTTCACCACCAGGTAAATGCCGGGACGGTTCCTTTCAACTGGTTCATGGCCAATTTACTTCCAAAATCCCTTCCATGACCCGTCCTGAAAAGAAAAGTACATGGCCATTGGCTGCATTCATACAATTATATTATGTCATTGTTATTAAATGGTCAGGTTGGAATGGATTGTGAACTTAGCTGATTGAGCGAAGTGCGGTCCAGTCCCGCGCATATTCTCCCACCACTGCCTGCACTGAAAAAGAAAACACATAGACTATAACTAACAAATATTGCGCTAGTTCAATAAATACTGCAACTAAAGGAGCGTATATATTGTAGACTAAATACCATCACCAACATACTTGTAGACATAGATTTAATAGCCTAAGTGTAAAGGATCTGATGATGATCGCTTGACGATGTAAACTGGTTCACCCAAATGTATTTATTAACCCTTTATAGGCAAGTGGTCTGAATATGTATTTATTTATTTATTTATTTATTTATTTATCGTATGGCTTTTAGTGCCGGGAGTGTCCGAGGACATGGTCGGCTCGCCTGAGTCTGTAGCCGCTATAGCTCGGCAACTATTATTTGGACATCAATTACAAATACGTCGAATGAAAGCTTATTTTGTCGCCAACAACTTTTATAGAAGACTTGTCTGCGATATTCGTGATAGTTTGCCAACAAACGTCAAAAAATTAAAAACGTGGCACTTTTTGTTTGTTAATTTCGCGGCATTTTCTCCTTTCCTGTTAGACCGGAAGTATCGCTAACATGCCAACCCATGAACTAACTTATATATTATCATTTCTCCTTTAATTTAAGCCATGTTAGAGCACTGTAAGCCAAATCGTTCGCTTACCATGCGCATCCCAACGACACCACCTAGGCCTACTTCTCCAGCATTCCAGGAGTTCAAACGGCTGGAAATCCAGGAAGCCGGCACGGGAAGACCGGGGACTTTTAATATGTTGTTAAGAACATCAAATAGGACAACACTGTACAAATTTTCAGATTTACTAAAATTTTTTCAAAGTTAAAACCTAAAATTCCTGGGCTAATAGGGTGAGCTTTAAGTTCCGTTCAATTTCAAGTAGTTCCAACTTTCGCTACCAGATATCAATGAAACTAGTGGTGAACGTTGGAACTTTGATAGAGCGTTCCGACGAAATCTAACCTAACAATTTAGCTTCACACATGTTTAGTCTGTGGAAGGATCTTTTACATGCCATAAATCTATGACATGGGACCGCCAGCTTTACTTCCCCTCCGAAGGAAGGCATACTGAAGGATTTTTAACGCTCTTAAAAATCCGACGTCTTCGGCCGGGTTTGAACCCGCTATCTTGGGCACAGCAGTTCAGCATGCTACCAACTACGCCACCGAAGCCGCTGTCTGAATATTAACCACCTACTGTAACGACAATATTGTCAAAGATGCAGATGGTTGAATCTTTCAACCATATTTGAAATAATTCTTGTGGAAGTGTTAATAATTCTGTAAACCAAATATTAATTGTTTATCTCCTTGACTTAAGGTGCATGTTTTTTTATTATAAAAACGTTAAAAAATTATTTTAATTCTAATTTTTATTATCTTATTTTATTTTTTAATTGTCTACTCTTTTTAATTGTTTAATAATATTTAATATGCTTCAAAAATAAAAAATATATAAGCTTATGCAAATATTTTCTAAGAATTTTACGATTTTAGTACATTATGCAACGAGCCTATAATGGCAATATTTAAGACACAAGTATGTTTATAAAACAAGCGTATGCGAGTTTTATAATTTCCATACGAGTGTCTTAATTACCATTATAGGCGAGTTGCATACGACTGTTTATGTTCGACGATAATTATAACTTTATTATATGTTTTAACATAAATATTCATAAATATCTGTTGAGAGTCAGACACATGAATTTTTTGCGCTGGGTATGATATCTCTGACTTTCAAGCTCTCAGACTGACTGACGCATGCGCTCTGTGTGCTTGCAATGCCATATGCAGGCCATGTGTTTCATCTGCCATCCAGCTCTAGCATTCACTAGTATTGTCACCGAAGTCGTTTGAAAGCAATTCGCTGTGTAGAAACTGGAGTTGGTGATATGAAGGTACAGTGCTATTTCTTGTCTCATATTCGCCAGTTTATTTACGCGAACATATGGACGGTGCACTTTCCATGTCGGTAATTTATATAGAAAGATGATGTGTTTATGTCCGACATGTTGGATTATGAGCGCATGTGCGAAGGTATCCTTACCTAATTGGTCAATGAACGAGCTCTGATTGGCTGGAGAAACTGTATCGGAATGAAAAATAGTGTTATAATGAGCCTCATTATGATACAGTTTTCTGACACATAATGTTTACATTAATATATTAAAGAAAACACAAATTAGAATTAATAATAATTATAACTATGCGGAAATAATTAAAATTAAATGTAAATACACAGATAAATAATATATTTAATACTATTCTGCCCTATAAAGGGTTAATCTCATGATTTTTTTCAGGAACCACCCATTACAATTGGGTAAAATCGTGTCGACCGACTGAATATCATTACATTTCATTACTAAGGCAACACTGAAAAATGGCTTCCAACATGAAAATAAGTATATTACTATAGATGATACAAGATGGTGGCTACTGAACTACAGGATGGGGGTAGACAGACCACTCTCTCACTTGAGTCAATATCGCTCTGAATGGGAGAGGTGAGAAGCTCATAGCGCTATGGCGCAGCGTTATTAGTTAGAGTTATAAATCTTGTGGGGAACATTAAACGTGTGTATTCTCATTTCAAGTGGTTCAAACTTCCAAGCAGCAGCCCTGCTGTAATAAACTGCGAAAAGCCTTATCTGCGGAGATGATGCAGCCTCTTGCTAAACATTCCATACTAGTAACAGTGACTCGTGGATCAATCAACTCAAGTAATCCATTGCACAGTGGGTCAAAATGGAAATCTAGGGGGACAAAATTATTTTTACGTTTTAATCATGAATTTAGAGCGAAAGCAACGTATATGATTTGTTTACTTCATAATAAACATCAGTTAAGACCTTTTTAAGCTACGTCTACACATGCAAGAAATTGTCTATGACTAGGAGTGGATAGTGCATTCAGAACAATTTTCTACCCCTAATTTATTTTTAACAAAGTCACATAATCGTCGAACACAGTGCTTCAAACAGTTGTAAACGAGTGAGACTGGTTGCGCGGCATCTTCTAAAACGTAAAATAACTAAGTAAGTTGCAAAAATATGCAAAAAATCTTATAACAGGCGTATACTACAAGACTTTATCTAAATTTTAACATTAAGTAGAAAGTGACGCGACATACTAAAAATCTAAGTGAAAATATAATTTTTAAAATAATAGTTAAATATTATATAATGCAAATATTGCTAAAATTACGTAACAATTACGCCCATTAATAACTGAAACACGTTACAAAGATCATACCTTCAGCTGCATGTTCCATCTTAAAGCATCACACTAACCACAAAGACAACCAAACCACAGCCACTTACATTCACCCTCCAATTCAGACTGCTCGAACAGTGGTGACAGATTTACACTAAGATGCGTTTATATCCCAGAATAGTGAGCGGCAGTTATATGAGAATGCTGTAGAAGTAATACATTTTTATTTTTTAATTATGAAAATCAATTATTTTGTCCTCCTAGATTTCGATTTTGACCCACTGTGCATTGGTTGTTACACTCGAATCTTTCGATCAACAGCAGGATTGGAAATTGGACGTATTAGCAGGTTTAGAATCATGTTGGCAACACTGTCAATTGTAAAATGCATAGACATTAACCGTTATGAAGAACTTATTAAATGTTATCCGTGTTGACTGATATTAATCTCAAATTACCGACTGTAGTGGCTACGCGCGCTAAAGCGCTGCGTTAGGTCAAGGGGCCAAGCTCTCTGCTGACTCGGTAGACGCGTGGGTTCGAGCCCCACCGTCGGCTGTCCTTGAAATGGTTTTCCGTGGTTTCCCATTTTCAACACCAGGCAAATGCTGGGACAGTACCTTCTGACAGGCCACGGCCGCTTCCTTCCCCATCCTTGCCCAGTTTCATTCTTCTTCATCCATTCCATCTCTCATCCCGACGCGCAGGTCGCCCACGGGCGTCGACTAGAAAGACCTGCACTCGGCCTCTCAGGAGGCTACACGACAAAAAAAAAAAAAAACTCAAATTATAAAAACCGCCTGGTCAAACAATAGAAAGTACTTTAGTAATTAAATTAACGGTTGCCATGGTGGGCGAGTGGTGAATGTGTCGGTCTACTAACCCCCCAAGCTTGCAGGTTCGCTCCTGGCCGTGATAAGTGATTTTCGAAAGGCGGTAAAAATTTACGACACGCCTGTCATACGATGTTGGTTTGTCAAAGAACCCATTTGAATTCAGTAGGCCGTGTTCATAATGGCAAAATTAATCTCGGGATTTTCCGCCAACACAAAGTTCCTCATTTCTCCACTAGAAAGCGCTATAGTGGTCAAGGAGCTTAGATATCTAACCTCCTTGACTTTCATAGTGATTCAAGTAACAACCAAATTCGACATGCAATCTATTCTCTGGGTGTCAAATAACAAAGCTTGCACCCGGCACCCAAGACCATACGATATTATTATTTATTATTATTAAATTAACACGTACATGTTTCGTTATATCAATGATAACTTCGGTAGCGTGAAAACATCTTAGAAACTATCTTATCAAAATCTGATATCTCAGGTGGATGTGGTGCAATGTTATCGTTGCATTTACGGTTGGAGTATAAATGTCCAAGTTTTTCACACATCCTATAATTATTTATTAATTAATTGTTTTTGTGAACTGTCATTTATTTAAATTAATTAATTTTTGTAAGGATGTCCATTTTCTGTTTGGTTTTTGTTAAGATGGTTTCTAAGATTCTTTCACGACGACGAATTTATCATTGATATAACGCAACAGGTAGTTTTACAAGGCGGCTTCTTTAATTTAAGATTAACACTATCCATTCCCTATCAATTCCTAAACTGAGCTGTTTAGGAATTGATAGGGGGTGGGGACACACACACCGACAGGAGGACAGACAGACACACATCATTCTGCTCGGGTGATCTCATCAGACTACTTTCCTCATTTTTGCAAAATGTGAAAAGTAGGCTAAAATCCAGGTTCACATAGAGTTCTTAATATTATCGGATGCGGTGAGATTATCTCTTGGATACAAGATGGCCTGCTAACAAGTTCGGGTAACAGAATTTGACAATTGAAAAGTGTTTGGTTTCATGCCTGCACAGAGAGCCTCACACGTCTTGTGTTGTTTGCGTCACACGGAGAAACTGCATTAAGCTCTCTGAAGACATCCCATTTCCTTTGTGAGAGTTTTATTCCCTGGTAAAGTTTAAATTGACTCCCACTTTACACCCGGTTGTCAGTCCTTTGATTTGCATCTTGCTGTTATTGTATTGTACGCACCTCGGCAAGACACGACTGCCACACTAATCTCTTGCCAACATATCCGTCCTTATACTCTACACCAGTGGTCGCCAAACTTTTAAGTGATTGAGATACCTTACAGCTCATAACCCTTACCGTGAGCTTCCCAACAAAGTAGGAAAATAATACAGGTTTTTGTTTAAATCACACAGTTGTTCATTTCCTATAAAAATATACAAAATATACCTTCAGCATTTAAAAATAGCAGGATGTGTCCTGTTTTGAATACTTTTCTCTCCCCACACATAAGGAGGGCTTGATAATCAGCCGTAATCTCAAAATCGCAAAAATAGTGATACCAGACGACTCATTTTCAGAGGCGAAGAGGTTTATAAAAGCTGAATATGTGTCCTGTCCCGTAATATGTCCTTGAAGTGGTAAAACTTTTACCAGCTCTTCTTTTACTTGGAAATCATCAAAAACCGTTCTTATAAAAATGGCCAACAGAACTGTATCAACTATATCGGTTGATTCGTCAAGTTGCAGGGAAAAATAACTGCAGCTGTGTAAGTCAGTTTTAAGTTATGAAACTACATCAGAGCTCATTGATTCAACTCTTCTCATAACTGTATTTGATGGCAGTTGAATAGATTGAATAGCAGAGATTATCTCAGCTTTGTTTCTAAAATTGTTAAACAATGTATCTGGAGCTTCTAAAATGCCTCTTTGATTAATTCATCCTATTCATAAGGTTTTTTATTTTGAGCAATACTTTTGGAAGAATGAAAAGATGCCTCAGTTGCTGCTTTGTTTCTGTTTAATTCTTGAAAAAAAAAAGTAGATTGTTGAGCATTTAATTGAGATTTCAGTTGTATTATCTTCTCTTTCCTTAAGGAAGAATTCTGAGGAAAATCCGTTTTAAATACTGGAGTGAACGGTATTGTAATGACGTTCGACGTTTGCTTTCTTCCCAACTGCTACACTTGGCATTACAAAGTAAGCACACACGTTTGTCCTTTACCTTGGTAATAACTAATCAGTTACCCTTTCCACATGAAAATGATAAGTTTTTTGCTGGAACTCGCCATAATTAGAACAGTCCGTAGTCCGCAGTATGCATAAAATACTAGAAAAATAAAATAACCTCCACTGACGATCACACACCAGACACTGACTGACAGACCTGCGGGACGTGTAGTGGGAATCAGAACAAGTAGTTCCGTGAAGAACTATACTGCCTATTTTCACATATCCGACTCATGTTAATTGCCTTTATAAACATACAAAATGTCAGTTTGATTGTTGTGATAGATTCGTAGATATTGAGAACCATCTAAATATTTTAAATGGTCGCCAGGTTGGTTTTTTATGTATGTACTATTACATGAAGATTATTGTGTACGAGTGGTATTCAAACTTCAATCGCATGATTAGGACACAAGAAGTAAAAACGAGATTGTAAAATTTCACACAGCTGCCATCTTGTGGTTATGAAAACAATTGAAATAAATTAGATGCCAGTGGATTAACATTTGTATAAGCATTTAACGTGCAAAGTTTGATTGCACTCGGATGGTGAAATCGCGAGAAACGTCCACTTAAATATTTATATTTCGTGTCGCCGCCATGTTGGATTTGTGCTCACCAGTCTACTGAAAGTTCTATAGGTGAACTTATGTTCATAGCCTCTATGAACATAAAAAAAATCAGTTTGATTGCTGAAAAAGATTCGTAGATATTGAGATCCGTCAAAATATTTCGGAAGCTCGCCATGTTCGATTGTTATATGTATAGGCCATAGAGTTATGTACCATTAAAGGAAAATTATTGCGTAGCTTCATTATTCAAGCTTTCACTTCGATCTCGTGATTATGACACAAGAAATAAAAACTTGATTTTAAAATTTCGCACAGCCGCCATCTTGAGGTTATGTAAAAAATTGAACTAAATTAGATGCCAGTGCATTACAATATGTATAATCATTTACTGTACCACATTTTACTGCGCTCAGATGGTTAAATCACGAGAAAAATCTATTAAAATGTTTCAAATTCGCATGGCCGCCATGTTCGTCTTGTAATTTAAAGGTTTTTGAAATTTACATACGTTAACTTGTAGCAGTGCCCTTTATTACCGTACAAAATTTCAGGGTGATGTCGGTAATAGTTTCGTAGATCTAGAATGCCAGTGAAATATTTCGCACAGCCGCCATTTTGAGGTTATGTATACAATTGAACTAAATTGGACGCCGGTGCATTACAATGTGTATGAAAATTGGCTCTACCAAGTTATATTACGTTTGGATGGTTAAATCGCGAGAAAATTCTATTCAAATGTCTCAACTTCGCTTGGCCGCCATGTTGGTTCTGTAATTACCAAGGTTTTGAAAGTATCATAGGTGAACTTCTAGTAGTTCCCTTTATCACCATACAAGATGTCAGGGTGATATCGATAATAGTTTCGGAGATACTGAATTTGGTGAAATATTTCGCACAGCCGCCATGTTGGATTGAAGAGACGCATTACAATTTGAAGGGCACAGTCGAGGTCGGCCAGAATAGTGCTATGATCTTACTGAGTTTCATTGAAATCCCTCCAGCCGTTTAGATTTTATTAGGGACACACACACACACACACACACACACGAATCACACACACACGCACACACAGACACACGGACAAAAGGTGATCTCATAAGCCTATTTTTTCATGAAATGAAAATAGGCTAAAAATGAGTAGTGCAGATTAGCGAACTCAAGCGCTGCGTCTGAAATTTCCCTGCGAGCTACCAGTAGCTCGCGAGCTACGGTTTGGCGACCGCTGCTCTACACCCTCATCGGAGTCACGCTACGTTGCACATGCGCTGCAGCAGCGTCATAAAACGGAAACTTTTTGATCACGCCTTATATATGTGTATTTTGTTCAAACAAACCTTGAAGACAACAAATTCAACACACACATGAGAGTCACAGAGTTGGTGCTTTGCTATATTCTGAATGCTGTTTAGAATCACGGTATTGTAATATATTTCGTTTGGTAGAGAGGCCAGGTGAGGGTTATGGGGAGTCCAAGCGCGGAACTACCTCTCTTCAAACACTGCACCCGGACACAGCCCCCTCGTGTCCCATAAACGATAATAGAAGTGGCCATTTCTTTCTCCAACTTTCCGAAGCGTATCTAACTTTATATGGACCATAATTCGTGAAACGGCCGGCCACGTTCTTGTGAGTGACCGCACAACTGGAGCCTGCAATGGTTCGAACAGCTCTCAATGTTCTCTGTGGACTTCTCCAACCTTCAATGCATATCTCAAACTCCCCCAGGGGATCACAACTTGTGCGGCGTGGGCTGGTGACCACGGGATCCTAGCATTGCTTCCAATTACTTGCTCTTTGCTTTCCTCTTTCCCGTCGATCTCCCTTAGTCAGGACTCGTTCTCTTCCAACCCCGACAGTATAGATTTTCCGAGGCCTAGGGTGGCTTTCATTTTCCCGCCTTAATTGGCCCTTGTCTCATCTTTCCTGAGGAGTCAGACCTCTTCTTTTCTTTTAATTGTATCTCCTGCCTTCTTCTCAAGGCCCCAAAGGAGACAGGGTGTGTGTAGCCTCACCCTGGGTAGTTCCACACCCTCAAGGGCTCACAGTATCTGCTGCCGTCTGCTCTAGGCTCTAAAGGTGGCAGGGTGTGCGTAGCTCCACCTTGGATAGTTCCACACCCTCAAGGGCTCACAGTATCTCCTGGCGTCTGCTCAAGGCCCTAAAGGAGGCAGGGTGTGTGTAGCCTCACCCTGGATAGTGCTACACCCTCAAGGGCTCACAGTACCTCCTGCCTTCTGCTCAAGGCCCTAAAGATCAGGGTATTTGTAGCCTAACCCTGGATAGTGCTACACCCTCAAGGGCTCACAGTACCACCTGCCTTCTGCTCAAGGCCCTAAAGAGCAGGGTATTTGTAGCCTCACCCTGGATAGTTCTACACCCTCAAGGGCTCACAGTATCTCCTGCCTTCTGCTCAAGGCCCTAAAGGAGGTAGGGTGTGTGTAGCCTCACCCTGGATAGTGCTACACCCTCAAGGGCTCACAGTACCTCCTGCCTTCAGCTCAAGGCCCTAAAGAGCAGGGTATTTGTAGCCCCACCCTGGATAGTGCTACACCCTCAAGGGCTCACAGTACCTCCTGCCTTCTGCTCAAGGCCCTAAAGAGCAGGGTATTTGTAGCCTAACCCTGGATAGTGCTACACCCTCAAGGTCTCACAGTATTTCCTGCCTTCTGCTCAAGGCCTTAAAGGAGGCAGGGTGTGTGTAGCCCCACCCTGGATAGTTCTACACCCTCAAGGGCTCACAGTACTTCCTGCCTTCTGCTCAAGGCCCTAAAGAGCAGGGTATTTGTAGCCTCACCCTGGATAGTGCTACACCCTCAATGGCTCACAGTACCTCCTGCTTTCTGCTCAAGGCCGTAAAGGAGGCAGGGTGTGTGTAGCCCCACCTGGGATAATTCTACACCCTCAAGGGCTCACAGTACCTCCTGCCTTCTGATCAAGGCTCCAAAGGAGGCAGGATGTGTGTAGCCCCACCTTGGATAGTGCTACACCCTCAGGGGCTCACAGTATTTCCTGCCTTCTGCTCAAGGCCCTAAAGGAGGCAGGGTGTGTGTAGCCTCACCTTGGATAGTTCTACACCCTCAAAGGCTCACAGTATCTCCTGCCGTCTGCTCAAGGCCCTAAAGGAGGCAAGGTGTGTGTAGCCCCACCTTGGATAGTTCTACACCCTCAAGGGCTCACAGTATCTCCTGCCGTCTGCTCAAGGCCCTAAAGGAGGCAGGGTGTGTGTATCCCCATCCTGGATAGTGCTACACCGTCAAGGGCTCACAGTATCTCCTGCTGTCTGCTCAAGGCACTAAAGAGCAGGGTATTTGTAGCCTCACCCTGGATAGTGCTACACCCTCAAGGGCTCACAGTATCTCCTGCCGTCTGCTCAAGGCCCTAAAGAGCAGGGTATTTGTAGCCTCACCCTGGATAGTGCTACACCCTCAAGGGCTCACAGTACCTCCTGCCTTCTGCTCAAGGCCCTAAAGAGCAGGGTATTTGTAGCCTCACCCTGGATAGTGCTACACCCTTAAGGGCTCACAGTACCTCCTGCCTTCTGCTCATGGCCCTAAAGGAGGCAGGGTGTGTGTAGCCCCACCTTGGATAGTTCTACACCCTGAAGGGCCCACGACGGGTGAGCTCGGGAGTTGGTGACCCCGAGTTATTCCTGAGCTGGGTCCGCTTTCTCCTTTCTCTTTTGAATTTGTAGTGGGCCCTCTCTTATTTTCCACCTGTCTTTCATGGCTCTCCTTCTTCCCGATTCCCCAGTCCTTAGGCTATTCGTTGAGGGTTGAGGGCACTTTGTATCCATTATTCCTTGTTTTGTCTTTTTCTCCTTCCACCTCGCGGCGTAGCCGTGCTTGTAGAAATTCCTCTAGTCCACGTCATGGAGAAGTGACTAGCAATTTTGGCTGTCACCATGGAGGTGTTGGTTCGATTCTTAGCTCTGCCAAGAAATTTAATTCTGCACCATGGCCGCGAGGGAAGCTGCAGCGACTTCAGAGATCGTAGGTTCGTATCCCGGCACTGATAGCGGCTATTGTGAGTGTGTTTTTTCCCCCCGAGATTTTCCTCGCTCCCTCCAGGCAAATTCCGGGATGGTACCTTACTTCATGTCCCAGGGTGCCTGCCTCATCTCTGTCCCTAATACACATACTACTACAGTCATTACAAAAATACAGGTTATCAGACAGGTTCAACATCCACCCAACTACACGGGCTGATGACCAAGATGTCAAGCACCTAAAATGAATTAACAACAAGAACTTCCTTCATCTAGTAGGTAAGTTTATTTTATGTCTGTAGGGAATGTTAATCCTACTAGTAGTTTTTCATTTCATAAAACGATGGTATATTGGCTTTCACGGCCAGTGAATTAAAATTCAGCAATTTGTCAAGGTTTGCGCCGTGTCTTGTGTGGCGTTTCGCCTAGGACACCAAGCTAAGCTCATCAGAGGGCTCTTGGTGTCCCCGCCCGGACCACCACACGAGTAGCGAACTGCGCGCTACCTCCCTTTTTATGAAGCGCACTTGCGCCTCTTATCTGTGAGAACTAAAAGCTCAATCAGCTATAACCTCCCTATGAAGGCTTCCAAGGCTTTTTGGAAGCCTTCATAGGGAGGTTTTTGGAATCCTTCATAGGGAGGTTAAGGCTGCTTGAGCTTTTAGTTCTCGCAGTAAAGAGGCGCAGATGCGCTTTTAAAAAAGGGAGGTAGCGCGCAATTCACTACTCCTGTGGGGGTCTAGGCGGGGACGCCAAGAGCCGCTGATGAGCCAACTTGGTGTCCTAAACGAAACCCCACACAAGACACGGCACAAACCTAGAAAAAATACTGAGTTTTCATTTCATTCTCACTTTTGTCATTGTCACCCATTTCATAAGGGCTAATAACCTAGATGTTAGGCCCGTTGAAACAACACTCATCAAGTCATCATCATCATAAATCAAACCACGGGATTTGACTGTGAACTGTCTGTACCAGAGGAAAGATGGGATGTAATGTGAAGTAATAAATGTGGAGTTAGGAGTGATTAGCTCAGATAAAGCTGTGAATGTGATTCGTTTTAGTTGGTACAATTATGTGGGACAAATGGGTGTGGTGTTACCTACTAACAGGTCACGGCCACTTCCTGTCAAATCCTTGCCTAATTCAGTTTAACCTCATTCGTTTCATCTCTCATTAACTCCTCTGATAAGATTGGTGTTGGAAGGCCACTCACTCGCTACATACAGATTCCTCTCGTGGAGTAGTGACTAGCATTCTTGGCTGTCTCTGCGGAGGTGTGGGTTGGATTCTTAGCTCTGCCAAGTAATTTAATTCTGGTCTGAGGATTGCAACACAACTGAGAGGAGACGAGTTCGATTCCTAATTCAGCCATGGTAGAAATTGTTTCCTCACTTCTTTTCCAGACGGATGGTATAAGTGGGCCGTTCTTTCTTGACCGGTACATATTACATGCGCAGTGGTGTCTCCACGCACAGTGAGCCTTCATACCTTTGTGATCAATGTGTCCTCGGCAGCGCATGTGCAAATTGAGTGGTCTCAGTGTTCTATTCGGGCTTTAAGAAGATTTCTCACGCGCTTACAACTGGCCACGAATGATCGGCCCATCTATATCTACATGAAGGCCATGGCGACTTCCTAGCCAATTTGTAGTCCCAAATACAACTACTGTACACAATCAAGTAGAATCATCACACTAGCGCATGTTATCAATAAAGCGCTGCACGGATGCGGATAACCGCAAACTATTTCGCAATGTGGATATAGTTTGCATCGCTGTGCGGATAGCGGATTAGCTGCGGATAATGTTTGGAGTAAATTTGTGGATAGTTTTTGATTACAATCTGAACTTGTTGACATGTTATGGCATATCATATTTTTCCGTTATGATTTTTCCATGAGAAATGTAAGATGATGTTTTATGCTAATCTCATTCAAATCATGTCACTATGCATCATTAACATTCCGAACTGAAAAGGGTTGCAGTTCTGACTGTTCGACATTCATTTAAAACATAGCACTTGACAAACATAGGGGAACGACTTTCTCCCCAAATGTCTAAATGTGTTGCTTAAATACGTTTATGTTCGACCCTCACTATTATGTGTCAGAAAACGGTGTCATAATGATGGTCATTATAACACTTATTTTCATTATGATACAGTTTCTCCAGCCAATCAGAGCTCGTTCATTGACCAATTAGGTAACGATACCTTCGCGCATGCGCTCAAAATCCAACATGTCGGACATAAACACAACATCGAACTATAATAAATTACCGACATGGAATACGCACCGTCCATATGTTCGCGTAAATAAACTGGCGAATATGAAACAAGAAATAGCACTGTAACTTAAAATCACCAACACTAATTTCTACACAGCGCATTCAAACGACTCCGGTGACAATATTACTGAGGGACGGCAGATGTAAACATATGGCTTGCATAATATGGCATTGCAAGGACACAGAGCGCATGCGTCAAAGATCTTGAAAGACAGAGAGATGTCTCTCGCTCGCTCTCCGATAACAAAATTGTTGTGGCTGACTCTCAACAGATATTTATGAATATTTATGTTAAAACATATAATAAAATTATAATTATCGTCGAACATAAACAGTCGTATGCAACTCGCCTATAATGGTAATTTATTTATTTATTTATTTTATTTATCTATTTATCGTATGGCTTTTAGTGCCGGGAGTGTCCGAGGACATGTTCGGCTCGCCTGAGTCTGTAGCTGCTTCCAGCGGATACCCTAAAGGGTGAGCTACAAGTTCCGTTCAATTTCAAGTAGTTCCAACTTTCGCCACCAGATATCAATGATACCTAGTGGTGAACGTTGGAACTTTGATAGAGCGTTCTGACGAAATCTAACCTAACAAATTTTGCTTTACACAAGTTTAGTCTGTGAAAGGATTTTTTACATGCCATAAATCTATGACATGGGACCGCCGGCTTTACTTCCCCTCCGAAGGAAGGCATACTGAAGGATTTTCAACGCTCTTAAAAAATCCGACGACTTCGGCCGGGTTTGAACCCGATATCTTGGGCATAGCAGTTCAGCATGCTACCGACTACGCCACCGAAGCCGCTATAATGGTAATTAAGACACTCGTATGGAAATTATAAAACTCGCATACGCTCGTTTTATAAAAAATACTCGTGTCTTAATTATAGCCATTGTAGGCTCGTTGCATAATGTACTATTATGTTCGACCCTGACTATTATGTGTTAGAAAACTATCATAATGAGGCTAATTATAACACTATTTTTCATTATGAAACAGTTTCTCCCACCAATCACAGCTCAAGCAACAGTTGTTTGACCAATTTGATAAGATTAGCATCGCACCTGCGTGGAGTTCCAAGGCCTTCTGAACTGCGTTGCCTAGTGTCATAGTGGGGCAATCGAGAAGGCCATGGTCAAATACAAGGCATTCTCTGCGTCTCATGCGCTCTGTTCAGTACATAAAACTGGCGAAATCTCGACAGATATTTATGAATATTTATCTTCGAATATAAAATAGTTATAATAATTATCGTCGAACATAAACAGTCGTATGCAACTCGCCTATAATGGTAATTAAGACACTCGTATGAAAATTATAAAACTCGCATACGCTCGTTTTATAAATATACTCGTGTCTTAATTATATCCATTATAGGTTCGTTGCATAATGTACTATAGCTTCATCTAATTAAACTATTATTGTAATGTGAGTAGATTCAGATAACAAACTGGCGGATGTGGATAACGTTTTGTTTATCTGCCCAGGGCTCTAGTTATCAGACAAATTCAACACAATGTAAAGTTTGAAGCCAATCTTTCAATGTTGTCTATACAAACTGTCAGTTGTAACGCTTCAGTCGGTCAACACGAACTTGCCCAAAGATCAAATGATCATATTGCCCCATTATAATAGCGATCATAACTAACACATGTATTTTTAGCCTATTTTCAATTTTGAAAAAAATAGCCTTATGAGATCACCTTTTGTCCATGTGTGTGTGATTCGTGTGTGTGTCCCCCCTAATAAAATCTAAACGGCTGGAGAGATTTCAATGAAACTCAGTAAGTTCATAGCTCTATTCCGGGCGACCCCGACCGTGCTCTTCAAATTTTGTTACGTCTCACCAATCCAACATGGCGGCTGTGCGAAATATTTCAACAGCATTCAATATCTCCGAAACTATTACCGATATCACCCTGGAATTTTGTATGGTGATAAAGGGAACTACTAGAAATTCACTTATGTGACCTTTGAAAACCTGGTAACTACAAAACCAACATGGCGGCCAAGCGAAGTTGCGACTTTTAAATGGACGCTTCTCGCGATTTAAGCAACCAAACGCAATGAAACTTGGCACAGTATATGTTTGTACACATTGTAATGCACCGACATTTAACTTCGTTCGATTGTTTACATAATCTCAAAATGGCGGCTGTGCGAAATATTTCACAGGCATTCAATATCTCCGAATCTATTGATGATATCAACCTGAAATTTTGTACGGTGATAAAGAGCACTGCTACACGTTTATCTATGTAACTTTCAAAAACCTGTAAACTACGAAACGAACATGGCGGCCAAGCGAAGTTGACACATTCTAATACATTTTTCTCGTGATTTAATCATATGAGCGCATTGGAATGTGGTACAGTAAATGATTATACATATTGTCATTCACTGGTATCTAATTTAGTTCAATTGTTTACATAAACTGAAGATGGCGGCTGTGCGAAATTTTAAAATTAAGTTTTTATTCTTGTGTCGTATTCATGCGATCGAAGTGAAAGTTTGAATAATGAAGCTACGCAGTAATTTTCCTTTAATGGTACATAACTCTATGGCCTATACATCTAACAATCCAAAACGGCGAGCATCCCAAATATTTTGACGGTTATCAATATCTAAGAATCGTTTCCAGCAATCAAATTGATATTTTTTATATTCATAGAGGCTATGAACATAAGTTCACCTATATTCCTTTCTGTAACCTGGTGAGCACAAATCCAACATGGCGGCGACGCGAAGTATAAATATTTAAATGGACGTTTCTCGCGATTTAACCATGTGATTGCAGTGATACTTTGCACGTTAATTCTTATACAAATGTTAATCCCCTGGTATCTAATTTATTTCAATTGTTTTCATAACCACAAGATGGCAGCTGTGCGAAATTTTAAAATCTCGTTTTTTCTTCTTGTGTCTTAATCATGCGATTGAAGTCTGAATACCACAGGTACACAATAATCTTCATGTAATAGTACATAAATAAAAATCCAACCTGGCTACCATCTGCAATATTTAGTCGATTCTCAGTATCTACGAATCTAACATAGCAATCAAACTGAAATTCTGAATGTTGATAGAGGCAGTTAATATGAGTAGGATATATGAAAATAGGCTGTATAGTTCCTCACGGAACTACTTGTTTTTCCTGGAGTGTTATTTACTTATTTCATCATTTTAAATGACCTTGTCGACTTCGTCGTTACGCTGGGGTCTGGCGTTACGTTACGGTGACGGGACGAAATGTACCCAGATGCACTAAGGTGTGTGACGTCATAGTACCGCTTGGTGCATGTGTTCCCCCGTCAATCTCTACTTCGTTAGTATAAGACAAAAATCCCCGATTCTTGGATATCACGGGTAATCTCGAGAACCACTGGATGGATTTTGATGCGGTTTTCACCATTCTGTAAAGGATATCTCGAGGAAAGATTCTGTAGAAAATAATTTATGTTTGATCAAAGGAAGCCAAGCAGTAACGATTTCAATGAAAAAGTCGAAAACAAACTTGGCGTCCGTGCGCTTCTTAAGCTTACGCTGGGCAAACCGTTAAAAACATCAATATACTATGAGCGTAAGAATTGGTCAGCATGAAAAGTTCTACAAAAAAGTCCGCGAGAACATATCTCTATCTTCAATACATCGCCCATTATAAGTATTTTTAGACTGGATGGAAGGGGCACGTCATCCAGCCGTCTCCCTCCGCGCGCTTGACCGTGCTTTGCCCTTGGTTTGCACTTGCCGTTCGCGAGTAATTTCAAACAAGGTAAAGTATTATAAAGCAAGATAAGTATTATGCAGATAATTTTCTAACATGTCAAGAGTCTTTGGCTCCAGCCTTTCTAGCATTTTTCAGCATTTGTAGCATTTAAAATGATACAAAGTCTAGTCTTTCAGACTGACTGTCACTTTTTTAATGTATCATATACATTGTACCCCACCCAGTCTTACTTTACTTTACTTAGTCGTTTACCCTCCAGGTTGGTGGAACCCACGGACTCAGCGAGGGAACTCACCACTACCGCCACTACGGGCAGTGTCCTAGAGATGGGAACATCTAATCGGAGTGGATACAATTGGTGAGGTGTGATTGGCCTCACCTGCAAAGCGAACAGAGGCCTTATGAGGGAAGGTAATGGATGGTCAGGATGGATAGGCAAGGAAGAGGGAAGGAGGCGGCCGTGGCCTTGAAGAAGGTACCATCCCGGCATTTTCCCGAAGACGAAGTGGGAAACCACGGAAAACCACTTCGAGGATGGCTGAGGTGGGAATCGAACCCCCTCTACTCATTTGGAACACCCGAGGCTGAGTAGACCCCGTTCCAGTCCTCATACCACTTTTCAAATTTCGTCGCAGAGCCGGGAATCGAACCCAGGACCTCCGGGGCGGCAGCTAACCGTGCTGACCGCTACGCTACGGAGGCGACACCCCACCCAGTCATTGGGCGAATTTGTGTTGACTGACTGAAGAGTTACAACTGACAGTATTGACTACACTTTCAGCAGGGCATACATCATCCCTGAAAGTTTGTAACATCATCACTGATACACCCTGTAGCCTATATGTCATACATTACACGACCTAATGCAGTAGTTGAAAGCCTTCATTTGTACCGTTACGGTCTTGAAATTCAAATTCTTGGAATCCATAATTATCTTTGCCATAATTTCTTAAGTGTTCATTGTTCAACTGAATTAATTAGTAGGTTGTATCTTATTTGTTACCCTTGGCTAAGCGCATCCATCGGTCTTGGGTTCTCTCTCTGGTAACGGAGTGAGGGGTTAACGAAACTTGATATTGCGCAACATCCTAAGGCTAGGCTATCTCTAAACTTGGAAGACGAATACGGAGGTGTGCAAATTATTGGACTTGCCGCCAGTTTCCCAAAATAACATTTATACTTTTCACGGCTTAATGCACTAAATATGTTTGCAAGGCGGTGAAATTACTTCCAATGTTCGACCAAGAGTCTTATTTTTTTATTACCTCAAAGTTATTTTTATCATTTTAAATGAGCTTGTCGACTTCGTCATTACGCTGAGGTCTGGCGTTACGTTACGGCGACGGGACGAAAAGTACCGAGAATGCACTGAGGTGTGTGACATAGTACCGCTTGAGCTGCCTCCTTTCCCCGCGCGCTCCGGTGAGTGTGACGTCATCCAGGCAGCTACCTCCTTTGACCTTGGTTTGCACTTGCTAATGGAGTTTTATTAGGGGCGTGGTGGCTCAGCGGTCTAGCTGTATGCCTCTCACCAAGGCGGTCCGGGTTCTATTCCCGGTCAATGCATGGGAAATTTTCGAAGTGAAATGCCATGTCCTGTGGTTCGGATTCCACGTAAAAAGGAGGTCCCATGGCTCATAATCACAAGATTCACGGTCACGTAAAACTACAATCTTCCTTCCTTTCCTTTTTGCTAATGGATTTTGAGTTCGCGCAGTTCGCTGCATGATCATGAGGCTTTCACCCAGCATGTTTCAGCATTTGTAGCATTTAAAATGATATAAAGTTCTAGTCTTTCAGACTGACTGTCACTCTTTTTTTTTTTTTTTTTTTTTTTTTAGAATTTCCACTAACAGAGGAGCTTTGCTAATGCAAAATGCCACACGTTTTGTTTTGATTACTTTACTCTACTTTTCGTGTGAATTTAGAGTAGAGGGTTTTGGAGTCACTTTACTGATGATCCACTCTTGAGCTATTCAAAGATTCATGAAATATGGATTGAAAATCACCTGACTTAGAGGGTATATTCCATAGTCAATGATAAAATAGAAAACGGTCCAAGCTCGGGTATCCTCGGAATACCCAATTCTGAAAGTTTCCAGATGCAATTCCATATGGGAAAATGTGTAAGTCGATAAGGGAGAAAACATTACTAACGAGGGAAGTATTCCACCTCGAACGACGAAAACCGACTGAAATTGGGTTTAAAGTATACAGTTGTACCTATGTCAATAGCTATCAATGCCATTCATCTGTAAAAGTACGTGTTCGGTCGCCAGCGCCATCTGAGTATGTGGTAATGTGATCACCGTGGCATTTGAGTTTGGACTATTGCAATGCGGGAACATTGTAAATAATGGACTATGTCTACCTGTTGCCCTTGTTAAGGGTGCGTACTGTTCCATTCTGCTGTGTTTTAATCACGTCATTGAAACTCCACATTTAGAGTTCGTCGTCGAATGAAGAACAACACAGTATCTTCTATTGTGGGAAAGATGACTATGTCAACACGCTACTGCATGCGTTAAGATTTCTTGTTTCAAGCAATTGTTCAACGTTTTGCCAGATGATACTGCACTACATCTGTTTCTTGTTAATTGCCTGTTGCACGGTAGTTTCTGCTGGAAATTGTGTTTCTACAATCTTTGGACGCCGTACCTTCCAAACATTGATTGTACACTAATGCGGGGTTTTACAGATGTATGCCCGTGAAGGGTAGTAGAACAGACATATCTTCGTATGTTAAGCGCACTGCCAGTCGGGTTTAGCCGTTCGAGCTGGGGTACTTCCCTCATAAGTAGAGTTACAAAGTATGCCAGCAGTTAGTCAATAAAATTATTTTGATAAAAAAATTGTGTCTGATTTAAATTCTTTATTTGATTCTAATAGCTTACACAGCTCTGAAGGTTCAAACTCCTAGAAATAGTGGAAATGGTTTCCCGTGGCCTCCTATTTTTATCTCCTGGCAAATGCCGGAACGGTGCACTCTAATTGGCAAAGGTTCTTCCTTCCAACTTCTTACCCAGTTTAGTTAATAAGTTAGTTATTGTTACTTTAACGGGTGGAACAGCTAGGTCATCTGACTCTTGCCCAGTTACATTGATCTTCATTGGTTTTATTTCTCATTACTCCACTTATGAGGTTGGCATGAGGAAGAGCATTCAGCTATTATAACCACTCAACACATAGAAATGCTTCTCACCTCACCCTTTTTGTGCTTCATGGAGAAGCTGTTCTTTGATCCGAAGGTTTCCAGGTTCGATTCCCTATCGAGTTGTGAGATTTGAACTTTCTATGGTTAATTCCCCTGGCTCGAAGACGAGGTGTGATGACTTCATCATCCATTTCATCCTAATCACGTAGGTCGTCAAAATGAATTATCTCCACCAGGCTTTTACGGACGTCACATGTTGTAATTATTATTATTATTAGTATTGCTTCGTTACGGCCAATTAAGGACCACGTCATATCAACTGTTTCTTCTCCATTTTAATGTTGGCCCAGTAGGCCTAGTCTTTCATTCGCAATCGATGTTGCACCTTTCTCTCCGTCGTTGAAAACTCCGATGTTCTTGAAGATTTTCCCTAAGTGGGCCACGCTTCTTGATATCGTAATCTCGAACAGATCTTTCTCTACTTCATTACTATTATTATTATTATTATTATTATTATTATTATTATTATTACGAAGTTATGCCCAACTTAGAGGCACGAATGAACTTATTTCACAGATGAATTTAAATTAGCTTCCTTCTCTTCCCTAAATCTCTTTTTTCTCTCACTGTGATTTTTCTTCCTTTCTGCTGTCCAAGTAGTGGTGGCCCTCATTCGGGGATTTGCAGCAAAGTAATGTTCGTTCACCAACGACCTGAAGCTCGGCCTGTCCCATAAAATTTCGTCTCTTACGTTAATTTCTTGAAAGTCATTTTCAATTTCTATTATCCAGCTATTCTTGGTTTTAATGAGGAGGCGTGGTTAAATATCCATTTAGTAGTCCGTCTTCGACTGTCCATTCTTCAAATATGTCCATTATTATTATTATTAATATTAGGGCTCGGATTTTTAGGTGTTAAAAATCGGGAAAATATTTAATTTTTATGTATTAAAAATACCTGAAATATGTGACAAAAAAGTAAAAATATTTAATTATAATTTAGTTTATTAATGTGAATATAAACAATATGCCGTACTCACGAATGCAATTTATTATATGTCTCACTGACTGCTGAAGCATTACAATACACAACGAGATACATCGTCAGGTTGTCCATCACAAATGACCGACGATTATCGCGAAACACTTCTTCTGAAAGCGCGAAACTGCGGCAACATGTTTCTTGCCCTCTAGGTGTTGTGTAACTTGAGATCGCTGTTCAGCCTTGATTGCTTTCCCACATGGTGGGCAGAACAGAACGCCCCCATCAGAAGGAAAATTATCTTTATATTCTGCAATAGACGATAACTTGTAGTTGTTTTTACTTTAGGCATCGTAGAACTGCCTTACACTTCACAGTGCCAGAAATGAATTGCATGTGAGTGACACTGGTTCCAGGTAGCTGGGGGGTCTAACACATGGGGCAATATGGCTATGGACAAGGAAATCCCCGGCTTCCACAGTGAGTGGCACGGGGCGACAAGTTAAGAATAACACAGTTCCAAGCTGACATACGCTCTGCATGAAGATTAGATAGCTCACAGGTTCTTCCCCGTTGAAGAAACACATAACAAAAAATCAATAAACTGAAAGATCTAGCATACTGATTTAAAAAAATGTGAATATTATGTCTTTTTATGTGCTAATAACTGAAAAGCAGGAATTTGTGTATTTATAGAAAAAATGCTTAAAATATGTAATTACATAAAAAAATATTTATTTACCTAAAAATCCGAGCCCTAATAATAATAATAATAATAATAATAATATTATTAATATTATTGTTTCATTTCGGCCAATTACCGACCATGTAATTTCAACTGTTTCCTTTAAGCTTTAAAATTAGTCCAGTAGCCTATGCTTTCATTCGTAGATGGTATTGATCCTTTCTCCGTTTTATTCACGCCTTTCCAGTTTTCAGCGTCGTTTTTGGTTGGAAACTTTTTGTTTTTAGTTCTTCTCTCCCTCACGAATTTATGATTCGTTAGTATTGCTCCACTAGTTCATATGATGTTTGTTTCTTGTAAGACCCCCTTACTTTCTTCTAGCCAGTTTATTATTATTTTAGCTTGCCACGGTGGGTGAGTGGTTATCGTGTCGGTCTACTAACCCCAAGCTTGCAGGTTCGCTCCTGGCCAAGGTAGCCGACGTGATTTTTGAAAGGCGACAAATATCACGACACGCATGTCATACGTTGTTGGCATGTTAAAGAACCCATTTGAATTCAGTAGGCCGTGTTCGTAATGGCAAAATTAATCTCGGGATTTTTCGCCAACACAAAAGCTCCTCCTTTCTCTACTAGGAAGCGCTATAGTGCCTCCCCGGGGGCTCACATCTTTGGGACGTGGGTTGGCGACCACGGGACCCCAGCTGAGTCCGGCATTGCTTCCACTTACTTGTGCCGGCTCCTCTCCGTCTTCTTTCCTGTCGACCTCACTAGGTCAACTCTTGTTCTCTTCCGACCCCGACGGTATTAGGGTATCCGAGGCCTAGGGAGTCTCTTCCTTTCCCGTCTTAATTGGCCCTTGTCTCATCTTTTCTGCTACCCTCATTCTGCGAGGGGTCAGCCTTCTTTTTCTTTTCCTGTTATCTCCTGCCTTCTGCTGAAGGCCCTCAAGGAGGCCGGGTGAATGTAGCACTCCTTTTGGTGCACCCTAGATAATGCTACACACTCAGGGGCTCACGGCTGGTGAGTTCGGGAGTTGGCGACCCCGAGGGATTCCTGAGCTGGGTCTGGTTTCCCCAATTTGTCCTTTACCTGTGAGGCGGACCCTCTCCTCTTTCACTTTCCTATCTGCCTTTCATGGCTCTCCTTCCTTCCATGTCCCTCAATCCGCATTCTTCGAGACTTGAGGGCATTTCTTTTCCTCCTGTCCTTTATTTGCCTTATTCTCCTTTAGTTTTCCATTTCTTCTTCTAGTATGTAGGTTAGTAGTTAGTTTTAGTTTTAAGTTTGCATTTCATTTTCATCTTCACGATCACCCAAACCATCAGGGGCCAATAACCTCGATGTTAGGCCCCTTAAAACAACAATTATCATCATCATCATCAGCTATTGTGCCAAGGACCTTAGATATCTAAACTCCTTGACTTTCATAGCGCCCCAAGGAGGGGTCAAGTTCTTCATGCAAGCTGCCTTCTGGGCGCAAATAAAAAAGCTTGCACCCGGCATCCGAGTCCATGCGATATTATTATTATTTTTACTTGTTCTGCTTTCCTTCGTCTTCTTCCTGTGCTGTATCATCTACCTTTACTTCCCCTTTCACATTTTTCCAATTCTAGTTGGGTGCCTGGCGCTATACAAGGGAGATGAGATGTTTCCGGTGGCTGGACGCTATGAGTTACGTCTCCACGCTCCAGCGAGTTCGTTACTCATGGCCACCGAGTAGCGACCCTCTTTTAATACATTCCCCGCTCGATATGTGAATCTAGGACAATCATTTCGGAAGATATGTCATATTGATTGTGATACAAAATAGATGAGTGGATGCTGCCACATATCGTCTGGCCCCTACATAATGGAGACTTCAAAGTGCCCCGTGAATACCTCCGATAACTGACGTCAGCTACTGGACAGGGACTGCGCCTTTCCCTTTCATGTATGCTAAGCGAGACGTACAGTGACGTACCGAAACTTCTGGTTTCACTGATGCACTTGGATGTGTTGGAGGTTTGTTTTGCGCTACCCTCCTATTATCAGTCTTTACCCATCATTGGCCTCTCTCTACTTTAATTACTCATTCCCAATTACTGTCTCATTCATTCATTAACTTATGTTAATTGCATCTATCAACATACTAAATGTCAGTTTGATTGCTGTCATATATTAGTAGATAATGAGAACCGTCTAAATATTTCGGATTGTCGCCATGTTGGATTTTAATATATGAAGGCCATAGAGTTATGTAATATTAGATGACAATTGCGTAGGCTCATTATCCAAACGATGACTTTGATCGCATGATTAGGACACAAGAAATTAAAATTTAATTTTAAAAATTTGCACAGCCGCCATCTTGAGGATATGTAAACAATTGAACTTAACTAGACATAGGGCATTACAATGTGTATATATATTTCCTGCACCAAGTTTCACTGCGCTCGGATGGTTAAATAGCGAGAAAAGTCGATTTAAATGTTTGAACTTTGCTTGGCTACCATGTTCGGTTTGTAGTTAAGAGGTTTTTGAAAGCCACACAGGTGAACTTCTAGTAGTGCCCTTTATCACTGTATAAAATATAGGGGTGATATGAATAATAGTTTCCGAGATATACTGTAGAATGCCAGTGAAATATTTCGCACAGTCGCCATGTTTGATTGTTGAAACGTAATAAAATTTGAAGGGCACGGACGGGGTTGGACAAAATAGTACTATGACCTTATCGAGTTTCATTGACATGGCTCCAGACGTTTAGAAGTTATAAGGGAGGACACACACACACACACACACACACACACACACACACACACACACACACACGGACAAAATGTGATCTTATGAACCGATTTTTTTTTCATCAATGAAAATAGGTAAAAAATCTCACCCCTTCCCCCTAAAATTTCAGCTTCACCACTCACTTTCTCATTAAAAAACGCTCCTCTGACATCAGTTTTCATCACGTTCATTATCAAAATAACATCATCAATTTTCATCAGTCATTCTCCCGTTGTCACCTTAATAAAAAATAAAAATAAGAAATAAAAATAAAAATAAAGAAACATCAATTTTCTTTAAACCTAATTTCACCCCCTTTTCAACCCCCTAAATTTTATCCCCCCCCCCTCCAAGAGCGATAAAGTGTCAATCACCCTATTATCTGAAAGAAATCACCGGTAATATCTACAACAAGAAATCGCTTTCAACCAATGCCAAACTCCGTTGCGTTGTTCTCCCAAAAGCACTGTACTCATCATCATTAAGCATCACATAAAATACATAGACAAAATGGAGGAGCAAATATTTGGACCCATGGTCAAAATTGGTATCTGGATGCGCAAGAGCTCGGCACTGATCAGGCGATTCACTTTTGTTGACGTGACAACGTCAATTAAATTGTTGAAATACAGCGACGTTCGTGAAAAAGTGTTACAGTGAAAGGTGATGATATCGTTCTATCTCTCTTCTGCTGCAACGCTTTCTCTCTCTCTTCTGTTGCTGCGCTCGTGTGTCGCTACTGTCCTTTGTCACGGGTGAACCTCTGGATGGATTTTGATGCGGTTTTCACCATTCTGTAAAGGATATCTCGAGGAAGATTTCTGTAAAAAAATAATTTATTTATGATGAAAGAAAGCCGAGCAGTAACGGTTTCAGTGATAAAGTCGAAAAAATCACATGGCGTCCGTGTGCGCTATTTAAGCTTAGGCCTACGCTGGGTAAACCGTTAAACCGTAAGAATTGTTCAGCATGTAATGTTCTACGAAAAAGGCTGCGAAAGCATAATCTCTATCTTCAATACATCGCCCACTATAAGTGTTTTTGCGTTTTTATTTCTTCCAACAATCTCATTCAAATACTGAGGCGACAGATTACGAGCTGGCTAGGGACGAGTCTATCATCCCAGTTACAGCCTAGCTAGCGGGCGAACATATTACCCCAAATACAGCCAGCAGCAAACTGTCGAGTCGTGTTGAGTTACAACTTCAGAGATGAGTGGTTGTGTTTCGAGTTTCCCTGGAAGTGCAACTCGGTTATTCTTCATTTCGCCTGTGATCTTTCTGTACCGCAAAATACATAATTAAACATGAAGTTCCGTGACGAACTAAAGAGCTTATTTTTCTTAAAACTTAAGATGCATGCCAATGATTAATCTATATCGATCTATCTAGAATAATGACGAAATTAAGTTGGTAATATCAAAATTTCTAATTAGTTCGAAATACTGTATACCTGGCATAATGTAGCCTAATAGAGCACTACATTTGGCAGCCCTGGTGACTGAATATATTCTTAGTTCCATTTCTTAAGGTACAGAATACAAAATTTGGTTGAAGTCCAATGGATAGCATGAACATTACATGCAGTTAAACATTGGATCTAACAGCGCGCGGAAAATCATGTTGGCTACAATGTCATGCATGTATTGGTCAGAAATAATCTGAAATAATCTGATCTATTGTTGTGCCAATTTTGAATGAAATCCATTAGTTAGTATAGAAGTTACATGTATTTTAAAATTGGACCTATCAGCAGGCTTCGAATAATGTTGGCAGCACTGACGTATATTAGTTACTCCAAATTAATCTAGAATGCCAGTTACTATACGTGCGCAAAGTTTAGAGCTATTGGTTGAATACTTTCTGATATATTGATATTAGGGTAACAAAAATAGAGACAGTATTAATTAACAATTGGCAGCCCTGGTTGCTCTTAAGAATACGCATAGTCATATCTGTTATAATACATATAGCACATACGAAATTTGGTTGAAATCCAAATGATAGTATAGAAGTTACTTGTATTTAAAGTTGGACCTCTCAGCAGGCTTAGAATCATGTTGGTAGCACTGACGTATATAAGTTACTCCAAATTAATATAGACTGTCAGGTACTATACGTGTGCATAGTTTAAAGCTGTCGGCTTGCATGCTTTCTGATATATTGGTATTTGGATAAAATAAACTGAGAGCATTTATTAACAGTTGGCAGCCCTGGTGGCTCTTAAGAATACGCTCAGTCATATTTGTTTATGTACACATAGCACATCCGAAATTTCGTTGAATTTCAATTGATAGTGTAGAAGTTATATGCATTTAAAAATTGGACCTATCAGCAGGCTTATAATCAGTTTGGAAACACTGCCATGTATGGCCTCCTGGAAATTAAACTGAAATATTATTATCTAGATATGTGTGGCAATTTTGAAATAGCTCCAATCCATACCTTCCAAGATATCCAACATTGAGCTCAAATTTCAATTGCGATTTTTCAGCAGTTGGTAGCACTGACATCATTTTCAAATACGGCATTGAGATATTCAGGTATAGATCTTTACTCCTACCAAATTTTGTTTCGATTGCTGCTGCCGTTTAGGAGTTGATAAGGGGACACACACACAGCCAGACAGACTGACCGGTAATCATTTACCCGGATCGATCTCATAAGTCTACTTTTTCCTCATTTTTGCAAAATGTGAAAAGTTGGCTAAAAATATACGAAGCTGAAATTTCGCAAGAGCGACAGTTTAAACAAATCAGTCCGAGAATACGTTATCACGCTCAAATATCGTCACGCATTGTAGTTGCACACACCCAATAATTTCTTTAAATAAATTTTGTTATTGCTTTAAGCTAAAAATGGCCATGCAATCAGCTGCATATAATTATATATCTAGCAATATCTCTTTTTCACATTCTTCTTTCCCCTGTCCCCTTAATCTAGTTTAGAAATGAAGGTGGAAGCAGTACCTCCATCGCTTCTATGGAATAAACGCTCCCGACATGAACTTTCTTATTCTCATTTCCTTCAGGTTCATGTTGTTGAAGTATTTAACAGTGTTGTGAAGTTGTTGTAAATAGCTGGCATGAACAAGTCCTCAGCATATTTGTCTCCGTCACAAGACAATGGCTTAGTAGTGAATCACGGTTCTCGGTGCTCTATTATAATCTGCAGACAATCAACCGTTGGCCACCTGTATCGTTATTGCGGCCTCGTGTAATCTATTAGTAGCCTGATTGTGGAGTACATTCCTACACTTCGTATCATAGAGCAGCGTTTTGTCTTCGGGTCAGTTACGTGGTTATTGATGTTATTGATTTAATGTAATCTTATATATATATATTTGCGAATTGACCACTTTGGATCACGCTACAATTTCATTTTTTCTTTGCCTGAAGTTTCCTCTTCCTCCAGTACTCCTTCATATGGGCGCTATGCTGTTTCTTCTGCTCATCCGTCCAGGTTCTTCCCTTCTTTGTGGTTCTTTTGACGTGAAACCCTTCCAAATTTTGAATTATGTACCGAAATGTTTCCCTGTTTGACATCTGAACTTCCTGGATGTTGGAATTTTCGAGATCTTTTCGAACTTCCTTAATCCATGTCGTTGTTGTCTTCTTGTTCCACAGGTAGTCGAATAACTGTTTGGTTAGTCTAGTTTTGTCCATTCTGTACAAATGTCCGAGAAACGATAACCTCCTCTTCTTCATGGTCTCTGAGATTCTCTCCACATTTTTATAGACTTCATTGTTGCTCCGAAGTTTCCAGCCGGTTTCAGTCTGGACTGGGCCCATGATTTTCCGTAGTATTCTTCTTTCTAGGATCTCTAGCTTCTCCAACTTGTAATTCATCGAGAGGCATTCGCTGGCATACAGGCATTCTGTTTTTACTACCGTGTTGTAATGTTTTAGTTTGGCATTCCATGAGATGCATTTCTTGTTGTAGATGTTTTTAGTTAGCCCATAAGCTCTTTCCATTTTTGAGATACGATCTTCTACAGCAGCTTTCTCTAGGCCGTTCTCTTGTATGGTTTCACCGAGGTATTTGAACTTTTTCACCCTCTGAATCCGTCCAATATCTGTTTCAAGGAATTGTGGTCCATGTTTGTCATTCATCATGAACTTGGTCTTCTCTTTCGAGATCCTAAGTCCTGTCTTAGTAGCGATCTTTTCTAAGAGGTTGATCTGTATGGCCGCTTCTTCTAGGTTTTCTGAAAGTATCGCAAAATCATCAGCGAAAGCCAAGCAATTGACTTTGATTCCTCCCGTTTTTCGTCCTAGGCAGATCGGGGCTATCTCTTGATTTTCAAGTTCGGAATTCCAAATTCTCACAATCCTCTCGAGGACACAGTTGAATAGTAATGGTGATAATCCATCACCCTGTCGCACACCTGTCTTGATTTCAAATGACTGAGACAATTCTCCCATGAATTTATTTAATTCGCTTATCGGATTTAGTTATTTTTATTTAATAATTAATTAATTATTTTATTTATTTCATTTTATTGTATTGCCTTTAATTTACTTTTATTTATATTATTTACCAGCAAGCCGATCCGGCTTCGCTCGGGAACAGTTATGAATGAATTACGTGATAAGCGTTTTTTTTTTTCCAACGTCAATGAACAACGACCAATAACCGTTTTACGTCTCGGCATGATGGGTTAAAATCACTGACTGGACTATTATATTATCATGGAGATGCATGTGCAACAAATTCTTGTCAGACGTAATTTAAGAATGGCGAGGTACAAGAAACACAAATCCCCCTTCCGTCCAATCCTAACTTGACTGTGAATTTTGCGGAACGAAACGTTCACAGGCGAAAGGAAGAGAAGCCGAGTTGCACTTCCAGAGAAAATCCAAACACAACCACTCTTCTCTAAAGTTTTTAACTCAACACGACTCGACAGTTTGCTGCTGGCTGTATCTGGGGCAATACGCTCGTCCGCTAGCTAAGCTGTAACTGGGGTGATAGACTCTCCCCTAGCTAGCTCGTAAACTGTCACCTCAGTAACTGAATGGAAATTGTTGGAAGAAATGAAAAAACCCTTATAGTAGGCGATGTATTGAAGATAGAGATATGCTCTCCCGGGCTTTTTTGTAGAACTTTTCATGCTGAACAATTCTTACACTCATAAGTATATAGATATTTTTAACGGTTTGCCCAGCGTAAGCTTAAAAAGCGCACGGACACCAGTTTTTTTCGACCTTTTCACTGAAATCGTCAGTGCTTGACTTCCTTTGGTCATAAATAAATAATTTTCCACAGAAAGCTTCCTCGAGATATCCTTTAAAGAATGGTGAAAACCGCATCAAAATCCATTCAGTGGTTCTCGAGATTACGGTACCCGTGACATCCAAGAATCGGGGACTTTATTTTAAACTAAGGAGTGATTATACGCCAATCAGTATAATTTAATATAATATAATATAATCCCCCTTCCGTCCAATCTTAAATAGACTGTGAATTTTGCGAAACGAAAACTTCACAGGCGAAATAAGAGTGCACTTCCAGGGAATGGCGGGGTGAATGAAACTCAAATCCCCTTTCCGTCTATTCTTAACTTGACTGTGTTTCACAGGCGAAATGAAGAAAACCCGAGTTGCACTTCCAGGGAAACTCCAAACACAACCACCCTTCTCAGAAGTCTTAACACGATTCAACGGTTTGCTGCTGGCTGTATCTGGGGCAATAGGTTCGCCCGCTAGCTAGGCTGTAACAGGGATGATAGATTCGGCCTTAGCAAGCTCGTAAACTGTTGCCTCAGTAGTTGAATGGACATGGTTGGAAGAAATTAAAGCATAAAAACACTTATAGCGGGCGATGTATTGAAGATAGACATATGCTATCGCGGACTTTTTTGTAGAACTTTTCATGCTGAACAATTCTTACACTCATGGTATTTAGATATTTTTAACGGTTTGCCCAGCGTAAGCTTACAAAGCGCTCGGACACCAGGTTTTTTCGACTTTTCCACTGAAATCGTTACTGCTCGGCTACCTTTAATCATAAATAAATGATTTTCTACAGAAATCATCCTCGAGATATCCTTTACAGAATGGTGAAAACCGAATCAAACTCCATCCAGTGGCTCTCGAGTTTACCCGTAACATCCAAGAATCGGGGACTTTGTTTTATACTAAGTAGAGATAAATTTCAAAAAGAAATAAATTACCGGTATATAAATCCATAAGTAAATAATAAAATAAATAAATAAACAAAAAATAAACAAATACTGTTAATGAATAAAAATAAATTATATAGCCTAACTTTATTAAAATCAATGAATACATAACGATTTCAGTGGAAAAGTCGAAAAAACCTGGCGTACGAGCGCTTTGTAAGCTTACGCTGGGCAAACCGTTAAAAATATCTAAATACCATGAGTGTAAGAATTGTTCAGCATGAAAAGTTCTACAAAAATGGCCGGAAGAGCATATCTTCAATTCATCGCCTACTGTAAGTGTGTTTACGTTTTCATTTCTTCCAACAATCTCAATTCAGCTACTGAGGCGACAGTTTACGAGCCAGCTAAGAGCGAGTCTATCACCCCAGTTACAGCATAGCTAGCGTACGAGTTTATTGCCCCAGATACAGCCAGCAGCAAACTGTCGAATAGTGTTGAGTTAAAAACTTTAGAGAAGAGTGGTTGTGTTTGGAGTTTCCCTGGAAGTGCAACTCGGCTATTCTTAATTTCGCCTTTGAACTTTTCGTTCCGCAAAATTCACAGTCAAGTTAAGATTGGACGGAAGGGGGATTTGTGTTTCATGCACCTCGCCATTCTTAAATTACGTCTGACAAGAATTCGTTCCAAATGCATCTCCATGATAATATAATTAATAGTGCAGTCAGTGATTTTAACCCATCATGCCGAGACGTAAAACGGGTATTGGTCGTTCGTTGTTCATTGACATTTGAAAAAAAAAGCGCTTATCACGTAATGCATCACTGTGGGTCGAAGCCGGGTCGGGTTGCTAGTTCGTTATAATTTATTTATTTTTAATTAAATTGTTTATTTATGTATTTGATTATTTATACATTTATTTATTTATTTATTTATTTATTTTACTTATTTTGTTTATTTTATTTCATTTAGTTTTAATTAATTAATTAATTTAGTTTGTTATTTTACTTAAGTTTTATATTTTTTTTCTTCTTTCCGATGTGGCCTGCTATGGATCACGCGCCAATTTCAATTCTTCACTCTTTGTTGTCTTCACTTCTGTTCTTCCCAATATTTATTTATTTTATTTTTATTTTTATTTATTATGTATTTACATATAATTTATGTTATTATGTCATGCATTTCTTTTTAAATGTATTTATGTTATAATTTACTTAGTCTATTATTTATTTATTAATTAATTAGTTAATTTATATATGTCTTTCTTTCTTTCTTTCTTTCTTTATTTATTTATTTAGATCTACATGAATTTAAATTAAGTTTCTTCTCATCCCAAAATCTCTTTTTTCTCTCACTATGATTGTTCTTCCTTTCTGCTGTCCAAGTAGAGGTGGCTCTTATTTGGGGGAGAAATTAAATCCCTTTCAACTCTACTCCAAAGTCTGCTTTTTAATATTGAGAAAATGCTTGGTACTGTATAATGATGCCTGATATTGCAGACAATTCACATGCTCAAGAGTACACAGTATCCTTAAAGGAATCTCTTAGCATATTGATATGGATTTATTTATTTATGCTTATGGCATTGTACACAAGAACGATATACTATTTACATATATACATATATATACAAAAAGAGACTGATAGTCAGTCTGAAAGACTGGACTTTATATAATTTTAAATGCTAGCAGCCGAGTACCAAGAAGGCAGAGCGAGAACAGAGCTTCAAGATTCTATTTTGTTTCTTCACTGCCTACTTGATAGTTATCGCACTGCCTTCTTCAAACTCTGTTCTCCCACTGCCTTCTTGGTACTCGGCTGCTACATCGTACTATGACGTCACACACCTCAGTGCATTCTAGGTACATTTCGTCCCGTCACCGTAACGTAACGCCAGACCTCAGCGTATCAACGAAGTCGACAAGATCATTTAAAATTATATAAAGGGAGCAAACAATTAAAGCAATCAACTTAGCCCTACAGATTTCACAGCTGTATGTCCAGTCTAGCCACTGTATGGCCTGAGTAGATGTGGTGCTGATTCCTCTCCGTGGTGCCCCTGGGTAGGTACTTGGAACGTCAGCTCTCGGCAGTCAGACTATCTTTAGAGATCTCCTGGCTAATGGTACACAGAAGGATGCCACCATACTCTAGCTCCTTTCAGAGCCAATCAACTAAACCCTTAGGACCGGTAATGAAAATCCTTCAAATCAACATTGATATGGATGACGTCGAGGGATTTCATATATATGGTGATAGTGAGTAAAACTGCCCTTTATATATATTGAGATGATTGGCATGCAGATATTTTGGATCAGCAATGAAATACATTTCAATTAAAGACAAAGAAATCATCCATGCCCGTGGTCAACTTCAAACCGGAGGTCGAGCGTGAGCTCAATTGCAAGACCAATGCCGGCCGGCAATATTGAGTTGTGCACATGTCCTCATGTGTTCATGATGATATCAGCCTCTCGTTACTCGTGTCGGAAACAATGGAACTTGTTTAACATTATGAAATGCTTCCTAGCAGTCCTAATTGTGATGTCAAAAATTTAAATGCGTGCTTAGAAATGTTTGAAGCAGAGCATTAAAATTGGTTGTAATATTGTTAAAATCTTTCTTAGTAACTGAACGTGAATTAGGCAACATTGCCTAGCTTAGACAGCGCATGGGACATGATATACTGCTAACCTTTTCATCGTAATGACATGGCTTTTATCATGTTTGAGGGATTTCCTTATTGATGTTATATCATTGAAATACTATTAGTATTTATTAAGTTTGTACACCTTAGTGCTTACTCAGTAATGTTGCCATGGTAATAAGTTATACAAGTTTCACTCACATTGTGGCCTTCTTCAGTAAGTATCCTCTAAAAATAAAATTAAAACTTAAGATAATTACGAGGGCGGATCAACAAAGACTGAGACTGATTCTTTTTTCGCAGATGTTTATTACTCCATTTCAATGTTTACATGACCTTTTTCAAATTGCCCCCCCCCCCCCCCCTACTTCAATGCACTTTTTATAGCATCTCTGCCAGTCCTTGAACACATGTTGCAGACCATTCTTTGTCAGGTCCTTGAGAATCGCCTCACTTTTCTTGAGTACTGATTCAGAGTTATCCAATCGAATACCCCTAAGCATTGCCTTAAGTGGCGGGAATAAAAACAATTCACAGGGTGCAAGATCAGGGATATAAGGTGGATGCGGTACACAAGTAATGTTGAATCGAGCCAGAAACTGCATGACTTGATTTGCGACGTGAGGTTGAGCAATGTCATGGTGAAGTCGCCACCCAGCACCCAATGGGCACAAACTCGGGTCATATGGAGATGATCGTGCATACTCGTAAAGAGATGGCCCTATGAAATTCCCAACACTTCGCTGAGGTTACGCAATGTTATCCGCCAATCCTCATGGACAATCACAAAAGCTGTGTTGATGTCAGACGTCAGAAGCCGAAACACCTGGCCCACCTTGCTTAACACAGACAAGTCGACCTTCTTTGAAGTCCTTGAACCATGTAAACACTGTTGCACAAGGTAGTGCACCTTCACCGTACACTTGCTTCAGCTTTTCGTAAGTTTCAGTGGGTGTATGGTTTAAACGAAAACAGAATTTGATTGCACTGTAGTGTTTCCTCTCGTGACACCTCCATTTTCTGGTATGCGAAATGCACGGAGCGTCTACAAAATGGAGCATTACTACCAACCTACCGATACTAGAGTGCTACCTCCTACGGTCATTATACATAACAACCCGCTCTTTTCAAATATTTATGTTAAAGAATGGATACTATCACGGAAGCTACAGGAAAAAAACCAGTCTCAGTCTTTGTTGATCAGCCTTCGTATGAGCAAAGTTCATTAATTGTGAGCAAAGTTGATTTGATATTCATTACAAAACGAATTCAAAAACGAGATCTGTTAACAAAAGTGAGCTTTACAATTTTGTTGATGATACATACTCATAAAATATTCTTTTGAAAAATATGTTTTATAAATAAATTTTTGAACAAGATGTTCAGCAATGAACATATAGCCTACTTTCTCCTAAATGTTTGGGTATATTTATGACTCTTTGTCCTCATCCCTAACACAATCACCTCTACCACAATGTATTGTTTGTTTTCTTTTATATTGATAATTAGCCAGTAAGTGTCAAAATCAGAGCCCCCGTGGCTTAGGCGGCAGCACGCCGGCCTCTCACCGCTGAGTCCGTGGTTCAAATCCCGGTCACTCCATGTGAGATCTGTGCTGGACAGAACGGAGGCAGACAGGTTTTTCTCCGGGTACTCCGGTTTTCCCTGTCAAAATTTCATTCCAGCAACACTCTCCACTATCATTTCATTTCATCTGTCATTCATTTAATCATTGCCCCAGAGGAGTGCGTCAGGCCTCGGCAGCCGGCACAGTTCATATCCTCGCCGCTAGATAGGGGCTTCATTCATTCCATTCCTGACCCGGCCGGAGACTGGAAGCAGGCTGTGGATTTTCATTTCAAGTGTCAAAATCAATATTGTATACTTTATGATGATTGAATAACAAAACTACTAACTTATTGTAATGCATTCACGTCCGTTAATCTCTATATTAAGCCATCCTGCTAAGTTAAGAATCTTCCGTTTTGGGTATCTTCCCCTTTAAAAATCCACGCCGATCACAGTAGGTTGGTGCTGCGACCTATCAGTGAATTAATCTTTATGTTGTACGCCTATGCACTGCCATCGTAATGTACTACGATGGCAGTGGCCTAAGGGTGTTGAATGAGTAGACAGTTTAAAGTAGCCAAGAGGGAGGCGATCCAGCTGGCAGTGTTTAAAGGTAATCGGAGCGCGATCGTGGCTAATAGTTGAACTACCAGTATTACAAAATTGCCATACTTCAGGAGGCCAGGTATTTACACAGCGGTAAGTTTGGAACAATATTACCCACATAACCCACAAGAGGACAGCACCGTACAGAGGCATTAAGAAGGCTGTGGTTAATGACAACGTGTATCTAGTTCTTTTATTCTCCTTTTCCTAATGTCTTCTGTTTATTTGCGATGCTGGGGCTGTGATTTTATTAATAAACGAGTGTATACATTAGCCTCTCCTTTGAGCTAAATGACATCTTATTCAGTATCTGTGGAAAGAGCTCGTGCACATCATTTGTAAAAGAATTCAAGAAAAAAAAAGTTAACTGCAGCAGTACTCGATCCCCAGTCGACTGCGTGACAGACTTACACGCTAGCCCAGAGCTAATCCTATCCTTAACATCATGGTGTTCTTAACTGACATTAGATACAACCTGTTGGCAAATAATGACTTTAAATAAACGATTTCTTCACAGCAGTACATCTTCATTAAAGATCAGTAGGGTATATCACATACAACATACTAAAACTATTGAAATATAAGACAGGCACATGAGGACAGCTGCCATCTTGTCGTGTGACACAGACAGCTCAGCTCTTTTAAGCCACTCATACAGTATAATATTATAATATTAAATTATAATAAATAACGGATCACGACCTTCAGGATAGCTTAAACCACCCTAGGCTCGATAATCGGAATTGGTGGGTCTTAAGCCATGGATTAAAATGGTTGAATAATTCACACGGCCGCCATCCTTAAATGGTACGGCCGATGACCTTGAATGTTGGATGAAAGACGCGTCCTATATAAAGGTATGTTGTCACCAAATTTGGTAGAGATCGGATGATTAGTTTAGCCGTAATTTGATTTTACGTTTTGAACGTTTGAGTGGCCGCCATTCTGTTTTGGTAAAGATGGTGGCGATATAAAGTATGACACTGAGGTGCCCTTTGCTAATGCTACCTCTGTACCAAATTTCGTTCAATTCGGTTTCACCGTGTTCGAATTGATAGGGGGGACAGACATTCAGAGTACACACACTCACACACACACACAGACTCACACACACACACACATACACACACTGACAGACACACTTTTTTCGCCCTGTAGTGATCTCATAAGTGTACTTTCATTTTTTGCAAAAATCGAAAGTAGGCTAAACATATCCTATGTTGGTCACTTATTGGATTAAAATTGGGTTCCCTGTTAAGGAGAGCATTAGTGCTGATGAAAAATCAGGAGTTTATTATGGTTTGGAAATTTGTTGCTATTAATCCCCGCTATTGATAATTTTGTATGGTGTATGGATGGTCCTTGACAGATAACACTTCTCGGATAATATGTATTGAGTAATTCAATTTATTTGGGTGTTGATATCATGTTGGTTTTACGGAATGGGTCATGGAAAATAATGCTATGTGACAGGCACCTGCCGAGTTTCAAATCCATCCTCTATGAACAGTACAGTACACTTGTATGACCAGGCAAGCGATCATCATCAAATCCTTTACACCATAGGTGGGCAATGAGAGAGCGCAGCTCCTGGAGCCAACTGCATGAGGCGAGCGGAGCCAAGGAGTCGGGACCAGCTGACTGCTCGCTAATAGTTTGTGCTGGAACGACTAGACGGCAATATGCGCAGTCAAGGCGCAAGCATAGGTTGGGTACAACATTGTACCGGGCTGAGTATATTATGTGCACTGCTGTATGCAATACATTAGCACAGTTTTGTACAGTGCGTTGTGCAGGTAACATGGCTAGTCAAAGCAATGCGGCGGTCTACGTTGCACTTCAACCCCAGTTGGGAGTGTGATTACCTGTTAATCGACATCGAACAGGGCACAAGTATAAAGCTGTTGTGATACGCCGCTTGTAACGGCAAGCTGTGCAAGCAGCTACGAGGTTAACTTTGGTGAGAGCGCATACTCGGCTCTTTCTCCTGCCGGAGCGGGAGCGCTGTTCAATGAGCCGAATTGTGCCCATCTCTGCTTTACACTTAGGCTATTAGATGCGCTAGTTTAATAACTACTGCAACTAAATACGTGTATATACAGTGAGATTCTTTTGCTGGATCGGGGCGGGCTGCCGAGCACGCGCGCCTTCCGCCAGCCAACCGAGCTCGGGCCGCAAGGTAGCGCGGAAGCGAGCTAACCATGGTCTTTAAAGGCATTAATTAAGTCACTACACTTTCATCAGCGAGGGTGTGTAGTGTCAGCGCTCAGATAAGAAGGTAGCATAAACAGCTTCCTGCAAGATTTAATTATAGAAGCATAGATGTTTTTTTTTAATTTATTCAGAATAAGGATGACCTCACATCACCAGTTACAGGTTAGAACTTATCTTTTCACAGAAGATACTAAAAATGTTCTCCTTCAGCTGACAGACAGTAACTTTGGAAGTTACATCGATACATTATGTAGCTACCCCCCTGCGTGTCTACTGTAATTAATCTAAGCTTGGACCTAAGCCCGTTTGATGTTCAATTGTGGGTTAATTTTAAATACAAAGTGTACAGATCAATTACCCGTACCCTAGTGGAGCTGGAGAACAATATACGGCAGCAGATATCCCTCACAACAGAAGGGAATTACAACGTGTAAACGCTTATTTATTTACACGGTACAATGCCTGTACAACGCTGTCAGCATCTTCTGTGAAATGGTAAGTTCTTTAATCATGACTTGCTGGTGAATTTACCATTAATTAACGTACTTTGTTACGGTTTCCACCTGCGCACTATCCGCGGTCCAAGCTCGGTTGGCTGGCGGAAGGCAAGGCGCCCGGCAGTTGACCGCCGGCCCCGTTCCAGCAAATGAATCTCCCTGTATTATAAATGCCATCGCCCACACTTGTAGACAGAGATTCAATACCCTAAGTGTAATGTATCTGATGATTGCTTGACGATCGAAACAACTCATCCAAGCGTGCTCTATTTATTAATCTCATGTAATGTTCTTCAGGATTAGGGAATCGCCCGTTACAATTCGGTACAGTCGTGTTTACCGACTGAAAAACATTAAATTTCGAGCCGAGGATCTAGAGAACATCAAAAGCTTACGTTTAGTCGCTCGTACATTCACCATAAAAGTCAATCAGCCATTCATTCATACATATATTCAATCAACCAACCAAACACAAATAGAAATGAACACAATATGCATTACAATATTTTACAACCCACTTCAGAAGTTTCTCATTACAGTTGACAGAGAGTCTAAGTGAATATCAGCAGCATTTTACATTAAGCTGTAGGTTGGTTGCAACCGGATCAGGCATGAATTGTTGTGTACATTAATTCCCGATCTGACCCCATCGAAGTCTAGAGATTATCTGAGGGACACACAACCCAAATTGGCTATTTATTATTACTAATACACTTTTCTCATCTTTTGACATTTTGAACACAGTGTAGAAATAATAGACTACTAATAGGAACACGGTACCTGACAACGCACTAGTATGCACTGTCTGTGTTGCAGTTTACTGGACTGATTGTGAGATTTACTGGTCACAACGCAGAGCACTCTGTGTGTCGACTAGTGACGTGTGACGTGACGCAGATCCTTTGCCCTGTTGCTCTTTTCGCTTTTCAAATTTCCTGTCGAGTTCATCGTCTGCAAGTAGACGAATGAATCCAAAAAGCTATTTCCTTTACCACTGCCTTCTATTCAATAACGACAACAGAGGCTCTTCATCAAGTTACTGCTCCAATCTAAATGACGCATGAACATCGTAATTTTATTGTAAACAAGGCTCAGTTTGTCTAAGCCCCCCTATACTGACTAATGCCGAAGTGTTCCATGGCCTCCTCTATATTGTAAACAAGACTCAGTATCTCTCAGCCACCTGGACTGACTGTTTAATGCCGCAGTGTTCCATGGTCTCCTCTATATTGTAAGCAAGACTCAGTATATCTAAGCCACCTGGACTGACTGTTTAATGCCGCAGTGTTCCATGGTCTCCTCTATATTGTAAACACGAGTCAGTATGTCTAAGCCACCTGGACTGACTGTTTAATGCCGCAGTGTTCCATGGCCTCCTCTATATTGTAAGCAAGACTCAGTATTTCTAAGCGACCTGGACTGACTGTTTAATGCCGCAGTGTTCCATGGTCTCCTCTATATTGTAAGCAAGACTCAGTATCTCTCAGCGACCTGGACTGACTGTTTAATGCCGCAGTGTTCCATGGTCTCCTCTATATTGTAAACACGAGTCAGTATGTCTAAGCCACCTGGACTGACTGTTTAATGCCGCAGTGTTCCATGGCCTCCTCTATATTGTAAGCAAGACTCAGTATCTCTCAGCCACCTGGACTGACTGTTTAATGCCGCAGTGTTCCATGGCCTCCTCTATATTGTAAGCAAGACTCAGTATCTCTCAGCCACCTGGACTGACTGTTTAATGCCGCAGTGTTCCATGGCCTCCTCTATATTGTAAGCAAGACTCAGTATCTCTCAGCGACCTGGACTGACTGTTTAATGCCGCAGTGTTCCATGGCCTCCTCTATATTGTAAGCAAGACTCAGTATCTCTCAGCCACCTGGACTGACTGTTTAATGCCGCAGTGTTCCATGGCCTCCTCTATATTGTAAGCAAGACTCAGTATCTCTCAGCGACCTGGACTGACTGTTTAATGCCGCAGTGTTCCATGGCCTCCTCTATATTGTAAGCAAGACTCAGTATCTCTCAGCGACCTGGACTGACTGTTTAATGCCGCAGTGTTCCATGGCCTCCCCTATATTGTAAGCAAGACTCAGTATCTCTCAGCGACCTGGACTGACTGTTTAATGCCGCAGTGTTCCATGGTCTCCTCTATATTGTAAACAAGACTCAGTATCTCTAAGCCACCTGGACTGACTGTTTAATGCCGCAGTGTTCCATGGCCTCCTCTATATTGTAAACAAGACTCAGTATTTCTAAGCCACCTGGACTGACTGTTTAATGCCGCAGTGTTCCATGGTCTCCTCTATATTGTAAACAAGACTCAGTATCTCTCAGCCACCTGGACTGACTGTTTAATGCCGCAGTGTTCCATGGCCTCCTCTATAGTGTAAACAAGACTCAGTATCTCTCAGCGACCTGGACTGACTGTTTAATGCCGCAGTGTTCCATGGCCGCCTCTATATTGTAAACAAGACTCAGTATCTCTCAGCCACCTGGACTGACTGTTTAATGCCGCAGTGTTCCATGGCCTCCTCTATATTGTAAACAAGACTCAGTATCTCTCAGCGACCTGGACTGACTGTTTAATGCCGCAGTGTTCCATGGCCTCCTCTATATTGTAAGCAAGACTCAGTATCTCTCAGCCACCTGGACTGACTGTTTAATGCCGCAGTGTTCCATGGCCTCCTCTATATTGTAAACAAGACTCAGTATCTCTCAGCCACCTGGACTGACTGTTTAATGCCGCAGTGTTCCATGGCCTCCTCTATATTGTAAGCAAGACTCAGTATCTCTAAGCCACCTGGACTGACTGTTCAATGCCGCAGTGTTCCATGGTCTCCTCTATATTGTAAACAAGACTCAGTATCTCTCAGCCACCTGGACTGACTGTTTAATGCCGCAGTGTTCCATGGCCTCCTCTATATTGTAAACAAGACTCAGTATCTCTCAGCCACCTGGACTGACTGTTTAATGCCGCAGTGTTCCATGGCCTCCTCTATATTGTAAGCAAGACTCAGTATCTCTAAGCCACCTGGACTGACTGTTTAATGCCGCAGTGTTCCATGGTCTCCTCTATATTGTAAGCAAGACTCAGTATTTCTAAGCGACCTGGACTGACTGTTTAATGCCGCAGTGTTCCATGGTCTCCTCTATATTGTAAACAAGACTCAGTATCTCTAAGCCACCTGGACTGACTGTTTAATGCCGCAGTGTTCCATGGCCTCCCCTATATTGTAAACAAGACTCAGTATCTCTCAGCCACCTGGACTGACTGTTTAATGCCGCAGTGTTCCACGGCCTCCTCTATATTGTAAACAAGACTCAGTATCTCTCAGCCACCTGGACTGACTGTTTAATGCCGCAGTGTTCCATGGCCTCCTCTATATTGTAAGCAAGACTCAGTATCTCTCAGCCACCTGGACTGACTGTTTAATGCCGCAGTGTTCCATGGCCTCCCCTATATTGTAAGCAAGACTCAGTATCTCTCAGCCACCTGGACTGACTGTTTAATGCCGCAGTGTTCCATGGTCTCCTCTATATTGTAAACAAGACTCAGTATCTCTCAGCCACCTGGACTGACTGTTTAATGCCGCAGTGTTCCATGGTCTCCTCTATATTGTAAGCAAGACTCAGTATCTCTCAGCCACCTGGACTGACTGTTTAATGCCGCAGTGTTCCATGGCCTCCTCTATATTGTAAGCAAGACTCAGTATCTCTCAGCCACCTGGACTGACTGTTTAATGCCGCAGTGTTCCATGGTCTCCTCTATATTGTAAACAAGACTCAGTATATCTAAGCCACCTGGACTGACTGTTTAATGCCGCAGTGTTCCATGGTCTCCTCTATATTGTAAACAAGACTCAGTATCTCTCAGCCACCTGGACTGACTGTTTAATGCCGCAGTGTTCCATGGTCTCCTCTATATTGTAAGCAAGACTCAGTATGTCTAAGCCACCTGGACTGACTGTTTAATGCCGCAGTGTTCCATGGCCTCCTCTATATTGTAAGCAAGACTCAGTATTTCTAAGCGACCTGGACTGACTGTTTAATGCCGCAGTGTTCCATGGTCTCCTCTATATTGTAAACAAGACTCAGTATCTCTCAGCCACCTGGACTGACTGTTTAATGCCGCAGTGTTCTATGGCCTCCTCTATATTGTAAACACGAGTCAGTATCTCTCAGCGACCTGGACTGACTGTTTAATGCCGCAGTGTTCCATGGTCTCCTCTATATTGTAAGCAAGACTCAGTATCTCTCAGCGACCTGGACTGACTGTTTAATGCCGCAGTGTTCCATGGTCTCCTCTATATTGTAAGCAAGACTCAGTATTTCTAAGCGACCTGGACTGACTGTTTAATGCCGCAGTGTTCCATGGTCTCCTCTATATTGTAAGCAAGACTCAGTATCTCTAAGCCACCTGGACTGACTGTTTAATGCCGCAGTGTTCCATGGTCTCCTCTATATTGTAAGCAAGACTCAGTATGTCTAAGCCACCTGGACTGACTGTTTAATGCCGCAGTGTTCCATGGTCTCCTCTATATTGTAAACAAGACTCAGTATTTCTCAGCCACCTGGACTGACTGTTTAATGCCGCAGTGTTCCATGGTCTCCTCTATATTGTAAGCAAGACTCAGTATGTCTAAGCCACCTGGACTGACTGTTTAATGCCGCAGTGTTCCATGGCCGCCTCTATATTGTAAACAAGACTCAGTATTTCTAAGCGACCTGGACTGACTGTTTAATGCCGCAGTGTTCTATGGCCTCCTCTATACTATAAACAAGACTCAGTATTTCTAAGCCACCTGGACTGACTCTTTAATGCCGCAGTGTTCTATGGCCTCCTCTATATTGTAAACAAGACTCAGTATGTCTAAGCCAACTGAACTGACTGTTTAATGCTGCAGTGTTCCATGGTCTCCTCTGTATTGTAAACAATACTCAGTATTTCTAAGCCACCTGGACAGTCTGTTTAATGCTGCAGTGTTCCATGGCCCTATCTATATTGTAAACAATACTCAGTATTTCTAAGCCACCTGGACAGTCTGTTTAATGCTGCAGTGTTCCATGGTCCTATCTATATTGTAAACAAGACTCAGTATGTCTAAGCCACCTGGACGGACTGTTTAATGCTGCAGTGTTTGACTTGCGGTAGAGCTTGTATCGCTCGCTGTAGCATCTCTTGGCTCTCCTAATCGGTTATATAAAAACGGCCGCCATAAAGACTGTATATATTGAGTGAGGTGGCAAGACGTGCTTGCACTGTAATGGCTGCCAATTTCTGGCCCCACAGCCATCGCTTATCCTCCTTTGGCTCCCTTCCACGCTGTCTTCATTATTTACACCTCCTTATCTTTATTCCATTCCAGTCCACCATTACTCATTCCCGCGAACCTCACCGTATTCTGAGCCCGTCCGAGCCGACACTGTACCACACAGGTAGGGGGGACATGTCACCCGCTAAAGTCCACATTACCAACACAGGTTGGTCTACCAGTGCCGGCGCAAGCAGCCGTGAAGACATCAAATTCATTTTAATTGAGAAAGTGTTTTTTTTCATAGCCCATATTTCCATTTCGTTACTTCTACCGGAAACGTAATTATAACATTGATAGATATACTAATCGTATGTATATATATATATGTATGTATGTATGTACATTAGGGGCAGACGACCTCGCTGTTCTGCCCCTTAAAACAACAATAACTAACTAACTAACTAACTATGTGTCGATGGCTTAGTGCACGAACCTTTTATGTCCATCCATGGCCGGTTTGGAGTTAATGCCATAATTGTATGTCTCTTAAACTTATCTCGCTAGTGTACAATTATAGTATGTCCAAATTATAGAGAACATGCTTATTTCCAAAGTGCAAATATTGCATGTCCCGGTCATGCAATAACACTCCTGCACTAATAGTGTATGTCCCTTATAATTACTTTGGCCTAAACATGTCCATTTGGTTTCTATTTCACCTGAAAGCACAGATATTGTATGTCCGGACATACTATGTTCCTGTGGAAGTAGAGGACTATGACTAGTGATGAACATGAATACTGTCTGCAATGACTGAAGACAGAATATGTGAATATTTACTATTCAAATTTCTTTAACTATTTATCTTGGGATGTTATTAAGAAAAGAACATCATTGAATAATAATTAATAATGAAAAAAGTATGTTGAACAATTCCTTTGAGAAATACAATGTTTGTGACTTGAAGTTCTCTCTCATCGTTAGTGCCAATATTGTATGTCCCAACGGTCTATTAAATTATAGTGAATAATTCCTTAACTGATACACAGAAAGGTTGTACAGCTGTATAAATACAATTAAATTATAAATAAATAATCTACAGATCAGTAACCCTAGCTACAGGCATATTATTCCTGGTAAGTAACTGCACCTTCAGAAACTTTCAATTTAAGTTTTCTCAAAATCATGATTTTTGGACATACAATGATTTTGCATTATGCCATCGGTATGCTTATTCCCGTCCCTAGGAGGTGGGTGATGGGAATATGAGTTTCTAGGTGACAAATAGTTTTTCCAATTCTTCATGACGCCCCCTCTACCCGGAACTTATTACCATTGTTTCTCAGGTCTGTAACTGAAGATTGTGTGACCTAAGTTTCTTAACCTACTCTTCTTAGTAAACACGTGGGGCTGATGACCAGTGTTTTCCAGGCCTCTAATATGTGGCAGATAGTATTACACTACAGTAGTTACTCCGCCTATTCTTCCCAGTAATAATAATAATAATATCGTATGGCTTTGTTATTTGACACCCAGAGGGCAGCTTGCATGTCAAATTTAGTCGTTGCTTCGAACGCTATGAAAATCAAAGAGGTTAGATATCTAAGCTCCTTGACACTGTAGTGCTCTCTAGTAGTGAAAGGAGGAACTTTTGTGTTGGCGGAAAATCCCGAGATTAATTTTGCCATTATGAACACGGCCTACTGAATTCAAATGGGTTCTTTAACATGCCAACAACGTATGACATGCATACCGTGATATTTGTCGCCTTAAAACAATCACTTACCATGGCCAGGAGCGAACCTGCACGACACGATAACCACTCATCCACCGTTACAAGCGACTCTTCCCAGTAAGCACATAGGGCTGATGACCAGTGTTTCCCAGGCCTCTAATATGCGGCTGATTGTGTTACCCAAGTTGCCCCTTGAAACAGAGTTGTTATTATTCCTTGGCGCTCGCTCGCTCCATCTAAACTTTAGCGTCGCCATTTGGTCTTGGGATTGCTGTTACACATGCAGCAGCCAAGTAGGCTACACAACTTGGTTTAATGTTTCCATCCAACTTATGTGACGTGCATCGTCTCTCCCCTCCTCCATAGACGTGGTGCGTGTTCAAGGTATCTGGTCCACGGAGAGCAGTGAGTGGTAACGGATGCTGTACAGGAGGACCCAAGTACCAGCTAAGTTGATTACATGACAGTTCCCCACACTGACACTTCCACACACTGCCCAAAATACTGACACTTCCACACAGCCCTTGGACGCGGCTACCTGTTTAATGACTCAGAAATATTCCCGACTGACATTTCCACACACATCCCCCCACCCCTAAGGCTATAGGCTTCAGTGATCATCGTTACAGCCGCACCTGTGACAATGCACCTTAACATAATACTCATTTGGAGTGAAGAAAAGCGCTCGGTCGATGTACTTCATTACATACCACGGTCTCGAAAATATCATTGTGATGTAGTGTAATTACCATCAAAATAAAATAAATGCAGAGTCTGATTTCCATCACACTTTATCCAGGCTGTGGACTGGCAGAATAATAACAAAACCGATCAGTTTGGTGTTGTTATCATTTTGGCGTGTTTAAAATCAGCTGTCTAGGCTTCGTCAGTTGTTTTGTATTTTGTATTTTTTAAATTTATTTTTGTTTGTTTTTGTTTTTGTCATATTTGTTCAACAATAATATTAACCTACTCCATTTTCTGTGAATAGGCAACTGCCTTCACAAAACGTTTCATATTTTTTGTCATTTTCGAACTTTTTCTGAATGTTCTCAATCCGTCCGTCCAGTTTGACATATTTTCGTCTTCTTTTTTTTTCCTTCCATGTTGAGCTCTGCCTTTAAAATGCGCAGTTTGTCTTCTCAGCTTCCGTCTTGAACACTTTGACAACCTCTTTTAATTTGGGGTGAGGTCTCCCGACAAGATTGTTGAGTCGGTTGTTCCAGCCCTCAACAGCATTCGTTGTCCTGTGTCGTGCTTGGTGACAGTTCCACATCTCGATTGGAATGTCTTGGTTATCTAGTCAGTTGTCAACGAAGTAGTCAACTTGACCTTTTCCATAGTAGCCTTGGGGGAGAGGGGGGATGTGTGTGGAAATGTCAGTCGAGATTATTTCTGAGTCATTTAACAGGTAGCCACGTCCAAGGGCTGTGTGGAAGAGTCAGTATTTTGGGCAGTGTGTGGACGTGTCAGTGTGGGGAACTGTCCGGACACCGCTAAGTTAACACAACCATATTTAATTCTTAATGGTATGAAATTAGTCATATTTATTGTTTTCTTATTGACAATCAATCTTAAAGGAAATAGCACAGGTATTTAATAATCTTATACATCCTTAGTCAATACAATTTTTAAATTAATATTTTTTAATTAACTCTTTATGGGATAGTGGTCTGTGGCCGCGGTGGCCGAGAGCGCTAACGCGTTACCTTGTGCGTCGCTGGTATCGGGAGAGCGTGGGTACGAATCCCACCTCGGTCGTCCTGAAAATGGTTTTCGTGGTTTCCCATTTTCACCACCAGGCAAATACCGGGACGGTTCCTTTCAATAGGTCCACGGCCGATTTCCTTCCAATATCCCTTCCCTGACCCGTCCTGAAAAGAAAAGTACATGGCCATTGGCTGCATTAATAATAATAATATATTAACCACCTGTCATAAGGACAGTTTATACTTTCAAAGATGCTGATAGTTGAATCTTTAAGCCAAATTTCGGAGAATTTTCATGCCGAAGTGCTAGTATTTCTAAAAATCAAATATAATCTACTTGAGGTAATGTGTTGGTTAACATTTAAAAAAATGTAGAACTAAAAACATTAACAATTTAAGTTTAAATATAAAATATAAATATAGAAATAAAAATCATAAAAATAAAATTACATTAATAAAAGAAATATAAACATTAAAATAATAAACATAACCATAAAACAATTATGAAAATAATTGTAAAGATCAATTCGAAATTAGTTAATTAATTAATTAAATGAAAAATATAAAAATTGAATCTATAAATTGAAAATTAAAAATAAATGTAAAATCGTTCAAATTACAGAAACAAAAAATAACATTATTGGTATTATTATAATAATCAAAATAAAATGTAAAAGAACATAAAAATAAAAAAAAATATTTGCCCTATCGAGGGTTAAATATTTGGATTAAAAACATAACACACACTAATACAGTCATCACAATTAACACCGGTTATCAGACATCATTTAAATAGCAAGGAATAAAATACGAGTATGAAATTACATAGAAATTCCAGCCCTAGTCATCACATACAAACGTGTTATCAGACAAGTTAAAAACACACCCAACTACACGGGATTGATCTCCAAGATGTCCCAAGCCCCTAAAATGGATTAGCAAACAGAGGTTAGATATCACACACGGTATAAGCACACCTGATTTGTGTCATCTTCCCTCGATCCTAGATGCGTACTCTAATGCCCAAGAGATTTCCTTAACCAAAGTTTATCTGCGCGGTGCGCAGTTCCTGACAGCAGAGCGGGACTGAACCAATGACCTCGCACCTCAGGACAGCGGTAATGCTCTCTGTAGATTGTTATCAGCCCATTAAGGGGGAAGGAGCGGCTGATATAACCCGGATTTGCGTGGGCGACAAGGGGGTTATCTACCGGGGATTTGCATGCAGCCCGTCCGATGGACTTGGTGGGATTCCGTTAATGTCCCCACATATTTCTCACCTGGAGGATTCTAAAGACATTGCCCCAATGCTCGTTATGACCCAGATCTCACCTTCCCTTCGACTCTCCACTCTTTATAACCCAGTCGCTATGACCACAGCTCTATGTGAAACTTTCGTCTAATCCCATGTAATAGATGTTACTAGCTGAAGTACCCGTTCTTCGAACGGCTTTTATTACTTGCTGGCCTAAATCATTCATATAATCACACATTTGTAATGTAGTTTATGTTCGACCCTGACTATTACGTGTCAGTAAACTGTATCATAATGATGGTCATTATAACACTATTTTTCATTATGAAACACTTTCTCCCACCAATCACAGCTCAAGAAACAGTTGTTTGACCAATTAGATAAGGTTAGCATCGCACCTGCGAGGAGTTCCAAGGCCTTCTAAACAGCGTTGCCTAGTGTCATAGTGGGGTAATCGAGAAGGCCATGGTTAAATTCAAGGCATTCTCTGCGTCTCATGCGCTCTGTTCAGTACATAAAACTGGCGAAATCTCGACAGATATTTATGAATATTTATCTTCGAACATAAAATAGTTATAATAATTATAGTCGAACATAAACAGTCGTATGCAACTCGCCTATAATGGTAATTAAGACACTCGTATGGAAATTCTAAAACTCGCATACGCTCGTTTTATAAATATACTCGTGTCTTAATTATAGCCATTATAGGCTCGTTGCATAATGTACTATATGTTGATTCCCTGTCACCAACTAAATCCATAACTCATCCAGCGGAACCAAAATAAATTGTATTAAAATGAACGGTTTTCGAGATATTGCCAGAAAACTATTCCCAGTCTGCGAAATTGCAGCGGTTGTCATGGTAACGTTGATCTGTTTCTCAGAGGGAACACAGTTTTTTAGCAATATCTCCGAAACCGCTCATTTTAGAACCTTAAAAAGTGTGTTTCCGAGTATTGTTTCTCGTATTTGACGGCTTCAAATGAGCTCTCTCCGGTCTTTGTACCTTTTGTCCATGTTCAGTGCCAAAGGGCCGAAAAGTCTCACTAGAAATTGAATTTTCTAAAATCGTTTCTTAGTGAGTCCCTACAACCTAGGATCGACCTACATGCAAAATTTCAGATTTCTAGGCCTCGCCATTTATTCATGAGTTTATTTTCTGACTTTATTGGCCTTTGCTCGAGTGCCAAAAGGCCGAAATCAGAAGAATGAGAAATACCATCGAAAATTCATATAGCCAGTGGTTTTTTCTGGGTCCTGAACTATGTGTATGCAAAATTTGGTTGAGATCGGTGGAACGGTGTGGATTTGTATATGGAACAAATATACATACCCACATACAGACTTTCACTTTTATATATAAGATAGAACAGGGGTGAACAACCCGTGCCCCGGTCACTAATCTTTTTAGCGGTCAAAATTTCATAGGAATAACGAGTCTTGTCTCATTATTGTAATTATAATAAAATTTATATAACCATCAGTCAATATATGTGCTGTACATTAAAACCGTACAGCTTTCAGTCACATTGTGAGCTTCCTCAGCGTAATTTAGGACATGTAAATGTGCAAGAACATACACAAACTATACATTTTGCCATAACAGAGGATTCTAAAAATATTCTTGTTCCAAAAGCTCACAAATTTAATAAATTTAAAATCCAGATCTGTTACATAATGTGTTAAGAAAATCATGATAAAGTCTTGATAAAACAGCGTGGAATAGAAGAGATGTGGATGTGAAACTAGATAAGTTGAAATAGTTAGGTTATAACTGATAGTTCGATTTAGATCAATCAGTTTCTTTCTTTTTATTAACGCAGTCAATGGCCCTTTATGTTATTTTCAGGACTGGTCAGGGGAGGAAGTCGGCCGTGGACCTAATGACAGGAACCGTCCCGGCATTTGCCTGGTGGAATGATGAGAAACCATGAAAACCATTTTCAAGTCGGTTCAGGTGGGATTTGAACCCACACTGTCCTTATGTCAGTGAGGCACGAGATGGCGCACTTTTGGTCACCGTGGCCGGTTAGGGTCAATCTTTTAGACTTTAGTAAGGTCATTTAGCATAAGACTTTAAAAATGTGTGAGAAATTACACTGTCGGCCAGTGAAACCGTAGCACTTAGGAAATAGTACATTATGCAACAAGCCTATAATGGTAATAATTAAGACACGAGTGTGTTTATAAAACGAGCGTAGGTGTTTTATAATTTCCATACGAGTGTATTAATTACCCTAATAGGCGAGTTGCATACGACTGTTTATGTTCGACGATGACTATAACTTCATTTTATATTCGAACATAAATATTCATAAATATCTGTCGATATTCCGCCAGTTTCGTTTACTGAACAGAGCGCATGGGACGCAGAGAATACCTTGTATTTGACTACGGCCTCCTCGAATACTCCACTATGACACTAGCCGCGCAGTGAAATTAAAAACAAGATGTTCAGTAAAGAACATATAGCCTACTTTCTCCTAAATGCATGGGTATTGTTATAACTCTTTGTCCTTTTCAAGGAGTATAATTGATGTTGGTTGTAGTAGCTTGTTGAAATACAACGTGCTATAGGGATATTAAACATGAATATGAGGTGCCCTTTGCTAATGCTACCTCTGTAAAAAAATTCATTCAATTCGGTTTTTGAATTGATCTGGGGAATGGATTTGCACACATACATGGCCGCTATTTGCAAACTATTGGGCTGATGACCTTGTAGTCAGTCATAAGATGCTTTCCACAAAAAGGCATGTTGTAGCAAAATCCGGTAGAGATCAAACTATTAGGATGGTCGAAATTTGATTTAGGCTTTTAACATTTGGGTGGCCGTCATTCCGTTTCCGTCAAGATGGCGGCGATATAAAACATGACACTGAGGTGCCTTTTGCTAGTGCTACCTCTGTACCAAATTTCGTTAAATTCGGTTTCACCGTGTTTGAATTGATAGGGGGAATCGATTTGCACACATACTTGGCCACCATCTGCAAACTATTGGGCTGATGATCTAGCAGTTTGGTCAGAATATGCTTCCCACATAAAGATTTGTTGTTGCAAAATTTGGTAGAGACTAGATTATTAGGTTGGTCGTAATTACATTTTAGCCTTTAACATTTGGGTGGCCGCGATTACGTTTCCGTCAAGATGGCGGTGATATAAAACATGACACTGAGGTGGCCTTTTCTAGTGCTACCTCTGTACCAAATTTCGTTCCATTCGGTTTCACCGTGTTCGAATTAATAGGGGGAATCGATTTTCACACAAAGATGGCCGCCATACGCAAAATATTAGGCTAATGACCTATTAGTTTGGTCAAAGGATGCTCCCTCCATAATGGTATGTTGATGCAAAATTTGGTAGAGATCAAAAAAAAGGAAGGAAGCTTGTAGTTTAACGTGACCGTTAATCTCGCGATCATAAGCCACGGGACCTCCGTTTTACGTGGAATCCGAACCACAGGACATGGCATTTCACTTCGAAAATCTCACATGCATTGACCGGGAATCGAACCCGGTCCGCCTTGGTGAGAGGCATGGTAGAGATCGGATGATTAGGTTAATCGTAATTTGATTTAAGCTTTGAATATTTGTGTCGCCGCCATTACGTTTCCGGCAAGATGGCGGCGATATAAAACTTAACACTGAGGTGCCCTTTGCTAGTGCTACCTCTGTACCAAATTTCATTCCATTCGGTTTCACCGAGTTTGAATTAATAGGGGTAATCGATTTTGACACAAAGATGGCCGCCATCCGCAAACTATTAGGCTAATGACCTATTAGATTTGTCAAAGGATGCTTCCTCCATAAAGGTATGTTGGTGCAAAATTTGGTAGAGATCGGATGATTAGGTTAGTCGTAATTTGATTTAAGCTTTGAACATTTGTGTGGCCGCCATTACGTTTCCGTCAAGATGGCGGTGATATAAAACATGACACTGAGGTGCCCTTTGCTAGTGCTACCTCTGTACCAAATTTCATTCCATTCGGTTTCACCGTGTTCGAATTAATAGGGGTAATCGATTTTGACACAAAGATGGCCGCCATCCGCAAACTATTAGGCTAATGACCTATTAGATTTGTCAAAGGATGCTCCCTTCATAAAGGTATGTTGTTCCAAAATTTGGTAGAGATCGGATGATTAGGTTAGTCGTAATTTGATTTAAGCTTTGAACATTTGGGTGGCCGCCATTACGTTTCCGTCAAGATGGCGGCGATATAAAACATGACACTAGGGTGCCCTTTGCTAGTGCTACCTCTGTACCAAATTTCATTCCATTCGGTTTCACCGTGTTCGAATTAATAGGGGTAATCGATTTTGACACAAAGATGGCCGCCATCCGCAAACTATTAGGCTAATGACCTATTAGATTTGTCAAAGGATGCTCCCTCCATAAAGGTATGTTGTTGAAAAATTTTGTAGAGATCGGATGATTAGGTTAGTCGTAATTTGATTTAAGCTTTGAACATTTGTGTGGCCGCCATTACGTTTCCGTCAAGATGGCGGCGATATAAAACATGACACTGAGGTGTCCTTTGCTAGTGCTACCTTTGTACCAAATGTCGTTCAATTTGCGCTCACCGTGTTCGAATTGATAGGGGGGGGGACAGACATTCAGAGTACACACACTCACACGCACCCACACACACACACACACACATACACACACACACACAGACAGACACACTTTTTTTCGCCGTGTAGTGATCTCATAAGTCTACTTTCATTTTTTGCAAAAATCGAAAGTAGGCTAATAGGAAGCCGTGGAGGTCAGCGCAGGTGCGATGCTATCCTTACCTAATTGGTCATACAGCTGTATCGTAATACAAATCTTGAGCTCTGATTGGTGGAGAACCTGCATCATAATGAAACTTGAACAATAATAAGCCTTTAAGATGTAGATTTCTGGCATATAATATTTATATTTCGGCATTGTCGAACATAAATGTTGTTGAAAAGTGTTTCATAGTTATGTTCATTGTAATGGTTTTCTTTCGAGTGTCGGGACAGAGGATCATGTTTTGTAGATTTGGGAACAGGAATATGAAATTGTACGGTGTATAAAGGGATTGTGTCGCCTAGGGTTGGATTTGGGATATCTCCATTAACTTTACAGTTCGCGCTTCTGCTAGTATTGGGTTGTGAGAATTGCAGTTTGTTGTGGCATTGTTGAGCACTCATCGAATGACTTGTTATTCAGTACTTCGTGGAGCATCGAGAAGTTTGGTTGCAGAAAAGACTGAATGTGCAAGATGTGTTGTAACGTTTTAGTGGCAGTGATTTTGGTTCAAGCACAATATATTGAAAATGAAGTAGTGACGCCTGTTCATTAAAATTTGCCAAAAATCAAATAACTTCATTTATAATGTGACATGGAAATGACCTTATTTACGAAGTATAATAAGTTCTGAACATTAAACACATTTTTACTGTCCTTGTTTCGCCCAGATTGTGGCCTTCCTCAGTGCAAATAATAATATGAATAGAAATGCAAGACCTACAGTACCTTAAAAGAAAGTTGTTCTCAAAACTATTTCTAAAAAATTAATCATCTAAAAGCTAAAAATACATACACTAAAATTAAAAAAAGATACGAGCCTTACAGTAGTCGCATATGATGTGTAACATCTGCCATGTTATCCTACTCGTATACTACACAGCTTGGACATTCTTAAAATATTAATTTACGCTTCGTTTTCATACTGGTACTATGATGAATGTATAGATTGAATTGAAGATATGCTACTGTCACACTTGTTTGAACAAACATCACATACAGTATTATATTCTAAATTAAGAGGTGGAATGAAACCATAGTCTCTAGCCAATCTATAGACTACTAGAAATAATGTCCAATACAATCGAATTTCCCAACTCCTGCTTGGTGCAAACTATTGTAATTAAAATTAGATATATCGTAATTTCCTGTAGATTCTGTTAAAATGACTCATAATGATATGATAGATCGATAATCTGGTAGCAAAAGCAGTTTCCGGGACTGGGGTTCGAACCCGAGACCTCATGATTCGCAGCTAGCCACGCAGCCATTGCAAACACAGCTATTTAAAGTATTAGACAGTTTTTATTTTCTCGTGCCGGTAATAATATGGAAGTCATTTTTTATGCTCCATTAATAATTTGCTTTTTTTCGATAATGTTCCTGCGTGGAATTGAGTTTTAAATTAGTTATGAATACGCCTACTTGACAGTAAAGGGAATTCCTATGAAAGGCTAGCCCAGTTCCCGTATGAAAAATCGATATATATATTATATTGATCACTGCATTACCGCAATGTGGGTTAATATCTGAATAGCGATTGTGCAGAAACATAATACCGTCTTTACCGACAAGTTACAATGTTTCATTATTAAAGGATATCATCATTTAAATACTGATACGAAGATTTTGAACATGTGGTTTGCGTTTCAATCAGTTGACACCAGAGTTCGGATGAGCGTTTACCGTTCAGTATGAAAGCGTTTATCAAAGTTACTCGGGGAGTAACCATCACTTTTATCCCGAGATTGGAAAAGAGACTCATAATTGTTTACAGCAAATATTATATAATGATTTTTTTTACACCAAAGAACGACAACTTGAAGATGATTTACTCTAGGAATATTCTTAATGGCGCCTCCAAACCTTGAAGTAATCCTCAAGTGATATACATTCCACATGGCCGGCAGTGCGTCATGGTACCAATCTCCAACACCGCGCGCTCATTGTTTCCTCTTACCACTGCCAGCTGGATCGTATCCCTCCTGGCTAAAGCAGTGCGTCTTACACACTTCCGTCTGATTCACTTCCGTCCCATTTTTTAAAATCACTCCCACAAAAATATCCAGCAACCGAGTGGAAGATGTTACACATAAAAAAAAACAACCAGATCTGTAACAAAAATGTGTTAAAAGCGAGAGAAATACATCTTGATATAAAATCAGCTGGAAGAAGGAACAGTGACGGGGATGTTATGTAGACAAACATTTTTAGGTTAAGATTGAAGTTGTCAGAATGGGTATAACCATCTAAAATTGTGAAGAAGCTGTGGAATGATAGCCTATTGTTGAAATAAATATCCAAGCTGAAAGTAAACTTTTAAGTGAAAAATGATCTTTCCCTTAAAATGAAGTTGCTATTTGTCTTCCTTGCATTTATGTTTTAAAATAATCCAATTAGAAATAATTTTTGCGTTAATTCAATGAACACATCCAAGTGTTACCGCTTTGTTTTGACCGACAGTGTATTTCTAAAAATAAAACTAACGTGCATTGTTGATGGGACTGATGATCTTACTGCAGAGCCCGATTTGCAGATAGAGCTCTCCATCGACTGGCTTCAAGGGTAGTGTGCCTGTGAACTGATCGTTTGCATTGTGGCGTACAGCAGCTATAATGTGTGAGGATGTTGAACCAGTGAGATACAATTACCTAACTTAATGATGTACCGTGCTGCTATCTGTGAGATGAATGGGGACGCGTGTTCGATACCTGTCGTATCTCCTCACCACAGCCCTCATTGTGCGCACAGTTGAACGCCACATTACTGTGGCAAGCTCTCCATGTACTGTGCACATACAGAATGTGTGGGAATGGAATACACAATTAGCAGAGTGATATTAGTCAAGGTCATCATTTTATTTTTAATGAATTGATAATATGTGATGTTACCAAATCTTCCGAAATTTCAAATGATCTCTCGAATTTTACATGGAATAGGAAAAAATCAGAAATTCCAGTAAGATCTACCAAATTGTACATGCAATGGGAGAAAATTAGGAATTCCAGTAAGATCTAACAAATTGTACATGCAATGGGAGAAAATTAGGAATTCCAGTAAGATCTAACAAATTGTACATGCAATGGGATAAAATCAGAAATTCCAGTAAGATCTACCAAATTTTACATGCAATGGGAGAAAATCAAAAATTCCAGTAAGATCTACCGAATTTTACATGCAATGGGAGAAAATCAGAAATTCCAGTAGGAACTACCCAATTTTACATGCAATGGCAGAAAATCAGAAATTCCAGTAAGATCTACCAAATTTTACATGCAATGGGAGAAAATCAGAAATTCCAGTAAGATCTACCGAATTATACATGCAATGGGAGAAAATCAGAAATTCCAGTAGGAACTACCCAATTTTACATGCAATGGGAGAAAATAAGAAATTCCCGTAAGATCTACCAAATTTTACATGCAATGGGATAAAATAAGAAATTCCAGTAAGATCTACCAAATTGTACATGCAATGGGAGAAAATCAGAAATTCCAGTAAGATCTACCAAATTTTACATGCAATGGGAGAAAATCAGAAATTCCAGTAAGATCTACCGAATTATACATGCAATGGGAGAAAATCAGAAATTCCAGTAGGAACTACCCAATTTTACATGCAATGGGAGAAAATAAGAAATTCCAGTAAGATCTACCGAATTTTACATGCAATGGGAGAAAATCAGAAATTCCAGTAGGAACTACCCAATTTTACATGCAATGGGAGAAAATCAGAAATTCCAAGAAGATCTACCAAATTTTACATGCAATGGGAGAAAATCAGAAATTCCAGTAAGATCTACCGAATTATACATGCAATGGGAGAAAATCAGAAATTCCAGTAGGAACTACCCAATTTTACATGCAATGGGAGAAAATAAGAAATTCCAGTAAGATCTACCAAATTTTACATGCAATGGGATAAAATAAGAAATTCCAGTAAGATCTACCAAACTTTACATGCAATGGGAGAAAATCAGAAATTCCAGTAAGATCTACCAAATTTTACATGCAATGGGAGAAAATTAGGAATTCCAGAGAAGATCTAACAAATTGTACATGCAATGGGATAAAATCAGAAATTCTAGTACGATCTGCCAAATTTTTACATGCAATGGAAGAAAATCAGAAATTCCTGTAAGATCTACCAAATTTTACATGCAATGGGAGAAAATCAGAAATTCCAGTAAGATCTACCAAATTTTACATGCAATGGGAGAAAATCAGAAATTCCAGTAAGATCTACCGAATTTTACATGCAGTTTGAGAAAATCAGAAATTCGTAATTTTCGTAGTGCTTTGTTTCAACCAGAAATTTTAAATACCGGTAAGAAAAACTTTCGGTTCTTCTACCATAATTTCAAAAGATTTAACACTTATAGTGTAGTCGATGTGTTAAAACGACCAACTCGTGATGTACTAGCTAGCATTCTTGACTGTCACCCTTGATGTTTGGATTCGATTCCAGACTCTGCCTAGAAATGTAGTTCTGATCCGAGGGCTGGAAGGGATTATACAGTCAGCATCGAAAGGCAGAACTAAGAAGAGGTGGGTTCGAATCCTAACTCAGCCTCCGTGGTTTTCCAATTCTACTCCTGGCACATGGTGGGATAGTTCCTAACTTAATGCCACGGCCGCCCCCTTACCAATTACAAATACACGCACATCTACAGTACAGACATCATTATAACACAGGTGAGCAGAACAATTATCTCCCCCCTCTCTCTCTCTCTAATATATATATATACATACTAGCTGAAGTACCCGTGCTTCGCTACGAGTCATAAATAAATTATAATGTGCAGGTGACAGTTAAAACAGGGGATAGGCTAGGTGCTGCGCAGAGGGAGATTAAGGATGGAACATTTTGTCCAACTACAACGCTCGGTGTTGACAGTGTTTTATAGCACAAATTTAGATTTTACTCGCTAACCGTTGGAGATACCTTTCGGATAGAAAATATAATTTTAAACCTCGTATATGCCATCAAAAGTTTGCTATTTCTTAGCGTTCTCTTTTTATTTCAAATGGAAATATGAGTTTGAAACCAAAGGGCGTAGTGACGTCACTAAAATGGTCGCCATCTTTAAATAGTCCTAAGTATTTAAATCAAACGTAACCTATATGTTAACCAGGTAAATCAACTACTTCCATGTAAAATTCATGTATATCGGACCAGTGGTACTTGCGTGATTGAGTAATACACAGACACACACCATCTCATTTTTAGCCCCGCTTCGCTCGCGTCATAGTCGTGTCATATTGTTATTTAATGAAATGCAGTTTTAACCCCGTTAACACCCCTTTAGAACCTGAATATCCAAAAATCCCTCCTTAGTAGACGTTTTCGACACACAACAAACATATCCCCAAAATATCATTCTTCTAACTTTAATAGTTTTGGTTGGTCTATGAGAGTGAACATCCAAAAATCCTTCCTTAGTGGACGGTTTTCTTCCAGAATTTCACCCCTCCCCATAGGCCCCTTAAATTGCATTTATGAAAAAACGGTCGAACACCTATTTATTTATGTATGTATTTATTTATTTATTTATTTATTTATTTATTTTTAAGCTGATTGATTTCCTCCGAGTTTCAAACTCCTCGCCTATGTCGTTTAAGAGATACACGCTCCGTTAGGAATCTTTCAATCCCCACTTTTCATCCCTTTAACCTCATAATATACACTACATCGAAAAACCATTAGACATGTGTCAGCTTATTTTTAATGATTAGTATATATCACATCCCCAAATGAAACCACTCGTCAGATTCAATGAAATGCACGTTTACCCCCTTAACACCTCTTTAGAACCTTAATATCCAAAACTCTTTCCTTAGTGGACGTTTTCGACATACAACGAACATATCCCCAACATTTCATGTTTCTAATTTCAATAATTTTGGCTGGGCGATGATGAGTGAGTGAGTCAGTCAGGACATTTGTTTTCATTTATTTTTGATAATTTCACCCCTCCCCATGAACCCCTTAAATTGGATTTATGAAACAAACGGTCGAACACCTATTTACTTATTTAAAGCTGTTTTCCCCCTGAGTTTGATATGTGACTAAGTGAGTCAATAACTTAGGACACTTTCTTTCCTGTTTTCCCCCCAGAATTTCACCCCTCTCCAAGGGCTCCTTAAATTGAATTTATGAAAAAAAAAACCGGTCGAACACCTATTTACTTGTATTTTAAGCTGTTTTTTTCCCGCCGAATTTCAATTTTTTCGCCTATGTCGTTTCAGAGATACACGCTCCGTTAAGAATCCCTCAACCCCCAATTTTCACCCCTTTCACCTCATAATATACACCACATCGATAAACCCTTAGACATATGTCTGATTATTTTAATGATTAGTTTCTATACCGAATATCACATCCCCAAAGAAACAAATCATTAGATATCGTTATTCAATGAAATGCACGATTACCCCCTTAACACCTCTTTAAAACCCGAATAAACAAAAATCATTCCTTAGTTGACGTTTTCGACATACAGCGAACATATTCCCAAAATTTCATGTTTCCAACATTAATAGTTTTCGCTGCGCGTGATGAGTGAGTCAGACAGGACATTTTCTTTCAATTATTTTTACCAGAATTTCACCCTTTCCCATGGGCCCCTTAAATTGGATTGATGAAAAAACGCTTGAACACCTATTAACTTATATTTTAAGCTGTCTTTTTCCCCTGAGTTTGATGAGTGAGTGAGTTAGTCAGTCAGTTAGGACACTTTCTCTCCTTTCCCCCCCCCCCCAGAAATTCACCCCACCCCATTGGTCCCTTAAATTAATTGATGGAAAAACGTTCGAACACCTATTTACTTACTATTTAAGCTGAATTTTTTCGCTGAGTTTCAAATTTCTCGCTTATGTCGTTTAAGAGATAGGCCTACACGCTCCATTAGGAATCCTTCAACCCCCCACTTTTCACCCCATTTTACCTCATAATAATACACCACATCGAAAAACCCTTAGACACTTGTCTGCTTATTTTTAATGATTAGTTTATATGCCGAGTATCACATTCACAAATGAAACCACTCGTGAGATATTGTTATTCAATGAAATGCAGGTTTAACCCCCTTAAGACCCCTTTAGAACCTGAATGTCCAAAAATCCTCCCTTAGTGTACGGTTTTGACATACAACGAACATATCCCCGAAATGCCATGTTTCCAACTTCAATATTTTTGGCTGGGAGATGATGAGTGAGTGAATGAGTCAGGACATTTTCTTTTAATTTTGTTTTCTTCAGAATTTCACCCCTCCCGATGAACCCCTACAATTTGATTGATCAAAAAAAACTGCCGAAAAGCTATTTACTTACTTTAAATCAATTTTTCCCCCTGAGTTTGATGAGTGAGTCAGTCGGTCAATCAGTTAGGACACTTTCTTTCCTGCCCCCCCCCCCCCAGAATTTCACCCCTCCCCATGGGCCCCTTAAATTGGATTTATGAAAAAAACGGTCCAACACATATTTACTTATTTTTTAAGCTGATTTTTTCCGCTGAGTTTCAAACACCTCGCCTATGTCGTTTAAGAGATACACGCACCGTTAGGAATCTTTCAATCCTCACTTTTCACGCCTTTCACCTCATAATATACACCACATCGAAAAACCCTCAGACACATGTCTTTTTTATTATTAATGATGAGTTTATATGCCGAGTATCACATCCCCCAATGAAACCAATCGGGAGTTATTGTTATTCAATGAAATGCAGGTCTACCCCTTAACACCCATTTAGAACCTAAATATCCAAAAATCCTCTCTAGAGGGCATTTGCGGCCCTTGAGGAAGCTGCATACCAAATTTCATTCCAATCCGTTCGGTGGTTTCTAAGATTTCGTGATGAATGAATGAGTGAGTGAGTGGTATTTGACAAAGTAGATAGGGTCAAGTCTTTGTTATGCTAAACTCGGTTGACAGTGCTGTGTGAGCAGTTGAGTAACTAACGGGATTTCAAGTAAAGATCCTCATTTTCTATACCGGTAGTGCAGAGCAAAACTGGCATCCAGTCGGCCGTGTCTCGACTTGAGCTATGTTGCCATGGAAACTATCTGCCTTGCCATTCCTTCATGAGTATATTTTATGATTTGATTAGCCTGTGCTTGAGTGCAAAAGGGCCGAAATCAGAAGAATGAGAAAGACTATCGAAAATTCATGTAGCCAGCAGTTCCTTCTGGGTCCTAAACTATGCGTATGCAAAATTTGGTTGAGATTGGTAGAACGGTGTAGATTTGTATACGGAACAGACCCACCCACATACATACATACATACTGTGCCCTTTTAGCAAGAAATATGCCAATCACAGTATACCAGCGTAGCTCAATTCGGAATTTTCGGGGCAGCGGTAAGTTCCCCCACTCTGTGACTCACATATTTTGGATTAATTACAGGATACACTTGCAAAAATAACAACAAAATCAACTCCTATTTTAACACATTTAATTAATAAAATTAATGGCGCTACAAACACTTTAACAATTTAATTACTGACCCATAATCATCTACTTGTTCCAAATGAACAAGGAATCACAAATATAATAAAACAAATATTGTATTTAAACATATGGTTTCCACATAAACCAACAATTCCTACTTAGTCTTACTTCCATAAAGCATCAACTGTAAGTTTTATATAACTCCGAGCTCTTTTGGCTCCATGCTTTACATAATAATGGTGTCACTCTTGTACACCTCAAATACTACTTTCACATTTTCTTAATTCTCAAAAACAAATGTATAATTATATTTAAAAATTTATGTTAATTATCTAACTCAATATTTTGGGCATGTTCACACATTCAGCTGTTATCATCTCTCTTTATTTTCACAAATATATTAAGGTAATCAGGAAATCACTTGTGCACTCCAGAGCGTGAAGATACTTGACACAGTCAAAAAACTATAGTTACTCCCGAAACTTAGTTGCCTTCAATTAACTCGTGGAATCCTACTTCCATACATCATTACAATAGGGATTATTATTTATCTCTTATGTCTTATAAGACCATTATCACATAAGAAACTACGATCTGAACAGGCAAACGAAAATATCAGTCTACAAGGACCTCGGTTCGACTCCCGGGTCGTTAACAACTTTAAACACTCACGGTGTCTTTACTACATCTTACGAGACGGTTCCGGCCCACCCTTAATCTAAGAGAGCCAGGCCATTATACTCGGGCGCGATTTATGACACGGAGGGTGACGGGCGACTCTCTGTCTAACCCACGTTAGCAGCTCCTTTCCAAGGCTTTCAAAACAAACCTTCACATTATACTCAGTCCTGGGGAGAGACCGGGCTTTTACTGTACTATATCCATTCAAACAAATATTCTTTGGTTCATAGACCACTTTCGTAACCTTGGCATTCATTAATTATGAGAGGGTCCTCATTGATTGGGGAAGATTAATACACATTCGACGACGAAGAATTAAGGGGCTTTTCATAAGAGGATTCTGCGTTCGAATCTCTTCACATGCCTCGGGAACCATTCCCTTATAGAGGACTATACAAGACGCGATTTAAAGTCGGCCGTGGCCTACATGACATACGCTCAATAATACCATACATTAGCTCCCTTTTAATACATACACAATGCCTCGTGATACTACGTCACAAATAGAGGACTTATACAATTATCAATTCACTACAATCAACTACCCTCCATAAGTAATTTACCAAGTATTTTAACTTCTACGCTTTCCTAGCGTGACATTTTAATATTATTTGCGCTCCTTTGCGCTATGCATTATTTTAAGCCGAAATGTCTTCCCAAGAACTGATAAATCTCATTAGTAACAATTCATATTATTTTTAATTCTTATATTAATCTTTTCCGTTGCCGATAAATCGCTTCTTTTTAAAACATTCCCTTGAACATCATATCTTACACATATATTAAGGCTTTAACGCTCTTATGTTCACACCAATTTATTTGATCTTTATTTAATATTTCCATACTTAGTTATTAGTATTATCTTTATTCTTTACTCAAGCTCAAAAGCTATTTCTTTCATATCTCAACTTTACTGTATTTAAATATCATTCATGATAATTACTGATATTTCGCTTGCTCTTATGACATTTGTTAAATACATTAACATTTTATTCACATATTTCCTCTACGGGATTTATCCTTTACATAATCATTTATAATTTCTCAAATTTTTATTATTGTTCAGACCGCGTTCTTGTTTATTCAGTATTTATTTCTTAAAACACATCCCTTTTACTCAAAACTCCGGTGGATTTGTACACAACCGTTTCCTGACACCAAAATAGAATGAAATTCAGTACTCACATGTTTTTAAGATCGTCCCATGATCTTTATTCTTGTGCGGTGTTTCATTTTTGGCCCACTTTGAACTTTTACTCCATATTAAAGGAATTCATCTTATGTACAAACACTTCTTGACATATATTTAAGACACTTAACATTGACGACATTTTTATACACTGATGTGTCCCTTTTGAATACATAATAAACACTAAAAATATTAATCTAACACACAATCTTGATAAATTTACACTTCACAATTCTTGATCACTAGGCCGTATTTCTGAGCCTATCACACGTGACCTCTTAATTTCCCGTTTCCAAGGGTGAAATTTATTCAATGTCGGCTTCCTATCCTGCAGAATACGAAAGTCTCGAAACATCTACTGTTCCCTGGAATCCAAATTCTTCTACTCCTATCCTGGATGACCGGCTATTTATCTAGCTTGAACGGCTTCTTTGTAGATCTGTTTATCGATCCTAGCGAAAGTCTATTCGGATCGAGGTCTCCTCAATGACCTATAGATTTAGTTTATAGCAGCTAGTACTTCTCGAGTCTAGTACTTTTAGAATAGTTCGCCTGCTTTCTGGAGATAATGTTTATATTCTCCGTGCTTCTTTATTTGATCGGTTCTAGCACTCCTACGTTTCTGATATACGTTCCGAACCTTATTCTGTTCTTCCCTTCTTGGGTTCTTTAATTTAGATGACAGTTTATCTCTCTGGTACGGTACTTCCGTACGTTATGATATATTCGTTCGTCTATTTAACGACCTATCGCCTTTAAGTCCGACGTTCGCAGCCTGCTCTGACTATATCTTACGAACTTTCACTATAACTTGTATACTGTCGGGACTAAATCCTGTAACTAGGATTTTCCTAATCTTTCAATACGGCGATACTTTAAATTTCTTCTTTACCACTCCTTATGGAGGCAAGCAAGTTGTTAATACTGCGACGCCTATGGCTATCGGATATTACTTCTGCGGTGTAACACAGCGTTTCTCCCCTCAAGGAGTACTAGTAACTTTCTTCGATGTGACGCAGAGTGACGCCCCACACGGCTGTCTGGATACTGATGTGCTGTGATGTAGTCTTACGCCCCTCACGGACTGTCGGAATGACTGCATGCGTAGTAACACCCTCACGGGTTGTCAGAATAACTGCATTCGGTGTTTGATGTAGCCTAGTGACGTGCCCTCAGGCCGTTTGAAAACTGCATTTACTGTTGATGCTCCAGCGTCACGTCCCCCTGGACGGACTTGTACTGCGTGATGCGTGATTACGCCCCTCACGGGCTGTCGGAACTGCATGATTGGCTTGGTGAGGCCAGAAGCTTTATACTATTTCACTACAAAAAGATAAGACTCTAGTCCTTTCTGTGGCCAATTTCTAAAATAATGGTGGCACAAATATAAAAATTATACCTTCCGAAAGCTCGTCTTCTCAATGTCAAATAATCTCATTGCCCCTAAGAATCGATCGTGCAATTCGGAGATATTAATTAATTTCTCGTCCTCAATTGTGTGGGTGTTGCATTTCTTTTGCTTTCTCCCCTCCACACAGGCCTTGGTAATTCCCCGATGACGTCGTCTTGCGTTTGCAGTTTTCTCCTGCGCAATTATTAAATGGTTTCTCTTTACTAAAAAATCTCTCATTCGAAATGATTCACTGTACTGTACTTGTTTACTCATTATTATACTTGTAAACGGGTTAAATTTAATTATTCCTCTTCTGGCGCATAAGCGGTGTTGTCAATTTCCAGCAACGTAAGGTCGATTTCCGAGTCAGGCTTCCTTGTTTAATCTTGGGAAATTTCCACTCGGTTATTAATACTCATGACTCGCTCCCTTCTGAATGTCAAGAGGGTGATCTCATCTCACGAACACCTGGTCCTCGTCTCTTGCACCATATTAGGCTAGCATCTTAGCTGTATCTTTCTTTAAGTTACATTAGAAACTATACGTTTCTTTCATTTCTTTCCCAAATACATGGATTCGCCCTCATTGGACCCTATGGCACATGGGTTCATCTCACCCTTCCTTAGGATAAATAAATTTTCGAAAAATTTTTGAGGAAATTTATTTTAATTAATTTTATCTTTCTTTTTCCGTCGAATCCATCATAACGTCGTCCGTATTTACTGTTGCTTTATTTCCTTAAAGTTCCTTCCACTAATTGTGTAGGTTGGGTATGCTCTGTCTTTACCCTTTCTTTCTCCTTTATTACATTGAAATTTTCTTTTTCAAAAAAATCAATTATTTCTTTAAAGTTCCTTTCCTCTCTGGTCTGTGTTTAGGTTGGGTCTTCAAAAGTTCCCATTCATTCATTCATTCCCCTAGTGGTCGACTACACTTCAGGGTCATAAATTTCTTGTCACGTTCGGTGTTTACAACATCTACCCTCGTCTGGTGAGCTCTCTCCAAACTTGAGTCAAACAGTTGGCTTCCTTTCTTCTTTTCTCAAGACGGACTTCTAGTCGGTCTGTTCTCTATTCATTACATATTGTCAACCTAATGACCTTCGGTTGATTATCTTGCGGGTGCAATTAGCTTTACCCGTAACTTAATTCATTACAGTTCTCAGACTTCAAGTCTGTTACACTTCATTTGATTTTTTTTAAGAGCTCAGTCTAACCTCACCTGACTCTTTCTGGTTTTCTTCCCCCTTCCTCATCTCTCTTTGAGATGGTATTTCAATCACATATTATTATTCCCTTTATTCTTCGGCGGTTGCAAATGGCATAACCCGTCGGCTTATGATGGAATAATCCTTTTCCTTCACCTCGTATCGAGATGGCATTTCCAAAGAGTATTTCTTTTTTCGACTCTTCCAATTCTTTAGGTCTTTCAGATCTCCTTTCTTTCTCTTCTTTTTATCGCTCCCTTTCTTTTTACGGAGCTTCCAGCTGAAATATGCCTGGGCATCCTCTTCCTCCAAGGCATCATATGTTATTCCACCTCCTTTCATTGTTCCCATGGGGTATCCATTTCCTGGTACACCAACTACCAATTTCGGTTTTCTTCCTTTTGGGTCTTCTTCAGAGACGTCTCCTCTCATTTTTTCATTGTTCCCAACAATCTCATCTTTTTCCTTTAGGTTTTCTTGGCTCTTGTTTGGACCTCTTTCCAGTCCTCTTTTCTGTCGTTGGCATTCCTGACATTTTATCATTAATTCAAGGATCTGGGCTTTCAATTTTTCTTCTTCTTCGTCTAATTGTTTCCTATCTTTCTTATCCTGAATTTCTCTTGGGTTTTCTTTTTCACTTTCCTTCGTCAAGTCTTGAACCTCTGTTTCCATCGGTGCTTCGTTGACATTTTCCATTATTGTTTCTTCTACTTTCTCCCTTTCTTCAGGAATTATTATTTCCGTTTCTTCAACTATCAATTCCTTTGTTATCTCCTGTTCCGAGATTACTTCTTGCTCTTCCAGCTCAACTTTTTCATCAAAATGAGTCTCTTCAGTTTGCAGCTCGTTTTCATTTTGGCTGTCCTCCTGTTCTGGAGTTACGATTTCTTCCTGAATTTCCCTTGGTTTCTCTGGAAGGATCTCCAAGTTTTCTTCAGTTTTCACTGGAGTCATTATAATTTCTACTTCTTGTTTCTCTTCTTTAATATCAATTTCGGGCTTTTCTGGCACCGTAACTTCTTTTTCTTCTTCAATTTCAGCTTGTTTTTCAACTTCCTTCTGGACAACTGTTTCATTTATGACTGGGACAGCCATTTCTTTTGCTTTGAGGTCCCCTGCTAATATATGTTCATCATATTTCTTTTGGACGGTCTCTAATATTTCTTCGTATTCCGAAATCTTAACCTTTCTCAATTCAGCTACCTCCTGAATAGTTATTATTCCAGTTTCCTTATACATGCTCAATCTGAAACAGTGCATTTTTTCATGTTCTTTGAATATCCAATCTTTCTGTTCCTTAATATACTTTTGTTTATCTTTCTTCCCATAATCGGCCTTCCACCATCTATCATCCCATTTATTTCTTATTTCCCATAATTGCTTCATTATTTCACGTACGTCATCCCTGAAACGTCTTACCTGTTCCTCCGGAGCTATTTCAATTTTCCCTTCTTTCTCCATGCGTCTCGCAAATCTCCTCTTTGTCTCTCTTAATGACTCTTTAACCTTAGGGATTTCTTTGTGTAATTCCTCAAATTCCTGTTTGGGTATCGTATAGTTATTTATACTGGCCCTCTTACGAAGTTTGTCTATCTTCTCAATTTCCTCCGAGATCCTATCTCTTTGTTCCTCAATTCCTTCCTTCTTTCTTAAATTGTAATCTTTTAATTCCCAAAGTTCGTCCTTCATTTCCATGTGCTCTCTTCGTATTTCTTTAATTATATCTAAGAACCCTTCTACTTCCTTCCAGGTCGTCATTTCTACTTTTTCCTGATCCTGAACGTAAAGACTATCGTTCTTTTTCCCTTCGTTTTCCGAGCCTACCTGAACCTGCATTGCTACGTGAGACTTCGAATTATCTTTACTCTTATCATCCTCGGTATTAATTACATTTTCCCTTGGAATCGGTGTACAATTTTCTTTTTTCATTTGGAGCTCTAAAGGCTCAACATTTACCCTTTTGTCTGCAGACATGTTACCTTCTCTTCGTGTAACTATGTCTCCAGGTGCACGCATGCTTTCTACAGAAACCTTTACAATTTCATTACTTGGGTACTCTTTCTCACCTGTAGTTTTACCTTTATCTGGGCTCTCGGCCCTTATATTTTCAGAGAGCCTCCGCCTCTCTTCACTTAACAACATCTTTGCCGTTTCCTCCATCTCTTTACTGAAATGCTCCCCTAGGCATTCCTTAAAATCCCTTATGGTCAACATCTTATTAGAATACAGTGGGCCACTAATGCCACCACACTAGTACATGCTTGAGAGATGATACTCTGAATCATTGTGTCCCAATTTCTTCAAAAATTTACTTTGGTACGGGTATTTACTACAACGTACCCTTTTAATACTTTTATTCAATTTCATAAACCTTTATGGAAGTATTTAAAATTCAAAATTTCGAAAAACCATTTTTTTTTCAAAAAATGAAAATTTTGATTTTTCGAGAAAACTCGGGTTTTCCCTAGGAAAACTCAGCCCTGCGTACTGGGCGCCATGATATGTTTTTGCTAGAAGCCCCACGTTGAAGCCACTAGACAAATTAAAACTACTCCGGTTCCAAATAAACACGGAGTCCCAGAGCTAACACAAATGTTATATTTAAAAAATGTGGGTTCACATAAACCAACATTTTCTTAATTAGTTTTTTTTTTTCATAAATGTTCCAAAAAAAATGTATACTTACATTTATAATCTTATGTTATATATCTAACTCAATATTTTGGGCATGTTCACACATTCAGCTGTTATCATCTCTCTTTATTTTCACAAATATATTAAGGTAATCAGGAAATCACTTGTGCACTCCAGAGCGTGAAGATACTTGACACAGTCAAAAAAACTATAGTTACTCCCGAAACTTAGTTGCCTTCAATTAACTCGTGGAATCCTACTTCCATACATCATTACAATAGGGATTATTATTTATCTCTTATGTCTTATAAGACCATTATCACATAAGAAACTACGATCTGAACAGGCAAACGAAAATATCAGTCTACAAGGACCTCGGTTCGACTCCCGGGTCGTTAACAACTTTAAACACTCACGGTGTCTTTACTACATCTTACGAGACGGTTCCGGCCCACCCTTAATCTAAGAGAGCCAGGCCATTATACTCGGGCGCGATTTATGACACGGAGGGTGACGGGCGACTCTCTGTCTAACCCACGTTAGCAGCTCCTTTCCAAGGCTTTCAAAACAAACCTTCACATTATACTCAGTCCTGGGGAGAGACCGGGCTTTTACTGTACTATATCCATTCAAACAAATATTCTTTGGTTCATAGACCACTTTCGTAACCTTGGCATTCATTAATTATGAGAGGGTCCTCATTGATTGGGGAAGATTAATACACATTCGACGACGAAGAATTAAGGGGCTTTTCATAAGAGGATTCTGCGTTCGAATCTCTTCACATGCCTCGGGAACCATTCCCTTATAGAGGACTATACAAGACGCGATTTAAAGTCGGCCGTGGCCTACATGACATACGCTCAATAATACCATACATTAGCTCCCTTTTAATACATACACAATGCCTCGTGATACTACGTCACAAATAGAGGACTTATACAATTATCAATTCACTACAATCAACTACCCTCCATAAGTAATTTACCAAGTATTTTAACTTCTACGCTTTCCTAGCGTGACATTTTAATATTATTTGCGCTCCTTTGCGCTATGCATTATTTTAAGCCGAAATGTCTTCCCAAGAACTGATAAATCTCATTAGTAACAATTCATATTATTTTTAATTCTTATATTAATCTTTTCCGTTGCCGATAAATCGCTCCCTTTTAAAACATTCCCTTGAACATCATATCTTACACATATATTAAGGCTTTAACGCTCTTATGTTCACACCAATTTATTTGATCTTTATTTAATATTTCCATACTTAGTTATTAGTATTATCTTTATTCTTTACTCAAGCTCAAAAGCTATTTCTTTCATATCTCAACTTTACTTTATTTAAATATCATTCATGATAATTACTGATATTTCGCTTGCTCTTATGACATTTGTAAATACATTAACATTTTATTCACATATTTCCTCTACGGGATTTATTCTTTACATAATCATTTATAATTTCTCAAATTTTTATTATTGTTCAGACCGCGTTCTTGTTTATTCAGTATTTATTTCTTAAAACACATCCCTTTTACTCAAAACTCCGGTGGATTTGTACACAACCGTTTCCTGACACCAAAATAGAATGAAATTCAGTACTCACATGTTTTTAAGATCGTCCCATGATCTTTATTCTTGTGCGGTGTTTCATTTTTGGCCCACTTTGAACTTTTACTCCATATTAAAGGAATTCATCTTATGTACAAACACTTCTTGACATATATTTAAGACACTTAACATTGACGACATTTTTATACACTGATGTGTCCCTTTTGAACACATAATAAACACTAAAAATATTAATCTAACACACAATCTTGATAAATTTACACTTCACAATTCTTGATCACTAGGCCGTATTTCTGAGCCTATCACACGTGACCTCTTAATTTCCCGTTTCCAAGGGTGAAATTTATTCAATGTGGGCTTCCTATCCTGCAGAATACGAAAGTCTCGAAACATCTACTGTTCCCTGGAATCCAAATTCTTCTACTCCTATCCTGGATGACCGGCTATTTATCTAGCTTGAACGGCTTCTTTGTAGATCTGTTTATCGATCCTAGCGAAAGTCTATTCGGATCGAGGTCTCCTCAATGACCTATAGATTTAGTTTATAGCAGCTAGTACTTCTCGAGTCTAGTACTTTTAGAATAGTTCGCCTGCTTTCTGGAGATAATGTTTATATTCTCCGTGCTTCTTTATTTGATCGGTTCTAGCACTCCTACGTTTCTGATATACGTTCCGAACCTTATTCTGTTCTTCCCTTCTTGGGTTCTTTAATTTAGATGACAGTTTATCTCTCTGGTACGGTACTTCCGTACGTTATGATATATTCGTTCGTATATTTAACGACCTATCGCCTTTAAGTCCGACGTTCGCAGCCTGCTCTGACTATATCTTATGAACTTTCACTATAACTTGTATACTGTCGGGACTAAATCCTGTAACTAGGATTTTCCTAATCTTTCAATACGGCGATACTTTAAATTTCTTCTTTACCACTCCTTATGGAGGCAAGCAAGTTGTTAATACTGCGACGCCTATGGCTATCGGATATTACTTCTGCGGTGTAACACAGCGTTTCTCCCCTCAAGGAGTACTAGTAACTTTCTTCGATGTGACGCAGAGTGACGCCCCACACGGCTGTCTGGATACTGATGTGCTGTGATGTAGTCTTACGCCCCTCACGGACTGTCGGAATGACTGCATGCGTAGTAACACCCTCACGGGTTGTCAGAATAACTGCATTCGGTGTTTGATGTAGCCTAGTGACGTGCCCTCAGGCCGTTTGAAAACTGCATTTACTGTTGATGCTCCAGCGTCACGTCCCCCTGGACGGACTTGTACTGCGTGATGCGTGATTACGCCCCTCACGGGCTGTCGGAACTGCATGATTGGCTTGGTGAGGCCAGAAGCTTTATACTATTTCACTACAAAAAGATAAGACTCTAGTCCTTTCTGTGGCCAATTTCTAAAATAATGGTGGCACAAATATAAAAATTATACCTTCCGAAAGCTCGTCTTCTCAATGTCAAATAATCTCATTGCCCCTAAGAATCGATCGTGCAATTCGGAGATATTAATTAATTTCTCGTCCTCAATTGTGTGGGTGTTGCATTTCTTTTGCTTTCTCCCCTCCACACAGGCCTTGGTAATTCCCCGATGACGTCGTCTTGCGTTTGCAGTTTTCTCCTGCGCAATTATTAAATGGTTTCTCTTTACTAAAAAATCTCTCATTCGAAATGATTCACTGTACTGTACTTGTTTACTCATTATTATACTTGTAAACGGGTTAAATTTAATTATTCCTCTTCTGGCGCATAAGCGGTGTTGTCAATTTCCAGCAACGTAAGGTCGATTTCCGAGTCAGGCTTCCTTGTTTAATCTTGGGAAATTTCCACTCGGTTATTAATACTCATGACTCGCTCCCTTCTGAATGTCAAGAGGGTGATCTCATCTCACGAACACCTGGTCCTCGCCTCTTGCACCATATTAGGCTAGCATCTTAGCTGGATCTTTCTTTAAGTTACATTAGAAACTATACGTTTCTTTCATTTCTTTCCCAAATACATGGATTCGCCCTCATTGGACCCTATGGCACATGGGTTCAATACATACATACATACATACATACATACATACAGACTTTCACTTTTATATATAAGATATATATATCCAAAGCTACTAGGTGATTCAACAACAAAAATATGTTATTTTTATTTAATTATCTATTTTCAGGTGCGGTTTTTCAGAGCTTATCTATGCCGGAGTTTCCTTGTGGTCGTGTATCGCCTGTATCGTCTTGTATTTTGCAAGCCAATAATTGTGTCACTTGTCAACTACCGACCATGCCCATCGTTGCTTAACTTCGGGGATCACGAAGGGTATCGACTTATGGCGGCTAATCTCCAGCATATTGGACAAGCAGTCAGCACGTAAATAAAATTCCTCCACGTGTGTTCGAGTGCAACGTAGGAGAATTGAATGTCAATGTTCAATGGATTAAAGGTCAAGCTGCAATCCACTATCATGGAATTGGCTATCTTGCCAAGCGAAGCATTTCTTAGTGTCATACCACGTGCCTGCTCTGCCTTTTTATATTCCACTGCTTTCTGTAAGACACGTGGTGAGTGATTGGAGAATTTGTCAATCAAAGGCCGATATTACTCAGCACTCCAACCTATTGTGATACGACAAGCCACTTTTTTTTCGCTTGGCCTCCTGAGAGGCCGAGTGCAGGTCTTTCTAGTCGACGCCCGTTGGCAACCTGCGCTTCGGAATGAGAGATGAGATTATTATTAATAATAATGATATTTTTACGTCCCTTTTAACTACTGCGGATTTCAGAGACGCCGAGGTGCCGGAATTTAGCCCCGAAGGGGATCTTTAACGTGCCAGTAAATCTACTGACGCGGCTCCCTCACATTTGCGCACCCTCAAATGCCAGCTGACTGCGCCAGAATTCGATCCTGCAACCTTGAGAACAGCAGAGGAGAACGTTACCGCTGAGTCACACAGCCAGCCGAGATGAGATGAATGGATGAAAGTAGGCAAGGATGTGGAAGGAAGCGACCGTGCCTGTCAGACGGTACCGTCTCAGCATTTGCTTGGTGTTGGAAATGGGGAAAACCACGGAAAACCATTTCAAGGACGGCCGAAGGTGGGGCTCAAACCCACGCGTTTACCGTGTCAGCAAAGAGCTTGGCCCCATGACCTAACGCTGAACTTTAGAGAGCTTAGCCACTGCTGTCGGTAATTGAATAATAATAATAGAATTAAAACAACAAAGCATCGGGAGAAGACGCAATAGTAGCAGAACTATGGATCTAGGCTGGAGACAGGGCAGTCAGTAAATTGACAGGGATCCTATACAACATTTGGGAGACTGAAACACCGCCTAGTGACTGGATTTCGGCTTTGATTCAACCATTACACACAAAAAAGGTGACCTAAGCGACATAAACAACTATAGAGGACTTTCTTTGATATCCGTCACATACAAGATTATCTCCCTGTTCAACAGAGCCGAAACTCAACTGGATCCACAAATTGGAGATTACCATCAAGGATTCAGAAAAGGACGCTCCTGTGCGGAACAGATACTCAACTTGAAGGCTGTGATAAGACAAGTAAAAATGGCAGGCAAGAATTTCGTCGTCATCTTCGTTGACTTTAAGATGGCGTATGACTCAGTTGACAGACCAACTCTCATAAAAATCCTTCAGAAACTTGGACTGGACCAGAAGACACTTAACCTTATCCAACAGACTTTAAATAACACCACGTCACGGGTGAAGTTCAGAGGAACAATCTCAGAAAGTTTTGAAATCAAGTCAGGAGTAAGACAGGGAGATGGTCTCTCACCTCTCCTATTTAACCGTGCACTGGAAAAGGTTATAAGAGAGTGAGAAAGGAGATAGCTAGACAGGGGATCATACGTGGTATCTACCTTGGACACACGTGGTGGACTCATTGTCGATGACCTGGCACTTCTATCTGATTCTATAGAAACATCAGTTGAACAACTCAATATTTTCGGACAAGAAGCAGCTAAGATAGGACTACAAGTGTCATTTGAGAAAACACAATACATCACGAAAATCAGTGAATCATCTCATGAACTACTTCTAGAACAGGGAAGGATCAAGAAAACCAACAAATTCAAGTACTTGGATGAATGGTTGGAATCCAATCTCTCCGATGCAACACCAAAATGAAGCACTATCAGACAGTCATCCTCTTTGAAACCTTATATGGCTCAGAATGCCTCATACTAAACAGGAAAGGAATCACGGACAAACTAGAAATCCAAGAGAGGAAGATAGGCTAATTAGGAAGATATTGTGACCAATCAAGGAAGGGAGTAAATACACGAGACGACCCAACCAGGAGTTCTATAGATAATCTGAAAGAATCACAGACGTGGCAGGAAGAGACGTTTAGCATTTTATGGACACGTCTCCAGGATGCATCCAACCAGGCTGACCAACCAGCTTCTCACATACTGGCAAAGAAGGAAGACAAAGTCACCGTGGCTGATACAAGTGCACAAAGATCTTCTGGAGCTGGGAGTTACAGAAAAAGACATAAAATATCGAACGTCTCTCAGTAGTAAATTCAAGCAAATGAAGTTCCAGGAAAAAAAAAAAAAAAGATGACAGGTGCCCTATGGGCAAAGGGGAGAAAGGATCAGCACAGCGCCAGAGGATGCGTGGCTACTGGGCAAACATCAAGACCCACTCCAAACAAAATAGTTGAATATCGTGGTCCGTAGTTGGCCTATACGGAAGAAGACGATGAATAGAATAAAGAGTGGTGGCTATACAAAAAAAAAAAAAAAAAATATGCTTGATATAATAAATTCAAAAAAAGGTCAAAATCAGTTGGTTAGAAGAAATCTAGCGGCATTTAAAAGAAATAAACATCACAGAAGATACCATCAGGAATGGAACTCTGGTTGCAAAGCACATGTTCACGGAGAAAGCTAAAAAGACCACTGGAAAACAATGAACAGAAGAACGCAAGAAACAGCATCGCGAGAGAGATTCTGGGAGGAGAAGAGGGAAAAGCCATCAACTCGAGTTAACAAGTTCAATCGTGGGCATAACGAAGAAAGAAGGAGAAGAAGAAGAATAGATTTTTGTTGTTGATTTACCTAGTAGCTTTGGATTAGAGAGAGAAAAAGGATGTTTCTGCTAACCTGTGTTGTAGAGATGTCTGTAGATGTGCGTGTATTTGTAATTCAGGAAAGGATTGAGATGGAGGCGCCCATGGCTATAAGTTAGGAACAATCCCGGCATTCGCTTGGAGTATAAGTGGGGAAACTACGGAAAACCACTTCCAGGATGGATGAGTATATCTTATCCCAGCCCTGCGAAAAGGTTTCAATTTCATGGAAGTTCTGGAAATCTGAGCCGGACCTCGGGGGTTACTAGCCACTCCTCAATGAGGTGGTTGGTTGGTTCGTCAGTTTAGGGGCTGTGACTACTCGGTCATGTAGCCCCGTGCACTTTGGGTGTGTGTAGAATCTAATAACCGGTGTTAATTGTGATGGCTGTATTAGTGTGTGTTATCTGTTTTTAATTCAAGTAAGGACTGCACACATTCGATTTTCAAGTAGTTCCAACTTTTGCTACCAAATGCCACCGTCAACGACCAGCTAGTTCTGAACTTGGTTACTAGATGCCACCACAGTCGGCTCCTGGCGACGAATGTTGGAACCTAAGAGCGTTAGTTTAATCTAACCTATAATTTAGCTTCACACAAGTGTAATTAGTGGAAGGATCTTTATCATGTCACGGGACCGCCGGCTTTACTTCCCCTCCGATGGAAGGTATACTGAGGGATTTTTAACGCTCTTAAAAATCCGACGACTTCGCCCGGGTTTGAACCCGCGACCTTGTGCATAGAAGCTCAGCATGCTACCAACTACGGTACCGTAGCCCTTCCTCAATGAGGTGGTTTATTAGAATGTAACTTCCCGACATTTGCCTGGAGTTATAAACGAGCGAAAAATTATTTCAAAGAGAGCCAATAGTTGGGTTCAAACCAACGTCTCTTTCCAGTCCGGAGATAGCCTGGCCCCATGTCTCAGGCGCGTCACTACCGCGGATGGTAAGAGACTGTGATCTTTCTTATCCCACTGATAATAAAGTTGAATATACGGAGAACACAGCGAGATTTTGAGATGATGTTACGTCACATTTTATTTGGCGCGCAAGATGTAGGGAGCCAGTGTCAGGTTGTAAAACTAAACATTACCAAGTTGACCGGGACTCATAAAGTGCGGTATGCGGGAGAAGTGAATGTGTGGGCACGTAGATTAGTGGTATGCTTTATCGCGGGACCGAGGAGTGCTCCCTGGGGCAACCCTCTACATCATAGACAAGCACGTAGAGCGCGCTGCCAGCGGTACGTGTGGCTGGGCCACTGAACATTCATTACCGCCCGCCACAGCAGCAAAATAATAATAATAATTATGATGATAATAATAATAATAATAATAATAATAATAATAATAATTTTAAATTTAATGTGGTATTCTGTAAGTACAGTGCATTCAATGGCAATGTGTCCTACGAGTTGGTGGAGAAAACATTCCAATTATCTGTGGGATATATTGCATTACATTATTAGCAAATACAGCTTGCCACGGTGGGTGAGTGGTCAACGTGTTGGTCTACTAACCCCAAGCTTGCAGGTTTTCTCCTGGCCGTGCTAAGTGATTTTTGAAAGGCGGCAAAAATTACGACACCATGTCATACGATGTTGGCATGTTAAAGAACCTATTTGAATTCAGTAGGCCGTGTTTGTAATGGCTAAATTAATCTCGGGAGTTTCCACCAACACAAAGTTCCTTATTTCTCTACTAGAAAGCGCTATAGTGTTCAAGGAGCTTAGATGTCTAACCTCCTTGACTTTCATAGTGCCTCAAGGAACAACGAAATTCAACATGCAAGCTACCCTTTGGGTGTCAAATAACAACGCTTGCAACCGGCACCCGAGGCCATACGATATTATTATTATTATTATTATTATTATTATTATTATTATTATTAGCAAATACGAGTGCTACAAATTGGATTTAAAGAATTGAAAGAATACAATAAACAATAGTGAAAATCAGAATGTTAAAAATATTTAAGATATGTGAATGTTTTTATTTTCTTCATTATTTATTTTAATAAGATAGTGGCTGACATTTGATAGATAAGCAGCTGACATTTGATAGATAAGCAGGCATACACAAGATACAATCAAACTAATTAATAAAGTTAATAAAAAACTTTATATAAAAATATTAAAAATTACAACATATTCCATTTAATGTAATTAAAACTTCTTAGACGTGCAAAGAATTGTACATACATCAGTTTTTCTAGACCGTTAAATTTATATTATAAATTTGTCATGCAGACCATAATTTTAACCAGTTAGACTACTATTGACATGCTGTATCATGTATTAGTAATGGTACATTACAAAATGGTTTCCGTGGTTTCCCATTTTCACCACCAGGTGAATGCCGGGACGGTTCCTTTCAACTGACCCACGACCAACTTCCTTCCAAAATCCCTTCCCTGACCGTTCCTTAAATTAGACCCAAGTTAGCTATCACCATCCCCAGTTGTGTCTGCAAACAATATGTGTTCAGCTCCTAGACACCGTCCTTGCGACGCGACGGTAGAGGAATTAACCCTTTGAGGAAGACTTGTAGTGGGGAACAAGACGGTAGAGATTAGCATAGGAACTTGTTAGTATTTAACAATAAGTATACAATCGCCTTAATCAATACATAAACAAAAATAATTATTATTAGAGTTGCTCCTGGTACATGTTTCGGGGATTAATTAACAACATGTGTTTATCCCCATCATCAGCCAATTGTAAAGCAATAAAATTATGAAGTAGCGTGGCACTTATATATAAATAGTTATTAAAGCTATTATGGTGCACCATATAAGTAGGTTGTAGAAAAATATTTTAAAGTATAGAACATAATGAAATAGTTTGTGACGGTGATGGAATTCAGCCATCAAATATAAACGAAGATATAATTTTGAAGAAAACCAGTGGACAGTTCATTCACATTCCAGCTCCAAGCAAAGGTCAATAGCTTGAAATGACATACGTGGGATTACAATACTTCACCATTCCGTATACAATCAATGAAGATGCCTCTATGCTTCACTGATCCTTAAGCCAAACCAAACGAACGTGGTAGGAAAAACTTCACTTGGCATTCAGGTTGGCTCGAAGCATAACTTGCACCATGTTAGGTTTAATAACCATTTATATATAAGTGACACGCGACTTCATAATTTTCTTGCTTTACAATTGGCTGATGAAGGGGATAAAACATGTTGTTAATTAACCCCTGAAACATGTACCAGTAGTAACTCTAATAATAATTCTTTTCGTTTATTTATTGATTAAGGCGGTTGTATACATATTGTTAAACACTATTTAGTACATCAATACGGAACCATCTTGAGTAATTTAAATAATAGCATAGGAACTTGGGTCCAGAAACGTACAGTCTTCCTGCTACCCACAAAGAAACACCACTGCACATGTTCAAAGCTCCCTATTTTCTGCGCTCTGTCTGACTTCTGCTGCTTGTCGTCTGGGTTCGATGTGATGACCACCAACGTCAACACATGGATCTCGTAAATCATGGTTTTCATGTGTTCCCACAGGTAGTAGTCTAGAAAAAGAAAAAGAAAAAAAGCTCGAGTCAGCCGGGAAGGCGGTGCGCAGAACACAACGTCATGCCTCACTTCCATCCCACCAATCACAGTCAGTCTGTCTTGAGAATCAGAGCTTGTGTGTTGTCAGTGATTATATCGTAAAATTTAAATATTCAGTTGAAGCGATTGTGTACATTTTGAGTGCTATGGAAACAGAGAGAAGTAAACGACAGGTTGTGCATAGGCTAGCCCGTGAAATAGTTTACAAAGTGATTGAATCCATCCCTATATTATTCTGCTAAGGTCCCATTCCAGTTTTGTACCGAAAATAAGGTCCCATTAACACCAACCACACATACGGGGTACCTACAGGTTCAGCATAACACAATGCGTAAGCGAAACGCACTCACTTACTCTTTAAATGCCTCACAATTAAATAAATACCTTAAAACATGTATATTTACAATGAAATAATGAAAGAATGCAACACGGTAACCATGGAAACAGAATCTCACAGGTCCAGCTATTTCTGTAAGACGCAATGCAATTCCAATTATTACATTACTGTGAACGTTTCCAGACGGTTATAAGGTTATCACTGAACCAAATTAAGCTGTAAAATTCATCAATAGATACAGTATAATGCGCTTAAGGGGATCAAGGGACAATCTAGATTTTTTTTCACGTGTGAGTGTGGTACGAAAGGTCTTTTTCACCCGACTATAAAGGGTCTCCGAAAACCACATTTAAAGGCCCTTAAATTAACAGTGTCTGTGATATTCCCAAAAAACTAACTTCACTCTGATATACCTATGAAGGAATGACAAACCCCTAACCACTGCACCAGTAGCTGAATTGATAAAGTCTGATTATGCATACCAAGGATAAATCAGTCATAGCATTCATGATTGAGATTTTGCTAAGTGTACTCTTTACAACTACAATATTCGCGGGCGAAGCCGCTCGGGTAATGCTAGTACTTTAAAATTGTAAATCGGATGAAAGAGACGGGCTCGATGAGCTAAGCGGCGGTGTTGCCACAGCGCAGGACTCACAGCAGCAGCTTGCGGTGTGGGGATTCGGACCAGGCGGACCTGTTGCAACAGTGGACATGTATCTCTGTCTCTCTATGCGCAGTTCCCAGAGAGCCAGCTGCCTTCCCGGCTGACCCGAGATCTAGCTGTGTCAAGTCGGGTGAACGTGCAGGCCAAGAAATCGGGTCACCCAAATCTGTGGTGCAGTTGATCGCACATGCAGTGGCACATCGTCTAGGAATACCAAGTACGCACACCCATGCGATTTCGTGGAAGGTAGGGGATACAACCTGTAGGAGATATGGGACATCAGGTGATCGTTCAATGACGTACGTACTCTAGTTAGTGGCGCCCAAAATGGGGGAGATTTGTACGTGCACTGTGGCGGTATTTTGCGGGTAGCGGGAAGACGATACGTTTCCCGACACAAGTTCCAATGCTAAACTTAACCGTCTTGGTCCCACTACAAGAACTCAAAGTGTGTAATGGGAATTTATAAACACCCTGTATACACTGTATAGGACCAATAATTTAACGAAAGTTTGGTGCTTTTCAGTCGGTCAACACGATTGTACCAAATGAGATGGGTTAGTCCCTAATCCCGAAAATAATTACATGAGATTACAAGTGTATTTATTAATCTAATGTAATTTTTTGATTAGGGAATAACCCATCTCATTTGGTACAATCGTGTTGACCGACTGAAAAGCAGCAAATTTGTGTTTACTAAGGCAACACTGAAAAATGGCTTCAAACACCATAAATCCTTTAACGCTCATATACGCGGTTCACGTTGTTTCCGACCAGCCTCTAGTCTATATATTGAAAACTAATACAACAATTACATTGAAATTTGATGTACGTGTTAATTTCTAAGCGTGGGGTTAGCTGATAAAATTTCAGCATATCTATATATTTAAAACATTACGGTGATTTTTGTTACCGCGAGATAGAGATAACGTCTTAACCGATTGACTTCGTGATGCATTCTAACGATAGCTCTTGGCATGTAGATTTGCAGAGTGTTTTTAAAAGGAAACTATATGTTAGGGTACATTTTTAAATTATTAAAGAAAAACGTAATATTTGTCGCTCCTGCGCTTGCGCACAATGTCTCTTTTCCACGAAAGAAATGGCTGATCCCCTCGCGTCTCACAGAGATCTTTGTTTATGAGAATTAAAAGGGGGAGGGGGATATTGTTTATGATGTTGAACGTTCCCCAAATTCTCCTAAATGAAAAGAAGATTATTTGTAAGAAATATGTATAACAATTGCTTGGATTTGGAAATAATAACTGCAGATAATATTGGGCAGAGGGCTATAATCCTTCGACTTGATTTAACATCATCCCATAAAACACTTCCATTTTCCAATTCGCTTGGCGTACTTTTTCACAATCAATAAAGCTCAAGGGGAAACTCTGGACTGTTAGGTCTCTAATTGCCTCATCAAGTTTTCAGTCTTGGCCATTGCGAAGTCGATCATTCAACGCCCTTAAAGTTGCAACAGTGTCAAAAAGTAATTGTTCAAAAAATGCATATAAGAGAATCTTTCAGTAAATGTTTTTCCAATGACCGTCATGTTTTGATGGATTTCAACTAGTTCTGTTTGAAGTTTGAAAACTCAGTTCCAATGTCCCTTAAGCTTCGTCTCGTCGCTGTTGGGATTCATGCTGGTCGGCACTCATATCTGATTTCCGTTTCCCTAGAAATCATATTTTTAATGAACACTTTTTTACAAAGTTTCCAATTGAGCGTTGATTTTGTTTACTTTACGACAACCTGTTAACCCTTTATAGGATAGTGGTCTATATATTAACCGCCTACTATAAAGAAGAGTTTGTAAGCTGTTATAAAAGGTGCTAATAGTTGAAACTTTCAGTCTAATTACAACAAAATTTCTTCTAGACGTAATATTTCTGATAAGCAAATATTATATCTGTCTAGTTTTGTGGTGCTGGATAAAATTTCAACTAGTTAATATAATAGAAAATATTAAAATTAAACAATAAAATAAAACATAAATACAAAATAAAACACAGTAAAAAACAAGTAGTTCCGTGAAGAACTAAATAGCCTATTTTCATATGTCCTACCCGTGTTTATTTCCTCTATCAACATACAATATTTCAGTTTGAAGGTTGTGATAGATTCGTAGATATTGAGAACCGCCTAAATATTTCAAATGGTTCGCAGGTTGGATTTTTATTTATGTGCTATTACATGAAGATTATTGTGTACGTGTGGTATTCAAAGTTCAATCGCATGATTAGAACACAAGAAGTAAAAACGAGATTTTAAAATTTCGCACAGCTGCCATCTTGTGGTTCTGAAAACAATTGAAATAAATTAGAAGCCAGTGGATTAACATATGTATAAGTATTTAACGTGCAATGTTTTACTGCACTCGGATGGTTAAATCGCGAGAAACGTTCATTTAAATATGTATAGTTCGCGTCGCCGCCATGTTGGATTTTTGCTCACCAGGTTACTGAAAGTCCTATAGGTGAACTTATGTTTATAGCCTCTATGAACATAAAAGAATTCAGTTTGATTGCTGTAAAAGATTCGTAGATATTAAGAACCGTCTAAATATTTCGGATGCTCGCCATTTTGGATTGTTATATGTATAGGTCATAGAGTTATGTACCTTTAAAGGAAAATTATTGCGTAGGTTCATTATTCAAACTTTCACTTCGACCGCATGATAACGACACAAGAAATAAAAAAATAATTTTAAAATTTCGCACAGCCGCCATCTTGAGGTTATGTAAACAATTTAACTGAATTAGATGCCAGTGCATTACAATATGTATAATCATTTACTGTACCACATTTCACTGCGCTCAGAGAGTTAAATCATGAGAAAAGTCTATTAAAATGTTTCAACTTCGCTTGGCCGCCATGTTCGTTTTGTACTTTACAGGTTTATGAAAGTTACATAGATAAACTTATAGCAGTGCCCTTTATCACCGTACTAAATTTCAGGGAGATCTCTGTAATAGTTTCGGAGATATAGAATGCCGGTGAAATATTTCTTACAGCCTCCATTTTGAGGTTATGTAAACAATTGAACTAAATTAGATGCCAGTGCATCACAATGTGTATAAACATTTGATGTGTCAAGTTTCATTACGTTTGGATGGTTAAATCGCGAGAAAAGTCTATTTAAAAGTCTCAATTTCGCTTGGCCGCCATGTTGGTTTTGTACTTACCAGGTTTTTGAAAGTCTCATAGATGAACTTCTAGCAGTACCCTTTATCACCGTACACAATTTCAGGGTGATATCTGTAATAGTTTCGGAGATACTGAATGCTGGTGAAATTTTTCGCACAGCCGCCATGTTGGATTGGTGAGACACAATAAAATTTGAAGGGCACGGTCGGGGTCGGCCAGGATGGTGCTATGATCTTACCGAGTTTCACTGAAATAGCTCCAGCCGTTCAAAAGTTATTAGGGGGACACACACACACCTCTCACACGCACACACACACGGACAAAAGGTGATCGCATAAGGCTATTTTTTCAAAATTGAAAATAGGCTAATAAAATAAAACATAAGGAAACTATGAATTAAAATAAATCAAACTAAAATTAACATAAAATTAAGATTATTGAATTAAAAATTTAAATTATAAAATTAAAAATAATAAATTAATAGATAATTTTTAAAATTTATTTTAAAATAATAAAATTGAATTTTTAAAATAAAAATAAAAATTAGAGCTGAAATTAAAATTAAATTTAAAAAATTAAAGTAAAAATTAGAAGAAAAATAGTCTGCCCTATAAAGGGTTAGGTGTCCAATAATGCGCACACCCCTGTCAGGAAGACTGCTCCTTCCTCCATATTCTAACAGCAGGAACCTGTCAGGACCTCCCATACTTTCAGCTTCACCATGCAATGCAGTGTTTAGGAACATACGGTTCTACATCAGAGTAGGTTTCAGAGCGGTTAGCGCTGCTCCTCAATACGAGGTAATTATCTTGCTCAACTCCGAAGCAAAACAAGCTAGATTGGCCTGCTTTGCTTACAACCAGGACAAAGCAAACAGGAGTAAATTAGTTTCCGTGACCAAATTGTTGATATATCTTATATGCGCTGTGTATCTAAATCGTCCGTTAAATGTACCAGAAATCAAACAATACAGACCTTACTAGACCTTCAAAATAATTACCATGTGAGACGTTTCCATCCTTCTTACTGTCAACTTGCATGGTTGAGATCGGGAATAGGACATCACACATGATAGTTCGTATGGTATCCATTATAATTAGGGCTCGGATTTTTAGGTAAATACATATTTTTTATGTAAATACATATTTTAAGCAATTTTATATTAATACATAAATTCTTGTTTTTCACTTACTAGCACATAAAAAGACATAATATTTACATTAAAAAAATCAGTATTTTTGTTCTGTGTTACTTCAACGGGGAAGAACCTGTGAGCTATCTAATCTTCATGCAGAGCTTATGTCAGCTTGTAACTGTGTTATTCTTATACTTGTTGCCCCATGCCACTCACTGTGGAGGCCGGGAATTCCCCCCACCACCAGCTACCAGGAACCAGTGTCTCTCATTTGCACTTCATTTCTGGCACTGTGAAGTGTAAGGCAGTTCTACGATGCCTAAAGTAAAAGCAACTACAAGTTATCGTCTGCAGCAGTATGTTGCAGAATTTAAAGATAATTTTATTTCTGATGGGGGCGTTCTGTTCTGCCAACCATGTGGGAAATCAAGTCTGAACAGCGATCTCAAGTTACACATCACCTCAAGGCCAAGAAACATATTGCCGTAGTTTCGCGCCTTCAGAATATGTGTTTAGCGATAATCGTCGGCCATTTGTGATGGACAACCTGAAGATGTATCTCGTTGTATATCGTAATTCTTGACTAGTCAGTGAGGCATAGCATAAATTGCATTCATGAGTACTGCATATTGTTTATATTCACATTAATAAACTAAATATTATTAAATATTTTTACTTTTTTGTCACATATTTCAGGAATTTTTAATAGCCTACATAAAAAAAATCCCGATTTTTAGCACCTAAAAATCCGAGCCCTAATTATAATACACAGTTTCCCCGCCATTCAAGTTATAGAGGCAGTCGGCTGTCTTTTGTCGGATTCGACCGGCCATGTCTTGACGTCTGCTTGTCGACGGCCGACCCCTGATCTCGGCACATCTTCCGTCGTTTACATCCCGTTGTAAAAACGTTTGAACCATTCGTAAACACATATTCTGCTCCTTACTTACACCGATATTTCATACCTATTTTTCCAAACTTATGACAGAACATGATTACCTTTTCGTTCATTCTTTTAGTTTATTTGCAAATGAGGGGCAATTCCCCGGTGGAAAATTGTACAATTACAGAATATTACCTACAATGCATGCCACAGTGGGTGAGTGGTTATCGTGTCGGACTACCAACCCCAAGCTTGCAGGTTTGCTCCTGGCCGTGGTAAGGGATTTTTGAAAGGCGACAAAAATCACGGTTCGCACGTCATACGTTGTTGACATGTTAAAGAACCCATTTGAATTCAGTAGGCCTTGTTCATAATGGCAAAATTAATCTCGGGATTTTCCGCCAACACAAAAGTTCCTCCTTTCTCTACTAGAAAGCGCTATAGTGTCAAGGAGCTTAGATATCTAACCTCCTTGACTTCCATAGCGTTCCAAGGAACAAAATAATCGACATGCAAGCTGCCCTCTGGGCGTCCAATAACAAAGCTTGCACCCGGCACCCGAGGCCATACGATATTATTATTATTTTTACCAACAGTAATATCAAACACACATTATTATCCCCTCGATGTGACCACAGACTAATACGAAGGGAGAATAATAGTGTTCAGTATCGTTTGCAGGATATGCTTGCAGTACATTAGTACCATACGGGATGCAAGCAGAGAATTATCGACCTTCATGACAACACACGTTAGTTATTATTAGGGGCAGCTGATTCACCTGGCATACTTACTGACTTAGTTCCTATTGTCCCTCGTGGAACATAGGGCATCAATGAAGCATCTCCATCTGGTCCTGTTTGCTGACAACCTCTTCACCTCACTCCAGGTCTTTCCCTCGTCTATAGCCTCCAAGTGGACAGATCTCCCTCTCCTCCTCGTACCCTGTGGGTTCGAATCCAGTGCCTCTCTCTCAATGGCGTCATTTCCTTTCCTCAGGGTATGTCCGATCCATTTCCATTTCCGTCGCTTAATTTGTATGGCCATCTGCGTTTCACCCGTCCTTCTCCAAAGTTCTTGGTTGGAGATTACTTCCGGCCAGTAGATGTTTAAGATCTTTCTTAAGCAGCGGTTGACAAAGGTCTGCAGCCTGGAGGTGATTTCCTTAGTTACCTTCCAAGTCTCAGACCCATATATCAAAACAGACCTGACATTACTCCGGAAGATACGAAGTTTGGTCTTCATGGATATTTTGCTGTTCTTCCACACCGGATAGAGCCGCACAAAGGCGCCGTTTGCTTTTTGAATAAGTTGGGAGACATCCTTTGCCGCTCCTCCATCTTTGGTCACCACACTGCCCAAGTAAGTAAAGCTATCGACATCCTCTATAGGTCTATCCTCGAAGACAAATGAGTCACTTTTGTTGGTGTTAGTTCTTAGGGCCTTGGTCTTTTTTGAGTTTATCGTTAGCCTGGCATATGTTTTACGTAAATGTGCGAACAAGTGTTCACATTGTTAGATTCCTCTGTAAAAACTAGGTTATTGATAAGTTACCGGTATTACCACTAGAAATTTGAAATTTGGCACGATGATCGGTAGTAAATCATGTACGAAATCGCTAAGAAAATTTCATAACTCTAGGTTTATGCCATGGCTTGTGTGGGGTTCGCCTAGGAACACTAAGCTGGCTCATCAACGAGCTCTTGATGTCCGTGCCTGGACCCCCCCCCCCCTCCCAGGATTAGTGAACTAAAAGGTACCTCCATTTTTATGAAGAGCTCATTCGCTTCTTTACAGCGAGAGCTAAAAGCTCAAGTAGCCTTTCACCTCCCTTTAACGGCTTCCAAACGGATGCATGAACCTAGAAAAATTGCTGAGTTTTAATTCATTGGCCGTGAAAGCCAATATAGTCTACCATCTTTATAAGAATGAAGAAATGAACTTCGCAAAGTCAAGTAGGAAAGCCTGGCGAGTCTTGAATGGGCTAACTGGCAAGCAACACCCCAAAAAGCCGCATACTAAACTGAGTCCTGACATTATTGCCAACAGGATCGTAGACCTCTCAAGGGCAAAGAGAGACAAGAATCATACCAGAGTGGTAAAATGTAACCTCTCTAACCTCAAGCACAGTGCCCCAAGAAACAAACCGCTTTCCAATCCCTTCTCCACAGCGGAAGTAGAAAGTGCAATCAAACAACTGAAAATCGGCAAGGCTGCTGGTCCCGACAACATCTATAATGAGTTCATTAAGAACATGGGTCCGTATTGTATATGCTGGCTCACTTCTCTCTTCACTTACATTCTCAAAGAGAACAGACTGCCCAGACAATTCAGACTGTCAAATGTTATAGCCATTCTCAAACCTGGCAAACCTGAAGACAGCCCCGAAAGCTATCGTCCAATAGCACTGCTCAGTTGCATATTAAAACTTTTTGAACGAATCCTTCTAACCAGAATAGCACCGCTCATTGAGGCTGTTATCCCTCCTGAACAAGCTGGCTTCAGACACGGACGCAGCTGCACTGATCAAGTTCTTGCCCTAACTACACACATTGAAGCAGGTTTTCAAGGTAAACGGAAATCAACAGCTGTTTTCATCGACTTGACAGCTGCGTATGATACTGTTTGGCGACAAGGACTGATCTACAAACTATTGCAAGTTGTACCAAGCCGAGAAATTGTGGATCTAATATCTAGCATGCTTAGTGAAAGGCAATTTGAAGTGTTCCTAGGAAACACTAAAAGCCGCAAACGAAAACTAAATAACAGCCTACCACAGGGATCTGTTTTAGCCCCACTGCTATTCAATTTGTACATCCATGATTTACCAACTACAACATCAAGTAAGTTCATCTATGCTGATGATATCGCGCTGGTAGCTCAGAGCAATAACTTTGAAGATGGCGAACAAATCATTACGGAGGACCTGGAGAAGATGTCAACTTTCTTTAAAACCTGGAGATTGATCCCAAGCACAACAAAAACTGAAGTCTCTTGTTTCCATCTAGCGAATCGTGTCGCAAACTACAAACCTAGAGTCCTGTTCAATGGACAAGAGCTGAGGTACAATCCTTTCCCAAAATATCTCGGAGTCACTTTAGATAGAACCCTGAGCTACAAAGAGCACATCACCAAGCTCTCTCACAAAGTCGCCGCAAGAAACAACATACTGCATAAGCTCAGTGGTACCTCCTGGGGAGCCTCTGCTGACTGTCTACGTTTAACTGGCATCAGTCTTGTTTACTCAGCTGCTGAGTACTGTGCGCCTGTCTGGTTGGAAAGCGTACATGTGAAGAAGATAGACACGAAACTGAACGATACAATGCGTTGCATTACTGGTACCATCAAATCAACTCCATGTCACTGGTTACCCGTGCTGAGCCACATCCCTCCACCTCACTTAAGGCGGAAGCAAGCTCTACTGAGGGAGGCTAAGAAAATCTTTGCATCACCCTCTTTGCCACTGCATCAGGAATTCTGCCATCCGTCACAACAACGATTGCAATCCAGAAGACCGGCAAGTGTCACTGCAAGGCAACTCATCGCGGATGGATTTGACATAAAGGAAAGCTGGAAGCATGAGTGGTCAACAAAAACATTGGGAACAAGTGTCCACCATCTTGATCCCACAAAGAAGCCAAATGGTTTTGACCTACCAAGGAACCTCTGGTGCCGTATCAACAGGTTGAGGACTGGACATGGGTGTTGTAATTATTTCAGGTACAAGTGGGGCTGGATCAGTTCACCAATGTGTGAATGTAACTTAGAAGAACAGACGATTGAACACCTGGTCCTACGCTGTCCTCTTCATTCATACCCTGGAATTCCTGACGACTTGTTTGATCTCACACCTAGTCTAATCGAATGGTTGGAAAGGAAGGACTTTAAAGTTTAATTTTGTCTTATTTGTATTCTGTATTGTATCACCATACGATTAAATAAATAAATAAATAAATAAATAAGAAAATCTTACTCAGCCTCGAATAAATCTTGATCTGAATGATTCGCTCAGTCTTGAATCCGATTACTCGGTGGCTGCTGATCGGATCATCCACTTTATTGGAGAGAGTCTTCTAGGCCCAGCATTCTAAATGTTCCAGTATTATATGGCTCAAGTAACTGTTTTCTTTATTTTGGTTTGAATTACAGTTTGTTTTGTAATCGATACTTTTTGTTTGTTGTTTTTAGCTTTATTTTCTTTCTATTTGATTTTACTAACATTAGGCTGTTTTCCTATTTAGACACCTGTGAAGAAATTGATTTGTATTACAACAGTGATATGAGGGGCTGATGATCCCCGTTCCTTAAAACAACGACCATCATTAACATTTCCACATGATGTTAAGACGTTCATGGAACATTTCGGGTTCAGCAAGTGTCAATTGTGTGTACTTCTTCTTCTTCTTCTTCTTCATCATCATTTTCTTCTTCCTCATCATCTTCATCACCATCATCTTCTTTTTCTTCATCTTCTTCATCATTTTCTTCTTCCTCATCACCTTCATCACCATCTTCTTCTTCATCATCTTCTTCATCATCTTCATTATCTTCTTCATCATCATCATCATCATCATCATCATTATCTTTTGCTTCTTCTTCAACATCATCTTCTCCTGCATCATCATCTTCTTCTTATCATCATCATTTTCTTCTTCTCCATCATCTTCTTCTTATCACAATCATCATCATTATCCTCTTCTTCTCATCATCATCGTCATCATCATCATCCTCTTCTTCTTCTTCTCCTCATCATCATCATTTTCTTCTTCCTCATCATCTTCATCACCATCATCTTCTTTTTCTTCATCTTCTTCATCATTTTCTTCTTCCTCATCACCTTCATCACCATCTTCTTCTTCATCATCTTCTTCATCATCTTCATTATCTTCATCATCATCATCATCATCATCATCATCATCATCATTATCTTTTGCTTCTTCTTCAACATCATCTTCACCTGCATCATCATCTTCTTCTTATCATCATCATTTTCTTCTTCTCCATCATCTTCTTCTTATCACAATCATCATCATTATCCTCTTCTTCTCATCATCATCATCATCATAATTTTCTTCTTATTATTATTTTCCTCCATCATCATCATCTTCTTCTTCTCCTCCATCATCTTCTTCTTCTTCTTCTTCTTTCGAATTAATATTATTATTCTTGTATCAGAAACATAGGCTACATATTGTACACTGTTATATTGTTTTTGCCCGAAACTTGGCCACTTCCAATGCTTTTTCTGTTCCTTGATGAAGATCGTCTTCTGTACACGAGGCGGGGCATAGTCGACAGAAGCATATAAAAATATGTTGAACAGTCTGGTCTTCTCCACAGTCACAATGACTATTATCTTGATCAGTGTAGTCCCATCTTACCAAATTAGACTTTGATCTGCCAACTCCAGATCGCAGTCTATTCAAGGGCTTCCAAGTCGTCCATTCCTCGTCATAGCCAAGGGGTTAGGATTCAGAGACTCTTTTCCAATCAGGGGGAAGGTAGGTCGTAGCCTTCCACAGTTGCAACCTAGCTTTTTCAGCAGTGGTTCTGAGTTCCTTCGATGTTAAGGAAACTCTTCCTCGACTTCAGTCGTTGCGGGTGTGGTTTATGCCCGTACATAGGATCCTCTTCTTTCCTTCCCTGATCGCAGCTATTTCTCTTCGAACAGGAGTGGTGCTATTCCTGCGAGGTGGTAAAGCCATTCAATTCTTGTCAATTTAAGCCTTTCTGTTGCATATATATTTCGGATTGGACCACTGTTTGATAATTTCTTAATGTCATGTTCCAGGTTTAGGGTCAGGAGGGGTAAATATGAGACATACAGAGAGTGGGGTAAATAAAAGACAAGCTTGTAATAAGGAATTTTGACAAGAAAAATAATTAATATTATTTACATCACACTTCTCAGACGTTTGAGAATATCTCCACAGGCTCTTACCTGAATTGTCTCTTTTTTGCCCCCCTATAAATAGTTTCTTTATAAAATCGAATTTCAAATCTTGAAACAACACATGTGTTTGTCAACTGTGAAGCACACTGATCAATAAGCAATATGTCGGCCATTCAGCATGAAAACAGGGTGGCCAAGCATATAAATATTAAATAACTAGTAAAAGTTTGGAGGGAACACTTAAAAGTTTTTGTAATGAAATTTCTATGTAAACAAATTCATTACATCTCTTATTACATTCTTTGTTTGTTCGGGATGCTTCTATATTTATTAAAGGGTATTTACCCCATGCTGTCTTATTCTTACCCCATTTGGAGGGAAAAAGAAGACACTGTTTTTTTTTAAATTAAATAAATATGTAAACTGGTGGGAAATCATCTTCTAATTTGAATTCAGCATGGAATTTACCATTATTGTAATCATTTTAATTATTTTTTTTTGTAAAAAAAAAAATGAAAGTTTTGATTTTTTTCCCTTTGTTTTTCTTCATGAGAATTGACCACTTAGGATCACGCAACAACTTTATTCCGTTTTCTTTTCATTTGCCTGGAGTTTCATCTGTCTCCAACATTCCTTCATGCATTCACTGGCGTGTTTCCTTTGATCTTCTGTCCAAATTCTCTTAGGTCTTCCTTCATCTTGAAACCCTTCCAGATTTTTCACTTTAGTCTTAAATTCAATTCTTTCTGGCATCTGAGACTCTGTGATGTTCAACTTTTCTAAATCTTTCCTAACTCCCTTAGTCCAAGTTGTAGTGGTCTTCTTCTTCCAGAGATAGTCGAATATTTGTACGGTTAATCTATGTTTCTGCATACAGTATAGATGTCCGAGGAATGTCAGCCTCCTCTTCCGCATAGTCTCTGAGATTCTTTCCGTGTTCTGGTAGACTTCTCTGTTGCTTCGCAGTTTCCATCCGTCTTCAGTCCGAACTGCACCCATGATTTTTCTTAGAATTCTCCTTTTCAAGACTTCTAGTTTTTCGAGGTTATAGGCCTAGCTCATCGAGAGGCATTCACTGGCAAAGAGACATTACGTTTTTACGACAGTGTTCTAATGCCTTAGTCTGGTATTCAGGAGATGCACTTCTTGTTGTAGATATTTTTCGTTAATCCATATGCTCTTCCCATTTTTTCATTTTTTATTTATTTATTTATTTATTTATTTTATTTGCCGTATTAAAAACGTTGGCGTTATTGTCTTCCTTGCTAAAATTTATACTACAGAGTTATTTCATAACACACTTCTTACACCTGGCTGAATTGTACGCCTCATACGTAGAATAATGCCGTGTCTGTAAATGGATATTCAATATCCGCACAGAATGACAAAGGGCTTGTTTGAAAACTCTGTTTTAACTACATACACCGTGCGAGGTAAACACCTGCTTACCTGTCTTGCTGTGATTACATGTCTCCCATACAGTGGCGGTAACGAATGTATTCCGTAGGCAAACACACTACATTTAAATAACGATCATTGAAGTAATTCTTCTTTGTGTCATGGTAGAACAGGGCTTCAAAAACACGTTCGCAGTATCTACCATATGAACCCGTCAACGACGGGGGCTGCTATCTAGTTGAATGTGAATCGCAATTCTGAGGGAAATAGTCTTTAAGATATTTGTACCAGGACATTTTTACTGGTAAGTGGTCGCATCCTTGGAACGAGGACCAGTGAGTTATCTATTATATATGAATTGCAGCCAATGGCCATAGCAGGGTATGTTAAAAGATCGTCCCCAGGGCTCCCAACAAGTTCATTTTCAAGTAGTTCCAACTGTGGCTAGCAGATGCTACTGTCACTGACACCTAGCGGCGAACGTTGGAACTAGATAGAGCGTTCCTAACCAGCCAAATACAACCTACACATTTTGCTATACACCACCAATCGCAGTGGCAGGTTCTTTTACATCCCATAAATTCATGGAACGCAGCAGAAATAAATCAGAAACCTCTATGGACAACAAATTGGCAGGTGAAAAGCTGAAGGAAGTAGGATACTTTTGTTACTTAGGAAGCAAAATAACCAGCGATGGACGAAGCAAAGAGGATATAAAAAGGAGGTTGGCTCAGGCAAGGAAAGCATTTCTACAAAAAAGGACTCTGTTGACATCGAATATAGGTTTAGGTATTAGGGAGTCAATTTTTGAAGGCCTTTGTCCGGAGCATGGCGCTATATGGAAGTGAAACTTGGACTATTGGTGCAGCAGAAAAGAGGAGAAGAGAAGCGTTTGAAATTTGGTGTTACAGGAGAATGATGATCAGATGGGTAGATAGGGTTACAAACGAAGAGGTATTAAGACGCGTGGGAGAGGGGAGATGTTTCTGGCGACTGCTAATGAAGAGAAGAGATAGGTTGGTAGGACACATACTAAGACACCCAGGAATAGCAAGCTTAGTTATGGAAGGAAGGGTCGAGGACAAGGCCAAGGTTAGAATATGTTAAATAGATTGCCTCGGATGTAGTGTGTGGTAGCTGTGTAGAGATGAAACGATTAGCTCAGGACAGGGAGGCATCGAGGGCTGTATCAAACCAGTCAAAAGACTGAAGACTCAAACAACAACAAATTCATGACATGAGCCCGTCGACTTTTAAGAGCGTTAAAAATCCCTCAGTACCTTCGGAGGGGAAGTAAAGCCGGCGGTCCGATGTCATAGATTTATGGCATGTAAAAGAACCTTCCACTAATTACACTTGTGCGAAGCTAAATTATAGGTTATATTTGACTAACGCTATCTGGTTCCAACGTTTGTTGCTAGGAGCCGACTGCGGTGGCATCTAGTAACCAAGTTCAGAACTAGTTGTTGACGGTGGCGTTTGGTAGCAAATGTAGGAACTACTTTGAAAATTGAATGTCAGCAGTCCTTACTTGAATTAAAAACAGATAACACACACTAATACAGCCATCTCAATTAACACCGGTTATCAGACCGATTCTACACACACCCAAAGTAGGCTACACGCGTCTACATGACCGCGTTGTCGCAGCCTAGGAACCAACCAAGGATTTTAACGCTCTTAAAATTCCAGTGACGTTTCTACGTGCGCTGATTAGGAGAGTAACCTTCCCCCAGAGCCGAATATTAAATATTAACTTTGTTGAAATTTCTTATATTTACTAAAACCAATCGTTGGATTAATGATTGAAATATGTAAGTTTATACTTATTAACTTGAAAGCATATCTTTTCACTAGTGTAAAAACATGTTTAGCGTTAGCCTAACTTAACACTTCATGAACGAGGAAACTGGTTAGCTGTTATGTTAGAGCCAGAGGTAGGTGGTGAGATCTCTCTCTCCTCATTCCATTCCAAAAGTACACCACTTATCAGTTGTCATTCTGTTAGTATCCGAATGTGAGTGTCATTGTGGAAAGTGAATAATATGGTCGGGGAATAGAAGAGACCAAATGATTTCGCGCGGAAAAGTGGACTTTGTAATTTAACATTATGGGGTTTGAAGCCATTTTTAGCCTACTTTTCACATTTTGCAAAAATGAGTAAAAAGTAGACTTATGCGATCGATCCGGGAAAATGTGTGTCTGTCTGTCCGTCTGTTTGTCTGTCTGTCCTTCTGTCTGTCTGTCTGTCTGGCTGGCTGGCTGTCCCCCTATCAACTCCTAAATGGCTGCAGCAATCGAAACCAAATTTAGTATGAGTGAAGATGTATACAGGAATATCTCAAGCCCATATTGGAAAATGATGTCAGTGCTACCAACTGCTGAAAAAACGTACTATAAATTTGAGCTCCATGTTGGATATCTTGGAAGGTATGCATGGGAGCTATTCCAAAATTGGCACACATGTAGATAATACTACTTCAGTTTAATTTCCAGGAGGACATACATGGCAGTGTTGCCAAAATAATTTTAAGACTTCTGATAGGTCTAAATTTTTAATGAATATAACTTCGACACTAACAATTGGATTTCAACCAAATTTTGTATGTAATATGTGTACATAAACAGATATGACTGAGCGTATTCTTAAGAGCCACCAGGGCTGCCAACTGTTGATAATTGCTCTCTCTCTCTCTTTATCCAAATACCAATATATCAGAAAGTATGCAAGCCGACAGCTTCAAACTATGCACAGGTATAGTACCTGACATTTTAGATTAATTAGGAGTAACCTATATACGTCAGTTCTACCAACATGATTCTAAGCCTGCTGATAGGACCAATTTTTAAATACATGTAACTTCTATACTATCAGTTGGATTTCATCCAAATTTCGTATGTGCTATGTGTAACATAACAGATATGACTATAATTATTCTTAAGAGCAATCAGGGCTGACAACTGTTAATAAATGCTGTCTATATTTTTTACCCTACTATTCTAGATAGGTTGATATACTGTAGATTAATCATTGGCATGAATCTTAATTTTAAGGAAAGTAGGCTCTTTAGTTCGTCACGGAACTTCTTGTTCAGTGTTGCCTTAGTAACCAAAAGTTTGGTGCTTTTCAGTCGGTCAACGCGAATGTACCCAAAAGAGTTGGGTAATACCCTAATCCTGAAAAAAAAAATACATGAAATTATGAAATTTATTAATTTCCTGTAATTTTTTTCAGGATTAGGGTATTACCCAAGTCTTTTGGGTACATTCGTGTTGACCGACTGAAAAGCACCAAACCTTTGTTTATAAATTAATTAAGAAATTTGTTAATTTGTGAGCAATTGCATATTTCATAAGTACAAATAGTATCAAACGGTAAAGAAATCAAGCATGAAAAAATATAAATAGGAGTTTTTGAAACTTCCGTATCGTATATTTCCTTTCATTATGTCCGAAACCTTCCCCCCTCCCCCAACGAATGTAATATTGGCTCAGCTCATCCCCCTTAACCCCCACCCCTATCCCTCTGTAAATTAAACGTTAAGTTCCCTGACCGAATAAGAACATATTTTAAAACGAAATATATTGACCTGGGAAGCTGTCTCTGCCGTTAAAGACAATTGCGAGCTAGCATTACAAGACGCAAGCGTAACGTGGTTAATATACACAGTCATTATTGGAAGTACAGTGCACTCTTCTGATATTCAGAAAGGATCAGCGAAATACTGAGTTACAGACTCAGCAATTATTCTAGGTTTGTGCCGTGTCTCGAGTGGGGTTTCACCTAGGACACCAAGCTGGCTTATCGGCGGGCTCTTGGTGTCCCCGCCCGAACCCCACAGGAGCAGCACTTCTATACTGCGAGAACCGAGATACAGGTTAAATAAGGAAATACCGGTGAAGGAGCGTCATAATTCAGTTTCTCATGGAATCCTTTCTTAATATGATTGTGTGATTCTTTCTGGAGTTCTTCTTTGAGCTAACTCTTTTTCTTTGCATTGAACCATCTCAACGAATCCAAAATGTTCCAGTTTTATCAAAATCTTTCGAACAAAACTCTCCAAGAATGATAATTGATATCGAAGCCTGAGGACGTGAATGTCAACTACCCACCCGTAATATAATCCTGTAGCTAAAGGCTGTACGAGGGTCATTTTATAAGTCATGGCAACTTCTTCTTAAATAGCCGAAATGTGGTTGGTTCAGTCTCAACGTTTCAAAATTTGTTTCACACATTACAGAATGTCACTGCCTGATTGTGTCAGTGTGCATTGGTGGCTAGTTGACAGCATATGCATGCTATCTGGAGGTCGTGCTCCAAGACGAACAGTGGTCATTCCGTTGTACAATTCGGTGGGAACGTCTTGGACAATGCCATAATCCTTCATGATAAAGTAACAGCTCAAACTACAGCTCCTGGCAGCCAGGGACCTCTTCATCGGCGGGGGTGAGTGGGCGAGTTTCAAACAGCCTGCCTATTCGCCTGATCTCAGTCCATGCGATTGAACATTAAAATAAACTTAAATTTGGAGAGTAACAGGTCACAGCTTAAGAATCCGGGGCGTGGAGAATAGCAAGAAAGGATTTGAAGTTCAGTTGGTGTGGTAAATCATTCAGCATTGTTATCCAACAAATTGCATTTAATGAGAGAAAAACTTATTTCTGTTGGATGGATGGTTGGTTGGTTCCTCAGTTTAGGGGCTGCGACAACGAGGTCATGTAGCCCGTGTACTTTGGGTGTGAGTAGAATCTGTCTCATAACCGGTGTTAATTGTGATGGCTGTATTAGTGTGTGTTATCTGTATCAGGTAGGGAATACCCCCCCCCCCCAGGGGCTCCCATCTAGTGGGACGTGGGTTGGCGACCACGAGGTCCCAGCTGAGTCCGGCATTGCTTCCACTTACTTGTGCCAGGCTCTTCTCCGTCTTCTTTCCTGTCGACCTAACTTGGTCAACTCTTGTTCTCTTCCGACCCCGACGGTATTAGGGTATCTGAGGCCTAGGGAGTCTCTTCCTTTCCTTCCTTAATTGGCCCTTGTCTCATCTTTTCTGATACCCTCCTTCTGCGAGGGGTCAGCCTTCTTTATCTTTTCCTGTTATCTCCTGCCTTCTGCGCAAGGCCCTCAAGGAGGCAGGGTGTATGTAGCCCCACTACTTCTGGTGCCCCCTAGATATTGCTACACCCTCAGGGGCTTACGGCTGGTGAGTTCGGGAGTTGTCGACCCCTAGGGATTCCTGAGCTGGGTCCGGTTTTCCCCCTTTTATCCATTATCTGTGGGGAGGATCCACTCCTCTTTCACTTTCCTATCTGCCTTTTATGGCTCTCCTTCCTTCCAAGTCCCGCAATCCACATTCTTCGAGGGTTGAGGGCATTTCCTTTCCTCCTGTCCTTTATTTGCCTTATTCTCCTTTTGTTTTTCATTTCTTCTTCTGGTATATAAGTTAGTAGTTAGTTTTAGTTATAGTTTACACTTCATTATCATCTTCACGATCACCCAAACCATTAGGGGCCGATAACCTAGATGTTAGGCCCCTTAAAACAACAATTATCATCATCATCAGGTAGGGACTGCAGACGATAAATTTTAAGTAGTTTCTACTTTTGCTACCAAATACTACCGTCAACGACACCTAGCTGTGAACTTGGCTACTAGATGCCACTGCAACTCTCACCTGGCGGCGAACGTGGGAACTAATAGAGCGTCAATCAAATCTAACCTAACCTCGGCATTACGTATTCACGCTATATGGTTTATGAGGGCTGGGGTTACCTTGTCTTTCCTCAGCCGATATCCTTCCTGTGGTCGCCTGGTCCATTCGAGACACCTTTCCAGTAGTGAAATACACTAGCTTGATATTGATTATGGAGAGTCGACTTCATTAAGTTTTCACGCAACTGCCAGGCATTTTTCTGGCCTTGTTGGCAGCCCTAATTACAGACCATCACGTGTGTCCTCGTGGGGACTACGAGCGGAACATAAATATGTGATATTGTTTTATAATTAATTACCGGTTTAATGTACCCTCGAGGATATCCTGTCTCGCTCAACAGTTAATATTTCAAAGTCGCGTCAAGGTTTCCATATTGGCACGTCAGTGGATGGTTACCATGTTTGTACGTGGCGAGGATAAACAGGGAAACACTACAGATAGTCCAGTCAAAATATACATCCGACCTTGCAAAAGGTCATGTAGTTCTAATTTTTTATATGTTGTTTGGACCTCTGCCAATTGTAAAAAAAATAAAAAAATGCAACTTCGAAAGCCCTGTGCTAGCTGTGTAACTGCCAAAAAAAAACTAGCCAGATATATGCATTTTTTTCAGGTTTTGCTCAATATTATGTAAACTATGCGTCTGAGAGAAAAAAAATTGTGAATACCTGTTTACAATTACATTACATTGTCTACAATTTGAGTCCTAAGCGAGCTCTGTGCAATTAGCAGTTCCCGGAATACAGTTATTCAAATATTGGTTGTTGTTTTTTTTTAAGTAAAAATTGTTGGTTTTGGTCTCCTAATTTGACAAATATTGTCCAAAATACTCATCCTATGAGAAATGCCATTGATAATGAAGTTGAAGCTTATTTGTTTACGTTTAATTTGAGCATTAACGGGTACCTGTTGGCTCAGTGCTTCTCTCAAATGTGGCATGTACCTGAAAACCTTGAAAACCTTGAAAAATTGAATTTGAGAAAAATAAAAGAAGAGAGCTCACATAGGTACTATTTTGTTTCATTACAAAAGAAAAAACGTTACATCTAAAATATTTTACAATTATGAAGCAACAGGTCTCATTGTAATTGGAAGAGAACTATAATACTGTTAATTCAAAGTCCTCTTTCTCTGTCCCGATTACTTCGAATTAACGAGGTTTTACTTTAATTAGTACCGGTACTTACTGTACGTTTTTAATAAGAATCCCCCCGGGGGCTCACTACTAGTGAGACATGGGCTGGCGACCACGGGGCCCTATATGAGTTTGGCATTACTTCCACTTACTTGTGCCGGGCTCCTCTCTGTCACCTTTCCTATCGACCTCCCCTGGTCAACTCTTGTTCTTTTCCGACCCCGACGGTATTAGGGTATACGAGGCCTAGGGAGTCTTTCACTTTCCCGCCTGAATTGGCCCTTTTCTCATCTTTCCTGATACCCTCATCCTTCGAGGGGTCAGCCTTCTTTTTCTTTTCATGTTATCTTCTGCCTTCTGCACAAGGCCCTGAAAGAGACAGGGTGTATGTAGTCCCACCACTTCTGGTGCACCCTCAAGGGCTCACGGCTGGTGAGTTCGGGACTTGGCGACCCCGATGAATTCCTGAGCTGGGTGAAGTTTTCCCCCTTTTCCCGTTGCCTTTGGGGCGGACCCTCTCCTCTTTCCCATTTCTCGCTGTCTTTCTTGGCTCTCCTGCCTTCCATGTTTCTCAATTCTCATTATTGGAGGGTTGAGGGCGTTTCCTTTCCTCCTGCCTTTTATTTACATTCTTCTCCTGTTAGTTTCCAATTTCCTCTTCTAGTTTGTAAGTCGGTAGCTAGTTTTAGTTGTAAGTCTCATTTGATCATCTTTCATTTTCACTATTACCCAACGAAATCTAACCTAGAATTTAGCTTCACACAAGTTTTGTCTGTGGAAGGATCTTTTATATGCCATAAATCAATGACATGGGACCGCCGGCTTTACTTCTCCGATGGAAGGCATACTGAATGATTTTAACGCTCTTAAAAATCCGACAACTTCGGCTGGGTTTGAACCCGCTATCTTGGAAACAGCAGTTCAGCATGCTACCAACTACGCCACCAAGCCGGAACTTGTAGCTCACTCCATGGTTGCCCGCTAGAAGCCGCTACAAAAACTCTGGCGAGCCGACCATGTCCTCGGACACTCCCGGCACTAAAAGCCATACGGTAAATAAATATCACCCAAACCATTAGGTGCTGATAACCTAGATGATAGGTCCCTTTAAACAACAATTATCATCATCATCGTCATTAATAAGAGTTTGGGACGCACGTGCAACACTTCCGTTTCGTTGTAAACGTGCGTAAATAGGCGCGCGAGATTAAAAAAAAGAAAATTCTGGGTTGGTGTAATTATGTACGTTAAATCCGAAATCCATTGAATCGAGGTTCGCTAAATCGAGGGTTTACTGTTAACTCTTAATTTAGGAATCGTCGCACTGTATAGCAAGTGTCCAAGATCACCAACTTTTGGATCTATCCCAGCTTGTGGGCCTGTAGTTAGTCCACCAGTCTTGAAGGTACAATTCCAGTTGCTGACAGAATGAGAGGTCGGATGTACAACTGCTTTAGCTTCCACATTTATTTTACATGAAATGGCCTGTTCGGTGTATTTGTTGACTTTTGGGCATAGGCTGGTTAAAAGTTGTGGTTGAGTGGTACGGATATATCGTTTATCATAGCTTCTTTCTTCTGCCGATCAAGGAGGAGGATATCGGGTCGGTTGGGTTTGATGGTTTTATCACGGATATATGGGCTCCATTGTCTGAAACATCTTTCGGTTGGTACTTATTATTATTATTATTATTATTATTAATATTATTATTATTATTAACCCCAAACTTTCAGGTTCGCTCCTGGCCGTGGTAAGTGATTTTTTGAAAGGAGATAAAAATCACGGCACGCATGTCATACGATGTTGGCATGTTAAAGAACCCATTTGAATTCAGTAGGCCGTATTCATAATGGCAAAATTAAACTCGGGATTTCCCGCCAGCGGAAAAGTTCCTCCTTTCTCTACTAGAAAGCGCTGTAGTGTCAAAGAGCTCAGATTTCTAACCTCCTTGAATTTCATAGCTTCCAAGGAATAACAAAATTTGACATGCAAGCTGCCGTTTGGGTGTCAAATAACAAAGCTTGTACCCGGCACCTGAGGTCATACGATATTATTATTATTATTATTATTATTATTATTATTATTATTATTATTATTATTATTATTATTATTATTATTATTGGGGTATACGGAAAGTTGGATAATCTGTGAAGAAACAAGAAGTTCCGTGAAGAACTATACAGCCTACTTTCCATGCCAATGATTATTCTACAGTATATGAACCTATCTAGAATAATGACGAAATGAAGTTGGTAATATCGAAATATCTAATTAGTTCAAAATATACCTGGTAATGAAGCCTAATAGAGCACTACAGTTGGCAGCCCTGGTGACTGAATATATTCTTAGTTCCACCTCTTAAGGTACAGAATACAAAATTTGGTTGAAGTCCAATGGACGTTACATGCAGTTAGACACTGGATCTATCAGCACGCGTAAAAGCATGTTGCCAACAATACCATGCATGTGCTGGTCAGAAATAATCTGAATTATTATGATATCTTGTTGTGCCAATTTTGGATGAAATCCATATTTTAGTATAGAAGTTACATGTATTTTAAAATTGGACATATCAGCAGGCATAGAATCATGTTGGCAGCACCGCCAATCTAGAATGTCAGGTGCTATACGTGTGGAAAGTATAGAGCTGTTGGCTTGCATACTTTCTGATATATTGATATTAGGGTAAAAGGAATATAGACAGCATTTATTAACAGTTGGCAGCCCTGATAGCTCTTAACAATACTTATATAGTCATATCTGTTATGGTACACATTGCACATACGAAATTTGGTTGAAATCCAACTGATAGTATAGAAGTTACATGAATTTAAAAATTGGTACTATCAGCAGGCTTATAATCATGTTGGTGGAACTGACGTATATAAGTTACTCCAAATTAATTTAAAATGTCAGAATATACGTGTGCATAGTTTAAAGCTGTTGGCTTGCACACTTTCTGATATATTGGTATTTGGATTTTAAAAAATAGAGAGAGCAATTATTAACAGTTGGCAGCCCTGGTGGCTCTTAAGAATACGCTCAGTCATATCTGTTTATGTACAGATATTACATACAAAATTTGGTTGAAATCCAGTTGATAGTGTAGAAGTTATATGCATTTAAACATTGGACCTATCTGAAGGCTAAAAATTATTTTGGCAACACTGTCATGGTTGGCCTCCTGGAAATTAAACTGAAATAGTATTATCTACATGTGTGCCAATTTTGGAATAGCTCCCATGCATACCTTGCAAGATATCCAACATGGAGCTCAAATTTCTAGTGCGTTTTTTCAGCAGTTGGTAGCACTGACATCATTTTCAAATATGGACGTGAGCTATTCCGGTGCACATCTTTACTCATACTAAATTTGGTTTTGATTGCTGCAGCCGTTTAGGAGTTGATAGGGGGGGGGGGGGGACACATACACAAGACAGACAGACAGAAGGACAGACAGACAGACAGACACACATTTTCCCGGATCGATCTCATAAGACTACTTTTTTCTCATTTTTGCAAAATAGGAAAAGTAGGCTAAAAAGAAAGGCAGAAGTTTGTAGTTTTACGTGACCACTAATTTTGCGATCATGAAACTCGCATTCTATGTAGAAAAGTGAACGTTATAAGAAGAATCTAGTTGAGTTGTAAAATTATAAGAAAAGCGATGGATTGTGAGGTCGTGAGATGAGATGGCGGGTTTGACAAGCTGCTCACCTTCATTAGCTGGGAATTATTCATCAGCTGATCTCAATTAGCAACAAGTGCTTGCGACAAGTGTTGAGCCGTGCCGGTGCATGGATTACCCTGCCTTTTATCATCCAAGTGCCGCTACAGAATATCCAGTCAAATTAAATAAAGCTTACCAGTTTGTTGCTGTTGTTGTTGTTGTCGTCGGTTCTTAACGATATCGTGGGCCATGAAGCACCATGTACTTTCTTATGTATGTAAAATCTGACTGATAGCCTGTGTCATTGTGTTAAAATCTTCCAAATCGTGTCAATAGTACAGGGAAAATCTTGCAGTTCTTGAAAAATCATTGAATTATATTTATTTGTTTAAACAATTAAACAAGACGATAGCCCCAGCGAGAACCGTGTCGCGTTCAGCCCGCATAATCCAGGTTGGTGGCTTGTACACATGGGGTGCTCACAAGTAGCCGATCAAAACGATTGAACATTCAAAAGAAAGAGAATTACCCGCAGCACTGACGAATTGTAGTCTGATTTTATAAATATCGTCAATTTGTTTAAAATGTGCTTTGAACAAATGAAGGCAAGACAATAGCCCCTGTCAGAGCTGTGTCGCATACCAATAAAACCCGGCGGGTGGTTTAACACTCGCGCAGGCTCTCTAGTATCAGTGATTCATGGCATATTTTTATACCTCCAGCGGTCGCGCTCACAAGTGTAACGCTAGTAGACACATGAATTACAATCGTAGGCTAAGGGGTATTTTTTATTTAGCCTACTTTTCACATTTTGCAAAAATGAGGAAAAAGTAGTCTTATGAGATCGGGCAAATGTGTGTCTGTCTGTCTGTCTGTCTGTCTGTCTGTCTGTCCTTCTGTCTGTCTGTCTGGCTGCGTGTGTGTCCCCCCCTATCAACTCCTAAACGGCTGCAGCAATCAAACCCAAATTTAGTATGAGTAAAGATGTGCACCGGAATATCTCACGTCCGTATTTGAAAATTATGTCAGTGCTACCAACTGCTGAAAAAACGCACTAGAAATTTGAGCTCCATGTTGGATATCTTGCAAGGTATACATGGGAGCTATTCCAAAATTGGCACACATGTAGATAATACTATTTCAGTTTAATTTCCAGGAGGCCAACCATGACAGTATTACCAAAATAATTTTAAGCCTCCTGATAGGTCCAATGTTTAAATGCATATAACTTCTACACTATCAATTGGATTTCAACCAAATTTTGTATGTAATATCTGTACATAAATGGATATGATTAGGCGTATTCTTACGTGCCACCAGGGCTGCCAACTGTTAATAATTGCTCTCTCTATTTTTTTTATCCAAATACCTATATATCAGAAAGTATGCAAGCCAACAGCTTTAAACTATGCACACGTATATTCTGACATTTTAGATTAATTTGGAGTAACTTATATCCGTCAGTCCTACCAACATGATTATAAGCCTGCTGATAGTACCAATTTTTAAATACATGTAACTTCTATACTATCAGTTGGATTTCAAGCAAATTTCGTATGTGCTATGTGTACCATAACAGATATGACTCTAAGTATTGTTAAGAGCAATCAGGGCTGCCAACTGTTAATAAATGCTGTCTATATTTTTTTACCCTAATATCAATATATCAGAAAGTATGCAAGCCAACAGCTCTATACTTTGCACACGTATAGCCCCTGACATTCTAGATTAATTTGGAGTAATTAATACAAGGCAGCGCTGCCAACATGATTCTATGCCTGCTGATATATCCAATTTTAAAATACATGTAACTTCTATACTAACAAATGGATTTCATCCAAAATTGGCACAACAAGATATCATAATATTTCAGATTATTTCTGACCAGCACACGTATGGTATTGTTGGCAACATGCTTTTACGCGTGCTAGATCCAGTGTCTAACTGCATGTAACCTCCATTGGACTTCAACCAAATTTTGTATTCTGTACCTCAAGAGATGGAACTAAGAATATATTCAGTCGCCAGGGCTGCCAACTGTAGTGCTCTATTAGGCTACATCATACCAGGTATATTTTGAACTAATTAGATATTTCGATATTACCAACTTAATTTCGTCATTATTCTAGATAGGTTCATATACTGTAGAATAATCATTGGCATGAAAAGTAGGCTGTATAGTTCTTCACGGAACTTCTTGTTGATTTTAAGATTTGATTTTCGATTTTATAAGAAGGATGACGTGAGATAATAGTGCATTATGCAACGAGCCTATAATGGCAATAATTAAGACACGAGTATGCGCGAATTTTATAATTTCCATACGAGTGCATACAACTGTTTATGTTCGACGATAATTATTATAACTATTTTATGTTCGAACTTATATATTCATAAATATCTGTCGAGATTTCGCCAGTTTTATGTACTGAACAGAGCGCATGGGACGCAGAGAATACCTTGTATTTGACCATGGCCTCCTCGATTACCCCACTATGACACTAAGCCACGGAGTGAAATTTAAATTAGAAGGCATTGAAACTCAGCGCACGTGTGATGCTATCCTTATCTAATTGGTCAATCAACTGTTTCTTGAGCTGTGATTGGTGGGATAAACTGTTTCATAATGAAAAATAGTGTTATAATGACCATCATTATGATACAGTTTTCTGACATATAATAGTCAGGGTCGAACATAAATATACTAATCATATAGCCTACAAATACATTAAATAAGGTATATTGGCTTTCACGGCCGGTGAATTAAAACTTAGCAATTTTTCTAGGTTTGTGCCGTGTCTTGTGTGGGGTTTCGCCTAGGACACCAAGCTGGTTCATCAGCGGGCTCTTGGTGTCCCCGCCCGGATCCCCACAGGAGTCGCGAACTGCTTGAGCTTTAAGTTATCGCAGTAAAGAGGCGTAGGTGCGCTTCATAAAAAGGGTGGTAGGGCGGAGTACGCAACTCCTGTGGAGTCCGGGCGGGGACACCAAGAGCCGGCTGATGAGCAGATTCGCCCCTGGCCATGGTAAGTGATTTTTGAAGGCGACAAAAATCACGACACTCATGTCATACGTTGTTGGCATGTCAAAGAACCCATTTGAATTCAGTAGGCCGTGTTCAATGGCAAAATTAATCTCGGGAGTTTCCGCCAACACAAAGTTCCTCCATTCACTACTTGAAAGCGCTGTAGTGTCAAGGAGTTTAGATATCTAACCTCCTTGACTTTCATAGCGTTCAAAGTAACGACGAAATTCGACATGCAAGCTACCCTCTGGGTGTCAATTAACAAAGCTTGCACCAGGTACCCGAGGCCATACGATATTATTATTATTATATATTATAATATATATTCAGTTTCCCTATTCTATACAATGCTATACCTATACAAGCAAACCAATGCAGTTCAAGCGTAGTTCCACAAATAGTCACTTGGAGCTCAGTTGTAAACCAAGCTAACTCTTTGTTATGCCACTGGGCGCTAGTGGTCATTGATGTAATATTTCACGGTGATTGTAATGGGGAGACCTCCTAGGATAGGTACTGAGCAGTATGTACTAAAATTTAGTATAGCCTATAAGTTCGAAGATATACAACAAATGAACCTGGAATACAATAGTAATCCACAAGACCAACGGAACGTTAAGGTAGTATTGTGGTAAATAATTATCACTTCACAATCTAATTAGGATTTGTAGACTTAGAGAAGGTTTTTAATAACGATGATTGCAGTACGTTGTTTGAAATTTTGAATATTATTGGAATAAAATACAGGGATAGTATTGTCTATAATCTATACAGACATCAGAGATCAGTTATTCGAGCTGAAGGACATGAGAGAGAAGCTGGTATTCAGAAAGCTGTAAGGCAAGGCTGCAACTTATCACCCATACTTTTCACTCTATACATTTAACAAGCAATGATGGAAATTGGAGAAAAATTCGAAGTTGAAGTAAAGATTCAAGGAGAAATACTTCAACTCGGAGATTTGCTGATGATATCGTCATCTTTTTAGCCGACACACCTCAGGATTTGAATAGGTTTCTAAATAGTAAGGACTCTGTCTTGAGGAGAGAATTCATGATGAAATCAATACATGGAAAACGAAAATATTGGAATGGAGTCGAAAGAAATCAGAAACCCCTATTGACATCAAATTGGAGGTGAAAAGCTTAAGGAAGTAGGAGACTTCTGTTACTTAGGAAGCAAAATAACCAGTGATGGATGAGGCAAAGAGGATATAAAAGTTTGGTTGGCTCTGGCCAGGAAAGTATTTCTACAAAAAAGGAATCTGTTGACATCGAATATGGATTTAGGAAGTCATTTTTGAAAGCCTTTGTCTGGAGAGTGGTGCTGTATGGAAGTGAAACTTGGACTGTTGGTGCAGCAGAAAAGGGGATAATTGAAGCGTTTGAAATGTAATGTTACAGGAGAATGATGAAGATTAGTTGGGTAGATAGGGCAACAAATGAAGAGGTATTAAGACGAGTGGGCGGGGAGAGATGTTTCTGCCTACTGCTTATGAAGAAAAGAGATAGGTTGGTAGGACACATACTACTGTGCCTGAGATCGCGGGTTCAAACCCGGCCGAAGTCGTCGGATTTTCTAAGAGCGTTAAAAACCCTCAGTATGCCTTCCTTTGGAGGGCATGTAAAGCCAGAGGACCCATGCCATAGATTTATGGCATGCAAAAGAGCCTTCCACTAGTTACACTTGTGTGAAGCTAACTTTCTACGTTAGATTTCGTTAAAACGCTCTATCAAACATCCAACGTTCACTACTAGGTATCAGTGGCATCTGGTAGTGAACTTTGGAACTACTTGAAATCGAATGGAACTTGTAGCTCACCCTATGGGTGTCCACTTGAAGCAGCTACAGCCTCTGGCGAGCCGAACATGCCCTCGGATACTTCCGGCACTAAAAGCCATACAATAAATAATTAATTAAATAAATAAACAAGATGTTCAGTAAATAACATATAGCCTACTTTCTCCTAAATGTATGAGTATAGTTATAACTCGTTGTTATTATCAAAGAGTATAATAGAATCATTTCTTGGTTGAAGACCTTAGAAACTATTTACCTCTACCAAACGCCACAACCTAGAAAAAAACTACTACCATCATTGAAGAAAGATAGATAAGAAGTATCTCAAGAATGTTATGGATCTGGAGACATAATCGACCGGACTGGCTGCGTGGCTCAGCGGTAACGTTATCGCTTGCTGGGCCCTAGGTTGCAGGTTCGTATCCTGGCGCAATCAGCTGGCATTTGAGGGTGCACAAATGCGAGGGAGCCGTGTCAGTAGATTTACTGGCAAGTTAAAGATCCCCTTCGGGCCAAAATTCCGGCACCCCGGCGTTTCTAAAATCAGCAGTAGTTAAAAGGGACGTAAAACCAATAACATTATTATTATTATTGTTATTATTACATAATCGACCTGCCGTGGGCAACATCCAACTTTGAGTTGAGGCGTGTCTTTACACGTCTGGTTGTGCATGGCTTTCACAACCCTAATTGAATTAACAAATCTTTCCATGACCCTACAGAGACGTGTGTATACAAACTATGTGGATATTTTCGATTGCTATTTGCCTGAAATAAAAGTATTAATTAATAACCTGAACTAGCACCAACGGCTAGAATTCAGTTACTATGTGAAATCGTTTTGTTCTTTACTTCTAATAACATTTTCAAATAACGCACAATAGGCTGTTACAAACCCTTTAAAATAGAAAGTAAAAATTTATCGTAGTATCATCTTGCCATTCTTCAAGTTCGATGCGCATAGAATGCCAATGGTATACGGTACTAACCAATGGAGTCCCACGTAGACCAGTCGTGATATCTAGTGGAGAAGTATCGAACAATATAACCCTAACAGGGCGAGTGCATTCTAGTGGCCATAAGAAGAAACTATTCAATAAAATCTTGAAGTTAATAAGTAGGCCAGCGTGCAGTTACCTTTTAGGCTGCTAGATGTCTCGAGCAAATCTGCTGGTGAATTATTTTTTTAATTATATATATATATTCCACCGTAATATGCAAAATATAACGTTTTTTTTTATTTAGTCGATTTACCCTCTAGGTTGGTGGTTCCCACGGACTCAGCGAGGGAACTCACCACTACCGCCTCTACGGGCAGTGTCCTGGAGCTTGGAACATCTGGTCGGGAGGGATACAACTGGGGAGGTGTGATCAGCACGTTGCCCAGGCGGCCTCACCTGCAAAGCGAACAGGGGCCTCATGAGGGGAGGGTTTGGAATGTTAGGATGGATAGGCAAGGAAGAGGGAAGGAGGCGGCCGTGGCCTTGCAGTAGGTACTGCCCCCGTAAATTGAATTATATTGAGACCACGATGGCTGCATTGGCAAATATGAATCAAGTTATGGATGTCAGAGTTGTGACGTGTATATTCATGACGTAGGCACGGATGACGCAGAATTCATGCAAGTAGGCTGGTTGAGCTGAGATTCTTGGTGACGTCATGATTTTGTTCGAGAAAGATCTTAAATTTACGACGCAGTCGCAGGAAACAAGGTATCGTGCTAAGGAAGAAGTTACGCTATTGGAGGAGAGACTCGAACCAATGAACGATAGTTTGGAAGGAAGACGGAGATTGCTGAAACTACGATATTTGATTGCTTTTGGCATGCAGAATTGTGGAAAACTATTTTCAGTTATGGCATTGATTTGGAATTTTGAAGAAATTAATTTTGAGTTTTTGAAATTTGAAAATCCATCAAGTATAGCCAAAGTTAAAACTTCTAGCGATGACGGAGCAACAGGCTATGGAAGGGATGGATACGCCCCTTAAGAAGTTGATAAAAGGTCGTGCACAGGATAGAGGAGCTCTCATATTCTCTCATACCGCTCATATCTCTCATACCGCTGATACCGCATATATATTTCAGATGTTATATAGTCATTTTCGAGTGAATAAGTGAAGCAAGTCATCTTTAGCGTGTGGTTAAAGCCCGGCGCATCGAACGAACACGGAGCAGTTCCATTTTACGCTGTTTGAAACTAGGTGAAGTTGTAACGCTCACATTAACGTTTCTACCAGATAAGATATAAAGAGTTAACTTCTGCCTTTATTATAATTCAATTGGGCAGTACAACATTGAAGTGTGTAGAAGATTTGAACAATTTCACAGTTATACTTCGAAAGATATTGACATTTTAAGGCTGCAGACAAAAGTGATTTTCTCGCCACCTGAGAAGCACTTTTAAAATTTCCACAGTATACACTACGGCTGACACGTGCATCGCAACCGTGATATTGGAGCATACGTTTGGTGTTACAACGATACATTCTACTATGGAACATTATAATCTTGCAGTGCTTTCAATGATTATAACAGAAGTTGAGATGGAAGGCTAAGGCTTTAATGCAATTGGGACATATATCGATGGAGTGAAGTAACAGCATGGAACTTCGTTAATCGTCATTCTACAAAAGCGAGCATGTAGTGAACATCCAACTACACTCATGCATCGTGAATCCATCGCTGAATTATATCAGATGACAGTGGAAATATCATCATACTCCACGATTATGAATATTTCTGCGGAAATAACTATAATAAACTTCATGGCGAATTACGACTGGAACTTCAGGGAACTTTCAAGAGAGGCCAGGGAGGACCCGGCTCACAAAGAAGAATTTTGCCAGAAGGATGTCTTTCGTATACATGGAGCAGTGCAATTTCCGGAGAAGGAAGCAGTTCGATTCTCCGAGGACGCTGATTCCAGGTTCGAGGACGGAGCACATCTTTACGCTGGTGAAATGGAACCAACAGCAGTTTTCTTTGAAAACTTTCCTCTAGAACTTCAATCAACAGATAAGGTAGTCGTGAACGTTTCTTGTATTATTTGAGTCATGTAGCGATATCTGAGCAACCATTTTCCCATATTTTTTGTCCTATCTTTTGCCCCATTTTCTTGATTAACATTTCTGTACTCAGTACACTTCGATGATTTATGCCTTTTTCTTCGATTTGTTGAGACATTGTTATGTCATTGGCATACTTAAATAATTTTGGATCAGTTGAGACTAATAATTTAGATTCTTTCAGTAATTTGCATATTTTTGTAGTCACGATTTGACTGTAAAGTTAACGATTTGCTATGGCAGATTTGAATTCAGACAGCGTGTCAATTTTATTAAAGTAATTCTATTCAGTAAATTACTTTGACCAATTTTCTGTCATCCTCAAGAAAGAAGAATGATTAAAAGATTTTAGAGCGTTAAAATCTAATACGTTATCGACGATCTTTGAAATACTAGTCGTCTTATGAACATGATTGCAACATAGACATTTATCATTGCATTATAGACAATTTTATGAAATATGAACTTTGATTACGATTTATTGAATACACTATAGTAATGAACATTTGATAGGAATTTTTCTCAATTATAGATTGGAACAATAATGTTTGCATTCCACAATCTAATTGTATTCTATTCGACTATTTATGCAGTTTAAATGAACTTTGATTGAAGATAGTATTTTTATACTGCGATACTTTGAAGATATTAATCTCAATTTTGATAGACCAGGGAGGAGTGTCTAATCGTATTTGCTATTAAATTTATTTGTGATTGGCAAATTTTTACTTCATATCGATTCATGAATGAAACCCACGAAGGTTAAATAATAACAGTCATTAATACAATTGATGAATATAAGAATTTTTGAAGAGGAACAATGGATGTATAATCGTTAGTTCAGTGGACCTGTAAAAGTCGCTGATGAGTAATGCCCTTGAATAATGAAGGAGGTTCCCACAGTAATAAATGAAGTTGTTGAATTTATGAGTGGAGATTTTTGTATGTAATTTGGAAGATTTTGATGCCATATATATGAAGATATATGATGAATTCTGGGCCAATTGTTGAGCAATTTTGTGCGTTTTGAGCGAAGTATTTTTCCGCTGAATGTATTGTCCTGGTTCTTTGAAAGTTATTCATGTGAAGATACTGTTAAAGTTAACAAGAGTGTTAAATAATTTGAGATGAAGATTTTGAATGGAGGTTACCGTCACAAATATTAATAATAATTATTAACCTTATTAAACCTGAATTTGACAGTTAAATATAACTAACCTTCATTGGTCGATTATATCACCACGATTTGAGTAATTATCAACCGGATAAACGTGTGGTTTAATGTATTTCTTATATAAATAATATAAACAATACAAATATTGTAAATAATTTTGTAAATATCTTTGATAACAATTTGTAATGAAAGGGATTAATAGAGGCGTGTATAAAATTTTCAATTGTCGTTTGACATTGTTATAAACAATTTATTATTGTTATAAATAATTAATGAACTTTTGTTATTAACATTTGGAGTTTTGTTTTTATACTCTAAACAACGCTAATTAAACAAGTGGTTTGAACAATTAAACATGATTTGGGAGTATTGGAGTAATCCACTGGTGTTTGAATGGAGCATTTAAAAGATTTGCGTGATAATATTTCAGTTGAGATGTGGACATTTAACGTGTTTTGAAAGGAGAGCTAAGCTCTGATGTAACTCGCTTATGCTAGGGTTGAACGGACAGGTGAGTCCACTTTGACGATGCAGGTGCATTGCAGCTGGCCCGGACAACTGTATGATAGAGGCCAAGGACGTTTACATAATAGCCTTGTGGCTATAAATTAAATGTGAAGTATATAAACACGCAAAACAATTGCTATATGTGTCTCGTCCCAAATCCCGTTTCCATTCCAAGTGCATTATTGTAATTACGTTATTTTGAGCTTGAGAAAGCTAAAACATTGTATGTAGAGTATAACAGTCCTACAGGAGGACATGGTTATGTGGTCGATGGCTTCTGATTGCCACGTGGATTTTGTTGTTTTATTTTTGTTAATTCATTCTTTTTGTGAAATAAATTATTGTGCAGTTTAAAGTTTCTCGTCTTCGTTATGGTTCATTTTAAATATCATGGTGGAGGTTATTGTGTGGGCACGCTTTAAGTGATCCAGTTGACAACCCATCCCCGAGATAAATTTAAAGAGGTAAGTAAAAGGTAAGTATGAACCCCCGTATATTTTGGTCTGTTCCACAATAATTTCTTGTTAAATATTGTGCTCTAATCTCGATAGTATCTGTCAGTGCCATTTTCATTGATGTAGCTGTGCCGGTGCGTTTGATTATTGGCAATCCGATTGAGGGGGCGGATATCTGACAGCCTACTATCCTGATAACGGGGACAGTAGGATTGGCGATCCTAAAACGTGGGGCACGATCAGCAAAACATTGGATTACCAAGTTATTGCAGTAGAATTGGCACCGCAATTTTTGTGGAGTGTTCGAATAACATTGGATTACCAAGTTATCGATGTCAAAGGGATTGTGAAGACTCAAATAAAGAGGTTGATTCTTTGTTAGATGTCTTAGCCAATTGTAGAATTTGAGAGTGTGATTATATAGGGATTAAATGTTGTGTTGTATTAGGAAAATTACACTCAGAAAAGATCAGATCTTATACAACTTGAGAGAGGTTAAATAGGCTGGAAACTTAGAAAAATCGCCTATGATCTGGAATCTTATTTTATTTGACCGGCTTATGACATGGGTAGTCATATTAAAGATAAAATTAAACTATTTGGATTGTAAATGTAAATTATTTGTGTTAGGATATTTTAAAATGAACCAAAGAAATTTGAACATGTGCTTGAGTTTATTTCAACATGAAGTGTCTACGAAGGTTAATTATAAGGTAATTATAAGTTAGATTTAAGACAGAAAATTGCTCAAATTTATATATGGTGAAAAATGTTGCTCAGATGTTGTTATTTTGCTCTGTTTGATGTATGTCCCTAAAGCAGTTTATTATTGAAATATTTTTGAAATGGCAGATGAGAGTCTGAGAATGATGTTGGAGGAGATGAAAGCTAGCATGAATAGCAGTATGAAGCAGATGATGGAGGAGAATTCTAGTAATATGTCTATCAGGCTGGATGAAAGTATGAAGGAGATGGAAGCTAGGAATACTAGTCGAATGGAGGAGAATGCTAGTGATTTGTCTGCTAATTTGAAAGATAGCATGAATGAAAGTTTGAAAGTTCTTCAGACCAGTTCTACAAACCTAGAAAATAATGTGTCGCGTTTACAGATCAATACCCAGGGAATCGAGAATGCTGTAACTGACATGCGCACAGACGTGTCCAATGTCCATAAAGATTTATCCAATATGCATAAAGATGTGTCTGATGTTAAAATTGATGTTTCTAAGGTACAGAAAGATCTTACTATGTTGAATCTTGATGTTGCCAATGTTCGGGGTGATATTTCATGTGCTAGAGCTGAAGTAATTGTTGTTAGGAATGATGTTGCTACTGTACAAGACAAAGTAGAGGAAGTTCAAAGAGAGGTTAGAAATGCTCGAACTAATGTGTCAAATGTTCAAGTTGACATCAATAATATTCATTCAGATGTTAATGATATGCAAAGCGATATCAATAAAATACAAGTAGAAGTCAATACTGTTTTTGTAGACATTGCCAAAGTTCAGACTGATGTTAACAAAGTTAGGGAAGAAATTGAAACTTCAAAAACGCTTTGTACTCGTAACATTAGTGCATTAACAACTCGATTAGTTGACGAGTCTGTTAGGACAACAGCTTCTTTAGCTGGTTTAAAATACGATGTAGAGGTCATGAGAACCCAAGTATTAGATCACAATCGTTTACTTAAGGAAGACATTGAAGTAGATATCGCGGAAATGTTAACTGCAAATGTAACGGTTTGGAAAGATGAATGGAACAGGTCAAGTGGGGAACATGTATATCAGTTTCAGGAACGAATTGAAAGAAAACTTGCCAGTACACAAGTAGACATTAATAATGAAGTAGTTCAGATCAGGAAAGACTTGAATGTAAGGATGGATTCGCTATCCGAAAAGCAGGTAGAGGATAGAACACAGATAGGTCAGGACGTGCAAGCATTAAAAACTGCGTTAGAGGAACAGATTCATAAGGTTGTCTCTGATGTTAATGAAACTACGAGCAAACTGCAGAATTTGAAACTAGGAGAAGCTAGCATGATGGAAACCTATAAGGAAGAGTTGATTAGGAAAGTCATCACGGAAATAACGGACAAGGATATTGAAGGATTGACTGGTGAAGAGGATAGAAATTACGTGAGAAGATGTAACCTAGCTACAGAAGAGAGAGATATTAGTCCTGAGGAACGTATATCCAGATTCAGGGAAGAAGAAGAGGATAGGAATATTGAACCTGAATGGAAGTATCGTGATAGTGGGAAACATTATATGGATTCATATCCGAGAAATGTGACAGTCATCCGGAATTTTGAAGACAAACCTCAAAAATTTAGCAACACTGATAGTCTCACACCGATTGAATATATCAGGAATCTTAAAGACTATTTCATAGAAGCCCACATTCCTAGAGAGAGAGAGATGAGAATCGTAGAAAGATTTCTAGCTGGAGGACCCCTTGAGTGGTTTAGAGCATTTCGGTACACTTTCAGCAATTTTGACGAATTTGCAGAGGCACTGATAAAACGATTCTGGTCAATAGAAGCTCAGAATTCATTAAGAGCTGAGGTATACTCGAGGAAGTATTCAGGTACTCTTCCAACACGGTACGCTGATTTCTTCACGAGTCAGTTATCACGCTTGAGATTTTTGCAACCCTCATTGTCAACAGAGCAGTTGATAGATGCGATTTCACGTATGCTGCCTGTGGAGGTAAGAAGACTGATCATATCGTCAAATATCAGAGATTTGACAAGTATGGACGAATTATTGAGAAGGCTTGACTACACGAGTCCAATGCCAAATTTGGTACAAAAAGGTCAGAGGCACGAATTCAAAGACGTTAATACAGTCTACATGGATCAAGTGCAGCAAACTGATAAGCCTGATGAAGAAAAAACTGAAAATGTAGGTCCTCACAGGAATAATTATTTCCGCAACAACAGATCCCAAGGTTACCGTCCATATCAGCAAAGACGAGGCTGGAATAATAATAGAGGGAATTACAACAACGGAAGAGGTAGATACTACAACAATGGTTATAATAGAAACTACAATAGAAATAACCAGTATCAGAATCAGAATCAGAATTCTCAAGGTCAGGTTATGACACCCGACAAGTATCAAGAAAGAGAGAAAGAAAGTCAGCAGTATCTGAAGGAATTACGAGAAAAGGAAGCTGAAAACCAAAAGAAAAGACAGGATGTAGTGATCGATCCTGGTCCCTCTACAAGTCAGCAGAACTTGGAAAACAGAAATACAGGACAGAAGAGAAAGTAGAGAGGAGAGAATGCATTAGCCACACACAAACCAGAGAAGAAGAGACTTATGATTAAGGAACATAGAGGAAATATCATACAAGAGTAGAATATAATTCAATTTCGTGTTCAAATGAATTGAGATATTTATAACACAGAATTTAAAAACAATTTGCAACTGTTTTTAAAACGTGGTGAAGGGAGAATGCCCCCGTAAATTGAATTTACGGGGGCATTGGCAAATATGAATAAAGTTATGGATGTCATAGTTGTGACGTGTATATTCATGACGTAGGCACGGATGACGCAGAATTCATGCAAGTAGGCTGGTTGAGCTGAGATTCTTGGTGACGTCATGATTTTGTTCGAGAAAGATCTTAAATTTACGACGCAGTCGCAGGAAACAAGGTATCGTGCTAAGGAAGAAGTTACGCTATTGGAGGAGAGACTCGAACCAATGAACGATAGTTTGGAAGGAAGACGGAGATTGCTGAAACTACGATATTTGATTGCTTTTGGCATGCAGAATTGTGGAAAACTATTTTCAGTTATGGCATTGATTTGGAATTTTGAAGAAATTAATTTTGAGTTTTTGAAATTTGAAAATCCGTCAAGTATAGCCAAAGTTAAAACTTCTAGCGATGACGGAGCAACAGGCTATGGAAGGGATGGATACGCCCCTTAAGAAGTTGATAAAAGGTCGTGCACAGGATAGAGGAGCTCTCATATTCTCTCATACCGCTCATATCTCTCATACCGCTGATACCGCATATATATTTCAGATGTTATATAGTCATTTTCGAGTGAATAAGTGAAGCAAGTCATCTTTAGCGTGTGGTTAAAGCCCGGCGCATCGAACGAACACGGAGCAGTTCCATTTTACGCTGTTTGAAACTAGGTGAAGTTGTAACGCTCACATTAACGTTTCTACCAGATAAGATATAAAGAGTTAACTTCTGCCTTTATTATAATTCAATTGGGCAGTACAACATTGAAGTGTGTAGAAGATTTGAACAATTTCACAGTTATACTTCGAAAGATATTGACATTTTAAGGCTGCAGACAAAAGTGATTTTCTCGCCACCTGAGAAGCACTTTTAAAATTTCCACAGTATACACTACGGCTGACACGTGCATCGCAACCGTGATATTGGAGCATACGTTTGGTGTTACAACGATACATTCTACTATGGAACATTATAATCTTGCAGTGCTTTCAATGATTATAACAGAAGTTGAGATGGAAGGCTAAGGCTTTAATGCAATTGGGACATATATCGATGGAGTGAAGTAACAGCATGGAACTTCGTTAATCGTCATTCTACAAAAGCGAGCATGTAGTGAACATCCAACTACACTCATGCATCGTGAATCCATCGCTGAATTATATCAGATGACAGTGGAAATATCATCATACTCCACGATTATGAATATTTCTGCGGAAATAACTACAATAAACTTCATGGCGAATTACGACTGGAACTTCAGGGAACTTTCAAGAGAGGCCAGGGAGGACCCGGCTCACAAAGAAGAATTTTGCCAGAAGGATGTCTTTCGTATACATGGAGCAGTGCAATTTCCGGAGAAGGAAGCAGTTCGATTCTCCGAGGACGCTGATTCCAGGTTCGAGGACGGAGCACATCTTACGCTGGTGAAATGGAACCAACAGCAGTTTTCTTTGAAAACTTTCCTCTAGAACTTCAATCAACAGATAAGGTAGTCGTGAACGTTTCTTGTATTATTTGAGTCATGTAGCGATATCTGAGCAACCATTTTCCCATATTTTTTGTCCTATCTTTTGCCCCATTTTCTTGATTAACATTTCTGTACTCAGTACACTTCGATGATTTATGCCTTTTTCTTCGATTTGTTGAGACATTGTTATGTCATTGGCATACTTAAATAATTTTGGATCAGTTGAGACTAATAATTTAGATTCTTTCAGTAATTTGCATATTTTTGTAGTCACGATTTGACTGTAAAGTTAACGATTTGCTATGGCAGATTTGAATTCAGACAGCGTGTCAATTTTATTAAAGTAATTCTATTCAGTAAATTACTTTGACCAATTTTCTGTCATCCTCAAGAAAGAAGAATGATTAAAAGATTTTAGAGCGTTAAAATCTAATACGTTATCGACGATCTTTGAAATACTAGTCGTCTTATGAACATGATTGCAACATAGACATTTATCATTGCATTATAGACAATTTTATGAAATATGAACTTTGATTACGATTTATTGAATACACTATAGTAATGAACATTTGATAGGAATTTTTCTCAATTATAGATTGGAACAATAATGTTTGCATTCCACAATCTAATTGTATTCTATTCGACTATTTATGCAGTTTAAATGAACTTTGATTGAAGATAGTATTTTTATACTGCGATACTTTGAAGATATTAATCTCAATTTTGATAGACCAGGGAGGAGTGTCTAATCGTATTTGCTATTAAATTTATTTGTGATTGGCAAATTTTTACTTCATATCGATTCATGAATGAAACCCACGAAGGTTAAATAATAACAGTCATTAATACAATTGATGAATATAAGAATTTTTGAAGAGGAACAATGGATGTATAATCGTTAGTTCAGTGGACCTGTAAAAGTCGCTGATGAGTAATGCCCTTGAATAATGAAGGAGGTTCCCACAGTAATAAATGAAGTTGTTGAATTTATGAGTGGAGATTTTTGTATGTAATTTGGAAGATTTTGATGCCATATATATGAAGATATATGATGAATTCTGGGCCAATTGTTGAGCAATTTTGTGCGTTTTGAGCGAAGTATTTTTCCGCTGAATGTATTGTCCTGGTTCTTTGAAAGTTATTCATGTGAAGATACTGTTAAAGTTAACAAGAGTGTTAAATAATTTGAGATGAAGATTTTGAATGGAGGTTACCGTCACAAATATTAATAATAATTATTAACCTTATTAAACCTGAATTTGACAGTTAAATATAACTAACCTTCATTGGTCGATTATATCACCACGATTTGAGTAATTATCAACCGGATAAACGTGTGGTTTAATGTATTTCTTATATAAATAATATAAACAATACAAATATTGTAAATAATTTTGTAAATATCTTTGATAACAATTTGTAATGAAAGGGATTAATAGAGGCGTGTATAAAATTTTCAATTGTCGTTTGACATTGTTATAAACAATTTATTATTGTTATAAATAATTAATGAACTTTTGTTATTAACATTTGGAGTTTTGTTTTTATACTCTAAACAACGCTAATTAAGCAAGTGGTTTGAACAATTAAACATGATTTGGGAGTATTGGAGTAATCCACTGGTGTTTGAATGGAGCATTTAAAAGATTTGCGTGATAATATTTCAGTTGAGATGTGGACATTTAACGTGTTTTGAAAGGAGAGCTAAGCTCTGATGTAACTCGCTTATGCTAGGGTTGAACGGACAGGTGAGTCCACTTTGACGATGCAGGTGCATTGCAGCTGGCCCGGACAACTGTATGATAGAGGCCAAGGACGTTTACATAATAGCCTTGTGGCTATAAATAAAATGTGAAGTATATAAACACGCAAAACAATTGCTATATGTGTCTCGTCCCAAATCCCGTTTCCATTCCAAGTGCATTATTGTAATTACGTTATTTTGAGCTTGAGAAAGCTAAAACATTGTATGTAGAGTATAACAGTCCTACAGGAGGACATGGTTATGTGGTCGATGGCTTCTGATTGCCACGTGGATTTTGTTGTTTTATTTTTGTTAATTCATTCTTTTTGTGAAATAAATTATTGTGCAGTTTAAAGTTTCTCGTCTTCGTTATGGTTCATTTTAAATATCATGGTGGAGGTTATTGTGTGGGCACGCTTTAAGTGATCCAGTTGACAACCCATCCCCGAGATAAATTTAAAGAGGTAAGTAAAAGGTAAGTATGAACCCCCGTATATTTTGGTGTGTTCCACAATAATTTCTTGTTAACTATTGTGCTCTAATCTCGATAGTATCTGTCAGTGCCATTTTCATTGATGTAGCTGTGCCGGTGCGTTTGATTATTGGCAATCCGATTGAGGGGGCGGATATCTGACAGCCTACTATCCTGATAACGGGGACAGTACCATCCCGGCATTTGCCCGAAGACGAAGTGGGAAACCACGGAAAACCACTTCGAGGATGGCTGAGGTGGGAATCGAACCCCCTCTACTCATTTGGACTACCCGAGGCTGAGTAGACCCCGTCCCAGTCCTCATACCACTTTTCCAATTTCGTGGCAGAGCCGGGAATCGAACCCAGAACCTCCAGGGCGGCAGCTAACCATGCTGACCGCTACGCAACGAAGGCGACTCTTAATTTTAAAACGTCTGAATCATTACAAAACAATAAATATATAAAATTTCAAGCAAAAAAAAAACCTCTGATGGGGTTTGAACCATAGGCATATGAGTGATAGTCCAACGCTCTACCACGGAGCCATTTGTGCCAAAGAACATCGTTCTATATAAAATGACTTACATATAACTTGTTAGCAAATAATGATTTAGACTAAACGATTTCATCAGTGGAGTATATTATTTATTTATAAAGCATTTCATACAAAGTTTATTTATTTTGTATCAGTACGCTATATTGCATGCAATACTCAAATTAGTGAAATATAAGTCAGGCACAAGATATCCGCTGCCATCTTGTCTTCTTACCGAGACGGCTCAGCTTTTTAAAATCACTTCTGCACTATAGTATTGCAAAATAAACTTTTAATTTCGAACGTGCCTCTTCCTTTAGAACAGTTATATCGATTCTCGGCTCGATAATCGGAACTGGTGGGTCACATGATATTGATTATAAAGTTTGCATAATTCGCACGGCCGCCATCCTGAAATGGTACGGCGGATGACCTTGTAGTTTGGTCACAAGACGCGTCCTATATGAAGGTATGTTATTACCAAATTTGGTATAGATCGGATAATTTGGTTAGTCGCTATTTGATTTTACGTTTCGAACGTTTGAGTGGCCGCCATTCAGTTTTGGTAAAGATGGCGGCGATATAAAACATGACACTGAGGTGCCCTTTGCTTGTTCTACTTCTGTACCAAATTTCGTTCAATTCGGTTTCTCCGTGTTCGAATTGATAGGGGGGGGGCAGACATTCAGAGTACACACACTCACACATACACACACACACACAGACACACACACACACACATACACACAGTCAGACACACAATTTTTGACCCTTTAGTGATCTCATAAGTCTACTTTCATTTTTTGCAAAAATCGAAAGTAGGCTAAAATACGGAAGCAAGGGTCGAGGAGAAGAACTGTAGGGGTAGACCTAGGTTAGAATATGTTATACAGATTGTCTCGGATGCAGGGTGTGGGAGCTATGTAGAGATGCAATAATTAGCTCAGGACAGGGACCAATCAAAAGACTGGAGACTCAAACAACAACAACAACAACAATCTAATTGGGACACTTGTGATAACCGAATTAATAGCAATTTGGTTGAAATGGCAAGGTTTTGCCCTGCTGTCACGTCAGTGGAGTACAGGGTTGCCAGATTTCAAGAAAAGAAAACGGAAAACACGTCCCAAAGCGTTTTTTTTCTAAATCGAGGTTGTTAAATGTTGTAACAAATAATACACATATGTATTCAATAAGCATTACATAATCAAATACACAACATTAAAACTAGATATTGCTGACACATCATATAGGCCTATGACATCAGCAACTTACAACTGCTTTTCATTTGAACAACCCTTTGCAAGTATATTTTATTTGTAAGTACCTTCTGATGAAAATGACTACAATTTTCGTCATAATTGTTTTCTTGTTTCTTGTTTTATCAAACTAATGGAGCTTCTCTAACTATCGTCTCTCCATTTGATATTCTTGACAGAAAAAACTCTGTTTGGCCGGTTCCTCAGTTTAGGGGCTGCGACAACGCGGTCATGTAGCCCCGTGTACTTTGGGTGTGTGTAGAATCTGTCTGATAACCGGTGTTAATTGTGATGGCTGTATTAGTGTGTGTATCTGTTTTTTAATTCACGTAAGGACTGCAACTTTGAATTTTTCAAATAGTTCCTACTTTTGCCGCCAAACGCCACCGTCAACGACTACTAGGCATAGTTCAGAACTTAGCTACTAGACGCCACCGCAGTCGGCTCTTGGCAACGAACGTAGAAACCTAAGAGCGTTGTTTACATTCCTAACCTATACACTTTAGCTTCACACAGGTGTAATTAGTGGAAGGTTCTTTAACATGCCATAAATCTATGACATGGGACCGCCGGCTTTACTTCCCCTCCGAAGGAAGGTATACTGAGAGATTTTTAACGCTTTTAAAAAATCCGACGGCTTCGGCCGAGTTTGAACCCGCCATCTTGGTCATAGAAGCTCAGCATGCTACTAACTACGCCACCGAAGCCGTAGAAAAAAAAACTCTCTCTCCTTAAAAGCATTGGAGGGGAAGATGCAGAGTATTAACTTCACAACGATTCAGTTATTCCTTAATTTTGTTGCCCCTAATAAATCCATATCATGTACCCATCTATCTAACACAGACATAGAAATCATTTTCTGTTTCAAACTTGCCCCTGTGTCACCAGAAAACAAGTTAGACATTACAATCAATTCTGAAGCAGATCATTTGAAAATTGGTGAGAAATTGAATATAGTATCAAATTAACCAAAACACGGAATATTTGGCGTTCCGTTAAAGATTAAAACGGAACCGGAAACAAAACAAGAAAAAACGGAATGTCTGGCAATCCTAGTTCTGGAATTGACACCGCCCGTTAGTAAGATGCGGCTGTGGACGCAGTTGACATATTGGTCTTCTTGGCGCCGTGTCAGCGATACGCTCGACTCCCAAGTGTCAGGACGTTTCAATAACCCAGGCTGCAGTCTTCTCCACTGTTGGCAGCGCAAGAGTGATTGCTCTGGCTACATATTCCACAAACTGCCCCTTGGAGGGCAATTCTCAACTCCCCGTGGTCGATACCCGCTAATGTCCTCTCTAATGACTTTAATTTAGAGCCTCTGGTTCGTGTCCCCCCTCTCTTTAAACCGATATTTGTCTTCCTGCAGTTCTGCAGGTGGAAGCATGCGTGTGTGAATTATTGCCTGGACCTAACTTCCGGTAAAAGCTTTTTTTAATTCTTCCTAATTATTAGCAAATCCTGTAAGTTTATACAGGTCACTAAAGAGGTCAGTAACACATATGTTTGACAAATAATAATAATAATAATAATAATAATAATAATAATAGTAATAATAACTAGCGAACCCATACCAGAACACTCGCATGTGTACAAACCACCCCCCTTGGCTTTACTGGTATGCGGGATCGACTGGACACAGATCTGGCAGGGGCTATCGTCATGTTTTCTTGTTAAAACGCACGTTTTAATCAAATTGTCGTCCGGCTCCGTGGCTAAATGGTTAGCGCGCTAGGCTTTGGCCCAAAGTGCCCCGGGTCGACTCCCGGCCGGGCCATCAGGGATTGTAATCACCAGGAGTTAATTCCAATGGCTCGGGGACTGGGTGTATGTGACGTCTTCATCATCACTACATCCTCATACGGCACGCAGGTCTTTCACGGGTGTCAACTAGAAAGATCTGCACTCGGCCTCTCCGGAGGCCACACGATCATTCATCGATATTTATGAAGCCAGAGAGAAATTCGTCACTGTTGCGGGTAATTCTCTTTCTTTTGAATCCCCCTTTTTTACGATCGCTTACTTGTCACGCACCTTGTGTATAGACCACCCGCCCGGTCTTACTGTTATGCGGACAAGAGGCGACATTGTTCTGGCAAGGTCTATGTTCTTGTTTATTTTAAACGCTATTTATAAACAAGTAAATTAATATATTTTCGTTTATCTTTCAAGGAATAATAGATCTTTCCTGTGCTATTGAGACGATTTGGAAGAATTTGGTACAGACCGGCTCTTTCAACTCCCTCTGGTGTAAGAGGTTGAGTTCTGTGAAAAATATACCTTAGCGTTTTATGTATACAGGGTCCTTCATACAAAGTAAGAACGGCAAGCGGGAGTTTTGTTATTCGCTGCTGCGGTGGCCTTGGCCGAGCTTGTGGCGCGCCATGGCGCCCTGCTATATATTGAAAGCGCGCATAGGACATACGATGGCTGGTTGTTTTTTTTCAAGTTCCGATGGACAGTATAAAAATAACAGATTGACGTACCAAACTGATTTTACTACTAAATGTTTGCTTGTTTTATTCGTATGTCTCAACATAATCGCCAAAACGATTGAAACATTTGTCGTATCGTTACACCAGCTTTTCATTGCCCTCGGCAAAATATTCTGCCGCCACTGAGGTGGGTACTTCTGGACAGTCTCCTGAAGTGTTCCCTTTTTGGCGAGGCGTTGCCGCCGAACCATAACTTCAATTCTCGAAAAAGGTGAAAACCATTCAGTACTGGTTTCGACTAAACGGCAGATGATCCAAAAATTCACACTTGAATTCTTTGTAAAAGTCTATCGTAACGTTGGCACAGTGCGGTCGTGAATGATTTTCACCCTTTTTGAGAATTGAAGGTATGGTTGGGCGGTAACGCCTCGCCAAAAAGGAAAAACTTCAGGAGACTGCCCAGACGTACCGACCTCAGTGGCATCAGAATATTTTGCCGAGGGCATTGGAAAGCCGGTGTAACGATACGAAAAATTTTTAAATCGTTTTGGCGATTATGTTGAGACAAAAGTATAAAACAAACAAACATTTATTAGTAAAATCAGTTTGGTATGTCAATCTGTTATTTTTATAGTCCATCGGAACTTGAAAACAAAAACAGCCCTCGTATGTACTATGCGTGGGGCTTTCAATAGTACAGCAGGGGGCCATGGCGCGCCACAAGCTCGGCCAAGACCACCGCAGCATCGAATAACTAAACTGCCGCTTGCCTTTCTTACTTTATATGAAAGACCCTGTATATGATGATAATAATAACATTGCATGTCTACCCGTTTCAACGGAGTCAGGGATGAGATCCAATGAATTTCTGTTAGGCAGGTGGTTTTTATGGCCGAATGCCCTTCCTGGTGCCCGTCTCATAAGAGGCGCCAATGAGAGATGAAATTAGAGGAACTGGGCAGAGAGCTGGAAGGAAGCGGGCGAGGCATACTACAAGAGCTATTAGTAAAAAATCCGTGTGATATATGAAATGAGGGTATTTAGATCCTCACGGAACGACTTGTTTTTATAATCGCTTATCCTCCCTGCTGGGCTCTGCGAGGGAACATCCCTATACCGTGGCAAGGAGGGTGTCTGGAAGCTGAACACACTTGGCGCAGATACAACTGGGGATGGTGACACGTGACCGCTAACTTGGGTTTAATTAAGGAAGAGTCAGGGAAGGTATTTTGGAAGGAAGCCAGCCGTTGACCTGTTGAATGGAACCGTCCCGGAATGTGTCTTTTGGTGAAAATGGAAAAACCACGAACACCATTTCCAGGACGGCCAATGTGGGATTTGAACCCACGTTCTCCCCATGCTAGTGAGGCAATTTTTCTTCTTGTTGAGAACGTGAGGGGAAACTGCTTACCTCCCTTATATTCACAACACCACTGACCGCGATTCTAAGATTCTCCGCAAACACAAAATAAAAACAGATTTTGGCACTATGACGAATATTGGACAACGTTTAGGATTAAACAAAGATAAATTATCCCTCATACTACAGTCTGGGGTGTATGAAGTCCCTTGTACTTGCGGAAAAGTCTACATTGGACAATCAAAACGGTCCATTTCAACTCACATCAAAAGGCATCAAAGGAGCATCTGTCTAAACCAAACTGACATATCAGCTTTAGCTGAACATGCCCTGTCTTCAGGGCTCAATGTATGTTTCAAGGATGCTCATGCGCTTGCCCTTGTTAAGCACAACTGGTCTAGAATTATAAGGGAGGCAGTTGAAATTCGTAAAAACCCCAATAACTTTAACAGAGGCACTGGATATCAGCTAAGTGACACGTGGCTGCCAGTAATTAAAGATCTAGGAAGATAGTTCCTCTCAGTTTCTATATTTCTTCACCTATTTGAAATTGTACGGTTTCCTCTATGGCTCCATGGCCATGACTTGATCTCCTTTGTTCGTCACTGGAGAAGTTTCCATCTGTTTATTTTGCCGAGGCCTGTATGGCGGTGGGTACCGTATAGATACACTTTCCCTTTTGTTTCTGTTTCCATTCATCGATCCCCCCCGCCATTTCCCCTTATTTGGACATCCTCATTCTTCGAGGAGTCTCAATCCACCCCACCCCCACCCCCTCCACCACTCCACCCCCTCCACCACTCCACCCCCTCCAACCTTTTCCTTCCCCTTCCTTACTACACTTGCCGCCGTTCTAATTAATATGGCGCGTTTTTCTACCAAGGCCCATACAGTAGTTTCTGGCTGCTCTCTGGTGACGAACAGAGGAGTTTCTCTAGTATGTTGTAAGCTCATTGACACACATTCTTTGGCCACATTGTTTTAATTCTATTGAAAAAAAAAAGACAAGGTTCTTTTCGATACGTTTAGAATTTTAAATGTTATTTTATGTTCGACCCTGACTAATATATGTCAGAAAAGTGTACTATAATGAGGCTCATTATAACACTATTTTTCATTATGAAACAGTTTCTCCCACCAATCAGAGCTCAAGAAACAGTGTTTGACCAAGTCGATAATTTGATGCGCTGAGTTCCACGGCCTTCTAATTTAAATATCACTGCCTGGCCTAGTGTCATAGTAGGGTAATCGAGGAGGCCATGGTCAAATACAAGGCATTCTCTGCGTCTCATGCGCTCTGTTCAGTACATAAAACTGGCGAAATCTCGACAGATATTTATGAATATTTATATTCGAACATAAAATATTTATAATAATTATCGTCGAACATAAACAGTCGTATGCAACTCGCCTATAATGGTAATTAAGACACTCGTATGGAAATTATAAAACTCGCATACGCTCGTTTTATAAACATATTCGTGTCTTAATTATTGCCATTATAGGCTCATTGCATAATGTACTATTCACAAGGCAATATTCCAAAAGTATGAATAATTTCAATAGTATTCCGAGCCGTGAAAACCTTAATCTATTTATTTATATATTTTTGTATTCCGGACATACCGTAATGTTATTCATATTTTAGTCACTGTAGTATACGGCTTTCTTACTGATTCTATGATTGGATTTTATATATCAAACTAGATTTTCAGTATATATTGGTTAAATATGATCAATAAATTATTAAGAATTATTTACAATTAGGACCTTTGCATTCAATTGTATTACTTTTAAGATTTTAATTTTCGAATAATTTGCGCTGAAGGAGAACTATGTACACGGAACTTTATGTTAATAAAATCAATGTATTGAGGCGTTCATTATCATCTTTGAAGAATTCAGGTGAGGATTGGGAAGGAGGTGGCCGTGGCCTTAAATTTGGAATAATCCCGACATTTGTTTAGAGTAGGAGTGTAAGCCCACGGAAAACCACTTCCAGGATGGCTGATGTGCAAAACGAACCCGCATCTTCTCAAAAGTTGGTATTATAATACCATGGAAAAACTTTTTCTGGTCTACCGTAGTTTTTGGAAGGTGTCAGATGAACCTTAAAGGAAATAAAAAAGCTTTTTCTGAATACATTTTAGTGTATGAAGCCCCTTGCTAGAGGGAGAGAGAAGGTGGGACTGTATTTAAACCGGAATGCATCCATTTGAGGGACAAGAGTGAGAGCTAGCAACAAAGACCAATATTCGTAATTGAATGTGCAGTATTCGTAACGTAACCATTCCCGCAACAAAGACCAAACACTGCAGCTTAAACGGAGCGTCCAGCAGGGCTTTGTTTGAATTACCGAGTCGCTCAGCGGGATTAGCAAGCCCTTTAAATAAACCAGATGGCCATATATCGACCTGGCGGCCAAGTGCACTTGGTCTGCTCTGCACCTCATGGGTGGATCTTACGGCGGAGATGACATCAATATGGGTAAAACTCAACAACAAAGTAAAAACAAACACAAAAAAAGTAAAAACAGAAACAAAAGCAAAAGCAAGAACTACCCAAAAGCAAAACAAAAACATAAACAAATATCCAAAACAAAACAAAAAACAAAAACAAAGCAAAAAAGTAAATAAAAAACGCGGAGATGAAATAAAGATGGGCGAAACTCAACAAGAAAGTATAAAAAACAAAAACGCTAAACCTAAAAGCAAAAAAGTAAAGCAAAAAGCCAAAACGAAATACAAAAGAGTTAAAAACGAAAACAAAAAAGTAAAACTAAAAGCTAAAAACAAAAAAGTAAAACAAAAATGCTAAAAACAAAAACAAAAATGTAAAACAAAAAAGCTAAAAACAATAACAAAAATGCAATTCAAAAATGTAAAAACACAAACATAAAAGTAAAAACAAAACCCAAAAAGTAAAACAAAAAGGCTAAAAACGAAAACAAAATAGCTAAAAACAAAAGCAAAAACGTGAAACCAAAATAACTAAAAACATAAACAAAAAGTAAAAAAAAAACTTTAAACAAAAACAAGAAATGAAAAGAAAAAACTAAAATCAGAAACAAAAAAGTAAATACAAAAACTAAAATGTAAAAACACAAGCAAAATACAAATACTAAACAAAAGCAAAACAAAAACCCAAGCAAAAACAAACAAAAAAACTAAAAACTAAGCCTATAAACAATAATAAAAGCAAAAACAACACAAAATCGAAATTAAAATACAAAAACAAATCGGTAAAAATAAATAATACAAATGCAAAAAAGTAAAAGCAAAAGGTAAAAGCCAGTAACAAAAAGGAAAGCAAATGAAAAAGTAATAACAAAAGCAAAAGCAAAAAACAAAAGCAATTATAAACAAAGTAAAAACAAAAACTAAAGCATGAATAAATAACAAAATCAAAGACTAAAAATAAAAGAAGTAACCTACTTGAAGGAAGTTTGATAATAATTGTGAAGAATATACTCTGGTGGACTGTAATTTATAGTGCTGGGATTTCAAATCACTGGACTTCTGTGGAACATTTATACTAATTATATTATATTACACCGTTATATACAATACATGTTGATACATTAATACACTGTCACTCGTTCGATATAGTCTTCCGAGTTTGCATAGCAGCAGGTCTGCAGCACCTTTCACCCCGTGGTGACTGGTTTGAGCACAATAGTGGCACTGGCTCAGGAATGCACGGTACTTGGGCGTAGGGTGGGGCAGGTAGCAAGCACACCCCTCACGACCAGTGGATATAACGGGATTCGCCACAAAGCAAGTGAGGCCTGACGAACCGTTTAACACTTGTTCCTAAACATGCCGCCCGCCAAAAAAGAGTTTAACACTTTTTTCCAGAAACAGTCACCTGAAATATAACACCAACAAACAAACGAACACAAAGCAATGAACATAGTTAGTTAGTCAAAACACCACCTTCACAAATGCCGTTGTCTGGCATGGGAAGTGGGCAAAGTTTTGTAATGGGTCTCTTGAATGTACCGGAAGAGGTACGTATAGTGGCAACACGTACGAGCCCATCAGCTCCAGGGTGGACCTGATCAACCACTGCAAGCTTCCAGCACAGTGGGGGAAGTTTGTCTTCTTTCACGATCACCAGCGTGCCTGCCTGGACGTTGCGCCCTTCCTTCTTCCATTTTCCTCTCTGTTGTAGATGGGACAAGTAGTCGGTTGACCACGCCTTCCAGAATCCTTGGAACTGTCTTTGGATTTGCTGCCATCTGGAAAGCAAGCTTACACGCACATTACTCAGATCTGGTTGGGGTAGTGCAGTGATTGGTCGGCCAATGAGAAAGTGACTAGGGGTAAGGACAACTAGGTCGTCGGGATCATCGGATGCCGGGACTAGAGGCCTTGAATTGAGACATCCTTCGATCTGGGTTGTGAGTGTGGACAATTCCTCGAAGGTAAGGTATGCGGTGCCCATCACTCGCCGAAGATGGTGTTTAAAAGATTTGACACCTGCCTCCCATATTCCTCCAAAGTGCGGAGCTTGAGGATCACGTTGATGCTCTCCCTCGTTGAACAATCTTCTTATCTCCTCCAGTTCCCTATTGGCTCCAAGACTGTCGATCTGAATTTGGTTGAGAAGTGGAAGTTCGCCGCACAACTTCTGCCAACGATGAAGTAGCTCTGGTGGTAAAATTTCATCCCACCCTAGGAGTAGCTGCCACAGTTGCTGTAAGAAGAACTTGCAGGAGATGATGATTGGACTCCCTAGCCCAAGTGGGTCGTAGATTGAAGCTATGGTTGATAGTACCTTCCGTTTTGTTACTGGGTTGCGTAGTTGTAAGTTGCCGTTTACGATTTGCAGTTGGTCACTAGCAGGATGCCAAAGCAAGCCTAATGTCTTAATGTTTTCCCCATTATCTAGTTGAAGTGGGAGCTGGGTTTCTCGCCACTCCGAAGGAACTGCTTCAAGTAGTCGGGGATGATTCGAACACCATTTTCGTAGCTGGAACCCTCCAGTTTGTAGAAGGTTGATGAGTTGATTTTGAATGTCTAACGCGTCCTCGACGGTCGCACTTCCAGACATACAGTCATCAATGTAGAAGTCTCTCTGTAAAATCTTCGCCGCTTCAAGAAAGCTGTCTGATTCTTCCATAGCGAGCTGTTGGAGCCATCTAGTGGCGAGGAAGGGTGCTGACGCTGTGCCGTAGGTGACAGTGTTGAGCTGGTAATGTTTTACAGGATCTTCTGGGGATGATCGCCACACGATTCTCTGAAGTCTGCGGTCATGACTATCAACCCTTATCTGCCGGTACATCTGTCGAATGTCTGCCGTAAAGCATATTTGGTGAGTGCGAAATCTGGTGATAATGGACCAGATATCTTGCTGGATTGTCGGACCAACCCTGAGGATATCATTGAGTGACCGTCCGGTGGTAGTACTGGCAGAGGCATCGAATACAACCCTGGTTTTTGTAGTTGAACTTGACTCCTTGAACACTGGATGATGGGGCATGCAGTAGCTCTGTTCCTCCTTATCAGACGCCGTGGTTATAGGCTCCATATGCCCTAGAGTCTCGTACTCTTCTAAAAAGCTGACGTAATCCCCCTTCAACTGAGGGTTTCTTTCAAGGCGTCTTTCGAGATTGTGAAACCGTGACGTGGCCATTGTTAGTGAGTTTCCAAGTTCTGATGGTTTTCCACAGAGTGGGAGTCGTACCGTGAATCTACCTTCTGCATCCCGCCTGACTGTGTCAACAAAATGCCTTTCACACTCGATTTCATCATTCGATCTGATTGGTTGAGTGATCTCTTCTAATTCCCAGAATCGTTGAAGTTGCTGGTCGAGTGAATGGTCATTCATAGTGAAGAATGACTGTACAGGTGGTGAACCCGGACCGCTCGCCTTATCCATTTGAAACTGTCCCGCTACAATCCAACCGAATTCCGTGTTTTGAAGAACTGGATAGGGTCCACTCCTCGTGCGTCTTTCAGGCCTAAGAAGATCAAAAAATATCTCTGCCCCGATTAACATATCAATCTGACCTGGTTGGTTGAAGCTGGGGTCAGCTAAGGTCAGTTCTTCGGGAATTTGCCAGTCTTGATAGTTAATGTATGATCCTGGCAATTCAGCTGAAATTCGTGACAATACAGCACAATTAATGACTACTCGATAGTTGCTAGTAATGGAATGCACCTCTATGTTTGCACTATGATGCGACTCTGCGTCGATACTACTTATACCCTGGATTGGAATTCTATTCCGTACCTTCTTTAAGTTCAGTCGTTGTGTGCAGGCAGTCGTGATGAAGTGTGCTTGACTGCCCGAGTCTAGTAGGACTCGGCAAGTCTGAAGTTGGCCCTCCCCATCACGCACTTTTACTAATGCAGTCGAGAGCAATATATGAGTATGCGGTTTAATTTTCAGTGAGCAATAGGACGCTGTGTCGGCACGTTGTTGCGTAACAATAGAGTTGTTGGGTCTTGCCTGTTGCCTATCATGCGTGTTATCAGGCGGCCGTGGGGTAGGAGAACGACCAGTTCCTCGGTTGCGGTGAAGTAGTGTGTGATGCTTCAAACCACAAGAATAGCAAGAACCTGAAGAACAATCACCAACAATGTGACCATGTCTCAAACAATTTGTACACAATTTATGCTGTTTGGCAAATTCTGTTCGTTGTGCAACACTAACACTGGAAAAGTCTTGACATTTATAAAGAGGGTGCACGCCAGTACAAAATAAACAATTATTGTTACTTGAAACATACACTTGTCTGACTTGGTTCGTGAGCTTCTTTCTAGTGATGTTTTGAGTGGTAGAATTGACAACTGGGGTAGGAATTCGGTTACCATTGATTAATTCTAGGGCTTGACATCTGTCCTCTAAAAATTTACTTAGCACTTCCAGTCTTGGGAATTGTGAATTTGATGACGACAGCTCCCACTGTTTTCTGCTGACGTCATCAGTCTTTTCAAGAATTAATTGCGCTAGAAGGATTTCGTGAAGAGGGATTTCAAGTTCAAGTGCTTCAAGTGCATTTAAGTTACTTGATACCTGATTTAGAAGTGCTCGTAACTCTGTGGGTGATTCATTGTGTACACGTGGAAGGTTCAGCAAGTTGTTGATGTGTGCTGTGGCAATTAATCTAGGATTATTGTATCTCTGACAGACAGTTTGCCAAGCAATTTTAAAATTAGGACCTGTTATGGGAAGGTTCTTAATCTGGCCATGTGCTTCACCCGTTAATGAAGATAACAAATAGTGGTATCGTTGTATATCGTCAATTGCTTGATTGTTTATTACCAGGCTAGTAAATGTGTCACAAAAATGACGGAATTCAGTGACCTGTCCCCCGAAGGAAGGTAATTTAATTGTAGGAAGTGTCAGCTCTCTCTTGCCGGAACTAGACTGACCATCACTTTTAGTACTCGAAGGATTGTTCTGTTTTGATCGTAACTCTACGCTATCTTCAATCAACGTGGTCATTTTATCAACGAGATCATAATACATAGTCTCAAAAGTATTCCTATCTTCACTGTGGTCCTCGGATTCGTCTTCTAATTCTAATCTCTCCTGCGCGTCTTCATACTTCTGCCTTAATTTTGGTAGATCGTCTAACCTTGCCTTTATTGCGTTAATACTTGACCCAGGTTGGAAGCTCTTGACGAAGTTATGTAAACGAGTAATATTTGCCTTTGCGAGGCCCCTAGTCTTTACGAGAAGTGCTTTCAATTTAGGATCCATAGTGGGAATAGCATACAGGAATACAGGTAACCAGAAATGAGTATGTACTTACCGAAGCTGCTTAAAGTTGAATTCCTTCCATGTGTAATGTCTCGAGGTTCAATATGCACCACTGCGCGCTGTAGTTAATACGAATCATCGAGGAAACACACGATTACCGCTCATACTTCGCGTTGAGGCTACCTTAACAATGTACAATGCGAGGCGTCAATATGAAATGATGCACGAGCTCACAACACACGTCCGTTGTTCCACAGAAATCCGGCCGGTAGGACCATGAAGGAAGTTTGATAATAATTGTGAAGAATATACTCTGGTGGACTGTAATTTATAGTGCTGGGATTTCAAATCACTGGACTTCTGTGGAACATTTATACTAATTATATTATATTACACCGTTATATACAATACATGTTGATACATTAATACACTGTCACTCGTTCGATATAGTCTTCCGAGTTTGCATAGCAGCAGGTCTGCAGCACCTTTCACCCCGTGGTGACTGGTTTGAGCACAATAGTGGCACTGGCTCAGGAATGCACGGTACTTGGGCGCAGGGTGGGGCAGGTAGCAAGCACACCCCTCACGACCAGTGGATATAACGGGATTCGCCACAAAGCAAGTGAGGCCTGACGAACCGTTTAACACTTGTTCCTAAACACTACTCCTAAAACAATATACCAAAACTAAAAAGTAAAACAGAACAAGGAGATTGGAAAAAAATATTTCTAACATTTGGTTAAAGAGTCATTCAATCCACAGAAGCACCCGGAGTGCCATGCTTCTTCCAAGTTCTGGATTGGTGTGTCATTCGGAAATAAGGAATTTATAATTCAAACACAGGTGGTGTCATCCTAAATCCTGGATATCCCCTTTTCTAAGGAAATACTAACATTGTACCTTCCTTCAATTCCGGGCCGTTTACGAAATTCCTACGCACCTAGACCATACCTACAGTACTAAAGACACCAGAACATCACAAACGCGAGAAGGTCCTGTTAGCTTATCATCGAGATAACAAGTAGTTCCGTGAAAAACTATACAGCCTATTTTCACATATCCTACTTATGTTAATTGCTTCTATCAACATAAAGAAATTCAGTTTGATTGCTGTAATATATTCGTAGGTATTGAGAACTGTCTAAATATTTCGGAAGGTCGACTTGTTGGATTTTTATATAAGCTATGTAGGTCTTAGAGTTATGTATTATTACATGAAGATTATTGTGTAGGTGTAGTATTCAAACATCAATCGCATGATTACGACACATCAAATGAAAATCAGATTTTAAAATTTGGCAGAGCTGCCAGGTTGTGGTTATGAAAACAATTGAAATAAATTAGATGCCAGTGGATTAAAATTTGTATAAGTATTTACCATACCAAGTTTCAGTGCGTTCAGATGGTCAAATCGCGAGAAACGTCCAGTTAAATATTTATATTTCGCGTCGCCGCCATGTTGGATTTGTGCTCACCAGGTTATTGAATGTCTTATAGGTGAACTTATGTTCATAGACTCCATAAACATACACAATTTCAGTTTGATTGCTATGATAGATTAATAGATATTGAGTACCATGTAAATATTTGGGTTGGTCGCCATTTTTGATTTTTATATAATGTAGGACATAGAATTATGTACCGTACTATTATATGACGATTTTAGCGTAGTTTCATTATTCAAGCGTTCAGTTTGATCGCATGATTAATACACGAGAAATAAAAACTTAATTTAAAAATGTCGCACAGCCGCCATCTTGAGGTTATGTGAACAATTGAACTAATACAATGTGTGTAAACATTTACTGTACCAAGCTTCATTGCGTTTGGATGGTCAAATCGCGAGAAAAGTCTATTTAAAAGTTTCAAATTAGTTTGGCCGCCACATTCGTTTTGTAGTTAACAGATTTTTGAAAGTCCTATAGGTGAACGTCTAGTAGTGCCCTTTATCGCCGTACAAAGTTTCAGGGTGATATCAGTATTAGCTTCGGAGATATGGAATGCCGGTGAAATATTTTGCACAGCCGCCATGTTTGATTAGTGAGACATAATAGAATTAAAGGGCACGGTCGGGGTCGGCTGAGATAGTAGTATGACCTTACCAAGTTTTATTGAAATCGTTCCAGCCGTTTAGAAGTTATTAGGGATTCACACACATACACACACGGGCAAAAGGTGATTTCATAAGCCTATTTGTTCATAAAATGAAAATAGGCTAATATATGAGGCAACAACAAGTGTAGTCACAGCCCATAGAGCACCCTGTCAGCAGACTACGCCCCTACTGTGAGTGGACAGCAGTAAAGTGCGTGTAAAAGGCCGGTCATTGTGAAATAGAGTTGTGTTTTCGGGAAGTGAGAACATTCATAAAGACAAACACGGGCGCAATTAGCATTTAAAATGCTGCCTGCACCACTTAGTAACGGCAGATACGGGTACATCAATTTAACCTCAGCTTGAATTAATTCAGTATCGCCGTCAGCTCCGCATTGCACGGAATTCAGGCTGATTACTTTTATAGCCTTGTACTTCCGGTACTTGTTGACATTCACCTCTTCAAACCAGGATATTGATCAATGAATTATTGCTGAATAATTTAAGGACATATGGTTCTGAAAACTTTATGAAATAATACTAAGCCTATCATAACATTCACTCTGGCTCTGCCATAATTTTACAGCTAGAAATGCAAAACTTTTTCCATATTGATTCCAATTGAATCGCTTTGTGTCGTCACGTGACCTGCACGCGTGCCCTCTAGCGACGGGCTGTGACTTTCCACGCTCTGGTCAGAACCACATCTCGTTACACACGCCACGATTAGCCCATGTCGTCACCGGTTTGCGCATTACAGCCTTCGGCTCGTTACTTTTTGAACGCACCTTATAGTTAAACTGTGTATCCCGTTTTTGTCTTGACGGTTTGTTTTATGAATTACGTAATAAAACATGTTAATGAATGTGTATATACACGTGTGTACAAATAGCACAATATAGTAGTGGGTCAACAAACAAACATGAAGCTATCATGCTCTATCAAAATACTATATGCACTGTACTTGTGAAGTTACACAGTGTTGAATTACAGCTTGGCCTTGAACTCGCAAGTGGTTTACATTATGTACGAACATATTTTTAAACTACAATTGTAGTGTGTTTTGTTGTTTATAATACATTCGCAATTTGAATCTCGTCATAAGGTTGGTTTGTTTTGTCTTATGGTTTTGTGAGTAATGGTATATGCCGGGTGAATCAGCTACCCCTAATAATATTGTTCTATGCAGCCCAACTAACGTGTGTTGTCAGGAAGTTCGATATTTCTCTGCTTACATCCCATGTGGTGCTAATGCACTGCGAGCATATTCTGCAAACGATACTGAACACTATTATTTTTGCATTGTATTAGACTGTAGTCACATCAAGGGAAAAGTAACAGTGTTCAGTATCGTTTGCAGAATATGCTTGCAGTGCATTAGTGTCACATGGCTTGTAAGCAGAAAGATATCGACCATTATTTCACTCCGATCATAATTTCTAGCTCCGAGTTGCCATTTGACTGTCAATCTCATAAGTTGTCACTAATAATTTAGCAAAAGAATTGCTTTCCTGTCGGAAAACACGTTATTGTGCCTAATTAAATTGGGCAGGGGGTAGAACTTATTTCCTCACACCTCTCAATCTCAAAACATTACATACATTTATTATTCTTTTTAATACGGTTTCTGAAAAATAAGGAGACTTCCAGATAACATTTTTATTTTTTAGCCTATTTTCAATTTAAAAAAAAAATAGGCTTATGAGATCACCTTTTGTCCGTGTGTGTGTGCGTGTGTGTGAGGTGTGTCCCCCCTAATAAAATCTAAACGACTGGAGCGATTTCAATGAAACTCGGTAATTTCATAGCAATATTCCGGGCGACCTCGACCGTGCCCTTCAAATTTTGTTACGTCTCACCAATCCAACATGGCGGCTGTGCGAAATATTTCACCAGCATTCAATATCTCCAAAACTACTCCCGATATCTCCCTGGATTTTTTCACGGTGATAAAGGGACTGACTAGAAGTACACCTATGTAAATTTTGAAAAACTGATAAATACAAAACCAACATGGTGGCTACGCGAATTTGCGACTTTTAAATAGACGTTTCTCGCGATTTAACCAACCAAACGCAATAAAACTTGGTACAGTATACGTTTATACACATTGTAATGCACAGACATCTAACTTCGTTCAATTGTTTACATAAACAAAAGATGGTGGATGTGCGAAATATTTAACCGGCATTCTATGTCTCTGAAACTATTAGCGTTATCACCCTGAAATTTTGTACGAAGATAAAGGGCACTACTGGAAGTTCATATATAAGACTTTCAAAAACCGGTTAAATACAAACCGAACATGGCGGCCAAGCGAATTTGAAAATTTTAAATAGACCTTTCTCGCGAATTAATGTTCCAAACGCAATGAAATCTGGCACAGGAAATGTTTATACACATTTAAATACACTGGTATCTAATTTAATTCAATTGTTTACCTAACTCCAAGATGGCGGCTGTGCGAATTTTAAAATTAAATTTTATTTCTTGTGTCTTAATCAAGCGATTGAATTGAAAGTTTGAATAATGAACCTACGCAATAATTTTCCTTTAATGGTACCTGACTCTATGGCCTATACATTTAACAATCCATCATGGTGACCATCCGAAATATTTAGGCGGCTCTGAATCTATGAATCTATTATAGCAATCAAACTGATTTTTTATGTTCATAGGGGCTATGAACTTAAGCTCACCTATAGGACTTTAAATAACCTAATAATCACAAATCCAACATGGCGGCGACGCGAAGTATAAATATTCACATCGCCGTTTTTCGCAATTTAACCATCCGAGTGCAGTGAAACTTGGTACAGTAAATCCTTATACGAATGTTAACCCACTGGCATCTAATTTATTTCAATTGTTTCTATAACCACAAGATGGCAGGTGTGCGAAATTTTAAAATCTGCTTGTTACTTCTTGTATCCTAATCATGCGATTGAAGTTTGAATGCTACTCGTACACAATAATCTTCATGTATCATTACATAACTCTAGGACCTACATATATAAAATCCAACATGGCGACCATCCGAAATATTTAGTCGGTTCTCAATATCTACGAATCTATTACAGCAATCAAACTGAAATTTTGTATGTTGACAGTGGCAATTAACATAAGTAGGATATATGAAAATAGGCTGTATAGTTCTTCACGGAACTACTTGTTAATCCTTGGTTTATGAGATCCATATTCTCCCCATAATTTGCTTCATATCATAATTTTGATAAGATTTTTCTGGTTATCATTTCCATATATTAACATTTACTATTTATTTTCGTGAATTCTATATTTTCCAAAATTTATTGTGTTATTTTACATCTTACACAGTTACTTATCCATTATATTTTAAATATTTAATGCTGTTAATTTTTAGTTTATACAGTATTTTCATTGTTCTTATTCTTTGTTTTCCAGTTTCTTCATTTTTTCCTGTTATTTTTGTTTCTCAACAATTAGTTTTAATAACTTTAGTTTATAGATTTTAGTGTTTTAAAGTTTGACTCTCATTTTGATGAAGAAGATTGATTGTTGGATCAAATCATGTTCAATTTTGGAACAATTACGGGTATATTAATATCAATTTCATCCTCGGACGGGGATAACATGTATCGTTCATCGCGTGAACATAATCAAATATTGTCTACTTTTATGTACACCATATTAAAATGTACTGTATAGTACGTTTGGTTTATTTTTATGGATGCCTCTAATGCAGTTTTCCCACATGTTGTACACACAGTTGCAGGAAGTTATTGTGATGGCATCTTCCAGTTCTAGAGCCTAGTAATTCCAATTACAGAATGGATGATTAAACAACTGAGTTTATTAAGCATGGTAACAATCTTACACACAGTTTCATGTGGCTGATATGTAAGCTGTCCCTGACCCCAAAGTGAAGCAATAAATCCATAACATTAACTTGCAGACAGGCGTTTCCTTGTCTACTCTTGTTATGTGACCACCACTACAGTTGTGTTGTGTGTGTTGCAGGTTTCCCCGCGAGCAGCAGACTCTTCCTAACCATTTCTACTTCACAGACTTCGAGAGGCACACGGCAGAGATCGCAGCCTTCCACCTGGACCGGTGAGTCTGATAGTAGATGTGACAGTCGCAGAGAACATTTTAACATCAAATTACCGGTCTGGAAGCACTGGCTTGAAGGGCGACGACATGGCGCCTGGCGATTGTCATTTGTTAGTAGCGAGCGCGTGGGGCACATAAAACAGCTGAAGAGCTGCTGGGACTCGGCGCGCCATGCCACGCAATTGGTAGATTGTCTACTGTTATCACCGGAGGGGGGAGAGTGTCTTTAGATATCCAGCATGGCAGTTGCTTGTTATTGGGCTGTCGTTTTATCAACTCTATATCTGGACTCTTCCTAGTGGCTGTCTCCATTGCAGTTGTGTCTGAGGATTTGTATATTCTACGTACATCTTATGAGGGACGAGCAAATGAAGACGAGTCATTGTCATTGGACACATAACTGTTATTTAATAAATACAAGATGGCCATTTTTAGGCCATCATAACTGGACGGTGTTATTCAGAAACGATTTTGAAAGAAAAATATTTCGAATATAAAAGGCGTAATCAAAACGTTTCCTTTCTAAGGCATTGCTGCAGCGGTATATGCAACGTAGCGCGACTCTGATGCGAGTATGATGATGATGATGATAATTGTTTTAAGGGGCCTAACATCGAGGTTATCGGCCCCTGATGGTTTGGGTGATCGTGAAGATGAAAATGAAATGCAAACTTAAAACTACAACTAACTACTGACCTACATACTAGAAGAAGAAATGGAAAACTAAAGGAGAATAAGGCAAATGAAGGACAGGAGGAAAAGAAATGCCCTCAGCCCTCGAAGAATGCGGATTGAGGGACTTGGAAGGAAGGAGAGCCATGAAAGGCAGATAGGAAAGTGAAAGAGGAGAGGGTCCACCCCACAGGCAAGGGACAAAAGGGGGAAAACCGGACCCAGCTCAGGAATCCCTCGTGGTCGCCAACTCCCGAACTCACAAGCCGTGAGCCCCTGAGGGTGTGGCATTATTCAGGGTGCACCAGAAGTGGTGGAGCTACATGCACCCTGCCTCCTAGAGGGCCTTGAGCAGAAAGCAGGAGAGAACATGAAAAGAAAAAGAAGGCTGACCCCTTGCAAAAAGAGGGTATCAGAAAAGATGAGACAAGGGCCAATTAAGGCGGGAAAGGAAGAGACTTCCTAGGCCACGGATACCCTAATACCGTCGGGGTCGGAAGAGAACAAGAGTTGACCAAGTGAGGTCTATAGGAAAGAAGACAGATAGGAGCCCTGCACAAGTAAGTGGAAGCAATGCCGGACACAGCTGGGGCCCCGTGGTCGCCAACTCACGTCCCACTAGATGTGAGCCCCTGGGGGACTGATGCGAGTATATAAGCACGAAGACGTTGGCAATCGTGTCTTGCTGAGGTGCATGCGTTAAATGCGGTAACGGGAACTATGGCGGGGTTATTACCAAATGCGTCCAAACAGGACCAACGTGCTACTATTCTTTTTCACCAAAAGGGGGCATCCATCGGATAATGAAGAATGTGTATGGGGCTGCATGTCTGTCGAAAACCACCGTGCACCAAGTTGCGTGCTTGTAGAGTTTCGACATAAGACGCCGGTCGATCTTGGAGGCCAGCCTCATCCATTACTGTGCAACATTGGATAAATTACGGCGTGAAATTATCGGAAAACGTCCGGGAAAACTGCGACAAGGGGTGCTGCTGCTTCATGATAACGCACGTCCCCATACCGCAGAAGTTTCGTCAACTCAAGTAGATGACACACGAGCCACCGCCCTATAGGCCTGATCTCTCCCCATGCGATTATTACGCCTTCGGTCCTTTAAAAAGGCCTCGAAGGGTCGACGATTCCTGTTGGACGAGGATGTGCAGCAGGCGGTTACGGGCTTCTTCACGCAGCAGGACAAAGTGTTTTACCACACAGGAATCTTCAACCTACTATGTTGGTGGGATGAATGCCTCACGGCGATTTTGCCTAATTGACATACCGCTTCTGAATTGTGCAGCCATCAAACAGAAACTTTTTGATCACGCCTTAATCATAGCTAGGTACTGATGTACCGGCAGGCATGATGTTCTTTGTTCATGGCGCCGTTGACCTTAATCGCGGCCCTGTTTTCATTATTGCTACAGTAAATCAATTATTCCATTCATACCTTAACATATGTGAGATGAACAAGGACAAACGCCAAAGCAATTAATTAAGCAATAAAATAGAGGGGAAGTTATACTAATCCTCTCACATTTAATAAATGACGCGTTCCTAGAGCACGCAGCAAGTATAACAAACACGCTGCATAAGGTAGAGTTGGGAGATACACATTTAACATGATGATGATGATGATGATAATTGTTGTTTTAAGGGGACTAACATCTAGGTTATCGGCCCATAGCGAAAATGTAAATGAAATGAAACTAAATCTACAACTAACTACACATTTACATACTATAAGAGTAAACGGAAAACCAAGATAAGATTAAGGGAAACAAAAGACTGTAGGGAAGAAAATGCCCTCAACCCTCGAAGAATGAGAATTAGGGACTTGGAAGAAAGGAGAGCCAGGAAAGGTAAGTTGGAACTATTTGAAATTGAACGGAACTCGTAGCCGCTCGTAGCTTTGGGTAAGGAGTCGGAAAAGAACAAGAGTTGACCAAGGAAGGTCGAGAGGAAAGATAGCAGAGAAGAGCCCGGCATAAGTAAGTGGAAGCAATGCATGACTCAGCTGGGGTCTCATGGTCGCCAACACACGTCCCACTAGATGTGAGTCCCTGGGGGGACACAGATAACAAAGCTACAACATAACAATATTTAATTTCTTTGAATAAACAACAGAGGGGGCTGCGTAGCGCAGTCGGTAGAGGCGCTGAGGGAGTGGGTGCGATCCCCACCCAGGTAGTGGATTTTAGAAACAAAACTACCACTTTCGGAAACGCAAATAGCCCTGGGGTTCACTCAGCCTACACCAGAAATGAGTACCAGGGTAATTTCTGGGAGCAAAGACGGCCGGGCTCCATCCCATCTAGTGCTGTTGTCACAAAGAGTTGAAGCCTCTACCTTCCACTACTCCCAGGGCCTCCATGGCCTGTATGGAGTTGGCTTTGCTTTGCTTTTTTGAATACACAACAGGTCCACCTCGTGGAGTAGCAGCTAACATTCTTGGCTGACGTTTCGGAGATCCGGGCTCGATTACTGGCTCCGCTAAGAAATTTAATTCTTGTCTGAGGGCAGAAACGGGGTACACTCAGCCTCGTGAGGCAAAACTGAGAAGAGTTGGGTTCGATTACCACCTCAGTTATCTTGTATGTGGTTTTCCGTGGTTTCCCCACTTCTATTCCATGTGAATGTTGATATGGTTCCTCACCATCCCATGGCCGTCTCCGTCCCGTGAGATTTTAGAAGTCAAATGCCATGACCTGTGGTTCGGATTCCACGTAAAATAGGCGGACCCATGGCTCAAGACCACGAGATTAACGGTCACGTTAAAATACAAGCTTTCTTCTTTGCTAATTTTCCTTCGCAACCCTCACTTGTCTTACACACTAATTCAGTCATCACAATTTATTTATTTATTTATTTATTTATTTATTTATTTATTTAGCGTATGGCTTTTAGTGCCGGGAGTGTCCGAGGACATGTTCGGCTCGCCAGAGGCTGTAGCTGCTTCGAGCGGACACCCATAGGGTGAGCTACAAGTTCCGTTCAATTTCAAGTAGTTCCAACTTTTGCTACTAGATGTCACTGATACCTAGTGGCGAACGTTGGAACTATGATAGAGCGTTTCAACGATATCTAACCTAGAAATTTTGCTTCACACAAGTTAAGTTAGTGGAAGGATCTTTTACATGTCATAAATATGTGACATGGAACCGCCGGGTTTACTTCCCCTCCGAAGGAAGGCATACAATAAGACAGGTTATCAGACAAATTCCACAGACACCCGAGTGTACTACATGACTACGATGTCGCAATGCCCCTAAATGAATCAACAACAATAACAACAGTACTTTGCTTGTTTCAGTAACAAGATGATGTTTACTGCTTGGAGAAAGGTCTCTCGCAAAACGCCTGGAGTCAGTCGTGTCTCAGTTACTTGCTATGGAATCTATAAATAAACGCCTCCTGATTCGCGCAACACAGAGTTCCACTGCTCACAACATCTGTCGGGGTGTAATATATTTCCTCTGTGTTATTGTGTGTTTGTCCTCAGTCTGGTTGGTTGGTTCTTAAGTTTAGCGGCTGCGACAACGCGGTCATGTAGCCCCGTGTACTTTGGGTGTGTGTAGAATCTGTCTGATAACCGGTGTTAATTGTGATGACTGTATTAGTGTGTGTTATCTGTTTTTTTAATTTAAGTACAGACTGCAACTTAGATTTTTTCAAATAGTTCCTACTTTTGCCGCCAAGCGCCACCGTCAATGACTACTAGGCCAAGTTCAGAACTTAGCTACTAGACGCCACCGCAGTCGGCTCTTGGCAACGAACGTAGAAACCTAAGAGCGTTGTTTACATTCTTAACCTATACAATTTAGCTTCACACAGGTGTAATTAGTGGAAGGTTCTTTAACATGCCATAAATCTATGACATGGGACCGCCGGCTTTACTTCCCCTCCGAAGGAAGACATACTGAGGGATTTTTAACGCTCTTAAAAAATCCGACGGCATGCTACCGACTACGCCACTGAAGCTGGTGTACGCTTAGAGGATAAACAAATCGTTATCCGCGCCTCTCCCCCCCCCCCCCCCCCCCGCCGAACGATTGTTGTCCGAATCCCCTGGCATTAAAATAATATTTTTAGCCTACTTTTCACATTTTGCAAAAATGAGGAAAGAGTAGACTTATGAGATCGGGCAAATGTCTGTCTGTCTGTCTGGCTGTGTGTGTGTCCCCCCCTATCAACTCCTAAACGGCTGCAGCAATCGAAAAAAAAATTTGGTAGGAGGAAAGATCTATACCTGAATATCTCACGGCCATATTTGAAAATGATGTCAGTGCTACCAACTGCTAACAAATCGCAATTGAAATTTGAGCTCCATGTTGGATATCTTGGAAAGTATGAATGGGAGCTATTTCAAAATTGGCACACGTACAGATCATAATATTTCAGTTTAATTTCCAGGAGGCCAAACATGGCAGTGTTGCCAAAATGATTATAAGCCTCCTGATAGGTCCAATTTTTAAATGCATATAACTTCTACACTATCAAGTGGAATTCAACCAAATTTCGTATGTTGTATGTGTACATAACCAGATATGACTGAGCGTATTCTTAAGTCCTACCAGGGCTGCCAACTGTTAATAAATGCTCCTAATTTATTTTATCCAAATACCAATATATCAGAAAGTATGCAAGCCGACAGCTTTAAACTATGCACACGTATAGTACCTGACATTCTATATTGATTTGGAGTAACTTATATACGTCAGTGCTACCAACATGATTCTAAGCCTGCTGACAGGTCCAACTTTAAATACATGTAACTTCCATACTATCATTTGGATTTCAACCAAATTTCGTATGTACTATATGTACCATAACAGATATGACTATGCGTATTCTAAGGAGCAACCAGGGCTGCCAACTGTTAACATGTGCTGTCCCTATTTTTGTTACCCTAATATCAATATATCAGAAAGTATGCAAGCCAATAGCTCTAAACTTTGCACACGTATAGTACCTGGCATTCTAGACGAATTTGGAGTAACTAATATACGTCAGTGCTGCCAACATGATTCTAAGCCTGCTGATAGGTCCAATTTTAAAATGCATGCAACTTCTATACTAACTAATGGATTTCATTCAAAATTGGCACAACAATAGATCATATTATTTCAGATTATTTCTGACCAATACATGCATGACATTGTTGCCAACATGATTTTACGCGCGCTGTTAGATCCAATGTTTAACTGCATGTAACGTCCATGCTATCCAGTGGACTTCAACCAAATTTTGTATTAAGTACCGTAAGAGACGGAACTAAGAATATATTCAGTCATCAGGGCTGCCAACAGTAGTGCTCTATTAGGATACATTATGCCAGGTATACAGTATTTTGAACTAATTGGAAATTTCGATATTAGCAACTTAATTTCGTCATTATTCTAGATAGGTTCATATTCTGTAGAATAATCATTGGCATGAAAAGTAGGCTGTATAGTTCTTCACGGAACTTCTTGTTAATTTATTAGATATAGCATAAAGTATTAAAGCAACACATTTAGATATTTGAGGAGAAAGTCGTGTTGACCGACTGAAACACATTACATTTCGATGGTAAATATTATTGCTTTTTAATGAAAACTACTTCAAAACTACCGGATGAGTTAGCCGTGGTCGTAAGGCATGACTGCTGGCAGTCGCTCACATCCGGGAAGCGCGGAGAGTCGAATCCCCCCGCCGGCAACCTTGAAGATGGTCTTCTGTGGTTTCCCATCTTCCTTCCAGGCAAATGCCGGGGTTGGTCCCTAACTATAGGCCACAGCCGCTACCTTCCAACTCCTCGTCCTTACATTCAAACATTCCTCCCCGGACAACACTCCACACGCGATGGTGTGTAGCTCACCCATTGGGTGTCCGCCTCGAAGCAGCTACAAAAAAAAAACTGGCGAGCCGAACATGTCCTCGGACACTCCTGGCACTAAAAGCCATACGATAAAAAAAAAATTATCTTCCAAATCGTTTAGATAAGCTTTATAAAAGACCATAATTGGTTTCTTTTGTTGTTATTGTTCCATATTGACTTACAATTAGTTTAAAATTAGTACATATAATTCCACCTAGTCAATACATATACAAATCTTTTTAAAATTGTTTAAAAAAACTAGCGGACCCGTGTATGAAATATCATACTTTCCTCATTATTATTATTATTAGCGTATGGCATAAGTAACATATATACAATTAAATATGATACAATAACAAGAAACAATTTCAAATAGAAATGTCCAGTCCTTCGATCCACTTTAGTGCTGCCTCTGATGGGATCAAGAAATCAGCCCAGCTACCCGAGTAGGCTCTCAGCTTGCAGCTGCCGATGATATGAGCGATGGTTTGCCGTGGAGCACCACTGTCGCATTCTGGTGACGTTAAACAGTTCCACTTGTAGAGTGAGTCCCTGCATCTTCCATGGCCTGTCCGAACTCTGTTAAGAGTGGCCCACTGCCTGCGTGGTAGAAGGAATCCACTAGCAATTTGCGCACCAGAAAAGATGTTGTGTAGGGACAAGTCTGTGGAAGTTTCCCAACGGTCTTTCCAAACTTTCACAGCGTCGAAGTTGTTGTGAGCCATGTCGGTTACATCACGCAAAGGTGGATGGCGTGACTTCAATCTTTGAAGATTGAGTGCAGGGATGTCTTCTTGTATGGGTAGTTCAGGATTTCTGCAGATTTTTTGGTACTCTCTTAATAGGGCATTCGATCTGCGCAGATCAGGTGGAATTATTCCCGTGAGCAGCGGGAGCCAATGGATTGGCGTGGATCTGATTGTGCCCGAAATAAGGCGCATGCTGTTGTTTAGCTGCGTGTCAACATATCGGGTATACGGGCTATTTAACCATACTGGAGAGCAGTACTCTGCACTGGTGTAAACCAGACCAAGGGCAGAATGTCGTAGAGTGCTTGCAGTAGATCCCCAAGTGGTCCCACACAGTTTCTGAAGAATGTTGTTCCGAGTTTTCAGTTTCTTTGATAAGTTCAATAGATGTTGCTTGAATGATAAAGTGCGATCTAAGGTTATACCAAGATATTTAGGAAACCAGTTATGACGAAGAACTCGGTTACAGAAGCTTATGTTCAATTTGCTGTTAGCCAGTCGGTTATTTAAGTGGAAGCATGACACTTCTGTTTTACTTGCACTAGGACTGAGTCTCCATTTCTTGAAATAGACCTCTAGAGTGGACAGATCCCTTGTGAGGATTTCCTCAGTTTTCTTGAGATCTTGCAGGAAATTCTGTTATGCTGATGATTTTGCACTAGCCATACTTTCCTCAATTGGTTTATAATAAGAGACTTAAGGAGAAAGGTTGTTATGTTTATATGTCAACCAAATGATTATAGAACAGTATTTACATTTCAGTTAGAATTCCAAGTTCTACGTTCCCTAACTTAAAAAGGCAATCACTGAAAATTGTATCATCATAACACTCACCGGTTATTGGATATTTATGAAATTATACGATTTGATAGCCTACTAATTCCCTTGATTTACTGTTTCTGAAATCCATGCGAAATGATAAAGGAAAGACCTCAGAGTGTTAACATGACATGAAACAAGAGTCACAGTGGCCAAAATGTAAAGTGGACAGCAATTATGGAGCGTATTTTCCTACAGCAACAGTATATGCAAATCGCACACTTCGTACATTTTTTAAAGTCATTTTATTAAGACATTATAGATATTTATGAAATTAGAGAGCACTTCGTCACTGAATGCTCGTCATTTGAATGCACATTTGTCATGATCGGTCGCTTGTGAGCGCCGCAGGAGGGATCTTTACTACTGAAATAATATATACTAGCGGACCCATGTTCATAAACCACACTTTCCCCAATGGGTTTATAAGGAGAGACTTAAGGAGAAAGGTTGTTGTGTTTTTATTTGAACCAAATGATTATAGAACACTATTTACGTTTCAGGCGTCCCTACGGCCAAAATGCGAACTGAACAGAAATTATATCGCGTATTTTCCTACAGCAACAGTATTTGCAAATCGCACACTTCTTACAAAAATTGATACTTATGAAGTTAGAATGCAATTCGTCACTGCTAATGTCATTTGTGTGCTGAGTCCATTGATTGACAGCTTAGCCGTAACACTCACCGGTTATTCGATATTTATGAAATTATACGATTTGAGCAGGCTACACATTCCTTTAAATTACTGTTTTTGAAATCCATGCAAAATGTTAAAGGAAAGACCTCAGAATGTTAAAATAACTTGTAACAGGCGTCACAGCGACCAACATGATTGTGAAGTGGACGGCAATTATGGAGCGTATCTTCCTCGATCTTCCTGCAGCAACAGTATGTGCAAAACGCACACTTCGTACAGTTTTTTAAAAGTCATTTTTGAAATAAATTATAGATATTTCGGAAATTAAAGTGCAATGCGTCACTGGTAATGTCTATATCCTTTCATTTGAATGCTCATTTGTCACGATCGGTCGCTTGTGTGCGCCGCAGGAGGGATCTATACTACTGAAATAATATATACTAGCAGACCCGTGCGAGAAATCTCGCATGTTCATTAACCACACTTTCCTCAATAGGTTTTGCAAATCGCACACTTCTTACAAAAATTGATATTTATGAAATTAGAATGCAATTCTTCACCGATATTGTCATTTGTGTGCTGAGTCCTTTGATTGACAGCTTAGCTGTAACTCTCACCGGTTATTCGATATTTATGAAATTATACTATTTGAGTATTCATTCCTATGATTTACTGTTTCTGAAATCCATGCAAAATGATAAAAGAAAGACCTCAGAATGTTAAAATGACATGATACTGGCGTCACAGCGACCAAAATGTGAAGTGGACAGCAATTATGGAGCGTATTTTCATACAGCATCTGTATCTGCAAATCACACACTTCGTACAGTTTTGAAGTATTTTTTAAAAATAAATTATATATATTTATGAAATATGAGTGCAATTCGTCACTGCTAATGTCTATTCTCTTTCATTTGAATGCTCATTTGTCACGATCGGTCACTTGTGAGCGCAGCAGGAGGGATTATACTACTGAAATAATATATATCATGATAATAATGTTATTTGTATTGAGTAGGTGGAATCATATGTACTAATTTCAAACTTCCAAGTCATTCACTGTGTGTGTGAACTTGAAGACCTGCACATGAATCATGCTGGAGCTGAGCTGAGAGAATGGTGCAGGAGTTATTAGGCTGTGCCCTGCTTGTCCAGTCCGGATATCAGTATTTTATGAGCAGCGTTCTAAAGAGAAAAGAGCTCTGATGATGAAAGCGGAATCTTTAATTCCCTGTGGAACCTCGTATGTGTGTGTACCATTCCTGGCCCCGGGGTTCTCAAAGTCCATTATTACGCTCGACCTTCCAGCCCAACTCACTCCCTTACAAAGCGGGCAAATTGTTTCCTGCCGCTTCAAACAGCCTGACACCCCTGGCTCTTTGATCCATATTACCCTCAATGATAACTTTTTCAATTTCATACGAGTTATAATGCTTCCTGACTTGGCGCGCACACTGTTCCGCCACCCCTTTCATTTTCTTCTTATTTCCTCGGCCCTCTGGCTAATCTTTTCTTTTCTCGGCCCAATGTTGGCCGCCCTGCCAAGTCCCAGAGGTCTTTACGGGGAACCACATCTGTGGACACATTCTTCCCCAAGGTTCAAAGCGATTTTCTATTATTTTTAAGGCAGAGAGGAGTGGAGACAGAAAGGGAAAGCGCTTTGAACAGTGCAGCAAGTTATCTTAATTACAGGCGTTCGTCACTGGGAGCGCTTGTCGTATTAAAATCTCTTAGCGACACGCCTTAACGCGTCAAAATAAACTGTGTCTGCCACAACTACAGAATATAACATTTATGTTTTATATCATTGGCATTTCTTAGTTGGTTGGGGCCCCTTGGAGCACGTGGTTCCTAACTCTGGCGAGCCTTCTTCTTAGCCCAGTATTCCTTGATCTTTGCACTATGAGTTCCTGAGTCCACTTCACTCCCACTCCAGGACGCGGTGTTAGCCTACTTTCGACTTTTGCAAAAAAAAAAAAAAATGAATGTAGACTTATGAGATCTACACAGTGCCAAAACTGTGTGTGTCTGTCTGTATGTCTGCGAGTGTGTGTGTACCCTGTATGTCTGCCGAATTGAACGAAATTTGGTACAGAGGTAGCACTAGCCAAGGGCACCTCAGTTTCATGTTTTATATTGCTGCCATCTTTACCAAACCTTAATGGCGGCCACTCAAATGGTCAAAACTTAAAATTAAATTACGGCCAAACTAATTATCGGATCTTTGCCAAATTTCGTAAAAACATACCTTCATGTGGGACGCGTCTTGTGCCCAAACTACAAGGTTTGGAGTGTTTGCTGATGAAATTGCAAAATGCTGGAGCAAGTTATGAACTATAGTTTGAACGCCGCTGCTCAAATCCAGTCTGCCAATTTACACTTCGAATAGGAAGAAAATAGGAGGTGATAAGGACAAAGCGTTATAACTATACGCATACATTTAGGAGAAAGTAGGCTATATGTTCTTTCCTGAACATCTTGTTTTAGTTGTCAATGACTGGAGAGTGTCGGATGTTCTGATCAGCATTCTAAATGTATCCCTGTTGAACATATCCTTGGAGTCAGTTTCTAAAGCTTCGAGAGGTCTTTTCGAACAAGACGCGTCCATTTGGTATTTGTCCCCTTCCCTCTAGAAATGGTGTTGAAGATTCTTGAGGCCAGTCACTTGTTGTCCATTCTGACTGTCTCTCCTCTTTCTCATGGATGATGTTATGCTCTCTAAATGTTGGTAAAGCTCATTGTTATGCCTGATTCTGTATTTACCTCCATCTTTAATGGGACCCATAATTTTTCTCGAGATCATTCGTTCTTTTAGTTCCAAATTCTTGAGCTGTCCCTTTTTGACCATGTTCAATCATTCTGAGGCATAGAGTACCGAATAATTTAATTTATAGATGGTACCAACAAACTCTAAAATATATAATGCTAGTATATTTTTTTATATTTCTAGTGTCTTTTACAACTTAAAGCACCCAGTTGGCTCTTAGCTTTCATTGAGAGGGTATGGTTCAGAATCCTCTAAGTTAGATTATTATTATTATTATTATTATTATTATTATTATTTGATACAGCCATCTATTTCTAATTATTATTATTAATATTATTATTATTATTATTATTATTATTATTATTATCGAATTGGCCATCTAAGGACCACGAGGCTCGCATTAACTCTTTACACGGGTCTTCTGTTTCTTCTTAGCCCAGAAGGCTTTCATTTTCTGGCTATGAGCAGACATCCTCTCCTCTGTCCACTTCGGTCTGGTGGTTCCTGAGGTCTTCCTGTGGTCTTCCTGCTGGTAACGGATACTGGGAATACCCCTTGCATACCTGCCAATTTTCCGGTTTTCCCCGAAGATTTCAGTTTTTTTTGGGGGGGAGGCTGCTTTCCGGTTGTCCGGATTATCATAGTTCTTTTTTCCAGAATTTCAACTCCCTAACTCGTTTCCGTTCTCTGCATCCAAATCGCATTTCAGTTTTGATTTTCGATAATAGCTGCTATTCTGAGATGCGAGTTTTTGAAATTAGACTAAAAATCGACCGATAAGTTTATCGATAATCCCGTCTCACAGATTATCGCTGCGCTTTTGTCATTAGTTCCTTGCGTTTGCCATTACGCTGAAAGTCGATCGAACTGTTTATCGATCATCACATCACGCAGATTATCGCTGCATTTGTGCTTCTACTGTTTTTTATATAGCGAGAAAGCTTGGTTCCAAGCGGTGTTTGCTGTAGTTCTGGTATTCGTGCAAATGCCTGACGAATTTTTGTGCGATTTAGTGTTTTCGTCATGAATTCAAGTAAGAAACGATATCATCAGTCTTTCAGGGAGGCATATTCTTCAGAATTTCCTTGTATTAAGCGATCACGGAAAGGTGAAACATTCGCATTCTCATCTCCATCTCTCAGGGGCGTGGTGGCGCAGCGGTCAAGCTGTATGCCTCTCACCAAGGTGGTCCGGGTTCGATTCCCGGTCAATGCATGTGAGATTTTCGAAGTGAAATGCCATGTCCTGTGGTTCGGATTCCACGTAAAAAGGAGGTCCCGTGGCTTATAATCACAAGATTCACGGTCACGTAAAACTACAATCTTCCTTTCTCCATCTCTCCTCTCCAACCTGTGATGGAATATTGGCTAGCCAGTGTTCTATCTTGCAAAATGAAAGTGAAGAAAATCTCATGTTTGTGTAGTCTGTGAACTGTTCCCAATTATGTGTTCTTGATGTAATTGCAATATTTTTGGAAACTGGCATTACAAATTAGACAGTCTCTCATCACCAAGAGTTTGTCATCTCTTTCCCTGTAGTCTTTTCTCGCTATTTTTAAGACCTTGCGGCGCATGTACGCGTTAAATTTTTGCCCTTTGGGGTCTTCTGGATTTCTATTTTTGAAAGATGGCAGGTATGCCCTTGAAGAATGAGCTGACGGAATTTGGTCCGATCATATGCACTGTCGAGAGAAATTTGAAGCTGCTCCAGGTCTGATTTCACTGAGGTGATCCATTTGTTCTTCGAGGCTTTGCCTCGACTTGTCGTCGTGAAGATCCTATTCGTAAGTCTGCAGGGGTTCATGTGGGTTAGATGACCATAAAAGGTTAGTCGCCTTTTCCTCATCGATGTGAGTAGGTCCTCTTGGAGATGATACAGCTCACTATTGTGTCTCATCCTATAGTTGGCATCCATTCCTCGTATCGGCCCTAGTATTCTCCTTAGGATTATTCGTTCCTTGAGCCTAAGCTTCCTTAGTGGACCCTTCCTGTTCAGCCAGGGGCATTCAGAGGCGTAGAGTACGGAGGGCCTTACTACTGAGTTGTAATGTTTGAAATATAATCACCAATCACGTGCAAATAGAACGTAGTTTTTCGTTTAGCCTTACATTGCTATGAGCCTCATAACAAGCCATATTCCATACTGCTACGACCACTCAGGCCCGAGAAAAAGTTGGTTTACAAAAGTAACAACAACTATTTTCAGAACCGTAAGATCACATTAAAACTCCGTATACACGTTAATAATAAGTTCCTTCAAGATGTATTAATGTTTAATTACGATCCGATTAATACTTTTAATGTAATGATCTTTCTAAGTGGGCGCTCCGTTGGACTTGGTAAACAATACGGCACTTGTTTTGTTGAATCAGCTATAAAATGTTACCGGGTGACAATTCAAATGTTTACTCTACATTGCTAAACGCAGCATAAAATACGGAAACGTTTGGTGTAGCTTGTTTTTATGTAAGACTACGGGAAACGGTTGTATTGACGTCTTAACTCGAGTATCTATACTTTTTTCCCCGACAGTAAGATTCTTGGAAAGGTACTCGGAGATGTAATGCTCTTGCATAAGTGATAGGCCCTCTCCAACTTGACACACCTGGCATCTATAGCCAAGTTCTCGCTTTCGTTTGTTCAAAAAAAATTTTTTTTTTGCGTATGGCTTTTAGTGCCGGGAGTGTCCGAGGACATGTTCGGCTCGCCAGTTTTGTAGCTGCTTCGAGACAGACACCCAATGGGTGAGCTACAAGTACCGTTGGGGAGGAAAGTTGGAAGGGAAGGGCGAGGAGTCGGAAGGTAGCGGCTGTGGCCTATAGTTAGGGACCAACCCCTGCATTTGCCTGGAAGGAAGATGGGAAAACACAGAAGACCATCTTCAAGGTTGCCGGCGGGGAGGATTCGAACCTCCTCGCCTCCCGGATGTGAGCGACTGCCATTAGTCATGCCGGAACGACCACGGCTAACTCACCCGGTGTTTGTTCAAATCAACTCTCCTAAATAGGAGTACTTTACTGCAGGAACCTTACGAATGGTTGTGCCTTCTAGTGGATTTGTGGATGGGGTTGCCTTAATATTATTATTTTTATTAAGGGGAGATGTCAATGTAAATTCAGTGCTTCATAAAAACTCACATAATTCACGCAGTTTAAACCTTAGTGCTATGAAACTTGGTAATAATAAACTCTATTGTTTGAAAAGTACATAGACTCATTTTGAAAGAAAAAATGGAGTAATTTTGGATGAATTTTGGTCTCATAAGTATTTGAAAAATTATTTTTGTAGATGTTCCCTCTTTTTGAAAACTAAGAGATATATTTTAATGAAATTTGTTGTGCTATTTTGTTCTATATACCTGCTAAATTTCATGTAAGGAATATTGTCTAGGTTGCTTTGTTCAGCATTTATGATTTTTCAAAGTCCCTGACTTGACAAACAGTAGGAACAATAATGAATAAGCTCTGTAAAATATTATATGTCCATGATTGATATCTTAACCAAAAGCCTTGTCAGTGACAGAAATGTAAAGCTTGTCTGACAAATGCATGCGCTGTTCGCTGTCCGGAGAATATATTTTATCTCTCAATGTCGATAAATGACTGAATTAAAACCAAGAGTTACTAATTATAAACCATTACAAACTGACAGCACACTCACTCCATCACGTTCGTCTGTCTGTGACGTCCTTCTCTTGTGGAAGATGGCTGACTGTTGGGAACGAGCTGCTTCTATTATATATCAGAGTTGGTCATAAAGCTAACAAGAACTTGCCATTGTTATTGTTGATTCATTTGTGGCCGCCTCCTAATTAATCCTAGCCACAGTTACAAATAAACGCACTACAGCCACCACAATGGTACAGGTTATCAGACAAAATATACATGCATACGTCCAAGTGCATGGAGGTACATGACCACTATGAATAAACAACAACGTAGTTTGTGAATTTATAATTGAAGCTAAGATTTGGCAGGAGGCGAACGTGACCTTAAGTTCGGTGCAATTCTGGCATTTAGTTGGTGTACAAATGGGAAGCCATCGAAAACCACTTCTGGGATTTCTGAGGATTTCTCAGTTTTGTTTCACGAGTCCAAGTGTTCCCCGTCCCAGCCCTCAGAGCAGAATATAACTTCTTGACAGAGCCAAAAATGCCAACCATTAGTGATCATCAAAGATTTTCTGTCATGTTTGAGCCGGCATTGTTACTGGCTGTTTGGTAGGGCCTCACGTTCTTCCACCCAGGCTCCACGGACACAGTTACCATAATTTCGTAGAGAATGTTCTGCCTGATCTGTTAGCAGAAGTGCCTCTAGCTGTGCGACAAAACATGTCCTTCATACACGATGGAGCACCACCTCATTTTAGTGTTAATGTTCGTCGGCTTATAAATAACAGAATCGGTGACGGATGGATAGGTAGAGGTGGACCAAATTCCTGGCCTCAACGCTCTCCGGACCTAAGCCAACTGGACTTTTATTTGTGGGGTTATTTGATAACTCTTGTGTACGCAACCCCTGAACAAGATGTTCAGAGTCTGCATGCAAGTATTATTGAAGGCTGCGAAAGCATACGTAATACTCCAGGGATACATCAGCGCGTCCGATATTCACTACGATGGCGGGTTGATGCATGCATCAATGCGCGCGGAGGGCATATTGAACATCTCCTGTGAGAAAGAGCTTCTTCTTCTTTATATGCTGTCTCCGCGTCGAAGATTGCCGATCATCATTGCAATCCCTTGCCTCGAGATTGCTGTTCGAAACAGAGATGCTGAGTCAAGTTCAAACCATTCCCGTAAATTCTTGAGCCAGGAGATCTCCTCCTCCCTAGTCTGCGCCGTCCTTCAATCTTGCCTTCCATGATTAGCTGCTGGAGTCGGTATTTGATATTTCGAATCACGTGGCCAAAATATTGTAGCTTCTGTCGCTTGATGTTGTAGAGCACCTCCATCTCCTTGCCCATCCAATCCAGCACCTCGGTGTTTCTCACCCTGTCGGTCCACGATATACGAAGCATGCGACGATACAGCCACATTTCAAATGCTTCCAACTTCTTCTCCAAGGTTTTGGTTAACGTCCACCCCTCGTGTCCATACATTAGTATGGGAATTATGTAACACTTGTGGGCAAGTAGTCTGGTTCTCAGACTAAGATCTCGGTGACACAGCATTTTCTTCATTTTGATAAAGACACCCCTGGCTTGCTCAATGCGAGCCTTGATTGCATGGCTCCAGTCCGATTTGTCATTCAGGTAGCATCCTAGGTATGTATACAAATGAACTCGTTCGATGGCTTTATCAGTAACTGATAATATGGTATCAATTACTTCTTTGCTGGCAACCATGCATTTTGTTTTGCGAATGTTCATCCTTAAGCCATAATCATTGCTAACTGCGTTCACGCGATTCAGCAATGCTTGGAGATCTTCAATGCTTCCGGTGATCAGGACTGTGACATCTGCATATCGGAAATTATTGATGACTGTGCCGTTGATGATAATGCCTTGATGAAACCCATCCAAGGCTTTCGACATGATTGCCTCCGAATATAAGTTGAAGAGCATTGGAGACAGCACACAGCCTTGTCGAACACCACGTCGAATATTTACTTCATCGGACAACATATTATCCACCCGAATGTTCGCCCGTTGATTCCAGTAGAGATTGGCATGTGGTATTCTGGTACGTTCCGTTCTTGTGTATTCCCATGATTACTGAGTTGGAAACAATGAGGTGTTAAATGGAAACGAAGCGTTTCCGGACCCATGTTCATATAACAGAATTTTTTCGTATGGGCCTAAATGTGAGGAATGTGTCCTGCATTTTGTGCCACCCTGTATATATACAAGTTTATATTACATAAGTGTGTAAATACTTGTTTAACGTGTCAACTATTTACAAACATATCATCCAATTAACTAGGTATTTGTACATAAAAGCGTGTTAGTTTGTAGGGTATGTAAGCACTTGTTTTCCCACCAAATGTAATTGGGCACAATTCATGTTGACCTACTGAAAAGCTTTCTTTAATAGAATTAGGCAACACTGAAAAAAGGCTTCTATCCCTACAACCTTGATATTGTCGGTCCACCGCTTTGCTAGTCTTCCACGCGGTCGCATTCCATCTGGGTCAATTAGAAAAGCTGCTTTGGCGCAGTCCTTATTATACAAAACAAAACTTTGGTGCTTTTCAGTCGGTCAACACGAATGTACCCATAAGAGTTGGGTTATACCCTAATCCTGAAGAGAATTACATAAGATTAATAAATACACTACGATGACCAGTTTCGATCGTCAAGCGATCATCATCAGATCCATTACACGTTGGATATAAAATCTATGTTTGAAAATACAGGTGAAAATATTTACAATATGTACAATTATTTAGTTGCAGTATTGGGAATGCAACTTGTCGGTGTATGCTAGTTGTAGTATATATGATGTTAGGTGAAATGCTAAAATGGTGATAGAACCCCTCTCCCCAAATCAGATGTTGAGGCCTCTGGTGAAATGTCACCACTTTTGTTTGGAGGAGATGATCTAGATTTCCATGTTGTAAATCTACTGAGAGGTTCGGAAAATCATGGTCCTGGAAGATGTTCTTATTGCACGGATAAAGCCCAGATTTACGGAACCCTCCTACATTTTCAACAGTTGCTGCCTTCATATACGCACGACCAAACAGCTCACCAACCCATTTCTTCCTTCCCGGCATCTACGAGTAAAATAAGTGATATGCCACTTAGTAAGAGTGGAACTATTCCATTGCATTTAATAGAACGTAATTTGGGGTTCCCCATATTACGGGACAATGAACTCCCCATATTAGGCTATCTCAGTGTCCATGCTTCAACATTTTACTTCCAAGAAATGTATAGGCTAAGACAAAATACTACAATAGTACATTGAACCCAAACCTCTGACTGTATATACAAACACATTTAATTCACTTACTTTTTCTTATCAATTCGTACGAATTCAGAAAATTGAGAAATATTTCACAACGATGTGGAACAACAAACTACAATAACAAAATGGCTATGATGCACAGCTAACGGCAACTTCGTGCGTTACCCACCCAACACATGGACAACAAGTTGACGTATTCACCGCAAGGTTACAGCATCTACTAAATTACAAAATACTACTTCCCCATTGATTGGACTAAATTGTTTGACATTTTAAAATCTATTGGAATAAAGTACAGGGATAGGAGGGCGATATACAATCTATACAGAAACCAGACAGCAGCCATTCGAGTTGAAGGACATGAGATAGAAGATGGTATTCAGAAAGGTGTAAGGCTAGGCTGCAACTTATCACCCATACTTTTCAATCTTTACATTGAACAAGCAATGAAGGAAATTGGAGAAAAAATTAAAGTGGGAGTGAAGATTCAAGGAGAAATAATTTCAACTCTGAGATTTGCTGATGACATCGTCATCTTGGCCGACACGCCTGAGGATTTGAATGAGTTTTTGAATGGTATGAACTCCGTCTTACGGAATGAATACATGATGAAAATTAATAAATGTAAAACAAAAATACTGGAATGCAGCCGAAATAAATCAGAAACCTCTATGGTCATCAAATTGGCAAGTGAAAAGATGAAGGAACTAGGAGACTTCTGTTACTTAGGAAGCAAAATAACCAGTGATGGACGAAGCAAAGAGGATATAAAAAGTAGGTTGGCTCAGGCAAGGAAAGCCTTTCTACAAAAAAGGAATCTGTTGACATCGAATATAGATTTAGGTATTAGGAAGTCATTTTTGAAAGCCTTTGTCTGGAGCGTGGCGCTCTATGGAAGTGAAACTTGGACTATTGATGCAGCAGAAAAGAGGAGAATTAAAGCGTTTGAAATGTGGTGTTACAGGAGAATTATGAAGATCAGATGGGTAGATAGGGTCACAAACGAAGAGGTATTAAGACGAATGGGAGAGGAGAGATGTTTCTGGTGACTGCTAATGAAGAGAAGAGATAGGTTGGTAGGACACATACTAAGACATCCAGGAATAGCAAGCTTAGTTATGGAAGGAAGGGTCGAGGACAAAAACTGTAGGGGTAGACCAAGGTTAGAATATGTTAATCAGATTGCTTCGGATGTCGGGTGTGGTAGCTATGTTGAGATGAAACGATTAGCTCAAGACTGGGGGGCATGGAGTGCTGCATCAAACCAGTCAAAGGACTGAAGACTCAAACAACAACAACTTCCCCATATAAGGAAACCTCCCCATATATGGTGACTTTCCTCTAACAGTCGTGCGGATGCGGGGCGGATTCTGATAACAGCCGTGCGAATGCGAATTACGTTTTGTTTATGCGTGCTCTGGTGCACAACGTCAAAAGGCTGCAACTACCCACAGCTTGTTGGATGTGGATGGACGGCAGGTACCGAACTGGAGGGGTGATTTAAAAAATTGACATTCACAAGCCGTGTTTGAGTAGGCCTATGTTTAATCCAGCCAGCCATCGCTGCGCGCTGTGGTCCTGGGCATTATGCATGGCACACACTGGTCCAGCTGGTAGGGTCACTCATATGTTGGGTACCGCACAAACCAGCTGATTGCGTGCGAGTCTAGGAACTGTGCCAAGTGGCACAGGACACAGATTGCAACCTCACGCTGATCTCACACAGCGATAAATTCTCTTTGAACATCTCTCTTTTGTAACTGAACTACTTTCCACTAAAACATCTAATCAAGAACTTGTTCATTCGACAGACCCTTGCAAGAATAGACTGTACTGTTCTTTCAGTATTTAGTCTCATGTACTTTCGTTGTGACAGTTGTATCATTGGATATGCTTGTGATTGGGGCTAGAAATGGGTAGGAGGCGCCCATAGCCTTCGATATGAATTGCGTGGAGTAGAAGTAGGAAACCACTGAAAGTCACTCCTAGGATGGTTAAGAATGCAAGCCACTACACCTTGCAGTTTCCATTGTTAAATGTTCACTCCTTTCATTGTTATCCTCAGTTTAATCCCGCCATAGTTATCCTAAGTTTATTTTCTCCATTGTAATCTTCAGATTACTCATTCCATTGTTACTTTTCGTTTACTTCCTCCATTGTTATCCTCAGTTAGTTTTTTTCTATTGTTTTCCTCAGTTTATTCCCTCCATTGTTAATCTCAGTTAGCTCGTTCTATTGTTATCATCAGTTTACTCCCTCAATTGTTATCCTAAGTTAGCTCTTTCTATTGTTATCATCAGTTTACTCCCTCCATTGTTATCTGTAGTTTACTTCCTTCATTGCTATCCTCAGTTAGCTCTTTCCATTGTTATCTTCACACCGATGGCAGTAGCTACGCTCGCTAAAGCGCAGTGTTAGATCATGGGGCCAAGCTCTCTAGCGACTCGGTAGACGCGTGAGTTCGAGCCCCACCGTCGGCCATCCTTGAAATGGTTTTCCGTGGTTTTCCATTTTCAACACCAGGCAAATTCTGGGAAGGTACCTTTTGACACGCCACGGCCGCTTCCTCCCACATCCTTGCCCAGTTTTATTCACCTTCATCCATTCCATCTCTCATCCCGGCGCGCAGGTCGCCCAAAGGCGTCAACTACAAAGACCTGCACTCGGCCTCTCAGAGGTTTACACGACAAAAAAAAGTTATCCTCAGTTTACTCTCTCCATTGTTAACCTCAGTTTACTCTCGCCAATGTTATTCTCAGTTAGCTCTTTCTATTGCTATCCACAGTTTACTCTCACCATTGTTATCCTCAGTTTACTCTCGCCAATATTATTCTCAGTTAGCTCTTTCTATTGGTATCCTCAGTTAGCTCTTTCTATTGGTATCCTCAGTTTAATTCCTTCATCCTGCATTGTTATCTAAGGACCGTGGCACTTGCAATGGATTATTTTGATGTATGATTGATCTATCAGTTGTTAGCTTGGTTTGGGAAGAAGCGATCATATTGCGTTTTGGAAGCCAGTTCTAGAAGGACACAATACTGTGATAATCCTCATGGACAGCGCTGTCGAGGTGCGGTCAGCACTGGGTGACGTGTCGCTATACATCTAGCAAGTCCATTCGTTGCTGCTGTTGTTGTAAAAAGAGTAAAAGCATGTTCTGTTTGACAGGCCATTAAACTGATCGAAAATCGATCTGCAGTTCAGACAGACGGGAGTAATTGTAGCGAGATATAATGTGATTTGAATTACAGGACCATGTTCCGTGCAGGACACATGTTGATCACTGAGCGGCGACACGGTCCTTCCTCTCTCTCCCCTTTCCCTGTTCAACATTCAGCGACTACTTTTAACGCTTCTGACTAGGAGATGGTCGATTTGCAACTACTGACCAATTTACGTTGGGGCTCAAATACGTGTTCAAGTTCTTATTTAGTGAGCTTTTCCATTCGCCCCTTGAAACAGAAATCACCGTTACCACCATTATCCAACTCCAGGCAATTGGCCTGCCTTGATCCACGCAACGTTCAGGATGCCGCTGATTGCTGTGTGTACAAACAATATGACGAATAAGATGTTCAGTAAAGAACATATAGCCTACTTTCTCCTAAATGCATGGGTATTGTTTTAACTCTTTGTCCTTTTCAAGGAGTATAATTGAATGTTCTTTGTAGTAGCTTGTTGAAATACAACGTGCTATACGTGGTGTATTCTTTGAATACACGGTACGAGAGATATAATGTCTATTGCTCTTTGCATGTTCATTTTTTCCTTCCTCCTTGCCAAACACCAACAGTGATCATCTGTTTTCTCCCTGTTGAGCATGTCTCTTATGTCTTCATAAGTATGTTTCAGATATATAACTTCTGTGATCCACCTAGCGCTATCTAGTAGCGAACCTCTGAAGCTACTCAATTCCTCATCGTGCAAGAGGACTTACTTATCCATTTGGCTACCAGATCTCGTTACCATCGTCAGCTATTTTCTCCTAGAGCAAGAGGACTACGTCTACTTCTTTGCTCACCATGCTGCGCTAGTATCATCTATCAACTCCTTGAAGACCAGCTCACCAAGAAATCAATTATGTTTTGTTAAGTTGGCCATGCTTATATGTTCTCCTTTTGTCTCCCACCCCCCTCTCTTTCCCCCTTTTTCTTGGACCCTCTGTGCTCCGCTGAGCCTCACTCACTTCTTCGTCTGCAGTTGACTCGTACAGTCAAAGCTCCGCTCGAGCTTAGCCTCCTCAATCCAAGAGGCGCAACCTCTTCTACGCCATGTTGGCTAGATAGTCTTCCTAAGGAACTCCGACTTCAACATGAAATCGAGATAAGTACTATTTTTAAAAAGTTTTAACCTCATCTTCATGGTTTTAACTTCCAAGTGATTTTAATTTTAATTATAGGCAGTGTGAAAATATTTACTTGGGGCAAAATCATCCTTCGTGGGATTTGCAATGTTGAGCTTTTTCTTGTAAGCCAACCTTACTAAAAGGAGCTTTTCTTAAGCTATTTAAACGAGAAACCCTCTCGCTACGTGGGATATTATCTAATACCCGCTGCCTATAATTTTGAAACTATTTCCTCCGTTGGATTTTTTCAAACCCCATTTTCTGCTAAAGTCGTTCTGGAACCTTCTAGAACTTGTTCTCTATTTGCGAGTCCTGCCATCATGTATTTCTCACGTACTTGGGAGAATCCTGTTTAAAACTAAATTACTACAATAGTGAATTTTCATCCTCCGCTGGAACCTCTGGAAAATTTTACGGCGCATTTGATTGTAAATTACAGCTTTTTCAAGAAATAGACTTTAACCTACATAGTGCAATCAGTTATCTCCATAATTGCAATAACTTTTTTTCTCATAAACTTCAGTGTTTCTCTAGTGAACTTTGCATCCATCCTTACAGACTATAGTGTTAATCAGTGTTTGCTCCACTTTTCTACCGCGTCGCGATCGTCCGGTTATATTAAATACGGCCATGAACATTGTCCCTATATCCCCATGATCTTTCCTTAACCCTCTACTAACAACCATTATTTATAAAATTGTAACTTTCTATAAGGTGTTACTTACGAAGTGCCCTTCCAACTTTGCTAGTTTAACATTAATTAAATTCTGCATAATTTCTTGTGTGATACAAGTTTTAAATTTACATTGTTCCTCCCTTCAAAAGCAGGGAAAACAATTCTCTCAACTCCTGAGTGAGTTATTCTTTGGTCTCGCTAAATGAAAACTGCCTCATTTGACTGGCGAGTCTTATTCAAAGTATAAGAGGTCTAGAACCTTCCTTCTGATCAACTTTTCAGGTTCACAGTAAGTGACCTGCTCTCTTTGTATAAATCTCACAAAGTAATTCTGTTTAAATATACGAAGTTGTAGGAACTTCCTTTTTATTCCTTATGTTTTCCATTTTGTTATCTTCGAAGTTGTTATTTTAGTTAGAATGTTCTTTCAGAGGTTTCATATAGTACACTGCTTGTACTCCTGTAAATGTTAAAACTTTAATTATTCCATTTTGCCTATTTGTGAAATCTTACCAAGATTTTAATTCACGGTTTAAAAAACCTTAAAAATTGTCAATTGCCTGGAGCAACTGTTTAACGTGGAGAGGTCTGCGACCCTATTTGTTAAAAGGTTCAAATGAACCATGTTCATTAAATTTATATTACATAATTGTTAATTTCATCAAATTTTTTCTAATTGTAAAATAAACAAATCTTTTCCCTTTGCTTTTTCATTTTCGAATATAAACTTTAGGCAAAATCCTGTCTTCCTTGACTCTCCTCACTCAATGATATTAAAATCTTTAATAAGGCTTTCACCATTTGTTGCATTTGAGCAAGAACTCTTAATTTTCACCTTACTAAAGTTCTTCTTAGCGATAATAGCTAATTCTAATTGGCCAGTAAGGCAAGTAAAGTTCGCTAAGCCAACTACCTGCTTGTGGAGACCCTCTCCGAAAACTTATGGTCAGTTTCCCAAAAAATAAGTGTTTCTTTTTGTCTAAACTTTTAGCCGGCTCCTCGCTGAGTAAAAGCTTAGCCATTGTCCAACGCAACCATTGGTTCATTTACCAAGATTACCCAATAAAGTATAATCCTTTATCATATTCCTTTTTAGAGACATTTGGTCGCTCTTACAAGAACTCCATAATTTTGGAAATTGAAAATACCAAGCTTGAGTTAAATCATTGGCATTCTTCGAATTACTTCGTAAAACCTAATCTCCTTAAGAAAACATACAGTAAATTTGTTCCTCTAAGTCTTGCCAGACCATCACCCTTCCCCATAGTACGTTTATACATGCTTGGGAGGAAAGGTACTAAGGCCTCTCTCTTGCAAACCGCCCAAGTCTTAGCTGCGGTTCCCGTTAGCCTCGACCAAGCTCGTACCTACTTTAGGTATCCTAAAGTTAATTTCCATTGGCAACTACCTTTAAGTGTGTTTTACATTAAACTTATTACTTTTGTGGGACTCTCCTCCTATTCTTCTATCCTTCTTTTCCAATTCCAAAATCTACTTCCTTCTCCTCATCATCTTCCCTTGGTGGGTGGGTTATTCCTTAACCTATAATCTACCCAAAATTTGGTGCCGAAACCCGGGAGAGCCCATTTTTTTTCTCTCCTTTTAAAAAAGTGTCATTTGACAATACTTTGCATATTTCTAATATCTGTGTTGAATATTTCAGCTATAACCACATCGTGCAAAACCTGTGAACGGGAAAGAGGCCGCTCCTGTCTCCTATGGTGTGTCCCATTCTTTCTACTCATACGCTGCTGCCAGCTTGTCAGCATTTCCAAGGTTCCACAGTTTCGTGAGTTACATTTTCATTTATCTTCTTTAGTATGGCTCCCACTGATAAGGATAAGGATGAAAAACTTACTTCTAAACGAGCATCCTATAAAGGGCAAATTACCCGATTCAGAAGGTACATAAAAGAATTAGATCCCTCAGATGCGCAATTAGATTTGTTGAAACATCGTGTAAAGGATTTTGAACGTTCTTATGAAAACTACTGTAACATTCAAACTGAAATTGAAACTTGTATGCTCAATCAAACAGAAGATCGTGTCGAAGTAGAGAACTTATATTACGAAGGCATAGGTTCTGCTTTCAGAATAATACGCCAACTCGAAGAGGAGCAAAAAAAGGACGCTTCTGTTCTTGGTTCCCTTCATGAACCCCAAACTTCTTTCCGTGAAAGCACTCACAAGCCCAAACCTACTTTACCGAAAATTGATTTACCCCATTTTTCTGGAGATGAATCCACTTGGGATTCTTTCTATGAATTATTTTGCTCCCTTGTTCATGACCATGAAGACATTCAAGTCATTTACAAGTTCCACTACTTGAGATCTATCCTTCGAGGTCAAGCTTTGCAGTTAGTTGAAGCACTTCCTCTGCGTGCCGAAAATTACCCCATTGCCTTTAACTTATTAAAAGAAAGATATGGAAATTCACGTTTACGTATTCAACGCCATATTAAGGCTCTATTTAACCTACCTGCGTCACAGCACAATGACGTCACTAGTTTGCGTACTTTAATTGACACTACCCAACTCCACGTTAAAGCTTTGTCCCAATTAGAGCAGCCTACCGAACATTGGGATACTTTCCTAATACATTTAGTAGTTTCTAAAGTTGATGCTGCTACCCTCAAAGCTTGGGAAATTGAACTTTCTAAGGAAGACGACTACTCTTACGAGCATTTAGTCACTTTCATAAACGCTAGATGCCAACTTTTAACCGCGCTAGCCAATCAGAGCGAACCTTCATCTCCTAGTTCCAAATTCGAATTAATGTCCATCAAACCCAAAAGCGAACGCTCAGCGTCTAATACCCAAAAACCAGGGTCCAGCTCATCCAAATTCAAATCAAACACTACTGGTTACCCAACTAGGTCTAGTGAACGTCGTGTCGCCAGCTCTATTGTTTTAAACACGCAAGGTGAACCTCGCAAAAGTTTAAACGAACCTGTAAAGTGCATACTTTGTAAAGATCCCCATGCCCTATACCTCTGCAAATCCTTTAAAGAAATGTCAGTTGATGACAGACGAAAATTAGTCGCCCAAAACAAACATTGTTTCAATTGCCTAGCGCCTACGCATTCTGCTTCTAACTGTAAGTCTACAAGACTTTGCTACCATTGTGAAAAGGCTCATCATACTCTGCTACATCGTCATGATCAGGCAAGGTCATCGACAGCATCTACTTCGCCGAAAAATGATAGTGTTAACAGTTCTAATGCTTCATCATACATTCAAAATGCTAAGTCTATTCGCAGTGCTCAAGTATTGTTGTCTACTGTCCAAATTGACGTTCAGGATAACTTTGGCAACTGGGTCCGTGCACGCGGTCTTCTAGACTCAGCGGCAACTCATGATTTTGTATCTAATTCCTTGATTAGAAAACTAGGCCTTCTAAACCCCCTGTTACAAACTCCAACTTGCCTGATGCTAAAGTACCTTTACCCATTGCTTCGTGTCTTGTTTCCAACGCATCTCATCCTTTGTTGTCACGCTATTCTTCCTTCCATAAATTACTACGGATTGTTGCCTATCTCCTTAGATGGAAATATCTTGTGGTTGACCAACCTCTTTTCCCTAAACCACACCTTACTAATCATGAATTGAATCTCGCTACCATTAAGATTTTACAACTGACACAGCAAGAAGCCTTTTCTTCTGAATTGTCATTGCTTTCTTCTAAAAGAGATCTTCCCAAATCCAGCCGTCTTCGTGCTTTAGCCCCTTTCCTTGATGACCATGGATTACTTAGGGTAGGTGGAAGGCTCTCGCAATCTTTACTCTCTGAGGACAAAAAGCATCCCGTTATTTTGCCTTCCAAACATCACGTTACTTCTTTAATTATACGTGACTTTCATTATCGTAATCTTCATGTTGGTACACGTACTCTGCTCTGTCTCTTAAGAGAAAAGTACTGGATTATAAATGGAATTCATGAAGTTTCTTCTGTAATTCATAAGTGCATTCCTTGTTTCAAAGCGAAACCTAAAATCAACACTCAATTAATGAGCGATTTGCCTTCTTTTCGTTCTTCTCCTATACGCCCATTTGCTTTAACTGGCGTGGACTATATGGGTCCGTTCCAATATCAACGAAACTCTCCTGAAGCTAAACGCAAATTGTTTGGTAAGCTTTATGTTTCTCTCTTTGTTTGCATGGTTACCGGCGCAATCCACTTGGAACTAGTAACGAATGCTTCTACTTCTTATTTTTTATCAGCTGTCTCTCGTTTCACCGCTAGGCGTGGTGTTCCTTCTGAGATGTTCTCTGATAACGCTTCCACCTTTCAGGGCGCAGCTTCCCTGTGGAAGAAAGCTCTCACTTCCTCTCCTGCCATGGAACAAATCTCTAATTTTTCTTATTCGAAAGGTTTCAAATGGCGCTTCATACCTCCTTACGCTCCGCATCATGGTGGTAGGTGGGAATCTTGCGTAAAGCTCACTAAACGTCATTTAAGAAAAGTCTTAGGTAATCGAATTCTGACTTACGAAGAATTCAATTCTCTGTCTGTTTTGATTGAAGGTGTTGTTAACTCTCGCCCTTTAACTCCACTTTCAAATGACCCTGATGACCTACTCCCACTCACCCCTGGTCACTTCCTTATCGGCACTTCTCTTTCTGCCCCTCCTCCTCTTCCTAATTCTTATAGGGATTCTAATCTACCTATCGCTTGGCGGAAACTTGAAGCCCTCCGTAATTCTTTTTGGAAAAGGTGGAACTTGGAATATTTAACTTCCTTGCAACGAAGGCAGAAGTGGTTTCTTTCCAGTCCCGACATTAAAGTAGGGGACTTGGTCTTGGTTAGGGATATTTCACCCCCCCCTAGTATGGATTTCTGGTAGGGTGACCGAATGCTACCCTGGAAGAGATGGGAGAGTCAGGGTGGCCAGAATCTTGACTACAAATGGACCGATCACAAGACCACTGTCTTTGATCGCTCCGCTTCCCATAAATGTGTAACTGCTTATTTGCTCTCTGTTGGTGTTTGTCCCCCCAGTATGGTGTATTCTTTGAATACACGGTACGAGAGATATAATGTCTATTGCTCTTTGCATGTTCATTTTTTCCTTCCTCCTTGCCAAACACCAACAGTGATCATCTGTTTTCTCCCTGTTGAGCATGTCTCTTATGTCTTCATAAGTATGTTTCAGATATATAACTTCTGTGATCCACCTAGCGCTATCTAGTAGCGAACCTCTGAAGCTACTCAATTCCTCATCGTGCAAGAGGACTTACTTATCCATTTGGCTACCAGATCTCGTTACCATCGTCAGCTATTTTCTCCTAGAGCAAGAGGACTACGTCTACTTCTTTGCTCACCATGCTGCGCTAGTATCATCTATCAACTCCTTGAAGACCAGCTCACCAAGAAATCAATTATGTTTTGTTAAGTTGGCCATGCTTATATGTTCTCCTTTTGTCTCCCACCCCCCTCTCTTTCCCCCTTTTTCTTGGACCCTCTGTGCTCCGCTGAGCCTCACTCACTTCATCGTCTGCAGTTGACTCGTACAGTCAAAGCTCCGCTCGAGCTTAGCCTCCTCAATCCAAGAGGCGCAACCTCTTCTACGCCATGTTGGCTAGATAGTCTTCCTAAGGAACTCCGACTTCAACATGAAATCGAGATAAGTACTATTTTTAAAAAGTTTTAACCTCATCTTCATGGTTTTAACTTCCAAGTGATTTTAATTTTAATTATAGGCAGTGTGAAAATATTTACTTGGGGCAAAATCATCCTTCGTGGGATTTGCAATGTTGAGCTTTTTCTTGTAAGCCAACCTTACTAAAAGGAGCTTTTCTTAAGCTATTTAAACGAGAAACCCTCTCGCTACGTGGGATATTATCTAATACCCGCTGCCTATAATTTTGAAACTATTTCCTCCGTTGGATTTTTTCAAACCCCATTTTCTGCTAAAGTCGTTCTGGAACCTTCTAGAACTTGTTCTCTATTTGCGAGTCCTGCCATCATGTATTTCTCACGTACTTGGGAGAATCCTGTTTAAAACTAAATTACTACAATAGTGAATTTTCATCCTCCGCTGGAACCTCTGGAAAATTTTACGGCGCATTTGATTGTAAATTACAGCTTTTTCAAGAAATAGACTTTAACCTACATAGTGCAATCAGTTATCTCCATAATTGCAATAACTTTTTTTCTCATAAACTTCAGTGTTTCTCTAGTGAACTTTGCATCCATCCTTACAGACTATAGTGTTAATCAGTGTTTGCTCCACTTTTCTACCGCGTCGCGATCGTCCGGTTATATTAAATACGGCCATGAACATTGTCCCTATATCCCCATGATCTTTCCTTAACCCTCTACTAACAACCATTATTTATAAAATTGTAACTTTCTATAAGGTGTTACTTACGAAGTGCCCTTCCAACTTTGCTAGTTTAACATTAATTAAATTCTGCATAATTTCTTGTGTGATACAAGTTTTAAATTTACATTGTTCCTCCCTTCAAAAGCAGGGAAAACAATTCTCTCAACTCCTGAGTGAGTTATTCTTTGGTCTCGCTAAATGAAAACTGCCTCATTTGACTGGCGAGTCTTATTCAAAGTATAAGAGGTCTAGAACCTTCCTTCTGATCAACTTTTCAGGTTCACAGTAAGTGACCTGCTCTCTTTGTATAAATCTCACAAAGTAATTCTGTTTAAATATACGAAGTTGTAGGAACTTCCTTTTTATTCCTTATGTTTTCCATTTTGTTATCTTCGAAGTTGTTATTTTAGTTAGAATGTTCTTTCAGAGGTTTCATATAGTACACTGCTTGTACTCCTGTAAATGTTAAAACTTTAATTATTCCATTTTGCCTATTTGTGAAATCTTACCAAGATTTTAATTCACGGTTTAAAAAACCTTAAAAATTGTCAATTGCCTGGAGCAACTGTTTAACGTGGAGAGGTCTGCGACCCTATTTGTTAAAAGGTTCAAATGAACCATGTTCATTAAATTTATATTACATAATTGTTAATTTCATCAAATTTTTTCTAATTGTAAAATAAACAAATCTTTTCCCTTTGCTTTTTCATTTTCGAATATAAACTTTAGGCAAAATCCTGTCTTCCTTGACTCTCCTCACTCAATGATATTAAAATCTTTAATAAGGCTTTCACCATTTGTTGCATTTGAGCAAGAACTCTTAATTTTCACCTTACTAAAGTTCTTCTTAGCGATAATAGCTAATTCTAATTGGCCAGTAAGGCAAGTAAAGTTCGCTAAGCCAACTACCTGCTTGTGGAGACCCTCTCCGAAAACTTATGGTCAGTTTCCCAAAAAATAAGTGTTTCTTTTTGTCTAAACTTTTAGCCGGCTCCTCGCTGAGTAAAAGCTTAGCCATTGTCCAACGCAACCATTGGTTCATTTACCAAGATTACCCAATAAAGTATAATCCTTTATCATATTCCTTTTTAGAGACATTTGGTCGCTCTTACAAGAACTCCATAATTTTGGAAATTGAAAATACCAAGCTTGAGTTAAATCATTGGCATTCTTCGAATTACTTCGTAAAACCTAATCTCCTTAAGAAAACATACAGTAAATTTGTTCCTCTAAGTCTTGCCAGACCATCACCCTTCCCCATAGTACGTTTATACATGCTTGGGAGGAAAGGTACTAAGGCCTCTCTCTTGCAAACCGCCCAAGTCTTAGCTGCGGTTCCCGTTAGCCTCGACCAAGCTCGTACCTACTTTAGGTATCCTAAAGTTAATTTCCATTGGCAACTACCTTTAAGTGTGTTTTACATTAAACTTATTACTTTTGTGGGACTCTCCTCCTATTCTTCTATCCTTCTTTTCCAATTCCAAAATCTACTTCCTTCTCCTCATCATCTTCCCTTGGTGGGTGGGTTATTCCTTAACCTATAATCTACCCAATACGGACATTAAACATGAATATGAGGTGCCCTTTGCTAGTGTTACCTCTGTAAAACAAAATATTCAATTTGGTTTCACCGAGTTTGAATTGATAGGGGGAATCCATTTGCACACATAAATGGCGGCTATCTGCAAACTATTGGGTTGATGACCTTGTAGTTCAGTGAAAATATGCTTCTCACAAAAAGGCATGTTGTTGCAAAATTTGGTGGAGATCAAATGATTAGGTTGGTCGTAATTTGATTTAACATTTGGATGGCCACCATTCCGTTTCCGTCAAGATGGCGACGATATAAAACATGACACTGAGGTGCCCTTTGCTAGTGCTACCTCTGTACCAAATTTCGTTAATTCGGTTTTTCCGTGTTTGAATTGATAGGGGAAATCGATTTGCACACATACACGGCCGCCATATGCAAACTATTAGACTGATGACCCTGTAGTCTGGTCAAAGAACGCTTCTCATAGAAAGGTATGTTGTTGCAAAATTTGCTAGAGATCAGATGATAAGGTTGGTCGTAATTTGATCTAAGCTTTCTACATTTGGGTGGCCACCATTACGTTTCCGTCAAGATGGCGGCGATATAAAACATGACACTGAGGTGTCCTTTGTTGGTACTACTTCTGTACCAAATTTTGTTCAATTCTGTTTCACCGTGTTTGAATAGATAGGGGGAATTTATTTGCACACATACATGGCCGCCATCTGTAAATTATTGCGCTGATGACCTTGTAGTTTAGTCAAAAGACGCTCGCCATGTAAATATATGTTGTTGCAAAATTTGGTAGAGATCGGATGATTAGGTTAGTCGTAATTTGATTTAAGCATTGAACATTTGAGTGGCCGCCATTAAGTTTCCGTGAAGATGGCGGCGATATAAAACATGGCACTGAGGTGCCCTTTGCTAGTGCTACCTATGTACCAAATTTCGTTCAATTCGGTTTCATCGTGTTCGAATTGATAGTGGGGGACAGACATTCAGAGTACACACACTCACACACACACACACACACACACACACACACAGTCTACTTCCATTTTTTGCAAAAACCAAAGTAGGCTAAAAATGGGCAGGGGCGCCAAGTCTCATATCTCAAAGTATGTATGTCTACCCCTTATTAGTCCCATGTTTAACGGGGTCCGGGATGAGATGCGATGAAAGTTTATGTGGCGAGTGATTTTTACGTCTGGATGCCCTTCCTGGCACCAACCTCAAAAGATATGAAATGAATGAAGGGGAATGAAACTGGGGAAGGATGTGGAAGGAGGTGGCCGTATGCACTATCCTAGCATTTTCCTGGAGTTAAAAATAGGAAGCCACGGAAAACCATTTGAAGGACGGCCGACGGTGGGGTTTCAGCCTACGTCTACCCAGTCCAAAGAGAGCTTGGCTCCATGGCCTAGCGCTGCACGCTAGCGAGCATAGCTACCGCTGTCGGTAAGTCTCATATATCAAAAGATATTCATTTTCAGACCCTGTGTCGATTATAACCCTTGCCACGGTGGGTGATTGGTTATCGTGTCAGACTACCAACCCCAAGCCTCCAAGTTCGCTCCTGGCCGTGGTAAGTGACTTTTGAAAGGCGAAAAAAATCACGACACGCATGTCATACGTTGTTGGCATGTTATAGAACCCATTTGAATTCAGAAGGCCGTGTTCATAATGGCAAATTTATCTCGGGATTTTCTGCCAACACAAAAGTTCCTCCATTCTCTACTAGAAAGTGCTATAGTGTCAAGGAGCTTAGATATCTAACTTCCTTGACATTCATAGCACTCCAAGGAACAACAAAATTCGACATGCAAGCTGCCCTCTGGGCGTCAAATAACAAAGCTTGCACACTGCACCAGATGCCATATGTTATTATTATTGAAAATCTACAGCCTGCTTCCAGTCGACGGACCGGGTCAGGGATGGAATGAATGAAGCCCTCATCTAGCGGTGAGGATATGAACTGCGCCGGCTGCCGAAGCCTATCACAGTCCTCTGAGGCAATGATTTAATTAATGACATATGAAATGAAATGATAGTGGTGAGTGTTGCTGGAATGCATTTTTTTGGCAGGGATAACCGGAGTGCACAGATCTTACATGGAGTGACCGGGATTTGAACCACGGACCCAGCGGTGAGAGGCCGGCGTACTACCGCCTGCCACGGAGGCACATGATATTATTATTATTACCCTGAAATACTGCCTTATAGTTACGAATCATCCTGCATATAAGAACAAGAAGTTCCGTGACGAACTAAAGAGCCTACTTTTCTTAAAATTTAACATTCATGCCAATAATAAATCTATATCGATCTATCTAAAATAATTACGAAATTAAGTTGGTAATATCGAAATTTCTAATTAGTTCGAAATATTGTATACCTGGCATAATGTAACCTAATAGAGAACTACAGTTGGCAGCCCTGGTGACTGAATATATTCTTAGTTCCATCTCTTAAGGTACAGAATACAAAATTTGGTTGAAGTCCAATGGATAGCATGGATATAACAAGCAGTTAAACATTGGATCTAACAGCGCGCGTAAAATCATGTTGGCAACACTGACATATACATGTATTGATCAGAAATAATCTGAAATAATATGATCTAATGTTGTGTCAATTTTGAATGAAATCCATTAGTTAGTATAGAAGTTACATGCATTTTAAAATTGGATCTATCAGCAGGCTTAGAATCATGTTGGCAGCACTGACGTATATTAGTTACTCCAAATTAATCTAGAATGCCAGGTACTATACGCGTGCAAAGTTTAGAGCTATTGGCTTGTATACTTTCTGATATATTGATATTAGGGTAACAAAAATAGAGACAGTATTTATTAACAATTGGCAGCCCTGGTTACTATTAAGAATCGGCACAGTCGTGTCTGTTATGATACACATAGCACACACGAAATTTGGTTGAAATCCAAATGATAGTATAGAAGTCATATGTATTTAAAGTTGGAACTCTCAGCAGGCTTAGAATCATGTTGGTAGCACTGACGTATATAAGTTATTCCAAATTAATATAGAATGTCAGGTACTATACGTGTGCATAGTTTAAAGCTGTCGGCTTGCATACTTTCTGATATATGGGTATTTGGATTTTAAAAAATGTGAGCATTTTTAAACAGTTGGCAGCCCTGGTGGCCCTGAAGAGTACGCTCAGTAATATCTGTTTATGTACACATAGCACATACGAAATTTGGTTGACATCCAATTGATAGTGTAGAAGTTATATGTATTTAAAATTTGGACCTATCAGCAGGCTTATAATCATTTTGGCAACACTGCCATGTATGGCCTCCTGGAAATTAAACTGCAATATTATTATCTATACGTGTGCCAATTTTGAACTAGCTCCCATTCATACCTTCCAAGATATCCAACATGGAGCTCAAATTTCAATTGCGAATTTTCAGCAGTTGGTAGCACTGACATCATTTTCAAATATGGCGGTGAGATATTCAGGTATAGGTCTTTACTCCTACCAAATTTTGTTTCGATTGCTGCAGCCGTTTAGGAGTTGATAGGGGGGGGGGGGGGGGGGAGACATACACACAGCCAGACAGACTGACAGAAGGACAGACAGACAGACACACATTTGCCCGATCTCATAAGTCTACTTTTTCCTCATGTTTGCAAAATGTGAAAAGTAGGCTAAAAATATATAAGTGAAAGGTTAGTGTCAAGAAGCAGTCATCTTCTTTGGGTGTCACTCTAAGTAAAGCCCTCACAGTATCCTTAAATGCGTAGTTTTCAGGATGTGTATTACTGGCTGTTCACCCAACCCACACTCGTACGCGGCACATTCCTTCAGTAAGATCAGTATTGATAATATATGAGTCCCAGCTAATTCTGCAGTGAACGAGGATTTTATGTAAATTTAGCTGGCAACCCTCACGCATTCACAGTTCCTATGCTTTCAAATACGGCGTGGAACGACGGCCCAACAACTTCGTAGAGATAAGCCACTGTCAATTGAGAAAATAAATATGTTCTATGTCAATTGAATCGGTTAGTTTTAAAGCCCTGTTAATCGCTCTTTTTTGACAATTTCGTTTTATATGAAGGAATGAAAGTTGAAGGATAGATACATAATTATGTGGAGGAACCCCGTAAGTATGCTGTATATAATTGTCGTGAGGGGATCGTAAATATTTGCTTTGGTTTGAAATGCCACTTGAGGAGGAAATTAAAAGGTTTTGGAATATTGTATATTACTGGAGTCCCGTAACAAGGTCCCAGACACAATTCAGAAATGCCGAGGTGAATAGCGGAACTCCAAACACGTATTCTTCTCTGAAGTCTTAACTCGATATGACTCGACAGTTTGATGTTGACCAAAACTGGGGTGATAGGCTTCTTTGCTAGTTCGAAAACTCCCTCTGAAGCTAGTAATTTAAATTTCCACTGAATGGAGATTGTTGGAAGAAATCCTCCTGATTAGAACCGAATTGATGCACTGCATTTTCGCTTAAGTGGTGATCAATCGTTGAGAGTTTACACCCTTGTCCGATGTCACTGAAAGTGAGAACAATTAGTCTGAGATAGACCCCAAGGCACCGGACTCCCCATTGTTGGAAAAAATGAAAACGTAAAAACACTTATAGTGGGCGATGTATTAAGATAGAGGTATGTTGTCGCGTCCTTTCTTTTGTAGAACTTTTCACGCTGAACAATTCTCACACACATACTATATAGATACGTTTAACGGTTTACCCAGCGTACGCTTAAAAGGGCCGGCCTCGTGGTGTTGGGGTAGCGCGCCTGCCTCTCACCCGGAGGCCCCGGGTTCGATCCCCGGCTCCGTCAGGGATTTTAAAACTGACGTGAGGGTTGGAACGGGGTGAACTCAGCCTCGTGAGGACAATTGAGTAGCTGTCTGACAGTGAGACAGTGCTCCGATCACGAAAACCAAGATTAACGGCCGAAGGGACCCGACGCGCTGATCACGCGTCACCCCAATATCTGCAGGCCGAATGGCTGGGCAGCGGTCGCTTGGTCGGCCTTAGCCCGTCATGGGCTGTATAGTGCCAGGGGTTGACTTTTTTTTTTTTTTTTACTTTGACGCTTAAAAGGCGCACGGTCGGCAGGATTTCCTTCGGCTCGATTCATTGAAATCGTTATTGCTCGGCTTCCTTTGGTAACAAGTGAATGTTTTTCTACAGAAACCTTCCTCGAGAAATCCTTTACAGGATGGTGAAAACCGCATCGAAACACATCCAGTGGTTCTCGAGATCACCCGTTACATCCATGAATTGGGATCTTTGTTTTATACTACGTAGAGATTTGTTTTAATGTCCCGTAACTCACAGAGTTTTAAACTTATCTATAGGCAAATTTATTAAATATCAAATAATAAAGTTGATATCATACTTCCATGATGTCTTTCCATAAGTATTAATCCTCAGATAAAAAAAAAGTTACTGGTTTATTCAGCAATGAGTTATGTCGGTGTTCTCACAAGTTTACATTTTGTGACTTACGGGGTTTCAAAAATAAGCGATTCAATTGCTAGTGTAACGGAGAGCTGAGAGAACTCGCTCTTTCAGCTCTCTTAGATCTCTGGACCACTAGTCATTGGTGTAGTGCATACTGCTTGGTTCCAAGCTCTGTGAATTTGCGGAATGAAGAGCAGAGGCAAGGTAGGAGCAGGCGAGAATTGAGAAGCCTGTCGACAGCCCGCTGTGTTACCTGACATTCTCGTCTATTCCAATACTGCTAACATGGGTCTTTTCTGAAACCAGTGTGGCGTTGGGAATGAGTGACTGAGTCACCGACTAATGTATTTGCTTCTGTTACTACGCAAGGACCGAGAAACCGCATCACTCGTCACCACCACTACTGATAGTCTGCGATGCACATTCCTCTCAGGACCACGCAGCTTAGACTCGAGCAGTACATAGGCAGGACTAACAAACATTAAATTTGATATACATAATCCGCTCTCTTACAGCAAGATCAACAATCATCAAAACTGCACTAAAATTAGTCCATCAATGTACTGTAAATCCACGATCTCGTAATCATCTTTAATTGTCACTAAACTAATAGCCCGCCATTAATGCACTGGTACAGTTTACGCCACCGTTGTTGCTCGATGGCCTTGACGGAACTCTCCCTGCACCGCTCAGTATTTAGACCGACCTTCATGTATGGAAGTGAGAGCTTATTTATTTATTTATTAGTATGGCTTACTCCAGTTGAGAGGTTGATGGAAACCAATTATCATAATTATGAAGACGTCGCGTCGTATTGGCAGTTGTTTTTGTGCTTGTTTGATTTTTTCTGTACCGTTGACATGATGATGATGATACCAAACCCTCGTCTCGAGTAGGTTGGCCTTCCAATGCCGAATGACTCTTCATCGATGAGTCCGGAGGTGACAAAAAAGCCCAATGCTGGAGACACACAGTTTTCCGCAGAGATGACAGGTGGTATCAGGTCCAGGTGAGACATCCGCATTCATTCTCTGTCTTCTAAGGAACACTCTGTTCTTTCTGCGCTGCCTCCGATCTTCTACCATACGTCGGTGGTTTCCTCCAAAAAGTATCGCACCACGATGAACAAGTGATCTCCAGGATGAGCGATCAAGGGCCAAGGTCTCCCAGTTGTTGATATCAATGTGGCACATTTGCATATTAGCCTCTAGTACGTCTCTGAATCGCTTCCTGGAACCTCCCACACAGCGCTTGCCCTCAGTTAGTTCAGAGCAAAACACCTACTAGGGAATGCGATTATTGGGCATGCGGATTACGTGTCCTGTCCATCGCAGCTGACGTTTTAAAAGCATGGCTTCAACACTGGTAGTCTGTGCTTCTTGGAGAATGCTGGTGTTTGTGCGTTTGTCTTGCCATGCCACACGAAAAATTCTCCTCAAACATCGCTGGTGATATTTCTCCGGCTTTTTAAAATGACGTCTGTAGCAAGTCCAGGATTCAGATCCGTAAAGTAAGGTGGGAACTACAACTGAGTTGTACACAAGGATCTTCGTTGCAGCATTGCTATCGTGGTTGTCAAAAACTCTAGACCTTAATCTTGCAAAGGATGCCCCAGCACGGTTAATCCTTTGTTGGATTTCAGAATCTACTGTATATTTGCTCTTGATGACAGGGTGCTGCCAAGATAAGGAAATGTGTTGACCTCTTGAAGCTTCGCTCCATCGACGGTGACATTGATGATTCTTAGTCCTTGTCCAGGGGCTGGTTGGTAGAGGACTTGGGTTTTACTGGTGTTAAGTTTCAGCCCAATCTTTTTGTTGACATATATCTCCAATATTATGAATAATCAATGGGTTTATTTCCGGAGTGAGTCTCTTGAGGAGTAGGTTTGAGAAAATTTTGAATATGTTGTTCTCTGGAACGATTTCTCAGTATGAGTTTGGGTCTTTATTTTCTCCTCTGCCCTTATACAGAAACTTTATGATGGATTTTCTCGATTCGTCTAGGATTTCCCCCGTTGATAGGCATCTATTAAATAGTTCTGCTCATAGTTCGTCCTATGATTGCAGCCGAGTCTCTTATGATCTCGTTACAGATACTGTCTGGACCTGTCACTTTCTTGTATTAATTTCTCTTATCTCTATTGCTGCTGCGACTTCCTCTGTGTTAAAGTAGGAAACCAGTTGTGCTCTTGTGTGCTAGGTTACATTATATGCTGTTTGTGACTGGGTTAAGTTCAGTATTTGTGAAAGTAATTCTCCCAAATGTCCATTTGGCTTACTCTAAGTTTTCTGGTAGTATTTCCCCAAGAGTAAAGTTGACTACAGAAAGGACTAGCCTCCTATCAAACTCGCATAACTAATATTGTAAGTGTGTATTAATTAATATCTTATGTACACTGTGTAACCATTTATTATGGCCACTCGGCTGCAATAAAGCTTCATTAGTAATATGAATAATATCGAGTAACGACTGAGGCCATTTTAGTATCAAAGTTTAGGTCAGAAAAACCTAGAAAAGCAAAGAACATAAAAGTGTCTTACCCTTTAGTTTATGTTATGTATTGGTCTATATTAAGAGGTGGATTGTGACAGCTCGAGTGGACAAGTGGTTCGAGTGATGGGAGTATCGAACGAGTGTGTGGCCGCGTTACGTCATGCCCAAGTGTTGTTTGGAAGTAGTCATAGATTGTTTAGAACCTCCATATCTCAAACATCAATGAATTCATGTTCAGCAACACTGATGATTTGCGAAAGATTTCTTAGGATTATTTCACGGAAAGGTGCGTTTCTCTCTATTCTGTGGAGGTCACTTTCAGGTAAATATTGTGCTACTGAGTATGATGAGTGATGACTAGGGACCGGGTGTTGATGCCGTAAAAAAGGTTAAAAAATGCATTTAAAATTGTCAAAAATGACTGTAATAAATGACCTAAAAAATCGAAAAATTCACTGTAAAATGGAGAAAATGATCTTATAATAATAAACTCACCAATATATTCAAAAATGACATCTGAAGCTCAAACTGAAATGTCAATCAAAATAGATTTCAAGCAATTAACAAAAGGTTCATAGCTACTAGCTTCTTTTTAACTCTGAGGGACGTAACTCCCTTATAAAAAGTTGTGACATGACTAAATTGAAAAAAAAAAAAAAAAAAGACCTTAAAAGGCCGATTTCTCTAAAATATGACCCAAAAAATCTACCAAACTTAAAAAAAATGCTCTTAAAATGGAAAAATAGCAAAAAATGCAAAAAGATGCAAAATAAAAATGACATATTTGAAGACGGTGTGGGCCGTCCGGAGTTTCTATGTACTTCAGCATTGTTTTAGACAGCTCAATAAAAAGATGACATGTCATCAACATCCGGGCCCTAGTGATGACATTCAAACATTACCATACGTTAATGGAAATGCCTATCAAATAGTTCAGTTTTTGTAGACATATTACTTGTTGGAGCACACACAGTTCTTTACTCGACTCGAACAGACTCGGGGTGCGTGTTGAAACTCCGGATCCAAGCTTGGGTTCGATTATCGGGCCTGCCAAGAAATTTAGTTCTGGTCTGAGGGTTCGAACGGTATTCACTTAGCCTCCTGAGGTAAAACTGTAGAGAGGTAGCCTTAATTCCTAACTGAGACATCCTAGAAGTGTTTTTCCGTGGTTTCCCACTTCTACTCCAGGCAATTTGTTTTTATTATTACATTATACGCTAAGGTGTATGTTTCACAAAACGCAAGCTCCTAAACCAGAAGGAGTTAGAAGGTGTGGTTTGTACAAAAATCTTCCAAATCGTCTCAATAGCACAGGAAAAATCTTGCATTTCTTGAAAAGTCAACAGAAATATATTTTATTTGTTTATAAAGTGCTTTTAAACAAATGAACAAGACGATAACCTCTGTCATCGCGTACAGCCCGCATAGCACTAGAGCCGGGAGGGTAGTCTGTACACATGGGGCGCACACAACCCATTATGCAGCTTGCCACGGTGGGTGAGTGGATAGTGTGTTGGTCTACTAACCCCAAGATTGCAGGTTCGCTCCTGGCCGTGGTAAGTGATTTTTGAAAGGCGGCAAAAATACGACTCGCATGTCATACGATGTTGGCATGTCAAAGAGCCCATTTGAATTCAGTAGGCCGTGTTCATAATGGCAAAATTAATCTCGGGAGTTTCCGCCAACACAAAGTTCCTCATTTCTCTACTAGAAAGCGCTATAGTGTTCAAGGAGCTTAGATATCTAACCTCCTTGACTTTCATAGTGATTAAAGGAAAAGCGAAATTCGACATGCAAGCTACCCTCTGGGTGTCAAATTACAAAGCTTGCACCCGGCATCCGAGGCCATACGATATTCTTCTTCTTCTTCTTCTTTCTTCGATTCGGCCAACTAGGGACCACGTCAGTTCAACTGTGTCTTCTTCCGAGCTCTAACTACCGCCCAGTGTTCCCGCATTCGTCTTCGGTGTTGTTCTTTTCTCTCTTGGGACCACGCCTTCCCTGTCTTCAGCTTCGGCTTTTCCTGGAAACCTTTGTGCGTACGTAGTTTTTCCTGAAGTGGAACACGCTCCTGGATATCTTTAGGGAAAAATTTCCATTTCACGTAGATCTTTCTCAACTTCCGTAAACAATGCCCCTTTGGTTTTCTTATCTTGGAAGTACGTCAATATCCGTTTTGATATCCTGCCTGGACTCATTCGTGTCACGTGGCTATAAAAGGCAATCCTTATTTTTCGAATCGTGTCACTGATCTTCCCCACGTGCTTTTACAATTCGTGGTTGTGACGCCTTCTGTACTCGCTGTTTTCTTTGATGGGACCCAGGATTTTCCTCAAAATCTTCCTTTCTTTAGCCTCTAGCTTTTCCATTAGACCTTTCTTGTTCATTATTATAATTATTATCAACCCATTATGCGAGAGTTCTCGCACGGGTCTGCTAGTTATTTATTATTACACCCCTATTAATAATATTATATTCGATTTAATGATGCTCGAGGTCTTGGTATGGCATGGTCTAAAAAAGGTTGCGATCCCATGAAATTAAAACCTAAGCTATGCTGAACCTAGCCCGCCCCCACACCCATTGAGTAATGCAACTCCCATGTCCAACAGGAACTCGATCAGATCGATACGGTCTCCTGTTGCGTCCTAACGACGTGCCGGTGTCGTTATTTCTCTTCAATAATTCGACGCCAATTACAGAAGTTGTTGAGTCGAGGCATCGCTCCCTTGTTAACTAAATTGTTAATTAACCCAGAACAAGTTGCTCCAGATGTTCCTGCTAAATGAAACACTGCTCTTCATTTCTTCATTTCGACTGTTAAAAGTCAAGATTATTCTGTATGAGTACAGTGTATTACGTAATGGGAATCAACGTTGCCAACACTCGAGATTATGCTAAACAAAAAATTAATTATGATAGATGGCCCCAAATTTAAAAATGGAAAAGCAAACTCAAAATAACCCATCTAACCACTTAAGAAATTGGAAAAATGGATTTTTTCCACAAAATTGCAAAATGGTTGTCTATTATTTTATCACCAGATATGATACTGAAAGGGAAAAGGGAAGGGAGGGGGGGGGGGGGCAAGATGGGGACGCTAAGAAAATCATAGATCAGATGCATTGGGTACATGTTGATAGTATAATCATGAATAGTTCAATTTTGTTGTGTCAATCTGTCCTACATAGTACATTAAAACATTTTTTTTTTTAGTCAAACACACAAAACACAAAAAATATATTTTGTGCATACAGTACTACCAATGTCCCGTCTTGCTCCACCTGCACACGCACAGTGAGCCCGACCTTGACATTGTAAACATTGAACCCACGCTACTGTCGACTCAGAAAACAAATGACCACAGAAAATGCATTCAGCATCGTCACTTTCTTCAGTTGAAGAAGTTTCCTTCCTTTCTTGACAAAGGATGGTCTTCTTTTGTTTCTTCTTGCTCTGCTGAAGATTCAATCAATCAACTCGTTTCTGTAAAGCCTCCGTGGTTTAGGCGGCAGTATGCCGGCCTCTCACCGCTGGGTCCGTGGTTCAAATCCCGGTCACTCCATGTGAGATCTGTGCTGGACAAAACGGAGGCAAACAGGTTTTTCTCCGGGTACTCCGGATAGGGAAGAAAAGGTTGAGAGATGGAAAGCTTACATAGAGAGTTTGTATCAGGGAAAGGAGAAGAAAACATTGGTAGGAAAGAAAGAATAGGTAGAAAACCGTGGATCACTCAGGATATACTAGAATTGATGGATGAAAGGCGGAAACACAAGAATGTAAGAGATGAAAAGGGGAAAGCAGAATACAGACGTCTGAGAAATGAGGTTAACAAGAAGTGCAAGGAAGCGAAAGAAGAATGGTTGAAAGAGAAATGTGCAGGTATAGAAAATTGTCTGAAATTAGGAAAAGTAGACACAGCTTATCGAAGGATTAAGAATACTTTTGGGGAAAAGAAGACTAAGTGCTGTAATATTAAGGACACAAATGGAAAGCCTCTAACAGATAGGGAAGAAAAGGTTGAGAGATGGAAAGCTTACATAGAGTGTTTGTATCAGGGAAAGGAGATTGAGAATCATGTAATGGAAAGGGAGGAGGAAATTGATGAGGATGCGAAAGGAGATTTAATATTGAGATCAGAATTTGATAGAGCTTTGGAAGACTTAAGCAGGAACAAAGCACCAGGCATAGATGATATACCGATTGAGTTGCTACGCTGCATAGGAGATGAAGGTCTGATCAGGTTATTTCACTTGGTGTGTAGGATTTATGAGACAGGTGAGGTACCCCCTGATTTCAAGAAGAATGTAATCATCCCTATACCAAAGAAAGTGGGAGCTGACAGATGTGAAGATTACCGTACAATCGGCTTGATTACTCATGCTTCAAAGATCCTGTCTAGAATAATTTACAAGAGGATTGAAAGCCAGATAGAAACGGAGTTGGGTGAAGACCAGTTTGGTTTCAGGAGAAATGTAGGAACAAGGGAAGCTGTACTAAGTCTTAGGCTGATTTTGGAAGGTAGAATAAGGAAAGATAAGAGAACGTTCATGGCTTTTGTAGACTTAGAAAAGGCTTTTGATAACGTTGATTGGACTAATTTGTTTGACATTTTGAAATCGATTGGAATAAAGTACAGGGATAGGAGGGTGATATACAATCTATACAGAAACCAGACAGCAGTCATTCGAGTTGAAGGACATGAGAGAGAAGATGGTATTCAGAAAGGTGTAAGGCAAGGCTGCAACTTATCACCCATACTTTTCAATCTTTACATTGAACAAGCAATGAAGGAAATTAGAGAAAAATGTAAAGTGGGAGTGAAGATTCAAGGAGAAATAATTTCAACTCTGAGATTTGCTGATGACATAGTCATCTTGGCCGACAAGCCTGAGGATTTGAATGAGTTTTTGAATGGTATGGACTCCGTCTTACGGAAAGAATTCATGATGAAAATTAATAAATGTAAAACAAAAATACTGGAATGCAGCCGAAATAAATCAGAAACCTCTATGGAGATCAAGTTGGCAGGTGAAAAGCTGAAGGAAGTAGGAGACTTCTGTTACTTAGGAAGCAGAATAACCAGTGATGGACGAAGCAAAGAGGATATAAAAAAGTCCTCTCGGCACGCCGGAAGGCGGAGGTAGATTTCACCGGACAAACTTGGGGATAGGCGAAAATAGGCAGAATATGCAGATTTTCGTAGAAGGATCAGACCTCATTTAATGCGAGAAGGTATTTTATAATTGGAGCTTAATTAACTTTGTTTTTCGTCATTTTATGCTTATTTTAAACATTTTATTGTCTTATGGGAACGGTAACCTTCTTGTCATTTGGGGTCCATTTTTATACTTGTGGTCACACTGTCCTTATGCTAGGTTTCGACACTGATGTGCAACTATGTAACGGTCTGTTACTTCTTCACGCAAAATTATATCTACCGCAGAGATTTTGGTTGGTTCCTCAGTTTAGGGGCTGCGACAACGCGGTCATGTAACCCCGTGTACTTTGGGATGGCTGTATTAGTCTGTAATTCAGGTAAGGACTGCAGACGGTCAATTTCAAGCAGTAGTTACTAATGTTGCTACCAGGTACTACCGTCAACGACACCTAGCTGTGAACTTGGCTACTAGATGCCACCGCAACCAGCAACTCGCAACGAACGTTGGAACTTCCCCTCCAAAGGAAAGCATACTGAGGGATTTTTGGCGCTCTTAGAAAATCCGACGACTTCGGCCGGCTTTGAACTCGCGACCTTGGGCATAAACATTCAGCATGCTACCAGTTACGTCACCGAAGCCGCTTCACACTTAGATGGAAATCTGAATCTGATCTCGTGCAAGTGCGTTATCTTGGCAACGTCTGATGGCTCATCCCTCATCAATTTAGTAGTGTTGCCATGGCAACCACTGATAGGTCTTGGCATTTTCTTATAATTCCGAAATTATTTTTCTCATCCCTTGGCATAATGGTGGGTTATATCAAAAATTCTTTCAGACAAAAGTTTTAGGTAATTATTATGGGAATATTGTCCATTTTGTACGGTTTTGATATTGTGCCTATTAAGAGAGATATGATTAATGTTTCCCGAAAAACCCACTTTTTCCCACCCCTTTGGTCAATGGTTGGTGCTATAAAAAAAACTCTTCAAACATACATTTTTGGGCTTTATCCGACACATAGTATGAATGTTGAACGGATTCGATATTTCACATATTAAGAGAGTTATAGCAATATTTCACTTTTTCGAAAAAAAAGCCCCCCATTTTCACCCCCCAACGACCGATTTAGCCCAGTAACGAACTCGACCGAGATTTTATAGGTATACGTATTCGGTAAAAAATTCAAAGTGATTGGTACAAAATTACGGCAGTTATCGTGTCCACAATAAACTGATATACATATACATACATAAATTATATATAACTTTTGAACTGACGGTGGTTTTGGGGCCTGGGGATGTGAAACGCGAAGATATGTCGAAATTTTCCGGAAGTCGAAACATGGTACCCATTGCAATAGTTAGCTTTCTAACGAAATCTACCTCTGGTTGGTTCCTCAGTTTAGGGGCTGCGACAACGCGGTCATCTAACCCCGTGTACTTTGGGTGAGTGTAGAATCTGTCTGATACACGGTGTGAATTGTAATGGCTGTATTAGTCTTAATTCATGTAAGTACTGCAGACGGTCAATTTCAAGCAGTAGTTCCTAATGTTGCTACCAGGTACAACCGTCAACGACACCTAGCTGTGAACTTGGCTACTAGATGCCACCCCAACCATCAACTCGCAACGAACGTTGGAACTTCCCCTCCAAAGGAAAGCATACTGAGGGATTCTAGTCCTCTTAGAAAATCCGACGACTTCGGTCGGCTTTGAAACCGCGACATTGGGCATAGACATTCAGCATGCTACCAGTTACGTCACCGAAGCCGCTTCCCACTTTATCAGGCGGCTTTGGTGGCGTAGTCGGTAACATGCTGAGCTTCTATGCCCAAGATACCGGGTTCAAACCCGGCCGAAGCCGTCGGATTTTTAAGAGCGTTAAACATCCCTCAGTATGCCTTCCTTCGGAGGGGAAGTAAAGCCGGCGGTCCCATGTCATAGATTTATGGCATGTTAAAGATCCTTCCACTAATTGCACCTGTGTGAAGCTAAATTGGATAGGTTAAGAATGTATACAACGCTCTTAGGTTTCTATGTTCGTTGCCAAGAGCCGACTGCGGCGGCGTCTAGTAGCTCAGTTCTGAACTTGGCCTCGTAGTCGTTGACAGTGGCGCTTGGCGGCAAAAGTAGGAACTATCTGAAAAATTGTTAGTTGCAGTACTTAAATTAACAAACAGATAACACACACTAATACAGTCATCACAATTAACACCGGTTATCAGACAGATTCTACACACACCCAAAGTACACGGGGCTACATGACCGCGTTGTCGCAGCCCCTAAACTTAAGAACCAACCAACCAACCACTTAATCAGATGGAAATACTGAATCTGATCTCGTGCAAGTGCGTTGTCATGGCAACGTCTGATGGTCCATGCCTCATCAATTTAGTAGTGTTGCCATGGCAACCACTGATAGCTCTTGGCATTTTCTTATAATTCCGAAATCATTTTTCTCGTCCCTTGGCGTAATGGTGGGTCATATCAAAAATTCTTTCAGACAAAAGTTTTAGGTAATTATTAGGGGAATATTGTCCATTTTGTACGGTTTTGATATTGTGCCTATTAAGAGAGATATGATTAATGTTTCCCGAAAAACCCACTTTTTTCCACCCCTTTGGTCAATGGTTGGTGCTATCAAAAATCTTATTTGACATAAATTTTTGGCACTTATCCGACACATATTATGAACTTTGAATGGATTCGATATTGCACGTATTAAGAGAGTTATAGCGAAATTTCACTTTTTCGAAAAAAGCCCCCCATTTTCACCCCCTTCGACCGATTTAGCCCAGTAACGAACTCGACCGAGATTTTATAGGTATACATCTTCGGTAAAAAATTCGAAGTAATTGGTGCAAAATTACGGCAGTTATCGTGTCCACAAGAAACTGATATACATATATATATACATATATATATATATATATATATATATATATATATATATATACATAAATTATATATAAACTTTTGAACTGACGGTGGTTTTGGGGTCTGGGGGATGTGAAACGCGAAGATATGTCGAAATTTTCCGGAAGTCGAAACATGGGACCCATTGCAATAGTTAGCTTTCTAATGAAATCTACCTAAAAGTAGGTTGGCTCAGGCAAAGAAAGCATTTCTACAAAAAAGGAATCTGCTGACATCGAATATAGATTTAGGTATTAGGAAGTCATTTTTGAAAGCCTTTGTCTGGAGCGTGGCGCTCTATGGAAGTGAAACTTGGACTATTGGTGTAGCAGAAAAGAGGAGAATTGAAGCATTTGAAATGTGGTGTTACAGGAGAATGATGAAGATCAGATGGGTAGATAGCGTTACAAACAAAGAGGTATGTTATACGAGTGGGAGAGGAGAGATGTTTCTGGCGACTGCTAATGAAGAGAAGAGATAGGTTGGTAGGACACATACTAAGACACCCAGGAATAGCAAGCTTAGTTATGGAAGGAAGGGTCGAGGACAAGAACTGTAGGGGTAGACCAAGGTTAGAATATGTTAAACAGATTGCCTCGGATGTAGGGTGTGGTAGCTATGTAGAGATGAAACGATTAGCTCAGGACAGGGAGCCATGGAGAGCTGCATCTAACCAGTCAAAAGACTGAAGACTCAAACAACAACAACTCCGGTTTTCCCTGTCAAAATTTCATTCCAGCAACCCTCTCCACTATCATTTCATCTGTCATTCATTTAATCATTGCCCCAGAGGAGTGCGACAGGCCTCGACAGCCGGCACAGTTCATATCCTCGCCGCCAGATAGGGGCTTCATTCATTCCATTCCTGACCCGGTCGGAGACTGGAAGCAGGCTGTGGATTTTCAACTCGTTTCTATACGGTGGTTCTGTCAGTCTGCGGTTTTGCCACGACGGCAACCATTTGAACTCTGCTTAGCTGTCGTTACATATGGAATTGGCAGTGTGTCCTTAGGTGACGCATTTCTAAATGCAGTAGTTTCTTGACTTGAATTCCAGAAATAGCAACTAGGCACCGCATCACACTTGCTTGCAAGAGGTCCAGTAGTATTGAACTGCTAGCTTCGTCAGTATCTTCGCTTTCCTGAAATACTCTGGGGCCTATTGGCCATATGCCTGTGTTTATAAATTCATTTACGGCAGTTGTCATTGTGGTTGCTCGTAAAAATGCATGAACACGTGCAGACACACACACATTACTACACTACCCTGGCCATAATTATGTCAGCGATGAAGGTCTGCCTAGTACCAGTGCAACGCCATCTATAGCTTGGCTGGTTTCTGGTAAAGCCTCAAGGTCAACCTCTGAGGAGGCAGGTTTCAGTAGTGGGGGAGCAGAGACCGCAGTCACTCTTCGTCCGCCGTGCTGTCACATCATTTTTAAATCTGTGCATAGAATTATCTTGAACTCGACGCAGCTACGTGAGGGTGTCTCCTCCAGCGCACTAGCTTCTCACCACTCTTACTGTGCCGTGACATTGAGACTTCACCGCACAAACTATACAAAGGGACTAGTTTTCCCTTTCAAATGGGGGGACTTTTTCAATCCAGTGAACTTACATATTCGTATAGATGAATATCAGTTTCCTAAATTAAATGGACTTTTTTTTCTAATTTGATGTTGAAAATATAGAGTCGTCTAGTGAGAACATTGTGTTATTGTTGCCTCAGTATACTGATTCACAGATGTCTCTTTGACTTACACGACTTACAGTATGTCCTGTGCCCCCTTTCGGATCAAAGGGCTGCAACAAACATCCACCATTGGTCTGTTCTCCTAGCAAACTGTTGTAGGTCTACTCAGGATTTGCCTTCTACCCTCATCTCTTCCTCCAAGCTTCTTTTCCAGGTCACCTTAGGTCTCCCCCTTTTTCTTGCTCCTTGTGGGTTCCATCTAATGCCCGTTGCTCACGGTAAAATTTTCCTTCAAATTTATTTTACAACTAATTTTATGAAAATTTGACGAAAGCAAGCTGTGTTGTTCACGGTAAATTTATTTTATAAAATCCGAGGATGTATCAGGATCGCCATCTACCGATAAACTTCTGGACCAAGAATCAGCTGTTCAACACACATTGGTTTGAGAGTATGGCTCCAACAAACAAAAATTGCTGCTTTAGCTACAATTAATGTCGTACAGTGGTAAAAAGGAAGAAAAGAAATGCTAGGTCCTGGACTCGGGAATGGATAAAAAGAAGAGAAGAGTAGGTAGAGGAATGCTGTCCTTGGTCGAAAATGTGTTGAGGTTAGAAGATCAGAATTCATATAGGAATTTTCTAAGAATGGAGATAAGCAGTTTTAAAAAACTTCTAGATCTTGTTGGTCCCAAAATTATTCGACAGGACACTAACATGAGGTAAGCCATTTCTCCTGAAATGAGACTGCGAGTGAGTTCGAAGCCCGTTTATCTTCGCCTTCACATCAGCCTGGCTTGTGTTCGGTCGAATTTGTGAAACATATTCGGCGATTGAGATTTCTGCCTCCCTTCTTCCATTCCTATTGTGGTATATGGGCGTTTTAACCTCATACAAACACTGATATTTCTGGTCCTCGTCCAGTAAAACACTAACAGCTTCCTCAGTCCAGCCGGAGTCTGCCATTTTCGAACTGTTTGTTTACAAGCGAGCTCCACAATCTTCTCACCGCGTGGCGCCAACATCATCTTCATGTCAGCTTCCCTGATTGGTTCGTTTCGTAAAATTAATTTTACGGAATAGAACATGTCCTATTTTATGGAAAGTTTTATCAAAGGTTTTATAAAACTTGAATTTGACCATGAGCAACAGAAATTTTATGAAATTAAATTATTGTACAATAAATTTGAAGGAAAATTTTATCGTGAGCAACGGGCATAAGTAGACCTGTTTTAGTCTTCCTGTTTGCCGCAGTGTTCGTATGTTCCAAAATCCAATTTTCGTAACCTGCTTCTTCTTCTTCCTCTTCTTTGGCCATCTTTGGACCGCGTAAACCAACCCATTGCATTCACTGTCTCTTATGTTATTTACCTTTCTTGCCTTCCAGTAGTTCTTCTTTACTTCACTTTGTTTCCATCTTCTCTCTTCCGTCCAGATGTTAACCTGCTTCTTATTTTCCTTCTCCTGGAAATCCTTGTAATTTTTTATCATATATCTGAAAAGTGGTCTGTCCTGAATAATATATATTGTTACTTCCATCTCTTCGTTATCATTTTTAGCCTACTTTCGATTTTTGCAAAAAATGAAAGTAGATTTATGAGATCCACACAGGGCCAAAAATTGTGTGTCTGCCTGTGTATATGCGTGTGTGAGTGTGTGTACTCTGAATGTATGCCCCCCCCCCCCCCCCCCCTATCAATTCGAACACGGTGAAACCGAATTGAACAAAATTTGGTACAGAGGTAGAACTAGCAAAGGACACCACAGTGTCATGTTTTATATCGCCGCCATCTTGAGGGATACGTAATGGCGGCCAACGAAATGTTCAAAGCTTAAATCAAATTACGACTAACCTAATAATCTGATCTCCACAGAATTTTTCAACAACATACCTTTGCGTGGGAAGCATGTTTTAACCAAACTACAAGATAATGAGCCCAATACTTTGCGGATGGCGGCCATGTATATGTGCAAATCGATTCCCCCTATCAATTCAAACGCGGTGAAACCGAATTGAACGAAATGTGGAACAGAGGTAGCACTAGCAAAGGGCACCTCAGTGTCATGTTTCATATCGCCGCCATCTTGACGAAAACGTAATGGCGGCCACCCAAATGTTAAATGCTTGAATCAAATTTCGACCAACCTAATCAACTGATCTCTACGAAATTTTTCAAAATTATACCTTTATGTATGAAGAATCTCTTGACCAAGCTACAAGGTCATCAGCTCAATACTTTGCGAATGGCGGCCATGTATGAGTACAAATCGATTCCCCCTATCTATTCAGACACGGTGAAACCGAATTGAACGAAATGTGGAACAGAGGTAGCACTAGCAAAGGGCACCTCAGTGTCATGTTTCATATCGCCGCCATCTTGACGAAAACGTACTGGCAGCCACCCAAATGTTAAAAGCTTGAATCAAATTACGACCAACCTAATCATCTGATCTCTACGAAATTTTTCAAAATTATACCTTTATGTATAAATAATCTTTTGAGCAAACTACCAGGTCATCAACCCAATAATTAACCGACAGTAGTGGCTACGCGGGCTAAAGCGCAGCGTTAGGTCATGGGGCCAAGCTCTCTGCTGACTCGGTAGACGCGTGGGTTCGAGCCCCACCGTCGGCTGTCCTTGAAATGGTTTTCCGTGGTTTCCCATTTTCAACACCAGGCAAATGCTGGGACAGTACCTTCTGACAGGCCACGGCCGCTTCCTTCCACATCCTTGCCCAGTTTCATTCATCTTCATCCATTCCATCTCTCATCCCGACGCGCAGGTCACCCACGGGCGTCGACTAGAAAGACCTGCACTCGACCTCTCAGGAGGCTACACGAAAAATTTGCGGATGGCGGCCATGTATGTGTGCAAATCGATTCCCCCTATATTTTCACACGGTGAATCCGAATTGAACGAGATTTGGTACAGAGGTAGCACGTGCAAAGGGCACCTCAGTGTCATGTTTTATATCGCCGCCATCTTGACGGAAATGTAATGGTGGCCACCCAAATGTAAAAAGCTTAAATCAAATTACGACCAACCTAATCATCTGATCTCTACCAAATTTTGTAACGACATACCTTTATGTGACAGGCGTTCCTTGACCAAGCTACAAGGTCATCAGTCCAATTGTTTGCATATGGTGGCCATGTATATGTGCAAATCGATTCCCCTATCAATTCAAACACGATAAAACCGAACTGAACGAAATTTGGTACAGAGGTAGCACTAGCAAAGGGCACCTCAATGTCATGTTTTATATCGCCACCATCTTGACGGAAACGGAATGGCGGCCACCCAAATGTTAAAAGCTTAAATAAAATTACGACCAACCTAATCATTTGATCTCTACCAAATTTTGGGACAACATACCATTTTGTGGGAAGCTTCTTTTTACTGGACTACAAGGTCATCAGCCCAATAGTTTGCAGATAGCGGCCATGTATGTGTGCAAATCTATTCACCATATCAATTCAAACACGGTGAAACCGAATTGAATGTTTTTTTTTTACAGAGGTAGCACTAGCAAAGGGCACCTCATATTCATGTTTAATATCCGTATAGCACATTGTATTTCAACAAGCTACTACAACCAATATTCAATTATACTCCTTGAAAAGGAAAACAAGTTATAACAATACCCATGCATTTAGGAGAAAGTAGGCTATATGTTCTTTATTGAACATCTTGTTTATATTTTGTACCCATTGATTACCATTCTTGCTTTTATATACATGACTGAAAATTTGCTTTGTGAGTCTGGTGTTATTCATCCTCATTACGTGTCCAAAGAAATTAACCCTCCTTTTCCTGATCATATCGTGGATTTTTTCAATTTCTTTATTTTTATAGAGGTCTTCATTTTTTCTGTATCTGAACTCTCCACTTTCTCTTTTTAATGGTCCCAATATTTTTCTAAGTAGCCTTCTTTCCATTTTCTCTATCTCTTCTCTTTCGCCTTTTTTAATGGAAAACAAACATTTCAATTTTCGTATTCTTGCTCTAACCTGTTTCGTAATAAAGATCGTCGTCATTTTATCCGTCCGGTCTTTCTCTGTAATAATATTTTCTCGGAGATGCTGGATATTGGCCTACAGTCTCCAAAGCACAGTGGGGGGGGGGGGGCTGCCTCCTTAGCGTCTGTGCTGGTTACTTCACGATTTGATGTTCGTCGCTACTCCCTGTGCTTCAGTTGTCTATTTATATCTCTACAGGCTCCCTCCTCCTTTCTGAACCGGGCTTGGGACCGGCTATGGCGGAGTTAAAGCTGTCTCTTTAACTGAAGATATTCTTTGAGCCAACAGTACCGGCAAGTTGGAGAGGAAGACATGTCTGCTTCTGGCATCCAGTACGTGCCTCACGCAGCACTCTCTCATTCCATCAAGAAGTATGTAAAACGAGGCGAGCAAGTTAAATATCTGGTCCCCGATAACAGCGCGTTTGCTTCTTGAGGGCGACCCTCCCCATGTTTACTGCGACTCGGCGAGAAAAGCACTTGTAGAACGGATGTCGCGAGGTTCTTCTGCGCCCATTACCCGCAACACCAGTACAGTGTGCAGTTCGGGACTAAATAAACTGCAACATCATTCTATTATATGTAGAGTCTTGGACTAAAGACACTGGCACACTTGTGCAACGAAATATATACTGCACCTACAACAGAGAACTCTGTTGAGAACCGAGGGATAGTGTGGTCCTACCGAGTGTGAAGCATGCAGGTTCGCTCCTGACCGTGGTAAGTGATTTTTGAAAGGCAGCAAAAATTACGACACGTATGTCATACGATGTTGGCATGTCAAAGACCCCATTTGAATTCAGTAGGCCGTGTTCATAATGGCAAAATTAACCTCGGAAGTTTCCGCCAACACAAAGTTCCTCATTTCTCTACTAGAAAGCGCTATAGTGTTCAAGGAGCTTAGCTATCTAACCTCATTGACTTTCATAGTGCTTCAAGGAACAACAAAATTTAACATGCATGCTACCCTCTGGGTGTCAAATAACAAAGCTTGCACCCGGCATCCGAGGCCATACGATATTATTATTATTATTATTATTATTATTATTATTATTATTATTATTACCGAGTGTGAACCAAGCTATGAATAGGTGATTTTTGTTTAACTTTATGCTGATCAGTCGCCTAAGGATGTGATACAGGATGAACACGGAGCAGATTTATTTGCCATTTTACCTAGACTTATATTGTTGTTGTTGTTTTCTTTAGAGGATTACACTTAGTGGTGAAAGTGTGAGGAATTTGTCAGATTACCTGTTTTATTGTGGTGTCTGTAGTAGCAGTGTATTTGTCATTGAACTGGGTATAGAACCCGGGTCTCAGGAGTGACACCCATCATAGCTATCCTTCAGACCATGACGTAGCCGGACTGGATTTCATTCCTGGTAATAATAATAATAATAATAATAATAATAATATCGTATGGCCTCGGATGCCGGGTGCATGCTTTGTTATTTGACACCCAAAGGGTAACTTGCATGTGGAATTTCGTTGTTCCTTGAAGCACTTTGAAAGTCAAGGAGGTTAGATATCTAAGCTCCTTGAACACTATAGCGCTTTCTAGTAGAGAAATGAGGAACTTTGTGTTGGCGGAAATTCCCGAGATAAATTTTGCCATTATGAACACGGCGTACTGAATTCAAATGGGTTCTTTGGCATGCCAACATTATATGACATGGTGTCGTAATTTATGCCGCCTTTCAAAAATCACTTACCACGGCCAGGATCGAACCTGCAAGCTTGGGGTTAGTAGACCGACACGTTGATCACTCACCCTTCGTGGCAAGCTATTCCTGGTTAATGCATGTGATGTTTTCAAAGTTAAGAAGTAACGTTTATTGTCTCGAATTCCACTTAAAATAAACAAATAAATATAGACAGTAAGTAAATTAATGAATAAATTCATTTAATAGTTAGGTTTCTTTGCTTCACCAACTGCGCCACTCACTTACAGCTCCAGGGTACGTGTTAATTAAGGTGCCTATCCTCGTCTCATACCGCTGCTGCCTACGAAGTCCTCTCATTGATTGTCCCCATTGCGCTCCTAAACTTGTAAATAACCTACAGACATTCTCTCTGTAAGAGACGTCAGGTAATGCGGGTGGAGCATCACGACGCCTCATGTCGCTTTGCCCTGAAGCGTCCCTCTGAATTATGAACGTGTAGAAATGAAGGTCTGGCGTCTTCTTGGGAGATAAGACGCTAGTGTTAATAAATAAGGAGTGCTTTGCTTATTGAGCTGTCACTCGTCCGTCAGACAGATTTATGTCAAGTCTTTGTGTCACGTCATGGGACTACAAAGAAAATCATTTCCCTTGTATGTAAATGAGGAGGCGGTTCTTGATTACAGAGTAGCGCGAAGCACGCTCCTCAAATGTCGGCGCATGGCTGGCAGACGTGGGGGCAATACAAGCTCGATATCTCGATAAGTGAATACTCTTAAGATCGATCTTTGAATTGTTCAAATGAAACATCTCGAATCAAACTCAATATACACTGGATCCACAATATCACGAACCGCTTGATCAGTGGTGAAAACACTTGAGCCTACCATTCAAACATTTCTTCAATGGACCAAACACGTAACAGTCGCAAGAAGAGAGATCAGGGTTGTAAGAGTGTGTCACCAACAACCAGCGAACTTCTTCACGGAGAGTACAGGGACAATAATAATAATAATATGCGGCAGAGACTTTAATAATGAACAAGAAAGGTCTAATGGAAAAACTAGAGGCTAAAGAAAGGAAGATTTTGAGGAAAATCCTGGGCCCTATCAAGGAAAACAGCGAGTACAGAAGGCGTCACAACCACGAATTATACAAGCACGTGGAGAAGATCAGTGACACGATTCGAAAAAGATGGATTGCCTTTTATAGCCACTTGACACGAATGAGCCCAGGCAGGATATCAAAACGGATATTGACGTACTTTCTAGATAAGAAAACCAAAGGGGCATGGTTCACGGAAGTTGAGAAAGATCTACGTGAAATGGAAATTTCCCCTAAAGATATCCAGGAGCGTGTTCCACTTCAGAAAAAACTACGTACGCACCAAGGTTTCCAGGAAAAGCCGAAGCTGAAGACAGGGAAGGCGTGGTCCCAAGAGAGAAAAGAACAACACCGGAAACGAATGCGGGAACACTGGGCAGTAGTTCGAGCTCGGAAGAAGAGACAGTTGAACTGACGTGGTCCCTAGTTGGCCGAATAGAAGAAAGAATAATAATAATAATAATAATAGACTAATAATAATAATAATAATAATAATAATAATAATAATAAAACCACTTGCCGCTGAGGTCAGCCACATGCAGTATGCGACATAAAGGAAGTTTTCGTCATCCCAGTTGTTGCCTCTGTGAATTGTTAGTCACAAAGGAGAACCTTGACTTGAAGAGGAACCATATGCAGTTAATGCAAAGAGCTGCCCTCCTCGGTACTGCAATATAGTGCGAAAGGTTTTGCCTCTTCAGTGACTCTGAACACCTTGAAATCCAGTGCCATCATCAGTGTCTTTGGCTCGTAATGAGTCTGACGGGGATGGTTTTGTATTTTTATGAAAATTTCGTATATCGAATAATAATAATAGGCCTAATAATAATAATAATAATAATAATAATAATAATAATAATAATAATAATAATTTATGTATTTATTTATTTATTTAAATATTTAAACGTCCTAAATTAAAGAGTAGCCTTTAAGACAAAGTATACTATAAAACGAAAATTGATGTTACTTCTAAAAGGTGTACTAAGTCAAGATACAAAACATTTCGTTAGTACCAAAATAAATTATAAAACACAACAGAGGCAGAAGAACTATGACACAATAAAAAGCAATACATTAATAACCTTAACCTCCTAATGAGAGAAAGAATAAATTGGAAACAATGGGTTGGTGGAGAATCTTAAAACATTTCGTAGCCATTAGGTAACGTCCTGAAAACCACAGCGTCATCAGTTCTGTCCGGTTATCACTGGATAGCTGCAACATTGTTTTCGTAACGGATGTGATAAATATATAAATCTAAATTAAAATGTTTATGTGACCCTTTAACATTGTTGTACAACATGCCTATAAATGTTTCGGTACTCACTGAACAGAAATATCAAACTCCACAACAATATATTTAGATGGAGGCAGATGTATCCTGACAACACTAAATTTTATTGACCAGCAGCTGCGAATGTGTGTTTTTATGACACAATTGTAGTCATAAATTTCGTGTTTGACCCACTGATCCTTTTGTAGAATGAAGCGTATTATATATACAATACATTTCGGAACAGTTATGTGTAGTAAAGTAATCAATAAGAATTTAGGGAGTTACTAGCATTAGCCGTTGCGGCTTCGCCTGCGAATATTCTAGTTGTAAAGAGTAGGCCTACACTTAGCAAAATCTCAATCATGAATGCTATGACTGATTTATCCTTGGTATGAATAATCAGACTTTCTCAATTCAGCTACTGGTGTGGTGGTTAGGGGTTTTTCATTCCTTCATAGGTATATCAGAGCGAAGTTAGATTTATGGGAATATCACAGAAGCTGTTAATTTAAGGGACACTGGGACTGAAATTTTAGTGAAATTTGTGGAAAATGTCAATTTTCGTTTTTTTCCATATTAATACACCCCTATCCCCTGCGGATCATATAGCAGTGTTTTATCCGAATTCCGCCATTTTTAAAGCCCTGGCGTAGCTTTAAAATGCACGGTGTGTCCTTTAAACGCCCCAGCACAGTAAGTGTCCTGAAGGTTCTGAGTCTTGGTGTTTCCACAATCGAAGTAATGCAGCTTGTAAAACACCACAGAGTCATGGCAGAATGGCTGTAGAACTTTAAGAACCCTTAGTTGTTAAGATTATGCCTGTTTATCAAAGGCTGGCATCAGATGAGCTACTATCCAGATGCATCCGTGGTGCTACTGAAAATCAGAATGAGTCTCTGCATTCTGTTATCTGGAGGAAGTGCCCAAAAGAGATTTTTATTTCACGGAAGATACTTGAAATTGCTGTTTGGAATTCTGTAGCAGAATTCAACATGGGGTGTAGTGCAACAACAGAGTTGAAATCAGGAATAAGACTAACTTCAGTATCTTGAAAGATGTGACAGTCGCAGGAAGTATGTAAGTCCGCGGTCATAATTGGAGAAGCGAAATGCATGTCGACGGAAGGCGAAACTGACAAATGAAGGAGGAGGCTGCAAAACAGAAGAAGGAGGGTGTCATCTATGCTGTAGGACATTCCTAATGTCATTGGTAAGCTGAAACCTTGTAAATTGTGCATAATTTTAGGAAATTGCTGTTTTCTCGGATTCACTTTTTCAGGCATTCAAAATGTTACTCGCGTCATAAATCTTATGATATTGCTTTCAAAATGGGAATTTATTATCTTCATTGCAATGACTATAAACCTGCGGATCGTTTTTTAGATTGCACTTTTGGTTTGGCTGCAAAAAAAAATTCGAACTGAAAAAATACGATTTTTTTTTAGAAAAAAACTTGGATATGAAAAAAAATTAATTTCTTGACACTCATTAATGCAATTCAAAATCGGATCCGTAGGTTTCTTCCAATTGTTATAGTGCAATAGAATATTACCTAAAAGTTACACTATCTTGTTTTTTTTAACGCGGCTGACCTTTATAAAACATGAATAATTAGCACAATAAATGTACAAAATAATTAATATCAGGAGAACTAATCAACTTACAATGCTCACGTTTCCCACAGTGGTTTATAATATGACTATTCATAACCATACAAAATTTCAAAGCTGTACCTCAGTTTATATAGAATTTGAAAATTTCAGTCCCAGTGTCCCTTAAGGGCCTTTAAATGTGGTTTTCGGAGACCTTTTATAGATGGGTGAAAAAGACCTTTCGTACCACACTCACACGTGAAAATTGCGTGAAAAATTCTAGAGTACTCCTTAACCCCCTTAAGCGCATTATACTGTATGTATTGATGAATTTTACAGCTTAATTTGGTTCAGTGATAACCTTATAACCGTCTGTAAACTTTCACAGTAATGTAATAATTGGAATTGCATTGCGTCTTACAGAAATAGATGGACCTGTGAGATTCTGTTACCATGGTTACCGTGTTGCATTCTTTCATTATTTCATTGTAAATATACATGTTTTAAGGTTTTTATTTAATTGTGAGGCATTTAAAGAGTAAGTGAGTGCGTTTCGCTTACGCATTGGGTTATGCTGAACCTGTAGGTACCCCAAATGTGTAGGTTGGTGTTAATGGGACCTTATTTTCGGTACAAAACTGGAATGGGACCTTAGCAGAATAATATAGGGAGGGATGTGTTGCACTTCTCTTTGAATACTACACACGATCCTGTAAATATGGTCGATACGTTATACCAGTTATTTTAAAAAATGTATTTTTGTTATTGTAAATATTGATTTTGATGATGATGATAATTGTTGTTTTAAGGGGCCTAACATCTGGGTTATCGGCCCCTAATGGTTTGGGTGATCGTGAAAATGTAATGAAATGAAATGAAACTAGACCTAAAACTAACTACATGCTGGAAGAGGAATTGGAAAACAAAACAAAGAACAAGTGAAACAAAATACAGGAGGAAAGGAAATGCCCTCAACCCTCGAAGAATGAGAATTAAGGGACTTGGAAGAAAGAAAGGTCAGGAAAGGCAGATAGGAAAGGTAAAGAGGAGAGGGACTGCCCCAAAGGCAATGGAAGAAGGAAAAACCTGACCCAGCTCGGCAAGCCCTCGGGGTCGCCAACTCCTGAACTCACCAGACGTGAGCCCTTGAGGGTGTAGCACAATCCAGGGTGCACCATAAATGGCGGGACCACATACACCCTGCCTCCTTGAGGGCTTTGTGCAGAAGGCAGGAGATAGCATGAAAAGAAAAAGAAGGCTGACCCCTCGAAGAATAAGAGAGCAGGGAAGATGAGACAAGGGCCATTTAAGGCGGGAAAGTGAAAGACTCCCTAGGCCTCGGATACCCTAATACCGTCAGGGTCGAAATAGAGGTCGACAGGAAAGAAGACGGAGAGGAGCCCGGCAGAAGTAAGTGGAAGTAATGCCGGGCTCAGCTGGGGTCCCGTGGTCGCTAACCCACGTCCCACTAGATGTGAGCCCCTGGGGGAAATTGTAAATATTTTTATACATATCCTCTGTAGGCCTAATATAAGCCTAAGTGAACAGGGTGGGTAGATTATTGGCTGAGGAATAACCTAACCACCAAGGGAAGATGATAAAGAAAAGGAGGTGGGTTTCGGACTGGAGAAAAAGGATAGAAAAATAGGAGGAGAGTCCCACAAAAGTTATGAATTTAACTTTAAATGCACTTAGAGGCGGTTGCTACTGCAAATCCGTTCTCTGATACCTAAAGAGGGTAAGGACCTGGTCGAAGCTACCGGGAACCGCAGCAAGGACTTGGGCGGTTTGCAAGAGAATGGCTTTAGAGTATTCCCTCTCAAGCATGCATATGCGTACTATGGGGAAGGGTGATGGTCTGGCAAGACAGATAGTAACAAACTTATTGTAGATCTGTTCAAAGGAATTCTTTTTTGACCAAGTAATTCGAAGAGTACCAATAATTTGCATCGATTTTGATATTTCCAGTTTTCGAAGTTGTGGAGTTCCTAAAAAGCGACCAAGTGCTTCCAAGAAGGATTGTGATAAAAAAAAAATACCTTGGGGAGTAATTTTGGTAAGGGAACCAATAGTTGCATTTGGAAATGGCTAAGCTTTTACTCAGCAAGGAGCCGGCTAAAAGTTTAGACAAAGAGAAACACTTATTTTTTGGAAAACCAACCATAAGTTTTCGGAGAGGATCTCCACAAGCAGGTAGCTGGCGTAGCGAGCTGTACTTGCCTTACTGGCCAGTTAGGATTAGCTATTAAAGCTAAGAGAAACTTTAACGAGATTACCACTAAGAGTTCTTGCTCAAATGCAACGAGTGGTGAAAGCCCTATCAATAGATTTAATGGCATTGAGTAGGAAGAGCCAAGGAAGACAGGATCTAGCCTAACCGTTGTATTAGAGAAATGATGAGTCGAAAAGGAAAGTTTGAATTTATTTAACAATGCAAAAAAAGTCTAATAAATTTGACAAGTATATAGTTTCAATTTTTAGTAACAATTTGGGGTCGCAGACCTCCTAACATTTAAAGTTAGCTCCAGGCAATTAGCAATTTATTAGGTTTCAAACCTTTATAAAATCCTAGCAAGGATTTAAAATAGCTAATATAAAAATTCAAAATTTAAAGACAATTAAGGTGATTAAAGTTTAACAATAAATAGAGTACAAGGTGTGTACTATAAGAAATTTCTGAGAAAACATTCTAGAGAAAGTAACCACTTCGAAAATAACAATAAGAGAAACATGAAGAATAAGATAGAAGTTCCTATAACTTCTTATATTTGTGCAGAATTACTTTTATTACAATTATACAAAAGAGGGCAGGTCACTTACGGTGAAACCTGAAGAGAAAGTCAAAAGGAAGGTTCTAGACTTCCTATGTTTAATTAGGAATCACGAGACTAATGGGGCAAGTTTCCCTTTCGTGAAACCTAGAAATAACTCACTCCTGAGTTGAAAGAATTGTATTCCCTGATTATAAGGGAGAAACAATGTAAGCTTGAACCGTGTATGAAACACGTGGTTATGCAGAAATTAATTAATGAGATATAAGCAAAGGTGGGAGGGCACGTCTTTAGAGTGACACCTCATTGCAATAGACCTTAAAGTAACAATTTTATTAACATGGTTTGTTAGTAGAAGGTTTAGGAAAGATCAATTGGGATTTAGGATAAATGTTCATGGCCTTATTTATGGTAATCGGACGATCGCGACGCGGTAGAAATGTTGATCAAGCACTTGTTCTCACTATAGTTTGTTGAATGGATGAAAAGTTCACTGTAGTAACACGAAAGTTTATGGCAAAGAAAGTTATTGCAATGATGTAAAAGGACTGGTAGCACTAGATAGGCGAAAGTCTATTGCTTGAGAAAGTTGTGAATTACAATTAAATGCGCCATAGAACATTCCAACGGTGGAAGAAAATTTAGCTATTGCAGTAATTTATAAGGAAGATTCCTCATTTTAAATAGCATTCCCACAAGTGAGTGAAAAATACATGACGGCAAGACTTGTAGATAGAGTACAGAATCTGGAAGGTTCCAGAACAATCCTAATAGAAGAATGGGGCCAAAGTTAATCCAGCGGTGGAACGAGCTTAATATTTTATGGACAGCGGGTATTAGATAATATCCCACGTTGTGAGAAGATATATCATTTAAATAGCTTAAGAAAAGCTACTTTCTATTAAGGTTGGCTTAGACAGACAAAAGCCCAACATGGCAAATCCCGCGAAGAATGATTACCGCCCCAAATAAGTAATCTCACGCTGTCTATAAAATGATCAATAAAAGCATGTAGATAATAAAACTGATGGAGATGAGGTTAAAACCTTAAGTCTGTACTTATCTTGGTTGCATGTCGAAGGTGAAGTTCCCTTTGACGAATACTTAATGTGCCAACATGGCGTAGAATGTAGAGAGTGCCTCTTGGTTTGAGGAGACTGGTTCTAGTTGAGCCTTGACTGACCGAGTCAACTGCCGACTTACAAGTGAGACCCACTCAGCGAAGCGCGGAGGGTCCAAGGAAGGGAAAAGAGTGGGGGTTAGGAGACAAAAGGAGAACATATAAGCATGACCAATATTGTAAACCTAAAGTCTCTTGAGGAAATGGTCTTCAAAGAGTTGATAGCAGGCGATACTAGCACAGCCTGGTGGGTGAAAGAGTAGACGAAGTTCTCTTGATCAAGGAGATGATAGCTGGCGATGGTAACGAGATCCGATGGCCAAATGGAAAAGGAAGTCCTCTTGCACCAGGAAGAATTGAGGAGCTTCAGAGATTCGCTGCTAGATGACGCTAGGTGGGTCATGGAAGATATATATCTAGAATAGACTCACAATGACATAAGAGACATGACCATCAAAGAGAAAATAGAAGATCACTGTTGGTGTTTGATAAAGAGGAAGGAATGAACATGCAAAAGCATTAAACATTATATTCTCTCGTACCGTGTATTCCAAGAATACACCACAGGGTCTGACGATGATCGTCCAATCAATCACATACAACCTTTCTTTGTACAAAAAGAGTGTTAGTTAACTGATAAAAAAATGCATGTACTATTTCTTCCAGATTAAGGTGATAACATTATTTGTAACTTCCCACCCAATCGCGTCGACCGACTGGAAGGAATTCTGTTAAGATTACTTAGGCAACACTGAAAAATGGCTTCTAATAATTCAGTATCGACAAACAAAAACAAGAAATTGTATAAGAACTAAGTTGGATTCCTGAATAAGATTAGACCGCATTTCATCCAATATCTTCTTCACCCTTGAACTTTGCAAGGAATCTTCTCTCCACCGCACCGTCCGCTACAAGCGGTGTCATGGATCTGTTACTTCAATTTGGGATACAACTACAGAGAATGATCAATATATATTTCAGGTGTACTCTTCCCAGGGGCGTTTATAACGGCGGAGTTGTGGGGGCTCCCCCCCCCCTCCCCTCTCCCCCCCCTCCCGAAAAAAGCCATAACAATTAAGAAAATGTTGCTTTGGTAAATGCTTAACATTATTGTAAATTTGGTTGTACCCTAATCTTAACATATTGGCTAAGTTATAAACAATATTTAGATTGAAATTAGACTACCTCGTGGTGTAGTGGCTAGCATTCTTGGCTGCCGCCCCGGAGGTCCAAATTCGATTCCCGGCTCTGCCAAGACATTTTAATTCTATGTATGTGCTTACTGGAGGAATCTCTGATTCCATTTGTTCAGGTGAGGAAAAGAACTGCAATGACTCTTGGTGTGAGTGAAACCACTGTGTACCAAGTGACGGAAGAGAAGTTCCCGTCTGATGATGCTAGCCCGTCTAAACTTTCAATTCCAGGGAAGAAGAGGCCGAGTAAAGAGGTGGTTACTAACTTAGATAGCTTTCGACAAGATGCTGTTAGACGGCATATTTGTGCCATATTATGTTTTATATCTTGACTTTGTGCACCTTTTAGATGTAACATCAATTTTCGTTTTATGGAATTCTTTGTCCTAAAGGCTACTCTTTAATTTAGGACGTTTAAATACATAAACTGGGTACACTCAGCCTTGTGAGGCAAACCTGATAATTCCATAATACGGTACTTTTGAGAAATAAATTATCAATTTGTAAAAAAGAAAATAACTGTTTACCTTTCTGCTTAATAAATTGACAAATATTTAGATAATTACCATCCATACTCCATAGGCCGTAATAAATTCATTAAGTATAAAATGTTATTTGTGTGTTGTGTTGTAGTTTACAACTTTGTTTGTTTTGCCACTAATTGTCTGTCTGTTAGGTAGTCAGCATGGAGGCTGCTTGGATCCTCAAAAAGCACCGCCATAGGTTATGTGGTAGAAACCCACAAAATCCGAGGCAGCACTATAATGAGTCGTACTAGGCAAGGTGAGGAATGAGCTAGTTTGCCAATGCTTTCCTCACTGAGTCATTACAGCTGTACTAAGCCTATGAGCAGAACCTTTCCCAACATCCACAGGAACTAGCTGTGCCCTGAATGCAGTGCCGCATTAAGACTCACAGTGGTTACAGGCAATTGTTAATTTGAGCCCCCTTTTTCCTTTTTTTCACCCCCACCCCTCCCCCCTTCATAAGAAAGTCAATCATAACTTTGAAAGAGATTTTATTTACAAATTTACAAAGAATAATGAATACAATTTAGATCATATGTACATTTTCAGAAAAACTTGTTTCTGTATTTTGTTTTGCAGAAAGTTTCAATAACATCTTCAGAGTTGATTTTCCTTAAAATGTCTGATTCTGATATAAGTCAAAATTGAATCCCACAAAATTAACTTGAACCCGAATTCGAATTTCTGCATTCTGTTTGCGATGCACCCCACTTCATGCCGAGTGTCATTATTTTCCGACTCGTCATCTTCAATGCTTTTTAAAGCCTCGACAATATTATGAAACGAATCATAACCCTCGTTCGTTGCATTAGCATGTGCTTCCCAGCGCGTATCTGACAATGATTTCAAAGTTTTAGAGTTTTTGAGATAATTTTTCAATACGCCCCAACGGTGAGGGGTTGCAGAAAAGAAGTTGTACAATTATTGCATTATAGAAGAAAAAATGCGTAAAAACAGCATATAACAGCAGATTGTCCAACTAATTCGAGGGAATGTGTACCGCAATGAACATATATCGCATATTTATTCAGTTATAATATTTTGGCCTGCAGGCCGTGATACTTTCCAGACATGTTTGGTGCGTTGCCATAGGACTATCCTCTACAATCTTGAATTTCAGTAACGAAGTTCACAGTTTGAGTTTTCAAACTTTCGCCAGTATGACCTTCTGTTTCAAGAATTTATTTGACTCCCCCCCCCCCCCCCCACAAAAAAAATCCATTTTTAGCCTATTTTCAATTTTGAAAAAATAGGCTTATGAGATCACCTTTTGTCCGTGTGTGTGTGCGTGTGTGTGTGTGTGTGTGTGATTCGTGTGTGTGTCCCCCCCTTATAAAATCTAAACGGCTGGAGCGATTTCAATGAAACTCGGTATGTTCATAGCACTATTCCCGGCGACCTCGACCGTATCCTTCAAATTTTGTTACGTCTCACCAATGCAAAATGGCGGCTGTGCGAAATATTTCACTAGCATTCAATATCTCCGAAACTATTACCGATATCGCCCTGAAATTGTGTACGGTGATAAAGGGTACTACTAGAAGTTCACCTATGAGACTTTCAAAAACCTGGTGACTACAAAACCAACATGGTGGTCAAGCGAAGTTGAGACTTTTAAATAGACTTTTCTCGCGATTTAACTATCCACACGTAATGAAACTTGGTACAGCAAATGTTTATACACATTGTAATGCACTGGAGTCTAATTTAGTTCAATTGTTTACATAACTTCAAAATGGCGGCTGTGCGAAATATTTCACTGACATTCTATATCCCCGAAACTATTACAGATATCACCCTGCAATTTAGTACGGTGATAAAGGGTACTGATACAAGTTTACCTATGTATATTTCATAAACTTGTAAAGTAGAAAACGAACATGGCGACCAAGCGAAGTTGAGACTTTTAAAGAGACTTTTCTCACGATTTAACCATCCAAACGTAATGAAACTAGGTACAGCAAGTGCTTATACACCTAGTAATGCACTGAAGTCTAATTTAGTTCAATTGTTTACATAACCTCAAAATGGCGGCTGTGCGAAATATTTCACTGACATTCTATATCTCCGAAACTATTACAGATATTACCCTGCAATTTTGTACGGTGATAAAGGGTACTGGTGCAAGTTTATCTATGTATACTTCATAAACTTGTAAAGTAAAAAAAGAACATGGCGACCAAGCGAATTTGAAATATTTTAATAGACTTTTCTCGTGATTTAACTCTCTGATCGCAGTGAAATGTGGTACAGTAAATGATTTTGCAGATTGTAATGCACTGCCATCTAATTTAAATCAATTGTTTACATAACCTCAATATGGCGGCTGTGCGAAATTTTTAAATTAAGTTTTTTATTTCTTGTGTCGTAATCATGCGATCGAAGTGAAAGTTTGAATAATGAACCTAGGCAATAATTGTACTTGAATGGTACATAATTCTATGGCCTATACATATAACAATCCTAAATGGCGAGCTTCCGAAATATTTAGACGGTTCTCAATATCTATGAATCTTTTACAGCAACCAAACTGAATTTTTTTATGTTCATAGAGACTATGAACATATGTTCACCTATAGGACTTTCATTAACCTGGTGAGCACAAATCCAACATGGCGGCGACGCGAAGTATAAATATTTAAATGGACGATTCTCGCGAATTAACTATCCGAGTGCTGTGAAACGTTGCACGTTAAATGCTTATACAAATGTTGATCCACTGGAATCTAATTTATTTCAATTGTTTGCATAATCACAAGATGGCTGCTGTGCGTAATTTTAAAATCTCGTTTTTACTTCTTGTGTTATAATCATGCTATTGAAGTTTGAATACCACACGTACACAATAATCTTAATGTAATAGTACAAAAATAAAAATTCAACCTGGCGACAATCTGAAATATTTAGACGGTTCTCAATATCTACGAATCTGTTACAGCAATTAAACTGAAATTTTGTATGTTGTTAGAAGAAATTAACATGAGCAGGATATATGAAAATAGGCTGTATAGTTCTTTACGGAACTACTTGTTACGTGTGATTTTTTCATTTTTGGGGGGCCCTTTTGGGACGGGGGCCCAGGCAATTGCCTATTGTGCCTTATGGTTAATCCAGCACTGCCGAATGCCATTACTAAGCGCCACCGATACCTCAGTAGCTTCCATATAATCACAGCCATGAATGAGACTGAGACACTGGTGAAAAGCCACATTTTACTCTAGCCTGTGCCAACAGACAAATGCAAATGTACTGCATTCATCAAGAGATGGTAAACAGGCAGCCACTAATTGTAGGCTATATAAACTTAGAATTTTACAATTAACTCTTATCTAAGATAATTACACAAAGTTATATGCTCTAAGATATTGGTTGATATTTCTGGGTATTTTGCGGTGACAATAGCCTGAGAATACTCACAGTTTTCCAGGATAGTCAGCAGCCCCCCCCCCCCCCGAAAAAATGTATATACGCCCCTGACTCTTCCTTGCAGTGTTTTATTAGGGTAGGACACTACAATACGCATATGACCCATGACACAGGTACAGTCCCTGAATTAAGATAGGTCTATTATGATCAAAAGGCCTCCGTGGCTTAGGCGGCAGCTCGCCGGCCTCTCACCGCTGGGTCCGTGGTTCAAATCCCGATCACTCCATGTGAGATCTGTGCTGGACAAAACGGAGGCAGACAGGTTTTTCTCCGGGTACTCCGGTTTTCCCTGTCAAAATTTCATTCCAGCAACACTCTCCACTATCATTTCATTTCATCTGTCATTCATTTAATCATTGCCCCAGAGGAGTGCGTCAGGCCTCGGCAGCCGGCACAATTCATATCCTCGCCGCTAGATGGGGGCTTCATTCATTCCATTCCTGACCCGGTCGGAGACTGGAAGCAGGCTGTGGATTTTCATTTTCTATTATGATCAAAAGGAAAGGTGAAGTCATATTCGATGGAAAAACCTCTACCCGAGTCCAGGATTCGGATGTGAGTTGTTCTGGTTCACACTGACAGGCATATTTAACGTTTGAAGAACACTTCAAATATAATTTGACTTTTCTATTCACGTATTCAATAATAATAATAATAATAATAATAATAATAATAATAATAATAATAATTATTATTATTATTATTATTATTATTAGATTATCAGGAAGCCTCCGTGGCTTAGTCGGCAGCACGCCGGCCACTCACCGCTGGGTCCGTGGTTCAAATCCCGGTCACTCCATGTGAGATCTGTGCTGGACAAAACGGAGGCAGACAGGTTTTTCTCCGGGTACTCCGGTTTTCCCTGTCAATATTTCATTCCAGCAACACTCTCCACTATCATTTCATTTCATCTGTCATTCATTTAATCATTGCCCCAGAGGAGTGCGTCAGGCCTCGGCGGCTGGCACAGTTTATATCCTCGCCGCTAGATGGGGGCTTCATTCATTCCATTCTTGACCCGGTCCGAGACTGGAAGCGGGCTGTGCATTTTCATTAGATTATCAGACTATTATCTACGGCACAAGTGGATAAACGGAAGAACACTCTATCTGCGATTGAATTACAGTATTTTGGTAGAAATATGATGACTTTTTAGTGTTGTAGTGAATAAAGAGAAGAACACCCTTTGTGTGATAGAGCAGTTTTGGTATAAAATTGATGACTTTCTATTGTTTTTCTGGATAAAGGGAAAAAACGAACATTCTTATGAATTGTATTGATGCGCCATAGAATTGTTTTGATATAAAACTGATGACGCTCCACTGTTCTAGCTCCCTGGCTAAACAAGGCTATAAATACGTCAGGTCCTGCTGACCTGAGTGTTTAGCTGCTGACTTTATCTATCCGCCGCCAGGGGGTCATAATTTAGCGCCGAGCCGCGCTCATTTGTCACCAGGGGTGCCACCTGTTGTTAACTGATACACACGAGAAATATGAGCCACTCTGGTCCAATCCCGGACTTGAGGAGGGAGCCAACTTTGGCATTAGATTACTAGATGACTCAGCAAAGAGGGTGCACGTACAATTAACATTTACTGCACCATTTGTAAATCCCGAGTTTGAAACACCGCCCAGACAGCATGTACTTTGTCAAACTTTAAACACAAATGCTCAAAATATAACGAAATATGACTTAATATTACTAAAATGAGCGAAATATGACAACAACAATAAAACTTTAAAATTGCTAAAATATGTATTTATAAGCAAAATAAAATTGCTTTAAACGAAGTAGGGGGCCCCTCACTCACACATATTTTTCAAATTTCTGGCAAAATGCAGTAGGCTATACTTAAAAGAAATACCGTATAACTTTTTCATAACATCCGAACCTTAGCGATGAGCACGGCGCTGATTTTGATGACCTAAATAAGTTGTATGTTCGATGATGTCGAAATATAAATATTATATGTCAGAAAACGGTATCATAACGAGGGTCATTTAGTACTATTCTTCATTATGAAACAGTTTCTCCAGCCAATCAGAGCTCATTCATTGACCAATTAGGTAAGGATAGCTTTGCGCATGCGCTCAAAATCCCAACATGTGGGACATGAATTACATGAATTACAAGTTCAAATTGGATATCGGATCAACCATTGTAGTTAAAATCCCAAACACAAATACAAAATCAACACGAACCTTTACGGTAACAAGAAAATACTATGACATATGCAAGAAATTTATGAATGTACGTCCAGAAGTTAGCAACACAGCATCCTGCTATATAAATTATCGACATGGAACGTGCACCGTCCCATATGTTCGCGTAAATAAACTGGCGAATGTGAGACAAGAAATAGCACTGAACCTTAACATCCCAAACTCCAATGTCTACACAGCGCATTGCTTTCAAACGACTTCGGTGACAATATTAGTGAATGGTAGTTCTGATCGGCACTAGACTTCATGCAGGCTGTAAACAATAGCATTGCCAAGCAAAGTAAATAGTCTCTGCTTTCGAAATTCTTTGACCCACGCATGCGCTCTGTTCAGTCAGCAAACCACCCAGTGCGCTCTGTTCACTAACTGAAGGTACTGAATCCCACAGATATTTATGAATATTTATGTTAAAACATATAATAAAGTTATAATTATCGTCGAACATAAACAGTCGTATGCAACTCGCCTATAATGGTAATTAAGACACTCGTATGAAAATTATAAAACTCGCTACGCTCGTTTTATAAACATACTCGTGTCTTAATTATTGCCATTATAGGCTCGTTTTAAAATGTACTATTAAAAGATGATCTATAAGTTGACTGCAAAAATCCAATAAAGTTACCAAAAAATTTAGAAAATGACCTATACATTTGAATGATATTGCACAACCAATTTTTTCATCGAGTTGACATAAGCTAAATTTATGCTGCTGACATAATGTCAACGCACAAAGAAATGCAAACATAAACTTTCACTTCACACAGTCTATTTTGTAGAAAGGAATTTCACCATTGGTAGAAGGTATATCGTCACTGAATTTGGAAATTGTTTGTTTGTAATGAACAGGCCAAATTATTTTACCATCGGCATTTTAACCCTTTATAGGGCAGTATATTATTTAGGATATTTTATTTGTATTTATTTCATTTTCATTTGAATTATTTTAGACTACTTAATTGTTGTTATTTTTTAATATTTTAATGTTCATATTTATTAAGATAGATTTAATTTTATAATAATTTTATAACATCAAAAATAAGATTATAATAGTACATTATGCAACGAGCCTATAATGGCAATAATTAAGACACGAGCATGTTTATGTTCGACCCTGACTATTATATGTCAGAAAACTGTACTATAATAAGGCTCATTGTAACACTATTTTTCATTATGAAACAGTTTCTCCCACCAATCAGAGCTCAAGAAACAGTTGTTTGCTCAATTAGATAATTAGATGCGCTGAGTTCCACGGCTTTCTAATTTAAATTTCACTGCCTGACCTAGTGTTATAGTAGGGTAATCAAGGAGGCCATGGTCAAATACAAGGCATTCTCTGCGTCTCATGCGCTCTGTTCAGTACATAAAACTGGCAAAATCTCGACAGATATTTATGAATATTTATCTTCGAACATAAAATAGTTAAAATAATTATCGTCAAACATAAACAGTTTGTCAAGAATCAAGTACCAGACACCATTTCTTGGTCTACCAGATCTGCGTCATCGCATTCGTGCAGCTATTGCAAATGTTACGCCTACAATGCTGCAGAACACTTGGAGAGAAGTGGAATACAGATTAGATGTCTGTGGTGCGCATATCGAGATGTATTAGGTATGTAAATAAACATTTTGAGGTACCTTATTCGTGGAAACAAACCGCCGATTAATATCTCCACTACTTCTCAAGTTATTCATTTTTATATTATACCCTTAACCCGGACACCTTGTATAAAAAATAGTCCAATACATTCCATAAAATAACACAAGTTAACATGAAATTTAAGTCTGGGTTCTCTATGTCTCATTTTGATTTGTCATGCCTAACTAATGAAAGCAAAAAAGTTTGATTTTGTAGCTACCAAAACAGAAGTTCAAATTTGAAGGAAATTCTCTATTTTTATAAGTTCAAATGAAAACTAACGTTAATTTTTATATTTGCATCACGTTTATTTACAAAACATAGTTAACATTAATCTACAAATTAAAAATCAATACAAACTACCTTTAAAAATGAATATTTTGGTACTTCTTCTGTGTGGGTACGAACTTTCTCGTATTAGCCCCCAACTCATTATATTATCCTTAATGGTAAAGTTAGATTTATTAAACAAATAGAAAATCATACAGCGCAAAATGTGCATTAAATGGAAGGCACTATTGGTCGAGACTCAACTGTATAATGGATAGTTGCCTCTGTTCACACCAGATTGCATGGTATCTATCACACTTCTTTCTGAACCACGACCATACACATTCTGGGGCTGGTTGGTGGTATTTAGAGTTATGTACTATTACATGACGATTATTGTAGTATTCAATCTTCAATCGCATGATTAGGACACAAGACATAAAAACGAGATTTTAAAATTTCGCACAGCTGCCATGTTGTGGTTATGAAAAGAATTCGAATACATTAGATGCCAGTGGATTAAAATGTGTATAATCATTTGCCGTACCAAGTTTCACTGCACTCGGATGGTTAAATCGCGAGAAACGTCCATTTAAATATTTATATTTGGCGTCGCTGCCATTTTGGATTTTTGCTCACTAGTTTATTGAAAGTCACATAGGTGAACTTATGTTCATAGCTTCTATTAACATAAAACATTTCAGTTTGATTGCTGTAATAGATTCGTAGTTATTGAGAACCGTCTAAATATTTCGGATGGTCGCCATTTTTGATTGGTGAGACGTAATAAAATTTGAAGAGCACTGTCGGGGTTGGCCTAAATGGTGCTATGACCTAAACGAGTTTCATTAAAATCGCTCCAGCCGTCTGGAAATTATTAGGCGAGACACACACCCAGCACACACATACGCACACACGGACAATAGGTGATCTCATAAGCCTATTTTTTTCATAAATGAAAATAGGCTAAAAACGACAAATATGACCAAAAATGACGTAATAGATTAGTATTTCTTCAATGTGGGAACTATGATCAAGATTTTTGTATAAGTTAGCAATGTTTGTGGTGAACCAATTACAAGATGTCATGTCATCACAATCTAAAGATAAAGGAAGATTGTAGTTTTACGTGACCATGAATCTTGTGATTATGAGCCACGGGGCCTCCTTTTTACGTGGAATCCGAACCACAGGACATGGCATTTCACTTCGAAAATCTCTCATGCATTGACCGGGAATCGAACCCGGACCGCCCTGGTGAGAGGCATACAGCTTGACCGCTGAACCACCACGCATCCCCACGTTATCACAATCTGCGCCCTGCTAATACGTATTGGTAGAGCGTAACGTAGAACACGGTTCAGTGCTGCTTTAAAACTTAATTTTCTTCCAAGAGGACGATGTCTTTACCTTATATCTCTTTGACTCGTTCACATTACCCACACCGTCTTGTACATTTCTCTAATTATCTAACAGCGTTAACATTTCTGAGACTTATCAGTAACCATCTCAGAAATGAACTTCTCTCTCGCGAGTCCAATGAATAGCACCGGGAGTCCGATTAGAATCATCAGGATCCTGACACAAAAATTAGCCTCCTACACGAGACAATTTTTTCTCGCCCACTGTTTGGAAACTGCTGACTGGTTACAAATAAAGACTAATGAGATCACCCAAGGTGTTATTGATGTAAGCATGTGATGGTATATTTATTATATCATATCTCTCATTAAATAACCTAGTAACGTTTGGAAATTCTGTTAGTGGTTTACTGTGCACAAAATATGTGAATGACAATGTTACATGAATAAATTTATTGTTGGATTCATGAGATATTTGCTATTTTACGTAATTTCATCTCAACCATACTTGAACTACTGTATACAATTCCTACATCAAAATCTTTTATATGCTCTATTTCAGCATAAAAAGTACATATATACTGATTATTTCTACTTGCTTCTATGCCCAAGGTCGCGGGTTCACACCCGGCCAAAGTCGTCGGATTTCTTAAGAGCGTTAAAATCCCTGAGTATGCCTTCCTTCGGCAGACCCATGTCATAGATTTATGGCATGATAAAGAACCTTCAACTAATTGTGAAGCTAAATTATAGGATAGATTTGACTAACGCTCTTAGGTTCCTACGTTCGTCGCCAGGAGCCGACTGCGGTGGCTTCTAGTAACAAAGTTCAGAGCTAGTTGGTCATTTGGTAGCAAACGTTGCAACTACTTGAAAATCGAATGTCTGCAGTTTTTACTTTAATGAAAAACAGATAATACACACTAATAGAGCCATCACAATTAACACCGGTTATCAGACAGATTCTACACGCACCCAAAGTACACGGGGCTACAAGACCGCGTTGTCGCAGCCCCTAACCTGAGGAACCAACCATTTCTACTTGTATCCCTTCGGACGTATTTTATTAATATTGGGGCCTATTTCAAAAACAATAAGAACCTATTTTCTAGATGTTTCCTACCTATATAGTTTCCTAAAACTGATGATTTTGGACCTGAAGATCTCATGTCAAACTATAAGGTGCGTTCAAAAAGTAACGAGCCGGAGGCTGTAATGCGCAAACCGGTGACGACATCGGCTAATCGTGGCTTGTGTAACGAGGTGTGGTTCCGAGCAAAGCGAGGAAGGTCACAGCCCGTCGCTAGAGGGCACGCGTGCATGTCACGTGACGATACAAAGCGAGCAGCAGCATGCTTCAATCGTCGAACCAAGACCAAGACAGTAGACCATTCGACATGCTTCCTGGTGTGGTTAAAGATTGTGGGGCACCCATTGGGCACACACTTTCCGCAAGTGCAGTCGTTCCTTAATGATGGTGTGCACACTTCCGACGCTCAATCCGACCACGGCGGCTATGGCGTTCACTGTCACTCGGCGGTCTTGGGTAATGAGTGCATCAACCAGCTGGACGTTGTCATCGGTAATGCAGGGAGGTGCCCCAGACCGGGCATCATCGGCTAACGACACCCGTCCTTCCCTGAAGCGCTTGTGCCATGCCTTGACCCTTGCAAGGGACATGCAGTGTTCGCCGTACACTTGTGACATTCGGCGATGAATGTCCGTTCCCCATACTCTTTTCGCTGTCAGAAACCGAACAGCACCTCTTTGCTCTTCGTTTGACGCCTCCGTGTCACTGTTTGCAATGGCACTGGCAGCGTTGGAGGATTGATGCATGCTGCTGCTCGCTTTGTATCGTCTCGTGACGTGCACGCGTGCCCTCTAGCGACGGGCTCTGGTCGGAACCACACCTCGTTACACACGCCACGTTTAGCCGATGTCGTCACTGGTTTGCGCATTACCGCCTCCGGCTCGTTACTTTTTGAACGCACTTTATATTATACAAGGTAGCTCATTTGCCCCGTACAATCTCATATTAGGTGTCCCGCATGTACTAATGATGAACGGGAGGTCTAATAACTGAATTACTAAGGGGTAACCTTTAATGCAAGCAGGTTACGTTAAAGCAATGGGGCGCATTAGACGGGTAGCGCTGAGAAACTTGCAGCGCGTGGATGTCCGGTTATTATCCCTTGGTATTCTGACGTAATCTGCCAGCATGCAGTGTGTGTGACCCCTGTGGAAATCAGTTATTAGACAACCCTTACAGCAGTACTGTATGCGGGACACTTATAAGTAGATTGTATGGGGCAAATGAGCCACCTGGTATGTTGACGTATGTGATGGTTGGTTGGTTCCTCAATTTAGGGGCTGCGACAACGCGGTCATGTAGCCCCGTGTACATTGTGTGTGTGTAGAATCTTTCTGATAACCGATGTTAAATGTAATGGCAGTATTAGTGTTATCTCTTATTAATTCAACTAATGTCTGAAGGCATTCAATTTTCAAGTAGTTCCTACTTTGGCTACCAAACGCCACAGTCAACGACAACCAGTTCTGAACTTGGTTACTAGATGCCACTGCAGTTGGCTCCTGGCAGAGAACGTTGGAACCTAAGAGCGTTAGTCAAATCTTACCTATAATAATACGAATATCGTATGGCCATGGGTGCCGGATGCAAGTTTTGTTATTTGACACCCAGAGGGTAGCTTGCATGTCAAATGTTGTTGTTCCTTTAAGCATTATGAAAGTCAAACTAAGCTCCTTGACACTATAGCGCTTTCTGGTAGAGAAATGAAGAACTTTGTGTTGGTGGAAAATCCCAGGATTATTTTTGCCATTATGAACATGGCCTACTGAATTCAAATGGGTTCCTTAATATGCCAACATCGTATGACATACGTGTCGTTATTTTTTCCATCTTTAAAAATTAACTTACCACAGCCAGGAGCGAATCTGCAAGCTTGGATCTAACCTATAATTTAGCTTCACACAAGTGAATTAGTGGACGGTTATTTTACATGCCATAAATCTATGATATGGGACCGCCGGCTTTACTTCCCCTCCGAAGGAAGGCATACTGAGCGATTTAAATGCTCTTAAAAATCCGACGACTTTGGCCGAGTTTGAACACGCGACTAACGTATGTGATGATTGGAACTATTGTTAAATGCTATTGAAAATGTACCTACGTTGGGTTGAGGATCAGACCAATCTCCGGGCTGACTGGATTATTTTATAGAATGTTTATATCATATGCTATGTTTGGGGTTCTTTTTTTTTTCTGTCAAGACGTTTATCCGTCCCCTTCTAAAAAGGTACTCCTTGCGCTTCATCCAGACCCGCAGCACTCTGCACACCCGGATGTAGGCAACACCCTACACAGTTCTCAGCTGTGGATAATATACAACTCCTATCAGGAAACTCTCAACAAACATGTAGTTTTTGTTGTTGTTGTTTCATTTGTGAGGCCTGGGCATCGTGATCAGTTAGCACCGTGTTCTTGGGTGTGCATTTCACAGTTTAATTTAATTTCTCTCCTATATTTATATACTTGGTGGTTGTTGCTGGTTATTCTTAAGAGGAATGAAGGAGCACTTTACTTCCAAGTCTGACTTGGCGGTTTAACGAAAATAATTTGTCTTACTGTTTAGACTGACTGTACTGGAGTTGATACATTGACCCACTTTGTGAGATTCGGCTTTCGACACTGACACATACGACAGTTTTGATGGATTCCATGCGCGCAGATATCGTTTTTCCTCCCCACTCAACTCTTGTACTGAGGCTATCTTCATCTCAGGAAATGGCTCCTTGGACACGATCAGCTGACAAGGAGTTCAATCACCAATCTTCAAGCGCCAGTGCCTTCATATGCAGATGTATGAGATGATATGGGAGAAGAAGCTTGACCCCTTTGAGAGCAGTCATCTGGGAAAACACTGCTCCGCATCATCAGGCTACCACCGGGAGCCGGAGGGGGACAGAGGGGACATTAGAGCTCGTCAATCAGGCAAGCCAAAGAGGTGGAGGTAAAATTAGATAATAAATATAATTATAAAATTAAATAAAAAATAAAATCACGTAGTAAAATAACAAAATAGTAAACTAATCAAAATAACTAGCATTACCCGTCGCGGCTTCGCCCGCGAATATTCTAGTTGTAAGGAGTACCAGAGCGAAGTTAGTTTTCTGGGAATATCACAGACACTGTTAATTTAAGGGCCTTTAAATGTGGTTTTCGGAGACCCTTTATAGTCGGGTGAAAAAGACCTTTCGTACCACACTCACACGTGAAAATTGCGTGAAAAAATTCTAGAGAACCCCTTGACCCCCTTAAGCGCATTATACTGTACTGTATGTATTGATGAATTTTACAGCTTAATTTGGTTCAGTGATAACCTTATAACCGTCTGGAAACTTTCACAGTAATGTAATAATTGGAATTGCATTGCGTCTTACAGAAATAGATGGACCTGTGAGATTCTGTTACCATGGTTACCGTGTTGCATTCTTTCATTATTTCATTGTAAATTAATTGTGAATTAAAAACCAGCAATTTTTCTAGGTTTATGCCGTTACTTGGGTAGGGTTTCGCCTAGGACACCAAGCAGGCGGGGACACCCAGAGCCTGCTGATGAGCCCGCTTGGTGTCTGAGGCGAAACACCGCACAAGACATGGCACAAACCTAGAAAAATTGCTGAGTTTAATTCTTTGGCCGTGAAAGCCAATATACCATCTTTTTGGAAGCCTTCATAGGGAGGTTATGGCTGCTTGAGCTGATAGTTCTCGCAGTAGAGAGGCGCAGGTGCGCTTCATAAAAGGGAGGTAGCGCGCAGTTTGCTACTCCTGAGGGGGTCCGGGCGGAGATACCAAGAGCCTGCTGATGAGCCAGCTTGGTGTCCTAGGCGAAACACCGCACAAGGCACGGCACATCCCTAGAAAAATTGCTGAGTTATAATAAATATACTTATAATTTTGTTCAATTTATGGAATTAAAAATTCTTTATAAAGAAAAGCATATTTTGAATGCAAAATTCCCCCAGCACTGGTGGCAATACAGTATTAACTACATATGATTTGTGGCAGTCTGATTGTATTTTGAATGTAGAGGGAAAATGAGATAATAATAATAACGGTGGTATTGTGGGCCGCCGGTACGCTAGGGCACGTGTAAATGGGGCCATTAATTGTGCTATGTGCGGCTCAGATTATATCGACTGTGGATTATATCGACTGTGTCGCACAGTATCCAGTCGCCCTGTGACGTTTACCGTGACCGGATTGTGGTTGGCTTAGCGCAACTTAACTTTTATACGAGCGATCGCAAATACAGAGGGCGGGATCAAACGCTGTGACAAAGGGAAAGAAGTCGTGTATTCTTAACACAGGTCGGGTTTCTTTCTTTGTAACAGTTTGCAAAGATACACTGGAGTCGAGCTTTCACATTCAACCAGGCAGTGTGAAGGATCTGTATAGAATATACTTCCCATGTCAGTGTCGAGACACGCCCGACCAGTTGGTTTGCCGTGGGAGATCACTGGATTATTGCTCAAAGCTAGAGGAGTGATTTTCAAATTCACAGTTGATTTATTCATTGTTCAAAACCGCAGTTACTCTATTTAAATGTTCCCAGAGATTCTTCGTCAATGCAAATACAAATACAATTCTCGTTTAAAATCACCTTGATAATATTTCTAAAAGGCCAAAGGTAGTAATTACTGAACTTGATATGGTACCATTAAGCAACAGGATAATATGCATATGCAATTACTTGTTCTATTACATGTACAACGACAGCTTCGGTGTCGTAGTTGGTAGCAGGCTGAGCTTCTATGCCGAGGGTCGTGGGTTCAAACCCAGCCAAAGTCGTTGGATTTCTTAAGTGCGTTAAATCCTTCAGTATGTCTTCCTTCGGAGGGGAAGTAAAGCCGTCCGTCCCATATCCTTGATTTATGGCATGAAAAAGAACCTTCCACTGAACTTGTGTGAAGCCAAAATATGTAGGTTAGAATTGATAACGCTATATTACTTCCAACGTTCGTCGCCAGGTGCTGAATGCGATGGAATCTAGTAGCCAAGTCCGCAAGCTAGGTGTCGTGGACGGTAGAAAAAGTAGGAACTATTTGAAATTATCATCTGATGAATATTTAAACGGATATCATCTTGAAACAGTCCTTACTTGAATTAAATCAGATAACACACACTAATACAGTCATCACAATTAACACCGGTTATCAGTCAGATACTACACACACCCAAAGTACACGGGACTAAATGACCGTATTATCGCAGCCCCTAAACTAAGGAACCAACCAACCAATCATCATTAAGCAACTGATCGTGTTGAAGTGTTCCACAATACCCACAAATCACAATACAGTCGAAAGCTACAAATCTAATCCCATTGATTGGTCTTTTGTTTGGCACTCGCGTGTTGTATCAGACGTCTGCCATGTGTGGAATGTGTAATTGTCAAGCAAGCTGTCACATTGTTGGCGCTTAATAGAGTTCCCTTTATTAATAGCCCATTCAATTGGCGAAAGTAAAAAATTGATTTTCATTGTTCCCTGTAATTGCTTGACAGATTTTGCGCACGGACTTGGAGGAATTATGCATACTGTAGTCCCCTTTCCCAATTCTATTGTAGGGTTGGACCTGCCACTTTCACTCGGTGCTATTTGGTGGACCAGTTGAGTTGCTCAGTAGCTGAGAAGATCTATGCTTGTACGAGGACGGAAGGAAAATTCTTTGCCGCTATTTTCTTTTAGATGAAAAACAAGATGTTCAGTAAATAACATATAGCATACTTTCTCCTATATGTATGAGTATAGTTATAACTCGTTGTTTTTATCAAAGAGTATAATAGAAACATTTCTTGGTTGAAGACCTTAGAAACTATTTACCTCTACCAAACACCACAAGATCGAAAACAACTGCTACCATCATTGAAGAAAGAAAGAAAGAAAGAAAGAAAGAAAGAAAGAAAGATAAGAAGTATCTCAAGAATGTTACGGATCTGGAGACATAATCGACCGGACTGGCTGCGTGGCTCAGCGGTAACGTTCTTGCTTGCTGGGCCCTATGTTGCAGGTTCGTATCCTGGCGCAGTCAGCTGGCATTTGAGGGTGCACAAATGCGAGGGAGCCGTGTTAGTAGATTTACTGGCACGTTAAAGATCCCCTTTGGGGCAAAATTCCGGCACCCCTGCGTCACTAAAAGCAACAGTAGTTAAAAGGGAAGTAAAACCAATAACATTATTATTATTATTATTATTATTATTACATAATCGACCTAACGTGGCCAACATCCAACTTTGAGTTGAGGCATGTCTTTACACGTCTGGTTGTGAATGGCTTTCACAACCCCAATTGAATTAACAAATCTTTACATGACCCTACAGAGAAGTGTGTATGCCAACTATGCGGATATTTTCGATTGCCATTTGGCTGCAATAAAAGTATTAATTAATATCCTGAACTAGCACCAACGGCTAGAGTTCAGGTACTATGTGAAATTGTTTTGTTCTTTACTTCAAATAACATTTTCATATAACGCACAATAGGCTGTTACAAACTATTTAAAATAAAAAGTAAAAATGTATCGTAGTATCATCTTGTCATTCTTCAAATTCGATGCGCATAGAATGCCAATGGTATACTAATCAATGGAGTCCCACGTAGACCAGTCGTGACATCTAGTGGAGAAGTATCGAACAATATAATCCTAACAGGGCGAGTGCATACTAGCGGACATAAAAATAATCTTTTCAATAAAATCTATAAGTTAATTTGTAGGCCGGTGTGCAGTTCGCCGCCAGTTGGCCATGGTAATTCACTTTTGTGTTGCTAGATATCTCGTGCAAATCTGCTGTCGAATTTTGTTTTTATTAAATATATATTTTCCATCGTACTATGCACAATTTAACGCTTAATTTTAAAACGTTTGAGTAATTACCAAACAATAAATATAAAAAAATTCAAGCAAAAAAACTAACTCTGATGGGATTTGAACCATAGCCATAAGACTGATAGGCCAACGCTTTGCCACGGAGCCAAACGTGCCAACGAACATCGTCTGCTATCAAATGAGTTACATAGAACGTGTTAGCAAATAATGATTTACACTAAACGATTTCATCAATGGAGTATATTATTTATATATGAAGCATTTCATACAAAGTTTATTTATTTTGTATCAGTACGCTATTTTGCATGCAATACTCAAATTAGTGAAATATAAGTCTGGCACAAGATATCCGCTGCCATCTTGCCTTGTACTGAGACGGCTCAGCTTTTTAAAATCACTTCTGCACTATAGTATTACAAAATAAACTTTTAATTTCGAACGTGCCTGTTCCTTTAGAACAGTTAAATCGATTCTCGGCTCGATAATCGGAACTGGTGGGTCCCATGATATGGATTATAAAGTTTGCATAATTCGCACGGCCGCCATCCTGAATTGGTACGGCAGATGACCTTGTAGTTTTCTGACAAGACGCGTCCTATATGAAGGTATGTTGTTACCAAATTTGGTAGAGATCGGATGATATAGTTACTCGTTATTTGATTTTACGTTTTGAACGTTTGAGTGGCCGCCATTCAGTTTTGGTAAAGATGGCGGCGATATAAAACATGACACTGAGGTGCCCTTTACTAGTTCTACCTCTGTACCAAATTTCGTTCAATTCGGTTTCACCGTGTTTGAATTGATAGGGGGGGGGGACTGGCGTTCAGAGTACACACACACAGAGACTCACACACACACACACACACACACACACACACACACAGACAGACACACAATTTTTGCCCCTGTGTAGATCTCATAAGTCTACTTTCATTTTTTGCAAAAACCGAAAGTAGGCTAAAAATACATACAGGTGTTTACAAATGAGTCGTCCAATTGCAAAACTCGTTTAATCTACTTGTGAATAAGGATCATGTCGTAAAATTATTGATTTAATTTATTTTATTTTATTTTACTTTATTTTATTTTATTTTGTATAATTTTATTTTATTTTGTTTTAATTTATTTCGCTTCATTTTGTATTAAATTGATTTATTTAATTTTTGTTTTTATTTTATTTTGTTTTGTTTATTTTGTTTTATTATGTTTTATTTTCATTTTGTTTGTTTATTTTGATTTATTTTATTTTGTTTTGTTTTGTGTTATTTTGATTTTCCAGAAAGCAAACATAAAACCAAAAACAAAAAACATGAAGCAAAAATAAAAATTCAAAAACAAAAGCAAAAGCAGAAAACAAAACACACGAAACACAAAGCAAAAAGAAAAAAGTAGAAAACAACAAACACAAATGATACGTGAGGCCAAGTCCAGAGAAACGTTTCTCATGAAAATGATTCTTATTCACAAGTGGATTAAACGAGTTTTGCAACTGGATGACTCAAATATAGGGGGCTGCGTGGCACAGTCGGTAGAGGCGCTGAGCTTCTAACTGAAATGGAGTGGGTTCGATCCCCAACCAGGTAGTGGATTTTAGAAACAAAACTACCACTTTCGGAAACGCAAATAACCTGGGGTTCACTCAGCCTACACCAGAAATGAGTACCAGGGTAATTCCTGGGAGCAAAGACGGCCTGAACTCTATCCCATCTAGTGCTGTTGTCACAAAAAGTGGATGCCTCTACCTTCCACTACTCCCAGGGCCTCCATGGCCTGTATTACCCTTTCACGAATTGATTGCCGGCGGTCGAGATGGGAACTATTCTTTGTATACTTGTGTCACACGTCAGATTGCTTCGTTGTGGGAGTAGGATAGTACTCGGCTCCAGTAGTCTTAGTCATCGTTTGATTGTCCGTGGTGACATGAGCTCCTGTGACGCGCAATGCTGCTTGACGTATGTGCAGAATGCACTCTGTCATCACTGTGTTCCCCGCTTCGCCCCGCGGGGCAGCTGCTACAATGAATAACAAACACTGGCGCAGCCACGCTCAGTGGAAATCAAATCTTAAATGGGTAATACGGAGTTGGCTTGGCTTTTTATTTTCAAAAACAGAGTCTTTCATATAAAATAAGAGCGCCAAGCGGCGGCTTTGTTAACCGCAGCTGCGGTCACATTGGCCGAGCCTGTGGCGCGCCAAGGCCCCCTGCTTTAAGCGTGTGTACAATCCTACATGATGCAGCGGCCTTGCTAGCGTGTGTACAATGCTGAAATCTTACTTTAGTAAGTTAGCTTTGTTGATGAAACCGAAACCCCTACTTGTGCTAATTTTGTGAGCGATTTATTCGGAGACCGTTCAAGATTCTCGCCAGTGTCATCTAGCTCATCCTCTGTTAAAACTGTTCGTGTGCGGGCATGTTTTTTTTTATTGAGCACCGAGCCAGTAGTGTCAAACTTATTTGCAATTACGTGAATCTCTGCTAGTGAAGGTGGCACTTCATCAAGAAATTGCTGAACAAATGTATCACGTACCTGCCTTGCCGACTCGTACTTAAAATAAGTTTTACATTAGAAAAATACGATGTTGCAATGATAACTGTCTCACCATGTTAGCACTTGAGGTTTAGACTGGCGACTGAGCACCTGCACGCTTATTGCAAGTCAAGTTTGGTAATGTCAATCTGTTATTTTTATACAGTCCATCGGAACTTGAAAACAAACAACAACAAAAACAAAAAAACAGCCCTCGTATGTAGTATGCGGGCGCTTTCAATACTACAGCAGGGGGCCGTAGCGCGCCACAAGCTCGGCCTAGGTGACCGCAGCTGCGGTTAACAAAGCCACCGCTTGGCTCTCTTATTTTATATGAAAGACCCTCTATTCGCACTGTTCTATGTACCTCACACTATTTTTCCACATAGTCTCCACATTTGTTCAGACATTTGTCCCATTGCAGCACAGAATTTGAGATGCCCCTGTGGTAGAATACAGCCGGCTGACTGTGGAACCATATTCGGACTGCTGTCTTGGTGTCATCGTTGCACGTGAATCGCAATCCTGCCAGGAACTTCTTCAGCGGACCAAAAACGTGGAAATCACTAGGGGTGAGGACCGGACTGTATGGTGGGCGGTCCAGACTCTCTCAGTGAAATGACCGCAGCTTGCTGGCGTTTCTGGTTGCCACATGTGGTCTCGCGTTGTCATGGCCAGACTCTATCAACAACCGCAACTATACAGCTACGCACTCAAACATCCTGGAAGCTTTCATTCATTCATACACTCCCAAATGTTCAAGAAATGTTAAAATAATTATTTACAGAAATTTTTAAACTATATACAGTAAACAGAAAAAGGCAAAAACGTAAATGAAAAGAAAGGAAGGAAAAGTTCAGAAACTGGAAAACCAACATAATACAAAAGTGACATTCGAGGATCTAGAAAACTACAAAAGATTCGCACATTCAATCAAAACATCAATCAACCATGCATTCATCCACATATTCAATCTATCAACCAATCACACACAGATATAAATGATAATAATAATAATAATAATGTTATTGGTTTTATGTCCCTTTTAACTACTACAGCCTTTTAGAGACGACGAGGTGCCGGAATTTTGCCCCGACGGGGATCTTTAATGTGCCAGTAAATCTACTGACACGACCCCCTCGTATTTGCGCACACTCAAATGCCCACTGACTGCGTCGGGATTCGATCCCCCTATCTTGGGTTCAGCCACACACATATATAAAAGAACACTATATTAATGCAATATGTCGAACAGCAGATAACAGTGATTGAGCTACTACATTTAGAATGATAAAATCAGGAGACAGATGATGTACAGAGAGTTAATTTTGTATCTGACGGAGACCCTCGCATGCCCGCTCGCCCGCGCCGCGAGCCTGTCTCCCGCCACGCACTTTGCCGTTATGCGGCACCTGCGCGTCACTGAGTCATTGAGTATAGGAATTTGTACTTACCTAGTTCACAGCTGGTGCTGAAAATGTTCGCCATTCACTGCTACACATCGCTGGCACCTTTTTATGAAACTGGCATTTACTTTCTGAAGTTCCTCAGCTCCGATTGACTTTATTTCAGCTGTAATATAGTCTTTAAGCTCATTTATAGTGTGAGGGTTTCTCGCATACACTCTATTTTTAAGCGTCCCCCACAAATAAAAGTCACATGGTGATAAGTATGGGCTTCGCGGGGGCCACACGTTCCGACATAATCCTCTTGTTTTCGAACAAGATTTCCTGTACTTTATGAAGGTATTATATATATACACCCATTCACGTAAGGAAAATAGCATTGGAACAGTACATTGAGCTCTAAACACGTGAACAATTGACTAAACTGAACCTCACACTGTTAAAGCTCTCAGCAGACTGCAAAGGAGGGAAACTTGTGGCGCCAAGAAGCGGATTACGGCTAAGTGCTCGGCGGGAGACCAGCTCGCGCTGCGAGCGAGCCGGCAAGCGAGGGTCTCCGTCAGATACAAAATAAACTTTCTGTATATTCCTGGGATGAAAACCGTATCGGTCCTGATCATTATTCAAGGTCATTTTAAATATGAGAAAATTCGACGTATGCCCGTGAGAACGCGACACGTGAAGTTCAGCAGGAAATGAACACAAGTGGTTCGCCAGAAACCAATACGGTTTAGCTAATTTTCTGAATGTATTCTGACATCTAATTGCAGAATAATTCAGAGACCAAATTCTCCTCCAGCGATTCAGTCGTAGTTGCTTTCTCGCACTCTGCAAAACAGTTTTCAAAGCACATTGGTGTCGTTTCACTTAGACACTTGAGACATCTTGGTCATTCCACTACTGTGTTATTGTGGTGTCTGTGGCAGTGATTTCATCTGTTATTAGAGGCCGATAACCTAGATGTTAGGCCCCTTAAAATAACAATTATCATCATCATCATCATCATATGTGTTATAGGAGCAAGGATTGACAAGGAAGAAGCTGTAGCTTTAAGTTAGAAACCATCTCGGCATTTGCCTAGAATAGAAGTGGGAAGGGGCATCCTCGTGGTGTAGCGGCTAGCGTTGTTTAATTTGTCGTTTACCATAACAGCGGCTTATTGTTATAGTCTATTCAGGAATTTGTTGAGGACTTATCAGAGTAAACCTTTTAATGATCTTTGTGGAACACAACATTACACTCTCCACTCGATTCTTTCGTGGTTACCATCGTTTTAGAAATGTGTTGTTTCCTATGGCTAGCCCAGATTCCAATCCATCAGCTATTATCTATTATGTATTATCTATTTTGTAAGTACCTGTATTACTCTGCCTAAGGCTATTCCATTGTTGTTTTCTATTATGGTGATGGTGGTAGTTTTGTTGTTGCATGCTTTGGTGGTTGGTGTCTAAAATTTTCGGCGGTGATGTTGCCAGTTTTGGAGCTTACGATACTTGTTAGGTGATAGGGATTTTTCTCATAATGGGATATCTGTTTTAGAGCTGTCAGTACTCGTTGTTTCTCATAATACGATGTCTGTTCTAGAGGTGTCTGTACTTGTTGTTTACCATAATGCGATGTGTGTTTTAGATGTGTCTGTACTTTTTGTTTCCCGTAATGCGGTGTCTGTTTTAGAGGTATCTGTACTTGTTGGTTCCCATAATGCGATGTCTGTTTTAGAGGTGTCTGTACTTGTTGTTTCCCATAATGCGATGTCTATTTTAGGGGTGTCTGTACTTGTTGTTTCCCATAATGCGGTGTCTGTTTTAGAGGTGTCTGTACTTGTTATTTCCCATAATGCGGTGTCTGTTTTAGAGGTGTCTGTACTTGTTGTTTCCCATAATGCGGTGTCTGATTTAGAGGTGTCTGTACTTGTTGTTTCCCATAATGCGGTGTCTGTTTTAGAGGTGTCTGTACTTGTTGTTTCCTATAATCAGGTGTCTGTTTTAGAGGTGTCTGTACTTGTTGTTTCCCATAATGTGGTGTCTGTTTTAGAGGTGTCTGTACTTGTTGTTTCCCATAATGCGATGTCTGTTTTAGAGGTGTCTGTACTTGTTGTTTCCCATAATGCGATGTCTGTTTTAGAGGTGTCTGTACTTGTTGTTTCCCATAATGCGATGTCTGTTTTAGAGGTGTCTGTACTTGTTGTTTCCCATAATGCGATGTCTGTTTTAGAGGTGTCTGTACTTGTTGTTTCCCATAATGCGATGTCTGTTTTAGAGGTGTCTGTACTTGTTGTTTCCCATAATGCGATGTCTGTTTTAGAGGTGTCTGTACTTGTTGTTTCCCATAATGCGGTGTCTGTTTTAGAGGTGTCTGTACTTGTTGTTTCCTATAATCAGGTGTCTGTTTTAGAGGTGTCTGTACTTGTTGTTTCCCATAATGTGGTGTCTGTTTTAGAGGTGTCTGTACTTGTTGTTTCCCGTAATGCGGTGTCTGTTTTAGAGGTGTCTGTACTTGTTGTTTCCCATAATGCGGTGTCTGATTTAGAGGTGTACTTGTTTCCCCCAGGGGATCACATCTAATGGGAAGTGGATTGGCAACCACGGGGCCCCAGCTGAGTCCGGCATTGCTTCTACCTTCTTGTACCGAGCTCCTCCCCGTATTCTTTCCTGTCGACCTCCCTTGGTCAACTCTTGTTCTTTTCCGACCCTGACGGTATTAGGGTATCCGAGGCCTAGGGAGTCTTCCACTTTCCCGCCTTAATTGGCTTTGTCTCATCTTTCTTGATCCCTCATTCTTCGAGGGGTCAGACGTATTGTTTTCTTTGTCAATCTATCTCCTTTTCTCTTTAGATTCCCGCACTGTTTTTGTTAATTGACTCCCCGTGTATCTAAATTACCTTAAGCAAATTTTTTGAATCCACACTACATTTTGTAGGTATTTTCAATCTATGTTGCATTTTGTAAGTCTTTTCGATCTAAATTGCATTTAGTGAGTATTTTCAAACCCAATTGCATTTTGTAAGGATTGACAATCTAAGTTGCTCTTTAGTCTTTCAATGTAGGTGGTGGAACTTGTGTGAGTTTTTTGAATTTCAATTGCATTTTTTAAGTATTTTCAACCTAAACCACCTTTTGCAAGTATTTTCAATCTAAATTGCATTTTTATGGTGGGCAGTTTGTAAGTATTTTGATTCTCAATTGCATTTTGCGAGTACTTTGAATTTAAATTACATTTTGTAAGTATTTTCAATCTAAATTACATTTAAGTATTGTCAATGCAAATGAGTAGTTTGCATCTACCATATATTTTGTAAGGATTTTCAATTTCATTTGAATTTTGTAAGTAATTTGAACCTCAATTGCATTTTGTACGTATTTTCGATCTCATTTGCATTTTGTAAGTATATTGGTTTTTAAATTGCATTTGGTAAGTATTTCGACTTTGGTTGGTTGGTTGGTTGGTTCCTTAGTTTAGGGGCTGCGACAACGCGGTCATGTAGCCCCGTGTACTTTGGGTGTGTGTAGAATCTGTCTGATAACCGGTGTTAATTGTGATGACTGTATTAGTGTGTGTATCTGTTTTTTTTTTTAAATTCAAGTAGGGACTGCAACTTTGAATTTTCAAATAGTTCCTACTTTTGCCGCCAAACGCCACCGTCAACGACTACTAGGCCTAGTTCAGAACTTAGCTACTCTTCGCCACCGCAGTCGGCTCTTGGCAACGAACTTAACAACCTAAGAGCGTTGTTTACATTCTTAACCTATCAAATTTAGTTTCACACAGGTGTAATTAGTGGAAATATCTTTAACATGCCATAAATCTATGACATGGGACCGCCAGCTATACTTCCCCTCCGAAGGAAGGCATACTGAGGGATTTTTAACGCTCTTAAAAAATCCGACGGCTTCGGCTGGGTTTGAACCCGCTATCTTGGGCATAGAAGCTCAGCATTACCAACTACGCCACCGAAGCCGCTAAAATATTTCGACTTTACATTGCATTTTGTACGTATTTTGAACCTAAACTACATTTTGTACGTATTTTGAACCTAAACTACATTTTGTGCGTATTTTGAACCTAAACTACATTTTGTGCGTATTTTGAACCTAAACTACATTTTGTACGTATTTTGAACCTAAACTACATTTTGTGCGTATTTTGAACCTAAACTACATTTTGCACGTATTTTGAACCTAAACTACATTTTGTACGTATTTTGAACCTAAACTACATTTTGTGCGTATTTTGAACCTAAACTACATTTTGTGCGTATTTTGAACCTAAACTACATTTTGTGCGTATTTTGAACCTAAACTACATTTTGTACGTATTTTGAACCTAAACTACATTTTGTACGTATTTTGAACCTAAACTACATTTTGTGCGTATTTTGAACCTAAACTACATTTTGTGCGTATTTTGAACCTAAACTACATTTTGTACGTATTTTGAACCTAAACTACATTTTGTGCGTATTTTGAACCTAAACTACATTTTGTGCGTATTTTGAACCTAAACTACGTTTTGTGCGTATTTTGAACCTAAACTACATTTTGCACGTATTTTGAACCTAAACTACATTTTGTACGTATTTTGAACCTAAACTACATTTTGTGCGTATTTTGAACCTAAACTACATTTTGTGCGTATTTTGAACCTAAACTACATTTTGTACGTATTTTGAACCTAAACCACATTTTGTACGTATTTTGAACCTAAACTACATTTTGTGCGTATTTTGAACCTAAACTACATTTTGTACGTATTTTGAACCTGAACTACATTTTGTGCGTATTTTGAACCTAAACTACATTTTGTACGTATTTTGAACCTAAACTACATTTTGTGCGTATTTTGAACCTAAACTACATTTTGTACGTATTTTGAACCTAAACTACATTTTGTGCGTATTTTGAACCTAAACTACATTTTGTGCGTATTTTGAACCTAAACTACATTTTGTACGTATTTTGAACCTAAACTACATTTTGTACGTATTTTGAACCTAAACTACATTTTGTGCGTATTTTGAACCTAAACTACATTTTGTACGTATTTTGAACCTAAACTACATTTTGTGCGTATTTTGAACCTAAACTACATTTTGTGCGTATTTTGGACCTAAACTACATTTTGTACGTATTTTGAACCTGAACTACATTTTGTACGTATTTTGAACCTAAACTACATTTTGTGCGTATTTTTCAATCTATTCCTTTTGTGAGTATTTTCCTTAAAAATTCCCTTTTGCAAGTATTTCCATTCTATATTTTGTGAGTCGTTATAATCTGAGTTCCATTTTATGAGATTTTTCAGTCTCACTTTTTCCGTTATGGTTTCCATCATTGTCATTTTCACCATCACCCTGATCATTAGGGTCGATAACCTAGATGTCAGGCCCCTTAAAACAATAAAACAATAATTATCATCACCATCATCATCTTCATAATCATCATCATAATGCGATGTCTGTTTAGGAGAAGACGGGTGCGGTAGCGGTGAAGTTACTTGTATGCTCAGTGTTGAAGGCCGTCAGATTGCGGTGAGGCGGTTTTCTCCCCGTGGTAGGCGCCTGGAAGGAGTGGCCACTCGGTGTGCTGGTGGCTTGAAAGCAATTTAACGTTATTAATTACTGCCACAAAGAGCGAGATTTTTCATTATTTAAACCGTGTTTCACAAATAATTTCATAAGAGTCTTTGCTTGTGTCAGCGCTCGAGATGTAGTCATAAATCCTATAGGTCCTCCACTGCACTTACCAGGTGCTTTTATTTTCATTTGATTCAGCAGTTACCACTAATTCTCTAAAATAGTTAATGTATGTCAATCCCCTGTATCTATTCCGTTTCTACGAGGTCAGGGACGAGGTTTAGCTAGATTTTTACGTGGCATGATTTTTACGGTCGGATGACCTTCCTGAGGCTAACTTCATCCGAAGAGTTCATGATATATCAAATGAATGAAATAGGGAAGGACGCGGAAGGAAGCGGCCGTGGTTTACTGGAAGGTACCGTCCCTGCGTTTGTCTAGAGTGAGGCGTGATGATGCTTACCTCTCATCAAGGTAGCCTAGATGTTAGGTCCCTTAAAACAACAATTATCATCATCCTCATCTCATCAAGGGGGACCAGGTTTTATTCCCGGTCAGTGCATGTGAGATTTTCGAAATTAAATATCACGTCCTAAGTTTCGGGTGGAGGTCCCATGACTCATGAACGCGAGAATAACGGTGATATAATGGTACATTATGCAACGAGCCTATAATGGCAATAATTAAGACACGAGTATGTTTATAAGACGAGCGTATGCGAGTTTTATAATTTCCATACGAGTGTCTTAATTACCATTATACGCGAGTTACATACGACTGTTTTGTTCGACGATAATTATTATAACTATTTTATGTTCGAACATAAATATTCATAAATATCTGTCGAGATTTCGCCAGTTTTATGTACTGAACAGAGCGCATGAGACGCAGAGAATGCCTTGTATTTGGTCATGGCCTCCCCGATTACCCTACTATGACAATAGTCCACGCGGTGAAATTAAATTAGAAGAACTCAGCGCAGGTGCTATGCTATCCTTATCTAATTGCTCAAACAACTGTTTCTTGAGCTCTGATTGGTGGGAGAAACTGTTTCATAATGAAAAATTGTGTTATAATGAGCCTCATTATGATACAGTTTCTCCCACCAATCAGAGCTCAATATTTTTATTCATTGACCAATTAGGTACATTACATTGAACAAGCAATGGAGAAAATTGGAGAGAAATTTAAAGTGGGAGTGAAGATGCAAGCAGCAACTCGGACATTTTCTGATGACATCGTCATCTTGGCCGACACGCCTGAGGATTTGAATGATTTTTTGAATGGTATGGACTCCGTCTTGAGGAAGGAATACATGATGAAAATCAATAAATGTAAACAAAAATATTGGAATGCAGCCGAAATAGATTAGAAAACTCTATGGACATCAAATTGGCAGGTGAAAAGCTAAAGGAAGTAGGAGACTTATGTTACTTAGGAAGCAAAATAACCAGTGATGGACGAAGCAAAGAGGATATGAAAAGTAGATTGGCTCAGGCAAAGAAAGCATTTCTATAGAAAAGGAATCTGTTGACATCGAATTTAGATTTAGGTATTAGGAAGTCATTTTTGAAAGCCTTTGTCTGGAGCATGGCGCTCTATGGAAGTGGAACTTGGACTGTTGGTGCAGCAGAAAAGAGGAGAATTGAAGCGTTTGAAATGTGGTGTTACAGGAGAATGATGAAGATCAGATGGGTACTTAGGGTTACGAATGAAGAGGTATTGAGACGAGTGTGAGAGGAGAGATGTTTCTGGCGACTGCTAATGAAGAGAAGAGATAGGTTGGTAGGGCACATATTAAGACACCCAGGAATAGCAAGCTTAGTTATGGAAGGAAGGGTCAAGGACAAGAACTGTAGGGGTAGACCAAGGTTAGAGTATGTTAAACAGATTGCCTCGGATGTAGGGTGTGGTAGCTATGTAGAGATGAAACGATTAGCTCAGGACAGGGAGGTGTGGAAGGCTGCATCAAATCAGTCAAAACACTGAAGACTCAAACAATAACAGCTTCGCACATGCACTCATAATCCAACATGTCGGACATGATTTGAAAGTTGACAATGTGAAGGATATCAGATCAACCACTGAAGTTAGAATCCCAAACACAAAGACAAAATCAGCACGAACCTTTACGGTAACAAGAAAATACTATGAAATATGCGTGGAATTTAGGAGTCTACGTCCTGAAGTTTGCAACACAGCATCCTACCCTAGCCTATACCGACATGGGAAGTATGCACCGTCCGTAATGTTTGCATAAGAAAACTGCGGAATATTGCAAAATAAATAGCACTCTACCTTACTATCCGCAACTCCAATTTCTACACCGGGCATTACATTCCGAATGCTGTTGTTGACATAAACACTCCAGAACGACATGGAGGAAGCATGCGTATGACATTAGATCTACGGAAATTATAATCCAGCGCTCTGTTCAGTAAAGGGATTTATTATGCGAAGATTTTCCGCCAGATGTCATGGCTGTTATATTTGGGACTCCACTGATTTGCCTTCCGTTGACATTCTATACGCATCGAATTTGAAGAATAACTAGTTGATAATACGACACATTTTAATTTTTAAGCGTTTGTAGCAACCTATTTTGTGTTATTTGACCAAATTAGCAAAATAATCCAACGTATTACCTGAACGCTATCTGTTGGTGCTACTTCAGGATTAACAATGTTTCAAAGCTTTGGAATTCGTTATTGGATAGAGAACAAATGCTGAGCGCACACAATTCCCAAGAAGAAGTCAACCGACAGTATCTCGACATATATTTATGAATATTTATGTTATAACATATAATAAAGTTATAATTATCGTCGAACATAACCAGTCGTATGCAACTCGCCTATAATGGTAATGGTAATTATGAATGGATTACGTGATAAGCGCTTAATTCTTCGATGTCAATGAATATCCGTTTTACGTTTCCGCATGATGGGTTAAAATCACTGACTGGACTATTCATTATACAGTATTATCATGGAGATGCATGTGCAACGAATTCTTGTCAGACGTAATTTAAGAATGGCGAGGTGCAATCTTTACTTGACTGTGTATTTTGCGGAACGAAAAGTTCACAGGTGAAATTAACAAAAGCCAAGTTGCACTTCCAGGGAAACTCCAAACAAAACCACTCTTCTCTGAAGTCTTAACTCAACACGACTAGACAGTTTGCTGCGAGCTGCATCTGGGGTAATAGGCTCGCCTGCTAGCTAGGCTGTAACTGGGGTGATAGGCTCGCCCCTAGGTAGCTCGTCAACTGTCGTCTTAGTAATTGAATGGAGACTGTTGGAAGAAATGACAACGTAAAAGCAATTACAGTGGGCGATGTATTGAAGATAGAGATATGCTCTCGTGGACATATTTGTAGAACTTTTCAATCTGAACAATTCTTACACTCATAGAATATAGATATTTTTAACGGTTTGCCCAGCGTAAGCTTAAAAAGTGCACGGACGCCAGTTTTTTTTCGACTTGTTCACTGAAATCGTTACTGCTTGGGTTCATTTGATCATAAATACATTATTTACTACAGAAACCGTCCTCGAGTTATCCTTTATAGAATGGTGAAAACCGCATCAAAATCCATCCAGTGGTTCTCAAGTTTACCCGTGACATCCAAGAATCGGGGACTTAATTTTATACTAAGTAAAGATGATAGGAGTGTCATATCAGTATTGACAGTCAGCTCTGTAATCAGCGCTATATTAATACAATAATTTATTTTCGTATGTTCTTCATGTTTCATACAACGGGTGTGTTGTCAGAGTTAACCATTCCTTCTTCATTAGCCGCCCAGTCTATTGTCAGAGAAATTCTCCTACTCGCACGCACGCAGAGCTGTGTTCCCAGGCGAACATCTGCGGTGACTCATCCTTGCGTAGCTTTTTGCTGCGACATGTGTTTGGGGCACCATGAAATATGATCTGCAGTTCGCATTTCCTCACACCAACAGAGGCTCGTGAATTATATCATGTGGGTATCAAGAGCCAACACAACTTTACACAGACATTGTCCCTCACCTCGTGGTGTAGTGGGATTTATGCATGTTAAAGAACCTTCCACTAATTACTCCTGTGTGAAGCTAAATGGTATAGGTTAAGAATGTAAACAACGCTCTTAGGTTCCTACGTTCGCTGCCAAGAGCGGTGGCGTCTGGTAGCTAAGTTCTGAACTAGTAGTCGTTGACGGTGGCGTTTGGCGGCAAAAGTAGGAACTATTTGACAAATTCAAAATTCTGCAAGTCCTTACTTGAATTAAAAAACAGATAACACACACTAATACCGTCATCACAATTAACACCGGTTATCAGATAGATTCTACACCCACACAAAGTACACGCGGCTACATGACCGCGTTCTCGCAGCCCCTAAACTTAAGAACCAATCGTGGTGTAGTGGCTAGCATTCTTTAGGTCTGGGTTTGATTCTGGGATCTGCCAGGAAATTTGATTTTGACCCCCGGGTAAGAACGGGGTCGCAAAGCACCGTGAGGCAAAGGTTTAAAGAGGTGCGCTTGATTGCCATCGTATCTACCGGGTTCGATCCCCGGCCGGGCCGTGGGGAATTTAATTTCTTGTGATTAATTCCTCTGGCTCGGGGACTGGGTGTTTGTGACGTCTTCATGTATGATGATGATGATTGTTGTTTCAAGGGGCCTAACATCTAGGTTATCGGCCCCTAATGGGTTGGGTGCTCGTGAAGATGATAATGAAATGTAAACTATAACTAAAACTAGCTTATTATAATAGAAGAAGAAATGGGGAAAAAAAGGAGAATAAGGCGAATAAAGTTCAGGAGGAAAAGAAATGCCCTCAACCCTCGAAGAATGTGGATTGAGGGACTTGGGAGGAAGGAGAGCCATGGAAGGCAGACAGGAAAGTGAAAGAGGAGAGGGTCCGCCCCAGAGGTAATGGATAAAAGGGGGAAAATCGGACCCAGCTCAGGAATACCTCGGGGTCGCCAACTCCCGAAATCACCAGCCGTGAGCCCCTGAGGGTGTAGCAATATCTACGGTGCACCAGAAGTGGTGGGGCTACATACACCCTGCCTTCTTGAGGGCCTTGAGCAGAAGGCAGGAGATAACATGAAAAGAAAAAAAAAAGGATGACCCCTCGCAGAAGGAGGGTATCGGAAAAGATGAGACACGGGCCAATTAAGGCGGGAAAGGAAGAGACTCCCTAAGCCTCGGATACCCTAATACCGTCGGGGTCGGAAGAGAACAAGAGTAGACTCTTAGTTTATTATGGAGAGCTGTACGGAGTTCGAATCCCACTTCGGTTATGCTTTTTTTAAATTTCCGTATTATTCTTTCTTCGTATTATTCATGTATGATCTTTTATAATTTCATTGTCATAAACATATTTTATATTCATATGGATGAATATGAAAGTTCGCGTGAAACTCGGAAACAAACCGCCATTGAGGGTTACACGAGGTAGAGTTCGAGAGTTCGGCTGTTTCCCTCCCTTTTAGCGATAGTTTAGCGAGTTGAGTGGTCAGATTTGGCCATTTAACGTAATTCCTTGTTAGTGGTAAGTTATCGAGAGTGTCTGTCTGATTTTTATTTTGTGGTGTGGCCTCCTGAGAGGCTAAGTGCAGGTCTTTCTAGTCGACGCCCGTGGGCGACCTGCGTGCCGGGATTTGAATTTGAATTTGAATTCATTCATAGATAACTGCCACTGAGGCTAAAGATCCCCTTTATGTAGCGCATACAATGTTCTGGCTTGAAGTTATGTAATAAGAAAATAAAAATAAACCTGGCTTAACAACTAAGAAAAATATAAAATATACTTATAACTAAACGAGCCAATTAGCAGACATTTCATACAAGATGGATTATACAAATTAGAATATAATAATTACATAAATTACCTACCTAATGTATTATATCTAAAAACAAATTATAGTACGGTAACAAAGGGTACAATTTTTATGTGAATTATAATAAAATCTATTATTAAAACAATTACATGAGTGACATGATTACTAGAACCACTATCAATTCCACGGAAGTTGTATTTTCGATACTAAAAATATTATATAAAGCTGTATTGCACGGATATATTTCAAAAATTTTGTATGGAATATTTATAATTTTGATTCGTATTCCTTCAGGAATGATGCAGATGAATGAAACTGAGCAAGGATGTGGAAGGAAGCGGCCGTGACCTGTCAGAAGATACCGTCCCAGCATTTGCCTGGTGTTGAAAATGAGGAAAACCATGGAAAACCATTTCAAGGACGGCCAACGGTGGGGCTCGAACCCACACGTCTACCGAGTCAGCAGAGAGCTAGGCCCCATGACCTAACGCTGCGCTTTAGCGAGCGTAGGCACTGTTGTCGGTGTCTGATGAAATGCTCGTCATCAAGATTTAGTGCACTTATGGATCTTTAAGGCCTACAGCAGAAGAACAAAGGAAAGAAAAAGTGGTAACAAAGGAGACAGTCACGAGGGAGCAGGTATCTACTGCAGATAGCCTTCCAACGCTGCCAGTCTCTAGCTTCATCTTCCACCGCATTCGGCTCTACTTGCTGAAGTATTGTCAATACTCGATCCTTCCATCGCGTCCTGGGACGTTCTCTTGGGCGTCTTCCAGCAGGTTGTGAATGAAGGACTCGGTTTTGGATGGATTCATCAGCTTGCAAGATGTGGCCAAACCACGGTAACCTCTTCTATCCTAGTACTTGGCCAATTTGTGGTTTTCCAAACCGTTGATACAGGTCATCCTTCGTTCTTCGTTCCCATTTACCTTCCATGGCATTGAAAATGGGTCCATAAATCTTTCGAAGTACCTTCCTATCCAAGGCAGAGATGGTTTCTTCGGTTGTTGATGACGTCGCCCAGGTTTCACAACCATACAAAAGTACCGGCTGTACTTGTGTCTTGCATAGATGAATCTTATTCTTCTGTGATAATAGACGAGATTTAAATAAGTTATTCAGACTATAGAACATGCGATTAGCGTTTATTATTCGTTTACGTACTTCCTTCGACACTTCACTTCTATTAGTTATTTATTATTTATTAATTAATACGTACTGTTACAGTTAGGCAAACCCTGGTGGTAACAAGATATTTACATGCTGTATATGTCAATTTCTCTCCATAATGTATCTGTGTTCCCTGAATGCAACATTTAATTTCTTCTTCAAAACTTTTAAACGGTTAGGAAAAGGTTCTAAGACTTCTTCAGGTAACTCATTCCATTTTGAATACCCCTGTTTATAAAAGAATACTTAGCTAAGTTTGTTTTTTGAATGATAGGCCTAATTTTGTATTCGTGATCTCTCCTACCCATATAAACTGGATCATACATTCTGTTTCGCAACTCATTCCAGGTTGGCTCCCCTATGTATGCTTTGTACATCTACTGGAGTCTTCTTTTATATCTTCTGCTGTGTAGAGATTCCCAACCCAATGACTTTAACATGTCAGAGACACTATCAGTTTGGGAAAATTTGCCAAGTACGAATCTTGCAGCTTTCCTTAGCACCATCACCAATTTGTTCGTTAGAGTTGATTGGTAGGGCTCCCACACACTCGTGGCGTATTCCAAATTGGTCTCACAAGACATTTGTAAGCCAATTCTTTGGCCTGAATACTGCTACCCTTCATGTTTCTCATAACGAAGTATAACGACTTTAGTGCCTTATTAGCAACGCTCTCTACGTGCTCACCCCAGTGTAACCTTTTATTTATGGCAATCCCGAGATAGCTGCATGACTCCACTCGAGGAATAATTTTGTTTCCTAATTTATAATCAGCTATTGTCCCTTTTCTGCTGTTAGTAAAAGTCAGGCATTTACTTTTTTCTGCACTTATCCTCATGTTATTTCGGTCTACCCAACATTCTATACGTTCCAATTCTTGTTGGAGGAGCTCAGTGTCAAATTGATTATTGACGTTTCTATATATTACACAGTCGTCAGCGAATAGTACCTGCATTCTTGAACTCGTGCAAAGTTAAATACCCTTTAATGATAAATTAAGAGATAGTTGACGATGGTGAAAATGGCCCTTTAGTCAGTAGTCATTATGGCTTTGAAAGCAAGAGTTGTGCCTGATCTTAACACGGCAGTAAAAGTGATACAGTAGCAGAAATGTATAAATGATTCTGGGATCTGCCAAGGTTTTTTCTCTGTATGTCCATTATATCCATGTCCTTGGTTTAATTGTTTTAGCACAGACCTACCTTCTTTAACCGGAAACCTATCTTTAACAGAATAATTTACGAATCTCGTTCGTTTCCGTTGAAGGCAGGATTCACTGGTGTATTTTTGTTGCTCAACATGACGTCAAATTGTATGTTTCAGGTTGCTGGGGTTCAGGCGCGCCATGCCTGTCACGGGTCGAAAGCTCAACATGACGTCAGAGATCTATCATCTGGCCGAGGGTGAATTACTGAAGACGTTCTTCGTGTCGCCCTCCAACAATCTGTGTTTCCACGGCAAGTGTTCGTACTACTGCGACACGGCGCACGCCATCTGCGGCAGCCCCGATACGCTCGAGGGGTCCTTCGCAGCTTTCCTGCCCTCTAAGGACGTGGCGCCTCGCAAGGTGTGGAGACATCCGTGGAGGAGATCGTACCACAAGCGGCGCAAGGCGCAGTGGGAGCAAGGTGAGTTGCCATCGAGACGTATTTCACAACTGTTTCTCTGAACCCTGGTTTATCATGAAGTGTCTAGATTTTCATGAAATGACTGGTTTCATTAAAAGGCAGGTACTGTACCCGTAAATCCGGAAAGTAGCCTGTTGGAATATCCGTTGCCCCAGCTGGATCGCCTATTTCTAACAGCACCGGCCAATTACTACATTAGAAATCGCTCCAATATGGTATTTAGGGATTTTCATACAGCAGTTACAAGAATATTGTGGATAAACAACAAACTACACTGGGCACACTTACATTTACTTACGTTCTCGGGGACTGGGAACTCAGCTTCGCCAACAATACATCCACAATACTCTAATTTTATATTTAAAATGAATCACACGTCAACACCGACAGATAACGAACTGAATAAATTTATTAACAATAGTAAACTAACCTAATATAAACAAAATAACAATAAACTAACCTCACAACAAAAAGAAATAAAACAATACAATCATGCACACTTCCTTTCTACACCACATCTTACTACATTGCTGTGTAAAAATATCAGCATAAAAGCCTTGGCAGGTTTAGACCTACACTACATAAAAGGAAAAACGTTTAAGGAGGCTCTTACATTCATGGCATTCCTGGGAACAGGTTACCTTCATTGACACGCGTCTGAAAACGCACGTGCATTGGCTTGCTCCATGAATGAGCGATAGCACAGCGTTGAGCTCGGAACTATTTACATTTTATACAAGGCTGTGAATCGTCAGCTGTTCACATTATCTCACACCAAGTCCTCCACTCCTAACGGTGAATCATTCTGTCTGGCCTGCATTGAGACTGCCTTGTGTGCGTTTAAAATACACGTAAAATTAACATTCAGATCTTACAAAAATGCTCATAACTTCTATGATCCTTTAACAATCATTCTGGAATTTTCAAACAATATTTCATTCGCACCCCTGAATTTTTCATGACCAATTCGGTTCAACATTCACTCTTAAACAATGGGCAATCATCCATACAAAAACATCCGCTCACAAAACACACGCTATTCCAAAACATTCGATTAATAAATCCTACCAAAATTATTTAACTAATTAAATCATTTCCGAAAAATATTTACATGTAATTTGTTCATAATAATAGAAACTATTTAACGTTGCTAACACGTTACTTTCGAGATTCTGGATTCTCGGTTACAATACAACTCTCAATTAATTATATACACTGTTTTTTCCACATAATCACTTTCTAACACTCCGTAGTTTTGATATACTGCTCACACATCGTCTTATATAGGTTGCCTTACATTGTCGGTCTAATACAGTCGACTGATAAAGGTTAACTGTACGTAATTACATAACTTCAGGTTTAATAAAATTTAATAATGGTATCATTGACATGAGTAGACAATCGTTCACTAATTGTATTTCCGCTAAAACTCTTCTGTCAACACAGCTAAAACGTTACTTCACATGAACTGGACTACTTGTATACAATGACTCGTATCATGATCCAATGCCTTCTTCTCAAAGAACAATGATACTTTGACTTCCTTTAAAATGCGGAACTTCCTTCGCAAGAGGGCTCCATAGCTCTACAAATCCTCATATAACAGTACATATGGCATAAACAATTGTAATCTACTATGTTCATTCATTCATTCATTCGTTTATTTGCAATTGGGGGTGTGTCCCCCGGTGGCAAATTAGATGTACATAACAAATAAATAATTGTACATAACAATTCACTAACAATTAAACTGGAGTATTTACACAAATAGTCAGTCTTTTCTTAAACACACCTATATGTTTGGGAAAAGGCTCTAAGACTGCGGCAGGTAGATAGTTCCAATTATCAATGGCACTGTTTACGAAAGAATATTTACCATAATTTGTTCGCTGTGGTCGGCCCTTAACTTTGAAAGGGTGATCGCTCCTACCCATGTAAGTAGGCTTTTCCATACGTTTGCTAAGCTCACCCCATGCTGGTTGATTTGTATACGCGTTGTACATAGCGCAGAGTCTAGATTTCATCCTCCTAGCCTCAAGTGATTCCCACCCAAGTTTCTTTAACATACGGCCCACACTGCTCCTGGGATTAAAGTCACTGAACACAAATCTAGCGGCCTTTCTTTGTACCATTTCCAACTCATTTATGAGCCCTACTTGATATGGATCCCAAACTGCCGAGGCGTATTCCAGAATAGGTCTTACAAGTGACAAATATCCTAATTCTTTAGCAGAGGTACTACTTCCTTTTAATACCCTCATTACAAAGTGCAGGGATTTGTAAGCTTTAGAAACTACACATCCTATATGACTACTCCATTTCATATCATTCCTCACATGAACGCCCAAATATTTGCAAGAATCTTCTTCTACAAGTAATTCCGAGCCAATGTTATATTGAAAATCTTGCCTTCGCACTTTCCCTATTTTTATTAGACTACATTTTCAGTTTTTATTTCTCATTTTATTTTCAATCGCCCACTTATAGACCAGATTCAGGTCATCTTGAAGTACTGCATTGTCTTGTGAGTCATGTATCTTTCGATATATTACACAATCATCCGCAAACAATCGACAGTCACTGCGAATCCCATTTGGTAAGTCATTTATAAACGCCAAAAATAACAAAGTTCCGATTACGCTGCCCTGAGGGATACCCGACGTTACGGTAATTTCATCCGAGAATCGGCCTTCAACATTCACTTTCTGGGAACGACCCGTCAAAAATTCTTGGATCCATAAAATTACTCTTCTATCAATCTTCGTCGAAGCTAATTTATGGAGTAGCATGTCATGCGGCACGACTTCAAATGCCTTCGCAAAATCTATAACCACGGCGTCGACTGAAACTCCATCGTCTAACGATTCGCTAATATCTTGAAAAAGTGATAGCATCTGACTCTCGCATGAGTAACCTTTCCGAAATCCATGTTGCCTGTCATTAAACCATGATAATGTTTCCCACTGTTCCCTCAAGTAGTTGCAAATGAGATGCTCCATCTGTTTACAAACGATGGACGTAAGACTAACCGGCCTGTAGTTGCCCAATTCAAGTCTGCTCCCTCCCTTAAATATTGGGACTACCGTAGCTCTTTTCCAGTCATCCGGGATTTGTGCATTGTTTATGGACACATTAAAATCACCTTTAAGTATCGTGCCACGGCCCTACCTCCTAGTTTAAGTACTTCACTAACAATATTATCAGGACCCTTCGATATATTGTAACGTAATTTTTGTATTAGCCTTACAATTGCTGACTGGTTTATTTGGAGATTCACCGTTAAGGTCCAACACACAGCTATTGGATTTATTGAACACACTACCATAAGAGACATTTAATTCATTAGCAATGGCTTGCTTCTCAGTAATTAATTTACCGTAATGTTAGACAATAACCAAAACGGATTAATTGTTATTAACATTTCTTCTGTAGCAACTTTTCTCAAATAAAGGCATGACCCTCAGTATCGTTTCACATGACTACTGATCTACAATTATACATAGCCTACTTAAGTTCTTCAAACGAAACTTCCAATCGTAATAAACGATATTAGACTGTCGTGATTGACCTCCTAAAGTTTACTCCCCAAAAATATAATTAACTGTTAACTCGTCTGTCGCAAATACATGTAATAAAAATAATACTCCTGTTTCATCACCCTTATCAAGCTTTAAATTGTATATCGTTGTAATATCAGGTCTACATAGTGACGTGATATTACACAAATAGTGTAAGATAACACACATGTTATTTATAGTGTCAAATAGAATTCAATCTGGACCGGGATAAACTAGCTTTGAAATCCTAGCCAAAGATTTGAATAATCAGGGTGTCTACCGGTAACGAAAGTAACGAAAGTAACTAAAAAGTAACGAATTTTACAAATGGGTAACGAAAGTAACGAAAAAGTAACGAATTTTACATACAGGTAACGAAAATTTTCCGAAGGCGGATTGAATCATTTAAACTCGTGCCTCTAGGCTAAGAGATTGCGATGGAGCGAGTTTCACACTAGCGGCGCCGATTGCATAAGCTACGGTATATTTCCCCGTGCCCGACCTCGAGGAAATGCATACTGAGGATACTCTGAGTGGTATACATCGTTCAGCGTATATTTTCGGCATCAAGATGACTTTTTAGTTTTGTGTGAAATATTTATCTGTGTTATTAGGAAACCTAAGTTTTCGCGAGACGTTTATTCACGAAAACTTCTGAAATTAATCAGAAAACTCGCATTTATTTGGAGACTATGTCAAATTGAAGTCCAGAAATACCGTGAAATAATTTAATGTTGCAATCTTGCGAAATGTTACCGTTTCGAAAAAGGATTTTGAAAAAGCTTCGAAATACGTAGGCTATAACTTATTTTAAAAATCTGTCTCGTAAATTTGCGACATCCAGTATGGTTAATTCGAAATTCCGTTATATGTCGATTTTTCCTTCGAACTTTGGTTCCATCTGATATATTATAATCTAACAGGTTATTTCGAAAAGTTGTATAACTTGTATAATTCGTGATTCTCATTCGAAAGAAAACGTGTCCTCTAGTCTTATTATTCGTGCAATCCTCTCAGAATATTTCTTAATATTTGATACCTACTTCGAACATTCATACTCAAGGCGGCCGGCTGACCGCACGACTTGCCTGCGGGAATCTCGTCAAATGGACCAAGATGACGTCAGTAGCGTAAAATCATAAAACCCGTCCCCTATCGTGAACTTGTGACCACGAGGACTGCGGGAATCCCGTCAATGATGATTGGGCACCAATCACGAAACATTCCGAAACCTACTCGCTACTTTTCCCATGACCGTATACTTAAAAGCGGACGGGGAGCGAGAAGTGCATCAACCCACTTAGAAATGACAACCTACGTAGCGTCGCGATACTAATTTCTCCTCGTGATCCACCCTGAACTGATGAGCTCCCAACCACAGCATAGGGACAACGGGAATCACGGCGCCGGCCATACAACTTGTCCATAACTACTCGTGAATTTTAACCATGCCCAAGTCTGAGCTTGCATCCACCATTCTGTCAGGACGAATAGACAATCGTTCAACGGCCGGGTGCTGCGCGGCATGCATAATATCGCGAGGACAACGTGAATCTCGTAAAACGGCCGAGAGCGGCAGCAATTGCGATACATCGCGATATTTCTTCGCATTCAATGACGAGGACAACTGGATTCTTGTCAAACGGACAGTAAGTGGCGCCGATTGCGTAATAATGCTATATTCTCTCGTGCCCGACCTCAAGGACAATGGAAATCTCGTCGAACGACTAAAAGTGACACCGATTATCTAAATCGCGATTTTTATCCGTGTTCTATCGCGAAAACTACGGGAATCTCGACAAACGGCTGAGACCAGCGCCGATCGTGTAACATCTCGAAATTTCTCCGTACTTGACTGCGAAGTCAGAATTCGGTTACAATCACGTAACGTCCCACACATTTCTTCGTGATCTACCGCGGGGACAAAGGAAATCTCGCCAAACGGTCAAGCGCAGAGCAACCTCTTGGCAATTATAAAAACGCCTTGAGTACAAGACGACATATTAGCTGAAACAACTCATTTGATAATAAATATCTAGTATATATTTATTATTTTTAAATTTTTTATAACTCCCTAAGTGAATTGTAATTACCCCTTTAAAGATAGTTCATTGCTGTTTTTCTTCACCGCGTGATGAGCCCCTTTGCTTGCAGACCACAGACGTATCATGAATTCAAAGGTAACTAAAATTAACTAAAAGGTAACTAAAAGGTAGCTAAAAAGTAACTAATTTTTACTTCATCCTTACAGTAGACACCCTGATAATCTTCTATCAAAAGATATTTCCTCTAACATATTAAATGAACAAAGCTCTCAGCTTTACAAATAATAAAAAGGTTTATCAACGTCGTAATGTTTTTCCACTCTACACAAAGAATGTTTATAGGGTTTAAGACTTCGGTCTTATCAAATGACTAGTATTTCCTAGATCGCCGAAAGTTTATGTACAATAATGATATAACAATATCATTCGATGTTTCTTCTGTTCTTGAAGTTTGATGTTGTTACATTAAAGTGCTCAAATTAAATTTAAAAAAGAATTTAATTTGAAGCTATGACACAATGTCAGAATACTTGGTTTAAATAAATTATTAAAATTCGAGAGTCGAAACGACTAGTCTTCTATGAGGCAATAAGATTCCTCAAACAAAATTTTTAATGTCAGTTCAACAACTGATCCGTAGAATAAAATTGAAAAATAGATGAAAGGCAATCATCTCCTAAATAATCTTGATGCATAAAAATCTTAGCACACATCTGAAGTGTAAAATACATGAGAACACTGAAATACATGAAATGTGAAAATATGAAGTAAGATCGTTGGCTCAGGATGTCACTAATCAAGCTCTATACTAAAAATAAGAGACACATCTACCTTATTTGGACGAAAACTTGAAGATCTATGTAAGTATTCACACAATACTTTAAAGGTTTCCTCAGTTCAAGATACTGAGATGGATCTGCATTCGAACCTCGGATCTGCGACCTCAGAGATAGGATAAACGTTCCCTCCCCGGAATTCACCAACATTCGCCTGGGCTCGAACGACATCCTTCTGGCAAATTCTTCTTTTGTTGCTGGGCTACCCCTAGCATCTTGACAAATCTCTTCTGTAGACTCTTCATTCTCCGTCGCAAATACGTATCGGCCTCATCATTGGAAAACAATTTATAGAAATATTCATATAAATGGTGAATGAAATATTTCTATTGCTAATTGATGTTACATTAGAGTTCGTAGACTGACGAAAATGTACAAGATGGACCGTACACTACGTCTGTATTCAAGAATACGTCGTCTAACGAAGTTCCATCGTTGTATCTTAACTTCTGTTATCGAATATGTCACTGGCGCATGACTACAGGGTCTTTCATATAAAGTAAGAACGCCAAGCGGCGGGTTTGTTATTCGCTAGTGTGGTGGCCTTGACCGAGCTTGTAGCGAGCCGTGGCCCCCTGCTCTAAGCGTGTGTACAATCCTCTATGAAATATTACCTTATAAAAGTTGCTGGAAGTGTCGTCCTTCCTGGGTTATACAGGCATTGTATCTGGTAACCACATTTTGGCTGACGCGAGTGAGTCATGCCACTGTATTTTTTCTGATTTTTTTATTTTGTGTTTTTTATTGAGCACTGAACCAGTAGTGTCAAAGTTATTTACAATTACGTGAATCTGTGCTAGTGAAGGTGGCACTTCATCAGGAAAATGCTGAACAAATGCATCACGTACCCGCCGAGCCGAATCGTAATTAAAATAAATTTTACATACAAAAAATATGATGTTGCAATGATAACTGTCTCAACATGTTAGCAGCTGTGGTTCAGACTGGCGACTGACAACACCTGCACGCTTATTGCAAGGTCTTGTTTGTACTATGCGCGCGCTTTCAATACTACAGCAGGGGGCCGTGGTGCGTCACAAGCTCGGCCAAGCCGGCTTCAGCAGCGAATGACAAAACCGCCACTCGCCGTTCTTACTTTATATGAAAGACCCTGTATATAGTTCATCATATCAACAATATTAATTATGTTGAATGAAACCACTTGAAGAATAATGATAGTCATTATGATAATGTTTATTTTCTGCGCCAATGTTAAAAGTTCTTCGCTACTGTTCACTTGAACTGCGTTCGCCAACTTCACGATGCAATCTAAAATGATATTCAGCTTTATTTCCAACACATTTGAAAATCTGTCTTAACAGGCTTATATTGTCGATCGGTAAATTTTAGAACGTTCGACTTTCAGCAGAATGTAGTATTCGACCTGTTCTTTATATATATTTACTTAGTTGAACTCAAATCTCAATTATATAAGAGATATACGAATTTCAATGTTCCTCACAACTTCACTTAAAATGGAAGTGCGGTAATCTCCAACGTTCCACCTAGCTATCCTAGCGTCTCCATAAGTCGACAGTCGTCGCACTCGGACAAAGCTTTGGGATCTCCGTTAACCCAATAAAAACACTTCCTCACTCTTCAAAGACTGCTGGAATAACAACCTCGATCCTTGGATCTCCCCTCCAAGTCGAAATTTTGGCGGCCATCTCAATCTCCCACCATAATTTTAGCGCGTAGATTACTAATGCTTATTACTTCGTAGATTAACCATTCTGCGGTTTTTAAAGTATCAGACATATTTTTGTTTACTATTTTCTTCATTGCCAAATAAGAAAATCTTCTTCTAAGGGCCTAAATGCATAATTTCACCAAATTATGTAGTTGAAGTTGATCCCGTCATCAATAAGACCTCTTCTCATTGGCTCCGGGCTGGGATCCAATAGCAAAAGTTATGACAATATTTATAATATTAATTTCCAAACTCACTGTTGCTATGCCAATTTCATCCTTCTAGAAGCGTCCATTGTGCAATATATCACGTGACCGGGCTCTCCCACAGCCTCGAGCTTGTAACACTACCCTCCTGTGTCACACTTCCAGAATCTATATTTGCTGGTTAAATTTTATCATGGGGACGGAAAATACTCTCATTTCGTCCCAAAATAATTCAATTTTCGGGGGTAGTACGAAGGGCGGGAGGGAGGAAAGGAGGAAGAAAGGAAGGCAGGAGGGGAGGAAGGATGGTAGGGAGGAAGGAATGCAGGAAGGTAGGCGGGAACGAAGGCAGGTAGGAAGGAAGGTATGAAGGAAGATATGAAGGGAGGTAGGTAGGAAGGAAGGTATGAAGGGAGGTAGGTAGGTAGGTAGGAAGGTGTGAAGGGAGGTAGGAAGGAAGGTATGAAAGGAGGTAGGAAGGTATGAAGGGAGGTAGGAAGGAAGGTATGAAGGGAGGTAGGTAGGTAGGAAGGAAGGTATGAAGGGAGGTTGTTAGGAAGGAAGGTATGAAGGGAGGTAGGTAAGAAGGAAGGTAGTTAGGAAGGAAGGTATGAAGGGAGGTAGGTATGAAGGGAGGTAGTTAGGAAGGAAGGTATGAAGGGAGGTAGGAAGGAAGGTATGAAGGGAGGTAGTTAGGAAGGAAGGTATGAAGGGAGATAGTTAGGAAGGAAGGTATGAAGGGAGGTAGGTAGGAAGGAAGGTATGAAGGGAGGAAGGTATGAAGGGAGGTAGTTAGGAAGGAAGGTATGAAGGGAGGTAGGTAGGAAGGAATGAAGGAAGGTATGAAAGGAGGTATGAAGGGAGGTAGGTAGGAAGGAAGGTATGAAGAGAGGTAGGTAGAAGGAAGGTATGAAAGGAGGTATGAAGGGAGGTAGGTAGGAAGGAAGGTATGAAGGGAGGTAGGTAGGAAGGTATGAAGGGAGGTAGGTAGGAAGGAAGGTATGCAGGGAGGTAGTTAGGAAGGAAGGTATGAAGGGAGGTAGGTAGGTAGGAAGGAAGGTATGAAGGGAGGTAGTTAGGAAGGAAGGTATGAAGGGAGGTAGGTATGAAGGAAGGTAGTTAGGAAGGAAGGTATGAAGGGAGGTAGGTAGGTAGGTAGGTATGAAGGGAGGTAGTTAGGAAGGAAGGTATGAAGGGAGGTAGGAAGGAAGGTATGAAGGGAGGTAGTTAGGAAGGAAGGTATGAAGGGAGATAGTTAGGAAGGAAGGTATGAAGGGAGGTAGGTAGGAAGGAAGGTATGAAGGGAGGAAGGTATGAAGGGAGGTAGTTAGGAAGGAAGGTATGAAGGGAGGTAGGTAGGAAGGAATGAAGGAAGGTATGAAAGGAGGTATGAAGGGAGGTAGGTAGGAAGGAAGGTATGAAGAGAGGTAGGTAGGAAGGAAGGTATGAAGGGAGGTAGGTAGGAAGGAATGAAGGAAGGTATGAAAGGAGGTATGAAGGGAGGTAGGTAGGAAGGAAGGTATGAAGGGAGGTAGGTAGGAAGGTATGAAGGGAGGTAGGTAGGAAGGAAGGTATGAAGGGAGGTAGTTAGGAAGGAAGGTATGAAGGGAGGTAGGTAGGAAGGAAGGTATGAAGGGAGGTAGGTAGGAAGGAAGGTAAGAAGGGAGGTAGGTAGGAAGGAAGGTATGAAGGGAGCTAGGTAGGAAGGAATGAAGGAAGGTATGAAAGGAGGTATGAAGGGAGGTAGGTAGGAAGGTATGAAGGGAGGAAGGTATGAAGGGAGGTAGGAGGAAGGAAGGTAGGTAGGAAGGAAGGTATGAAGGGAGGTAGGTAGGAAGGAATGAAGGAAGGTATGAAAGGAGGTATGAAGGGAGGTAGGTAGGAAGGAAGGTATGAAGGGAGGTAGGTAGGAAGGAAGGTATGAAGGGAGGTAGGTAGGAAGGAAGGTGTGAAGGGAGGTATGAAGGGAGGTAGTTAGGAAGGAAGGTATGAAGGGAGGTAGGTAGGAAGGAAGGTATGAAGGGAGGTAGGTAGGAAGGAAGGTATGAAGGGAGGTATGAAAGGAGGTATGAAGGGAGGTAGGTAGGAAGGAATGTATGAAGGGAGGAAGGTATGAAGGGAGGAAGGTAGGAAGGAAGGTATGAAAGGAGGTAGGAAGGTACTCTGCAGGTACCGAGAGTTGTTTGAGCAGCTGTACATAAATGAGACGTTAATAGCTTATGAAGTTGAGGAAAACTCTATTTGATAATGGCAAGACAGCCTCTTATTACTGTACGTGAAGAGTTTTGCGGCCACGCAAAGGAGATGGAAGATCTTTTATTCGTATTACCGTATCATTTCCCTGTTTAACACTAGGCTCCTTGCTTCATTACTTCTTTAGAAAGTAATCTTCCTTTGTTCCGTGCTTGCTCGTGGCGCCATGTTTTACTTGCTGTGTCATTATTTCATTCACCTGACTTAAGCTCTCACTCTTTGATGTGCTCGCCTGCGTAATCCAGTCTACAGTGTGTTTTATTAGCTCCACATTTACCCTGCTAAATCTTTTCTTTGTTTCTTCCCACGCCCTCACACAGTAGTTCATGACCCTTCAAAAATCAACACACCACGCAATCGGGCCGCGTATCCAAGAAAATTAAAATCCACAGCCTGTTTCCAGTCGACCGATCGGGTCAGGGAATGGAATGAATGAAGCCCCCATCTAGCGGCGAGGATTTGAACTGTGCTGGCTGCCGAAGCCTGTCGCACTCCCCTGGCCGTATCCAAGAATGACTGAGAATTATGACGCGACTACACCCTCGGACCCTTTACCTTGGCTTTAGGCGCTATTTCCCAGTTTATCAATTGAGTGCGCCCCATCGCCGCCTTCACATCTATCTTCTATATATATAAAAATCAATGTAACGTGATAGTTTGTCTGTGGGTATGTCTGTGGGTATGTCTCCTATGCATTCATATACCATTCGTCCGATTGCGATGAAACTTGGGTGAGATGTTAAGTACACTCCAAGGAAGGTTTCTGACTTAGTAAATCCACGCGTAGATTCAACAAATGAGCGACGATGCGCGAAGCATTTCAACAAAGTCCCGTATGTGTTCATATACCATTCGTCCGATAGCGATGAAACTTGGGTGAGATGTTGTGTACACTTACGTGAAGGTTTCAAAATTAGTGAATACATTTCACAGTAGATAGCGCACAAGTAGATTCAACAAATGAGCGACGACACGCAATGCGTTTCAACAAAGTCCCTTATACATTCATATACCATTCGTCCGATAGCTATGAAACTTGCGTAAAATGTTGTGTACACTGCAGGGAAATTTTCTGGCTTAGTACATTCACTTTACAATAGGCAGCGCACGAGTAGATTCAACAAATGAGCTACGACGCGCGAAGCATTTCAACAAAGTCACGTTTGCGTTCATATACCATTCATCCGATAGCGATGAAACTTGGGTGAGATGTTGTGTACACTCCAGGGAAGGTTTCTGGCTTAGTACATGGTTCGAAACCTGGCGCAGTCAGCTGGCATTTGAGGGTGCGCAAATGCGAGGGAGCCGTGTCAGTAGATTTACTGGCACGTTAAAGATCCCCTTCGGGGCAAAATTCCGGCACCCCGGCGTCTCTAAAAGCCAGTGTAGTTAAAAGGGACGTAAAACCAATAACATTATTATTATTATGGTTTAGTACATACATTTTACAATAGGTATCGCACCAGTAGATTCAACAAATGAGCGATGACACGCAAAGCGTTTCAACAAAGTCCCGTATAAAGTCATATACCAGTCGTCTGATAGTGATAAATGTTTGGTGAATTGTTGTGTACACTCCAGGAAAGGTTTCTGGCTAAGTAAATCCATTTTACAATACGAAGCGCACGTTTATATTCAACAAATGAGTGACTACGGGCGAAGCGTTTCGACAACGTCCCGTATACGTTCACATACCATTCATCCGATTGCGATCAAACTTGGGTGAGATGTTGTGTACACTCCAGGGAAGGTTTCTGGCTGAGTACATCCATATTACAACATGTAGCGCAAGAGTAGAATCAACAAATGAGCGACGACACGCGAAGCGTTTCAACCAAGTCCCGTATGCATTCATGTACCATTCGTCCGTAGCTATGAAACTTGGGTGAGATGTTGTGTACACGTCATGGAAAATTTCTGGCTTAGTAAATCCACTATACAATATGCAGCGCACAAGTTGATTCAACAAATGAGGGACGACGCGCGAAGCGTTTCAACAAAGTCCCGTATAAGGTCATATACCATTCTGCCGTTAGCGGTGAAACTTGGGTGAAATATGGTGGACACTCCAAGGAAGGTTTCTGGCTTAGTAAATACATTTCACAGTAGGTAGCACACGAGTAGATTCGACAAATGAACGACGACATGCGGAGCGTTTCAATACAGTCCCCTATGTCTTCATATCCCATTAGTCCGATAGCGATGAAACTTGGGTGAGATGTTGTGGACACTTACGTGACGGTTTCTAACTTAGTAAATACATTTTACAGTAGGTAGCGCACGAGTAGATTCAACAAATGAGTGACGGAGCGCGAATCGTTTAAACAAAATCAGGTATGCGTTCATATACTATTCATCCGATTGCGATGAAACATTGATCAGTTATTGTGTACCCGCCAGGGAAGGGGACTTAGTAAATCCATTTCACAATAAGTAGCGCAAGAGTAGATGCAACAAATGGGTGACGACACGCGAAGCGTTTCAACAAAATCCCCTATTGCGTTCATATAACATTCTTCGATTGCGATGAAACCTTGATGAGTTATTGTGTACACGCCAGGGAAGGGCTTCGACTTAGTAATACATTTCTCAATAGGTAGCGCACGAGTAGATTCAACAAATGAGTGACTGCGCACGAATCGTTTAAACAAAACCCCGTATACGTGCATATACAATTCATCCGATTGCGATGAATCATTGATGAGTTATTGTGTACACGCCAGGGAAGGGTTTCGACTTAGTAAATCCATTTCACAACAGGTAGCGTACGAGTAGGTTCAACAAATGAGTGACAGCGATGAAACTTTTGAAAGTTTTTGTGCACGCTTCCACGAATGGTTCTAAATTAGAAAATCCATTTTACGATAGCTTAGAGGCAGTTAACATGTTGTGTATCCAAAAGCACTTCAAGAAACAGAATTTCAACGCCAACACTTTCTTTGATTGGCATTGCAACGCATGCCGGGTACAGCTTGTATATATATATAAAAATGAATGTTCGTTTGTTCGTCTTTTATGCGTTCATAAACCATTCATCCAATTGCGATCAAATTTTGGTGAGTTGTTGTAAACACTTCCGGGATGGTCATAGGCATAGTTAGTCCAATTTACAATAGAGAGCGCGCGAGTAGTTTAAACAAATGAGTGTTGGGGATGCGGTCATATAGCCTACAATTCCTCCGATTGCAACCAAATTTTGGTGGGTTGTTTAGCACACTTCCGGGATGATTATAAGCATAGCTAATCAAATTTACTATAGATAGCGCGCGAGTAGTTTAAACAAATGAGTGTTGGCTATGCGTTCATATACAATTCATCCGATTGCGATCAAATTTTGGTGAGTTGTTGTGCACACTTCCGGAAAAGTTATAGGCATAGTAAATCCAATTTACAATAGATGGAGTGCGAGTATCTTGAACAAAATGGCGTGCGATTCGTTTCAACAAAGACCACATGCGTTCATACACCATACATCCCATTGCTATTTAAACTTGGGTGATATGTTGTGTACACTCCAGGGAAGGTTTCTGGCTTAGTAAATCCATTTTACAATAGGGAGCGCAAGAGTAGATTCAACAAATGAGCAACGACGCGCGAAGCGTTTCAACAAAGTCCCGCATGCGTTCGTATACTATCCGTCCGATAGTGATGAAACTTGTATGAGATGTTGTGTACACTTTAGGGAAGATTTTTAGCTTAGTAAATCCATTTTACAATAGGTATCGTTAAAGTAGATTAAACAAATGGGCGACGACGCGCGAAGTGTTTCGACAAAGACCCGTATGCGTTCATATACAATCGTCCGATAGCGATGAAACTTTCGTGAGTTGTTGTGTACACTCCAGGGAAGGTTTCAGGCTTAGTAAATCCACTTTACAATAGGTATCGCACAAGTAGATTCAACAAATGAGCGAAGACGCACGGAGCGTTTAAAAAAGTCCCGTATACGTTCATATACCATTTGTCCGATAGCGATGAAACTTGGGTGTGATGTTGTGTACACTTCCGGGAAGGTTTCTGGCTTAGTAAATCCACTTTACAATAGGTAGCGCACGAGTAGATTCAACAAATGAGTGACGACCCGTGAAGCGTTTCAACAAAATCCCGTATGCGTTCATATGCCATTCATCGATTGCGATGAAACTTTGTTGAGTTTTTGTGTACACGTACGTGAAGGTTTCTAACTTAGCAAATCCATTTCTCAGTAGGTAGCGCAAGAGTAAATTTTAAAACTGAGTGACCGCGCACGAATCGTTTAAACAAAATTCCATATGCATTCATATCCCATTCATCCGATTGCGATGAAACTTTGGTGAATTGTTGTGCACGCCCCCACGAATGTTTCTAAATTAGTTAATCCATTGTCCGATAGTTTAGAGGCAGTTAACGGAAATTGAAAAAATATTGTTTCCAAAAGCACTTCCACAAACAAAGTTACAACGCCGACACTTTCTTTGATTGGCATTGCAACGCATGCCGGGTACAGCTAGTGATATATATTAAATGTTTAGAGGAGTCAGGATTTGAAGTACTCAGAATCAGACGCTGCTTAGTCAGACTTACAGGAGGGATAGTTAATAAATGTTTTTAATCAATACACCAGACGATTTCAATGAGTATTTAAAGGGTATGGACTCCGTCTTGAGAAAAGATTCATGTTTTTTTTTTTCTTTTTTGTGTGGCCCCCTGAGAGGCCGAGTGCAGGTCTTTCTAGTCGACGCCCGTGGGTGACCTGCACGTCGGGATGAGAGATGGAATGGATGAAAATGAATGAAACTGGGCAAGGATGTGGAAGGAAGCGGCCGTGGCCTGTCAGAAGGTACCGTCCCAGCATTTGCCTGGTGTTGAAAATGGGGAAACCACGGAAAACCATTTCAAGGACGGCCGATGGTGGGGCTCGAACCCACGAGTCTACCGAGTCAGCAGAGAGCTTGGCCCCATGGCCTAACGTTGCGCTTTAACTAGCGTAGCCACTACTGTCGGTAGATTCATGATGAATATCGATAAATGTAAAGCCTTCGTGGCTTAGCCGGCAGCACGCTGGCCTCGCACCGCTGGGTCCGTGGTTCAAATCCCGGTCACTCCATGTGAGATATGTGTTGGACAAACGGAGGCAGACAGTTTTTCTCCGGGTACTCCGGTTGTTCCTGTCACAATTTCTTTGCAGCAACACTCTCCTCCATCATTTCATGTCGTCTGTCATCCATTTAATCATTGCCCCAGGAGAGTGCAACAGGCTTCGGCAGCCGGCATAGTTCATATTCTCGCCGCTAGATGGGAGCTTCATTCATTCCATTCCTTGACCCGGTCGGTCGAACGGAAGCAGGCTGTGGATTTTCATTTTCGTCAATAAATGTAAAACAAAATAATGGAATCTAGCTGAAAGAAATCAGAAACCCCTGTTGACGTTAAATTGGCAGATGAAAAGCTAATGAAAGTAGGAGCAAAATAACCAATGACGGATGAAGGAAAGAGGATTTAAAAAGTAGGTTGGCTCAGGCAAGGAAAGCATTTCTAGAGGAAATACATTTGTTGGTTTTTTAGTTTAGGGGCTGCGACAACGCAGCCATGTAGCCCCGTGTACTTTGGGTGTGTGTAGAATCTGTCTGATAACCAATGTTAATTGTGATGAGTGATGACTGTATTAATGTATGTTATCCGTTTTTAATTCAAATAAGAACTGCAGACGATAATTTCAAGTAGTTCCTACTTTCGCAACCAAATGCTATCGTCCATGACACCTAGCTGTGAACTTGGCTACTACTAGATGCTATCGCAACCAGAGCTTGGTGACGAACGTTGGAACCTAAGAGCATTAATCAAACCTAACCTACAAATTTTGCTTCACACAAGTTTAGTTAGTGGGAGGTTCTCTTACATGCCTTAAATCTATGACATGGGCCCACCGGCTTTACTTCCCCTCCGAAGAATGTGGCAACACTAATTATATCAGTAAGAGGTACCACAGGACCGCCATTTGCCTTATCTCCACATGAATAGTGTAGTCGTTGGCGTTTTCGATGAAGTTGACGCAATATTAGTTTCTCGCTGACTTGCTCATAAGTACATACGAACTCGCCTGAACTCAGATAATCCCCCCTGAGTGCTGCCAACTATTTCAGCAGATCCTGCAGAATTTATTTTAATGGCCTGCTATTTTCGACCAAAGTAAAGCAGACATATTAACAGTTATCATTTGTAGCTCTTTATACGGTCAATACGAATGTGCCCAATGAATGGACGAGGTACAATATTTGAATATGCAAACAGGGATTATATGCGTCCGAGACTTTGACCATGAATAGTAAAGGTCAAGCTGACCAACTGGAAAAAAGAGAGCACAGGATATTAAGAAAAATCCTAGGTAATAGATGGGTTGATGGGCAGTGGCGAATGAGAGCAAGTGAGGACTTGTGCAACTAAATAGACCCTATCACAGCATCAATTAAGAAGAGACGGCCACTATTTTACGGTCACCTCTTGAGGATGACTGATGATCGATTAAGGAAAAGAATATGGAGTTTCATTAAGGGACACTGGGACTGAGTTTTCTAATTCCTGTAAATATTAAGGTACAATCTTGATATTTTGTTTGCTGGTAGTATGCGGTAGTATAAACATGTTTGCCAAATTTGATCAATGCAGCATCACTAGCTGCATAGAAATTAATTATTTTCCAATATTTATATACAAAATATTCAAATATTCAAAATGTCAAGCGCGTCAAACTAATGTAGATAGCACAATTTATTTTTATTTTTCTAGTACCATATTCTTATACAAATAAAATAGTGCATCAAATTTGAGATTGTATTGTATTGTTTTCCCCAATGAAGTTTATTTTTTGTAAAATTATTGAAATTTGAAGTTTTTTTTAGTCAAACCAGAAATCCAATCCAAAAAGAGTTGCACACATTTTTGGATAAAGTACTAAGGAACATGCATGTTAATTTACAAGAAAATTGCATTACATCTAGATTTTATACATCAGAAAATGTGAAACTGAGAAAACTGCATTTTTCGAAAAACATGCATATATTTTAATATTTCTACTCAACTTACCCATTAGAACTCTCCTGCAGCATAAGTAACACCTTCCTTCTCTGTTCTGCAGCCTCCTTCTTCATCTTTGTGAACTTGGTCTTGTGTGATGTGTGTGTGCCCCCCCCCCCCCCCTAATAACTTCACAAACACAATAAATTTCGAGAAAGTACTTGCCTAGCGTCCAATAACTTGTTTATAAACAGAGGTAGAACATGCGTACACTTCTAAAGTCAACACAAATATCAAATAAAGAAAAATTGTGCATCTACTGTCATTCTATAAGCGACTAGAAACTCTCATGAAATTAGGAAATACAATATAAATGCAAAATTTCATCATGTCGACCGTTTGAGATATTTATTCATTTTCAAACATTTGAAGTATTTGTAAAGCTTACGTAGTAAATAGTGTCAATATTCATCGGTAGGTAGTAGCACAATGCAGAGCCAGTAGTACAGAGGGAATTTCAAATCCGTATTCAAACTACTGCGATAAAACATGCATAAATGCGTGTACAGGATAATGTACCAAGAGAAAGGGGCGTTTAAATAGCAGTGCGGCCGGCATTTAAACGTCTCTCCGTGCCTCAAAAAATGGCGGAATGTGGAAAATGATACCGCTAATTGATCCGTTATGGTCAGGGGTACAATAATATGTCAAAATCGAAAATTTGTAATTTTGAATAAAATATGCTTTAAACTCAGTCCCAGTGTCCCTTAAGTCTAAGGCAACAAGGCCGCGATCGTTCGAGGAATGGGAAAAAGATCTCAAGCAAATTGGTATTCTAGACCGAGAAATTCCAGACAAGAACACATTTAGAAGATTGGTGAACAACTACCAAGGTTTTAAAATGGTATCAACCTCCGGAAGACGGAGAGGATCTTTGTCCGAAGAACATAAACAGGCACTCGTCGCTGGGGTCACATGATACTGGCAGGAAGTCAAAGCTGGAACAAGAACAAGACCTAGACACTAAAGTGAAGTTGGTTGTTACCACGCAATCCATAGAGGCTGAACTCGATGTATATAAAAAAAATATCTGGGATGTAGGCCTAAGGTGTGGTAGCTATGTGGAGACGAATCGATTATCTCAGGACAGGGAGGCTTGGAGCGCTACATCAAACCAGTCAAAAGACTAAAGACTCAAACCACACATAACCTCAGCTACACAATAGATGTTCAATAACCACTGGACACAGTACGGCGTGCACGTTCTGTAGGTGCCTATTGTTCCAAAGCTCTTCCCCAGGATGTTTCTATTCCCTAAAATGAAGCAACAACTATAGCAAATTTGGTCTACTCAGTAGATTCTTTCTTCTCCTGAAATGTGACAGCCGCCTTCAGCGCGGTACGCCACGGTTTTTAAAATCAACTTATCGGCAGCGAAAGGTGTTAGAAGGGAACAGAAAAGTGTAGTCTCACGCCAGAATTCTGGAAATTAGTTTTGCTGGAACAAAGGCAGCGAGATTAAAAATGAGAAGTTTTATTGAAAGGAGATAAACGTTAGTTGGAGTGAAAGTTGGAGTGGAATGTTACATACGGCGCTAAATTCAACGGCTTAATAATACCACCGGAGAAAGTTTATCTTTAGTGCATTTCTTACTTAACGCAGCAATGTAGCCGTGTTTTTAAATAGTGAAAATAAAACTAAAAATATATGTAGACTATATATAAATTATATATATTTAGACTATGTGAATATACAAAATATGGACAATAAAATTAATTTAATCACTAAACACAAAATTTTGTTACTGACGTCTATTTGAAAATTACTAAAATCACAGACACAATCCGTATGAGAAGGATCCAATTCATGGAACATTTGGACAGAATGGATCCAACTAGGTTAACACATACAATCTATACGTTTTTGCAGAAAAGGGCAACATGGTCCAATTGGTACAAACAGGCGGAAAAGGACTTGGCTGAATTAGGTTTTCCCAATCTCAAGAATCGAGAGGAAATTAGGAAAATTACTCATATACGGGGTTTTGAGGGAGAAGAGAGAAGACACGTCCGGTCGCAGCAACGAAGACTCGCCCAATCGTTGCGCATGAAGAGTTATTGGGCAAACGTCAAGGCCAATAAGTGTTGATTCCGCGTGGTCCTAGGAGACCCATTCGCGTAGAAGAAGAAAAAACATTAATAAAAAAATAAAAATAAACTGTATTCAAAAATTATACTATTCCTTTCTTTATTTTCTTCGTCCACTTACTTTCTATTTGTTATTCATTCATTCACTCATTCGTTCATTCATTCATTCATTCATTCATTATTTCTGCTACCATTACAGTATGCCACAAATTATTGTTGAAAATTTTCAAACTTGAGGCTTTGTGATTTGTGATTTGTATTGATTGAAGCTTCACTATGCCATACATGAATGAGGTGTTTGGCGCATTTCTTGATAACTTGCGTATCTCAAGGTCCAGGATTTTCTTTATAATCACTGGTACCTGACTCAAAGGGATGCTTGCTATTGTTACAGCCACATACTTTAGAAATCTTTCTTTGCTCAAAAGCAATTTATGTACATAACTGTAAACTTGCCCTGTGTTGCCATACTTTCTGTCGCTGAAAACGACAATTCTACAGGGTCTTTCACTCAAAGTGCGGCCGGCCCAGCGCTCCAGGTAGAACGTGCAGCTATAAAGGTCAGACGAGCATATCGCAGCGCGCTGCTGTCACAGCATATGTCATAATTAAGATAAGGAAGGAAGTGCTGTTGGATTGATGCTTCGGACTCACGACCCTAAGCTCAGCGAGCTGCATCTACGCGCCGTGCTGCCGGCCGCACTTTGAGTGAAAGACCCTACATTTCTAGTCATAATAATAAAATATTCACAAATATTCCATTAAAATCACTATATATGGAAATATTTTATTTTATTTAAATACGTACCAATTTCGGAAATATAGAAAAATATGGAAAATAAAATTGTTTAATTTAAATAAAGGACAACACAATTGTTGAAGATATGTTTAAGAAAATATGTCTATCTATGTAATAAAGAAATATGTAAGGTATTGAATTGGGGTTATCTCAATATTTGTGGCATTCGATATTTTACCAGTCACATCTAAATAATTCAACCAACATTCACACTTGTATATATATCTAGTGGGTGTCACAACTACACCATGCATTATAATGCCTCAGAGAGCAGCTGATTCTTTAGATAGATCCAACGAGGTTAAGTCAGCAAATAAGGTTTTGACTTAGGCAGATGTCGAAGGTAGAAAACTCAATTACGTTTATCAGTTTTACAATTTCACCACATTCCATCGTAAGTCCAGTTTAGAAACATCTTCTAGTGCTTCAAAATGTGTATTTATATGTGGAACCTTTATTTTATTTTAATCAAATTATTGTTATTATTATTATAAGGATATCCATTTTATTTTATCTATTTATTCGTTACGGCCAACTATGGACCACGTTTGACAGTTTTTACATTATTTGTTGTCTTCACTCTCTGCCAATATCTCTTCATCCTCTCTCCCACTTCCTTCTTCTGTTCCTCCGTGTTAGACCTTCCTTTCCTCACTGACACCTCCCCTGTCTCCTGGAAACCTGCAAACTCCTTAACCAGCCGTCCAAATCGCTCTCTGTCCTTTATGTCTTCTTCTTTCACCCCCATCCGATCCAAGTCCAATCTCACTTCCCGAAACCATTTAGGCTCCGTCTTCCTCTTCCTGAAGAATTCAAAAATCCTCTTCGTCAATCTGGCACTGTTGATCCTCACCAAGTGTCCATAAAACTGTATTCTCCTTTTTCTCATTAGGGCTACGACTCCTTCTGTCTTCAGGTATAGCTCTTTGTTAGGATTGAGTCTCCTCTCTCCATCCTTGATATTTGGGCCTAGTATTTTTCGGGGCATTTTCCTTTCTCTCTGCCGGATGTCTTCGAGGCCGCCCTTCCCAATCATGTCTAGTGTTTCTGCTACATACTGACATTCAGTATCTAAGTGTCGGAATTTAGCCCCAAAGGATATACCCTCTTTGTTGTATGTATCCTTCGTAAGTTGATAAGCCATTTCCATTCTTCTCACCCGCTCTTTGATGACATCCTTTTCCGACCCATTGTCCTGCAATTTTTCTCCCAAGTACTTAAAACACTTAACTCGCTTTATCTTGGCTTCTCTCAACTCCACGTGGAGAGGAGCGTCTTTGATGTTGGTCATGAACACAGTCTTCTTAAAAGAAATGTGTAGCTCAGTCTTCTTTGCTATCGCCGGGAGTTCTTCAGTCCCTTTTATCGCTGTTTTAACACCGGTAGTGAGTATCACAACATCGTCAGCGAATGCCAAACAATCCGTTCTTACACTATTATTATTATTATTATTATCCTCTTCTTTCTTCGTTTAGGCCAGCTATGGACCACGTCATTTCAACTGCTTACGTCTTCGGGCCTTGATCTTAGCCCAGTGTTCACGCATTTATTATTATGTATTATTTATTATTTTTATTATTATTATTATTATTATTATTATTATTACTATATCATTTTTGCCCTTATGGACAGTGCTTGAACTTAAATATCTCATGATGACACAATTGCTCCGAATATTTTTCTGAGAATTTTGCGTTCTATTTTTAGCCTACTTTTCACATTTTGCAAAAATGAGGAAAAAGTAGATCGATCCGGGTAAATGTGTCTGTCTGTCTGTCCTTCTGTCTGGCTGTGTGTGTGTGTGTGTCCGTCCCCCCCCCCCCTATCAACTCCTAAACGGCTGAAGCAATCGAAACAAAATTTGGTAGGAGTAAAGACCTATACCTGAATATCTCAATGCCGTATTTAAAAATGATGTCAGTGCTACCGACTGCTGAAAAACCGCAATTGAAATTTGAGCTCCATGTTGGATATCTTGGAAGGTATGAATGGGAGCTATTTCAAAATTGGCACACGTGTAGATAATAATATTTCAGTTTATTTTCCAGGAGGCCATACATAGCAGTGTTGCCAAAATGATTATAAGCCAGCTGATAGGTCCAATTTTAAATGCATATAACTTCTACACTATCAATTGGAATTCAGCCAAATTTCGTATATGCTATGTGTACATAAACAGTTATAACTGAGCGTATTCTTAAGAGCCACCAGGGCTGCCAACTGTTAATAAATGCTCTCATTTTTTAAATCCAAAAACCAATATATCATAAAGTATGCAAGCCGACAGTTTTAAACTATGCACACGTATTTGGAGTAACTTATATACGTCAGTGCTGCCAACTTGATTCTAAGCCTGCTGATAGGTCCAATTTTAAAATGCATGTAACTTGTATACTAATTAATGGATTTCATTCAAAATTGGCACAACAATAGATCATATTATTTCAGATTATTTCTGACCAATACGTGCATGACATTGTTGCCAACACGATTTTACGCGCGCTGTTAGATCCAATGTTTAACTGCATGTAACGTCCATGCTATCCATTGGACTTCAACCAAATTTTGTATTCTGTACCCTAAGAGATGGAACTAAGAATATATTCAGTCACCAGGGCAGCCAACTGTAGTGCTCTATTAGGCTACACTATGCCAGGTATACAGCATTTCGAACTAATTAGAAATTTCGATATTAACAACTTAATTTCGTCATTATTCTAGATAGATCCATATAGATTACTCATTTTCATGAATCTTAAATTTTAAGAAAAATAGGCTCTTTAGTTCGTCACGGAACTTCTTGTTTCGGTTTCTATGATGCCTGATGCTCCAATTGTTGTACTTTAATTTAATTTAAATGTTAAACTCTATAAACTCTCAAGAAAATATCATTGCATATCGAAACATGTTCGTTTAAATATTAATAAACATCATATAGTATTGACAAGACGGATAATCCTTAAACAAAGCAGCATGATAAACATACACGCATTTTATAAAGAAATATGGTAATACATATAAATCCTAGCCCTGGTCAGATCACACAGTGAGATGAACCTCGCTCTCACCCTCCAGCTCTCCGAGAGGGATAGACGCGCTCGGCTCTTGTTTGAGACTACACAAAGTGGATTGTGTGATGATACGATATGCATCTCATTGTGGAGCAGACCGCTGAGTGCCGGGAGACCGCGATAGACACAGGGAGATTAATATAGTTGGTAATATTGTTCGTAACGAGACATTAAAATGTTCATTGATATCATAATCGCATTAGGCTAATCTAAATGCATATGCTCTGTCATAAATCGACATTAAACGTATAAAGATTATTGTAACTTAGTTGTTGATTCATTCGAGGGTTTTTGACTTCGTAGGATGTATTCAATGTACTTACAATACTTAAATATTTATAGGTTAATGGTCTGTATATTAATTCCACCTGCTATAAGGACAATTTATATTGCCAAAGATACTGATGGTTGAATCTTTCAGTCATGTTTCAGCGAATTTTCCTTCATAAGAGTTAGGCCTAGTATGAATAAAAACCTTCTCTTATCTCCTTGACCTAAATTCATTGATAAAATTACTTTGCTGAAATAAAAGCAATTACATATTTAAATAAGCGGCTTCGGTGGCGTACTTGGTAGCATGCTGAGCTTCTATACCCAAGATCGCGGGTTCAGACCCGGCCGAAGTCGTCGGATTTTTTAAGAGCGTTAAAAATCCTTCAGTAAGCTTTCCTTCGGAGGGGAAGTAAAGCCAGTGGTCCCATGTCATAGATTTATGGCACGTAAAAGAACCTTCCACTAACTACACTTGTGGAAGAAAAAATGTGTAGGTTAGTTTGATAACGCTATATTACTTCCAACGTTCGCCGCCGTGTGCTGGCTGTGATGGCGTCTAGTAACCTCGTCCGCAGATAGTTGTCGTGGACGGTAGTATTTGGTAGCAAAAGTAGGAACTACTTGAAATTATCGTCTGCAGTCCTTACTTGAATTAAAAACAGATAACACACACTAATACAGTCATCACAAACAACACCGGTTATCAGACAGATTCTACACACACATGACCGCGTTGTCGCAGCTCCTAAAGGAAGGAACCAACCAACCAGATATTTAAATAAAATAAAATATTCAAATAATAATTACATTTAAAAATAAATAAGGTTAAAATAATTAAAATTGTAGTAATTCTTAAATCTTAATTTCGAGATTATAAAAATAATGCAAAAAGTATATTGATACGAAATTAATCATGTTTAAGTTGGGTCCTTATTGTCGGCTAATTAAATTATATACTAATGGCATTAAAAGCAATCCTCCAAAAGTTGATAAAATAAATTACTAGCAGATGTTTATAGAACTAGTTTCGATCCCATTGCGATATTCATCAGCATAATCTTAAGAATCAACTGATAATTGCGAGTATATTTACCATTGAAACGACAACACCACTAAATTAACTAATATACTCGTAATTATCAGTTGTTTATTAAGAAAATGCCGATGATGACTGCAATGTGGTCGAAACTACAGTATAAGGTGCGTTCAAAAAGTAACGAGCCGGAGGCTGGAATGCGAAAACCGGTGACGACATCGGCTAATAGCGGCGTGTGTAACGAGGTGTGGTTCCGACCAGAGCGTGGAAGGCACAGCCCGTCGCTAGAGGGCACGCGTGCACGTCACGTGACGATACAAAGCGAGCAGTAGCATGCATCAATCGTCCAACCAAGACCAAGACAGTAGGCCATTCGACATGCTTCCTGGTGTGGTTGAAGACTGTGGGGCACCCATTGGGCACACACTTCCCGCAAGTGCAGACGTTCCTTCATGATGGTGTGCACACTTCCGACGCTCAATCCGACCACGGCGGCTATGGCGTTCACTGTCACTCGGCGGTCCTGGGTAATGAGTGCATCAACCAGCTGGACGTTATCATCGGTAATGCAGGGGGGTGCCCCAGACCGGGCTTCATCGGCCAACGACACCCGTCCTTCCCTGAAGCGCTTCTGCCACGCCTCGACCCTTGCAAGGGACATGCAGTGTTCGCCGTACACTTGTGACATTCGGCGATGAATGTCCGTTCCCCCTACTCCTTTCACAGTCAGAAACCGAACAACACCTCTTTGCTCTTCGTTTGACGCCTCCATGTCACTGTTTGCAATGCGACTGGCAGCGTTGAACGATTGATGCATGCTGCTGCTCGCTTTGTATCGTCACGTGACGTGCACGCGTGCCCTCTAGCAACGGGTTGTGACCTTCCACGCGCTGGTTGGAACCACACCTCGTTACACACGCCACGATTAGCCGATGTTGTCACCGGTTCGCACATTACAGCCTCCGGCTCGTTACTTTTTGAACGCACCTTATAATTCAATAAATATCTGCTACTTATTTATTTTATTTGGTGGATTACTTTTAATGCAATTGGTATTTAATTAAAATATAATAATACGAGCGGACCCGTGCGAGAACTCTCGCATGTGTATAAACAACCCGCCTGGCTTTACTGTTATGCGGGCTTCTATACATATGTTTATTTGTTTAAACGCACTTTTTAAACAAATTGACGATATTTATGAAATCAGAGTGTAATTCATCACTGCTGCTGGTTGTGTGCGCCCCATGTGTACAGACTACCCGCCCGGCACCGGTGCTATGCGGCTGTACGCAACACAGTTCTGCCAGGGGCTATCGTACTTTATAAACAAGTAAATATATTTCCATTGACTTTTCAATAAATGCAAGATTTTTCCTGTACTATTGGATCGATTTGTAAGATTTTGGTACAAACCACACCTTCTAACTCCCTCTGGTTTAGGAGTTTGAGTTTTGTGAAACATACACCTTAGCGTATTATATAGAGAGATTATAAAAATAAAGATGAACATTAAAATGTTACAGAAAACAGCTGACGCTTGGCTGCTTGAGCTTTTAGTTCTCGCAGTAAAGAGGCCCAGGTGCGCTTCATAAAAAGGGAGGTAGCGCGCAGTTCGCTACTCCTCCGGGGCTCCGGGCGGGAACACAAAGAGCCAGCTTGGTGTCCCTAGGCGAAACCACACACAATAAAGACACAGCACAAATCTAGAAACGTTGCTGAGTTTTAATTCACCGGCCGTGAAAGTCAATATACCATAAAAATTAATAATAATTAAAATTAGCCTAAATTATTAAAATGAAATGTTAATAAATGCAAATAAAATATCTGTAATAATATTCTAATTCATAAAGGTTTGAAGAATCATAAAGGTAATTGTTATTACCTGGGCCCGGATGTTGATGACATGTCATCTTTTTACTGAGCTGTCTAAGACAATGCTGAAGTACATAGAAACTCCGGACGGGCCATCCCGTCTTCAAATATGTCTTTTTATTTTGCATTTTTTGCTATTTTTCCGTTTTAAGATCATTTTCTTAAGTTTGGTAGATTTTTTTTTGGTCATATTTTAGAGAATCGGCCTTTTAAGGTCATTTGTTTTCCAATGTAGTCATGTCACAGCTTTACATGAGGGAGTTACGTCTCTCAGCGTTAAGAAGAAGCTTTTGTTAAGTGCTAGAAATATATTTTGATTGACTTTTCAGTTTGAGCTTCAGATGCCATTTTTGAAATATTTGTGAGTTTATATAAGATCATTTTCTTCGTTTTATAGTGCATTTTTCGATTTTAGTTCATTTATTACAGTCATTTTTGAAAATTTTAAGTGCATTTTTTTAACTTTTTTACGGCATCAACGTCCGGGCCCTAGTTATTACTATAGGGTGTATTTGTTTTGGCGCAGACTCGGATTACTGCTCGCTGGTGAGGGACATCCCCCCGTACGACTCTGGTCGGAGGCTCCTGGACCTCATGGACATGGCGGTGTTTGACTTCCTCATGGGTAACATGGACCGCCATCATTACGAGACGTTCCGAGTCTTCGGGAACGATACCTTTCCTCTTCACCTGGACCACGGCCGAGGCTTTGGTCGCCCCTTCCACGACGAGATTTCAATCCTAGCGCCCGTGCTTCAGTGCTGCCTCCTGCGGCAGTCCACACTAACTACCCTACTCAGGTAAGATTCATACTATACTACTGTAGTCACCTCAAGACCTAAGCGGTCCCTTTCATGTTCTGGTTCTAGTGGGACGTGGGTTGGCGACCACGGGGTCCCAGCTGAGTCCGGCATTGGTTCCCCTTACTTGTGCCGGGCTCCTCTCTGCCTTCTTTCCTGTCGACCTCACTTGGTCAACTCTTGTTCTCTTCCGACCCCGACGGTATTAGTGTATCCGAGGCCTAGGGAGTTTCTTCCTTTCCCGCCTTAATTGGCCCTTTTCTCATCTTTTCTGATTCCCTCCTTCTGCGAGGGGTCAGCCTTTTTTAGCCTATTTTCAATTTTGAAAAAATAGGCTTATGAGATCACCTTTTGTCCGTGTGTGTGTGCGTGCGTGTGTGTGTGTGTGTGTGTGTGATTCGTGTGTGTGTCCCCCCCCCCTAATAAAATCTAAACGGCTGGAGCGATTTCAATGAAACTCGGTAAGTTCATAGCACTATTCCCTGCGACCCCGACCGTGCCCTTCAAATTTTGTTACGACTCACCAATCCAACATGGCAGCTGTGCGAAATATTTCACCAGCATTCAATATCTCCGAAACTATTACAGATATTACCCTGACATTTTGTATGGTGATAAAGGGAACAACTATAAGTTCACTTATGTGACCTTTGAAAATCTGGTAACTACAAAACGAACATGGCGGCCAAGCGAAGTTGCGACTTTTAAATAGACGTTTCTCGCGATTTAACCAACCAAACGCAATGAAACTTGGTACAATATATGTTTATATACATTGTAATGCACGGACATCTAACTTCGTTCAATTGTTTACATAACCACAAGATGGCGGATGTGCGAAATATTTCACCGGCATTCCATATCTGTGAAACTATTAGCGGTATCTCCCTGAAATCTTTTACGGAGGTAAAGGGCACTACGGAAGTCCATCTAGAAGACTTTCAGAAACCGGTTAACTACAAAACGAACATGGCAGCCAAGCGAAGTTGAAAATTTTAAATAGACCTTTCTCGCGATTTAATGTTCCAAACGCACTGAAATCTGGTACAGGAAATATTTATACACATTTTAATGCACTGGAATCTAATTTAGTTCAATTGTTTACATAACCTCAAGATGGCGGATGTGCGAATTTTAAAATTAAGTTTTTTTTTTCTTGTGATGTAGTCATGCGATCGAATTGAAAGTTTGAATATTGAACCTACGCAATAATTTTCCTTTAATGGTAGATGACTCTATGGCCTATACATTTAACAATTCAACATGGCGACCATCCAAAATATTTAGTCGGCTCTGAATATCTACGAATCTATTATATCAATCAAACTGAATTTCTTAATGTTCATAGGGGCTATGAACTTAAGTTCACCTATAGGACTTTAAATAACTTGGTGTTCACAAATCCAACATGGAGGCGACGCGAAATATAAAAATTCACATGGACGTTTCTCGCAATTTAACCATCCGGGTGTAGTGAAACTTGGAACAGTAAATCCTTATACGAATGGTAATCCACTGGCATCTAATTTATTTCAATTGCTTCCATAACCTCAAGATGGCAGCTGTGCGAAATTTTAAAATCTCCTTGTTACTTCTTGTGTCCTAATTATGCGATATTAGTTTGAATACTACACGTACACAATAATCTGCATGTAACAGTACATAACTCTAGGACCTACATATATAAAATCCAACATGGCGACCATCCGAAATTTTTAGTCGGTTCTCAATATCTACGAATCTATTACAGCAATCAAACTGAAATTGTGTATGTTGCTAGAGGCAATTAACATAAGTAGGATATATGAAAATAGGCTGTATAGTTCTTTACGGAACTACTTGTTTCTTTTCATGTTATCTCCTGCCTTCTGCTCAAGGCCCTCAAGGAGGCCGGGTGTATGTAGTCCCACCACTTTTGGTGCACCCTAGATAATGCTACACCCTCAGGGCCTCACGGCTGGTGGGTTCGGGAGTTAGCCACCCAGAGGGATTCCTGAGCTGGGTCCGTTTTCCCCTGTTGTCCCTTACCTTTGGGGCGGACCCTCTCCTCTTTCACTTTCCTATCTGCCTTTCATGGCTCTCCTTCCTTCCAAGTCCCTCAATCCGCATTCTTCTAGGGTTGAGGGCATTTCTTTTCCTCCTGTCCTTTATTTGCCTTATTCTCCTTTAGTTTTCCATTTCTTCTTCTAGTATGTAGGTTTGTAGTTAGTTTTAGTTTTAAGTTCGCATTTCATTTTCATCTTCACGATCACCCAAACCATCAGGGGCCGATAACCTAGATGTTAGGCCCCTTAAAACAACAATTATCATCATCATCATCATCATCATCATGTTCTGGTCTGTGAAGAACCTAACGCGCCAGGAAATAGTTCGCACTTTAACTGCTTATTTTTGGAGTACAAGAATTTCCAATGTTTCAATAAGCTGGCTAGATTACTCTTCAGAATTTCCTTTGAAAAATCTATGAATTCATTTTACGATTTCACGTTAATTGGGAGCTTTACCAACTTTGCTTTTCATGTGATTAATTGTGACTTTGAATATAGCTTTTAGTAGTATTTGGAACGATAGACAGAGTAATTCAGTACGAATTTGATGTTTAATTACATTTTGTTGTGTATAAACCTAGTTTGAGAGGCAAAAGAGCATCCGAGTAATTCGATTTTATGGGTCGAATCAGGCTCAAAGGTTGGAAAAACTGTTACGATTGCCCAAAGTTCAACATGGTTTCCTTAAGTAGACAATGCGTTCAAATTACAGCTGTAAAGCTTGAATCACCAAGAAAATATTTCAAAGGTAATAAAAGTGGAGAGAATTTGCATATAAGGTGCAAACAAATGATCTTAAATGTAAGTAGTAGGTTTAAGGATGACAATCTAGAGTTTCCAGGCCGGAAAAACAAGAAGGGACAGAGAGAGGAGATGCGCCGAGGGATATTTAGCTCAGGACGTTTGGTTTAGTATGTTGATTGCAGGGATGCACGAGGATTTTCACCCAACCAGACGAGGGATAATGCATTTAATATTTAATCGTATGGTGGTTTTTAGGGCTCGGATTTTTAGGTAAAAAATTTTTTTTAATGTAAATAAATATTTTCAGCATTTTTTCTATAAATATATAAATTCCTGATTTTACTTATTAGCACATAAAAGGGCATTAATATTTACATTTTTTAAAATCAGTACCGTATGCTAGATCTGTCAGTCTATTGCATTTTTGTTCTGTGTTACTTCAACGGGGAAGAACCTGTGAGCTAGCTAGTCTTCATGCAGAGCGTATGTCAGCTGCAACTGTGTTATTCTTAACTTGTCGCCCCGTGCCACTCACTGTGGAAGCCGGGGATTTCCTTGTCCATAGCCATATTGCATCACGTGCTAGAGCTACCTGGAACCAGTGTCACTCACATGCAGATCATTTCTGGCACTGTGAAGTGTAAGGCAGTTCTACGAGCTATCGTCTGTTGCAGAATTTAAGGATAATTTTACTTCTGATGGGGGCGTTCTGTTCTGCCAACCATGTGAGAAAGCAATCAAGACTGATCAGCGATCTCAAGTTACACAACACCTCAAGGGCAAGAAACATATTGCCGCAGTTTCGCGCCTTCAAACTAAGTGTTTCGCGATAATCGTCGGTCATTTGTGATGGACAACCTAAAGATGTATCTCGTTGTGTATTGTAATGCTTCAGCAGTCAGTGAGATATAAAATAAATTGCCTTCGTGAGTACTGCATAATGTTTATATTCACATTAATAAACTAAATTATAATTAAATATTTTTGTTTCTTTGTCACATAATTCAGGTATTTTTAATACATAAAAAATAAATATTTTCCCGATTTTTAAGCACCTAAAAATCCGAGCCCTAGTGATTATAACAAGGAATTCATAAGTCAAGGTCCAAGTTTTTCAACCACACAAGAGCACATTCTGAAAGATGAAACAGGTCGCTGGAGCTTCCGGAGTAGGAATGAAGAAGGCAGCGCAGGATGACATGGTCCATGGTCTGCTCCTCTTCACTGCATTCACACATTGGAGAATCCATCCAGCCCCACTTATGGCGCAAGAAATTGCAGCGTCCGTGCCCAGTTCTCAGTCTGTTGAGGCGACACCATAATTTTCTTGGGAGGTCGAATCCATTCATTTTCCGAGTTGGATTTAGCTCATGAGCATTAGTACCAGATGTTGAATTTAACCACCCTTCCTGCCAGCTCCGGTTTAGGTTAAAATTGTCCCTCAAGAGTCGGCCAGCCAATGCATTTGCTGGTATCCTAGATCGAAGTCGTTGTGGCGATGGCTAACAAAATTCCTGGAGAATTGGTAACGAGGGAGATGACCGAATCTTCTCTGCTTCTCTCAGCAGAGTTTCCGTTCTCCTCAGGTGGGGTGTTGGGATATGACTAAGAACTGGTAACCAGTGGCGAGGTGTAGACTTTACAGTACCAGTTATGCAGCTGTCATTATTCATTCTATTTAAATGCCCAAAAAATCACATCCGTCGTTTGTGCATGGTGCAGAGTAGACATAAGGACATTACATACATTTTCATTTGGGCGGCTTCGGTGGCGTAGTCGGTAGCATGCTGAGCTTCTATGCCCAAGATCGCGGGTTCAAATCCGAAGTGGTCGGATTTTTTAAGAGCGTTAAAAATTCCTCAGTATGCCTTCCTTCGGAGGGGAAGTAAAGCAGCCGGTCCCTTGTCATAGATCTATGGCATGTTAAAGAACCTTCCACTAATTACACCTGTGTGAAGCTAAATTGTATAGGCTAAGAATGCAAACAACGCTCTTAGGTTGCTACGTTCGTTGCCAAGAGCCGACTGCGGTGGCGTCTGGTAGCTAAGTTCTGAACTAGTAGTCGTTGACGGTGGCGTATGGCGGCAAAAGTAGTAACTACTTGAAATTCAATGTCTGCAGTCCTTACTTGAATTAAAAACAGATAACACACACTAATAGAGACATCACAATTAACACTTCTATACAATCAGTTGGATTACAACCAAATTTCGTATGTGCTATGTGTAAGTATTGTTAAGAGCAATCAGGGCTGCCAACTGTTAATAAATGCTGTCTATATTTTTTTTACCCTAATATCAATATATCAGAAAGTATGCAAGCCAACAGCTCTATACTTTGCACACGTATAGCACCTGACATTGTAGATTAATTTGGAGTAATTAATACAAGGCAGTGCTGCCAACATGATTCTATGACTGCTGATATGTCCAATTTCAAAATACATGTAACTCCTATACTAACAAATGGATTTCATCCAACATTGGCACAACAAGATATCATAATATTTCAGGTTATTTCTGACCAGCACACGCATGGTATTGTTGGCAACATGCTTTTACGCGTGCTGATAGATCCAGTGTCTAACTGCATGTAACGTCCATTGGACTTCAACCGAATTTTGTATTCTGTACCTTAAGAGATGGAACTAGGAATATATTCAGTCACCAGGGCTGCCAACTGTAGTGCTCTATTAGGCTAAATTATACCAGGTATATTTTGAACTAATTTGATATTTCGATATTACCAGCTTAATTTTGTCATTATTCTAGATAGGTTCATATCATCATCATCATCTTGTACAGTTTCCAGCCCCAGGCTGGGTCTGTTTGGAACATAAGCCTCGCCACTTATTTCTTTCTTCCCACCATCTCTCCGCTGTCACTCTGGTCCAGTCCTCGCCTCTCTTCTTGACACATTCCTCCACTCCTTTCAGCCATCGATCTCTTGGTCTTCCCCTTGGTCGTTTCTTCTGCATCTGCATCTCATGTATCCTCTTGGGAATCTTCTTCTCATCCATTCTCTTTAAGTGTCCATACCACCTCAGTCTTGATGTCTCAATCCTACCTTGCAAGGGCTCATCTTTCACCATTTCCCTGACCTTTTCATTCCTCACCCTGTCTCTTCTTGTTACTCCGATCCTACTTCGCAGGAACTTCATTTCACCTGCCTGTATTCTGCTTATGTCTCTTTTCTTCATTGTCCACGTTTCTGAAGCATAGGTCAGTATCGGGATATAGTAGCTTCTGTATAACACTTCCTTGCTTTTTTGTGGGACATCTTTATTCCACACTAAGCTCCTATTGCTTCTCAGAAATGCTTCTGCCTGTCTGCCACGTTCCGTAATCTCTTTGTCATTTCTCCCATTTTCCTCCACTATACTTCCCAAGTACTTGAGACTTTCCACCTTCTTCAGCTGTCCACCTCCAAGTGTTATCCCACTCATTGGTCTGTCCTTTTTCCTGGTCGTTAACAGGATCTCACATTTACTGATGTTGAACTTCCATCCGTACTCTCCCACTGTTTCTTCCCAAGCCTTCAGTTGCTCCTGGATTTCCTCCTCCTTGTTTCCCCAGACCATGAGATCAAACCATGCAAACACCATTGCCTTCATCTTATCTTCTCCTATCTTTCCTGCTATCCGTGTCATTGCCTCGTCCATAACCACAATAAAGAGAAGGGGTGACAGCGCACTACCCTGTTTCAGGCCACTCATTTGTCTGATCCAGTCTGTTCTTTCCCCTCCAACTTTCACACAACTCACACTTCCACAATACATCTCCTTCACTCTGCCTACAGTCTCTTTTTCCACTCCCATGTTTTCCATTGCTTTCCAAACCTTCTCCCTACACACACTATCATAGGCCTTTTCGATGTCCAGGAAGGCCATCAACAGATCCTCTCCAAATTCGTAGTGGTGTTCCTGGAGCTGTCTCACTGAAAATATGAGATCCACTGTTGATCTCCCAGGTCTGAATCCATACTGTTCCTCTCTCAATTTTCTCTCCACTTTGGCTCGTATTCTACTTTCTAATATCTTTTCATATATAGGTTCATATACTGTAGAATAATCATTGGCATGAAAAGTAGGCTGTATAGTTCTTCACGGAACTTCTTGTTACTTGTGGGGGAATCTCAAGCAAAAGGTATACAGAAACAATTCAAAAACAAAACAAAAAACAACAAAAAACATAAAACAACAAAAAAGAACCAAAAACCAAAAGACAAAAAACAAAAATTAAACAGATATTTTGGAGGCTTTCGAGAACGAAATAACTGCGCTGATAAGAAATATCAGTTAGGATGAATTACTGCAAGTGTACCAGAACTTCCTACGTCGATGCAATGTGTGTTAAGAAATCGAGGGACAGCATTTCCAGCAACTACTCTGAAAGTCATGTAAGTAATTATTATGAAATCCGTTAAAAGGTGTTAATGCGTTAAACAAGTTGGGTGCTACGCTGCTGCTAGCGCCAATGCCTTGCCCAACACGCTGCAATACACAATATCCCAACCGCCACACGGCCACTGCGAGGCTCCGTTCTTTTGTTGACTAGCCGGATTGGCAACACGGAGTCTGGTATCGGAAATGAAGTTTAAAACATCAGCTCACTCTATCGTCCTGTATCTGGGTCATTAATATCGATGTCTCCATTAGCCACGCTCGTAGCGGTAATCTTTATTCTTGTAATATTACGGCCGAAACAAAACTGATACGGTATCTTAATCTCATGCACGATTTAATATTATAAATTCAGATACACGCTTTCTCCCCTCCTGACTTACCAAATGGGATCGGCAGTGACTGTCGATTGTTTGCGGATGATTGTGTAATATATCGAAAGATAAATGACTCACAAGACAACGCAGTACTTCAAGATGACCTGAACCTGGTCTATAAGTGGGCAATTGAAAATAGAATAAAAATAAACACAAGAAAATTTAGTCTCATAAAAATAGGGAAAAGGCAAAGGCAAGATTTACATTATAACATTGACTCGGAAATACTTGTAGAAGAAGATTCTTGCAAATATTTGGCCGTTCACGTAAGGAATGATATAAAATGGAGTAGTCATGTAGAATGTGTAGAAAGCTTACAAATCCCTGCACTTTGTAATGTGGGTATTAAAAGGAAGTAGTACCTCTGCTAAAGAATTAGGATATTTGTCACTTGTAAGACCTATTCTGGAATACGCCTCGACGGTTTGGGATCCATATCAAGTAGGGTTCATCAATGAGTTGGAAATGGTACAAAGAAAGGCCGCTAGATTTGTGCTCAGTGACTTTAATCCCAGGAGCAGTGTGAGCCGTATGTTAAAGAAACTTGGGTGGGAATCACTTGAGGCTAGGAGGATGAAATCTAGACTCTGCGCTATGTACAACACGTATACAAATCAACCAGCATGGGGCGAGCTAAGCAAACGTATGGGAAAGCCTACTTACATGAGTAGGAGTTATCATCCTTTCAAAGTTAAGGGCCTACAGCAGCGTACAAATTATGGTAAATATTCTTTCGTAAACCGGGCCATTGATAACTAGAACTCTCTACCTGCCGCAGTCTTAGAGCCTTTTCCCAAACATGAACAGTAGGTATATGAAAAGACTGACGATTTGTGTAAATATTCCAGTTTAATTGTTATTTGAATTGTTATGTATAATTATTTATTTGTTATGTACTGTATATCGATTTTACCACCGCGGGACACCCCCCCTATTGCAAATGAATGAATGAATGAATGAATGAATGAACATAGTCTACATTACGAGTCGTATGACAACTATAACTGGATAGCAGTGCTACCAATATTGGTACACGGATATTCAGACGATGAGATTGCTTCCACTTACTTGTGCAGGTCTCCTATCTATCATATTTCCTGTCGACTCATTTGGTCACCCCTTGTTCTCTACCGAACTCAACGGTATTAGGATATCCGTTGCCTAGGGTATTTCATTTTCTCGCTTAAGGGACCTTTTTCCTGATGCCCTTCTGTTTTCATGGAGGATAGCTCTTTTTATGTTTTCCATGGTTACCCTGTCTATTGGAACAGGCACTAAAGGGGCAGGGTGTGCGTAGCCCACCACGCTTGGAGCACGCTGGGTATCACTATGAGCTCACGGCTTGTGAGTTGGCAGCACCTGTTTTATTTAAATTTATTACCTTTCCCCATGGGCTTTAAGATGGACCTTCTACTCTTCTTCGTTAAGTTTTATTGTTTAAGATACGATCTTCTGTACGCTAATAATTGAAGAAGTCATATGCAAGACAGCACACGTCCACTGAGCACAGTTTTGAGAAAAGAAATAATAATAATACATGTTGGTGAGATACTGGCCAAAATAGTTCTCCTGGTTGAGAAAAATGAAAGAAATCTCCTCAGGAAGATTTTAGGGCACAAGAAAGAAGGGTTTACAATCTGATATTCAACAAGGGGCTGTATGCGAATATAGAAAACATATCCACTACAGTGCGGATGAGGAGATTGTCCTTTTATGGGCGTCTAAGGAAAATGGACCTGGACAGATTGGAATGTAAGATTCTTGCACATCACAAGAAATAGGAAACCTGTCTTCGTTGGCTGAGAGAGGTGCACAAAAACCTAGAGGAAGGAAGCATAATGTCCACTGAAATTCACCAGAGCCCTCTTTAGAAGGAAAGTTGCACTTATGAAAGAAAATATTGCAGCCTGCTAAACCACGGAAGAATGACAGAGGAACAGCCAAAAGTTGTCAAACCTCTGGCGGCAGTGTAACGAGAAGGATGAAGGCATTAGAGCGAGAATAGGCTAGTAGCTTAGGCCTATGTACTTGTAGCCCTTAGATGGCTGTTTCACTTGAATAAATAAATAAATATAAGTAAATCAATAAATCAATAATTTAATTAATTAGTAATTAGTCAATCAATCCTGCTCCAGTATTTAAGCATTTATGTTGGACGATGTCGAAATGTAAATATTATACGTCAGAGAACTGTATCCTAATAATGGTCATTATAGTACTTTTTTAGCCTACTTTTCACATTTTGCAAAAATGAGGAAAAAGTAGACTTATGAGATCGGGCAAATGTGTGTCTGTCTGTCTGTCTGTCTGTCTGTCCTTCTGTCTGTCTGGCTGTGTGTGTGTGTCCCCCCCCCTATCAACTCCTAAACGGCTGCAGCAATCGAAACAAAATTTGGTATACCTGAATATCTCACGGCCATATTTGAAAATGATATCAGTGCTACCAACTGCTGAAAAATCGCAATTGAAATTTGAGCTCCATGTTGGATATCATGGAAGGTGTGAATGGGAGCTATTTCAAAATTGGCACACGTATAGATAATAATATTGCATTTTAATTTCCAGGACGCCATACATGGCAGTGTTGCCAAAATGATTATAAGCCTGCTGATAGGTCCACATTTTAAATGCATATAACTTCTACACTATCAATTGGATTTCAACCAAATTTTGTATGTGCTATGTGTACATAAGCAGATTTGACTGAGCGTATTCTTAAGAGCCACCAGGGCTGCCAACTGTTAAAAATGCTCTCAATTTTTTTAAATCCAAATACCCATCAGTAAGTATGCAAGCCGACAGCTTTAAACTATGCACACGTATAGTACCCGACATTCTATATTAATTTGGAGTAACGTATATACGTCAGTGCTGCCAACATGATTCTAAGCCTGATGATAGGTCCAATTTTAAAATGCATGTAACTTCTATACTAACTAATGGATTTCATTCAAAATTGACACAACAATAGATCAGATTATTTCAGATTATTTCTGACCAATACATGTATGTCATTGTTGCCAACACGATTTTACGCGCGATTTTAGATTCAATGTTTAACTGCATGTAACGTCCATGCTATCCATTGGACTTCAACAAAATTTTGTATTCTGTACCTTAAGGGATGGAACTAAGAATATATTCAGTCACCAGGGCTGCCAACTGTAGTTCTCTATTAGGCTGCATTATGCCAGGTATACAGTATTTCGAACTAATTAACAATTTCGATATTACCAACTTAATTTCGTCATTATTCTAGATAGATCCATATAGATTAATCATTGGCATGAATCTTAATTTTTAAGAAAAGTAGGCTCTTTAGTTCTTCACACAACTTCTTGTTCATTATGAGACAGTTTCTCCAGCCAATCAGAACTCATTCATTGACCAATTAGGTAAGGATACGCTCGCGCATGCGCTCAAAATCCAACATGTGGGACATGAATTACATGATTTGAAAGTTCAAATTGGATATCGGATCAACCATTGTAGTTACAATCCCAAACACAAAGACAAAATCAGCACGAACCTTTACGGTAACAAGAAAATACTGTGACATATGCAAGAAATTTATGAATCTACGTCCAGAAGTTAGCAACACAGCATCCTTCTATATACATTACCGACATGGAAAGTGCACCGTCCATACGTTCGCGTAAATAAACTGCCGAATATGAGACATGAAATAGCACTGTATTTTAATATCCCCAACTCCAATTTCTACACAGCGCATTGCTTTCAAACGACTTCGGTGGCAATATTAGTGAATGCTAGAGCTGGACGGCACTAGTCATCATGCAGGCTGTAAACAATAGCATTGCCAAGCAAAGTAAATAGTCTCTGCTTTCGAAGTGCTTTGACCCACGCATGCGCTCTGTTCAGTCAGCAAAGCCAGCGCGCCCTGTTTACTAACTGAAGTTACTGAATCCCACAGATATTTATGAATATTTATGTTAAAACATATAATAAAGTTGTAATTATCGTCGAACATAAACAGTCGTATGCAACTCACCTATAATGGTAATTAAGACACTCGTGTGAAAATTATAAAACTCGCTACGCTCGTTTTATAAACATACTCGTGTCTTAATCATTGCCATTATTGGCTCGTTGCATAATGTACTACTTTGGTGGAATGTATTTACAGTCTTACTTTGAAATCACCGGGCCTACCTCCGATGGGCACTTACCCCCTTGGAAAAGAGTCCAATAGAGCATTGTGTATGAAGACGCTGACTGACAAACCACCGCATTAAATTGGATGACTTCCCACGCCAAATGTTTGTTACCAATGTGGATGTTATGTTCTACTGTGCTTTATGATGTAGCGTTCCTGTAATTGGAGTAGTTTTGTAGAGACTTCATTCCACAAGATACTGGGTCCTAAACTTCAACATTACGCTGACGAGAGTAATATTTGACGTACTGAAATCAGAACCCATGCCTTTTAATCGCTGTTAATTACATTAAAGAGAAACCTCTATAATTCAAATGAAATATAAATGAGCGAAAACAGCAAGTGTACATTTTATTGCGTCCAATTGATAAGACCCGTAGTTTATCGCATATCACTGCGATATATTCCCATGTCGTATGGCACAATGACAGCAGACTACGCCACCAATGATGGGCTAATACAGCAGTTATGCGTTGCACTAGAGGGAAAACAAAAGCATTCTCCGCAGAAACAATGTTGGTGGAATCTATTATTTATAATACGCTAAGTTCATCCTACAAAAACTCAAGCTCCTGAACCAGAAGGAGTTAGAAGGTGCTTTTGTACCAAAATCTTCCTAATTGTCTCAATAGTACAGGAAAAAATTTGCATTTCTTGAAAAGTTGACGGAAATATTTTTATTTATTTAAAAAGTGTGTTTAAACAAATAAACAAGACGAATGCTCCTGGCAGAACTGTGTTGCGTCCAGCCCGCATAACACTAGGGCCTGCGGGTAGTCTCTACACATGGGGCGCACACAACCCATTGTGCATTGGAAAGAATATTCAAACGAAATTACCCGCATCAGTGACGAATTGCACTCTGGTTGGTTGGTTCCTCAGTTTAGGGGGCAGCGACAACGCGGTCATGTAGCCCCGTGTACTTTGGGTGTGTATAGAATCTGTCTGATAACCGGTGTTAATTGTGATGGCTGTATTAATGTGTGTATCTGTTTTAATTCAAGTAAGGACTGCAGACATTGAATTCTTTTTTCAAGTAGTTTTTACTTTTGCCGCCAAACGCCATCGTCAACGACCAACTAGTTCAGAACTTAGTTATCAGATGCCACCGCAGTCGGCTCCTGACGACGAACGTAGGAACCTAAGAACGTTAGTCAAATGTTTAACCTATATATAATTTAGCTTGTCGCTTCCATAGCGTACCGGTCAGCATCGTTAGCTACCGCCCCGGAGGTCCTGGGTTCGATTCCCGTCTCTGCCACGAAATTTGAAAAGTGGTGTGAGGACTGGAACGGGGTCTACTCAGCCTCGGGTGGCCCAAATGAGTGGAGGGGGTTCAATTCCCACCTCAGCCATCCTCGAAGTGGTTTTCCGTGGTCTCCCACTTCGTCTTCGGGCAAATGCCGGGATGGTACCTACTGTAAGGCCACGGCCGCCTCCTTCCCGCTTCCTTGCCTATCCATCCCAATCTTCCCCTCCCTTCCCATCCCTCATGAGGCCCCTGTTCGCTTTGCAGGTGAGGCCGCCTGGGCGAGGTGCTGATCACACCTCCTCAGTTGTATCCACTCCGACCAGATGTTCCCAGCTCTAGGACACTGCCTGGAAGGCGGTAGTGGTGAATTCCCTCGCTGAGTCCGTGGGAAACACCAACTTGGAGGGTAAAAACGATTTTAAAAAATAATAATAATTTAGCTTCACACAGGTGTAATTAGTGGAAGGTTCTTTAACATGACATAAATCTATGACATGGGACCGCCGACTTTACTTCCCCTCCGAAGGAAGGCATACTGGGGGATTTTTAACGCTCTTAAAAAATCCGACGGGTGAACCCGCGATCTTGGGCATAAAAGCTTAGCATGCTACCCACTACGCCACCGAAGCCGCTGAATTGCACTCTGATTTCATAAATATTGACATTTTGTTTAAAAAGTGCGTTTAATCAAATAAACATATTTATAGAAGCCCGCATAACAGTAAAGCCGGGCGGGTGGCTACTGAACATGTGATATTTCTCACACAGGTCCATTGGTTTATTTTGATTCTCTCTCTGAAATCTTCGGGTTTGGGAGTGTGTCGGGATGTATCACTGATCACAACCCTGATGGCTATGTACTTTTATAGGACGTATTACCCGGATAAATATAACGCACCCCATTACTGTGATTACGACCGCTGATCCAAGCGCCACGGAGTAGGGAGATGAAGACCGCTTGACAGAGCAGGTGAGGTCATAAAGATGTCGGACCGCGGTGATTTATCAACCAAAGCTGGCCGCAAAAAATAACAGGGGGCAAATGAGAAATCGATTAGAGAGACTTTCCGTAAGCTTGGAGCTGCAGTGGCAAGAAGCAGTCACTACGTCCATTAAGGTCACTTTGATGTTCTCCCCCGTTATTGACTTGTAACAGCTTCATCACATTTTGTCTAATCTCTCTGTGTTTTATCGTCAACGTGGAACACCAGTCTCAATTTTCACAGTGCTCGTACCTATACAGGCAAGAGGAAGAAAGTGATGATTAAGGAAGCAAATTGCATATTTGAATTTATTTTTAAAAAGAGCCTTCGTAACAGCTCTTGTAGCGAGAATACGTTGTTGTTGGACTAGGGCTGGTATTTTTAGCCTATTTTCATTTATGAATAAAATAGGCTTATGAAATCATCCTTTTGTTGTCCGTGTGTGTGTGTGTGTGTGTGTGTGTGTGTGTGTGTGTGTCTAATAAAGTCTGAACAGCTAGAGCGATTTCAATGAAACTTGGTAAGGTCATACTGTAGTTCTATTTTGGCCGACCCCGACCGTCTCCTTCAAATTTTATTACGTCTCACCAATCCAACATGGTGGCTGTGCGAAATATTTCACCGGCATTCTCTATCTCCGAAACTATTACCTGAAATTTTGCACGGTGATGAAAGGCACTACTAGAAGTTTACCCATGTAAGTTTCAAAAACCTATTAAGTACAAAACGAACATGGCGGCCAGACGAAGTTGAAACATTTAAATAGATTTTTCTCGAGATTTAACAATCCGAACGCAGTGAAACTTGGTAAAGCAAATTTTTATACACAATTTAATGCACTGAAATCTAATTTAGTACACTTGTTTATTTAACCTCAAGATGGCGGCTGTGCGAAATTTTAAAATTACGTTTTTATTTCGTGTGTCCTAATCATTCGACCAAAGTCAACGTTTGAATAATGAACCTACGCAATAATCGTCATCTAATAGTACATCACTCTATAGCCTGCATATAAAAAATCCAACATGGCGACCATCCGAAATATTTAGACGGTTCTCAATATATATTCATTTATGACAGCAATCAAACTGAAATGATCTATATTGCTAGAGGCTATGAACAAAAGTTCACCTATGGGATTTTCAATAACCTGGTGAGCACAAATCCAACATGGCGGTGACGCGAAATGTCAATATTTAAATGGACGTTTCTCGCGATTTAACCATCCGAGCGCAGTGAAACTTGGGACGGTATATGCTTATACACATTTTAATCCACCGGCATCTAATTCATTTAAATTGTTTTCATAACCGCAAGATGGCGGCTGTGCGAAATTTTAATATCTCGCTTTTATTTCCTGTGTCCTAATCATGCGATTGAAGTTTAAATAATGCACGTACACAATAATCTTCATGTAATAGTGCATAACTCTAAGATCTACTGTACATATATAAACATCCAACATGGCGATCGTCCGAAATATTTAGACAGTTCTCAATATCTACGAATCTATTACAGCAATCAAACTGAAATTGTGTATGTTGATAGAGGCAATTAACATAAGTAGGATATATGAAAATAGGCTTTATTACTTCACGGAACTATTTGATAATCGATTAATTTCAGATACTGAATAATCGATTAATCGAAGCCAAAAATCGATTAATTTCTACAAATAATAATTAATCCATTGTGCGTTTAATCGATTAATTGGTTGGTCGAGCAATTTATTAATTGTTTTGTCAATTAATCGATGTACCTCGCTCATTTAACTACGCTCTCACAGAAGCAAACCGTACATTTTTGTAATTACAATTGTTTGCTGTCCCCTGGACAATGCCTTCGCTGAAGTTATAACAATGTGGTCTTTTAAAGGTTGTAATATGGGAGTGAAAGTTGGTGGGAAGACTTATCCGGAATATTAAATTTGCTGATGATCTGGCATTATTTGCAGTAAACCCGCATACATTAACAAACATGTTGCAATGTTTAAATGATACAGCTACAGAATACGGAATGAAAATCAATCTTAAGAAGACCAAGATTCTGGTGATAAGTAAGCATCAACACGAACTAAATATAACCATAAATAAAGAACCAGTACAACAGGTCAGTCGATTTAATTACCTTGGTCAGATCTTCACAGAAGACCTACGATGTGAAGTTGAACTCGGGAGTCGTATAGCCATGGCCAAGCAGGCATTCCGTGAAAAGCATTCTATAATTTGTCAACGCTCGATGTCCCTCAGCCTTAGAAAACAACTGGTTAAGACCGACATATGGCCAGTTGCAATGTACTGCAGTGAGATCTGGTCAATGAATAGAGGTGACATTAAACGACTAGAAGCGTTTGAGATGTGGTGTTGGCGCCGAATGGAAAAGATCAGCTGGGTAGAGAAAATGACCAACATAACGGTGCTGGATCGAATAAAGGAAAAACGATAAATGATCCGCCAGATCAATAGAAGGAGATCCACCTGGCTTGAACACAGGTTACGTCATGGTGGCCTGATGATCGACATTCTAGAAGGCAAAATACCCGGAAAACGCCCTTGCGGGAGGCCACGGAACACTTTCCAGAGATCTTTCCTAGATAGCTCTAGCCTACGAAGTTATGAAATGGTCAAAAAGACAGCACAAGGCCGAACAACGTGGAAAAGACTCATTGTAGGGGCAGACGAGTCGCTTGACTGAAAAACATGATGATAATGACGATATTTTTAAATAATGTACCTTCTTTGAGAACCTCATAGTTCCGCCCCATGAAACAACAATAATTAACTAACTAACTAACTAACTAACTCCTTTGAGAAAAATTACACTAAAATATAGCAAAACAAAAATGTTCCCTGTCTTAAATTGCAAACATTGAACAAGACTTTGAAATCTTTGCTGAAAACCCTTCGTTTTCTGTTTTCGAAAGCCTTCCCAATTTGATTGATATTTGTCCTGCCAATGTCACTGACTAATAATATCGTATGGCCTCGGGTGCCGGGTGCAAGCTTTGTTATTTGAACCCAGAGGGCAGCTTGCATGTCGAATTTCGTTGTTCCTTGAAGCACTATGAAAGTCAAGTAGGTTAGATATCTAAGGTCCTTGAACACTATAGCGCTTTCTAGCAGATAAATGAGGAACTTTGTGTTGACGGAATCTCCCGAGATTAATTTTGCCATTATGAACACGGCCTACTGAATTCAAAAGAATTCTTTGACATGCCAACATCGTATGACATATGTGTCGTAATTTTTGCCGCCTTATGTAAATCACTTACCACGGCCAGGAGCGAACCTGCAAACTTGTGGTTAGTAGACCGACACGTTAACCACTCACCCACCGTGACAAGCAACCTATTTGGTTATTGTTAACATAAACAAGGAAGGGCTTTGTATATTTAGGCAAAAATTTATTTTTATAGATTTCTGTAAGTTACATCATTCTGTAAATGAGAATAACTCAATTTAAGCAATGACCCCTTATTTAAAACTGATTTCGTATCTTGTGTCTACTAATGAATTAATCGATTCTTTGGTTATCCGTTTAATCAAGTATCCGGTTGGTCGATTAATCGATTTCGATTAGTTTCAAATTATTCGATTAAATCTAACATTATTCATAATGTTGAATTTTGGGCTTATGCCGTGTTTTATTATACTAATATTCGACGCGTTTCGAAAGAAACCATGTCTTTCATCGTCAGGAATAATCTGGAATACGACAATGTTGCTAAGAGAAAGCAACGAAGAACATATAGAAGGTGCCCAAAGATGGACGCCATTATAGCCCCATGTTAGGGACAACGGAAAGCAGCAGTGAATTACTTTCTCAGGGTTCTGATAATAGGTAGCCAGGATTCACTGAGATTGTAGCCGGTGTCGCGGTTGAAATTATCTGGGTGTTTACGTATTTCAACCGCCTCCCTGATGATTCTGGGACGATATTGCTTTATACGGGCAAGAACATCCACTCCTTGGAACATGACATCATGGCCAGGTGTTAAAGCATGATCGGCAACAGCTGATTTATCAGGTTGAATGAGCCTGATACATCTATTATGTTCCTTAATGCGAGTGCATATTGTTCTCGAAGTCTGCCCGATGTAAATCTTGCCACAAGTACAGGGAACTCTGTAGATACCCGGTTGTTGCAATTTAGGCAAACTGTCCTTAGTTGGTCGCAGGAGTTGCCTAATCTTAACAGAAGTTCCAAATACAGTCCGTATGTTGTACCGACGTAGGATTTTAGCAATACGATCCGTTGTGTTATGTATGTACGGAAGGTAAGCAGTTCCTCTTACATCTCTTTTCTCAACTGACGTCCTATTATTATTTGTTGGTTTCAGAACCGTAGAAACCAAAGCCTTGCTATAACCGTTGCTCTCAAAGGTGGTTCTCAGGGTGTTAATTTCCTCTTGTAAAGAAGACACTTCACAAATCCTCCTAGCCCTGGTAGTTAGAGTTGTAAGGATACCATGTTTCTGGGCAGGGTGATGGTGAGAACTTGCGTGGAGATATCTATTGGTGTGTGTTGGCTTACGAAAAACGCTGTGTCCTAAAGATCCATCCTCTTTCTTGGTGACGAGAACATCTAAAAAAAGGTATTTTGCCGTCAGATTCCTTTTCCATGGTGAAACAAATAGAAGGGTGCTGGAGATTAAGGTGATCCAGGAAATGGCTAAGATTTTCCTCACCTTCCGTCCAAACAACGAACGTGTCATCCACATAACGCCACCAGATCTTCGGTTTGAAAGGAGCCGACGACAAAGCTTTCTCTTCAAAGTTCTCCATGAAGAAATTAGCCACAACAGGAGAGAGAGGACTACCCATGGCCACACCATCAGTCTGCTCATAAAAATTCCCATTCCATAGAAAGTAGGAGGAGGTCATGCAGTGATAAAAAAAAGTCTTGTGATGTCTTCAGGAAAAAAAAGCCATTAATGAGAGACATAACACCATCAATAGGTACTCTCGTAAACAGAGACACCACGTCGAGACTCACTAGAATATCACCCGGCTGAAGTGTTATAGCTTTTAACTTTTCCACGAAGTGTGTGGAATCCTTAATGTACGAAGGCGTGTTACCCAGAAGCGGCTGAAGTAGTCTACCTAAGTATTTGGAAAGGGCATATCTAGGTGAACCAATCGTACTAACAATAGGTCTAAGAGGAACATCTTCCTTATGTATTTTAGGAAGACCATAGAGTCTCGGAGGAATGGCATCCCCTGGAAGGAGAGTCTTCGCTGCATCCGCTGGAATAGATGATTGCTTGATCAATTTGACGGTGACATTTGAGTAGCGGAGTAGGATCACGACTATTAATCCTATATACAGGATCTGATAACAAAGACGAGATCTTGGAATCATAATCAACCTTATCCAATACCACTGTCGCGTTACCCTTGTCAGCGGGGAGAACGATAATATCAGAATCGTCCCTTGGATCTTTAAGTGCCCGGCTTTCGCCTTGTTTTAAGTTGGTGTTAGGTGGCATAGCGGTCTTGAGAACTCGGGAACATTCTTGCCTGGCTTCCTCGGCCTCTTCAGGTGTGAGGTGATGTACCGAGGATTCTACGGATGTAATAAGTTCTTTAATAGGAATTCTTCTAGGCGCTACAGCAAAATTGAGACCTTTAGCGAGAACTGCCTGTTGGATATCACTTAGGGGCTTGCTGGACAAATTTACGACAACCTTGTTAGCATCAAGTCTAATGGCTTGAGATTTCTGCAACTGATATAACCTATCATATTTGGAAATATGTCTTGCCCTCACCTGATCTAGAACGCTGTTAGCTTGCACTGAAGAAATACGATCAAAGATCTTCCATAATTCCTCACTTACTAAGTTTGAGAGGCGTAGATGTAGCTGTAGTAACTCCCTCGAAATAAAATCCAACTGCTTTTAGTAAGTGAGGAATTATGGAAGATCTTTGATCGTATTTCTTCAGTGCAAGCTAACAGCGTTCTAGATCAGGTGAGGGCAAGACATATTTCCAAATATGATAGGTTATATCAGTTGCAGAAATCTCAAGCCATTAGACTTGATGCTAACAAGGTTGTCGTAAATTTGTCCAGCAAGCCCCTAAGTGATACCCAACAGGCAGTTCTCGCTAAAGGTCTCAATTTTGCTGTAGCGCCTAGAAGAATTCCTATTGAAGAACTTATTACATCCGTAGAATCCTCGGTACATCACCTCACACCTGAAGAGGCCGAGGAAGCCAGGCAAGAATGTTCCCGAGTTCTCAAGATCGCTAAGCCACCTAACACCAACTTAAAACAAGGCGAAAGCCGGGCGCTTAAAGATCTAAGGGACGATTCTGATATTATCGTTCTCCCCGCTGACAAGGGTAACGCGACAGTGGTATTGGATAAGGTTGATTATGATTCCAAGATCTCGTCTTTGTTATCAGATCCTGTATATAGGATTAATAGTCGTGATCCTACTACTCGCTACTCAAATGTCACCGTCAAATTGATCAAGCAATCATCTATTCCAGCGGATGCAGCGAAGACTCTCCTTCCAGGGGATGCTATTCCTCCGAGACTCTATGGTCTTCCTAAAATACATAAGGAAGATGTTCCTCTTAGACCTATTGTTAGTACGATTGGTTCACCTACATATGCCCTTTCCAAATACTTAGGTAGACTACTTCAGCCGCTTCTGGGTAACACGAGTAGTGGGGTAATACCGATTCCAAGCCACTCTAGAACCCTCCTCTTACCACTACTAAGCCTTAGCCATGTTAAATATATCTCGAACGCGTGGTCCGATTTTGACAAATGAGGTGTCTTTGGACTCGGGCTGACGTCCTCTTTGCTATGGACTACTCGTTATATTTTTGAATTTTTTTTTGAAAATTTTTGTTTTCGAAAGTTGGTGATAGTTTGAAAACCAAACATGGTAGAACGTTGTTCCATGGCTTAAACGAATGGTCTTTATGACCTTTATTTTTTGTAATAAAACTTTTTTATTTTTTATATTTTTTTGAAAACACTCGAATTTTGAAAATTCTATATTTTGGAAACTAGGAACTCTACAAAAAAAATGTTTGACGTAAATCAATGGTCCCTACCCCCTCTACCCCCAAATTAAATTTCAAGTCTCTAGAGAAAAAAGTTGTGTGTAGTAGTGGGGTAAGGAGAGAGCTGCTCCACTTAGCAAGTGGTGAGCCCCTGCGACCTTGGAATGGAAGGAGTGATGCTAGGAGGGCGTGCTTGGATTCGTTTTTTTCGTCTCGTCGTGCTCTTTACGGGAATGTAGGTGTCGAAAAGGTGAAATGCTGGAAACACGGTCTTTTTGGGGTAAAAACGTGATTTTAGACTTTTTGCTATATTTCGCGAACCAAGTATGCTAGAGGCGTGTACGACGGGTCCATGGACTCGGGCTGACGTCCTCTTTGCTGTGGACCACTCGTTATATTTTTAAAAAAAATTTGGAAACTCAATTTTGGGGTAAACACGTGTTTTTTGTGATTTTTGCCGATATCTCACGAACCAATAACGCTAGAGACGTGTACGAGGTGTCCTAGGACTCGGGCTAACGCCCCCTTTCAAATGTGGTAGATATTTTTTCCAAAAAGATAATTCACAAAGGGCCTAACGCCATACATGATGAAAAAACGTTTTCTTTTTCTTTACCTGTTTATAATGTTCATGAAGCGTGGTGGTTGAGAGAGACGATACGGCTGTGTGTGTGTTTCAACGAACCTGTCGCTGACCATGGTGGGTGTGTTCAATAGATTAATAGCTATTTCGACGGGTCGTTTTATGACAGAGCGAGGGTGCGTTTTTCTGATATTTTACCTTTGACGTGTAAACGGTGATGAGAACTTGATTCTATGTTGGTCGAAGCGAGTAGAGAAAACAAACTTGCAGACGAGCAAGAGGTGAATATCAATTGAGCTTATTGGAAGGCGTTGATCTGACTTGACCACAAGTGCAATGGAAAAAATGACCATGACGCTTGAAGGTGAAATAATCTGACCATCGTGGTGGCAGGGAAGTGCGAAATGCATGTGAACTTGTGTGAAACCACATGTAGGCTAAACCAGTGACATCCTGTTTTGCTTCGTACATGACAAAATGCAAGTCCATGTGAAATTTGATCTTCCACAGGTGTTCGCTTGGGTGTTAGCTGTCCACGTGGGCGATAACTGTTAACAAGTGACATCCTGTTTTGCTTCGTACGTGACAAAATGCAAGTTGGCATGAAATTTGATCTGCCACAGGTGTTCACGTTGGACGTTAGCTGTCCACATGCCTGATAAGAGAATGTTCAAAGCGTGGGAATCGCTGAATCAGTAAAAAGTATGATGCAACTTGTCGGAATAATGTCACAACCAATAGATAGGCAAGAGCTGCAAACACCAGTGGTGGGAAGTGAAGGGAGGGAAAGGGGGAGGGGTAATGTATGAGAGAACACAGGTGGAAAGAGAAAGAAATATGTGGAGCTGAGGACTGTACACATAGAGCTATAGGTGGTGTACAACATGTGTGAATAAATAAATTAAAAATTGCACAGGTTCACACAACATAGACTGTATTATTGCCATGGCCAAGCACTCACATTAAAATCATTTACAAAATCATAAAATGAAAAATAAAAAATCTTGTTTTGGAAATATCGTTTTTCAACATACACAAAATAAATATATAAAAAATTTGTAAACAACAAAATGGAAAATCCATGGTCAAGCACTCACATTAATATTATTTACAAAATCATAAAATGAAAAATAGAAAATCTTGTTTTGGAAATATCGATTTTTTTCAACATACACAAAATAAATATATAAAAAATTTGTAAACAACAAAATGGAAAATCCATGTTTCCATATAGACAAAATTTTAAAAACCTTAAACGGACATTTAAGAAAATATATGCAAATGGGAAATTGACAAATGTGTAAATATGAATATGGAAAAATCCATGTTTCCATATCATGAAATTGAAAAACATCAAACTGTCATTTAAAAAAATGCAAATGGAAAATTGACAAATTGCAATGTGTGAAATGTGAAATTGAACAAATGGCTATCATTATTTAAAAAAAGAAAAGAACATAGTGCTCTATGGTTGAGGTGTGAATCAAAACCTCTCTACTTATTTGGACCACCCGAGACTGAGTAGACTAGTTTTAGTTATCATACCACTTTTAAAAGTTTGTGTTAAATCTAGGAATTGAACCCAAGAGCTTGTAGGGGAGATCCAAGGTTATAATATGTTAAACAGATAGCCTTGAATGTAGTGTGTGGTAGCTATATAGAAATGAGACGTTTCGCTCGGGGCAGGGAGGCATAGAGATCTGCATCAAACCAGTCAAACGACTGACGACTCAAACAACAACATGTAGGCAGAATGTTGTGTAACGGTAAATGTTAGTCAACGAACAGTAATGCATTACTAAAACCCATGACACGATACCTAAGAGCTTTTCTAAAATTATTTTAAAATGCCTTTAACCCTATATTAAACACCCAGTTCACAAGACTCATAACTGCAATGTTATGGTCAAACAAAACAAAATCTATATTTCAAAACAAACAAGTGGTTTAGTCAATGTATACTGGAAAAAGTTTTATAAACACTCAAGTCCACAAAAATAATTAAATTAGTAACAGTCAGGTTGACCGAGTGGTTATGGTGTTTGACTTAAGTTCAAATTTTCTATACAAGAAAGCAAGGGTTCGAATCCCTTACCTGATATAACTATTGCCTCAACATGGCTTGACCACACTGTATTATTGTGTACTCGGTACACAAACCATAAATAGAGTGTATTGTTTAAGGTCACTCTCTTTGCGAACATAGTCAGAGAATGTTGATGGTTAACAATTGCATTAATAGTGGGACATAGGGATAGCAATAAAGAAAAACAGACAATACCCATACACTATTTTTATTTATTTAATGTAAGTACTTGTACAATAGTTATATACAAACTACAACTCTCTTTTGTCTATTACTATCTAGTCCTTTTCGATCCACTTGCATATCAAGGGCAGATGACTTTGTAGTTCAGCCCCTTCAAACAACAACAACAACAACACTACTTCTTGCATAGTCTGTGATGTTGATGACTCTTGATGCGTGGAAGATGGATACAACATAACTTTTACAACAGGGGTTAAACGTTGCTCAACAAACAATGCACTATTTTGAGTAGCAACATCTTTCTCTTGTACTAACTTTTTAGCATTCTGATGATTTTTGTCAATACCATCAGTGTTTTGTCTGGAGCACTACATTGATGATCACTCACACTTAAAACCACACTATTTCTACTTTTCATATTGCCTCGACATGTTGTTGACCTCTGTTTCGAGCATTGCCAGAATATTATTCCTTTTACATTTTGTCGTCTATAGTTATAAGAGTAGCCTTTATAGAGTACACGTTGTTTACCTCGGTTAGTTGGAGTAAGTTCCATAGTAGTAACTAACCTGTTAGTATGATTTGCACACTACAAAGGTTATCTCGGTTCTGGTAATAGAATTATTTAGCGTTGGCTTTTATATTTAATATGTACAGTTTAAAGTGATAGAAAAGTGGTAGAAACGTGGTAGCAAAGTGGTAGACAATTGGTAACATAGTGGTAGAAAAGTGGTAGCAAAGTGGTAGAAAAGTGGTAGAAAAGTGGTAGAAAAGTGGCAGAAAAGTAGTAGAAAAGTGGTAGCAAAGTGGTAGAAAACTGGCAGAAAAGTAGTAGAAAAGTGGTAGCAAAGTGGTAGAAAAGTGGTAGCAAACTAGAAAAGTGGTAGCAAAGTGGTAGAAAATATTACATGTATTGTTAAGAAATAGCTTAAGCGGTTACATGGATTCATTACACTATAATTTTAGCATCACGAAGCTCATTTTCTATATCCAAAAGTTCTTCCTCATATTTAGTATGACCAGCCTGTTTACAGGTATGCAAGTACTGAAGCCGCTGGATTAGCTTACTGGGATTGTTCCAGTAAACAAATTTAACAAATGATTTTTTTGGGTGTAAACCATTATCATAATCATCATCATCATCATCATTATCATCATAATCATCATCATCATCATGGTTATCATCATCAATATAATTATCATCAATATAATCATCATCACTATTACTATCTAATCCTTTTTGTTCATCTTGCAATGCAAAAACCTTTGGCATAGTTTGTGTTGTCTTTGATAGTGTTCGAGGTTTCTTAGACGTTAACGACTGTCCTAACATGTCTTTTTCAGGAGATAATAAATGCTCTTTAACAAACAAAGCACTATCTTGAGCCACACTATTTTTTTCTTGGTCTTGCTTTTTTACCTTGGTTAGAGTATTTTGTCCATTTAAATGAGTATTATTTTGAGATTTACAATGATGATCGATTGAAATAAGTATGTTGGAGCCTTTTGTCTTAATCATTCCTCGACACTTTTTAGATCGTTGTTTCGAACAGCACTAAATAACAGTTCCATTTTTATTGGTTCGTTTCACAATATATGAATATCCTTTATAGTATGCGTAAGGCTTACCATACCTAGTCACTGATACTTCCATGTCAACTGTCAAGCATAGACTAAGCTCTAGTAAAGTCAACTTGGTAATAAGAATACTAGTTTAATGTGAGAGCAAATATGGATCCAAAGAGTTCAGGTAAAAGTGGAAGTAAATAAGCAAATATTAGAACCAAGAGTGGGGTTAAAAGTGGTCGCAAAGTGGTAGACCCATTACACAATAATTTCAGCATGACGAAGCTCTTGTTCAATTTCTTTGATTTCCCAATCGTGACCGATATGCCCAGCTTGTCGTAAAGCATGCAATTGTCGAAGCCGTTGAATTAGCTTACTGGGTTTGTTCCAGTATACAAATTTAACAAATGGATTTTTAGGTGTAAACAAAGCACTACCATTATCATGATCATTATCATCATCATCATCATTATCATCATCATAATCACCATTATCATCATGACCATTATTACTGTTACTATATAGTCCTTTTTGATCCTCTTGCAATACCATTTTATTTATAGTCTGAGTTGATTTTGATAGTGTTGAAGGTTTCTTGGACGTTGACAATTGTCCTAACATGACGTTTTGAGGACATGATAAGTCCTTTTGAACAAACACTGCACTATCTTTAGCCGCAATATCGTTTTCTTGAACTTGCTTTTTAGCATTTTGATAATTGTTTGTAAACAGTAAGCGTGGTTCGTTTCGAGCACTACATTGATGAACACTCACACTTAAAACCTTTCCATTTTTACTTTTCAGATTGCCTCGACATTTTGTTGACCTCTCTTTTGAGCATTTCCAGAATATTATTCCATTCACATTCTGGCGATTATAGTTATAGGAGTAGCCTTGATAGAGTGCACGTAGCCTACCTTTGTTGGTTGTAATAAGTTCCATAGTAGTAACTGACCTGTCAGTACGATGTTCACACTACAAAGATTACAATTGTTTTGCTGATGGAGTGACCTACCATAAGCTTATATATTGGCTTATATGTTGGCTTTTTATGTTGGCTTTTCGTGTTGGCTTTTGTGTTGGCTTATGTGTTGGCTTTTTGTGTTGGCTTTTCGTGTTGGCTTTTTGTGTTGGCTTTTTGTGTTGGCTTTTCGTGTTGGCATTTCGTGTTGGCTTTTTGTGTTGGCTTTTCGTGTTGGCATTTCGTGTTGGCTTTTGTGTTGGCTTTTCGTGTTGGCTTTTTGTGTTGGCTTTTCGTGTTGGCATTTCGTGTTGGCTTTTCGTGTTGGCTTTTTTGTATTGGCCTTTCGTGTTGGCTTTTTGTATTGGCTTTTCGTGTTGGCTTTTTGTGTGGGCTTTTTGTGTTGGCTTTAGTATTGGCTTATTTGACAAGTTATTTGTGTTAATGTATTTAGTGGATTTTTTTCTTGGTGTTGGGAAGTAGTTGAAAGAGAGGGAATATTTAAAGACTTAACCTTAGCTCACTAACCTAACCTAACCTAACCTAACTTTACCTAACCTAACCTAACCTTTCAACTCTCAGATGTAAATTAAATTCTATGCATAGTCGAGTTGGAACCCAAGACCTCAGGGGTAAAAACAATTATTTTGACGGCTTATTTTGGTAACTTATTTTAATGGCTAACCTAACCTAACCTAACCTAACCTCAGATCACTTTGGATATTACTAGTAAGTGTTCATATCATCTGCTAGGTAGCATGCCAGTAGTACAGGTAGTGCTCATATTTACCGCTAGATAGCGGAAACATACTTTGCATGTTGCATGTGACACTTGTGAAGTTTAACCACATGCAAGACGTGCTTGTATAAGTTCTCTATTTAAACTCAATATACAATTAACCACTAAATGTTCAGAACTAACATGTATAGCCATGTTTAGGGTATATAGGAGACCCTTAGCAAGAAAGGCTGTCTAACCCACGAGTGTACATCCTTGTCATACGCAGTAAGCACCTGTTGGCAGAAAACAACAACAACAATTTGAGAAAGCCAACAATAAACTGTTTCCTTTAAATACATTAATGGATATGTTGTTGGCTTTCTCAAATTGTTGTTGTTGTTGTTTTCTGCCAACAGGTGCTTACTGCGTATGACAAGGCTGTACACTCGTGGGTTAGACAGCCTTTCTTGCTAAGGGTCTCCTATATACCCTAAACATGGCTATACATGTTAGTTCTGAACATTTAGTGGTTAATTGTATATTGAGTTTAAATAGAGAACTTATACAAGCACGTCTTGCATGTGGTTAAACTTCACAAGTGTCACATGCAACATGCAAAGTATGTTTCCGCTATCTAGCGGTAAATATGAGCACTACCTGTACTACTGGCATGCTACCTAGCAGATGATATGAACACTTACTAGTAATATCCAAAGTGATCTGAGGTTAGGTTAGGTTAGGTTAGGTTAGCCATTAAAATAAGTTACCAAAATAAGCCGTCAAAAATAATTGTTTTTACCCCTGAGGTCTTGGGTTCCAACTCGACTATGCATAGAATTTAATTTACATCTGAGAGTTGAAAGGTTAGGTTAGGTTAGGTAAAGTTAGGTTAGGTTAGGTTAGGTTAGTGAGCTAAGGTTAAGTCTTTAAATATTCCCTCTCTTTCAACTACTTTCCAACACCAAGAAAAAAATCCACTAAATACATTAACACAAATAACTTGTCAAATAAGCCAATACTAAAGCCAACACAAAAAGCCCACACAAAAAGCCAACACGAAAAGCCAATACAAAAAGCCAACACGAAAGGCCAATACAAAAAAGCCAACACGAAAAGCCAACACGAAATGCCAACACGAAAAGCCAACACAAAAAGCCAACACGAAAAGCCAACACAAAAGCCAACACGAAATGCCAACACGAAAAGCCAACACAAAAAGCCAACACGAAATGCCAACACGAAAAGCCAACACAAAAAGCCAACACAAAAAGCCAACACGAAAAGCCAACACAAAAAGCCAACACATAAGCCAACACAAAAGCCAACACGAAAAGCCAACATAAAAAGCCAACACATAAGCCAATATATAAGCTTATGGTAGGTCACTCCATCAGCAAAACAATTGTAATCTTTGTAGTGTGAACATCGTACTGACAGGTCAGTTACTACTATGGAACTTATTACAACCAACAAAGGTAGGCTACGTGCACTCTATCAAGGCTACTCCTATAACTATAATCGCCAGAATGTGAATGGAATAATATTCTGGAAATGCTCAAAAGAGAGGTCAACAAAATGTCGAGGCAATCTGAAAAGTAAAAATGGAAAGGTTTTAAGTGTGAGTGTTCATCAATGTAGTGCTCGAAACGAACCACGCTTACTGTTTACAAACAATTATCAAAATGCTAAAAAGCAAGTTCAAGAAAACGATATTGCGGCTAAAGATAGTGCAGTGTTTGTTCAAAAGGACTTATCATGTCCTCAAAACGTCATGTTAGGACAATTGTCAACGTCCAAGAAACCTTCAACACTATCAAAATCAACTCAGACTATAAATAAAATGGTATTGCAAGAGGATCAAAAAGGACTATATAGTAACAGTAATAATGGTCATGATGATAATGGTGATTATGATGATGATAATGATGATGATGATGATAATGATCATGATAATGGTAGTGCTTTGTTTACACCTAAAAATCCATTTGTTAAATTTGTATACTGGAACAAACCCAGTAAGCTAATTCAACGGCTTCGACAATTGCATGCTTTACGACAAGCTGGGCATATCGGTCACGATTGGGAAATCAAAGAAATTGAACAAGAGCTTCGTCATGCTGAAATTATTGTGTAATGGGTCTACCACTTTGCGACCACTTTTAACCCCACTCTTGGTTCTAATATTTGCTTATTTACTTCCACTTTTACCTGAACTCTTTGGATCCATATTTGCTCTCACATTAAACTAGTATTCTTATTACCAAGTTGACTTTACTAGAGCTTAGTCTATGCTTGACAGTTGACATGGAAGTATCAGTGACTAGGTATGGTAAGCCTTACGCATACTATAAAGGATATTCATATATTGTGAAACGAACCAATAAAAATGGAACTGTTATTTAGTGCTGTTCGAAACAACGATCTAAAAAGTGTCGAGGAATGATTAAGACAAAAGGCTCCAACATACTTATTTCAATCGATCATCATTGTAAATCTCAAAATAATACTCATTTAAATGGACAAAATACTCTAACCAAGGTAAAAAAGCAAGACCAAGAAAAAAATAGTGTGGCTCAAGATAGTGCTTTGTTTGTTAAAGAGCATTTATTATCTCCTGAAAAAGACATGTTAGGACAGTCGTTAACGTCTAAGAAACCTCGAACACTATCAAAGACAACACAAACTATGCCAAAGGTTTTTGCATTGCAAGATGAACAAAAAGGATTAGATAGTAATAGTGATGATGATTATATTGATGATAATTATATTGATGATGATAACCATGATGATGATGATGATTATGATGATAATGATGATGATGATGATGATGATAATGGTTTACACCCAAAAAAATCATTTGTTAAATTTGTTTACTGGAACAATCCCAGTAAGCTAATCCAGCGGCTTCAGTACTTGCATACCTGTAAACAGGCTGGTCATACTAAATATGAGGAAGAACTTTTGGATATAGAAAATGAGCTTCGTGATGCTAAAATTATAGTGTAATGAATCCATGTAACCGCTTAAGCTATTTCTTAACAATACATGTAATATTTTCTACCACTTTGCTACCACTTTTCTAGTTTGCTACCACTTTTCTACCACTTTGCTACCACTTTTCTACTACTTTTCTGCCAGTTTTCTACCACTTTGCTACCACTTTTCTACTACTTTTCTGCCACTTTTCTACCACTTTTCTACCACTTTGCTACCACTTTTCTACCACTATGTTACCAATTGTCTACCACTTTGCTACCACGTTTCTACCACTTTTCTATCACTTTAAACTGTACATATTAAATATAAAAGCCAACGCTAAATAATTCTATTACCAGAACCGAGATAACCTTTGTAGTGTGCAAATCATACTAACAGGTTAGTTACTACTATGGAACTTACTCCAACTAACCGAGGTAAACAACGTGTACTCTATAAAGGCTACTCTTATAACTATAGACGACAAAATGTAAAAGGAATAATATTCTGGCAATGCTCGAAACAGAGGTCAACAACATGTCGAGGCAATATGAAAAGTAGAAATAGTGTGGTTTTAAGTGTGAGTGATCATCAATGTAGTGCTCCAGACAAAACACTGATGGTATTGACAAAAATCATCAGAATGCTAAAAAGTTAGTACAAGAGAAAGATGTTGCTACTCAAAATAGTGCATTGTTTGTTGAGCAACGTTTAACCCCTGTTGTAAAAGTTATGTTGTATCCATCTTCCACGCATCAAGAGTCATCAACATCACAGACTATGCAAGAAGTAGTGTTGTTGTTGTTGTTGTTGTTGTTTGAAGGGGCTGAACTACAAAGTCATCTGCCCTTGATATGCAAGTGGATCGAAAAGGACTAGATAGTAATAGACAAAAGAGAGTTGTAGTTTGTATATAACTATTGTACAAGTACTTACATTAAATAAATAAAAATAGTGTATGGGTATTGTCTGTTTTTCTTTATTGCTATCCCTATGTCCCACTATTAATGCAATTGTTAACCATCAACATTCTCTGACTATGTTCGCAAAGAGAGTGACCTTAAACAATACACTCTATTTATGGTTTGTGTACCGAGTACACAATAATACAGTGTGGTCAAGCCATGTTGAGGCAATAGTTATATCAGGTAAGGGATTCGAACCCTTGCTTTCTTGTATAGAAAATTTGAACTTAAGTCAAACACCATAACCACTCGGTCAACCTGACTGTTACTAATTTAATTATTTTTGTGGACTTGAGTGTTTATAAAACTTTTTCCAGTATACATTGACTAAACCACTTGTTTGTTTTGAAATATAGATTTTGTTTTGTTTGACCATAACATTGCAGTTATGAGTCTTGTGAACTGGGTGTTTAATATAGGGTTAAAGGCATTTTAAAATAATTTTAGAAAAGCTCTTAGGTATCGTGTCATGGGTTTTAGTAATGCATTACTGTTTGTTGACTAACATTTACCGTTACACAACATTCTGCCTACATGTTGTTGTTGTTTGAGTCGTCAGTCGTTTGACTGGTTTGATGCAGATCTCTATGCCTCCCTGCCCCGAGCGAAACGTCTCATTTCTATATAGCTACCACACACTACATTCAAGGCTATCTGTTTAACATATTATAACCTTGGATCTCCCCTACAAGCTCTTGGGTTCAATTCCTAGATTTAACACAAACTTTTAAAAGTGGTATGATAACTAAAACTAGTCTACTCAGTCTCGGGTGGTCCAAATAAGTAGAGAGGTTTTGATTCACACCTCAACCATAGAGCACTATGTTCTTTTCTTTTTTTAAATAATGATAGCCATTTGTTCAATTTCACATTTCACACATTGCAATTTGTCAATTTTCCATTTGCATTTTTTTAAATGACAGTTTGATGTTTTTCAATTTCATGATATGGAAACATGGATTTTTCCATATTCATATTTACACATTTGTCAATTTCCCATTTGCATATATTTTCTTAAATGTCCGTTTAAGGTTTTTAAAATTTTGTCTATATGGAAACATGGATTTTCCATTTTGTTGTTTACAAATTTTTTATATATTTATTTTGTGTATGTTGAAAAAAATCGATATTTCCAAAACAAGATTTTCTATTTTTCATTTTATGATTTTGTAAATAATATTAATGTGAGTGCTTGACCATGGATTTTCCATTTTGTTGTTTACAAATTTTTTATATATTTATTTTGTGTATGTTGAAAAACGATATTTCCAAAACAAGATTTTTTATTTTTCATTTTATGATTTTGTAAATGATTTTAATGTGAGTGCTTGGCCATGGCAATAATACAGTCTATGTTGTGTGAACCTGTGCAATTTTTAATTTATTTATTCACACATGTTGTACACCACCTATAGCTCTATGTGTACAGTCCTCAGCTCCACATATTTCTTTCTCTTTCCACCTGTGTTCTCTCATACATTACCCCTCCCCCTTTCCCTCCCTTCACTTCCCACCACTGGTGTTTGCAGCTCTTGCCTATCTATTGGTTGTGACATTATTCCGACAAGTTGCATCATACTTTTTACTGATTCAGCGATTCCCACGCTTTGAACATTCTCTTATCAGGCATGTGGACAGCTAACGTCCAACGTGAACACCTGTGGCAGATCAAATTTCATGCCAACTTGCATTTTGTCACGTACGAAGCAAAACAGGATGTCACTTGTTAACAGTTATCGCCCACGTGGACAGCTAACACCCAGGCGAACACCTGTGGAAGATCAAATTTCACATGGACTTGCATTTTGTCATGTACGAAGCAAAACAGGATGTCACTGGTTTAGCCTACATGTGGTTTCACACAAGTTCACATGCATTTCGCACTTCCCTGCCACCACGATGGTCAGATTATTTCACCTTCAAGCGTCATGGTCATTTTTTCCATTGCACTTGTGGTCAAGTCAGATCAACGCCTTCCAATAAGCTCAATTGATATTCACCTCTTGCTCGTCTGCAAGTTTGTTTTCTCTACTCGCTTCGACCAACATAGAATCAAGTTCTCATCACCGTTTACACGTCAAAGGTAAAATATCAGAAAAACGCACCCTCGCTCTGTCATAAAACGACCCGTCGAAATAGCTATTATTCTATTGAACACACCCACCATGGTCAGCGACAGGTTCGTTGAAACACACACACAGCCGTATCGTCTCTCTCAACCACCACGCTTCATGAACATTATAAACAGGTAAAGAAAAAGAAAACGTTTTTTCATCATGTATGGCGTTAGGCCCTTTGTGAATTATCTTTTTGGAAAAAATATCTACCACATTTGAAAGGGGGCGTTAGCCCGAGTCCTAGGACACCTCGTACACGTCTCTAGCGTTATTGGTTCGTGAGATATCGGCAAAAATCACAAAAAACACGTGTTTACCCCAAAATTGAGTTTCCAAATTTTTTTTAAAAATATAACGAGTGGTCCACAGCAAAGAGGACGTCAGCCCGAGTCCATGGACCCGTCGTACACGCCTCTAGCATACTTGGTTCGCGAAATATAGCAAAAAGTCTAAAATCACGTTTTTACCCCAAAAAGACCGTGTTTCCAGCATTTCACCTTTTCGACACCTACATTCCCGTAAAGAGCACGACGAGACGAAAAAAACGAATCCAAGCACGCCCTCCTAGCATCACTCCTTCCATTCCAAGGTCGCAGGGGCTCACCACTTGCTAAGTGGAGCAGCTCTCTCCTTACCCCACTACTACACACAACTTTTTTCTCTAGAGACTTGAAATTTAATTTGGGGGTAGAGGGGGTAGGGACCATTGATTTACGTCAAACATTTTTTTTGTAGAGTTCCTAGTTTCCAAAATATAGAATTTTCAAAATTCGAGTGTTTTCAAAAAAATATAAAAAATAAAAAAGTTTTATTACAAAAAATAAAGGTCATAAAGACCATTCGTTTAAGCCATGGAACAACGTTCTACCATGTTTGGTTTTCAAACTATCACCAACTTTCGAAAACAAAAATTTTCAAAAAAAAATTCAAAAATATAACGAGTAGTCCATAGCAAAGAGGACGTCAGCCCGAGTCCAAAGACACCTCATTTGTCAAAATCGGACCACGCGTTCGAGATATATTTAACATGGCTAAGGCTTAGTAGTGGTAAGAGGAGGGTTCTAGAGTGGCTTGGAATCGGTATTACCCCACTACTAACACGCCTTCGTACATTAAGGATTCCACACACTTCGTGGAAAAGTTAAAAGCTATAACACTTCAGCCGGGTGATATTCTAGTGAGTCTCGACGTGGTGTCTCTGTTTACGAGAGTACCTATTGATGGTGTTATGTCTCTCATTAATGGCTTTTTTCCTGAAGTCATCACAAGACTTTTTTATCACTGCATGACCTCCTCCTACTTTCTATGGAATGGGAATTTTTATGAGCAGACTGATGGTGTGGCCATGGGTAGTCCTCTCTCTCCTGTTGTGGCTAATTTCTTCATGGAGAACTTTGAAGAGAAAGCTTTGTCGTCGGCTCCTTTCAAACCGAAGATCTGGTGGCGTTATGTGGATGACACGTTCGTTGTTTGGACGGAAGGTGAGGAAAATCTTAGCCATTTCCTGGATCACCTTAATCTCCAGCACCCTTCTATTTGTTTCACCATGGAAAAGGAATCTGACGGCAAAATACCTTTTTTAGATGTTCTCGTCACCAAGAAAGAGGATGGATCTTTAGGACACAGCGTTTTTCGTAAGCCAACACACACCAATAGATATCTCCACGCAAGTTCTCACCATCACCCTGCCCAGAAACATGGTATCCTTACAACTCCAACTACCAGGGCTAGGAGGATTTGTGAAGTGTCTTCTTTACAAGAAGAAATTAACACCCTGCGAACCACCTTTGAGAGCAACGGTTATAGCAAGGCTTTGGTTTCTACGGTTCTGAAACCAACAAATAATAATAGGACGTCAGTTGAGAAAAGAGATGTAAGAGGAACTGCTTACCTTCCGTACATACATAACACAACGGATCGTATTGCTAAAATCCTACGTCGGTACAACATACGGACTGTATTTGGAACTTCTGTTAAGATTAGGCAACTCCTGCGACCAACTAAGGACAGTTTGCCTAAATTGCAACAACCGGGTATCTACAGAGTTCCCTGTACTTGTGGCAAGATTTACATCGGGCAGACTTCGAGAACAATATGCACTCGCATTAAGGAACATAATAGATGTATCAGGCTCATTCAACCTGATAAATCAGCTGTTGCCGATCATGCTTTAACACCTGGCCATGATGTCATGTTCCAAGGAGTGGATGTTCTTGCCCGTATAAAGCAATATCGTCCCAGAATCATCAGGGAGGCGGTTGAAATACGTAAACACCCAGATAATTTCAACCGCGACACCGGCTACAATCTCAGTGAATCCTGGCTACCTATTATCAGAACCCTGAGAAAGTAATTCACTGCTGCTTTCCGTTGTCCCTAACATGGGGCTATAATGGCGTCCATCTTTGGGCACCTTCTATATGTTCTTCGTTGCTTTCTCTTAGCAACATTGTCGTATTCCAGATTATTCCTGACGATGAAAGACATGGTTTCTTTCGAAACGCGTCGAATATTAGTATAATAAAACACGGCATAAGCCCAAAATTCAACATTATGAATAATAACACGGGCCGTGAAAGTCTAAATGACAAATCTAACATTGCTTAGTAACAGCTCTACTAGGGACACCTTGATCATCAATTAGTTTGTTTGATAACCTGTGTGTCTGTGATATCCATAGTAGGATAATAATTGGCGTAGATACTCCAGGACTTGAAATATGATACCATCCCGGTATTTCAATATCGGGTGTGTGTAAAACCGTGGCGAAAAGATGGCCTCCATCTGCACCGGGATTCGAACCTCAGAATAACCGATCTTACAGCAGTTCACTCTAGGTTACGCTGACGAGTGCGAGATGTTCAGTAGTGACCGACATATCACGACTCAATCTTAGCGGAGTGATTGTGGACCTATAAATGTTAATAAACGACATGTGCTGTTTGCTGGTATCAAACCCTGGACTGCAAACTCTTCATAACTGGAAATGAGATCCCCACTTTAGTGATTCACTTTATTCGGCACCGCCTCGCAAGCCCCGCGCCGAGGTGGGAAATTGACTCTGAATATTTCATGACGTGGCTGTGGTGAAAGAGGCAGGGATGCCCAGTTCGAGCCCAGAACCACTGCAACCAATTACCAGCTTGATCAGCTGCACAAGATCAATTTATAGAGGACGGTTTTTCACCGCCAATCAAAAGACAAACAAATCAAATCAGTAACACTTACCTATGTCCATGTTCTTAACTAACTTAACACTACTGTTTCAGCCTCATTCGTTTTAGTATTAGCACTGCAGCCTTGCGATTTGCACTTGCCGTAGTCATTGTACGTATTTTTAATCTGTTTCCATGGTTAGCCACTAGATGGCATTAAATTCTCATTTTTCGCGATATTGCTCAAGTGCACGAATCTGAACTGACTGACGTCCCAGAGGTATGTATACATCTCGCATCTTGTGACAAAAGTCTCTTAGCACAATCTCCATATATAGATAATGACACAGGCCTAACAAAGGAAGAACTAGAGAAGAAATGTGAACTGTGTTTTTTGTTATTTAGTGAGGTTATCGATGTTTTATGATGTTTAACACCAATAAGTGGGCTGAGGAAGAAAACATTGTGTGTTTTCGAAACATGTACCTATAGAATTTTTAAGTAAGTAAAAAGTATTGATTTGGCGAGAAATTTATGTTATACTTCATGTTATACTTCATGCTCCATATATAGTATAAAACAAAGTCCCCGATTCTTGGATGTAATGGGTAATCTCGAGAACTACTGTAGGCCTACTGTACTGGATGGATTTTGATGTGGTTTTCACCATTCTTTAAAGGATTTCTCGAGGAAGGTTTTTGTAGGAAAGCATTCATTTATGACCAAAGGAAGCCGATCAGTAACGATTTCAGTGAATCGAGTCGAAGGAACCTGTCTTTTAAGATTACGCTGGGTAAACCGTTAAAATATCTCTCTACTGTGAATGTAAGAATTGTTCAGCATGAAAAGTTCTACAAATAAAGTCCGCGACAGCATATCTGTAGACTATCTTTAATACGTCGCCCAATGAAAGTGTTTGTACGTTTTCATTTCTTCCAATAATATCCATTCAGTGGAAATTTAAATTACTTGTTTCAGAGCGAGTTCACGAGTTTTCTACTTTGGCTTTTCTTTTTGATTTTGGCTCTGTGTTTTGGTTTTTAATTTATTTGTGTTTATTTTTTATTTTAACCTCGTGTTTGTTGTCTTCTACTTGACTTTTCTTTTTGATTTTGACTTTGTGTTTTTGGTTTTTAATTTCTTTGTGTTCTTTTTGTTTATGACCTGATGTTTGTTGTTTTCTACTTTGGCTTTTATTTTTGGTTTTGGCTTTGAGGTTTTGGTTTTTAATTTATTTGTGTTTTTGTTTTGTTTTTGTTAGTTTAAGATCTGATGTTTGTTGTTTTCTACTTTGACTTTCCTTTTTGATTTTGGCTTTGTGTTTTTTGTTTTTAATTTATTTGTGTTTTTTTTCGTCTATGACCCCTTGTTTGTTGTTTTCTACTTTGGCTTTTCTTTTTGACTTTGGCTTTGTGTTTTTGATTTTTAATTTTTTGTGTTTTCTTTTGTTTTTTCTCTCTTTTGTTTTAAGTTAATATTTTGTTTTAGGTTATTCGTCTATTTTTTGTGTTTCTTGTTTTGATTTTAATTTATGTTACTGTTTTTTTTACTTTGTGTTTTTTGTTTATTTTACTTTTCTATTTCTTGTTTTTTACTTTGTTTTGTATTTTCTTGTTCATGACCTCGTTTTTGTTGTTTTCTACTTTGGCCTCTTTTTGATTTTGGCTTTGTGTTTTTTGTTTTCAGTTTCTTTCGTTTTTGATCTTTTTTGTTTTTGCTTTAATCCGAAGATTAGTATTCAAAATAAACATTTCTTCGAATTAAGTATGTTTATTATATGGCTCTAGCGGGGAGGGGAGGGTTGATCCCCTTGGCCCCTCCCCGGAGTTACGCCATTGTGTCCAAACCCCTCAAATTAAACAACAACAACAACGCTACGAAATGCATATTTCAAAACCATGTTAGCTAAATCCTGAATATCCAGCGGTCTATGAGAGGTTTGAGAAGGAACATTATGCTGTTCGAAATACAATGGTTCATCAAACGCTTGCATTGTGCCCCGTTTTAATTTTCACTCGTCGTTTTTGTACCCCAAGACAGGAAGCCAAACTATCCTGTTCCTCGATTGGTAAGAAATACCGGGGGATAGCGGTAGTGTCGCTGTGCTTGTACTCAGGTAGGACTGGAGAAGCTCGATATCGGCTTGAAGGAGAGGGTCATCTCACAGCAGACAGAGAAAAGCTTTCACACACTGTTTGTGTAAGCTCATCATTTCCATAACCAGTAATGGTTCTGTTTACTGGCTCTTCCACTCTCTGTTTGTGTGCACTCTGCAGTCATACCAACCCTTGCTTTCATTTCTTCATCCGAGTCGACTCCATATCAGTTCATTGGAATACAGGAGTACTGAAACCTCTATTAGCTTATTATTGTTATTAGACTATTATTATTATTATTATTATTATTATTATTATTATTCACACAAGAAAAATACAAACTAACCCACCACAGCATGTCATGCATACACCAAAACATCCTGGCAGGTTGCGAATGTAACACCTTCATAAATAGTATTTCGACATAAAAAATACCTAGGAATTACCCTTGATGAACACTTTAAAATGAACACACACACAGTGAACATAATAAAAAAAACTAAGAGCAAACCTCTACACCTTCTACAATCTCCAATTTTATGTAGATAAGAAAACTTACAAAACAATTTATAGTGCTCTGATTGAAAGCAAATTAAGATATGCTATAGCAGCTTGGGGAAATTAAAACACAACTTTAATTAATAATCTTCAAGATAGCCAAAACAGGTTTTTTAAATATTTCACTGATATCCCTTATTTTAATATTAAAGAGTTGTTTCAAATTACTGTACTGAATCTCTACTACCATGATCCAAGATTCAGGCATAAGGTCTCTCACAACATACAAACAAGAGCCATAACAAGTACTAAACATGTAAAACCTTTATGTATAAATAGCTATGGTTTCAAGAGACTAAATTATATTATACCATCACTACTTAATGAACTACCACCTGGATTGACGAACATTAACAGCAAACAACTAGCTATAAGTCGCATTAAAAAATATTACTTAAGTAAACATTAACTCATAACATAAATTTATTAATATAACTACTATAGTGTAACTTTTTGTGTCTTTAATTATTTACATTAATATTTTTATCATTAATATTTTTATCATTATCACCATTATCATTATCATTACAAAAAAATTGTATGCACTCTTGTATTGAAATATAATCTGTATATATGTTGTAAATAATAATTTAATATGTCTCACAGATAATCTGTACTGCCATCAGATTCGTGAGACATATCACAATAATGTAACATAAATCGTATTTAATAAATAAATAAATAAATAAAATAAAATTATTATTATTATTATTATTGAGGTTAGGAAGCCTCCGTGGCTTAGGCGGCAGCACGCCGGCCTCACACCGCTGGGTCCGTGGTTCAAATCCCGGTCACTCCATGTGAGATCTGTGCTGGACAAAACGGAGGCAGATAGGTTTTTCTCCGGGTACTCCGGTTTTCCCTGTCAACATTTCATTCCAGCAACACTCTCCACTATCATTTCATTTCATCTGTCATTCATTTAATCATTGCCCCAGAGGAGTGCGTCAGGCCTCGGCAGCCGGCACAGTTCATATCCTTGCCGCTAGATAGGGGCTTCATTCATTCCATTCCTGACCCGGTCGGAGACTGGAAGCAGGCTGTGGATTTTCATTTCATTATTATTGAGGTTAATTCTGGAAGCCTCCGTTGCTTGGGCGGCAGCCTCTTACTGCTGGGTCTGTGGTTCAAATCCCGGTCACTCCATGTGAGATTTGTGCTGGACAAAGCGGAGGCAGACAAGTTTTCTCCGGGTACTCCGGTTTTCCCTGTCAAAAATATCATTCCAGCAACACTCTCCACTATCATTTCATTTCATCTGTCATTCATTTAATCATTGCCCCAGGGGATTGCGACAGGCTTCGGCAGCCGGCACAGTTCATATCCTCGCCGCTAGATGGCGGCTTCATTCATTCCATTCCCTGACCCGATTGGTCGACTGGAAGCAGGCTGTGGAGTTTCATTTATCATTGAGGTTAATTTTGGCCTGAAGGCTTGAACGGGGTACACTTAGCCTCGTGAGGCAAAACTGAGAACAGGCGGGTTCTTTTCCTACCTCTGCCATACTGAAAGTGGTTTTCCGTGGTTACCCCATTTCTACTCCAGGCAAATGCCACAATGGTTCCAACTTAAGGCCAGGGCCGTTTCCTCCCCAATCCTCACTTTAATTATAAAAAACACACGCTAGTACAGCCACTCTTACAGCTACTCTTAAAAACAAACTCCAACTAGCACAAAATGCCTGTGTACGCTACATATGCAATTTACGGTATTACGACCACGTCACCCCTGTGTACGAACAACTTAGCTGGTTACGACTAAATCAACGCCGCGATCTTCATTCTTTATGTCTTTTCCAACAAATACTCTTAAGTTCCTCTCCAGCTTACCTGCATTCTCAGTTTCACTGCCTCTCACACGAGCATAGTCTTGGTACACGGTCAAAAAATGATTGACTCATGCTCATAGCTATACACCGCACGGTACGCTACACTAATTCCTTCGTAGTTTCTACTGCACGACTGTGGAACAACCTGCCGCGCTCTATCAGAGGTTTAGATACCTAAATGATTTCTTAAATGCGCATTGCAAAATCAATATTATAGTAATAAGTCAGCCATGATGCTTATCATCATCATCACATCATCATCATTAGTTTCTGTTTTATTAGTGTTTGTATTTCCCTATTATTTTCTTACTTTAGCAATTATTAACTAATTACAATAATTTTTCTTACGCCATGCTTACCTGCCATTATATGTATTGTGATCGGATCTAAAATGTATTCCTGTTAGAGTTAAGTACCATTGTTAAGTTCTGCAAATAATGTAATAATGTATTAATTGTAAAATCTGGTTAGATTTTGCAAAGTCTCTAAAAGAATCAAACTACAACATCAATCTTTCGAGGGGTTTACACATTTAGCCTCGTGTACTTGGGTGAGTGTGGAATTTTGTCTGGTAACCTGCGTTTCGGAGAAGGTTGTATTAGTCCGTGTATTTGTAATTCAGATGAGGATTGGGAATGAAGGGGTCGTGGCTTTAAGTTTGGAAACCATCCCGCAATTTGCCTGGAGTAGAAGTGGGAAACCATGGAAAATCACTTCCAGGATGGCAGAGGTGAGAATCGAACCCTCCTCTTCTCAGTTTTGCCTCGCGGGGTTGAGTGAACCCAGTTCCAACACTCAGACCAGAATTAGGTTTCTTGACAGAGTCGGGAATCAAACTTGTACCTCCGGAACGAGAGTCACGAATGCTAGCCACTATACCAGGAGGTGGACTAATATTCATATAATAACAGTCATTCAGCTCCTTTTCCGCAAAGGACACAAGTAGTGGTTTTGTGAGAGTTCAGATCCCTCCTCCTCCTCACCCTCCTCACAAGATGGCGGCAGCCCGATAACTCCCGAACCCGTGGTCGGAAATTGACAAATGAGGTGTCATTGAACTCGGGCTGACACCCCCTTTCCAATGGACAACATATTTCCACCCCAAAATAAAACCTACCCCTACTAGAGGGTGAAAATTGTAATTTTTTAGAGAATCTCTGTTTTCAATTGCAACATGTGAGAGTTTGAATGCCGATATGGAATGAAATGTTGTTCCACATAGAGTGCATATGTTCGGTGGAAAGCCACTATGAATTAGCATGCCCACTCATGGCTTTTGAAGAGGGTGGGGGAGCGGATCCCTGTGGATGGGTTATTGTTGACGGGTCATTGTTGGCGGGGTCATTGTTGCCGGGTCATTGTGGACGAGTCCTTGTGGACAGGTCCTCGTGGACAAGTCCTTGTGGACGAGTCCTTGTCCCTTTGGACTGATCCCTTTGGACGAGTCCCTTTGGCCTGGTTCCTACGGACTAACCCATGAATTTATTTACATTATGTCAAAGGGCCTAACTACATTTGTGTGTGTTGAATTGACGTTGTTCACCACTACTATAATGGAATAACGATATGAAAGGAAAGTGGCGAAATACATGTGAACACGTGTGAAATGACCTTATTACCGTCCTCCTTGTGAAACAAGTCACATCCTGTTTTGCTTCATACGTGAGAAAATGTGAGTTCGAACCCGTGGTCGGATTTTGACGAATGAGGTATCATTGAACTCGGGCTGATACCCCCTTTCCAATGAACAACATATTTCCACCCCAAAATAAAACCTACCCCTACTAGGGGGTGAAATTGTATTTTTTTTAGAGAATCTCTCTTTCCAATTGCAACATGTGAGAGTTTGAATGCCGATATGGAATTAAACGTTGTTCCACACAAGAGACATGTGTTTGGTGGATAGCCACTATGAATTAACATGCTTGTTTTTGTTATTTGTTTTTTACGCATGCCCACTCATAGCTTTTGTAAGAGGGCAGGCTTTTTAAAAGATGGCGGCTGTAGTGTGACCTAACCTAACCCAACCCACGAGTGGTGATCAAAAAGTATTTTAAGTGACGCTTGTCGATTGGCAAACCAATAATCAAAGAGGGATATGTCAGGCCTTGAGGTGATAGCCCCTTTTGATTGATCTCTGTTGATTTGTCCCTTTGGACTGGTCTCTGTTGACTAGCCCCTTTTGGACGGGCCCTTTTTGACAGGGGGTCATTTTTGATGGATCCTTTTTGACAGGTGCTTTTCGACGGGTCCCTGTTGACGAGTCATTGCTGACGGGTCCTTGTTGATGAGTCCCTGTGGACGGGTCATTGTTGACGGGTCCCTATTGACAGGTCATTGTTGACAGGTCATTGATGACAGGTCATTGTTGACGGGTCATTGTTGATGGGTCCTTGCTGACAAGTCCCTGTTGATGGGTCCCTGTGGAAGGGTCCCTTTAGACCGGCCCCTTTGGACTGGTCCCTATGGACCGGCCCATGAAATTTATCCAAATTATGTCAAAGGGCCTAACTACATTTGTGTGTAAAGCAGTGTGTTGAACTGACGTTGTTCACCAGTCCTTACTACTACAATTGGATAACGATATGAAAGGAATTGATTAACTAGACATGAGTTAACTACCAACGAAACACTTTGGCGACTCTGCTTGTTATTGACCAATGAGTAGGGTTTTAGAAAAACTGTTTGCTATTTTGGGTTATGTACAAAAAATGCTTAGACCTTTTGAGTGACTATGTTTGCTAAACAAGACATTATACCAGACACGATTAGGATTCTTATGTAGCTCAGACAAGGAAAGAATTTCTACAGAATCTGTTGACATTGAATATAGATTTAGGTATTAGGAAGTCATTTTGAAGGCCTTTGTCTGGAGCGTGGCACTCTATGAAAGTAAAACTTAGACAATTGGTGTAGCAGAAAAGTGGAGAATTGAAGTGTTTGAAATGTGGTGTTACAGGAGAATGATGAAGATTAGATGGGTAAATAGGGTTACTAACAAAGAGGTATTAAGACGAGTGGGGGAGAAGAGATGTATCTGGCGACTGTTAATGAAGTAAAGAGATAGGTTGGTAGAACACGTACTAAGACACCCAAGAATAGCAAACTTAGTTAAGGAAGAAAGGTTCGAGGACGATAACTGTAGGGGTAGACCAAGTTTAGAATATGTTAAACAGATAGCCTTGAATGTAGGGTGTGGTAGCTATATAGAGATGAAACGATTAGCTCGGGACAGATAGGCGCTGAGATCTGCATCAAACCAGTCAAAGGACTAATGACTCAAACAACAACATGTAAGTTCACTAAAATAATGTTGTGTAACGGTATATGTTAGTCAACGAACAGTAATGCATTACTAAAACCCATGACACGATACCTAAGAGCTTTTCTAAAATGATTTTAAAATGCTTTTAACCCTATATTGAACACCCAGTTCACAAGACTCATAACTGCAATGTTATGGTAAAACAAAACAAAATCTATATTTCAAAACAAGCAAGTGGTTTAGTCAATGTATACTGGAAAAAGTTTTGTAAACACTCAAGTCCTCAAGACTAATTAAATTAGTAACTGTCAGGTTGACCGAGTGGTTAAGGTGTTTGACTTAAGATCAAATTTTCTGTATAAGGAAGCAAGGGTTCGAATCCCTTACCTGACATAACTATTGCCTTGACATGGCTTGGCCACACTGCATTATTATGACACTCGGTACACAAACCATAGATATAGTGTATTGTTTAAGGCCACTCTCTTTCTGAACATAGTCAGAGACTGTTGATGGTTAACAATTGTATTAATAGTGGGACATGGGGATAGTAATTAAGAAAAACAGACAATACCCATACAATATTTTTATTAAATTCATTTTATAATAGTTACACACTGAATTCAACTCTATCTCTTTACCATTGTTCTATATAGATTTTTAAACACAACGCTTGTTGTAGATCCTTTTACAACTTTCTCCAGGTACTCTTGCTCTTAAAAACTGGGGAAGCCGCAATGGTTTTATAAACATAAAACCCTCATCCTCTTCTTTTTCATAATTATCATCATCATCATCATCATCATTATGAATAGTATCATTAAAATTATTATAGTCATTGTCACCATCATTATCATCATCATCATCATCATTCTCAACATCACTAGAACTATCCAATTCCTGTTGTTTGTTTTCCACAGGGACCTCTTGTAGAGTCTGCGTTGCTTTTGATAGTGTTAAGTTTTTTTTGAACGATGGTATTTGTCCTAACATGTCTTTTTGAGGTGATGATGAATGCTTTTTAACAAACAATGCACTATCTTGAGCAGCAATATATTTTTCTTGAACTTGCTTTTTTACCTGGGTTAGAGTATTTTGCGTATATAAATGTGTATTAATTTGAGATTCACAATGATGTTCTTTTGAAGTAAATACGTTGGAGTCTTTTGTTTTAATCATTCCTCGACACTTTTCGGATCGTTGTTTTGAACATCGCCAAATAACAGTTCCATCTTTATTGGTTGTTTTTACAATATATGTATATCCTTTATAGAAGACACATGGCTTGCCATGACTGGTTGTTGAGACTTCCATATCAACTAATACATATGAATTAAATTTTAGTAAAGTCACATGAACAATCTTTAGGTTACAAGTGATTTACACACACACTTTTCTAAATGTCAAGATTTATGGATGTTGTTTTCCGCCAACAGCTGCTTACTGCGTATGACAAGGCTGGAGACTGGTAGGTGAGACGGTCTTTCACGATGTGAACACTTTAACAGGCAGTAGTCAACTGACAATATTCTTATACCCTAGTCAAGGTTAACAGGTACTTACTGCGTATGACAAGACCGTACACTCGTAGGTTGGACCGTATTTTTTGTTTGTTGCTAAGGATCCCATATATACCCTAGATATGTTAGTTCTGAACACTTAGTGGTTAATTGTATATATTGAATTTAAATACACAGCTCATACAAGCACGTTTTGCGGATGGGAGGGGTGAGAGGCTGGCAAAAAAGGAAATGTTTTAGTTTAATGAAACGTCATGTCCTAGTAGGCGTGATTTATAGTAGACGCAATTGATAGTAGACGTAATTGATAGTAGCATACCTGCCAACTTTTACGGTTTATCCGTAAAATTTACGGAAATTGCAGCATTTTACGGTTTTACGGATGAACGGTGTCATTTTACGATTTCGCGGACAAAAATTTGAAACGATAATTAACATTCGATAATCCCTCCCACTTCCGTACAATCGATTGTTTGCGTGGGTCGAAGGCAAGTCCGCGATAGTCGATAACTCGTTCTTTGAGTTGATTCGTACTTTTGACCGTGTCATGTTTGTGTCGTCATTGTAATTGAATTTGAAGCCGGGATAACCGTTCTTCCATGTGAATCTTAGGTGTCAACACGCTCTGCTTCGCAAATTCTTTGTTCCCCTACGTTCGCTCGTTGCGATTTAAACGATATTCTTTGACCACGTGAGTTGTTTATTGTTCGCGAAGTTGGCGTTCTTTGAATGTTTTCGTATTTTAAGGTTATGGCATATATTAATGAAGTGTTCGAGTTTTTGTGCTATATCTTCGTGCTTCGCAGTTTCCTGTATTCCTTGGACTAATTACATTCGTTCCACGTGTGTGTTTTTTTCTCTCTACCATGTGCATATTCTTTCTTTACGAGGTTGGCGTCGTGTTCATTTGACTTGTGTGCTTTGACTTGTTTTAATGAAGTGTGGGCTGTGTTTTATGCGATTTATGTTATAATTTTATGTGACGTTTAGTGATCCAGGTTCCTTTCGATGTTTTAGTAGATATCGAGAATGAACAAATACAACAAGAAACAGTACTTCCAGACATTTAAAGAATCATACTCGGTTGATTTTCCGTGCATACTAAAATCAAGAAAGGGAGAAAAATTTGCCTTTTGCACGGTATGTGCGTGTGATATTAATATTGCTCATGGTGGAAAAAACGATTTAAGTAATCATGTGAAGTGCGGTAAACACATAAGTTATGTTAAATCGAAGGAAGATAGCAAGAAAATCAACACCTTTTTTGCCAAGGCTGGTAACGTTGACAGTGACGTAATTAGGGCCGAGTGTCTGTTTACTTCCTTTTTGGTGGAACACAATGTGCCCTTAAGTGCGGCTGATCATGCTGGCGCTTTATTTAAGAAGATGTTTCCCACATCAGAAGTTGCAAAGAAATATAGTTGTGGTCGCACGAAAGCGACGTGCATTGTAAATAAAATGGCAAAAAATGCATCATCTGAAGTTGTTAAGTGCCTTCAGAACGGACCATTTTCTTTGGCAACGGATGGAAGCAATGATACGAATGCCAAGTTGTATCCTATTGTTGTTACATTCTATGATGTTCGGCAGGAAAAAGTAGTGAGCACTGTGCTATCCATACCAGCGTTGGACGGGGACTCAACAGGGCGAAACATAGGTAACCTGATGTTATCACAGCTGAGTTCTCATAATATACCAATTGAAAACTGTGTGGCTTTCTGCTCCGACAATGCTCCTGTTATGATAGGACACAAAAATGGGGTTTCAGCAGTTCTGAAGGAAGTTCAACCAGGTATTGCCATCATAGGGTGCATTTGCCACCTGATTAATCTAGCAGCTGAAAAAGGTGCTGGAAGATTACCAGTTAAAGTGGATGAGATCCTTGTAGATATATTTTATTTCTTAGAGAAGAGTGTAAAGAGAAAAGAACGCCTTCAGAAATTTCAGAACTTGCACAATAAGGAAGCAAAGAAAATTCTGAAGCATGTATGTACTAGGTGGTTATCTTTAGGCAGATGTTTGGATAGACTACTGGACCAGTGGGATCCTCTTCTTTCTTTCTTCAAGGAGGAAGTAATATTATGTACCCAAAACATTTCCACAAGCTTGACATCTTTCAGAATACCTAAAGTTGAACAAAGTGGATCCAAAGAGTATCAGAAGAAGAGAATTCTTGATTCTGCTACTACACATGCCCCTAAAAGAATAGCATATTCTTCCAAATGTGACAAACCCATCCTAAAAAGTAAGACTTCTGCTACAACTCGTGAGGAAAAATTGTTTATGTTCCTGTCCTCAAACTTGAACAAGGCCTTTTGCACTTTTCTTCATGTGACTATTCCTGTATTTGACAAATTGAATGTTGCCCTTCAGACTTCTTCCCCACAAGTTCACTTGTTATTAGAACTTCTAATGGATTTGCTAAAGCAGCTGTTCACCAAGTTTGTTAAGCCCAAAATTGTCAAAAGCTCCTCATTGCTTGAAGTTGAGTACAACTTGATTCAAAATCAAAGAAGTGATGATGAGTTAGTTATTGGCATTCAAACTTCGAACATAGTGAATGATCTCCAGGATACAGATAAATCCCTTTTCTTTTCATCAGTGAGAAACTACTTTTGTACTGCCTGTGACTACATCATCAACAAGTTTCCACTCAAGGATGACGTGCTAAAGAATGCTCAAGTTGCTAGGTTAGACAAAATTGAAGATGCACAGTTTTCTTCCGTTCGTTTTTTCTTGGAAAAGTTTCCTATCATGTTATGCAAGGAAGAGAATGAAACTACCGATGAGGTGGTGAATGAGCTTCAGAGGCAGTTTACAGCTCTTCAGGTAGATGACACTTTGGCTGCACATCAAGATGCTGCAAGTGATTCCAGTTGGGCACAAATATCAAGAATTCGTGGAGCCGATGGACTTCTTAAGTATAACCGAATTTCTAGAGTAATGCTCTCTATTCTCACCATACCCCATAGCAATGCAGAATGTGAACGTGTTTTCAGCCTTGTGAAGAAAAATAGAACACAGTTCAGGTCATCCATGTCCAATGAATCTCTGGAGTCTATTTCTATTTTGAAGACCAGGAGTTCTGGTCCCTGTTATGACAAAGCATTTTCTCAAGACTTTTTGCTGGAAGCTAAAAAGGCCACAACCATGACTTTAAAGTCGAACTAGCATGTGATTTGCAGTGTGTATTATATTATTTCTTGCCTGTGTTACGTTAAACAAGTTTTATTGTGTAAAACCTTTTTCAAATATCGTATATCGGCTTAATTTATCAAGGAAGTCCTGTTATGTATGCTCCAAACCAATATTCACCACGCCTGCTGCTGATTAACATGGATTTCTTCTTGATTGTTATGTTCATCTACAAATCATGTAAGTAGATATGATTTCATTGAAATATCCTGTTTAAAGCATGAATTATTGTATTTTGTAGCCCAGAAGTATTATTATTTTCGTCAAGCCGGGGTATGTCGAAAATCGTTAAATTTTTTGTCGCGCGTGAGTTTTACTGATAGCCCTTTTCAAAAGTTGGCAGGTATGTAGTAGGTGTAATCGATACTAGACGTGATTAATAGTAGACGCAATTGATACTAGGCGTGATTGATAGTAGGCGTGATTTGTAGTAAGCGCGATTTATAGTAGACGCAAATGATAGTAGGCGCGATTGATAGTAGGCGTGATTGATAGTAGACACGATTGATAGTAGGCGCAATTTGACATGGGCGCGACTCAGATCATTTTTGATATCATAAAGTTACAGTGTCAATGTTTATACAAAGTACAAGGTAGAGGGTATTTTAAGACATAACCTCAGCTCACGTAACATAACCTAACTTTACCTAACCTAACTTTGCCACGTGACATGTTCTACATGTTTAGACTTGCTTTAAGACTGATTATGACGTCATAGATTGATGGGAGGGGTGAGAGGCTGACAAAAAGGAAATGTTCTGGTTTAATGAAACGTCATGTCCTAGTAGGTGCGAGTTATAGTAGACGCAATTGATAGTAGGCGCGATTAATAGTAGACGCAATTGATAGTAGACGTGATTGATAGTAGGCGTGATTTGACATGAGCGCGATTTATAGTAGACGCGAAAGATAGTAGGCGCGATTGATAGTAGGCGTAATTAGACATGGGCGAGATTTATAGTAGACGCAATTGATAGTAGGCGCGATTGATAGTAGGTGTAATTGGTAGTAGGCGCGATTTGACATGAGCGCGATTTATAGTAGACGCAAATGATAGTAGGCGTGATTGATAGTAGACGCAATTGATACTAGGCGTGATTGATAGTAGGCGTGATTTGTAGTAAGCGCATTTCATAGTAGGCTCAATTGATAGTAGATGCAATTGATAGTAGATGCAATTGATAGTAGACTTGATTGATAGTAGGCGCGATTGATAGTAGACGTGATTGATATGGACGCGACTTAGACCATTTTTGATATTACAAAGTTACAGTGTCAATGTTTATACAAAGTACAAGGCAGAGAGGGGGTATTTTAAGACTTAACCTCAGCTCACCTAACATAACCTAACTTTACCTAACCTAACTTTGTCACGTGACATGTTCTACAAGTTTAGACTTGCTCTAAGGCTGACTATGACTATGACGTCATAGATTGATGAGAGGGGTGGGAGGCTGACAAAAAAGAAAATGTTTTGGTTTAATGAATAGTCATGTCCTAGCAGGCGTGATTGGTAGTAGACGCAATTGATAGTAGACGCGATTAATGGTAGGCGCAATTGATAGTAGGTGTGATCAGGTACTTACTGCATATCAAAAGGCTGTACACTCGTGTGTTAGACACTCTATCTTGTTAAGGACCCCTATATATTCCCTATACAAGGCTATACATGTTAGTTCTAAACACTTAGTGGTTATTTGTATTTTAAATTTATATACACAGGTTATACAAGCACGTTTTTTCACACAGTAAAACTTTGTCAAATAGCCACATGCGACACGCAAAGTATGTTTCCGCTATCTAGCGGTGACTATGGAAACTACCTGAACATATCCTAATCTAATCCTAGCTAACTTCACCTGACGTGACCATACCGGTTTGTAAGCAACAACAACAACACACTAAGATTTCATGAATTCCAGAGTACTTTTAGATTAATTATCGACTCTCAACTCTTATAACTATGTCTATCCCACTCTGTCAAAAACACGATTTTTTTTTAAATTTTTGCTTGATGTCAATACTAAAGTGATAATGGGTTTTCCGATCCTATCACTATAAATTCATTACCCCCACTCTTATCTCGGTCTCGACAACAACCATGCTTATTTTTATTATGTCAGATGATGTAATGTTCGAGTGCAAAGTGGGTGTAAAAGTGAGTGCAAAGTGAGTGCAAAAGTGAGTGCAAAGTAAGTGTAAAAGTAGTTGTAAAAGTGAGTGCAAAGTGAGTGCAAAAGTGAGTGCAAAAGTGGGGTGTAAAAGTGGTACCCTATTTGTAATGACTTATTTGACAAGTTATTTTGTGGTACCCTATTCGTGGTGGCTTATTTCACAAGTTGTTTTTGTCAATGTATTTAGAGGATATTTCTCTTGTTCATGGAAAGTATCTCAGCCCTTTTTATGATAGCATAATGCTTACCGTCATGTTTGTAAGCAACAACAACACACTAAAATTCCAAGAATCCAAACTACTCTAAGGTTAATGATGGTCTCTCAACTCCATTCCACGCCCAGTCAAAAACATTATACATTTCAAATTTTTCAAAAAAGGTAAATTGAGAAAGTAGGCTATATAATTAAACTAAAAAATCATATGCTATCTCCAACACCTACGTCTATCCCATTCTCAGTCAAAATATATATATATATTCTTTATGTGTTTTGAGGGGTTCAGATCCCTCCTCCTCCTCCCCTCCTCCAAGATGGCGGCCGTAGCTTAACTTAACCTAGCCTAACCTAACAAGATGGCGGCCGTAGCTTAACTTAACCAACCTAACCTAACAAGATGGCGGCCGTAGCTTAACTTAACCTAGCCTAACCTAACCTGACCTACGAGGTGTGATCAAAAAGTTCCAAAAATGTGGCCGTAGCTTAACTTAACCTAGCCTAACCTAACCTGACCTACAAGGTGTGATCAAAAGTTTCAAAAATGTGGCTGCAACTTAACCAAACCTAGCCTAACCTAACCTAACCTACAAGGTGTGATCAAAAAGTTCCAAAATGGCGGCCGTAGCTTAACCTAACCTAACCTAACCTAAACCTACGAAGTGTGATCATAAAGTTCCAAGATGGCGGTCGTAGCTTAACCTAACCTAACCCTACGAAGTGTGATCAAAAAGTTCCAAAAATGGCTGCCGTAGCTTATCTTAACCTTTGAGTCATTTTTTTAACGGGTCCCGGAGGACGGGTCCTTGTTGACTGGTCCCTGTGGGCGAGTCCCCTTTGACATAATTTGGATAAAATGCAAGGGCCAGTCCATAGTGATCAGTCCAAAGGACCCGCCCACAGGGACCCGTCAACAAGGACCCGTCCTCCGGGACCCGTTAAAAAAATGACTCAAAGGTTAAGATAAGCTACGGCAGCCATTTTTGGAACTTTTTGATCACACTTCGCAGGGTTAGGTTAGGTTGAGTTAAGCTACGACCGCCATCTTGGAACTTTATGATCACACTTCATAGGTTTAGGTTAGGTTAGGTTAGGTTAAGCTACGACCGCCATTTTGGAACTTTTTGATCACACCTTGTAGGTTAGGTTAGGTTAGGCTAGGTTTGGTTAAGTTGAAGCCACATTTTTTGAACTTTTTGATCACACCTTGTAGGTCAGGTTAGGTTAGGCTAGGTTAAGTTAAGCTACGGCCACTTTTTTGGAACTTTTTGATCACACCTCGTAGGTCAGGTTAGGTTAGGCTAGGTTAAGTTAAGCTACGGCCGCCATCTTGTTAGGTTAGGCTAGGTTAAGTTAAGCTACGGCCGCCATCTTGGAGGAGGGGAGGAGGAGGAGGGATCTGAACCCCTCAAAACACATAAAGAATATATATATATTTTTTTTGACTGAGAATGGGATAGACGTAGGTGTTGGAGTTAGCGTATGATTTTTAGTTTAAATATATAGCCTAATTTCTCAATTTACCTTTTTTGAAAAATTTGAAATGTATAATGTTTTTGACTAGGCGTGGAATGGAGTTGAGAGACCATCATTAACCTTAGAGTAGTTTGGATTCTTGGAATTTTAGTGTGTTGTTGTTGCTTACAAACATGACGGTAAGCATTATGCTATCATAAAAAGGGCTGAGATACTTTCCATGAACAAGAGAAATATCCTCTAAATACATTGACAAAAACAACTTGTGAAATAAGCCACTACGAATAGGGTACCACAAAATAACTTGTCAAATAAGCCATTACAAATAGGGTACCACTTTTACACCCCACTTTTGCACTCACTTTTGCACTCACTTTGCACTCACTTTTACAACTACTTTTACACTTACTTTGCACTCACTTTTGCACTCACTTTGCACTCACTTTTACACCCACTTTGCACTCGAACATTACATCATCTGACATAATAAAAATAGGCATGGTTGTTGTCGAGACCGAGATAAGAGTGGGGGTAATGAATTTATAGTGATAGGATCGGAAAACCCATTATCACTTTAGTATTGACATCAAGCAAAAATTTTAAAAAAATATCGTGTTTTTGACAGAGTGGGATAGACATAGTTATAAGAGTTGAGAGTCGATAATTAATCTAAAAGTACTCTGGAATTCATGGAATCTTAGTGTGTTGTTGTTGTTGCTTACAAACCGGTATGGTCACGTCAGGTGAAGTTAGCTAGGATTAGATTAGGATATGTTCAGGTAGTTTCCATAGTCACCGCTAGATAGCGGAAACATACTTTGCGTGTCGCATGTGGCTATTTGACAAAGTTTTACTGTGTGAAAAAACGTGCTTGTATAACCTGTGTATATAAATTTAAAATACAAATAACCACTAAGTGTTTAGAACTAACATGTATAGCCTTGTATAGGGAATATATAGGGGTCCTTAACAAGATAAAGTGTCTAACACACGAGTGTACAGCCTTTTGATATGCAGTAAGTACCTGATCACACCTACTATCAATTGCGCCTACCATAGACACTACTCTGCAATGACAGAAAACATTATACCAAAGAAAAGAACTAAAACCATCATTTAATGTTGAGTTAAAATTGTAAACTGTTTACCTTTGTATAACCATTGTCAAATTTTTCATTATGTATGTACATTCTTTGTGACAAATAAATGGGGGACTAGCAGGATGCCGGCCCGAGAGGGGTGCGGTGTGATGGGGGGCCCTCCCTGGGGGGCCGCTTTGTTGGTTGGGGTGACTTCTGCGCCATCATTATACAACCCATACGTACGTCACGACGTACACCAACAATAAGAAAATAAATTTCAATAATTAAATTCCTAAGGCCTAAGGGCTACTAGTCTAGCCGATGGCCCGCCTCCTCCCGCGCTTCGCGCGGGAGAAGGAATGAAATAACCAATTTTGAGTTGAGTTGAGCGCCTACCATTAATCGCGTCTACTATCAATTGCGTCTACTACCAATCGCGCCTGCTAGGACATGACTTTTCATTAAACCAAAACATTTTCTTTTTTGTCAGCCTCCCACCCCTCTCATCAATCTATGATGTCATAGTCATAGTCAGCCTTAACGCAAGTCTAAACTTGTAGAACTATGTCACGTGACAAAGTTAGGTTAGGTAAAGTTAGGTTATGTTAGGTGAGCTGAGGTTAAGTCTTAAAATACCCCCTCTCTGCTTTGTACTTTGTATAAACATTGACACTGTAACTTTGTAATATCAAAAATGATCTAAGTCGCGTCCATATCAATCACGTCTACTATCAATCGCGCCTACTATCAATCACGTCTACTATCAATTGCATCTACTATCAATTGAGCCTACTATGAAATGCGCTTACTACAAATCACGCCTAGTATCAATTGCGTCTACTATCAATCACGCCTACTATCATTTGCGTCTACTATAAATCGCGCTCATGTCAAATCGCGTCTACTACCAATTACACCTACTATCAATCGCGCCTACTATCAATTGCGTCTACTATGAATCTCGCCCATGTCTAATTACGCCTACTATCAATCGCGCCTACTATCTTTCGCGTCTACTATAAATCGCGCTCATGTCAAATCACGCCTACTATCAATCACGTCTACTATCAATTGCGTCTACTATTAATCGCGCCTACTATCAATTGCGTCTACTATAACTCGCGCCTACTAGGACATGACGTTTCATTAAACCAGAACATTTCCTTTTTTGTCAGCCTCTCACCCCTCCCATCAATCTATGACGTCATAATCAGTCTTAAAGCAAGTCTAAACTTGTAGAACATGTCACGTGACAAAGTTAGGTTAGGTAAAGTTAGGTTATGTTAAGTGAGCTGAGGTTATGTCTTAAAATACCCTCTACCTTGTACTTTGTATAAACATTGACACTGTAACTTTATGATATCAAAAATGATCTGAGTCGCGCCCATGTCAAATTGCGCCTACTATCAATCGCGTCTACTATCAATCACGCCTACTATCAATCGCGCCTACTATCATTTGCGTCTACTATAAATCGCGCTTACTACAAATCACGCCTACTATCAATCACGCCTAGTATCAATTGCGTCTACTATTAATCACGTCTAGTATCGATTACACCTACTATCAATTACGTCTACTATCAATTGCGTCTACTATAAATCACGCCTACTAGGACATGACGTTTCATTAAACTAAAACATTTCCTTTTTTGCCAGCCTCTCACCCCTCCCATCCGCAAAACGTGCTTGTATGAGCTGTGTATTTAAATTCAATATATACAATTAACCACTAAGTGTTCAGAACTAACATGTCTAGGGTATATATGGGATCCTTAGCAACAAACAAAAAATACGGTCCAACCTACGAGTGTACGGTCTTGTCATACGCAGTGAGTACCTGTTAACCTTGACTAGGGTATAAGAATATTGTCAGTTGACTACTGCCTGTTAAAGTGTTCACATCGTGAAAGACCGTCTCACCTACCAGTCTCCAGCCTTGTCATACGCAGTAAGCAGCTGTTGGCGGAAAACAACATCCATAAATCTTGACATTTAGAAAAGTGTGTGTGTAAATCACTTGTAACCTAAAGATTGTTCATGTGACTTTACTAAAATTTAATTCATATGTATTAGTTGATATGGAAGTCTCAACAACCAGTCATGGCAAGCCATGTGTCTTCTATAAAGGATACACATATATTGTAAAAACAACCAATAAAGATGGAACTGTTATTTGGCGATGTTCAAAACAACGATCCAAAAAGTGTCGAGGAATGATTAAAACAAAAGACTCCAACGTACTTACTTCAAAAGAACATCATTGTGAATCTCAAATTAATACACATTTATATACGCAAAATACTCTAACCCAGGTAAAAAAGCAAGTTCAAGAAAAATATATTGCTGCTCAAGATAGTGCATTGTTTGTTAAAAAGCATTCATCATCACCTCAAAAAGACATGTTAGGACAAATACCATCGTTCAAAAAAACCCTTAACACTATCAAAAGCAACGCAGACTCTACAAGAGGTCCCTGTGGAAAACAAACAAGAGGAATTGGATAGTTCTAGTGATGTTGAGAATGATTATGATGATGATGATAATGATAATGATGGTGACAATGACTATAATAATTTTGATGATAATATTCATAATGATGATGATGATGATGATAATTATGAAAAAGAAGAGGATGAGGGTTTTATGTTTATAAAACCATTGCGGCTTCCCCAGTTTTTAAGAGCAAGAGTACCTGGAGAAAGTTGTAAAAGGATCTACAACAAGCGTTGTGTTTAAAAATCTATATAGAACAATGGTAAAGAGATAGAGTTGAATTCAGTGTGTAACTATTATAAAATGAATTTAATAAAAATATTGTATGGGTATTGTCTGTTTTTCTTAATTACTATCCCCATGTCCCACTATTAATACAATTGTTAACCATCAACAGTCTCTGACTATGTTCAGAAAGAGAGTGGCCTTAAACAATACACTATATCTATGGTTTGTGTACCGAGTGTCATAATAATGCAGTGTGGCCAAGCCATGTCAAGGCAATAGTTATGTCAGGTAAGGGATTCGAACCCTTGCTTCCTTATACAGAAAATTTGATCTTAAGTCAAACACCTTAACCACTCGGTCAACCTGACAGTTACTAATTTAATTAGTCTTGAGGACTTGAGTGTTTACAAAACTTTTTCCAGTATACATTGACTAAACCACTTGCTTGTTTTGAAATATAGATTTTGTTTTGTTTTACCATAACATTGCAGTTATGAGTCTTGTGAACTGGGTGTTCAATATAGGGTTAAAAGCATTTTAAAATCATTTTAGAAAAGCTCTTAGGTATCGTGTCATGGGTTTTAGTAATGCATTACTGTTCGTTGACTAACATATACCGTTACACAACATTATTTTAGTGAACTTACATGTTGTTGTTTGAGTCATTAGTCCTTTGACTGGTTTGATGCAGATCTCAGCGCCTATCTGTCCCGAGCTAATCGTTTCATCTCTATATAGCTACCACACCCTACATTCAAGGCTATCTGTTTAACATATTCTAAACTTGGTCTACCCCTACAGTTATCGTCCTCGAACCTTTCTTCCTTAACTAAGTTTGCTATTCTTGGGTGTCTTAGTACGTGTTCTACCAACCTATCTCTTTACTTCATTAACAGTCGCCAGATACATCTCTTCTCCCCCACTCGTCTTAATACCTCTTTGTTAGTAACCCTATTTACCCATCTAATCTTCATCATTCTCCTGTAACACCACATTTCAAACACTTCAATTCTCCACTTTTCTGCTACACCAATTGTCTAAGTTTTACTTTCATAGAGTGCCACGCTCCAGACAAAGGCCTTCAAAATGACTTCCTAATACCTAAATCTATATTCAATGTCAACAGATTCTGTAGAAATTCTTTCCTTGTCTGAGCTACATAAGAATCCTAATCGTGTCTGGTATAATGTCTTGTTTAGCAAACATAGTCACTCAAAAGGTCTAAGCATTTTTTGTATATAACCCAAAATAGCAAACAGTTTTTCTAAAACCCTACTCATTGGTCAATAACAAGCAGAGTCGCCAAAGTGTTTCGTTGGTAGTTAACTCATGTCTAGTTAATCAATTCCTTTCATATCGTTATCCAATTGTAGTAGTAAGGACTGGTGAACAACGTCAGTTCAACACACTGCTTTACACACAAATGTAGTTAGGCCCTTTGACATAATTTGGATAAATTTCATGGGCCGGTCCATAGGGACCAGTCCAAAGGGGCCGGTCTAAAGGGACCCTTCCACAGGGACCCATCAACAGGGACTTGTCAGCAAGGACCCATCAACAATGACCCGTCAACAATGACCTGTCATCAATGACCTGTCAACAATGACCTGTCAATAGGGACCCGTCAACAATGACCCGTCCACAGGGACTCATCAACAAGGACCCGTCAGCAATGACTCGTCAACAGGGACCCGTCGAAAAGCACCTGTCAAAAAGGATCCATCAAAAATGACCCCCTGTCAAAAAGGGCCCGTCCAAAAGGGGCTAGTCAACAGAGACCAGTTCAAAGGGACAAATCAACAGATCAATCAAAAGGGGCTATCACCTCAAGGCCTGACATATCCCTCTTTGATTATTGGTTTGCCAATCGACAAGCGTCACTTAAAATACTTTTTGATCACCACTCGTGGGATGGGTTAGGTTAGGTCACACTACAGCCGCCATCTTTTAAAAAGCCTGCCCTCTTACAAAAGCTATGAGTGGGCTTGCGTAAAAAACAAAAAACAAAAACAAGCATGTTAATTCATAGTGGCTATCCACCAAACACATGTCTCTTGTGTGGAACAACGTTTAATTCCATATCGGCATTCAAACTCTCACATGTTGCAATTGGAAAGAGAGATTCTCTAAAAAAATTACAATTTCACCCCCTAGTAGGGGTAGGTTTTATTTTGGGGTGGAAATATGTTGTTCATTGGAAAGGGGGTATCAGCCCGAGTTCAATGACACCTCATTCGTCAAAATCCGACCACGGGTTCGAACTCACATTTTCTCACGTATGAAGCAAAACAGGATGTGACTTGTTTCACAAGGAGGACGGTAATAAGGTAATTTCACACGTGTTCACATGTATTTCATCACTTTCCTTTCATATCGTTATTCCATTATAGTAGTGGTGAACAACGTCAATTCAACACACACAAATGTAGTTAGGCCCTTTGACATAATTTAAATAAATTCATGGGTTAGTCCATATGAACCAGGCCAAAGGGACTCGTCCAAAGGGATCAGTCCAAAGGGACAAGGACTCGTCCACAAGGACTTGTCCACAAGGACTCGTCCACAAGGACCTGTTCACAAGGACTCGTCCACAATGACCCGGCAACAATGACCCCGCCAACAATGACCCGTCAACAATAACCCATCCACAGGGATCCGCTCCCCCACCCTCTTCAAAAGCCATGAAAAAAAAGCTTGTAGTTTAACGTGACCGTTAATCTTGAGATCATGAGCCACGGGACCTCCTTTTTACGTGGAATCCGAACCACAGGACATGGCATTTCACTTCGAAAATCTCACATGCCATGAGTGGGCATGCTAATTCATAGTGGCTTTCCACCGAACATATGCACTCTATGTGGAACAACATTTCATTCCATATCGGCATTCAAACTCTCACATGTTGCAATTGAAAACAGAGATTCTCTAAAAAATTACAATTTTCACCCTCTAGTAGGGGTAGGTTTTATTTTGGGGTGGAAATATGTTGTCCATTGGAAAGGGGGTGTCAGCCCGAGTTCAATGACACCTCATTTGTCAAAATCCGACCACGGGTTCGGGAGTTATCGGGCTGCCGCCATCTTGTGAGGAGGGTGAGGAGGAGGAGGGATCTGAACTCTCACAAAACCACTACTGACACAATATTTCGTCACAAATCATTAGCTTATTTACTTATTTAATTAGCGTATGGCTTTTAGTGCCGGGAGTGTCCGAGGTCATGTTCGACTCGCCAGAGGCTGTAGCTGCTTCAGGCGGACACCCATGGGGTGAGCTACAAGTTCCGTTCAATTTCAAGTAGTTCCAACTTTCGCTTGCAGATGTCACTGACACCTAGTGGTGAACGTTGGAGCGTTTCAACGAAATATAACCTAGAAATTTAGCTTTACACAAGTTTAGTTAGTGGAAGGATCTTTTACAAGCCATAAATCTATGTCATGGGACCACCGGCTTTACTTCCCCTCCAAATGAAGGCATACTGAAGGATTATAACGCTCTTAAAAATCCGACGACTTCGGCCGGGTTTGAACCCGTGATTTTGTGCACAGCAGTTCAGCATGCTACCGACTACGCCACCGAAGCCGCTTACAAAATATTAGTTCAAAAATGTCTATCACCCTCACTAAGGCACAGCAGCCAAAGACCGAGCTTTGTATGAACTTAGGGGAAGACGAGTGGGTTCGAGCCCCAACGTCAGACATTGCTGAAATGGTTTTCTAGTTGAGTTTCCCAGTTTGAGTTCTAGATAAAATGCCTCCTAAAAAGGCGCAACCGCTTCCTTCCAACTCCTTGCTCATCACCGCTGTTTTCATGACCCATGGCATCCGGCCATAAAATCCAACTGATGCGACGAGTAAAAAAGTCATTGCATCTCAGCCCTGAGACCATTGAGACAGGAATTACTAGCGACTGAATAGAGGAGACAGCATTACCCGCTGGTGGCTACATCCGTCCGTGGGTGTACAATATACGAGAACTGTTTCTTTTTTCAAGTTCCGATGGACTGTAGGCGTATAAAAATAATAGATTGACTTACCAAACTGATTTTACTACTAAATGTTTGCTTGTTTTATTCTTATGACTCAACATAAGCGCCAAGACGATTGAAACATTTGTCGTATCGTTACACCAGCTTTCCAATGCCCTGGGCAAAAAATTCTGCCGCCACTGACGTGAGTAGGCTACGTCTGGACAGTTTTCTGAAGTTTTCCCTTTTTGGCGAGGAGATGTCGCCCAACCATACCTTCAATTCTCGAAACAGGTGAAAATCATTCACGATCACACTGTGCTAACGTTAAGATAGACTTTCTCGAAGAATTCAAGTGTGAAGTTTTGGACCATCTGCCGTTTATTCCAAACCAGTCTCACCTGTTTCGAGGATTGAAGGTACTGTATGGTTGGGCGACAACGTCTCGCCAAAAAGGAAACACTTCAGGAGACTTCAGACGTACCCACCTCAGAGGCGGCAGAATTTTTTGCCGAGGGCATTGGAAAGCTGGTGTAACGATACGACAAATGTTTCAATCGTTTTGGCGATTATGTTGAGACATAAGAATAAAACAAGCAAACATTTAGTAGTAAAATCAGTTTGGTATGTTAATCTGTTATTTTTATACAGTCCATCGGAACTTGAAAGAATAACAGCCCTCGTAATATAAGTTGTCACATATTTTTTCTTATATTTGTAATTTTATATCTGGAGCTATGTTTTCGGTGTACGTAAGGTTGGCGCCTCAACTCTGGTGGCCCGACAGGAAGCGTGCTGGCTCGTGCGCCAATTACCGGCCGTCTGTTCTCTCCCGCCTTGCTGCTTGTGTTGTTACCACAATAAGATGAAAAGAGCGTAAGAAATTTGCTTCCATCCCGCTAAATTGCTTCTCCCGGAAAATGTACCACATGCAGGGCGAGAGCAGGATATATCAACAGTCTCCCTCATCTCCTCGGAACAGGGCGGTGTCAACGCCCGACAATCACTCGGCGGTCGCCGCGCCGCTGGTAGACATTCTTAGATGAGGAAACACAGTTCAGAAATCTCTCATGATCACGAACTCCCGAGTATTGTACACCCCTTAACCCTAGAATGGTAGCGTCCGTCTCCACGACGAAGACGGGATACACTTCTGCTTCCTCTCTTTGTCCAATCGCCACCTGTGTTTGGCAGTCCTAAAATGCAAACCAAATTAGTAAAAATAATTTTAAAAAGTCAAAATCCATAAAACCCCAAAACACAATCAAAATTTGTCAAAATAAAACTCAAAAAAAATACGAAAAATACTAAAAATCTAAAAAAAGTCAAAATAAAATAAACAATCACAGTTAGTCAAAATTAGTGAAAATCAGCTCAAAAATTCCAATTAAATCAATAACTAGTCGAAAAAATCAAACAAAATTATTCAAAAAGAGTTATTCGTATGTTAATTAACGTTAAGCGTTAAGCTTGAAACTGCAGCTTAAGTAAGGAGAAAATATCTCGAACGCTAGAACACACTTTCAAAAAAACATGAGAGAGTACAAAACAAGAGAGATAAATACAAAAAGTATGTTAGTGGTTTGCACGGAAGAGAGAATTAATGGAGAGTAAAAAGTTAAAGAAAACCCAAGGTGGGTGCAAAATTACTGAACGTTAAGCGTATGTTCAGAAGGAATATAGCAGCTAGTCTAGAGTGAAATAAAAGTTGACGTAAGTGGTATATATTATCAGTGTGTAGAATCGTGTCGTCGCCGATTCGAACCGCTACCGATAACAACGTTGCGATTAGCGCTACCTTTCTATGGTGAAAGGAGTAGCGCTATCCAGGGTGGGTGGTGGAGGTATACACACCGTCCCCCTTCATAGCCTCTCACAGTAGACGGGGATGCAATGAGGAAAGAGACATCGTAATTGTGGGTATTTGAAATCAAAAGACATGGACTATTTAAGGTAGTGGTCCGACTCGAAATTGTATCTGCGGCAGAAACTCTTATTATTGATAGGAATTAGGGATCTTGTCGCCTCCGTAGCGTAGCGGTCAGTATGGTTAGCTTCCGCCCCGGAGGTCCGGGTTCGATTCCCAGCTCTGCCAAACAATGTTAATTCTGGTGCGAGGACTGGAACAGGGTACACTCATGTATATCCATGACCTTGGCCAAGATCTTCAGTACTTATTTTCCCCGTATTGATTTCAATGTACCATGCATCAATTCTAGGAGTAAAAGTGGAGTGATAGTAAAAAGAAATGTGTATTGTAAAGTGGACATAGATCAAAGATAATGTCCACTTTACAATACTTTTTTTTTCAATCACTCCACTTTTACTCCTATAATAATGATACATGTTTCGGCTATCATTAGCCTTCATCAGTCAATTAGCAGCACACATACACTCCGTCGTATTCGATTTTAAATATATTAACACTTGTTTGTTTAAAAAAAAATTGTAGATGTCAACTGGCGTCAACGCCATAAAAACAGAAATAAAATTCTTAAAGATAATCTTGAAGTCGATACTGTATTTACATGCTCTCTTTATAGATCAGGGTACACTCAGCCTAGTGAGGCAAAACTAACAAGAGGAGGGTTCGATTCCTTCCTCAGCCATTCTGGAAGTAGTTTCCCCATTTCTACTCGAAGAAAATGCTGGGATCGCTCCTAACTTAAGACTACTGCCGCCTCCTGTCCATTCCTATCCTCAATTTACGAATACGCCCAATAGTATAGCCATCACAATAACACAGGTTATCACACAAACCAAATACATGGGGCTATATGACCACGTTGTCTCAGCCCCTAAAATAAGCAACATTCTATCCTGCCAGGATTTTCTTCATAATAATAATATCGTATGGCCTCGGGTTCCAGGTGAAAGCTTTGTTATTTGACACCCAGAGGGTAGCTTGCATATCGAATTTCGTTGTTCCTTGAAGCACTATGAAAGTCAAGGAGGTTAGATATCTAAGCTCCTTGAACATTATAGCGCTTTCTAGTAGAGAATTGAGGAACTTTGTGTTGGCGGAAACCCCCGAGATTAATATTGCCATTATGAACACGGCCTACTGAATTCAAATGGGTTCTTTGACATGCCAACATCGTACGACATGCGTGTCGTAAATATTTGCGGCCTTTCAAAAAAAATATCACTTACCACGACCAGGAGCGAACCTGCAAGCTTGTGGTTAGTAGACAGACATGTTGACCACTCGCCCACGGTGGCAAGCTCTTCATGGGGTGTTGTATTTTGAAGCCCGTTTCACCCAAATCCTCGTCACATGCTACTGAATGTTACAAGTTGACTTGGCTCGCCCTTGCTCTTCGGGGGAGATTACCTCGCTATCTCGCCCCTTAAAACAACAATAACTACTAGGCCCTGGTCTAAGCGAATCAACAACCAGAATGTCTGTGTTCTGTTTATTGTGAACCAATAGTTGAGCGATAAGATGATGAAGCTGTGTCAGGAATGCGGGGTAATGAAGAGCACACACAGACTTGAGACAGTCCGCTGTCCTAATGGCTGGGGAGTGTCACCCAGTTAATTTAGTGGCGCGCTATCTGCGTGATTTAGTGACTGCACTTCGTAGCATTCCCCTCGCTTAAAGTAGACATGCTCCCTGTCTTGACGGGACTGGCAAGTGGCGATCCCGAGGTGTGCTAACTATGTGATTTAGTGACTGCACTTCGTGTTCGTAGCATTCACCTCGCTTAAAGTAGACATGCTCTCTGTCTTGAGAGGTCTGGCAAGTGGCGATCCCGAGGTGAGCTAACTCAGTGATTTAGTGACTGCACTTCGTGTTCGTAGCATTCCCCTCGCTTAAAGTAGACATGCTCTGTCTTGAGGGGACTGGCAAGTGGCGATCCCGAGGTGGGCTAACTCAGTGATATAGTGACTGCACTTCGTAGCATTCCCCTTGCTTAAAGTAGACATGCTCCCTGTCTTGAGGGGACTGGCAAGTGGCGATCCCGAGGTGGGCTAACTCAGTGATTTGCTGACTGTACTTCATAGCATTCCCCTTGCTTAAAGTAGACATGCTCCCTGAAGTGCGATCCCAAGGTGAGCTCACTCTGTGATTACTGACTGCACTTCGTAGCATTCCCGTCGCTTAAAGTAGACATGCTCTCTGTCTTGAGGGGTCTGGCAAGTGGCGATCCCGAGCTGAGCTCACTCTGTAATTTACTGACTGCACTTCGTAGCATTCCCCTCGCTTAAAGTAGACATGCTCTCTGTCTTGAGGAATCTGGCAAGTGGCGATCCCGAGCTGAGCTCACTCTGTAATTTACTGACTGCACTTCGTAGCATTCCCCTCGCTTAAAGTAGACATGCTCTGTCTTGAGGGGACTGGCAAGTGGCGATCCCGAGGTGGGCTAACTCAGTGATATAGTGACTGCACTTCGTAGCATTCCCCTTGCTTAAAGTAGACATGCTCCCTGTCTTGAGGGGACTGGCAAGTGGCGATCCCGAGGTGGGCTAACTCAGTGATTTGCTGACTGTACTTCATAGTATTCCCCTTGCTTAAAGTAGACATGCTCCCTGAAGTGCGATCCCGAGGTGAGCTCACTCTGTGATTACTGACTACACTTCGTAGCATTCCCCTCGCTTAAAGTAGACATGCTCTCTGTCTTGAGGGGTCTGGCAAGTGGCGATCCCGAGCTGAGCTCACTCTGTAATTTACTGACTGCACTTCGTAGCATTCCCCTCGCTTAAAGTAGACATGCTCTCTGTCTTGAGGGGTCTGGCAAGTGGCGATCCCGACCTGAGCTCACTCTGTAATTTACTGACTGCACTTCGTAGCATTCCCCTCGCTTAAAGTAGACATGCTCTCTGTCTTGAGGGGTCTGGCAAGTGGCGATCCCGAGGTGGGCTAACTCAGTGATATAGTGACTGCACTTCGTAGCATTCCCCTCGCTTAAAGTAGACATGCTCTCTGTCTTGAGGGGACTGGCAAGTGGCGATCCCGAGGTGAGCTAACTCAGTGATTACTGACTACACTTCGTAGCATTCCCCTCGCTTAACGTTGACATGCTCTCTGTCTTGAGGGGTCTGGCAAGTGGCGATCCCGAGGTGAGCTCACTCTGTGTTTTGCTGACTGCACTTCGTAGCATTCCCCTCGCTTGAAGTAGACATGCTCTCTGTCTTAAGGGGTCTGGCAAGTGGCGATCCCGAGGTGAGCTCACTCTGTGTTTTGCTGACTGCACTTCGTAGCATTCCCCTCGCTTGAAGTAGACATACTCTCTGTCTTGAGGGGTCTGGCAAGTGGCGATCCCGAGGTGAGCTCACTCTGTGATTTACTGACTGCACTTCGTAGCATTCCCCTCGCTTAAAGTAGGCATGCTCCCTGTCTTAAGGGGTCTGACAAGTGGCGATCCCGAGGTGAGCTCACTCTGTGTTTTGCTGACTGCACTTCGTAGCATTCCCCTCGCTTGAAGTAGACATGCTCTCTGTCTTGAGGGGTCTGGCAAGTGGCGATCCCGAGGTGAGCTATCTCTGTGATTTACTGAATGTACTTCGTAGCATTACCCTCGCTTAAAGTAGACATACTCTCTGTCTTGAGGGGTCTGGCAAGTGGCGATCCTGAGGTGAGCTGACTCTGTGATTTAATGACTGCACTTCGTAGCATTCCCGTCACTTAAAGTAGACATGCTCTCTGTCTTGAGGGATCTGGTAAATGGCGATCCCGAGGTGAGGTAACTCTGTGATTTACTGACTGCAATTCGTAGCATTTCCCTCACTTAAAGTAGGCATGCTCTTTCTTGAGGGGTCTAGCAAGTGGTGATCCCAAGGTCCACCATCTCCATGATTTAGTGACTGCATTTCGTAGCATTCTCTGAGGAACTCGGGATGTGGTCGTAACTCTTTCATAATACTAGTCGTAAAGGCTCCCAAATGTTTATTATTTCTTGGCTTGTATAAATCTTACCAAAACTCTACACAAGTTCTTCGGCAATATTTGAGCACATATATTTCTATGAGAACCAACTAGATCCTCATCAAAAATTGATGTTTTCCAGTTGTACCCAGCGGTGTTTAAACTATGTGTTTCATGTTGGCTCCGTAGTTCAGCAACATTGTCGTTAGTACGTAGTTCTACTTTGTTAAGTAGTTTAATTGTTTTATTTGAATAGATTATACAGAATCAAAAGATTAAGGATCTATTCACATTGATGGTACTGAACTCCGAAAATCACCTTTATTTAAATACGTGGGTACGCTAATCTGTTCAGATGGCCAAACACTCCCAGATGCCCGAAATAGGGTCAACGCTGCATGGCTGAAATGGCGCCAAGTTACTGGAGTCCTTTTTGACCGGAATGTGTCACTATATTTGAAGTCGAAAATTTACTGAACCATCGTTCGACCAGTAGCACTGTATGGTGCTGATTGCTGGACAGTAACGAAGAGACATGAACAACAACTAGCCTACATGTCATGGAGATGAAGATGATTCGCTGGACACAGGGACTTACTAGACTGGACCGCATCAGGAATGACAGTGTTCGAGCTACATTTGGTGTGGCTCCAGTCCCTGAAAAAATGCGGGAGAGCCGTCTGCGTTGGTATGGTCATGTACTGCGTAGCAATCACTCTTCAGTCGCGAGAACTGCACTTGACATCAGTCCAGAAGGCCGACGACCACGAGTGTGACCGAGAAAGCGCTGGCTGGATACTATGCGGGAGGACATGCAACTAGTGAATGCCACAACTAGAGACGCTCAAGATCGAGCAGTATGGAAGAAAAAGTGCAGAAAAGCAGACCCTGCAATAAAGCGGGATTAATGCTAGGAAGATGATGATGAAAAGATGAATATTCATAACATGGCTTCCAAAAGACTGAGGGAATGACATTATGACAAATTGTGAAGAACAAAAGAATAATTAAATACAAGAGCACATTTCTCATCACATCTGTCAATTTAGATTCCGTGGTACATTTGATTGAAGTTGAAGCAGCATCCTAGGAAACGTTATAAATGAAACCTACCAAGCGACTGATGAAGACCTGTTATTTGAGGAGGAAAATGAGAAGAAGAGAAGACCTATTGGATTGCCCATTATAAACATTCAGGTAGAGGAGGAGACCTGTAAAACACTGATTGGCAAGGGTGCAATGATTTCTATCTTGTCTGAGGATTGCGCACGAAATATGTCACCATTTGTTTCGTACATAATTTTAAAGTCGCACAAGATATCCCGTTGACCATCTCAACAGTTGTAGCAGTGGAGCTTGGAGAAACAAATGAGTCAAGAAATGACGCGTAATTCACGATACAGTCGCCAGGAGAACAGTGTTTCCAACATGGCCTCTTTGTTCGCCGGAGAAAATCGAAGTGCTGTACAGAGAAGCCCCGGCAAATCGTGTAGAAAGGCAGCAGTGCAACTGGGCATATCCAGACGCTCCGTTCAACGGATTCTTAAAAGTGACCTCCAGATGTATATGTACAAGATGACCTCTGCTCAGAAGCTCATAGCAGAACAAAAGCGGCAGACACTACTGTTTGCTCGCTGGGCGGAGAATAGGGAACAAACTCTCAACAACGTTTGGTTTTCAGACGAGCGTATTTTCATTTGAACGATGTGACTAACAGTCAAAATGTACACTTTTGGGCGCAAGTGCTTCATGAACGACAACATTATGCTCCGAGAATTACAGTGTGGGCCGCAATTTCCAGCCACGGACTTATTGGACCTTTGTTCTTCGAAGACACTGTGAACAGTGAGCGTCATTCGAGCATACTCCGCAATAACTTCGTTCCACAGCTTCTTGCTACTGCGTTGCCCTTCAACACGCAGTGGTTCATGCAAGATGGAGCAAAGCCACACACTGGAAGCATTGTGTTGGATTTCTTGCACGAGCGTTTCGACATGCGGGTCATTTCACTCAGATTTCTGGATCGTTTCAATGACGGACAATTTTTGACCCCCAAAAGGCCAGACCTCAACCCATGTGACTTCTTTCTCTGGGGGTTCCTAAAGGAAACGTTTTTCCGAAACGTCCACATGATTTAATGGAGCTCAGACGCCTTATTCTTCAAGCTTGCAGTGGATTCACGGAAGACATGTGCTGTAGGGTTTTCGCTAACATGAGTGTTCGTTTGAAGGAAATTAGGAATCTAAATGGTGGACATTTTGAGCACTTGCTGAATTAGAATAAATCTCCACCGAGTGTACGCCATGATAGTATATGTTCCATTGATTTTGTCTTTACAGAAAGTTTTTATTCAGAAACAAAATGGTGACACATTTCGTGCCCCACCCTGTAGATAGTTGAAGGGTAATGGTATAACGGCTATGCCAGCGTCTGCTGTTAAGGTTGATATTATAAAGCGTCACTCCACATATCTTGAAATTATTAAAATTAATCTTCGGATGGGTTAAGTCTCCTCCATCCCCAATGGTAATATTGTTAACCTCCAGCAGTTCCAGACGATGCCAAACATTCATTTCGCTTTAGTCTTACGGCAGTCAGCGTCGCTTCATTCATGCATTTGTTTATGTTGGGATCTGTCAAATTTCAGCGAATCCAGCCATCATGTAACACTGCTGCCACCTAGACACACCTAGGATTAAAATATAACCAATCAACTTCATTTCATATACAGTAGCGATTATTTGTTTATAACTGAGCTCAAGCTTCTCAGTACATTTTTAGCCTACTTTTCACATTTTGCAAAAATGAGGAAAAAGTAGACTTATGAGATCGATCCGGGAAAATGTGTGTCTGTCTGTCTGTCTGTCCTTCTGTCTGTCTGGCTGTGTGTGTGTCCCCCCCCCCCCTATCAACTCCTAAACGGCTGCAGCAATCAAAACCAAATTTAGTATGAGTAAAGATGTGCACCGGAATAGTTCACGTCTATATTTGAAAATGATGTCAGTGCTACCAACTGCTGAAAAAACGCACTAGAAATTTGAGCTCCATGTTGGATATCTTGCAAGGTATGCATGAGAGCTATTCCAAAATTGGCACACATGTAGATAATGCTATTTCAGTTTAATTTCCAGGAGGCCAACCATGACAGTGTTGCCAAAATAATTTTAAGCCTTCTGATAGGTCCAATGTTTAAATGCATATAACTTCTACGCTATCAATTGGATTTCAACCAAATTTTGTATGTAATATCTGTACATAAACAGATATGACTGAGCGTATTTTTAAGAGCCACCAGGGCTGCCAACTGTTAATAATTGCTCTCTCTATTTATTTATTTTTATCCAAATACCAATATATCAGAAAGTATGCAAGCCAACAGCTTTAAACTATGCACACGTATATTCTGACATTTTAGATTAATTTGGAGTAACTTATATACGTCAGTTCTACCAACATGATTATAAGCCTGCTGATAGTACCAATTTTTAAATACATGTAACTTCTATACTATCAGTTGGATTTCAACCAAATTTCGTATGTGATATGTGTGCCATAACAGATATGACTATAAGTATTGTTAAGAGCAATCAGGGCTGCCAACTGTTAATAAATGCTGTCTAAATTCTTTTTACCCTAATATCAATATATCAGAAAGTATGCAAGCCAACAGCTCTATACTTTGTACACGTATAGCACCTGACATTCTGGATTAATTTGGAGTAATTAATACAAGGCAATGCTGCAAACATGATTCTATGCCTGCTGATATGTCCAATTTTAAAATGCATTTAACTTCTATACTAACAAATGGATTTCATCCAAAATTGGCACAACAAGATATCATAATAATTCAGATTATTTCTGACCAGCACACGCATGGTATTGTTGGCAACACGCTTTTACGCGTGCTGATAGATCCAGTGTCTAACTGCATGTAACGTCCATTGGACTTCAACCAAATTTTGTATTCTGTACCTTAACAGGTGGAACTAAGAATATATTCAGTCACCAGGGCTGCCAACTGTAGTGCTCTATTAGGCTACATTATACCAGGTATATTTTGAACTAATTAGATATTTCGATATTACCAACTTAATTTCGTCATTATTCTAGATAGGTTCATATACTGTAGAATAATCATTGGCATGAAAAGTAGGCTGTATAGTTCTTCACGGAACTTCTTGTTTATTTATTTATTTATTTATTTATTTTAGTCAATTTGACCCTCCAAGTTTGTTGTTCCCACGAACTCAGCGAGGGAACTTACCACTACCGCCTTTCCAGGCAGTGTCCTAGAGCTGGGAACACTTGGTCAGATTGGATACAACTGGGGAGATGTGATCAGCACTTCGCCCAGGCGGCCTCACATGCAAAGCGAACAAGGGCCTAATGAGGGATGGGAAGGGAAGGGAAGATTGGGACGGATAGGCAAGGAAGAGGGAAGGAGGCGGCCGTGGCCTTACAGCAGGGACCATCCTGGCATTTGCCCGAAGATGAAGTGGGAAAACACGGAAAACCACTTCGAGGATGGCTGAGGTGGGAATCGAACCCCCTCTACTCATTTGGACTACCCGAAGCTTAGTAGACGCCGTTCCAGTCCTCATACCACTTTTCAAATTTCGTGGCAGAGGCGGGAATCGAACCCAGGACCTCCGGGGCGGAAGCTAACCATGCTGACCGCTACGTTACGGAGGCAACCTCTCAGTAAATACTGATTAAAATAGACCCCAGTTTGTATTTAACTGTTGACTAATAAAAAGAGGAAGGAGGGTGGAGAATTGCTGGTTACACAACCGCAAGGAAACTCTGGTTTAAGATAATCCTACTTGATAGACTAAACCAGAACCCCGCTTTCCTTCCAGGGTAGCAAAATCTCGCTTCAGCCGCGCGTGATTATACTGTTGGTACCGCACAATAAAATACTGTATTCTCGTAGCCCTCACACATTAAGTCTTGTGTTATGTTCTCACTCGATGCTCACATCTCCTCGTGCCGAGCAGTAAGATTGTCGTAACTCCACAGCCTTGTCGTGTTCGTACGACTCCAACAATAACTTTTAGGCATCTTGAATACAAGAGAGCAACCAGACTGACACGGTTATCTGGTATTTGTGACTAGTAATCTTAGGGATGCGAGTTATAGTCAAAACATCAATCTCCAACTGCAACGTATAGGCCTACACCTTAAGGCATAGAAAACTCGTTCAAGTTCTCTTTAGCTCCACTTGGTGGATGTTAAAGAAACCGGCTACGCGTGTTAAGACGCAGGGTCATGGGGACAGGCTGTCTCTGAACTCAGAAGACGAGTGAGTTCGAAGCCCACCGTCGCGTCGGCAATCCTTGATATACTTTTCCATTTTTAACTCCGGGTAAATGCCAGGACACATTACCTTCCAACAGGCCACTCCCCGAATAGGCTGTTTACGGTGAGAGGGTTTATGTTGTATGCTGGGGGAAGTAGTTACCGCAGTGCGATTGGTCGGAGAGGTTGGTTGGTTGGTTGGTTCCTCAGTTTAGGAGCTGCGACAACGCGGTCATGTAGCCCCGTGTACTTTGGGTGTGTGTATAATCTGTCTGATAACCGTTGTTAATTGTGATGGCTGTATTAGTGTGTGTTATCTGTTTTTTAATTCAAGTAAGGACTGCAGGTATTGAATTTTCGAGTAGTTCCTACTCTTTCCGCCAACGCCACCGTCAACGACTACTAGTTCTGAAGTTGGTTACTAGATGCCACCGCAGTAGGCTGCTAGCGACGAACGTCGGAACCTAAGAGCGTTAGTCAAATTTAACCTATAATTTAGCTTCACACAAGTGTAATTAGTGGAAGGTTCTTTAACATGCCATAAATCTATGACATGGGACCGCCGGCTTTACTTCCTCTCCGAAGGAAGACATACTGGGGGATTTTTAATGCTCTTAAAATATCTGACGACTTTGGCCGGGTTTGAACCCGCAAACCTGGGCATAGAAGCTCAGCATGCTACCGACTACGCCACCGAAGCCGCCTTCGGCGAGGTTATTAAGAGCATTAATGTCTAAATGATAAACTAGGCTATTTCTCTCTTCACGGCATTGCCCATGCTTCATTAAGGTGTTCATGTTTATGCTTTGTTTTATATCATTTGTTAGTTCCTTGTTTTAACAGCACGTTATATAGGTAGAGGAAAGTCGCCAAATATGGGGAGCTTTTTTTTTACAGTGCTCACATTAGCCATAAGATGTTGTAATACCCTCTGATATTATTGTTAACTTTAAAAGTGCACTTTCCCCATATTAGGCAACCGGGGTTCGTCATATGGGAAGGTGAGAAATCTCAGGGTTGTTATTTATAATAGATACACTGAATAATATACCCTTCTAATTAAATCATTTATTCTGACAATGTAATACAGTCATGAATATAAATAGTACAAACGTACTAAAATAAACAATGTCAGTTAATAACAGTCCTAGTTTCCAAACAAATCAACGTGTCTCTGATTCTACACACAATGAGTAAGCCCAGCAGTCTGTTTTGAATTAAAGTGAGTGCGGTGCCAACTGTGTACATCTGTCTATCGGCTCTCCAGGGCGAGTGTAGGGCGCGATGGAAGGCATGTACACTCAGGGAAAACTATTTATTTAATAACTCTGCTGCTCCAGCACGCAATCCATTTCCCCTTGGGATTGGAAGGATGTCAATAACTCAAACTAGTGGACTGCCCCCACCAGCAGATGTTGAGGCCTCTGGTGAAACGTCACCACTTTTGTTTGGAGAAGATAATCATGTAATACCCCGATCTAGATTTCCATGTTGTACCTCGACTGAGAGGTTCGAAAAATCAAGGCCCAGGAAGATATTCCTTTTGCACGGATAAGGCCCCTATTTATGGAACCCTCCCACATTTTCAACAGTTCCTGCCTTGATGTACGCACGACCAAACAGCTCACCAACCCATTTCTTCCTTCCCGGCATCTAAAAAAAATGATATGCCACTTAGTAAGAGCTTAACTATTGCATTCCATTGAATAGAACGTAATATGGGGATCCCCATATTAGGCGACAATGAACTCCCCATATTAGGCTATTCCAGTGGTAGCGATAGTTGGAACTACTAGAAATTGAACGGAACTTGTAGCTCACCGTAAGGGTGTCCGCTTGAAGCAGCTACAGCCTCTGGCAAGCCGAACATTTTACTTCCAAGAAATTTATAGGTTACGACAAAATACTACAATAGTACGGTTGAACCCAAACCCCTGACTCTATATACAAACACATTTAGAAAATTAATTCACTAACCTTTTCTTATCAATTCGTACGAATTCAGAAAACTGAGTAATATTTCACAACGATGTAGAACAACAAACGTCAATAACAAAATGGCTATGATGCACAGCTAACGGTAACTTCGCGCTTTACCCACACAGCACATGGCAGGACCTTCTATAATACCGGACCTGACACTGGCGGCGGGACTGATGAAAGATGGCTGTCGCTGTTGGTGATTACATGCTTTGTTTATTAGTTGAGTCGTTTTGTTTACGATGTGATAGTGATGTGAATTTCGTTTAGCAATCGTCTCCCTTGATTATCTGTGCTTATTGATTATTGCTTAATGATATTACACGTTCGTGTAAGTAAATGTCTGCAATAGTGCTTCTTAAATACGAGATACCGGTGACTTCTGTTACGCTTGTGATACCATCAATAGACCTACTATTGCCAATCAGTGGGTAAGTTTGGTCTATTTATTATTCTGTTTATAGTTTATAAATTATTAGTAATGGTAATTCATTATGAGCAAGCATAGCAATAATTTACGTATTCCAATTCAAGGTTTAAGAAGATCTGAAAATTGATTACCGTACGTAGGAACATAACCAACTTTTTAAATTGTCTGCAGTGTTCTCTCATCCAATTATACGCCTGCTTGTCCAAGGATATCAATCTTATCACGTACTTGGTGTGGATCCCGTTTTAATAAACTACCAGTAGGCTTACTCATACATAAGTTATGCTAAAATTGTGGTGATATGCCTTGAAACTGATGTGTGACTGGATCCAAATCAAATTATTATGAAGATAAGCCATTGGTGCCTATTTTCTAATTTCCCATCAGGGGAATTCAACCCACACCCAACTTCACGGGGTTGATGACCAAGAAGTCCCAAGCCCATAAAATGAATTAACAGCAGACAAAATCACGTCATGATGTTATTTTGGGTTGGGTTGGATTCTGACACACGTCATGCCTTTGACAGAGTTTGGTTGGTTCTTAAGTTTAGGGGCTGCGACAACGAGGTCATGTAGCCCCGTGTACTTTGGGTGTGTGTAGAATCTGTCTGATAACCGGTGTTAATTGTGATGACTGTATTAGTGTGTGTATCTGTTTTTTAATTTAAGTACAGACTGCAACTTAGAATTTTTCAAATAGTTCCTACTTTTGCCGCCAAACGCCACCGTCAACGACTACGAGGCCTAGTTCAGAACTTAGCTACTAGACGCCACCGCAGTCGGCTCTTGGCAACGAACGTAGAAACCTAAGAGCGTTGTTTACATTCTTAACCTATCCAATTTAGCTTCACACAGGTGTAATTAGTGGAAGGTTCTTTAACATGCCATAAATCTGTGACAAGGGACCGCCGGCTTTACTTCCCCTCCGAAGGAAGGCATACTGAGGGATTTTTAACGCTCTTAAAAAATCCGACGGCTTCGGCCGGGTTTGAACCCGCTATCTTGGGCATAGAAGCTCAGCATGCTACCAACTACGCCACCGAAGCCGCCCCGTTTGACAGAGTTCCATTTAATCTCATGAATAGGAATGAATGAATACGACTAGCCTACTTGTTGACGGATTTACAGGAGGCAGTCGTGACCTTATGATAGGAATTACCTAGGCATTTATCTTCAGTATGTGTGGGAACCCATGGTAAACCACTTGCTGGGTGGCTAAGCGGAGAATCGAACCCAACATTTCTCGGTTTACCTCACTAGGCTGTGTGTAGCCCGTTCTTACCCTCAGACTAGAATTGAGATTTCTTGACAGTCAGGAATCAAACTTGGACCCCAGAAGTGACAACCAAGAACTACACCATCTGGTTGGTTACATTTATTTTTAAGAATAATATGTATGTCTGTTAGGTAGTCAGCCCGAAAGCTGGTTGGATCCTCAAAAGGCACTGCCGTTAGGTTATGTGGGTAGATACCCACAAAACCCCATGGCAGCGCTATATTGAGGCGTACTAGGCAAGAAGAGGAGTGAGGTAGTTTGTCATTGCTTTCCTCGCTGAGTCAGTACAGCAGTACTAACCCTATGAGTAGAACCTTTCACAGCATCCACAGGCACTGACTGTGCCCTGAATGTCATTACTAAGCACCACCCATACCTCAGTAGCTTCCATATAATCACAGCCATGAGTGAGTCTGAGACATCGGTGATACTCTAGCCTGTGCCAACAGGCACTTACTGTGCCCTGAATGTCATTACTAAGCACCACCCATACCTCAGTAGCTTCCATATAACCACAGCCATGAGTGAGACTGAGACATCGGTGATACTCTAGCCTGTGCCAACAGGCACTGACTGTGCCCTGAATGTCATTACTCAGCACCACCCATACCTCAGTAGCTTCCATATAATCACAGCCATAAGTGAGACTGAGACATCGGTGATACTCTAGCCTGTGCCTACAGGCACTAACTGTGCCCTGAATGTCATTACTCAGCACCACTCATACCTCAGTAGCTTCCATATAATCACAGCTAAGAGTGAGACTGAGACATCGGTGATACTCTAGCCTGTGCCAACAGACACTGACTGTGCCCTGAATGTCATTACTAAGCACCACCCATACCTCAGTAGCTTCCATATAATCACAGCCATGAGTGAGACTGAGACATCGGCGAAAAGCCTCATTTTACTCTAGCCTGTGCCAACAGAAAAATGCAAATGTACTGCATTCATCAAGAGATGGCAAACATGCCCCGAATAATATGTAACTTACTAAAAAGGGATTGAAATTCCTACAGGAACATTTACAACTTTCCTGTTCACTCAGCCAAGATATTCTGCAAATCTCTCCTGTGGGCCTCAACATTATTTTATATTATTCCTTTCCTGATGAAACTCCGGTGGTACCTTAATTCAACTCCTAGGGCACCTCCCCATGCCTGCCCTTACACAGCTACACACACTACTACATTCATCACGTAATCGGAGGAATTCAACCCACACACAACTGCACGGGGCTGATGACCAAGATGTCCCAAGCCCATAAAATGAATTAACAGCAGACAAAATCACGTCATGATGTTATTTTGTGTTGTGTTGGATTGTGACACACGTCAGGCGTTTGATGTCCGACCACCAACTACGGCGGCCATCTTGGATTGCAGTGTCAGGTCCGGTAGTATTGACGTCAGAAAAGTTGGATGGCGCAGCCACGCGGCAGAATGTTGAAGCTGTAACATTGTGACTGGTGAGATTTATTTAGATGGTGAAGCATTGACGTCGTGATGGAAACAGAAATAAATTTATCAAATTCGAGGAGGCACTGCTCTGTATACGGTTGCAAATCGTATAAAACGGCTACGAAATATCTTCACTACTTTCCTGTACAAAAAGTTCAGAGAGAAAGATGGGCTTCGGCGCTGTCAATTGGAAAACGTGTTACATGTTACATGACTGTGTGCAGCCTGCATTTTTGTGAAGACGACTTCTTTCCACCGGTACTGTTGATTATTGATAGTTATTGTCTCTAATTTGTATTAACATGGATTTAGCTGCATCAAAAATACTGATAAACTTATAGCCTATTACTTCTGTGCCGTACAAAGAATGTAATCCGCTCTTCGTAAACTTATTTTAGGGGTTCTTCCTATTGACAATAGCCGAATGGTTATAAAACTTAAGAAAAATGCTGTTCCTAGCCTTAATTTTCCAGAGAATTTATATTCTTGCCTTTGAACAGCAAGTGTGTAGGTTATTGAAGTATGATTTGGCTTAAATTGTGTTTTTCGCTATGATCTCCCTACTGTTGAAATTAGTTAATTAAAATGTAAAATCTTAGTTTTAAGTATCGGTTTGGTGACCCATCATCCCAGGCAGTCCGGCAACACCTATAGGCCTACTACTCAGGCAGATAGGTCACTTAGCAGTAATTTTGAAGTTATAGTGATGTTAAGTATACATATGCGGTAATGTAGCAGGAGACCGGATCGGCCTAGGCTATTCTAACTTGAATTAGTTCTCATTTCAGGGTTTTACAGTTTTGAGTGCGAATAGTTGGTTTGAAAGTTGTACAACAGTAAGGAGAGTATGTTTTGTATAGGTTTTAATTGGTATTATGGTTTATGTCGAGTTGAGGAGTGAATTTGGTTTGGCTTTTAGTGTAGTTTTTGATCTGTTCCGTTTGCTTATGACAAGTTCAAATGGAGACTCCAGCTTTGTTAAATATCTGTATTTTAAATATTTAATTAAATATATTGATAAAGAGGATGTCTCCATTTTAACTTGCCTGTGGCAAGAGATTAATAAATTAACATTCTTGCCTTTGAACAGCAAGTATGTAGGTCAATATTTGCCATATTGAAGTATGATTTGAGCATCCCAAGTAACGCTTCTTTGAACCCAAAACATTCATGCAAATTCAGGGTTGCTTGATTCAATTTATTATCAGGGAGTCATCCTTTGTGTTATGTGATATATATATTGTGAAATTAATAAAAACATCGATAGGCCTACCGCTAGGCTCCCAAGTACAGGCTTCATATATGTAACAGCAGACAGTAAATTAACTATCTACATGTGGGTAATATTTTTAACTGGTAGTAATTAGGCACTGCATTTAAATTGATTATAAAAATATTTCTATCAATGAAAGGAAATATGTAGTATTTTGCCATCATAAATTAGAAGCCATAACAAACGCACACCCAATTACTTCACGTCACTATATCGCCGCCATATTGCAAACAGCTGACCGTAAGCTCCTCCCCCGTTTCGGACGTCAATAGAAGGTCCTGCACATGGGCAACAAGTTAACCTATTCACCGCTAGGTGACAGCATCTACTAAATGATAAAATACTACTTCCCCATATAAAGAAACCTCCCCCTCCTCTAACTAGTTAGGTTAGGTTATGCAATTTTATTATTTTCGTAGTTTTAATTCTTCTATTATATTTTTCTTACAATTATTATTTAGATTTATAATTATCTATTTGTGTGCCAATAAGGTTCTGATTTGAGTTTATGATCTTAAAAATAAATATAAATACGAGGGTCATTCCATTAGTCATGGCAACTATGTTATATCGGGCGGGCATCAATTCCACTCGGGTACCTGAGTCAGGTAGCCAGGGTTACCTCAATTCCACTAGAGGAGTCCCTCAACTCCGCTCGGTCCCGGTCTCTTTATCCTTATGCATTCTTAGAACGACACAAGTCTTCCATGATCACTTCTACCATTGATTATAATCAATGCTTCTAATATAACTAATATAACTTCTAATAATGATAACGAAAAAGTGGTGTACAGATATCTTAAATCCGAATATCAGATGACCGCGTAGTTCCGCCCCTTAAAACAAAATGCCTTTTTGCCGAACAGCTGTTACGGTAAACTGTATAAGAGTTAGAATTCATACCTAATTTGTTGTGTGGGAATGCAGCTGATTTTTCCGTTCTAGGCTTGAAAGCAATATTTTCAGCTTCAGCAGCTGATATCGAAAGTATTATTAGGTACAAATTATACACCTATTATTATCTAAAATTATTTTATAATGTCTGACTAGGTTAAAAACATACGAACATTTAATTATGCACATGTTAAAAACAATGCATAAAATTAGTAGAAAAAATAGAAAACTTGGCAGACTTATTTAAAAGAATATTATGATTAAATTTACATCACTTGTATTTTCTGCCATATAAGTTATAAGGAGCCAAAAACTTTATACCTGATTTAACGAACGAGCGGACTTGACATCAGAGCGGTTGACCAATGGCACAACAATGCCATGCGAACACCACCACGCCATCGGTCAAGCACTCTGAAGTCAATTTTTAGCCTACTTTTCACATTTTGCAAAAATGAGGAAAAAGTAGACTTATGAGATCGGGCAAATGTCTGTCTGTCTGTCTGTCTGTCTGTCTGTCTGTCTGTCCTTCTGTCTGTCTGTCTGGCTGTGTGTGTGTCCGTCCCCTATCAACTCCTACACGGCTGCAGCAATCGAAACAAAATTTGGTAGGAGTAAAGATCTATACCTGAATATCTCACGGCCATATTTGAAAATGATGTCAGTGCTACCAACTGCTAAAAAATCGCAATTGAAATTTGAGCTCCATGTTGGATATCTTGGAAAGTATGAATGGGAGCTATTTCAAAATTGGCACACGTACAGATCATAATATTTCAGTTTAATTTCCAGGAGGCCAAACATGGCAGTGTTGCCAAAATGATTATAAGCCTCCTGATAGGTCGAATTTTTAAATGCATATAACTTCTACACTATCAAGTGGAATTCAACCAAATTTCGTATGTTGTATGTGTACATAACCAGATATGACTGAGCGTATTCTTAAGTCCTACCAGGGCTGCCAACTGTTAATAAATGCTCCTAATTTATTTTATCCAAATACCAATATATCAGAAAGTATGCAAGCCGACAGCTTTAAACTATGCACACGTATAGTACCTGACATTCTATATTAATTTGGAGTAACTTATATACGTCAGTGCTACCAACATGATTCTAAGCCTGCTGACAGGTCCAACTTTAAATACATGTAACTTCCATACTATCATTTGGATTTCAATCAAATTTCGTATGTACTATGTGTACCATAACAGATATGACTATGCGTATTCTAAGGAGCAACCAGGGCTGCCAACTGTTAACATGTGCTGTCCCTATTTTTGTTACCCTAATATCAATATATCAGAAAGTATGCAAGCCAATAGCTCTAAACTTTGCACACGTATAGTACCTGGCATTCTAGACGAATTTGGAGTAACTAATATACGTCAGTGCTGCCAACATGATTCTAAGCCTGCTGATAGGTCCAATTTTAAAATGCATGTAACTTCTATACTAACTAATGGATTTCATTCAAAATTGGCACAACAATAGATCATATTATTTCAGATTATTTCTGACCAATACATGCATGACATTGTTGCCAACATGATTTTACGCGCGCTGTTAGATCCAATGTTTAACTGCATGTAACGTCCATGTTATCCAGTGGACTTCAACCAAATTTCGTATTTAGTACCGTAACAGACAGAACTAAGAATATATTCAGTCATCAGGGCTGCCAAATGTAGTGCTCTATTAGGATACATTATGCCAGGTATACAGTACTTCGAACTAATTGGAAATTTCGATATTAGCAACTTAATTTCGTCATTATTCTAGATAGGTTCATATTCTGTAGAATAATCATTGGCATGAAAAGTAGGCTGTATAGTTCTTTACGGAACTTCTTGTTTTTCTACAAATTTTATGCATTGTTTTTAACATGTGCATAATTAAATGTTTGTATGTTCTTTAACCTAGTCAGACATTATAAAATTAAATTTAGATAATAATAGGTGTATAATTTGTACCTAAAAAAATACTTTCTATATTGTTTTCCTGCCTAGAACGGAAAAATCAGCTGCATTCAAGAATTCGCTCGTGCGCTGCAGAAGGTGTTTGTCCCAGCCCTTGGTATGTGAGCAAGAGAGTTATGACATTTGTTTACGTTATGGGAATAACCCCTTTGCCGACCCCTTGCCAAAGCCTGAACGGAGTTGAGGAACTCATTTTTGGGTCCCTTGGAGGACCGAGTGGAATTAAGGAAAATCGAGGAGAATTGATGTTTGACCGTTATATCTTTCGATAATACTACAGCATGGGAAATCCACGATGTGCCTTGAACCGTTAACCCTTTATAGGGCAGAACTATTATTAATATATTGTATTTGCATTGATATAAATTAAATTATTTTAGCCAAATTTTAATTTATTAATTTTATTTTATGTAATCTTTGTAATTTTTATGTGTAAATGTTGTTATAACTTTATAATTTATATTGTTAATTTTTAAAATTCTATTTTATAAATTTATTTTATCTTAATTGTAATTGTATAAGCATATTTAATTTTAATAGTAATTTTATAACATTATTAATTTTGACAATTTATTTATTTTCAATTTTAATTTCTTTCATATTATATTATTTACGTTTCAATTGTTTTTGTTGAAAATAATTATCAAGCATCTCAGGTGAAGAAGATAGAAAAATATGGTTTCATGAAATATTAACACTTCCAAAAGAAAATTCGTTGACATATCGCTGAAAGATTCAACCAGCAACATCTTTGACATAGCAGGTGGTTAATATACAGACCACTAACCTATAAAGGGATAAGGCCGTGTGAGATCTCACTGACAACAGAAAATAGGGCTCGAGTACAGGAGTTAACGGCAAAGGTACAAATGAAAACCACACGATGGAACTGTGTGTAAATTTGTTTTGCACTTGTACAGATAGAACACAAATCAATCAATTAACATCCAGGGCACCGTTTCCAAGCATTGGAACACTGTTCAATAACAGACCCGGACAGACAAAGGGTGCCCACTTTGTGGCGAGTTTGCAGTTGCTGGGCGTCCTTGTCGGAAAGCCTTCACCCAACGTGCAACTGTTCGGTAATTGTAGTGCTGTATGACACTGCGTACCATTACTGCCACCGAGAAAAGCAATTTTCACGAATGATCGCTGTTCCAATCTGCTTATATCCGTCTTGTAGCACGGTCAAGCTCCGAATGAACATGTATGGCGTTGGGGCCTAGCCACCTGCACTTACAGTCGGCTTCTGTATATAACCCACCGTCAACGACATCTAGCTTCTGACTTGGTTACTATAAGGTGCGTTCAAAAAGTAACGAGCTGGAGGCATAATTACAGAAACCAGTACCTTTATGTTAGAAGTATTGGCGCTGGCTGTTGAGGCACTTGTCCCACTGTGACACGAGGCGGTGAATGGCTGTCTCTTAGAAATCCCTGGGCTGCGATGTGAACCAGTTCCGCACGTACAGCTGGACGTCGGCATCCGAGGTGAATCGTTGGCCCCGCAGAGCCCTTTTCAGGGGGCCAAACATGGCGTAATCACGGGGAGAGAGGTGTGGACTGTATGGAGGGTGGTCGAGAACCTCCCATTTGAATTTCTGCAGGAGTGCCGCGACTGTGTTGCCCGTATGAGGTCGTTCATTGTCGTGGAGCGACCACGGCCGCTATGGCGTTCACTGTCACTCGGCGGTCCTGGGTAATGAGTGCATCAACCAGCTGTACGTTGTCATCGGTAATGCAGGAGGGGGGGGGGGGGTGCCCCAGACCGGGCATCATCCGCTAACGACACCCGTCCTTCCCTGAAGCACTTGTGCCACGCCTTGACCCTTGCCAGGGACATGCAGTGTTCGCCGTACACTTGAGACATTCGGCGATGAATGTCCGTTCCCCCTACTCCTTCCGCTGTCAGAAACCGAACAACACCTCTTTGCTCTTCGTTTGACGCTTCCATGTCACTGTTTGCAATGCGACTGGCAGCGTTGGACGATTGATGCATGCTGCTGCTCGCTTTGTGTCGTCACGTGACGTGCACGCGAGCCCTCTAGCGACGGGTGTGACCTTCCACGCTTTGGTCCGAACCACACCTCGTTACACACGCCACGATTAGCCGATATAGTCACCGGTTTGCGCATTCCAGCCTCCGGCTCGTTACTTTTTGAACGCACCTTATAGATACCACCGCAACCGACACCTGGTGACGAACGTTGGAACTTTAGAACGTTTACAAAACTAACCGACAATTTGGCTTCACAAAGTTGTAGTTAGTGGAAGGTTCTTTGTCATAACAGAAATCTAAGACATGGGCCCGCCGGCTTTACTTCCTTCACTGATTGTATTTCTGTTGTTGTTGTTGTTGTTGTTGTTGTTGTTGTTGTTGTTGTTGTTGTTGTTGTTGTTGTTGTTTCATTTTAACTGCTTTGGTACATCGTGGTAATGTAACACCGTGTACTTGGGTGTGTGTGATATTTGTGTGATTGTCTCTGTTATTGTGCCGGCCGTATTAGTATGTCTTTGTAACTGAAACTAGGATGGAGGAGGAGGTGGCCGTCGTACCATGCCAGTACTTCTTCTGAGGTGTGAGTAGAAATCAGCTCTTTTCAGGTGGCTTTTGAGCTTTGATTTGTACTTATTTCCGAAGGAGGATTTCATCTCACGAGGGAGGGAGTTCCTGGCTTGCGCTGCGCCCTCATAGTATGTGGTCTGGGCCCAGATAGAGTACAAGGACACTCCTCGTTCACGAGTTACGGATCTGTATCCTAGTTGTAGGTGATGTAAGGGATTACTGTTAGGAACGTGGCTCATTTGAGGGTTTGAAGGAATTAATGAATGGTATGGCTCTGTTATCTGTCTTCTCTCGAGGTTGGGTTAAGCAGAATGCTTTCGGATATAGGGTGTGGTAGCTATGTAGCAGTGGCTATTCCTCCATGTAGGACGTGAGGATCATCCTCCAGTCAGCTCTCAACTGTAACTGTTCAAAAAGAATTAAATTGATTGTTTTGTAAAATAGTCTTTTAGGGCTACCTTGCGCGCCCTCTCGATAAGCTCTGTCTCACTCTCAGTACTTGTAACTAGTTCTACATTTCACCCCTAGATGGGTGAAGTGTGATCATCACCGCCCGGAGGAGAAACCTGAGGAAGGAAGCCTTGCATCCTCAAAGCACTTGTTTATAGCTTGAGAAATGCTTGGGAGCCTTTGAGAGGGAAGGGGCAGGTTTGCTCTGTTTAATGGCGCTCTGAGGACGTCGACTGAGATCCTCAAGTCACGCTATTTGTTGAATTTAAACTAACACTACGAGCTATAATAATAGTAGTAATAATAATAATAATAATAATTATTATTATTATTATTATTATTATTATTATTATTTATTTATCGTATGGCTTTTATGCCGGGAGAGTCCGAGGACATTTTCGGCTCGCCTGAGTCTGTAGCTGCTTCCACGGACATCCTTATTAGGGTGAACTACAAGTTCCGTTCAATTTCAAGTAGTTCCAACTTTCGCTACCAGATATCAATGATACTAGGGGCAGATGACCTCGTAGTTCCGCCCCTTAAAACAACAATAACTAACTACTAACTATCAATGATACCTAGTGGTGAACGTTGGAACTTTGATAGAGCGTTCTGACGAAATCTAACCTAACAATTTAGCTTTACACAAGTTTAGTCTGTGAAAGGATCTTTTACATGCCATAAATCTATGACATGGGACTGCCGGCTTTACTTCCCCTCCGAAGGAAGGCATACTGAAGGATTTTTAACGCTCTTAAAAAATCCGACGACTTCGGCTGGGTTTGAACCCGCTATCTTGGGCACAGCAGTTCAGCGTGCTACCAACTACGCCACCGAAGCCGCTATAATAATAATAATAATAATAATAATAATAATAATAATAATAATAATAATAATAATGTGGCCTCCGGAGAGGCCGAGTGCAAGTTGTGGGCTTATTGGTTACGATTTCACGCGTTTTTCAGCGTGTGCTCATCTTTGGAGAGGTATTCGATTGTATTGTGTAATGTGTTCGTAATTGTGATGTGCGACTGAATAATTAATAGCAGTCGACACTATTTAGTGATGGAACGATTAGCTCAGGACAGGGAGGCATAGAGAGCTGCATGAAACCAGTCAAAAGACAGAATACTCAAACACAAGGATTAGGGTAGATACCATAGCGGCATTTGCCTGGAGGAAGTAAAGAGAAACACTGCCAGGTTGGTCTGTGTCAGCGTCGGGATTTGAACCCTCGATCTTTGGACTTCCAGCTTCCCCTTCGCAGTCGTAGTGCGTGACTTATCACGCATGGCTACGAATCATTTTCAAGGAAGAACACTAGAATACAAGTGATACATTGTCATTGAAATGAAGTTCCATCGACGACAATGCGATGTGAGCTCTTGTCCGTCCTCCCTTGGGGATTAAGGTCCCACACCGTGTGAGGTATGTCCAGGTCGAGTCGGAAGTACGCCCAGGCTTAGCATCTTGCGAGCTTCCTGTCAATTACAGGCCGGATTACTCCAGCCCATTACACTAATCACACCATCGATTAATAGAGAGGGCCCTTGTCGCACAAAGGCCATTGTCTCTTTATCTCCTTGACCATCTACCAAGTGGCTTAACTGTCGCATGCTAAACAACATCCTCGACCAAAGAGCAGACTCGGCGAGTAGATAAGCTCAACCTCTTTGATAAAAGGAATATTTCAAGCTGATGTGATGGGTTTGGATCCTTTAACACGTCTGGACACTTCAAAAATACAAAAATTAAATAAAAATTATGTACATGCTATATTTATTTGTTATTTTCGCCCGGAGCATGCATCAAGCCTTTTTTCATTTACTATATTAATGGTATTGCGTTCCTCAGCTGCCGTGGATGTCAGGCCTCGTGTGACGTCATGAGAAGTGTAGCCATGATACTAAGAAAAATATATTGGTTTTACGTCCTTTTTAACTACTGCGGCTTTTAGAGACGCCGGGGTGCCGGAATTTTGCCCCGAAAGGGATATTTAACGAGCCAGTAAATCTACTGACACAGCTCCCTCAAATGCCAACTGACTGCGCCAGAATTCGATCCTGAAATCTTGGGAAGAGCTGGCGAGAACGTTACCGCTGAGCCACGCAACTAGTCGAAGAAGAAGAATCTATCAGTCCATCGTAATCTCTTGACAAGTTTTTATGGGGTTTTGGGGTACGTATTGAGACTCTGGTAGCAAAGATCATGGGTTCGATACCGGCTCTACCAAGAAATTTAGTTGTTGATTCTTTAGGGGCTTTGCGACATCCTGGTCATGTAGCCCCGTGTATTTGGGTATGTGTAGAAGTTGTCTGATAACCGGTGTCACTCTGATGTCTGTACTAGTTGTGCACTTGTAATCGAGGTACGATTTGGGTAGGAAGCGGCCGTGGCCTTAAGTTAGGTACCATCTCGGCATTTGCCTGGAATAGAAGTGGGAAACCACTGAAAATCACTTTCAGGATGGCTGAGGTAGGAATCGAACCCACCTTTTCTCAATTTTGCCTCACGAGGTTGAGTGTAGCCCGTTCCAGTCCTCAGACAAGAATTAAATTTCTCGGCAAAGCCGGGAATGGAACCCGGACCTCCGCGGGGACAGCCAAGAATGCTAGCCACTACGACCAAGAAAATCAAATATGGTCTGAGGGTTGGAAAGGGGTAAGGCAAAACTGAGAAAAGGTGGATTCGATTAGCACCTCAGCCATCCTGGCATGGCGAGTGGCAAATACGCTGTAGCTGCCATTACCGACGTTGCATTGAATTAGTACCGGGTGAGTTAGCCGAGGTCGTTGCGGCATGACTGTTGGCAGTCGCTCACATCCGGGAGGCGAGGAGGTTCGAATCCCCCCGCCGGCAACCTTGAAGATGGTCTTCTGTGGTTTCCCATCTTCCTTCCAGGCAAATGCCGGGGTTGGTCCTTAACTATAGGCCACAGCCGCTACCTTCCAACTCCTCGACCCTCCCTTCCAACTTTCCTCCCCAACGGTACTTGTAGCTCACCCATTGGGTGTCCGTATCGAAGCAGCTACAAAACTGGCGAGCCGAACATGTCCTCGGACACTCCCGGCGCTAAAAGCCATACGCAAAAAAAAAAAAAAGAAATGAATTAGTTACCAAACCATAACGCCAGCAGCCACTAATTTGCCAGTTTCAACGCTTATAAGACAAATAATACATTGAAAAATTAATCCACAGCCTGCTTCCAGTCGACTGACCGGGGCAGGGAATGGAATGAATGAAGCCCCCAACTAGCGGTGAGGATATGAACTGTGCCGGCTGCCGAAGCCTGTCGCATTCCCCTGGGACAATGAGTAAATGAATGACAGATGAAATGGATGACAGTGGAGAGTGTTGCTGGAATGAAATGTATGACAGGGAAAACCGGAGTACCCGGAGAAAACGCCGTCTGCCTCCGCTTTGTCCAGCACAAATCTCACATGGAGTGACCGGGATTTGAATCACGGACCCAGCGGTGAGAGGCCGGCGTGCTGCCGTCTAAGCCACGGAGGCTCACAAATGATACATTAATTAATTTAAAATGACACTATTTTGTGCAGTTAGTGGTGGTGGTGATAGTTTTAAGAGGCGTAACATCTAGGTCGTCTGCCCATATCATGCGTTCCTTGTCTTAAAATGTTCGTAAGCCGTCACGGACGTTCGCGAGTTGAAAAGGTTTGGGAACCGCTATGGTCCTGTCATTTCATGCTCCACGTGAGTCAACACAAGAGAAGCGACAGAGGCACGGCACTCGGAATTTGATGGAACTAGGCATGAGTGTGGTCATGTTCAACTCAAGTCCACGGCTTCGGTGGCTCAGTTGGTAGCATGCTGAGCTTCTATGCCCAAGATCACGGGTTCAAACCCGGCCGAAGTCGTCGGATTTTTTAAAAGCATTAAAAATCCCTCAGTATGCCTTCCTTCGGAGGGGAAGTAAAGCCGGCGGGCCCATGTCACAGATTAAGCCTATGGCATGTAAAAGAACCTTCCTTTAACTAGAATTGTGTGAAGCTAAATTTGTAGGTTTGATTTGATTAACGCTCTATTAAGTTCCACAGAGCTTGCCACGATGGGTAAGAGGTTATCGTGTCGGACTACCAACCCCAAGCTTGCAGGTTCGTTCCTGGCCGTGGTAAGTGATTTTTGAAAGGCGTCAAAAATCACGGCATGCATGTCATACGTTTTTGGCATGTTAAAGAACCCATTTGAAGTCAGTAGGCCGTGTTCATAATGGCAAAATTAATCTCGGGATTTTCCGCCAACACTTTAAGTTCCTCATTTCTCTACTAGAAAGCGCTATAGTGTCAAGGAGCTTACACATCTAACCTCCTTGACTTTCATAGCGCTCCAAAGAACGACATAATTCGACATGAAAGCTGCCCTCTAGGTGGCAAATAACAAAGCTTGCACCTGGCACCCGAGGCCATACGATATTACAAATTAAAAAGTCCAACGTTAATCGCCAGGTGCCGGTTGCGGTTGTATCTTGTAGCCAAGTTCGCAGCTAGGTGTCATTGACGGTAGCATTTGGTAGTAAACGTAGGAACTACTTGAAATTGATCGTATGCAGTCCTTACCTGAATTACAGATAACACACACCTATACAGCCATCACAATTAACACCGGTCATCACACAGATTCTACACACACCCAAAGTACATGGGGCTACATGCCCACGTTGTCGCAGCCCCTAAACTGAGGAACCAACCAACTCAAGTCCGGCTGTGAAATATTTTCTCTGCATTTGGTTTTTCGACTTTTAGAGCGTGTTGAATGTTTGTATCGCGCGCCTGCTTATGGCGCGCCCCGAGGACTGGAATGGGGAGGAGAATTATGCTGCCTTTTCTCGTCTGGTAGCTGGACTGTCGAACGTTCAAGGATAGACAAACCAAAGAACTCGTTTGATCCAGTAAAAATCAGAATTGAAAGGGACGAAGTGCACAAGAGATGACCGCCTACCCTTGACTATTAAATAACTTTCATTTCCCCTTTCACGTCATAATATACACCACATCGAAAAACCCTCAGACACGTGTCTTCTTATTTTTAATGATGAGTTTATATGCCGAGTATCACATTCCCAATGAAACCAATCGGGAGATATTTCTATTCAATGAAATGCAGGTCTACCCCCTCAACACCCCTTTAGAACCTGAATATCCAAAAATCCTTTCTTTAGTGGGCGTTTGCGGCCCTTGAGGAAGCTGCATACGAAATTTCATTTCAATCCGTTCGGTGGTTTCTGAGATTTCGTGATGAATGAATGAGTGAGTGAGTGAATGGTATTTGACAAATATATAGTAGATAGTGTCAAGTCTTTGTTATGCTATTCTCGGTTGACAGTGCTGTGTGAGCAGTTGAGTAACTAACGGGATTTCATTTAAAGATCCTCATTTTCTATACCGGTAGTGCAGAGCGCAACTCGCATCCAGTCGGCCGTGTCTCGACTTGAGCTATGTTGCCATGGAAATGATCGGCCTTGCCATTCCTTCATGAGTATATTTTATGACTTTATATTAGCCTTTGCTCGAGTACAAAAGGACCGAAATCAGAAGAATGAGAAAGACTATCGAAAATTCATGTAGCCAGTGTAACAGGTCGGCCACTAGATGGCCAGCTACAAGCTAATGGACGCAACATTCATTAGGTCCTCTATCACTGTCGGGTGCTCTCCTATCCAGACTACAAAGCATGTATTAATACACCAAAACCCTTCGACTCTGGGGCTTCACCTCATCTGAAACAGATAGGCTATCAGCCCAAAGAACAATAGCGCTTCAACAATTGAAAAGTATTAAATCAGTTTACACTAAGTTTACTTTTCAGGAGACAGTTAAAACGTCATTGACGGGAGAGGACTTAACAAACACACTATATTAGTCATCTATGTTGTGAAGCAACCATTCAGGTTATAATTGTGTGAGCGGAATATCAATTTTCATTTAATAAGCATATTTTTAAAATCAATTTTGCAAACGTGACTTAATGCCTTTCAGCTCCGTGGTCAGTGTAGTGCGGCATAACGCCGTCCATAAGGAATATCTCACAAGTTATTTTATTTTAAAATGGATTTGTAACATAAAAATCACCTAAACCCAGTACAAATATAATTTACAATAGCATTGTAAAACGCGGGAATCTCGCAGTGCTGCCAACATTAAGTACGCAATACGACGCTGAAAGGCAGCAAGTCATTGACTTAATGCTTTTCTCCTCTGATTGCGCTGCATCTAGCAGTGATTTCTGGCTTAAACACAAGGCTGACTTATGTCTTCCCCAAGGCCCTTGGGTCAATACTTCACAGTACAAATTGTTTAAAAAATGACTATTTTTGACTTAATGCGTTTCAGTTCCGACCGATTCAATTATGTAACCCCACGACTGCGATGCTGAGTCGCAGCAAGTCCCGACATGACGGTTCGAATCCCGAACAATTTCAATTATACCACTACAGTCGCCACATAAACACCCTTATCTGATCTGAATTCTCGCTGCCAACAGAGTGAAGATTGTCCTCCGAGACGCTCTGCACCAGTCTCTCAGATTCCTCAGCCAAGGAATTCTTCACCCGAGACATCTTCTTTCAGTATTCAATACTCACATTTTTATATAATGTTCTGGTTGGTTGGTTCTTAAGTTTAGGGGCTGCGACAACGCGGTCATGTAGCCCCGTGTACTTTGGGTGTGTGTAGAATCTGTCTGATAACCGGTGTTAATTGTGATGGCTGTATTAGTGTGTGTTATCTGTTTTTTAATTTAAGTACTGCAACTGAGAATTTTTCAAATATTTCCTTCCAAGCGCCACCGTCAACGACTACTAGGTGAAGTTCAGAACTTAGCTACCAGACGCCACCGCAGTCGGCTCTTGGCAACGAACGTAGAAACCTAAGAGCGTTGTTTACATTCTTAACCTATCCAATTTAGCTTCACACAGGTGCAATTAGTGGCTTTAACATGCCATAAATTTATGAAATGGGACCGCCGGCTTTACTTCCCCTCCGAAGGAAGGCATACTGAGGGATTTTAACGCTCTTAAAAAACTGACGGCTTCGGCCGGGTTTGAACCCACTATCTTGGGCATAGAAGCTCAGCATGCTACCGACTACGCCACCGAAGCCGCCATATAATGTTCTAGCTTAGTTCGATGGTGTTATCCAGTTATCCATCTGTCGCAATACTTCTAAGTTGGTCACATATTCTCCCATGATATCCTTAGCAACCGTCGGTAAATTCTCGTTCCAAATTATTCTACTTCTTCTTCTTCCGATTCGGCCATCAAAGGGCCACGTCATTTCAACTGCTTCTTGCTGCATCGAGCTTTAACATCCTCCCAGTACTTTCGCACTAGTTCTCGATGCTGTTGTTTACTTTCCTCAGTCCACTTCTTGCCAGTTGGAAGCTCAGGCTTTTCTTGGAAACATCGGTGTGCTGTTAGTTTTGCTTAAAAGGGGGAGCGCACGTTCCCAGATATCAAATATGCAAATCTTTGTCCACCTCAATGAACCAAGCTCCCTTGGTTTTCTTTTTGAGGAAGTAGGTGAAAATTCAATTTGTCAATCGCGCTGATTCTATTATATTTTCTAATACTCTGCTTAGTGTCCACGTTCTGACTCCATTCATTAGCACTGATAACTCGTAGCATCTCACTATTCAAGTAATAAGAGAAAATCTGCAGAAAAGCAGATTACGCATTTGACTGTTTTGAGAGTCTTCACTTTTTCTTTGTAACCTCAATTTGTTGGTTCCTCTGAAGCAAGATACAGAGTTTGACCCAGAGCTTAGAAAGTATTAATTTTTCCATAACCACAGTTTCTACATGGTTAGTTGGTTCCTTAGTTTAGGGGCTACGGCAACGCGGTCATGTAGCCCCGTGTACTTTGGGTGTGTGTCTGATAACCGGTGTCAGTTCTGTTGTCTGTTTTTAGCCTACTTTCGATTTTTGCAAAAAATGAAAGTAGACTTATGAGATCACTACAGGGCGAAAAAAAGTGTGTCTGTCTGTGTGTGTGTATGTGTGTGTGTGTGAGTCTGTGTGTGTGAGTGTGTGTACTCTAAATGGCTGTCCCCCCCCTATCAATTCGAACACGGTGAGCGCAAATTGAACGAAATTTGGTACAAAGGTAGCACTAGCAAAGGACACCTCAGTGTCATGTTTTATATCGCCGCCATCTTGACGGAAACGTAATGGCGGCCACACAAATGTTCAAAGCTTAAATCAAATTACGACTAACCTAATCATCCGATCTCTACCAAATTTTGCAACAACATACCTTTATGGAGGGAGCATCCTTTGACAAATCTAATAGGTCATTAGCCTAATAGTTTGCGGATGGCGGCCATCTTTGTGTCAAATTCGATTACCCCTATTAATTCGAACACGGTGAAACCGAATAGAATGAAATTTGGTACAGAGGTAGCACTAGCAAAGGGCACCCCAGTGTCATGTTTTATATCGCCGCCATCTTGACGGAAACGTAATGGCGGCCACCCAAATGTTCAAAGCTTGAATCAAATTACGACTAACTTAATCATCCGATCTCTACCAAATTTTGCATCAACATACCATTATGGAGGGAGCATCCTTTGACCAAACTAATAGGTCATTAGCCTAATAGTTTGCGGATGGCGGCCATATTTGTGTCAAAATCGATTACCCCTATTAATTCGAACACGGTGAAACCGAATGGAATGAAATTTGGTACAGAGGTAGCACTAGCAAAGGGCACCTCAGTGTCATGATTTATATCGCCGCCATCTTGACGGAAACGTAATGGCGGCCACACAAATATTCAAAGCTTAAATCAAATTACGATTAACCTAATCATCCGATCTCTACCAAATTTTGCATCAACATACCATTATGGAGGGAGCATCCTTTGACCAAACTAATAGGTCACTAGCCTAATATTTTGCGGATGGCGGCCATCTTTGTGTGAAAATCGATTCCCCCTATTAATTCGAACACGGTGAAACCGAATGGAACGAAATTTGGTACAGTGGTAGCACTAGAAAAGGCCACCTCAGTGTCATGTTTTATATCACCGCCATCTTGACGGAAACGTAATCGCGGCCACCCAAATGTTAAAGGCTAAAATGTAATTACGGCCAACCTAATAATCTAGTCTCTACCAAATTTTGCAACAACAAATCTTTATGTGGGAAGCATATTCTGACCAAACTGCTAGATCATCAGCCCAATAGTTTGCAGATGGTGGCCAAGTATGTGTGCAAATCGATTCCCCCTATCAATTCAAACACGGTGAAATCGAATTGAAGGAAATTTGGTACAGAGGTAGCACTAGCAAAAGGCACCTCAGTGTCATGTTTTATATCGCCGCCATCTTGACGGAAACGGAATGACGGCCACCCAAATGTTAAAAGCTTAAATCAAATTTCGACCATCCTAATAATTTGATCTCTACCGGATTTTGCAACAACATGCCTTTTTGTGGAAAGCATCTTATGACTGACTGCAAGGTCATCAGCCCAATAGTTTGCAAATAGCGGCCATGTAAGTGTGCAAATCCATTCCCCGGATCAATTCAAACACGGTGAAACCGAATTGAATGTTTTTTTTTACAGAGGTAGCACTAGCAAAGGGCACCTCATATTCATGTTTAATATCCCTATAGCACGTTGTATTTCAACAAGCTACTACAACCAACATTCAATTATACTCCTTGAAAAGGACAAAGAGTTATAACAATACCCATGCATTTAGGAGAAAGTAGGCTATATGTTCTTTACTGAACATCTTGTTAATTCAAGTAAGGACTGCCGACGATAATTTCCAGTAGTTCCTACTTTCGCTACCGAATGCTACCGTCCACGATCCACTAGCTGTGAACTTGGGTACTAATAGATACCATCGCAACCAGCGCCTGGTGACGATCGTTGGAACTTAAGAGCATTAATCAAACCTAACCTACAAATTTTCCTTCACACAAGTTTAGTTAGTGGATGGTTCTTTTACATGCCATATATCTATGACATGGGACCGCCGGCTTTACTTCCCCTCCGAAGAAAGGCATTTTTAACGCTCTTAAAAAATCCGACGTTTTCAGCCGGCTTTGAACCCGCGACCTTGGGCATAGAAGCTCAGCATGCCGCCTTTCTACAAGGTGTAAAACAGACTGTTTGGCCTTCGAAGGCAAAGCGACGCCGCTACACTGAGGAGTATCGTATCATGGATGCTTTAAGCCCTAGATCAGAGATGGGCCCTATTCGGCTCATTGAGCAGCGCTCCCGCTCAGGCAGGAGAAAGAGCCGCTCTCACCGAAGTTAACCTTGTAGCTGCTTGCACAGCTAGCCGTTACAAGCGGCAGCTTTATACTTATGCCCTGTTTGTTGTGCATTAGATGATTAGATTACGGTGCTACGTACGTACGTTTAATTATATTCCTTTTATTTGGTTCTGTGTAGGAGACATAAATAATAACTTTAACAGCTAATAAGTACACACTCACTTGCCCACTACCGATAGTCCTGAAATTACAATAAGCCAACCTAACAACTTGTTTAGAACACAAGGAACAAAAAATTGCTCTAGGAGTACAGAAATAAATACATGAAAAAATATCATTCACCATAAACAAAACGTAGGCCTATGTGTTCTTATATATCTGAACTGTCATTCTGCAGATGATGAGGAGGTGTGCGTATCCTTTCGCTGAAGCAAACGGGTTACATTTGGAGCTATCGATCTTGCACTTGCAATTCGAAGAACGGCAGTGAGATGTGCGTCAGTTAGAGTGGCTCTTCGTGGAGATTTATTTATCTTCATTAGAGAGAACAGTTTCTCACACAGATATATTGAGCCAAACATTGATAGAAGTTTCTGCATGTTTGGGAAATCTGTTTGTGAAAACTGTTCATAAAAAAGTCCTCTCGGCACGCCGGAAGGCGGAGGTAGATTTCACCGGATAAACTTGGGGATAGGCGAAAATAGGCAGAATATGCAGGTTTTCGTAGAAGGATCAGACCTCATTTATTGCGAGAAAGTATTTTATAATTGGAGCGTAATTAACTTTGTTTTTCGTCATTTTATGCATATTTTAAACATGTTATTGTCTTATGGGGACGATAACCTTCTTGTCATTTGGGGTCCATTTTTATACTTGTGGTCACACTGTCCTTATGCAAGGTTGCGACACCGATGTGTAACTATGTAACGGTCTGTTGCTTCTTCACGCAAAATTATATCTCCCGCAGAGATTTTGATTGGTTCCTCAGTTTAGGGGCTGCGACAACGCGGTCATGTAACCCCGTGTACTTTGGGTGAGTGTAGAATCTGTCTGATAAACGGTGTGAATTGTGATGGCTGTATTAGTCTGTAATTCAGGTAAGGACTGCAGACGGTCAATTTCAAGCAGTAGTTCCTAATGTTGCTACCAGATACTACCGTCAACGACACCTAGCTGTGAACTTGCCTACTAGATGCCACCGCAACCAGCAACTCGCAACGAACGTTGGAACTTCCCCTCCAAAGGAAAGCATATTGAGGAATTTTCAGCGCTCTTAGAAAATCCGACGACTTCGGCCGGCTTTGAACCCGCGACCTTGGGCATAGAAGTTCAGCATGCTACCAGTTACGTCACCGAAACCGCTTCACACTTAGTCAGATGGAAATCTGAATCTGATCTCGTGCAAGTGCGTTGTCATGGCAACGTCTGATGGCTCATCCCTCATCAATTTAGTAGTGTTGCCATGGCAACCTCTGATAGCTCTTGGCATTTTCTTATAATTCCGAAATCATTTTTCTCATCCCTTGGCGTAATGGTGGGTCATATCAAAAATTCTTACAGACAAAAGTTTTAGGTAATTATTAGGGGAATATTATCCATTTTGTACGGTTTTGATATTGTGCCTATTAAGAGAGATATGATTAATGTTTCCCGAAAAACCCACTTTTTCCCACCCCCTTGGTCAATGGTTGGTGCTCTAAAAAAAACTCTTCAAACATACATTATGGGCTCTATCCGACACATAGTATGAACTTTGAACGGATTCGATATTTCACATAGGCCTATTAAGAGAGTTATAGCAATATTTCACGTTTTCAAAAAAAAAAAGCCCCCCATTTTCACCCCTTTCGACCGATTTAGCCCAGTAACGAACTCGACCGAGATTTTATAGGTATACATATTCGGTAAAAAAAATCAGAGTGATTGGTGCAAAATTACGGCAGTTATCGTGTCCACAAGAAACTGATATACATATATGCATACATAAATTATGTATAAACGTTTGAACTGACGGTGGTTTTGGGGTCTGGGGATGTGAAACGCGAAGATATGTCGAAATTTCCGGAAGTCGAAACATGGTACCCATTGCAATAGTTAGCTTTCTAATGAAATCTACCTAAAATGTGCTAAGCTTGTTCGTGTTTCATATTTAGCATACAGCCGTACAGCGTAATATAAGCCTACTCAGGCCGGTACAATGCTGTACCTATGATTGCGCTTTGACTGCGCATATCGCCATCTCGTTCCAGCACAAACTATTAGCGAGCAGTCAGCTGGTCCCGGCTCCTTGGCTCCAGGAGCTGCGCTCTCTCATTGCCCACCTATGCCCTAGATGATGGAGACTTGTTGCCAGGGGAACTACTGTAAATAGGAGGCCTGGACGACGAACATTTCTTGCCATGGTAACCACTGTGTGTCCACGCTAATCACAGTAGAACCCCCCACCCCACATGGGACAGATGGCCTCGCTGTTCCTCCCCGTAAAACAACAACAACAACAACAACAACCAGATAGACCCCAAACCCTTTAACCCTCCAGTGGTCGCGGTCGAAAATGTAACGCCAGTCGCGTGGATCACAATCGTAGGCCAATTTTTAATGGGTTTTTCATTAGGCTTGTCTTGTTTATGTTTTAAAATTTTGATTTTACATTTTACTAGCTGAAGTACCCGTGGTTCGCTACGGGTCATAAGTAAATTAAAATGGGAAGTTGACGGTTTAAACAGGGGCAAGGCGAGGTGCTGCGCGATGGGAAGTAAGGATGGAACATTTTGTTCAACTACACCGTTCGGCGTTGACCGTGTTTTATAGCACGAATTTAGGTTTTACTCGCTAACCGTTGGAGATACACGAAAAGTGATAACGACCCTTCGGATAGAAAATTAAATTTTAAGCCTCGTATAGGCCATCAAAAGTTTGCTATCTCTTAGCGTTCTCTTTTAATTTGAAATGGAAATATGAAAGTTTGTAACCAAAGGGTGTAGTATCATCACTAAAATGGTCGCCATCATTAAATAGTTAAATAGTTTAATCGCGTAAATCAGCTACTTCCATGTAAATCGGACCAGTGGTTCTTTCGTGATTGAGTAACACACAGACACACCATCTCATGTTTAGTCTATATATTAGTATAGATAAGAAGGATGGAGTGTGAGAAATAGGGGGCGGATTTCTATGACAAGCCATATTTTTTCCCTTAACATTATATCTTATAGTCTTGTATTTTCAACTCGTTTCCAAGCATGATAATCAACATTAAACAGGTTTTATTGGGCTTTAGGCTTTCTTAAGTTGTATGGCATATTTTGAACAAAATATCATTATAAACGCCATATTTTGGTAATTTTCATTTAAATTTCGTTTTATAAAAATCAGAATAAGCTCTAGAAATTATTGTTCAGGATAGACTGGAATATACTACTGAAGAACCATTCTAAAGTAGTGTATGGAATGTTTCTAACAGGTAAGAGCTATTGTTTGCTAGCTGGGTCAATTCCTGGAAACCGGGCTATTGTTTACACGGAAGAAGAGGTAGGCTAATTCCGCAGTTATTTGTCATCGTTCTTATCTCTCTCCTTCGCCCTACCCTCTTCCACCTTCAACACACTGAATGACCTTGGTCACTCATTAGGGAGCTTCAGTCATTCAGTTCTTTTCAATATGCCTAAAACGAAAGTCTCAATTTGTGGGAAGTTACGAAGTTTTTTCGCGAGTTCGGTGAAAACATATTCAGTACGGATGGAGTGATGTTATTCTGTAAATTGTGTGAGGTTAAAGTCATATTTTGAATTTTATAGGTCGTATTTTTATGTTTTTAGGTCATAAATGCATACATATTTCATACATTTTTAGGTCATAGAAATCCGCCCCCTAGTGATAAATATAGCCTATTAATCATAGAAAAATACTTGAAATAGCAAATATTTTGGCACATCATGAAAAACATCTTAAATTTGAACGTTTGATATAAATTTGGTAATATTTCCCGTATTGAGTAAAAACATGGGATATTTGCGAACAGTTGGGTTTATTTTTCTACAATTAACTGTTCATAATGTATTCAGTTTCCCAATTGTATGCAATGCAATACCTATACAAGTAAACCAGTGAAGTTTGCGTAGTTCCATAAATAGTCGCGTGAAGTGCAGTTCTAATCCAAGTTAACTCTTTGGTATGCCACTGACACGATAGTGGTCATTGATGTAATATTTCAGGGTGATTATAGTGGGGAGACCTCCTAGGAAAGTTCTGAGCGGTATGTACTAAAAGCTAGTGTATTATCTTCGCAGATATAACACAAATGAACCTGGTTTACAATAGTAATCCACGCGACCAACGGAGGGTGAAAAAGAGAACATATCTTTTGTTAATATGAGGTCCCCAGTTGAGCCCGCTTCTGGTGGATTTAGAGTGAACTAAGGATTTAGGAACGCAGTTTCTTGTGGCAGAGTTCTAGACCGTTCCAGAAAGAAAAGCAAATTACATTGTGCAATCCGGTGGGACCACATGCTATGTTGTATTATGCTTGGGTTTTATTTGTTTGGTACTGAAGACACATTGAATAACAGTTGATGCGGTCCATTTTACATGGCCAATCCATCTTTGTGTATTCTTCTTTGATACGGCAAAAACGCGGGTTTACTCCAGAGCACGCTGGTGTAGGAGGTGCGTTCAATAATGCAGGGCTAGTCAGCGCTCCATTAAGTGTGCCATCAAACATTTAGCCCACAGTGGCTGTGGCTTCTCCCACCATGCCCCACTTCAATATTTGTGTCTCTCGGCCTTCAAGATTGCCATTTCATTCTATTGACTTGATTTATGTTTTATATCCTCCAAGACCCAGACGACCTCGGCTGAACCAACAAGAAAGGGTTTTCCCAACTCGGAACTGCTTTCACTGTGGTCGTGTGGTAGACTTGTTGAAGCGAAGGAAATACCCTGTGTCTAAAACGTTCTCTGATCATAATCAGAACACAGATAATACAGAGACCAACATATTGGCTTTATTGGTCCTCAAAATAATCGCAATTCGCCACAACAGACAATTGACAATGTTCATAATGTTTCTGGAAAGGCCTCTAAGAATGGATTCCAGAGTTGGCTTGACGTTGGGTTTTGGTAGGCGACTATTTATGGTCGCGGGGAAGACAGTGATTGGCATTCAATCTATTGACATTTGGATTCTGGATCAAAGTGGCAACTCCAGGTCTTGTATCGTGTAAGGATGGTTCACATAAGCCACGGATCCTGTTCAGACGTAGTAATTAAATTTCCAGAGGTTTCATTCGTTTTGTTTTCTGCTCGACTATCAGCTTATGTGTCAGGTCTTCCAATAATCCAAAAGGTGCGCACCGTTTCCTTGCCAATGCTCAAATCCTTCACCTCGTGGTAACCTGTGTGCCAGGTCTTCCACTAATCCAAAAGGTGCGCTTCAGTGTCCTTGCCAATGCTCAAATCCTTCACCTCGTGGCAACTTGTGAGTCAAGTCTTCCACTAATCCAAAAGGCGCGCTTCCGTTTCCTTGCCAATGCTCAAATCCTTCACCTCGTGGTAACCTGTGTGTCAGGTCTTCCACTAATCCAAAAGGAGCGTACCGTGTCCTTAACAATGCTCAGTTACTTCACCTCGTGGCAAATTGTCAGGTCTTCCACTAAACCAAAAGGAGCGTACCGTGTCCTTAACAATGCTTAGTTCCTTCACCTCGTGGCAACTTGTCAGGTCTTCCACTAATCCAAAAGGTGCGCACCGTGTCCTTGCCAATGCTCAGTTCCTTTACCTCGTGGCAACTTGTGTGTCAGGTCTTCCACTAATCCAAAAGGAGCGTACCGTGTCCTTAACAATGCTCAGTTCCTCCACCTCGTGGCACCTTGTGTGTCAGGTCTTCCACTAATCCAAAAGGAGCGTACCGTGTCCTTAACAATGCTCAGTTCCTCCACCTCGTGGCAACTTGTGTGTCAGGTCTTCCACTAATCCAAAAGGAGCGTACCGTGTCCTTAACAATGCTCAGTTCCTCCACCTCGTGGCAACTTGTGTGTCAGGTCTTCCACTAATCCAAAAGGAGCGTACCGTGTCCTTAACAATGCTCAGTTCCTCCACCTCGTGGCAACTTGTGTGTCAGGTCTTCCACTAATCCAAAAGGAGCGTACCGTGTCCTTAACAATGCTCAGTTCCTCCACCTCGTGGCAACTTATGTGTTAGGTATTCCACTAAACCAAAAGGTGCGCACCGTTTCCTTGCCAATGCCATCAGAGCACAAATAATACAGAAGATAGAAACATATTTTTAGCTCTATTGGTTCTAAAAATAATCGCAATCCGCCAGAACACACATTTATGTTGCACATTCTCGATCTATAGGTATTTCGTACTGTTCTGTACTCCAGGTTCCTTAATGGTTCTTATTAACTCATATACTGTTCTGTTTTGTCCCGCAGGTTCCACAACGGTCCACACAAACTCAGCAAGCTTATGAAGGAGTCGATGACAAGAGACCCCGTGGCTCCGATCTTGTGGGAACCCCACCTCGAAGCCCTGGACCGACGAGTGAAAATAATCCTCCTCGCGATCAGGGACTGCGTCGCCAAGGACGACGCTGTGGACGCTGTAGTTCAAAACGACCTGTCCTAGCGTCCACTTCTCGTGCTCAGCCTCGAGCGCGCCCCGCCTGACTGACGGCTGCTTGTGGAACCACCATTTCCGTCCAGACCAGTGTGAAATAGAACTGACAGACCTTAGCAGAGACAGCTTAGCCTGCGCAGTCGCAAGGTCCATTACCGTGGCTACTGACAGAGTTCAGTACAAGTGAGGTTAAGATATGAAATGTGGCGTTCACTTTTATCAGGTTCCGTTAATCCCTTGTCGAACTGCAATTCCCAGAGGTTCTGCATACATTTTGGGGGGACATCTTGCATTTTTTTAAACTCTGCGTAAGTTCGTAGGATTTTTTAAATCTTTTTCTACTCTAATTTTCTAGAAGTCTGATACACCTATTTTACAGTAAAAGCAAGAAGATTTCTATGTTTGATATTTCTCTGAAGTAAATTAACTTCCCGAATCCCGCTAATTCACCACCAAATTACTAGTAAAATATTTTTTAAAATTTTATTTACCCCGCTGAATTACTAGTTCCTTGAAAAACTTAAGCCATGTTGAACATGGCACCATCTTGGTGATGAATCGACGACCACTGATATTTAATAATGATCTTATCATATTGGACCTTTCTAACTCTTAACTATTTATTTATTTATTTATTTATAAAGTAATAATATAGTCCATTCACTGTTAAACTGGCAAACTGTTCGTCTAAAATGTTTGCAAATGTTTACAGAACGGACAATTTCAATTTCAGTTGGTCGTCAGCTTTACAATTTAGAGGGGGTAAGCTAAATTTTATATTCTTTTGCCATAACTTAGTGAGGAATAAAAGTGATGAGTTTACTCTCAACCCTAAAGAATGTATTCAGATGTCTCCAGTCAATCAAATTTGAACGTAACAATTTTCTTCCTTGCACTGCCACCACGATCCCTATTGGGTTCTTAACCTCACTTGGTAACGTTTGTGAACAGCTGAATCATGTTGTGTGATTACAAGTTCCCCTTCCATACAGGCTGGTGTGAACAAATGACTGTCGAGCGGCGTTGAGCGCTCCCATCAAACAACCAACAGTAGCTTTTTGCTCCAGGGAAATTGACGCTGTATCTGGCTGTGACATGGCAACAATCACCATGCATTAATGGAAAATGATAGTCCTATTCTTCATGTGTATTTGTGTTTACATTCAATGCCTTGTGTTCCACTAAATGAGTAATGTTTCAGTTGGCTCTGGCTGTTCGCTGTTGTGCCATTTTATTAATCGTATAAATTCGTAACAATCTCGTATCCCGCATACAAAGACTCTTGAGGTACCGAGAATTTAAGAAGATTAAGCAAGTACTAATAATACTATCCAACACACTATTTGGTACCTTGGAAGTTGGACCTATTCTTACGTATATCGTTGTGGCCGATTCGAAATATGGGTTTTGTACTGTCACCCCTAGTTTTTGAGACAGAGCTATGCCGCTTAATATGCTATTTCAATCGCACTGCTGCACATCCCACATCATCATATGTGCATTTACATGTGCATAACATTATACACTGTAGAATGTAATATGAATTCTATTCCGAATTTTGAGCTTAACACAGAGTAATTTAATTTGTCAACATGTAATCTTCCTGGATAAAAGGACTTTCTGCAGAGATTTCTAATTGGGCAATCTGGAGTTTCCAACAGTAATCCACCATCATGCGGGTATCCCACCTTGCGTGGAATCTTTCTTCCAAAGTTCTTTTTGTCCTGTTATCTCTTTTTTCTTTTTCTTTTTTTCTGTTGTCGTGTGTCCTGAGAGGCCGAATGCAGGTCTTTCTAGTCGACGCCCGTGGGTGACCTGCGCGTCGGGTTGAGAGATCGAACGGATGAAAATGAATGAAACTGGGCAAGGATGTGGAAGGAAGCGGCCGTGGCCTGTCAGTAGGTACCGTTCTAGCATTTGCTTGGTGTTGAAAATGGGGAAACCACTGAAACCATTTCAAGGACAGCCGACGGTGGGGCTCGAACCCATGCGTGTACCGAGTCAGCAGAGAGCTTGGCCTAACGCTGCGCTTTAGCCAGTGTAGCCACTGCTGTCGGTTTCGTCCTGGTGAAAGCGTTTTAATTTTACTCTTACGCCAACAACATTCGCTAGATAATTATCTTTATGGTTACGTAGAAAATGGACTTAATGCTCATACCTCAGCTAATTGAAGAGCATTTGCTCTACCAATTCAGAGCAGTTGTCCTTTTTCTATGGTCTCCAAGGAAGATTTGCTCAACAAAGATCCATGCGCAATATTCAGATGTGTTCATAGAATCAATGAAATATGGATTCTTAATAAACTCTCAAATAATCCGACTTTGCGTTTTTCCCTACTCAGTCCTGGGAATTTTCTTGATAAACCGTATAGCCGAGTAGCATTTTATAGCCGTAGGCTACTGTAGAAAATTCTCCACGCCCAAGGTTCAAGCGTCGTTAATTAGTTATTGAGGTTTTAAGGGGCGGAACACCGAGGTCATCTGCCCCTAAACAGCGTCATTGAAAACAGTTGGTTTGGCTCGTAATAGTACTTTCAGAATTGTGGCAGTCTAGTTGCATAGGTGTCATATTTGTAAAGGAAATCCCTTTAAAAAATAATACTGAACGTGACACATTGTTCTACGTCATCCCCGTCATTGTTCAACAGAATAGGCCTCCTACTGTATAATTGCTGGATTTGGGAAAACAAAACGAAAACGTTTTATTATCAAAATAACTTTCCTTCAGATGAATTACCTCAAAATTTCCACTACGCACACTGTGGGTTCGTAGTTTGAATTTTATTGGGCAGGAGTCCAGATATCACGCTACTGCGGTTATTAGTGGCAGGATGCTGGATGAAGATAGCAAGAGACAAGATGTCTGAGTTAATTTTTAACAGAGGGGTCTTTATAGCCTCGCTCTTGGTGGTTACAAGATGGACGTGAAAGTGTGCGGGCTGGCTGGCGTCTATTCTTTATGTCCCGGATCTCGTTAACCAAGAAGATTAAGTTTTCAGCAGTCTAAGATTGTTTCTAATTCAATTTCACTCTTCACACAAATTGAATTAATTTCAGGGCCAGTGACCTGCCATCGATCCGCGCTGGTGGTTGAGTCCCGCTCTGCTTAGTTGGGGAGACATTGCCGGGAGGGAAGGATCCCAATTTGTACCTGTTTCTCTAACTTCTGCTGTGATTTATATCTTTCCCACACCTTCACCAACGATTACGGTTTCTCGGGAACAGAGAATGAGCGTAGTATTTATAATTTATTGCATTATTGCCGAAGTTGTTGGAAATTATTTTCACGTTTAAAAGCAATCCATTCCGCTGTCGCTTGGGGATGAAATACCATGTTCAGCATAGGTGAACTATACCTACTGTCAATAGGAAGCTCTAAAGCGAATGGTATATTGGCTTTCACGGCCAGTGAATTAAAACTCAGCAATTCTTCTAGGTTTGTGCCGTGTCTTGTGTGGGGTTTCGCCTAGGACACCAAGCTGGCTCATCGGCGGGCTCTTGGTGTCCCCGCCCGGACCCCCACACGAGTGACGAACTGCGCGCCACCCCCCTTTATATTAGGTGCAACTGCACCACTTGACTGCGAGAACTAAAAGCTCAAGCAGCTTTAACCTCCCTATGAAGGCTTCCAAAAAGATGGTATATTGGCTTTCACGGCCAGTGAATTAAAATTCAGCAACCATCTTTTTGGAAGCCTTCATAGGGAGGTTAAGGCTGCTTGAGCTTTTAGTTCTCGCAGTCAAGTGGTGCAGTTGCACCTAATATAAAGGGAGGTGGCGCGCAGTTCGCTACTCCTGTGGGGGTCCGGGCGGGGACACCAAGAGCCCGCCGATGAGCCAGCTTGGTGTCCTAGGCGAAGCCCGACACAAGACACGGCTCAAACCTAGAAGAATTGCTGAGTTCTAAAGCGAATCTTCTGTGGCTGATGCAAAGTGATAAGCTCCATTTCATCGAATTTTGAGAGATTTGCAACAATCCCACTGGTTAGCTGCACAAGTGAGTAAACATTCACCAAACACCGCCCGGCTCAGCGGTTTGGGACCCATATCAAGTAGGGCTCATTAATGAGCTGGAGATGGTACAAAGGATGGCTGTTAGGTTTGTGCTCAATGATTTTAATCCTAGAAGTAGTGTAACTCGAATTATTGAAAAACTAGGCTGGGAATCTATGGAAGATAGAAGGATGAAATCTAAACTATGTTTAACAGAAGAAAAAAGCTTGCGCCCCAAAGGGAAATTATCGCACCTTCCCATGCCTGCAGTAAATGGTGTAACTACTTGGCAATCCTCTCATGGAAGATTAAGATTAACTTACATGATGACGCTTGCTTGAAGAACTAGGTATATAAAGGGACAAAATGATCTGTCCCAGGTAGATTCACTTGGAAGAGGATTGTTATTGGGGTATGTCAGTTCCAAAGCTGAATTCATACGATTGTGACAGTCGCTGAACTTAAGAGTAAACCATCAGTACCATTTTTTCTGGTATCCATATTACGTTTTCCTAATCCTTCCGTGAATTTATATTTATTTGAGACACATATGTAGAAAGTTAGAACATAGTCGTAAGATAGTTTAATTGCGATTAAGTTGTACATTTGCTTAAACTGAAACATTGCTGAGAAGAGATGGGTCAATACTTAGTAATTTAATTATAAGCCTGCTCGGTTCCAAGCTCTGTGAACTTGCGGGATGAAGGGCAGAGGCAGGGTAGGAGCAGGCGTGAGTTGAGAAGCCTGTCGACAGCCCTCCGTGTTACCTGATATTCTCGTCTATTCCAATACTACTCACATAGGTAATTTCTGAAACCAGTGTGGCGTTGGGAATGAGTGACTGAATCACCGACTAATGTATTTGCTTCTGTTACTACGCAAGGACCGAGAAACCTCATCACTCGTCACCACCACTACTCATAGTCTGCGATGCACATTCCTCTCAAGTCCACGCAGCTTAGACCCTAGCAGTACTATCACCTGATTTTACCTGGTCCTACCTATGTAATAAATGACCTGCTCATTGCCTCGATTAACATATCCACCCTAGTGGTAGTTAAGCTTTTTGCCCAATGCCATTTGAACGATCAATGTCTATCGTAAAGTTAAGTCAACTATTGGTACTCAACGGCAAGACAAGCACGAATTCTAACTCTCGCCTATGGTCGTTAAGTGGCGCTCCTTGCGGTCAAAAACTGAATGACAGGTGGACAATTTTCTACATTGGATGGCATGAAATGATATGAGCTTATTTATTATTATTATTGTAATCTACATGTAGCTCTAGGTCTTCGAATTATTATTTCTTCATTTATGTAATTGTTGCTTTATTTATGTTGTAGAAGGAATATTCTGTATCTGTTCCAACATAGTGTCACATGTGATTGTTGCCACGTCATTTGCCGGGACTGTACCGAGTGTGAGTTACGACCCGTGCTATAATTAATGTAATCTGATGAAATGGACTGTTGCTGATGATAATCACAGGCGATGACGTATCGATATCATTACCAGCGTACCCAAGAAGTGACACATTATATACGAGTTTCATTTCGTTTTAAATGTATAGAGTGTTACATCTATTTTTAAGGAAGGCATTGTTACATGACTATTTTGGGAACATTAGTTTTAGCTGTGATATTTTTTTTCCTTTGGTGCAGCTAAAGGCTTCGAGCTGTGAGAAGTGTGCTATACGTGTTTACAGTGTTGCTTTTCTTTGTTCCTCATTATTTATAGTTTATATTCTCATGCCTTAACCTCACTCAATTACAACGTTGTCAAATCAGCAGATCAGACTAAGTAGATCTTTCTGGTACTTGCTACTAATGTTATGTATCTGTTTCGACTACAAAGTATCACACATTTGTTGTTGGTCTTTCAAATTAGGGAACTTCTGTGAGATATTTGAGGTCAGTGACCTACTATGGAGTAGACCAGCGCTGAATCGCCATATTTGATATCCTTTCAACTGATTGTATGAAGAAGATCAATAATGAAACTCCAGTGCCATGCTTAATCCTAATATCGAACTGTTTAAAATACTTCTTGGTCTGAACCTGTCCATCCTGTTTTCGACCTTAGATTGAAATACTTCCTTCAGTTGGTGGGGCGTTCTGATTTCAGAACAACCTTGCTATATGTGTCCCCTGAGAATGTACATAACCAAAGATCTACTTCGTCTGCCCTGCTGTGCTTGCGTGGCTTGTCTGGTAACAGGATGGGATCTACCTTCCCCTACCAGTGTGTTGTGAAGAATGAAAAATATGTGACATTGTTGATAATCAAAATGATACCAAATCAAGTTTAAATTCTAGTCACGGTGAACAAACAACAACAAAAAACTAACCAATGGGTTGCTGTGCTTTTTCGAGTTGCCTAATCGCGAGTGTTCAGACTGCATTATGTGCTTTGGTGATTAATTATGTTGTAAAGAAAACATTATTATATGTGGGTAAGTACATTTTAAGTTGACTCCGAGGTGACATTGGCGTGCGCCATGCGCGGTATTATGGTCCTTGATTCTGTTACCAATCATTTTATGTTCCTTCGTGCTTTGCGCATTCAGGGTTTTAAGACTGCTGTGTTTGTAATAATAAATACGTTCAACTGAGCTTCATTTGTATCCTTAGGTAAAAACTTAATATTTAAGGTAAAGAAGGCGTCTTCCATTACATTTTTTAGTTGTTCGTCAAATTGAGGAACCTTACTAAACTTATGAAAATGATGTTTGATACAGGCGCGGATCTAGAGTTTGGCGTTGTGGGGGGTCAGAGAATCGAAATTGTTAAGAAAAATGGTATCTCTAAAAACGCAATCACAAAATAACCCAACGTACAAAACCAGACCAATTTTTTGCAAGCTACATGGATAGAAATGTAATGCGTTTAGCGCACCAAAAATATTCGTACACATTGAAAGACGTGTTTTGCGACTTTGACATCGAGCTTCGAGAAAAGTATCAAGGTACGTTACAGTTTCGGCAAGTCGAGTTGGTACCGACAAAGGGAGAAAGTCACAGCTTAAATTGCCAACCAAGCTTGCAGTATGGACGTCGGCAAAATTTTTGGTGCGAAAAAAGCCCCAAATTCCTATCCGTGCATTGCTGCACATTCATATAAACATCGATTCGGTAATCACAAGGTTTACTAAACAAAATAGAAGAGTTGATTTTGTTATATAAATAATCGTTTTTATATAACAGGTATGAATTTGTAAATATGTACAGTTGTAATAGAAATAATAATTGCAATCAAGATATTTTCAGTAATGAATAAAATGAAAAAAAAAACTGTTTTTCAGTTAAAATTCGTTAAGTTTTATTTGTCTGGTTATTGTGTTTTCGTTTTTTGAGTTTGCAAAAAAAATTGGACTCCGTTTGGAGGGGGGCTCATGACCCCCGTGAACCCCCCCCCCCCCCCCTTGAATCCGCGCCTGGTTTGATAAATTACTTTTAGTGACAGATGACCTCGCTGTTCCGCCCTTTAAAGCAACAATAACTAACTATAACTAAATTACCTTCCTCGATGTTGGATTGAAATCTACGTATAAATAGGGGCAGATGACCTCGTAGTTCCGCTCCTTAAAACAATAACTAACTAACTACGTATAAATCTTCTAGATGCCTCCGATATTGTTGGTGTTTTGTGCACATATCCACGGTTATCTCAGTTCCTAGAAGAAATTAAATGATTTGCCTACCAGAGGAACTTAGGAAAATCAGCGGCGTATGTTGGCCTACTCTATGCTTAGCCGGCTCGCAGTGCGTCTAGACTTTTGACCCTGAGCTTAAGTAGACGCCTCCATGAAATCAAATCTTCTCGATTTAATTCATTGTTAAGTAGGCTTTGGTTTATGGCAAACAACTCTACATATTCCGTGCACATTAATTCCATACAATTTTCCCACATTAAAATAGAACGACACGACTTCCGGATGAATTGGCGATTGAGGTTATTGTGACGATAAACCAACCTAATAACTTAACAACCATGCAGAATGATGTTCACAATTATTGTCTGGTGTTGCTTTCTTGGCATTACAAACTTTTCGTGTTTATTCATGATCTTTTTAATCTCTAGGAGTCTGCTTCTGTTGGTAATTGTTGTTTTAAAGGGCGTAACACCTAGATCAACGGCCCCTAAAACTCTCGGAGTCTAGTTAGTTATTGTTGTTTTAATGGGCGGAACAGCGAGGTCATCTGCCCCTCACTAGAAGTCTGCGATGTTTAGCTTGAACTTGATCATTTCATTGCATAAGTACGACTTCCGATAATCATGCCACATTGGCAAGTGGTGAAGATTCAGAAGACTGCATAAACCTTCAAGTATTTCGACTCGGGGCACATCCAGAGTACCGGTATTTGAGAATAATATTATGAGCCATTCAAAATTATCGTATTTTGTAGAAATCCGTTAGCATTATTGTTAGTGGTTAGTTATTGTTGTTTTAAAAGGCGGAACTACGAGGTCATCTGCCTCTAAGTTAGCATTATTATGACGTCAAGTCATAGTCTATCTATTTTGGATCTAAGCTCATCAGTTAAAAAATAATACTTAAAAAAATTTATTTCCTTTCATAGAATTTCTGCGTAGCTTACAATGAGTCTTGAGTGCATGCCGTTCAGTTCCACATTTTGTGCCCCATAATTCCCAATTCATCATTTTAATTTTTTTAAATGGCAAAACTCTTTCGTTACTTTTTAAAGTAGAGTATTGTGCATTGGCAACTACAAAATGGAGACAAAAACGAGGGCGCTTTTATTAAACGTAAACTTGGTTGTGAAGACGAACGTTTTTAGTGACTCCAGGAAGAATTAAATAATAAGATATTGGCGAAGGTATTATGGTACTTAGTACAGCACCCTGTGTTTGTACCATAACCATGCCACTGCTTGAGACGAATAAGATGGAACCATAATGATCAAATCTAAACCATCTGCTAATTGATGTCATTTACGAGAGAGAATGCGCTCAACACATTGCAACCAATGCAATTCTGTTAACACCTAGCCTACGGAGCGTAAGACGGAGATTGTAATTTCAAAATGAAAACTATTACGGCCGTCTATTTGTTACTGGAGTTGTGTTCATTGGCAGGTCATCTGAAGTGCCATTCCACAGTTAGTGGATGAAGGTGTGTCAGAATATCTCGTACAATAAGGAAGCTCTGTGTTAAGAATGCTAAGACAATGCGCTGCCAAGTGGAGAATAAGTAGCATCATGTACTGAGCATATCGTTGTACCCGAAAAATTAAATTAACGATCAACAAAATTAATATAGGTTATATTGATATTCATACCAAAGGAGTGTCTAACACTGAATGCAAACTGAAAGTCACGCGTATATAAATTGAGTTACTAATAACATCTTCTGCCATACGGTATTCTTCCTGTGAGCAATGTTGTAGTGACGTTGGAGAGGCACTGGAAACTAAGGTTGGGGCAAACGTGAGTTATACAGAAACCATCTTGACTAAATAAAAGACATTATTGAGTAAGTTCTTCTTGTGTTTTGTCATTGAGGCCAGGGTTGGGAGGGAGACGCCCGTGGCCATAAGTTAGAAACCATCTCGGCATTTTCCTGAAGTAGAAGTGGGAGAAACCACGGAAATCACTCTCATAATGTTCTGGGCATACTCGACAATGCGCGTGTAAATAGAGAAGATCTTTCTTCAACAGATCTCCTGAGTGACAGCTGATAGTCCTCCTTTTACACCTTAAAACAATTCAACAGGACATAATAATTACTAAGATACAGCAGATCAGTAGTCGTTAGATTAACCACAAAGCTGAATGTCTTAGGTAAAGCATGAATCCCTTTCTTTGTGGAACTTTAGGAATATTAAAAAAGGAAGTGTAGTTCCATATATTTCAATATATTGCGGCTGTAATTTAAAACAAAATAGTTCTAGTTCTTGAAGTACTGTAGTAGAAATGCTTAACAACTTCAATGTGGTACAACTTATTCGCCAGTAGAGACACCGAATGTAAAAGTTACGCGTGCACGTCCATTAGGCAGCAAATTTGGCAGTGCTTCCAAACTGTAAACTGTGGTGGTAATCTTCAAGGTCGGGAGTGTAAATTGATATCTAGAAACATAATCAGACAAGTCGCGTTATCTTGAGCTGCAGGAAATTTCATTGGAGAACCCTTGTCACTACATTGTTATTTTACGAACGAGTTTGATTCTCGCTATTTAATTTACGGAACCTAAGATGTTCATGCAACTATTGAAGAGTCGGAGGCGATATCTTAGCCCTGACTTTGTGCTATACTAGTTCGCGACTGGCGCACGCTCTTGTGGAGGACCTCGGAATCAGGCCAAGTTTTCAACTGGTTATTTAGGGACAATTTGTAAATCTTTTTTTTGTTGTAAATGTTGAAATATCATAAGAGAAAAATATGTTTAATATATAAATAAAGGCGATATTTGTAGAATTAAAAGGATTATTTAAACTTTACAAAATTGGTTATTATTATATCTATTATTATTATTATTATTATCAATATAAATATTATTATTAATATTATGTTTACTGTTACTGTAAATGTGTGTACATTGTGACGCTCATTAAAAGGAGGCTGATTGTGATTTACTATGCAGACGATAAATGAAACTCTCTTTATTTCCCTGTTTCCTCCTTTTCTTTTTCAGCCTTTTTGATGCATCGAAATGATAATGAAATAAAGATGAACGCAGATAATACACTGAAGAAAATGGAAATTGCAACACCCAGAAGGAGTGGTGCTACATTGCTGCAATTGAACATGCAGGACGAGTGTTCGGTTGTGATTCGATGATTACACTTTCAGGTCCCGCTGACCGCAAGTTTGGACAACAATCAATACAGGATGTGCCCACCACGAGCTGCAATACACTGATGAATTCGGCGAGGCATGGAGTCATTAAGGCCCTGGATCGCTTTCTGAGGAATTGTGGCCCATGCTTGCTGCACTGCATGGGTCAGTTGTTTCAGAGTTGTGGGTGGCTGAGGACGGTTGGCCAGTTGTCGACCCATCATGTCCCACACATGCTCAATAGGACTGAGGTCCGGGGATCTGGCGGGCCATTCTAAGGTTGTGATGTCGTGAAGAGCTTCTCTGGTGATGCGTGCAGTGTGAACCCGGGCATTGTCCTGCTGATACATCCCATTAGCAATGTTTGCCATCATAGGGACAACAACTGGATTGAGTACCCTATCAACGTACTGTCGAGCAGTCATTTGCCCTCAACAAGCACTAATTGTGATTTCACATTAAAGCCAAGTGCTCCCCAGACCATAATGCTTGGTGTTGGCCCTGTGTGCCTCTCGACAATAAGGCCTGGGCGGCCCCTCTCCCCGGTACGTCGGCGCACACGATTCCGGCGATCACTGCGGGCAAGACAGAAGCGCTATTCATCACTAAAGACGACCCTATGCCATTCGTAGACCCACGTCGATCGTTCTCGACACCAGATCAGCCTTACACGTCGCTGTTGTGGGTTCAATGGAACACCTTCTGCAGGGACACGGGATCGTAAGCCAGCAGCACGCAGGCGATTACCAACTGTTTGTTGTGTAACGTGGGGTGCCACAGCTGTTCGAATTTGCGCTGCTGTTGCAAGGGGTTCCATCCGGGCCATCCGAATGATGCGGCGATCCTCTCTCACAGTTGTCTGTCGCGCTGGGTCTGTGCCAAGTCTAAGAGTGTGTGTACCTTCATTTGACCACTGCTGCCGTACACGTTGTACCGTAGATGCCTGTCGGCCAACACGTGCAGCGACATTCCTTAGCGATAATCCAGCCTCACACAGCCCAATTATCCGAGCCCTCTCAAACGGCGACAGTTGTTGATAGCGTGCTCTTCTCTGCCGTCGAGGCATATTTGACGGGGAACAGTTCACTGCACAGACTGCAAGTCAACTACGCTACACCAGAGTCCGTATACTGGAGTTGATTCCTCCGCGACGAATCACATGGGGAGGCCTGTAGCAACAATCCAATGGGTCTGAAACTTTGATCGTTTACATACCTACATGGCATCGTTCCATATCTTGAAAATCAACACAAACGACCAACGCATTCATTGTGTTGCAATTTCCATTTTCTTCAGTGTATAACTGTATAGCCTATACATTTCTACAGCAGCAGGAAGATTAATAATTCAATTTTCCCCATTTATAAAATTGTTAATAATTCCATACTACTGAATTTTGGACAAATTTAATGTACAGATGCCCTTCCAGATGCCAACCTTATCAGAGGTATTAATAAGAGTTGAAAATAAGCGCTTGATCTGGTAGCATTATCAGAAAAGACCGCATAACACTAGTCATGATAACTCATTGAAGTGATAAAAGCCATTTTTCAGTGTTGCCTAATTCTAATAAAGAAAGCTTTTCAGTCGGTCGACATGAGTTGTGCCCAATTACATTAGGCGGGATATTTGCAAACCCTACAAGCTACCTACTTAGGTATTTGTACATAAAAAGTGTGTTAGCTTTTAGGGTATGCAAATATTTGTTTCCCACCTAATGTAATTGGGTACAATTTGGGTTGAGCGACTGAAAAGCTTTCCTTATTATGATAACTCATATGGGAGTTGAGGCCATCTGATACATTCCCTCGTTTGTCATTCCTACTGCGATATGGTGTTTGCTTGTCAAACTAGATAACTTTTGCTACACAACCAGACAATAACACTGTGTCCTCTTCAACCACGTACTATAGGTACTCCCCTGCCAGCGAATTCTTGCCGGTGGCGGAAAACGGAACTAATGCGTTCCGCCCAGCCACATGTCAGCGATAAACGTGCAGTCGTCACCAGCAAAACCTCATCGCATGTCGTGTGTGTGCATGGGTCGTGCACTGTGCAGTGTGCTCTCATTGTATGACTACATGCGTTCCCCCTCTTGCCCCGCACCGGCCCGCGCCAGCCTTAACGTGGCGAGCTGACGTAATGTATACACAACAGCCCCGCTCCACGTCTAGCGGTTATAATTTCCTGGCAGGGTATCAAATCAATAACTTCAACTCTGACTCCGCACCTATCCTACCTACTAGAGTTCTTTTTCTTGTTCTTTGAACTCTCACTAAAATCAAGATGCTGCTGCTACACGTTTAAATATTGCTATTATTCACACTACTACTACTAAGCAAATACATATTATTATTAATTAATTACTAGCAGAAGTACCCGTTCTTCGAACGGTGTTCTGTGTTAACATGAGACATTACCAATTGAGCTACTGTTGCAATGGTTAGCGGTTTGTCATTCCTTCATAATATAACAGCTTAGGCTTTCACGGCCGGCGTTCATAATTAAGTACAAGTTTTTCGGGCTTGTAGGCCGTGGTCCAGACAGGATATCTCCCGACGTTTCACCGGAAACTGCGTCCGGCATTATCAAGGGTTCCGCTCCTTTCCTTGGTCAGCAAACACCACATCGCAGTAGGAATTCCACTGTTTCCGGTGAAACGTCGGGAGATATCCTGTCTGGACCACGGCCTACAAGCCCGAAAAACTTGTACTTAATAAGTACTTCATAAGTTTATCAGAACGAAGTTAGTTTTCTGGGAATATCACACACACTGTTAATTTAAGGGCCTTAAAATGTGGTTTTCGGAGACCCTTTATAGACTCCCGAATTTTGTGTCTCACATTGAGAAGCGCAACATATGCTTTGGTCGTCCTTCTAGGATAATATTTACATTTCGCCTATTTTAGCATGTATTTTGAGAAGTTTTTCCCTATATCCACCTTTCTACTGTATGAAAAGTACGGTGAAGAGTTTTATAAATGATTGGTGTATTGACTCTCATGGATACCATACCTAATTTTACGATGCACCAAGCATCCGTGCACGAGTTACAGGCGAACATAAAGATACACAGAAAGACAGACAGACAGACAATTCTATTGTCTACAACATATCACCCAGATATCCAAATATGGGTATATCTACCTCACAGTATCAAACAAAATCATCCTTACGATGAACCCGTATGTCGACAAAAAAAAAAAGATTAGTTAAAATGTGCTCTCAAACTAAATTCACCTAACATGTGCTTCCTGACGTGAAATAGAATTGAAAGCCTTGTAGACGAAATGGAATCAATACACGTCACATAAAAACTGCCCCTCTACGTTGTGTTAGGTCCCCATACACAGGAAGACCCCTTTCATAAATTATACAGGCTTGTGGTGCATGAAAATTCAGGTTCTTTAGCCTCAAATGACCCAGATTCCTAAAATGCTGCAAAAATTGCTGATTCAATTCACGAATTTTTGAAAATAATGTTGCTGTTTGGAGATATAGCCTAATAGACCTTCTGTACTATATGTCACACGTGAAAATTGTATGAAAAATTTCTAGGTTACCCCTTGACCCCCTTAATTACACAGATGAATTATACAGTCTAAGTTGGTTCCGTGATAACCTTATAGCCATTTGCAAACTTTCACAGAAATGTAATAAATGGAGTGGCATTGCTTCTTACAGAAATAGATGGAAAGTTGGTTGTCACCCCTTGAGATAATGTTGTCATGGTTACCGATTTGCATTCCTTCATTAGTTTGTTAAATTAAATTAAATTAGTTTTCTGGGAATATCTCAGAAACTGTTGGTTTTAGAGTCTTATAATGTAGTTTTCGAGGACCCTTTAGGGCCCCCAAGTTTTGTTTTTGACACCGAGGGGCTTTGTCTCGTCGTTGTACGCCATAATATAATAATAATAATAATAATATAAGGATAGGAATATAATAGACCTGCCGTACCACACCCTCAGGTGTAAATCACGTGAAAAAAATTCTAGAGTACCCTTTGACCCCCTTAAGCGTATTATACGTATTGATGAATTTTACAGCTTAATTTGGTTCCGTGATAACCTTCTAGCCGTGTGCAATTTTTCAAATTAATGGAATTGCATTGCGTCTTACTGCAATAGATGGACCTCTGAGATTCTGTTGCCATGATTACCAGTTTGCATTCTTTCATTAGTTTATTCTTTGGAATTAATTTTCTGGGAATATCTCAAAAACGGTTGGTTTTAGGGCCTTCAAATGTGGTTTTCGGGGACCCTCCAGCGCCCCCTAGTTTTGTCTCTCACATTGAGGGGCTGAAAATTGCTCTGTCTCGTCCTTCTACGCCTATTTCAGCATGTATTTTAAGGGGGTTGGCCTCCTCTTATGAGAGGTATGGAGAAGAGTTACATCAATGATTAGTGCCGTGCCTCTGATGGATATGTGTACCAAATTTTACGTTGATACACCCAGCCGTTCTCGAGTTATAAGGGAACAAACTTGTCCACAGACAAACAAATAAACAGACAGACAAAAAAAATATTTTCGCGCGCATCCATCATAAAATAGTCTGAAACGCGTAAATAACTCACATTTCCGTAAAATTTCAGAAGAAATAGCCAAACTTTCATTTTTAGCCTATTTTCATTTATGAACAAGTAGTTCCGTGTAGAACTATACAGCCTATTTTCATATAACCTGCTCATGTTAATTGCCTCTATCAAGATACAAAACTTCAGTTTAATTGCTGTAACAGATTCGTAGATATTGAGAACCGTCTAATTATTTCAGATGGTCGCCAAGTTGGATTTTTATTTTTGTACTATTGCATTAAGATTATTGTGTACGTGTGGTATTCAAACTTCAATCGCATGATTAGAACACAAGAAGTAAAAACGAGATTTTAAAATTACGCACAGCAGCCATCTTGTGATTATGCAAACAATTGAAATAAATTAGATGCCAGTGGATCAACATTTGTATAAGCATTTAACGTGCAACGTTTCACGGCACTCGGATAGTTAATTCGCGAGAAACGTCCATTTAAATATTTATACTTCGCATCGCCGCCATGTTGGATTTGTGCTCACCAGGTTACTGAAAGTCCTATAGGTGAACATATGTTCGTAGTCTCTATGAACATTAAAAAAATTCAGTTTGGTTGCTGTAAAAGATTCATAGATATTGAGAACCGTCTAAATATTTCGGAAGCTCGCCATTTAGGATTGTTATATGTATAGGCCATAGAGTTATGTACCATTCAAGGACAATTATTGCCTAGGTTCGTTATTCAAACTATCACTTCGATCGCATGATTACGACACAAGAAATAAAAACTTAATTTTAAAATTTCGCACAGCCGCCATCTTGAGGTTATGTAAACAATTGAACTAAATTAAATACCAGTGCATTACAATATGTAAAGTCATTTACTGTACCACATTTCACGGCGCTCAGAGAGTTAAATCACGAGAAAAGTCTATTAAAATATTTCAAATTCGCTTGGTCGCGATGTTCGTTTTGTACTTTACAGGTTTATGAAATATACATAGGTAAACGTGTATCAGTACCCTTTATCACCGTACAAAATTGCAGGGTGATATCTGTAATAGTTTCGGAGATATAGAATGTCAGTGAAATATTTTGCACAGCCGCCATTTTGAGGTTATGTAAACAATTGAACTAAATTAGACTTCAATGCATTACAATTTGTATAAACAATTGCTGTACCAAGTTAAATCGCGAGAAAAGTCTATTTGAAAGTCTCAACTTCGCTTGGCCGCCATGTTGGTTTTGTAGTCACCAGGTTTTTGAAAGTCTCATAGGTGAACTTTTAGTAGTGCCCTTTATCACAGTACACAATTTCAGGGCGATATCGGTAATAGTTTCGGAGATATTGAATGGTAGTGAAATATTTCGCACAGCTGCCATGTTGGATTGGTGAGACGTAACAAAATTTGAAGGGGAAGGTCGAGGTCGCCGGGAATAGCGCTATAAACTTACCGAGTTTCATTGAAATTGCTCCAGCCGTTTAGATTTTATTTGGAGGGGACAAACACACACCTCACACACACACACACACACACACAGACACGGACAAAAGGTGATCTCATAAGCCCATTTTTTTCGAAATTGAAAATAGGCTAAAAAATAGGCTTATGAGATCACATTTTGTCCGCGTGTCTGTCTGTGTCTATGTGTGTGTGTGATGGATTTTTGTGTGTCCCCCCTAATAACTTCCAAACGGCAGGAGCGATCTCAATGATACTTGGCAAGTTCATAGCACTATTCCGGGAGACACCGACCGTGCCCTTCAAATTATGTTACGTCTCACCAATCCAACATGGCGGATGTGCGAAATATTTCACCAGCATTCAATAACTCCGAAACTTTTACCGATATCACCCTGGAATTTTGTATGGTGATAAAGGAAACTACTAGAAGTTTACCTATGTGATTTATGAAAACCTGGTAACTACAAAACAAACATGGCGGCCAAGCGAATTTGCAACTTTTAAATAGACGTTTCTCGCGATTTAACCAACCAAACGCAATGAAACTTGGTACAGTATATATTTATACACATTGTAATGCACCGACATCTAACTTCGTTCAATTGTTTACATAACCACAAGATGGCGGCTGTTCGAAATATTTCACCGACATTCTATATCTCTGAAACCATTACCAGTATCACCATGAAATTTTGTACGGAGATAAAGGGCACTACTGGAAGTTCATCTATGAGACTTTCAAAAAACGGTTAACTACAAAACGAACATGGTGGCCAAGCGAATTCGAAAGTTTTAAATAGACTTTTCTCGCGATTTTATGATTAAACGCAATGAAACTTCGTACAGCAATTGTTTATACACATTGTTATGCACTGGCATCTAATTTAGTTCAATTGTTTACGGAATCTCAAGATGGCGGCTGAGCAAATTTTGAAAATTAAGTTTTATATTTCTTGTGTTCTAATCATGCGATCGAAATCAACATTTGCATAATGATCGTACACAATAATCATCATCTAATAGTATATAACTCTGTGGCCTACATATATTAAAATCCAACATGGCGACCATCCAAAATATTTAGACGGTTTCCAATACGGTATCTTTTAATCTACTTCAGCAATCAAACTGAAATTTTGTAAGTGTATAGAGGCTATAAGCATAAGTTCACCTATGGGACGTTCATTGACCTGGCGAGCACAAATCCAACATGGCGGCGACGCGAAATTTAAATATTCAAATGGACGTTTCTTGCGTTATAACCATCCGATTGCAGTGAAACTTGATACGGTATATGCTTATACAAGTTTTAATCGACTGGCATCTAATTCATTTAAATTATTTTCATAACCACAAGATGGCGGCTGAGCGAAATTTTAAAACCCCGCTTTTATTTCTTGTGTCCTAATCATGCGATAGAAGTTTCAATGAAACACCTACACAAAAATCTTCATGTAATCATCATACTAATATATAACAAGATGTTCAGTAAAGAACATATAGCCTACTTTCTCCTAAATGCATGGGTATTGTTATAACTCTTTGTCCTTTTCAAGGAGTATAATTGAATGTTGGTTGTAGTAGCTTGTTGAAATACGACGTGCTATAGGGTTATTAAACATCAATGTGAGGTGCCCTTTGCTAGTGCTACCTCTGTAAAAAAAACATTCAATTTGGTTTCACCATGTTTGAATTGATATGGGGAATGGATTTGCACACATACATGGCCGCTATTTGCAAACTATTGGGCCGATGACCTTGTAGTCAGTCATAAGATGCTTTCCACAAAAAGGCATGTTGTTGCAAAATCTGATAGAGATCAAATTATTAGGATGGTCGTAATTTGATTTAAGCTTTTAACATTTGGGTGGCTGTCATTCCGTCTCCGTCAAGATGGCGGCAATATAAAACATGACATTGAGGTGCCCTTTGCTAGTGCTACCTCTGTACCAAATTTCGTTCCATTCGGTTTCACCGTGTTCGAATTGATAGGGGAACCGATTTTCACACAAAGATGGCCGCCATCCGCAAAATATTAGGCTAATGACCTTGCTTCATTATTAGGTGGCCATGATAAGACCTAGATTGTGATGAGGTGCCACATATTTGTTTTCTATAATGGTATTTATGCTGTTTTATAGCGATCATCAAGTGATTTCAATGATTATTAATGATTTTACAGTGCGAGTGCATAAATTGTCTTCTGGATTGGTGCTTCTTGTTGGAATGGTTTAATCAATTTGTGGAATGTGTTTCGATATCATAGATTGCTGCCATTTTGTTTATATAGCTTTGATTGGATATTTTGTAGTTTCTTGCTTCAATAGGGGCATGCCTTTGAAATCCCAAAGCCACCTATATAGCGTCTGAGACTAAACACGAAATATACCCGGACTCTTTCATATGGTGTTAGATCTAACAAGAAGCCAATCAACGTATGGATATATAAGGCCATGGCCTCTTGAAGTGTCACAAGACATGAATAAATACCGTTAAAATAATCTCATGTTTGTTTACACACCAAAATAAGTAAATTTACGGCTTTACCTTAAAAATTATCTGTGAAAAACAATAATTATATACTGTGAAACGGAATGCATAGGTATAAAATAAATAATTACCAACAATCCTAATAATAGTGTATGGTGTCTTACGTAACTAACGGAAGATGCAATCTGGAACTGGGCAGCAGCGGGCACCAGTATCGACTTGATGCACAGAGCAAATGATGCTTTAGATGGATCAAGATCGAAAACTCATGGGCGGAATCAATCATAGTCTGGTTCTTCGGTCATGATACTGCGATGTGGAAAGGAAATGGAAAGACTACCACATTATTATATTTCCTGAACGTCGGAGGACGAGAATAGATGATGGCACTTCCTGGAATAAAACGTTCCAGAGGTAAACTACTCCCCCGATCGGATCTCCGGGTGGGTAGTACCTTAGGGGAAGTCATCGAAAGAGTTGAACATTTTAATTTTAGGATTGGGACATGGAATGTAAGAACACTTCGAAGAGCAGGGAAACTGGAAAATTTGAAGAGAGAAATGGAAAAATGTGAAGTTAACATAATGGGTTTAAGTGAAGTGAGATGGACAGATAGTGGTGAAATAGTGTCAGGTAATTACACAATGTTCTATTCAGGTGGACAAGGTTTTGAACGTGGTGTAGCAATAGTGATGGGAAATCAACTAGTGCACAGTGTGACTAAAGTGGTGTGCCATAGCGATCGTTTAATGTTTGTGAAATTAAGTGCACAACCAGTGGACATTATGATAATTCAAGTGTACATGCCGACATCAGATCATGACGACGACGAAGTGGAGAAATTGTACGATGAAATAGAAGATATCATTCACTCTGAAGGCAGAGGAAGAGTAAACACCATAATTATGGGTGATTGGAATAGTGTGGTTGGACAAGGTAGAGAAGCAAACATTGTGGGACAATATGGATTAGGCAGAAGGAACGACAGAGGAGGGATGCTAGTGGAATTCTGTCAGAGAAACAATTTAGTGGTGATGAACACTTGGTTCAAGAAAAGAAAGAGCAAATTATACACATGGAGGAGCCCAGGAGACATTAACAGATATCAAATAGACTACATACTTGTTAAACAGAGGTTTAGGGGCAGTGTGAAAGACGCTAGGACTATGCCGGCTGCCGATATCGACTCGGATCACAACCTTTTGGTTGCAAACATCAATACAAGGCTGAAGAGGATTCGACAGTGTGGGAGGAGAAAGCAGAGATGGGACCTGGAAAAGTTAAGAGTGAACAATGAGAGAGTAGGAGAATCATTGGAGCAGCAATTTAGTGAAATGAGAGGTGAAAATGCAAGTACAAGTGTGGAAGTGCAATGGCGAAATGTTAAACTGGTTTTGTTGAATACTTTAAAGAGTGAAGTTGGGAGGGAAGCAAAGAGAGCGAGGAAACCCTGGATCACCAATGAGATGATGGAGAAGATGGAGGAAAGGAGGAAGTGTAAAAATATAAACGAAGAAGAATACAGAAGACTTAACAATGCACTCAGGAGAGAAACAGATAAAGCAAAGGAAAAGTACATGGAAGAAATGTGCGATGACATAGAGGAACTACAAAGAAGAGGAAGGTACGACCTCATGTACCAGAAAACGAAGGAGCTGGGAGGAAGCGAGAACAAAGGAGTAAGGTCATTCGGAATAGAGGACTCTAGAGGACAAATGGTTTCTGAACAAGCGGGAGTGCTGAAAATATGGGAAGAATACATAAAGGAACTCTACGTTAAGGAACACCGTCCGCAAGACATCGACATGGAGACAGAGGAGGCGATTGATGAAGACGAGAAAGGGGCCAGCATACTGACAACGGAAGTAGAGAAGGAAATTGAGGACATGATAAAAGGGAAAGCTACAGGAGAAGACGACATACCGGTGGATTTGCTGAAAGAAATCAGAGACGGAGGTCTGAAAGTGCTGACACAACTTATCAACAACATTTATGAAAATGGAGAATGGCCTAAAGACTTTTTGGGCGTCACAATGGTTCCTCTTGAGAAGAAAAAACAAGCTACTAAATGTAGTGATTACCGAACAATTAGTCTGATCTCACATGTGGCGAAGATCATTGCAAGAATACTCAATAGACGGCTGGAACACAAAATTGAAGAAGTAATGGGAGAGGATCAATTTGGATTTAGGAAAGGAAAAGGAACCAGAGATGCTATCGGTATAGTGAGGATATTGTCGGAGAGAGTTTTGACTGTTAACGAAGAAGTTTGCGTTTGTTTTATAGACTGGCAGAAGGCCTTCGACAGAGTCAACTGGACAAAATTGTTGAACATCCTTAAGGAGATAGGAATCAACTGGAGAGACCGGAGACTAATTTTTAATTTGTTCCTGGGACAAAGAGTAAAGGTGCGACTGAAATACGGAGAAACGAACAGCGTGGAAATAGGAAGAGGAGTCAGACAAGGATGTTGTCTATCGCCAAGTCTCTTCAACCTGTATGGTGAATGGCTGGTGAAAGAAGCTTTGAAAGGATGCGGAAATTTCAGGATAGGAGGACGACTCATAAACACCATCAAGTATGCAGATGACCTAGTAGTGCTCGCCAAAAATCAAAGACAACTGCAGCACATGATGAACCGGTTGGTGGAAACTGGAAGGATATGTGCCATGGAAATCAACATCGAGAAATCAAAAGTGATGCAGATTTCAAAACGGGAGAAACCTTTGAGTGTAAATATCGACAATCAAGAATTGGAGAATGTGAAGCAGTTCAAGTACTAGGGAAGCTTGCTGACAAAAGATGCTCAATGCACAAATGAAATTCGCGCCAGAATTGCCATTGCCAAAGCCGCATTCAACAAGAAGAGGACTCTGCTCACCGGAAAGTTGAGTTTAGAACTAAGGAAGAAATTGGTGAAGTGTTACATCTGGAGCATTGCGCTGTACGGGGCAGAGACGTGGACAATGAGAAAAAGGGAAAGAAAATACTTAGATAGTTTTGAAATGTGGTGCTGGAGGAGAATAGAGAAGATCAAGTGGACAGATCGGGTGACAAACGATGCAGTACTGAGAAGAGTAGGTGAGAAGAAAACTTTTCTGAATACAATTCTTCAGAGGAAGGTCAACTGGATTGGACACATACTTAGACATGAGGGGCTCATACACGACGTCATTGAAGGTAAGATCAAAGGAACGACAGGACGGGAAAGAAGAAGAATCCAACATTTGGATGATATGAAAGATAGAAAGAGTTACAGCAGACTGAAGAAAGAAGCTGAAGACCGGGAACGTTGGCATCAGAAATTCTCTGTACGAAGACATGGACCTGCCACTAGGCAGAATACTGTATAATAATAATAATAATGACCTATTAGTTTGGTCAAAGGATGCTCCCTCCATAAAGGTATGTTGTGGCAAAATTTGGTAGAGATCGGATGATTAGGTTAATAGTAATTTGATTTAAGCTTTGAACATTTGTGTGGCCGCCATTACGTTTCCGTCAATATGGCGGCGATATAAAACATGACACTGAGGTGCCCTTGGCTAGTGCTACCTCTGAACCAAATTTCGTTCCATTCGGTTTCACTGTGTTCGAATTGATAAGGGAACCGATTTTCACACAAAGATGGCCGCATCCGCAAAATATTAGGTTAATGACCTATTAGTTTGGTCAAAGGATGCTCCCTCCATACAGGTATGTTGTGGCAAAATTTGGTAGAGATCGGATGATTAGGTTAATCGTAATTTGATTTAAGCTGTGAACATTTGTGTGGCCGCCATTACGTTTCCGTCAAAATGGCGGCGATATAAAACATGACACTGAGGTGCCCTTTGCTAGTGCTACCTCTGTACCAAATTTTGTTCCATTCGGTTTCACCGTGTTCGAATTAATAGGGAGAATCGATTTTCACACAAAGATGGCCGCCATCCGGAAAACATTAGGCTAATGACCTATTAATTTGGTCAAAGGATGCTCCCTCCATAAAGGTATGTTGATGCAAAATTTGGTAGAGATCGGATGCTTTGGTTAATCGTAATGTGATTTAAGCTTTGAACATTTGTGTGGCCGCCATTACGTTTCCGTCAAGATGGCGGCGATATAAAACATGACACTGAGGTGCCCCTTGCTAATGCTACCTCTGTACCGAATTTCGTTCCATTCGGTTTCACCGTGTTCGAATTAATAGGGGGAATCGATTTTGACACAAAGATGGCCACCATCCGCAAACTATTAGGCTGATGATCTATTAGTTTGGTCAACGGATGCTCCCCCCATAGAGGTATGTTGTTGCAAAATTTAGTAGAGATCGGATGATTAGGTTAGTCGTAATTTGATTTACGCTTTGAACATTTGTGTGGCCGCCATTACGTTTCCGTCAAGATGGCGGCGATATAAAACATGACACTACTGAGGTCTCCTTAGCTAGTGCTACCTTTGTACCAAATTTCGTTCAATTCGCGTTCACCGTGTTCGAATTGATAGGGGGGGGGGACAGACATTCAGAGTACAAACACTCTCTCTCATCCACACACACACACACACACACACACACACACACACACAGACACACACACACTCACACACAGACTCACACACACACACACACACACATACACACACACAGACACACTTTTTTCGCCCTGAGTTGATCTCATAAGTCTACTTTCATTTTTTGCCAAAATCGAAAGTAGGCTAAAAATGAGATGGTGTGTGTCTGTCTTTCTGTCTGTCTGTCTGTCTGTGTGTTACTCAATAACGCAAGAACCACTGGTCCGATTTAAATGAACTTTTGCATGGATGTAGCTGATTTACCATGTCTACATATTGGAATTTCGATATTATGCACCATTAAAAATTGCGACCATTTTAGTGACGTCACTACACCCTTTGGTTTCAAAATTGCATATTTCCATATCAAATAAAAAGAGAACGCTAAGAAATAGCAAACTTTTGATGGCACATACGAGCTTCAAAATTTAATTTCCTATCCGAAAGGTCCTTATCACTTTTCGTGTATCCCCAACGGTTAGCGAGTAAAACCCACATATGTGACGTCACTACACCCTTTGGTTTCAAAATTTCATATTCCCATTTCAAATACAAAGAGAACGCTAAAAAATAGCAAACTTATGATGCATACACGATCTTTAACATTTAATTTTCTATCCAAAAGGTCCTTATCACTTTTCGTGTATCTCCATTGGTTAGCGAGTAAAACCTAAATTTGTGCAATGAAACACGGTCAACACCGAGCGGTGCAGTATATCTCTACATACACAAAAATTAAAGTTTGTATGTTTTTTTTTCGCAATTTCTACGGAAATTTCAGTCATTTACGCGTTTCAGACTGTTTTATTATGGATGCGCTCGAAAATAATGTTTTGGTCTGTCTCTCTGTTTGTTCGTTTGTTTGTTTGTCTGTGGACAACTTTGTTCCGTTATAACTCGAGAACAGCTGGGTGTATCAACGTAAAATTTGGTGTATATATCCATCAGAGGCACGACACTAATCATGGATTTAACCCTTCGCTGTATCTCTCATAAAAGAGGGCCTACCCCCTTAAAATACATGCTGAAATAGGAGTAGAAGGACGAGACAAAGATCATTTTCATCCCCTCAATGTGAGAGACAAAACTTGGGGGCTCTAAAGGGTCCCCGAAATCCACATTTTAAGGCCCTAAAACCAACCGTTTTTGAGATATTCCCAGAAGACTAATTTCATTTAATAAACTAATGAACGAATACAAGCCGGTAACCATAGCAACAGATTCTCAGAGGTCCATCTATTGCTGTAAGACGCAATGCAATTCCATTAATTACATTGGTGTGAAAGTTTGCAAACGGCTAGAAGGTTATCACGGAACCAAATTGAGCTGTAAAATTCATCAATACGTATAATGCGCTTAAGGGGGTCAAGGGGTGCACTAGAATTTTTTCACGCGATTTACACCTGCGGGTGTGGTACGGCAGGTCTATTATATTCCTATCCCTATATTATATTATTATTATTATTATTAGTAATTTGTTATGGCGTACAACGAGGAGACAAAGCCCCTCGGTGCCAGAAACAAAACTTGGGGGCCTCGAAAACTACATTATAAGGCTCTAAAACCAACAGTATCTGAAATATTCCCAGAAAACTAATTTAATTTAATTTAACAAACTAATGAAGGAATGGAAATCGGTAACCATGACAACATTATCTCAAGGGGTGGCATCCAACTTTCCATCTATTTCTGTAAGAAGCAATGTCACTCCATTTATACCTTGCCACGGTGGGTGAGTGGACAGCGTGTCGGTCTACTAACCCCAAGATTGCAGGTTCACTCCTGGCCGTGGTAAGTGATTTTTGAAAGGCGGCAAAAATACGACTCGCATGTCATACGATGTTGGCATGTCAAAGAACCCATTTGAATTCAGTAGGCCGTGTTCATAATGGCAAAATTAATCTCAGGAGTTTCCGCCAACACAAAGTTCCTCATTTCTCTACTAGAAAGCGCGATAGTGTTCAAGGAGCTTAGATATCTACCCTCCTTGACTTTCATAGTGATTCAAGGAACAACGAAATTTCGACATGCAAGCTACCCTCTGGGTGTCAAATTACGAAGCACTCGGCACTCGAGGCCATACGATATTATTATTAGGCTACTCCATTTATTACATTTCTGAGAAAGTTTGCAAATGGCTATAAGGTTATTACGGAACCAACGTAGACTGTATAATTCGTCATTGCAATTAAGGGTGGTTCAAGGGGTAACCTAGAATTTGTTCATGCAATTTCACGTGCGACATATAGTACAGAAAGTCTATTATATCTCCAAACAACAACATTATTTTCAAAAATTCCTGAATTGAATCAGCATTTTTTGCGGCTTTTAGGAATTTGGGCCATTTGAGGCTAAAGAACCTGCATTTTCATACAGTAGAAGGGTGGATATAGGGAAGACCTTCTCAAAATACATGCTAAAATAGGCGAAATATAAAAATTATCCTAGAAGGACGATCAAAGCATATGTTGCGCTTCTCAATGTGAGACACAAAATTCGCGAGTAAGGGGTCTCCGAAAACCAAATTTTATGGCCCTTAAATTAACAGTGTGTGTGATATTCCCAGAAAACTAACTTCGTTCTGATAAACTTATGAAGGAATGACAAACCGCTAACCATTGCAACAGTAGCTCAATTGATAATGTCTGGTGTTAATATATAACACCGTTCGAAGAACGGGTACTTCTACAAGTTGTACATAAATCTAAGGCATATAATATAAAAATTCAACATGGTAACCATCCAAAATATTTAAACGGTTCTCAATATCTACGAATCTATTACAGCAATCAAACTGACAATTTGTATGTTGATAGAGACAATTAATATTAGTAGGATATATGAAAATAGGCCATTTATTTATTCATGGAACTACTTGTTATATAGAGAGATATATACTGCTTCGATCGGCGATGACCGTGTTTTATAGGTTTTATTCGCTAACCGTTGGAGATACACGAAAAGTGATAATGACCCTTCGGATAGAAAATTAAATTTTAAAGCTCATATGTGCCATCAAAACTTTGCTATTTCTTTGCGTTCTCTTTTTATTTGAAATGGAAATATGAAATTTTGAAACCAAAGGGTGTAGTGAAGTCACTAAAATGGTCGCCATTTTTAAATAGTGCAAAATATCGAAATCAAAAGTAGCCTATGTGTAAACCTGGTAAATCAGCTACATCCATGCAAAATTTCATTTCAATCGGACCAGTGGTTCTTGCGTGATTGAGTAACAGCGAGGACGACAGACAGCCACGCACCATCTCATTCTTATATATTAGTATGATTTATTACTATTATTACTATTGTTAGTAGTATAATTATTGCCATCACATAACAGATCGGCCATAGCAAGTCGGGGTGCGAAGGCCATACCAATGGCCAACGCAGCAGCCAAGTCAGCGAACTGAAATGCATATTAATCCGGAAATAATAAAAATAATAATCTATTTATTCGTTACGGCCAACTATGGACCACGTTTGACAGCTTTCACATTATTTGTTGTCTTCACTCTCTCCCAATATCTCTTCATCCTCTCTCCCACTTCCTTCTCCTGTTCCTCCGTGTAAGACCTTCCTTTCCTCACTGACAACTCCTCTGTCTCCTGGAAACCTATAAACTCCTTAACTAGTCGTCTAAATCGCTCTTTGTCCATTATGTCTCCTTCTTTCACCCCCATCCTATCCGAGTCCAATCTCACTTCCCGAAACCATTTTGGCTCCGTCTTTCTCTTCCTGAAGAATTCAAAAATCCTCTTCGTCAATCTGGCACTGTACATCCTCACCAAGTGTCCATAAAACTGTATTCTCCTTTTTCTCATTAGGGCTACGACTCCTTCTGCCTTCAACGCATGAAATTAACAAACAAATCATTAAACCCAAATATTATTAAAAGTAAACAAACACCCGAATGAAGCACAGGCTTATAATTAAAACTTACTACAGACTTACAATTAAAACAAACTACAGGCTTACAATTAAAACAAACTACAGGCTTACAATTAAAAGAAACTACAGGCTTACAATTAAAACAAACTACAGGCTTACAATTAAAACAAACTACAGGCTTACAATTAAAACAAACTACAGACTTACAATTAAAACAAACTACAGGCTTACAATTAAAACAAACTACAGGCTTACAATTAAAACAAACTACAGACTTACAATTAAAACAAACTACAGGCTTACAATGAAACTTACGACTGACTTACAATTGAAACTAACTACAGGCTTACAATGAAACTTACGACTGACTTACAATTGAAACTAACTACAGGCTTACAATGAAACTTACGACTGACTTACAATTGAAACTAACTACAGGCTTACAATTAAACATACGACTGACTTACAATTAAACTAACTACAGGCTTACAATTAAACTTACGATTGACTTGCAATTAAAACTAACAACAGGCTTACAATTAAACATACGACTGACTTACAATTAAACTAACTACAGGCTTACAATGAAACTTACGACTGACTTATAATCAAAACTAAGTACAGGCTTACAATTTAACTTACGACTGACTTACAATTGAAACTAACTACAGGCTTACAATTAAACTTACAACTGACTTACAATTGAAACTAACTACAGGCTTACAATTAAACTTACAACTGACTTACAATTGAAACTAACTACAGGCTTACAATTAAACTTACAACTGACTTACAATTGAAACTAACTACAGGCTTACAATTAAACTTACGACTGACTTAAAATTAAAACTAACTACAGGCTTACAATTAAACTTACGACTGACTTAAAATTAAAACTAACTACAGGCTTACAATTAAACTTACGACTGACTTATAATCAAAACTAACTACAGGCTTACAATGAAACTTACGACTGACTTACAATTGAAACTAACTACAGGCTTACAATTAAACTTACAACTGACTTACAATTGAAACTAACTACAGGCTTACAATTAAACTTACAACTGACTTACAATTGAAACTAACTACAGGCTTACAATTAAACTTACAACTGACTTACAATTGAAACTAACTACAGGCTTACAATTAAACTTACAACTGACTTACAATTGAAACTAACTACAGGCTTACAATTAAACTTACGACTGACTTACAATTAAAACTAACTACAGGCTTACAATGAAACTTACGACTGACTTACAATAAAACTAACTACTGGCTTACCATGAAACTTACGATTGACTTATAATCAAAACTAACTACAGGCTTACAATTAAACTTACGACTGACTTACAATAAAACTAACTACTGGCTTACAATGAAACTTACGACTGACTTACAATTGAAACTAACTACAGGCTTACAATTAAACTTACGACTGACTTACAATAAAACTAACTACAGGCTTACAATTAAACTTACGATTGACTTATAATCAAAACTAACTACAGGCTTACAATTAAACTTACGACTGACTTACAATAAAACTAACTACTGGCTTACAATGAAACTTCCGACTGACTTACAATTGAAACTAACTACAGGCTTACAATTAAACTTACGACTGACTTACAATAAAACTAACTACAGGCTTACAATTAAACTTACGATTGACTTATAATCAAAACTAACTACAGTCTTACAATTAAACTTACGACTGACTTACAATAAAACTAACTACTGGCTTACAATGAAACTTACGACTGACTTACAATTGAAACTAACTACAGGCTTACAATTAAACTTACGACTGACTTACAATAAAACTAACTACAAGCTTACAATGAAACTTACGACTGACTTACAATTGGAACTAACTACAGGCTTACAATTAAACTTACGACTGACTTACAATAAAACTAACTACAGGCTTACAATTAAATATTACAATTGACTTGCAATTAAAACCAACTGCATCAGTCTTACATTCTAGAAGAAGAAATGGAAAACAAAAGAAAAATATGGAGAATAAAAAATCAAGGAAAAGAAATACATACCCTCAACCCTCGAAGAATGAGAATAGAGGGACTTGGAATAAAGTAAAGCCATGAGAGGCAGATAAGAAAAGGAAAGAGGGGAGGGTCCGTCCCAAAGACAATGGTAAAAGGAGAAACCGGACCCAGCTCAGGAATCCATCGGAGGTCACCAAATCCCTGACTCACTGGCCGTGAGTGTGTAGCACTATCCATGGTGCGTGATACGTGATTAGACGGAGTCTCGTCATAGCGACTTCAGTGGCGTAGTTGCCCAAGGTCGCGGGTTCAAACCCGGCCAAAGTCGTCGGATTTTGGAAGAGCGTTAAAAATTCCACAGTATGCTTCCCTTCGAAGGGGATTAAAGCCGACGGGCACATGTCATAGATTTATGGCATGCGAAAGAACCTTCCACTAACTAAATTTTTGTGGGGCAGATGACCTCGTAGTTCCGCCCCTTAAAACAACAATAACTGACTAAAATGTGTAAGTTAGCTTTGATTAATGCTGTTAAGTTCAATGTTCGTCACCTGGCGCTGGTTGCGATGGCATCTAGTAATAGCCAAGTTATCAACTAGGTGTCGTGGACGGTAGCATTTGGTAGCGAAAGTAGGAACAACTTGTAATTATCGTCTGCAGTCCTAACTTGAATTAAAAACAGATAACACACACTAATACAGCCCTCACAATTAACACCGGTTATCAGACAGATTCTACACACGCCCAAAGTACACGGGGCTACATGACCGCGTTGTCGCAGCCCCTAAACTGAGGAACCAACCAACCAACCAACCAACCAACCAACCGGAGTCTCGCCGAGAAGATTCTGCAGATAATTATGTCCATTAATGGTGCGGTATTTTGAAATTCAATTGATAATAAATCTTCTGAAATTTTGCTCTATCAATGTATTTGGACTTGTCAATAAGTATTTTAGAAATATGGAATAGATTCGGATTAGCCGTTTGTTTTGTTGTTACTTATTTTAGGGTCAGCGACATCGTGGCCATTTAGCACCGTGTACTGCTGAGTTCTAGGCTCTGTTAACCTAGTGGGTGAGGTGACATGGCAGGCGGGAAGAGGAGGGCCTGTCAACAGCCCGCCGTGTTGTCTGGAATTCCTGTCTATTCCAATACTGCTAACATAGGGCCGTTGCCTAAACCAGTGTTTCTCAAACTTTTGTGTGTGTGTGTACCACTTTAAGAGATGAGAATCTCTCTCGTGCCACCTAATGGTTGGGAGACATAGTAACTATAACCCCCATCACAACAAAAAATTGATTGTAAATGGTGTTTGTTGGACTTAGATTGTTAGAGTTCAAATTCAAATAATAAAACGTGTGTCCAGTTTATTAGCCTATTTTCAATTTTGAAAAAATAGGCTTATGAGATCACCTTTTGTCCGTGTGTGTGTGTGTGCGTGTGTGTGTGTGTGTGTGTGTGTGAGTGAGGTGTGTGTGTGTGTCCCCTAATAACCTTTACACGGCTGGAGCGATTTCAATGAAACTCGGTAAGTTCATAGTACTATTCCGGGCGACCTCGACCGTGCCCTTCAAATTTTGTTACGTCTCACCAATCCAACATGGCGGCTGTGCGAAATATTTCACCAGCATTCAATATCTCCCAAACTATTACAGATATCACCCTGGAATGTATTACGGTGATGAAGGGAACTACTAGAAGTTCACCTATGTGACTTTTGAAAAACTGGTAACTACAAAACCAACATGGCGGCCACGCGAATTCGTGACTTTTAAATAGACGTTTCTTGCGATTTAACCAACCAAACGCAATAAAACTTGGTACAATATATGTTTATACATATTGTAATGCACCGATATCTAATCTGGTTCAATTGTTTATATAACCACAAGATGGCGGATGAACGAAATATTTTACCGGCATTCTATATCTCTGAAACTATTAGCTGTATCACCCTGAAATTGTATACGGAGATAAAGGGCACTACTGGAGGTTCACCTACAAGACTTTCAAAAAGCGGTTAACTACAAAACGAACATGGCGGCCAAGAGAATTTGAAAATTTTAAATAGACCTTTCTCGCGATTTAACGTTCCAAACGCAATGAAATCTGGTACAGGAAATGTTTATACACATTTTAATGCACTGGTATCTAATTTAGTTGAATTGTTTACATAACCTCAAGATGGCAGCTGTGCGAATTTTAAAATTGAGTTTTTATTTCTTTTGTCGTAATCAAGCGATCGAAGTGAAAGTTTGAATAATGAACCTACGCAATAATTTTCCTTCAATGATACATGACTCTATGGCCTATACATTTAACAATCCAACATGGCAACCATCCGAAATATTCAGACGACTCTGAATATCTACGAATCTATTATAGCAATCAAACTATTTTTTTTATGTTCATAGGGGCTATGAACTTAAGTTCACCTATAGGACTTTAAATAACATGGCGGCGACGCGAAGTATAAATATTCACATGGCCGTTTCTCGTAATTTAACCATCCGAGTGCAGTGAAACTTGGTACAGTAAATCCATTTACGAATGTTAATCCACTGTCATCTAATTCATTTCAATTTTTTCCATAACCACAAGATGGCAGCTGTGCGAAATTTTAAAATCTCCTTATTACTTCTTGTGTCATAATCTTGCGATTGAAGTTTGATTGCTACACGTACACAATAATATTCATGTAACATTACATAACTCTAGGACCTACATATGTAAAATCGAACATGGCGACCATCAGAAATATTTAGTCGGTACTCAATATCTACGAATCTATTACAGCAATCAAACTGAAATTTTGTATGTTGATAGTGGCAGTTATCATAAGTAGGATATATGAAAATAGGCTGTATAGTTCTTCACGGAACTACTTGTTTTTATTATTTAATACAATAAGTATTCAATTCAAACATTCAGAACTGACACTGTACAAATAATATTAATAAAATGACTCTTAACTATTAAATATAATAGCAAAGTTCAACTAACAACTTCAATGTGAAGGGTGAGCTTGAGGATTAGAAGCCAACTTTGGAATGTCTAGTTTAAGATTGCTGAGTCTCAAACGAAGATCGTTTTCCGCTGTAAGGAACCTATTCCGGTATTTATTCTTGAGACAAACAAGTGAAGAAAATGCAGTCTCACACAAGTACGAAGTAGTGAAAGGCAGTGAAAATCTAACTGCTTTGTCAGCTATGTCTGCATAGTTTGATCGCCTCTCAACCCAAAAGTTCAAAAGAGCAATTTTTGAAAAAGTTTCCCTTTGTTTTGAATCACAATTCAATTCATAAAACTGCTCCTTATCTTTGGCCTTATTGCCCTCCGGCAACATATCAATGTTTTTATATTTAAAAAAATATCTTTATTTTTATTTTTATATTTTTTGTAACATCACCGCGTACCACTGCAGCAGTACGAGCGTACCACCAGTGGTACACGTACCACAGTTTGGGAAACGCTGGCCTAAACCACTGTGGTATTGCTAATGAGTAAGGTCCGGATAGTTACCATATGTGTTTAAATAATTTTTATTTGACTAACTATTTTCTATTTATTTACATATTTTTGCCGTTTTTATAGGTAAACACATATTGTGGCGTTTTATTCATAAGTACATATCTATATATATAAAGCACAAAGTTTGTCTGTCTGTCTGTCTGACTGTTATGTATACAAATCTACACCGTTTCACCGATCTGAACCAAAATTTGTATACTTACCCTTTGGAACCCTGCGGGTAACCCCGTCAACATTAAATTTCGGACAGACCACCCCATTCCCTGCATTTAGGCCCTTTGGTCCAAATCCACACCGTTTCACCGATCTCAACCAAAATTTGTATATTTACCCTTTGGAACCCTGCGAGTACCACTGACCACTTAAAATTTCGGACAGACCACCCCATTCCCTGCATTTAGGCCCTTTGGTCCAAATCCACACCGTTTCACCGATCTCAACCAAAATTTGTATATTTACCCTTTGGAACCCTGCGAGTACCACTGACCACTTAAAATTTCGGACAGACCACCCCATTCCCTGCATTTAGGCTCTTTGGTCCAAATCTACACCGTTTCACCGATCAGAACCAAAATTCGTATTCTTTCCCTTTGGTGCCCTGCGAGTAACACTGTCTGCTTGAAATCGCGAACAGACCACTCCATTCCCTGCATTTAGGCCCTTTGGCCCAAATCTACACCGTTTCACCGATCTCAACCAAAATTTGTATATTTACCCTATGGAACACTGCGACTAACACTGTCTGCTTGAGATTGCGGAGAGGCTACTCCATCCCATGCATTTAGGCCCTTTGGCACAAATCTACACCGTTTCACCGATCTGAACCAAACTTTGTACACTTACCCTTTGGAACCCTGCGAGTAACACTGTCCACTTAAAATTTCGGACAGACCACCCCATTCCCTGCATTTAGGCACTTTGGCACAAATCTACACCGTTTCACCGATCAGAACCAATATTCGTAAACTTACCCTTTGGTACCCAGCGAGTAACACTGTCTGCTTGAAATCGCGAACAGACCACTCCATTCCCTGCATTTAGGCCCTTTGGCCCAAATCTATACCGTTTCACCGATTTCAACCAAAATTTGTATATTTACCCTATGGAACACTGCGACTAACACTGTCTGCTTGAAATTGCGGAGAGGCTACTCCATCCCATGCATTTAGGCCCTTTGGCACAAATCTACACCGTTTCACCGATCTGAACCAAACTTTGTACACTTACCCTTTGGAACCCTGCGAGTAACACTGTCCACTTAAAATTTCGGACAGACCACCCCATTCCCTGCATTTAGGCACTTTGGCACAAATCTACACCGTTTCACCGATCAGAACCAATATTCGTAAACTTACCCTTTGGTACCCAGCGAGTAACACTGTCTGCTTGAAATTGCGGACAGACCACTCCATTCCCTGCATTTAGGCCCTTTGTCCCAAATCTACACCGTTTCACCGATCTCAACCAAAATTTGTATATTTACTCTTTGGAACACTGCGACTAACACTGTCTGCTTGAGATTGCGGCGAGGCCACTCCATCCCTTGCATTTAGGCTGTTTGGCACAAATCAACACCGTTTCACCGATCTGACCCCAATTTTATATAATTACCCGTAGAACCCGACAAGTAACACTGTTCACTTTAAATTTCGGACAGACCACACTATTCCCTGCTTTTTGGCCCTTTGGCAGAAAACTACACCGTTTCACCGATCTCAACCAGATTTTACATAATTACCCTTTGGAACTCGACGAGTAACACTGTCCACTCGAAATTTCGGACAGACCACTCCATTCCACGCATTTAGGCCCTTTGGCACAAATCTACATCGTTCACCGATCGAAAACAAAATGTGTATACTTACCCTTTGGAACCCGATGAATAACACTGTCCACTTTAAAATTTGGACAGGCCACTCCATTCCCTGCATTTTGGCCCTTGGCACAAAACTACACCGTTTCACCGATCTCAACAAGATTTTACATAATTACCGTTTGGAACTCGACGAGTAACACTGTCCACTCGAAATTTCGGACAGACCACTCCATTTCCCGCATTAAGGCCCTTTGGTACAAATCTACATCGGTCACCGATCGAAAACAAAGTGTGTATACTTACCCTTTGGAACCCGATGCGTAACACTGTCCACTTGAAATTTCTGACATACCACTCCATTCCCTGCATGTAGCTCAGGAATTCCTCGGGGTTGCCAGCTTCCTAACTCACCAGTCATGAGCCCTTGAGGGTGTACCAGAAGTGGTGGGTCTACACACACCCTGCCTCTTTGAGGGCCTTGAGCAGAAGACAGGAGATATTATGAAAAGGAAAAGAAGGCAGATCCCTCGAAGAATGAGGGTATCAGGAAAGATGAGACAAAGCCAATTAAGGCGGGAAATTGAAAGCCCTCGGATACCCTAATACAGTCTGGGTTGGAAGAGAACAAGAGTTGACCTAGGGTGGCCGACAGGAAAGAGAACTGAAATGAGCCCGGCACCAGGAAGTAGAAGCGATGCCAGACTCAGCTGGGGTTCCGTGGTCGCCAACCCACGTCCCACAAGTTGTGAGACCCTGGGGGGGTCAGTTGTGAGAATAGTTTGCTGATTCATCGTGAGGTGACTTGAGAGTACTTTCCAGAGCCCGCCGTGTTATCTCCTGCTGTCTATGCTGATGCCAGCACAGGGCCGTTGCGAAACAGTGAGTGATTCCCGGTCAATCTGTATAGGACGGGGAACCCCGAACGTGAGTCATCATATTTCGTCATCATCTGCGATCATCTCAGGTTCGTGCAGCTCGGACCTATAATCTTTGTCTTTGCCGAGCAGTACGCTCTTTCACTAGACACATCCAGTACAGGCCTAAGCCAGAAAATAAGGTTGAGACTTTGGAAGACATCGAAGGTAGACACCTGAATTACCTATATCAGTTTTAAAACAACACCATGTTCGTTTAGTAGTCATTTTTTCATTACCTTATTATTATCATCATAAGTGCAAATGACCTAGATGTTACGCGCATCATACCAATAATCACCGCCGCATAAAGTCTTTCTCGACTGTGATTTTTAAAATATTTATTTTTGGTTGGTTGGTTCTTAAGTTTAGGGGCTGCGACAACGCGGTCATGTAGCCCCGTGTACTTTGGGTGTGTGTAGAATCTGTCTGATAACCGGTGTTAATTGTGATGACTGTATTAGTGTGTGTTATCTGTTTTTTAATTTAAGTACAAACTGCAACTTAGAATTCTTCAAATAGTTCGTACTTTTGCCGCCAAGAGCCACCGTCAACGACTACTAGGCGAAGTTCGTAACTTAGCTACTAGACGCCACTGCAGTCGGCACTTGGCAACGGACGTAGACATCTATGAGCGTTGTTTACCTATCCAATTTAGCTTCACACAGGTGTAATTAGTGGAAGGTTCAATAACATGCCATAAATCTGACATGGGACCGCCGGCTTTACTTCCCCTCCGAAGAAAGGCATACTGACGGATTTTAACGCTCTTAAAATATCCGACGGCTTCGGCCGGGATTGAACCCGCTATCTGGGGCATAGAAGCTCAGCATGCTACCAAATACGCCACCGAAGCCGCCATATAGTTATTTTTATTACAGTACATTGTGTACATTATACGTTGAAGTGTCAATTCAATACCGGTAGTAGTTTCCCTTATCATCTTCATCATAAGAGCAAATGACCTACAGTAGATGTTACGCCCATTACACCATTAATCACCACACACAATAAGTCTTCCTCGCCTGTGAATTTTGAAATATGTATTTCTATTACGGTAGTTTGTAAGTTTGACGTGTCAATTCAACAGTAGTTTTTATTATCATCCTTATCAAAAGGGCAAATGACCTAGATATTACTCCCTCATTGTGTTTGGGGGCAAATGACTTAGATTTTAAGTCCATTATATTTCTAAGGAGACCTTAAAACATTATCATCATTCCACCGGGCGAAGCCGGGTACTACTGCTAGTTTTCTATATTTGGTGGTGTGTTGTTCTCCTTAGATGACTGCTACCCACATTTTCGACCCTGGCAATTCCAGTAATTTGCTCCTCTATTTCGTGAATGCACCCTTGTCTCTGTATTGTAGTAGTATACAAAAGTTTGGTGCTTTTCAGTCGGTCAACACGAATGTACCCAAATAGAGCTGGATTATGCCCTGATCCTGAAATAAATTACATAAGATTAATAAATACACTAGGATGACCAGTTTCGATCGTCAAGCGATCATCATCAGATCCATTACACTTAGGCTATAACATTTAAGTTTGAGAATACAGGTGAAAAATATATACAATATGTACAATTATTTAGTTGCAGTGTTGGTAATGCAACAGTCGGTGTATGTTAACTGTGGTATATCTAATGTTAGGTAAACTTCTAAAATAGTGATGAAAATCCGGTATTTGTCTGTTAGGGGTGATTATATGGTTTTACAGAATCAACTATGGTTATACTGAAATATGCAAGCTTATACTTATCGAGTTGTCTCTTTAACTGTAACTTGAAGCAGTTGCGTGTTTCTATAGACACCAGTTGTAGTCGACTAACCCCGAGTGTTCGCTGGGTGGAACTGGTTTTCCCCTTCCTTCCCCTTTAGTTGCTTTGTTCTTCCAGAGGTCAGTGCCATGTATATTTGTGTGACTTTGCCAAATCTAGATAAAAGTGTATGCTATTGAATGCAGGAGTCTGCAACTACTAAAGACCGTGGAACTATCTTCGCCACGCATGGGCTAAAAAAAAGCCATTTGTACTAAGCGGTACACGGTCTATTGAAGACGTCCCGGCACCTTTAATACTGCCTCGCATATCGGCCTAGGTTTATTGCAGAAAAATGTACATAGTACACCTGATCCAAATAACATTTACCTATAAACACCGCTATTTTCCTCCCTTTTTTTAAATCTAGCTCGGCTGTATCGCTAAGTTGTGTCTTGTTTTCGACAGGGTGTGTTTTAGTAGAGCCAAAAGGGGTGTACTCTCCATAAAAGTGTGTTCATTTAGATTGTTGGGATTGTTTTGTTGGCTAGGTGAATCTCGATTGCTTCTTTTATGTCGAGAGCTCTGCCTTTCGATTCGTGATGAATTATTTTTAGATCAGTTTCGATTTTAGTGAAGCTGTGCCCCGTGTCACACATATGTTCGCATACAGCTGAATGTGTTCCGCATCTTATCGCATTCCTATGTTCATTGTAACGTGTATCTACTCGTCTTCCGCTCTGTCCAATGTAATTAGCTTGACAACTAATGTCTTGGCATGTAATAGAATATACCCCTGACTTTGAATACGGGTCTTGTTTATTTAGATTGCTATTTTGCAGGTGCCTCCCGGTCGTATTATTCGTTGTGAATGCTATGCTGCGATGCCATCTAGTAGCCAAGTCCGCAAGCTAGGTGTCGTGGACGGTAGCATTTGGTAGAAAAAGTAGGAACTACTTAAAATTATTGGCTGCAGTCCTTACTTGAATTAAAAACAGATAACACACACTAATACAGCCATCACAATTAACACCGGTTATCAGACAAATCCTACACACACCCCAAGTACACGGGGCTACATGACCACGTTGTCGCAGCCCCTAAACTAGGGAACCAACCGAGCTGGGAACAGAACCTGGACATCTGGGGCGACAACAACCAATGCTAGCCGCTACACCACACAATTCTTCTGAAACAAAGATACGTCTCGGTTGTGCATATTATCCCTGACTTTAAACATGGGAATACCGTAACATTACAGTATACTCAATTAATAACTCTGGTTTGATTGATTGATCGATTATTGTTGTTTTAAAGGAAGGAACTACGAGGTCATCTGCCCCTACTCTTGTTTGAGTGTGTGTATTTGCCAGGAGTCCTTATCGATTATGGCTTCCAGTTTGTTGCTCATTTACCACTCTCTAAGGGCTGGATTAATGAATCCCACAGACACGAACAGCTTCAACGCACACAAAGCAGAAAGTCCTCGAACCTCTTGAGGAAACTCGGACCAAGTGTATTAATTATTTGTGTACAATATTGTGTTTGCTTCCAACCAAATTGGCTTTAGTCCAGATTTTCAGGTGGCAAATTGAAAAAGTGGATTCCGAACTGCACACAGAGATATTTCTTAACTTTTCAGGAACCGAGACAAATTGTTTCAGGATAAACGGAGAAGTATGTAATCACTCAAACTATTTGTTGGTTGGTTGGTTGGTTCCTCAGTTTAGGGGCTGCGACAACGCGGTCATGTGGCCCAGTGTACTTTGGGTATGTGTAGAATTTGTCTGATAACCGGTGTTAATTGTGATGGCTGTATTAGTGAGTGTATCTGTTTTAATTCAAGTCAAAACGGAGGCAGATAGGTTTTTCTCCGGGTACTCCGGTTTTCCCTGTCAAAATTTAATTCCAGCAACACTCTCCACTATCATTTCATTTCATCTGTCATTCATTTAATTATTGCTCCAGAGGAGTGCGACAGGCTACGGCAGCCGGCACAGTTCATGTCCTCGCCGCTAGATGGGGGCTTCATTCATTCCATTCCTGACCCGGTCGGAGACTGGAAGCAGGCTTTGGATTTTCATCTGTTTTAATTCAAGTAAGGACTGCAGACGATCACTTTTCAAGTAGTTCCTACTTTTGCCACCAAACGCCACCGTCAACGACCAATTAGTTCAAAAATTAGTTACCAGATGCCACCGCAGTCAGCTCGAGACGACGAACGTAGGAACCTAAGAACGTTAGTCAAATGTTTAATATATATTAATTTAGCTTCACACAGATTAATTAGTGGAAGGTTCTTTAACATGCCATAAATTTATGATATAGGACCACCGACCTTACTTCCCCTCCGAAGGAAGACATACTGAGGGATTTTTAACGTTCTTAAAAATCCGACCACTTCGGCTGGGTTTGAACCCGCGATCTTGGGCATAGAAGCTCAGTATGCTACCAACTACGCCACCGAAGCCGCTAAACTATTTGTATCTTTAAATATTTCTAACACTTTCGTGACGATATATTCTCGAAAAAGGTGAAAATCGTTCGGTGCTGGTTTGGACTAAACGGCAGATGGTCCAAAACTTCACACTTGAATTCTTTCAAAAAGTCCATCGTAACGTTGGCACAGGACGATTGGAATGATTTTCACCTTTTCAGAGAATTTAAGGTATGTTTGGGCGGCAACGCCTCGCCAAAAAGGAAACACTTCAGAAGACTGTCCAGACGTACGCACCTCAGTGGCGGCAGAATATTTTGCCGAGGGTATTGGAAAGCTGGTGTAACGATACGACAAATGTTTCAATCGTTTTGGCGATTGTGTTGAGACATAAGAATAAAACAAGCAAATATTTAGTAGTAAAATCAGTTTGGTGTGTCAATTTGTTATTTGTATACAGTCCATCGGAACTTGAAAAAGAAACAGCCCTCGTAGTTCATGTACAGTAAAATGTTTGGTACACCATGACATAATAAATGTTACTTGTTAGCCCTTCAAAATACAGTTGCAGCTGAAATTTGCTGCACCAGTGTTTGTTGATAATACGCAACTGGAGTCTTGCAGAACGAACCGTGATGACGGACTGTAGACTGCTCAAAGTCAAGCAGCAACAGAACAGCTAACGAGGGGAGGATACGATGCATGAGTCACCGATTCGAACCATCTTTAGTACACGTGTAGGCCATGACCAGGCGTATACCAGATGCAAGTAGTAAAGTGCGCTTCTCAGCCGTTTCCGAGAAATTAATTGCAATTACAGTGTGGCGTCTATGTGCGTTGTACGTTAGCAAGAATCAAACGAGCACGTGGAGCAGAGGTAAGAGCCCCGCTTCGTAAGCGCGGGATCGCTGGATCGGATTCCACCGAATGCGACGGCACACACTGCTAATCGGTCTATGGAAGTAATACGGGAAGTTTTCGAAGATCGTGTGGTTAATTATCCCCCTAGATCTCCTGATTTAAATCCCTGTGATTATTACCTGTGGGGGATGCTGAAGGGGAAAGTGTATGTGAAAAATCCTCACACAAGAGAAGAGCTACAGGAGAACATCACACAAGTTATTTCGAACATCACATTGGCTGAGATTCGCCGAGTTTCTGCAAACCTGTTTGCAAGATCTCAGGCGTGTTTGACAGCTGAGGGACAACATTTTGAACATCAAATGTAATGCCAGGTAGGTTTTAGACTAATAGTTTCACTAGAAAGGGCTTTCTAAAAGTGTGAATTGACGCGATGTAGTGGGGAGGAAAAGTGCGCATTATACGGCTAGGGACGGAGTGTCATTGCGCCAGCCGTGCCGTGCTCTGAGTGGTGCTGCGGAGCGAACTAAAAAAAGACCCTGTATTTCTAGCGAACGATAATGAAAATAAGGGTTGCCAGACATAATGTCCACGATTAGAATGTTAAGGTACAAGGAAGTCCACGCCTTTTGGTCAAGGTCTTAAATGGCCAGGTTTTTTGGTCCATTGGTTTTTGGTCCCCATGTCAAAATGTCCAAAGTACAAAACGGACGAAGGTCAAAATGTTCAGAGTGCCAAACGTTCAAATTGGGAAATGTCCAGAGTACAAAATGTCTAAAGTGAAAATCGTCCAGGACGTAAAACATCACGTGGCTTGGTGGTCCGCGATTTGTTGAGCGTGGTCCAGCTCAGCCAGCGCCAGTCTTAATTGTCGGTGCAGACCCAGGAAGCATGATTAGCCGTTGAGTGACGCGCGTCAAATGCGGCCGACAGGCAATGTTTACATCTGAAATTTAGCGTTCAATGGCAGATATTCCAGAAATCATTGATTCACAAAAGGGGAAACCACTACTTTAATTTCGGAAATTTCTAAATCACTAGCACGATTTCAATAAGCAAAAAACCAAAATTTACTGGAGGAGCCGCTTAAGAAGAATATGCAATGCTGCCACCCACACCAACACCGACCTAGCTCATCCAGTTGTCCTCGTTGATGGTACCGACAAGCACCTACATAAAAGCTCAGTCTGGACATTTTTCATTCCATTTCAAAAAAGAATAGTTAAGAAAGAGTTGAAAAAGATTCCTGTCTTAATGAACATCAATATTTGAAGACATTTTGAACGGGGTTTAAATATTCCTGGACATTTTGTTTCTCTGCACATCATTATTTGTGGTCATTTAGGACGAAGTGCAAACATTCCCTGTCATTTTGACTCTCTGGACATCATTAATAATTGTGGTCATTTTGAACGGGGTGCATGTATTCCAGGACATTTTGTCGAACTGAATATTTTGGCTTGGTGGACATTATTGCTTGTGGTCTTTTTTTGTCAGGGTCCTTTCGGCTGTGGACTTTATGAGGTGGAAGGAAAATAAGACATGTTGGTAGAACACATACTGAAGCACCCAGGGATAGAGTAGGGAAGGAGGTTGGAGGAAAACAACTCCACGGGAATGACAAGGTTAGAATATTGTTCAACAGATTGCCTCGGGTGTTGGTTGGTTCCTCAGTTTAGGGGCTGCGACAACGCGGTCATGTAGCCCCGTGTACTTTAGGTGTGTGTAAATTCTGTCTGATTACCGGTGTTAATTGTGATGGCTGTATTAGTGTGTGTTGTCTGTAATTCAAGTAAGGACTGCAGACATTCAATTTTCAAGTAGTTCCTACTTCTGCTACCAAATGCTACCGTCGACGACAACTATTCGTGAACTTGGTACTAGATGCCACCGCAGTCGGCTCCTGGCGACAAACGTTGGAACTTAAGAGCGTTCTTCAAATCTAACCTATAATTTAGCTTCATACCCGTTTAATTAGTGGAAGGTTCTTTTACATGCCATAAATCTATGGCATGGGCTAGCCGGCTTATTTCCCTCCGACGGAAGACACACTGAGGGATTTTTAACGCTCTTAAAAAATCCGATGATTTCAGCCGGGTTTGAACCCGCAACCTTGGGCATAGAAGCTCAGCATGCTACCAACTACGCCACCGTAGCCACCTGCCTCGGGTGTAAGCTACTAGATTAGAACAGGGGGATTAAGAGGGCTGCATCAAACCGGTCTCAGGACTGAACGCTCAGACATCATTATGGTATATTTGGAAGTTTTCATGGGGAGGTTAAGGCTGCTTGAGCGTTCAGCTCTCGCAGTAAAGAGGCGCAGGTGCGCAGTGCAGTTCGCTACTCCAGTGGGGCTCCGGGCACGGATATCAAGAGCCTGCTGATGAGCCAACTTGGTGTTCCTAGACGAAACCCCACACAAGACACGGCATAAACCTAGAAAAATTGCTGAGTTTCAGACATCATTATTATGCAATTTGAGGTTAAGAAATGTTAATTGTCACATGAAGATCATATGGCCAGTATGCAGGAGATGGGGCGACCCTGTAAGAAAGACGGGACGGCGCAGAAGTGTGCGGCCAGAGTGCTTGTACGCTCACTGATAAGCTAATTCATGTCAAAGAAGTCTGGGAAATTCTGGAACTTGGCATGTTCTGCTCAAATCTCACGATTTACGGGCGACAAAACTTTAAGAGTTATTTAATTAAAATGTCGTGGAGACGATAAAGAGTAGATAACGAGAGAAGTTGGTGACTAGAGCGCTAATTGCTAACTGTGTTATTGTTTATGTGGCTGGCAGACACCTACGTCACGTACCACATGACAAGTCAACAACGACTTTCACAAAGTTAATGTTGTTGCTGCATGAAATGAAGAGGTGAAAGGGGGGGGGGGGAGGGAGGGAAGATCCAGCTTAAGAGAGGAATGATAAGTCAATATATAAGGTGCGTTCAAAAAGTAACGAGGTGGAGGCTGGAATGCGCAAACTGGTGACTACATCGGCTAATCGTGGCGTGTGTAACGAGGTGTGGTTCCGACCAGAGCGTGGAAGGTCACAGTCCGTCGCTAGAGGGTACGCGTGCATGTCACGTGACGATACAAAGCGAGCAGCATCATGCATCAATCGTACAACGCTGCCAGTCGCATTGCAAACAGTGACATGGAGGCGTCAACCGAAGTGCAAAGAGGTGTTGTTCGGTTTCTGACAGCGGAAGGAGTAGGGGGAACGGACATTCATCGCCGAATGTCACAAGTGTACGGCGAACACTGCATATCCCTTGCAAGGGTCAAGGCGTGGCACAAGCGCTTCAGGGAAGGACGGGTGTCGTTAGCCGATGTTGCCCGGTCTGGGGCACCCCCCTACATTATCGACGACAACGTCCAGCTGGTTGATGCACTCATTATCCAGGACCGCCGAGTGACAGGGAACGCCATAGCCGCCGTGGTCGCTCCACGACTATGCACGACCTCATACGGCGAACACAGACGCGGCACTCCTGCAGAAATTCAAATGGGATGTTCTCGGCCGCCCTCCATACAGACCAGACCTCTCTCCCTGTGATTACGCCATGGTTGGTCCACTGAAAAGGGCTCTGCGGGGCTAACGATTCACCTCGACGCCGACGACGTCCAGCTGTACGTGCGGAACTGGTTCACATCGCAGCCCAGGGAATTTTATGAGACAGCCATTCACCGCCTCGTGTCACATTGGGACAAGTGCCTCAACAGCCAGGGCCAATACTTTTAACTTACAGGTATTGGTTTCTGTAATTATGCCTCCGGCTCGTTACTTTTTGAACGCACCTTATATACAAATATTGATACACATATCACAGTAATGGCATACTTATGGCACCCAAAAGCAACTTTTATAATGTCAAAATTCATGTCATAAGAGTTTTTTAGACAATCTTCAATATTTACCATTTTTTTTACCATGCATCATCGTTTCCCTAATATATCCGAAGTTTATAAGAAATTTCCTAATTTTCTTTTTCAATGTGTGTACAATCTGTACCTCATTCACTAACATAAACTGTAAATTAAGTACTTTTATTGCATTTCTATTCAGAGCAGCTGAAAATAGTTCTCTTTTTTAAGAATAAATGCATTATATAAAAACAAATATCAATCCTAATGACCTGAATGAGGTACAGATTGTAGGTGCAGATGTAATACACACATTAAAAAAGAGACTGACAGTCAGTCTGAAAGACTGGACTTTATATAATTTTAAATGCTAGCAGCCGAGTACCAAGAAGGCAGTGCGAGAACAGAGTTTCAAGATTTTATTTTGTTTCTTCACTGCCTACTTGATTGTTCTCGCACTGCCTTCTTGAAACTCTGTTCTCGCACTGCCTTCTTGGTACTCGGCTGCTAATCGTACTATGACGTCACACACCTCAGTGCATTCTAGGTACATTTCGTCCCGTCACCGTAACGTAACGCCAGACCTCAGCGTAACGACGAAGTCGACAAGATCATTTAAAATGATAAAAAAGAATAGTAGGAAATTTCTTATAAACTTAGGATATATAGAAGGGAAACGTTGACGGATAGTAAAAAATTAGGGAACTTTTCAAAATTTTCTAAAAATCTCTTATGATCAGAATTTTGACATTATCAAAGTTGCTTTTGGTTTCCACACGTATGCCATTGCTGTGAGATGTGTATCATTTATCAACAATATTTGTAGCATGTTCAACGATCGAATTAATATTGTCATTTTATTCCTCTGTTAACCATTTTGGTGGCTGGGTTTGGAACGATATTGGACATCAAGGACAGAAATCCCAGCGGTATTACGTGCGTCATATATATGTTTATATTCCTGAATGAATAGTAACATCAAGTAACATATTGCACTAGGCACAAATAACTTTTATTCACATCATACAACATGCGGAGTTGGGTATAGCGATAAATAATCCGCATTGCAATTTTGACAGGCAGGACGGTGGTTAATGCCATAGCGGAAATTGGTAGCATAGTATGAAAGTCTAGAGAGTCTGAACTTGGGGAGCAGAGCATTGGGTACAAAAATGTGTGTTATAGTGTGCCCGTTTAGACCGGAGTCCGCACGACCACATATGCATTTTACCAATAATCAGTCAGCACGAGAGTCAAAATATCCCGGAGCGCCAGATGGGTTAAAGCAAATCGCAAAAACGACATCAAATTTAAAAAAAATGCTTTACTGATTTTTGGCTCAATGCAACAATAAGGATAGAAGGAGATTTAATTGGGAGAAACACATCTGGTAAAATTATCTCAGTTTATTTTAAAGTTAAAATCTGACTGCAAGAATGCTCAAAGCAGCATCATCCACGTGTGGCGATCCACACACGTATTTACACACAATATACAGAAATCTTCCAAACACATTTGACAATCTTTTTGGAAACACAAGTCCGATTAATAGTCCTGTGGACTGTGTTCCAAAATTATTAACATTTAATTCCAGCTCAAAATGAATTGTCCATACTGGAAATAACGTAGATCACTGTTTGACTATTTACATGATATTAACACTCGTAGAATAAATGTTTATAGAATTTCTTAAACTTTCACTTGTTTTCCAGTTTTCAAAAATATATCGTTGAAAATATTATCATCATTGAAGCAACACAAATTATTTATACATATTAATAACATCTGAAAAGTATTTGACCGTGAGCATAGCATCGAAGAACTGTGCGAAGCACAACAACAATTAATTGTTCTTCTGACATTAAACATTCGAGAAGTGACTCGATTATGAACTTCAAGTTCCAAACAAAATATATGATTTCTGAATCATCAACTTGATCAATAAATGGTTGAACCATTCAACTATTCAATTTTCCACTTGGAAACATTATTATAAAAATATTTATATTCATGGCCATTTTTAGCAACTTTCACAACTTGCAATTCTTCGACAGAATGCGGAAATTAGAATTGTAGTTTTATAATGAATTCATTTAGTTCATGGCACTAGGATTGAAAATATCCTTCAAATTATTCGTGGTTAAAGAAATATTTTAAATTGGCAGTGGCCCATTCTACTATTTGTGTAAGAACACAATATTACAATAACAACGGCAAAGGTCTTCCTCTGTAGAAGAATAAACTACTATCATGACAAATCCGGGTTCTAGCAAAATCAAAGTATAAATGGAATTCGTAAACAAGGTTGAAATAAGAACTGATGGTTTTAAAGAAATAACCTTCGGGTTATTCATACGACGAAATGTGTGGCTCCAATACTCCTACTATAAACCTGAGCCATCGAACCTGCTATTTGATTGATGCTCGAAAAAACCTTCATTCCTGCGACTTAACATGCGCACCTGGGAATGGCATTTCAACTACTCCACACACATAAATTTTCTTCCCAAAATTTATACAATAAATCAAAGCCTCTGCTTGTTATCAACAATGGAAGATTAATAAACTTACAAGTTTATTTTATTTCACCATTCAGTTCAACCCGTGATTTTCCCATACTTATGAAAATCTTTATTTCACTTTCGAGTGTATTTACGTCATGATTTTATATAAATACAACAATATCCTATTTGATACATATATCATTTGCTTCCCGTTTCATGCCTCTCCGTGTTATATGAAACATATACTTTGCTCATAGCAAATATCAACTGTTCAACCAGAACTGAAATGTTGGTTGAATGCGGGCTTGCGCTAACCACTCTCCTTCGGAAAATCTCCTGTTCCAAACTAGAAATGTTTAAACTACTTCATAGGCTCTTTCTCAATACATATGATTATTAGAAAATATAATATCCAAGAATTATTTAGAAAAAATATAAAAATTATTATTATTATTATTATTAGTGGATTATTATTATTATTATTATTTGTATTATTTCAAATATGTTCAATTATCATCTCATTATGTGAGAATCCACATGTTCGAACCTTCGAATATGGAAAAAATATCCATTCCTCAACAAAAATAAATTATTAACTTTTACAGTTACATCGGCTGATTACCGTGATTTCCCAAAAATATGAAAAATTCAAATAAATGCTCGAAATGTTCGGTCATCGATCCTAAACTGTTCTGAGTGCTGAAAATACTCAGAATAACTCTTATAAGTCTTGCGTAAATCATTGCAAGCTTTAAATACGACGAAAAAAATGTGTTGGTCATCTGCAGAAAAATAGTTTGTTCCAATTAGCTAGGCATAATATAATTCAAATGTGGCTTACATTTCTTGATGGTCTTGAAGTGTAGTAAACCTGGTCTATACCAGATTTATCCATAGACATGCCCTATCGGACAAGCACGTATAATCCTTGTATCGGCCGCCATTGTAGACCCACAAATCGTCTAGTCAGACATAGTGGTAGTATCTTTCGACGTTTGAATAAACTGTGGTTCCATTTTAATATGGGCTTCTATCAAAGCCATAACAGTTTGTTGAAATAGGGTCAGATCTAAGTGATCTCTTCTTAGATATGTCAGTTGTAACATAACTCACTGTAATCTCATCAGTACAAGAAAAACATTGACAGTCTAAGCAGTTAACGGCTGTTCTGAAGATCGTTCCCTGGGCATGGTTTATTAATATCACCATCTGCCATGCGCTAGACAACTTGCAGTTTCCCTTGCGTAGACTAATGAACGCCACCGTTATAGACTAGTCTTCAATGTACTGACAGATCGAAGTGGTTAAATAGTTACAAATAATGAAAACTGACTTGAAATGGATTTAAACATCCAAGTATTAAGTTACTATTGGACTGTGACAAAATACTATTTTCTAGACAGAGTCTAGCATATGTCCTTTAGGAAATATAAATATTTCCACCAATGTCTGTAGAAAAACAATCACCTCAGTGATTCTCCTCACCAGAAACTTACTAAGTTCCAACTCGTTTGCGCAGCACTTCTCGTGACTATCACGATTTGAAAAGAACTTCTGCGTAGATACGGCAACCATGTGCCTTGGCTCAGCGTAGACGCAACTTGCTTGCCAAGTGCTTGTGTTAGAATGAACTACCTATGCCTGCTCCAGCTGGCTTTTATACAAAAACGGTCAGGGTCACGCGTCATCGCCTGATATCTAGAAATCCTCATATCTCTTGAATCCCTGGTCCGATTTACTTGATACTAATTGCATTCTCTTTCATTTGGCCGTGCCAGTAATCTGATCCCAGTCTCAAGTCTCTACTCCATAGTTAACTATTTAATCAATAAATAGCCTCAACCTCTGCTGTTACTCGCTACGTCACTTGCCATCCAACTATCGGTAAAATTCTTCTAAATGCTTCGAGAAGCAATGTAGCGCGATATTCAAATATCTGAACTTTCAAAAGCGGCTACAGCCTTTCCCTTGATATCTAGGTGTCTGAAACTTGGAATACGGTGGAGCTATTCTGTCCCATACCTTGCCCGATGGATCGAGGCACCTGTTTTTCGCGATGTGAGAAATCGCGAAATTTTTGCGAAATTATCCAAAATTTAGCAGGAAATGCGAAATTACTTCTTTTCAAAGAAGGTCGCGAAATAATTGTCGAAATTGCGATCTTTTTGCGCCAGTGGAAGATAACCGTGATTATCAACTGTTTCTTTCGATAAGTCGATAGTTCCGTTTTTTCGTGTCGAATATTCGTATCGATTTATTAGTAATCAGACGTCATTTGTCTTGTGGTGCAGAGCCGCTATCGCGAGTTAAAGCCTGAACATCTTTAATCTGCCCTTGTGTACCCGTAAATTTTCGATGTTCTTTTAAACATTTTATGAAAATGGTGACTACAGATTTTGACCGTGAAAGAGAATTTTCATCGGATGGATTTTACGTTTACGACAGAAACAAAAGTATTCTCATGTGCAAATATTGCAATGTACGTATAGAATGGAAACGTTGACACGTGTTTGAAACATATTAATGGTAGCACTTCCCACAAAAAGTACAAAGAGAAAGCTCAATTGACAACTGGTGTCAAAAGACAACTTTCTATACCGAGCGTCAGTTCCGCGGCAAAAGCAGCAAAACAAGACAAAGGCAAATTTATATTGTCGACTACCCGTACTTTTATGGAGGCCAATATTCCCCTACAAAAACTGGATCATCCCAAAATGAGGGAATGGATGGATCGATATGTTCCAGGTTTGTACAAATTAAAATAATTTATTATTTTAGGACAGTTTTGAGGTTATGTTGCGGAGCTCATACCTTTTTAATACTACACACATTAAAAAAAAGTTTTGCATCACCTCGGTTCCCAGATCTCCGGCATATAGACGTTGACTGTGTATATTGTATCAAAGATACAGTCCCTTTGACTGTTCATAGATGTCACTAAAACTGCTCAAAGATGTAAACAACCATGCATGAGCAGGGCCTATTAGACGGAGGGGGTACGACAGCCGATCAGTTCCAGTCATTCCACCAGGACGAAGGTACGCTGCTCATGTTGTCTGTAGTTCTACCATGCCTAGAAGGTCAATACCGCAGTTCGATCGCGTCCGCATTGTTACTTTGTGTCAAGAAGGGCTCTCAACAAGGGAAGTTTCCAGGCGTCTCAGAGTGAACCAAAGCGATGTTGTTCGGACATGGAGGAGGTACAGAGATACAGGAACTGTCGATGACAGGCCTCGCTCAGGCCGCCCAAGGGCTACTACTGTAGTGGATGACCGCTACTTACGGATTGCCGCTCGGAGGAACCCTGACAGCAATGCCACCATGTTGAATAATGCGTTTCGTTCAGCCACAGGACGTCGTGTTTCAACTCAAACTGTGCGCAATAGGCTGCATGATGCGCAACTTCACTCCCGACGTCCATGGCGAGGTCCAGCTTTGCAACCCCGACACCATGCAGCGCGGTACAGATGGGCCCAACAACATGCTGAATGGACCCCACAGAATTGGCATCACGTTCTCTTCACCGATGAGTGTCGCATATGCCTTCAACCAGACAATCGTCGGAGACGTGTTTGGAGGCACCCTGGTCAGGCTGAACGTCTTAGACACACTGTCCAGCGAGTGCAGCAAGGTGGTGGTTCCCTGATGTTTTGGGGTGGCATTATGTGGGGCCGACGTACGCCACTGGTGGTCATGGAAGGCTCCGAAACGGCTTTACGATACCTGAATGACATCCTCCGACCCATAGTGCACCCATATCGGCAGAATATTGGAGAGGCATTTGTCTTCATGGACGACAATTCTCGACCTCATCGTGCACATCTTGTGAATGCGTTCCTTCAAGATAACGACATCGCTCGACTACAGTGGCCAGCATGTTCGCCAGACATGAACCCTATCGAACATGCCTGGGATATGTTGAAAAGGGCTGTTTATGGACGTCTTGACCCACCAACCACTCTGAGAGATTTACGCCGAATTGTCGTTGAGGAGTGGGACAATTTGGACCAACAGTGTCTTGATGAACTTGTGGATAGTATGCCACGACGAATACAGGCATGCATCAATGCAAGAGGACGTGCTACTGGGTATTAGAGGTAGTGGTGTGTACTGCAATCTGGACCACAAATGCTGAAAGTCTAGCTGTATGATGGTACAACATGCAATGTGTGGGTCTCATGAGCAATAAAACGAGCTGAAATGTTGTTTGTGTTGATCTCTATTCCCTTTGTATTTAAAGGTTCCGGAACTCTTGGAACCGAGGTGATGCAAAACTTTTTTTGATGTGTGTATATATTTTAATGTTTCGTAATTCTTTTTAGGCGCTGGAAACCTATTCACGGCAGGCAGGTTGCGTGAAGGTTATGAGCCTCAAATCAAGCAAGAAGAGGAGGGAAAGCTGAAAGAAATTGTGAAAGATGAGCTTGTTGCAATTCTTTGTGATGAAACAACGAATACAATAGGGCAGTGTGTTTTTTTTAGTTTTGGTCAAAATATTAAGATGTGGTGATGATACAGTCCAGAAATTATTTGTGCGTGGTGTAAAAGTTATTGAAAATGCAAATGCTACGGAATATGCGCAAAAAATCATGTGTGTACTTCAGAAACTCGAAATCCATTATCATAATGTTATGTCGATAACTTCAGATTCAGCGCGTTATATGGGAAAATGTGTCAATGCAGTTCGAGTTCTAGTTTCTGAACAAGTAGTGCATACGGAATGTTGGGCTCACAAATTGAATCTGGTAGGCAACGTATGGGCAGTGGAGTTGAAAGATTTGAACCACTGTGTTGTGCAAGTGAAACACCTCTTTCTGAATACACGAAGGAGAAAACATGCATACATTCAGTTCTTGTCTCAGAAATTAGAAAAGGAACCCACCAAGATTAAGCATTTCCCTATTCCTGTTATCACTCAGTGGAACTCGTGGTTTAAAAGTGTGGAGTACATTTCGGAATACCTGTATCAAATAGTGGAATTTGTCCAAAACCTTGAGGATGAGAGTGTTGCGGTTAACTATTTTAAAGCCTTGAGTGCCAGGGAAGTTCAATTACTTAATTGCCAAGCAGTTTTTCTGGTTGAGCACTGTTCTAATTGTTGTCGTTCGTTAGTCATGTTAGAGAGCTCTAAAATGGCATTAATACATACCATTTAATCCAAACTTGATGACCTTTGTAAAAGTTTTCACTTGCTGGAGGATGAATTCTTTTTTCAAAAAACCTCAGATCTTCTTTCTCTTCTACCAAAAAAAGTCAGGCACATTTAACATCTGTCTTCAAATCAGTAGGTACAGCTAGTTTCAACAAGTTGAAACATTTAATGGAATCAGACACTGGAAAAGTTGTTTGTTATGCTATGAGGAGGCTTTTTGGTCCAAGAAACATCCAAGAGATAGAGTTAGAAATGAAGAGATTAGAAAAAGGACAGGAATCTTGAAGCTGCAGGACAGGATAGAAACAACAAAGTTAAAGTGGTATGGACATATGATGAGAATGGGAGAGGAGAGAGTACCAAAGAAAACTTTCTGTGAAAAGATGACAGGGAAGAGACCACGAGGAAGGCCCCGAAAGAGATGGGCAGATACAGTGTTGGAGTGTGTAGAGAAGAGAGGAGGAAAACCTGAAGAAGTACTAAAAACAGGAGAGGAGTGGTGGAGAGACAGGAAACGTTGGAGGTCCTTAATTCACAACCCGACCCAGGAAGCTGGAAACGGGAAATGAAGATGATGAAACATTGTGAAAAGTAATTTAGGAAATGAGGAGATCTGTCACTTAATGAAAGATATTCCCATTGTTAAAAGTCTGAAAAATTCCCAATCTCTTCAGCCATATTGTGTGTTTAGAGATCAAGTAAGAAGTGTTTTTAACACAGGTGAAAACATTGATGTAATATCTATTCTATTGTCCTTGAAATCTGAATCTGAACATTTCGTGGATGCTGCTGTCAAGGCGTTGTGGATCCCAGTCAGCAATGTCGACTGCGAGCGGTCTTTCTCAACCTTTTCCAACATTATGTCAGACCGCAGAACGGGACTGACGCCTAGTAACATGGAACTGATGATGCAATTGTAATTTTCACAAATTTCTTGAGAACTTGTTGATTTGCAGTCAAATTATTATTATTAATCTTGATTGGTCACATTGGACCACTTGAATCGTTCCACAATCACTTCTTCTTTGAAGGTAGTACTGCTTGGTTCTTGCGCTCTTTCCAGTACTTTTTCATTCTTTCAGATCGGGATTTTATCAACTCATCTGAAATCTCCATAGGCTTTCTGTGTGTCATTTCTGCAGAAAATTTGTGAGTTTTAAGAATGGTGTTAATTTTATTTTTCTCCTCGGCATCTGTTATCTTGAGTCCAACTGCTTTGAGATCTTGTTGGATTTCTTGGATCCATTTTCCTCCAGGAAAATTGCAGTCAAATATTTATAGAAATTTTATTTTTCCATAGTAGTATGTAAATATGTAAACAATAAATTTGAAAATTTAGCACCCAAATGTGCTGAAACTTATTTCGGGTACAAATTATTACTAAAACTAGCAGGTACCCGCGGCTTTGCTCGCGATCAAGACAATGGGGACGATGCATTATTGCTGATAATAATAATAATAAAATTATAATAATATCGTATGGCCTCGGGTGCCGGGTGCAAGCTTTGTAATTTGACACCCAGAGGGTAGCTTGCGTCGTATTTCGTTGTAACTTGAATCACTATGAAAGTCAAGGAGGTTAGATATCTAAGCTCCTTGAACACTATAGTGCTTTCTCGTAGAGAAATGAGGAACTTTGTGTTGGCGGAAACTCCCGAGATTAATTTTGCCATTATGAACATGGCCTACTGAATTCAAATGGGTTCTTTAACATGCCAACATCGTATGACATGCGTGTCGTATTTTTGCCGCCTATCAAAAATCACTTACCATGGCCAGGAGCGAACCTGCAATCTTGAGGTTAGTAGACCGACACGCTATCCATTTACCAACGTGGCAAGAATTGCTGATAATTGGTCTATTCTATTACAGCAATCGCGGCTACAGGTGGGTCCATTCTAATTCTGAAAATTCTGATACATACAGTATATTGATATGAGCAGCAAAGCAATTCTGATACATACAGTATATTGATATGAGCAGCAAAGTACCGACAGTAGTGGCTACGCGGGCTAAAGCGCTGCGTTAGGTCAAGGGGCCAAGCTCTCTGCTTACTCGGTAGACGCGTGGGTTCGAGTCCCACCGTCGGCTGTCCTTGAAATGGTTTTCCGTGGTTTCCCCAATTTCAACACCAGGCAAATGCTGGGACAGTACCTTCTGACAGGCCACGGCCGCTTCCTTCCACATCCTTGCCCAGTTTCATTCATCTTCATCCATCTCTCATCCCGACGCGCAGGTCGCCCACGGGCGTCGACTAGAAAGACCTGCACTCGGCCTCTCAGGAGGCTACACGACAACAACAAAAAAAAAGCAGCAAAGTGGGAATTTTATAGAGTTGTGAAAGTCTGCAGGGTACGATGTTACATTATGTGAACACATTTTAGAATTACGTTTTCGGCTTTGCCATCTTATGCTGAGTCATAACCATTTTGTTGTCCGGATACTCGCGAGCACGCCACTTACAGTTGCCCATGGGAAAAAATGGTTTTGTCTAAATGTACACCTGCTGCTGTTAAGTGTGTGTCATTTCGCTTTGTTAATAGAAATTGCTAATATTGTTTGAAGAGAGAACTGCACTCTTGCACACTTGGAATGTCAAATCTATCGAAATATGGGGAATTAAAAGTATTTTTCCTTAAGTAATTCTGGGTGTAATTTTGCCACACTTATTGATGATTTGAACGTCAACTTGTCACTATTAATAGACCTATAGCAAAATATCTCTCAACTTGGCCGCTGATGTACATTATGCAGTCTCTTCCAGGGTTACATCCCAGGGATTGAAATTCTCCAACAACCATTTTACCTCACATGCCTCTCTAATTAATTAAAATTCCCGATTGTTGTTGTTTGAGTCTTCATTTTTTTGACTGGTTTGATGCAGCCCTCCATGCTTCCCTTTCCTGGTCTACCCCTACAGTTCTAGTCCTCGACCCCCCCCCCCATCCATAACTAAGCTTGCTATTCCTGGGTGTGTTAATATGTGTCGTACCAACCTATCTCTTCTCTTCATTAGCAGTCGCCAGAAACATCTCTCCTCTCCCACTCGTCTTAATAGCTCTTCTTTTGTTACCCTATCTACCCATCTGATCTTCATCATTCTCCTGTAACACCACATTTCAAACGCATCATTTGTCCTCTTTTCTGCTGCACCATTAGTCCAAGTTTCACTTCGTTCTAGTGTCACGCTCCAGACTAAAGCTTTCAAAAATGACTTCCTAATACCTAAATGTAAATTCGATGTCAACAGATTCCTTTTTCTGTAGAAATGCTTCCTTGCCTGAGCCAACCTGCTTTTTATATCCTCTTTGCTTCGACCATCACTGGTTATTTTGCTTCGTAAGTAACAGAAGTCTCCTACTTCCCGTAGCGTTTCACCTGCCAATTGGAGGTCCATAGAGGTTTCTGATTTATTTCGGCTGCATTCCAATAATTTTGTTTTGCATTTATTGATTTTCATCATGAATTCTTTCCTCAAGACGGAGTCCTTACCATTCAAAAACTCGTTCAAATCCTCTGGCGTGTCGGCCAAGATGACGATGTCATCAGCAAATCTCAAAGATGAAATTATTTCTCCTTGAATCTACGCTCCCACTTTAAATTTTCCCCAAATTTCCTGATTATTGTGTTTTCAGAGATCTTTGAAATGCGTTGCCTTCGCACATGGTATAGCTGTAGATGCATTGTCAAACGAAAACATTCCATGTTACGAACATGGGTCGCATAACCTGTACCGAAAGCCTATTCTGGACAGCAGTTCCTTGAACTCAGATTTGCCAACATTTTATTGTATCCTTCCATGTAGTATATCTGTGTACCTCAACATACAGAAGAGTGCTTTAAAAATCATGTCTTGTGTACATTTTTGAAAAGGTGGTGAGTGTGGTTTTTGCCGGAGTGGATACTCGCTCGTAGAAATTCTTTTCGGTAAAATAGACTGGTTCACAATTTTGTAAGTGCACATTGAGGTATGTGGCGGTGGGATGCCTTAAATGTTACGGAAACGGCAATATCGTTGCTACTGAAATAACGACCAGACTGATATTTGTACTTAACTATACGGGATTTGTAAGCCCAGTGTTCATGAATTTGAACGTAGCTATATCGCTACCTTTATTTAGTAACCGCTACTGTAGTATTTAAAAATTAAAAGTGGTATTAGAAGGCGCTACACCTAATTTTTTCCCCCTGGCACTACAGACCATGAAGGGCCTAGGCCTATCATGCGACCGCTTCCCAGCCATTTGGCCTGCAGATATTGTGGTGACGCGTGGTCAGTGCATCGTGTCCCCTCGGCCGTTAATCTTGTTCTTCGTGACCGGCGCGCTGTCTCTCTATCAGACAGCTACTCAATTGTCCTCACGAAGCTGAGTGCACTCCGTTGCAGTCCTCACGTCAGTGTCTAAGATTTCTGACGGAGCCGGGAATCGAACCCGGGGCCTCCGGTTGGGAGGCAGGCGCGCTACCCTGTTCTTATTGTGTTTATATATATCTTGAAAAAGATAATAAATGGATTGGCATTGCCTCCTACAGGGATATATATAAATTCGGATATCATACCTTCAGATTCAGTTGCCATGGAAAGGGACTTGCCATTATTTCATCAGTTTATCAGAGTGAAGATAGTTTTCTGCGAATATCTTTGAAACTGTTGGTTTTAGGGCCTTAAAATTTGGTTTTAGGTGTCTCGTAGGGACATACCGAGTATTGTTCCTCGCATCGAGGGGCGTAAAATGAGCTTTGTCCGGTCTTTATGCGACAACTCCGATATTTTGTCCCAGTTGAGTATTTTTGGTTACTTTTCAGTTATGTTGGCCGTTCCACGGGAACAATGATTTATTTCCGGATGAAAGGCAGCCTATATGTTATCCCAGGGTATAAGCTGTCTCCATATCAAATTTCATCCAAATCCGTCCAGCCGTTTCAGTCTTAAGAGGTAACAAACTAACACACAGACACACACACACACACACAGATTTTCACAATTATCTAATATATATAGGGATAGGCTTACGAAAAATAGCGAAATTTTTGACGAAATGAAACAAAAGTAGCGAAAAATATACCGAATTCATACAAAAATAATTGACGAAATAGGGCAAAAATTTTCACCGAAAACAGGTGACTCTACCGATGGATCCATAACTTATGCCAGCAAGGCCCTCCGCAGTACCCAACAAGCATATCCGCAAGTGGATGGGTATGTGGAGTAAAATGGTTGGATTTGAAACGATCTTGGACATCAAGGACAGAAATCCCAGCGGAATTACGTGCGTCATTTATATATATTTTTAATCATATTTAACAATGACCAGTTTCTTAACTAATATCCTACATAATAACGTATTTTCCCACATTGCGAGTTTTGGCTTAAAGTTAAAGACCAGACGTCCCGCTGTCCACTCGAAACTCCGATGACGCTTAAATATCTCGCGTTTTGCGAAGCCATTTATCGATTCATATTTCTCGGAACTGTCCATACTTCGTTCTCATTTTTTAGCCTATTTTCAATTTTGAAAAAAAAAAATGTTCGTGCGTGTGCGTGTGTGTGTGTGTGTGTGTGTGTGTGTGAGAGAGAGAGAGAGGTGTGTGTACCCACCCTTATAACTTCTAAACGGCTGGAGCGATTTCAATGAAACTCGGACGACCCCGACCGTGCCCTTCAAATTTTGTTACGTCTCACCAATCCAACATGGCGGCTGTGCGAAATATTTCACCAGCATTCAATATCTCCTAAACTATTCCCGATATCACCCTGGAATTTTTTACGGTGATAAAGGGAACTACTAGAAGTTCACCTTTGTGACATTTGAAAAACTAGTAACTTCAAAACCAACGTGGCGGCCACGCGAATTTGCGACTTTTAAATAGACGTTTCTCGCAATTTAACCAAAAAAAAACGCAATAAAACTTGGTACAGTATATGTTTATACACATTGTAATGCACCGACATCTAACTTCGTTCAATTGTTTACATAACCACAAGATGGCGGATGTGCGAAATATTTCACCGGCATTCTATATCTCTGAAACTATTAGCGGTATCTCCCTGAAATTTTGTACAGAGATAAAGGGCACTACTGGAAGTTCATCTATAAGACTTTCAAAAACCGGTTAACTACAAAACGAACATGGCGGCCAAGCGAATTTGAAAATTTTAAATAGACCTTTCTCGCGATTTAATGTTCCAAACGCAGTGAAATCTGGTACAGGAAATGTTTATACACATTGTAATGCACTGGTATCTAATTTAGTTCAATTGTTTACATAACCTCAAGATGGCGGCTGTGCGAATTTTAAAATAAAGTTTTTATTTCTTGTTTCGTAATCATGCGATCGAAGTGAAAGTTTGAATTATGAACCTACGCAATAATTTTCCTTTAATGGTACATAAATCTATAGCCTATACATTTAACAATCCAACATGGCGACCATCTGAAATATTTAGACAGCTCTGAATATCTACGAATCTATTATAGCAATCAAACTATTTTTTTATGTTCATAGGGGCTATGAACTTAAGTTCACCTATAGGTCTTTAAATAACCTGGTGATCACAAATCCAACATGTTGGCGACGCGAAGCATAAATATTCACATGGACGTTTCTCGCAATTTAACCATCCAAGTGCAGTGAAACTTGGTACAGTAAAATCTTATACGAATGTTAATCCAATGGTATCTAATTTATTTCAATTGTTTCCATAACCACAAGATGGCAGCTGTGCGGAATTTTAAAATCTCGTTTTTACTTCTTGTGTCCTAATCATACGATTGAAGTTTGAATGCTGCACGTACACAATAATCTTCATGTAACAGTACATAACTCTAAGACCTACATATATAAAAATCCAACATGGCGACCATCCGCAATATTTAGTTGGTTCTTAATATCTACGATTCTGTTACAGCAATCAAACTGAAATTGTGTATGTTGATAGTGGCAATTAACATAAGTAGGATATATGAAAATAGGCTGTATAGTTCTTCACGGAACTACTTGTTAAATATTTCCTATACGCTGATACGGAGGCGCTAACAATAGATGGCAATATGATATTTTATGATTCATGTTAACCGTGTGCCTGCAGCTCCCAGACGTTGATTTATATTTCTTTAATCTTCAGAGAGATATGTCAAGTAAACATAATAGTGTGTATTAAAGTGTTTTTATTCTAAATATACAGTACCAGATTTCCAAAACGTTGATGGGCCGTGCAGTACTTTTAACATGTACTTACAAGCTGTGTGAATGATTACGTTTCATTTTTCACATACTTGTTTGGAATGTTACGAATTTATAAAATGTTCCCCACAGTTATTCAGGTAGGTCGTTTCTCGTGACAAGCATGACCACTGCTTCACTGATGAGTTATTGAAAGACTGCTTTAGATTTTAATTTAATGTGGATGATGGTGATGATGTTTTGTCATAATTTAAATACGTAATTTCAAGCCTCCTATAAAAGGGCAGATTGGCTTCGGTGGCGTTGCCGGTAGCATGCCCCGAGATCGCGGGTTCATACACGCCGAAGTCGTCGGATTTTGAAGAGCGTTGACATCCTTCAGTATCTTTAACGTGCCAGTAAATCTACTTACACGGCTCCCTCGAATTTGCGCACCCTCAAATGCCACCTGACTGCGCCAGGATTTGATCCTGCAATCTTTGGCACAGCAAGTGAGATCGGCATGTAAAAGAACCTACCACTACAATTGGTAGTGTATAGCAAAATATGTAGGTTACATTTGGCTGGTGAGAAACGCTCTATCAAATTTCAACGTTCCCCACTAGGTGTTAGTGACAGTAACAGATAGACAGTGACGTTAGCCAACTTTGGAACTGCTTGAAATTGAACGTGTTGAGTGCCCAGGGGCGTCCAATTAAAATACCCTGCTATGGCCATTCGGCTGCAAGTCACATATAATATAAAAGGACAGTTTATTTTAAGCAATTTGTTAAACCAGAGATCAGTATTTTCCGATTTAAATAATTATCGAATGGTCCCGATATGGTACAGATTAATCAATAAGATAAGATGAAAAATAGTTTGAGTGCTTGCATGTGGCTACATTTATCCGATAACAATCTTTCTGAAAGGTTAAGAAATTACACTTTGCGCAGATTGGAAACCATCTTTGATCATCAGCCCGTGTACTTGTGTGAATATACAGGGTGATTTTTTTTACCGTGTACAAACTCCAGGGATTGATCGCGAAGAGGATACGGATCAAAAATGGTATAATGAACGTATGTCCGGAAATGCATGGTGTCCATGCTAGGGACCAGTCTTCCTTCCACGTAGCCTACCAGGCCGGAACTATCGGCGTTTCATGCGGGTGACTTTGCGTCCCTTGCTGGAAGACGTACCATTGATGATTCTCAGGGTTATGTGGCTGCTACATGATGGTACTCCAGCCCACTCCACCGTTAACGACCGGACGTATCTCAATTGTGTCCCCTGGTCGATGGCCTGCTCGTTCACCAGATCTCACCCAGTGCGTTTTCTGGTTATTGGGCCATCTCGAAAGTATCGTGTATGCAGAGCCCATTCCAGACGTGGAGACACTGGAGCAGCGTATTCATGCTGCCTTTGACACTGTTCGGATGGAGCCTGGCCGATGTGGATGTGTGGGACAGAACATGCTACGGAGCGTACACGCATGCGTGAGACATATGGAAACCATTTTCAACACATACAGTAAGTAACTGTTGATGCATGGTACAGCGCGTATTAGACCGACGTCTCTGTAACAAAGGATGATCAAATAAATGGTCCCTAACAAACAAACCATGCATTTCCGGACATACGTTGATTAGACCTTTTCTGTTCCGTATCATCTCCTCGATCAATCCCTAGAGTTTGTAGACGGTGGAAAAAATCACCCTGTATTGTGACAGGAACCAGGATTTTCTGGTAGCGTTACTAACCACTAAATTGCATTATGTCTATTGTACTATTGGTTAGACTGTTCTCGTGCAGCAGGCTGCCAAGTCCACGGCTCACATCCTTCGCTCAGTGATATTCTACCGTGCAGCACCTGCCCGGTCCCACTTATAGTCCCAGTGTCTGCCAAAACGTCACGTCGAACCCAGGACCTTCAACACTGTCCGTTCACACCCACAAACACAACGCTCTGTGGCACAACACTCACGTTCACAAGCGTACTGGCTTACCTTTCCCGCTATACACACTGTCACCGGCTGTTTACAGCTGTCAGTCACTGTTGACTCAACTCCACTGAACTGAACTGTCAATTCCAAACGCTCTCGCCTCGCGGGTCTTTTTATAACCCGCTAGTCGACCCTCCAGCAACTTCTTGTCTACCCCAGAGTTTGGCCAATGACGTGCTGTCCAAACTAGCCTTCGCCCAGCTGCTTCCAGAAATAGAACAGTCTAGTAGTAAAATACCTAGCCCGTCAATGACCTCCATGACTCAACAGTGGCTTTTGTTTGCGAAACAACCAAATAGAGGATGTTGCGCGGATGGAACTCCATCCTCTCTCCGCTAGCCAGGTAGATCTGTTGCAATAATGTTAACGAATGAAGTCTTGGGATTTATATATGCGAAATATTGTTTATTCCCACTTTTCTGGTTGGTCTTCCGAGTAAACTGTCGCTTTAAGACCGTCATGAAATCCCCTCAGCGAGAGGTTTCAAACGACACAAACATTTAAATGACTTAAATCAAATTTAAATAGGCTATATGTGTTGGGCCGATAACCTCGATGTTAGGCCCCTTAAAACAACAATTATCATCATCATCATCATCATCATCGCTATATGTGTTATTGCCAAAGTGAAGGTTCCGTGCGTTGGGGTGAGAAACGCACCGCCGCGCTATGAGTGGCCAAATTTATAAGCTCGGGTGTGCTACAATGGCCGAGGTGGAGCAATGTGCAGGTAAATTCTGAAAATAAGCCTTAATCCATTAGGGATTTACAGACATCCTAGAAACATGAAACATAGTACCAGTGAAGCTGATAGCCACAAGATCACTATAAGAGTCTAAAATATTCTAAATGTTTCGAGGGGACGGAGTTGGAGGGGTTTGAAATGGTGAAGAGCGGTGTAAGCAAGAATTCTTTCAACCATCGATTAGCTCTTTTTCCAAAGCGATGACCTGTAGTTTTCGTGAGTTCAAACGTTTGCTGAAAGTCCAAACTATCTGTTAACATCAAAAAAACCTAGTTGGATATAGGTCAATTAAATCCCAAATGTACAATTTAAACTTACTGCTGGCGAATCACCGTGATTTCAAATCAATTACGAGAGTTCGTGAAGGGAAAACACAGTATATTGAACCCGAGGAGGTTATGCTGACTGGAATCGAACGTGGTTCTCAGAGACTGTGATCTCAGTATAAAGGTTCCACCAGGGAACGAACCAGAGATCTGTAGAGGCAGTTTCATGGTAAAAAAAAAACCCTCGAAAGAAGTGTATATTTAATCACTGGTGTGATTTTTGGTGCAATGACATTATTTATTAAAATAATGCAGGGAATAATGAGCAGATTACAGCATTATTAGACTACTTGGTGTAGGCTATACGAGGCTTGAAGCACGGAGAGGACAGAGTTGACATTTTACAAATTAGCCCAGAATTGTGGGTGGGGCCCAATGGAGCCATGTCCATCTCTGTGACCCCATTCTGTCGTCTGTAGCAGGGTGGAGGCCTGAATAATGACCCAGTTATTCCCCGACGGAGAATAGATTTGAGGAGTGGGAGGAGAGATGCCCAGGAAAATCATTGATTACTCGTGATTGGAGCAACGAATTGAGTTGAGAGTTGCTCACAGATGAATCTTTTGGCAGGAGGCTAATTTTAGAGCCTTTTACCTGCGAAATTGGGGCATATTTAACGAAGTGCGGAAGGACTGTAAAGCTACCATTGTGCGCGGATAGATTTGAGAATGTTGCCGGGGAATACCCGTAAGATAGCGTCCCACGCTATGGAGAAAGGAATTAATATTAATTAATTGGACGAGCGATTCCTTTGCACGCAGATAGTTTTGGAATCTGTGAAGAAAGAGGAACCCAATGATCATGGTTTGGAGACCAGATTCACGCTGTGAGAGGAGCCAAGATTACGCGGGAAGATTTCGCCCTACTTTCAGTGAGAATCTGATATAAGGGAGTAGACCCTTGGAGGGAGCTCCCAGTTACACTCAGTCTCAGCCCAGTCTCTCTCAGTTGAAGCTCAGTCTACGCGCAGTTCACGTGCAGTTTGCACCCAGTTACAGCCCAAGTTGCAGTCTTACGCAGTCTTCACGACGTTAGAAGTTACCCAGTTGTAGCACAATTGCAGTAAGTTGCAATCAGTATGCAGCAAGTACGAGGGCAGTACGAGACAGTATGTAAGCAGTATACAGCAGTCTTCAAGTAAGGTACGAGCAGTCTTCAAGTGAATCTTCAGTCAGGTACAGCCACTTTGAAGCAAGTTCGTCAAGGCAGAACGCATGGCGGTTCTACTCATAATAGATGCCGAACAAAGACTGGTACATGTAAATGAAGCATTTTATAAGCTTGTATGAATAATAGTCGTGCTATAGGCATAATCAGCAGTACGAACTATGCCGTGTTCAGTTGCGAAGCACCGTGTAGGCTAATGGCAGAACTATTGTAAATAATTATTTGTGTAAAGTATTGGACAGTGTTAAGCGCAATGTGTAAAGTATTGATTGATCGTATATGTGTAATTACGATGGTATGCGCTAATGAAACTCTATGACGTGTTTGGTAATGTCATGAGAGTACCAGATGATAAAACTCAGGACGGGAGCTAGCATATTTATGCAGCGCAGGACGCTTACCGTAGGAGTAGGAAATATAAAAACTGTTGGTGGATTCCGAAAGCAGGTAAACCAGACTCTCAATCAGGAGTTGATAGGAGCACGGAAGATGCCGTCAACACCTGCAATTTCGATCTTTGCTAGGGAATTTCAGCATTGAAAAGTGTATAAAGTGACGTGTGTTAAGTGTACAGCATATGTAAAATATCCTTTAAAGTAGTGATTAGATAAGTGTTTCACATGTTTGGGAGCAATAGCTTCCTGAGAGTTATGCAACGTGTCGTGTTGTTGATGAAAATTATGTGTTATAAAATGTGTGTGTGCAAGATGAATATGTCGCGTTAAACCTGCTAATGGCGGGCGACATGGAGAAATATGATTGGTTGGAGCCACCATAGACGCCTATAGAAATGTAAGTACCCCACAAGTTATGATTATGTAGAAATATGGGCCATTGCATGTTGTGAATTCCTTAAGGATGCCAGTAAAAATCAGTTAGGAGGGAGATCCTCCATGTTTGATCATTATTGTGTTGATTTTTATAGAGTTGAGATGTTAATTTGCATCATTAAGTGGAGTAATTATTCCCACTATGAATTAAGAATGGCAATCAGTTATGTAAATGTGACGAACGCGATTGTTCGGATTTTAAGACGTTTAGCTATGTCGGATTTTTGGTAAAGTTATGTAAGAAGAATAATAAAGTAATGATTTTTGGTCATTTATGTCAGTGAGATTAATAAGAATAATAAAGTAATGATTTTTGGTCATTTATGTCAGTGAGATTAATAAGAATAATAAAGTAATGATTTTGGTCATTTATGTCAGTGAGATTAATGGTAATAATAATAATGAATATTAAAGTATGAATGAACACATCAGGAAACAAATAAATGTTATAAGCGAGAGATTTACGCTAATTGCAAGACTTATCAATCTAAGCAGTAAGATGATACAGTAAGATTACGTTACAGTAATTAAGGAAAGAAGTTTTATATCAGAATATTGCATATATTCAGTAATGATGCCAGTAATGAAAGAGCTTTTAGTGAATTGAATTTGCAGCTTATATGAGAAGCTTATAGAGTAAATTGATAGATTTCTCTTAATACTATAGGTCGGAGGTCGTAGCATTGAGTAAGGGGCCAGATGGTCTATTCTACGTATGAAATCTCCTATGTCATGGGCATATGTGGAGATATAATTTTATGCCAGAGTTGTAGTGTGTACCCTAGCTCTGAGGAAGGATATGAAAGTGTTCCGGGTTGGGATCCTGTGATAGAGACGAGGAAAACGGGGACACCTCGATACTCTATGGTCTCCCGAGAACTTAGTGATGAGTTATTCCGCTCGTGGTAGCGAAACTCATGGCGACAGCTGCTGTGAGCGCCTATATTTTACTTGAGACATCGGTCACCCGTTAGACTAATGCATTACGAACCCCGAACCTTCATGTTGAATGGACCCGTGTGAGGCCAGTAATTATTATATCCTCTGTGTAGGAGTAATTAAAAAGCTCATTCAATACCTGTTTGCATAATAGTCAATTAAGATCCTTTGGGATATGTGTGTCGGTCAGACGACAGTATTTGTCTTGTAAATCTTTACTGCTTAGAAAGGAAGGCATTCAAAACCTTTAAGGAGGGTCGAGGTAATTGGTGGAACACCCATCCCACTTTCTATTGTGTGCCGACTCCTCTAGCCGAGGGTCTGCAGGGGCACTCGAGCCGTCAAGGCAAGTTGAAAGGGACAGATTTTAGACCCTGGTAAATGACATATAATGAAAGATTGTTATGTTGAGTAATGTAGCCATGTGGTTTAGGAACACATGGATAATTATAGAATATCCTGATGGTTCATTATTTTAGCTATCTGACGAATAGTTAGATGATGTATTTGTACTGTCACTGAAACCAAGTTTTGAAGTTAGTTACCAGATGCCAATCGCCACGAGAGCGAGGTAATCTATTGTACCATCCGACACCAGCTATAACGTAACGTTTTATGTAGGAATCACATACAGCATGCAATGGAACCATATAAATAGAGGAAGTGGAGGGGTAGCTTACATAATTATGGAGTTGCACGTTGATTGCGGTGCAACGTCCGAATAGGTAATGCATGAAAGCATTTGTTTGGTGAGAAGAGAAAAATCAAAACACGCACGGCACACATAATTGTTAAAACCAAGAGGTTTAAGGAAGAATTAATTTGTGATATTAAAGAAGTCACATTGTATGACTGTTATGTTAATGTACAGTTTGTATTGAAGTCGTAGGTGCATCAGCGCACTAGTATATCTTTATGAAGTTCACCTAAGGGTACAGCTTTATGGTTTAATATGATTTTATTATGATTTCATTTTGTTTATTTGTGGATTGTGGAAGTAAAATTTTTGTTTGCTTTGTTTTTATGGTTTTGGGATTGTTTTTGTGTTTGAAGCCATGATTTTCATTTACTGAATTAAAGTTTTAGAATAGAGTTGTGCCTTGTTATTGTAGAGTTGTTACCTTATAGCCTCAAATCCAAAATATGCACTGCTCATTTGGGGGAACGGCACGCGCCTGAGACCTGATGCTAGCTGGAGGCAGCTGCATATTTACCTTCGAGATTACTCACATGGGTACAATATAGAATATTACATTGTTCTATGTGTTACAATATCTATTTATTTATTTAATCGTATGGTGAATTATATACAAAATTTACATTATACAACATTATCCACATTCTACAACCAAGTTATGACATTTGGAGTGACATGAAAGAGTTCAGCAGGGTTCCCAGGGAACGAGAACAGAGGGCAGCGTCGGAGCAGATGATCCATTGTCTGCTCCTCTTGATCACAGTCGCACATTGCTGAATTGGTCCAGCCCCATCTGTGTTGAAAGAATTTACAGCAGCCATGGCCGGTTCTGAATCTGGTAAGACGGCACCAAAGTTTCCTTGGGAGGTCAGAACCTTTCAGTTCCTTTGTAGGATCAGGAGAATGGGCACTTGTCCCCGCTGTTTTAGTTGACCACAATATCTATTATTGCTGCCAACAACACAACCCAACGTTCAGGAAGAACGTTTTGACATTTTCTAATAGAGTGAATAAATCCTCATACGGTTCGTCAGCTCGGACCGAGGAATACCGCAGGTTCTCGGACCGTTCGCTTACAGCAGCACATCAGAGTATGCGCGGAGCCTATGACTCAGAGTACCGGTGTACAAAACTGGATGACGCGGGTTCGTGTCCCGATGGGGTCAGATATATTAATTCTTTAGCCACCGTCTGCCTGGTTTGCCCTGTTTGAGCATAACATGATCTAACAGACAAAAGCCTTCATTTGTATTAATGCCGTCTTTAAAACCCACTTCTTGGAATCATTTATAAGGTGCGTTCAAAAAGTAACGAGCCGGAGGATGGAATGCGCAAACTGGTGACTACATCGGCTAATCGTGGCGTGTGTAACGAGGTGTGGTTCCGACCAGAGCGAGGAAGGTCACAGCCCGTCGCTAGAGGGCACGCGTGCACGTCACGTGGCGATACAAAGCGAGCAGCAGCATGCATCAATCATCCAACGCTGCCAGTCGCATTGCAAACAGTGACATGGAGGCGTCAACTGAAGAGCAAAGAGGTGTTGTTCGGTTTCTGACAGCGGAAGGAGTAGAGGGAACGGGCATTCATCGCCGAATGTCACAAATGTACGGCGAACACTGCATGTCCCTTGCAAGGGTCAGGGCGTGGCACAAGCGCTTCAGGGAAGGACGGGTGTCGTCAGCCGATGATGCCCGGTCTGGGGCACCCCCCTGCATTACCGATGACAACGTCCAGCTGGTTGATCCACTCATTACCCAGGACGCCGAGTGACAGTGAACGCCATAGCCGCCGTGGTCGCTCCACGACAATGCACGACCTCATACGGCCAACACAGTCGCGGCACTCCTGCAGAAATTCAAATGAGAGGCTCTCGGCCACGCTCCATACAGTCCAGACATCTCTCCCTGTGATTACGCCATGTTTGGTCCCCTGAAAAGGGCTCTGCGGGGCCAACGATTCACCTCGGACGCCGACGTCCAGCTGTACGTGCGGAACTGGTTCACATCGCAGCCCAGGGAATTTTATGAGACAGCCATTCACCGCCTCGTGTCACAGTGGGACAAGTGCCTCAACAGTCAGGGCCAATACTTCTAACATACAGGTACTGGTTTCTGTAATTATGCCTCCGGCTCGTTACTTTTTGAACGCACCTTATAAATCGGTCCAGTAGAGCTCGTGAAATAAGCGTCAACCTCTAAAAGTCTGACCTTCCATATACTGTTTACTGATATTAAATACCGCATCATTACTATCAATAATCGACCAAAGGGCAAGGTTTATCGTGACAGGCGATACTATCTACCACTGTTGCTAGCTTCAGCGTCAAGTCACTAAAATTAGTAACTTTTATTAGTGAAAATATATTTTAAACTATAAGTAAATTTAATTTAATTTGAATTTAATTAAATTATAGACATTATAGAAATACACTGTACGCAGTCTGCAAAGCTACCTGGTCTAGTCTATGCTCCATTCATCCTGCAACAATAGGGGCAGATGATCTCGTAGTTCCGCCCCTTAAAACAACAATAACCAACTAACATCCTTCAGCAAGGGTGAAGTCAATGATATGCATTATCATACGAATTTTAATTCCTAGTTCGTGTACACATCCAGTAAATCACACGACTCAAGAAATCTACACCGCCCATGTCGCTGTTGTAAGGTTTGCCAAATAATGGCCGAGTAACATTGATATATCCTTTGTCTTTATTTGACCAGTGACGGCACTGATCTGTTGGAATTGTCCTCTCTTTGCTGGTTGGTTCCTCAGTTTAGGGGCTGCGACAACGCGGTCATGTAGCCCCGTGTACTTTGGGTGTGTGTAGAATCTGTCTGATAACCGGTGTTAATTGTGATGGCTGTATTAGTGTGTGTTATCTGTTTTTAATTCAAGTAAGGATTTCAGACATTCGATTTTCAAGTAGTTCCAACTTTTGCTACAAAATGCCACCGTCAACGACCAACTAGTTCTGAAATTTGTTACTAGATGCCACCGCAGTCGGCTCCTGGCGACATTGGAACCTAAGAGCGTTAGTCAAAGATAACCTATAATTTAGCTTCACACAGGTGTGGAAAGTTCTTAATCATGCCATGAATCTATGACATGGGACCGCCGGCTTTACGTCCCTTCCGAAGGAAGGCATACTGAGGGATTTTTAACGATTACTTCGGCCAGGTTTGAACCCGCGACCTTAGGCATAAAAGCTCAGTATTCTACCAACTACGCCACCGAATCCGCCCCTCTCTTTGCTGGATATTAGCATGATTGGCCAATTGTCAAACCATTTCACAATGGCGATCTGTCCTTCGCACCTGACTACCTGATATCTGAATCCTCGTCCCTCTCTTTTCATGATCAGATGATACTTCAACTCGCAGTTTGTGGGTATCCTGGAGTTTTGTATCGTTCCTTTCCCTTGAGGCTCAGCGTCAGCATGTAGGTGTATATAATTATGTACATTGAGAGTATCAACAAAGATTCATGGAAGTAAAGTAACGACATCAATTGCGACTCTTTATCACTGCCTTTCCTCCAATGCCCAGATCCTTCCTGCTATCAACATTCAGCACTGTGTCTCCCTTTCCTTCATAAATGTAAAAGTCTAAAGGAAGACCATCTGGAGCAGTTACAGCAAAGTTCTTAAGGCCACAAGGGTTTTATGACGAGCAGAAACTTGACCCCAAAACGGAATCATTTGTTCGACAATAGAAACTTGTGTTGGTCTTAAATTGAACCGGCATTTTCCATAATTTATTGATATTCTTTTCTTTAGCTGACACCTGGGCATCATCACAGAGGTTCAGGTCATTTCTATCAAGAAAATGTCTATTTTATCATTTTAAATGATTATGTTGACTTCGCTGGGGTCTGGCGTTACGTTACGGTGACGGGACGAAATGTACCGAGAATGCACTGAGGTGTGTGACGTCATAGTACTGTTTGAGCTTCCTCCTTTCCCCGCGCGCTCCGGTGAGCGTGACGTCATCCAGCCAGCTACCTCCTTTGACCTTGGTTTGCACTTACTTTTTTTTTGCTAACGGACTATGAGTTCACGCAGCATTTGTAGCATTTAAAATGATATAAAGTCTAGTCTTTCAGACTGACTATCAGTGTTTTTCTGTCATGTTATCTGCAACTGTTGCAATTATGGCTTTTTGTACCCATTATATAGCTATCCTTGAAAATGTTAAAAAATGACATGCAAATTGTCACACCCATGTCTTGATTTCGTTTACAGTGCATTGAGAGTTTTTCCAGTATCTGACAAGTATTTCTGGTTTATGCAGGTACATAAGATCTCGAGAGTAATTGTATTTACTCAAATATTCCTCAGGTGGAAAGCTGACACCATTCACTGGCATTTCTGTAGATTCAGAAGCTGGAGTCAGTGAAAAGAATGACATAGTCGTCTACCAAAATATTCTCCTGGGGGTATCAGGACCACCCACTTTATTTTCAGTAGGTCTATCACATTAACTTTCAACAGAAGATTCGTTGTTGGTCGAATTTTCCTCAACCTCACCTCCACGATACGCTGGATCATCATCATCATCCTCATCATCATCATCATCACTGAGTTCAAGATTGAAAACAACTCCATCCAATTTGTTATTTACTAACTCAATAAAGGCATACAAAACTAAAAGAAGTAAGATGGTATATTGGCTTTCACGGCCAGTGAATTAAAACTCAGCAAATTTTTCTAGGTTTGTGCCGTATCTTGTGTGGGATTTCGCCTAGGACACCAAGCTGGCTCATCAGCAGGCTCTTGGTATCCCCGCCCGGACCCCCAAGGGCTGCTTGAGCTTTTAGTTCTCGCAGTCAAGAGGCGCAGGTCCTACTACACCTCACACATGAAAAGCAAGGCGGAGACGTTTCTTAAACTAAGGAAGGTCATTATAAAACTGAAACCGTGGACTTACCATTCCCAGAACGTTATGAGGCTTAATGCGTGGTAAATGTTGGTACATTTGACTGTGTTTTTCTACAGATCTGTCAGAGGGGACCCTACTGAGTTTTTTGACCAAAAACGGCCAAAAAACGAAAATAAGTTTTTGTCAGAAGTTGGTAGTCCAGACATCAGAGCGCATGTGGATACTAGTTTTTAATGTCTTTCGGAGCCATTTATATTGTGCGTGCATGGCTCACTCGCTTATCGCAATACACACTGACAGCCCACACGCGGGAATCCCCCTTTCAAGGACACAGTGCAGCCAACTAAACTTATGACGCAACCACTCGCAGCTGCACGTACCCACTGCGGAGAACATTCCCTGGCGCCCTGTAAAAAACGCTAAGTTCATCCGACAAAAAAATCAAGTTCCTGAACCAGAAGAAGTTAGAAGGTGCGATTTGTGCCAAATTCTTTCAAATCGTCTCAATAGTATAGGAAGAATCTTGATTTTCTTGAAAAGTCAACAGAAATGTATTTTATTTGTTTATAAAGAGGGTTTAAACTAACAAGACGATAGCCCCTGGCAGAACTGTGTCGCGTCCAGTCCACATAACACAAGAGTCAGGCGGATAGCCTGTACTGTGCCCGTATCTAATTCGGCACGAGGTATTCGAACCTATAACCCTATGTGAAAGGGGCAAATTGAGACCACAAACGAAACATATTCTAAATAATAATAATATCGTATGGCCTCGGGTGCTGGGTGCAAGCTTTGTAATGCATGTCGAATTACGTTGATCCATGAATCATTATGAAAGTTTAGGAGGTTAGATATCTAAGCTCCTTGAACACTATAGCGCTTTCTAGTAGAGAAATGAGGAACTTTGTGTTGGCAGAAACTCCTGAGATTAATTTTACCATTAGGAACACGTCCTACAGAATTCAAATGGGTTCTTTGACATGCCAACATCGTATGACAATCATGTCGTATTTTTTCCGCCTTTCGAAAATCACTTACCACGGCCAGGAGCGAACCTGAAATCTTGGGGTTAGTAGACCGACACTCTATCCTCTCACCCACCGTGCAAGCTATATTCTAAATGAAAGCCAGTTATGAAGCAAGCTGGAATACACGCAGATGGCTTCACTAAGCCCAGGATGTTTATAAGAAATATTAAGATAAAGGGGAACGATGGAATGAAGCCAAGATTTAATCAAATCTAGTTAATGAGAGGTGATCTCATTTGTGAGGTCTTCCAGTGATGTCATACAACAGCACAGCACTTTGAGAATGATTTCAGAGGGCAATTCGAGTCAAGAAAACGGCTAACTATTTTAGTGACGGATCGCGCGGCCAGAAGGAAGGGAATCCCCGTTCAGGCACTACGTCATCTAAAGGTGCTGAGATCAGCATGTAGACGGGGCTTAAATACAGGTAATTACTCGAGAACGGAGCATTGAATTTAAATAAGAGAAACGCCACCGAGAATGAAATTGGAAATGCGAATTTATGAAGCATTAAAACTCTTTAACATTAAGAATTTGGAGAAGTGCGGATGGTGCAAGACTTCGTCATACCTCAGCGGAAGGATATACGCTGACCTAAGAGAAAATCAGTGCCCACGCCATGAAGACAATACCTTCAGGAATTTTTATTAAATAAATGAGCGAGTGAATTTGGCTCCGCGAATGAGATTTCTACTTCTTCTTCTTCTTCTTCTCCTTCTTCTTCTTCTCCTTCTTCAAGTGCCTCATCCTCCAAGAACATTGGCGATCAGTAACATGATCTGCTGTTTGTCCTTAGCTGTTCTAAACAGTGACACTGTATTAAGTCGTAACCACTGGCTTAAGTTCTTTAACCAGGATATTCGTCTGCGTCCTGGACTCCTAATGCCATCAATCTTCCCCTGGATAATTAATTGCAAGAGGTGGTATTTGTTGTTGCGCATGAAATGACCAAAGTATTCTAGTTTTCTCCTTTTGATGATACTGAGAATTACCAAGTCTTTGTTCATACGCCGCAGTACTTCCTCATTTGTGACTTTAGCTGTCTATGATATCCTTAAAATCCTACGATACGTCCACATTTCATATGCTATCAGTTTCTTACCTAAAACCTCGGTAAGTGTCCATGATTCAACTCCATAGAGCAGGACAAACGTAGCATCGAAGCAGTCGGGTGCGTAGTGACAGACTTAAATCACGGCTGGTCAAAACTTTTCTCATTTTCATGAAAGAACTTCTGACCAGCTCAATTCTACAGCGCATTTCTTGACTTAAGTCCCAGTTATCATTGATTTGTCATCCTAAATATTTATATGATGAAACTCTTTCAATTCTTTCATTACCAAGTGTAAGAATGCCCTGAAATTCATCTTTGTTTCTACTAACAACCATCCACTTTGTTTTTTCTTACATTTAAATGTAATCCCAAGACATTACTCTCTTCAGAAATAGAATCCAGTAGTGTTTGTAGATCATCCATACTTGTTGCAAGGATGACAGTGACATCAGCATATCGGATGTTATTAATAGTAGATCCATTTACCACTACTCCTTGAGACTTTCCATCAAGAGCATCTTGGAAAATCTTTTCAGAATAGATGTTGAAAAGGATTGGAGAAAGAATGCAACCTTGGTGAACTCCCTTCATAATCGATACTTCATCAGACAGCTGACCATCAACTCGTACAGCAGCACTTTTATTCCAGTACAGATTTCCAATTAATCGGATGTCACGCCCATCTAGTCCAAGGTCACATAAAATGTTCATCAGTTTATCGTGTTGAAGAGTGTCAAAGGTTTTTTCATAATCGATGAAACACATGTAAACATCGACACGAACATCACGACATCGTTCAATTAACACCTTAAGAGCAATGTCTCCCGAGTTCCGAAACCACTCCTGAATCCAAACTGTGTACCACCGATGTTCTCACATTTATGATATAACCTTAAGTGCAGGATTTTAAGGAGTAACTTCAGGGCATGACTCATTAAACTGATCATTCTATAGTCATTGCAGCACTTTGCATTGGTCTTTTTAGGAATCGGTATAAAAGTTGATTCGAGCCAATCATGTGGTATGTATCCACTTTGATCAATATCAAGAGACATTAGTTCAAGACCAGTGTGGTCGAGGTATACAAGTTGTGCCGTCCAGAGAGACCCAGGCATTACGATATAAGTTCAAGACCCGGTGAGGGCAAGAATAAAGTAAAGACAGATACCCGATAGGACGTTACCGAATCAGTCAGTCGTCAGGACATGTTGCTAATCTGAGACGCGACAAAGACTGTTACACGAGAAAAGGTGTAACCATAAATGTAAATATCGTTTTTGCAGGACATTACACCAAGGAGCGTGAATGCACGCCTGTGTAAAAATAAGTGTGTTTAGTAAATTTTGCCATAGTGAAGATATATCCCATTGTTACGTATCCCAAGTGTTGTGGGATTTTTGTGTAAGAAATTTAGAGTGGAAGAAGTGAAAATATGTTTATGATAAGTGTAGAAAAATGTGTATAGGGAAAAGTGATATAATTGTGTACCGCAGTGTCAATATGTGTGGTTAAATATGACGCTGATGGGCAAAAAACTTCACAAAATGAGCAAGCCACCAGACCGGGGTGAGTAATAATGATTTCGTTATATTTTAAAAACCACGCACCATTGTAAATGATGTATTGTTAAACCATGTTCACCATGGTGAGTAAACTCAGTGAAGGGTATTATGTGTCAATTAAAAATCAAATTAATTAATTAATGTCATTAATAATGAAGAATTAAATAATCATTGATTTCAAATTGTAAAGTAAAACATGAAATGTTAAATGGAAAGTGTAAATTAAGGGGACCGTGTAATTGAAATATAGGCGAAGTTGTAAAAAAGCCGATCAAATAAATATATATTCTGGCAAGAATAAATACTGAAGAATAATAAATGGTTGGTTATCCAAGTTGATAATGTCGCCGAAATAATGGCTGAATTAATGTAGAATCAAGAATAGGAGTTTTTATACGTGTTTCGTTTACGTGAATATCGTAGTTCGGGAGAACGGTGAATGTCGATGAATCGTCGGAAATGAAGGTTGTACGTTGCATGAGGACGTCCCATTATGAATGATATTTGCGCCGTATGGAAGCGCTGGGTGAATGAATAAGGGAATTTATTGGTTCTCCCTAGGTATTGTGTGGTGTACAAGCTGCCGAGTCCACGGTGAAATAGTCCTGGTTCATCTGACTTAGTGTGTTGGCAGTCGGATATTTGGTGAAAGAGCCTTATCCGGGCTGTATGTTGAAATACCCATCCCAGCGAGTTGAAAAAGGAGATGTGTGGTCTGCCTATGTATTATTATAATTCCAACAGTAAAAGCCTTCTCCGAACAAAATAGCACGACTAAAGAAGTACACCTTGTTGTGAATAAAGTGAATTAATGAGCAGATGTAATGCATATGATTAGGGAATTTGAAATCAGGCTTGGATGTCCAATACGCGAAAGTTGAAAGAAACCCAGTATAAATGTTAAAGAGTGCCAGATTAATTATAGTATTCTACTTGAGGTTATGGCCTTTAAAGTACACAAGAGGTGACCAGTATGGAAGGGGGTATTGTCCTTACCTATGCTCGGCCGCCCCTCTTGTTGAAGAACGAAGGCATGAATGGCCCCATTGATACATATAACGCGCAGTCTCGCAAGGGTCTGGCGCTGACTTCTTCTTCTTCTTTTCCCGGTTCCAGTGATCTGGGTCGGGGCGTGAATCAAGGACCTCCATCCGAGGCCTCGACTCGCACACTATCATATTTAGGCTCTGGCGCTGACTAGTAATTAAAAATCACTGAGATGAAAGTAATTAACGGTTAATGTTGCAGTCTTGGAAATCATATAAATGAAATATTGATGTTTAGGGGAGTAATCCCCACTAAAAATATTGTTGAATGTGCGAATTCTTACGTACGCAAATAATAATGAAATGAAAATCCACAGCCTGCTTCCAGTCTCCGACCGGGTCAGGAATGGAATGAATGAAGCCCCCATCTAGCGGCGAGGATATGAACTGTGCCGGCTGCCGAGGCCTGACGCACTCCTCTGGGGCAATGATTAAATGAATGACAGATGAAATGAAATGATAGTGGAGAGTGTTGCTGGAATGAAATTTTGACAGGGAAAACCGGAGTACCCGGAGAAAAACCTGTCTGCCTCCGTTTTGTCCAGCACAGATCTCACATGGAGTGACCGGGATTTGAACCACGGATCCAGCGGTGAGAGGCCGGCGTGCTGCCGCCTAAGCCACGGAGGCTTCTGCAAATAATAATAATAATTATAATTATTCTTGCGTAATATGATAGTAATTATCGGTCCCTACCTTTAAATATGATAAACGGGTAATGAAATATATTGAATGTGGGCACCATTTGGTTCAGAAATGGTGCATGGTACAACTTACTTTTATATATTGTAAATACTGAAAGATGGTTTGGAGTTCAACGCCCGACCTGTGTGGAGAATGAAATTGTATTGATAATATAAATGATTAAGTTCAAAGCCTGACATGATGGAAATAGTAATTTGGAATAGATTTGTATGTGTAAAGTAACGAACTTGAGTTCGATACCTGACAAGGTGGAGACTAAGTTGAGTATGATATTGCTATTATAGTAAATGATTTGAGTTTGATACCCAACAGGGTAAATATAGTTGAATAACCTCATGAGAACGTAAGGCTTTGAATAAAAGTAAATTCAGTGGAGTTAAAGTTATAGTACGTAGTTAATTGCAATAATATGTTGGAGCTACCTACTTAGGTGTCCGAGTATCCACGCAAGGTGTTTGTGTAAGGACTAGATGTATTGAGTGATGTTTGGATTTGATGATTAATTATGGTGATATGTTCAAGTTCATAATTTTTGTTACTATTGTTGTATTCTTTGTGGGTGCTTTTATATTATTAAAGCCTTTTTTATAGTAACCTGTTGTTATTTGTGTAGCTTGTTCAACCTGATTGCTCATAATCCGAATGTATGTGTCATATAGTGGGATTGAAAGTAACACCCCCGATCGCTGATCTAAACTGGAATATGACCATATGTTATCCGTAATCCAATACGGGCACAGTACACATGGGGCGCACACAACCCATTGTGCATTGAAAAGAATGTTCACACAGAATTACCCACAACAGTGACGAATTGCACTCTGATTTCATAAATATTGACAGTTTGTTTAAAAACTGTATTTAAATAAATAAACATATTATTTATAGAAGCCCGCATAACAGTAAAGCCTAGCGGGTGGTTAACTCTACAATACTAACATACGTAAAATGTACGTGTATGAATAATTTAACTGCTTAGAATTCCCTCTATAACTGTACCCACCCTCTCATCTTCCAGCAGTGCTTCTACTGGTCTTCGGTGGTGATGTCAATATTTTTGTTATTAATGCCTATCAGTTCTAAAGGCATAATCATGGGGACTATCCTTGAATTTAACAATATATTGGTTTCTCCATGGCAATAACAAAGAGGTGGGGAATTTGATGTACTGTAGATATTTTAGTATTTGAATGGTTCATTCTGCTTCCGTATTGATGAAACTATTAGTAATAATATTGTAGCCAAAGTTCCGCCTAATCAATACCTTCATTTTGATAAATGATCACTTAGTGGTCATTGGGTACATGTTTCGGGGCCTAATTGTTTTGGCCCCTTCATCAGCCGATATTTCTTTCTTTCTTTATGTATTTTATTTGGGGTAAACATCTTCCACCTTCATTATGGTGCACCATAATAGGGTTATTAATGGGAATGTTTATTAGTGTTAAGCTATTCAACCACCTGTTTGCCTTGACATTTTATCTATATCGGCTGATGAAGATGCCAAAGCAATTAGGTCTCGAAACATGTACCCAATGAGCACTAAGTGATCACTTATCAAAATAAAGGTATTGATTAGGCGGAACTTTTGCCACAATATTATTACGTACTGTATATATGTCAAATCACTTCAGAGGGATTATAAAAACAACTTCATAAAAACCAGAGACAGTATAAGAGGCTGGAGCGATTACGTACTGCTTTTTACGTCAAAGTAAACGACGCGACGTCTGTATTCGTTGTATTTAAGATGGATCTTAGCGTATTAAACTTCAAAGCCCACAGATGATTCAGTGTATATATGAGTCGTCCAGTTGCAAAATTCGTTTAATCCACTTGTGAATAAGAATCATGTCATAAAATTATTTATTTAATTCGTTTATTTATTTTACTCTATTGTATTTTATAATGTTTTATTTTGTTTTGTTTAATTTAATTTGTTTTATTTTCTTTTGTTTTATTTTATTTCGTTTTAAATTGTTTTGTTAAATTTTTTGTTTTGTCTTTTTGTTTTGTTTTATTTTGTTATTATTTTGTTTTGTTTATTTTGTTTTATTTTGAATTTGTTTTGTTTATTTTGTTTTAATTTATTTTATTTTGTTTTATTTTGATTTTCCAGAAAACAAACAAAACCAAAACAAAAAAAAAACATGAATCAAAAAGCAAAATTCAAAAACAAATGCAAAAGCAGAAAAAACAAGAAACACTAAGCAAAAAGCAAAATTGAAAAAGCAAAAGCAGAAAACAAACAAAAACAAAACCAAGAAAGAAAAGCAAAAAGGAAAATTCAAAAGCAAAAGCACAATACAAACACAAAACCAAAAACCAAAATCCCAAAGCAAAAAGAAAAAAAGTAGAAAACAACGAACACAAAAGATACGCGATGCAAAGTCCAGAGAAACGTTTCTCATGAAAATGATTCTTATTCACAAGTGGATTAAACGAGTTTTGCAATTGAACGACTCATATATATAGTGTTACATACTAAATATATGAGGAGCGTTCAAAAAGTAACGAGCCGGAGGCTGGAATGCGCAAACCGGTGACTACATCGGCTAATCGTGGCGTGTGTAACGAGGTGTGGTTCCGACCAGAGCGTGGAAGGTCACAGCCCGTCGCTAGAGGGCACGCGTGCATTTCATGTGCCGATACAAAGCGAGCAGCAGTATGCATCAATCGCCCAACGCTGCCAGTCGCATTGCAAACAGTGACATGGAGGCGTCAACCGAAGAGCAATGAGGTGTTGTTCGGTTTCTGACAGCGGAATGAGTAGGGGGAACGGACATTCATCGCCGAATGTCACAAGTGTACGGCGAACACTGCATGTCCCTTGCAAAGGTCAAGGCGTGGCACAAGCGCTTCAGGGAAGGACGAGTATCGTTAGCCGATGATGCCCGGTCTGGGGCACCCCCTTGCATTACCGATGACAACGTCCAGCTGGTTGATGCACTCATTACCCAGGACTGCCGAGTGACAGTGAACGCCATAGCCGCCGTGGTCGCTCCACGACAATGCACGACCTCATACGGCCAACACAGACGCGGCACTCCTGCAGAAATTCAAATGGGAGGTTCTCGGCCACCCTCCATACAGACCAGACCCCTCTCCCAGGGATTTCGCCATGTTTGGTTCCCTGAAAAGGGCTCTGCGCGGCCAACGATTCACCTCGGACGCTGACGTCCAGCTGTACGTGCGGAACTGGTTCACATCGCAGACCAGGAAATTTTATGAGACAGCCATTCACCGCCTCGTGTCACGGTGGGACAAGTGCCTCAACAGCCAGGGCCAATACTTCTCACATACAGGTACTGGTTTCTGTAATTATGCCTCCGGCTCGTTACTTTTTGAACCTTATATATTAATTTCAACCATTTAACTAATCGGTGCCTTAGCACGAAGTTCATAATATACGTAAACTTAACGTATTATTAGTATTAGGCTAAGCATCAACTGAATAATGATGGTATTCTGGGGATAATGAACATGCGAGATTTCTCGCACAGGTAGTTTATTAATGAGCGTGCTTATTAATGTCATCGTGACTTGTGAGAGACACGAAGTGCACGTGCTTACCATAGTTTTCCAGGTTCTGCCACATTACAAAGACCAAGTATAATCGTTAAAACACAAGTTTTCTATGGCCTTAGATTAAAGCAAAGATATTCGAGTTGCAATTACTTGGCGGGCGTTGAGAAGATAAACCAGCCACTTAATTAACGGCACAGCGCTGCCATCGTGTGGCAATTTGTGGAACCAGATTTCGGGAAGTGTAATTATAGACGCAAGTTCAGTCGGCAGGGAATATGAAGCGTGTGTGGGGGCGTCTTATTAAATTCTAGTGCAAAGAAGGAGGCTGGTTTAATATAGAAACCGTTTGTACTTATTGTGGTGGTCGAACCTTCCTCCATAGCTCAGCTTGCGAGCACAACGTACGATGAAGCGGCTTCGGTGGCGTAGTTGGTAGCATGCTGAGCTTCTATGCCCAACATTGCGGGTTCAAACCCGGCCGAAGTCGTCGGATTTTTTAAGAGCGTTAAAAAACCCTCAGTATGCCTTCCTTCGGACTTCCATTAACTACAATTGTGTGAAGCCAAATGTGTAGGTTAGATTTGATTAACGCTCTATTAATTTCAACGTTCACCAACAGTTGCCGGTCGGGATGGCATCTAGTAGCAAAGTTCACGGCTAGGTGTCGTTGATGGTAGCATTTGGTACCAAAAGAAGGAACTACTTAAAATTGATCGTCTGCAGTCCTTACCTGAATAACTGATAACTCACACTTATACAGTCATCATAATTAACACCAATTTATCAGACAGATACTAAGCTGAATGATACCATATGCTGCATTACTGTTACTGGTTACCCGTTCTTAGTCATATCCCACCACCCCACCTGAGGAGAAAGGAAGCTCTGCTGAGAGAAGCAGAGAAGATTCGGTCATCTCCCTCGTTACCAATTCACCTGGAATGTTGTTACCCATCGCCACGACGACTTCGATCTAGGAGACCAGCAAGTGTATTGGCCAGCCGACTCTTGAGGGATAATTTTAATATAGAAACCATAGCTGGCGTCAAGAGTGGTCAAATTCAACATCTTTTACTAATGCTCATGAATTAAATCCAATGGATTCGACCTCCCAAGAGAACTATGGTCTTGCCTCAACAGACTGAGAACTGGGTGGGCATGGACGCTGCAATTTCTTACGCCATAAGTGGGGCTGGATGGATTCTCCAATGTGTGAATGCAGTGAAGAGGAGCAGACCATGGACCATGTCATCCTGCGTTGCCCTCTTCATGCCTACTCTGGAAGCCCCAGCGACCCGTTCCATATTTCTTGTTATAATCACTAGGGCTAGGATTTTTAGGTAAATAAATATATTTTTATGTAAATACATATTTTAAGAATTTTTTCTATAAATACATAAATTCCTGCTTTTTACTTATTAGCACATAAAAAGACATAATATTTAATTTTTTTAAAATCAGTATGCTAGATCTTTCAGTTTATTGCATTTTTGTTCTGTGTTACTTCAACGGTGAAGAACCTGTGAGCTTTCTAATCTTCATGCAGAGCGTACGTCAGCTTGCAACTGTGTTATTCTTAACTTGTCGCCCCGTGCCACTCACTGTGGAAGTTGGGGATTTCCTTGTCCATAGCCATATTGCACCACGTGCTAGACCTCCACCTCCGACGTCCTCCAGCAACCTGGAACCAGTGTCACTCACATGCAATTCATTTCTGGCACTGTGAAGTGTAAGGCAGTTCTACGATGCCTAAAGTAAAAACAACTACAAGTTATCGTCTGCAGCAGTATGTTGCAGAATTTAAAGATAATTTTACTTCTCATAGGGGCGTTCTGTTCTGCCAACCATGTGGGAAAGCAATAAAGACTGATCAGCGATCTCAAGTTACACAACACCTCAAGGGCAAGAAACATATTGCCACAGTCTCGAGCCTTCAGAATAAGTGTTTCGCGATAATCCTCGGGTCATTTGTGATGGACAACCAGACGATGTATCTCGTTGTGTATTGTAATGCTTCAGCAGTCAGTGAGACATAGAATAAATTGGATTCATGAGTACTGCATATTGTTTATATTTACGTTAATAAACTAAATTATAATAAAATATTTTTACTTTTTTGTCACATATTTCAGGTATTTTTAACACATAAAAAATAAATATTTTCCCGATTTTAGCACCTAGAAATCCTAGCCCTAATAATCACCATACTATTAAATAAATAAATCAGACAGATTCTACACACACCCCAAGTACACGGGGGAACATGACTGCATTGTCGCAGCCCCTAAACTGAAGATCCAACCAACCAGACGTACTATAAAGCACTGACGTGCCTGGTGGAAAGTGCTCCGCCCCCAATCGAAGAGAATATTTTGGTATATCTTATATCGACGGTGTCAAAGCAATGCCTCGTATCCACAAAACTTCCATTTTACAGAAGCAGAAAACTACTGATAATGATGATGATAATTATTGTCTTAAGGGGCCTTAAATCTAGGTTATCGGCCCCAGAAAACTACTGTAGGCCTATTTATTGATTTGTTTCTTCTTCTTCTTCTTCTTCATCATCATCTTCTTTCGAATAACCCATTTGGAGGGTACGATGAATCAACTTTGGCTATTGTCCATTGTATTCAATTTCCTTTGTTTCCAACTTTCCTTCATCCTTCTAGAGTGTCGATCTTTCTCCTCTTGAGTCCAATTTCTGCCAGTTGTTTTTTTCTGTCTTTCTTGAAATTCTGCCTTTTGAATAGATTCTCTGAAGTGAGATCTGTTTGCTATTGTGTCTGCCTGAATAATGGCGTTTGTCAGATCTTTGTCAATGTCAGTAAACCATGTGGGTTTGGATTTGTAGCCGTTCAATAAGTTAAGATCTGTTTAGTTAGTCTACTACTTTCCATTCTATAAATGTGCCTGAAGAACTGTAATATTCTCTTTTTCTTTACACCAGTTAATTTTTTACATTTCAAATATAACTCTCTATTTGGTCGTAACCAATATTCTGCGTTATTATTTCGTTTAGCTCCCAGTATTTTCCTCAGAATTCGTCTTTCAGTCTTCTCTAATTTGTCTAAATCACCAAATCTTGTTAATTTAAGTGTTTCTGCCGCATACAGAGTTTCAGGTTTGACCACTGTTTGATAGTGCCTTAATTTAGTGTTCCAGGATAAGTATTTTTATTATATATATATATTGTCACATAAAACACCTTTGTAATTTATGCATACGCGTTTTTATTGCTGTCTTTTCCTGTGAGTCGTTCATTATTCACTGTCCTAGATATTTAAAGGAATTTGTTTTACATACTGAACTGTCATGAATTGTGATACTTTTCGGGGCATTGGTGATGTTTTATCGATTTGTTTATATATTTCTCCATTCACTTATTTATTTATTTATTTATTTATTTATGTATTTATTTATAAAGCCTACTGTAAAATGCGGAAGTGCAAGCAGCTTAGCTGCGGTTTGTCTGGTGAAACATATTATTGCATTGGTCTGGTTGGCTGTGTGTCACACAGAGCTCGTATTTATTGCTGAATGAATTAAACTCGTAATATCAATACAATATGCGAGTATAAACAACAACCAACAAATCCAATAAAAAATATTTCCGCCTCATTGTTTCAGAATTCATTCGTAAGTAATCGAATGAAATGAAAATTACATCCAGTAATTACCTTCATGAAACATGGAAATGAATTGAAGTACAGTATAATCGGGGTAATTGGGTCATCATTTTATTGAAGTCATCACTTATTTAGGTCAGCCGGTCCCGTCGTGCCCCATGCTTGCCTCTTAACTAGCAGGCCCAGGTTTTGATACCCGGCGCTGTTAGGAATTTTATAACTGACTTGAGGACTGGAACGCCGAGCACTCTGCTTCGTGAGGACAATTGAGTAACTACCATCTGCTCTGAGAGACAGCGATCCTGGTCAAGAAAGTCAAGATTAACCATCTCGCGTTGCTCTGAAATCTACAGGTTATATGGCTGGTAGATCAACGCCCTCCATGGGGTGTAGAATTTAGGTCAAACCTGGATGAACGGAATCAAATCAATATTTATGTTAAGTTACTTCTGTGATTCGGGCCATTTCGCCGCTTAGTCTGGCCGGTGAATGGAATGGGAATTTGATGAACGTTGAAAACTATGATATTTTCCTGGCACTGATGACGGTCACCAGTGCTATGAGGAAAGAGAAGACATCCATTAAGAAGTTGTTGAATAACAACAAGCGTCCGCCTTGTCGCGTAGTGACTAGCATTCTTGGCTATCACCGCGGAGGCCCGGGTTCGAATCTCGGCTCTGCCAAGAAATTTAATTCTGGTCTGAGGGCTAGAACTGTGCACACTCAGCCTCGTGAGGCTAAACTGAGAAGAGGTGGGTTCGATTTCCATCTTAGCAATCCTAGAAGTGGTTTTCCGTGGTTTCCCACTTCTACTCCAGCCAAATGTCGGAAAGGTTCGTAACTTAAGGCCATGGGCGAATTATAGACTTAATTACAAATAGACACACTACTACTGATATCACAAGACAGGTTACCAAATAAATTCCACACACCGAAAAACACACGGGGCTAAAATGAACACGATGTCTAAGCCTCTAAAGAAAGCAACAAGAAGAACTAGAATAGTTTGGCATTTCAGTAGCTTCCTTGGCGGATCAGTTAAGGCATGCACCTCCTGAAGCCGAGATTATGGGTTCGTGTTTCGGACGAAGAACTGGAATTTTTCAAGGGCTGGAGTTATCAACCGTGGTCAGAGTCGTGCGATGTTGCCACGTAAAAGACCTCTCGTATAACATTTGGTGATAACGAGACAAAATTAATAGAATCTCAGCCATAGGTCGTAGTTTCGGTTTCGCTGCTAGGTGGCACTGCAAGTGAAACATCCAAACGAGAAAAATGGCTGCATTTCAAAAGATCTATTTACCGGTCGACCGGGGTTACATGGCACCGTTTTCTTGCCGACAATTTGTTTCCAGCCTGCATATAGTACTTAATTCTAAAAGTATGCAGGAAGGTGGTTAACCACTCATATCTTTGAAAATAGAATTGGTTTTAATTTTATAATGTATCAAAAACTTGTGCAAAGTTACCCAGAGAAGAGGTTACTTTGCACCACCATTGCAGTTCTACTGAATTATTCGAGAGATGGTGCAATGTTTGCTTCTCTAAGTGTTACATTACACCATAAGCCTGGTAGATATTGAAAATATACTGTATCAGGATCAGAAAAATGACAACACAAGCTAAAAAATTGCTTTAAACTGTAAATCAGAAGATTTTTTAATTGAAGTCAAACAAAAATACAAATACAAAATATAAAAAAATTCTCTAAAGGAGAATTGATGCACAAAAATCACACAAACCAATTCTTGTCAAGTTCTGGAACGGAATATAATCCTCCCCTTGATATTTGTTTGGGAGGAGTTAGTCCTCCAAGTACATCCTCCCATGCATATTCCATAATGTCATCCTTTTCACGCCATTTCCATGATTTGCGTATTCTTTGCATAGCCTTTATAACTGCACTGTCTTCTTTTACCTCCAGTATCTTTCCAGGAAATATTTCACTTTTATACTGGAACACAACAAACTCTCCACAATTCCTCTTGACCGATTTCCAAACTCTCTTATGGGCATTTTCTTCCTCTTCATTCACACTAAGAATGAGTTCAGAGCCTGACGATTCTTGGACTGTAAGGTTGTTGTGAATATCTCCAGAATCGGACTCAACAATTTCCTTCTTCTTCCTACGCTTTGTATTAGTGCTAGGAATATTGGATGCTGAAGGTGATGGCAAAGTTAGGTAGATGTGGAAGAATAGTCACTTGCATGTGCAATGCTTTTGCCTGCTTCCACTTGTACTCACTTCCTGCCTCGTTTTGAACCTGAATCTCCCGTAACTATCTGTCGCTTCTCTTCTAGGAATCTTGTGAAACAAGACTGAACGTCCTCAGCATTGAACCCTGATGTTGGTAGTTGGTCTAGGAGAGGTACAAGACTGCATGGGTAATTCCATATTTCAAGAAACCCGATTTTAAGTTTTCAGCTGCATTTGCTAATATGCGTTCATGCAGTTCCGTCAAGAGCGGTGGGAAATTTTGCTCTTGAAGCACAGTATTTCTCATTCCATTTGGGGTCTCTTTGTAGTGGGACATAATATGTCTCCATATTCTCGTTAATGGACCAAAGAACGCAACATAAGGGCAGCGTTAGATGAGTGCTAGTTGAAGGCAGGCACACAAAGTATATGTCATTTTGCAGACATTTATTGTGAGCTCTCGCATGGGTCCACTAGTATAATACGAGGCACGTCCAGAAAGTAAGTTCTGTTTGGTAATAAAATAAAATTATGTACAGATACAGAAAAAATATTTATTGCACAACATTCTACACCTCTTAAACTACTTTTCCACATAACTGCCGAACTTTTGCAGGCATTTGTCATAGCGTGGCACAAGTTTTTGGATACCTTCTTCATAGAAGTTTGCCGCCGACCGTAAACGAGAGCGAAGACTCCCCTGTAAGATATCCTACCGTTTGGCCACCACTGTTAGGCAAATTGCGTATGTGGTCAGGAGAACTCCTAAACATACACAGTTCTCCTGGTAAGCACGCAATTTGCCTAACAGTGGTGGCCAAACGGTAGGATATCTTAAGGGGAGTCTTCACTCTGTGTGAGTTTTCCACACCATATCATACGCTTTATGAATATCTAGGCAGACTGCAAGGAGGTGTTGACCGTTGTGAAAGGCATCCAGGATTTCAGACTCTAAAACTACTAAGGTGTCAGCTGTTGAGTGGAACTGTCGGAAGCCACACTGTTCTGCGGTGAAGAACTTCTGTTGTTCTAGAACCCATTTTAGTCTTTTATTTATTACTTTTTCCATTATCTTGCACATTGTGCAAGTTAGAGCTATTGGTCGATAGTTGTCTGGTAACATGTGATCACATCCGGGCTTGGGTATTGGAATTACTATAGCTTTTCTCCAAGCAGCTGGAAAGACTTTCTGAGACCAAATGAAATTAAATATTTCAGTGAGGTATACTATGCCTTCAGGAGGAAGTTCTTTCAAGAAGTCATATATAATATCATCAGCTTTTGATTTCAAGTAGTACTTCAGTAATATTGAGTTTATCGTTGTAGCATTGGTCAGTATTTAAATAGATGTCCGATTGTAGATCAAGACAATCATCACGAGAGGATAGAAATTCTTGTTCATAATTGGAATCACTTGAAATTTTTGCAAAGTTTTCTGCTAATGTATTTGCAATGTCATGATGTGTAGTTGAAACTGATCCAGGTGATTTGTTGAGAGCTATGATACGTGAGGGTTTTTAAGCCCTCTTATCTTACGCAGGTGTTCCCAAATTGTGTTTTGTGGGGTCTGGTGAGAAAGAGATGATACATATGTTAACCATGAAGCTCGTTTACTCTCTTTTATGACTTTTCGAGCTGTGGTGCGATTTTCTTGGAACATTAACTTGTTCTGTAGAGTGGGGTGGCGTTTATATTTGTAGAAAGCTTTGTTTTTTTCCCCTAATTGCATCCTTACAGGAGTCATTCCACCAGGGAACTGATTTACTGTAAGTCACACCGTTAGTCCTTGGAACAGTATTGTCTGCGGCTTTAATTATGGTGTTAGTAAATTCTCTTACGATACAGTTAATGTTGTAATTTTTGAAGAGGGTAGGTGGAGGTAATCTTTATAACTCTGCCTTGATATTTTCTTTGTATTCCTGCCAATTGGCAAGTTTGGTATTCCATTTATTTGAATAGACTTGTGGGTGGGGCTTGTTGTTTCCGCTTATTATGACTGGAAAATGATCACTTCCAAAGAGGGTTTTACTCGCTAGCGACGTATATATTGTTGCTTCATCTGGAGTGCTCAGATACAGATCTATGGTGCTAAAAGTTCCATGCTGAATATCAAAATGTGTAGGGCCATTCGAGTCTATTAGGATCAAATTTTCAGAATCTAGTTGTGATTCAATTATTCTTCCTCTTTTTTTTATTATTGAAATTAAACACAATGTGTACAGAATTATTACATAACAGATATCATTGACATTCGTCCTTTGCATAGTACGAGATTGGCATTGTTCTTTTTGTACATTCAAATAGGTGATACTGTGTGCAGCATTGGTTGCAGAGTTCACAGCTGCATTGACTGTCGGCGTTGTGTTAACCTTTCCTGTTGCAGATTTTATGGTGGAAGCCGTGTATTGCTCCTCGGGTGTAGAGGAAATAAGTTTTGGTGGTTGGTTCAAAGTAGAGGTGTCGTAGTTCATAGCCGGCTGATCTCCATTCCTTCTCCTTCATGGCTGGGGTGCGGTAGAATTCGGGGTCCATTTCTGTTGATTTCTGGGCTCTTTCTTCCAGGAACTTGATGCATGCTTGTGTTTGAATCAGATTGTGTTTTAATATTAGGTCTTCTATAAATGTTTTTGTTCCCACCAGTTGATAAACTAATCTGGTTGGGGCGTACTTCGATACGCACAGTGTTTTCTTGAGGTATCTGGCTTTAACTCTATCCAGGTCTTTGATGTTTTTGTAATTCAAGTGTGGCCAAATTATTTCAATTGCGTATGATGCTATTGGGGCGATTTTCAGGTTGAACAGTGAAATTGATGTTTTTAGTGAGAGGCTATGAAGTCTTTTGATTTCCAATGTGGCTTTTATTGCGGAGATTGACCTTTCCTTAACATGTCTTGTGAAGGTGAATCCGGTGACCTGCAGAGTTACCCCTAAATATTTGTACGCCTTCGCTATGCCTAAAGTGTGATCCCCACATGTGAAGACATCCTTCGAGGATATTCGTCCGCCTTTACGAAACTTCATTACTTTTGTCTTGTTCTGGTTTATTTTAAGTTCGTTTTCTTTCGTCCATTCCTCTAACCTATTGATAGCTTGCTGCATCGCTTCCCTGTTTTTGCTTAGGATCACCATATCATCTGCATAGAGCAGTATTTTTACCCCTTCCGTTGTGATCTTTTGAACTACGTCGTTTGTGAGCATGTTGAAAAGTATCGGGCTTAGAGGGTCACCTTGTAGAACTCCATTTGTCTGTTTTATGTTCCTTGATTCTAGCTGACCGTCACATATGCTTATTACGTTGCTGTGCAGTATGCTTGTTATGAGGCTAAGGAAAGGGTCTCCTGGTCCTAGAACTGTCTTCAGTTTTTGGATGAGAATGTTCCTGTTCACTCCATCAAAAGCTTTTTGATAATCTACGAAGGTCGCGTATGCGCTGCCTTTGGGTACACTTAGTGCTTCACCTATGTATCCTAGTACTTTCTGTATTGCTTGGATTGTCGATCTTCCTGGTATGAATCCGTGTTGTTCCTCTAGTGTCTCCTCCATTAATCGCTCGAAGATTCTTTCTCGTATGACGTTGGATAACATCTTGAAGGCTGCACATTCAAGCGCAATCCACCTGTATGAGTCGGGTGCATCATGTGGTCCCCTGCCTTTGTATATTATCTTGATTGTTGATTTCCTCCAGGAGTTCGGTATATTTCTGAGTTCTATACATTTGTTGTATAGGGCTGTCCATATTCTTATTGTGTATGGGAGTGATGCCTTGATGATTTCATTTGAAATGTTGTCCGGTCCTGCTGCTTTTCCAGGCTTGCTTCTCTGTATTACTGACCAGACTTCTGCTTCTGTTATGGTTGGTGGCATTTCCCCTTCCGTAAGCTCTCTTGGTCCGTCTTGTTGCTCGAAGACTGTCAGTTGTAGGAGTTCTGTAAAGTGGGCTTCCCATGTCTCCAGCGGGATGTTTGGTGCCAAGGTGCTTCTTCTTGCATCTAGGACTCTATACGGTTTATTTTCCGCTTCTCTCAGTAGCTGCTGCTCTTTTCGGAGTGCGTATTCTTTCCTCTTTGCGCGAAGTAGGCTAACATAAGTCCTTCTTTCCTGATTATACTTTTCTCGATTTTCCTGACTCTGTTTACACTTTAGGTTATGAAGTCTTCCAAGAACGTTATTTCTTATTTCATAGCATTCTGTGTCGAACCACGGTTTGCTTCTCCTTATTGGAGGTGGGCCTGGAGTTGCTTCCAATAGACAGTCCTGAAGTATTCGCATGGCGGTGTCCAGTTCTCCTTCTTCTATGAGTTTCATGACCTGGCCATGGTCAAGGGTCTGGCTGAGGGATTCTGTGTCTAATAGTCTGGGTGTCCATCTTCGCGTTTCCTTGGGCTCTCGTCCTGGGTTCTTTTGGAGTTGGAAGGTTGCTCTTACTGGTAAGTGTTTCCTGGTAGTATCCCAGGAATCCTTTCCCAGCACTGCGTGACCCTTTAGCTTTATCTTTCTTCCGCGATAGAAAATTAAGTCGATGGTGCTGGTTCCGTTGTGTGCAATGTATGTGGGACTTTCTTCCATGTTGATTAGTTGGAAGCCCTCTTCTTGCATAAGTTCCGTTAGGGCTCTTCCTTTTCTGTTTGGTATGTCCAGACGGCAGTTGAAGTCACCTGCCATTATGGTTGATTTTTCCTGGCCGACATGTTCTAAAATTCTGGTGATGCTTTCGACCGTTTCCTCGGATGATATCTGGGGGCGAAGGTATACTCCTATTATTGTGATGTCCTTGAGGTGAACTGTAACTGAATCTTCGGTAACTTGGGTTTGTATAGACTGTCCTAGTGATGCCTTATGGAAGCAGGTGATCCCGCCTGAGGGGCGCCCGTTTCCGGGATGCTTTGCTAATGCGTGAGTCGCATAGTATCCCGTGATGTTCAAGGGTTCAGTTAAGAAAGTTTCACACAATATTATTACGTCTTGCATAAATAGTGTGTTGTTTGGCAGTATGCTCAGGGCTGATTTAATTCCTTCGTCATTCCATATTGTTAGTTCTATTGTTTGGATTTGTACTTCACTTTGTTTATTGAAAGAGATAGGGGTGAAAAGTGACCTCCTCTGGCCAGAAATCTTCCGAGTCTAGCTTGTTTGCCTCATCCTCTGTTACTCCTATTCTAAACGCCTTTGATCGGCTTCTGGTTCTTATCTCTTCACAGGCACTTACTGAATTTATACCCTTGTCTTTCATATACCCTGTGATATCTTCTACCGTAGTAGATTCATCCAATCTTCCAATGGACATCCATTTGAGTTTCTTGGTTGGTTTCAGTCTGTCTGTTTTGGCTCCTGTGCCTGTTTTCGGAGGCGGGAATCCTTTTCTCGGAGCTGTTCGCAGACCACTACCTTTGTTTGTATGGTGGAAAGCTCTGTTGGGTACATTTCCTTCCTCCCTCGTATTGATCATCTTACTTTCTTTACTTGGCCTCAATACCACTTCCCTCCATTCCTCCCTTGGAATAAGGTTTTCATTTCCTGTATCTACTTCTGGAAAACATTCTCCACTCCTATTTGGGGTTTCTTGTGCGTCCGTTGTTTCTGTTTCCTTCGGTATTTTGTTTAGTTTCTGGTTGATTTTGTTTTCGATTACCGTGTCTAGCTCATTTCTTAGAAAATCCATTATGTTTTCTATGTGTGCTCTTATGTTTTCAAGATTTACCGCTTCGTTAGCTGCTATGTCGTTACCTTCACAATGACGTTCGTTTCCCTTTGGGCTCTCGTGTTGGTGGACCGGTTTTGGGATTTTCTCCCGCGATTGACCACCACAGCTCGTTAGTAGTTGGATCTCTCTACGTGGTGTTTCTTGTCTAGGACCGTTTTGTGCTGGAATGTCTGCGTCGGCATCGACAGGAGTCGGCACCATCCCTGTATGGTGATGTCTTCTTCGTTACGCATTGGTGAATTTTGGTCTCCTTTAATGTGATTTTTTTGTGTTCTTTTCGGAATAATGTTTCATTAATGCGTTTTTGACTGTTCTGAAACATTCTCTAATGTCATTTACCGCCTGTTTCAGATCTTCCTCTTTTGTTAGTAGAAAGACAATTCCAAAGGGTGTTATGGGAGTTGAAATCGCCTAAGAGGAGGAATGGTTTAGGAAGTTGATTTGTCAGATCTACTAATTCATTTAGGTCCATGTTCTGGCTACTGGGTAAATAAACATTACAGATGCATAGGGAAAATGTTAGTAAGACTCTCACTGCTACTGCTTCCAAATTTGTTTCCAGTGGTATTTCTCTTTGAGGAATATTTTCGTGAATGTAAGTAGCAACCCCTCCACTTGCATGGATAGGATTATTGCGATTTTTGAGGTATGCTGTGAAATGTCTCATATTAGCCACATAGTTATCTCGAAAGTTAATTTCTTGTAAACAAATTATTTCAGGTTGGTGTTCATTTATGAGTTGTTGTAGATATTCATATTGAGGGTAATATCCATTAATATTCCACTGCAGTATCCACGAATCCATGATGGTTTTTAAGAGATGTGTTTACTACCGTAGTCGTGATCCATATCGGTTACTGGGAGTGTCTGATCTGGGGTATTACTTTCTTCATTAATGACAGTGAGTAGTTTCTTTACAAGCCTGGTGCTCTGGTTTTAATGTTTTTATCTTGATAATAGGGGTATAGTTTACGGAGGGTCTCGATGAGGTCTTCAACACGGGAAGTGTAGGATAATGCAATACGTTGCAGATGTTCCTTTAGTATTCTCAAACAAACTTTTGAGTTGAATGAAGTTAAGACTAAAGTTTGAGGGATTAGCTTCTATTACTTTCTTGACAGGAAGAAGTTGTTGTTCAAGGTCGAGAGGATTCGATATCATTAGTTTCTTCTTAGGCTGTTTAATATCGTGTTTTTGTTGTTGTCCTAGAGCAGGAAATTCATCATCCGTTTTATCATCTCCCGAGATAGAAGAATTGTCTAAGAAGGAATTATCAGCCTTGGAAGTGTAATTTGAGGAGTCACTTGAAGGTATGGGTCGTTTTATCCCGTGAGGTTTAATTAGGAGTGATTCTTTATTTGCTTCATAGTTTGGGATTGAATCGTTCGAGTTCCAGGACACATTCTGTTGATGCGGATTTTTAGAGGGAGAAGGTGTGTCATTAGAATCTTCAAGAAGTTGTTGTGGGTCAGTAGTTTGCTGAGGGACCATAGTTTGCTGAAGGACTATAGTTTGATGAGAGTCCGTTGTTGCATTTATTGGAATGGAGATGTCCTCCTTGGAGGAAATTGGAAGATGATTAGGTGTCTGATTGTGTTCTTCTAGAGTCTTGGGTAGTAGGGGACAAACTCGAGTCAGGTGACCTTCTTCTTTACAAGTAAAACAGGCGGGAACATCTGATGAAGTGTATATCCAATAATTAGTTCCTTCATAGCATATCTGTAATGCATTTGGCATCATATTGAAATCATCAGGTTTAATATATAGTTGCCGGCGGAAGCTGAGAATATGTGTGAATCCCGGAATATTAATTCCTGCCTTTAGGCTGGATATAGACGACATTGGTTTAATGCCCAGTTGCTGTAAGTGTTCTTCAATAACTATGTTGGGTAATATAGGACATACGTTGGATAATATCACTCTCTTATTTGCAACGATTAACGGCCTGAGGGTGAGATCAATATTATTGATTCGGATTACAGGGTGATTAAGTGACAGTTCCTGAACAGTGTTTTTGTTTGATAGGAATATGCATATTCTTAAGTTCGAAATGCGGGATATATATCGTATGTTAGCTGGATCTGTTAATTTCCCCACAGCAAGGACGTAATCTTTTATTGGAATTCCGTCATGTGCGTCAATAATAATAGCCTGTTCTTTATTCGGTGTTAACTGTATTGCAGAAGCATAACTTTTCTGGGATATCTTGGGTACATTGTGGGTAGAACTGTCGGTAAGGTTAGGTACGGTCTGACTTCCTTGGTAAGAAGCCATTACTTTGAGTGTGAAAGGCTTTGGAGCCTCGCTGAATTACGATGTTCAACCGTTTGTTGTATGTCTTCCACACGCAAAACAGAAAATAATTGATTTCACTCCTAATAAATGACACTATACAGAGACCAGTGCTCAAAGTTTACATTGGGTCACAATACTCACATCCAGACTAGTATTTGTGTTCAAATACGTCTTGAAGAGGGACCAATTTGACAAAAACAGCACACATCAACAAGACGTCTCCGTTTCGAATTCACTGCCTTCTAGACTCCCTTACCTTCTTGTTGTGCACGTTGACCGTGATGCAAGATAATGGCACGGCCGACTGAATGCGCTCATACCGGCCTAGACAATGAGACCTTTTTCATGAAATCTTGTTAGTTACTCAACTGCTCACACAGCGCTGTTCACCAAGCATTGCACGACTAAGACTTATCTCTTGGTTGGTTGGTTCTTAAGTTTAGGGGCTGCGACAACGCGGTCATGTAGCCCCGTGTACTTTGGGTGTGTGTAGAATCTGTCTGATAACCGGTGTTAATTGTGATGACTGTATTAGTGTGTGTTATCTGTATTTAATTTAAGTACTGCAACTTAGAATTTTTCAAATAGCTCCTACTTTTGCCGCCAAGCGCCACCGTCAACGACTACTAGGCCAAGTTCAGAACTTAGCTACTAGACGCCACCGCAGTCGGCTCTTGGCAACGAACGTAGAAACCTATGAGCGTTGTTTACATTCTTAACCTATCCAATTTAGCTTCACACAGGTGCAATTAGTGGAAGGTTCTTTAACATGCCATAAATCTATGACATGGGACCGCCGGCTTTACTTCCCCTCCGAAGGAAGGCATACTGAGGGATTTTTAACGCTCTTAAAAAATCCGACGGCTCCGGCCGGGTTTAAGACTTATCTCTACTTAGTGTAAAACAAAGTCCCCGATTCTTGGATATCACGGGTAATCTCGAGAACCACTGGATGGATTTTGATGCGGCTTCCACCATTCTGTACAGGTAATATCGAGGAAGATTTCTGTAGAAAATAATTTATTTATGATCAAAGGGAGCCAAGCAGTAACGATTTTAGATTTCAGTGAATAGGTCGAAGAAAGAACTTGACGTCCGTGCGCTTTTTAAGCTTACGCTGGACAAACCGTTAAAAATATCAATATACTATGAGTGTAAGAATTGTTCAGCATGAAAAATTGTACAAAAAAGTCCGCGTGAGCATATCTCTATCTTCGATACATCGCCCACTATAAGTGTTTTTAGTTTGGCCGGGAGGGGGATTTGGCTTGCACCTCGCCATTCTTAAATTACGTCTGACAGGAATTCCTTGCACATTCATAACTGTTCCCGGGCGAAGCCGGGGCGGGTTGCTAGTGACACTATTATATTATCATTATAATTCCCACAATATCAAAATGCAAATTATATCACAAAATAAAATAGCGTGCTAATAAATCTAAGAGAAATTAGACATACCTTGCACCTCGTTACAGTTGAATTCGATCAGAATCACTCGGTTTTCATTAAAGTTTATGCATTTTTCTGCTGAACGGTTTGAAAGTTCGGCAACAGGAAACTAGGACTGTTATTTACTTAAAATATTCATTTTTGTATTTTTGTACTATTTGTGTTCATGATTTCATTACATTGTCAGAATTACCGACAGTAGTGGCTACGCTGGCTAAAGGCAGCGTTAGGCCATGGGGCCAAGCTCTCTGCTGACTCGGTAGACACTTGTGTTCGAGCCCCACCGTCGGCCGTCCTTGAAATGATTTTCCGTGGTTTCCCATTTTTCAACACCAGGCAAATGCTGGGACGGTACCTTCTAACAGGCCACGGCCGCTTCCTTCCACATCCTGGCCCAGTTTCATTCATCTTCATCCATTCCATCTCTCATCCTGACGCGCAGGTCGCCCACGGGCGTCGACTAGAAAGACCTGCACTCGGCCTCTCAGGAGGCCACACGAAAAAAGAATGTCAGAATTAATGCTTTAATTAGTAGGGTATACAGTAATATTCAGTGTACCTATTATAAATAAAAACCGTGAGGTTTCTCACCTCCCCATATTACGAAACCCGGTTGCCTAATACGGGGAAAGTGCACTTTTAAAGTTAACAATAATATCAGAGGGTATTACGACATCAAACGTGCCCATATTTGTAATATACATAGTATATCGCCTGAGGTTTACATTGGTGAGAAAACCAAAATTTTTCCGTTTTTCTTATGTCTAATGTGAGCCCTATAAAAAACTCCCCATATTTGGCGACTTTCCTCTACCCATTTTTAGAAGATACCTTATGCACTGGACAGCTGAATCCGTGATTAATTGTATAGGTAGCTTCGTAAGTCTCAGAACTCAGGAAGTCCTTTCTAGCAGCGTTACTAGCAGCTTTCAAAGTTTCAAGGTAAGAAAGAAAATATTCCTCTAGCCAGTTTAGGCGACTGACATTTAATGAAAAAAAATGCCCTTTATCTGGATTTCTAGACTGAATATGATGATATGTGATGCTTACGTCATGCATAGCGAACCATTTATTAACGTTTTTCAAAAAAAAATGGTTGCTTCTGCGTCCATGAATGTGTACGCTTCCGGGTGCATGCCTATATTTTCTTTCATTGTACTAATGGCACCAATAACTTCTGACGAGACCACTTCCTTGGCACGCCGAGCATTCATTTTTTCAAATTTAGTGGGTTCGATGTGTTTTTTAGTGAGGTGTCTGACCGGTTTGACAATCTCACCCTTTTGCATTGTGTATAGTAATGACAAGTATTTCCCTGAAATTATTCCAGTACCATCAGTCATCTCTCGTTACAGAAACTGCGTTCTAATGTTGTTTTTTTAGAATGTGACAATGATCAAAACTAGGGAATACATTCCTAGACTCGTCGTATGGGTGATTGACCATTGGTTGCAAATTCCCTCCCCCTAAATGTCTCATCATTGTAGTGTTAGTTTTGTGATTATCAGAGACAGTTATTATAATTATGAAACCGCATTGTTCAACCTCGAGAATAAAGTCCAGCAGGAGTTTATGTAAGTCCCGTCCTGACAGCTGCTTCGTGAAAAAGAAGGCACACGATATCTGATAATTTGTCGAAAGATCTCTTAGCACAAAACACAACACACGATTAGCTGCTACTTGTTCCCGGCTGTAATTTTGATCCTCTCTTTCCTTTTAATGAGACGGTGCTGGAGTAGTGTCCTTGTACCCGAAGAAGGTGCAAGGTATGTCTAATTTCTCTTAGATTTATTAGCACGCTATTTTATTTTGTGATATAATTTTAATTTTGATAATGCGGAAATTATAATGATAATAATTATATAGTGTCACTAGCAACCCGCCCCGGCTTCACCCGGGAACAGTTATGAATGTGCAAGGAATTCCTGTCAGACGTAATTTAAGAATGGCGAGGTGCAAGCCAAATGCCCCTCCCGTCCAAACTAAAAGCACTCATAGTGGGCGATGTATCGAAGACAGAGATATGCTCTCGCGGACTATTTTGTAGAATTTCTCACGCTGAACAATTCTTACACTCATAATATAATGATATTTTTAACGGTTCGCCCAGCGTAAGCTTAAAAAGCACACGGACGCCAGGCTATTTTTTCGACCTTTTCACTGAAATCGTTACTGCTTGGCTCCCTTTGTTCATAAATAAATTATTTTCTACACAAATCTTCCTCGAGATCACCTTTACAGAATGGTGAAAGCAGCATCAAAATCCATCCAGTGGTTCTTGAGATTACACATTTAATATACGTACTGTACAGCTGATTCCTTATCGCGCCTTTAATGGGAGGGGAGTGCGCTCTACCGGCAACGAGTAGAAACTTTCCAATTACATGTTATACATGGGTTCTGACTGGGAATGTCAAGGCCGGTATAATGGGCGTGTAACTGTCAAATGTTGTCACCAGATTGCAGCAGGGACCAAAGAGGTCCAGACGCATACGAATTGGGTTACTGGCTGCATAGAACTCCAATATGAAGCTCCTTTTGTATTTCTTGACGTTGCTTAGCATTCGCCATTAGCCATATTACGTATTGGACCCGTTCTAGTCATGCTGCACTCCGGTGACGATTTGACAGTTGCACGCTCTAGATTTATTGCTCGTGGGTGTTAATTGATATGCCATTATTTGCATGGTATTATTATGGGACTAACGCCATGTTTTGAGCATTAGCGCAGGAGTACTCGTAGCTTCACTTCCTGGCCGTTGGGGCTTCTTCTTATTACTCCTTGACTGGACCCGTTCGGTCCCTGCTGCACTCTTGTGGCGGCAACACGAAGTTCGCCTATAACACTCCCTTGACTCAACACCACAGAAGTACTATAAACATAAACCATGACCACAAAAAGGGACTAAAATATTGTATGTATGCCATCTATCGGCTTAAGCGAAAAATGAACTCATTTGATTTTGTCCAACGCCACTGGAGCGCTGCCAAAAGTTTTTCAAAGATGGTGTGAAATTACACGTACGGTGTAAAGTAACCCGGGTTATTGGCCGTTTAGCTGGGGCCATGCAGTTATTTATATTATTATTATTATTAGTAGTAGCAGTAGTACTGTGCATGTCTCATATTGTGAGCACTACTTGTATTATTTGCTTACTTAATTTACTAACTTGTTTTTTAAGTTTTTCAGGGGGCTTCTGTTGGCGTAGTTGGTAGCATGCTGAGCTTCTATGCCCAAGGTCACGGGTTCAAACCAGGCCGAAGTCATATGATTTTTAAGAGCGTTAAATATCCCTCAGTATACCTTCCTTCGGAAGGGAAGTAAAGCCGGCGGTCCCATGTCATAGATTTATGGCCTGCTAAAGAAACTTCCACTAAAGACTTATGACAAACGAAAGGGAAACATGGAGACCTGTGCGTACTGATCTTACAATTGCGGAAATAATACAGAAAATGGATTCAAATCATCAGCGTTATACCCTAAACGAGACTCTTGGCGGTTTGCTAAATAACTCGTTCAATTGAGTTTTTTTGCTGTGTTTTTAGAATGAACTAAGTTACGGTACTTATATGTTTACACTCTGATTAGCATGGCGCCTAAACATAGTGAAACCTCGTGTTACTCATACAAAAAACTGCTGAAAGAAAATGAAAATTATGTACTGTGTGTTGGAAAGAGCAGTGAAACGTTCCACCTAAATTGTGCGCACGTATCAAATGCCGTTTTTAAAGCAATGGTTGCAAACCCGGGAGAAATACTATGGTGCTGCAAGAATTGCAAACATAACCACAATGATTCCGTGGATAAAACCGTCGATTCAAGCGATGTAAGGTGGGATTCCGATGAACTAAAAGCTGTAGTTCATGGAATAGTGAAGAACGATTGTGACCTATTTGACTCTCTTCTTGAAAAACTTGTCGATAAAGTTATCAACAGACTAAAAGAGAGTGTTGACTTTAATACCAAAGTCATTCAAGACTTGAGAACCGAACTTAGGCATAGGGAACTCCAAAATGAGTTAAGTAAAGTTAAACATGATATGATCGAGGAGAACGAGAACATCAACCAATATCTCAGGAGGAACAACGTAGAAATCCATGGAGTGCCTGAACAGCGGGAAGAAGATGTATACTCCATTGTGTCAAACATCGGAAAACCTGTGGGCTGCGAGATTGTCAAAGAGGAAGTAGACATTGAACATCGGATTCCGTCAGCTAATAGGTCAATTCCCAGACCCATTGTGGTAAGATTTGTTAACAGATGGAAGAAGCTTGACCTAATTAAAGCAAGGCGTAATGTACAGCAACTGTCCTCATCGGATGTTAGTGGATGCACAGGAGGAGGGACTGTTTATATAAATGATCACTTGACTCCTAAAGCTAAAGGCCTTCTCAAAAGAGCAAAGGACCTAAGGCAGAAAGGTTACAAATTTGTTTGGTCAAGGGAAGGGAAAGTCTTTATAAGGAAGGATGAGTTATCCCCAATTACTCACGTAAAAGTATTGAGGATATTCTCACTTTGGAAACCTTGTAATTCACATCATTCCTATGGAAGTTGTAGAAAAACAGGTAGATAGCTTAAAGGAACTAAAAGGGATTAATTACGGATTTAGAATTTTATATTCAAATTGCCAGAGTATCAGGAATAAATTGAGTCAGTTCAACAGCCTTATAACCGAAGCAAATTTCCCGGATATTATAGTATTGACTGAAACATGGTTATGTCTCGAAGAGGAGAAATATTTCAATGTAAATGGATATGACGGTTACTTCTGTTCGAGGGTTAATAAAAGAGGGGGAGGTATAGCTATTTTCATTAAAAAGCCTCTTAAGGCAAATATAGTGATGTCTATTAATGATACTAAAACTGTTAAGAAATAATTATGTTGGTAACAACAAAATCTTTATTGATACGCAATTCACATGTTGGCATTACTGCATACTGTAATTTGTTCAATAATAAATTCATTACTCATTGCAAATGGCGTACCAGCTGATTGACCCATATCACCTGTACGATAAAAACATAAAACTTAAACAGGTTATGGGCCCAGTTTTCTGTGCCACTCTTTACCTACATCATTACCTTGTGCACACAGCGCCTCATTTTGCATATTAACATCAAGGTCAACAGTATACAGTCCTACTGCATTTTTCTTCCCTTTTAGTACCACTTTGTTGTCATGGTATATATTAACATCATCTTTTGTGAACACAACAATGCCATTATTTTCTGTTATCTGACTTACTGACATCAAGTTCTTAGACAAATCAGGCACACAGTGAACATCATTGAGAACACACTGCTCAGAGGTGAACGTTCCCTTACCTACTACAGACATAGCCTGATTTTTCTTAGCCACTAATAAAGGCAGCAAATCAGAGTAAGATCTGGATGTGAGTATCTGTCAAAGGAGCTAATTGAAGACTATAATGCACACTGTAAGAAATCACGGTAACAAAAATGAGAAGATAACTAGAAAATGCATATTGTTTGAATAGATTAAACAACACAAATAATCACTGGAAAATTATCAATGAAATAATATCTACTGATACCAAAGCCAATAATAATAATAATAATAATAATAATAATAATAATAGTAATATTAACCTGGAAGTAATTGGTAATTTGGTTACAAATCCAACTGATGTCACAATTTTCAATGAACATTTCACAAGTATTGATAAGTCACTTACCGATAAAATTCCTATCAACGATTGCACCAAATCAGTAACAGGACCTGTCAACTCTATTTTTCTTGAGCCCACAGATGAAATTGAAGTCTCACGAATAATTAATGATCTTAAAAAAGTAGTAGTTTGGAAGTTTCTGGCTTAAATAATAACATAATTAAGACCCTGTCTCATCAGTTAGTACCGTATATCACACAATTAACAAAATAAATCCTTGAGCGAAGGGAAAATTCCTACGAAGTTAAAAATGGCTCGAGTAGTACCAATCTATAAGGGATCAGATAAACATGATGTTAATAATTATAGACCTATCTCAATACTTCCTGTTATTTCTAAAATATTAGAAAAGGTAGTGAAGGCTACTAAAATTTCTTCTTTGTAACCATTATTTCTATAAGCATCAGTATGGATTCCTTCCCAACTCTAGCACAAACAATGCAGTAGAAGATATTATTGTTAGACTTCAAGACGCTCTAGATTCAGGATTGCTTGCATCTGGTTTATTTATAGATTTAAAAAAGGCTTTCGACGCCGTGAATCACTCTCTCCTAATTCATAAATTAGAATCAGCTGGTGTGAGAGGAACAGCACTTCACTGGTTTGTAGATTACCTTAGGGACAGGGAACAATTCGTTAGTTGCATGAATGCTGAGATTAGTTGCCAAGCAATTACTATTGGGGTGCCACAGGGATCTGTCTTAAGTCCAATATTATTTTTAATATTTATCAACGTCATTGGTAGACTAAATTTAAACGGTAAGATATCCCTATTTGCTGATGATACCAATGTATTCTATGCTGGAAAGTCTGTACATGAACTTGAACAGAAAATGCAGGAAGATGCACATCTGATTCTATCATGGGTGCATGAAAACCGTATAACAGTTAAGTTAACTAAAACTAACTATATTGTCTTTCACCAGCCTTCCTACAACCCACCTTTAGACATGCGATTATACTTCCACGACCAATGTCTACCCCGAGTTAAATCTACCAATTTTTTGGGATTAGTCATTGATGAGCTACACTCTTGGGATGATCATGTCAAAGCTATTGGTGGAAAAATAATTCCAGCTGTAGGAGTTCTAAGCCGAGTAAAATACAACGTTTCTCGAGCACTACTGAAGTCTATATATCACGCACTTATTGAAAGTCACATTGCATACATGATTCACATTTGGGCTTGTTGCAGCAAAGGATTATTCAATAAAATTAATATATTTCATAAAAGGGCTTTGAAAATACTTTTCAATCTTCCCATGTTAACACCTACAATTCCATTGTACCAACAATGTAATGTCCTATCACTAAATTGTCTCCGTCAAAGAGCCTCAGTAACAATGATATATACAATTATACGTAAAATAACCAATTCAAATTATCATACTCACAGCCAATATTCAGATACTCACACATCACCAGAAATGCAAGCAATATCCACTATAATGTAATAAATACCAGCCGGTTTGGAAATAATTCACTATGGCATTACTCATCATTTATATACAGGGTGTATCTTAATTATACCGACAAAAAAAATCAGGGACGCTCTGCGTGTTATGTAAAAGACGATGCCCCAATCGGATTGGCGGGGAAAATTTTTCCCTCCGAGAAGATGAGGTTACTTTGTTACTTCCGGGCGCGCGATTCAAATCTACGAACTCGCCGTATTTGCTGAGCTAGAGAGCAAGCCGCTGGCCACCGCTGTGCTTCAAGCAAGGGAAGGGAGTGTGATAGAAGGTGACAGAGATATGCTGGCGGGCATGCGCAAGTTTCCTCGATCGCCTCGGCTTGCCGCATGCCCGCCAGCATATCTCTGTCTCCTTCTATCACACTCTCTTCCCTTGCCTGAAGCACAGCAGTGGCCAGCGGCTTGCTGCCTGGCTCAGCAAATACGGCGAGTTCGTAGGTTTGAATCGCGCGCCCGGAAGTAACAAAGTAACCTCATTTTCTCGGAGGGAAAAATTTTCTCCGCCAATCGATTGCGGCATCGTCTTTTACATAACACGCAGAGCGTCCCTGATTTTTTTTGTCGGTATAATTAAGATACACCATGTATAATAGACTGCCTGATGGCCTGAAAAATATCTCCTCACTGAGAACATTAAGGAAAGAACTGTTTAAATTCTTAATGAATTCAACAATGTAACTTACAATTGCATGTGATTACCAAAATACCATTGTTACCTTGATGTACTGCACTATCACGAGCCTCAACTCAGGTGCCCCTTATGAGATAATAATAAATAAATAAAATAATTACACTTGTGAAGCTAAATTATAGGTTAGATTTGACTAACTCTCTTAGGTTCCACCGACTGCGGTTGCATATAGTAACCAAGTTCAGAGCTAGTTGGTCGTTGACGGTGGCGTTTGGTACCAAAAGTAGGAACTACTTGAAAATTGAATGTCAGCAGTCCTTACTTGAATTAAAAACAGATACACACACTAATACAGTCATCACAATTAACACCGGTTATCAGACAGATTCTACACACACCCAAAGTACACGGAAGCTACATGACCGCGTTGTCGCAGCCCTAAACTAAGGAACCAACCAACCTACTAAGTTTCTCAATATTTTGTATGCATACGAAAAATAAATAAATAAATAAATAAATAAATAAATAAATAAATAAATAAATATGTTTCTGTAACGCTGATTATTGGAGGCAGATCATTAATTGTTGTTGTTTGAGTCTTCAGTCTTTTGACTGGTTTGATGCAGCTCTCCATGCCTCCCTGTCCTGAGCTAATCGTTTCATCTCTACATAGCTACCACACCCTACATCCGAGGCAATCTGTTTAACATATTCTAACCTTGGTCTACCCCTACAGTTCTTGTCCTCGACCCTTCCTTCCATAACTAAGCTAATTAATTAAAGATGTGGAAAAGCAAGAAAGGAAAATCTTAAGATTTTTTTTTGGACCAGTCTATACAGGGCGAATTTGGATCAAAAGAAAATCCCAAGACTTATACCGGCACTAGGAGAAAATCTCAGACACATTTAGGAAAATACGATTGAAATTTTACGGGCATACCCTCAGGATGGGCAATCAGAGACTGACCAAAATGATTCTTAACCTTGCCCTGTCAATGAAAGTTAAAACACCTGGCTGCTTGAAGTTGGAAAAGATCTTCAGGAAATGGGCATCACAGATGACATTGTAGTAGACAGAGCTAAGTTCAGAGAATTAGTCGATAATCACCGCTCTGCAGACCATCCAAGCATTATCACTAGAGCTGGGATTTCTATGTAATTAGGCTACATATTTTACATATTTTTTCATATTTGTGGGTATTCTACATATTCTTAGTGATATTACATAAAATTACATATTTCAGAGTTTTCCTGTTTTTATATGAAATAAATTGCTAAATTGAAGTTACACACTTAATGTGGGGCTGTTGTCTGTCCTATCAACAGGGAGATTAAGGTAATTATGAGTGACAGTTATTTGAGAGGATGATAGGATGATAAGGGCTGTGCATGGGGAAACTGGTGCAAGTGTATTGAGTAAATTGCAAAAAGTGTTGAAGAGAAATCTGACTATTCAACATTTCACAGTGCGTGCCGAATTCTAAATGGAGATGACGTTGATCCTCCCGAGGACATTTCTCCAGCGAAAATTCCTCTCCAAAAAGTTGCCCCAGTTACATCATGTGATGTTGAAATATCTTTCTCTGCATATAAGAACACCCTAAGTGACAAACGCCTTTCTATGAATAAACGTGCTTTGAGTTATGAAAATAATAAGTTTCTATTGAATATGTGTGTGATATATTCATATAATATGACTCCAAAGAACATTGAAAAATACTTAATTGTTCACTGTGCTACAAAATGTAATATAAAGCGTGTTTAGTGTGTTGTAACTGACAAAATGGTAAGTTTATATTAATTATATGATATTACATATTTTGCGCAATTTACATATTTTGCTACATATATTGGTGCTTTTTGTTACATATTTTGCTACATATTTTGGTGATTTTTGTTACATATTTATGTACATATTATGCCAATTGATATTAAATAAAAATCCCAGCTCTAATTATCACCAACAAAACCTGGTTAGAAGATCGCAAGAGAAGCCACAGCGAGAAGATAAAGAGATTTTGGGAGATGAGAAAGGCAATGCCATCAGCTAAATTAGTTCAATCGCGCTCCTTAGTCGGGTATGACGAAGAAAGAATAAATAAGTAAATAAATAAATAAATAAATACATAAATAAATAAATAAGCAATAGTAGGCTACATCATCACTCCGATGGCTTACTCTCAGTCCGTTTGAATTCTCTTTGTGTATATAAATGAGCTCAGTTCTATTCGTTTTGTCTGATATAATCAGCATCTAAACAAAGAGCGGCGCAAGCGTGTCGTTACGCTAACAGCTCACAGACGGATAATAATTGTATAATGTTTAAAGACGAGCTCTTACATATTCGACAGCGCCCGAGGCATCAGGAAATGAGATCTGTGTGTAGCAAACACTAATAAGTGATCGTATCCATTATTCATCTTCACCAATCGCATTCGCAAGTCATAACAATGCAAAGAATAAAGTCATCTCTGATATTTGATTTCTGGAAGAAGAAATCTGGTGTTTAGTTTACCTCGACGGGAACATATTCAAATAGCACCAGCGCAGTGCACTCCATGGGTTGACCTACTTACATACATTTCAGTGCTATAAAACGACTGTCAAACGTGCGGTGATAGAATTTCTATCGATGATAAGAGCCCTTCCAGTTGAATTTACTTGCTGGTTCCACGTACATATGGAGACATCAGGAAGCATTCGGAAGAACGTGACTAGCAGTGAAATAGTCAAGATGTGTGCCAACTGGTTTGGTTTATGTGATTCTCTCAGTATCCAAACTCACATTGTTACACATTTTAAGTTCAGCCTCATAACTCTGTATTCATTTGCATTCTTCTAAAATCAATCAACGTGATTTATTATATCAAACAGCAAGAATAAATTTTAGAATAACTTACGGATCAGTTCGGGTTGCTAACGAAGACAAGGCATATCGAACAAAGTACAAACACTAAAAAGATATAATTATAAGTGGCTGGTTAGATCCTCATTTTCGTCGCTGCCGCAACGCGGTCATGTAGCCCCGTGTACTTTGGGTGTGTGTAGAATCTGTCTGATAACCGGTGTTAATTGTGATGGCTGTATTAGTGTTTGCTATCTGTTTTTAATTCAAGTGGGGACCGCAGACATTTGATTTTCAAGTAGTTCCAACTTTTACTACCAAACGCCACCGTCAACGACCAACTAGTTCTGAACTTGGTCACTATAGAACATCCAGCGTATAGAAAAGACTGTGGGTCTTATGGGCTCTTACTTTTAACGGAACACCCCCTACACTGGTTTTGTTACCTCACCTTTTATCATGAAGGAACTCTGAACATGTATATTTTTCGTCATAATGGCTTCCTACAATTATCTGCCAATTGATTACCTTTGTTATTGCATACAGGTATCGTTTATATTACGTCTTAGTTATTAAAAAACTTTCGAGGTTTGCACGCTGGAAAGAAAAGCCACGTCCTGCGCTGCATGTTCGTCCGGAGTGGACCAGGTGTCTGTTCCGCCGGCAACATAAGTTCTGAAGCACTATCCGTCATTGGTGTTACTGCTGTGTGTCTGTTTTATTTTCTGTTCGTTCGAATCGAAATGGCTGGTGTTTTGATGAAACGAAAACGAGGTGAGACGCTGAGAAGTAAGGAGAGGACAATAGCTGTAAACGTTTTCAAATATTTAAATCCCGGCCAAAGTGCGAGTTGGATCGCCGACGAAACTGCTGTTGCTACAGGTACATCCAGATCATTAGTGTTCAAACTCCGCTGTCAATCGGCTCGTTTTATTATTAGCCTACTGTCTTGTCCCTCGTAAGAATACTAATGGGGAGGATAGAAACTGTTATATGTTCCTATCGCGCGCAGCCTATTAACAACGAATGAACTCGTCCTGTAGGATATGAAACAGCTCATTCATCAGATGATTTTTGCAGGGCATTACAGTTCTTTATTTTTTCCTTATTCATGGAAAGCCCCATCGAGCACACTTTAATTAAGGTAGAGTCCCAGCATTTCCCTGGAGTGAAAATTGGAAACCACGGAAATCCATCTTCAGAGCTGCCGACAGTGTGGTTCAAACCCACTATCTTCCGAATGCAAGCTCACAGCTGCACGCCCCAAACCGCACGGCTATCTCGCTACAATATTAATCAAAACAACAAGAATAAAACTGAAAGAAACTTTATTAAGCCTAACTAACTTAATAACAAAAGGGGCGATGATCAAAAGTATTGCTGACGTAAAAATTGTTGACATCGTCAGCATACATCCCAGAAGGAAGGAAGAGTTGTGCTCTCGACATCAATCAGTAATGCAAAATGAATGTCGTTATTGGTTCTGTTCGCTTATCCTTAGGCCTAATACTAGTGCAATACGTTAACACCTGCAAAACTGCTCCTTTCAGGGCGTGTTCTATTTCAGAGGTTGTGTTGTGTCGCTAACTTATGAAAGCGCAGTACTCGAAGCGGGTATGACGTCAGCGCTACCTCTGCCTATAGTTAGCAACACTGTCGCCATAAGGCGCTACAGTCCTTTCTCAACGCTGGTGCTCTATAGATGCCATCACTACCAGCAACTGGCGTCGAACGTTGAAACCTAGGAGTGTTAGTCAAATATAACCTATAATTTAGCTTCTGTTAGGTAGTCAGCCCGAAGGCTGGTTGGATCCTCAAAAAGTACCGCCGTTAGGTTATGAGGGTAAATACCCACAAAAACCCAAGGCAGCGCTATATTGAGGCGTACTAGGCAAGAAGAGGAGTGAGGTAGTTTGCCATTGCTTTCCTCACTGAGTCAGAACAGTAGTTCTGACCCTATGAGTAGAACCTTTCACAGCATCCACAGGCTCTGACTGTGCCCTGAAGGCCATTACTAAGCACCACCCATACCTCAGTAGCTTCCATATAATCACAGCCATGAGTGAGACTGAGACATCGGTGAAAAGCCACCTTTTACTCTAGCCTGTGCCAACTGACAAATGCAAATGTACTGTATTCATCAAGAGATGGCACACAGGCCACACACAAGTGTAATTAGTGGAAGGTTAGATATCATGCCATAAATCTATGACATGTGACCGCCGACTTTACTTCCCCTCCGAAGGAAGATATACTGAGGGATTTTAACGCTCTTAAAAAATCCGATGACCTCGGCCAGGTTTGAACCCGTGACCTTGGGCATAGCTCAGCATGCTACCGACCACGCCACCGATGCCGCCATAATTATAAGTGTAGAGCCAGTCATTAATGTATATTAAAAATAGTTCATAATAATTATGAACGCGTGGACGATTTTGAAAATAAAAGTTTTTACCATTATAGAGGTATTACCCATTCAAGATTTGATTGCCGCTGAGTGTAGCTACGCCAGCGTTTGTTGTTTAATGTAGCATGAGCCCTGCGGGGCGAAGCGGAGGACACAGCGATGGCAGAGTGCAGTCTGTACATAAGTCAAGCAGCATTGCATCAGATAAGCGTCACAGGAGCTCATGTCACCACGGACAGACGATGACTGAGGTTACTGAAGCTGAGTCATATCCTCCTCGCGCACCTGTACCTGTCAACGAAGCAGGCTGACAGCGTGTCACAAGTAAACAAAGAATAGTTCCCATCTCGACCGCCAGCAATCAATTCGCCAAACGCCACCGTCAAGGACTAGTAGTTGATAACTTGGTTACCAGATTTCACCGCAGTTGGCTCCCGGCGACGAATGTCGGAACCTATAAGAGCGTTTGTCAAATGTTTAACCTATAATTAAATTTAGGTGAGGATTGGGAAGGAGGCTGCCATTGGGTTTGCCTCACGAGGTATCAGTTTTTTTTTTTTTTTTTGGCAGAGCCGGGAATCTAACCCGGATATCCAAGGCGACATCCAATAACGCTAGCTGCTACACCAAGAGGTGATCTCCTTCAGATCCGAAACGACCCTTTCAGAGAGCAGCTTATCTGCAAATCTGTGATTGGGTTTCTACCGGTTCGCCTCGTTGCGTAGTGGCTAGCACTCTTGGCTGTCACCGCGAAAGCCCAGATTCGATTCCAGAATCTGCCAAGAAATTGAATTCTCTTAAGAGGGCTGGAATGGGGTACACTCAGCCTCGTGAGTTCAAAACTGAGAAGAAGCGGGTTCGATTCCCACCTCAGCAATCCTGGAAATGGTTTTCGGTTGTTTCCCCACTTCTAATCCATGTGAATGCCAGGATGGTTCCTAAATTTAGGCCACGATCGCCTCCTTCCCAAGTACACGGAGCTACATGACCACGATGCCGCAAAGCCCCTGAATGAATCAACAACAACAGGATTGGTTGGTTGGTTGGTTCCTCAGTTTAGGGGCTGCGACAAAGCGGTCATGTAGCTTCATGCTTCATTATTACCACTTCTGAAATACATGTGATTTCATAAACACTTCACAAACAAAGTGCAACACAGGTTTTCACGTTTCGAAATTCATGGTAAAAATAACTAATTAAATAGTTGACTCATCACAACTGGTCACTTGCGCTGGGGTTTATTTATTCATCGTATGGCTTTTAGTGTCGGGAGTATCCGAGGACAAGGTCGGTTCGCCAGAGGCTGTTGCTGCTTCCAGCGGACACTCATACTGTGAGCACCAAGTTCCGTTCAATTTCAAGTAGTTCCAACTTTCGCTACCAGATGTCAATGAAACATAATGTTGAACGATATAACTTTGATAGATCATTCCAACGCAATCTAACCTAGAAATTTAGCTTCACACAAGTTTAGCCAGTGGAAGCATCTTTTACATGCTGTAAATCTATGACATGGGCCCGCCGGCATTACTTCCTCTCCGAAGGCAGGCATATTGAGGGATTTTAACGCTCTTAAAAATCCGACGACTTCGGCCGGGTTTGAACCCGCTATCTTGGGCACAGCAGTTCAGCATGCTACCAACTACGCCACCGAAGACGCTTTGAGCTGGGGTTTAGCCTTTCTGCATAAATAAGGCAAGAGCCCTCCCTACAGAACGGAGACTCGTAGATGCCGTGTGGCGGCCGGGACACTGTGTATTGCAGGGTGTCGAGCAAGGCATTGGCGCTAGCAGCAGCGTAGCACACAACTAGTTTAACACATTCACACTTTTCAATATACCGTATTTAATAATCATCATTACTTACATGAATTTCAGAGTAGTTGCTGGGAATGCTGTCTTTCAATGGGAGTGTTATAGGCCATCTTCGTGTTGTCGCCACTAGAGTGCAGCAGGGACCGGAGGGGTCTAGTCAAGGAGTAATAAGAAGAAGCCCCAACGACCAGGAAGTGAAGCTACAAGTTACTCCAGCGCTAGTGCTTAAAACAAGCGTTATACCCCGTTTAGAAGTCTCGGTCGCGATCCCGATTATCTCTGATCGGGATAATGCCCAATCGCGATCAACGGCATTTGTCATTGGTACGTGTTTAGACGTCCCATCATGAAACAACAGGATAATCGAGTAAAACAGCATGGCATCACTAAGGTCTGCCAACTTTTGAATTCCAATTGTTATAGCAGAAATTTACAGTAGTTGGTTTCCTCCAGTTTTGAAGTATTTCAGTTATTCTTTATAAGTTATATAATTCAACCTGCTAATGTATATTCTTAAATATATCCAAATCCTGAGGAAAAGTGTAGGCAAGGCCTACTACTCCTGATGTGGAAATAAAAATATTTTGAAATATTTATGCACAGGTCTAGGATATTTATTGCATAAATACTTCTTTGTTCGTCCAGAGTCATTTGGCCCTATCGGAAATCCTTCTATGTCTATGGCAATAACTTTATGTCTTTGTTAATCGTCTTCATCGACTTTCCTGAACGCTAATATTTTTTTTTCAGCGTTTAAACCCTGGTATGTTTGTCACCATCCATCATTTCGTGTATTTCAATCTTCATATATCTGATATCAACCAACATAAATACAACCATAATGGCCAACAATACGTACTTCTCGCTTTCAAAACACAAGATAATACAAAATGGCCATTATTTAAACTGCCTACTTCACTCACACAACAGGAGGATAGAACACACCGACGATCGCAATGGCCGCGAACACGATTATCTCGATGTGGGAAAGAAATCGGGCTAATCCTGTTGGAGGGAAAGTTGATCGCGATAATATTTGGCCTGTTCGCCATCTCTTGATGAATACAGTACTTTTGCATTTGTCAGTTGGCACAGGCTAGAGTAAAAGGTGGCTTTTCACCGATGTCTCAGTCTCACTCATGGCTGTGATTATATGGAAGCTACTGAGGTATGGGTGGTTCTTAGTAATGCCATACGGGGCACAGTCAGTGCCTGTGAATGCTGTGAAAGGTTCAACTCATAGGGTTAGGACTACTGTTCTGACTCAGTGAGGAAAGCAATGGCAAACTACCTCACTCCTCTTCTTGCCTAGAACGCCTCAAAATAGTGCTGCCTTGGGTTTTTGTGGGTATCTACTCACATAACGTAACGGCGGTACTTTTTGAGGATCCAACCAGCCTTCGGGCTGACTACCTAACAGACATCAGCCACGAGCAATAAATCTAAAGCGTGTAACTGTCAAGTTGTCACCAGAGAGCAGCACGACTAGAACAGGTATGGCCTCGGGTGCCGGGTGCAAGTTTGCTATTTGACACCCAGAGGGTAGCTTGCATGTCGAATTTTGTTGTTTCTTGAAGCACTGTGAAAGTCAAGGAGGTTAGATATCTAAGCTCCTTGAACACTATAGTGCATTCTAGTAGAGAAATGAGGAACTTTGTGTTGGCGGAAGCTCCCGAAATTAATTTTGCCATTATGAACACGGCCTACTGAATTCAAATGGGTTCTTTGACATGCCAACATCGTATGACATGCGTGTCGTTAATTTTTGCCGCCTTTCAAAAATCACTTACCATGGCCAAGAGCGAACCTGCAAGCTTGGGGTTAGTAGACCGACACGTCCAATACGTAAGTTAATATGGCTAATGGCGAATGCTAAGCAACGTCAATGAATGCAAATGAAGAATCATTCATATGCGTCTGGACCTCTTTTCGCGGCTTCGGTGGCGTAGTTGGTAGCATGCTGAGCTTCTATGCCCAAGATCGCGGGTTCAAACCCGGCCGAAGCCGTCGGATTTTTAAGAGCTTTAAAAATCCCTCAGTATGCCTTCCTTCGGAGGGGACGTAAAGCCGGCGGTCCCATGTCATAGATTTATGGCATGTTAAAGAACCTTCCACTAATTACACTTGTGTGAAGCTAAATTGGAGGTTAGATTAAACATTTGACAAACGCTCTAAGGTTCCGACGTTCGTCGCTAGGAGCCGACTACGATGGCATCTGGTAACCACTTCTGAACTAGTAGTCGTTGACGGTGGCGTTTGGCGGCAAAAGTAAGAACTACTTGAAAAAATTCAATTTATGCAGTCCTTACTTGAATTGAAAACAGATAACACACACTAATACAGTCATCGCAATTAACACCAGTTATCAGACAGATTCTACACACACCCAAAGTACACGGGGCTACATGACGGAGTTGTCGCAGCCCCTAAACTGAGGAACCAACCAACCAACCTGGACCTCTTCGGTCCCTGCTGCATTCTGGTTGACAGTTACACGCCCATTGGTGTATTCTTTGGAATAAACGGTAAGATAGAGTAAGCTTTTGCTTCTCTTTGCTTTAGTTCATCCCTTCCTTTTTTCTCAAATACCAACAGTGATCTCCTGATTTCTCTTTGTTGGTATATGTCTCTCATATTACCTGTAAGTCTGTTCTAGATATATATCTTCCATGACCCACCTAGCGTCATCTAGCAGCGAATCTCTGAAGTTCCTCAATTCTTCCCTGTACAAGAGGACTTCCTTATCAATGTAGCCACCAGATCTCGTCGCCATCGCCAGCTATCATCTGCGTGATCAAGAGAACTTCGTCTACTTTTTCACCTTCCAGGCTGCGCTAGTGACTCCTACTATCAACTCTTTGAAGACCATTTCATCAAGAAGATTTTTATAACTTTAAAGTTGGCTATTCTTATATGTATTCCTTTTGTCTCCTACCCCCACTCTTTTTCCCTTCCCTGGTCCCTCCGCGCTCCGTTGAACGTGTCTCACTTGTACGTCGGAAGTCAACCCAGTCAGTTAGAGCTTAACTAAAGCTCGCCTCCTCAACTCTAGAGGCAAACTTTTAAATTTCGACGCCATGTTCGAATTTTAGAACCAACCGTCAACAGCAACATCGCCTTCTTCATGAAGCAAAGATAAGTACCGACTTCATGTTTTAACCTCATTCTCATCGCTTTTAAGAGGCTTAATGCTTTTATTTGGATTTTATAGACAGTGAAATTTGCTATGTGAAAATAACTGCTTTCTAGAGATCTTCTTGATCAAACTTAAACTATCAAGTCTAACTTTCAATATGAAAGATTTTCTGAGATGTTATCTCACATCGAGGGATATTTCCAAAATACCCACTGTCTATATAATCTAGCTTTCCACCGAGGGATTCTCTACCCAATTTAAACAAGTCATCATCGCTCTGGAACCTTCCAGAACCTGCACTCTATCTACCAGTTATACTGTCATGTACTTTCCACTCACATATGGGAATACTTTTTCAAACTAAGGAATCTTCCTTATGAACTGCTAATCAATATCTAATTTTTCTTCCTCCGTTGGGATTTTTCTGGTGCATTCAACTATAACCTACAAGTTTCTCAAGCAATAGACTCTCGCTAATCTAGTGTAACTAGTTATTTTCCACCATTGCAATAACTTTCCTTGCTATCAACGTTTTGCGCTACTACAGTGAACTCTTCAACTATATCAACAGACTATAGTGAAAACAGTGCCTGTTCAACTTTTCATCCGCGTCACGCTCGTCCGAGTACAATAAATACGGCCATGAACACTTTTCCACAATCCCATTTGATCTTTCCCAAACCCTTTACTAACAAACCAAAATAATAATATTGTTACTTTGGGTCTTTTTTCAATGAGGTGTCACTCTACATAAGTGCCCTCCCTTACTTGCTCCACGTATAACGAATTAATGTCTGTAAAACTTCGCGACTAGTACACGCCTTAAAAAATATTGTTTCTCTCTTTTAATGAGGGAATCCAATTCTTTCACCTCATAAGTGAGTTATCTCTAGGTTTCACGAAAGGGAAACTTGCCCCATTTTTCTCGTGATCCCTACTTAAACATAGGAGTTCTAGAAACTTCCTTTCAATTGTTCTCTTCAGGTTTCACAATAAGTGACCTGCCCTATTTGCATAATCTCCTATGTATAATCATTAAGCGTATTTCTGTATCAATACAATAAGTTATAGAAACTTCTATTTCATTTCTTCCTGTTTTTTTGTTGTTGCTTTCGAAGTTGTTATTATTTCTAAGATACTTATCTAGAAATCCTTAAAGTACACACCTTGTACTTGATTTATTGTTTAACTTTAATTACGTCAGTTATCTTTAAATTTTTCATTTATTCATCTTAGCCATTTCAAAATCTTACGAGGATTTTAAAGCATATAAAAGGTTTAAAACCAAAAGAATTGTCAATTGCCTGGCGCAAGCATTAGATGTTTTCGGAGGTCTGCGACCCCAATTGTTTATTAAAAAAATCAACATTATATATTTGTTACAAAAACTACTTCCTTTTACATTGTTAAAGAAATTAAAGAGTTGTTAGCCTACTTTCGACTTTTGCAAAAAATGAAAGTAGACTTATGAGATCACTACAGGGCGAAAAAAAGGTGTGTCTGTCTGTGTGTGTGTATGTGTGTGAGTGTGTGTGTGTGTGTGAGTGTGTGTACTCTGAATGTCTGTCCCCCCCTATCAATTCGAACACGGTTAAACCGAATTGAACGAAATTTGGTACAGAGGTAGCACTGGCAAAGGGCACCTCAGTGTCATGTTTTATATTGCCGCTATCTTTACCAAAAGGTAATGGCGGCCAATCGAATGGTCAAAACTTAATAATGCATTACGACCAAACTAATCATCGGATCTTTACCAAATTTGGTAACAACCTACCTTCATATGGGACGCGTCTTGTGCCCAAACTACAAGGTCATCAAACTTACCATTTCAGGATGGCGGCCGTGTGAATTATGCAAAATTTATAATCCATAACATGGGACCCACCCGTTCCGATTATCGAACCATGAATCGTCTAATCTGTTCTAAGCGACGTGGTTCGTTCGAAATTAAAAGTTTATATTGTAATATTATAATCTAGAAGTGACTTTAAAAATCTGAATCGTCTCGGCTATTTGACAAGATGGCAGCAGATCTCTCGTTCTGACCTACATTTTACTAATTTCAGTATGTTGCATGCAATATAACCTACTGATAAAAATTATATGAACTTAATATGAAATGAACTCGGTTTGAAATATACTCCAGTGAAGAAATCTTCAGTCCAAGTGATTATTTGCTAATACAGTACGTTATATGTATTTAATCGATAACGCGTGAGTTATGAGTGTACGATTGGCTGTGTGGTTAGAGCTCCCGTCTCTCATGTGGCTGACCGGGGTTCAAATCCTATCAGAGTAGAACTTTTTTGCTTGATTTTTTTAAATATTGATTGTTTCTTGAGTACTGAGACGTTATAAAATAAAGCGTTATATGGTGCGTTTTGCAATGGAAATTATATATTTTAAAAACGACATTCTCCACCGGAGTGACATCTACCAGCTTTCAGTTGTACTATGCAGAAACTATAGATTCGAGCAGCGCTCTATACCGGCCAGTTAGTGAACCCAGTCTTAACGACTGCTAGGAGTAATAATACAGTAACATTCGTTTATTCCTTGTGCACATCGAACCAAGAATCGTTTAATCTGTTCTAAGCGACGTGGTTCGTTCGAAATTAAAAGATTATATTGTAATATTATAATCTAGAAGTGACTATAAAAAATCTGAATCGTCTCGGCTATTTGACAAGATGGCAGCTGATCTCTCGTTCTGACCTACATTTTACTAATTTCAGTATGTTGCATGCAATATAACCTACTGATAAAAATTATATGAACTTAATATGAAATGAACTCGGTTTGAAATACACTCCAGTGAAGAAATCTTCAGTCCAAGTGATTATTTGCTAATACAGTACGTTATATGTATTTGATCGATAACGCGTGAATTATGAGTGTACGATTGGGGAGTTGGTCACTAGTCGTGGCCGAGTGAGGTACGTGTGTGCGCGCTGTGTGACCGCATTGGAAGAGTGTACGTTTCCTAATACCGGTGCTTCCGATAGTTCCACGGGTGTACTGACCTTCCGTGTGTCATTCGGACAATACTTTTTCAAGTAGTGTTCCAGACAGGACAACAAAACCAGAAACCCAGAAAACCCCGCTGAAAATCATGTCCGGATACCAGAGGAAAAACACCGTACGCTGCCAATGGGACAGGCAGAGTTCTCGCCCCACACCAGGAGAAATTCACCGCTGGATCAGCGATACCCTCCGGTTGACTGTCGACCAAGTAGAAGCCATCCAGTTAAATGCGCAAGAAAAAACCATGTACATCAAGGTAATCAGCATATCTACTTATCAGAAATTGCTAAATACTTTTGCAGATCCTATTAAATTTCAGTATGACTCAGGCGAAATGACAAATGTTAAGCTCTCCACAGCGGATTCCAATTTTACCACAGTGCGTATATTTAATGTCCCACTCGAAGTTCCCCCTGAAATTTTCAAATCCGTCCTGTCGAAATATGGCACTGTGAGTGACGTCAGGAAAGAACAATGGTCTTCTGCTTATCAGTTCCCGGTGTATACTGGAATACGTGCAGTCACTATGGAAATCAAACAAGATATCCCCTCCACTGAGACTTTCGGTGGCCATTCTGGCTATATATCGTATAATGGACAGAAACAGACCTGTTTAATTTGCAATGCTAACACACATCTACGTATCAACTGCGCAAAGAAAATGATTCCCCTCGGTATAACTCCTACACAACAACGACGTGTCCAATACTCGGAAGTTGTGACACAGCAAACGTCACATGAAAACATGCTTCTTGATCAGTCAGCTGGGACAACACCAGAAGTGGCCTCGGACACACATGACGCAGAACTGGTACTTTGCACTGACCAGATCAGCGAGCCACAGAGTGCCCCTGTGCTATCGGCAACCTGTATCGCAGCCTTAGAACCAACTATGCCGTCACTACAGGCTGCCACAGAAATTTTGTCTTCACTGCCCCCACCTTCTCTGGTACCTACCGACTCACTTAAGCAGGTTGATCGGGGATCCGAGAACGTATCTAAGAAGATTAAAACAAATGCCTCGATTGCCGTACCAGCCCCGAAGAATCAAACTGGCTCTACAAACGTTCCAGCAGCTGTGAAAAAGAAACAAAATCTTCATTCTACGTCATCTAGGGACCCACGAACGCTCTCAAACGCTGACAGCCGGCCTATGAATGGCAGTCATAAGGAACTATCTCAACCTAATTTGACATAGTGCACCAGTATATTTCTCACCTGTGTCTTTTTTTTTCTCGAGTCCACCTTCCAGTATGTCTAGCACAGCTTTTATACTTCTCTTAATGGCGCAATTTCTCACTGTGGCCACTGTGAATATCAATGTAATAGAATGCCCTCTGAAATTTCAACTGTTGGAGAGATTCCTTCGAGATGCAGACATTGACATTGCCTTCATTCAAGAAGTTGCTATACCCTGTTTGCCCATATCTGCCTTCTACAAACAATACATCAATACCGGTAATACGAATAGAGGGACCGGATTCCTCATAAGACATGATATCCCACTCGAAGGTATGCTATGTCATCCATCAGGACGCATAATATCTGGACACATAAACAATACCACCCTGATAAATGTATATGCCCCATCCGGGTCCAATAAACGTGTGGAACGGAAAATGTTCTTTCAACAGAGTATACTGCCTCATCTGCACGACGTTAAGGAAAAACTTATTTTTGCAGGGGATTTCAATTGTATTCAACGCCCAGAGGATTCCACTAGTCCATACCAAGGTATCAACCCGGCTCTCAGGACCCTTCTTACCTCCCTACACCTCATTGATGCTGTGGATAGTTTAAGGGTGCCCCTGCCCCATTACACCTGTATAAGTCAGAACTCCTCATCACGAATTGACCGCATCTACTTTTCACAGGAACTTATCCAGCCTAGACGATATGAAGTGATACCTGCCAGTTTCACTAACCATCATGCTGTCGTATGTACAATCTCTTACCCCCATCCCATATTTCACATAGAATGAGGTTATTGGAAACTGAATTGCTCGCTGTTACTGGAGGAGGAATGCCAAGATATTTTCAGACAACACTGGACTCGATGGGTACAACAAAAATGCAAATTTCGCGACTGCGCAGACTGGTGGGATATTTTAGTTAAACCAGGGATCCGCCGCGTCTTTAAGAACATATCCTACCAACGAGGTCGGGAAAGACGGGATACAGTTGAATTTTACTATCGAGTTCTTCGCCAGCTCCAGCAGAGATCTGATGCTGGGGAGCGTATATATGACCAGATTCGGGAAGTTAAAACCAAACCAAACGAACGCTCGCTCATATAAACGTGGCTTTAAAAGATCGTACAGTGCTCCCGGACGAAAGTGCAAGTGTATACCATATCGCCAAAGGACAACGTGAGCGGCAACGTAAATATATCCACCGCCTCCGCACCAGTACTGGAAGTGTCGTCACCTCCCCTGACGCTATACGTAGTGAAATATCATTATTTTATCAACGGTTCTACGCTAAGGCTCCAATTGATCCACAGCAGGTGACCCTATTGCTTTCATCATGCAGTACCCAACTATCTCCGGACAACAAAACTCTGCTCAGCGCGGATATTACGGAAGAAGAGATTCACTCTGTGGTTAAGCACCTCCCAAACAACCGCTCACCTGGCATTGATGGACTGCCATATGAAATGTATAAACACTTCTGGCCTCTCATTGGCAAAGAATTTTGTCATGTCCTGCGTACCATTCTCCAACGTCGTGCTCTTTGTCAATCACATCACGAGGGTACCATAGTCCTCATACCAAAAACATCCTCTCCCATGGCAGTTGGTGACTTCCGACCAGTTACTCTGCTCTGCAGTGATTATAAAGTCCTTACCAAAGTACTTGCATGCCGATTGAAGACTGTTCTACATGATATCATTGGTGATGAACAATGTTGCAGTATTCCTGGAAGAACTCTGTTAACAAACTTAGCGATACTACGGGACCTACACCTAAAAGCCGAAATGCTCCCCACTGAGCCAATGAGTTTTCTCACCTTAGATCTTGATAAAGCTTTCGACCGCATCAGTCATGAATACTTGTACATGGTCTTGCAACACTTTGAATTTCCTGAAATCCTTATTGACTACATTCGTATGATAAATTGTAATGCTACGTCTCGAGTGCTCGTCAACGGTTTTCTTTCCCCTCTGATTCCAATACAACGATCAATTAGGCAAGGATGTCCCCTTTCCATGCTTCTTTTTGTCATTGGCCTTGAACCGTTCATTCGGACTACCCAGGTGAAGCTACAGGGTTACAAACTGTCCACACATGTTTTTGGCATGTGCGCCTATGCTGATGACGTATCAATATTGATCCGCAATAATGAAGACATCTCCCACATCGATAGCGTCCTTCAGCTCTACCATATCGCCTCTGGAGCACAATCGAACCCCCAGAAAACTGCTTTGCTTCCGCTCAATACTAACTCAGTGATTACCCAACAGCCCTGGTTCCGGATAGTAAATGAGGTGAAAATTCTTGGCATTACCTGGAAGCAATCGCTTCTGGACACAGTGCAAGCAAACTGGACTAAGTTCATTGCCAGAGTTAGGGGAGTGCTGATCCAATTTGGTCAAAGAAACCTCAATATAGTGCAACGGGTCATGGTCCTCAACGTGTTTGCGCTCTCTAAAATATGGTATGTCGCACAACTTTTCCCACTTCCCAAAATGTTTGAGAGCCAATTGGCAAAATATACAGGTTGGTTTATATGGCAAGGATTTTTGTTCCGAGTACAACGGGAACAGTTGTATCCCCCATCCCGGCAAGGCGGGCTAGGGCTAGCAGCTCATGGCATGAAATGCCGTGCACTCCTCTGCAAGAACGATATCACCATTCTTTCCCAACATGACACTTTTACGAAAGCGCTATACAAAGATATTCGAAACACAGCCCGTGGTTGTGATAGAGCTTTGCCGAAGATATTTAGGGACCATCAACAGCACCTTCTGGAAACTGTTCGCCAAATGCCTACAGGGACTGTTCCAACGACGAAAAGTATTTATAACATGTTGCGGCAAGTGGTACACTCCAAACCGCGAATCGAGGCCACCACCCTCTACGTCCATTGGCCCACTGTTTGGAAAAATTTTGGGGCTATGACCATTTCTTCTGCTGTACACTCCCAGGTTTTTATCTTCCTCAACGATCTCATCCCAACCGCTCTACGGCGATATACCATCCGTCTTGAAGCTTACCCATGGTGTACTATATGTGGTCAAACTGATACGGCGATACACCGCTTCACATCATGCACGCGAGTTCCCTCCACGTGGCTGTGGTGTAAGGGAAAAGTATGTCAACTATTAAATGTGCCCACGGATGACCTTGATGACAGGAAGTTGATTCGTTTGTCGGTGACCGCCTTCCCCCAAATTAAACAGACTGCTATTGTGTGGATAATGGGCCAATATGTACACTTCGTGATGGACAATGATCAACATTTCTCGTTCCTGGATCTCAGGTATCACCTGCAGAAAGAGCGTTGGAAGCTTAGTGAAAGTGGACAATTGTACGATAAATATGGACTCTATCTGGATTTCTTGTGATGTAATAGTATGGTATTTATCATATCTGAAAATTCTGTAATTCTCTAAAGAGCTAATAAAAAAAATGGCTGTGTGGTTAGAGCTCCCGTCTCTCATGTGGCTGGCCGGGGTTCAAATCCTATCAGAGTAGAACTTTTTTGCTTGATTTTTTTATATTCATTGTTTCTTGAGTACTAAGACGTTATAAAATAAAGCGTTATATGGTGCTTTTTGCAATGGAAATTATATATTAAAAAAAACGACATTCTCCACCGGAGTGACATCTACCAGCCTTCAGTTGTACTATGCAGAAACTATAGATTCGAGCAGCGCTCTATACCGGCCAGTTAGTGAACCCAGTCTTAACGACTGCTAGGAGTAATAATACAGTAACATTCGTTTATTCCTTGCGCACAGAGGCGTTGTTGATAACCTCAAAACTTGCAATATGGATGATTTGGAGATGGATTATTTTGTTATACCGTTTATTTAAGATTAGCCTATAAATTAACGGGTTGCGAAGTTACTTCACTTAGTCCTATATCATTCGTATACGACACAGATCAACAACGCGACGTCAGTTTCTGATCTGCTCTGATTGGCTATTACATTGCTGCAGTCGGGTAGTTGGCAGTCAAGGATAAAATTCGCGACTGCCAACTGCCAGCTACCAACTGCAACTTCATGTTGTGTATGGTGCCTATAGTATACACGGAGTCGATCGCGACTGCCGACCAAGGACTACCAACTACGGACTGCCGACTGCGCATTGTAGATGGGCCTTATTAGAGCAACGAAGTTTCAATTATTGTAAGTAGTCGGTGTTTGGAGTGTTTGCTGATGAAATTGCAAAATGCTGGGGTAAATTATAAACTATGGTTTGAACGCCACTGTTCAAATCCTGTGTGCCAATTTGCACTTCAAATAGGAAGAAATTAGGAGATGATAAGGACAGAGAGTTATAACTATACCCATACATTTAGGAGAAAGTAGGCTATATGTTCTTTCCCGAACATCTTGTTTTTTGCTTTATCATTTCTCTAACATAACGGTTAGGCAAGATTCTGTCTTCCTTGATTCGTCCTATTTAATAAAAATAAATCTATTAATAGGGTTTTCACCACTTGTTGCATTTGAGCAAGAACTCTTAGTTGGTAACTTAGTAAAGTCTCTCTTAGCTTTAATAGCTAATTCTAACTGGCCAGTAAGGCAAGCATAGCTCACTACGCCAGCTTCCTGCTTGTGGAGATTCTCTCTAACACTTATGGTTGGTTTTTCAAAATATAAGTGTTTCTCATTGTCTAAACTTTTAGTCGGCGCCTTGCTGGGTAAAAGCTTAGCCATTTCTAAATGCAACTATTGGTACACTTACCAAAATTATTCCCAAGGTATAATTGCTTTATCCCTATCCTTCATGGAAGCATTTGTTCGCTCTTTAGAAATTCTACAATTTCAAAAACAAAAATATCAGAGCTGATTCAAATTATTTGCACTCTTCAAATTACCTGTTTAGAAACAAACTCCTTTGAACAGATACATAATAAATCTGTTACTCTTTGTCTTGCCAGACCACCACCCTTCCCCATAGTAGGCATATGTATGCTTGAGAGGGAATATGCTACAGCAACTTTCTTGCAAACAACCCAAGTTCCAGCTGCGTTTCCCGTTAGCTTTGCCCAGGTCCCTACCCACTTCAGGTATCGGAGAGCGGATTTGCAGTGGCAGTCCGAAAACCATTTCTTTTTCTTTATCATCTTCCCTTGGGGGTTAGGTTATTCCCAAGCTAATAATCTACCCACCCATTTCTAAACTCACTTTGCACTGACTTAGGAAGTTTTGGTTCACTCACTGTAATTCATCCTCACTGATATTTCGTTACAGTGCAGTTATTTCATTCTCGAGAGCTTCCAAAGTACGCGGATTGTTTCTGTATACCTTTTGTTTGAGATTCCCCCACAAGTAAAAATCGCACAGCGCTGAAACTTACGAACACATTCACTGCAAACTTCTTCTTGAGAAGGTAAGTTTCCACTAGGAAAATTCGATGTTTTGTTATAACCTAACCATGTTCACGGGATACAAGGTAGGCCACGGTACTTCTCAGCAAGTCTTAGTTATCATAACAAATGTATCTCGCCAGGGCTTCCCGTTCCGCTGTTGTAATTGGTCGTGCTATAAATCTCGTGTATGGCCTTGTAACCTGTCCGAGGCATGGCCTCTGCAAAGTTCCGTTCTTTTAGGAGGACTCTCTATGTAGTTTATTTAAGGAGCTTAGTATCAAAGTTGGACAATTCCATTTTTGCCAGTTTTGAGATGTTGGTTGACCCTTATGTGGCTTTTTATGCTGAATGCGAATCTACAACTGTTCTGCTTAAAAAAAAAACATAACTTAGAGAGAATAGCATGTATTTGTTCAGTTCAGAATCACAACATGGACAATACCACCATATTTTTGTAAAAAAAACTCCTTCAGTAGCCAATGAGAAGCTTGCATTCATGCAATCTGCTCCCAACATGCACTGTAAATCCATCATGGCTGAATGTTTAACCTGTAACTACGCTGGTAATATTCGTAAGCTCCATCCACAGTCGCAGTCGGCAGTCGGTAGTTGGTAGTCGGTAGCTGAAGTCGGAAGTCGGTAGCTGACAATCGACCCATTCACATTGCGCAGTCGTTGAAAGGCTAGGAGTAAACAAGGTTAGTAGAAGAGAGGTTGGCTCGTAACTTGCCTTCCGCTGGCAGTAGGGTGGGGGTAACGCGTCATCGGGCCTGCGAGAGGCACCCCAATCTCCATTTACAGAGTGGACAGAGGAAACTACATGTGTTATTTACTTGTTTGTTAATACAGTATTTATTTTATTCAAGATATGAATTATGTTACGTGGTGTATTATACATTAATAAACAGGTGTATATTATGTAAATTAATTAGCCTACATCAGATTACTATGGAATCTATCTTTGCATATTCTAGCCCATGGGTAAGTTGTTTCTTTACGTTGGGGTTTCTTTTCTTTCAGTTGTTTAAGATGCCTGAAAAATTTGCAGTGTTGCAATCTGCAAAAGTAATTCGGAAATTGTTAAGAAAACGGGAGAAAAAATATCTTTCTTCAGATTTCCAAAGGATGCTAATCGTAGGAAAACGTGGGTAAAGAAATGCCATAGGAAAGATAAATTCGATCCGAATAACAAACGGATTTGCATGAAACATTTCATACCAAGTGATTTTGAAGACGAAATTCGAGCTCGACTGACACATACTCACCCTAGAATATTAAAAAATACGTCAATACCTTCTTTAAATTTACTGCCTCAAACACAGAGCCAAGACACAACTTCACGTACGGAACGCTCCCAGAAAAAAGAAAACAAACAATTACTGAACGAAATATTGGATTATACATTTTCCAGTGACAATGATGCCGTCGTCAATGACGCCAATGTCAATGACACTGACACAAAATATGACGATCTTCTCATTAAATACAACGCATTACTTGAAGGGACAAAAAAAATGAAGGAAAACATGCAACACTTAGAGACTAGAGCAAACTGTTTGCAATCAAGAAACGTGGAATTAGAGAATTCTATTCAGCAGTATGAATGTGATTTTGACAAGAAAATTAAAGATACGTTCAAAGATTTATTGACACCAAATCAAGTCGACATTGTTAGGAAACAGAAAACAAAGGCAAGATGGACAAACGAGGAAATAGCGAAGGCATTTACCTTAAGATATTTAAGCTTCCGAGCATACATGTATACCAGAGTCACACTGAAATATCCATTACCTGGATTATCAACTTTGAAGCGCTGGGCCGGCAAAGTTGAATTACGAAACGGTTTATTGAAAAAACGTAATAGAAGTAATGAAAATTAGTGGACGAAAGAAGAATGGTCGAGAGAGAGTCACTGTTCTTTCTTTCGACGAAATGAAAGTGTCATCACTCTATGAATATGATGCTAAAGCAGACGAAGTCGTGAGCCCACATACATACATGCAAGTTGTAATGGCTCAGAACTGGAAGCAACCTGTGTACATTAATTTCGACAAGAAAATGTCGAAAGACATTATAAATGAAGCGGTTATGTCACTACATAATATTGAATACGATGTTGTTTCGGACTGTGGCGGGGGGAATATGGCACTGTGGAAAGAACTCGGTATTACCATTGAAACTACACATTACATGCATCTGATGACACAGGAAAAAATCTACTTTTTTCGCAGATGCACCTCACCTGCTTCAATTAATTCGTAATGTGGTTGGCGAAAGTGAGAATGACATTCCGCGGGGTCACCAACATCGTGGTGCTGTTATCAGTGATAGTTTTGCTGACTCCGAGAGTGGCGGAAATGAAGACGAACGTGCAGGCACCAATGGTCAGCAATGACAGCATTATAAATAATAATGCAGTGCTTAGTGAAGCAATGGGGATAGGTGGATCTGCGCCTGTTGGAGATATAGTCGGGTGTGAGTATGTTTATATATATCAGTTTTATTATGTTGAAGGAGGTGTATAATTAAATTAGTCATGTAATTAAGCGTTCAGCATCATCTATTATTCACAACATATCATTAGTTGACACTCTGAAATGGCTGCTGCCCTTAAAAATATTATTTACTGAGCTCGCAATGCGCTACGGACTAACGACTGATTCAAACGCAGCAGGCCCGTGACGTATTCCCGCGCGCTCTCCCATTGGCCGAGAGTTATGAGCCAACCTGTATTCTACAAACCTTGAGGAGTAAATAGGAGTAAATAATACAGTGATATTCTTTTATTCCTTGTGCCCAGAGGCGTTGTCGATAACCTCAAAACTTACAATGGATGATTTGGAGATGTATGGCTTATTTTTGTTGTTAGTAACTGGTACCATGTATTTAAGATTAAACAGGCACGGGTTGCGAAGGTACTGGCGTCATCCTACGCTAGTAGCCGAAGAGGGAGAATTCAACAACCTTTACACACGCTATAAAGCAGCGAGTCACGACAAATTTTTTAGGTACACCAGATCGATGTAAATGTCATCTTCGACATGATGAACTTGTGACGAATCAGACATAATAATAAGTTGAATAATAATTAAAAAAAGCAAAAGAACGAACGATAATATACACAAGCAACCAACAGCTGTCTTACAAGAATGGCGGGTTTTCGACACAACAGCGTGACGTCAATTTCTGGCCTGCTCTGATTGGCTATTACCTTGCTGCAGTCGGGTAGTTGGCCGTCGAAGATAAAATTCTCGACTGCCGACTACTGGCTACCGACTGCCAACTACCATCTATCGACTGCAACTTCATGTTGTGTATGGTTCCGATAGTATACACGGGGACGACCGCTACTGCCGACTGACAACTGCCAACTACCGACTGCCGACTTCGCATTGTGGATGGAGCTTAAACGGTGGACTTTGTGCGTGTGATGAGTTGGAGAGCGCAGATTTTGATGAAGTAGTTCTTTCTAAGGTGTAAGAAATACTCAAGGATTTCAGTTTTGTCAAAAGGCGTCTCAGTACAATTTCATGCACTGTGGTGTTATCAAAGTCTCCTCTATGTAGGGCCGAGGTGGGTAGGTATTTTATAACTGAATTGCTTTGAAATTTGTGTTCATAAGGTTATATTATAATTGGACTTGTAATAAGAAGAGGGCCGGAGAAAAGAAATTTAACTTTTCACTTCTACTGACTGTATGTATTTCTAAGTCACGAACAATGGTTATGCAAATTCTGCAGAGGAATCTTTCAGAAGAAGTCAGCGTGAAATTAATTTGTGCTGAATAACTTTTATCGACAGATATTCATTTCGGTGTCCGGAAAAAGGCAGACTCACTTGCGCGCTTCGCTTTTATAAGAAATGAAAGTCTTGATGAAGTCAGCTGTTCTTGTGGAGCGAGGCTCTTTATCTTCCGTTGTTTACGGCGCCTTGTCGAGGACAATTCCCCACGGCCCAATACATACACACACACCGGACTCCAAATATATATTTTCTCGCTTAATAGAAATCATGTAATTTATGTCAGGCCAGGCGCTGGTTGCTAAATGATTACGTCCTGCTTCCTGAGGCGCTTCCCTAGGGAAAGAGCGCGCGTAAATCTGCTCCCTAGATCGAACCTATACTGGAAGAGAAACTCCATTGTCGCCAACTTCTAACAGCATGGAACCCACTCACAGGAGCGTGAGTTTCCTGGGAGGGGTAATTAGAGGTTAGTTAGAAATGTGCAGTAGGCTACTCCATTTTGGTGAAGAAGAGGAAGAAGAAGGAATAGAAGAAGAAGAAATAGAATAAAAAGGAAAAAAGGAAAAAAAGATAAAAAAAGAAGCAAAGAAGGAAAAAGGATAGAGATACAGATACAGAAAAAGAAAATGATAAAGGAATTGCAAATGAAAATGAAAAATAAAATAAGAAAGAAGACAAAGAAAAAGGAGAAGTTGTAGTAGTTCAGCCCGTAGGCTAGTTTGCACGTCGAAAAGGCCATCCTGAGCTGGAGTTTTCTTGCTGTAGGGTGGCCAGTTCCTTGGAACCTTGGAAATAGCAGGCGAGAACGTTACCGCTGAGCCACGCAGCCAGTCTTCAGGTAGGCTGCATATTCTACCAACTATATGTTACTGTATTGCATTTGATTGGCACACGATTAGTTAGTCAGTTGTAGCCTTAAGGGGAGAAACAGCGAGGTCATCTGCCCCTAGACCTATGTTTATTGCTATATTATTGCAGCGTTAATATTTACAACTGTTACGATGTTAACTATCTACATTGGGAGCATGATCACGATTGACAAACTCTCTTCACAAAACTTGATATTTAATAGTAAAAGGAAGATCTTCAGCTATGAAGACATTACAACATTAACCTAAAAATTGTCTTCCACAGACTTCTATAGTAACAGTTCCCAAAGACTTTAAACGTGACCTCCACAAAATCCTATTCGTTAGAGAGTTCATGGAAATCAAGACATTAAATATATTTATATATTGAATAAGAACTTATTACATTTCGCTTTCTGATTTGAATACCAGAAATATTTTTCGTACGGTAGTTAAAATGTAAGGACGTTCATTTCAAATAGTGATCATTTATATTGCCATTGTTGCCATTCCTTTTATAAAATAATATTTGTAGTGTAAAGGCTGGTTCACAATTGGCCCGGGAACGAGAACCAGAAAGAGAACGGAAACGACAACGCGAAGCTTCCCGGGGCCCCGGTCCGTGCCGGATTAAGGTAAAATGAGGCCCAAATCCCTCAGATTTTTGGGGCCCCTTTATTTTTTTCAAATAATTTTCATTTTTTAGCATCTGTACATTTAATAAAGTATATACAAGAGTTGTTTTTTCTCAAGATGAATAATACACTTTTTATTAAATCATATATACATATATACATACATTTCAATTGAAACGATCGTCGTTATTTGAAAACAGTTCAGATGATTTGATGAACAATTTAACAAATCATACTATTTTTAACTTTTTACTTTTTTGGGGGGACCCAGATAATTGGGGGCCCAGCACTGGCCCCGGTTCACAATTGGCGTAATAATATTAAAACAATCAGCAAGCGCCCACTATTAAACGCCAATTACACAGCTGAAATTCTTCAGAGGGTGATAATAAGGTTAAAATAACTTCATTAAACACAAATTGTGCGCTTTCGAGAAGCAAGGTTAGAGAGCGCATTCACAGGTAATGTTTACATCACTGGCTACTCCTTCCGCACTGCGCATGTGCAGGTACAACATTTCTGATTGGCTCCGGGAAGCTCCGGGAAGCTCCGAGAACGTCAAACATGAAACTTGACCATGTTTCCCGTTGGCCTTCCCGGGCTACTTTTAGCTTCTCGTTCCCGGAGATTGATCAGGGGGATGACAGATCATAGGGAGTGCGTGGGGTTCGATAAAGCTCCGCTATAGATGTTCAGCCAACCAATGAAGAATTAATTTCAGTACTATGTTTCCGTAGTTGGCACTCACCCAACGCTCACAGCAAGCAGACTGACGGAAGCGGGAATAGTCTGTTTTGATTGATTTTCCTCGTGGTGGTGTTGGTTGTTTTGATTTGTTGTGTATTTTGATTATTTATTTGAATTGAATTGAGAGTCAATCATGCCACTGCAAGGGAGGAAAAATTGCCAAGCACCGGGATGTAAGAATTATAATGATAGTAAGAACAATACGGCAATTTTAATCTTCCTGGAGTTGACCATGTGTAAAACTAGTGGACAATATGGACTATTCTCGAATAAAAATATATAGAGAGAATAAATGTGTGCATTTCATCTCTTGTTTGTTTTCCTACCCATTCTCCTTTGCATTGCAATAAAATTTGTGGTTCACGGCTACGGGGAGGGGTGGGTGGCAGCCGGCATGCTAGGCAAAAGTGAGGTTATGTCAATATAGAATGCATTTGGACAGTTTCCTTTATATTCATCGAATATCCCAACAATTCTGTAGAGTAGGAGAGCAATGTTTAATTAGCCTGAAGGTGAATTAAGCTCTAGAACGGCATAATTCTATCCTTCGTGACAAATCTATTGCCAACATTGATATACAGGATGATTCACCTAAAACTTGCACTGTAAATATTTCTGAAATGGAAGGTGATATTGATATGCGGTTTCAACTTAATGAAATTGTAACCAAGGGCTCGTATTTGTAGCTGATACACTGATATTTATAATTTTTAGAAAGTGGTTTTATTTACAACAATTACAATCTTTTAAATGGAACAATACCCATTGACATTAAAAAAATAAAAGTAGAACAAATTAGAATACCAATGGTGTTTTGTGCACGATTCTAGTGCAAGTAGTTTACGAGATATTGATTGTTATTCGAAAATTGTACGCACTAACAATCAAGTGCTTAGTGGCGAAGTTACGATGTTGTTATGTTTGTTGAGGTTGTGGTTTGTGTACACTGAGTGCACTGCGACTTTCCAGTCAGTTATTGTGTGATACTTCAAGTAGTAGGACGTGCTTGCAGGATGAGATTTACCATTGCAGAAAAAGCCGACATGCTCATGGTTTATGGCGAATGTAGGAAGAATGCCGTTCGTTTTTGTACCGTGTACGCGGAAACATATCCCATTAGACATCAACCATCTCGGCAATTATTTGTGAACCTTTTCAATCAATTACGTGAAAGTGGTAGTATAACGCCTAGAAAACGTAACAGAGACAAACAAGTGACTGGAGAAGAGGGAGAAATTAAGGTTCTGGCTGCTGTTGCAGTAGATCCACAAATTAGTTCCCGTGCAATTGCACATGGAAGCGGCATGAGTCAGGCAAGTGTACTACGCATTCTCCATCGTCGTAAGTTCCAACCGTATCACATCTCTCTCCATCAAGTGCTGCATGGTAATGATTTTGAGAATCGTGTTAACTTTTGTACATGGGCATTAAGACGTGATACTCCAGATTCGTCATGTATCTTGTTTACTGATGAAGCAGCATTTTCTAATCATGGCCAAGTCAATCTTAGAAACATGCACTATTGGTCTGTTGAAAATCCCCGTTGGCTGCGTCAAGTAGAACGACAGCGTCCATGGAGTGTAAACGTCTGGTGTGGAATAGTGAACCATCACATCATAGGTCCCTTTTTCGTAGAAGGAACACTGAATTCATGCAAGTACCTCAACCTCCTAACAGACCATCTTCCACAGATGTTAGAAGACGTTCCGCTTCAGACTAGGAGGAACCTGTGGTATCAACATGATGGCTGTCCGGCCCATAGTGCACGAATTAACAGATTATCTTCACGGATTGTTTCCAAATCGTTGGATTGGACGAAGGGGACCTGTAATTTGGCCGGCCCGTTCACCAGATTTGACTCCTTTAGACCTTTTTCTGTGGAGGAAGCTAAAAGACACTGTCTACAAGGACATACCAACTACACCAGATGATATGAAACGGCGTATTACTGCTGCCTGTGCTGAAATTTCCTCTGAAATGCTAGAACGTGTGCAGCAATCTTTACATAGCAGACTGGAAGCTTGTATTGAGGCTGGTGGTCGTCATTGTGAACACAAGCTTTGAGGGTACACTGTACTTGTCAGAAACCACAGAATTACTTCATTCACATTTGTTTTTCTTAAGTTTGTCCTAGGCATTGTCCCATTGTGTACAAATAACAATATCTCGTAAACTACTTGCACTAGAATCGTGCAAAAGACACCATTGGAATTCTAATGTGTTCTACTTTTATTTTTTTAATGTCAATGAGTATTGTTCCATTTAAAAAATTGTAATTGTTGTAAATAAAACCACTTTCTAAAAATTATAAAAATCAGTGTATCAGCTACAAATACGAGCCCTTGGTTACAATTTCATTAGGTTAAAACCGCATATCAATATCACCTTCCATTTCAGAAATATTTACAGTGCAAGTTTTAGGTGAATCACCCGGTATATCAAAGAGTACTATTTTCCTATCAGGGCGTACATTTCTACGCCTAGCGAAAGGCGCAGTTATGTTTGTGTTATTTTCATCAATAATCAATAACTCATCGCAGAACATACTGTTCAATTACGTGTAATAAAGGCTACATTCATATGGCTTTTTACTTTTTATGTTGCCAGACTTGGTATAGCGGTACATGGCCTCAGGCGGTGCTCTCTCCCGGAAATTCTATAACCAAAAGTGACGAATCTCTTATAGTTTACATGATCCTTGAGATTGATTGTGAACCGACCCATACGGTAGCGTGCATTTCAACTTGCTTCTCGTTCCCGGGCGATTGTGAACCAGCCTTTAAGCTAAGCAACTAAAAAGATGGTATATTGGTTTTCACGGCCAAGGAAATTAAACTCAGCAATTTTTCTAGGTTTATGCCGTGTCGCCAAATGTTAACTCTAACCTTGTTTTTAATATAAACACCGTGCAGTCATATACCGGTACAGGTTTCATACTTTATTTTTCCGCCGTAACCAAGACAACAAAAACACAACATAAAACAATACCCTGTACATAATACCAATACCAAAATATTAATTACTTTACCCCGACATGGGGTTTCGCCTAGGACACCAAGATAGGCTCATCAGCGGAAGCCTTAGAAGTCTTTATAGGGAGGCGAAAATTCCGCTTGGGCCTTTAGCTCTCGCAGTAAAGAAGCGAAGATGGGCTCCATACGAAGAGGTAGTGCACAAGTCGCTACTCCTGTGGGGGTACGGTCACGGACACCCAGAGCCCGCTGATGAGCCTATCTAGGCGAAACCCAACACAATACAATACACGGCATAAACCTAGAAATATTGCTGAGTTTAAGGAACTAAGCTGTAGAAGGCCCCATTAATACCGTGATGCTATACATGCGAGAACTTTACAATTTGTAGGTACAATGTGCGCCTTTCTTGATTTTACTGAATCAAATTTGTCAATGACAGAATAAAAATCAATTTTCTCAGTTTCTTCTCTTTCAACACTCAATAGGGATGGAAGCAGCCGTGGCTTGGAGTTAGGTACCATTCCGGCATTTGCCTTGAGTAGAAGTGGGAAACAACGGAAAAATATGCATAGACATTAACCATTATGAAGATGGTATTAAATATTATCCACGTTGACTGATGAATGAAAATCCACAGCCTGCTTCCAGTCTCCGACCGGGTCAGGAATGGAATGAATGAAGCCCCCATCTAGCGGCGAAGATATGGACTGTGCCGGCTGCCGAGGCCTGACGCACTTCTCTGGGGCAATGATTAAATGAATGACAGATGAAATGAAATGATAGTGGAGAGTGTTGCTGGAATGAAATGTTGACAGGGAAAACCTGAGAACCCGGAGAAAAACCTGTCTGCCTCCGTTTTGTCCAGCACAGATCTCACATGGAGTGACCGGGATCTAAACCACGGACCCAGAGGTGAGAGGCCGGCGTGCTGCCGCCAAAGCCACGGAGGCTTACCCACGTTGACTGATATTAATCTCAAATATAAAAACCGCCTGGTTAAACACTAGAAAGTAGTTTAATTTAACCACAGAAAACCACTTTCAGGATGGCTGAGATGGGAATCGAAACCTCCTCTTGTCAGTTTTGCCTCACAAGGCTGAGTGTATCCGTTCCAGCCCTCACACTTTCATCTTTTGTGTCAAGTTTGTTCCCATAATTGAAAACTACAGTCCAGCCGCAGACTGTCCGGCTCTGACATTTCTCATGAGGGAAGGAGACAGCGTTGCCGGTTTTGTACCGCGAAATATAAAACAACGTGGCTACATAACATATTTCACATGTTTTTAAATGAATTCTGGCGAACCGCTGACCATATTACTAAAGTAATATACTTACACCGGTAAGTGTGCACACACAATACAATAAAACAATAAACCTGCACTAACACACAGAGCAACTGGACTACAGAAGAGGCCTTGGCAACATCGCGCAAAATTTAAAGACCGGCTTACCGGGAAAACCGCTGATTGGTACAGGTGACAACATTCTTCATGGTAAGCGACTTCGCCAACATGGTCGGAATTCCACTGCGATCGAAGAATTTAGGTTTTGTAACCTCAAAATGTCGGAATAACAAAATCATGCATAAAATTGCAAATGGGGTGTGGGAATTCCATGTTACATAGTGAAGACGCTAGAGTAGAATTAAAATAATGGCAAGTTTCAAGGTTCTATTAACAGCTTCTCACTGCCGTAAGTGGGCTATATTGTTCTCTTTACCCCTCTTCTCACACCATCGCCAAACATGAGAGCTAGACACTCAGCGGCTGGACTGTAATTCATTGAACTCTTTTCTCAAATGTGGCACCCATGGCACGTGCCATACCCTAGATACGCCTCTGCCAGTGGCATAGGCTGGAAGTTAGATATTAAGAAAATTAATCTAAAACGTTCGACTCCTTATCGCGACAATGGAAAGCTGAGAGCTAGAGCTAGGGCCAATAAAGGCGGCCAAGCGGATTTTGTCGCTACTTTGATTATTAAGTGCTCTAAGGTGCGCAATTTGGGCATCATAAGAACCTTCGATCCACTGCCAGCCTGCCTGCCCATTCGACGATTACAGCAATGGTTTATGCGTACAACCTCGTTTCCAAATATAGACGCTAAGAGCAGCACCAACCCACTGTGATCGCCACTTTTTCAAGTCGCTGTTGCAGACATTTGTTTTGTTTTGATGTTAATGGCGTCAATAATAATAGCCTGTTCTTTATTCGGTGTTACCTGTATTGCAGAAGCATAACTTTTCTGGGATATCTTGGGCAGATTGTGGGTTAAACTGTCGGTAAGGTTAGGTACGGTCTGACTTCCTTGGTAAGAAGCCATTGCTTTGAGTGTGAAAGGCTTTGGAGCCTCGCTGAATTACGATGTTCAACCGGTTGTTGTTTTCCGCGAAGTTGTGTTTCGGATTTTAGAATGCCGTACTGCTGCGTGCTCTTTTGTAATTCAGAAATGAAATCTGCAATTAATATACTGTATATCTTGTACGCCTCCATGTGTTGAATGGACAGGCAGTTTAAAGCAGCCAGGAGGGACGCGATGAAGCTGGCAGTGAAAAAGCCGCGGTGATCACAGTGGGTTGGTGCTGCAACCTATCTTGTACGCCTCTGAGCGTTGAATGGGCAGGCAGTCCGGCTGGCAGTGCTTCGATCATAAGAACAAAATAATAGTTTTGTAGGCTTTTGGTGCAAAGAGGAGTATGCGAGCTTTTACTCCTAGACAGAGCTCCAGCATGGTGGACATGGAGTCGATCGCCATTATTGTTGCAGATAAATAAACGCATCGATTATTTTTTTACGATTTTGTTTAGAGTAGACCGCGCTCTACTCTTCAGATAGTTGCTGTACGGAGTTTGGTCCAAAGCCTGAGAACAATCAAATAAGTAAAGGGTGAGTAGGCTACTTTATACGCCATGTATCAGCTGTGTAGAGACTGAATGTGTTTGCCGTACCGGTACCTCATTCCCTCGCTGTGTTAGAATATCGCGCAGTGTTTTATGTTCTGGGACCGAGGACACTTTCTGTATCTAGAGAAAAGTACACAGTGCTTGTTCAGAATAATTAAAATATGCGTTTTGTGAGATATGTGGCAAAATGTACTTGATTAAAGAAAACATTGGGAAGTTGTAGCTAAAATATGATACACTGTTTAGGACTGTTAACCTCAATTTGCACTCCGTATTCTAACAATGTTTATCAAATACATGTTCGTGTTGTTTTGGTCCAAGGATAGGTTAGGGTTGGGTTTCCGACGATTTCCTTTTCGTCAAATTAATTACGTCTTGCATTGCTTTTCATGTTGTCGCTTAGAGGGGAAGATGACCTCGCTGGTACGCCCCTTAAACAACAATAACAAACTAACATGTTGTTGCTAAAACAACGGCTTCGGTTGCGTAGTCGGTAGCATGCTGAGCTTCTATGCCCAAGATCGCGGGTTCAAATCCGGCCGAAGTCGTTGGATTTTTATGAGCGCTAAAAATCCCTAAGTATACCTTCCTTCGGAGGGGAAGTAAACCGGCGGTCCCATGTCATAGATGTATGGCATGTTAAAGAACCTTCCACTAATTACACCTGTGTGAAGTTAAATTGTTTAGCTTAAGAATGTAAACAACGCTCTTAGGTTCCTACGTTCGTTGCAAAGAGCCGACTGCGGTGGCGTCTGGTAGCTAAGTTCTTAACTAGTAGTCGTCGACGGTGGCGTTTGGCGGCAAAAGTAGGAACTATTTGAAAAATTCATTTCTGCAGTCCGTACTTGAATTAAAAAATAGATAACACACACTTATACAGTCATCACAATTAACACCGGTTATCAGACAGATTCTACACACACCCAAAGTACACGGGGCTACATGACCGCGTTGTCGTAGCGCCTAAACTTATGAACCAACCAACCAACCAACCAACCTAAAACAAGACCAGAGTAGAGTTACCACCCGTCCGGTGTTACTCCGGACTGTCAGGGAATACAGAAATGGTAACAGTAGGCTATAAGAGTGTTGATCATTTTTAAAAAACGACTGAAATTAGCCCAAATACCTTTTATAATGATGACTAATAATTCTGGAAATAGATGTTTTCGATAAAACTTGACAAGAGCTATTTTATGGGAAAACATTCTTTAAGTACCGAAATTAACCAAAATACCTGAATTAATAGTCGGGAAAATATCTGGAGAGGATTTAGTATTAGATGTTCACTGCTCCGCTGTCATAGACCCACCATCCCGCTCTAATAACAACATGACTTATATAGTTGAAATCGAAGGTCTGACGACCATCTTTCTCACTGAGTCAGTAATGCCAACCCCACGTTTTTGGCACTATATCGCATCCGGCAGACCAATGATTTTGGGTAGCGGGCCGCGTTAGCTAACAGATAACACTCCTGGCTTTTGTCACGCACAGTGGGAAAGTCACGCGTCAATAATCTTTATCCAGGCCAATGGTTTTGGCTTTTATTTCATTATTCATGTTGGCAACGTGTCACGTGGGTATGACGTAGTGTCCACCGTCGATGTAAAATGGTGGACGATATTCAAATGAACACGAACAAAAATGCTTACTTTACGTAAAAAGCAATTATATTTCCGGTGTAGGCAGTGGGAATTGAAACAAATGAACTCGCTAGGACTCCCAGAAAGGTATTTTAATCATAAACGATATAATTTCAATAAGCTATGTTGTTAAAAGTGATAAAAAGGGAGGATTGACTAAACTGCACTTTTAATTGGAGATGTTGTAGTAATAGAAGTTTACTTCTCCGCTGTCTTGAGACCCACCCAGCCATCCCAAATATGAACACGACTTATACAGGCGAAATTCCAGCTGACTCAGCCATTTTTAGCATCATGTACAGTATTGCCAACCCCACGCATTCGGTACTATATCGCATCCGGCAGACCAATGGTTGTCGCCTGGACCAATAATAATTGTTAGGTAACGCAGGCCTCGTTAGCTGATATAAACACCACTGGTTTTTGTCACGCACAGTGGGGAAGTCACGCATCAATAATCTTTATCCAGGCCAATGGTTTTGCCTTTTATTTCTTTATTCACGTGTCGTGTGGTGTACTTTGTATCGGACATGTTGGCAACGGGTGTGACGTCGTGCAGGACGTCAATGTATCATGGCAGTTGTCGTCGAATGAGCAAGAATTAAAATCATTTATTAACGTAAAACAACAAATATCCGGTACAGCAGTGATAATTCAATTTATAATCAACTTCTAATCACTACCAGAAAACTACTTGAATCTTAAAGCATATATTTTCAATAATCTGCCTTGTAAAACTTGAAAAGCCAAAAGTAGCTGTTGTCAAGAATTAATAAAATTATTGGACATCCATGTTCTATGAGTAACACGAAAGATACCAATTTGATTCGACTGTACACGTACGCAAATGTGTCTTATCTGCAGTTGCAGCATTCCTGGTGAGTGGTTAATCCCTATCTGTTACAACACTTGTAGCCTGCCCTACAAGAACGTGGTAGGCTATATCACATTTGTTAACTGTGTGTGTAGTAGAAACTATATTTCTCTTAAATGGCAACATGTCGGACTCACCATGATTCTAGTGCAGTTTCCCAGCAAGAAAGTCGTATATCACAACAGACCTAGAACGTTGTAGATAACTTTTCGCTTCTCGACACACTATATGATAAAACTTGTACGGGTAATGCTATGAAAAAGAACATAATAATTGCCGGAGATTTAAACCTCCCCAAAGTAGACTGGTCTGGTGAGTCAACTAGCTGTGTTCAAGCTCAGAGCGCTGCAAACAAATTCTTAAGGGAGGGGGGATTTTCCCAAGTAGTTGACTTCCCAACTAGAGGCAATAACACCTTGGTTGTTTATCTCGTAAGGCCTGTAGAGCTGTATATTAACTGTCTGAAAGTACCAGGATTTAGTGACCATTCTGGGGTCGAATTAAATATTAGATACGGTGACATTACAAAATTAGACTCTGATGTAGCAAATAAGATCATATTCCAGTATCGCAGGGCGGATCAGAGCAAATTTCATGGATATTCGAATGAGCTATTTGTAGGATGGGCATCGGAAGGAAATCACATTAGTATCCTGTGGACTAACTTTTTGAAAATTTTAAATAGCGCTATTGATAAATTTGTTCCATTTAGATTACTGAAACAAAACCCAGATCCTGAGTACTACACACGGGAAATCAGGAGTCTTAAACGGAAAATTAGGAAATTATACAATAAAAGACATGATAGTGACAAGTATATATTGAAATTTAAGTCCTTATCAAGAGAGCTCGTCTTAAAAAAGAGGGCTGCTCATGACAATTATATGCAAGGTTTACGTGGTTCGGGAGGCGATGGGTGGAAAAGAATTTACAGTTATGTTAGGAGAAGAAAGGGAAATTCAAATAATTTGTCGATAATGTCCGGTGACGGTAAATTAATTACTGAGAAGCAGGCTATTGCTAATGAATTAAATGTCTATTATGGTAGTGTGTTCAATAAATCCAATAGCTGTGTGTTGGACCTTAACTATGAATCAGGGGCTCCACTTCTCCAAATAAACCAGTCAGCAATTGTAAAGCTAATACAAAAATTACGTTACAATATATCGAAGGGTCCTGATAATATTGTTAGTGAAGTACTTAAACTAGGAGGTAGGGCCGTGGCACGATACTTAGAGGTGATGTTTAATGTGTCCATAAACAATGCGCAAATCCCGAATGACTGGAAAAGAGCTACGATAGTCCCAATATTTAAGGGAGGGAGCAGACTTGAATAGGGCAACTACAGGCCGGTTAGTCTTACGTCCATCGTTTGTAAACAGATGGAGCATCTCATTTGCGACTACTTGAGGGAACAGTGGGAAACATTATCATAGTTTAATGATAGGCAACATGGATTTCGGAAAGGTTACTCATGCGAGAGTCGGATGCTATCACTTTTTCAAGATATTAGCGAATCGTTAGGCGATGGAGTTTCAGTCGACGCCGTAGTTATAGATTTTGCGAAGGCATTTGATGTCGTGCCACATGACATGCTACTCCATAAATTAGCTTCGACGAAGATTGATAGAAGAGTAATTTTTTTGGATCCAAGAATTTTTGACGGGTCGTTCCCAGAAAGTGAAAGTTGAAGGCCGATTCTCGGATGAAATTACCGTAACGTCGGGTATTCCTCAGGGCAACGTAATCGGAACTTTGTTATTTTTGGCGTTTATAAATGACTTACCAAATGGGATTCGCAGTGACTGTCGATTGTTTGCGAATGATTGTGTAATGTATCGAAAGATACATGACTCACAAGACAATGCAGTACTTCAAGATGACCTGAACCTGGTCTATAAGTGTGCGACTGAAAATAAAATGAAAATAAACACAAGAAAATGTAGTCTAATAAAAATAGGGAAAGTGCGAAGGCAAGATTTTCAATATAACATTGGCTCGGAAATACTTGTAGAAGAAGATTCTTGCAAGTATTTGGGCGTTCACGTAAGAAATGATATGAAATGGAGTAGTCATATAGGATGGGTAGTTTCTAAAGCTTACAAATCCCTGCACTTTGTAATGAGGGTATTAAAAGGAAGTAGTAGCTCTGCTAAAGAATTAGGATATTTGTCACTTGTAAGACCTATTCTGGAATACGCCTCGGCGGTTTGGGATCCATATCAAGTAGGGCTCATAAATGAGTTGGAAATGGTACAAAGAAAGGCCGCTAGATTTGTGCTCAGCGACTTTAATCCCAGGAGCAGTGTGAGCCGTAAGTTAAAGAAACTTGGGTGGGAAACACTTGAGGCTAGGAGGATGAAATCTGAAGCTTGTAGTTTAACGTGACCGTTAATCTCGCGATCATAAGCCACGGGAGGATGAAATCTAGACTCTGCGCTATGTACAACACGTATACAAATCAACCAGCATGGGGTGAGCTTTGCAAACGTATGGAAAAGCCTACTTACATGGGTAGGAGCGATCATCCTTTCAAAGTTAAGGGCCGACCACAGCGAACAAATTACGGTAAATATTCTTTCGTAAACCGTGCCATTGATAATTGGAACTCTCTACCTGCCACAGTCTTAGAGCCTTTTCCCAAACATATAGGTGTGTTTAAGAAAAGACTGAATATTTGTGTAAATACTACAGTTTAATTGTTAGTGAATTGTTATGTACAATTATTTATTTCTTATGTATATCTAATTTGCCACCGGGGGACACACCCCCAATTGCAAATAAACGAATGAATGAATATCACAAGCCATTTTCTATGGATACAAAATAAAGAAAAATAATGCTCAGATACATATAGTGGTTAATCCCTAGCTATTAAAACACTTCAGAGGGAGAGATAGGAAAAGAAAACCGAGGTGCATGCTTGTTGCATTATCATCATTACTATTATTATTAGTATTATTATATTCGATTTAATGATGTGGGGTAGGTACTTGGTATGGCCCAGAGTCTCAAAAAGGTTAATTTGAATGCCTTATCTGAAAATTAATGAATTGCCATAGTCTGGCATTTATTGCTTTCTAAGCTCCGTTTCCTAGGATATGAATGTAATATTTCCTGGGAAGTGAAAATGCGATTTTTAAGATTCCTGAGAAACGATAATAGACCACATTTATTAGGATTTCATAGTGACATTCACTAGGAAATGATGACTATTGTTGTTTTAAGTGGTAGAAAAGCGAGGTCATCTACCACTATTCCCTAGGAAACGAAAATATTATTATTCAGATATGAAATGAACGTTACTTAGGAATCGATAATATTAGCATTAAGATATGAAATTGATATTTACTAGGAGACAATACAATTCTTGAAATATGAAATTAACATTCCCTCGGAAAACGACATCTAGAGAGCAAACGTGGCAGCTCCATAAACTGCAAATAAAAATAGGAGATCTCAAGGAACTGAACATGCTTACTTAGGTTTGTTAGTGGCGGAACGTGGGGGTTCTGACCGTGCGGTGCTGCCCTCGTCAGCATGGCCGGGAACCTGGACATTATCCACCATAGTGGCGTTAGGCTGCCAACCACCCAGTAAACAAAGAGGGATCATGGGAACTACTTGTGTATGGTTGAGCTCGTTCCGGACAATGAGGGAGTCCGTCGTCATTTTGTGCAGATCAAGGATGGGTCATGTAAGACCCATTCACTCGTACCTGACGAGAATAGGGAAGACCTCTTCTATGTACCTGTAGAGCCGTGTTCGCCATGACCCATATTTAACCGAGTGTATGAATCTTGCTAGTCCACGGAGACATTTTGGTCTCACATTAGCTGATGACGCGGTGGCTGCTGATCATGTCATCCCCTTTTTGTGACAGAGAGGGTTAGGGCAAGGAGTCTAAATGTACAATATTATTTGATTGAAGGTATTTGACGTTTTTATTTAAGGGTGTTTTTTGTTTAATTTTTAAATACTGCTTTTATATTTCGATTTTAAGCATCTACCTCTAAATTGTTAAAAACGTAAACTAATATTTTAACCTGTTACATTGGCCTACGTAGTTGATCTCGAAGTTTCATTCCTTAAAACAACAATCTTCATTATCATCAACATTTCTGATGACATCTCTTTGCTCATTTTGAATCGTTTCGTGTGGCTCGTTAAAAGGTACACAATAAATTCAGGATTGTTTGATATGTCATAGTCTGGATATCGACTCCAAGCATTGCTTTTGAGAGAAAAAAAACTACTTAAACTTAATAGAAAAATATTGGCACTGGAGCATTTGGAAGTAAATTCCAATCGCGACCATAAGGTAAGATGAAATTGAAAAAGGAGAAGGGTTGGAAGCGAAAGAAAAAGATTAGCTAAAAAGGGACAGGCCCCAGTAAACAAAATGTTTATTAAGAAAAAAAAACAAGTGGTAACAATAAAAAGGAAGACTGAAAAATCTAAGGGATATCTGAATATAAGTAGCTGAACAAGCCAGGCAAATTAGTGCTAAGTAAAGCGAGAGCTCGTAGCTCATTTACAAAATTTGATTATTGTTTTTGTTATAACTGTTATGATCCTTATGATCAAACTTAAAGTATGTAGGACAAATTAAGATTAGGTACTCGAAAAGTATGCTGAATCCAAAGGCGGAATAGATAAAGTCAAAAGGAAAAAATACAATAAATAACAAAGTTCACGCGGCTAAACAACCATATTGTAGCCAAGTGAAGTTTGACAATAGCGAAAAGGCGCAATTAACTTGAATAGTTATTAATAATAGTTTTAATGCAGCCAATGGCCAATGAAAAACTACTGTATATACAATGAAGGAACTGTCAGTCGCTACAAAATTGCGTCAGGGAAGTCAATCTTCTTTTACACAGTATGCCGCATGATATCAGTCACAGGGCTCGCTACACAATTCACATATGCATGTAGCTGCATTTGGAGTATGAAAGTCTTTTCTTCTGCATATCCTGAAGTGAAATCCATGGACTGCGAAACGCGTCACAGTGTGTCGTAAATCGGAGTCTGCTCTCTTCCAGTCAGATGATACTGTAACATCGCTTCTGTCCCATAGAAGTCCAACCATATTTCTTCCTTTTTTAAATGAAATTCCGCAAGAAGTTCCTAGTAGGCAGCGCTAGATGGAAGCTGCATTTGTAGTCTGATTTGCTCAATACAGAATGGCTCTGCGGACAGCCCGTACATTAGCCGGGACGGAGTAAATTTCGATACACACAACGCTTTCTTTAGGAACATAGACTTAACTTGGTCTATTTCCTTTAAGTTGGTTTTGGTCATATGAGGCCAGATCAGTTCCAGACCGTAGGTTAAAATAGGTGTCAGTGTGGAAACAAAGAGCTTCATAGCAGTAACTAAAGATAGTTTACGTAAATGCTGTATGTTGTTCATAGCTATTAGTGCAGCAGTCGCTCTGATTCTCACATGCATTGTGAAAGAAGTTCCTGTCGTCTGGAAAATTAACCCAAAATAGTTAAAATTCTTGACGGTTGTTAGCGGTAAATCTCCAGGTCTGTAATAAATCTTATCTCTATTCGAAATCATTCCTCCCTTACGGAAGACCACGTGGGCTGTTTTATTCTCATTCATCTGTAATTTGTTCCTCTCGGCCCAGAGAAGAAGACGATTCATACATTCCTGCACAACTTCCGAACTCTTTGCTCCAATTACTACATCATCTGCGTATATCTAAAGAGATATCTTTTCTTCCAAAGACTCGAGGATACCGGTGATGTTATTAATAGTTATTGAATATGGGTTTTGATAACCTGAGCAAATAGAAAGAGCCGTGGCGAAAGACCAGGAGACAGCCGTGGCGAAGAGTAAAAATAAGTTATAACTAGATGTTATCTCCGAAAGGGAGCAAATGTTGTGCTCGATATACACTTAAGTTTTTACCAGCTGAAGGCTAATGCGATTTTGAGCGAACGAATGAACCAAACAAGACGTCTTGATTGCGTAAGGACAACACTCAAGATACATAGATTTTATAATGGTACAAGTAGGAAGTTAGCTGAACGAACTATACCAGCATTTGCAAATATAAGAAGAATACTAGAACAAACTTGACAACATTGCGATAATAACAATTCGTTTTAAGCATAACAAAGATAAGAACGTGGAGCATTTGAAATTGCTTCCTTAATTGAAAAGGAAGACTAGGGGAAAGGGTAAAGCATTGTGAATCATTTAGAATACTCCTCGAGTATAAACAATGAACAGGGTCAGTAATATACCCCAAGGGGACGGCAGCGGCCTCATGCGTAAAAGCTATAAATTTATGGATCCTTAGATCTTTGGCACAACAGGTTCCGTTGAGAATAATGAAATGTATGAGGAACAGGATGTATTCTAAAAGATACAATGCCTAGACGGTAAGAAAAAAAAACATAAGACTGGCCCGAGAAGGCACCAGAATGAATATAATTATGTTTAAATTAAAAGAGTGGGCATAACCTCTCAGATTATTCACGCAGCTTGACATTATATGATATATAGCCTACAAAGTAGGAGGAAAACACCATTCTGGTGTAACTTCAGTGTTAAAAAAAACAAGCATAAGTCACTTATACTAGATTTGTTAGTAAATTGGAAAAGAGGGGGAAAGGAAAGAGATCCGTATATTCATTCACTCGCGAAACGACCCGATTGAACGATTAAATGCACGTTATCTTTTGAAGCACTGAAAGTTCTGAAACGAGAGTACAACTTGAGTGGAGGAAAGCCACTTATTATTGAGGTGAATTACTTCTTTGTAGAGATATTATAGTTCAGTTTGAATGAATGTAAAGAGTTATTTGTTATTAGTGGAAAAATTCAATTTGACAGAGGCTGAAACAGGTGTGCTTCGTCGTGACGTCAGAAACTTGGCATTTGAATTCTTCTAGAACCGTCTGGATGAAATCTCTAGAATTTGAAGAAGTTTAGTGCAATTCCCACGATGGGTAGTTATTAGCATTTAACAGAGTTTTTGAGTATTCCCACGTTGGCCCGAACATAATTTAGAACATCTCATAAGTATGAGATCCCACGGAGGAAATTGATAAAACAAATAGATGCCCTGACATACTAGTATAATGCAGCTTATGAAGAAAAGGTAGCTAGCCAGCTATTTAAAAGCAGACGAGAATGGCTACAGCAGTTTCACGCTGTACTCAAACAGACTTGATTACTTATCTTTTTCCACATGATGATTTGTGGAGCAGGTTCGTGTAGAATTGCTACATGGCTATCACAAAATGACGGAAGCCTCTCAGAGAGAGGTCAAAAACAAGCGGCCTGCTTGCACCAAAGTCTGACTGCAGAGTGACAGTACAGAACAACGTGGCAGACGAGGCTAGGGCGGCGGGGAGGAACGGAAGGAAGAGTGACGTAGCAAGTACCAACATATAAGTACAAAATTACACAAAATTCATATCTTCAGGTAGAGTCTAAAATGTGTAGTTCACGGAGTAAAGGCGAGAAGGTGAGTTGAACTTGTAAGAATTCTTCATAAGCAGCTGAGAACCATTAACTTCAGCAGTTTTCCGTATGAAGCTCTGCAGGGAGAAGACTGAAGTTGCAGCCAAGTAAGGAGAAATTACTCGAACGCTAGAACATACTTTCAAAAAGCATGAGAGAATGCACAACAAGAGAGAACGCAGAGAAAAAGTGAGTTAGTGGTTTGCACGGAAGAAATAATTAATGGAAAGTAAAAAAATCAAAGAAAACCCAAGATTACTAAGCGACTAAATGTATATTCAGAAGGAATATACCAGGCACTCTTCACACAATATCGTGGCATTTCGAAACACAATCAGCAAATTACGACCACTCCAAAATAAGTCAGCGCTGTTTACACAAATATGCCGGACTATCGTTCAAAACTAGAGAAAAATAACCTGAAAGCTTATTATGCGTGGCAACTGGAACAACTAAACCCAATTGAGGTATAGAAAGATCGAAAACATGAATAACGATGCCACCTTAGGAAATGTACTTATCTAACTACATTCAAATTCACTACTAATTAATTTTTTTAAAGGAAACCAGAGAGCTAAGCTCTAATTTTCCTTTCTTATAATTTTAATTATCTTCATCTTAATTATTTAAAAGGAAAAAATGCAGATATTCCTCTGGGAATGGCATGGCCACATATTCCTATTGCTTTAATAATGTTCATTCTGTTGATTGCGGAATGGCGAGATGACTAAAATGGAGATTGCATATTATTTTAGACGGAGGAAATATGTAGCCCAGTTTGTATGGGACGCGAGTGTGTTGTTTTATACAGACATAATGACTGCGTGGGGCCCATCGCATCGTGTGTGGATTATGGAGATAATATGAGGCCCATAAATCAACTGACATTTCTGCGTGGTGTGGTTGGCGACAAAGTCTGACCATTGCATCGCATCGCCCGTGATGCATTGCGTGTGTAATAGGATCCGATCCGCCTGTGGCACATACGATATTCAACATCACACGCCACAAGGAAGTAAAGGGAGAGATGTTTTTTTTAAATTGAAATTGGATGTCATTATGGAGTGCCAATTGCAAATATTGATTGGACCGACCTAAATATAAATGCTTCGAATTTTAAACCATCATGAAACAAATTGTTGAAAGCTCTCTATGTAATGAGAATATAGAGATTGCTCACAGCGTTGCCGCATCGTTTGTTAAATCTAATTCGTAAATTATAGTCTAGGAAATATACAGGAAAATTGAGTGATTGTTGCATGTTAATGCATACAGCGAGGTCATCTGCCCCATATACTTATCCAGCCTTCTAAATGCCTTCATGGATACTTGGTCCTGAAGAGATCTTCCATAACCACGCTGCATTGAGAGTAGCATGGGTTAAGAGTGAGCAGTACATTATTTTATAATTTTCTAAATGTTCAATTTTATTTAGAAAACTCAAGATATCAGTACCCGTCGTTACTGTGGGATGTCTAAAATAAAAAAAAATCCTCCTTTGACTTCAACAATTCCACGAGGTGAGTTGTGACGAGGCTATTAGATTCAGTGAACCCTTATTCTTAGCCTACATCTAGTTTTGTTCTGCTTAAAAAATATTTGTTGATAACAATATACAGCAAATTATATTCAACCCAAAAGTGAGGGTACTGACATCCTTATCATCGCATCTCTGTGATAATAATAATATCGTATGGCCTCGGTGCCGGGTGCAAGCTTTGTAATTTGACACTCAGAGGGTAGCTTGCATGTCGAATTTCGTTGTTCCTTGAATCATTATGAAAGTCAAGGAGGTAAGATATCTAAGCTCCTTGAACACTGCAGTGATTTCTAGTAGAGAAATGAGGAACTTTGTGTTGGCGGAAACTCCCGAGATTAATTTTGCCATTATGAACACGGCCTACTGAATTCAAATGGGTTCTTTGACATGCCAATATCGTATGACATGCGTATCGTATTTTTGCCGCCTTTCAAAAAAAAAATCACGTACCACGGTCAGGAGCGAACCTGCAATCTTGGGGTTAGTAGACCGACACGCTATCCACTCACCCCCCGTGTGGGTGCGGGTTAGAATACACCCACGGTATGCCCTGCCTGTCGTAGGAGGCGACTAATAGGGCTGACATGGCCGAATAACTTGCCAGTTTTGATTTGTTCAGACCCCCTGTGGATGAGGAGGGCAGAATTCATCCACGGTATCCCCTGCCTGTCGTAAAAGGCGACTTAGAGGGGGCCTTATAAAGGTCGATTTTGGTTTTCTGGTCCCAGCTCTGGTTTGACCAATAGAAACAAACATGCATGCTGTTAGGGGAAGGGCCACCAGCTTGGCCATCTGGCCAGAAAGCCTAGACGGTATGCCCCATCCCGTCAGGTGGGTGCGCCATGTACCCTACAGTAGTATCCGCCTTACAACGAAGGTCCCTGCATGGCCGAATACTGGAGCTGAATAACTCCTGTGCATGCCGAGGGGGAAGTGCCTGTTCGAGGCACTGGGACCCCGGGCAATATCTGCTATGCCAGGTAGGTATTGCCTTGGCTGGGTGGCGCCCACAGTGATAGCCCCCGTTCGGAGTGGGCAGTATTCGGGGAGGATTTCGTCCGGGATGCCATCAAAGCGATCACGGACACCTGTACAGGGTGGCACCCTTAAAAAGCCGTCTCTGGAGTGTCGAGCTAATCCCAAGGTGTATACGCCTTGGATACGCCTTGGGACGAAGCCTTTAACAGACGATTTGCGACAGATACATCACCTCGCTACCTGGTAGCTACCAGGACAGACGGGGATGATTTCAAGCTCGTAAAATCGATCATTTTTGCTGAGGAAATCGAGGGGAAATTTGGTGATCTTAACGGGATTTCCAAGCTCCGGAACGGGCAGCTCTTGCTGCATACCGTTAACCGGCAGCAAACCGAAGCGTTGCTGGAATGCACGCAATTCGGCGAAATCCCCGTTAAGATCACAAAGCACGAAACGCTGAATGAGGTCCGTGGAGTTATTTTCCATCGTGACCTCATTTTGAATAGCGATGCTGAACTGTTGCGGGATCTGGGGAAGAGAGGCGTCACCAAGATTAGGCGCATCACCCGAAAGATTGGGGAAAGGAGCGTCGATACCGGCGCTTTTATTCTCCATTTTGAAGGTGATGTTGTACCTAAGCAGGTGAAGGTCACATCGTACAACTGCGATGTGCGACCGTACATCCCTCCACCTATGCGCTGCTACCAGTGCCAGAGATTCGGGCATGTTTCCGCCAGGTGTACTGCGAAGGCCGTATGTAGAGAGTGTGGCAAGGGAACACATGAGGGTGACGAGAGGTGTACGCCTCCCCCGATATGTCCCAACTGCCAAGGAAGTCACTCTCCACGGTCAAAACAGTGCCCTGAATTCATTATGGAAGCCAAGATCCAGGACATCAGGACTCTTGACAGGCTTTCATATCACGACGCTCGCAAGAGGTACCGTGATATGAATGCCCCGAATTTCGGGTATCGTTTGCAGCTGCAGCGACGCCCTCAATCACCCCTGCCGTTAAAGTTTCCAGTGCAGTACCCTCGATGTCCTCTTTTAGTACGAGTTTGAAATCTCCCCTCGCTGTAACAGCGAGCACTGTCAACCCGAAGGAGGTCCCAAAACCTTCTTCGGCCACGGTTAAGAAGGCGCCGGTTTTAACACCTAAACCGGTGAATTCGGAGAAGAAGTCCTCTTCTTCTCCGAAACGGTCGGCGAACAAGTCTTCCCCAGCTAAAGGGGGAAAGATGACTTTGCCGACCAGGGCTGGTCCTTCTTCCAGCCCACCTAATACGAAAAATATAGGGGAGAAGAGGGAGACGGTTCACCGCCGTCTCTCTCGCCCTCCTGCTGACGGGGTGGCTACTGTCTCTGCTGGCCTTTCCGCTCACACTACCACCAAGGGAGCGAAGCCTGCTGAAGCCAAGCCCGTCCGTATGGAGGAACTCCCCTATAGAAAAGAAAATAGATCGGCGGAGGAGAGGGGAACGGTTCAGCGCCGTTTCTCTTCCTCTCCTAAAGGCAGGGCTGCTCACGTATCTGCTGGCCATCCCGCTCCCACCACTACCAGTGGAGCGGTGCCAGCAGGAGCGACCTTGTTTTATAAGGACCCGGCGTCTGTGGGGAAGGGACCATCTACTTCCCCAAACACGCGTCGGCGCCGATCCAAGAAGACATCTCTTCGGGGCGTGTCGGGGACAGACACCCAGTCTTCGGACCGGGAGAAAGTCCCTCGACACCGCTCTCGCTCTTCCCCAAGAGCGAGACTCGTGAGGTCCGACGACGACCGCGCGCAACCCAAGAGAGCGCCCGCTCCATTTTCTTCGTCTTCGGACGGAGATGTGGAGATTGAGGTGTGCTCTCCTGCCCCATCATCTCCAACTAGAGATGGGGAAGGGTGGCAAACGGTCAAGCATAAGTAGAAGACCCATTTCTACTTAAGTCCACACCATGGCACTATTACAATGGAACTGTAATAGCTATTCTGTTCATCTCGCTGAGTTACGACAATTAATATCTTCGTTTTCGGCAACCATTGTCTGTCTTCAGGAATCCAGGTTTCGTCCTGGACATGAGACAACAATGCGTCACTTCAAACTCTTCTCTAAAGACCGGGTGGACTGAGCTGTGGCCGCTGGTGGCGTCTGCACTCTCGTCCACTCTAGCCTCTTTAGTGAAGAGGTGCCGTTGCGTACTCAGCTAGAGGCAGTTGCAGTTCGTACTTCGTTGCCAGTAATGGCAACAGTATGTAACGTGTACATCCCGCCTGATTCTCAGCCGGATTACGACCAGCTGGTGGATCTAGTCTCTCAGCTCCCCCCTCCTTTCCTCCTTCTGGGAGATGTTAATGCCCACAACACCATCTGGGGCTCCGCTACCACTAGCGGTAAAGGGAGAGATTTTGAGAGGCTGATCAGGCGGCTGGACCTGTGTCTGTTGAACACAGGCGAGCCTACGCACTTCTCTATTGCACACGGTACTTATTCAAATATCGATATTACCCTGTGCAGTCGTGCGCTGGTTCCCCTGCTACAGTGGGGTGTACACGATGACCTTTGTAATAGTGACCATTTTCCAATTATCGTTACTCTTCCGAACCAGAGAGCCATCGAGTTACCAAGTCGATGGCTTCTCCGTCGGGCTGATTGGCCAACATTCACGGCACGTGCGGTGTTTGCCGAAGATACCTTTGAGAGTGTCGACGATCATACCATTCATATAACGAATGGTATTTTGGCTGCTGCTGAGGAAACAATACCTTCCTCATCCGGCAACTCACGCCGGAAGCTTGTCCCTTGGTGGACAGCCGAGATTGCAGCAGCCATTAAAGATCGTCGATGTGCTTTCAAATGCTATCGGAGGCAAAACACTATGGCCAACCTTATCACCTTCAGAAGGATGCGTGCTAGAGCCCGATATCTGATTCGGGAGAGTAAGAAAACGACGTGGGAAAAGTATGCGTCGTCCATGACGGCGCATACTCCTTCATCTCAAGTGTGGACTAAGCTTCGTCGGATCTCCGGACTCCCGACATCACTGTCGATACCCGGAGTGTCCATCAATGGAGACATAATCACGGACCATCTCGCCATTGCCAACAGCATTGGCTCGCACTTCTCCGATGTATCCTGCTCCGGGAGTTACGATCCTACATTTCTGACTCTGAAGCGGGAGGCAGAGACTCACCCCTTGTCCTTTGCCACTGCTGCTTCGGAGTCCTATAATGTACCATTCTCTGAATGGGAACTACGCAGTGCGCTTGCACTGTGCAGGGATACGGCTCCTGGACCGGATAACATACATAATCAAATGTTAAAACATCTGTGCGAATCCAGTATAAAATAACTGTTGATCCTCTTCAATCGTATATGGATTGGAGGGGAGTTTCCATCTCAATGGCGAGAGGGGATCGTGATACCGATTCCTAAGGCTGGAAAGGATCCCAAGTTTGTAAGCAGCTATAGGCCCATTTGTTTGACAAATGGCCTATGATAGCTGCTCGAAAAGATGGTGAACCGTAGACTGGTGTGGTTCTTGGAGGATAAAGGTCTCCTGTCTGAGTACCAATGTTGATTTCGCTCTCATAGGTCCACCACTGACCATCTGGTGCGACTTGAGAGCGCCATACAGGAGGCTTTTTTCCGAAAGCAGCACCTAGTCACGGTTTTCTTTGACCTCGAGAAAGCCTACGACACCACATGGCGCTACGGGATCCTTTCCACCCTTCTCAAGTGGGGACTCCGTGGTAACTTACCGACTTTCATTGCGAATTTCATGTCCGTCCGACTCTTCCGTGTAAGGGTCGGTAGGACATTATCGCAATACTATACCCAAGAAAATGGAGTTCCTCAGGGTTCAGTGCTGAGTGTCACCTTGTTCGCGATTGCCATTAATGGCATTGTTGCCGCCGTCGGGTCCGCGGTAGTTCCATCGCTGTATGTAGACGATTTAGCTCTGCATTACATCTCTGGAAGTATGGCAGTCGTGGAACGGCAATTGCAGCTAGCTATCAACCGGGTCGACAGGTGGGCTCACGACCGGGGTTTTCGTTTTTCAGCAGCGAAAACCTCCGTCGTCCATTTTTGTCGGCTACGGAGGCTACATTTACACCCTGAACTACATCTCAGGGATGCTGCGTTGCCGTTGGTTGACACTTATCGCTTCCTGGGGCTCCATTTTGACAGCAAGTTAACGTGGCAGCACCATATACGACAATTGAAAATGACATGTCTCAGGAAACTGAACATGCTCAGGTTTCTTAGTGGCACTACGTGGGGGGCTGACCGTGCGGTGCTGCTACGGTTCTACCAAGCCCTCGTCCTGTCCCGGCTAGACTATGGTTCTGCGGCATACGGTTCAGCAAGGCCGGCAACCTTGAAAATGCTGGACAGTATCCACCATAGTGGCGTTAGGCTGGCTACCGGTGCTTTCCGGACCAGCCCGATACCCAGCCTACTCGCCGAATCGGGTGTTCCACCTTTAAATTATAGACGCCAACATATGCTTTTAGCATATGCTGCCAATGTGCGTCAAATGCCGCAACACCCGACCTATCAAGCTCTCTTCGGTACACAAAACCACCAGGGGTACGCCAACCGGCCTCGTGCCACTCGGCCGATTGGTATTAGACTTGATAGCTCGTGTACTGAAATAGGAGTGGCTGTAGGTCCCTGTATGATCCGGACATCTAGCGAGGTGCCTCCGTGGCAAGTCCCGCGTCCGGAAATTCGGTTAGATCTGCACCGAGGTCCTAAGGTGAACACGGATGCCTCCGTTTACCGGAGGCAGTTCCACAGCATAGTTCACCAATTTCCGGACGCTGGCATTCTATACACGGATGGTTCGAAGGTGGACGAGAAGGTGGGTTGTGCTTACGTTATTGATGGTGCAAATACCAAGATCTCTTTGCCTGAGGCCTGTAGTGTGTTTACTGCGGAGCTCGTTGCCATCTATGAAGCTCTGCAGTTTGCACTACAGGATGCTCGAATCCACTTTCTCGTGTGTACCGACTCTTTGAGTTCGTTGCAGTCAATTGCTACATGTTTCCCGCAACACCCCCTAGTGCAGCGAATCCACGACCTACTAGCCGGGCTGTGCCACGCTGACACTCGAATCACCTTTCTGTGGCTTCCAAGCCACATGGGAATTGTGGGAAATGAGTTAGCAGATCAAGCTGCAAAAGAGGCGGTATCACTACCACCTCGACCAATGGAGGTACCCGCTAGAGATATTCGCTCTCAGTTACGCCTACAAGTTCTGGCTTTTTGGGAGAGTCAGTGGCTTGCTGACCCACTGCCCAGTAAACTGAGAGCGATCAAGGGAACTACTCGCGTGTGGCGGAGCTCCTTCCGGGCCCGGAGAGAGTCCGTCATTTTGTGTAGGCTAAGGATAGGTCATACAAGATCCACCCACTCGTACCTAATGAGAAGGGAAGACCCCCCACTTTGTACCTGTGGAGCCGTATTTACCGTGGCCCACATTTTCACCGAGTGTGTGGATCTTGCTGACTTACGAAGAAACCTTGGTTTGCAGACTACACTCAAACTTATATTAGCCGATGACGCGGTGGCTGCTGATCGCGTTATCCGCTTTATAAGTGAGAGTGGGTTAGGGCCAGCAATCTAAATTTTCCAGTGAACTTTGACTCAACGACTTGTTCGTTCTTGAATGATAATGTTTTGTTTTTTCCGTAATTTTTGTTTATTTTTATATTTTTTATTTTTTAATTGTTTGTTTTTATTTTATTAATTTTTGGTCTTTTTAAATTTAGATGTCCACCTCAAAATTTTAAATTCAATTCAAAATTTGTATTATTTAATCTGTGTTAAGAGGGGCAGATGACCTCGTAGTTCCTCCCCTTAAAACAACAATATAAAAATATATATCCACTCAACCACCGTGGCAAGCTATCTCTGTGATCATAAGGTCTGCATAAGTTACCGGTAACCAAACTTGCCCATCACGCAGAGACTATGAGAATTGTGAATTAAGGAGTGGAAGGCACTCAGCACCTATGATTGCAGTTATTATTATTATTATTATTATTATTATTATTATTATTATTATTGTTGTTGTTGTTGTTGTTGTTGTTGTTGTCGTCGTTTCTTCAAACCCGGCCGAAGCCGTCGGATTTTTTAAGAGAGTTAAAATCCCTCAGTATGCCTTCCTTCGGAGGGGAAGTAAAGCCGGCGGTCCCATATCATAGATTTATGGCATGTTAAAGAACCTTCCACTAATTGCATCTGTGTGAAGCTAAATTGGATAGGTTAAGATTGTAAACAACGCTCTTAGGTTTCTTTGTTCGTTGCCAAGAGCCGACTGCGGTGGCGTCTAGTAGTTAAGTTCTGAACTTGGCCTAGTAGTCGTTGACGGTGGTGCTCGGCGGCAAAAGTGGGAACTATTTGAAAAATGATAAGTTGCAGTACTTAAATTAAAAAACAGATACACACACTGAAGCCTCCGTGGCTTAGGCGGCGGCACGCCGGCCTCTCACCGCTGGGTCCGTGGTTCAAATCCCGGTCACTCCATGTGAGATATGTGCTGGACAAAACGGAGGCAGACAGGTTTTTCTCCGGGTACTCCGGTTTTCCCTGTCAAATTTTCATTCCAGCAACACTCTCCACTTATCATTTCATTTCATCTGTCATTCATTTAATCATTGCCCCAGAGGAGTGCGTCAGGCCTCGGCAGCCGGCACAGTTCATATCCTCGCCGCTCGATGGGGGCTTCATTCATTCCATTCCTGACCCGGTCGGAGACTGGAAGCAGGCTGTGCATTTTCATTTCATACACACACTAATTCAGTCATCACACTTAACACCGGTTATCAGACAGATTCTACACACACCCAAAGTACACGGGGCTACAGGACCACGTTGTCGCAGCCCCTAAACTTAAGAACCAACCAACCAAGGGGTGGAACAGCGAGGTCATCTGCCCTTAGAGTATTTTATGCCTAAAATTATACATTTCTTGTTTGTTTATGGATTTTTATCTAAATAGGCCTAAATCCCATAATAATAATAATAATAATAATAATAATAATAACACGAAAGTGATCCGAGCTGAGAAACGTAAATATGAAAAGTCACTTATTGAGAAGATGGACCAAGACTTTAAAAGAAACAACACCAGAGAGTACTACGGAACGTTCAAAAGGAAACTTACGGGTTATAAACCTCCGTCGTTATGCTTTCAGCGAAAGGACGGTACACTGGCGACCTCAAATGAAGAAAATTGTACCATCCTAGGTGATTACTTTAAGAATTTACTAAATTGCGATCAACCCAAAAATCCCATCAAGACCGAGGAACCCATTCGCAGATGCCCAGAATCAAGACCACCCAACAAAGACGAAATCAAGCGTCACATTGCTCGACTAAAAAACAACAACGCGCCCGGGGAAGACTCTGTAGTTGCAGAACATTGGAAATATGCTCCTGAAGAAGCAGTTGAAATCTTGCAGAAGCAAATAGAACACATTTGGAAAAATGAAATTCTACCAGAAGATTGGAAAATGGCCTTGATCCATCCGTTAAACAAGAAAGGCAGCATGAAAAACGTACAACTACAGAGGAATATCCCTCCTACCAGTAACATACAAAATTCTCTCACTTGCTATCTTGGAGCGATTAGAAGCCGAAGTCGAGCATCAAATAGGAGAATACCAAGGGGGGTTCAGAAAGGGTCGTTCAACTGCCGAACAGGTCCACAACCTCAAAACGATCATTAGATATTGCAAACTCAGGTCCAAATCGTACGTATCAGTCTTTGTGGACTTTAAGAAGGCTTACGATTCGATAGACCGCGAAGTTCTGTTGAACATCCTCAACGAATTCGGGGTTGACCTGAAACTGCTGGCATTAATTAGAGCCACCCTAACTGAAACAAAATCCAATGTAAAGTTACTGGGATGTCTATCGGATTCCTTTGAGGTCAAAACGGGAGTCAGACAAGGTGACGGGCTCTCTCCAAGGCTTTTCAACTGCGTCCTCGAAAAAGTCACACGGACCTGGCGAACAAAATTATTAGAAATTGAGTATAGCCCTCTGAGAATGGGAGCAAGATCCAAGGGGATCATAGTCGACTGTCTAGCATTCGCTGATGACATCGCCATTCTGTCGAACGACGTAGAAACTGCTAGGATGCAAATCGACCTTTTAAAAGAAATCGCTGAACAAACTGGCTTGCAGATATCATTCGAAAAAACAGAAGTAATGACTAACATCAAAGACGCCCCAGCAAAACTGCAGACAAAATACGGGAAGATCAACAGAGTGGAAAAATTTAAGTACTTGGGAGAGGTCATCATGAAAAGTGGACCGGACAAAGAAGCACTCAAGGAACGAGTACGCAAACTCGAAATAGCCTATCAAACATCGCGCTCAATATACAACAAAAAATGCCTGTCCAAAAATACTAAACTACGTCATTATGAAACTGTTCTGAAACCAGTAGTTATGTATGCAGCTGAAACCCTATCCCTAAATGCTAATAAAGGACTCCTTGAAGAACTGGAGAAAAAAGAGCGCAAAATCGTCAGAGGTATAATGGGATCAAATTACAAGAATGGCATCCACTATAAAAAAATCCAACAAAGAAGTTTACAGTGAAATAGAGAAAGTTTCAGAATCGATCCGTAAAAGGCGGGCACGGTATTACGGTCATCTCAAACGAATGGACGGAAACAGGCTGACTAAACAGATTTTTCATTTCTTTGACTCCAAACCCAAAACCACAATGACCTGGTTTATGAATACCAAAGATGACCTCAAAATACTGCATCTTAAACCCGACGACGCCTTCAATAGAGATCTCTTCCGCAAAAAGATGGGCTAACTCGAGACGAGACATCGAACCCGAAAAGAAGACAAGGTACCACTTGGACAGCGGAGCGCAAGATGGCCCACTCACAGAGAATGAGGGAATTCTGGGCTCAGAGGAAGGCGAAACAAATTGCCAAGTGTAGCAAGACTTAACGTAGTCCTAGATGGCCTCAACGAATTATATATATTAACACTTGTTTAATATACTATATTTCAGGCAGCTTCGATGGCGTAGTTGGTAGCATGCTGAGCTTCTATGCCCAAGATCGCGGGATCAAACCCGTCCGAAGTCGTCAGGTTTTTTAAGAGCGTAAACATTTCTCAGTATCCCTTCCTTCGGGGGGAAAGTAAAGCCGACGAGCCCATGTCATAGATTTATGGCATGTAAATGAACATTCCACTAACTTCAATTGTGTGAGGCTAAACTTTGTAGGTTATATTTGATTAACGCTCTAAGTTCCAACGTTCGTGGCCAGGTGTTGGTTGTAGTGGCATCTAGGAGCCAAGTTTAGAGTTAGGTTTCGTTGACGATAGCATTTGGTAGCAAAAGTACTACTTGAAATTGATCGTCTGCAGTCCTTACCTAAATTACAGATAACACACACTAATACAGCCATCACAATTAACACTGGTTATCAGACAGATTCTACACACACCCAAAGCACACGGGGCTACATGACCGCGTTGTCGCAGAACCTAAACTGAGGATCCAATCAACCAGACTAAATTTCCAAATTATTGGCTTCTTCAATTTGAAATTGCTTTTAATGTTTGACGTGTTCCTAGAAATCCATATAATTAGGCTATGTTTTAAGGTCAATTAGGCTAAGTGGAATATTTTGCCTTCAAACGGGAAATTTCAGCGACATTAGGGGAAAGTTGGTTGGTTGGTTCTTAGGTTCAGGGGCTGCGAAAACGCAGTCATGTAGCCCCGTGTACTTTGGGTGTGTGTAGAATCTGTCTAACAACCGGTGTTAATTTTGATGACTGTAATAGTGTGTGTTATCTGTTTTTTTAAATTTATGTACTGCAACTTAAAATTTTTCAAATAGTTCCTACTTTTGCCGCCAAGAGCCACCGTCAACGGCTACTAGGCCAAGTTCAGAACTTAGCTACTAGACGCCACCGCAGTCGGCTCTTGGCAACGAACGTAGAAACCTAAGAGCGTTGTTTACATTCTTAACCTATCCAATTTACCTTCACACAGGTGCAATTAGTGGAAGGTTCTTTAACATGCCATACATCTATGACATGGGACCGCCGGCTTTACTTCCTCTGCGATGGAAGGCATACTGAGGGATTTTTAACGCCCTTAAAAAATCCGACGGCTTCGGCCGGGTTTGAACCCGCTATCTTGGGTATAGAAGCTCAGCATGCTACCGACTACGCCACCGAAGCCGCCTGAAATATAGTCTATTAAAAAGTGTTATTATTATTACTAGGGGGAAAATATCTACGACCATTTGAAACAATAGTGGGCTGGTGATGAAAGTGAACTTTCTCATGGCAGTACAGTAAAAGAAATTCAACATTTTGTTAGCCATAAAACTCTTACAGAATTTGTGGATGGCCAGGGCCCCTTACATACATTAATGCTCCCTTGGAGTCGGTTGAATAACAACCAAGCATTCACTAGTAGATTTATGAATACTGTAAAACCAAGATAAAACTAACACACACTATCTGAAAATATTCAGCATAAGTTCAAAGTTGCACTACACCCAATTCTCATGCGAGTTCTTATTTACGTTCACATTCCTATAAGGCTGCGTCCAAAGTGCACCACTTCCCGCCCTGGCGCTTTCCGCCTTAGCGCGTTAGTTGGTAGCATGCTAACTTTCTATGCCCAAGATCGCGGGTTCAAACCCGACCGAAGTCGTCGGATTTTTTAAGAGCGTTAAAAATCCCTCAGTATGCCTTCCTTCGCAGGGGAAGTAAAGCCGGCGGTCCCATGTCATAGATTTATGGCATGTTAAAGAACCTTCCACTTATTTATTTATTACTTATTTATCGTATGGCTTTCAGTGCCGGGAGTGTCCGAGGACATGTTCGGCTCGCCTGAGTGTGTAGCTGCTTCGAACGGACACCCTTAGGGTGAGCTACAAGTTCCGTTCAATTTCAAGTAGTTCTAACTTTCGCTACCTGATATCAATGATACCTAGTGGTGAACGTTGGAACTTTGATAGAGCGTTCCGACGAAATCTGATTTAACAATTTAGCTTCACACAAGTTTAGTCTGTGGAAGGATCGTTTGCATGCCATAAATCTATGACATGGGACCGCCGGCTTTACCTCCCCTCCGAAGGAAGGCATTTTGAAGGATTTTTAGCGCTCTTAAAAAAATCCGACGACTTCGCCTGGGTTTGAACCCGCTATCTTGGTTACAACAGTTCAGCGTGCTACCAAATACGCCACCGAAGCCGCTAACCTTCCACTAATAATACCAATGTGGAGCGAAATTATAGGTTAAACATTTGACTAACGCTCTTAGGTTCCAACATTCGTCGCCAGGAGCCGACTGAGGTGGAATCTGGTAACCAAGTTTTGAACTAGTAGTCGTTGATGGTGGCGTTTGGCGGCAAAAGTAGGAACTAATTGAAAAAATTCAATGTCTGCAGTCCTTACTTGAATTGAAAACAGACAACACACACTAATACAGCCTTCACAATTAACACCGGTTAACAGACAGATCCTACACACACCCAAAGAACACGGGGCTACATTGAAACAAATAAAATCACGGTACAAAAATATATCATAAAGATAAATGTCCTAAAAAATCCGGCGCTGTCGCAGCCCCTAACCTGAGGAACCAACCAACCGCCTTGGCGCGTAAACCACGGCAGTTGCAAACAGCGAGGTGAACCCGCGTGATTCTAGCTGGTGGTGCATCATGGAGCTATCGCGGGAGGATCTGTTGTGTATCTTGTCGACAAGAGAGTATTTATCATACAATTAAACACGAAAGAATGATGAACGTCCATAAAATTGGTGAATGCCATATTTTGTTACCACAACTCAAAGCTCACCACGAGAAATTTTACGAGTATTTCCGAATGAATAAACAGACATTCGGGTACATCTTGAACAAAATCGAATACTGGATAAAAAACAAGTAGTTCCGCGAAGAACTTTACAGCCTATTTTCAGTTATCCTACTCATGTTAAATGCCTCTATCAACATACCAAATTTCTGTTTGATTGTTGTGATAGATTCGTAGATATTGAGAACCGTCTAAATATTTCAGATGGTCGCCAGGTTGGATTTTTATTTATGTACTATTACATGAAGATTATTTTGTACGTGTGGTATTCAGACTTCAATCGCATGATTAGGACACAAGAAGTAAAAACGAGATCTTAACATTTCGCACAGCTGCCTTCATGTGGTTATGAAAACAATTTAAATAAATTAGATGCCAGTGGATTAACAATTGTTTAAGCATTTAACGTGCAAAGTTTCACTGCACTCAGATGGTAAAATCACGAGAAACGCCCATTTAAATATTTATATTTCGCGTCGCCGCCATGCTGGATTTGTGCTCACCAGATTACTGAAAGTCATATAGGCAAACTTATGTTCATAGCCTCTATGAACATAAAACATTTCAGTTTGATTGCTGTAAAAGATTCGTAGATATTGAGAACCGTCAAAATATTTCGGATACTCGCCATTTTGGATTGTTATATGTATAGGTCATAGAGTTATGTACCATTAAAGGAAAATTATTGCGTAGCTTCAATTTTCAAACTTTCCCTTCGATCGCATGATTACGACAAAGGAAATAAAATTTAATTTTAAAATTTGGCACAGCCGCCATATTTAGGTTATGTAAACAATTGAACTAAATTAGATGCCAGTGCATTACAATATGAATAATCATTTACCGTACCACATTTCACTGCGCTCAGACGGTTAAATCACGAGAAATGTCTATTAAAATATTTCAAGTTCGCTTGGCCGCCATGTTCGTTTTGTACTTTACATGTTTTTGAAAGATACATAAATAAACTTGTAGCAGGGCCCTTTATCACCGTACAAAATTTCAGGGTGATATCATAAATAGTTTCGGAGATATTGAATGCCAGTGAAATATTTCGCACAGCCGCCATTTTGAGGTTATGTAAACCATTGAACTAAATTAGACCCCAGTATATTACAATGTGTATAAACATTTGCTGTACCATGTGTCATTACGTTTGGATGGTTAAATCGCGAGAAAAGTCTATTCAAAAGTCTCAAATCCGCTTGGCCGCCATGTTGGTTTTGTAGTTACCAGGTTTTTGAAAGTCTCATATGTGAACTTCCAGTAGTTCCCTTTATCACCGTACACAATTTCAGGGTGATATCGGTAATAGTTTCGGAGATACTGAATGCTGGTGAAATATTTCGCACAGCCGCCATGTTGGATTGGTGAGACACAATAAAATTTGAAGGGCGCGGTCGATGTCGGCCAGAATGGGGCTATGATCTTACCGAGATTCATTGAAATCGATCCAGTCGTTTAGAATTTATTAGGGGGACACACACACACACCTCACACACACACACACACACGCACACGCACACACACACGGACAAAAGGTGATCTCATAAGCCTATTTTTTCAAAATTGAAAATAGGCTAAAAATGGGATGGTGTAACTTTGATCAACAGAACATTCTTCCTGAAGATACTTAGGAGATTAAAATGTCTTTATTAACTTCCATTGCATGAAAACATCAGGCACCGGGCGTGTAAAGCGGCAGGAAACAAAATTCATTCCGGTTAAAGCGGTTTCGGCAGTTACAGGGAGGCTGGTGCTCCATGGTCGCCGCTCCAATTAGGTTCCGCTCCACCGGCGCGATAAGGCGGGAAGCAGTGCACTATGGTTGGTTGGTTCCTCAGTTTAAGGGCTGCGACAACGTGGTCATGTAGCCCCGTGTACTTTGTGGGTGTAGAATCTGTCTGATAACTGGTGTACATTGTAATGGCTGTATTTGTGTGTGTTATCTGTCATTCAGGTAAGGACTGCAGACGATCAATTTCAAGTAGTTCCTACGTTTGTTACCAAATGCTACCGTCGACACCTAGCTGTGAACTTGGCAACTACACTGCAACTGTCACCTGGTGGCGAACGGTGGAACTTAATAGAGCAATACTCAAATCTAACCTACAATTTTATCAGCAATTCTTCTAGGTTTGTGCCGTGTGTTGTGTGGGGTTTCGCCTAGGACACCAAGCTGGCTCATCGGCGGGCTCTTGGTGTCCCCGCCCGGACCCCATTGGAGTAGCGAACTGCGCGCCACCTTCCTTTAAATAAGGTGCAACTGCACCTCTTGACTGCGAGAACTAATAGCCCAAGCAACTTCGACCTCCATATGAAGGCTTCCTAAAGGATGGTATATTGGCTTTCACGGCCAATGAATTAAAACTCAGCAATTCTTCTGGGTTTGTGCCGTGTCTTGTGTGGGGTTTCGCCTAGGACACCAAGCTGGCTCGTCGGTGGGCTCTTGGTGTCCCCACCCGGTCCCCACTGGAGTAGCGAACTGCGCGCCATCTCCCTTTAAATAAGGTGCAACTGCACCTCTTGACTGCGAGAAATAAAAGCCCAAGTAGCCTCAACCTCCCTATGAAGGCTTCCAAAAAGATGGTATATTGGCTTTTATGGCCAGTGAATTAAAACTCAGCAATTCTTCTAGATTTGTGTCGTGTCGTGTGTGGGGTTTCGCCTAGGACACCAAGCTGGCTCATCGGCGAGCACTTGGTGTCCCCGCCCGGACCCCCACTGGAGTAGCGAGCTGTGCCCCATCTCCCTCACCTCACGACACGGCACAAACCTAGAAGAATTGCTGAGTTTTAATTCACTGGCCGTGAAAGCCAATATACCATCTACAATTTTATGTTCACACAATTATAGTTAGTGGAAGGTTCTCTTACATGCCATAAATTTATGACATGGGCCCCCTGGATTTACTTCCCCTCCGAAGGAAGGCATATTGAGAGATTTTTGACGCTTTTAAAAAATCCGATGACTTCGGCCGCGTTCTTGGGCATACTGTAGAGGCTCAGCATGCTATCTACTACGCCACCTAAGCCACCCAAGGGTGAAACAGAGGCTACTGTGTTGCCGATGTATCTATCATTGTAGTCCAGTCAATAGACGAATTTCACCCTACATCAGATGCGGGATCGTTTTTTATTTTTGGATGTTGTTTAGGACCATTAGGTCCATTAATCCAAGTTTCCGTCATCCCCCACCTCTTGCTTCGTGCGCCATCTTGAAAAAACTGTCAGAAATCGGCTCTTTTGTCAGTTTTTGGCCTCTAGCTCATTCCCAGTTCATTTGTTTGAAGATATGTCTAAATAAGAAAATGTAGGTTACTACATTTCCAACAACTTAGATATGAAAGTTTTTTAGTAGGACCAAGCACATTCGAGATACGAGAAGGCGAAAAAGGGCGAAAATTGGCGATTCGGCAAATTTTTCACTTTCGCTCCACTTTCCATCGCAAAAGCAGGGGGAAGACTTGATCTCAGCAAAACGTTTATTGAATGTAAGTTGTAGAGAATTTAATGTCCTTTTAAAATCATGAATCAAAAAATTCTTACGAGCAATGGTTAGGAGTGGGGATATATTTAAGAAAACTAGAGGAAATGCGTTTTTTGTGATTCAGCCCTGGAGCGCCGTGTTGGTGACATTTATTCGTTTTCATTATATTACAACCATTTTCTGAACACAGCAGTGCATCTAATTAATATTTAAACAATTTTTTTGGATAAATATGAATATATGGGAGAGAACAAATTCGTTACACATTCATTTAAAAAAGACACAGTCAGTCTGAAAGACTGGACTTGATATCATTTTAAATGCTACAAAGACTCTTGACATGTTAGATGATCAAGAAACAATCAGAACGCTAGAAAGTTACAAGTCATGAGGGAGCTGGAGCGCGCAGTCGGATGTCGTCACGCTCGCCGTGTCGGTGCCGTCTCGTAACTCCAGAGCTCACCAGTGAACTTAGTACACATGCACCAAGCGGTACTATGACGTCGCACACCTCAGTGCATTCTTGGTACATCTCGTGACGTCGCCGTAACGTAACGCCCAGCCTCAACGTAACGACGAAGTCGACAAGATCATTTAAAACGATCAAAAGTCAGTGTGTATTTACAAAATATAGATTACAATACAATGCGTTTTATATATTAATTATTTACATATTAATTGTTAGGGAATAATGAACACACTAAAATAAAACTTTAAAATAGGTGGGGTGTTGCTACAGTAAACGGAGACGTTTCGCAAGGGGGGTTGGGAGGGCTGACTCTTCGGCAGGGTCTTCGTCGAATGGTATGGACGGGTCGTCGATGTTTTCCTCTTCCTCGCCAGCGGCTATCAAGGGACGGTTGTCGCAGGACTTTCCGCCGCAGCAGAATTTGCAGAAAGTGGAGCAATGCAGACCGGTTTTTCTGCATCCGCATGCTGCGTAACAGCCGGTGACACACCTGCATGATACCGTCTTCAGCAGGGTATGAGGAGCAGCATCTCTGGTGGTTTTTGTCGGAATCAAGCCCCTGCTTCCTCTTGTCCAGCCAAAGATGTTCGGGTCTTTCTTCCTGCTCATCCAGGACATCACTTGGTGGTATACTCTCAAGGAGTAGTATCGCGCTGCATTGGAGGATGGGGGCAGCTTTTCCGGGTTCAAGTTTGTCGTGGTGGCAACAAATTTTGTGTGCCGGAGGTCAGAAAGTGATTGGTCGATTTCCCCACCATAGAGGACGACCAATATTTGCTCTCCTGCTTTGGAGATGTCCTCTAATGTGGCTTCTGGGTCCATTAAGACATCACTTATCTCCAACAATAATGGATTCATCCGGACAGGGAACAAAATTTGCTTTTACCGAATCCATAAATGTTTGACGTTGTGTCACACCCGCTGAAGGCGTGAATGAGCATTTTCGTATTTTCTGTCCCAGTGAGGATGACTAATAAATCGATGTCTTCCCCCACAATAATTACAGCGTCATACGAAGTAGCCATCCATGTTGCAGTGGTCACAATGAGCACGTCAGCATCCTCCTCAGATTGCTTGTTCATGACGTTGGACGCTTCAAGTGTTGTTCTGAGGAGGGCAACAAATAGTTTTTTATTGCTCTCATTGGACAGAAATTTGTCTTGAGGAGTTGTGTTGACTGTGGCTTCATCAAATATCACATCTGCTGAGGCGTTCAGCTTGCGCCTTCTTGCTCTTCCAGCATTCTTGGTACTCATCAGAAGATTGTCTGGGTACCCGTCGAAGATGACCATCACCACTGTCCCATAATGCTGGTGGATGTACTTCATATAATCGGCACAAATTTGCCCAAAAGTCGAGTTTCGATTCCACACAACTTTGTGGAGCAGATGCCCACCATCGATGCCAGTGAGGTGATTTGAGGGGAGCTCGAAATCTATGGGCAGGGGTGCGAACGCTGCATCTAAAGCAGACTTTGTGCCCTTGCGCATGCCATCCTCGTTGAACAACGACATAGGGTACGGTGCAAGCTCATAAGAGAGGTATTCCTCAAGGTCGTCTTGTATTGTTTTTGCTATGCACATCCTGTGATAGAGTGTGAGTGGGTCCACAGCAATCTTCTTCTCCCCAAATTTCAAGATGTTCTTGTCAGCTGCTAAAGATATCACTTTTTCCTTCTTTTTGAAGGACACTTCACCGAAGATTGAACCCACTATTCTTGAGAGTTCAGCCATACCGACTTGGTGGGTCTTGTAGCAGCTCACCTGCTCACTTCCAACTACACAAAAGCTGATGCTCATAATTTGCTCTGCTTCAGGGAAAGTGGGGTGGTTTGAAAGCCATTCGATCAGCCGTTGTACAACTAAGTCATACTTACACGTGACAGCAACTATGGTTGGTTGGTTCCTTAGTTTAGGGGCTGCGACAACGCGGTCATGTAGCCCCGTGTACTTTGGGTGAGTGTAGAATCTAAGTGAGAGAAACAGTTTTTCTCAATTATCTTAATTCTTACAAAAATGACTTAGTGCCTTCTAACAATGGCCGATTCAATTATATATGCGTGTGTGAGAGTGAGTGAGTGTAAGTGTGTGGTTACATTTATACCAAAAATGGTTCAAATATTATTTAGATGCATTGCTGTGTTCAAAAAATGGTTGTAATATAATGAAAACGAATAAATGTCACCAACACGGCGCTCCAGGGCTGAATCACAAAAAACGCATTTCCTCTAGTTTTCTTAAATATACCCCCACTCCTATCCATTGCTCGTAAGAATTTTTTGATACATGATTTTTAAAGGACATTAAATTCTCTACAACTTACATTCAATAAACGTTTTGCTGAGATCAAGTCTTCCCCCTGTTTTTGCTATGGAAAGTGGAGCGAAAGTGAAAAATTTGCCGAATCGCCAATTTTCGCCCTTTTTCGCCTTCTCGTATCTCGAATGTGCTTGGTCCTACAAAAAACTTTCATATCTAAGTTGTTGGAAATTTAGTAACCTACATTTTCTTATTTAGACGATCTTCATACAAATGAACTGGGAATGAGCTAGAGGCCAAAAACTGAAAAAAGTGCCGATTTCTGACAGTTTTTTCAAGATGGCGGACGAAGCAAGGGGGTGGGGATGACGGAAACTTGGATTAATAACTACCTAATGGTTCTAAACAACATCAAAAAATAAAAAACGATCCCGCATCTGATGTAAGGTGAACCCCCTATTTGAGCCTCTATTGACTGGACTATGTTACTACAATGCCAGTTTCCGTCTGTGAGCCAGTGTGTGTTGTAATCTATGTCACTGTGTCACTTGTTTGTTGCTATTTTACGTAGCTTACGTGAATTGTCTTAAAAAGAATACCTTGCACGTTTAGGTCTGTTTGTTGTTGTTGTTGTTGTTGTTGTTAACAATTCATTTAGGGGATTTGCGACATAGTGATCATTTCCCCCGTATAGTTGGGTGTGTGTGAGTAAATAATAATAATAACAACAACAACAACAACAACAACAACAACAACATTTGTCTGATAACCTGTGCTATTGTGGTGATTGTAGCAGTGTATGTATTCGTAATGCAGGTGAGGGTTGGGAAGGAGGCAGCCGTGGCCCTAAGTTAGGAGCCATCCCAGCATTTGCTTGGAGTAGTAGTGGGAAACCACGGAAAACCATTTCCAGGATAGCCAAGGTGGGAATCGAACCCAGCTCTTCTCAGTTTTGCCTCACGAGGCTGAGTGGATCCCGTTTCAGCTCTCAGACCAGAATTAAATTATTTTATTGGCGCAGCCGGGAATCGCACCCGGACCTCCACGGTGACAGCCAAGAATGCTAGCCACTACGCTACGAAGCGAATTTTTGTTTGGTGTTAGTTCATTTTAGGGGCTTGGGACATCTTGGTCATCAGACTCATGTACTTGGTTGAGTGTTCAATTTATAAGGTGCGTTCAAAAAGTAACTAGCCGGAGGCTGTAATGCGCAAACCGGTGACGACATCGGCTAATCGTGGCGTGTGTAACGAGGTGTCGTTCCGACCAGAGCGTGGAAGGTCACAGCCAGTCGCTAGAGGGCACGCCTGCACGTCACGTGACGATACAAAGCGAGCAGCAGCATGCATCAATCGTCCAACCAAGACCAAGACAGTAGGCCATTCGACATGCTTCCTGGTGTGGTTGAAGACTGTGGGGCACCCATTGGGCACACACTTTCCGCAAGTGCAATCGTTTCTTCATGATGGTGTGCACACTTCCGACGCTCAATCCGACCACGGCGGCTATGGCGTTCACTGTCACTCGACGGTCCTGGGTAATGAGTGCATCAACCAGCTGGACGTTGTCATCGGTAATGCAGGGGGGTTCCTCAGACCGGGCATCATCGGCTAACGACACCCGTTCTTCCCTGAAGCGCTTGTGCCACGCCTTGACCCTTGCAAGGGACATGCAGGGTTCGCCGTACACTTGTGACATTCGGCGATGAATGTCCGTTCACCCTACTCCTTGCGCTGTCAGAAACCGAACAACACCTCTTGCTCTTCGGTTGACGCCTCCAAGTCACTGTTTTCAATGCGACTGGCAGCGTTGGGCGATTGATGCATGCTGCTGCTCGCATTGTATCGTCAAGTGACGTGCACGCATGCCCTCTAGCGACGGGTTGTGACCTTCCACGCTCTGGTCGGAACCACTCCTCGTTACACATGCCACGATTAGCCGATGCGGTTTGCGAATTACAGCCTCCGGCTCGTTACTTTTTGAACGCACCTTATATTTGATAACCTGTATTTCTCTAGAGACTGTAGAAGTGTGTTTTGTAACTATAATTGTTAGGATCCAGGATGGGGTAGGTAACGGCATTTGGCAGGAGGGAATGTGGAAAAACACTGAGGGTAGCCGCTATCAGAGCTGAAATTCAGCCACCGAGCTCCGGACCTGCCGTAGCTCCCCAGCACGGTCATAGAAACTGATTCACTGAGCGATAATTAATCCTTCGCCCCCAAGCCGTGTGGTTAAGTCAGAGTTAGTGCGAAGGATACGTCGTCATATTAGCGCGGCCATGCTTGTAATGTGGCAAACAGATCCTAGTCGTCCGCCGCGCTGCGTAGTGGCTAGCATTGGCTGTCCCGGCTCTGCTAAGAAATTCAATTCTGGTCTGAAGGCTGGAACAGGGTACACTCAGCCTAATGAGGCGTTAAAAATCCCTCAGTATGCCTTCCTTCAGAGGGGAAGCAAAGCCGGCGCACAGTGGTCCGGATTTGAAAAAAAGCGGACAAAAATACTTTCCGCTAAATGAAATGAAATACTTTTGTATAAAACTTTAAATTAGATGTTACTATTAGGTAAATTTTTCTTAGTACATAAAATTACTTATTCATCCTCTGATCCGGATGAGTCGACTTCTTCTTCCCCTTCCTGCTCCGTCTCGTCCTCGGGTATTGACAATAAATTACCCACCTCCTGAGGCAACTGTCTTCATTTCTTCTTCGGTAGACTTCCCGTGCTTGAGATTACTGGATCAGAGCTTAACAATAGTGTATGGAACAAGTCAAAATTATTGGAAATTCTTGAGGATTTTCTGGTATGGTCTTCTCTATATTTCCTTACGTCTTGGTTTCTAGACTCTAAGACCTCTTCTGAAAGTTCTCCAATCGGCAAAATAGCTGCTTCTATAATGAAAGATCCATGGATAAGTATTTTATGGAGTGTTAGAGGCATGTAACACTACGGATATAGCGTACATATAAGCTTGCTGTTTCGCAGCAGTAGGAATTGAACTCTGAACTATTAATTTCATGAACAGAGGAAATTGCTTTTAAAATTATTCCAAAACGAGTTATTAACTCACAGTCTACCCTTGTTATTTCGTATGCTACTTGAGGTTGATCAAAAAACCTTCGGGCAGTGTTGCGATCACTGGTTGTTCCATATCCAGGCTTCGGAATATCAACAAGAAGACCTAATCTCGTTCTGAATGAGTCTTGCACAATTTTTTCTTTCTTTCGAATAAGTCTCGATTACCATCTTTCACGCTCACTTTCCACTTTTTAAAACCCAGGCGGTACGAAATATGCAGGAGACATTCAAAAAATCGAAAGTGGGCGTGTGGAACTGAAATTCCAAACTCAAGTTGTAAATTGTCGCGAGCTTTTGTGCCACTTATGTAGATTTTTCATTTCTGAAAAATTCGCACCATTCGTTTGCCCCTTGTTGGTGTGGTCGTGGTAGCTTCTTTTTAGCTTGGCAGATGAATCGTCTCCCTCTGCCCTTAAATTCATAACCGTCGCATAGGCAAGCTCTGATGAAGTGGCACTCTCCTTAGGTCTTTAATTTTCCTTATTTTGCTTCTCTCCGTTAGCTCCTGAAATTCTTTTGGAGGACGACCTCGATCTACTAATTTTGCGGAGCCAGGAATGCTTGGAATTGATATCACAATTTCTGTTTTCAACCAGTCTGAATATTTCTTCAAAAAACCATGTTCTAAGAAGTTACACTTTCTCCACCGGTCAACATACGGAAAAAAGAAAAGGTTCTTATATTATTATACACTGTTTTCTCTACACTGTCGTCAACATTTAATTGGAATTTGTTAAGGAGATATGTTACCACAAACTTTCCTTGACGCGCGCGAGACTGATTTTTGTTCTCTCGAATCTTGTTAATAAGTTCACTGCGACTAACAACGAAAATTCATTTTTCACTCTTCACAACACACACAACTACTACTAATCAATTACTTCTCGTGATTGAAGATTATTTTGGTTTCATGGCCTCGAGATATCCCTTGCGTAGCATAAACAAATGTCTCAACTGGCCCTTATCTCGCGCGAGTGTTTATCCTCAGAGCGCGCAGTAATGTTCTCTCCCTTCTCAATCACGCATCTGGCGGGTTCTGGCGATGAAACCTTTATGGATATATTCTCCAGTCTTCATTTTAAAACTTGCATAAGTTTCATGGTATACATATGTATACATTTTTTTGTAGGTCAAGCAACATTTATTTTTCTCGAAGAAAATAAAGCACTATAAAATAAGTAGGCCTATAACGGTCCTTATAAGTGATCTGAAATCGAAAATCATGCTATAATCAAATATATCAGATCACAAACTACATACAGATACTGTATTATAGACCCCGAGTTTCGTTTTGAAGTTAGAATGATATTTCAAAGTTTACTTAATGGAGCGCGGAATTCCGAAACGAAGAGTTGTATCACTTTTGTAGTATTATATCTGAGAAACACAGAAGCAATTTCCAAAGAAAAAGTGAAATTAATGTACACTGATTAACATACTTCACTTGGGAGTTGGTTTGGCCTTTCTAATGTAAAATTGAAAAATCTATTTTTGTCCGCTTTTTTACGGATCCGGACCACTGTGCGGCGGTCCCATGTCATTATTATTATTGATTTAAGCCCATTACGGAGCGCTTATGACTAGTTCTTCGATGGTCTTTTCCGTTCCCAATATCTCTTGAGCCCTGCTGATAATTTCTCCTTTCTCTCCTGCGAAAGGGGCTTCCGACATTTAGGGACTCTAGGTGGTGGGGTTCAAGATTCTACCATAGCACACAATTTAGAACGATCTTCTACATCAAGGTCAGCAATTCCAGCCGAATCCAAGTCCTTTTGTACTTCATTAAGCCACAGGCTTCCAGTCTTGTAGCTTTTAACCAAGGAGAAGATCTTCTTGGTAAGCCTGTTGCTGTCCATTCGTTGTAGGAGCCCGTAGAACTTTAGCCTCCTACGTCGCATACCGTACTGGTATTGGCTGATTCTAACTGTCGATACAAGTCAGAATTAGATTTCAAACGGTAGGTCCCATCTGGGAGCAATCTCGGGCCATGGATTTTCCTGAGAAGACGTCTTTCGGCTTTCTCCAGGTCATCCATGGTGCCTTTTCTGTTCATCAAGAGGGTCTCTGCGGCATACTGTGGTCTGACAGCAGTTATGTAGTGACAGATCTTAGCATTCCTCGAAATGCATTTCTTGTTGTACAAATTGTGGGATAGTTGGTATGCTGCGTTGAGTTTGGTACGCCTTGCTAAGATGGGGGTCCCATGTCAAAGATTTATGGCATATTATAAACGAACCTTTCACTAATTGCACTTGTGTGAAGCTAAATTATAGGTTAGATTTGACTAACGCTCTTAGGTTCCAACATTCGTCGCCAGGAGGGGCTGCGGTGACATATAGTAACCGAGTTCAGAACTAGTTGTCGTTGACGATAGCGTTTGGTAGCAAAAGTAAGAACTAATTGAAAATTGAATGTCTGCAGTCCCTACTGAATTTAAAACATATAATACACACTAATACAGACATCACAATTAACACCGGTTTTCAGACAGATTCTACACACACTCAAGTACACACGAGCGCGTTGTCGCAGCTCCTAAACTGAGGAACCAACCAACCAACTCTGGAGGCTCGCGAGAACGAAACAACTGCACCGATACGAAATATCAGATGTTCAATTAGGCTACAGCGAGTGTACCAAAACTTCCTATGTTGGTGCAACGTGTGTTTAGAAAATGAAAGACAGCATTTCCAGCAAGTACTCTGAAATTCATGTTAGTTATGATGATTATAAAATACTCAGGGCTTCCAGCGACTCACTTTTCTCACTATTATTCACTATTTTCAAAGCAGCCTCACTTTTCTCACTATTTGATAAAATTACTCACAATTCTCACTTTTTTTACAACACTGGTCGCATTCTGCGTTAAAAAAGGTCTCATGCACATTCATATTGCTAGAAACAACCCAAAATATACCCATTAATGGGTGGTTCATTTTTCTGCCATCGGTGCCTGAGCGAGCTGCCGACAGCGAGCCAGGCGGCCAGAAAGCATGAAAAGCTTCCATAGTGCAATACCACAGCCGGAGCCATGCAGCGATCGACGAAAATTTTAACAAAGCGTTTTTTAAACAAAGGTTCATATTTTTCTTTTACGATTTAAATTTCGAGTGTTGCATTGATTTTCCAATCCATTATTTCCAAGTGTCCTTTAACTACATGAAAAATCACAAACAGTACTCAGAGATATTAACATAGGCGCAGTTTGGTTGACTTTTTTGGGGCACTAATTTGTTTTTCAGATACACATTCTTAAAAATTTTGTCTATTTCAATACAGTTTTGTAACATTTTTGGGTGGCTATGGTTGTTTTTGGGGAGCTTAGCCACCCAAGCCCCCCCCCTAATTACGCCTACAGATATCAACAAACCTTAAAATTATGAACCAGATATACGGCCATAAATGCGAATAATGCTATGAATTTACTCACTATTTACTCACTTTTTCATACAAGAACTTACCTTTTTTCACTTTTTTGAATAAAAAACACTCACTATTTCACTACTTTTGGACGAGTGAGTGGATGGAAGCCCTGAAAATACGTAAAACAGTGTAAATGTGTTAAACTAGTTGGTCACTAGCGCCAGTACCTTGCTCGACAGACGGCTACACACAGTGTCCCAGCCGACACGCGGCGACTGCGAAGCCCCGTTCTAAAGGATAGACTTTCACTGTACATAAATATAACTGTAGAATATTTTCCTTACATATTCAGCTCCAAATACAGCATTATGTGGTCGCTGTCTTATTTTAAAATGTTAAAAAATATAAAAAAATGTTCGTTAGTTCATTGCAGCCAATACTACAGTACATAGGGCTGTCATGAGACGGGGCGAGGAATTATTATAATGTTGGCACCAGTCAAGTATTGTCATGGCGTCTCTAAAAGCCAGAGTAGTTAAAAGGGACGTATAACCAATAACAGTATTACCTTATTATTAGTATTGTCGTGTGGTAATTGTCAGTGAAAAAGAACTACAGTAGCTTCATTTTATTTGAGTCCTGGAAATCTTTGTCTAATCTACCAAAACCAGTGTTCTATAGGCTAACCAACCAGTCCTTGTATATCGTAAATCTGTTTATGCCGCCTGTATACTCGTTTACTTTGCTCGAGTTTAATGGATATAATACTATCCCAGTCGGTTGGCATTTAAGAGGGTTTAAATACAAGAGATTCGTGCCAGTAAGTAAACTAGGATGGTTATGGTATTTGAAGCCATTTTTCAGTATTGCCATAGTAAACAAAAGTTTGATGCTCTTCAGTCGGTCAACACGATTGTACCCACGTGAGAAGGGTTATTCCTTAATCCTGAAAAAAAAAAAAAAAATACATGACATTAATAAATACACGTGGATGACCAGTTTCGATCTCAGATGGATTACACAGGCGATAAAATCTATGTCTGAAAATATTTACAATATTAGTTAGTTATTGAAGCCTCCGTGGCTTAGGCGGCAGCACGCCAGCCTCTCACCGCTGGGTCCGTGGTTTAAATCCCGGTCACTCCATGTGAGATCTGTGCTGGACAAAACGGAGGCAGACAGGTTTTTCTCCGGGTACTCCGGTTTTCCCTGTCAAAAATTTCATTCCAGCAACACTCTCCACTATCATTTCATTTCATCTGTCATTCATCTAATCATTGCCCCAGAGGAGTGCGACAGGCCTCGGCAGCCGGCACAGTTCATATCCTCGCCGCTAGATGGAGGCTTCATTCATTCCATACCTGACCCGGTCGGAGACTGGAAGCAGGCTGTGGATTTTCATTTTTCAGTTAGTTATTGTTTTTTAAGGGGCGGAACTAAGTGGTCATCTGCCCCTTATTTACAATATAATACACCTTTTTAGTTGCAGTATTAGTTGGGGCAGATGACCTCGTAGTTACGTCACTCAAAACTAGTATTAGTTGAGATAATGCAACTCGTCAATACAATCTAAATTTTCCAGTATAAATTGACTCAACGATTTGTTCGTTTTTGAATGATAATTTTTTGTTTTTCCGTAATTTTTGTTTATTTCTATAATTTTTATTTTTATTTAATATTTTGTTTTTGTATGACTAATTTTGGTCTTTTTAAATTTAGATGTCCACTTCAAAATTTTAAATTCAATTCCAAATTTGTATTTTTTAATCTGTGTTAAGAGGGGCAGATGACCTCGTAGTTCCGCCCCTTAAAACAACAATAACTAACTACAACTCGTCAATATTCATTTGTTAATTGCAGTCTATGTAATGTTTTGTTGAGATACTGGAAGTGGTGATTGACCTCCGGAATTTGCTTGTTTGGACTGAATATGTAGTTGTTGTAAATGGTCAATTCAGATTGTATTTTGTACAGGCTACTTATCTGGTTGAGTCTTACGCGGTCCTGTTGAGAGCAGTTAACTTGGTCACTGTCTCATCGTGTTGACCGACTGAAAAGCATCAAACTTTTGTAAACTGCGATGGTTTAAACAGTAAATGACTATGTTCAGCACAGTATGTTTGAAATGTTATCATCCACGAGATATTTGAAAATAAGAATGATAATTTCAATGTAATTTTCCAGGCCACTGTAGCAAATGCTCACGTGACTCATGTGTTGTTCCCCGCCTAAATGAACATATGAGCCCTCTGCCATTTATAATTCTCCCCGCTATTTACCAATGGCGGCGCTGGTAATAGATGCGTTACATTTCCGCAGTGGGAGAAGTTTCTCTTGTTACGCGAGCTGAGGACTCAAAGTTTGTGTAGCCTATTCCTAAAATGAAATTGTCTTCTTGACGTTCGTAACTCAACGATATTAGAACAGAGGTTTTACCAGCTAAGACAAGGACAGACTTAACCATTCCAAACTCGTTTCTTTAGCAGAAGATTCGCTCAACCATTATAAATAAGAAATGTAGAGGAAGTCACACTATTCGTATCTAATAGAAATAAGTTTACTTTCTCCAAGATTTAAGCACGGGCAATGATCGCCGGCCTGAAGGCGCAGTAGAATACCCGTCGGTCTTCAAAATCCAAAATCACATGCTTGATCCCGAAAGTTTCGTGACAGTAGACCAGAGCTTTCCAAACTTTTTCTCATGGCGACACCCTATTAGCACACTTAATTATAGGGGCCGATAACCTAGATGTTAGGCCCCTTAAAACAACAATTATCATCTTCATCATCACACTTAAAAAATTTAATTATACATAGACTATTTTAACAAAGGAGATTCATTTTAAAGAATTTTTATAGAATATAGGTAAAGCCCTGCGCGGATATCCGTGGGTTTATCCGCAAAATTTTCCACCATGCGGATATAGTTTGCATAGCTGCGCGGATAGCGGATAAGTTGCGGGTAATGTTTGGAGAAAATTTGTGGATAGTTTTTAGAATACAATCCGAACTTGTTTAATAACATTATTTATTAGGACACGATAAGCCTCCGTGGCTTAGGCGGCAGCACGCCGGCCTCTCACCGCTGGGTCCGTGGTTCAAATCCCGGTCACTCCATGTGAGATCTGTGCTGGACAAAACGGAGGCAGACAGGTTTTTCTCCGGGTACTCCGGTTTTCCCTGTCAAAATTTCATTCCAGCGACACTCTCCCCTATCATTTCATTTCATCTGTCATTCATTTAATCATTGCCCCAGAGGAGTGCGTCAGGCCTCGGCAGCCGGCACAGTTCATATCCTTGCCGCTAGATGGGGGCTTCATTCATTCCATTCCTGACCCGATCGGAGACTGGAAACAGGCTGTGGATTTTCATTTTCATTTATTAGGACACGGATGTTTATGATATATCATATTTTTCCTTTTTTTTCATGACAAATGTAAGATGATGATTTAAGCTAATCTCATTCAAATTATGTCATTAAGCATAATTAGCACTCCGAACAGGAATGGGTTGCAATTCTGTATGTAGAGCAATCATTTTAAACATGACATGCAAAGCCTGGCCGGTTACACACACGCGGATTTTTCCGAGCGGATAAATTAACGTCACTGCCGTTCCAACAGTAGCCCATTGAAGTACATTAGAGCTTACACATTAGACGGAAAAAATACCGATCGGTCAGTCTGCCGTTGGCGGTAGCTGTGCAGCCGACGGGTGCCACTGGAGCCGATGAAAGTTTTACCGCCATCTTGAACTAGTGGCCTACGTTATCAGCCTCAACTCTTCAAATAACGTGTAGAAAGTGCCAACCTCATCTCTCCTTTCATTAATAGGATGAACCCAAATTAGTCGATTTTTTTCCTTCTCCTTTTCATTCGACGACGGAATAACAATCACGCTAGAAACTGCTCTCGGTTCATTTCAAACTACACAAGCAATCAATAATTTGAACATCTGAGGAAGTGAGTTGGTTTCAGAACCTACACTCAACTACTCGTACGACGGCGACGGAAAATTTTCCTCCCAGCGGCGACGGTTAAATCTCCGACCCAAAAAATCCACTCGGAAGAATCCGCGTGTGTGGAACCGGCCTAAGGGAACGACTATTTCATCAAATGTCCAAATACACACATCAAAAAAAGTTTTGCATCACCTCGGTTCCCAGATCTCCGGCATATAGACGTTGACTGTGTATATTGTATCCAAGATACAGTCCCTTTGACTGTTCATAGATGTCACTAAAACTGCTCAAAGATGTAAACAACCATGCATGAGCAGGGCCTATTAGACGGAGGGGGTACGACAGCCGATCAGTTCCAGTCATTCCACCAGGACGAAGGTACGCTGCTCATGTTGTCTGTAGTTCTACCATGCCTAGAAGGTCAATACCGCAGTTCGATCGCGTCCGCATTCTTACTTTGTGTCAACAAGGGAAGTTTCCAGGCGTCTCAGAGTGAACCAAAGCGATGTTGTTCGGACATGGAGGAGGTACAGAGATACAGGAACTGTCGATGACAGGCCTCGCTCAGGCCGCCCAAGGGCTACTACTGTAGTGGATGACCGCTACTTACGGATTGCCGCTCGGAGGAACCCTGACAGCAATGCCACCATGTTGAATAATGCATTTCGTTCAGCCACAGGACGTCGTGTTTCAACTCAAACTGTGCGCAATAGGCTGCATGATGCGCAACTTCACTCCCGACGTCCATGGCGAGGTCCAGCTTTGCAACCCCGACACCATGCAGCGCGGTACAGATGGGCCCAACAACATGCTGAATGGACCCCACGGAATTGGCATCACGTTCTCTTCACCGATGAGTGTCGCATATGCCTTCAACCAGACAATCGTCGGAGACGTGTTTGGAGGCACCCTGGTCAGGCTGAACGTCTTAGACACACTGTCCAGCGAGTGCAGCAAGGTGGTGGTTCCCTGATGTTTTGGGGTGGCATTATGTGGGGCCGACGTACGCCACTGGTGGTCATGGAAGGCTCCAAAACGGCTTTACGATACCTGAATGACATCCTCCGACCCATAGTGCAACCATATCGGCAGAATATTGGAGAGGCATTTGTCTTCATGGACGACAATTCTCGACCTCATCGTGCACATCTTGTGAATGCGTTCCTTCAAGATAACGACATCGCTCGACTACAGTGGCCAGCATGTTCGCCAGACATGAACCCTATCGAACATGCCTGGGATATGTTGAAAAGGGCTGTTTATGGACGTCTTGACCCACCAACCACTCTGAGAGATTTACGCCGAATTGTCGTTGAGGAGTGGGACAATTTGGACCAACAGTGTCTTGATGAACTTGTGGATAGTATGCCACGGCGAATACAGGCATGCATCAATGCAAGAGGACGTGCTACTGGGTATTAGAGGTAGTGGTGTGTACTGCAATCTGGACCACAAATGCTGAAAGTCTAGCTGTATGATGGTACAACATGCAATGTGTGGGTCTCATGAGCAATAAAACGAGCTGAAATGTTGTTTGTGTTGATCTCTATTCCCTTTGTATTTAACGGTTCCGGAACTCTTGGAACCGAGGTGATGCAAAACTTTTTTTTGATGTGTGTATGTTGTTTTATAGTAAAGCCATCATTACTTCCTACTTGACGTTTCAGTGCTAGGCTAGAGTTTCGTTCGCTAAATCGCGACATCGCGAACGAAGCTCGATTTGTCGTGATATATCGAATTGAATGGCTGCCTGTGATTGGCTAGTTAAAGTGATTTTCCTTCTGACCGCTAGATAACTCTAGGGTAACACTGAAACGTCAAGTCGGAAGTAATGATGGCTTTTCAATAGTAATTTATGCTTCATCTACTTAAAACTATTATTGCAATGCCAGTAGATTCGGATAACAAACGTGCGAATGCGGAAAAAGTCGTGTGGATGCGGGGTGGATGCGGATAACGTTTTGTTTATCCGCGCAGGGCTCTATATAGGCCTATATGACTTTCCAAGTATGCTATATTAAACACCTTTCTCATAGATACAAAACGTGCACCTCAATGTTCCAATTCAATGACTGCTATGGGCTTGGCGATCATTAGTTAGTTAGTTAGTTAGTTAGTTATTGTTGTTTTAAGGGGCGGAACTACGAGGTCATCTGCCCCGGCGATCATTACAAATTTTCTTTATATCGGGTCGGATGCAGGACAAATTCACAAGCATTTCATCATCTAACATTCTCAAACTTCCGCGTTTAACTGTTTTTGTATTATCCAGGAAATTTTGCTACGCTGATGATATAGTTTTAGGGGCAGATGACCTCGTAGTTCCGCCCCTTAAAACAACAATAACTAACTAACTAGCTTTAGTTACAAGTCAAAGCAACCTGAATGAAACGGAGAATATTTTAACTGACGACCTTTCCATTCTTAGTGACTATTTTCGGAAATGGAGAGTCCAACCAAACACCAGCAAAACTGAGGTGTTCTGCTTTCATCTAAACAACAAAATGGCAAGCTGTACTATCCACGTGTCTTTTAATGGTAAGGTCCTCAGACACAATAACTACCCGAAGTACTTAGGTATAACATTAGATCGGACACTCTTCTTCAGGCAACATCTAGTAAATACAGCAGCAAAGATTAGGAGTCGTAACAACAGAAGTTGTGTGGTACAACCTGGGGTGCTTCTGCAACTACCATGAGATGTTATGCCCTTGGTTTAGTTTTCTCTGCCGCAGAGTATTGTGCTCCTGTGTGGATCAACAGCTGTCATGTGAAACTCGTGGACACTCAGCTCAACAACACAATGAGGATTATTTCAGGTGTAACAAGATCTACCCCTATCCACTGGCATCCTGTCCTGAGCAACATCATGCCTCCTTCATTCCGTAGACACAAGCACTGCTAAGAGAATACTCCAAGATACGTGAGAACCCTGACTTGCCCATCCACTCCAATATTCCTGACCTTCAGAGGAACTGGTTGAAATCTAGACATCCGCCAGTTCACTCAGAAGCTCACAGAAGATAATTTCGACCCATATGCCCAATGAAAGGAAGAATGGATCTTAAAAACAGATGGACATCTCTGGCCTTTGTTCATATCTAATTCAAAGTTTGATCTCCCAAGAAGAACTTGGACCTTCCTCAACATGATTCGTTGTGGTCATGGAGTCTGTGCTGCGTCTCTCTACAAATGGGGAAAGATACAATCCCCCAAGTGTGACTGTGGTGAACCTCTTCAGACCATCGAGCACATTGTAAGGGAGTGTAGTAGAAGAGTGTACAGCCCGGGGGACAGTACCCCCTGAGAGCCACCCCGCCATCTTTCGCCAAAACCACCCCAACTGGAAACACCATAACTCCAGGACATATCTCTACACAGCAAGCGGCGGCCACCTAAGCCTAGGAGGTTAGCCAACTACTTGCAAAACATACACAAACATTTACACTAACAACTATCTGGGGCAGCTACATTGACGCAATGCTGACCAAGCAGCGCCGCAACGTATAATAACGGAGCCCAGAAGGGAAGGATTATCTGTTCTGTAGTGTTCTTCGCCAGCGGCCCTGCCCAACGTCCGTTCTACACCAGGTGAGAATCCAGCTTGTGCTCAGAATCCTTTATTTTGTAAAACACCTACCCTGACACTTTACAAATTGTACCACATTTATATTTGCTCAAACTCCCCAAGAGGGACATACCATTACATCAACTGGCCATTAAATACTTGTTCAGTAAGCTACACTTGTATTACTGATTACACTCCACTTCACGTCCTCATACCCCACCTGACCTTTGCCTTAAGTGCCCCTGACCGATGCGGTCAGTAATTGCTTCGTCAGACTCCATTGTACTCACAGCACGCGACTCGACTGCCGAGCATCGAGCCGCTGAATCGGCACATTTATTGAATTACTCATTCCGCTCAGTTGGCAGGCCAGTTTAGTAGCTTGCACTTAAACATGCATCCCCTAGCAGATGCTTGCATCTTGCAGGGACGTCCCCAAGAGATTAAACACTAACACCAACACACTACACCAGTAGTCTCTCCCAACCACGGGAAGCTACTCTCATCCAGAAACAGCCTTCTAAATTAGCACATTGACACAACCATGTTTTATCCCAACTACCCCCAACCAAGGGAATAAAACATATTTGGTGGAGGCGCGGCTACCACGCAAAATAAGGGTAGGGACTCAAACAACGAGCCCTCGTGGTAGAAGCAATCCGTACCGCAAACAGCCAAGCGAAAGAGTTAATTTTTTTTTGGAGAGAAAGCATTATTTTCCCCTTCGCCCTAGCTACACAAGGGCAATTTTTTTCAAGCCACCCACCCCCCCTACAAAGGATCAGAAATCTCATACATTAGAAGTCGCACACATTTCTTTTTAGACAAACACTTAGCTCAGGATGGCACCACATGCAGAAGCAACCGGGATTGTAAGCCATAGAGGCAATGGAGGTACACCAATATTACTCACATTATTACTAAGGTGCCAGAAGCATATACAAAGGCGACAGGCACAAATACGGCCACTCCAAACAAAGGTTGGAGCAATACAGGGCAAACAGCCATGCACCCCGTCAGAGGATAGGACAGCGCGATTGAGATGCGCACGCATACACTTAAGTCACATACATGAACACCTCAATAGGAGCCATGTCCAAAGGAACAGGATATACGACCAATTAATCACTACACATGGCCCTACAATAGACAACACAACCCTAGAGAGGATGAGGGTGCACTACACAATTTTATATGCCCAGGGAGCTTATTCGCGAACAGGCGTTTCTCCAGTTGGCGGCCACGGAACTGTATAGGACGCAAACACGTCAACACAGCAATTTGCCAACAGGCCATATGCCTCAATAGGCAGTACGCCGAAATTTGGGAAAAGTGCTGGGAACTCCAAGCCAACAAGGCCATTTTTGAGTTCACGGCAGGGCCACCAGCCCAGCTAGGAGAGGACATAGGCGTAGATACGCTGACTCGGCAATTCGCGGGGATGTCCATCTCTACACCTAGCAATACACAATGGAAGGAGGCTGCCGTGGTCATAGGCCAGGAAGCGGTCAGGCTAGCCTCCAACACACTACAGGGCCAAGCTCACATGAACACACGTCCCTCAGCTCCGGTCCGGGAGGCAATTTTGCCAGACCGAGGGGCAGAACCTACGCCAACCCCCTCAGAACGGACGAACGAGAGGGAGTTGACGCCAGGGCTCTCAGGCACACATCATAACACAGAGAGAAACCTGGAGGAAACTATGTCATGGGCTGAGGACGTAGAGCCTGTGCCACAGCACGATAAGCCCACACAAACCTACACTCATAGGCAGGCGCAAGGAAAGGAGTCTACCGTGGCCATAGGCCAGAAATCGGTCAGACTACCCTCCAATTCATTGCAAGGCCATTCACAGACAATCACACGACCCCTACCGCCAGTTCAGAGGGCAATTTTGCCAGAATGGAGGTGGACAATAACATATGCACCCCCAGTGCAAAGTCATACAGGGGGATTATTTACTGTCCACCAGGGTGTAACATACACGCCTGCACACACTATCTTGCATCCACAACAAAATACACGGGGTTTAAGGGAAGTTTTACTACCCACCCCACGCGGCCAGGCAGACAAGAGGGCATTCACTCACACAGACGCTAATAGGGGGGCGCGGACCCAACACAGCCCTTCAGGCGCCGTCATCTCTACGCCTATTAACAGGAACTACGGGAAACGTAGGCATAGGCCTGCTTTACTTAAAACACCCCTGAAAGATAGTAAAGAAGCGCCTCAATGGGAACCTGAAGCCTATGCCTTCATAAGAGGACGCAATAATTCTCCCCGACGAGCGAGAAAGCGCGCACTATAGTGAAATTTACTGACCGCGCAAGCCCCTGGATAAATATTCCCACACACAGAATTTTCCACTTAAAATGCCGAAACGTTCCCAAGACCTTCACGGGGGCGCGTACACTAGAATTGACACAAAAGACAGGTTCTACCCCTGTAAACGGTAGACACGCCAGGACTCATGCACTACACTGTACATTTTACATGTATATACAGGGGAACGTGGCTAATTCGAAATTATATAATTCAAAATATTTTTTAATTCGAATTTTTCTCTTGGCCCATAGCACTTAATAGGCAATCAATGGTTTATAATCGTGGTTAATTCGAATTATATTTTGGATAATTCAAAGTTTTTTGTGTAAAAAGCCAATCGGAAGCCAAACAGTTGGGTCATATGGCTCAGTTCATGAAGGAACTGTTCCGAGTGCAGCCTAAGCAACAAACCACATCACAGAGCTTAGGCGGGTCTTTTTAAGTAGAAATGACTAAGTTGTTCTGTTTTCCGTTCCTACAATTTGCTAGATTCGTTTGTGATGGCTGAGAGACTTAATTGTAGGAAACAGTTAAGAATCTCAAACTATTTTGAAAAACAGTAGATTTCTCTGAGACTTAACTAGATTACTGTATTACTACCGTCGTTAAATAGGTGAATAGTACATTTAGGTTTTATTTTTCATTTGAAACTTTTGAGATTCTCACGATACAATCTTTATAAGGTACCGTCGTCTGTTAATCTGCTTTGGTGAACGTAAATCATTATGTAAACGTGATACAATATATTTTCTCTACTCTTTTCAAAGAACTTTCTTAATTCGAATTTTTGGATAACTCGAATTTTTTTACTATGCCCTTGAAGTTCGAATTATCCAAGTTGAACTGTATATATTTAAGCCATAAGTGCACGTTACTTTTTCTATTTTTACACTGCCCATGGCAGGAATTTTTCCCATCCTCTATGACGTCGCTCAAACTAAGCGTAAATATCAGGGGATAACACTCACAATCCAGGGGAAAACTCGGCAATATATCTTGAGGTAACACGGTAAACACAGTTGCCATAGAAAGAGGCCGAATATACCAAGAAGGGTAGGGACTCGCATGAGACCGAACCCAGGCCCCCAGAGAGGACCAACACACATTTACGCGCACGGCAATGGAGAACACATAATTATACAACTTTTCATAGGCACTAGCCTTCATTCACACAGAGCCACACTATAAAACATGTTTCCCAAGGTGCCATAGACAAGGTATCCAGTAAGGGAAAATATACCTTATAAACGCATCAATGTAAGAAGGGAATAAACATTTTATATTATATTACTATGTCACATTGTAAGACACTGCGCAAAATGTGCGCCACAGGACGGGAGAAATTTTCTCATCTCCTTCGACAGTTGCCAAGCCAGGTGTGAACACCATAAGGTGAAATCCCAGACTTTGGGAAAACCCACATATTTCCGGAAGGCACACAGTAAGCTCAATTGCCACAAAACATCAGTAACACAAACAAAACTGTCCCGGAGACACAGGCCCAAAAGGCACCAGGAATAATTACCCTGAACAAAGACGGTCTCAAACCCGCGACCTTCTGAATAGCAGGAGCGCAAGGTCGGGTAGCCATCCAATTGAAGGATACAGCGATAAGGGACAGTCACACTAACAGGAATATATTCGCATCAGGTATACAATATCACAAAATTTGGGGACAAAATATATGAACAGAGGTAGGTTCTTTTCCATGACGGGAAGCCGAAGACACATTATATATGCTCACAATAGAAGAGCGTGTCACCAAACCCACACACACGTGCTTAACACATGCAGACCGCCAGACCAGTAGCAGGTAATGCCCACGTCAGTGAAACTTGACACTATCGCAGTCAGCGATAAGACGTAATGGGACAGCCGACCTTCGCAAGCAGCACACAGCCTAGAAGCGCTTTCCTTTGGAAGGCACACACACAATCATTCACGCCACTTTCAAAGCCGGATAACTCCCGAAGTGAAATACGAGGGACGTTCCGAAACACACAAGACACGCACACTAACGTACACCGTCGCATGCGTGTTTCAAACACACAATATACGCCACGCTACATAAAACCCAGAAAATATGGTCCCAAGGCATTAGCCCAGGCATTAGCCTAAAGCAGATGCATTGCACTAACGCCCTATACAAGCACATAAACGATTGAGCCACACAATCATGAACACAGGAAGGTTCTTTAACATACATACAGGAGCGTAGATTCGTTCCAAGGTACTCGCTACAACAGCCTACTCAGGGCATTAGCGACCCCGGGACTACCAATAGGGGGCGTACCGAGAACGCCAGGCTTCTATGGGGACCACAATACATTTTCTTTTTGAACCATAGTTCCCGACACCTGAATACGGGGGACACCACTCTCACAGACAATTTCCCACACAAAAGAGGTAACACCACATTTCTAAGGCCAAAAATCATGGCAAACTTGGATTACCCCGAACACAGGCAATAGACTTGCTAGACACAAATTATAGACAATTACATAAAACAGAGGATTTGCGGAAGAAAAGTCCACACAACATTGGTAGCGAAAACACGACAGGTTAACACATTGGCCCTCCTAGAACGTAAAACAATGTCAACATACGGACAATGGCGAAATTCACGTTTCATTAGCCTTCATACAAACTTCCTACAAACAAGGACACAAAAACAAAAACACGAAAAAGCACTGCGTTGCGAATAAGCAAATTCCAGCGAGTTGCGACATACTATTGCCGGTAGACATTTTTTTCATAGCCAGAAGTGACAATGTCACGCAGACATGATGACACTCACACAAAAACAATAACATAACGACATACAGTGACAAGGATGTTGACACAGGATTCAGCGGCATTACAATAGGCCTTGCATCCACTAACACACAAATACTATGGGCCGGATTCATCTCACGAGTACAGGAACATGCCTACAAGGGTGATAACACTCAGCACGCGACACAAGATAAGACTTATCCGATAACGTCCCACGCGCCAGCGTGCGGCAGCGGTACGCGACCTCACACACGCAGCCGCGCTAATTGCAGCCACGGACACTCCCTTCCTACGCGCGCCCAACAATCAGGGGCGGATGCAGACAGATTCCATGAGGGACCCCCCCCCCCTAATAACTTATTTCCTGTTTTTTTTAAACCATTATAGGCGATCAGGCCATGACAATTCATACTTACAGTCACTTGCTACTCTAACGTTATGAACACGAAACCAGATTAGGCCGTGACGTCACAGCGTCACTGCACCCCAACCTCCTAAGGACAGCTCGAGGGCAGTGCCAACAGACACAAACATTTTTACACAACGTGGGTATCACAGACCCACAGGCATTCCACAGACTGGTAGATGTTTATGGCATCTCAATCCCACCAGTGTACATCCCAAGAAAAGATAGAGAGCACATCGTGACAAAGAGAGGATCACACACCACGACAGGAGCAGAGATGGATAGTGCCATCAGGATGGCCAAGATACCAACTACGGGCACCATTCCAGCACCCTTCTCCCTACATAACCTGTCACCTACAACACTATCCAACACAAACATACAGACACATAAAAACAGCTAGACTACATTCCCAAATATACATCGGGGTTGATAGACTTCATGCGTCTAAACAAATTCAGGTATGCTACACCTTGGCCAGAAATGCCTACACCCGAGTATTAGGGGTGAGTCGGAAACAATATCAAGCGTAATGCACATCTCTATGTAAAGAGATGAGGCCACATTTATACAAACAACTATTTTTTATTAAATAATCCCGCATGTAAGGGATATAGAATTATTATACCTCGACCCATGCTTTATCCTCAAGTGAGAGCGGATACGCCTCATATCCATCTCCATGCATGGAATGTCCCATCCACATACCGCGGTTTATTATTATTACACCTGCATGGCATTTTTAAAATTTTGCACACTTGGGAAAACCCTACCCCATCCACTCACTGTAAAGACATCCTAGCAGCATCATCGGCTCCCGGCCACCATAAACATGGAGTCCAACGATGCACGACCCCCTCCTACCACGCTTTAAGCCCATTCAGCAAATAACACCCCCGGATCCTAATAACAGGGACCCAACGCCCTACAACACACTAACGCCTCCAGGAAATTACCAAGGCATTACCGCTGGAAATCCGACATGGCAATTACAAGCCTAAAGTAGACAATGCATTTAGAAGATCCTACAACCCCAGAACACTAAAAAGTTTACATAATTACATGGTAAATTATTTACATATCACACTTATTTAAAAAAAAGGAATCTGATATCACACTGGATGGTGATGAGAGTGTAAATGGAAGGCAGAGGCGCCACACAAGAACAGAGCTGGATAAGGCGATGATGAGGCCTGACCCAGTTAACTGAATGACTGACAGTCGAACCTAGAGACGACCACACTAGGACTAGACTTCTAGTTAGTATGTAACCTAAGTAGAGCTTCTATGGCGGGAAGTTAGCCTTCCACTCGCGGAAGTGAAGAAGGATCTCAGGATTCAGCGGGACCAATCCTAGATCCGCCAAGTCCTCGTCCCGCGAGACGAGGTGAAGACGACCATATATATAATAACAAATGAATAATAAATAATGCATATGGAATGAATGCGATCATTCGGATCCGTGCCCACATAAATGGATGACACCGATTCTCCAGAGCGTAAATGGTAACGCACCGAGCGGCCAGAGATATTAAATAGGTATGCAACGGGCTGCCAAAAGGGGTTCGGTGGGCAACCCAGCAATAAATATAAACAGATGATAAATGGCGAATAATGCCAACAAAGGCAGGTATAACAGCGACGAAAAGGATATCCGAGCGAGGCGTCTGCTCCTTCGCAACGCCCTCGCGCAGGCCTATACTAATTATTAATAGGGCGATGTCGACAATTAGTATTAAGGGAGGGGACTACGAGCCATTGCTGGGTTCCGGTCTCAGCAATAGGTTACAAGGGCCCCCGGAAGAGAAATCGACCGGACGAGCCTCCGATCAAAATTCTAGTATATAAGATACAGTTGCATTCAAAAGGCAACTTAGACTTAAGCAAATTTAATAAGCATTGTTGTGAAACAATAGCTACAGTACATTTCGGCACTAGACTAAGGACCATTTCGGCTTGTAAATACAATATATATATATTTCTTTTTTTTTTAATATTTTAGGCTAAGCACTTTTCTAGTCAAGATTGAGCGTTCGGCACCTGGTAACCAAAATCCGTTACCAGGGTAAGCCCGGCAATACATAGGATAAATAGGATTAAGTCTGAACGCCCGGCACCTGGTAACCAAAATCCGTTACCAGGGTAAGTCCGGCAATACATAGGATAAATAGGATTATAGGCGCACCAAGGGTGGTGGCACAGGAGCCAGCCGACCCATACAAAAGCGATATATGCGACAGCTCGGCACAGCAACCAAGGCTGACCGGCCACAGCGGTGCGAGAGAAAATTTATGGCCAAGGGTATTTCATAAAATATGTATTTGAATTTCAGAGAAAGAGCTCCATCGATACGGCAGAGATCGTCAAAGACCATGGTCACAGTTGTAACAGATTTGATACACTACACCGCCCTATAGCGGGCTACACACACAAGTACACGGAGAAAAGAGGAATGATACAGACAGGATGGTAAAATCCAGTCGGCTCAGGCTAAGCTAGACTAAGATTAGGCTAAACTAGACTAAATTAGACTTAAGGGGCGTTACACTTAGTCTATATAATAAGCGCAGCGAGGGAACTGATATATATATACTAGCTGACCCGGCAGACGTTGTCCTGCCAATCAAAGAAAGTGTTGTAACTTTGTTTCTTGAAGTGCTTTTGGATACACAATATATTTTCAATTTCTGTTAATTGCCTCTAAACTATCGTGAAATGAATTAACTAATCTAGAAACATTCGTGGGAGCGTGCACAACAACGTTTCATCGCAATTGGATAAATGGCATAAAACGCATACGGGATTTTGTTTAATGATTCGTGCGCTGTCACTCATTTGTTGAATCTACTCGTGCTATACCAACTGTGAAATTGTTTTACTAAGTTAGAAAGCTTCACGTAAGTATACGCAACAACTCATCAAAGATCCATCGGAATCGGATGAATGACATATGAACGTATACAGGATTTTTTTAAACGATCGCGTTCCGTCACTCATTTGTTGAATCTACTCATGCGCTACCTATTGTAAAATAGATTTACTAAGCCTGAAACCTTCTCTGGATTGTACTCAATCATTCACCAAGGTTTCATCGCAATGGGATGAATGATATATAACCGCATACGCGACATTGTGGAAACGATTCACGCGCCGTCGCTCATTTGTTGAATCTACTCGTGCGCTACTTATTAAAAACTGGATTTACTAATCTAGAAACCATTCCTGGATTGTACACAACAATTCACCAAAGTTTCATCGTAATCGGATAAATGGTATATGAACGCATACAGGACTATGTTGAAACGATTCGCGCGCAATCGCACATTTGTTGAATCTGCTCGTGCGCTACCTATTGTAAAATGAATTTACGGAGCCAGAAACCTTCACTGAAGTGAACACAACAATTCACCAAAGTTTCATCGCAATCGGATAAATGGTATATGGACGCATATGGTACTTTGTTGAAATGATTCGCGTGCCGTCACTCATTTGTTGAATCTACTCGTGCGCCACCAATTGTAAAATGGATTTATTAAGCCAGAAACCTTCCGTAGGGTGTACACAACATCTCACCCAAGTTTCATCGTAATCGGACGAATGGTATTTGAACGCATACGGGACCTTATTGAAACGCTTCGCGCGTTGTCGCTCATTTGTTGAATCTACTCGTGCGCAACCTCCTGTGAAATGAATTTACTAAGTTAGAAACCGTCACGTAAGTGTACACAACATCTCACCCAAGTTTTATTGCAATCGGATGAATGGTATATGAACGCATACGGGACTTAGTTTAAACGTTCGCACATCGTCGCTCATTTGTAGAATCTACTCGTGCGCTACCTATTGTAAAATGGATTTACAAATCCAGAAGCCTCCCCTGGAGTGTACACAACATCTCACACAAGTTTCATCGCTATCGGACGAATGGTATTTGAACGCATACGGGACCTTGTTGAAATGCTCCGCACGTCGCCACTAATTTGTTGAATCTACTCGTGCGCAACCTCCTGTGAAATGGATTTACTAAATTAGAAACCTTCACGTAAGTGTACACAACAACTCGTCAAAGTTTCATCTCAATCGATGAATGGTATATAAACTTATACGGGATTTTGTTGAAACGCTTTGCGCGTCGTCACTCATTTGTTGAATCTAGTCGTGCGCTACCTATTGTAAAATTAATTTACTAAGCCAGAAGCCTTCCCTGGAGTGCACACAACATATCACTCAAGTTTCATCGCTATCGGACGAATGGTATTTGAACGCATACGGGACCTTGTTGAAACGCTTCGTGCGTCGGCGCTCATTTGTTTAATCTACTCGTGCTTAACCTCCTGTGAAATGGATTTACTAAGTTAGAAACCTTCACGTAAGTGTACACAACAACTCATCAAAGTTTCATCGCAATCGATGAATGGTATATAAACTTATACGGGATTTTGTTGAAATATTTCGCGCGTCGTCGCTCATTTGTTGAATCTACTCGTGCGCTACCTATAGTAAAATGAATTTACTAAGCCAGAAGCCTTCCATGGAGTGTACACAACATTTCACCCAAGTTTCATCGCTATCGGACGAATGGTATTTGAACGCGTACGGGACCTTTTTGAAAAGCTTCGCGCGTCGTCGCTCATTTGTTGAATCTAGTCGTGCGCTATCTATTGTAAAATGGATTTACTAAGCCAAACATCTTCCCTGGAGTGCACTCAACATCTCACCCAAGTTTCATCGCAATCGGATGAATGGTATATGAACGCATACGGAATTTTGAAACGCTCTAACGTGCAAAGACAAACAGAATTCGACATCACTGCCACCTTTGGTATAAAACACAACTTTCCGCCATGGGCGGAGGGTATGTTATGGCGGTAGTTGCACAGGTTGCGACCAGGTGGCTCTACGTGCAGAGACACACAGTCCAAAAGGATCACTTTTCACTAAGGCTAGCGGTTTCCATGACGACTGTTTATGACTGTTTATTGTGGTTCTAAATTTGAGTGTAAATTGTGGTTCTAAAATTCTAAAATTCCACCTTTATGGTCAAATTGTGAATCTAAACCATACATGGGCCCTCCCTAACATTCATACGAAATTTCATCAAAATCGGCCCAGGCGTTTAGGAGGAGTTCAGTCACATACACACGTGTCGAAGAATTATATATATATATATATATATAGGGTGTTACAAAAAGGTACGGCCAAACTTTCAGGAAACATTCCTAACACACATAGAAATAAAATATGTTATGTGGACATGTGTCCGGAAACGCCTAATTTCCATGTTAGAGCTCATTTTAGTTTCGTTAGTGTGTACTGTACTTCCTCGATTCACCGCCAGTTGGCCCATTTGAAGGAAGGTAATGTTGACGTAATGTTAGAGCTCATTTTAGTTTCGTTAGTATGTACTGTACTTCCTCGATTCACCGCCAGTTGGCCCATTTGAAGGAAGGTAATGTTGACGTCAGTGCTTGTGTTGACATGCGACTCATTGCTCTACAGTACGAGCATCAAGCACAAAAGTACGTAGCATCAACTGGTTAGTGTTCATCACGAACGTGGTTTTGCAGTCAGTGCAATGTTTACAAATGCGGAGTTAGCAGATGCCCATTTGATGTATGGATTAGCACGAGACAATAGCCGTGGCACGGTACGTTTGTATCGAGAAAGATTTCCAGAACGAAGGTGTCCCGACAGGAAGACGTTCGAAGCAATTGATCGGCGTCTTAGGGAGCACGGAACATTCCAGCCTATGACTCGCGACTGGGGAAGACCTAGAACGACGAGGACACCTGCAATGGACGAGGCAATTCTTCGTGCAGTTGACGATAACCCTCATGTCAGCGTCAGAGAAGTTGCTGCTGTACAAGGTAACGTTGACCACGTCACAGTATGGAGAGTGCCACGGGAGAACCTGTTGTTCCCGTACCATGTACAGCGTGTGCAGGCACTATCAGCAGCTGATTGGCCTCCACGGATACACTTCTGCGAATGGTTCCTCCAACAATGTGTCAATCCTCATTTCAGTGCAAATGTTCTCTTTACGGATGAGGCGTCATTCCAACGTGATCAAATTGTAAATTTTCACAATCAACATGTGTGGGCTGACGAGAATCCGCACGCAATTGTGCAATCACGTCATCAACACAGATTTTCAGTAAACGTTTGGGCAGGAATTGTTGGTGACGTCTTGATTGGGCCCCATGTTCTTCCACCTACGCTCAATGGAGCACGTTATCATGATTTCATACGGGATACTCTACCTGTGCTGCTAGAACATGTGCCTTTACAAGTACGACACAACATGTGGTTCATGCACGATGGAGCTCCTGCACATTTCAGTCGAAGTGTTCGTACGCTTCTCAACAACAGATTCGGTGACCGATGGATTGGTAGAGGCGGACCAATTCCATGGCCTCCACGCTCTCCTGACCTCAACCCTCTTGACTTTCATTTATGGGGGCATTTGAAAGCTCTTGTCTACGCAACCCCGGTACCAAATGTAGAGACTCTTCGTGCTCGTATTGTGGACGGCTGTGATACAACACGCCATTCTCCAGGGCTGCATCAGCGCATCAGGGATTCTATGCGACGGAGGGTGGATGCATGTATCCTCGCTATCGGAGGACATTTTGAACATTTCCTGTAACAAAGTGTTTGAAGTCACGCTGGTACGTTCTGTTGCTGTGTGTTTCCATTCCATGATTAATGTGATTTGAAGAGAAGTAATAAAATGAGCTCTAACATGGAAATTAAGCGTTTCCGGACACATGTCCACATATCATATTTTCTTTCTTTGGGTGTGAGGAATGTTTCCTGAAAGTTTGGCCGTACCTTTTTGTAACACCTTGTAGTGAATTCTTCCACCCACGGAGGGAAATTCACGACAACAGGTGAACGGTTTAGCCACTAAACCACAGTGGCAGGTCAAAGGCCACAGATGAGTGGCACAAGGTGAAGGTGGCCAAGAAGGAACAGCGCTATGGCCATATACACAGGAAAAAGATACTCATGAGGTTTAGTAATAATAATAATATAATTAAGGCTAGAACATAAGGATTGTAATAAAAATTGTAACAAATTATAAAACCATCACAGCATGAGAAATATGGAGACTACACACAAAATACTGCAACATTCTAACACCATCCACACTGTAAAACACTTTTGTTTCTTTCCTTTCCATCCTAATAACGAAAAAATTTGTGAAGGTGTCCCGTTTCACCCCAACACAATAAACCATTTAATATATATTCCTTTAACTTATACCCTGGGGCACCTGTTTTTTCTATTTTCTTCCATCTTTTATACAATGCCTTGCAGGGAGCAATTTTTTTTCCACACAGCGCCGGACGGCTCAACCACCCGTCCAACCATGGTTTTTTCCTTCCTGCATAGCACCAATACATATATATATCTATGTTTTTTCTCCCTGATTTCGTTAAACAGCAATAACTTCAAGAATTTTTATGTACTTATTTCAAATGTCAACTTTTACGATGATTAATTCTAGATGAACTATAAACTATGTATAACTATGTATACCCAAAACCTACCCCTCTGAGCACACGCTAGACTCAGATCACCACGACATAGATACACCTTCACGACACCGACACGGAACACGAAGAAGAAGAGGTACGAGGAGAAAACAAGAAGAAACCATCACAACGACACGCCTACTCTACTTCCCGTTCGCGAGGACGCGAACTAATCGATGAGGGGGACTTGTACAGCCCGGGGGACAGTACCCCCTGAGAGTCACCCCGCCATCTTTCGCCAAAACCACCCCAACTGGAAACACCATAACTCCAGGACATATCTCTACACAGCAAGCGGCGGCCACCTAAGCCTAGGAGGTTAGCCAACTACTTGCAAAACATACACAAACATTTACACTAACAACTATCTGGGGCAGCTACATTGACGCAATGCTGACCAAGCAGCGCCGCAACGTATAATAACGGAGCCCAGAAGGGAAGGATTATCTGTTCTGTAGTGTTCTTCGCCAGCGGCCCTGCCCGACGTCCGTTCTACACCAGGTGAGAATCCAGCTTGTGCTCAGAATCCTTTATTTTGTAAAACACCTACCCTGACACTTTACAAATTGTACCACATTTATATTTGCTCAAACTCCCCAAGAGGGACATACCATTACATCAACTGGCCATTAAATACTTGGTCAGTAAGCTAAACTTGTATTACTGATTACACTCCACTTCACGTCCTCATACCCCACCTGACCTCTGCCTTAAGTGCCCCTGACCGATGCGGTCAGTAATTGCTTCGTCAGACTCCATTGTACTCACAGCACGCGACTCGACTGCCGAGCGTCGAGCCGCTGAATCGGCACATTTATTGAATTACTCATTCCGCTCAGCTGGCAGGCCAGTTTAGTAGCTTGCACTTAAACATTCATCCCCTAGCAGATGCTTGCATCTTGCAGGGACGCCCCCAAGAGATTTAACACTAACACCAACACACTACACCAGTAGTCTCTCCCAACCACGGGAAGCTACTCTCATCCAGAAATAGCCTTCTAAATTAGCACACTGACACAACCGTGTTTTATCCCAACTACCCCCAACCAAGGGATTAAAACAAGAGCCTACCCTGGAGATTGGTTTGATTTTCTAGAGGCCACTACAGAGGCTCTGGATTGGATAAGAACATTGGACATTAAAATATAATGTACTTGCTTTCCTGTTTTTTTGTATATATGCCATACGATAAATAAATAAATAAATAAATAAATGTGTTATACATAACAGAAAACGCATTTTCACACGAATATATGTCGTAGAAAATTGCATCAAAACGATGAGGGCTCTTTTATTCAGGAGAGGAAAATCTTGTTGAATAGAAACCCAGAAGATGTCTAATTCTGACTCTTGGTACTTATGTTTTAAAGTCTGGTTGTTTTCAAGTTCCGCCTGTTCCTCCTCTTCTATACCTTGAAGTTCACAAGAGCTGGAGGGTGCAAAATAATTTCTTATCCAGTCATATTGGTTTACAATCAGTCTTGGAAAATATCTTACGACACTCTTGATGGTAGCACGTGACACTCTGTTAGGAAAGCACTGAAGTAGACAGTAGACAGTGGATGGTAGATCGTAAAGCTGTCTATGCCGCCTGTACTGTACACTCGCTTGCGGCAGGCTGTCCCCTTGTAGCTTCCCTTGGATGGTCTGAATTCTACTACACCTGAATCTGTGTCTTCGATGTGTAACTTAGACATCCAAATTACATTTTTAATTTCAGTTGCACATGTAAAGCCTCCGTGGCTTAGGCGGCAGCATGCAGGCCTCTCATCGTGGTTCAAATCCCGATCACTCCATGTGAGATTTGTGCTGGAAAAAGCGGAGGCAGACAGGTTTTTCTCCGGGTACACTGGTTTTCCCTGTCACACAAAAATATATTCTAGCAACACTCTCCACTGTCATTTACTTTCATCTGTCATTCATTTAATCATTGCCCCAGGGGAGTGCGACAGGCTTCGGCCGCCGGCACAGTTCATATCCTCGTCACTAGATGGGTGCTTCATTCATTCCATTCGCTGACCCGATCGGTCGACTAATAGCAGGCTCTGGATTTTCATTCATTTGAGTGGTACATGTATTAATGATGGTACAAAATTGAATCTTGGCTATGTGTAACTGACAAGTTATCCTAGTCCTCGATTACCCGGATTCTACCCTTCAACAATCTACATGGTTGTCTGCCCCTTCGGTAGCTAAGGGGATTCACCACTGAAAAAATACTTTTTTTGAAATACACAATAAAAATGGCTTAACAATTTTTTTTCTAGTGTGTAGTAGGCTAAAAAAAATACAAAAATATAAAATGGCCAAAACGTTGTTACATACAGGCTACAGCGAATAAAAACTGTTTCTTTTTTCACGTTTTTTAGACCTTATTTCAAAGTGATATATCTAAAAAATTGTCCAACATATTGCACTGCTCATGGTCTCATTTTGAAGATAATGATCTAATCTAAATATTTAGGTAGATTTATCATGGTAGCATTAGTGGTTTTCAAAACATCAGAGAGTAAACTTTAGACTTAAAAAAAAAACCATGCATATATATAAAATTATGTTTCTAAGCAACATATTCACCTAAAAATCTAATTCTACCTAAATATTTAGTAAACGATCTACTAAATATGTGGTGAAAATATGAACTCTCTATCTCAATTGGTTCTCAAGATATATCGATTTTTGTCTGAAACTTTGTCGAAATTCAAACTTTCGGAAAACTGCGTTTGAAAGTAAACGTATGTTCAACACTAATATTTCAAGTATATTTTTTAGTTTATGGTTGTGAAATAAATTTAAACAATATATTAGGTCGAAAGCTTGTATTATACATCAATATTAGGTCACATTATCATATCAGTGTTCAATAATATATATATATATATATATATATATATATATATATATATATATATATTATATACATCATAAAATAAAACAGAGTTCGGTCGTTGACGTTCAAAATTCACCGGCACCATATGCTTTCCCCTCCGCTTCTATTTTCCTGTTTTCTTCCTCAATCTGTGCATGTCTCAACTTTGAAAGACTTGAAGGTTCCCTGCACACTCAGGACAAGGAAATGTTTCCATAAAATTTGATAATTTGTTTCCATCTACCAAAATATAGTTAGGCGCATTATCGTCAAATGTGACTTCTGTGTTATAGCTATTGTAAAGCGCGAAGCCTCTAGGTTTATCGGAAACTTCGTTCTCATTATTAGAACATGAGGTACTTGGTTCAGATGTACTTTGTACAGTAACATCATCATTGGGTAGTAACATAACCCCACTTTCATCATTGATACCTGTGTCTGTATCAATACTTACAAGACTTGCAGGTTGCACCTCATACCACTTTGCAATATTGTCCTTATTTCTTATAGCAACATTTTTTATTGTATTCTTGACTCTTCCCATATTTTATGGCATAAAACTGAACTAAACTTTACTCAAAACAAACAACCTGAAACTCAACAGCAGAATGACAGATGACAGAATACAAGTTTATTCTATTACTACTTCTTCTTCTTTACCAAAGAGTACTTAATGATAATAAAACAGTACAATTATTGAATATGTGTATACAAGATCTAAATATGTGGTTTACATATTTATAATGAAAATATATCAAAGAAATAAAGATTATGATGTTTTTAGCAATAAATAAGGAATCTAGTAAAAATGTGAAATTTTGGCCATTGACGCGTATGCAAAAAATGTTATTTTTTTCATACTTAGGGTTAAGATATAGGTCTTAGGGTACTATATTCTTGTTCAGTAGGTTCCAAATGACAAACTAAGGCAAACAAAATTCTTTTGAAAATTTCATGATTTTTCACTATTTTCAGTGGTGAATCCCCGGGGGAGATGACCGCGCTGTTCCGCCCATTAAAACAACAATAACTACCTAATTAACTTACGTAGTCAACCCGGAGGCTGGTTAGATCCTCAATACGCACCATCATAGGTTACGAGGACAGAAACTCACAAAAACACAAGGGAGCGCTATATTCAGGCAAACTAGGCAAGTTGAGGAGTACGGTAGTTTGCCATTCCTTTCCTTACTGAGCCAGTATAGTAATACTGACTGTCGATAGAGCCTTCCACAGCATCCACAGGCACTAGTTGTGGTGGAGCGTGGCGTGAGAGTACAGTGGTCAAGCTGCTTTCCTTTCTCCAGGGCGGACAGGGTCCGATTCCCCGTCAATGCATGTGAGATTCTCTAAGTAAAATATCACGGCATGTGGTTCGGATTCCACGTAAAATGGAGGTCCAGTGTCACGTACAACTATAAGCTTCCTAATTTTACACCAGATGTGTCCTGAATACCATTGCTCAGCTTCCATATAATTACAGCCAGGAGTGAGACACATTTTTTATTTATTTTTATTAATGCAGCCAATGGCCATGTACTTTTCTTTTCAGGACGGGTCAGGGAAGGGATATTGGATGGAAATCGGCCGTGGACCTATTGAAAGGAACCGTTCCGGCATTTGCCTGGTGGTGAAAATGGGAAGCCACGAAAACCATTTTCAGGACGGCCGAGGTGGTATTCGAACCCACGCTCTCCCGATACCAGCGAGGCACGAGGTAGCGCGTCAGCGCTCTCGGCTACCGCGGCCGGTTAGTGAGACACATTTTACTCTTAATCAGTTATTGTTTTTTTAAGGGACGGAACTACGAGGTCATCTGCCCCTCACATTTTACTCTTAGTAAGTCAGTTATTGTTGTTTAACGGGACGGAATTACGAGGTCATCTGCCCCTCACATTTTACTCTTAGTAAGTCAGTTATTGTTGTTTAACGGGACGGAATTACGAGGTCATCTGCCCCTCACAATTTACTCTAGCCTGTGCCAATAAACAAATGCAAAAATACTGCATTCATCAAGAGATTGGTTCCTTGAAGAAACAGGGCCTACGTGATTACTTTTCATTTTTTCGAAGCAATTTTTCTTTTACTTCTTACGTTACTGTGGAAATACAATAGTTTACGCTGCAGTAAGATACATGACTCACAAGACAATGCAGTACTTCAAGATGACCTGAACTTGGTCTATAAGTGGGCGATTGAAAATAAAATGAAAATAAACACAAGAAAATGTAGTCTCATAAAAATAGGGCAAGTGCGAAGGCAAGATTTTCAATATAACATTCTCTCGGAAATACTTGTAGAAGAAGATTCTTGCAAATATTTGGGCGTTCACGTAAGAAATGATATGAAATGGAGTAGTCATGTAGGATGTGTAGTTTCTAAAGCTTATAAATCCCTGCACTTTGTAATGAGAGTATTAAAAGGAAGTAGTACCTCTGCTAAAGAATTAGGTTATTTGTCACTTGTAAGACCTATTCTGGAATATTCCTCGGCGGTTTGGTATCCATATCAAGTAGGGCTCATAAATGAGTTGGAAATGGTACAAAGAAAGGCCGCTAGATTTGTGCTCAGTGACTTTAATCCCAGGAGCAGTGTGAGCCGTATGTTAAAGAAACTTGGGTGGGAATCACTTGAGGCTAGGAGGATGAAATCTAGACTCTGCGCTATGTACAACACGTATACAAATCAACCAGCATGGGGTGAGCTTAGCAAACGTATGGGAAAGCCCACTTACATGGGTAGGGGCGATCATCCTTTCAAAGTTAAGGGCCGACCATAGCGAACAAATTATGGTAAATATTCTTTCGTAAACTGTGCTAACTGGAACTCCCTACCTGCCGCAGTCTTAGAGCCTTTTCCCAAACATATACTGTAGGTGTGTTTAAGAAAAGACTGACTATTTGTGTAAATAATCCAGTTTAATTGTTAGTGAATTTTTATGTACATTTATTTATTTGTTATGTGTATCTAATTTGCCACCGGGGGACACACCCCCAATTGCAAATAAACGAATGAATGAATGAGTAATGCCCCATTTATTGGTCATCCGTGACAGGAGTGAAAAGTAGTATATTGTTCCTAAATAGGCCTTCCCTTTCATTCCTTCCCTGCCAGGAGGCCATCAGTTTGGTTACTTGAAGTAAATTTATTAAGTAGTTTCGTGGGAAAAATGTTGATGAAGTTTTGAAAATTAACACATTTCCTTGAAGAAATTAGGTGGTGTTGAATTCTTTTTTGTTCTCAGAGGACTGGTGGTCTCCTTTAACGAGTAAGCAAGGCGCAGCAAGGCTCTGTAATGAAGGGGAAGAGGGAGTTAAACTGAAACCTCTGCCGTTCATTAATGAGAGCGAACCTCTTTGTTCCACTGCCTAAAGGAAGAACAAGCCATTGTCCTCACAAGTCGAACGATTGTCAATTTGTAACTCCTCCACTTTCAGGATGAAGACGGTGGTTGTGTAATCTACAACGGAGAGCTCGACTGGAAGATAATCTTAGCTACTGCGGGTGAGTACATTCCACTGTCTCCATGAGGAATTCCTCCCTATTAAATCTCATATATCCGGTACGCACAATGCAATTACAATGTGCCTGCACTCGGGCATGTCACCTAGCCATCTGTCTCTGCAGATCTCTAAATCTCTTTAAATCTAAGTTAATGCACTACAGCTATGCTCTATAGTTCTAGACCTGAGATTAAATCCCTAAGTTAATTAAAACTAAAATAAATCAACAATCGAATATTTCCAGAATCTTGTTTTAGAGCCATTCTCTATATGCAGTCCCGATATCTCCAGAAGAATGTAGGTCGGTTGGTTGGTTCCTTAGTTTAGTGGCTGCGACAACGCGGTCATGTAGCCCCGTGTACTTTGGGTATGTGTAGAATTTGTCTGATTTATTTATTTAATCGTACGGTGAATTATATACAAAATTTACATTATACAACATTATCCACATTCTGCAACCAAGTTATGACATTTGGAGTGACATGAAAGAGTTCAGCAGAGTTCCCAGGGAACGAGACCAGAGGGCAGCGTCGGAGCAGATGATCCATTGTCTGCTCCTCTTGATCACAGTCGCACATTGCTGAATTGATCCAGCCCCATCTATGTTGAAAGAATTTACAGCAGCCATGGCCGGTTCTGAATCTGTTAAGACGGCACCACAGTTTCCTTGGGAGGTCAGAACCTTTCAGTTCCTTTGTAGGATCAAGAGAATGGGCACTTGTCCCCGCTGTTTTGTTGACCACTTGTTTCTCCAACTTTGGTTTAAATTAAACCCATCCACATACAGTATTTCTGCAGTAACACATGTTGGCCTCCTAGACCGTAGTCGCTGTTGTGAGGGATGGCAAAATTCATGGTATAGTGGTAAAGTAGGTGAAGCCCTGATCTTCTTAGCCTCTCTCAACAATGCTTGTTTCCTTCTTAGATGTGGTGGAGGAATGTGGCTCAGCACAGGCAGCCAATGGCAAGGCGTTGACTTAATAGTACCAGTGATGCATCGCATTGTATCATTTAATCTTGAGTCTACTTTATGCACATGTGCACTTTCCAACCACACGGGTGCACAGTATTCTGCTGTTGAATAGACAAGGCTAATGCCAGTTAGGCGTAAGCAGTCGGCAGAGGCTCCCCAGGAAGTACCACTAAGTTTATGTAGGATGTTGTTTCTTGCAGCAATTTTATGGGAGAGCTTGGTGAGATGCTCTTTGTAGGTCAGGGTTCTATCCAAAGTCACTCCAAGATAAGTAGGAAAGGGATTGTATCTAAGTTGTTGTCCGTCAAGCAAAATATTTGGTTTGTAATTAGAAAACCGATGTGCAAGGTGGAAGCAAGATACTTCTGCTTTATTCAGGCTCGGAATCAATCTCCAGGACTGAAGGAAAGCTGACATTCTCTTAAGGTCTTCAGTAAGGGTGTCTGATAACCGGTGTTAATTGTGATGGCTGTATTAGTGTGTGTTATCTGTGATTCAGTTAGAAGGACTGCAGACAGTCAATTTTTCAAGTAGTTCCTACTTTTGCTACCAAATGCTTCCGTCCATGACACCTAACTGCGGACATGGATACTAGATGCAATGGCAGCCAGCACCTGGCGACGAACGTAGGAACTAATATAGTGTTATCAACCTATCCTACAAATTTTAGCTTCCACAAGTCTAGTTAGTGGAAGGTTCTTTTTCATGCCATAAATCTATGACATGGGCCCGCCGGCTTTACTTCCCCTCCGAAGGATGGCATACTGAAAGATTTTTAACTCTCTTCAAAAATCCGTAGACTTCGGCATAGAAGCTTAGCATGCTACCAACCACGCCACCGAAGCCTCTCAGAAGAATGTATTTTTAAACTGTGTTCATTCTAGACCAATCATTGCCATTACAAATAAATGAATGAATGAATTTTATTATAGCCTATTTAGCCTACTTAACTACTGTCGACCAAAATATTATGTGTACTCGAGTTTGAAGGTTGTTTGTGAAGTAACCAATAGACCTACATAAAATCCAATAACATCATCATTTTCGTCGTTCTATTTTACGTTAGTTCATGTAGGTTTGGAATTTTAATTTATATTTTAATATTTTTTATCGCAGTTGGAACACAAAAAGTGCCCGTTTTTAAGCGTGTTTCAACCATGCGTCACATTTAAGAACTATTATCTCACAAACCCGTCATCAGATCGAATCAAAATTTTAACACAATATACATTGGAATGTTGTATAACTGGTTTATTAATTTCAAAATTTTGTGTGTCCAAGAAACATTATTGTTATCATTTTGTAAGGTAACTCTTTCTCGGCTCGGGGTGGTTTGAAAATGTGGTTCTTGGTCGCGTTGTAATCCTTATACATCAAAAAGGTATGCTGTATGATTGTGAAATACGTTAATTAATTCACCTATTTTATATCGGTTTGTATTTGTACGGGAATTAAGACATGGTTCACCAGTTAGCCGCTCCTGTGAAAGCTGTACAGCGTTGCTAAGATGGGCTCCTTCACGCGTCATGGCGCGCCTCGCTCGGAAGTGATGGGCTCCATATCAGCAACGCTGTACAGCATTTCGCGGAGCGGCTAGCTGGTGAACCATGTCTTAATTGCCTGTACAAATACAAACCGATATAAAATAAGTGAATTAATTTACGTATTTCACAGTCATACAGCATAACTTTCTGATGTATAAGGATTACAACGCAACCAAGAACTATATTTTCCAACGACCCCGAGCCGAGAAAAAGTTACCTTACACAAATGATAACAACTTTCGTTCTTGAACACACAAAATTTTGAAATTATTAAACCAGTTATACAACATTCGAATGTATGTTGTGTTAAAATTTGGATTCGATCTGGTGACGGGTTTGTGAGATAATAATTCTTAAATGTGACGCATAGTTGAAACACGCTTAAAAACGGGCATTTTTTGTGTTTCAAGTGCGATAACAAATATTAAAATATAAATTAAAAATTCCAAACCTACATGAACTAACGTAAAATAGAACGAGGAAATTGATGATGTTATTGGATTTTATGTAGGTCTATTGGTTACTTCACAACCTTCAAACTCGAGTGCACATAATATTTTGGTTGACAGTAAGCCTCCATCTTGATCAAACAAAGAAAAAAAAACAGTTTAAGTAATTTTGACATATTGACATATTTGGCACAATCCAACAGATATATTTGGCACTACAATCCAACAGATATCTTTGGCACAATCCAACAGACCTGAAAAATGCAATTTGTCAGGATTTCGAAACTGAACTTGTGGCATTTGACCGACTCCGTCGGTTGCAGACAATTTCTTACTTTCTTCGCAGGGTGTTTCTTCATTTGATTTATCCAACAAATGCGAGAAGCCAGAGTCACGTTCATGTTGCAGGTTAGGAAGGAATTCCCTTACTTTGGGACACAAAGTGCTATATCCAGAGATTTTGTTTGCAGAATGTTAAACAATATGTCGAATTATGAAAAAAAAAACCCGCAGAGAACGCTTTAAGATGAAACACGGTCTGAAATTTAATGAAGAATTTCTTTAACCCAATTGCAGCCATTTTGTCACGAGCATTCCAGAATTCTTAATTTTCGATGCCATTGAAATGTTGTAAAATCAAGTCCTAATGCTCGTTGACATTCTTAACTAAACGTAAACTGAAAGACCATCTGGTGCAGCTAAGATGGGTATTTTCCTTTTCAGGTAGGCCTACTCCTTTAAAGCTTCGGTTCTCTTTGTTGAGAGCGATGTAAATGTTGCGATCCCATTTCAAGTGGAAAAATAGATTACATCCTTTAATATCCCAATGTCTGTGATAACGAAGATTCATGAACGTAATAATGAATTTGAACAGCTTGGGGATACGCATTCAATACTTTTTCCGTAAGGCCATTCAAGTGTCCACTTAAAACAGAAGCCCAAACGCACAACCTAAAAAAATCCTGTATTAAATTTTGTTACAGTGTTCTCCACGTGTGTGAACAGACCATCGGCAGTTCCTTCTTTGCTAACGTAAGTGAAACCAATGAATCATTCATTAATGTCACTATTATACAGTAAATGTACCACAACGCGAAAATCAGACATTATACCATGGTAGTGAAGCCCGAGGGTCTAGGGTATACTGTACAGTCATTGGCACTCTGCCAGTTATTGGCTCTGCTTGCATTTATTTGAATATAATAGTATTTTTACAACAATAACATTGCCACAGAGTGTTTTAACTTTCCATTCTATTACTCCTGGCCTCTATACTTCATCTGAATGCCACCAGGTGAACAGTTTTGAAGTGAATGTTGGAACAAGTTGGTGTTGTTCATCACTGCTGGTATTTTGTTGACATCTTACAGTTTTGTTCAGGTTACTAGTTGCAGTCTTCGATGTTATGAGCTCAGTATACAAACTGTATTTTAAGGGTAAGTGTGAAAACATGTTGAACACGCCTTTATGAAGCACTCTAACATATAATTATTCTGTGTAATGGGGGTGCCAATTACTGTATTAAAAATAACGATAAAATGCAGTACTTGGCACCCTGTACCAATAACTGTGATTTTGGTTTTCACAGTCTTGTTCCATTCTAAGGTCTTGAGCAATGGGTTTCTAGTGGGAAAGAATATTGTTCTACGTGTTTGTATTAAAAACAGGAGGCACACAAAGAAAAGAAAGGTGCCAAGAACTGTACCTGACCAAGGTGCCAACAACTAAATTTAGGTGCCAAGTACTGTCTGTTTGCTCATTTAATATTTCATAACCGATTTATAATATGTTAGGGCTCTATATTTAGTTTCTTAATATTTGTAATCGATATTCATAATGTACAGAACATGAGACAAATGAATGCGGCAAACACCAGCAGATTTTCGGTTCAAAATTATTCATTTAATTGTATAGTGTCCTTAAAGTGCCAATGACTGTACAGTTTACCTTATATGCAACGGAGTGTCTGACTATGAATAAAAAATGGGAGATGAAGGAACTTGAACTCAAGGAAAGGAAAATCTTAAGACAAATTCTAGGACCATGTAAAAGTGCTCACGGGATATGGAAGGAAAGGAATAACGAAGACCTTTACCGGCACACTGAAAGCATCACTGTCTCAATGCGCAAACGACGGCTGAAGTTCTATGGACATCTGATGAGAATGGATGGGAACCGTTTAACGAAGAACGTCTTCGAGTACATTGCAAGACTGAAGGATACAAAGAAATGGATAGAAGAAGTCTAGAAAAACGCAGTTGAAATTGGAATTACTGCCACCGTGATCCACAACAGGAAAATGATTCTAAGTCGCATTGACAGCGTTCAGACATTTAAGGAGAATCCACCAAAATGTAGGCTTAAATTGGTAATATCTGCGGAGCAGCGGAGGATTCGAAGTGAATGAATGACGAATTTCTGGGAAGAAAAGAAGAGATTGACCAGAACGCCTTAGATTCTATTCGGTCCATAGTTGACCAAATTCGGAAACAAAAAAGAAACAAAAAATGTATTATAAAACTGTTGTTAGCTGAGAGACCATTATTTTAAATATCTGATGTCTCATCTAGCACAATGGCTACATGAGTTGATTAACCAATTTGCTTCAAAATTTCATCTAGTATGACAGAATGTATATCACTGATCAAATCGTTCTGTATGGTGGACGATATGCCTTTTAAGGCAGTAGCTGTTTCTAAATGTTCAGTCAAAAGAGGATCAAAATTCTTCAGAAACTCAAGAAACTTCGATATTATTCCCACAGTTCGTAGACGACTCAGATTCATCGTGAACTCTGAACGGAAGGTCCTGATTGGCAAGCAAGCATGTAATATCAATGAGCCGTTTTAAAATTTATCTATTATTTTCAACCATCGTATTATACTCAGGATTGTCGTACTTGTTTGTTGATTGGTTCATCGATTCTTTGATGACCAAAATGAAGGAGATCTAATATACACTGCTTATGTGCACTGCAGAACTCTAGTGATGTTTTGTGAGTTGTGTAAGGTATTCAAATTGTCAATACTTCCCGAATTCCATGTACTGAGAGTTTGTGGAAAATAACAAACATGACCAGCAAAATAGTTTAAGACTGGTGCAACCTGTTAACCATGGGAACAAGTTATACTCTGTTGTCTGAAAGGTTTCTGTGTAAGTGTTCTTTTGGTGTTTATGAACAGTTTAAAGGTTTGTCATAAGTGGTCTTGGCTTATCATCTCTTATTATTATTAATTCCTCTGTCAAAAAGATCTTCTTGAATAGAGATTTTCCAACAAATCTTGAATCACAGATTACATATTTTCACCCATCTTTATGATGGTATTCGAGTAAATCCTAAAACTCTACTTGCAACACTACATACTGTACATATACTCACTAGAGTAGTAGCGACACTTGTAGACATGTACAAACAGACGAAATACATTAATTCAAATTGAGTGATGTAGTTGCAGAGGAGGCCGCAGTGCTAACTGCTAATAGGGATCATGGAGAAACTTGTTCGCAAACAGAGGCTTGCAGAATAGACTGAATGCTGAAAGGCAAACCAGTCTCTAGTGAAAATGTATGTATGCCCATTTATCGTATTTCTGTTCACTTTATTTTCGGTATTTTCTTCTTTTTGTTCCGTATAGGCCAACTACGGACCACGATATTCAACTATTTTGCTTGGAATGGGCCTTGATGTTTGCCCAGTAGTCACGCATCCTCTGGCTGTGTTGTTCTTTTCTCTCCTTTGTCCAGAGGGCACCTGTCTTCTTCCTTGTTTTTTTTTCTTGGGACTTTATTTGCTTTAATTTACTCCTGAGAGACGTTCGGTCTTTTATGTCCTTTTCCGTAACTCCCAGTTCCAGCAGATCTTTGTGCACTTCTATCAGCCATGGTGAGTGACTTGGTCTTCCTTCTTTGCCAGTATGTGAGTAGCTGGTTGGTAAGCCTGGTTGGATGCATCCTGGAGACGTGTCCATAAAATTTTAGACGTCTCTTCCTGGCCACGTCTGTAATTCTTTCAGAGTAACTATAGAGCTCCTGGTTGGGCCGTCTAATATATTTACTACCTTCCTTGATTGGTCCCAATATTTTATTATTATCCTTATAAATATGTCACAATCCCCCAGTCCCCGAGAATGGGGAATCAACTTTGGGATATTCAAATATCCATGGTCCACCCGAGAATCGAACCCATGGCTCCCTCGACCATAGCCTAACATGCTAACCTCCAAGCGATGGGACCGCACATCCACTAGACCTTGTTTGACGCCTTTCTCTGCCTGAACCTGCAGCACACGCGTGCGCCACTCCAGCGGACCTCCCTCACCCACGAGGTGAGAGTGCAGATGTAATCCTTCCTCAAACACTTGCCGATCGTGACTTATCACGGGACGTCCTAAAATTGTTAAAAGAGCAGTATTATTACAGGTTGATTATCGAGTATGCAAACAAGCTGAAAATGTGAATATATTCTGAAAACAGGAGCCCTTACGGTGCTCTGTGAGGTCAGGTTTATTATTCATTTCCTCTTTCCACGGTCTAAAATAAGCTTATAGTTTTGAGTTGTTCTAAACCTGCAATTATCTCCTTTTCAACTGGAATCCTAACCACAAGACGTTATTTTTCACCACGACCATCTCACATATAAGTACTGGCATTTTGGGACAATCAGTGGCTAGCTGACCCAATGCCCAGTAAACTGAGAGCGATCAAGGGAACTACTCGCGTGTGGTGGAGCTCTTTCCGGTCACGGAGGGAGTCCGTCATTTTGTGTAGGCTAAGAATAGGTCATACATGATCCACCCACTTGTACCTAATGAGAAGGGAATAACTAACTAACTAACTAACTAACATCTCGCATCCGTTAAACATGAGCTCGATCTATCTTCCCCAGGGTGTCATAACTTTTAAGACTTGAATGGTGCTGCGTGTTGATAAAATTCCCTTAAGTGTCCGTAGGTAGATGCTTCGTAGGAAAAAAAAATCAGTATATTTTTAAGGTCAGCCGCACGAAAGGCGAAATGAATAGCATCAAAAATAGAGGGCGTCACGTCACATTTAGTCGTAATTCACATAACATATGAGTTCACGTTTAGAACGCTCAAATCCAGCTCAATGCTTCCTTCCTTGCGACAAGGGGATCCAAGTGAGAACGTTTCGCAGAGGAAGGGAATCGATGTGAAGTGAAAGCTACTAACATGACTTATCAACACTGGACTAATGCAATTTCTACATGAACCGATTTAAATATTCTAAACACAAGAACTGCAGAAATATTGGGCGTCTTTGATGTTTAGCGGCTGTGGCATACCAGTAATTCGTTAAAGCACCTGCGCAGAACCAAGAATAATTCAGGTTCAGATCTTGAATATGTCCGCCAATTTTTACTCTATTGAATTTAAAATGTAGTGTTTTATTTGAAGGTCTGGCCACCCAGAGGAATAACTGCCCCTTCACTACTTGTGGCTGAATGATCGCAACGTTCAGGAGCAGTTCGTGTCTAGTTAGTTAGTTATTATTGTTTTATGGGGAGGAACTACTAGGCCATCTGCCCCTACAGTATAGTAGTTTGTGTCTCTTGACCAAGATCAATTCAAGTTATTGGGTTTGCAAATGTAAAGGTGTCTTTCATTTCTCCATATTTCATGGCTTCTTTCCCTTTCCCGATACCACAATCTAGGAAGTTACTATCACTCTTTCTTCTTTAGTACTTGGTATATGGCCATCACACATGGTCACGATGGCTGCTCGTCATGTGAACTCAGGGAAGTGTGCAGAGGACAGGAACACGAGTCAAGTTCCTGGTTGACCCCAACTGAGATGTGGTATGTCCTTAAATTGTGGCATCAATCAATCAACCAGTGTCGAGACCACCTCGTGGTGCAGTGACTAACATTCTTGGCTGTCGCCCCGGAGGTCCGAGTTGGATTCCCGGTCTACCAAGAAATGTAATTCTGGTCTGAGGGCTGGAACGGGATACACTCAGCCTCGTGAGGTACAACTGGGAAGAGGTGGGTTCGATTCCCATCTCGGCCATCCTAGAAGTGGTTTTCTGTGATTTGCCATTTCTATTCCAGTCAAATAATGGGATGGATCTTATCTTAAGGCCGCGGTCACCTCCTTCCTAATACTTTTAAAGAAGCTTTCCAGTCGATCAACACAAATTGTGCCCAAATACATTTGGCGGGAAAACAAGTATTTAGATGCCCAAAATAACACGGTTTTATGTACCAGGGAAGTACGAGTATATAGAAGGTTCGAACGTCGAAACATGTCATCCAATTAGGCACCCCATACACATTTTTCTTGTGCATAAAGGCGTGTTATTTTGTGTTCAATATCGTATGTAATATATTTCATGTTTGGGCATATAAATGAATCGTTTGTTTATGAAGGGCGTTTGTTAATGTTTGTTTGGTTGGTTCCTCAGTTTAGGGGCTGCGACAACGCGGTCATGTAGCCCCGTGTACTTTGGGTGTGTGTAGAATCTGTCTGATAACCGGTGTTAATTGTGATCTCTGTATTAGTGTGTGTATCTGTTTTTTAATTTAAGTATAGACTGCAACTTAGAATTTTTCAAATAGTTCCTACTTTTGCCGCCAAACGCCACCGTCAAAGACTACTAGGCCTAGTTCAGAACTTAGCTACTAGACGCCACCGCAGTCGGCTCTTGGCAACGAACGTAGAAACCTACGAGCGTTGTTTACATTCTTAACCTATCCCATTTAGCTTCACACAGGTGTAATTAGTGGAAAGTTCTTTAACATGCCATAAATCTATGACATGGGACCACCGGCTTTACTTCCCCTCCGAAGGTAGGCATACTGGGGAATTTTTAACGCTCTTAAAAAATCTGACGGCTTCGGCCGGGTTTGAACCCGCTATCTTGGGAATATAAGCTCAGCATGCTACCAACTACGCCACCGAAGCCTCCCCATTTGTTAATGAAAGGTCTCTTCTCTCATTGCACCAATACTGCCATTAGACCATAATTATGAAATATGCGTTTATTTAAGAAATGTCTCTTGTCTCGGACAAGAGGCTTCTCATAACTAAAGGTGCTGTTGCTGAACAGAGAACCAGCTGTTTTTGGCCATTCACTTTTACGATTTGACAGGAATTTTGGTCTATTTAAAAGAAAATTGATGAAACAAGACAGATGCTGCACTGTACAAGAAGTAGCATTTATGATTTTGTCCTCAACAAAACGAGGGAAATTTACTGTTGATCTTGTTTAAACAGAATATATTCTGGATTTCCAAAAGTGGTGGCCTCAATTTTACAAAATAAACTACAGCTTGTGAAGAAAGAAAGAAAGAAAGAAAGAAAGAAAGAAAGAAAGAAAGAAAGAAAGAAAGAAAGTAAGAAAGAAAGAAAAAAGGGAATATCTTACTCTATCATTATACCATGACTTTCTCTTTGAAAAGTCAAGAAAAGGAGAAGTCTCAGCATCTGACTCCTGAGGAAAACGTTCCAGCTTATGTCCTGCAAATCAGATTTGGTCAGTTTACGAAGGCAAAGAACAGTTATTTTAAGAAAATCGACTGTATTAGAATTATTTTCACTTTTGTTTATGAAATTTCTCATATCAGCGACTTTCAAAAAAAAAAAGAAAGAAGTTCGAATGTTAAGACAAAATTTCAACAACAAAAAATGAGAGTTCTGAGGATATCTAATGTAGTAAAAATTTAAATTTCATCTTTTTAATGACGTTTAAGAAATAAAAAAGGAAGGAAGCTTGTAGTTTAACGTGACCGTTAATCGCGAGATCATGAGCCACGGGACCTCCTATTTACGTGGAATCCGAACCACAGGACATGGCATTTCACTTCGAAAATCTCACATGCATTGACCGGGAATCGAACCCGGACCACCTTGGTGAGAGGCATACAGCTAGACCGCTGAGCCACCACGCCCCTCGTTTAAGAAATAAACAGCTTTTTTTTTTGTTTACCGAAATTTTTGGATTTTGTGACAAGAGGCCCTTCACACCTGTTTTCCCGCCTAATGTAATTGGACACAATTCGTGTTGACCGACTGCAAAGCTTTCTTTAATAGAAATAGGAAACTGAAAAATGGCTTCTGTCACTTCAATTTCCAATACTTGCCTCAATTACAAATACACAGACTAATAATACAGAGACCACAATAGTTAGTTAGTTATTGTTGTTTTAAGGGGCGGAACTACGAGGTCATCTGCCCCTAGAGACCACAATAACACAGATTCTACACACAACCAACTACACAGGGCTACATGACCACGATGTTGCGAAGCCCCTAAATGAATCAACAACACACACAGTTGGTGTCGAGCACGAGTTTCTCTTATTGGAAAGATACCTATACATACGCTTGGTTGGAGGTACGGGGAAGGGTGATATCTGTCTCCCCGGTTCATGACAATAGCGAAACGCTGGCAACACACAAAGTAGTTGCTGACCACCGCTCTCCGAGCTCAATCTGAGTTTCCTTCCATGTATTTATGTCTACTATTGCCCCCTCCTCCTCCTCATCCTCAAATGACCTAAAAGTGGAACATCACCATCAATCGTTACGTTAGGTTGGAGGTAAGAATTCATTGACTGATTCAAACATGGTAATGTGTACAGAATAACAAGAACCATGGTGGATTGAAGGACACCCTAGCCTTGAATGTCTAAAGGTGTACACGTTGGAACATATTTTACCAAAGAGAGTTAAGTCGAATGGCTTCGGTGGCTTAGTTGGTAGCATGCTGAGCTTCTATGCCCAAGATCGTGGGTTCAAACCTGACCGAGGTCGTCTGATTCTAATAGCGTTAAACATCCCTCAGTATGCCTTCCTTCGGAGGGGAAGTAAAGCCGGCGGTCCCATGTCATAGATTTATGGCTTGTGAAAGAACCTTCGACTAATTACACTTGTGTGAAGCTAAATTATAGGTTAGATTTGACTAACGCTCTTAGGTTCCAACGTTCGTCGCCAGGAGCCGACTGCGGTGGCATCTAGTAACCAAGTTCACAACTAGTTGTCGTTGACTGTGGCGTTTGGTAGCAAAAGAAGGAACTACTTGAAAAATTGAATGTCTGCAGTCCTTACTTGAATTAAAAACAGATAACACACACTAACACAGCCATCACAATTAACACCGGTTATCAGACAGCTTCTACACACACCCAAAGTACACGGGGCTACATGACCGCGGTGTCGCAGCCCCTAAACTGAGGAACCAACCAACCGGATGCTTCTTGCCACCGGCTACGTGTCATCAGTAGGGAAGGCTCTGGGACTGTTAGCTACGGAGATCGTATTATCGTTCTGACGACCATGAATTTGACATTAAGATATTCGTTCTACTGGGATTGTGTTCTGTCTCCAGCTATGAATCCAAGAAACAATATAAACTGCTGCAGCGTTTCGAGACTCTCCTTCAACGTAAAATATAATCATGTTAACGCCTTGTTTCAGACATTAGTTTCATGATTCCTCGTCTTGTGCACGAGGGCCTGCTTTCAGACTCAACCGGAAATTAATGAGCTTCTCTCTTTCCACTCGGCTTATGCGTCTCCATAATGTACATCCCTCCCGAGCAGGCAGCTCCCGCAGTGTCGGACTCAAAGCTGTTTCTGGTTATTTATAACGGTTCCGGTCCATCAATCCAGTTTTACAGTACAGATAAGTATAACTGTTATCCAATAACGAAATCCTGAACTGTTTTCTTCAGACCCGAAACGGAGAGTATTCTTTGACGGTCATCGATCGTTATAAAAAGGAAAGACAGTTTTCTTATCTCTCTTATTAGTCACATCAACATTACAATACTCGGCAAACACACAACCCTATAAGTTTTACCTTTCCTTTGAGGTTCCCCAGGGGCTCACATCTAGTAGGACGTGGGTTGGCGACCACGGGACCCCAGTTGAGTCCGGCATTGCTTCCACTTAATTGTGCCGGGCTCCTCTCTGTCTTCTTTCCTGTCGACCTCCCTTGGCCAAATCTTGTTCTTTTCCAATCCCGACAGAATTAGGGTATCCGAGGCCTAGGGTTCACTTTCCCGCCTTAATTGGCCCTTTTCTCATCTTTCCTGAACCCTCCTTCTTCGAGGGATCAGACCTCTCATTTTCTTTTCTTTATAAGTTATTTCCGCATTGTTTTTGTTAATTGGCCCCCCGTGTATCTAAATTCCCCATAGCGAATCTTTTGCATCTATACTCCATTTTGTAGGTATTTTCAATCTACGTTGCATTTTGTAAGTCTTTTCGATCTACATTGCATTTTGCGAGTATTTTCAACCTAAATTGCATTATGTAAGGATTGACAATCTAAATTGCTTTTTAGTAAGTCTTTCAATATAGGGTCTGGGACTTTTGTGAGTATTTTGAATTTCAATTGCGTTTTGTAAGTCCCAAGATGAGTCTGAGTCTAAGTCCCAGGAGGAGGCTGAATCTAAGTCCCAAGAGGAGGCTGATTCTAAGTCCCAAAAGGAGCCTGAGTATAAGTCCCAAGAGAAGCCTGGGTCTAAGTCCCAGAAGGAGTCTAAGACTAAACCGATTATTGCAAGTATTTTCAATCTAAATTGCAGTTTTGAATTTAAATTGTACTTTGTGAGTTTTTAAAATCTCAAATGTGCGTTTTTCAATCTAAATTGCATTGTGTATTTTCTATTTGAATTGTATTTTGTAAGTATTTTGAACCTTAATTGAATTCCGTGCGTATTTTCAATCTCATTTGCATATTGTAAGTATTTTGAATTTCAATTGTATTTTGTAAGTATTTTGACTCTACATTGCATTTTGCACGTATTTTGAACCTGAACTACATTTTGTGCGTATTTTTCAATCTATTCCTTTTGTGAGTATTTTCTTTCTCAATTCCCTTTTGTAAGTATTATCACTCTCCATTTTGTGATTCGTTTCAATCTGAGTTACATTTTGTAAGTATTTTCCATCTCACTTAATTTTCGTTCTGGTTTCCATTTCATTTTGGCTATCACCCTGTCTATTAGGGGCCGATAACATAGATGTTAGGCCCCTTAAAACAACAATTATTATCATCATCATCATCATCATCATCATCAACATCATTTCCTTTTAGGACCGGTACTTATAGCCTACGGCCGAGTAGCATTTAAGGGGGGACGTAGGCAGAAAACTTTTAAAATCCTTCTTTTAATTGCTTGTAAGAAAGTACATTTCTTTGAGAACATTGTCTCAAAATTTTACATCGAAATTCAAACATTAAATGGTATTTAGAAATTATAAACTCATGCACTCGATCACTCTGTTTTCTTCCCTTTAGAATAGGATGAGGTATTCTCAGACAATGTTGTCTGTCGAATTTTAGCAAGCAATTACCAAAGACAAGGAGACTGGGAGAATCAGTATGAAGATTTCAGTCCAATATTTTTTTTATCTGACTGAAAGAAAAAGAAGAAATGATTAAAAATATTCAATTATGTAATCAAAAATTCAAAATATCAGAGAAAATGAATGAAAACGTTCAATAAGTAGCTGCACTTAAGGCTCTCAATACTAATATAGATTAGTTCTATACATACAAATAAACATTTAGTGCCCACATGACGACAAAACGAGTACCGAAAATAAAAGGGTTGCAAAACTTAAATGCCGTCATATCTCTACAAATAATACTCCAAGAATCCTTAAAATCCTTATCATATATATCCAAATCATTTCAAACAAATCGTCCAAGTATCAGTCACATATACACAAAATGATAAAACTTACGAGCATTTGATGATGATGATGATGATGATAATTGTTGTTTTAAAGGGCCTAACATCGAGGTTATCGGCCCCTAATGAAATGAAATGGCGTGAAATGAAAGGATGTAGATAAAAACAGCTCACTGCCATGGATGAAACGTAAATGGTGTTTATAAAACAGACAGTGAGCCCCAAAATGTATGCCTTATTTGAATAAAAAGAATAAAAGGCGGATGGTAAAAAAGAATAAAACAAATAAGGCATAATGAACAATAAAATATATGAACACAATAAAAAACATAAAACATACTTAACCTGAATTAAAAGTCGTAACTACACATTAAAACTTAAAAATGTAACCACTCTCCCTCATGAACCGGATGACGAGGTCTACTGACGGCCCGTCATCACGGAGAATAAGGGAGAGGGTGTTAGGCAGTTTAAGAGTCCTTCGCAGATCGGCCAGATCCACACACTCCAAGAGAATGTGTGCCACAGTTAGATGGGCACCGCAAGTACTCACAGGGGGATCTTCTCTCTTTAGCAAGTGGGAGTGCGTAGCATTCCCATGGCCGATCCGGAGTCGACAGAGTACCACAGCTTCCTTCCGGAGAGATCGGAAGGAAGATTTCCACACCTTCGTTGTCTCCTTGATGCCTCTCAATTTGTTGGGTGGAGGCGTGGCACGCCACTCTTCGTCCCAATGCGACAGGATCGAATGCCGCAACTGAGAGCGCACATCACTAGCAGGCACCTTATATGGTAGCGAGGGCAGTGCGACTGCCTCTCTCGCCGCCTGATCAGCAAGCTCGTTTCCCGCAATACCCATGTGGCTAGGAAGCCACACAAAGGTCACCCCGGTTCCAGCGTTACACGAACTGACGAGCAGCACCAATGGGTGCTTCGGGAAACACACTTCGAGCGCTTGCAGCGCACTCAGAGTGTCAGTACACACAAGAAAGTGCTGGTGATCGTCTGATAACGTGTACCGCAGAGCCTCTAAGATGGCATAGAGCTCCGCTGTGTACACGCCACAAGCCTCGGGAAGTGAAAAGAGAAACCGACGATCCTCAACCACAAATGCACAGCCTACTTTCTCGTTTACCCTCGAACCATCCGTGAATAGAAGCCCTGATCCTGGATACCGGCTCACCACGGACTGGAACAGCCTCCGATGGACGGAGGAGTCCGTGTCCGACTTGAGGCCGGTGTGCAGATCCAGGATGATATCAGGGCGAGAAACCATCCACGGAGGGGCCTTGCTAGGTACTCGGACGATACAGGAGACAGAAGGAAATCGGAACTGACGGTATAAGTCATCCAAGCGAATCCCCGCCGGCCGATTGGCTTGGGCGAGCGCATCATACAGCCGGCGATTCGGATTGGTAAACAAACATGGATAGCTTGGATGACGTGGCATCGGTCGGATAGTTGCAGCATAGGTCAGCAGTACTTGTTGGCGCCTCAGGTGTAAAGGAGGTACGCCAGCCTCGGCGGGCAAGCTGACGACTGGGCTCGTCCGAAAGGCTCCCGTCGCCAGCATCACACCGTCGTGGTGGACACTGTCCAGTTTAACAAGCACTGACTTACGGGCCGAACCATATGCTACACTGCCATAATCTAATCTAGATAAAATCGGGGCCTTATAAAAACGTAGGAGCACCGCGCGGTCCGCCCCCCCACGATGTGCCACTCAGAAACCGCAACCTGTTGAGTTTCTTAGCACAGACAGTTTTCAAACACCGCACGTGTGGTTCCCACGTCAATTTCTGATCGAAAAGGAGCCCAAGGAACCGGTACGTAGCAACAACAGGCAAAGCTACATCGCCCAGATAAAGCTCAGGATCAGGATGGAGAGTGCGCTTTCGGCAGAAATGGACAACCGAGGTATTTGCGGTTGAGAACCGAAAGCCATCCTCTAGTGTCCAGCGTTCCATTCTCCGAATAGCTTGTTGTAGCTGTCGTTCATCGACCGCCATATTTTGCGCACTATAATGTAGAGCGAAGTCGTCTACATATAGCGACGGTACCACTACTGGACCAGCAGCAGCGACTATACCGTTTATGGCAATCGCAAATAATGTTACGCTAAGCACCGATCCCTGTGGGACTCCCTTTTCCTGTATATGATATTGCGAATATGTCCCCCCTGTCGTGACCTACCTGGCCTGTGAGACGGTCTGGCAGGTTGACAGCTCCTCCGACGATTTCCCTACTAGCCGAGCGGTTTTCTAGATAAGGGAACTTGAGGTTTCACAGACTCGTCCCGGAACTGCCGGAATAAAAGATGAAATTCCCTTGGACTACTGCCGATTTATTGAGCCCTTGGCAGTCGAAGTATATATACACTATATACAAATTATGTGAAGTTACTGCTGGAGGTGCACGCAGGTCTGTAATAGCGCTACTAAGTCTTACTGATACTTGACATCTAGTGTGTCTCCGCGAGGCTGAATTCTGCTCGCGCGCGTTACGACGTTACTCTGGCAAGAACTAAGGCGTGAGAGCTACTGTTACTCTGCCGCTCCACTACTCTGCTGCTCTGCTGCTTGACAACTCGGTTACTCTGTAATAACTCTGTCGCTCGCCATTTTGGATACCCTTATATTCAACTAGAGATGACCCAGAATCCATCTCTCCCTTCCACTGAGGCCTGGTCCATTCCACCCTCCAGTGCCTGGCAAGTGCTGCTCCCTAAGGTAGCGGCGACTGCCCATACTTGTGTCTACGTGACATCCAAGGTTCAACTTCTGGCCTGACTTGTGACTATGAATCACTCTCCCTACAATACAAAGTGCTCGACCAACGCACTGTTGTACTATCAATATTTACAGACCTCTTGCACACATCCTGGCTCCAGCAATTCTATCTCCTCCAGAAATACATCTCTGGCTTACAAATGCTGACATCCAACTTAGTAATAATAATAATAACTCTATTGCCCTTGTATAATGTTCCTCCGAACCGCAGTCCTGGGTTCTGAATCATGGAGGTTCACAGTCACGTCACCTCCCTCCCCAGGGAAGAAATGGGTGCAATCTTCCTTGCATTCATTTCTGTCCCAATATTACACTCGGTTACTGTCGAGTCGTAATGATCTGCGACTTTGCGTTGAGGGTGAAGGCTGTAATGCGATCTGACTCGCACTCATATCTGAATCTACAATAGCCCTAGTAGGCGTACTGAAGCGTCCTTCAGCAGGCCTAGAGTCTAATTCCAGGATTTCCTCAGACATCTCCGGGCGTCCCCGAAGTTGCCTGGGACGTTGGAATATCGTAATATCCTCATCTGAAGTCTTAGCCTTACCTTCCCTCGTAATTACTGTTTGCCTTATGCAAATATTTGGGCAATGTGACCTTGCATCATCAAACCATTTCTTGGCTGGAAACCCTAATTTAGGGCAATCACAACAACAATTGCAACAATAGCACAATAAAATTATCCCAATTGTACCTGCTATAGTTAGTACAATATACTTATATACATTGAAATGTTTATACATCATCTGACTTTGTATGTCTTCTTCTTGTTTTCTTACCAAGTCCTCCACCTCTTCTGTTTTGTGCGTGGCCCACTTTAAATCGTTCACATGATTTAACAAATTATTCAGTGGCAGTTTATTAACCTCCGGTACCTGCTCTAACTTAATCTCACTACCAACCTGCTCGCAGCAGTCATAATTAAGTATCAAATCTGGCACTAAGTCCTTACCTCGAGTAGTGTTTATTTTACCTACCCCTTGTACCTTACTATGTGGGCTGTACAACGTACACCCTGGACTTAACACAACAATACCTGTGCCAGTTAGTCCCATATCACTTGTAGTGTCCTTACACATGCAGGTGACCCTTGTCTCACCTGGAGACACATAAATATACATGTTTTCCCTTATAGGTATCCACAGCAATCGCTGTACTGGTAGTACTCTTATCACAATTCTCCGGTACCTGATTAACTCCACTGAGTATCTTCACTGCGCAACTGTCTTGCGAGTGAACCATATTAACAGGGAACTGAGCATGACACAACCTCCACGTGGCAGACACTACCTTACACTGCCTCACATGTTCCCTATCTAATTGCGCAAATGTCTGCTTTTCCTTGTCCATCAATATATAGTCCTTGGCCTCTTGAATGTACACAAAATGGTGGGGATTACTCTTCATGTAGGTGGGGAATGGGATCATATGATACACACTATAAACCACTCTGTCTGTAAGGGGTGTCCTTATAACATACACAAGATAGTTTTCACTTGTAAACACTTCCACTGTGGCCACCTTGTAGACTAGGTAACCGTAAGCTGACCTTAATTCAAATGGCAGAGACAGCCCCTTGGGAAAGTCCTCCTGGGCTTTCTTATAACTTTCTATGATGTCATCCGGTGATATTATCTGTACCTGGATGACTCCTACCTGTGCATTCATGATGCCTGACAGTGTCACACTGTACTGCTCATACAGCTGTACAAGTAAGCCTTCTATCTCAATTAAATGTCTGTTTAATGAGATCTCTAACTCTGCTTGCTCAAATGCTTCTGTAATCCGAAGCGTACTATTGGACAAATATGTCCTGATTTCATTTAAACCCTGAGTCAACCTCTGCTCGTTTGCAGTTACATCGTAGATGGTGCTGTTCATTGTTTGTAACGTGGACTTAACCACTAACATCTGCTCTTTAGTGACCTTAATCATTGAGAGTTGCTCTCTTTCTAACTCACTTATTTGTGACTCATACTTATCTGCATCATCCTGACTTAACGTTCCAAATAACGCTTTGGCTATTGAACCTACAGCATTTATCAATCCCCTTTTCGGTCTGGTATTATCCGTCTCCCCACTTGGTCTAGTGATTTTGGCTATCGTTTCTATAGATTCCTTAATCCGTTGCAAATGATTACTTAACATCTTAACGTCATGCTGACATGTCAAATTTGTTTTCTGCTCTAACAATATACATGCCAATTGTGTCCAGTGTATATGCTCCCTGATATTTGAAAATACATCACTTAGCTGATTCAAATTCACATAGGTAACTAATGTCCATTCCATATTATACAACTGTATCTCACCCTGGTTGTCGAAGTATACTCCAGGTGTATTCTCGTATGGTGTCACTTGTACATCTAGTATTTTTCCGGTTATGCCGTGGGGTGATGACGTCACTGTTACCACCGCCACCATGGTGTAGAACCATTCTAGCATTCGTGCCATTGCCTTCTGCCTTACCTGCAAGGTAAAGACAGGTTATTCGTTACCTATTTTACTGATTTTCCATCAAAATTTTTATCTACTTCAATATCTAAAGTCTCAAAAGACTTTGCTTCGCATCCTGGCTTAGGCATACGGCTACAAAACTATCAGCAGTGTCATACACTAAGTTCAAAAACTTGCTCCCTTAACTTCGAGTTCTGTTACATAGAGACTCGGCTTCACATCCCACCTCGGGGATGGCTACACTAATGCCGTTTACATTTTACTAAATGCTCTCAAAATGTGCCTTACATGGCACGGTTTCTGTGTCATTTCATCTAAACTAAATTCCGGTTTTCCCTACCCCTGTCCTAACGGGTGCGTATCCGCGACTACCCTAGGGGTGACGAGTCACATATAGGCTACACGCTCGCCATCGTGCAACCCTTTACTTACGAGCACCTCAGTGCCACCCGTCGAACCTCTGTTCGTCTGACTGTTTAAAATTTCTAGTACGACCCGATTTTGTTTTCCGTAGCTTGGCGGAGTATTAAAGAACCCTACCAGCAGCTGTCGCTATGACCTAGTTGCCATTGAGACGAAGGGGTGTGTAACTTCGTCGTGGCCGAAATTTGAGGTTCTGACTCTTCGCTTTTCTCAAATGTGCCTCTTAGAGCACTTTTTCTCTACTTGCTATACACACGTATGTGTCCCTAAATAATTTGTACCGTTAACTCAGGTGTCTCTTATTCACCCTTATGCCATTGATTGGCTTCCATATATTACCTACGGCAGGCCTTCGTATACTTGGGGCTGCCATTAATAACATATGGCTCAATTACACAGAGTTACTCACCGGGATTCGCGCCTGCCTGACCAGTAGGTCATCGTGGTCATCAGGCAACGCCTCTTTTCTGTCGCCTCTTACGACACAGCAGGCTCACTGTTGGGGGTATTCTAACACCAATGATCACGTGTCTAAACGTTCCAATGGTTCCCGCCACCCACACGGGGGTTTTTAGTTTCCTCAGGATGGCCGCTCCGGGGCCACTATGGACATCCCTGTATTTCGCCTTACATAACTCGTGCCTCCCGGTGCATTATCTAGGCCGCTCGCCTCAGTTGTCCACTGTTCAAATATTATTGTTTGCCTACTGATAAACTATATTGACTCCATTCGCACACAATCTCTTGCAGCTGTGTTAACCCTTAGCTGTCATTGTAGTCTACTAACCGTATATATACGTCCTTACTCCTTAATCCGTTCTGTGCTGCTTCTGCACCCACCCGGGTTCTAAACCCGTTGGAGTCCTTTTACAAGTACATTTTCAACCGATTCTTATGCACCTTGACTCTTCTGCTTTCTTACTAAGCAATAGGGTGCAATTTACCCCTGAAACGTCAACGACCTCATAAGGCCCTACAAATGGCGGACTCAGCTTTTTAGATCGTCCTCTTCGCAATGCATCATTACGCAAGAGTACCTTGTCCACCAATTCGAAATGTGACTTCGTTCTGCTTTTTATCGTAATTAGCCTTTTCCAGTTCTTTACGCTCAACTAGCGTCCTCCTAGCGGCTTCATGATACCTCCTGAGCTGTGACGTCGGCTCCTCTACCACGTTCTGATGTTCATTATAATCCACCTCAGGTGGCTTTTGCAATACACCTGGTATATTCGCCTTCTTTCCAAAAATAAGCTCGTAGGGTGTGAACCCTGTACTAGTACTCTTGGTAGTATTATACACAAAGCTCGCTGTGGGCAGATATTTATCCCAGTCGTTTTGTTCACTTGAGCAAACATAATGCCTCAGGTACTCTGCTAGTACCTTGTGGGATCTCTCTACGCTACCGTTGGATTGTGGTCTGAAAGCGCTTGTGTGTGTTTTCTTAATTCGCAATTTCTTGCAAAGTGCCTTGAATACTTCGCTCATGAAGTTACTACCCTGGTCAGTGAGAATCTGCCCCGGTATCCCGTAAATGCTTATAACATTATTAATGAGCGTCCGTGCCACTGTTTCAGCCTCCTGATTCGGCATGGCACTAGCTACCAAGTACTTCGACAGTTGGTCCTGGCATGTCAAAATATACTTATTGCCAAGCTCTGTCACCGGAAGTGGACCCACCACATCCAGAGATACCTTCTCAAAGACCGTGCTAGGGGTGTCCGTAATTACCATTGGCGCTCTGACGTCTGGTCTAGTCCCCTTATTCTTTTGGCATGATGGACACGAGCGTATATAACGCTCAATGTCGCTTTTCATTCCCTTCCACTGTAATCGTTCGCGTACCCTGGCGTACGTGCGGGCTATTCCCTGGTGTCCTCCAACCAAGGAATCATGACACTCCTTCAGGATGGCCAATTTCTCAGCCTCCTGCAACTCGGTTACCTCGGGTAAGCTGTCTTCGGGCGTGGACTCCTCTGCGTTAGCGTCCTCGGAGACCTCACTACCGTCTGCTTCAATTCCCTCTACCGTAGCGTCCTCGGGTTTTGAAGTCGTTGCTACCCTCCTACGAGTTTCCATATGAGTGGCCACGGCCGCCCCCTGCCGTAACTCGTGCCCAGCCGAGTTGATCACTCGCGCTTGACACTGTGCATCAGTGGGATTCCTGCTAAGGGCATCAGCATTGCAGTTCTGCTTGCCCTGCTTGTAAATGATTTCAAAATCATACTCTGCTAATTTCAATCGGAACTTTAGCAGGCGTGACGACGGGTCCTGGACATTGAATACCCACTTCAGCGGCTTGTGATCTGTCACCACTGTGAAATGCCGTCCGAACAAATACGGCCTGAAATACTTTACACCCCAAACAATGCCTAATAATTCTTTTTCTGTGACACTATAATTTCTTTCTGCCTTATTAAGCGTCCTGCTTGCATACGCTACGGGAAGATCTTTACCCACGGGCCCTTGTGACAATACGGCCCCCACTGCTTCGTTGCTAGCATCTGTGGTAAGAACGAATGGCTTTTCAAAATCTGGGTACTGTAATATAGGCTCTTCAATGAGTTTTTGCTTTAGCGTTTCGAACGCTTGTTCCTGTGCATCTCCCCACACGAAGGGAACTTCCTTCTTCACTAATTCATATAGTGGCTTCGCGATCTTACTATAATTGGGTATAAATTTCCTATAATACCCACTGAGTCCGCAGAATTGTTTAATCTGGCGGCTCGTGGTAGGCCTCGGAAAATCCTTCACGGCCTGCACCTTTCGTGAGTCTGGTAAGACTCCCTCTTCAGTAATTACATGCCCTAAGAACGTCACTTCAGTCCTCAGGAACTCACACTTATCTGGCTGGAGCTTCAATGTATTTTCTCTCAGCCTTTGAAAAACATCCCTTAACTTAGCATTGTGCTCCTCTATTGAGCTACCATACACTATTATATCATCTAGATAGCACAGACATTGAATACCTGTCAATCCGGTAAGCACTGTATTCATCAGCCTTGTGAATGTGGCTGGCGCATCTTTCAACCCCATGGGCATTTTTGCAAATTCGTACTTACGCCCTAATGCTGAAAAAGCTGTCTTGGGCCTGTCTTCAGGTTTTAATAACACCTGATAATAACCGCTACAAAGGTCAAGTGTACTGAAATACCTGGTCTTACCTAGAGCATCTAATAGCTCTGAGATGAGTGGGAGGGGATAACTAACCCCTATCGTTACTTCGTTCAATTTTCGGAAGTCAATCACAACTCTCCACTTTTGCTTACCTGACGCATCCATTTTCTTTGGTACTAACAATAATGGTGCATTCCAAGGGGATGTACTAGGTACAATAATTTCATCACCTAGCATCTTATCTATCCGCGCTTGTATCTCTCCCTTTTGTGCCTCCGGCAGCCTATACGGCCGCACATTAATCGGGGGTTGATCCCGGGGCGTTGGGATCTCGTGACGTATAACTTCCGTGCATGTGAGCTTATCTCCCTCAAGGTGGAAGATGTCATTGTATTCCGCACAGATGGCGTATATACCTTCCTTATCTACCTGCGTGAGATGGTCTACTCGCAAGCAGTCTATCACTCGGCGTGATCTGGGCTTCTGAGTAGCCGCTTCTCCGGTTACCGCCTTACTGCCTTGCTGTACCTTGCGTACTTCTGCCAGGCAGGTGTCATCCACCTCCTGCATTCGCACTCGAGGGCTGTACAGAGTCACTTCTTCCTCAGTAGTATTCATCATACTGACTACTGACTCATTGTGCTCTGACCTAGTTAGACACTCTGCGAGGCAAACCCCTGGTGCCACCTCGGCCCTCTCAATAATTCCCACTGGTAGATTCTTATCGACTTCAATAACTACTACCTTCTGAGTTCGAGGCTCGAGGCTGATTATCTTCGCCTCCCTCGCTCCCAGCGGGTATCTTTTACCGTGGATCGTAACATGACCCTCCCGGTAGTCGATCACGCTGTCAGCTAGGATGTCTCTCCCTATTATACCATCCTGGCTTAGTTGGAAATCACTGCCCACCACATGCACTGTGTGTTTAGTACCTCCAATAACAAACTGAACGGTCCCTTGGGTGTAAATCGTTCCCTCGCTTACACCCATTAATTCGATCGTGGTGCCTCTACTGATTGTAACTGTTTTAGGCACTGATTGCCTCTTCACTAGGCTGACATCTGAACCAGTGTCAATTAAAAACCTCAGAGGCCCCCCCACAATGCATTAATATAGTGCCCTCCATGTCACGTGCCTCGGGACTCCTTAAATTACGGGATTCCATAGCTGTCCCTGTGTTATGGACCCGTTCCAGTTTGTCGCCCCTGTCTGAGTGATATTTCTCTTACTACCTTTCCCACTCTTGAACCAACAGTCTTTGGTTCCATGTGACCACCGGTCACAAATATCGCACTGTCGTCGGCCTTTCATGGCCTTGCCTCCCGTGCGCCTACTCTGGCCCTGGCCTTTCTTGGCCTCCGGACAATTTCGTTTTATGTGACCCTGCTGGCCACATTTATAACACTTTCGCCGGTCCGCTTCTACTTGTGGTACCCGGGCTGTCTGTCGGCAGTTGTTTTGTACGAGCCCTTTCTTCCCACAACGGTAACAGGTTCTACTCCTGTCCGCTTCCGTGTGAGGCTTCTCTCTAATTATGCGCACGGCTTCCGGCGCCACGGCTTCCTTATCTCTTCGCTTCTTTCGGCAATCGCGCTCTATGTGTCCCGGTTTTTTGCAATATTTACATATGATCTTACTTGGTGTGCCCCCTGTCTGTACATTAGGTGCACTACGTAACGCGATGCGTGCACCTCGGGTTCGTGCCTCCTTGCACTCCCGTGCGATGTGGCCTTCCCTGTTACAGTTGTAACAGACCACCCTAACACTCGCTTGTGTTGGCTTAGTATGCCACCTTAGTGGTGCCTTCCTTTCCTGATCGGGTTTACCTGCTCTTACCCCTGAGCTATGTTTCGTATGCAACCCTTCTCGTGCCTTCTTTGACAGAATTACCGCCTCTTCTTGCCTCGCAGTGGCTACAGCTTTCTCGAAAGTAATGGCCCCGTGGCCCTGGACTCTAGCTTGGATTCGCGGGTTACTTAACCCCTGTATGAAGCTAGCTACGCATATTTTTCTTGTGATTCTTAACTGAGCTTCCCTGTCCTCCCAGCTTTCTCCATCGAGGACTGCTTCCCTGAACGCAGCCGATAGAGTCTCTACTTTGTGTGCCCATATCGCCACTGATTCCCTCGGATCCTGCGCTGTTTGAAACATCTGGCAAATATACAAGTCTAATGTACCCTGAAATCCGTAGTATTCTTGTAATGCCTGTTTGGCAGCCTCCCAGTGATTTATATCTCTTCTGACTAACAACTTGTCTCGGGCCTTGCCCGTGATTTTGGTCAGGATATACTTAAAGAACAGCCCTTGATCATCGTCTTTTACCATGCGAACAGCAGCGTCTACATTGGCCACAAACTCACGTAATCTGTCGGGCTGTGTTCCATCGAACTCCCGACCTATCAGGCGATGTCCTTCGGTTACTGATACAAAAGGCCCACTTGTACTCACCATATCTATGTCTGCTAGCCTCTCCTCTACCTGGACACCGGTAGCTGCACTTGTCTGTCTTGCCATTGTAATAAGGTTAGCTTACCTGGCGGCTACTTCTTCTTCTTCTTTGTTGTCTCTGCTAACTGGATACTGCGGCTGATCGGTTCTCCCTTCTGCTGGTGGCACGGCTCGCTACTGCACGGCTCCTTCTGCTTAGTAGGCTTCTTCTTCTCTCTTCTGCGTTGTGCGGCACTCGGTACGATTTACGCGGATGCGCGGACGGACAATCTTCTGCGTTGTCGCGGTCTTTATCGGACAATCTTCTGCGATGTCGCGATCTCTCTCTTTATTCCGTAGTTGCTCTGTTCAGTGCGTCGAACTCGGGACCCTACACATCTGACACCAAAAGTTAGGTTTGTCGTGACCTACCTGGCCTGTGAGACGGTCTGGCAGGTTGACAGCTCCTCCGACGATTTCCCTACTAGCCGAGCGGTTTTCTAGATAAGGGAACTTGAGGTTTCACAGACTCGTCCCGGAACTGCCGGAATAAAAGATGAAATTCCCTTGGACTACTGCCGATTTATTGAGCCCTTGGCAGTCGAAGTATATATACACTATATACAAATTATGTGAAGTTACTGCTGGAGGTGCACGCAGGTCTGTAATAGCGCTACTAAGTCTTACTGATACTTGACATCTAGTGTGTCTCCGCGAGGCTGAATTCTGCTCGCGCGCGTTACGACGTTACTCTGGCAAGAACTAAGGCGTGAGAGCTACTGTTACTCTGCCGCTCCACTACTCTGCTGCTCTACTGCTTGACAACTCGGTTACTCTGTAATAACTCTGTCGCTCGCCATTTTGGATACCCTTATATTCAACTAGAGATGACCCAGAATCCATCTCTCCCTTCCCCTGAGGCCTGGTCCATTCCACCCTCCAGTGCCTGGCAAGTGCTGCTCCCTAAGGTAGCGGCGACTGCCCATACTTGTGTCTACGTGACATCCAAGGTTCAACTTCTGGCCTGACTTGTGACTATGAATCACTCTCCCTACAATACAAAGTGCTCGACCTACGCACAGTTGTACTATCAATATTTACAGACCTCTTGCACACATCCTGGCTCCAGCAATCCTATCTCCTCCAGAAATACATCTCTGGCTTTAAAATGCTCACATCCAACTTAGTAATAATAATAATAACTCTATTGCCCTTGTATAATGTTCCTTCGAACCGCAGTCCTGGGTTCTGAATCATGGAGGTTCACAGTCACGACACCCCTATTCGGACACGGAATAGGTGAAGGGACAGAAAATTCGCAATAAAAACCGGCAAGATACCTCGGAATTTCCATTGATGCAGGGTAGAGAGGATGCCGTAACGCCAAGTGGTGTCATAGGCCTTCTCGAGGTCAAAGAAAACAGCGACTAGGGGCTGTCTCCGGAGAAAAGCGTCCTGTATGGCGGTCTCCAGGCGTACCAGATGGTCGTTGGTACACCGAGACGCCCTGAATCCACACTGGTATTCAGACAGGAGTCCTCGCTTCTCCAGGACCCACACCAGGCGCCGATTGACCATCCTCTCAAAGAGCTTGCACAGACCGTTAGTGAGACAAATAGGTCTGTAACTCCCTGTCAAATTGGGATCCTTATCGGGCTTCAGGATAGGTATAATGATACCTTCCTGCCATTGCGCTGGAAACACACCTTCCAACCAGATACGATTAAACACCCTGAGCAAATAACGAATGCTCTCATCGTTAAGTTGTTTAAGCATCCGGTTGCGAATATTATCCGGGCCGGGAAACGTGTCCCTGCAGAGCGCCAGCGCTCCGCGGAGTTCCCACTCCGTAAAGGGCACGTTGTACTCTTCCGAAGCGCGGAAAGCAAAACTGAGCTGGAAACGTTTTGCCTCGCGCTTCATGGCCACGAAGGCAGGATCATAGTTATCGGAACCAGATATATCCGCAAAATAAGATGCGAGATGGTTTGCAACGTGGTACGGATCTGTAACCAATTCATTATCAATGGAAATTCCCGGTACAGTAGAAGTCTGAATACCCGAGATGCGTCGTAGTTTAGTCCACATTTGAGAGGAGGGGGTATGTGCCGTAATAGACGACACATACCGATCCCAGGATTGTTTCTTACTCTGGCGAATAAGAATCCGTGCCTTGGCACGAAATTTCTTAAACGCCACCAAATTGGCCATGGTTGGACGCCGACGGTAGTGCTTATGAGCTCGACGACGGTCTCTTATTGCCGCTGCAATATCCTCTGTCCACCAGGGGACGAGTTTCCGACGAGGAGTCCCAGATAAGGAGGGAATAGATTCCTCGGCGGCAGCAAGAAGCACGTCAGTGATGTGCTGTACCTCGTCATCGATGTTCCGGCATCCCAGACCATCAAATACTGCGCGTTCTGTAAATGATGACCAATTGGCCCGTTTAAGTACCCAACGACTGGGGAAAGACACGGGCTTCTGGTTCAGAAGTGTAAGAACGATCGGGAAATGGTCACTGTCACAGAGGTCGTCGTGTACATACCAACCAAATAGGGGGACCAGCGCACGGCTACATACACTCAAGTCAATGTGTGAGTACGTGCCGTGCGCTAAGCTAAAATGTGTAGCTTCCCCCGTATTTAATAGAGGTAAATCCAACCCCTGCATTAAGCCCTCCACGTCCCTTCCACTGAGGCATGAAGATGGTGATCCCCATTGGGGGTGATGCGAGTTGAAATCACCCACGATAAGGAAAGGGACTGGAAGTTGATCAACAAGATCAAAGACGTCATTAATATCAAGGGGCTGGTTCGGTGGAAGGTACACGTTACAAAGAGTTGTCATAGCAGGCAAGGACACGCAAACTGCAATAGCTTCCTGAGGAGTGGCGAGTGGAAACTCTTCACTGTAGCAGTCAGAGCGAACGAAGGTACAAACGCCCCCGGAAGCCCGGGCGGCGTCTTGTCGCTCTTTAGAGTATAGTCTGAAACCTCTCAGAACAGTCTCGTGACCAGATCTGAGGTGTGTTTCCTCTAGGCAGATTATACTCGTTGCGTATTGTGGAATGAACTGACGGAGCTCTGTCAAATGCCTGTCATAACTGATACAATTCCACTGTAACAGTGCCATAGTGTGAACTTATAAACTAGGGAATAAGTTGGAGCAGCAAGCTACAACTTATCCTCTGGAGGATCTTCACCCACTACGTCGAATATAATCTCCATGTCCTCAGGCGAGTTGTGGAGTGAATCGACTCAGCGGAAGATTTCCTGGACGCAGTTTGGCGGCGGGGGGATCTCCGTGGGGAGCGCGCAGATCTGGGGACCAAAACGTCCCCAGGCGCAGAAACATCCGCAGGTGGTGGGGCGGATGGCTTCCCCTTCTTTGGAGGAGAAAGGGAACGCGTAGTTCGGGCTCCCTTCTTCCCCGCCTCTTTCAGATATTTTGACGGGTCAGGAGACTTATTCCTGACCCTGGTCGACGATGCCACCTCCGCCGGCTTCCGCGCGGCTTTCGCCGACCGTTTGGGTGGGGAGGAAGCCTTCGACTTCCTCCCGAGTGGGGAGTAAGTCTTCAACTTCCTCCCCTGCTGTGCGGGCGGAGCAGCCTTCGCTCGCACAGCCTTCTTTGGGGCCGAAGGTGGGGTTGAAGTCACCTTCGGGCTCTCTTTCCGCTTCTGGGGTGTAGATACAGATGTAGATGGCGGTGGTACATTAGAAGGTTTCACAGCTGAGACAAAATATGAGGTAGCCGGGACCAAATTCGGTATTATAGCCGGGCCGATAGCCTAGATGTTAGGCCCCTTAAAACAACAATTATCATCATCATCGGTATTATAGCTCTATAATCAATCTTTGGAGAAGGCGAAATCGTGGTATGGTATTTCTTGCGGGCCTCCTGGTAGGTGAGACCATCCAGGGTTTTGATCTCCTGGATTTTCTTCTCACTCAGGAAGACAGGGCAGCTCCTGTCCCGAGGAGAATGAAATCCAGGGCAATTAGTGCACTGATATGGTGTGGTGCACTCTTCCGCTTCGTGGTGTACCTTACCGCATGTGCCGCAGATTTGAGGGCTTGAGCATCGGGATAACATGTGCCCGAACTTCTGGCACTTATAACACCTCATTGGTGTAGGGATATAAGGCCGTACGTCACAACGGTAACTTGTAACCTTGACTTTCTCCGGGAGTACCGAAAGCTCAAAGGAAATAATGAAAGCACCAGTATCCACGATTTGACCATTGACCTTGCGCGTAATGCGCCGGACATCAGTCACGTGACGGTGCTGCAAATCCTCCTTGAGCTCCTCGTCAGTGTTCAGAATCAGGTCCCGGTGGAAAATAACTCCTCGGACCAGATTCAGAGACGTGTGCTTTTCCACTTTTGACAGGGATATCGCCAAAGTGGTCACATTTCGGAAGTTGTTCAACCTGCTCACCAGTCCTAGTCTTGAGCAACAAGCTACCGTTTCTCATCTTTTGTACCTTCTCAAGCTCACCATAGACCCCTTCTCTGTGGCGAGAAAACAAAATAGACTTTACCATCTTGAAATCACCCCCATCCGTTCTGGTTGCAACCAGAAACTTGGGAGTGTTAGCACCCAGATTATCACGAACAGACTGTTCCCAGGGGGTTGATCCCCGTAGGGAATCAAAAGTTAAAGACTTGGGTGGCAGACCACCCAGTTGGGAGATATTCCTTTTCTGTCCCATGGCCATTTCATCCTCCCTGAATGCCACCGACTCCAATCACGGGCTGTCTCTGTAGGCGCTACCCAGCCAAGGCAAGGCCCGCCTAGCTTGGAAGGCATTGCCCGGGGGTCCGATGTTTGACATGCCATACAGGCATGTACCCCTTGGCATATACTAGAGAGTTTTCCAGCACAGGCATGCAGCTGTGCGGGGACCTGCGTTGTCAGGCGGATACTACTGCAGGGTACATGGCGCACCCACCTGTCGGTGTGGCCAGACCGAACAGGCTCTCGAGCGTAGTCGCACACTTAGGTGGCCCTTTCCCTGACAGCACGCACATATAATTTTGAGTGCCAGTCCTCAAAAACATGAACGGAAAAGGCGTGTGATATAACCTAATGAGAGTTATATCGCACAAAGTGGGGCGTTTAGAGCTGGCTGTCAAACCCGTTAAGGGGGCCTGGGCCAAGAAACCCTTTTCGCCGCCTTCTACGACTGGCAGGGTATACCTGTGTGTGTATTCCATCCCTCCCTCCCACGGGAGGTCCAATTCGCAAGACAAGCCGGAAACCTAAAAGAATAGCCAAGGTCGCCCCTTTTAGTCGCCTCGTACGACAGGCAGGGGATACCGTGGGTGTATTATAAACCCCCCACCCACAGGGGAGGGGGGGGGGGAGCATTTGAGATTTGCTTGCGTTTTCTGCCTACATCTCCCCGTAAGAATATCCCTCCTTTTCTGGTCTGAGTGAAAAACTCTGCATTTCGGACCCGGATTATAGTTCTAAATATTTGTACTGGAAAACTCTTTATGTTGAACTTTAACTGTTTTCGGGTCAACGAAAACTTAACAATATAGGTTCTTCGTAAAATATGTTATCAATAAAGTCCTTGCATGGAACTGAACTCAGAGATGTCAACCACCGACTAACATTGTTGTTTAACTAGACTCTACATATTTGTTAACGATTCCGTGCTGGACAAGACTGACGCTTCATTAATGTATGTGTGGCCTAATTCATGCCCTCTATAATGAACAAAATCATGCATAAAGGAAACAAATGAAGGAATGATGGATTCCTTGGACAATTTTGCTATCTTAGATGCAATATTTGGCCACTGGCTAATATCATGCCCTCCTCCGAGAACGAGTGGGTGTGTAATGTTTTTTTAATACTACATGTTGAGGTGACACATGCAATGTATGCTTATGGCACACGTTGGTTGGTTGGTTCCTTAGTTTAGGGGCTGCGTCAACGCGGTCATGTAGCCCCGTGTACTTTGGGTGTGTATAGAATCTGTCTGATAACCGGTGTTAATTGTGATGGCTGTATTGGTGTGTGTTATCTGTTTTAATTCAAGTAAGGACTGCAGACGATAATTTCAAGTAGTTCCTAATTTCGCAACCAAATGATACCGTCCACGACACCTAGCATGCGGACTCGGCTACTAGATGCCATCGCAGTCAGCACCTGGTGGCGAACGTAGGAACAAATATAGCTTTATAAATTCTAACCTACAAATATTGGCTTCACACAAGTGTAGTAAGTGGAAGGTTCTTTTCCATGCCATAAATCTATGACATGGGCCCGCCGGCTTTACTTCCCCTCCGAAGGAAGGCATACTGAGGGATGTTTAACGCTCTTGTAAAATCCGACGACTTCGGCTGGGTTTGAACCCGCGACCTTGGGCATAGAAGCTCAGCATGCTACCAACTACGCCACCGAAGTCGCCAATATGGCACACGTTCTTGTGATAAATATAATGAGTAAAATCTCGGTAAAGGGGGCCAGTCTGGGTAATAAGACAAATAATAATAATAATAATAATAATGAAAAATCCACAGCCTGCTTCCAGTCTCCACCCGGGTCAGGAATGGAATGAATGAAGCCCCCATCTAGCGGCGAGGATATGAACTGTGCCGGCTGCCGAGGCCTGACGCACTCCTCTGGGGATGTGATTAAATGAATGACAGATGAAATGAAATGATAGTGGAGAGTGTTGCTGGAATGAAATGTTGACAGGGAAAACCGGAGTACCCGGAGAAAAACCTGTCAGCCTCCGCGTTGTCCAGCACAGATCTCACATGGAGTGACCGGGATTTGAACCACGGACCCAGCGGTGAGAGGCCGGCGTGCTGCCACCTAAGCCACGGAGGCTGAATAATAATAATAATAATACATAATAATAATAATAATAATAATAATAATAATAATAATAATAATGATAATAATGAAAAAATGAAAATCCACAGCCTGCTTCCAGTCTCCACCCGGGTCAGGAATGGAATGAATGAAGCCCCTATCTAGCGGCGAGGATATGAACTGTGCCGGCTGCCGAGGCCTGACGCTCTCCTCTGGGGAAATGATTAAATGAATGACAGATGAAATGAAATGATAGTGGAGAGTGTTGCTGGAATGAAATGTTGACAGGGAAAACCGGAGTACCCGGAGAAAAACCTGTCTGCCTCCGCGTTGTCCAGCACAGATCTCACATGGAGTGACCGGGATTTGAACCACGGACCCAGCGGTGAGATGCCGGCGTGCTGCCACCTAAGCCACGGAGGCTGAATAATAATAATAATAATAATAATAATAATAATAATAATAATAATGATAATAATAATAATTATTATTATTATTATAGAGCACAAAAGGATAGGTCTATGTTTTTGGAATTCAACACAAAATTGATGTTGTAACTTTCAGTCGGTCAACACAAAATAATTCCAATTACTGGAATATGTGAAAAATAACCTGAAATAACATGTGATTAAGATAATTATACTGTATGTACTGTATATATTTATGGACTAAGGCTTGACATGTTTCGCTCGTCAAGCGGGCATCATCAGATCCAAATTAACAAGGAAAATGGACCCACATTGCTAAGGGGACAAATGGTATGTGAAAAGTACATAGTAGAAATAATCTGATGCTTTCTTGTTTATTATTTTTTGAGAACACTCAGGCTAACCAAAAAGAAGGAATGATTTAAACGAAAGCATTAATTTAACTCAACGAAAATGACGGAGTTTAATGGGGCATTAATTGAAACTTATATCCAGTTATATAATCATTGACTGGTGAGGCAAGTTTGATGTAGTAAATATACTACAATTAGCTGATTGTACGTAGGTGGGAGAAGAAGAAATGAATACGGAAGCATTATGAAACATGACAAAAACACTCAGAGATACAGAGGTCTGCAAATGATTAGAATCAAGTAAAGAATTTTAATCAGTTACAATTTTTTATTCAAAATCATTTTATTGACCATCTGCTGGGATCTACTTAGTAATGTTTTCTCCCCGTGGACATAAACCTTTCCCCATAAGGAATTGTGTCTGGAAACTTTCAGAAGTGGGTATTCTGAGGGACACCTGAGCTTGACCTGTTTTCTATTTTTAATTGATTTTGGAATGTACCCTCTAAGTCAGGTGACTTCAATCCATAGTTCATGAGACTTTGAATAGTTAAATAGCGGATCATCTGTAAAATGACTCCAAAACCTCAGCTCTAAATTTACATGAAAAGTAGAGCGAAGTAATCAAAACCAAACGTGTGACATTTTTAAGTAGCAAAGCTCCTCTGTTAGTGTAAATTCTAAAAAAAAATTAAAAAAAAATAAAAAAAAAATACTTTGAGTATTTTAAAAGAAACCGATAATCGCGAGATCATGAGCCACGTGACCTTTTTACGTGGAATCCGAACCACCGGACATGGCATTTCACTTCGAAAATCTCACATACATTGACCGGGAAAATTTAATTAAGACTCTTGGTTAAACATTGGAAGTAATTTCACCGCCTTGCAAACATATTTAGTGCATTAAGCCGTGAAAAGTATAAATGTTATTTGGGGAAACTGGCGGCGAGTCTCTGTATTTTAAAGTAGAACTTCAGCTTGAGCCTCGTTTTATTATTGGACTCGTGTTTGGTAAATGTTAGTCTGCACATGCACAGAGGATTGAGTATGTACGAATGAGACAAGCTACTGTATGGTTTCAGAAATCTCGAATAAAGTCTTTCGGACAGTTAGTGTAAACTCGGTATGTCAAAGTACACAAAAGCGGCTTCGGTGGCGTAGTTGGTAGCATGCTGAGCTTCTATGCCCAAGGTCACGGGTTCAAACCCGGCCGAAGTTGTCGGATTTTTGAGCGTTAAAAATCCCTCAGTATGCCTTCCTTCGGAGGGGAAGTAAAGCCGGCGCGGCGGTCCCTTGTCATAGATTTATGGCATGTAAAAGAACTTTCCACTAATTGCACTTGTGTGAAGCTAAATTATAGGCTATATTCGACTAATCCTCTTAGGGTCCAACGTTCGTCGCCAGGAGACGACTGCGGGGGCATCTAGTAACCAAGTTCAGAACTAGTTGGTCGTTGACGATGGCGTTTGGTAGGACAAGTTGGAACTACTTGAAGGTCGAATGTCTGCAGTCCTTACTTGAATTAAAAACAGATAACACACTAATACAACCATCACAATTAACACCGGTTTTATTATCAGACATATTCTTCACACACACAAAGTAAACGGGGCTACATGACCGCGTTGTCGCAGCCCCTAAACTAAGGAACCAACCGACCAACCAACCAACCAATGTACACAAAGTTACGTCAGAAACACAGTATTTTTCTTGTGACTGTCAATAGTAGCACATCATTCACAGAATGTGAGGATTAATTATATTGACGAGTTCCATTTCCGAGACATTTGTCACAACAGCGCCTTGAATCTTCCCTATTGTGGCGAGATTCTATTGGCATGGAAATACATTATGCTGTATGTTCTCGAACGCAAATTTCTATTGAGTTTTCTCCCATTCTGTCTCGAGAAACTTGATGTACTCCTAAACCCAGCCATTTGTCACCACAACTCTTCCCTAACAACAATTTAAGATTTGATAAATTACTCCTATATACCGTACGTTGTAAGGAAAATTAACTAGATGTGTAAGCTACCAGCTCCAATTCAACTCAATCAAAGAAATAAGGTGTAAATGACATATATGTTATAGTCCATAACCTCTTAGTTACAGGACAATGACGAGATGTGTTTAAAGCACAATGTACAGGAGAAACAACATTCACTAACCTGAGGTTAAATATTTCCCCATTGCAACATATAAAGCTCATAAAAGTTGGCTCCGAGCACGTGCAAAAAAATGTTCCAAATCGTCAATATTTCTATTCTTGGTAGCAAAAAATCATAAATACAATTTACGTTTCCTTTATTATAACTTAATGAAATGGTGATTTAATTAATAATCAATGACAGAAGATCAAAAAAGTTCTTAGTGACAGTCCATTTAAAGGGCCATCAAATGGGTTTGCGTTCTGTAGAAATCAACGCAATATCTGAGATTTTGCAGATGAAGGACTTTGATGAGACAGTGCAGCAATTATGATTTTAGTTAGTTATTGTTGTTTTAAGGGGAGGAACTACGAGGTCATCTGCCCCTATGATTTTAACAGTATCATCGACAGCATCCTGCAGTAGTCATGTCAATGGTAGTCACATCACATTACTTCATATAACTCCTTAACGGGATACATAAAGCCACCCTGGACATCAAAGCTTTATGCTGCCCCTTTCATTGACGTAAATGGTTGGAAGATTTTGGGACGGTCCAAAAATCAATCGTAGAGGAACATGTGTGCTCTCTGATAATGAAACCCAGCATACTATTTTCCCTTAATCATGTTTATAGCACTTGCACTTAATTAGCTGAGAACGGAGCTGTGGCATCTCGACAAAATGAAAGGGGCAGAAGGTTCTGATAGGCCACATTAATTAAACATTTAATGCAGCCAAGTGGCCATATGTTTACAAAAATACTACTTACAAAACTTAATTTCTTTTGATTCGCATAATCACTGATTGTCCTTGTTCTTTTTGTACAGATTTCTAAGTGGTCATAGTGATCGCATGCATGTCCACACAGTTGACACTTGCATGTAATTGAAGGCTCATGATACGTCTTGTTGTGACAAATGATGTGATGGAAGCCGTGTACTGCCATTCTTGTATAGACGTGACGCATTTCAAAGTTTGCTTTCGTCCATGATCGATCAATCATGGCGCCAGATGCAAAAAACTCCGGATATACGTCTTCTCGCTTTTGGATGAGTGTTACAAATAGGTTCTCAGATGCATTCGTGTTGGGTAGATGTATTTGTGTCCTAAGATCTTCTATGAGGAAGGATTCTCTTGCCAGGAGATAAACTAATCTGGATCTTGTTGTCTTTGAAACTCCAATGGCTTTCTTAATGTATACTGCTTTTACTCTTTCTAATGTGGAGAGGTTTTTCATTGAGAGATACGACCAGATAATTTCTAAGCCATACGTCAATATTGGCAGTATTTTTGCTTTAAATAGAGACATTGTTGTCTCTAATCTGAGGGATCTTATATAACGTATTCCATGCATAGCCATTATTGCATGTGTAGCTTTTTCTGATACATGTTTTGTGAAACACTTAGCGGTTGTTTGAAATGTGACTCCTAGATACTTGAAATCAGGAGTGGTCTTTAGTTCCTGTCCTTGTATGTAGATTTTTGCTGTTGCAGGAACTTTTCCTCCATTCCGGAATACCATCATTTCTGTTTTTGGAACATTTATTTCAAACTCATGCATGTAGCACCATTCTTCTACATCACTTATTAGTTTTTGTAATATTTTCACGTCTTTTGATGCTATTACTATGTCATCGGCATAGGCGCAAGAAATTATGCCTTCTCTTTGGATTAGTGTTAATACTTCTTCCGCAGCAAGAATGAAAAGCAAAGGGCTTAGCGGGTCGCCCTGTAGAACTCCGTTTGTTTGAAGTATTGGCTCTGATATTGAAACACTATGTGAGACTCGAATTGTATTCCATTGCAGTATTGATCCAATGATTTGTGTCCATATGCTATTTTCGTTTAAGACTTCTTTCAATTTCTTCATTATTAAGCATCTATTTATGAGGTCAAATGCCTTGGTAAAGTCAATATACACAGTATACAGTTGTTCTTTCCCTTCAACAGCTTCCCAAGCATTTTGTAATAGGAATTCAATAGCAGCCAAAGTCGAATTTCCCTTTCTGAATCCATGCTGAGTTTCCGGAAGATGGTCTTCTACGGTCTCTTGAATTCTTTCTGTAATTGCTGTCGTGAATATTTTGAATGGGATATTTTCCAAAGCAATACCTCTGTATTTATTTGGATCACTGGGGTCTCCTTTGCCCTTATATAATACCTTTATGATGGACTGTCTCCACTGCGCAGGTATGGAGGCCATTTCAATGCATTTATTGTAGAGTTTCGTCCACACTGGTAAAAGTATGTGAGCAGTGTCTTTTATATACTCACTATATAATCTATCAGGTCCTGTAGTTATTTTTTATTTTTTGTGCTGTTTATGACATTGAAAACTTCGGTTGTGGTTAATGGTGTCCACTCCGCCTGGGTTTGTTGGTCCGGTTGCTGAGTGTTTTCTGGTATATCCCTCTGATGGTTTTTGTTTAGCATGCTGGCAAAATGTGTCTCCCACTCTCTCATATCAATATAATGTGTTTGTGTTTGTTTCTTGTTGCTTCGTCCACCACTATAAACCTCTCTATTCTAGTTCTCTGGAAGAGCAACCTCCCGTTTATGGGTAAACCGCGCTCCACATTTCCATACCTTCGTTACCAATAACTCAACTCTTGACGGCAATAGGTTGAGTTCTCAACTCAGATTGATAATAATTTTAACTATGAAAGTTGTAATTACAACTTAAAAACAGCTAATGAAAATGCTTCGCACTAAGCAAACAATCACGTAAATTATCGTATTTCTCTCTCAGAATTTTGGATGTCGTAGTCTGCACAAAATGCTGAATTTATAAATAAAAATTGTAGCGGATGAATGAAAGAATATGCTTGGGTCTTCAAATAAAATAATGCTATACCTCGAGAACCACATTTCCTTCATATTGGGGGGATAAGTTTGCTCTTGGAAGTGGTGGTCATTAGGTCCATGCCTAGCTATGTAAAAGAAGGATAATTGAAAACGAATCCAGAAATGACAATCTCCTACCGCCGGGATTAGAAGAGAACAAGCATTGCCAGCTTCTATTTGTCTCATAATTCGCTTAGTCCACTTCGTAGCACAGTGACTAGCATTCTTTTCTTTCACCCCTGATGAACGGATTCGGTTCAAAGCTCTGGTTCTGGTCTGAGGTTTGAAACTAAACGGGGTGCACTCAGCGTTGTATGTCAAAACTGAGAAGAGATAAGATCGATTCCCATCATGGAAGTGTTATTCCGTGGTTTCCCAAACTGCCATGGTACATCCAAATACTCACTACTACAGACACAGCATTAACACAAGTTATCAGACAAATTATTTCCTTCCTTCTAACCAGACAAGGTGATTGTCACCACTTGCCGTGTTGGCGCTGTGTACCGCCATCATGTCCGGGCATGGTGGTTGCCACTTCTTGCCGTATTGGCGCTGTGTACCACTATGATGCTCCGTACGCGCGGTGAGGTTTTATTTCATTTGGAGACATTTAATTCGGAAACAGAACTTTGAGGGATAAGAGGCCAGCGCGCATTTTGAGTACTGGACGGCTCTCGTGTGCTTTCGAGTGCAATTTTGTGTGGCAGACCCACGTCCTTAACGATCTGCACTGCAGAACAGCTGTTACAGCCCGAATAAAGAAACATGGGGTTGAATTTAATTAATCGCTTCGACATCCATGTCCTTGTCCATTACACTGCACTTAGTCTAACAGCGCTCAAACCATTATTGCGGCCGTTATCCTACGAGTCCAATTAACTTCGCATGAAACTTCATTCTGCGAGGGCAACAAATTACATCAAGTTTTTTTTTTTTTTTTGCTGCTAGCGAACTGAAGGGAGCTCATGAACTGAACTTTCACGTGGTTTTGATGATATTGTTGCTTCATTTAGGGAATGTGTCGACTTAAGCGATATAGTGAGGAGAGGGGGGAATTCTTTTGGAAGGTGAGCTCGATCAAAACAAGTTAGTTGAATGAAATATCAGAAGGAATGAACTAAAGCGCTACACTAAACAGAAAGGTAAGACTCAGCTGACTAACGTGATTGTTCCATCAAAATGCAAATGAATAATGAATAACTACTTTAATTATTAATAATTAAAAGCATCTAGAGTGTTCGTGCATAATTACCATGAAAAAATATGTATTAGGCCTACTAACTAACTGGTTACCATGTTCTTCCTACGGGTAGACATGTATTTTGCATATTTCTTAGCATCACACTGCGAGGACGTTTCCTTCCCACTTCCGTAGCTCTACTTCCTAACCAGCGACATATATACAATCCCTTGAGGCCCTAGTCTGATGATTACTTGTCCAATCTCCCTATCTATACCCATACTTTATGAACAACGATTTTTTGGCGTATGCCTAAGTAAAATGTATAATAATACTCTGAGTTATTTTAAATTGTTATTAGCTTTCATAAAAACATGTATCTCTTGCAAAAGGTTCAAGAACCAGTTTGTCTGAGCAGCCCCACACAAGACACGGCACAAACCTAGAAGAATTGCTGAGTTTTAATTCAGCGGCCGTGAAAGCCAATATACCATCTTTTTGGAAGCCTTCATAGGGAAGTTAAGGCTGCTTGAGCTTTTAGTTCTCGCAGTCAAGTAGTGCAGTTGCACTCTATATAAAGGGAGGTAGCGCGCAGTTCGTTACTCCTGTGTGGGTCCGGGTGGGGACACCAAGAGCCCGCCGATGAGCCAGCTTGGTGTCCGAGGCGAAACCCCACACAAGACACGGCACAAACCTAGAAGAATCGCTGAGTTTTAGCCTGTAGACATTCCACAGCTTTTTATGTTGTAGTTATAACTTTTAATAATCACAACGGAGTAGGCCTACTTGTAGCTCATTTCCACATTAGCTTAAATTCTACTGTAGTTTTAGGGCTTGTTGCTTTAAGGCTCACGGCTTAATTGTATCACAGTAAACCTTCATAGATTAGTTTGGGGGAGGAAGACTGTCTAATCATTTCAAATGATCTTGTCGACTTCATCGTTATGCTTTGGTCTACCGTTATGCGTTACGGTTACGGCGTGTATGACGTCATCAAGTTGTTCAGTGCACATGCACCGAGTCTTAGTTTACTCCTGGGGTCTGGCGTTATACGATACGGAGACGGCGAGTGCGTGACGTCATGTAGCAGAGTGCACCTCCCGCTCTCCGTTCCTCGCGCGGGAAGCTTAAGTTAAAGGGTAATAGAGTCTGTTGAAAGAGCCCTCCTGAGCCTTTCTAACATGTGTAGCATTTGTAGCATGCGTCATATGAAATGATATAAAGTCTAGTCTCTCAGAATGACTGTATCTTTTTGTTGATGGGATCATCACTTCGATGCTTTGGCAACATTAAAATAAGTAGTTCTTTTTTTAGCGCTTAATGCCTTAATGTTTATCTGTAATAATTACCAGACTTACTGCTTGCCACGGTGGGTGAGTGGTTAGAATGTCGGACTACCAACCCCCAAGCTTGAAGGTTCGCTCCTGGCCGAGGTGAGTGATTTTTGAAAGTCAACAAAAATTACGGCACGCATGCCATACGTTGTTGGCATGTTAAAGAACCAATTTGAATTCAGTAGACCGTGTTCATAATGGCAAAATTAATGTCGGGATTTTCAGCCAACACGAAAGTTCCTCCTTTCTCTACTAGAAAGCGTTATAGTGTCAAGGAGCTTAGATATCTAACCTCCTTGACTGTCATACTGTTCCAATGAACAACAAAATTCGACATGCAAGCTGCCCTCAGGGCGCAAATAACAAAGCTTGCACCTGGCACTCGAGGCCATACGATATTATAATTATTACACTTACTAAGTTTTCTGACGTGTTTTCTTCTATTTTGTTTTTAGGGAGCGAAGACTGTCTGTGGCGTCACTGTTGGTTTGGTAGTGTTTTGTAGAGCTATTTGTCTTGCATATTTGGATCTGATGATGCTCGCTTGACGAGCGAAACATGTCATACATTAGTTTTCTTTTTCAATAGTCCTTATCAATGTTTATAAAATTAATCACATGTCATTTATTTCAAGTTTCTTTTCACTTATTCCATTAATTGGAATAATGTTTGTGTTGATGGACTGAAAGCTATGATATCCACAGCATAGTTCACCAATTTTCGGACGCTGGCATTCTCTACACCAGAGGTTCCCAACCATTTTTCCTCCCGTACCCCATTATGCATATTTATCTAAAATAGGACCCCCTAAAATGTAATCTTTAAAAACATTTAATATTTTACGGGCAATATGTACGGAACTTAACTTAATAAAAACATTAATAATAAAAATAACTTACAACTATTTATAACTTTTTTTTGAAAGCAGTATAACTAATATTTTAAATTTATTATTTGTTTGCTGTTTGTATGCATTTCATTTCAATAAAAAGGTAAATATTTTTTTTTTAAATTACGCATATGAAGATGTATAAACACTTAGCTGAGGAAAATAAATAATTACAGTACCGGTGCATAAGATTTTTTAATTTTGATTTTATTGAAAACCAATTAATTCTAGCGATGATTTTGGCAAAATGGACAAATCAAGACAATAGCAGTGCAGCGTTGAAAGTGGCTGGGGTTGGGGTAGGGTGGGTTGTCAAGGGTGAGCTTGATCTTGTCGTGCGTGAATAAGACGGCACTGCGCGCAGATAAGTTACATTACCCCTGACAGGTACGGTGGGAACCGGTTCGTTGCGTGCCACCAAGGGATACGCGTACCCCAGGTTGCGAACCGCTGCTCTACACGGATGGTTTGAAGGTGGACGAGAAGGTGGGTTACTGATGGTGCAAATGCCAAGATCTATTTGCCTGAGACCTGTAGTGTCTTTACTGCGGAGCTCGTTGCCCTCTATGAAGCTCTGCAGTTTGCACTACTGGATGCTCGAATCCACTTTCTCGTGTGTACTCGTTGCAGTCAATTGCTACATGTTTCCCGCAACACCCCCTAGTGCAGCGAATCCACGACCTACTAGCCGGGCTGTGTCACGCTGACACTCGAATCACCTTTCTGTGGCTTCCAAGCCCCATGGGAATTGCTGGAAATGAGTTAGCAGATCAAGCTGCAAAAAAGGCGGTATCGCTACCACCTCGACCAATGGAGGTACCTGCTAGAGATATTCGCTCTCAGTTACGCCGACACGTACTGACTTTCTGGGAGAGTCAGTGGCTAGCTGACCCAATGCCTAATAACTGAGAGCGATTAAGGGTACTACTCGCGTGTCTGTGAACTCTTTCCGGTTACGGAGAGAGTCCGTCATTTTGTGTAGGCTAGGCCATGCAAGATCAACCCACTTGTATCAAATAAGAAGGGAAGACCCCCACTTTGACCTGTGGAGCCGTTTTCACCGTCGCCCACATTTTAACCGAGTGTGTGGATCTTGCAGATCTACGAAGAAACTTTGGAGTGCAGACGACACTCGAACTTATATTAGCCGATGACGTGGTGGCTGCATCCTCTTTATAAGTGAGAGTGGGTTAGGGCCAGCAATATAAATTTACAAGTGAATATTTACTCAAAGAACTTGTTCTTTTTTGAAATTTGTTTTTTGTTTTGCAGTAATTTTTGTTTATTATGAATAATTATTAGGGTTTTTTGTTTTATTTTTAGGTCATTTTTATATTTGGGCGTCCACCTCTAAATTTGAATGTATCCAAAATTTGTATAATTTCATCTGTACTAATAAGGGTAGATGACCTCGCTATTCCGTCCCTTAACACAATAATAACTAACTAACACGACTAGACCCCCCACTTTGTACCTGTGGAGCCGTATTCACCGTGGCCCACATTTTAACCGAGTGGGTGGATCTTGCTGATCTACGAAGAAACCTTGTTGTACAGAATACATTCGATCTTATAATAGCCAATGACGTGGTGACTGCTGATCTCTCCATCCGCCTTATAAGTGAGAGTGGGTTAGGGCCAGCAATATAAATTCTCAGGTGTGTCATTACTCAAAGATTTCTTTTTAACCCGTCGACTTGAGCCTAATGGACTGCGTGTTAACAACCACTCTCATTTCAGTGTCTGCGTCTTGTTCGTTTGCCGGCTTTAACATCTTGCCAGTATCTCTTGAGCCCATCTATCAGCTTGTTCTTCCGCTCCTCTGTTAAAGGGCCTCTTCGTTTTCTGGGTTCTGCCTCCACCATAAAACCCTGATAGCTGTTCACCATCCTTCTGAAACTATTCCTGCAAAAGGCGTCTGTACTCCAGAGGAGCGGCCTATTACCAAGCCTCTGGGCTTACAACCTCGGTTCTATTACTGTGAAGGAGTGATCCGACCCACTTTTTAATTAACAACCAAGCATCTAAGAACCTGTTCTGTTTTGAATTTCGGAATTTCTTTCTTTGTATATAGACTATTTTTTGTTTATTAATCTAAGTATTATTTAATAGATTTGTTTCTTATTATTTTTGAATTTTTTTCATATCTAGGCATCCGCCACTAAATTTACAATTATCTAAATTTGTATCAACTTATCTGCGTTAAAAAGGGCAGATGTCCTCGATGTTCCGGCGCCTAAAGGTGCAAAAATTAATCAACAAATCATACGACTTTATCCACCACCACACCAGTATATAATAATTAAGTTTTTGGTTGTACGTCCCCTTTAACTACTGTAGCTTTCAGAGATGGCAGGAAACCGGAATTTTGCCCCGAAGGGGATCTTCAACGTGCCAGTAAATCTACTGACACGTCTCCTTCTCATTTCGGCACCCTCAAACGCCATCTGGCTGCGGCGAGATTCGATCCTGCAATCTTGGGAACAGCAGGCGAGAACGTTACCGCTGAGTCTCGCAGCCAGTTCACACCAGTAAAGTCAGCACCACTAGTGTCTAGTCAACTTAAAGCAACAAAGAGAACAACCCGGATTTTGATAGTATGTTCTGTAACCAGTCACTGTGTGTTGCAGGTCGCTGACATGAAGACGGAGGAAATCATCAAGGCGGAGGAGGATCGCAAACAGTACCGCGGTTTGGTGCTAGACAATGAGCTGAAAGTTCTTCTTGTGAGCGATGATCGAGCTGAGCGGAGTGCTGCGGCGTTGGATGTCGCCGTAGGGCACATGAGTGACCCGCCAAACGTGCAGGGACTGGCTCATCTCTGCGAGCACATGCTCTTCCTCGGATCCAGCAAGTACCCCGACATGTTCGAGTGCAGTAGGTTTCTGGCGGACCACGGTGGTGATTCCAACGCAGACACATCACCAGACCACACCAGCTATTACTTCCACGTCTCGCCAGCACACTTTGAAGAAGCTCTTGACAGAGTTGCTCAATGTCTGAAAGACCCTCTCTTCACTGAAGAGGCCATGGAACGGGAGATCATTTCTGTAAACGAAGAGCATCAAAAGAATTTGTTGAGAGACTCGTGGAGATTAGACCAGCTAGAGAAGTCCACTTCAGATCCCAATCACCCATTCAGTAGGTTTGGGACAGGGAACAGGCTCACATTAGAGTTAATTCCAAAAATGGAAGGTATCAACGTTCGTGAAGAGTTGCGTCATTTCTACGACATGTGGTACTCGTCCAACATTATGGCCTTGTGTCTTCTAGGCAGTCAGACCTTGGATGAACTCCAGGAGATGGCTGTGTCACTGTTTTCTGATGTGAAAAATAAACATGTTACCGCACCTTCTTGGCAACATCACCCTTTTGGTCGAGATCAGTTACAGATGAGGTGTTATGTTAGTCCTTTGAAGCCAATAAATACTCTTGACATCACGTTTCCTACGCCCGACTTGGATCAGTACTGTCGATCAGCTCCCGGTCAGTACTTGGGCCATCTGTTAGAGAAAGATACTCCTGGCAGTTTAGTGGCAGTGCTTGGGGAAATGGGATGGGCCACTGGTGTTGAGGCGGAAACCCGAACTGGTTACAGAGGATTTGGGTTCTTCGGGATAGACATTGCTCTTACTGAAGATGGTGTTAATCACGTGGACGATATTATTAAATTAGCTTTCCAGTACATTAACACAATAAAGAGAGAGGGTCCACAAGAATGGATTTTCAAAGAATTGAAAGACATCATGGAAACTCAATTCCATATAAAAGATGAAGAAATAGTGCCCCTTTTTGTGGCAAATTTGGCCGAAAATCTAAACCTGTTTCCTATGAAAGAAGCACTGTGTTGTGATTACCTCGTAACTGAATGGAGGCCGGACCTCATAGAAATGGTTTTATCACAATTGGTCCCTGAGAATATGAGAGTTGCAGTAATAAGCCAAAATGTTGAGAATCGAACCGATCAGATTGAGAATTGGTATGGGACCAAACACAGACTCGAGAAAATCTCGGACAAATTGATAAACGATATAAACAATGCAGATATTTGTGGAGAGTTTAGATTACCTCCACCAAACGAGTTTGTCACCAACGACTTCAAGCTGTTAACGAGGGTTGAAAGTGCCTTTTCTCATCCTGTAATAGTTTATGAATCTCCGTTACTAACGGTGTGGTTGAAACAGGATGAGGAATTCCTTTTACCTAAAGCGGAGCTTATCTTTGAATTTGTGAGCTCAACGGCTTACAACAACGCAGAGTCGTGTATCATGAGTACGATGTTAGTAGGGTTGCTGCAGGAATCAGCGGTGGAGTACACGCACGAGGCAGAGGTTGCAGGGATAAGTTGGGGAGTGCAGCATACGAAGTACGGTCTGGAACTCGAGGTGGGTGGTTGTAGTGGCAAGCAGCACGTGTTCTTGGAGAAGATACTGGACAAGCTAATACATCTCAAGGTGGATATCCGGAGCTATTATCTCCACAAGAGTAATTGCATGCACCAACTGAAAAGGTTGGAAAACCCGCAACCAGTAAACCTTGCTCTCACCTTCATGGAGGTAATACTGGAGGAGAAGGCATGGACCAACGTCGAGTTGGTGACCGCCCTCATGGAAGTAAGTTTAGACCAATTCCAGGAGTTCATAACTCAGTTCCTGTCCCATCTGCATGTCGAGTGTCTGGTTCATGGAAATGCCGATCAGCAGAAAGCTCTGAAGATAGCTGAAGTGGTTGAGGACAAACTGAAGTCATGCTCGACTGTCTCCTGCGAGGTCAGACGCCTCAGAGAAATTAAACTCCTGGCAGGGGCAAACTACTTGCTTGAAATGTACGACACTGCTCACAGAGTTTCTGGAGTGGCGCTCTACTACCAGTGTGAGAAGAATAGTTCAGTCTTATTGGCTCTTCTTGCAGAAATAATCAGAGAATCTTGCTTCAAGAAGCTGCCATTTGTGGTGTCCTGTGAAACACGCAAATCAACCGGAATCAGAATTGTTGCTCAGTCGGAACAGGACTCACGTAGTATGGAGTACGCTATAGAGAACTTCTTGATGGGCATGAAAACCACTCTGGAAGAGATGGACGACCAACAGTGGGAAAAGCATAAGCAAGATCTTCTATCACAGCGAACCTTCAAGCCGAGGACCTTAGCCAGTCAGACTGCAAGATTTTGGAGCGAGATCTTGCACCAGGAGTGTTGCTTCCACAGAGCCGAGAGGGAAGTCGCCCAGCTGAGAGTTACAACCAAACAGAATATCATTGAGTGCTATGAGCGATACGTGTCCTGCAATTCCCCGCACCGGAGAAAGATTATAGTGTGCGTAAACTCACCTTATAATAGGGACGCAGGAGACACCGCCACAGGCGTTACATGTTTTCCACTGGGTTACACTGAGCCTACAAAGATTGACGACATTACTGCCTTCAAGGCCTCGCAAGAAATGTTCCCATGCTACAACGGAGCCTCGTTTTGCGACTGTGAAGTACCTGCAATTTCCAAATAACGATGCATTTTAGAATACTTTTACTGTTTATGTTGAGAAATTACTGTCTTTATAGTTGCTGGATGTGACGCAAATGTTTTTGAAGTATTTCTGAAATTATAATAACAACGTTAAAAAATGTTCAATTGTATTATTTAGTTTTTATTTGACCTCATCTATTAATCCTGGGAAGAATGCAAGCAATTATTGTCAGGCTATAAGGAACGCATTGCATAATTATGTTTTAGCCAGGTTGACTCAACAAAAGTGCATTAACATAATAAATCGTAGATCCCAGATTCGATTCGCTACCCTCAGCTCTTATAGGTGGTTCCTGGTATAATTTGCCAGCCATAAAAAATAAGTTCAGAGGGATTTTCTCTGGGGCAGGGGTAAGTGATGATCACAATGGCCTTATCCGGTCGAAGGTCGATGAGTGTGTGAAAGGCTTGTCCTGTACATCCCTCATTGGTAAAAAGGTCCAGAGGGGAGCACCTGAACTTAGTTAAGTTATCTGCATTTGAGGATTAAAGATATATTTATTTAATCGTATGTTGAGTACAACAAGGAATTCATAAGTCCAGGTCCAAGTTCTTCAACCACACAGCAGCACTTTCTGATAGATGAATCAGGTCACTGGGGCTTCCGGAGTAGGCAAGAAGAGGGCAACGCAGGATGACATGGTCCATGGTCTGCTCCTCTTCACGGCATTCAACAATTGGAGAATCCATCCAGCCCCACTTATGGCGCAAGAAATTACAGCGCCCATGCCCAGTTCTCAGTCTGTTGAGGCGACACCATAGTTTTCTTGGGAGGTCAAATCCATTCATTTTCCGAGTTGGATTTATCTCATGAGCATTAGTACCAGATGTTGAATTAGACCACTCTTCCTGCCAGCTCCGGTTTAGGTTAAAATTGTCCCTCAAGAGTTGGCCGGCCAATACACTTGCTGGTCTCCTAGATCGAAGTCGTTGTAGGATTAAAGATAATAATCACTGTAGAGAAATGCATTCTTCTGGGTATCTGCGTATCTATTTCAATCATCACATTAGCCTACAGAGAATGTTCTAAATCTATACTTAGTATTAAAAAAACAACCACTGGATGGATTTTGATTCGGTTTTCACCATTCTATAAAGGATTTATCAAGGAAGGTTTCTGTAGTATATAATTTATTTATGATCAAAGGAAGCCGAGCAGTAACAATTTCAGTGAAAATTTTGAGAAAGAAAAACCTACCATCCGTGTGCCTTTTACTGTAAGCTTACGCTGGGTAAACTGTAAAAAAAAAATCTATATATTATGAGGGTAAGAATTGCTCAGCATGAAAAGTTTTACAAAAAAGTCCAAGATAGCATGTCTCTATCTTCAATACATCGCCCACTGTAAGTGTTTTTACGTTTTCATTTCTTCCAACAATCTCCATTCAATTACTAGCTTCCACGCTAGCAAGCGAGCGAGCCAATCACCCCAGTTACAGTCAGCAGCAAACTGTTGAATCGTGTCGTTCATAAGTACCCATATTTTTTGGTGTCGAGTTAAGACTTCAGAGAAGAGTGGATGTGTTTGGAGTTTCCCTGGAAATGCGACTCGGCATTTCTTCATTTCGCTTGTGAACATTTTTTTAAAATTCCTATTTATTTATTGTCGCTTTAACTCGTGGAGTCATATCGCGACATCACAGAATTTTGTACATAGCTATAACAATGTTGGATACAAACATTTACTTAAGGTGCGGTATTACAAAAGTTGTTACAGAGGTTATATATCTTGGTACATATTCGTCAGGGTTAAAAAAATAATTATGTTTTTGAAATGGATGTGTTCATTTAATATTTCACTTAGGCTTCTTCTCTGATTAAGGTTGCATAGAGTTCTTTGTTGATCGTACAAAGGGCATTTTAGTAGTATGTGGTTAACCGTTTTCCGTTCTTGACAGTTCTCGCATACGGGTGGAGATGTCTTGCAGAAGATGTGTGCGTGGGTCATTTTGGTATGACCTATTCGTATTCTGGTAATGAGGACTTGTTCTCGGCGTAGAAGGAGCGGGGTGTCGAATTTATTTGTAGAATCATTCCGGACGTCATGAAGCTTTGAGTGTGGGGACCGGATCCAGTCGGTTAACCATTGTTTGTGGATTTTTGGTTTATGAGAAGAGGCCACATCATTGTAGGGGGTGAGAAAGTTTGGATCTTGAGGGGAGAGACGAGTTGCTTCTTTGGCTGCTATGTCTGCTTGTTCGTTGCCTTTTATCCCCTTGTGTGAGGGAATCCACATAATGTAAATTTGCTGACCGTTATTTGTTGCCGTGTTATATGACTCCAGTATATTTTGGGCTAAGGAGTTGGAAGGCGATGAATCTTGAAGGGAGTTTATTGTAGATAAGGAGTCACAGAAGATTAAAAAGATTTCTCTTTTTGTGTAATTCTTGATGGATTCTATCGCTTTTAGAATGGCGTATTGTTCACATGTGAATACAGAGTATATTTTTGGTAATGTATACTTTATCGTATGATCTGGATATACAATAGCGCAGCCGCTACCATATTCTGTCTTTGATCCATCTGTATAGAATGCGGTAAAGGTGGGAAATCTTTTGGTTTTCTCTAGAATGAGTGTCTTGAAGGTGCTACTGTCAGTTGATTCTTTATTAATTTCACATAAGTCTAAAATAGTTGGTGGAGTTTTAATTCTCCATGGCGGAATTGACATATTTGTTGTAGTTCTCGGAGCAATTGGGGGAAAATGAGAGTGGACATCATGTAGGAGTCGTGAAAGTCTAATGTGGATAGGAAGATGTCTTCTTTGCTGCGTAGGGTAGCGAAGAGATTGATTATTTGGGAATGCATAGGTGTAAGTTTTGGAGTGCGGAGACGCTGCGACCTTTGTTGCATAGTTGATAGTCAGTAGTTTTCTGCGAGATTGGAGAGGAGGTTCATAAGCTTCCATTAGTAGACTGGAGATCGGACTGGTTCTAAAAGCTCCTAAGATGATCCTTAGAGATGTGTTTTGAATAGGGTCAAGTAATTTAAGTGCTGATGCTGGGGCTGAATTGTATATAATGGAGCCATAGTCTAGCTTAGAACGGATGACTGCTTTGTACGTGGACATTAATACATGAGCGTTAGCTCCCCAGTTGTTAGCTGCTAATGATTTGAGAACATTAATTCGACGTAGGCAGTCGTTTCTTAAAGTTTTAAGATGGGAGTTCCATGTTAGTTTGCTGTCAAAGGTCATTCCCAGTATTTTTATTTCTTTTTCCACTTCGATTTTGTTTCCCTTGAGATATAATTCTGGTTGTTCATTCTGTCTTCTCTGTTTGGAAAATAGAATGCATTTGGTTTTGGTTGCAGAGAAAATGAAGCCTGTATGATTCTCCCAATTGGCAAGATTGTCGAGGGATTTTTGTATTATTTCTTGGGTTGTTGATAGATTACGGCCTTTGCAGAAAATGGTGATGTCATCCGCAAAGAGGCAAGAGTTTACTGGGAGGATGATGCAGGAAGTTATGCCATTTATGGCTACTAAGAAAAGGGTTACACCAATGGCTGAACCCTGTGGGACTCCTTTCTCTGATCTGATTTCTTGAGATAGGGCACCGTTAACTCGGACTTGGATGCTTCTGTTCTGTAGAAAATTGTGTATGAATCCAATCATATTTCCCTTGATATTGTGTTGTTTTAGGGTTTCTATGACTTGAGTTTTGCGTATCGTATCATATGCCTTATGTATGTCTAAACTGACTGTTAGGAGATGGAGTCCATGTCGAAAAGCATCTAGAATTTCTGATTCTAAGGTTATTAAAGTATCAGTTGTTGAGTGAAATTGTCTGAAACCACACTGCTCTTGTGTAAAGAAATTCTGCTGCTTTAAGATCCATTTTAGTCTTTTATTAATAATTTTTTCCATTAATTTGCACATAGCACATGTTAGAGCTATTGGTCGATTATTATCAGGAATCATGTGGTTCTTTCCTGGTTTGGGTATAGGAATCACTATGGCTTTCCTCCAAGCATCTGGAAATACTTTCTGAGTCCAAATGAAGTAGAAAATTTCGGTGAGATATTCTAATCCGTCAGGGGGAAGTTCTTTTAAGAATTCATATATTATATCATCAGGGCCAGGAATAGAGTTTCGGCAGTCGTTGAGTTCTTGAGATATTTCGTTTATGCTAATTTTATCATTGTAACTATCAGTGGTATTATCAAAGAGGTCTGAGAGTGAGTTATTGTCAGGTCCACGGAAATTTGAGAGTACTTGTTCATTATTGGAATCACTTGATATTTTTGCAAAGTTTTTGGCTAAGGTATTGGCAATGTCTAGATGGTTGGTTATTGTTGATCCAAATTTTGTTGAGAGAGTTATTGTTTTTGAGGGACTTTGGATTCCTTTAATTTTCCGTAAGTATTCCCAAACAGAGCTCTGAGGGGTCTGATTGGAAAGAGAGGACACGTATTTTAGCCAGGAATTTCGTTTGCTTTCTTTGATAACTTTTCGTGCTTTTGCTCGGCTTCTTTGAAAATTTAATTTATTCTCAAGAGTAGGGTGTCGTTTGTATTTGTAAAAAGCTTGATTGTTGATTTTGATCGCTTCTTTACAAGTGTTGTTCCACCAAGGAATTACTCCTCTGTGGGTTACATTGTTAATTCTAGGGACTGATTTTTCTGCGGCTTTGAGTATTGCCTTAGTGAATTCGTTTACAATATAGTTGATATTGTAATTTTTGATGAGGTAAGATGGCGGTAATCTGTTGAGCTCAGTCTTGATATTTTCTCTGTATTGACTCCAGTTGGCATGTTTTGAGTTCCATTTCTTAGGATTAATTTGAGGGTGAAGTTTGTTGTTTTTATTAATTGATATAGGGAAGTGATCACTTCCATAGAGGTTTTTACTAGCGTTCGACGTGAATGTTGCTGCTATGTCTGCAGTGCATAAACATAGATCAATTGTGCTGAACGTTCCGTGCTGTATGTCCCAGTGTGTAGGACCATTGGAGTCTAGTAGGATTACATTTTCAGAATCTATTAGTGTTTCAATTATTTTTCCTCTTTTATTTGTATAGTCATTGTTCCAAACGGTGCTGTGGGAGTTGAAATCACCCAAGAGAATAAATGGTTTGGGAAGTTGGTTTGTTAGATCTACTAGGTCTTGCAGGTCTATTTTCTGGCTGGAGGGGAGATATATATTGCAGATACAGAAGGAAAGTGAAAGGAAGATCATAGAAGCTACTGCTTCCAATTTTGTATATAGTGGAATTTCTTTTTGAGGAACTTGATTGCTAATGTAGGTGGTAACTCCTCCGCTTGCGTAAGTAGGATTGTTGCGGTTTTTATAGTATGCTGTATAATGATTAATATTAGCCACATTGTGGTCTCCAAAGTTGGTTTCTTGTAAGCAGATTATTTGAGGTTGATGTTCATTGACTAAAATTTTCAAGTATTCGTTTTGGGGGTAATACCCGTTTATATTCCACTGTAATATACTGGGATTCATGAAGATTATTTAAATAGAAGGATTATTGGCTTGGGTTCATTTCGGTTTGAGGAGTTATAGGAGGAGAGGAGTTGCTGTCATTATTAAGTGCATTGAGTAGTTTCTTGATAAGTCGAGAGTTACTATTCTTGATGTTCTTGTCTTGATAGTAGGGATGTAGTTTGCGCATAGTCTCGATGAGTTCTTCAATACTAGATGTGTAAGATAGTGCAATGGATAAGGCATTAGGTGCTGATACACCTTTAGTATTCTCAAAAAGACTTTTTAGTTGTAAAAATTCAAGTGAAAAGTTAGAGGGATCAGCTTCTATAATTTCTTTGACAGGGAGGAGTTGATTTTCTAAGTTGAATAATTCGGTTTCATTGTTTTTTTCTTGGGTTGGATTATGTCTGGAGTTTTTTGGAGCCCAGGGTAGGGAATTAATCATCTGTTTTATCATCTCCCGATATAGAGAGGTCATCACCGAAGGACTTGATGTCAGCTCTGGAAGAGATATCTGAGGAGTCACTTGGAGGTAAAGGTCGTTTTATTCCATGGTGTATGGTGGTAGACGATTCTTTGTTGATATCAGGTAGCGGTAATTGTCCATTCAAGGACGCTTCCTTTAGAGGAGAGTTTTGATAAGTAGGAAGGGAGTCGGTATTATGTTCAATAGTTTGAAGAGGATTCTTATCCTGTTCATGCTTGATCACTTTCGTGATGTTTTCAATGTTTAGCTTGGCCCATTTTCGGTCAAATTTTGTTTCTTGTTACCGAGATCCCCGAATGGTAAGTATTTCTTTGTAAATGTACTAATTGCTTAAACCAAATGCATAATCTTGTTATCAAGCACCTATTCATAGATATCATAGCTCTCACCTCGAGTGTTCCAGTTGCTCGCTACCTCAAGCTTCCTCACTCCCGGCATACACGGCATTTACTGGCTCATCTGTTGTCTGCTGAGCAGGGCCGACCCACGTCACCCTGACCTTCGTTCGACCAATGGCAGGTCTTTGTCTGGTCGGGCAATCTCCAGCCTTCGAGATTGTTCCATGATCACTATTTAAGACGCCACCTGCTGGTGTTCTCCATCCCACTTCTGATCAATCATCATTCTGATCACATCGTCATTCAGATCAACGCTGCCACACCGCATGGCACTATTGCCAGTCGCTGCTTCACCTCGCTGCTACGTCACGAGGCCTCTACTCTGATACATCGCTCAAGAGGACAGGAATGTTTGCCAGCCGCAGCACACTGCAAGTTTCACCTTAGATGGTGTATCTCACTTTAAACTTCGAGGAAGCAGCAGTCTTCCCGGCCGCACCCAATGTCGACTTATACTCAGTCACCGCCTGGACACTACCAGTGTCAAACCGTCACCAGAAGGGAAAAGAAGAGTTGAATATTCATCTTGAGGCCATGAGCGCCTCCCCCCCCCCCCCGAAGAAACCGTGGAGGACTTTTAAAACAGTTTTAGGCTAACTGGAACTTTTATGGAGCTGGCTCAACAATTTGGAAGATAAGTTCAAACTTGATAAAGAATTGAATATTTTACTCTCATCATACATTTCATCTTTTTTAATGGTTCTTTTATTAATATGCATATTATATTTCAATTCCAATTTCTCTCAAATCTAGGCAATCCTTAACATTGGTTTTTCCATTATTAATTAGGGTACTGTCACCAGACCCTCTCCATTTGTTAAGATTTAACACTAATTATTCTCTGCATATCCCAGTTGTGTGCATTTATTGTGCATTTTAATGTTATTTAAAGAAAATTGTTGTCTCAATAAATATCATTTATATCTTGTTAACTAAACTTTTGTTGATGTACTTTTATGCCCATTGCATCGCACCGCTTCAGTCTTTTCGCTGTTTAACAGTAGCTATTTTGGTTAAGCTTAAACCTACTTCTCGTTCTCCCGTATGGGGAAGTTTTAGGGCAGAACTTTCTCCATATTTTTGGTGCCTCACCCCCGATAAACATATCTGTTGCACCCTGGGAATATTACAAGTTTCATATCTTGAATTTCACATTAATAATTGTTGTTCATTGTGTTTCAACACTAATTCACATTGTAAGTTTCAGCCTGAGGCGCATGTTCAGCAGAGGAGGAGAGAAACGTGAGCTAAGCCGGTTTCTTCCGCATCAGACTAAACCCTACTACCTAGCAAGCTGTCATCCTCTGCCTTCCAGTACTCGAAGTCCCAATATTGACGTGAGTAACAAACAACCTTTAACATGCCTAACCTTGATGAAAAACTCAGCAACGCCAGAGCCTCTTGTAAGGGCAAGCTCACACGGTTCCGTACTTTCTTAACGGAGCTTGAACCCCAAGAGCGTAATCATGACATAATTTCGCAGAGGCTTAAGAATTATGAACAAGCCTTTGAGAAATATGATGAGATACAATGCAGTATAGAAACTCAGCATCCGGACCAGCAAAGTGATAGGTTGGAAGTTGAAAAATTATACTATCAGGGATTTGCTGAAGCTAAACAGCTTATTAGGGCTTTAACTTTAAAAGAAAAACAAGAAGATCAAACTTCTGCAGCATCTTCTTCATCTTCCTCACGTATTATATTACCCAAATTAGAACTACCCAAATTCACTGGTAAGGACATAGAATGGGAGCCATTTTTTGAATTTTTCAATTCTTTAGTACATGAGAATACTTCTATACCAGTAATTCAAAAATTTCACTACCTGCGTCTGGCAGTTCAAGGCAACGCACTTAACCTGATTCAAGCACTTTCTTTGACCAGTGATAATTATGAAGTTGCTCTGAATCTTCTTAAGGATAGATATGGGAATATTCGTTTATCTATTCAACGCCATATACAAAGCTTATTCGAGTTACCTAACGTGCAAGCAGATAACAGTTTATCACTTCGTAAGCTGATTGATACTGCAGAGCTACACGTCAGAGCATTGTCCAATTTAAACCAACCTGTAAATCACTGGGATTTATTTCTAGTTCACCTCATTTCTGCAAGATTGGATGCAAATACATTAAAAGCTTGGGAAACAGAACTTTCCCAGAATTTGCAATGCACTTATGAGGCGATTATCAACTTTTTGAAGGCTAGAAGCCAAGTCTTTTCCGCCATAGCTAATCAAAAAACTAGTAGTTCAGATTCAAAAGCCTTCTCAAAAGATAAGGTTAGCAGTTCTAATCAAAGAATTTTAAGAACACAGGCTCTTCCTGTTGATGCTCGGTCACCTAACCAAATGCAAACGTGCGGTCTGTGTCAGCAATCGCATAATTTATACAATTGTGATGAATTTAAATCTTTATCAGTAGATGAAAGACGAAAGTTCATTACGAACAAAAAACATTGTTTCAACTGTTTGTCAGGAACGCATATGTTAAACAATTGCCGTTCACAACGTTTATGCTTTCATTGTAAGGCTAGACACCATTCCCTTTTGCACAGACATGAAAGATCACGGTTATCAGGACCAAGCAGTTCCAATACCAAGTCTAATTCTGAGACTTCTCAAAATAGTGCGCAGTCGTATGCTCAAAGTTCTACCTCGCTTGGCAAAGTCCAGGTTTTATTATCTACCGTGCAGGTTCTATTGAAAAATTCTCACGGGAAATGGGTATCTGTCAGGGGATTATTAGACAATGCCGCTACCAACAATTTTATTAATGAATCTTTGGTACAAAAGTTAGGCCTCCCAAAACATCCTACCTCAATAGAGGTCACAGGAATAAACTGCTCTAAATCGCAATCCTTAAGCTTTGCTAAAGTGGATTTGAAGGACTCTAATAATCTTGGTACGCAGTTGCAATTAGATTGTTTGATTATCAAGTCTATAGGCAACAATATTCCTGGCACTTCTTATCATATTCAAAGTTGGAATATCCCGAATTTTGTCCAGCTAGCTGACCCTCATTTCAACAGAGCTTCGCCCGTAGAGCTTCTTTTCAGCTCAAGCGTATTTTGGCAATGTCTTCATTCCAATAAAGTAAAAATTGCCCCTAATGTTTTCTTCCGCGAAACTGATTTTGGTTGGATCGCTACTGGCCAAATATACCGTAATCCTATTCAAACTGTATCGAATTGTTATTTTGTTGTTACCGATTTGAGTCAAGAGCTAACCAAGTTCTGGGATCTTGAGAATGTTCAGGCTACTGCTTCTTCTTCTAACGAAATTTGTGAAAAGTTATACAAGGAAACCACTGTCCGTACTGCTGAAGGCAGATTTATAGTAACTCTTCCACGTATTCCTAATCCTCCCGCCATTACGGGCTCGCATTCCAGAGCACTTAGGGCACTATTTGCTATTGAAAATCGGTTCAAACAAGATGATTCTGTTAAAACTCAGTATGCTTCCTTTATGGAGGAATACGAATCATCCAATCACATGGAGGTAATTCCTTAATCAGAAGAAATTGACCGTCCTTTAAATGAAATAGTTTATCTAAATCATCACCCGGTATGGAAAAATTCCTTAACTCAAGACAATATAAGAGTAGTTTTCAATGGCTCGTCATCAGATTCCAATGGAGTCTCTTTAAATGATACCTTGCAATGTGGTCCCGCGATTCAAACAGATCTCACCTCTGTTTTGCTTAATTTTCGACGGTTTCCTATTGCTGTAATCTCAGATATTAAGCAGATGTACCGGCAGATTCTCGTAAATTCCGAGCAGCAAGATCTGCAAAGAATATTGTGGCGTGATGAGAGTTCCAAACCCATAAAGATATTTAGATTGAAGACTGTGACATATGGCCTGAAGCCTTCAGCCTTTCTTGCGATTCGGTCTCTCCACATGTTAGCCGAGCAAGATGGTCATCTGTATCATCCTTTGGCCTCTGAGTCATTAAAAACGGCATTTTATGTTGACGATTTCTTGTGCTCTTTCCCTAATATTTCTGAAGCACTCCTTGTGTGCGAAGATTTGAAATCCCTGCTCCTAGGAGGTGGTTTTCCGCTCCATAAATGGACTTCAAATTCTACTGAATTTATATCAAAATTTTCATCAGAGGTCCCAGCTGATGAATTTGTTGCTATTCCTACTGATGAAGCAGCCGTAAAAGCATTGGGTGTTTTTTGGTGTCCTTCTTCTGATACCTTCTCTTATCAGGTACATTTCTCAGAATCTCCCCCTGTAACTAAGAGACAAGTTCTGTCAGAAATCGCAAAGATCTTTGATCCTTTGCAATATATTGCTCCTATAGTTATTGTTGCGAAAATGTTCTTGCAAAAGCTTTGGTCATTAAAATCAGACTGGGATGAAAATCTCCCCCTTCCTCTTGTAGAAGAATGGTTAGAGTATCGCAGCAGTTTGCTGGATCTCTCCAAGGTTTCTATACCCCGCCTTTTAATTTCTAATCCCTTATGCCAGCAGTATGACCTGCATGTATTTTCTGATAGTTCAGAACGGGCTTATGGCTGTTGTGCATACATAGTAGGACGTTCCTCAGCCACTTTCCCTGGATTTTCTAATTTAGTGTGCGCTAAATCAAAAGTTGCTCCACTTAAAACGGTATCATAGCCGAGATTAGAATTATGCTCTGCTTTAATGGCAACAGAATTAGCTACTAAACTAAATGTCAGTTTAAAGTTAAAATTTTCCCGCACATTTTTTTGGAGCGATTCTTCTATTGTATTAGCTTAGATTTCCAAGCCTTCTTCTCATTGGAATACCTTTGTGGCAAATCGCGTTTCTAAGATTCATGAAGTCTCCCATTCTGAACAATGGAGACATGTTCCTAGCCGTGAAAACCCCGCGGATATAATATCACGTGGTTGCACGCCTAAAAAATTGATTTCCTCAGACCTGTACTGTAATGGTCCTCCTTGGCTAAGTCAGGAATCATCTTGCTGGCCTCGCTTAGCTAATCAATTTGCAGAAGAAATACCCGATGTCCGTAATGATCCTGTCACGTCGCATCTTACTTCTACTTCGACTAGTCTTTTTCATAGATACTCTTCATTTGATAAATTGATTCGTGTAGTGTCTTATATCTTCCGATGGAGATATTTAGTAATTGATCAACCATTGAAGCCTCAACCCTTTCTCACCAGAGTAGAGTTAGAATTCGCTACTTGCAAGATTTTGTTACTTGTTCAGCGGGAAGTATTTGCTCCTGAAAGGCAAGCTCTTATAAGTGGTAAAGATTTGCCCAAGTCCAGCAGGCTTTTACCACTTACTCCTTTTCTTGACCAGGACGGCATGATACGTGTGGGTGGAAGATTAGCTATGTCTAGTTGTGAGGATGGGAAAAAGCATCCCATCATCCTTCCTTCAAAGCATCCTATCACCACCCTTATAATAAAAAAGTTTCATTATAAACACCTTCATGCTGGCACTCGCACCTTGCTCTGTCTAATTCGTGAACTCTACTGGATCATCAATGGCGTTCATGAGGTTTCTTCTGTTGTCAAAAAGTGTATACCTTGCTTTAAGGTTAAACCACGGCCCGCCCCCCCGTGTGGGTGCGGGATAGAATACACCCACGGTATGCCCTGCCTGTCGTAGGAGGCGACTAATAGGGCCGACATGGCCGAATAACTTGCCAGTTTTGATTTGTTCAGACCCCCTGTGGATGGGGAGGGCAGAATTCATCCACGGTATCCCCTGCCTGTCGTAAAAGGCGACTTAGAGGGGGCCTTATAAAGGTCGATTTTGGTTTTCTGGTCCCAGCTCTGGTTTGACCAATAGAAACAAACATGCATGCTGTTAGGGGAAGGGCCACCAGCTTGGCCATCTGGCCAGAAAGCCTAGACGGTATGCCCCATCCCGTCAGGTGGGTGCGCCATGTACCCTACAGTAGTATCCGCCTTACAACGAAGGTCCCTGCATGGCCGAATACTGGAGCTGAATAAATCCTGTGCATGCCGAGGGGGAAGTGCCTGTTCGAGGCACTGGGACCCCGGGCAATATCTGCTATGCCAGGTAGGTATTGCCTTGGCTGGGTGGCGCCCACAGTGATAGCCCCCGTTCGGAGTGGGCAGTATTCGGGGAGGATTTCGTCCGGGATGCCATCAAAGCGATCACGGACACCTGTACAGGGTGGCACCCTTAAAAAGCCGTCTCTGGAGTGTCGAGCTAATCCCAAGGTGTATACGCCTTGGGATGAAGCCTTTAACCAACGATTTGCGACAGACAGATCACCTCGCTACCTGGTAGCTACCAGGACTGACGGGGATGATTTCAAGCTCGTAAAATCGATCATTTTCGCTGAGGAAATCGAGGGGAAATTTGGTGATCTTAACGGGATTTCCAAGCTCCGGAACGGGCAGCTCTTGCTGCATACCGTTAGCCGGCAGCAAACCGAAGCGTTGCTGGAATGCACGCAATTCGGCGAAATCCCCGTTAAGATCACAAAGCACGAAACGCTGAATGAGGTCCGTGGAGTTATTTTCCATCGTGACCTCATTTTGAATAGCGATGCTGAACTGTTGCGGGATCTGGGGAAGAGAGGCGTCACAAAGATTAGGCGCATCACCCGAAAGATTGGGGAAAGGAGCGTCGATACCGGCGCTTTTATTCTCCATTTTGAAGGTGATGTTGTACCTAAGCAGGTGAAGGTCACATCGTACAACTGCGATGTGCGACCGTACATCCCTCCACCTATGCGCTGCTACCAGTGCCAGAGATTCGGGCATGTTTCCGCCAGGTGTACTGCGAAGGCCGTATGTAGAGAGTGTGGCAAGGGGACACATGAGGGTGACGAGAGGTGTACGCCTCCCCCGATATGTCCCAACTGCCAAGGAAGTCACTCTCCACGGTCAAAACAGTGCCCTGAATTCATTATGGAAGCCAAGATCCAGGAAATCAGGACTCTTGACAGGCTTTCATATCACGACGCTCGCAAGAGGTACCGTGATATGAATGCCCCCGAATTTCGGGTATCGTTTGCAGCTGCAGCGACGCCCTCAATCACCCCTGCCGTTAAAGTTTCCAGTGCAGTACCCTCGATGTCCTCTTTTAGTACGAGTTTGAAATCTCCCCTCGCTGTACCAGCGAGCACTGTCAGCCCGAAAGAGGTCCCAAAACCTTCTTCGGCCACGGTTAAGAAGGCGCCGGTTTTAACACCTAAACCGGCGAATTCGGAGAAGAAGTCCTCTTCTTCTCCGAAACGGTCGGCGAACAAGTCTTCCCCAGCTAAAGGGGGAAAGAAGACTTTGCCGACCAGGGCTGGTCCTTCTTCCAGCCCACCTAATACGAAAAATATAGGGGAGAAGAGGGAGACGGTTCGTCGCCGTCTCTCTCGTCCTCCTGCTGACGGGGTGGCTACTGTCTCTGCTGGCCTTTCTGCTCCCACTACCACCAAGGGGGCGAAGCCTGCTGAAGCCAAGCCCGTCCGTATGGAGGAACTCCCCTATAGAAAAGAAAATAGATCGGCGGAGGAGAGGGGAACGGTTCAGCGCCGTTTCTCTTCCTCTCCTAAAGGCAGGGCTGCTCACGTATCTGCTGGCCATCCCGCTCCCACCACTACCAGTGGAGCGGTGCCAGCAGGAGCGACCTTGTTTTATAAGGACCCGGCGTCTGTGGGGAAGGGACCATCTACTTCCCCAAACACACGTCGGCGCCGATCCAAGAAGAAATCTCTTCGGGGCGTGTCGGGGACAGACACCCAGTCTTCGGACCGGGAGGAAGTCCCTCGACACCGCTCTCGCTCTTCCCCAAGAGCGAGACTCGTGAGGTCCGACGACGACCGCGCGCAACCCAAGAGAGCGCCCGCTCCATTTTCTTCGTCTTCGGACGGAGATGTGGAGATTGAGGTGTGCTCTCCTGCCCCATCATCTCCAACTAGAGATGGGGAAGGGTGGCAAACGGTCAAGCATAGGTAGAAGACCAACTTCTACTTAAGTCCACACCATGGCACTATTACAATGGAACTGTAATAGCTATTCTGTTCATCTCGCTGAGTTACGACAATTAATATCTTCGTTTTCGGCAACCATTGTCTGTCTTCAGGAATCCAGGTTTCGTCCTGGACATGAGACAACAATGCGTCACTTCAAACTCTTCTCTAGAGACCGGGTGTACGGAGCTGTGGCCGCTGGTGGCGTCTGCACTCTCGTCCACTCTAGCCTCTTTATTGAAGAGGTGCCGTTGCGTACTCAGCTAGAGGCAGTTGCAGTTCGTACTTCGTTGCCAATAATGGCAACAGTATGTAACGTGTACATCCCGCCTGATTCTCAGCCGGATTACGACCAGCTGGTGGATCTAGTCTCTCAGCTCCCCCCTCCTTTTCTCCTTCTGGGAGATGTTAATGCCCACAACACCATCTGGGGCTCCGCTACCACTAGCGGTAAAGGGAGAGATTTTGAGAGGCTGATCAGGCGGCTGGACCTGTGCCTGTTGAACACAGGGGAACCTACGCACTTCTCTATTGCACACGGTACTTATTCAAGTATCGATATTACCCTGTGCAGTCGTGCGCTGGTTCCCCTGCTACAGTGGGGTGTACACGATGACCTTTGTAATAGTGACCATTTTCCAATTATCGTTACTCTTCCGAACCAGAGAGCCATCGAGTTACCAAGTCGATGGCTTCTCCGTCGGGCTGATTGGCCAACTTTCACGGCACGCGCGGTGTTTGCCGAAGATACCTTTGAGAGTGTCGACGATCATACCATTCACATAACGAATGGTATTTTGGCTGCTGCTGAGGAAACAATACCTTCCTCGTCCGGCAACTCACGCCGGAAGCTTGTCCCTTGGTGGACAGCCGAGATTGCAGCAGCCATTAAAGATCGTCGACGTGCTTTCAAATGCTATCGGAGGCAAAACACTATGGCCAACCTTATCACCTTCAGAAGGATGCGTGCTAGAGCCCGATATCTGATTCGGGAGAGTAAGAAAACGACGTGGGAAAAGTATGTGTCGTCCATGACGGCGCATACTCCTTCATCTCAAGTGTGGACTAAGCTTCGTCGGATCTCTGGACTCCCGACATCACTGTCGATACCCGGAGTGTCCATCAATGGAGACATCATCACGGACCATCTCGCCATTGCCAACAGCATTGGCTCGCACTTCTCCGATGTATCCTGCTCCGGGAGTTACGATCCTACGTTTCTGACTCTGAAGCGGGAGGCAGAGACTCACCCCTTGTCCTTTGCCACTGCTGCTTCGGAGTCCTATAATGTACCATTCTCTGAATGGGAACTGCGCAGTGCGCTTGCACTGTGCAGGGATACGGCTCCTGGACCGGATAACATACATAATCAAATGTTAAAACATCTGTGCGATTCCAGTATTAAAAAACTGTTGATCCTCTTCAATCGTATATGGATTGAAGGGGAGTTTCCATCTCAATGGCGAGAGGGGATCGTAATACCGATTCCTAAGGCTGGAAAGAATCCCAAGTTTGTAAGCAGCTATAGGCCCATTTGTTTGACAAATGGCCTATGTAAGCTGCTCGAAAAGATGGTGAACCGTCGACTGGTGTGGTTCTTGGAGGATAAAGGTCTCCTGTCTGAGTACCAATGTGGATTTCGCTCTCATAGGTCCACCACTGACCATCTGGTGCGACTTGAGAGCGCCATACAGGAGGCTTTTTTCCGAAAGCAGCACCTAGTCACGGTTTTCTTTGACCTAGAGAAAGCCTACGACACCACATGGCGCTACGGGATCCTTTCCACCCTTCACAAGTGGGGACTCCGTGGTAACTTACCGACTTTTATTGCGAATTTCATGTCCGTCCGACTCTTCCGTGTAAGGGTCGGTAGGACATTATCGCAATATTATACCCAAGAAAATGGAGTTCCTCAGGGTTCAGTGCTGAGTGTCACCTTGTTCGCGATTGCCATTAATGGCATTGTTGCCGCCGCCGGGTCCGCGGTAGTTCCATCGCTGTATGTAGACGATTTAGCTCTGCATTACAGCTCTGGAAGTATGGCAGTCGTGGAACGGCAATTGCAGCTAGCTATCAACCGGGTCGACAGGTGGGCTCACGACCGGGGTTTTCGTTTTTCAGCAGCGAAAACCTCCGTCGTCCATTTTTGTCGGCTACGGAGGCTACATTTACACCCTGAACTACATCTCAGGGATGCTGCGTTGCCGTTGGTTGACACTTATCGCTTCCTGGGGCTCCATTTTGACAGCAAGTTAACGTGGCAGCACCATATACGGCAATTGAAAATGACATGTCTCAGGAAACTGAACATGTTCAGGTTTCTTAGTGGCACTACGTGGGGGGCTGACCGTGCGGTGCTGCTACGGTTCTACCAAGCCCTCGTCCTGTCCCGGCTAGACTATGGTTCTGCGGCATACGGTTCAGCAAGGCCGGCAACCTTGAAAATGCTGGACAGTATCCACCATAGTGGCGTTAGGCTGGCTACCGGTGCCTTCCGGACCAGCCCGATACCCAGCCTACTTGCCGAATCGGGTGTTCCACCTTTAAATTATAGACGCCAACATATGCTTTTAACATATGCTGCCAATGTGCGTCAAATGCCGCAACACCCGACCTATCAAGCTCTCTTCGGTACCCAAAACCACCAGGGGTACGCCAACCGGCCTCGTGCCACTCGGCCGGTTGGTATTAGACTTGATAGCTCGTGTACTGAAATAGGAGTGGCTGTAGGTCCCTGTATGATCCGGACATCTAGCGAGGTGCCTCCGTGGCAAGTCCCGCGTCCGGAAATTCGGTTAGATCTTCACCAAGGTCCTAAGGTGAACACGGATGCGTCCGTTTACCGGAGGCAGTTCCACAGCATAGTTCACCAATTTCCGGACGCTGGCATTCTATACACGGATGGTTCGAAGGTGGACGAGAAAGTGGGTTGTGCTTACGTTATTGACGGTGCAAATACCAAGATCTCTTTGCCTGAGGCCTGTAGTGTGTTTACTGCGGAGCTCGTTGCCATCTATGAAGCTCTGCAGTTTGCACTACAGGATGCACGAATCCACTTTCTCGTGTGTACCGACTCTTTGAGTTCGTTGCAGTCAATTGCTACATGTTTCCCGCAACACCCCCTAGTGCAGCGAATCCACGACCTACTAGCCGGGCTGTGCCACGCTGACACTCGAATCACCTTTCTGTGGCTTCCAAGCCACATGGGAATTGCGGGAAATGAGTTAGCGGATCAAGCTGCAAAAGAGGCGGTATCACTACCACCTCGACCAATGGAGGTACCCGCTAGAGATATTCGCTCTCAGTTACGCCTACAAGTTCTGGCTTTTTGGGAGAGTCAGTGGCTAGCTGACCCACTGCCCAGTAAACTGAGAGCGATCAAGGGAACTACTCGCGTGTGGCGGAGCTCCTTCCGGGCCCGGAGAGAGTCCGTCATTTTGTGTAGGCTAAGGATAGGTCATACAAGATCCACCCACTCATACCTAATGAGAAGGGAAGACCCCCCACTTTGTACCTGTGGAGCCGTATTCACCGTGGCCCACATTTTCACCCAGTGTGTGGATCTTGCTGAGTTACGAAGAAACCTTGGTTTGCAGACGACACTCAAACTTATATTAGCCGATGACGCGGTGGCTGCTGATCGCGTTATCCGCTTTATAAGTGAGAGTGGGTTAGGGCCAGCAATCTAAATTTTCCAGTGAACATTGACTCAACGACTTGTTCGTTTTTGAATGATAATTTTTTGTTTTTTCCGTAATTTTTGTTTATTTTTATAATTTTTTATTTAATTGTTTGTTTTTTGTTTTATTAATTTTTGGTCTTTTTAAATTTAGATGTCCACCTCAAAATTTTAAATTCAACTCAAAATTTGTATTCTTTAATCTGTGTTAAGAGGGGCAGATGACCTCGTAGTTCCGCCCCTTAAAACAACAATAACTAACTAACTAACACGGCCCGCCACGCAGATGGCAATTTACCTCCATTTCGTTCAGAACCCAGTAAGCCCTTCGCTCTTACTGGGATCGATTACGCTGGTCCTTACGTATATCAGACCAATCCCTCTTCATCTAAGCGCAAAATTTTAGGTAAACTTTACATCTCTTTATTTGTATGTATGGTGACGGGAGCTATCCACCTTGAGTTGGTTACGAACGCTTCGGTATCCTACTTTTTGGCCGCCTTTTCTAGATTTGCTGCTAGAAGGGGTGTCCAATCTGAAGTCTTTTCAGACAATGCAAAAATTTTTGTAAGCGCTTCTGATCTCTGGAAAAATTGCTAAGTTCCCCTTCTGCTAAAGAAAAAATTTCCAACTTTTCCTATTCTAAAGGTTTCAAATGGCATTTCACCCCGCCTTATGCTCCCCATCATGGGGGCCGATGGGAATCCTGCATCAAACTTACTAAAAGACAGCTTAAGAAAACTCTTGGTCCTACCATACTTTCTTATGAGGAATTCAACTCTTTAATTATTCAAGTTGAAGGTATTGTAAATTCCAAACCTCTGACTCCTCTTTCAAACGATCCTAAGGATCTTTTACCTTTAACACCCAGTCACTTCCTGATTGGCTGTTCGCTTGCTGCTACTCCACCTTTGCTGGTTCGATGCTGTGATCCTAACCTACCTATCTTTTGGAGAAAAGTAGAATCTTTGCGCTGTTCTTTTTGGCGCCGATGGAAGTTAGAATATCTCAGCTTGCTAAATAGGCGTGAGAAATGGCGGCTTCCTCAACCAGATGTACGAGTGGGGGACATGGTTCTTCTTCGAGACCCATCTCCGCCTCTCGTATAGAACCTAGGCAGAGTTATTCACTGCCACGTTGGCCGTGATAAACGCGTCAGAGTTGTTGATGTTTTAACTGGTAAAGGTCTTTATACTAGACCCATCTCTGCTATCTCTGTTTTGCCTTTCGAGTCTTAGTCTCTCCTCGGCTGTTATCCATGTTTTGCTTTGACTGATTCTTTTCTTTGTTTTTCATTCGGAGTTCTCGGAGCATGATCACTTTCGTGATGTTTTCAATGTTTAGCTTGGCCCATTTTCGGTCAAATTTTGTTTCTTGTTACCGAGATCCCCGAATGGTAAGTATTTATTTGTAAATGTACTAATTGCTTAAACCAAATGCATAATCTTGTTATCAAGCACCTATTCATAGATATCATAGCTCCCACCTCGAGTGTTCCAGTTGCTCGCTACCTCAAGCTTCCTCACTCCCGGCATACACGGCATCTACTGGCTCATCTGTTGTCTGCTGAGCAGGGCCGACTGACGTCACCCTGACCTTCGTTCGACCAATGGCAGGTCTTCGTCTGGTCGGGCAATCTCCAGCCTTCGAGATTGTTCCATGATCACTATTTAAGACGCCACCTGCTGGTGTTCTCCATCCCACTTCTGATCAATCATCATTCTGATCACATCGTCATTCAGATCAACGCTGCCACACCGCATGGCACTATTGCCAGTCGCTGCTTCACCTCGCTGCTACGTCACGAGGCCTCTACTCTGATACATCGCTCAAGAGGACAGGAGTGTTTGCCAGCCGCAGCACACTGCAAGTTTCACCTTAGATGGTGTGTCTCACTTTAAACTTCGAGGAAGCAGCAGTCTTGCCGGCCGCACCCAATGTCGACTTATACTCAGTCATATTCATCTTTTCGGAATATGCATCTTGAGGCCATGAGCGCCTCCCCCCCCCCCCCCCCCGAAGAAACCGTGGAGGACTTTTAAAACAGTTTTAGGCTAACTGGAACTTTTATGGAGCTGGCTCAACAATTTGGAAGATAAGTTCAAACTTGATAAAGAATTGAATATTTTACTCTCATCATACATTTCATCTTTTTTTAATGGTTCTTTTATTAATATGCATATTATATTTCAATTCCAATTTCTCTCAAATCTAGGCAATCCTTAACATTGGTTTTTCCATTATTAATTAGGGTACTGTCACCAGACCCTCTCCATTTGTTAAGATTTAACACTAATTATTCTCTGCATATCCCAGTTGTGTGCATATATTGTGCATTTTAATGTTATTTAAAGAAAATTGTTGTCTCAATAAATATCATTTATATCTTGTTAACCAAACTTTTGGTGATGTACTTTTATGCCCATTGCACCGCACCGCTTCAGTCTTTTCGCTGTTTAACAGTAGCTATTTTGGTTAAGCTTAAACCTACTTCTCGTTCTCCCGTATGGGGAAGTTTTAGGGCAGAACTTTCTCCAATGCTCCAAAGTATTGCCGGCTGGATTGGATGGTTGCTCCTTGGAAGGGGTTGGAGGTAGGTTGAAAGGTTGGTTTTCTTCGTCTGAAGGATTAGTTAGCAATGGACATGCACGGGCCAAGTTGCCTTCTTCTTTGCAAGTAAAGCAGGTTGGGATATCAGAGGAGGTGTATATCCAATAACGCGTTCCTTTATAGCATATCTGGAATGAAGGTGGTAGTTTATTTAAGTCACAGGGTTTAACATAGAGTTGTCGGCGGAAGCTGAGTATATGTGCAAAACCTGGAATATTAATTCCAGCCTTGAGGTTAGATATGGAGGACATTGGTTTGATATTCAGTTGTTGAAGGTAGTCTGTAATGACTGAGTTAGGTAAAATAGGACAAACATTTGATAATATCACTCGTTTGTTTGGAACTATTAGTGGACGTAGGGAGAGGTCAATGTTGTTGATGTTGATTACAGGGTGGTTTAAGGATAATTCTTGAACAAGATTTTTATTCGATAGGAATATGCAGATTCTCGAATTAGAAATGCGAGATACATATCGTATGTTATCAGGACTAGTTATTTTACCAACAGTGAGGATATAATCCTTTAATGGGATTCCGTCATGTGCGTCTATGATAATTGCTTGTTCTTTACATGGAGTTGATTGAATTACGGATGCGTAACTTGGAAGGGATTTCTTTGGTACATTGTAGAACGAACTATTAGTAGGGTTATGTAATGGTTCGATGCCATTACTAGTAGCCATTCTTGGGTAGCGAAGGGCTTTGGACAAGCCTCGCTGAATTACGTTATTCAATAATTGTCGACTTTTGTTGATTTGATCTGGCACTCGTAAAACATAAAATTATATTTTTTCACTCTATATTAACAGTATATCACAGTCCTGTGTTCAATTACATGAGTAGACTCGTTGTACTCACAATTAATCTGGAAAACTTCCCAATTGAAATCCTGCAACCAATCAATTCGAGAATAAATCAGCACACTTAATCAACACGACTGAACTCGTTCACTGCCACTTGGATTCTCGTGAACATTTTGTTTCGACAGTCAAGTGTAGATTGAACCTAAGGGGATTTGTGTTTAATGCACCTCGCTATTCTAAAATTTCCCCCCAGGGGCTCACATCTAATGGGACGTGGGTTGGCGACCACGGGGCCCCAGCCGAGTCCGGCATTGCTTCCACTTACTTGTGCTGGGCTCCTATCCGTCTTCTTTCCTGTCGACCTCACTTGGTCAACTCTCGTTCTTTTCCTACCCCGACGGTATTAGGGTATCCGAGGCCTAGGGAGTCTCTTCCTTTCCCGCCTTAATTGGTCCTTGTCTCATCTTTTCTGATACCCTCCTTCTGCGAGGGGGTCAGCCTTCTTTTTCTTTTCATGTTTTCTCCTGCCTTCTGCTCAAGGAGGCAGGGTGTATGTAGCCCCACCAGTTCTGGTGCACCGCGGATATTGCTACACCCTCAGGGGCTCACGGCTGGTGAGTTCGGGAGTTGGCGACCCCGAGGGATTCCTGAGCTGGGTCGGGTTTTCCCCCTTTTATCCTTTACCTGTGGGGCGGACCCCCTTCTCTTTCACTTTCCTGTCTGCCTTTCATGGCTCTCCTTCCTTCCAGGTCCCACAATTCGTATTCTTCGAAGGTTGAGGGTATTTCTTTTCCTCCTGTCCTTTATTTGCATTATTCTCCTTTTGTTTTCCATTTCTTCTTCTAGTATATAAGTTAGTAGTTCGTTTTCATCTTCACGATCACCCAACCCATTAGGGGCCGATAACCTAGATGTTAGGCCCCTTAAAGCTGGGTTTTCCTAGCTCCGCATTTCGTGCGGAGCGCACTGCGCACTGCGAACCTCTCTCCGCACATCCCAATGCGCTGCGCGGTAGTGTTTTCCTGGTTCAGCAATGCGCTGCGTCTATTTCAAGTTTTCATTTGTTTGAGAAGTGAGTGAACATGAGCTCTCGTCCTCTGAGCAAGACAAAAATAGCGTTATTGATGTTATTAGAAGAGGAAGAAGAGATTGAAGATGAAATTTACTTCATTGTTGGTCGTCTTTATAAAGTGCGGAAATCTGTCAGTTCCATGAACACATCTAGAGAGCAAGAAGGATGTTTAAACTTTTAATCAACAGACATTTGCTCGACGACGAAGTGAAGTTCAAATCCTACTTCAGAGTTACTAGGTGTCAGTTTGAATACTTGCTTAGTTTGGTGGAAAATGATCTTGCAAGCGAGTCCTGCAACAGGATTAGTAGACCGATATCAGCGCGGAGAAGCTGGCGTTTACATTGAGGTAAGTTTGTGGAATTTAATTATTGGAAAATTTAAACAAGCTAATTTATTAGGCCTACGTCTAAACAATTAACTAAATTTGTCTAATTAAATTAAATTAACGTATCTTTCTATGAAAAATAGTTAATACAGTGAATCATTCTAGAAAATATTGTTTTATTTAATAAAAATCGATAGTAAAATTTAAAAAATATAAAATGGATAAAAAATGTAGTTTCTTTGGACAATGTTACTGAACTTAACTTAGAACTACTGTATACACTCAATTAGTTCTTTTTGAATTTTTCGGCAAAGAAAGAAATCTACAGTACACAAGAGAAAACTGCCCAAATACTCGTCTGTTGCGTAGCGCGGTCCGCACTTGACTGCTCTCAAAGGAGTCGTCCAGTTGCGCAGAGCGTACTGCGCACCGCGGGAGGGGGGGGGGTGTAGGAAAACGATGCCGTCTGATTCCGTGTTGTTGGGTAGGCACCGCACTGCGCACCGCGGAGGGATGTAGGAAAACGATGCCGTCTGATTGCGTGTTGTTGGGTAGGCTCCGCACTGCGGACGGCGCATTGCGCAGTGCGCTCCGCACGAAATGCGGAGCTAGGAAAACCCAGCTTAAAACAACAATTATCATCATCATCTATTCTAAAATTACGTCTGGGAAGAATTCGTTGCACATGCTATCTCCATGATAATATAATTAATAGTCGTCAGTGATTTTAACCCATCATGCCGAGAGGGAAAACGTATATAGGTCATAGTTCATTGAAATAGAAATATATACGCCTTTTAAGCTTACGGTGGATAAATCGTTAAAGATACCGGGGGAAGCCGGCGCGGGTTGCTAGTTAGTAGAATAAGATTCAGTAGTAACTTATCCTAACCTTAAGCCACAATGGAGGGGATATGTGTTGAGGTTATTTTCATATTCCTGGGTATTATGGTGTTTGTCGCCTCCGTAGCGTAGCGGTCAGCATGGTTAGCTGCCGCCCCGGAGGTCCTGGGTTCGATTCCCGGCTCTGCCACGAAATTTCAAAAGTGGTATGAGGACTGGAACGGGGTCTACTCAGCCTCGGGTGTTCCAAATGAGTAGAGGGGGTTCGATTCCCACCTCAGCCATCCTCGAAGTGGTTTTCCGTGGTTTCCCACTTCGTCTTCGGGCAAATGCCGGGATGGTTCCTTCTTCAAGCTCACGGCCGCCTCCTTCCATCTTCCTTGCCCATCCATCCTGACCATGCATTTACCTTCCCTCATGAGGCCCCTGTTCGCTTTGCAGGTGAGGCCGCCTGGGCAAGGTGCCAATCACACCTCCCCAGTTGTATACACTCCGATTAGATGTTCCCAGCTCTAGGACACTGCCCATAGAGGCGGTAGTGGTGAGTTCCCTCGCTGAGTCCATGGGTTCCACCAACCTGGAGGGTAAACGACTAAGAAAAAAAAAAAAGATTATGGTGTTTAAAGTCATTTTTCAGTGTTGCCTTAGTAATCGAAATTTGATTTTTTTCAGTCGGTCAACACGATTGTACCTAATTGTGGTTGGTTCCTTAGTTTAGCGGCTGAGACAACGCGGTCGTGTAGCCCCGTGTACTTTGGGTGTGTGTAGAATCTGTCTGATAACCGGTGTTAATTGTGATGTCGGTATTAGTGTGTGTATGTGTTTTAATTCAAGTAAGGACTGCAGACGATCAATTTTCAAGTAGTTCCTACTTTTGCCGCCAAACGCCACTGTCAACGACTACTAGTTCAGAACTTAGCTACCAGACGTCATCGCAGTCGGCTCTTGGCAACGAACGTAGGGACCTAAGAGCGTTGTTTACATTCTTAACCTATACAATTTAGCTTCACACAAGTGTAATTAGTGGAAAGTTCTTGAACATGCCATAAATCTATGACATGGAACCGCCGGCTTTACTTCCCCTCCGAAGGAATGCATGACCGCGTTGTCGCAGCCCCTAAACTGAGGAACCAACCAACCAATAATTTACATGAGATTAATAAATTGGGTACAATCGTGTTGGTTGGTTGGTTCCTCAGTTTAGGGGCTGCGGCAACGCGGTCATGAAGCCCCGTGTACTTTGGGTGCGTGTAGAATCTGTCTGATAACCGGTGTTAATTGTGATGGCCGTATTAGTGTGTGTAAGTGTTTTTAATTCAAGTAAGGACTGCAACTTTTAAATTTTTCAAATAGTTCCTACTTTTGCCGCCAAACGCCACCGTCAACGACTACTAGGCCTAGTTCAGAACTTAGATCCTAGACGCCACCGCAGTCGGCTCTTGGCAACGAACGTATGGGGTAAGAGCGTTGTTTACCTTATTAACCATACAATTTAGCTTCACACAGGTGTAATTAGTGGTAGGTTCTTTAACATGCCATAAATCTATGACATAGGACCGCCGGCTTACCTACCCTCCGAAGGAAGGCATACTGTGGGATTTTTAACGCTCTTAAAAATCCGACGGTTTTGGCCGGGTTTGAACCCGCTATCTTGGGCATGTTACCGACTACGCCACCGAAGCCGCTTTACAATCGTGTTGACCGACTGAAAAACATTAAAATTCGACATGCCTGTGTGTTATGCCATAGCTTATTATTAAAAGGATAACAATTTTTATAATTAAAAAATTTCATTGCAAAAAATGAGCTTATTTAATTCATTGAATACTAACACATGCAATACTCAGGGTTTAACACGCACACTTACGTATTTACGACTGAGGATCCTAATAAATAAAATTAAAAATGGATAAGTAGCCTAATCTAAATTACAAAACTAGATAATGGCTGAAATTATTGACATTAGAATAAGTCAGCAAAGAGTCGACTGGTAGGTTATCCGAATCCATCCCGCATCCGCACGACTGTTATCCGAATCCATCCCGCATCCGCACGACTTTTATCCGCATCCGCCCTGCAGCCGCACGTTTGTTATTCGAATCTACTGGCATTAAAATAATATTTTCAATTAGATAAAATATTACAGCAACACATTTAGTTTTGAGGAGAAAGTCGTTCGCCAACGCTATGTATGTCAAGTTCTGTTTAAAATGAATGTTATCCCGCCAGAATTGCAACCCTTTTCAGTTCGGAGTGTTAATTATGCTTAATGACATAATTTGAATGAGATTAGCGTAAATCATCATCTTGCATTTGTCATGAAAAAAGAACGGTTGGTTGGTTGGTTGGTTGGTTCTTAAGTTTAGGGGCTGCCACAACGCGGTCATGTAGCCCCGTGTACTTTGGGTGTGTGTAGAATCTGTCTGATAACCGGTGTTAATTGTGATGACTGTATTAGTGTGTGTATCTGTTTTTTAATTTAAGTGCAGACTGCAACTTAGAATTTTTCAAATAGATCCTACTTTTGCCACCAAACGCCACCGTCAACGACTACTAGGCTTAGTTCAGAACTCAGCTACTAGACGCCACCGCAGTCGGCTCTTGGCAACGAACATAGAAACCTAGGAGCGTTGTTTACATTCTTAACCTACACAATTTAGTTTCACACAGGTGTAATTAGTGGAAAGTTCTTTAACATGCCATAAATCTATGACTTGGGACCGCCGGCTTTACTTCCCCTCCGAAGGAAGGCATACTGAGGGATTTTTAACGCTCTTAAAAATCCGACGGCTTCGTCTGGGTTGAAAAAAGAACATAATGGAAAAACAAGATGTTCAGTAAAGAACATATAGCCTACTTTCTCCTAAATGTATGAGTATAGTTATAACTCGTTGTTATTATCAAAGAGTATAATAGCACTATTCTTTGTTGAAGACCTTAGAAACGATTTACCTCTACCAAACGCCACGACCTAGATAAAAACTGCTACCATCATTGAAGAAAGAAAGAAAGATAAGAAGTATATCAAGAATGTTATGGATCTGGAGACATAATCGACCGGACTGGCGGCGTGGCTCAGCGGTAACGTTCTCGCTTGCTGGGCCCTAGGTTGCAGGTTCGTATCCTGGCGCAGTCAGCTGGCATTTGAGGGTGCACAAATGCGAGGGAGCCGTGTCAGTACATTTACTGGCACGTTAAAGATCCCCTTCGGGCCAAAATTCCGGCACCCCGGTGTCTCTAAAAGCAGCAGTAGTTAAAAGGGTTGTAAAACCAATAACATTATTATTATTATTATTACGACCTGCCGTGGGCAACATCCAACTTTGAGTTGAGGCATGTCTTTACACGTCTGGTTGTGCATGGCTTTCACAACCCTAATTGAATTAACAAATCTTTCCATGACCCTACAGAGACGTGTGTATACAAACTATGTGGATATTTTCGATAATATAATCCTAACAGACCGAGTGCATTCTAGCGGCCAGAATAAGAAACTTTTCAATAAAATCTGGAAGTTACCTTTTTGGCAGCTAGATGTCTCGAGTAAATCTGCTGGCGAATTATGTTTTAATTAAATATATATTTTACACCATAATGTGGACAATATAACGCTTAATAACATTTTCAAGTAACGCAAAATAGGGTGTTACAAACCCTTTAAAATAAAAAGTTAAAATGTATCGTAGTATCAACTTGTCATTCTTCAAATTCGATGCGCATAGAATGATAATGGTATAGTAATCAATGGATCCCCACGTAGACTAGTCGGGACATCTAGTGGTGAAATATCGAACAATATAATCCTAACAGAGCGAGTGCATTCTAGCGGCCAGAAGAAGAAACTTTTCAATAAAATCTGGAAGTTACCTTTTTGGCAGCTAGATGTCTCGAGTAAATCTGCTGGCGAATTATGTTTTAATTAAATATATATTTTACACCATAATTTGCACAATATAACGCTTAATTTTAAAACATCTGAGTCATTACAAAACAATAAACATATAACATTTCAAGCAAAAAAACTAGCTCTGATCGGGTTTGAACCATAGGAATCTGAGCGACAGGCTATCGCTCTACCACTTTTTTATTTTTTATTTTTTTTTATTTTTTTATTAGCTCTTTACAGAATTACAGAATTTTCAGATATGATAAATACCAGACTAATACATCACAAGAAATCCAGATAGTGTCCATATTTATCGTATAATTGTCCACTTTCACTAAGCTTCCAACGCTCTTTTTGCAGGTGATACCTGAGATCCAGGAAAGAGAAATGTTGATCATTGTCCATCACGAAGTGTACATATTGGCCCATTATCCACACAATGGCAGTCTGTTTAATTTGGGGGAAGGCGGTCACCGACAAACGAACCAACTTCCTGTCATCAAGGTCATTCGAGGGCACATTTAATAGTTGACATACTTTTCCCTTACACCACAGCCACGTGGAGGCAACTCGCGTGCATGATGTGAAGCGGTGTATCGCCGTATCAGTTTGACCACATATAGTACACCATGGGTAAGCTTCAAGATGGATGGTATATCGCCGTAGAGCGGTTGGGATGAGATCGTTGAGGAAGATAAAAACTTGGGAGTGTACAGCAGAAGAAATGGACATAGCCCCAAAATTTTTCCAAACAGTGGGCCAATGGACATAGAGGGTGGTGGCCTCTATTCGCGGTTTGGAGTGTACCACTTGCCGCAACATGTTATAGATACTTTTCGTCGTTGGAACAATCCCTGATGGCATTTGGCGAACAGTTTCCAGAAGGTGCTGTTGATGGTCCCTAAATATCTTCGGCAAAGCTCTATCACAACCACGGGCTGTGTTTCGAATATCTTTGTAGAGCGCTTTCGTAAAAGTGTCATGTTGGGAAAGAATGGTGATATCGTTCTTGCAGAGGAGTGCACGGCATTTCATGCCATGAGCTGTTAGCCCTAGCCCGCCTTGCCGGGATGGGAGATACAACTGTTCCCGTTGTACTCGGAACAAAAATCCTTGCCATATAAACCAACCTGTATATTTTGCCAATTGGCTCTCAAACATTTTGGGAAGTGGGAAAAGTTGTGCGACATACCATATTTTAGAGAGCGCAAACACGTTGAGGACCATGACCCGTTGCACTATATTGAGGTTTCTTTGACCAAATTGGATCAGGACTCCCCTAACTTTGGCAATGACCTTAGTCCAGTTAACTTGCACTGTGTCCAGAAGCGATTGCTTCCAGGTAATGCCAAGAATTTTCACCTCATTTACTATCCGGAACCAGGGCTGTGGGGTAATCACTGAGTTAGTATTGAGCGGAAGCAAAGCAGTTTTCTGGGGGTTCGATTGTGCTCCAGAGGCGATATGGTAGAGCTGAAGGACGCTATCGATGTGGGAGATGTCTTCTTCATTGCGGATCAATATTGATACGTCATCAGCATAGGCGCACATTCCAAAAACATGTGTGGACAGTTTGTAACCCTGTAGCTTCACCTGGGTAGTCCGAATGAACGGTTCAAGGCCAATGACAAAAAGTAGCATAGAAAGGGGACATCCTTGCCTAACTGATCGTTGTATTGGAATCAGAGGGGAAAGAAAACCGTTGACGAGCACTCTAGACGTAGCATTACAATTTATCATACGAATGTAGTCAATAAGGATTTCAGGAAATTCGTAGTGTTGCAAGACCATGTACAAGTATTCATGACTGATGCGGTCGAAAGCTTTATCAAGATCTAAGGTGAGAAAACTCATTGGCTCAGTGGGGAGCATTTCGGCTTTTAGGTGTAGGTCCCGTAGTATCGCTAAGTTTGTTAACAGAGTTCTTCCAGGAATACTGCAACATTGTTCATCACCAATGATATCAGGTAGAACAGTCTTCAATCGGCATGCAAGTACTTTGGTAAGGACTTTATAGTCACTGCAGAGCAGAGTAACTGGTCGGAAGTCACCAACTGCCATGGGAGAGGATGTTTTTGGTATGAGGACTATGGTACCCTCGTGATGTGATTGACAAAGAGCACGACGTTGGAGAATGGTACGCAGGACATGACAAAATTCTTTGCCAATGAGAGGCCAGAAGTGTTTATACATTTCATATGGCAGTCCATCAATGCCAGGTGAGCGGTTGTTTGGGAGTCGTTTAACCACAGAGTGAATCTCTTCATCCGTAATATCCGCGCTGAGCAGAGTTTTGTTGTCCGGAGATAGTTTGGTACTGCAAGATGACAGCAATAGGGTCACCTGCTGTGGATCAATGGGAGCCTTAGCGTAGAACCGTTGATAAAATAATGATATTTCACTACGTATAGCGTCAGGGGAGGTGACGACACTTCCAGTACTGGTGCGGAGGCGGTGGATATATTTACGTTGCCGCTCACGTTGTCCTTTGGCGATATGGTATACACTTGCACTTTCGTCCGGGAGCACTGTACGATCTTTTAAAGCCACGTTGATATGAGCGAGCGTTCGTTGCTGTAGAGACAGGAGCTTGGTTTTAACTTCCCGGATCTGGTCATATATACGCTCCCCAGCATCAGATCTTTGCTGGAGCTGGCGGAGAACTCGATAGTAAAATTCAACTGTATCCCGTCTTTCCCGACCTCGTTGGTAAGATATGTTCTTAAAGACGCGGCGGATCCCTGGTTTAACTAAAATATCCCACCAGTCTGTGCAGTCGCGAAATTTGCCTTTTTGTTGGACCCATCGAATCCAGTGTTGTCTGAAAATATCTTGGCATTCCTCCTCCAGTAACAGCGAGCAATTCAGCTTCCAATAACCTCTTCCTATGTGAAATATGGGATGGGGGTAAGAGATTGTACATACGACAGCATGATGGTTAGTGAAACTGGCAGGAATCACTTCATATCGTCTAGGCTGGATGAGTTCCTGTGAAAAGTAGATGCGGTCAAGTCGTGATGAGGAGTTGTGACTTATACAGGTGTAATGGGGCAGGGGCACCCTTAAACTATCCACAGCATCAATGAGGTGTAGGGAGGTAAGAAGGGTCCTGAGAGCCGGGTTGACACCTCTGTATGGACTAGTGGAATCCTCTGGGCGTTGAATACAATTGAAATCCCCTGCAAGAATAAGTTTTTCCTTAACGTCGTGCAGATGAGGCAGTATACTCTGTTGAAAGAACATTTTCCGTTCCACACGTTTATTAGACCCGGATGGGGCATATACATTTATCAGGGTGGTATTGTTTATGTGTCCAGATATTATGCGTCCTGATGGATGACACAGCACACCTGCGAGTGGGATATCATGTCTTATGAGGAATCCGGTCCCTCTATTCGTATTACCGGTATTGATGTATTGTTTGTAGAAGGCAGATATGGGTAAACACGGTATAGCAACTTCTTGAAGGAAAGCAATGTCAATGTCAGCATCTCGAAGGAATCTCTCCAACAGTTGAAATTTCAGAGGGCATTCTATTACATTGATATTCACAGTGGCCACAGTGAGAAATTGCGCCATTACGAGAAGTATAAAAGCTGTGCTAGACATACTGGAAGGTGGACTCGAAAGAAGACACAGGTGAGAATTATCCTGGTGCACTATGTCAAATTAGGTTGAGATAGTTCCTTTTGACTGCCATTCATAGGCCGGCTGTCAGCGGGTGAGAGCGTTCGTGGGTCCCTAGATGACGTAGAAAGAAGATTTTGTTTCTTTTTCACAGCTGCGGAAACGTTTGTGGAGCCAGTTTTATTCTTCGGGGCTGGTACGGCAATCGAGGCATTTGTTTTAATCTTCTTAGAGACGTTCTCGGATCCCCGATCAACAGTCTTAAGTGAGTCGGTAGGGACCAGCGAAGTCTGGGGCAGTGAAGACAAAATTTCTGTGGCAGCCTGTAGTAACGGCAGAGTTGGTTCTGAGGCTGCGATACAGGTTGCCGAGAACACAGGGGCACTCTGTGTCTCGCAGCTCTGGTCAGGACAAGGTATCAGTTCTGCGTCAGATGTATCCGAGGTCACTCCTGGTGTTGTCCCAGCTGACTGATCAATGATCATGTTTTCATATGACGTTTGCTGCGTCACAACTTCCGAGTATTGTACACGTCGTTGTTGTGTAGGAGTTATACCGAGGGGAATCATTTTCTTTGGGCAGTTAATACGGAGATGTGTGGTAGCATTGCAAATTAAACAGGTCTGTTTCTGTCCATTATACGTTATATAGCCAGAATGGCCACCAAAAGCCTCAGTGGAGGGGATATCTTGCTTGATTTCCATAGTTACGGCACGTATTCCATTATACACCGGGAACTGATAAGCAGAAGACCATTGTTCTTTCCTGACGTCACTCACAGTGCCATATTTCGACAGGACGGATTTGAAAATTTCAGGGGGTACTTCGAGTGGGACATTAAATATACGCACTGTGGTAAAATTGGAATCCGCTGTGGAGAGCTTAACATTGGTCATTTCGCCGGAATCATACTGAAATTTAATAGGATCTGCAAAAGTATTTAACAATTTCTGATAAATAGATATGGTGATTACCTTGATGTACATGGTTTTTTCGTGCGCATTTAACTGGATGGCTTCTACTTGGTCGACAGTCAACCGGAGGGTATCGCCAATCCAGCGGTGAATTTCTCCTGGTGAGGGGCGAGAACTCTGCCTGTCCCATTGGCAGCGAACGGTGTTTTTTCTCTGGTATCCGGACATGATTTTCAGCGGGGTTTTCTGGGTTTCTGGTTTTGTTGTCCTATCTGGAACACTACTTAAAAAAAATATTGTCCGAATGACACACGGAAAGTCAGTACACACGTGGAACTAAGGAAGCACCGGTATTAGGAACCGTAACCTCTTCCAATGCGGTCACACAGCGCGCACACACGTCCGCACTCGGCCACGACCAGTGACCAACTGCTCTGAGCTAATTGTGTCAACGAATATCGTTCTATTTAAAATGACTTACATAGAACTTGTTAGCAAATAATGATTTATACTAAACGATTTCATCACTGGAGTATATTATTTATATATAAAGCATTTCATACAAAGTTTATTTATTTTTTATCAGTACGCTATATTGCATTCAATACTCAAATTAGTGAAATATAAGTCAGGCACAAGATATCCGCTGCCATCTTGTCTTATTAATGAATCAGCTGAGCTTTTTAAAATCACGTCTGCACTATAGTATTACAAAATAAACTTTTAATTTCGTACGTGCCTCTTCCTTTAGAACAGTTAAAACGATTCTCGGCTCGATAATCGGAACTGGTGGGTCCCATGATATGGATTATAAAGTTTGCATAATTCGCACGGCCGCCATCCTGAAATGGTATGGCGGACGACCTTGTAGTTTGGTCACAAGACGCATCCTATACGAAGGTATGTTGTTACCAAGTTTGGTAGAGATTGGATGATTTGGTTAGTCGTTATTTGATTTTACGTTTTGAACGTTTGAGTGGCCGCCATTCAGTTTTAGTAAAGATGGCGGCGATATAAAACATGACACTGAGGTGTCCTTTGCTAGTGCTACCTTTGTACCAAATTTCGTTCAATTCGCATTCACCGTGTTCGAATTGATAGGGGGGGACAGACATTCAGAGTACACACACTCACACACACACACACACAGACTCACACACACACATACACACACACAGACTCACACACACACATACACACACACAGACAGACACACTTTTTTCGCCCTGTGTTGATCTCATAAGTCTACTTTCATTTTTTGCAAAAATCTAAAGTAGGCTAATATGATATATAAGAAACACTTAAGTTAATTATACGCCAAATCAATACTAACAGAAACACACTTAAATGTCTACAATTTATAGATTTTTTGAAGTGTACATGTTTCGAAACAACAATTAATATTAATACATTAAATATTCCAAAATAGTTGACATGTGGAACTGAAGGCATAGTGACGTAGATGACAATCTGATGCTCTGATTTAAGATTTTCGAGATTGAGATGCCACCACGTATTGAAATAGTTGGCATGCGGAACAGAAGGCATATAAAAACTGAATGAACATCGAAATATAGACTTGATGCTCTTAGTAGCGTCTAAGATTGTATCAGTTCCAGAGATATGACTACATGTGTTATTTCAACTCCGTGGTACAGTACTTTAAAGCTTTACTAGTTTATTTTTAAGACACTGTATATGTTCAGCGAACCATAATTTTTCAAAAGAGGAATATTTACAATATTTCTTCATAGATATTTTTCAGAAGATTAACCATATAATTGCCTAAATTTTCATAGATATTTTTAAGGATTTATATATTTTTTTTCAAATTATTCTTTTAAAACGTATTGTAAGGATATCAATTTTTAATTTAAGTTTTATCCATAGAAAAAGTATTTTTTCTGTTAATTGTGCTGAAGAAGAAACCATTGTTGTTTCGAAACATGTACACTTCAAATAATCTATAAATTGTAGACATTTGAGTGTGTTTCTGTTAGTATTGATTTGGCGTATAATTAACTTAAGTGTTTCTTAGTTATTCTGTCAATTCGGATCCAAACAATTTGCTATTATGGCAAATATTTTTGCTTATTAAAATATGATATGTCATAAACATTCGGGTCTTAGTTATGATCAAAAAGTTCGGATTGCATTCTAAAAACTATCCGCAAATTTACTCTAAACATTATCCGCAGCTTATCCGCTATCCACACAGCCAATCAAACTATATCCGCAAGGCGAGAAATTTTGTGGCTATCCGCGGGTTTATCTGCGAATATCCGTATCCGCGCAGGGTTTTACTATTAGGCACTAAAGGTAGAGACAGATGGGTAATTGTGGGGTGAGGCACTACCGACTAATATTAAAGGTGTTTGGATTGTAAAGACCATGGAGGAAAGAATAAGAGGAGATGCCCTGAGCTCGTTTGAGTGAAGCCAAGCGCTGCGTCCAAAGTGGGCGCTACCTTGACTTGTATGCGGTGTTCCGTGACTGGCATATGGTTGTACGAATCGAATAAGTGTTCTGTTTATTAATTTTAAGGTTCGTATTCTTGAATATCAAAATGTGTACGAACAATGTGTGAAAGTAGCTGTGCTCGAAATTAGGCCTGAAAACTGATGAATGCCTCAACACCAATAAGAAATTAAAAATCAATTTGGTGTAAATACCGTACCGTGATTAGTTCGGCATCATTATGATAGTTCCCAAGATGTTCCTCTTTGGTATAACTCGCACCTTCAGACACCTGTATTCAATTTAATCAGTGTTTCAGCGTATTATTACGTTTTGCCGCGTCTTGCTTACAAAATTAGCCTTCCATATGTGCTCTCATATTTCTATTTAAATTGGCTTTTAAAACTATAACGCAGCTTATTTGTGCCAAGTACCGTGGTGTACAGAGTGTATTCTACCTATCCAAGAAAAAATCTTGACTTTTCATTGCAGTTTTATGTCACTAAACTCCAAGACTAGTCGGAGTGGTTTACGGCTTTTAGAATAGGAATAGCCATTTTCTTGCTACCCAAAGTGGGCGTGCCGTTTGGCTTCAGCACCTTGCACTAGGCAGCGCAGCGAAGGCCTCTCCTTCCGTTATTTCCTCCATGGTAAAGACCTCTTTAACTCAGTGCCTATGTTCAATAGCCTCAGAAAAGTCAGGCAGCTTATTATTTTATCCCTATTTGACCACAGGGGACTACATGTTACAAGAGACCAAATGATACACGAGAAGATAAATCTCTACTTAGTCCCCGATTCTTGGATGTTACGGGTAAACTCGAGAACCACTGGAAATATTTTGATGCGGTTTTCGCCGTTCTGTAAAGGATATCTCGATGATGAATTATGTAGAAAATTATTTATTTATGATCAAAGGAAGCCGAGCAGTAACGATTTCAGTGGAAAAGTAAAAAAAAACCTGGCTTCCGAGCGCTTTGTAAGCTTACGCTGGGCAAACCGTTAAAAATATCTAAATACTATGAGTGTAAGAATTGTTCAGCATGAAAAGTTCTACAAAAATGGTCCACGAGAGCATATGTTTATCTTCAATACAACGCCAAATATAAGTGTTTTTACGTTTTAATTGCATCCAACCATGTCCATTCAACTACTGAGGCGACAGCTTACGAGCTAGCTTAGGGAGAGTCCATCGTCCCTGTTACAGCCTAGCTAGCGGGCGAACCTATTGTCCCAGATACAGCCAGCAGTAAACCGGCGAGTCGTGTTGAGTTAAGATTTCTGAGAAGGGTGGTTGTCTTTGGAGTTTCCCTGGAAGTGCAACTCGAGTTTCCTTCATTTCGCCTGCGAAACACAGTCAAGTTAAGATTGGACGGAAGGGGGATTTGAGTTTCATTCACGTCGCCATTCCCTGGAAGTGCAACTCTCATTTCGCCTGTGAACTTTTCGTTCTGAAAAATTCACAGTCAATTTAAGATTGGATGGAAGGGGGATTATACTATATTAATTTATACTGATTGGCGTATAATCTCTACTTAGTATAAAACAAAGGGTGATATGAATAAAACGGAGTATATGCTCATGCTCAACAATTTTGTAGTATTTACTCAGAATGGTATGAATAAAAAGTTGAAGTTTAGACTCACTGAGAAGTACATACTCGAGGGGGGAGTAAATACTCATTTAGTGAGTATATACTCCAATGTGGTATGAATAAAAGAAGTATATGCTACAAATCTGAAGCATATACTCACAATTTCCGAAGTCTGGCCATTACCATGCTCAGCTGTCTAATCTCAAGAGGGTTGAGGTTATGTTTGTAGATATAAATAACTTGCGAGCTAGGACAGTGTATAAATTACGAAGAACGGTTTCAGAGAGGGACTGTAGATCATTATACCGGTTTAAGATGGATAATATTCTATGGCTTTCTGATTACTTTTTGGGCAAATACACGGAAACAGGAGGAAAAGCTGTAAAAAAAAAAACAATTTATTTTATTCAGTATTTGACTTTCTGTGATACATTTGCCAAAATTTCCAGCGTAGCGAATCTTTCTAGCTTTTAAACATTCGCTTTTTTCCTTCCGCGAGTTAGGTGTTTGAGACTTGTCAAATACTGAAGGATAGTCACAGATAATCCTTACAAATGCCAAATCGGAAACATTTGATATATGATCATATGAGTCATCCAGTTGCAAAACTCGTTTAATCCACTAAACTTGTGAATAAGGATGATTTTCATGAGAAACGTTTCTCTGGACTTTGCCTCCCGTATCTTTTGTGTGTGTTGTTCTCTACTTATTTCGTTTTGATTTTTGGTTTTGTATTTGCTTTGTGCTTATGCTTTTGAATTTTACTTTTTGATTTTCTTTCTTGGTTTTGGTTTTGTGTTTGTTTTCTGCTTTTAGTTTTGTTATGGAATTTTGCTTTTTGCTTTGTGTTTCTTGTTTTTTGTTTTCTGCTTTTGTTTTTGAATTTTGCTTTTTGTTTTGTTTTTCCTGTTTTTTGTTTTCTGTTTTTGCTTTTGTTTTTGATTTTGCTTCGTATTTTTTTGTATTTGTGTTTGTTTCCTGGAAAATCAAAATAATAGTCTACAAAACAAAATCAAAATCAAACAAAATAAACAAAAGAAAATAAAAATAAAACAAAACAAACCAAAACAAAAAACCAAAAATTACAATTTAAAACAAAATAACACGAAATAAAATAAAACAAAACAAAATCAAAAAATGAAAAAAATAATAAAATAAAGTAAAATAACATTATTAAATAAATAATTTTACGACATGGTCCTTATTCACAAGTGGATTAAACGAGTTTTGCAACTGGACGACTCATATTCATCCCCACTAACAGACATTTCAATTAACCAGGAACTTTCAATTAATCAACAAGACAACTCTACAGCAGACGACTGGTTTGCATTAACAAATGGCATGTAAAACAGTTGACTGACTAAACGTGCGTCGACGAAACGAGAGTAACATCGTGGCACAAGTGAAGTATATACTCCAAATGGAGGGGAAATTGTAGTTGATATTCAAGATTTTTTATTCATAACAAACAGAGTATATACTCAAAACTGATGCTCATGCTCGAAGTATATACTTCGAAGTTTATACTCAGTTTTATTCATATCACCCAAAGTCCCCGATTCTTGGATGTCACGGGTAATCTCGAGAACCACTGCATGGATTTTAATGCGGTTTTCACCGTTCTGTAAAGGATACCTCGGGGAAGGTTTCTGTAGAAAATAATTTATTTATGATCAAAGGAAGCCGAGCAGTAACGATTTCAGAGAGAAGTCGAAAGAAAATCCTGGCGTCCGTGCGCTTTTTAAGCTTACGCTGGGCAAACCGTTAAAAATATCTATATACCATGAGTGTAAGCATTGTTCAGCATGAAAAGTTCTACAAAAACGTACGCGAGAGTACATCTCTATATTCGATATATCGTCCACTATAAGTGTTTTTAGATTGGACGGAAGAGGGATTTGTGTTTCATGCGCCTCACCGTTCTTAAATTACGTCTGACAAGAATTTGTTGCACATGCATCTCCATGATAATATAGTTAATAATCCAGTCAGTGATTTTAACCCATCATGCCGAGACGTAAAACGGATATAGATCGTAGTTCATTGACATCATAAAGAAGCGCTTATCACGTAATGCATTCACAACTGTTCCCGGGCGAAGCCGGGACGGGTTGCTAGTATAAACATATTTAAATACCCCCAGAACATGAGGCCGTTCGTCCGCTCCAATCAGTGAAACTTGTTCCTCGCTTGTTTATGGATTCACGCATCACGCTGTTCATTGTAGCGGGCTTGCTGGATACATTTGGTGGTTCATGTTGACAAGTGAGGGATTTTCTTTGTACAGAGTGCAACAGCAGCGATGGACACATTTCAATTGAACTTCATGTCATCAGTGTCACCTAACAAGTTCACTCTTCAATTGAATGGGAAGGCACGGAAAGATGGTCGATTCTCGTGAGTCTATGGATCGCGTCCACCCTGGCCGTAGCCTTAAGGTCAGTGACTCGACACATTGTGTGGAAGTCCATAGAGATAGAACAATCACTTCTGTATGGATGCTTCAAATTGACAGTCGGAGGTACTCGTGGATAATATTCCCTCTTCTTATGTGGTTACAAAGAAATGTGCAAAATATTGTTGCATTTTGAATTGAAATGCATTGCTAACCATTGCTCTCATTTTTACAGACTCAAGGATGAGGTTCGTATTTGGCGAATGGTTTTACGGCACGATGCTCTTCCTGACAACCTTAGAGGGGCTCATTGAAGATGATGTATGAATGAAAGGAAGCTTGTAGTTTAACGTGACCGTTAATCTTGAGATCAGATGTATGAATGAAACACGGCAAGTAGTTAGAAGGAAGCGTCATGGCCGCCCGTTTTTTAAATTTATTTATCGTATGGCCTTTAGAGCCGGGAGTGTCCGAGGACATGTTCGGCTCGCCTGAGTCTGTAGCTGCTTCCAGCGGACACCCTTAGGGTGAGCTACAAGTTCCGGTCAATTTCAAGTAGTTCCAACTTTCGCTACCAGATATCAATGATACCTAGTGGTGAACGTTGGAACTTTTGATAGAGAGTTCCGACGAAATCTAACCTAACAATTTAGCTTCACACAAGTTTAGTATGTGGAAGGATCTTTAACATTCCATAAATCTATGACATGGGACCACCGGCTTTACTTCCCCTCCGAAAGAAGGCATACTGAAGGATTTTTAACGCTCTTAAAAATACGACGACTTCGGCCGGGTTTGAACCCGCTATCTTGGGTACAGTGGTTCAGCATGCTACCAAATACGCTACCGAGGCCGCTATAGCCGCCCATTAAAATATACCAATGATCTTATAACTTAGGCCTACATTAGACCAACAATAGCCTACATTATAGGACAATACAGGACAGTAGTTGCTAGCATGCTGAGCCTCTATGCACAAAGTCGCGGATTCAAACTCAGCCGAAGTCGTTGGATTTTTTAAGAGCGTTAAAATCCCTCAGTATGCCTCCCTTCGGAGGGGAAGTAAAGCTGGCTTTCCCATGTCATAGATTTATGTCATGAAAAAGAACCTTCCACTAACTACAATTGTCTGAAGCCGACATTAGTAGGTTAGAATTGATAACGCTATATTAGTCCCAACGGTCATGTAGCCCCGTGTACTTTGGGTGTGTGTAGAATCTGTCTGATAACCGGTGTTAATTGTGATGACTGTATTAGTGTGTGTATCTGTTTTAATTCAAGTAAGGACTGAGGACGATCAATTTTCAAGTAGTTCCTACTTTTGCCACCAAACGCCACCGTCAACGACTACTAGTTCAGAACTTAGCTACCAGACGTCACCACAGTCTGCTCTTGACAACGAACGTATGACTCTAAGAGCATTGTTTACATTCTTAACCTATACAATTTAGCATCACACAGGTGTAATTAGTGGAAGGTTCTTTAACATGCCATAAACCTATGACATGGGACCGCCGGCTTTACTTCCCCTCCGAAGGAAGGCATACTGAGTGATTTTTAACGCTCTTAAAATATCCGACGACTTCGATTGTTTGTACTTGTATGTGTCACCAATAGACCACCTCGTGGCGCAGTGGCTAGCATTATAGGCTGTCACCCCTTAGATTCCGTGTTCGATCCCCGTCTCTGCCAAGAATTTAAAAGTCTAGGTATGGTCTAGTACGGGGTCTCCCAGCCTCGTGATGCGAAATGGAAACCTGTCGGATACTATGGCAGGAGGAGAAGTGGAAAGTAACTGGTCACCCTACCACACGCAAACTCCGACTCGGGACGCCTGGTTAGTGATCCCTTGACGAAGCCAAAGGCTCTAATACAGGTCGCCTGCGTCCCTGGAGGGGATATGGCTCTCTAGTTTAGTGTCACCAATCCCGTCGTGAAAGTACAATTCTGGAATTGAAAGTTTGTCGACAGATATCGGCCAAGAGCGGTACTGTAGTCACTTAAAACTCAAATGTGTTCGTGGTGAGATGCTATCATGCTTTATTTCTGCTCGTAAAGAGAGAATATGTCCAGGATTACTGTAATATCATGCTTGTGAGTTTACCGACCAAGAGAAGTAATTTCAAGAGATGACGTCATTTGTCTTGCTCAAAAGTGAATTAAAACAACCCCAGTACCGTATGTCTTGCGGAGCTGGACTCGGAACAAAAAAATTCTCGGGATGGGATCCATCGCTCATTTGTCTCGGCAATGGCCCCCTTGATCACGAGACGGTAGCGCGACCAAATCCCCCTGTCTCAATAAAAGTTAATATGTCGCCCAGTCTTCTTCCTTGGAGATGGGTCGCTACTTCCCTTGCTTTGAGAGTGTGGATTAGAACGACAAAGCTACTCTACGAAAGGTGGTTGGTTGGTTCCCTAGTTTAGAGCCTGTGACAACGCGGTTATGTAACCCCGTGTACTTTGTGTGTGTGTAGAATTTGTCTGATAACCGGTGTAAATTGTGATGGCTTTAATAATAATAATATCACAAAATAGACCCTATCACAGCATCAATTAAGAAGAGACGGCTACTATTTTACGGTCACCTGTTGAGGATGACTGATGATCGATTAACCAAAAGAATATGGAGTTTCATCAAGTCTAAGGCAACAAGGCCGAGATGGTTCGAGGAATGCGAAAAAGATCTCAGGCAAATTGGTATTCTAGACCAAGAAATTCGTGACAGAAACACATTTAGAAGATTGGTGAACAACTACCAAGGTTTTAAAATGGTATCAACTTCCGGAATACGGAGAGGACCTTTGTCCGAAGAACATAAACAGGCACTCGTCGTTGGGGTCAGATGATACTGACAGGAAGTCAAAGCCGGAACAAGAACAAGACCTAGACACTAAAGTGAAGTTGGTTGTTACCACGCAGTCCATAGAGGCTCAACACGATGTATTAAAAACAAATCGTATGGCCTCGGGTGCTTTGTAATTTTACACCCAGAGGGTAGTTTGCATGTTGAATTTCGTTGTTCCTTGAAGCACTATGAAAGTCATGGAGGTTAAATATCTAAGCTCCTTGAACACTATAGCGCTTTCTAGTAGAGAAATGAGGAACTTTGTGTTGGCGGAAACTCCCGAGATTAATTTTGCCATTATGAACACGGCCTACTGAATTCAACATCGTATGACATGCGTGTCGTATTTTTGGCGCCTTTCAAAAAAAAAACCACACTTACCACGGCCAGGAGCGAACCTGCAATCTTGGGGTTAGTAGACCGACACGCTATCCACTCACCCACCGTGACAAACTGTGATGACTGTATTAGTGTGTGTTATCTGTGATTCAGGTAAGGACAGCAGACGATCAATTTTTTAATTAGTTCCTACTTTTGCTACCAAATGCTACCGTCCCCGAAACCTAGCTGCGGTCTTGGCTACTAGATACCATCGCAGCCAGAACTGGCGACGAACGTTGAAACTAATATAGCGTTATCAAATAATCTAACCTACAAATATTTGCTTCACACAAGTGTAGTTAGGGACAGATTCTTTTACATGCCATATATCTGTGACACGGGACCGCCGGCTTTACTTCACCTCTGAAGGAAGGCATACTAAGGTATTTTTAACGCTGTGACTTCGGACGGGTTTGAACCCGCGATTTTGGGCATAGAAGCTGAGCATACTACAAACTACGCCACCAAAGCCACCTCCGAAAGGTGGCTAAAGATTATAGATATTATGTGATCTCAGGCATAACAAGTAGTTCCGTGAAGAACTATTCACTACCGCCTCGACCAATGGAGGTACCCGCTAGAGATATTCGCTCTCAGTTACGCCCACAAGTTCTGGCTTTTTGGGAGAGTCAGTGGTTAGCTGACCCACTGCCCAGTAAACTGAGAGCGATCAAGGGAACTACTCACGTGTGGCGGAGCTCCTTCCGGGCTCGGAGAGAGTCCGTCATATTGTGTAGGCTAAGGATAGGTCATACAAGATCCACCCACTCGTACCTAATGAGAAGGGAAGACCCCCCCCCCCCCCTACTTTGTACCTGTGGAACCGTTTTCACCGTGGCCCACATTTTAACCGAGTATGTGGATCTTGCTGACTTACGAAGAAACCTTGGTTTGCAGATGACACTCAAACTTATATTAGTCGATAACGAGGTGGCTGCTGATCGCGTTATCCGCTTTATAAGTGAGAGTGGGTTAGGGCCAGCAATCTAAATTTTCCAGTGAACATTGAATCAACGACTTGTTCGTTTTTGAATGCTAATTTTTTGTTTTTCCATAATTTTTGTTCATTTTTATAATTATTATTTTTATTTAATATTCTGTTTTATTAATTTTAGGTCTTTTCAAATTTAGGTGTCCACCTCTAAATTTTAAATTCAATTCCAAATTTGTATTCTTTAATCTGTGTTAAGAGGGGTAGATGACCTCATAGTTCCGCCCCTTAAAACAACAATAACTAACTAACAATTTTCATATATCCTACTGGCCATTTCATCACAAAATCTCCCCATCAATAAAATTGATTTACCATGTGCTGAGCTAAATAACGTTTGAAGACGTAGTCTACATTGTGAGCAATCATAGAGCAACAATATCCAAACATTGTACTGTAGTCATTTTGGTTAATAAATCTAGAAATAATATTTGAAGTTCACCGTAGCTCACATTTTAACCGAGTGTGTGGATCTTGCTGACTTACGAAGAAACTTTGGTTTGCAGATGACACTCAAACTTATTTTAGTCGATGACGTGATGGCTGTTAAGCTCGTCATCAGCTTTATAAGTGAGAGTGGGTTAGGGCCAGCAATCTCAATTTTCCAGTGTACATTGACTCAAAGACTTGTTTGTTTTTGAATGCTGAATTTTTGTTTTACCATATTTTTTTAAAATTATAATTCACTTATTAGTTTTACTTAATTTTTTGTTGAATTAATTTTCAGTCTTTTAAAAATTTTAAATCCCATTCCAAATTGGTATGGTTGGTTGGTTGGTTCCTCAGTTAAGGGGCTACGACAACGTGGCAATGTTGCCCCGTGTACTTTGAGTGTGTGTAGAATCTGTCTGATAACCGGTGTTAAATGTGATGACTGTATTAGTGTGTGTTATCTGTTTTAATTCAAGTGAGGACTGCATAAATTCGATTTTCAAGTAGTTCCAACTTTTACTACCAAATGCCTCCGTCAACGACCAACTAGTTCTGCACTTTGCTACCAGATGCCACCGCAGTCAGCTCCTGGCGACGAACGTTGGAACCTAAGAGCGTTAGTCAAAGATAACCTAAAATTTAGCTTCACACAGGTGTAATTAGTGTAAGGTTCTTTATCATGCCATACATCTAAGACATGGGACCGCCGGCCTTACTTGCCCTCCGAAGGGAGGCATACTGAGGAATTTTTACCGGTCATAAAAAATCCGACGACTTCGGCCGGTTTTGAACCCGAGTCCTTGGGCATAGAAGCGCAGCATGCTACCAACTACGCCACCGAAGCCGATTCCAAATTTGTATACTTTAACTGTGTTAAGAGGGACAGATGACCTCGTAGTTCCGCCCCTTAAAACAACAATAACTAATATTTGAAGTTATCTTTCGTTATTCAGGATAACTCACATCAACACACCTCCTGCACTGGAAAATATGTATCCATGGTCACATTGATGTGGCGCTATCTACAAAACATGAACACAACACTAATAAACATTTTCTTCATGGCACTAGTTTATCAACCTTCCGAAAGTCCAGTTCTTTAGAACATCGATAAGAGGTGTTCCTTTTCAGAAATTAACATGCGTGTAATCTGAAGATTACTATTCCTATTCTTAAAAAATGGGTCCGATGACCTTAATGTTCCACCCCCATCAGGGTGAGAAGGGCGTGGTGGCGCAGCGATTAAGCTGTTAGTCTCTCACCATGGCGGACCGGGTTCAATTCTCGGTCAATGCATGTGGGATTATAAAAGTGAAATGCCATGTCCTGTGGTTCGGATTCCACGTACAAAGGAGGTCCCGTGGCTCATGATCGTGAGATTAACGGTCACGAAAATCTGCAAGCTTCCTTCCTTCCAATGTTCCACCCCCTTAAAACAACCACCACCTCTACAGTAACAATTTACGGTATCGATTCGTTATGGCTCCTCGCATGATTCTTTCTGTAACGAGTAAAGGAGTTCGTATTAGGGAATGTCATATGCACGTCTTCATTGCAAAACGTATCTTGTAGAATTCAGTGTCAGAAGGTAACGATTATACGAAGCTGCACTTCAATCCCTTGAATAGGATACAAGAAATAAGACTATTTTTAAAAGAAAATTCGCACGATTGCCATATTGATTTTTTTAAAACAACTGAAAAAAATTAGAGAAACTCTAAATTAAATTTTGCTGTGCCATGATTCACTGCTCTTGAATGATCACCCGAAATTTACTTTTAAATATTTGGCCACAATGTTTTTTACGTCCGTATCACGTTTTTGAAAGTCACGTATTTGTACTAGATAATCGTCAATCACTAGACCGAGTTTCAGTTTGATTGTTGTGATAGTTACGGAGATATAGGACACTGGTGAAATATTTCGCGTGCTAGCCGGGTTGGAATGGCTTTATGTAAGCCACAGAGTTACGTAAAGGTATATAAAGATTGTTATGGTGGTTCATTTTACGAACTTTCAATTCGATTATTCAAAAACCCAAGAGAAATAGAAATATGTTTTAACATTTTGCATTGTTGCAGTGAAGTTTTTGAACGATTAAACAACATTAGATTTTAATAAGCTTTACGTAAAGATTCGCAATGCCAAGTTACACCGCGCTCCGCTGATTAGATCGCCAGAAAAGTAATTTTAAATATTTGAGCGTCGCGTGGCTGCCATGTTGTTCAGGTGTTTGAATGTCACATATAATTTCAAACTTAATAGTCCTCTATCGCCAGCCGAATTCGTCGGATTTTTAAGAGCGTTAAAATGCCTCAGTATGCCTTCTTTCGGAGGGGAAGTAAAGCCGGTGGTCCCATATCATAGATTTATGGCATGGAAAAGAACCTTCCACTAATTGCACTTGTGGAAGCAAAAATGTATAGGTTAGTTTGATAACGCTTTATTAGTTCCAACGTTCGCCACCGGGTGCAGACTGCGATGGCATTTAGTAGCCGCGACCGCAGCTAGGTGTTGTGGATGGTAGCATTTGGTGGCAACAGTAGGAACTACTTGAAAAAATTAATCGTCGGCAGTCCTTCTACCTGAATCACAGATAACACACACTAATACAGTCATCACAGTCAATTAACACCGGTTATCAGACAAATTCTACACACACCCAAAGTACACGGGGCTACATGACCGCGTTGTCGCAGCCCCTAAACTAAGGAAGCAACCAACCAGTCCTCTATCGGCCTACAAAATTACAGTTTGAATGCTCAAATAGTTCGAAAATATTGAGAACAGGTGAAAACATTCAAGTGGGTGCCATGTTGAATTGTTTTATAATGTGACTACATAACTTTTGATGCATGACCTAAATTATGATATAGCATAATATCAGACTAAAATCTCAATATCGATACATTGTAGTTATTTTAGTCACTAAATCTAAATATAATAGTACATAAATACTATAGTAGAGGTTCATTATTTCCAGCTCAGCCAAAAAAATATATTTTCGTCTGAGGGTTGAAAACGGGGTACACTCAGACTCGTGAGATAAAACTGAGAATAGTTGGCTTCCATTCCTACCTCAACTGTCATAGAAATGGTTTTCTCTGGATTCCCCGTTCTACTCCAGATGGTTCCTAATTTAAGATCCTGGTCGTCTCCTGCGAAATCCAAGTCTCAGTTGTAAACACATACACAACTACAGCCATCACAATGACACAGGGTATCGGACAGATTTCACCCACACCCGCTACATAACCACGATGCTACAAATCCTCTAAATGAATCAACAACAACAACAAATAACAGAATATGTTTCAAAGTATAATGTTACGGGAATCAGGGTTCGCTCACTAAATCACAACACAAGTGGTAGATTGAGTTACTAATCATGACATTTATTACAGCTTGTGTACACAATTATCTACACACTCTGTACACTTCTCACGAAACAGGCTGGCACATCCACAGCTCTCCTCTGTTCGGTGGTGCTTCACGGTGAAGTTTGTCTGAGTCCCGCTTCCTATTCTCTGTGGTCCACGCGCCGCGTCAAACCCAGGGCCTTCAGTGCTGTCCGCTCCTACCCTCATACACCACTCCCTGGCACAGCACACTCCTCATATTAGCATACTGATATACTCTTCCCTCCACTACACACACCGGCAGAACCGTAATAAAACTTCTCTTGCCAGAGCTGTCAATCACTGCTTGAACTAAACTCTCGGAGTGGAGCTCTTTCCGGTCACGGAGGGAGTCCGTCATTTTGAATGGGCTATGAATAGGTCATACAAGATCCACCCACTCGTACCTAATGAGAAGTTAAGACCCTCCACTTTGTACCTGTGGAGCCGTTTTCACCGTGTGGATTTTGCTGACTTACGAAGAAACCTTTTGTTTGCAGATGACACTCAAATTTATATTAGCCGATGACGCGGTGGCCGCTTTATAAGTGAGAGTGGGTTAGGACCAGCAATTTACTATTTCCAGTGAACATTGACTCAACGACTTCTTCGTTTTTGAATTATGATTTTTTCATTTTCTTTATTTTTTAATTATTTATATAACTATTAGTTTTATTTATTTATTTATTTATTTATTTATTTAGGACAAGATGTTCCCGGCATGCGTTGTAATGCCAATCAAAGAAAGTGTTGGCGTTGAAATTCTGTTTCTTGAAGTACTTTTGGATACACAACATGTTTTTCAATTTCCGTTAACTGCCTCTAAGCTATCGTTAAATGGATTTTCTAATTTAGAATCATACGTGGGAGCGTGCACAACAACTTTCAAAAGTTTTATCGCAATCGGATGAATGGCATATGAACGTAGACGGGATTTTGTTTGAACGATTCGTGCGCTGTCACTCATTTGTTGATTCTACTCGTACGCTACCTATTGAGAAATGGATTTACTAAGTCGAAACCCTACCCTGGCGTGTACACAATAACTCATCAAGGTTTCATCACAATCAAAGAAGGTTATATGAACGCATAGGGGATTTTGTTGAAACGCTTCGCGCGTCGTCACCCATTGGTTGCATATACTCGTGCGCTACCTATTGTGAAATGGATTTACTAAGTCGAAACCCTTCCCTGGCGTGTACACAATAACTCATCAATGTTTCATCGCAATCGGATGAATGGTATATGCACGTATACGGGGTTTCGTTTAAACGATTCGTGCACTGTCAATCATTTGTTGAATCTACTCATGCGCTACCTATTGTGAAATGGATTTACTAAGTCGAAACCCTTCCCTGGCGTGTACACAATAACTCATCAATGTTTCATCGCAATCGGATGAATAGTATATGAACGCATACAGGATTTTGTTTAAACGATTCGCGCCCCGTCACTCATTTGTTGAATCTACTCGTGCGCTACCTACTGTAAAATGTATTTACTAAGTTAGAAACCGTCACGTAAGTGTCCACAACATCTCACCCAAGTTTCATCGCTATCGGACTAATGGAATATGAAGACATAGGGGACTGTATTGAAACGCTCCGCGTGTCGTCGTTCATTTGTCGAATCTACTCGAGTGCTACCTACTGTGAAATGTATTTACTAAGCCAGAAACCTTCCTTGGAGTGTCCACCATATTTCATCCAAGTTTCACCGCTAACGGCAGAATGGTATACGACCTCATACGGGACTTTGTTGAAACGCTAATGGAATATGAAGACATAGAGGACTGTATTGTCGTCGTTCATTTGTCGAATCTACTCGTGTGCTACCTACTGTGAAATGTATTTACTAAGCCAGAAACCTTCCTTGTAGTGGCCACCATATTTCATCCAAGTTTCACCGCTAACGGCAGAATGGTATAAGACCTTATACGGGACTTTGTTGAAAAGCTTCGCGCGTCGTCCCTCATTTGTTGAATCTACTTGTGCGCTGCCTGTTGTATAGTGAAGTTACTACGCCAGAAACCTTCCATGAAGTGTACACAACATCTCACCCAAATTTCATAGCTATCGGACGAATGGTATATGAATGCATACGGGACTTGTTTGAAACGCTTCGCGTGTCGTCGCTCATTTGTTGATTCTACTCTTGCGCTACGTTTTGTAATATGGATGTACTCAGCCAGAAACCTTCCCTGGAGTGTACACAACATCTCACCCAAGTTTCATCGCAATCGGATGAATGGTATGTGAACGTATACGGGACGTTGTCGAAACGCTTCGCGCGTAGTCACTCATTTGTTGAATCTAAACGTGCGCTTCGTATTGTAAAATGGATTTACTAAGCCAGAAACCTTTCCTGGAGTGTACACAACAATTCACCAAACATTTATCACTATCAGACGAATGGTATATGACCTTATACGGGACTTTTTTGAAACGCTTCGCGTGTCATCGCTCATTTGTAGAATCTACAGGTGCGCTACCTATTGTAAAATGGATGTACTAAGCCGGAAACCTCCCCTGGAGTGTACACAACATCTCACCCAAGTTTCATCGCTATCGGATGAATGGTATATGACCTTATATGGGACTTTGTTGAAACGCTTCGCGCGTCGTCGCTCATTTGTTGATTCTACTCGTGCTCTACCTATTTTTTAAGATTTACTAAGCCAGAAACCTTTCCTGAAGTGCACTCAACATCTCAGCATAGTTTCATCGCTATCGGACGAATGGTATATGAACGCATACGTGACTTTGTTGAAATGCTTCGCGCGTCGTAGCTCATTTGTTGAATCTACTCGTGCGCTGCCTATTGTAAAGTGGATTTACTAGGCCAGAAAATTTCCCTGAAGTGTACACAACATTTTACGCAAGTTTCATCGCTATCGGACGAATGGTATATGAACACATACGGGACTTGTTTGAAACGCTTCGCGCATCGTCGCTCATTTGTTGAATCTACGCGAGCGCTACCAATTGTAAAATGGATTTACTAAGTCGGAAACCTTCCTTGGACTGTACTCAACATCTCACCCAAGTTTAATCGCAATCGGATGAATGGTATATGAACGCATAGGAGACATACACACCCACAGACAGACAAATTATCACGTAACATTGATTTTTATATATATTGATGTTTCGATCCATACAGAATCACATAAAGCAAGTTATGATCTGTTGCTGCTAATTTTCTTGTTCTTCCAGAATTCTTTCATCATGTCGCTATGTTTAGCTCGACGTTCGTCAGTCCACTTTCCCCTAGGTCTGCTGGGCTTATCTTCTGATGCAGCTTCCCAAGTGTAGATCTTATGTCTGAAAATTTTGCGGTCTTCGATATCTGTGGGTGTGATGTAGACGTTATTGAGATCAGTTTGGAGTTGTTTAATCCAAACCGTTGTCGTCTTTAATTTTTGTGAGTACATCAATATTTTCTTTGTTAATCGGTTGTCATCTAGCCTCATAATGTGTCCATAAAATTTCAAGCGTCGTTTACGGAAATCGGTTTCAATATTTGAATATGTTTCTGTGATCTTGTGCGATTGTAAACAATATCCTTCATCTGTAAGTCTTGGGCCAATAATTTTTCGGATGATTTTCTTTTCAGCTTTCTTGATGTTTTCAAGATCCCCTATATAATTGAGGTTTAAGGTCTCACTGGCGTAGAGTGTTTCGGGGTTGATGACCGTCGCGTAATGTCGAATTTTAGTGTTAATGCTCACGCATTTTTTGTTGTAGATGTTTGCGGTTTTCCCATATGCTTTCCGCATTTTGAGTTCACGTGTTCTTTGTGCTATTCTTTATGTGCCTGTAGGTTCAATAATTTCACCTAAGTATTTGAAATGACTAACCTTGTCGATTGAACCGTATTTTCTTACCAAAGTTTGGATTTCAATGTGTTTTGTAGCCATGAATTCAGTTTTTGTGAAGGAGATTTGCAACCCTACTTGCCCAGCACATTCTTTGAGGACTTCAATCTGGTGAATTGCCGTTCGTTCATCTCCGGAGAGGATTGCCAAATCATCAGCAAAAGCTAAGCATGTAACATTGATATTATCCTTCTGTCTTCCTAACACGATAGGTTTCCATATGTTGCAACATTTTAATTCTTTTTCTCATTCTTTGATGACCTTATCGAGAACGATGTTGAACAGCAATGGAGAAAGTCCATCACCCTGCCGAACACCAGTTTCAATGGGAAAAGGATGGGAGATCTCTCCAATGAATTTGACCTTGGAAATTGTGTCGGTTAAGGTTTGTTGGATGAGTCGTCTCGTCTTCGGATCGAGATGGTTTTCTTCGAGTACATTAAAAAGAGATTTTCGATCAATGGAGTCATAAGCCTTCTGAAAGTCGACAAATGTACAGATAGCTGGGAGATTTCGTGTGGCTCGAAGTTTCAAGGTGGATTTCAGATTGAAGATTTGTTCGACGGCTGATCTGTTTGGTCTGAAGCGAGCCTGATATTCACCGATGAGTGGCTCGAGTTGTTCTTGCGTGCGTTGTAAAAGACAGGTGGAGAGGATTTTATAAGCGATGGATAAGAGGGAAATTCCTCTGTAGTTATTTACATCAGATTTATCTCCTTTCTTATGGAGTGGGTGGATGAGAGCGCATTTCCATTCGTCCGGTAGTTTTTCACTTCGCCAAATGTCCTGAATGATCTGTGTGATTTCCTGTAGTGATCGTGATCCTAGATTTTTCAATAGTTCTGCGATGATTCCGTCTTCTCCTGATGTCTTTCCGTTCTTGAGATTTTTGATGTGGTGATGGATTTCTTCCTGTGTTGGTGGTTTGGCTTCGGGTCGTATGTGTTCTGGGACTGTGTTTATAAATCGCTCAGGTGGTTCAGGACAATTGAGGAGGTCAGAAAAATAACGTGCTAGTTCTTCACAGTTTTCTTGGTTAGTGAGTGCGAGACTTCCGTCTTGTTTCTGGAAAGTCAAATTTTGTGGTGTGTCACCTTTAATTCTGTTCCCGAAGGTTTTATAAAAATCTCGACTGTTGTGATTCCTGAAGTCATCCTCGATTGACTGAAGTTGCTTAGTTATAAAATTACGTTTAGTTGTCCTGATAATTTTGGTTGCATGTTTGCGGACGCCGAGAAAGTGTTGTAAAATTTCTGGAGATTTGTGGCTATTGTATTTTTGGAATGCGATTCGGCGATCAATAATGACTTGATCACAGTTGGAGTCCCACCAGGGGTGTTTTGCTTTCTTTTTTAGTGGAATCAGTTCTTTGTCTTTTCTGATAATTTTGCTGCAGAAGTCCGTCCAATTGTTCACTGGTTCTTTATCCCATTCTTCTGCGATTTTTGTTTCTTGAATTTTGGGTGTGTCAAATTTTAGGATGTAATATATTTTTTTATGAATCCTCTTAGGTGAAAATTTCATAGTGATTCTTGTGAGATAATGGTCTGAATCAATGTTTGCCCCTCGTCGGACTTGAACGTCATGGATGGTTCTATAGTGTGCATGGGAGATGGCAACATGATCAATGTGGTATTCACCGAGATGTTGAATGGGAGATCGCCAAGATTTCTGTTTGTGTGCAGGTTTGCTAAAATGCGTAGACATAACTTTGAGATTGAATTGATGACAAATGTCTACCAATCGCGTGCCATTGCTGTTTGTATTTTGGTGTGCAGAAATTTTGCCAATGATTTTTCGATAGATTTTTTCTTTGCCAAGTTGGGCATTGAAATCTCCCATCAGGATTTTCACGTCATCTTGTTGAATGTTACTCATAATTTTTTCCAGTTTTTTCCTAAAATTTTCAACATTTTCAGGATTTTTCTTGTTGTCGATATTAGTAGGTGCATGAGCATTGACAAGAGTGTATTTCTTGTTGGCGCTCTGGATGCGCATGGTCATAATCCGATCATTAAAGGGTGTGACTTCTTTAACAGAATTAATGATGGATTTGTGGACTAGAAAATCCATTCCGAAGATTGGTGCACCTTTCGCTACTGTCTGTAATGTTTTGCTCTTGAAAATGCGGTAATTTCCATAGTCCATAGTTTCGTTGTCAGTCATTCTAGTTTCTTGAAGAGCAAGAATGAGAATTTTTATTAGTTTTATTTATTTTTTGTTTTATTAATTTTCAGTCTTTTCAAATTTAGGTTTCCGCCTCTAAATTTTAAATTCTATTCCAAATTTGTATAATTTAATCAGTGTTAAGAGGGGCAGATGACCTCGTAATTCTGCCCCTTAAAACTAAAACAACTAACTACATCTAAACTCTCGGATCCAGCTCGCCGTATAACAGGACCTTACATAGCTTCTTTGGCTACTCCAGACTATTGAGTGATGTTACTCGCTCGCATTCACTCAGTCGTTTCCAGAAACTAAACACTCCAGAATACCGGCGGATTAATGACCTTGCGTTCCTCACTAAAGCCTTCTTTTTGTGGACAGCAGAGTGGTGTGTCCCGGGAAACTCTGTTCCCTGTCTTGCCCACTGGGTGGAAAGTTGGTGGCTAATAAATGTAAATAATCGATATAAATATGTAGAGGTGGTTTAATTCCACAATGTTAAGATGATGAGTCGTTAGGAAAATCCTGGCGACATAAATGTAATAAAAGTGGGATGAAATGAAATGTGGTGATTACAATTCAATTGAGGTGTGGAAATGGAAGGAGTTGTTCTGTGGATAAACCCAGAGTCACACTCACCTGATCTGCAGTACGGCGACGATATAGAAGGGCAGCACATCGGTAGGCGAAAGATCCTTGGTCCTTGCGTCAGTTCCTATTTAAGGTAGTTGCCGATGTTTTCCAAGCTACCTCAGCAGAGTCGTGTGTTTGTTGTGCTCTACATAACTGGTAGCTTGGTGTTGACTGTTGTGAGGCAATGATTTCACCATGTGTAAAAGCTGGCTTGGGAGGCCGTGTAACTTTTGTTGCTTTGAATTGGGGATTGTGGCATGAAGAGGGCTGAAAGGAGATGAAAGGGGGGTGATTATGTCCCATGAGGGCTCGGGACATAACAATAGACTATGTCTCATTAATGTTATTTTACCAGAAGACAGAGCGGTATCATAATACAGAGAGTTTGTTTTATATGCGACGGGAACCCGCGCTTGCTCACTCGCCCGCGTTGAAAGTCTGTCTCCCGCCAGGCATTTTGCCGTTATGCGGCGCTCGCGCGGTACTGAGTCATTGAGTATAGGAATTTGTTCTTACCGTGTTTGTTGTGCTCTACATAACTGGTAGCTTGGTGTTGACTGTTGTGAGGCAATGATTTCCCCATGTGTAAAAGCTGGCTTGGGAGGCCGTGTAACTTTTGTTGCTTTGAATTGGGGATTGTGGCATGAAGAGGGCTGAAAGGAGATGAAAGGGGGGTGATTATGTCCCATGAGGGCTCGGGACATAACAATAGACTATGTCTCGTTAATGTTATTTTACCAGAAGACAGAGCGGTATCATAATACAGAGAGTTTGTTTTATATGCGACGGGAACCCGCGCTTGCTCACTCGCCCGCGTTGAAAGTCTGTCTCCCGCCAGGCATTTTGCCGTTATGCGGCGCTCGCGCGGTACTGAGTCATTGAGTATAGGAATTTGTTCTTACCTAGTTCATAGCTGGTGCTGAAAATGTTCGGCATTCACTGCTACACATCGCTGGCACCTCTTTATGAAATTGTAATTTACTTTCTGAAGATCCTCAGCACCGATTGACTGTATTTCAGCTGTAATATAAGCCTTTAAGCTCATTTATAGTGTGAGGGTTTCTCGCATACACTCTATTTTTAAGCGTCCCCCACAGATAAAAGTCACATGGTGATAAGTCTGGGCTTTGCGGGGCCACACGTTCCAACTTATATTCCTAGTACCGAAAATGTGACGCAATTCTGTCATGGATGCTTCGGCAGTGTGAGCAGTGGCAGAATCTTGTTGAAAATAAGTTTACAATCGCTCTCCGTAAGTCAGTTCGTCAAAAAATTGGTCAAGGATCACATTGAAGTTCAAATTTAAGTGCAAATTCCTATACTCAATGACTCAGTGCAGAGCGAGTGCCGCATAACGGCAAAGTGCCTGGCGGGAGACAGACGTGCAACGCGGGTGAGCGGGTAAGCGAGGGTCCCCGTCGCATATAAAACAAACTCTCTGTAGTTAATTGCGTTAACAGTGCAGCAACAGGAAACTTTGTAATTTCCAACTAGCTTTACGTACCTGTCGTTAACAGGTTTGTGCTCAAGGTAACTCAATGCTGATAACAAGGAACTTTGCTCACCCTTCAAAGCATGCTTGTTGGAGAACTTCGCAGTACGTCGTGTACAATAGACATGCCAGTAGCCGAGATAGAGTGTTGTTCTTGAGATAACAATGTTAAACTTCTTTGAGAAAATAAAAACCAATGTTTATAAATAACATAAGCTTTCTGTCTGAATATACTGTATTTCCCACCCAGACGGTATTAGAGTAGGCTATCATAGGATCTTTATTCAGAGGAAGTACAGATGCATCTCATGTTCAATTGTTGTTATAAAACATTCAAGATGGCATCAGTTCGAAAAAAAAATTCTTGTATGCTCTTCAACCGATTGATGGTTGTTTACACAGTTTAGGGGCTGCGACAACGTAGTCATCAACAACTAGTTCTGAACTTCGTTACTATATGCCACCGCAGTCGGCTCCTGCCGGATTTTTAAGAGCTTCAAAAATCCCTCAGTATGCCTTCCTTCGGAGGGGAGTAAATTAAAGCGGGCCCATGTCATAGATTTATGCCATGTAAAAGAACCTTCCACTAACTACAATTGTGTGAAGCTAAATTTGTAGGTTAGATTTGATTAACGCTCTTAAACTTCCAACGTTCGTTGCCAGGTGCTGGTTGCGGTGGAACTAGCAGCGAAGTTCACAGCTATGTGTCGAGGACGGTAGCATTTAGTAGCAAAAGTAGGAACTAATTGAAAATTGATCGTCTGCAGTCCTTACCTGAATTACAGATAACACACATTAATACAGCCATCACAATTAACACCGGTTATCAGACAGATTCTACACACAGCCTAAGTACACGGGGCTACATGACCGCGTTGTCGTAGCCCCTAAACTAAGGAACCAACCAATCTTATTTTTTACAGATGTTATTGTCCACTTCAGTTGGTGTTGCGTTATTGTTATTGTATTTTAAGTATGTTAAGGGGCCTCATAAACCGTCAGTGAGAATTTTCGCATACAGCTACGAATCATATCATAGCTTCACATAGAGTTATGGAAACTGACATATGTATAGTAAATACATAGAGCTTTCATCTAATTTAGAGAGAGGAACAGTATATAAAGTATTTCATGATTTATTGAAAGTATCATATTCGTGATTATTTAAACGCCGTGAATCCCAAAAAAAAAACACGATTTAACAAGAAACACCTGTATGAATGGAATGCATACTAGCCTACTTTCGATTTTTGCAAAAAATGAAAGTAGACTTATGAGATCAACACAGGGCGAAAACTGTGTGTCTGACTGTGTGTGTGTATGTGTCTGTGTGTGTGTGTGTATGTGTGTGTGTGAGTCTGTGTGTGTGTGTGTGTCTGTGTGTGTGTGAGTGTGTGTACTCTGAATGTCTGTCGCCCCCCCTATCAATTCGAACACGGTGAATGCGAATTGAACGAAATTTGGTACAAAGGTAGCACTAGCAAAGGACACCTCAGTGTCATGTTTTGTATCGCCGCCATCTTGACGGAAACGTAATGGCGGCCTCACAAATGTTCAAACCTTAAATCAAATTACGACTAACCTAATCATCCGATCTCTACCAAATTTTGCAACAACATACCTTTATGGGGGGAGCATCCTTTGACCAAACCAATAGGTCATCAGCGTAATAGTTTGCGGATGGCGGCCATCTTTGTGTGAAAATCGATTCCCTCTATTAATTCGAACACGGTGCAACCGAATGGAACGAAATTTGGTACAGAGGTAGTACTAACAAAAGGCACCTCAGTGTCATGTTTTCTATCGCCGCCATCTTGACGGAAACGTAATGGCGGCCACACAAATGTTCAAAGCTTAAATCAAATTACGATTAACCTAATCATCCGATCTCTACCAAATTTTGCAACAACATACCTTTATGGAGGAAGCATCCTTTGACCAAATGAATAGGTCATTAGCCTAATAGTTTGCGGATGGCGGCCATCTTTGTGTGAACATCAATTCCCCCTATTAATTCAAACACGGTGAAACCGAATGGAACGAAATTTGGTACAGAGGTAGCACTAACAAAGGGCATCTCAGTGTCATGTTTTATATCGCCGCCATATTGACAGAAACGTAATGGCCGCCACACAAATGTTCAAAGCTTAAGTTAAATTACGACTAACATAACCATCCGATCTCTACCAAACTTTGCAACAACATACCTTTATGGAGGGAGCATCCTTTGACCAATCTAATAGGTTATTAGCCTGATAGTTTGCGGATGGCGGCCATCTTTATGTCAAAATTGATTCCCCCTATTAATTCGAACACGGTGGAACCGAATGGAACGAAATTTGGTACAGAGGTAGCACTAGCAAAGGGCACCTCAGTGTCATGTTTTATATCGCCGCCATCTTGACTGAAACGTAATGGTGGCCACACGAATGTTCAAAGCTTAAATCAAATTACGATTAACCTAATCATCCGATCTCTACCAAATTTTGCAACTACATACCTTTATGGAGGGAGCATCCTTTGACCAATCTAATAGGTCATCAGCGTAATAGTTTGCGGATGGCGGCCATCTTTGTGTGAAAATAGATTCCCCCTATTAATTCGAACACGGTGCAACCGAATGGAACGAAATTTGGTGAAGAGGTAGTACTAACAAAAGGCACCTCAGTGTCATGTTTGATATCGCCGCCATCTTGACAGAAACGTAATGGCGGCCACACAAATGTTCAAAGCCATAATCAAATTACGACTAACCTAATAATCCGATCTCTACCAAATTTTGCAACAATATACCTTTATGGCGGGGGGGGGGGGAGCATCCTTTGACCAAACTAATAGGCCATCAGCGTAATAGTTTGCGGATGGCGGCCATCTTTGTGTGAAAACCGATTCCCCCTATTAATTCGAACACGGTGCAAGCGAATGGAACGAAATTTGGTACAGAGGTAGTACTAACAAAAGGCACCTCAGTGTCATGTTTTATATCGCCGCCATCTTGACGGAAACGTAATGGCGGCCACACAAATGTTCAAAGCTTAAATCAAATTATGATTAACCTAATCATCCGATCTCTACCAAATTTTGCAACAACATACCCTTATAGAGAAGCATCCTTTGACCAAATGAATAGGTCATTAGCCTAATAGTTCGCGGATGGCGGCCATCTTTGTGTGAAAATCAATTTCCCCTATTAATTCAAACACGGTGAAACCGAATGGAACGAAATTTGGTACAGAGGTAGCACTAGCAAAGGGCATCTCAGTGTCATGATTTATATCGCCGCCATATTGACAGAAACGTAATGGCCGCCACACAAATGTTCAAAGCTTAAGTTAAATTACGACTATCTTAACCATCCGATCTCTACCAAATTTTGCAACTACATACCTTTATGGAGGGAGCATCCTTTGACCAATCTAATAAGTCATCAGCGTAATAGTTTGCGGATGGCGGCCATCTTTGTGTGAAAATAGATTCCCCCTATTAATTCGAACACGGTGCAACCGAATGGAACGAAATTTGGTGAAGAGGTAGTACTAACAAAAGGCACCTCAGTGTCATGTTTGATATCGACGCCATCTTGACAGAAACGTAATGGCGGCCACACAAATTTTCAAAGCTTAAATCAAATTACGACTAACCTAATCATCCGATCTCTACCAAATTTTGCAACTACATACCTTTATGGAGGGAGCATCCTTTGACCAATCTAATAGGTCATTCGCCTAATAGTTTGCGGATGTCGGCCATCTTTTTGTCAAAATTGATTCCCCCTATTAATTCGAACACGGTGGAACCGAATGGAACGAAATTTGGTACAGAGGTAGCACTAGCAAAGGGCACCTCAGTGTCATGTTTTATATCGCAACCATCTTGACTGAAACGTAATGGCGGCCACACGAATGTTCAAAGCTTAAATCAAATTACGATTGACCTAATCATCCGATCTCTACCAAATTTTGCAACTGCATACCTTTGACTAATCTAATAGGTCATTCGCCTAATAGTTTGCGGAAGGCGGCCATCTTTGTGTCAGAATCGATTCCCCCTATTAATTCAAACACGGTGAAACCGAATGGAACGAAATTTGGTACAGAGATAGCACTTGCAAAGGGCATCTCAGTGTCATGATTAATATCGCCGCCATATTGACAGAAACTTAATGGCCTCCACACAAATGTTCAAAGCTTAAATCAAATTACGACTAACATATCCATCCGATCTCTACCAAACTTTGCAACAACATACCTTTATGGAGGGAGCATCCTTTGACCATTCTAATAGGTTATTAGCCTAATAGTTTGCGGATGGCGGCCATCTTTATGTCAAAATCGATTACCCCTATTAATTCGAACACGGTGAAACCCAATGGAATGAAATTTGGTACAGAGGTAGCACTAGCAAAGGGCACCTCAGTGTCATGTTTTATATTGCCGCCATCTTGATGGAAACGTAATGGCGGCCACACAAATATTCAAAGCTTAAATCAAATTACGATTAACCTAATCATCCGATCTCTACCAAATTTTGCATCAACATACCATTATTGAGGGAGCATCCTTTGACCAGACTTATAGGTCATTAGCCTAATATTTTGCGGATGGCGGCCATATTTGTGTGAAAATCGATTCCCCCTATTAATTCGAACACGGTGAAACCGAATGGAACGAAATTTGGTACAGAGGTAGCACTAGAAAAGGCCACCTCAGTGTCATGTTTTATATCACCGCCATCTTGACGGAAACGTAATCGCGGCCACCCAAATGTTAAAGGCTAAAATGTAATTACGACCAACCTAATAATCTAGTCTCTACCAAATTTTGCAACAACAAATCTTTATGTGGGAAGCATATTCTGACCAAACTGCTAGATCATCAGCCCAATAGTTTGCAGATGGTGGCCAAGTATGTGTGCAAATCGATTCCCCTATCAATTCAAACACGGTGAAACCCAATTGAACGAAATTTGGTACAGAGGTAGCACTAGCAAAAGGCACCTCAGTGTCATGTTTTATATCACCGCCATCTTGACGGAAACGGAATGACGGCCACCCAAATGTTAAAAGCTTAAAACAAATTTCGACCATCCTAATAATTTGATCTCTACCGGATTTTGCAACAACATGCCTTTTTGTGGAAAGCATCTTATGACTGACTACAAGGTCATCAGCCCAATAGTTTGCAAATAGCGGCCATGTATATGTGCAAATCCATTCCCTGATCAATTCAAACACGGTGAAACCGAATTGAATGATTTTTTTTTACAGAGGTAGCACTAGCAAAGGGCACCTCATATTCATGTTTAATATCCCTATAGCACGTTGTATTTCAACAAGCTACTACAACCAACATTCAATTATACTCCTTGAAAAGGACAAAGAGTTATAACAATACCCATGCATTAGGAGAAAGTAGGCTATATGTTCTTTACTGAACATCTTGTTTAATATTAAATTTGTCTTTCAAAAAATGAACAGGTTTGTTTAATTTTCCAAGTAGGCCTACTGTATATCTCAATTATTTTTAAGATAATTTCATGAATGAGATTCATCCTCTAGGGATCATATGTTGGAATGTATCTGCCGAATTTCATCCAGGTTAATAACATGGTTCACGAGATAACAAAAAATCTTTCGGGAAAACAGATTTATATTAAACGCTCCATTGACAGATAGGCGCATGGTGTCAACTATTACGCTATATCTCAGCCAAAGCGCTGAATTTAGTTATAAAACTTAACAGATATAATGAGAAAGGTATTGTCTTTCATTTAAATGTAAAAAAAAAACTAAATTTTTGACATCCGACAGTAAGAGCCCCCTTTTAACCTGTAAATATTGAATTATTATTGTGACGAACTTCAGGAATGATGTTGTCTACACTGTTTTGTTAATTATGTCCTAATTCAACCGTTCTTATTTAAACTGGTGGCCTCTTGTAATGTGGTTATAATGTCAATGTGGGAATACACAAATGATACACTGTGGAACTACTTGTTCATTACGCGTGTTTCATATTCTTCCCCTGTATAACACTGTCCACAGGAAACTTCTATTTCCTTTAACGATTTCTGTTTGTCACTTTGTGAGGAAAATACGTTTTAGAAGCCTTTTCCAGTAAACTATTAAAAAACAAAAGCCTGTCGGGATCAATGCCACTTGACAGGTGCTGGAGGCTGGAAACGCTTCATCATGTCCATGCCTGTGGCTCCGTCTCGTGGTCAGACCTGTACCTCATTCACAGCGTTATTGATGGGTTTCTCGTCAGTTCAGATGTCGTGGTTTGTGGTACAATAAGCTAGGTGGCGTAGTTGATTGCATGCTGAATTGCTTTGCTCAAGATCACGGGTTCAACCCCTTCAGTATGCCTTCCTTCGGAGAAGAAGTAAAGCTGGCGGTCGCATGTCATATCTTTATATATACTGTATATAACTAGCAGGTACCCGCGGCTTCGCTCGCGTCATAGTCTTGTCATATTGTTATTTAATGAAATGTAGGTTTAACCCCGTTCACACCCCTTTAGAACCTGAATATCCAAAATTCCCTCCTTAGTAGACGTTTTCGACACACAACACGCATATCCCCAAAATATCATTCTTCTAACTTTAATTGTTTAGGTTGGTCGATGAGAGTGAATATCCAAAAATCCTTCCTTAGTGGACGTTTTCTTCCAGAATTTCACCCCTCCCCATCGGCCCCTTAAATTGGATCTATGAAAAAACGGTCGAACACCTATTTATTTAATTATTTATTTATTTATTATTAAGCTGATTGTTTTCCTCTGAGTTTCAAACTCCTCGCCTATGTCGATTAAGAGATGCACGCTCCGTTAGGAATCCTTCAACGCCCACTTTTCACCCCTTTCACTCAAAATATACACCACATCGAAAAACCATTAGACATGTGTCAGCTTATTTTTAATGATTGGTTTATATACCAAGTATCACATCCCCAAATGAAACCACTCGTGAGATATTGTTATTCAATGAAATATACGTTTACCCCCTTAACACCCCTTTAGAACCTGAACATCCAAAAATCTTTCCTTAGTGGACGTTTTCGACATTCAACGAACATATCCAAAAAAAAATCATCTTTCTTACTTCAATAATTTTGGCTGGGCGATGATGAGTGAGTTAGTCAATCAGGACATTTTCTTTCATTTATTTTTGAGAATTTCACCCCTCTCCATGAACCCTTTAAATGGGGTTTATGAAAAAAAAAACGGTTAAACACCTATTTACTTATTTATTAAGCTGATTTTTTCCGCTGAATTTCAAACTACTCGCTAATGTCGTTTAAATATGCACGCTCCGTTAAGAATCCTTCAACCCACCAATTTTCACCCCTCTCACCTCATAATATACACCATATCGATAAACCCTTAGACATATGTTTGCTTATTTTTATTAATTAATTAATTTATATGCCTAATATAACATCCCCAAATGAAACAACTCGTGAGATATTGTTAATCAATGAGATGCAAGTTTTACCCCCTTAACACCCCTTCAGAACATGAATATCCAAAAATCCATCCTTAGTGGACGTTTTCGACATACAACGAACATATCCCCCAAATGTTTTAAGTTTCTAACTGCAATAGGTTTGGCTGGGGGATGATGAGTGAATATCCAAAAATCCTTCCTTAGTGGACTTCCTTCCCCAGAATTTCACCCCTCCCCATGGGCCCCTTAAATTGCATTTATGAAACAATGGTCGACCACCTATTTACTTATTTTTCAAGCTGATTCTTCCCCCTGAGTTTCGTACTTGATGCCTCTATCTTTTAAGATATACTTGCTCCGTTAGGATTCCTTCAACCCCCACTTTTCACACATACACCTCATAATATACACTACATCCAAAAACCCTCAGACATGAGTCTTGTTATTCTTAATGATGAGTTTATATGCCGAGTATCGCATCCCCCAAGGAAACCAATCGAGAGATATTGTTATTCAATTAAATGCAGGTCTACCTCCTTAACACCCCTTTAGAACCTGAATATCCAAAAATCCTTCCTTGGTGAACGTTTTCGACATACAACGAACATAACCCCAAAATGTCATGTTTCTAGCATCAATACTTTTGGCTGGGCGATGATGAGTGAGTGAGTAAGTCAGGACATTTTCTTTCATTTATTTTTCAGAATTTCACCCCTCTCGTGAACCCCTTAAATTGGATTTATGAAAAAAAAAAACGGTCGAACACCTATTTACTTATTTTTAAGATGTTCTTCCCCCCTGAGTTTGATAAGTGAGTGAGTTAATCAGTTAGAACAATTTATTTCCTGTTTATTTTTTTTTCCAGAATTTCACCCCTCTCCAAGGGTCATATAATTGGATTTATGAAAAAACGGTCGAACACCTATTTACTTATATGTTAAGCTGTTTTTTTTTCGCTGAATTTCAAACTTCTCGCCTATGTCGTTTAAGAGATACACGCTCCGTTAAGAATCCTTCAACACCCAATTTTCACCCCCTCTCACCTCATAATATACACCACATCGATAAACCCTTAGACATAATTATGTCTGCTTATTTTTAATGATTAGTTTATTTGCCGAATATCACATCCCCAAAGAAACAACTCATGAGATATCGTTATTCAATGAAATGCACGTTTACCCCCCTTAACACCTCTTCAGAACCCGAATATACAAAAATCCTTCCTTAGTTTACGTTTTCGACACACAGCGAACATATTCCCAAATTTTAATGTTTCCAACTTCGATAGTTTTTGCTGGGCGATGATGAGTGAGTGAGTCAGTCAGGTCATTTTCTTTCAATTATTTTTACCAGAAATTTACCCCTCCCCATGGGCCCCTTAAATTTGATTTATGAAGAAACGCTCGAACACCGATTTACTTATTTTTAAGCTGATTTTTTCCCGCTGAGTTTAAAACTTCTCGCCCATGTCGTTTAAGAGATACACGCTCCAATAGGAATCCTTCAACCCCCAATGTTCACCCCTTTCACCTTATAATATACACCACATCGAAAAACCCCTACACATATGTCTGCTTATTTTTAATGATTAGTTTATATGCCGAGTATCACATCCACAAATGAAACCACTCGTGAGATATTGTTGTTCAATAAAATGCAGGTTTAACCCCCTTAAGACCCCTTTAGAACCTGAATATCCGAAAATCCTCTCTTAGTGTACGGTTTTGACATACAACGAACAACGAATATATCCCCAAAATCTCATGTTTCTAACTTCAATAATTTTGGCTGGGCGATGATGAGTGAGTGAGTGAGTGAGGACATTTTCTTTCATTTTTCTTCCAGAATTTCACACCTCCCCAAGAACCCCTTAAATTTGATTTATGAAAAAAAAATATCGAACACTTATTTACTTATTTTTAAGCAGTTTTCTGTCCCTGAGTTTGAGGAGTGAGTGAGTCAGTCAATCAGTTAGGACACTTTCTTTCCTGTCTCCCGCCCCCCAGAATTTCACCCCTCCCCATGGGCCCCTTAAATTGGATTTATGAAAAAACGGTCAAACACCTATTAACTTATTTTTTAAGCTGATTTTTTCCCGCTGAGTTTCAAACTCCTCGCTTATGTCGTTTAAGAGATACACGCTCCGTTAGGAATCCTTCAACCCCCACTTTTCACCCCTTTCACCTCAAAATATACACCCCATCGAAAAACCCTCAGACACGTGTCTTCTTATTTTTAATGGTGAGTTTATATGCCGAGTATCACATCCCTCAATGAAACCAAGCCGGAGATATTGTTATTCAATGAAATACAGGTGTACCCCCTTAACACCCTTTTAGAACCTGAATATCCAAAAATCCTTCCCTAGTGGGCGTTTTCGACTTACAACGAACATATCCCCAAAATCTCATGTTTCTAACTTTAATAGTTTTGGCTGGGCGATGATGAGTCAGTCAGTCAGTCAGTCAGTCAGTCAGTCAGTCAGGACACTTGTTTTATATAAGAGATTCTTCGACACGTGTGTATGTGACTGAACTCCTCCTAAACGACTGAACCGATTTTGATGGAATTTGGTATGTATATTAGGGTGGGTCCATGTATGGTTTAGATTCACAATCTGACCCGGTAGGTGGAATGAACACAATTATTTTAGAACCACAATTTACACACAATTTTAGATCCACAATATCCAGTCAAAAACAGTCGTCATGGAAACCACTAGCCTTGGCCTTCGTGAAAGCAGATATCTTTAGACGGTTTGTCTCTGCACGTTAGAGCCACCTGGTCGCAGCCTGTGCAACTACCGCCATTACATACACTCCGCCCGTGGCGAAAAGTTGTGTTTTATACCAAAGGTGGCAGTGATGTCGAATTCTACTGTTTGTCTCTGCACGTTAGAGCGTTTCAAAGTCCCGTATGCGTTCATATACCATTCATCCGATTGCCATGAAACTTGGGTGATATGTTGAGTGAGCTCCAGGGAAGGTGTTTGGCTTAGTAAATCCATTTTACAATAGATAGCACACGAATAGATTCAACAAATGAGCGACGACGCGCGAAGCGTTTCAAAAAGGTCCCGTATGCGTTCAAATACCATTCGTCCGATAGCGATGAATCTTGGGTGAGATGTTGTGTACACTCCAGGGAAGGCTTCTGGCTTAGTAAATCAATTTCACAGTAGGTAGCGCACGACTAGATTCAACAAATGAGTGACGACGCGCGAAGCGTTTCAACAAAATCCCGTATAAGTTTATATTCCATTCATAGATTGAGATGAAACTTTGATGAGTTGTTGTGTACACATAAGTGAAGGCTTCTAACTTAGTAATCCATTTCACAGGAGGTTGCGCACGAGTAGATTCAACAAATGAGCGGCGACGTGCGAAACGTTTCAAAAAAGTCCCGTATGCGTTCAAATACCATTCGTCCGATAGCGATGAAACTTGAGTGAGATGTTGTGTACACTTACGTGAGGGTTTCTAACTTAGTAAATCCATTTTACAATAGGTAGCTCACGAGTAGATTCAACAAATGAGCAACGACGCGCGAACTTTTAATCGAAGTCCCGTATGCGTTCATATACCATTCATCCGATTGCAATGAAACTTGGGTGAGATGTTGTGTACACTTACGTGAGGGTTTCTAACTTAGTAAATCCATTTCACAGGAGGTTTCGCACGAGTAGATTCAACAAATGAGCGACGACGCGCGAAGCGTTTCAATAAGGTCCCGTATGCGTTCAAATACCATTCGTCCGATTACGATGAAACTTGGATGAGATGTTGTGTACACCCTACGGAAGGTTTCTGGCTTAATAAATCAATTTTACAATATGCAGCGCACGAGTAGATTCAACAAATGTGTGACGGCACGCGAATCATTTCAACAAAGTACCGTATGCGTCCATATACCATTTATCCGATTGCGATGAAACTTTGGTGAATTGTTGTGTACACTCCAGGAAATGTTTCTGTCTTAGGAAATCCAGTTTTTAATAAGTAGCACACGAGTAGATTCAACAAATGAGCGACGGCGTGCGAATCGTTTCCACAATGTCCCGTACGGTATGTGGTCATATATCATTCAACCGATTGCGATTAAACCTTGGTGAATCATTGAGTACACGCCAGAGAAGGTTTCAGGCTTAGTAAATCTATTTTACAATAGGTAGCGCATGAGTAGATTCAACAAATGAGTGACGGCACGCGAATCGTTTAAAGAAAATCACTTCTGCGTTCATATGTCATTCATCCGATTCCGATGAAACTTTGATGAGTTGTTGTGTACACGCCAGGGAAGGTGTTCAACTTGGTAAATCCATTTTACAATATTGGTAGCGCACGAGTAGGGGAAGGTACCCCAGTATCGGACGTAACTCAATATCGGACAGTGTCAGTTTCTGATGTTCAGTACAATGTTGCGGAAACTTTTGTGATGGTAGTACTGACCCTTCACGAGGTACGTTGGAGGGTGACCATTGTGTGTCCATAAACAAAGAAGTAAGCAAGTGGTGAGATGCTCCCTCTTTTGTGACTCTTTCTTGCTGCACGAAGATAATTTTGTGAACCTGTTCGGCACCTTAATACTGATGAGTGAAATATTTTAAGGGTTGTTGATTGTTAACCATACGTTAATGAAGAAATGTGGATGATGGCGTAGCTTTTGTTTAAATGTGTTACGTATGATGACCCGTTCAACATTTACGTGTTGGGCACCCAATATCGGACAAGCTTCCGGCACACAGTATCGGACAAACATATGCGAAGTTTTCTTACCAATTCTTACAATACCATCGTTTGTTTCAGACAAATATGGGAGTATAAAGGTGAATCTGGGTGATGGAAAACATAACATTAGTAATTGATGAAGTAAGAGGGGCTAAAATGAGCATTAGGAAAGCAAGTGAGCAGTTTTGTGTCCCTAGAAGTACATTAGGTGACAGATTGAAATTAATTTCTCCAGCGAAAGAGAGACAAATGAAAACTGCCATGGGTGCATTTAAAAGCTCGTTTTCTGATGAGCAAGACGCTGATATAAATATGTTTAGACAAATTTTTAGAACTGAATTTATGTCACAATTATGTAATAATTTAATTTCTATGTTAATTTTTGGAAATCCTTTCCCTAAGTTTATTATTATATTATATACAAAGCATAATGTGAACTCAAGGCGTGTTGACCTGAATTTACAATCTTTGGCGTAATTGGGAAAAACGCTAGGAAGGCACTGAATTTTGATTGCCGACCAACCGACTGCATAATTTGTGGTGAGAATTTCAGTGAGGACTGGATCCAGTGCAACATATGCAAAGGTTTCCTTGAAGGGACACTTCGTTATTATCAATGTGACGTATGTGCTAGAGAGTAATATGGATATAATGTACATACATGAGCATAATAATAGAATAATCTTACAATATTGAGACTGTCCGATATTGTGTGCCTCGTTTTTGAATTGTGAAAAATGAGAGATTTATAAATGTTTTAAATTCTTTTAAATCAGTATATAATGCAGAAAGATGATTTGCTACAATGAAAGAGAATCAAATCAAGTTTTCAAAAATAATTTTTAATTTTAATTTGACCCTTTCCTTAAGTTATTATACAAAAGGAACCTTAAGTGTCCGATACTGGGGTACCTTCCCCTAGATGTAACAAATGAGTGACGACGCGCGAAGCGTTCCAACAAAATCCTGTATGCGTTCCTATACTATTCATCGATTGCGATGAAACTTTGATGAGTTGTTGTGTACACTTACGTGAAGCTTTCTAACTTAGTAAATCCATTTCACAGTTGGTAGAACACGAGTAGATTCAACAAATGAGTGACAGCGTACGAATCATTTAAACCAAATCGAGTATGCGTTAAATGCCATTTATCCGTTTGCGATGAAACTTTGGAGAGTTGTTGTGCACGCTCCAACGAATGTTTCAAAATTAGTTAATTCAATTCACGATAGGTTAGAGGCAGTTAACAGAAGTTGAAAAAAATATTGTGTATCCAAAAGCACTTCAAGAAACAAAGTTACAACACTTTCGTTGATTGGCAGGACAACGTCTGCCGGGTCAGCTTGTATATATATTTATTTATTTATTTATTTATTTATTTATTTATTTATTTATTTATTTATTTATTTATTTATTTAATATATGGCATGTAAAAGATCCTTACACTAACTAAACTTGTGTGAAGCTAAATTTCTTGGTTTGATTTAGTTGAAAAGCTCTATCAAAGTTCCAACGTTCACCACTAGGTGTCAGTGACATCAGGTAGCGAAAGTTGGAACTACTTGAAAATTTAACGGAACTTGTAGCTCACCCCTTGGGTGTCCACTTGAAGCAGCTACAACCTCTGGTGAGCCTAACATGTCCTAGGACACTCCCGGCACTAAAAGCCATACGCTAAATAATAATAATAATAATAATAAGCTAGGTTCTTATACTTCTTGCAAACCTAAATCAAGATAGCAACAGAATAATGAATACCTGATACAACAAGTCGTAATAGCTTGCTATTTATTCACTTTAGAGACTGGGGACACTATGGTCATAACCCCGGTATATTTGGGTGTTTGTTATATCTAATAACCTGTGCTTCTATGGTTACTGTAGTAGTGTGTACCGAATGAGAAGGGAAGACACCCCCACACTTTGTACCTGTGGTGCCGTATTCACCGTGGCCCTCATTTTTAACGAGTGTGTGGATCTTGCTGACTTACGAAGAAACCTTGGTTTGCAGATGACACTCAAACTTATATTAGCCATTGACGTGGTGGCTGCTGATCTCGTCATCTGCTTTATAAGTGAGAGTGGGTTAGGGCCAGCAATCTAAATTTACAAGTAAATATTGAATCAAAGACTCGCCCTTTTTTAAATTCTGATTTTTTGTTTGTTTGGTTGGTTGGTTCTTAAGTTTAGGGGCTACGACAACGCGGTCATGTAGCCCCGTGCACCTTGGATGTGTGTAGAATCCGTCTGATAACCGGTGTTAATTGTGATGACTGTATTAGTGTGTGTTATCTGTTTTTTTTTTAAATTCAAGTAAGGACTGCAGACTTATGAATTTTTCAAATAGTTCCTACTTTTGCCGCCAAACGCCACCGTCGACGACTACTAGTTCAGAACTTAGCTACCAGACGCCACCACAGTCGGCTCTTGGCAACGAACGTAGGGACCTAAGAGCGTTGTTTACATTCTTAACTTATACAATTTAACTTCACACAAGTGTAATTAGTGGAAGGTTCTTTAACATGCCATAAATCTATGACATGGGACCGCCGGCTTTACTTCCGCTCCGGAGGAAGGCATTCTGACGGATTTTTAACGCTCTTAAAAATCCGACGACTTCGGCCGGGTTTGAACCAGCGATCTTGGGCATAGAAGCTCAGCGTGCTTCCGACTACGCCACCGAAGCCGCTGATTTTTTGTTTCTCCATAATTTTGTTTATTATTATAATTATTAGTTTTATATAATTTTTTGTTTTATTATTTTTAGGCCATTTTTAATATTTCGGCTTCTACCTCAAAATTTAACTATACATTCCAAATGTATATAATGTAATCTATGTTAAGAGGGGCAGATGAACTCGTAGTACCGTCCCTTTAAAATACAATAACTTACTGTATTGTGTAACTGTAATAATATACAGTATATACCGGTAAGGGATTGAGAAAGGAACCCGGGGGCTTAAAATGAGGTACACACCCAAAGTACACAAGGCTACATGACCGCGTTGTCGCAGCCCGTAAACTGAGGAACCAACCACCGAACATCATCCGCATCTTATCCACTATCCGCTATCCGCACAGTCATGTAAACTATATCCGAATTGCGAAAAAGTTTGCGGATATCCGCGCAGGGCTTTACGATAAGTTGATCTTTTTACAGCAGTAAGGATTCGCCAGACAGATGCAGGCCTATAAGGCCCTATCTTTCATGATACTTGGGTATCTCCATTATATGTGAAATTTTGAAGCTATTTTTTCAGTGTTGCCTGTACAAACTGCATAAAAGTTTACGTGTAGAGCTTTATATTGACATATCTCAGTTATGGCAATTGAGCCAAGTTCTTGATCTCGGTTGGCGCTCAGTACTTGCCGAAGCCTTTATAGGTAAATTGTCGTCGTTATTCTCTAAGAGACTTTTCGTGTAATGTAATTAAAATGCCAGACGATGTGTCTAAATGTACGGCTTCTCAATTATTCTCCATTAGTACCGAGAAATTCGAACAAGGAACGCTATATTCAACTTTAAAATTAAAAAGAAACTCGACGAATACTGACAATCTGGGCAGCAGTAGGCTATTCTCGGATTTATAGGTTACTTTGCCTGAGACGGGAAAAGGGCGTACTTAATCCCAACTAAGTCTTGTGGCTGAGAAATAATGGCCAGTTGTGATGAGATTTCAGAGTTAAGTCTTTCTCATTGTACTGAGTACCAAACCATCTTATCTGCCACTTTCTTTATCTGCATCTCACAGGTCTACTGTTTCACATTCGCTATGTTTCGAAGTTTATATTTATTTATGTTCGACCCTGACTATTATATGTCAGAAAACTGTATCATAATGATGGTCATTATAACACCATTTTTCATTATGAAACAGTTTCTCCCACCAATCACAGCTAAGAAACAGTTGTTTGATCAATTAGATAAGGTTAGCATCGCACCTGCGCTGAGTTCCAAGGCCTTCTAATTTAAATTTCACTGCGTTGCCTAGTGTCATAGTGGGGTAATCGAGGAGGCCATCCGCTCTGTTCAGTACATAAAACTGGCGAAATCTCGACAGATATTTATGAATATTTATCTTCGAACAAAAACTAGTTATAACAATTATCGTCGAACATAAACAGTCGTATGCAATTCACCTATAATGGTAATTAAGACACTCGTATAGAAATTATAAAACTCGCACACGCTCGTTTATAAACATACTCGTGTCTTAATTATTGCCATTATAGGCTCGTTGCATAATGTACTACTTTCAACGTTTTTGAATCATAATAAACATCCATGTCTCACCAAATTGTATTCCAGCAGAAATGTCTCTTAAACTCGTGATCCTAATTCATGGGATTTTTAGCCTACTTTTCACATTTTGCAAAAATGAGGAAAAAGTAGACTTATGAGATCGGGCAAATGTGTGTCTGTCTGTCTGTCCTTCTGTCTGTCTGGCTGTGTGTGTGTCCCCCCCCCCTATCAACTCCTAAACGGCTGCAGCAATCGAAACAAAATTTGGTAGGAATAAAGATCTATACCTGAATATCTCACGGCCATATTTGAAAATGATGTCAGTGCTACCACCTGCTGAAAAATCGCAATTGAAATTTGAGCTCCATTTTGGATATCTTGGAATGTATGAATGGGAGCTATTTTAAAATTGGCACACGTATAGATAATAATATTTCAGTTTAATTTCCAGGAGGCCATACATGTCAGTGTTGCCAAAATGAATATAAGCCTGCTGATAGGTCCGATTTTTAAATGCATAGAACTTCTACACTATCAGTTGGAATTCAACCAAATTTCGCATGTGCTATGGGTACATAAACAGATATGACTGAGCGTATTCTTAAGAGCCACCAGGGCTGCCAACTGTTAATAAATGCTCTCAATTTTTATATCCAAATACCCATATAGCAGAAAGTATGCAAGCCGACAGCTTTAAACTATGCACACGTATAGTACCTGGCATTCTATATTAATTTGGAGTAACTTATATATGTCAGTGCTACCAACATGATTCTAAGCCTGCTGAGAGGTCCAACTTTAAATACATGTAACTTCTATACTATCATTTGGATTTCAACCAAATTTTCTGTATACTATGTGTACCATAACAGATATGACTATGCCGATTCTCAAGAGTAACCAGGGCTGCCAACTGTTAATAAATACTGTCTCTATTTTTGTTATCCTAATATCAATATATCAGAATGTATGCAAGCCATTAGCTCTAAACTTTGCTCACGTATAGTACCTGCCATTCTAGATTAATTTTGAGTAACTAATATAGGACTACGCCAGTGCTGCCAATATGATTCTAAGCCTACTGATAGGTCCAATTTTAAAATGCATGTAACTTCTATACTAACTAATGGATTTCATTCTAAATTGACACAACAATAGATCATACTATTTCAGATTATTTCTGACCAATACACGTATGTCATTGTTGCCATCATGATCCAGTGTTTAACAGCTTTTAACGTCCATGCTATCCATTGGACTTCAACCAAATTTTGTATTCTGTACCTTAAGAGATGGAACTAAGAATATATTCAGTCTCCAGAGCTGCCAACTGTAGTTCTCTATTAGGCTACATTATGCCAGGTAGCATATACAGTATTTCGAACTAATTAGAAATGTTGATATTACCAAATTAATTTCGTCATTATTCTAGATAGATCCATATAGATTAATCATTGGCAAGAATCTTAAATTTTAAGAAAAGTAGGCTCTTTAGTTCGTTACAGAACTTCTTGTTTTTTCCTGGAATACGTGACTTGGATATTTCGAAATCTCACATGCATTAATCAGGAATCGGATCCGGCAACCTTGGTGAGAGGATATCAGGTAGTCTACTGCGCCAACATGCCCTTTTCATCACATTGATATAGGCTAATAAACCCGGCCGAAGTCGTCGGATTTTTTAAGACCGTCAAAAATCCCTCCGTATGCCATCCTTCGCAGGGGAAGTAAAGTTGGCGGTCCCATGTCAGAGATTTATGGCATGTAAAATAACCTTCCATTAACTAGGCCCTACACTTGTGGAGGCTAAAATTTGTAGGTTAGTTTGATATAAGTTCCAACGTTCGCCGCCAAATGCTGACTGCGATGACATTTAGTAGCCACGTTCGCGGCTAGGTGTCGTGGACGGTAGCAATTGGTGGCAAAAGTTGGAACTACTTGAAAAAATTCATCGCCTGCAGTCCTTCTACCTGAATCACTGATAACACACACTAATACAGCCGTCACAATTAACATCGGTTGTCAGACAGATTCTACACACACCCAAAGTACACGGGGCTACATTACCGCGTTGTCGCAGCCCCTAAACTAAGGAACCAACCAAGCAACCAACCAAAAACCCCTCAGTATGCTTTCTTTCGGAGGGGAAGTAAAGCCTGCAGGCCCATGTCATAGATTTAAGGCATGTAAAAGAACCTTCCACTGTGAAGCTAAAATTTGTGGGTTAGACTTGATAACGGTATATTAGTTTCTATGTTTGCCACCAGCTGCCGGCAGTGATGGCGTCTAGTAGCCAAGTTTGCAACTAGGTGTCGTGGACTGTAGCATTTGGTAGCAAAAGTAGGAAATACTTGAAAATTGATCGTCTGCAGTCCTTACCTGAATCACAGATAACACTCACTAATACAGCCATCACAATTAACACCTGTGTATCATACACATTCTACACACACCCAAAGTACACGGGGCTACATGACCGCGCTGTCGCAGTCCCTAAAGTAAGGATCCAACCAACCAAACTTCCCATGCTGTTTTATCCAAAAAATCCAGGATATGCTCTTGTTTGTAAGCAACATAGGGTGCAGCCTAAAGCAAAGCACTCCCGTTGGTTCGTGGTGGTGCAGCGGTCAAGCTATTGGCCTCTCACCAAGGTGGACTGGGTTCGATTCCCTGTCAATGCATGTAAAATTTTCGAAGTGAAATGCCATGTCCTGTAGTTCGGATTCCACGTAAAAAGGAGGTCCCGTGTCTCCTAATCCCAAGATTCACGGTCTCGTAAAACTACAATCTTCTTTCCTTATGTGACCTGACATAATCTTCCTTAATGTGCCGTTATAGTGCGAGCAGCGTATTGTTACCGGGTGAGTTAGCCGTGGTCGTTGCGGCATGACTGCTGGCAGTCGCTCGCATCAGGGAGGCGAGGAGGTTCGATTCCCCCCGCCGGCAACCTTGAAGATGGTTTTTGTGGTTTCCCATCTTCCTTCCAGGCAAATGCCGGGGTTGCTCCCTAGCTATAGGCCACAGCCACTACCTTCCAACTCCTCCTTCCATTCAAACTTTTCTCCCCTACGGTACTTGTAGCTCACCCATTGGGTGTCCGTCTCGAAGTAGCTACAGAAAACTGGCGAGGCGAACATGTCCTCGAACACACCGGCACAATAAAGCCATACGCTAAAAACAAGCGTATTGTTATTGATTTATTTAGGCCAGTGGTTCTGAACCCGTAGAAGTCTGCGGACCACTCAGCCTGAAATTGAATCATGGACGGGGCTGCGACATGTAGCCTCGTGTACTTTGGGTGTGTGTAGAATCCGTCTGATAACCGGTGTTAATAGTGACGACTGTATTAGTGTATCTGTTTTAATTCAAGTAAGGACTGCAATTTTCGAGGACTTCCTACTTTTGCCGCCAAAAGCCACCGTCAACGACTACTAGTTCAGAACTTAGCTACCAGACGTCACCGGCTCCTGGCAACGAACGTAGGAACCCTAGAGCGTTGTTTACATTCTTAACCTATACAATTTAGCTTCACACAGGTGTTATTAGTGGAAGGTTCTTTAACCGAAGGAAGGCATACTGAGGGATTTTTAAAGCTTCGGCCGGATTTGAACCCGCGATCTTGGGCATAGAAGCTCAGCATGCTACCGACTACGCCACCGAAGCCGCCAAAATGGGGGATTAATTGGAATTAGTTTTGTTTGTCAAGTGAACATCATCAGAGCTTATTCACTTAGGATTATTTTATGTTCGGCGGATATGTGTATAACACTTATACATCAGTATTTACAATACATTACAGTTGTTAGCAAACTTTGTAACGAGTCAGAATTTTGAACACATTATCTATTTTTCCCTTACCCTATGTCGGTTTCGGTGGCATAGTTGGTAGCATGCTGAGCTTCTATGCCCAAGTTCGCGGGTTCAACCCCGGCCGAAATCGGCGGATTTTTTTAGAGCGTTAAAAATCCCTCAGTATGGCTTCCTTCGGAGGGGAAGAAAAGCCGGCGGTCCCATGTCATAGATTTATGACATGTCAAAGAACCTTCCACTATCTAAACTTGTGTGAAGCCTAATTTGTAAGTTAGGTTTGATTAATGTGCTTAATTTCCAACGTTCGTCACGAGGCGCTGGTTGCGATGGTATCTAGCAGTAGCCAAGTTCACAGCTAGGTGTCGTGGAAGGTAGCATTTGGTAGCGAAAGTAGGAACTACTTGAAAATATCGTCTGAGTCCTTAATTGAATTAAAAACAGATAACGCACACTAATACAGTCATCACAATTAACACCGGTTAACAGACAGATTCTACACACTCCCAAAGTACACGGGGCTACATGAACGCGTTGTCGCAGCCTCTAAAGTAAGGAACCAACCAACCAACTTTACCCATCTCTAATACGTCGTGATGAGTGCGGTAGTGTACGAGCACCAACATTGCTAGAAGAGTATTCACTTACAGCCAGGTTAATTGCCGCTATTGGCCCACATTCCGGCATGCTAGGCCAATCACAGCGCTATTACAATGGCAATAGTTGACATAAAACAAGCGAGACAGGTGAGTGTTTATCACCGCAGGCCGTCAATTCGCGGTGAAGCGCGCTCAGTATTGAATCAGACTCATCCGCTAAAAGGAGGAGGAAAATAAAACTGCAGAGCGATAAATTCGCGTCTCTTATTGCTGTAATTTATGGATTTAATTTGCAGCGCCGTGTTGGTCCCTGTAAGCTAATATACCCCCCTTAATGAGCAGTCTGAGCACGCGCTAGCCCCTCCACTCCCCTTCCTTCACTTCTCGCGTTCACCTTGTTGCTACAGTTAGTGGAAAAATATGGACTGTCTCTCTAAATGACACGGTGATGATACAAGATATACTCAGTTAATAATACTGCTTTAGGTCGCCTGGCTTGTTCCGGTCCTCTTACATCGTTAGTTCGTAATTTATCTTGCTAAATATCAATAGACTCGGTGGATTGATGGCGGCACAGTTAATGTATGTCATGTCCAATGTCGGGATTACAATGGACTTCTCGCATCACAACTCGACCGTAAAACGTACGGCAGTATCCTGGATGTATTTACGATCTACTTAACGTCATACTACCCAAACTGATTGGTCCAGTTTGATCACGTGATCATGAAATACTGTATAACGTGACAGGAAGGGGAATCTTAGTACTGTCGAACTCTTACGTTCATGGAGCCGATAACCTCGATGTTAGGCCCCTTAAAACAACAATTATCATCATCATCATCTTACGTTCACTTTACATGTGTACGTATGAACTATAACTCGACTAGATTCATAAGAGAAGCGGCTGAAACACGAGAATAATCCAAACCTTCAACAAGATTCTAGCGGTCACCTTACTGATACCTAGTTGACAGTATCGCAATAGCGGAATATCCCTTACTCGCCGTCAAAAATGCGCAAGGTTTTAATCCAAACTTTGATACTCCCTATCATCGAATATGGATCAGTAGTGTATAACGACTTATCTGAATCACGTAACATACAATTACAGAGAGTTCAAAATGCATGCGTTCGTTATATTTTTGAAGTCAGACGAAATGTACACATTACACCTTATTATGTGCAAGTGCAGTGGCTGTAACTTCGTGAACCTAAGCAGCTGTCAATTGCGATCCTAACCCAGAAAATACTGTGTACAGAAACCCCTGATTATCTCTATTATGTGTTTAAAGCAATTAACTCCGTCCATAGAGAAAGTAGATCTACTAATTCTACTCTACAGATTCCTGTCCACTGTACAACTAAATCATTCCTTCGCACAGCTTCACGGCTCTGTAATACATTCCACCTTCACTCATTTACAAACTCTGTTAACACTACACATTTCAAGAAATACCTCATATCATGATTCCTGAAGGAATACGAAACACCTGAGTTGTTGAATTCGTAAACCACGAATATGCTTACAATCAAAAATATGAAGAGTTCATACGGAATTTATGAAATATATCCGTGCCATACAGCTTTTTATAATCTTTTTAGTATCCAAGATATAACTTCCGTAGAATTGATAGTAATTCGAGTAATCATGTCACTCATGTACTTGTTTTAATAATTGATCATATTACAAATGACATGAAAATTGCGCTCCTTTTTTTTAACGTAATACATTAGGCTGGTTATTTATTTAATTATGATATTCTAATTTGTATTATTCCTCGTGTATACGACATGTTTGCTAATTGGCTTGATTAGTTATAAGTACCATTTATATTTATTTTTAGCCTATTTTCAATTTTTGAAAAAATAGGCTTATGAGATCACCTTTTGTCCGTGTGTGTGTGCGTGTGTGTGTGTGATTCGTGTGTGTGTGTGTCCCCCTAATAAAATCTAAACGGCTGGAGCGATTACAATGAAACTCGGTAAATTCACAACACTATTCCGGGCGACCCCGACCGTGCCCTTCAAATTTTGTTACGTCTCACTAATCCAACATGGCGGCTGTGCGAAATATTTCACCAGCATTCAATATCTCCGAAACTATTACCGATATCACCCTGAAGTTTTGTTTGGTGATAAAGGGAACAACTAGATGTTGATTTATGTGACCTTTGAAAACCTGGTGACTACAAAACCAACATGGCGGCCAAGCGAATTTGCGACTTTTAAATAGACGTTTCTCGTGATTTAACCAACCAAACGCAATGAAACTTGGTACAGTATATGTTCATATACATTGTAATGCACCGACATCTAACTTCGTTCAATTGTTTACATAACCTCAATATGGCGGCTGTGCGAAATATATCACCGATATTCTATATCTTTGAAACTATTACCGGTATCACCCTGAAATTTTGTAAGGAGATAAGGGGCACCACTGGAAGTTCATCTATGAGACTTTAAGAAACGGGTCAACTACAAAACGAACATGGCGGCCAAGCGAATTTGAAAGTTTTAAATAGACTTTTCTCGCGATTTAATGATCAAAACGCAATGAAACTTGGTACAGCGAATGTTTATACACGCTGCAATGCACTGGTATGTAATTCAGTTCAATTGTTTACATAACCTCAAGATGGCGGCTGTACGAATTTTTCAATTAAGTTTTTATTTCTTGTGTCGTAATCATGCGATCGAAGTGAAAGTTTGAATAATGAACCTACTCAATAATTTTCCTTTAAAGGTACATGACTCTATGGCCTATACATATAACAATCCAACATGGCGACCATCCGGAATATTTACACACTTCTCAATATCTTCGAATCTACTACAGCAATCAAACTGATTCTTTTTATGTTCATAGGGGTTATGAACATAAGTTCACCTACGGGACTTTCAATAACCTGGTGATCACAAATCCAACATGGTGGCGACGCGAAATATAAATATTCACATGGACGTTTCTCGCAATTTAACCATCCAAGTGCAGTGAAACTTGGTATAGTAAATCCTTATACAAATATTAATCCACTGGCATCTAATCTATTTCAATTGTTTCTATAACCACAAGATTGCAGCTATGCGAAATTTCAAAATCTCGTTTTTTCTTCTTGTGTCCTAATCATGTGATTGAAGTTTGAGTACTACACGCACACAATAATCTTCATGTAACAGTACACAACTCTAAGACCTACATATATAAAAGTCCAACATGGCGACCATCCAAAATATTAAGACGGTTCTCAATATCTACAAATCTCTTACAGCAATCAAACTGAAATTTAGTAGCCTATGTTAATAGTGGCAGTTAACGTTAGTAGGATATATGAAAATAGGCTGTATAGTTCTTAACAGAACTACATACGCTACATAAAGGGGCCCTTTAGCCTCAGTGGCAGTTATCTATGACTAAATTCAATTCATTCCTCTTCACGCAGCCCTCAGGCTGCTTACCTCCCACAAGTTCTTGGTGCATGAGGGATTTTGGAGGTGAAATATCACTTACTGTGGTTCGGATTCCATGTAAAAATGAGGGCCCAAGGTTTATGTTGGTGTGATTGACGGACACATAGAACTACAACTTCCCTTTTCTTTTACTTTCCTCTTCTGCATCCTTTAATAAAGGCATTTACATTTTTCTTATTTACACCGCTCTTTCTCCGCACTGTTTCAAATGATTCGGTCAATCACAACATTCAGCTCTTTTCCATTGTTAATAATATTATAATAAGCTCACGTACCTTGGTGAGACCATAGAGGATGGACTAGAAGAATTCACAGTGGGAAATTGGTTCTCAAAAATAGAGAGAGCATATATGGCTTCACAAATAGAATAAGTGCTTATCCTGGATGCTCAAATAAAACACAACAACACCGTGAAAACAGAATGTTTGTATGCCAGTGAATGATCTCTTCAAAATTGATACCTTGACTTAACCTGAAGTAAGTTTTTCGAATATTATTAAGTTTGCATTCGTTCTATATCATTATAAATTAATTTTTATAGTTGTTCATAATTATATCAGTCTATAAATTTCCCCTTGGTGCCTTTTATTATGGTGTTTGTTTTTCCTTTGCTTCTTTCCGGTTATGCATTGAGCTAACCTCATTGCTATTTGAAGTTGTTCCTTCCACGCTCGTCTAGTTCGTATGCAGGCATTTGATCTTGGACCTGTTGAGCATAAGGCTTCTTCATTGCTTGTGTCCATATGGTGAAGTATTGTGATTTTTGCCAATTCAAGCTTCGACCAGTGTTTTGGAGCGGATTTACGAATTAACTGTCCACTGATTCTCTGTGTTATGATGGCTGAATATCTTCGCTGTTACATATATGTTTTTAGTTTTGCTCAACATTTTCCTGTGACCTACTTATATGGTGCACCATATTAAATTTAAATAGCCATTTATTTTTGAGTGCTACGCTATCTTATATCTTTCTTCGAATATTTGTCTTGGCTGATGAAGGGGATAAAAGCAATTAATCCCCGAAACATGTACCAGGAGCAAGTGTAATTATAATTTATTTTCGTTTATGTATTGACTAAGGCGGATATACAATTTGTTGTTAAAACTATTTAGTACGTCAATACGGAACCATCATGGAAACTAGTTTAAATAATAGAGTTAATGATTCTCCATGATCTCCAAGCTGGAAACGCTAAAGGTCTTGGAAAGAAGAATCCTCAGGAAACGTATGGGAGCTGTTCACAGTGAGAGCGGATGAAAACAGCGGAACAACAAAGTAGTTCACCAGAGGGTGGAGATAATCTCGGAGACCATGAAGAAGAGGAGACTTTTGGTATTTTCCATGACCCCTTCTTTAAAACCAACGCATACATTAACACCTATTGTAATCGAACGTCACCATATACTGTTTATCTACGCAATATTTGTTCCATATATAAAATTTTGAAAGGAATAAATACCACAAATTTCGAAACCATGTTGTCCTCCGAAAAGAGCCTTATATCATCCTGTGGGAAAGCATCGCAAGATATTCTTTAAAATGTTAAATCTATTTATATATTTTTTTACCATCACCAGTTCTTTCAGATCAACTTATTTTTCAGAAAATTGTTTTATAGACACACACTGTTACAGATCTGTTTTTGAATACTTTTTTTTATGAAAAAATATTATCAACGGAAAGGAAAACCCAAGGTATATATTGATCAACTTTGCTCGTAATTCACTTAGTTTTAATACATTTTATAAAACATTTACTGAAGAGGCCCACAATGTGGCCTAAACTGGTAAACTATATTATATTTGAGCTTCTATGCGCGAGGTAGCGGGTTAAAACCCGGCTGTGGAGGACTGAGAATATGGACATCTTTGGCTTATTTCATGTATTTCTACTTTGGTTTATTTCTTGTATTTATTCTTTATGTTTGAAGCTCTTTGATATAAGTTAGTGTAATAAAAGATGGCTGCTAAGTAAGATGTCCGTGTTTCACGATCACTGATTTATACATTATACGAATCCCAACATTGGTGCCGAAAACTTTAGATTACGTAGAAATGTGCATTAGAATACGGGCAATTGTGTTTTACTTGTGTACAAAGTAAACTGGTGATGCTATCACTACAAACAGCAATCACGTTTTGTACATGCCGCCACGCCACGCCGGATTACGAGGTAAGAAGATACTGGACTTTCTACACGCGCCACATACTAACGTGATATTTCAGTTATTAATATTATTGTAAAAGTGATACTACTACGATTAAACAGTGCACGAATTGTAATATAATTACTTTACACCACGTAACGGAATTCACGAATGATAGACGAGCAAGTGCTGCCATCTTGCGGTATATCCTAAACTAAATACCTCGTAGCTATCACGGACACTACAAGACGATCTCACGCATGCGCTGACATCAGACAATCACCTTCACTTGTCGCAGCACGGTACTATTTATTTATTTCGTCACCCATTCTTCAAGATGCAAGACGAGAGTGTTAAGAGTAAACTAGCGTTTTTGAAAAGAAAGCGGAAGACGGAACGAGCAACTATAACTAAATTCAGTACGATAATAAATAGTGCTACGGTCGGCGACATCTCAGGATACGAATATAATCGCATTAGACTCCAAGAAGCTTTAGATCATCTCACAGTTCTGGACGATAGTATACAGGAATGTTTGACCGACGCAGAATACGAGGCCGATGTCGAAAAATGTGAGGAATACATCGACATCGCGAAGAGAGCGATTCTGAAAGCATCACACGCCGAGAATAAATCTAAGTCACTCTCCAGTTTGACAACATCGGTCGCCGGAATGAGTATGCAACCAACGCCAGGATCTCCAGTCCCAACACCCGTCACGCACACAGTGAAGCTACCTGCCGTAATATTAGACAAATTCGCAGGTGACATTGAGAATTGGGCACGTTTTTGGGAGCAATTACAGTCTTCTGTTGACAACAATCAATCTCTCGCTCACATTGACAAGCACGTCTATCTCCGTGGATATCTGGAGGGTGAGCCGAAGAATCTAGTTGATGGAATACCGATAACGGCTGATGCTTATGAAGAAACAAAACGGATATTAATATCTCGCTACGGAAACACTGACCGCATAATTCAGGCCCATCTTGACTATCTCGAAGCCTTACAACCAATTTCAGACGATACTCCTTCTAATCTAAATGCCATGTACATAGAATGCAATAGACGCGTACAAGCCTTACGGGCCTTAGGGGAAAATGTAGATAATTACGGGCGGATGTTATGCCCTAAAATTCTCCGAGCATTCCCTCAAGGTATTGTCCGCCGTTGGATAATTTATTCCAAACGAGAAAGCATTCCCGAGAGTCACATTACCAAGTTGATGGAGTTCCTGAACGAGGAGGTAGAGGGCGCTGTGATCACACAGAAGATCAGAGGAGATATCACTTCACTCGAATCCTTCTCAGGCACTGCCGCGACACTCCATGTGAACACAAAGTCAAAACGGACGGGCATGAACACAAAGAAAGTGTATTCCGAATTCTGTGTGTTCTGTGAGACTCAAGGCCACTGGGCCCAGAACTGTGTGAAGATCCGCAATGTAGCTGAGCGGATTGAAAAGTTAAAAACTGCCAACCGATGCTTCTTGTGCCTCAATAAAGGTCACAGTGTGAAGACCTGCATGAAGAAGAGTAAGGTATCATGCGCAAAGTGCAAAAAGAATCATCACATTTCCATCTGCACCGGAGAACAGCCCGCATCAATATCCGTGGGGAAGATTGACGTTACTATGCCGCAGTTCACTTATCTTCAAACGGCGAATATTTGGATCACAGGGCCCACCGGACTGAGGAAACGTACACGATGCATATTGGATGCTGGCAGTCAATCAACCTTCATAAGCCGGAGTCTGGTAGATCAGCTTCAACTGAATATCGTGGGACACAAGGATTTGACAGTTACCGGATTCGAGTCATCTCGTCACACATCTTCAGCTCGCAGACTCATTGACCTCAACATCAGTGGAATATGCACGGAGGCTGCTCTGCGTATTTCTGCATTTGAGAGTGACAACGTTTACTCGCCACATCCGACTGTTCCACTCGACGTCCAGTCCCTGTCACGCTTACGAAAATTGAGACTTGCTGATCCCAAGGATGACAACAATGAACTTCCTATAGAACTTCTAATAGGTGGAGACCATTATTGGAAGGTGATACTTGACGACAAGCCAATACGCCTCTCAGACACGTTAGTACTGCTTCCTTCTAGATTTGGATGGATTCTGAGTGGAAATAGGTCAGGAATTACTGTCCACAGCGTCAACGTGCACCACATTCATACTGCTAATGACCCATCTGTCGAGGACGATGATATGCGACGATTTTGGGATCTAGAGTCCCTAGGAATAAGGGAAGATCAGAAAAGGACCCTCACAACGAAAGATGCCACTATTCTTCAAGAATTCCACGATTCGTTTCACTTACAAGACTGGCGGAGGGTAGTATCCCTACCGAAGAAAGAAGATCTGGTCTTACCATCAAACCGTAAGAACGCTCTAAATCGTTTTCACACATTGCAGAGAAAACTTGCCGTTAATGCCCAGTATAAAGAAATGTACCATGCGCAGATGTTGGACTACGTAAACATGGGACATGTTCAGCTGATCGCTACAGAAGAAACTACAAATGATGTATACTACCTGCCTCATCACGCTATCAAGAAAGAGAGAAATGGCACAGAGAAATGGAGGATCGTCTTTGACGCATCATCCCACGAGAGAGATGCACCGTCCCTCAATGATGTTCTGGAAACAGGCCCTAATCTGTTACCAGAAATACTGTCCACGTTGATCCGCTTCCGAACTTACCGCAAAGCCATAGTAGGAGATGGAACTCAAGCTTTCCTTCAATTATGCCTGGATACTGAAGACCGAGATTTAACAAGATTCTTCTGGTTCAATGTCGAGAAGGACGAACTTGGAAAATGGCAAGCAAGAGATGATACAGCCGTCTATAGATTCACTCGTCTACCATTCGGCCTTGCTAGCAGTCCCTTTCTTCTGTCTGCAACTCTCCGTGAACTAGCAACGAGATTCAAGGATCAGTTCCCGTCAGCAGCAGCACTTATGGATCAAAGCACTTTCATGGACGACTTTGTTGCGGGAGCTGAAGATGACATCAGAGTTATCACCTTATATTACGAGGTGACAGGTCTACTACGACAGATACGGATGCCGATGGCAAAATGGGCAACAAATTCTGGACCATTGGAAGGTATATGGAGAGCCGAAGGACGTGAAACGAAAAGGGAAACCGGAGTACTAGGTGTACGATGGGACACAGAATCAGATTCACTACTCTTTGACCATACAGATATCACCGACAACCTTTCGCAGGATCCAGGAACCAAACGAAAGCTATTGAAAACGACCGCAAAGTTCTACGACCCTCTTGGATTACTTTCACCGGTGTCCATAGTTGGAAAAGTTCTCTTCCAAGACACCTGGTGTAGGGGCATAGCATGGGACGAAATACTTCCACATGACATTGCATTGCGATGGCAGCTGTGGATAACCAGCCTCAAGGATCTGTCAAGTGTGGTCATTCCAAGATGGATTGGTTTATCAAGGACAACATCGGAGACTTCACATGTCCACGTGTTCTGCGACGCTTCGGAGCGGGCCTACGGAGCTGCACTGTATGTTCGAACTTCAGCCGACGTAAACACTTGCATACACCTGGTCTGCACTAAGAATAGACTGTCTCCAGTCAAGAAGGTTACACTCCCACGACTAGAACTACTGGCCATCTTAGTGGGTTGCCGTCTTCTGAGGTATTTCTGCCAAGCAACAGACTTTAATGTCACCACATCTACTCTGTGGAGTGACTCCATGGTCGCTCTAGGTTGGATTAAAAGCGATGCAAACCGTTGGAAGACATTCATCTCCAACCGAGTGACGGAAATTCAAGGCATCCTGAGTCCAGCTCAGTGCCAGTACTGCCCGAGCCAGGATAATCCAGCCGACCTCTTGTCACGAGGAATATCCTCAAAAGCACTACAGTCTTCTTCACTTTGGTGGCACGGGCCTGTATGGCTAGCCGATCATCCTAGCTCTTGGCCCCACAGCAGTGTGCCTAACGCCTCACTTCCAGAGACTCGCAAGACGCATCAGCAAACACTTAATGTCATTACAACGGAACCTCTCATCATTGCTTCCAGATTCAGCAGTTATTGGAAAATACTGCACATCATGGGTTGGATTTTACGCTTCTTGAACAACATCAGACAGTCGGAGAAAAATTCTGGGAATCTCACTGCACGTGAATTAGAGGCTTCCCGATTGTGCTGGATACGTACAGTCCAACGTGAGTGCTTTTCCGAAGAGTACGACACTCTGACAAAAGAGAGAAACTTGTCAGGGAAGTCCAGGATTGCCCGCTACAACCCCTTCTTACAGGACGGCCTTATTCGACTGGGAGGGCGCCTCCACCATGCAGACCTGCCAACGCAGCAGAAACATCCTATAGTACTCGATGGTGCACACCACTTCACTAAGTTGTTGATCCTCCAGACTCACATACGGCTACACCACCTTGGAGTACGAATCGTTCTCTCTGTACTACGCGAAGAATTTTGGATCCTCAAGGCACGCCAGGCTGTCAAGAAGGTCATCCACACGTGCTTACCGTGTAAGATCGCCAGAAGCCAACAAGGTAACGAGATCGAAGCCCCGTTGCCTCCAGAACGTGTGCGACTTACTACGCCATTTGCAGTTACGGGTGTGGATTTTGCAGGGCCACTACTCGTTAAGGTGGGGAATCTCGTACAGAAATCATATATTGTGCTTTTCACATGTGCGACTACAAGGGCTCTTCACCTTGAGCTGGCTTTGGACATGACTACGGAGACGTTTCTGATGGCTCTCAGACGATTTGCGGGACGAAGAGGACTTCCAAACACCATTTACTCAGACAACGCTAGAACGTTCCAGGCAGCACACAAAGAAATGACACAACTCAGCCAAGTCCTCACTGACCCACGAACGAGCCAGCACTTCGCCCACAACGGAGTCCAGTGGAAATTTATAGCCCCACGGGCGGCTTGGTGGGGAGGCTGGTGGGAAAGAATGGTGGGTACGACTAAAAGATGCCTTAGAAAGGTATTGGGAAAGGCTCTGATTAGTGAGGACACACTCCGAACTCTATTGGTAGAAGTAGAAGCCGCCATTAACTCCCGACCCATAATCCAAGATGGCTCGGAGACTCTGACTCCAAGTCATTTCCTGACTGGGGCACGGCTGACTACCCTGCCCAACGTCTCCGAACCCACGACCCGAATAGACTTGAGGAAGGAGAGGAGACTTAGAGAGAAAATGCAGGAGGACTTCCTCAAGAGATGGAGGAATGAGTATCTTCTTGATCTGAGAAGCTACCACGAAGTACGCCGCCCAAATGGACAGACGAAGGAGTGCCGAGTAGGAGATATAGTACTACTACAGGACGACATGCGACCTAGACACATGTGGCAGAAGGCGCGAATAACTGAAAGGCGACCAGGCAGGGACAACAAGGTGCGAACCCTCATCCTTCAGATGGCCAACGGGACCAAGATTAGTCGGCCTGTACAGCTGGTCTTCCCTCTCGAGATAGACCAGGGTGGGGAGGATGTGGAGGACTGAGAAGATGGACATCTTTGGCTTATTTCATGTATTTCTACTTTGGTTTATTTCTTGTATTTATTCTTTATGTTTGAAGCTCTTTGATATAAGTTAGTGTAATAAAAGATGGCTGCTAAGTAAGATGTCCGTGTTTCACGATCACTGATTTATACATTATACGAATCCCAACACCGGCCGAAGTCGTCGGTTTTTTAAGAGCGTTAAAAATCCCTCAGTATATCTTCCTTCGGAGGGGAAGTGAAGCCGGTGGTCCCATGTCATAGATTTATGGCATGTAAAAGAACCTTCCACTAATTACACTTGTGTCAAGCTAAATTATAGGTTTCAGCGTTCGTCGCCAGGAGCCGACTGCGATTGCATCTAGTAGCCAAGTTCAGAACTAGTTGTCGTTGATGGTGGCGCTTGGTAGAAAATGCATGAACTACTTGAAAATTGAAGGTCTGTAGTCCTTACTTGAATTAAAAACTGATAGACACACTAATACAGCCATCACAATTAACACCTGCTATCAGACAGATTCTACACACACCCAAAGTACACAGGGCTATATGACTGCGTTGTCGCAGCCCCTACACTAAGGAACCACCAACCAACCAAGGTGTATACATTTAATAAATACTCATGGTAATTTACTTCTGATTATAATGCCAATATGTAAACCTTCTAAATATGAGTAATTTTATATCATTACGTGACAATAGACTTACCAAACAGATACTTGGTTACTTCTGGAGTAAAAACATGGAATAAAGAAACGAAGAAGGATATGGAAAGGTTCAATATATGAGAGGTGTAATTGTTACACAGAAATACATTTAGGAACATAGTGAAAATTTTTGAAGGGATTCCAGTCGCCGAAAGAACTATGATGGCCGGAAGAACAACGAAAGCAGACCAGCAAATGCATGAAGGAGGATTGGATAGATCGGAAACCCTGCACGAGGAAACAGAAATGAAGTTGTTGCGTAATCCTAAGTGGTCAATTCGCTTCTAAAAAAAGCTCCTTAAGTTGAATTGTTTACCCACGTTTTGTGGCATATTTTATTACTACAATGTATTTAGCATGTCTTGTATGAGGAGAAATCTGAGTGGCCATTTAGTTGGGCCGCTGATGAAGAGCACTCGTCGCATGTTGGAGGTTTATTAATTAAATATAAGTTATGAGTTTGGTATTGACGGGGCGAACCATTTGACCACCTTCAAACGGAAGTTTTATCAATATTAAAGGTCAATACGGATCCAATAAGAAAGAAATTATGATTCAGTTTACTGTATGTCATATTATTTACTAGACTTATATTCATTAATAATGTACTGCATAATATTAGTTATATTTACATATCATCGTGGTTACATTGTTACAAGTTGGATAAATCTCCTTGATAAGACTTCCCACCCTTTGGGTTATTATACCACAACGGTTCTTATTCACGAGCACACTTATTTGCACAATGTCTGTAAATACTTTCCTGAACGATTGTTGAATTGTGAAAAATATAAAATAAATGTTACACAGCTTGTACAATTCTCTGATGTAATTAATTTGCCGACATTGTCATGCCTTTCGGCATTATATGATGATATGTTGATATGGTGTTGCCGAAAGGTGAAACCAGACGAGCAATTTTTAATTAAATCAGGGAATGTACGAGTTGCGTTACATTTTATTTAATATGCAATCCTACTAGTATCGACCACTACACCGCTTACACTTTTATTGAAACGCTCAACAGTTTTGAAATTTATGAGACCATCTTTATCTTCCTAGCTTAATTCACGCGCTGTGGCATGGCCTGTTTGCATATCCTTCTTCGTATCGTTAATCCATGCTGTTGTTGTTTGAGTCATCAGTCTTTTGACTGGTTTGATGCAGCCCTTCATGCCTCCCTGTCCTGAGCTAATCGTTTCATATCTACATATCTACCACACCCTACATCTGAGGTAATCTGTTTAACATATTCCAACCTTGGTCTCCCCCTACAGTTCATGCCCTCGACCCTTCCTTTCATAACTAAGCTTGCTATTCCTGGGTGTCTTAGTATGTGTCCTACTAGCCTATCTCTTCTCTTCATTAGCAGTCGCCAGAAACATCTCTCCCATCAGTCTTAATTCCTCTTCCTTTGTAACCCTATATACCCATCTGATCTTCATCATTCTCCTGTAACACCACATTTCAAACGCTTCAATTCTCCTCTTTTCTGCTGCACCAATAGTCCAAGTTTCACTTCCATAGAGCTCCACGCTCCAGACAAAAGCCTTCAAAAATGACTTCCTAATACCTAAATCTATATTCGATGTCAACAGATTTCTTTTCTGTAGAAATGCTTTCCTTCCCTGAGCTAACCTACTTTTTATATCCTCTTTGCTTCGTCCATCACTGGTTATTTTGCTTCCTAAGTAACAGAAGTCTCCTATTTCCATGCTGTAGTGGTCTTTGTTCTCCAGAAGAAACCAAATATCTGTTTGGGAAGTCTATTGTTTATTCTGTACACATGTTTCAGGAACGCCAGTCCCTGAGATTCTTTCCACCTTCTGGTAAACTTCATTGTTGCTCCGAAGTTTCCATCCGCTTTCAGCTCCCATTTTTGTTCTGAGTATTCTTCTTTCTCTAGCGTCTCCAGCTCGTAGTTCATGGGCAGGCATTCATTGGCACACAAACATTCTGTTTTCATCACGGCGCTGTAGTGTTTTATTTTGTCATTCCAGGATAAGCACTTATTATTGTAGATGTTTATTGTCAAGGCATATGCTCTCTCCTTTTAGAGATACGATCTCACACTGCGACTTTTTCTAGCCCATTCTTCAGTATTGTGCCCTTTACGTCATGGGACAAAGGCCACAATGGGACCACAAAGGGCACTATCATGGAATAATATTTCGGCCATTAACAAATTACAAATTAAAAAACATGATATTCTATGAAAAATTCAATGCATTCTGTGACCAAACTAGCAGTGGATAATGAGACATTTTGCTATTGCTTAACGCCAATCTGGCGGATCTGTATGTGCTAACCAGGGTTAGCGAACTCACTTCCGCAATGGGAGACAGCTTTAGGATCCATACCAATACACCCTCAGCCCTATGATGACCTCACCCAGTAACGCACGGGGAGATCCAGTGAGGAAGAACCGCTATCTTCAAAGTGAGACAGGGAGATTTTAACGCCCACGATGTATTGTTTTATTCCTAACCATATTCACAAGATACGAGGTAGGCTAATGTACTTCACTGCAAGTCTTAATGATCAAAACTAAGGAATTTTGTCAACTGCGTATGTAATAGATGCTATGACAGCATCCAGAGCTTCCTGACCCGCTGTTGTAATCGGTACATACTATAAATCTCGTGGTGACGCTTTGCGACCTGTACGCGGGACGGTCTCTACAAAGCTCCGTTCAATAGAGAGGGCCCTCACTGTAGATGAATTGATTATCACTTAACTAACACACTGTTTGTACAAGAAACACACTGTTGTACAAAGAAACAAGTAGTTCCGTGAAAAACTAAATAGCCTATTTTCATATATCCTACTAATATTAATTGCCTCTATCAACATACAAATTGTCAGTTTGATTGCTGTAATAGATTCGTAGATATTGAGAACCGTCTAAATATTTTGGACGGTCACCATGTTGGATTCTTATATTATAGGCCCTAGATTTATGCACTATTACATGAGTATTATTATGTAGGTGTTTTATTCAAACTTCAATCGCATGATTAGGACACAAGAAATAAGAGCGGGATTTTAAAATTTCGCTCAGCCGCCATCTTGTGGTTATGAAAATAATTTAAATGAATTAGATGCCAGTCGATTAAAATTTGTGTAAGCATATACTGTATCAAGTTTCACTGTGCTCGGATGGTTAAAACGCAAGAAGCGTCCATTTGAATATTTAAATTTCGCGTCGCCACCATGTTGGATTTGTGCTCGCCAGGTTATTTAACGTCCCATAGATGAACTTATGCTTATAGCCTCTATACACTTACAAAATTTCAGTTTGATTGCTGTAGTAGATTAATAGATATTGAGAACTGTCTAAATATATCGGATGGTAGCCATGTTGGATTTTAATATATATAGGCCATAGAGTTATCTACTATTAGATGATGATTAATGTGTACGTTCATTATGCAAATGTAGATTTCGATCGCATAATTAGAACACAAGAAATAAAAACTTAATTTTTGAAATTCGCACAGCTGCCATCTTGAGATTACGTAAACAATTGAAATAAATTATATACCAGTGCTATACAATGTGTATAAACATTTGCTGTGCCAAGTTTCATTGCGTTCGGATCTTAAAATCGCGAGAAAAGCCTATTTCAAACTTTCAACTTTATTTGGCCGCCATGTTCATTTTGGTAGTTACCAGGTTTTCGAAAGTCACATAGGTGAACTTCTAGTAGTTCCCTATATCACCGCACAAAATTCCAGAGTGATATCGGTAATAGTTTCGGAGATATTGAATGCTGGTGAAATAATTCGCACAGCCGCCATCTTGAAGTTATGTAAAGAATTGAAGGAAGTTAGATGTCGGTGCATTACAATGTGTATAAACATATACTGTACCAAGTTTCATTACGTTTGGTTGGTTAAATCGCGAGAAACGTCTATTTAAAAGTCGCAAATTCGCTTGGCCGCCATGTTGGTTATGTAGATACCAGGTTTTCGAAAGTCACATATGTGAACTTTTAGTAGTTCTCTTTATCACCGCACAAAATTTCAGGGTGATATCGGTAATAGTTTCGGAGATATTGAATGCTGGTGAAATATTTCGCACCGTAACAAAATTTGAAGGGCACGGTCGGGGTCGCCCGGAATAGTGCTATGAACTTACCGAGTTTCATTGAAATCGCTTCAGCCGTTTAGAATTTATTAGGGGGGGGACACACAAAAATCCTCACACACACACACACCCACACGCACACACAGACAGACACACGGTCAAAAGGTGATCTCATAAGCCTATTTTTTTTTCATAAATGAAAATTGGCTAAAAAGGGGGGGGGGGGGTGAGGGGCGATGTGCGACCACTGCCCAGCCATTTGGCCTGCAGATTGTGGTGTTGTTGTTGCTACTTATTTTAGGGCTGCAACATCGTGGTCATACAGCCCCGTGTGTGTGCATGTGGAATTTGTGTGATAACCTTTGTTATTTATTGTAATAGACGAACTGGTGTGTATATTTGTAATTCAGGTGATGATTGGGAAGTATGCGGCCGTGGCCTTAAGGTTGTAACCATCCGAGCATTTTGCCTGGAGTAGAAGTGGGGAAACTACGGAAAATCCCTTCAAGGATGGCTGAAGTTGAAATCTAACCCACTTTCCTCTACTCGGTTTTGTCTCTCGAGGTTGAGTGTACCCCGTTCGAACCCATACTCCAGAATTAAAACTTCTTGACAGAGCCGCAAATCGAACCCGAACTTCCAGGGCGACAGCCAAGAACACTGGCCGCAACCACTGTACACGATGTGGTCTGATTGTGGAGTGATTCGCGGTCAGCGCTTCGGGTTCACTCAGTCATTAATGTTGGTTTTCGTGACTGGGGCGCTGCTCATTATCAGACAGCTACTCAATTGTCCTCACGAGGCTGAGTGTACCCCGTTTCAATCCTCACGTTAGTTTCTAAAATCATTGATGGATTCAAGAATCGAATACGACCTTCCGGGTGCAAGGAAGGCCCGCCATCCCAAAACCTCGGGCCTGGCTTATTTATTTAATTTAATTGAATTGAATTACGTAAATTAAATGAATCCTTACCATAAATTCTAAACCCGCGGATATCCGAATTTTTTTCGCCTTGTGGGTATATTGTAGTTTGCATGTCTGTTCGGATAGCGGATAAGCTGCGCATAATGTTTGGAGTAAATGTGCGGATAGTTTTTAAAATCCATAACAAACTTGTTGAATATCATTACTAGGACCCGGATGTTTATGACATGTCTTATTTTTCCGTTATTTGTTTCTAGCCTATTTTCATTTTATGAAAAAATAGGCTTATGAGATCACCTTTTGTCCGTGTGTGTGTGTGTGTGTGTACATATGTGTGTGTGTTCCTGTAATAATTTCTAAACAGCTGTAGCGATTTCAGTGAAACTCGGTAAGGTCATTGTACTGTTACGGCCGACCTCGACTGTGCCATTCAAATTTAATTACGTCTCATGAATCCAACATGGCGGCTGTGCGAAATATTTCACCGGTATTCTATATCTCCAAAACTAATACTGATATCACCCTGAAATTTTGTAGGCTGATAAAGGGCACTACTAGAAGTTCACCTAAGAGACATTCAAAAACCTGCTAACTACAAAACGAATATGGCGGCCAAGCGAAGTTGAGACATTTAAATGGCCTTTTCTCGGGATTTAATCATCCAAACGCAATGAAACTCGGTACAGCAAATTTTTAAATACATTGTAATGCACTGGCATCTAATTTATTTCAATTGTTTACATAACCTCAAGATGGCGGCTGTGCGAAATATTTCATCTGCGTTCTATATCTCCGAAACTATTACTGATATCACCGTGGAATTTTGTACGCCGATAAAGAACACAACTAGAAGTTCAGCAATGAGCCTTCCATAAACCTGTAAAATACAAAACGAACATGACAGCCAAGCGACGGTGAAATACTTTAATATACTCTTCTCGTGAATTAACCATCTAAGTGCAGTGAATTTTGGTACAGTAAATGTTTATTCACATTGTAATGCACTGGCATCTAATTTAGTTCAATTGTTCACATAACCTCAAGATTTAGAAATTTAGAATTAAGCTTTTATTTCTTGTGTATTATTCAAGTCATCGAAGTGAACGTTTGAATAATGAACCTACCTAAAAATCGTCATCTAATAGTACATAACTCTATGGTCTACATATATAAAAATCCAACATGGCGACCAACCGAAATATTTGGACGGTTCTCAATATCTACAGCAATGAAACTGTAAGATGATGATTTAAGCTAATCTCATTTATATTAAGTCATTAAGCATAATTAACACTCCGAACTGATAAGGGTTGCAATGCTGGCTGTATAAGTTAACATTCATTCTAAACATCGCACATGTCATCCTGCACATAGCCTAGGGGGAGCGGCGTTCTCCTCAAATGTCTAAAGGTGTTGCTTTAATACTTTATGCTTTATCTAATTAGATTCGGATAAGAAACGTGGGAATGTGGGGCGGATGCGGAAAACGTTTTGTTTATCCACGTAGGGTTCTAACCATAACCTACTATAGACTTAATTGATGGTTACTCATGGCTCCCATCCTGTGTAATGTAACTATGAAATGAGAGCAGTCAGCGGCTTCGGTGGCGTAGTCGGTAGCATTCTGAGCTTCTATGCCCAAGATCGCGGGTTCATACCCGGCTGAAGTTGTCGGATTTTTTAAGAGCGTTAAAATCCCTCAGTATGCCTTCCTTTGAAGGGGAAGCAAAGTCGGTGGTCCCATGTCATAGATTTATGGTATGTTAAAGAACCTTTCACTAATTACACCTATGTGAAGATAAATTATAGGTTAGATAAAACATTTGACGAAGGCTCTTAGGTTACGACTGCGGTGGCATCTGGTAATCAAGATCTGAACTAGTAGTCGTTGACGGTGGCGTTTGGTGCAAAAGTAGGAACTACTTGAAAAAAAATCAATGTCTGCAGTCCTCACTTGAATTGAAAACAGATAACACACACTAATACAGCCATCATAATTAACATCGGTTATCAGAGAGATTCTACACACACCCAAAGTACACGGGGCTACATGACCGCAGCCCCTAAACTGAAGAACCAACCAACCAACCTTCCACTAACAACACTTGTGTGAAGACAAAATTTGTTGTTAGAATTGATAACGCTATATTAGTTCCAACGTTCGCCGCCAGGTGGTGACTGCGATGCCATCTAGTAGCCAAGTTCGCAAGCTAGGTGTCGTGGACGATAGCATTTGGTAGCAAAAGTAGAAACTATTTGAAATTATTGTCTGCAGTCCTTACTTAAATTAAAACAGATAATACACACTATTACAACCATCACAATTAACATCGGTTATGAGACAGATGATGCTGATAATTGTTGTTTTAAGGGGCCTAACATCTATGTAATCCGCCCCTGATAGTTTGGGTGATCGTGAAGATGAAATGCAACTTAAAACTAACTACTAACCTACATACTAGAAGAAGAAATGGAAAACAAAAAGGTGAATAAGGCAAAAAAAAAAAGGACATGAGGAAATTAAATGCCCTCAACCCTCGAAGAACGCGGATTGAGGGACTTGGAAGGAAGGAGAGCCATGAAAGGCAGTTAGGTAAGTGAAAGAGGAGAGGATCCTCCGCAAAGGTAAGGGACAAAAGGGGGAAAACGGACCCAGCTCAGGAATCCCTCGGGGTCACCAACTCCCGAACTCACCAGCCGTGAGCCCCTGAGGGTGTAGCATTATCTAGGGTGCACCAAAAGTGGTGGGGCTACATACACTCCTTGAGGGCATTGAGCAGAAGGCAGGAGATAACATGAAAAGAAAAAGAAGGCTGACCCCTCGTAGAAGGAGGGAATCAGAAAAGATGAGACAAGGGCCAATGAAGGCGGGAAAGGAAGAGACTCCCTAGGCCTCAGATACCCTAATACCGTCGGGGTCGGAAGAGAATAAGAGTTGACCAAGTAAGGTCGACAGAAAAGAAAACAGAGAGGAGCCCGGCACAAGTAAGTGGAAGCAATGCCGGACTCAGCTGGGGCCCCGTGGTCGCCAACCCACGTCCCACTAGTTGTGATCCCCTGGGGGAAGACAGATTCTACACACGCCCAAAGTACACGGGGCTAATGACTGCATTGTTGCAGTCGCAGGAACCAACCAACCAAATGAGAACAGGCTTGTTCAGCACAATGATAGTTTTAAATTTGTTTGACCATTACCACCGTGACCGCACATAAGTTGAGATTTTGTCGAACCAACAGCCGGCTTAGTTAGTATTTGCCTTGCGCTCGTTATGTTGTGCACGAAGAAATAATTCAGCAGCTTTAAGCAAGTTAACAGCAGCAAGTAGACGAGCGAGCAGAGTTGTGCGTCGCTAAATCCATTAACATATGATACTGCAGTCATTATAACGGCTGACCTGTTTACAAGAGCGCCTCCATTGCCACCATTTTAATTAGCGAATCTCAAATATAAGGGAGCTTGAAACAGAACGACTAAGCTCAGAGAAAACAAACGAGCTTCTTCGCCCTTCTTTATTTAAAAAAATAATAATAATGCATATAAATGGCTCTAGGACATCGCTCACTTTAGAGTGGTCATATCTGTTGATCAAGTCTTAATGATGGTTGGTTGGTTGGCTGCTTCTTAAGTTTAGGGGCTGCGACAACGTGGTCATGTAGCCCCGTGTACTTTGGGTGTGTGTAGACTCTGTCTGATAACCAGTGTTAATTCTGATGGCTGTATTAGTGTGTGTTATCTGTTTTTTAATTTAAGTCCTGCAACTTAGAATTTTTCAAATAGTACCTACTTTTGCCACCAAGCGCCACCATCAACGACTACTAGGCCAAGTTCAGAACTTAACTACTAGACGCCACCGCAGTCGGCTCTTGGCAACGATCCAATCAGAATTGTGGGCGGATGGACGCTTTAAAATACCGCGAAAATCTTGGACAATGAAAATTACTATGGAGCTAATTAGCGGCCGAACGTACCATCCGATTTCGAAATAAAACCAAGCGTGGGACATTGAAAAAGAGAGCAATCGAATGAACCTAGTTTCATCGTCGTAAGAGTGTTGCTCCAGATTTAAATTTTGAGAAAACCCCCACTCCTGGTGATTTAAGAGCCAGGCCTTTAAATAGCCTGCCCAGTGTCAGGAAAGTCAGTCGATTTTTCCATCGCCAAGCGGCGAGAGCCTTTGCCGGCCCGAGACCCGAGATATCAAAATTTTATAAGTATAAAGTCAGTCAATTTTGATCGCTTGATAGGCAATAGTTCGCGTTGGTCAGTACCGCGAATTCAGCGCGAGAACGTGAATAATTGATAAGTAATGAGTAGTATAGGCGGCGGTATGGGACAGACAATTAAGTGTGGTTAAAAGTACCATTATATTTTCTTCAAAGAAATTATGGATAAAATGACCTTAAACTTCTTGAAAAAATTTGTCCAAAGAAAATATGGTTATCTTAACCATTACATTTTTTCAGATAAATTATGGTTAGGACTAACCATAATTTGAATTACCTTTTATGGCTAAAGATAACCATAAAAAGTACCTATAATTTCATATGAAATTATGGCTACAACCAACCATAAAACACTATCACATTTATGCTTAAAATTAACCATTTAATGTTCACCAACTTTTAAAGAAATATGGCTACTACTAACCATAAAACGTAATAAAAAAATATTGATAGTAATGATGGTTAAAACTAACCATAAAACACTATTTAATTTGTGGTTACTATTATCCATAAAAATTAACCATAAAAATAATAAAAAGTTATGGATAACGTAGCCATAAAATTACCAATGTTATTTTTAATAAAATATGGTTAAAAGTAACCATAAAAATGACTCTAATATATAAATGACAAAGTTATGCTTACCTCCACCTATAAAACGTAACACAAATTTATCCTACAAACACCTAAAATAATGGCTAAAAGGAACCAGTAAATTTTTAAAAGAATTAAGGATAAAATAATGGTTAATACAAGGGTGTAAATAGCTATAAAAATGATGTGTACACTATTATATTTAGTATCCCCAAGGAAGTGTATCAATTATGTTGTCTTCTTCTTCCAGGATCATACGCTTGTCGTAGTCGACTTTAAATTCTTTGGCAATATTTTTATTTACAAGGCTTTTTGTTTTCTTATCTCTTGTTATCATGTTATTGCTTATAACAACCTTATTATTAGAACCTTGTATTAACTCGGTCATTGTCTTCATGTTAAGTTTTTTGGCATTTTCGTGGTTGAGAGTAAATCCTTTGATCTTGGTAACCTGTTTGTCTTTATATGTTTCGTACGCATAACTCTTAGGACCTGTGCTTATCCAATCAGTACCATGATCATCTTTGCCAAATTCGTTAGTCCATTCGCCGAGCATACAACCGGTCTCTACGGTGTTTGTTCCATCATCTATGTAAACAACACTATCAGTGTCATAATAAACTACTGCCTTTCCTAATCTATCAAGCATATCGTATAATCTTATTCTAGCATTGGAAGTGGTGAAAGCTGCCACAAATATGTTGGTATTTGTGCTATTTTCTACATAGAAATCATTGTAGTGGTATGTTACCTCAATTACTTCATCATTGATGTACATTACATTAGTAATTTCTATCTTATCGTCTAATAGCAATTCGTACCACCTCTTAGGGTCATCAATGAACTCTGTTTGTGACATGTTTTGCCTCTGACCGAACTTTCCCCAAAGAGAATTTAAGCATATTTTAGCAACAGCTCGCTTACCAGCGTTGGGTTTAATTTTGTCAATATCAAGCTTTATGCCTTGCTTTTCTTTTATAACCCTTGCATATTCTTCTTTAGATTTGTAATCACCATCCCAAGGACTAGTTTCTAGCTTAATTTTCATAAAGGTTTTAATATAGTCCTTGAAAAGCTCATTACTTTTCTCTTCAAAAGGCCATACTTCGTAAACTTCCTGTATTTTGTAGCCTTTCTCAAGAGCCTTATTAAGTTCGATTGTAGTCCAAGTTCCAAAAAGCGCCCGCTCTTCATCATTATGGTTACAAGGTCCTACCTTTTCTTTCGCACATTTCCCACACAGAGAGAACATCAGCTTATCTAGCTTTACCGGAAGCACTGTATGATACAAACCTCTTGGAGGAAGCACCTTACATTTAACTAGGCCAAACCAGTCTTTATTGTATTTTTCTGGCTTAAATTTTTTTTTAGGGTACCTACAGTGTACCAGTCATAAAACATAACTGTTGGATATAAACTGCATATATCTATATATCTCAGCTTTTTTCCAGAAACTTTCAACTTTGTGGCATTTGTCCTACCACCGAAGAATGCGTCCCTGGGGTTTAGAGATTCTACAACATCTTTTGTTTTGTTTTGTTTAGGCTTTCCTTATAAGCTTTAGAATTTTTCCATTTACAGCTCCACATCTCTACAACATTGTACCCGGCATTTTTAAGAGCTTGTGTTCGCTCTATAGTTTTTGTAAGCAAGTCATCCATAGTTTAATTGTTTACATTGTTGATAGTATCGCCTGAGTTGCAGTCGGGACAACCATGCCAAAAACAACCATGATACTGGTACACAGTTTTAGTCTTATAGTTGTACCCATCGACTTTGGCTCTACAAATTGTGACCTCGCCACCATTTAATGCGTGTTGAACATTAGGGAACGAACTTAACCATGCTATAGACTCCTTACTGAACATCTCTTTTTTCTGCTCCTTAACTACTGCAATTGTGTCTTTTTCAAGGAATTTTGACCTGTAAATAGCCATACAAACACTGGCAATAGTTATGTATTGGAAGGGGTCTATATTTGCTATTTCTAAAAATGACTGTCTAAAGGCAAGGCAACCTCGCCGTAATATATCGACATCAGAATGGCAATACTCGGCTAATTCTTTCTTAAAGTCAAACACGTAGTTTTCTTTCACTTTCTCAGCGTGCCATTCTAAGAATACTTTTCTAGCATCAGGTTTCATTGTATCAACACCATAGTATTTAGTAGCTGGAATGGACCCTACGTAATTTTGATTTTCTTTCTTGTTGAAAAAGTGTGGAAAATACCCCTTTTTTAGTTCTTTTAGTTCAAATGTTTTGGGAAAGGATGCGAGACCTCCTTGGATAAAGTTTATGCTGTCAATTATTCTAAGCCTTAGGGTGGGTATTTTGAGCTCCATAATTTTAGACCCTTGGTAAATAGTTTTAGGCTTAATGCCATTATTGACGCAATATTGTAAAATAAAATGCGCATCATAACCTTTTGCATTGTGTGCTATACACGTAAAACCTTTGTGGTTGTTTGATATTAGCCACTGACAAAATTCGTCATTTTTTAGGAAAGCCCGCCTAACACCATTAAAGTCATAAACGGATACAAAGTTTGGGACGTGTACTCCGGTATCTTGTTCAGCTTCGTAATCGAAAAAGTAGTAGTTTTCCGTGTAAGTGCACCATTTATATCGCTTATCAGCCTTTCCATTGCAAATACAATCTTCCATACAGTATCCCCCACGGTTTTTCTTTCCTTGCATATAACATTGGTGCTCGTCTCTTTTCACGATATCATTACAATTCCAACACTTAGAGTACCCACAATTGTGCTTATCACTTCTGTTACATATCTTATTACACTTTTTGCACTTGTAAGCTACCTCACACACTCTCTCATGGTTATCAACGCAATCTTTACCAAAACAATATCTATTGCACTTTTTACAGTATACTCGGGGTCGCATACCTTCTGGGAAATCATGTTTTGGGCACAAACACAAATTACACACATTTTTATCTTTTTTACACGAGTGCTTGTCCTGATGATCGTAAGGTATATCACATTTTTTGCAGTAATATGAACTTCCATAAAAACCTCGTATATTATTAATGGAATCATAATGGTCGTTATGCAAGTACAAATAAATTGTTATCGCGTCATTTACACCTGAGGCCTGGATTACCTTGTTAAAATGGGCAGCCGAAACAACTTTAATCCGAACACCCATGAGATATGCAACACTTCTAATATCGTCTAAACTAAACCCATCTTCACAGTTCATTCCGAATCTTGTGCATAACTCTTTTGCTAATTTTTCGTGCAAACTCCGTCCTTTCCTAATGTAGGTAATTTCATTATCAGTTAATGTCCTGTCCAATATATTTTTAGTTTCATAGGTTAGGGCTGTGATTATTGCTCTTGGTCCGCACAGTTTATCGGTGTTGGTTATTTTGTTTATGCTTCTTTTAGCCATAACATCATTAGCAATATTGACTATTTTCTTACGCTTTGCTCCTTTGCCTCTGGGAATTTTGTAAACCTCGAAGTGAAAAGTGGTATTGTTAATATCTACATTTTCATTAGATGTTATTATTCTTTCAATCTGGTCAAGTAGATGTGAAGCATTAACTTTTCTTTTTCTTTTTGATGAAATCACATGGTTAAAATTATTATTTTCTGCAACTACTTTCATTTGATCACCTGGCTTAAAATCAGTTAGTTTTCTTACTTCTTTTATGGCTGCATGCACACCTTTTCTGACCGCTTTCATTTGTTCTATTGGTTTTCCTTGCAAATCTTTTATGTGTATAGTATAAGCTGTCTGCCATACGTTAAACTTTTTGTGCAGCACAGTACGAACACCTTGATGAATTTCGAAAGGAGACTTTTTAGCTACTGTTTCATTAAATATATTTTTCTTAAAAGGAAAAATTTGGCCCAATTTTCGCTTTACAATTTTTAAGTCCTTAGACTGAACAGGTTTTGGTTCCTTTTTAATTTCAAAGAGGTCTTGATCGAATCCAAAATGCCTGATTTTGTCCAAACGTTCCTTTTCTTTCGCTATCAAATTTAGCAACCCTTTCTTTGAATGAATTACTGAGTAGCCCTTAATTTTGTTTTCTCTGACGACTTGTTTTAGTTCACGAACGCTCTTCTTAGGCAGCTCTGATTCTTGATACGTAAACAAAGCACTATCTCCGGCATTACTCCAAGCACTGCTTACAGCTTCAAGAAGAGCAGCCTTCTTCATCTTGTATACTCCTTTTAGTTTGAGTTCCGTTGCCAGAACCCTTAGTTCCTTTACAGTTGCACCGGTTCGGTGCTTAATATTTTGTTTTAAATCCATTTATTATATAACTTTTTTAATTAAAAATTTCATTTTTTAAATAAAAATAATTATAAGACATTACTCTTTTGGGCTCGAGAGAAATGATAGTAAAATATTTATATAAATAAATAAATGAACAGAATAATTACATTTTGCATTATAATTGTTACCCTAACAAAGGTTCAATTAGAAATAATATCTCATGAAAATCAGAATCAATTTGCTATCAACTATCTGCGTAATTTTGGATACTTGACTATAGACGAACAAGAAATTTCAGAAGTAAATGAAACAACTTTCCAATATGCTTTAAAATTGTTCCAAGAGTACTACAATCTCGATATCACCGGTGATTTAGATGAATGTACTTTACAATTAATGAATACATCGCGATGCGGTATCACCGATGACGATATAAATTTTACTACTCGGCGGTATAAATGGAATAATAAAAATATAAAATGGCATTATGCTTTAGCTAATCAAGCAATGCAAAGTGTAGCTAGAGCCGCTTTCGATGTTTGGAAAAAACATACAGATCTCTCATTTGAGAACGATTTGAGGAATCCAGATGTAATTATATCAAATGAACGTGGTAGCCCTCATAGAAATCACAAAATAAGTGGGCAATGTTTCAGTGGATTTGATGGAAAAGGTGGAGTTTTGGCTCATGCAAATTACCCAAATAGCATTAATTCACCTATTGAAATTCATATCGATCAAGATGAATCTTGGTATTTAAATACCGATGCTAATACTCCTCAATATCAAACAAATTTACTTTCTGTTATGATACATGAAATAGGCCATGCCTTAGGTATTTCTCATTCAAACAATCCAGATGCTATTATGTATGCATACGCTAACAATCAAATAGAGCTACATCAAGATGACATATTAGCTATTCAAAGTTTATATGGTAAAGCCACAGAGCCTAACGTACCGGATAAAACACCAACTCCAGATACACCAAAGCCAGAGCCCAATTTATGTGATTTGAATGTCAACACTATTTTAATTGTTAATCAGTTAATGTATGTCTTTTATGAAAAATGGTTTTGGCTTTTAGATCTTGATAACTCAACAGCCTTAAAAAACAAACGACCCCAGTTTATTACAGATTGGTTAACCTTCTTACCCCAAGATTTTAAAACTATTGCAGCCGCTTATCAAAGACCCTCTGGTGAGATTGTTATGATTATTGCCAACAAAATCTACATGATGGATTATCCGAGCTTAATATTGGTAAATGGTTATCCAAAAGCCATGTCCATGTGGAACATTAGACCAGATACAATAATTCATGCTTTGTTAAACACTTACTCAGGCCACACTTATATTTTTTACAATGACGCTTTCTTTTCGGAAATAGACGAATGCAGCTTTAAACCCAAGCAACATGGCATATTATCAAGACGTTTTCCTGGTTTACCGCCTGCAATGGATTCAGCCTTTAGATATATTAACGGAATGCTGTATTTTTTTAAAGGTAGACAAGTATATCAATACAATGAATTCACGAATTCTTTGGTTAAAGCTCAAAAATTTGATCTTTCAATGATTGGCATAGACTGTCCAAAAAGGTCATCTTCGTTTATGGAAGTAATAAAGAGTTTGAAAAATACTGTAGCTCAACTAGAGGAAATAAAATAATTATATTAAATATTTAAAAAATTATTTTAATTTTTTATAGGTAATAAATGGAAGTAAATCAATTTCTCAAGACGCTCAACAGCATCAACGAACAAAAGACGTTTAAAAAACTCAGTGAGTTAGAAATAGGGAACGAATACCTTATAACGAATGTAGATGGTATAAATACAAAATATGGAAATAAAACTTTTCTAGAACTTGATAGTGAATTTAAGGTTATATTGCCTGACAAATACAACAAGGTGCTAAGTTGTGGAAAGGAAAAAAAGAAAATGATAGGGTTGAAAATGGTATACCACGGCACAAAAGAAGTCTATGGTGGTTGCAAAGCGCACAATCTTGAATTCTTTTAAACATTTTCTTAAATTTTCGTAACTCCCCGACAAATTTTATGTAGAAAATTTATGGTTTTAATGGTTAGTAACCATTAAAATCAAATACCAAAATTAAAGTAAAATTAAGGATTCCTTCGTAGCTTTATAAAAGTTGTAACAGCTATCTATGTCATCACCATTAAGTTCAAAAAGATAATCTATACTATCCTCAGACAACTGATTTATAAATACTTCTACATCTTCAGTAGGATGTAGTAAAAACAGAAAGAAAGAAAGGGTTATTCGCTTTACTCGGGCGTCCATTTATATTTACAGAAATATTATAATATAACATTTTCTTTATTAACCCAGCTATTGTGAGAATTATCAAAGCCCAACCATTTGACATATGCCCGATTTCCTTTCTTTCTTAAAACTTTTTCAACAAGATATGCCTCTGGATACTTTGTTTTCTGTAATTCTTGCTCATAAAAGTTCCCCTTTATTTCTTCCGCATTTACATCTTTCAATTTGTACGTAATAGGGTCGGAATAAACGATATCTTTTATTTCAAATATTTCAGTCGACCAATTTCCTGTGTATCCTTTTTCAAATATACCTTTTAGTTTACTAATTCTGACTTGATCGCCAACTTTAAATTTCGCTTTTTCTTCCGCTCCTACGCTTACAGTGTAAACAGTTTTCAACAAATGTTCTTCATTAGCTTTGTTTACGTTTTTTGGCTTCATATTTATAGTTGTGTGCGTCGTATTATTGTAGCCATTAATTAACTTTGGTAAAATGCCAACCCAGCAGTAGTTTCCTTGAATATCAAACTGCTTCCACATTTTCTCTTTTAAGGTCCTATTGAATCGTTCTACAACTGAAGCTTTTACTTCAGTAAAAATCGAATAATGATTGATATTAAATGTTTTCATTAATTTTGAAAATTCTTTATTGTAAAATTCTTTACCGTTGTCTGTTTGAAGATTTTTGGGTTTTCTGTTTTTTAAAATATCATCAAACGCTTCAGCAACACTTTTACCCGTTTTATCTTTGACTGGTACACTCCAGGCATACTTTGAAAATACATCAATGACTGTTAACAAATACTTGTAGCCTTTATTAAGCTTCGATATCCCCTTTATTTTTCCAGAGTCCATTTCTACCAAATCCGCTTGCCAAATGTCATCAATGCCGTGAGTTGTAACCCTCCTTCTCGGAAAATTCTTCCTCATGGGCTTATGAATTTCGTTTATAATTTCCTCCCGAATGCTAACGGGTGGCTCTCTAATTTGGGTAGAACTCCCTATTTTTACACTCTCATTAACTTTTTTTTTCAAACCGGCTTTTCTTACTCCCACACTCGGAACATAAACCTTCGATTCTAGTTCGACCATTTTTTGTCGAAAGGGTGTGAGGATGCAGAGTTTGAGTAAACGTTTTGCACTTTAAACACCAAATGTGATTATTCATTTATTAACTAATTAATTAATTAAAATTAATTATAAAATAAGCATTGGTTTACTCAGACACCCAACATTGAAGAACGCAAACTAACTTACAAGAAACAAGGGTCTACCCTTTGTTGAGGAAATTAACTTTTTATATTTATATTTTAATTAATTAATTAATTAATAAATGGAATCAATTACCGATATTCTGAACAGCAAACTTGTCTATAATAGCAAACAAGTGGTTATTGCTATTGATGAAAATAACGATTCATGGTTTAAAGCTAAAGATATTGCTTTAATATTGGAGTATAGAGATACAGATAAAGCAATTCGAAAACACGTTGCTATTGAAGACAAAGGTACATTCGATACCTTAAATAACCCCGCCGTTTTGGCGGGGTTAAAAAATATACATCCTCAAACCATATTTATTAATGAATCTGGGTTGTATTCGCTTATTTTATCATCTAAAAAAGAGGAAGCTAAATAATTTAAGAAATGGGTAACGAAAGAAGTCCTTCCATCAATTCGAAAGTACGGAGAATACAAAATTAAAGAAGAATATAAGAACCAACTAGTTGGGTTAATGCAGAAACTTCAAATAAAGGAAGCAGAAAACGAATCTCTTACCCCATTAGCCACACCTCTTGCACTTAAAACTAGTAAGAATAATTGTCTGCTTATTATAGATAAGCATGAACCAAACGAAAAGTACATGTACTATGCAATAAGGGCGCAGAGACAACAGGTGAATCAAGCAATCAAAAAAATATGCAGGCGGCACCCCGATTGTGAAATAGTTTATGAAAAATATAATGATCCTAATAGCGTAAGGTTGTATGTGCTTATGAAAGAACAAATAAAAATTAGCTATTCGGGAAACCATTTCAATATTCCATTTACTCCTGATCTTCTTAAAGGAACAATAGAGATGTTGTATAAAAACCTGTTACATTAGACTGTTTTTAATGGATATTTTCTCCATTAAAAACTAAAACATTTTAACATTAGTGTTATTCGACCGATTCATCAGGATGAGGTTCATATGCATCAAGTATTACTTCACCAAACATCGTCACACTAACATTTATTGGAAGTTTTAAAATTACGCTGCCCATTTTATTTTTAAAGCATAAAGCATCACCAGATTTAACGTTGAAGGGCTTACTAGTATCTTTGGAACGTGCAATATAAACGTCTAATACTGTTTTAATAGCGTCATCTGTATATGAAGTAAATACTTTATCTGGGTCTACGATACGAACAAATACTTTCCTAATCGTTGCGTTGTATGTAAAAATATGCTTAATTTTATCTTTCTCTGCAAACAGGTCCTTTTGTAATATTATCCTATCAAACACCTTTCTTTCTAAGTTGTCAACCTTTTCTGTTAATGTTGCTACTGGTGCAAGACAAGTAGTGGCATATTCCGAGAACAATTTTTCTATTTCTTCTTTCGTAAAGTAGTTATCTTTAGGAAAATCCCCTTCAGTAGTAAGTGGTTTGAGCTTTTCTAAGAGATATTGCTTATTAACTACATCTTTATTGTTGATTGGATCTTCAATATTCGCTATCCTTTTACCTTGAAAATCAATCCATGTTTTTGAAACAAAAAAAAGCTCACTAAGGCGTTTATTTAGAGCCGTAACTAGCCTTGAAAATCGTTTTTCTAAATCATCCTTTGTGATAGCTTTAATATTTAATGAACTACTCTCTCCGTTTATAATTTTATTTCCAAATATGTCCATTTATTAAATCTATAATTTCGTTAAAATGAGCGGGATTAGGGGAACCCAAATTCGAAAACAACTTTAAAACAAGGACACATAAATGACCACATATATATTCATCAAACATTTGAATTCTTTCGGCGTTATAAAATAGGTTGCTAGCTCCCAAATAATTTACTAGTTTTTCAGGAACATCTCCACCAAATGAGTCAAAGACGAATTTTTGGTTACCCTTTTTAAAGTAACAAATCCAATGAGTACCTGCATGATCCGACGTATCCAAGTTTACAATTCCTGATTCACAATCATTAGGTTTTGTAGGCAATTCATCGATCATAAAAACATTTTGAAAATGCTTTATGTTTATTTCGTGTATTATTTTAAGTATATCGAAATTACTTAAAGGGTGCTTATAGTTGGAAAGTATATCACTCAATATCGATGATTTTTTTTTTTTTAATTTTAGTTATTCCCAAACAACCTTGTCCAGTCTTTTTTTCGATCACCAGATTATGTCTAATTTGTTCAGCCAATTCCGCATCTTCTTTTTGCTTTTTATGAACAGCGCTTGTAATGGCTGCAGCGCCACCTGCCAGCGAACCAATAGCACCCAATGCAGCTAATATTAATGGCAAAAATCCTCCTTGGTGTTCATTAGTTCCAGAACCTTCTTTCTTCCTACTGAGATATTCGAATATTTTCTTTACAATTGGAATGGACAAACTTATAAGTAAGCTACCACCTTTTTGAATTTTTCTTGCTTTCTGCTTCTTTTGTGTATCTGTCAAGTACTCATCTAGATAGTCATGCTTTTTCAGGTCTTCGTTGGAGAGTTTTATTTTAATAGCTTTGGGTTTTAGTTTCCCTTTTTGGGAAACGTTGTAATCAATACTAAATCCTTTCATTTATTTAATGAAAAAATTATAAACAAAAATTTTACAAATTTATACTCAGACGCCCCAACCATTTTCATCTAACCCCATTCCCATTTTTCTTTTTCCATACATTATTCCAGTAACGGCTGTAGCTGCTAGTCTCTCACTCATGTTAGCATCTTTACTGAATATTCTCTCTTTTGCAGCCTTTTGTAATTAGGGGGCGTGGTGGCGCAGCGGTCAAGCTGTATGCCTCTCACCAAGGCGGACCGGGTTCGATTCCCGGTCAATGCATGTGAGATTTTCGATGTGAAATGCCATGTCCTGTGGTTCGGATTCCACGTAAAACGGAGGTCCCGTGGCTTATGATCGCGAGATTAACGGTCACGTTAAACTACAAGCTTCCTTTCCTTTTGTAATTCTTTATCTGCTTGATGTCTGTGCTCTAATTTTGTATGGTCGCGGTATGCTATATCATGTAATTTACATGCTTCGTCTAATGGGTTGGAACCCTGAACACCTTCGGCTAGTTGCTTGTCTAATGGATTACCAGGACCACAAAATTTATATCCCGGGAGTGTTAAGTCAATATTATTTTCACCTATTTTATTAATCATCCAATTAACTAATCCTTTTCCATGTTTTTCAGATTCCCAGAATGTATGGGGAATGTTATTTAAAAACCTAATTAGATATGGAATACCTTTAGGATTATTAACAATGAAGTCATTAAACTTACTCGTAAGCATCTTCGTTATTCCAACCTTTTCATTGTGATAGACGTTGTTTCCAGCATTTTCTTCGCCATGAATTGTCATTAATCTGTCTATTAATTCCCTTACATCATCCAGCCACACATATTCAATCGGTGCTTTTGAATATTTTTTTACAAAACCAAATCCTGATTTAGGAGGAGTGGTTAGAGATGCAGCTCTTTCTTTTCTACTAACTTTTTCTGAAAGCCATATATCCTTTATCAACGTATTATATTTTTTGCCAACACTACTTTTAGGTTTAGTGCTATTTGGGTCATTGTTTTGATACATAGCATTTGTAATTTTTAAAATAGTCTCATATGTGCTGCGGTCTTCGTCTGTATACTCATCATCGTTAGGTATATCATTTAAGGTTAAAAATAGCATTAAACCCTTTGTAGCTTTAAAATTCTTACCCTTAATAATAATATCGTCATTACTGAATTCAACTTTTGAGTCACCTATATAATAACCCTGATAGTTCTTATCATATCTTATTCCAAATTTAGGGTCACTAATTCTAGGTAAATATTTTGAAATTATTACCCCTAAGTGGACCGTAGAATAATCAGTTATGCCTTTCCTCTTAACATTTTCTTCACTTTTATCATACTCTTCATCGGCCTCTTGAAATAAACTCCTCCCCTTTTCTTTCTGAAGTTGCGACTCTAAATTCTTTCTGACCTTTCTTGCCGATTTTAAAGCTTCTTTTTGCTCATCAGTGACATCATATTCATCCAAAAAATGGGAACCTTCGGAATCTGAAGGAAAGTCTTCTTTATAGTCAATTCTGTAAGGAATTAATTGCTTCTCCACTTCTCTATTTTCTTCTGTAGCTTTAATAACATTTTCACCGATGTCATTTAACTTGTTGCCTAAAACATTAACAGCATCAATAACAGGTTGATCTTCTTTTTTTATACTTCTCGTATTCCGTTATAGGCTGCTTCTTCCATATTCGAAATTCGTCTTTTAATTCTTCAAATTTCTTCCTATTCCTTCTTGCTTGTTGAACTACCTTTTGATCGTATTTCGCAAACATCTTTATTATAGGTGAAATTTTTAAAAAATGACGTTTAATGCTAACATTGACGTTTGACATTTGACGCTGACATTGACGCTGTACGTTGACGCTGAAGTTGTACGCTAACGATGTTAGTGTTAGAATACTCAACCCAAAACCTGCCAATACCCCTGGAGTAGTTACCCAACATTTAGAAACGTTTTAATTTTATTCCTATATTTACCATCGTTAGCTTTGCGATTCATATCAATAGTAATAAAACCAAACTCGTCATTCCAACATTTGCTGCAAATATTCTTAAAGTCTTCAAATTTCATATCGCCACCAACAAATTCTTGATAAATATGATTTAAATTGGTATTATCTTGCCTAAATATGTTTAAGAAGTTTAAGTTATCACGAACTAATTGTTTTGGTATTTTTGAATACGTTTGAGCTAAGTAAAAATAGTCAATCCCTTTATGTCTTCCTCGTGTAAAATATTCTCGAACTATGTCTTGGTTTTCCAGTATGAAATCGTCGAAAATTACAACTGACCTATCTTCACATTTATCCAGGGGCATTATGCTTTCATCGTCATGAATAAATTGTGCAATGGACTTTCCTAACTTCTCTTCGATTTTATTACATTTTTCCATAAACTGTTGATACTTAGATTGATCTAAACTTTTAGAGAAGATGTAAAGGTTGTTTATTTTTTCCCAGTTTAACCATCCAGGTGCCAAAATATAATTGTCAATCATTAAGGTTGTTTTACCACAATTACTGGGGCCTATTATAGCACAACGAATGGAATTCGGTAATAATTTGCCATGTTTGTTCTTTACTTGCTTTTCTACAAGTCTTACTTGTGGGTCCCAATCTACAACATTTCGTTTACTCATTTTCGTTTATTTTATTAATTAATGAATGAATTAATAAATGAAGAGAATTTTTGAACTAAGTGGTAAAACTTCGGTTTTAGAGAAAAGGTTAAATGTTCCATTGCGAGATGAATTTAGAAAAGTTGGATTAATAGGGTTTTACTCAACCTTCCTAACACCAAATATTACAACAAAAAACAATAAAGTACACTATGAAAAAGTATCAGGCACGATAACTGAAATGTTTATTCCACCAGGTCAATATAATGTAGAAAATTTACAAAAAGCTATTCAAGGTCAAGAACCTAACATTAGTATTGAACAAAATAAAATTCTAAACAGATTGGAAATAATTAGTGATTATAAAATATATTTTGACCAAGAAGAAAGTATTGGTTCAGTTTTAGGTTTTAATAATCAAATTGTAGAACCAAAAACCAAAACACTTGCTCGGAACTTACCTAAAATAATTCCGTTCGAAAATATCCGCGTTCATTTCAATTTAGCGGATGGAATGTTTGTAAAAGACTCTGAGCATTTTCACCGTGAAACGAATATTATAGCATCATTTAAACCAGCCCTAGAATTTAGTGCTCCAATAATTTATGAGCCGAATTATCCTGTATTTTGCCCAGTTTTCGATAAAATTCAGAATTTAAAAATTACTGTGACCAATGAGAATGACGAAGTAATAGATTTCAACGGCGCAACAGTTACTGTAATTTTAGAGATGAGTTAATTATTTCCTCTTCATTTAATTTTCTATTATTTTTCTTATAATAAATGAACAAAGTAGAAAGTTACCAGTGGCAGTCTTTTCCTGTAAATGAAAAGACTAAAAACAATTTAAATTTGCCAAACAAGGACGTGGAAATAGATATTAAAGTTGGTGATGGTTGGGTTGATAATAATGCGCACCTGTATATTACTTTCGATGTAACTCATGCTGATGGAACTGATTACACTAACTATGAAGGAAAGTCAAATGTAAAGCTAATTGACAATTACCCCACTCAATTTTGGAGCACTGTAACCGTGAAAAAACGAGGACACACTATCTATCGAATTGACCATCCAAATATATCTTCAACGGTTCTGTTTAATTTAACAGCCTCTTATAGTGATAAAATGATATATTCAGGTAATTTTCTTAATAATGGTAAATTGCAGAAAAAATCAAATGAGTTAAGGTACCCTTTAAGTCTTCTTGGTGGCTTTTTTAAGGATTTTAAAGAGATTATGTGGGAAGGAGATTTAACTGTTACATGTACATGGAGTCAAAATGCGAACGATGCTCTGTATAGATGGTGGACTAAGAATCCCGATGGGGGCAATGCACCTGGAACTCTCCCGGAGGAAGGAAAAGTTACCGTAAAGTCAATGGAGATAAAAATTCCTGTTGTAAAATACGAACCAAATTATGAGCTTGAACTGAGAGAAAAAATACTGCAAGAACCACGAATACCTATATCATTCTTTGACCTTCAAACTCAAGAAATTTCAGGCCTAAGTGGGAAAAGGAATTTTGAAATAGATATTACTAATTACTACAATTCAATGGAGTTTGATCTGCCATATTTCATTTTTGTTGTGTTTCAAACTAATAAAAAAGGTAACCAAGATATGAATAGTTCCAAATTTGATCATGTTCAGCTTCAAAATATTTACATGAAAAACGGAAGAAACGAAATGTTTCCGGAAGAAATGTGGAATATCAATCCTCCTAATACTTATCTAAATGCCTATTATGCTTTTAGGGACTTTAAGCGTATAACTGAGCTGAAGTATAATGTTGTTGTTACCCCCACAGAGTTCATTGCTTCTTATCCTATTTATGTTATCAATATAAGTCGGCGTAGAAATGTAGTAACACCTCAGAAAACCAGTATGAAATTGGTAGCAACATTTAATGCCAATATACCAGAAAATACGCTTGCTTATATAATTATGTACGGTAAAAAGAATTTAACCTATGATGCTAAGCATGGAATAGTTACTGAAAACTTTTAAATGTGAAAGTAGTTGTTATTCATTTTAATAAATTAGTAAGAGTTTAGTTTTTAAGTTCAATTGAACTTAAAAACTAAGAATAAAAAAAGAGTTAGTTTAAATTTGTTGAATTTGAAAGGGCAATTAAGTTTGCAGTATTTTCTTATTTAAAGATAAAAAAGCAGTTAATAAATATGGAACCCGAATATAATATAATGCCTTGCAGCCTGACAAATATTTTAAAAGGGGGTTGTGTTTCAAATACACCCACCAAAGTAAATAATGTGCCTGAGTGTATTAAGAAAATAGTCTTCGATTACTACCTCAAGCTGCAAAATTTGCAACTAACTATCTTAGCACGCATTAGTAATGACAGTGATTTCATGGAAATTGGTGATGCCTTGGAGGAATTAGAAGAACATGTGGAGAAACTAATAGTTTCGGTTAAATAACTATTGTTATTATTTAATTAGTAAGAGTTTAGTTTTTAAGTTTAATTGAACTTAAAAACTAAGAATTAAGAAAATGATATTTTAGGTGAAAAGGCAATTAAGTCTGCAAAATTTTGTTATTTATAAATATAAAAAAAAGTTAATAAATATGGAACCTGAATACGCCGTTATCGTCCGTTGCGTTGACGTAAATAATGTGCCTGAGTGTATTAAGAAAATAGTCTTCGATTACTACCTCAAGCTGCAAAATTTGCAACTAACTATCTTAGCACGCGTTAGTGATGAAAGTGACTGTGTAGAAATTGGTGAGGCATTAATGGAATTAGAAGAGCAAGTAAAGAAACTAATAGTTTCGGCTGAGCACAGTGCGAAAAAAGAAGGAAGAAGTTAAAAATAAGTTATCAGTGAACTTGACCAGGAAACTCCGTTAGCCTTGATACGCTCTTAGTCGATAAGATAACCTTGTCAGCATGCACTCTCTCTCTGTGCCATCCGCTCACTCGCATGGAAGTGATGTGCTAAATTAAATATTACTTAGCCCCCAGCTGTTAGTCTTGTTACACCGGAAGTACTAGTAGCAAAGCAAGAAACTACGTAGTATGTGCAGCGCGATCTATTAGCAAACAATAAAAGCTCTTCGTAGTGCACTTCTCGTAAGAAATTGCACCACATAAGGCGTTCAAACTAAGCTTCCCATCGCTTTCCTCGTAGCTCAGGAGGACAAATGTTTGGTTTGTTGAGATTTGTTCGCTTAGAAACGGAGGCGCCCCGTTTTCTATGGTTCGAATCCCACTCAATCCTTTCAAAAAAATAACTGAGTCATTAATAGAGAGAGAAAAGAGGAGTAAGGAGCAAATGCTCTCCAGGGTCTGTTAGAGGCATTCTGAGAGATGCAAAGTAGATGGGAGTGGCCCCTCAAAAGGAAAGGAATGAGAAGTTGGAAGGAGAAGCTGAAAAAGGAAAAAAAAACTCCCTAGGGGTGTCGACGAGGAGAAATTAGAAAACCAGCGCTGGCTTCGAAACACCCTTGGGGGTTTCTCTGAAATGTCAGAGTTTTGCAAAAATTTTCACCATTATTTTTTCCATAATTCTTTAAAAAGTCACTAGTTATTTTAACCATTATTCTATCCATTGTTTCTAAAAAATTCGTCAGAATTTTTAGCCTTGTTTTAACCACTACTTTTCCCCTAATTTCTAAAAAAGTAACTGATAATTTTAGCCTTGTATTAACCATTATTTTATCCTTAATTCTTTTAAAAATTTACTGGTTCCTTTTAGCCATTATTTTAGGTGTTTGTAGGATCAATTTGTGTTACGTTTTATAGGTGGAGGTAAGCATAACTTTGTCATTTATATATTAGAGTCATTTTTATGGTTACTTTTAACCATATTTTATTAAAAATAACATTGGTAATTTTATGGCTACGTTATCCATAACTTTTTATTATTTTTATGGTTAATTTTTATGGATAATAGTAACCACAAATTAAATAGTGTTTTATGGTTAGTTTTAACCATCATTACTATCAATATTTTTTTATTACGTTTTATGGTTAGTAGTAGCCATATTTCTTTAAAAGTTGGTGAACATTAAATGGTTAATTTTAAGCATAAATGTGATAGTGTTTTATGGTTGGTTGTAGCCATAATTTCATATGAAATTATAGGTACTTTTTATGGTTATCTTTAGCCATAAAAGGTAATTCAAATTATGGTTAGTCCTAACCATAATTTATCTGAAAAAATGTAATGGTTAAGATAACCATATTTTCTTTGGACAAATTTTTTCAAGAAGTTTAAGGTCATTTTATCCATAATTTCTTTGAAGAAAATATAATGGTACTTTTAACCACACTTAATTGTCTGTCCCATACCGCCGCCTATACTACTGTCATGACAGTGGGATGTATTCTCATAACAGTAGCGACATGCAGATTTCGGGACAAACCAGTGCGAGTGGAGTCCGTACTTTAGTAGATAGCCCCGGGCTATAGGCAAATTCAGTGGCATAGGGGCTAGATTGACTATTGGCCGAATCGAATAGGTCATGCCTGGCTATAGATTGTAGGAGGCGCTCCGCTAAAACAAAACAGTGCATAATTACGGGAAGATTTCATGGTGGACCCTATACTTTTCATGAAAACTGAACAGTGTTAAGATTGCCCTCCCACGTCAAGAACCATGGACCTCAAGAGCCAGCGGGAAGAACATCAGCATATAAGGATTAGCAGAATCATCATGAGTAGCTAAGTACCACAGTTTTGGGGGCATGCAATGGCAATGATGTTGCTGACAACAGGTGCTGGATAGGTCACCCAAATTATAAGGCATTATAATTAGTAAGGGGTTACCGGAGCAACGGGTCAGGATGATGTGCAGCTTGTATTTATTTTATTTGTTAGAGCTTAGTAGTGTTGTTTTTATCATTTTGTTAGCGTGGTCATCATCATTTGTGATTTGTATGATTCAGGGATTTTTATTTTGGTTTGTATTGAATGCACGATCATGGGATTCATGGGTTTCCAAGTTCATTGGCACGACCATAAACTTAGTATGTCGAGATTGGAGAGAACCATTCAGGATGTAACAAGCCATTTCTATTAACGCCATTTGAGCCTGAGCTTAAGATGAGAGGGAATGATGACCGTTGTCAAGGTAAGAGATAACGCGAGGTTGATGAGAGGGACTGCAGACGCCCTTGGTAAGTGAGATAAGGTTGAGAGTTAAATTTTGGGCCGAGCTGAGGATGCAAATTTAAGGTAAGCGGAGGTACATGCCCGCAGTTTCGAGATGGTAAGTGACAAGCGGAAAGAGCGTTTCCGCAGTGCTTCGATGAGATATTTGGTAAGCGGAAGTACATGCCCGCAATCTTCGAGATGGTAAGTGATAAGCGGATGGTTAAATGCCCGCGATTCTGAGACGAAATAGTTATGGTAAATGATGCCGCTCCTTGTGATTTTGGAAGGAGTGTCTTGAATGGCTTCTTTACAAGCGGAGAGACTCCCGTATCTAGCTCGGTTCCCAAATGTGCTGTCAAGGGTAGGAACCCAGGCAAGCTTTGCCCTACTGTGCGGACTGCCAGCTTATGTTCGAGTGAGGTCATTAACCACTGCAGGTCCTGAGGGTTTGTTTATGTTGAGAAACTGAATGGCTTGTTGTATCGCAGTAATCAGCCACAGATGCTTGGCCATTTTAATTTGTTATGTCGGGATTTTCTTCGACTTTCTTTGGGGATTGTTTCAATTCGCTTCGGGAAGCGAAAATTCAGTGCATTTATGTAAATATTTAAGATGAGATTTATGTCATTATGGGGCAGAGGCCACCATTGTTAAAGTAGGTGATGATCCACGATTATATCCTTATTTTGATGTTAATGATTTGTCATTTAAGCTTGAAAGGGCTTGGACCCTAGCCTTAGTCATTTATTTAATTTTTGTCACTACGGTAGTTTTTTATGCACATTCGACCTGTAACCGGAAACCGCCATACGCCAATCATCACCGGCCTCATGTGAGAATGGGAATGATTGAAAAGGGACTTATGCAACCCACCTGTAAGCCATAGTTGCAAATGAGAGTGCGCTATATATAAATTAATCATTTATGACATCGCTTTGAAGTCATTTGTGTTGAAATCATTGCGGTTTTGTTGTTCCTTTGGAACGGTCATGGACATGATCATGTGACATTTGTGTCGGCCATTTTAGGGGGCCAGTGTTTACTTTTTTGTGTTTTTTTTCAGTAATGTAAGGGGATTTGATTGTTTTGTTAAAGGGGGGATTTAACTTGATTAGGATGTTTCTTGAATAAATGGTGTTGTTTTAAGATACCTCTGGCATATTATTTTTGTGTAAGTTTCCCGTGATCCTTGATATAAAATCCCAGGATGTTGAGTGTAGATTAATGTCACGCGAACAGAGCACCCCCTGAGAAAAGAGTCCGCATCCTGGAGGACCTGACGGGTACAATATACAATAACATACCTTCACCTGGCATAAGTTGAAATGTAACAAAATAAAATAAACTTAAATTAAACGAAGAATCAATGATCAAATAAATAAATAAATTGAGTAAGGAGGGAAAAATACAATTAATTGATTACTAAGCATGTATCTGGAGTTCTGTGGTGTTCCTCAACATCAATCAATAAGATTTTCGATATCTTTCCTATTCATTAGAAATTCGCAGAAATCTTTGAAGATCTTTGAAGGAAAGGAAGGTTTTAGTTTTACGTGACCGTTAATCTCACGATCATGAGACACGGAACCTCCTTTTAACGTGGAATACGAACCACAGGACATGGCATTTCACTTCGAAAATCTCATATGCACTGGCCGGGAAATCGAACTCCGTGCACCTTGGTGAGAGACATACAGCTTGACCACTGCTTCTTGCTTACCCTGCTGTGCTGCTTTAATGGTTTTAGCCACCGCACTGGCACTGCCCAAAAGTGAACCCAGAGCAGCTAGACCATCGGATAAAGAATAAAGCAGGTAACAATCCTGCTCGTTTGGGGACAGGGATCACTCGACCTTGTTTTGAACCCTGTCGCTGACATTTTGGAATAACACGTCTCTGTGCTGCTCGAAGGGCTTTCCTTGTGGTCAACACATTATGTTTTATTTATTTTTATTCGCAAGGGCTTGTCCACTAATGCCTTAACCACATGCTTTGGCAAGGACAAGGTATTTTTTTTAGTATTTTTCACCACATATCTTTGTTTCACCATCATGATGATCAACAACCTTTCACAAGAAAGTTTAAGTCACAACTAACGTGTTACCCTTATTCCATGGCTGAATATTCCAATTCTACATAAAGTGGGAAATCGTTTATGCTTTTTCCTGCTTGCTTTTCATTCCTTGTGAGCATGAGATGAAAGGATAATTCATCACCTACTTTGACTGTTTGATGATTATGGACCAACATCCTATGACCGTTTATCTCTACATGTAAATGATTCACATCAGGCATGGATTGTTTGATGTGAATGTTTCCATCATAGTGCAATCGATAGTTTCTTAAACCCGATGAAAGCACATACGTTAAGTGATTATTGACTAATGGTAAATGGTTTATGTCATTGACATGTTTTTCATTTGTTAGATAGACTAAAAATATGGATGGGATAAATTTATGAAGCCTTTTCATTTCATAGATCACGTAACGTTCTATGCAGACATCATCCTCTTCTTGTGGGTCTTCCACGTGAATAATGCGGAAACGATAAGCCGTATAGCCATTCACCGTAAGCAGAGGTACTTTGTCATATAACTCGTGCACCTTATCATCCACATACTTTTTTGTTGTGACATCCGTAGACACTTGAGGATGTTTCACATGAGTCAGTCGCTTTCCTGTAAAGTCATAATCTACCTGTTTAGTGCGTGGCACCACAGACCTATCCACATAGTGTTTATTAGCAGGATCTGTTTCTTGTTTAGGATCATGTATGAGCACAGACCTAGCTTTAGCCATTAACGCACGTCCAAAGACGTCCATCGTCAACCTGTAGTAGGGGTCTACTGTTTCTATGACAAGACATGGTTCCATGTATATAGACAGCCTGCTCACCTCTCTAAGCCTTAGTTGATATGAAGAGTATTAATCAGCAAGTGTCATTCCCCGTGGGGAACATGGTTTCCCATCTCTATTCCACATCACATGAACAACGTCACGGTTCACTGTTTCCGTCTTCCATTCGCTGCATCATTGTGGGACCTTCAGGATGTGGAAAAACTAATTTTTGCTCACGCTCATCACAGCGCCCAATGATCTGGGATTTCAAAATATTTATATTTTTGCAAAATCTCTCTACCAACTTCTCTATGCATGCCTAGATCAAGTCATGTCTGAATTACAAAAAGAGAATATGGGTTATTTTACATTTTCTATGCAAGAAAATGTTATTGCCCCAGATGAGGTAAAGCCTGATTCACTCATGATTTTCGATGATGTATCCACTGAACGACAAGCCATCATTCAAAGCTATTTCAGCATGGGTCGTCACAAACATATCGATTGCTTGTATCTTGGACAAACATATTCTAAAATGTGTTAACACCTTATTCGTGACAATGCCAATGCCATTGTTTTATTTCGCCAGGATGAGCGGAATAGTCGTCACAATTATAATGAACATGTGAATCCTGATATGACCTTTCAAATGTTTACCGAATTGTGTGCCAAGTGCTGGAACACTCAACGCCATGCCTGTTTGGTGATTGATAAACAAAGTGAACTCAACCAAGGACGTTATCGCTTAGGGTTTGATCATTTTATTACTATTTAAAAGACAGTCTCATTCCCTCTCAAGTCATTTGGCAAGACACCATGGCGTTAGCAGAGAGTCAATTGAAAACGCATATTATTAGAGCAAAAAAACTATTCGCCAGATGTTTCGTCAATTGAAACGATCACGTGCCGATCATGCTTTGTTTATTCAACAACATTTATCACCTCCGCTAAAAGCCATGTTTAAACCCTCTTTCGAGCCATCTTATTCGCTACCCACTGTTTCACAAGCTACGCAGACGCTACACGAGGACAATGTGGAAGAGGAAGAGGAACAGGAACATTTAAGTAGTACCATCGAGGTTGAGGATGAGGATGATAATAATCAAATGTTTACGCCTCAAAACAAATCCTCACCCCTTGCAGAGTTTTTAAGAAAAAAGAAATCCTTGGTCATGGTTGAAACACCTTGCCCTTCCAGATCGTCTCCGTTTTCACAACTCTTGGCTACACCTCAAAATAAATCTCAATTGAAAAACATTTTAATAAAATATTATGGATCAACACTGGAACCCTATCTTACAGATCTATTTATTGGAAATACAGATACCACATAAGGTGTTCGCTATGAGAATGATGGTTTTAAAATTGGTGATTCTTCGATTAAATTTGCTCGTACTAGTGTCGTCATTAAAAAGATCAACTATAAATTAACTCCAGGACTGTTGAAGCTGCTATTCTCTCGTACCCCCTCTTCGCATTATTATATGCCGCAAGACCTTGCCAAATATAAATTCATTTTATTGGATACTCATGCCCACAAAAGACAGTATGATCCCACTCAAGTGAATGCCAATATATCTCAAAAATAGAAAACCATCATTGCAAAAATATTTCAACCAGTCAAAGTGTCCGTCGTATAGTATCCGCTTCTGGAGTGACATTTACACCATTAAAACCCCTGGTGGATGTTACCTACTGGCATAATCCCAGTAAGCTCATCCAACGACTACAGCTGTTGCATTCTTCACGTCAAGCTGGCCATACCAGTCAAGATTGGGAAATTCAAGAAATTGAAGAAGAACTTCGAAATGCCAAAATTATTGTTTAAGCCCTCGCCCATCAAAGTGGCTATTGCTCACGAGTTGCATCGCCCAGCTAGGCGTCACTATCAGCGACTCAAAGTGATTTCACGGGGTGTGGATGAACTTTGGCAGGCTGACTTGGTGGAAATGATTCCCTATGCTAGCGTTAACAATGGTGTACGCTATATGTTGACGGTCATTGATGTGTATTCCAAAATGGCCTTTGTCCAACCCGTTAGTCACATGTTAGGCCCGCTAGTCACTAAAGCTTTTAAACATATTATTCAACAATCCAAACGTCAATCCCAGTTGTTGCAAACCGACCGGGGAAAATAATTTTTCAACAAGGATTTCTCTAGTTTTCTCAAATCTTTGAATATTCACCATTACACCACGTAAAGCAATCTCAAAGCCAGTATGGTCGAGCGGTTTAACCGAACATTGAAAACTCATATGTGGAAAGCGTTTACTGCTCAAGGCTCTTATCGCTGGTTGGACTTGTTACCTGAGCTAGTGTCACGTTGCAATGACACCAAACACTGAACCATTGGGACCAAGCCTCGACTTGTAACCAAAAATATTCCGCGACTGGATAAACTGTTTAACCCCATAAAAACAGCAGACCCTAAACGTCACCTCCTCAACATCGGAGACCATGTTCGTGTGAGCAAATTTAAGTCTGCCTTTGATAAGGGCTACACACCACACTGGGGAACTGAACTATTTCCAATTCGTCAAGTCAACCTAGACAGCCCAGTCACCTATTTACTCAAGGATCTCAACCATCAACCTATAAAAGGCAGGTTTTATCTTCATGAACTTTGCAAGACAGCGTTTCAAAAACATTACCTTGTGGAAAAAGTGTTGAAACAAAAAGGAAATAAGCTCTATGTAAAATGGCTAGAATTTAGCTCAGCCTTTAATTCTTGGATTAATAAATTACATGTTGTGTAAACTCATGTGTCTTTAATTTATTTATTCATTCATGTTGTGCTTAACCTATACCCCTGTGTGTATACTGTCCTCAGCTCCACATACAAGTTCCAAATGGATAGAGACTTGTAACTAAGAGTAAAGTGTTATGAGTAGGGCTAGGATTCTGATGATTTTGCATTATTTTTTTGGTATGACTGGCAAGTTGGTCAAATATATATATGTTTCATGAAAGAATGAGTTCAAGGAAGTCTATTTGTTAGGTCTTTTTTTGCATTCTTTGCCATTTTTGAGGGCTAGGGCATTTTTGGGGTAAATTTTAGGTCATTTTGGTCATTTTTATACTATTTTCAAGAAAGAAGGATAATTTTTTATGTTTAGCTATTCTAATTTTGTATTTTACTAAATTTCCTTGTCCAATATTTTGTTTGATTTCATACAAGCATAACATATATTTTCCCAAAAGTATGCGTGTAATGGACTCGCCCATACAAGGAAGTACATTTGCCTCTCACATGGGTTGAAGGCTACAGCTAGCAATGAGTCATTGAGTTCATGGTATTTCTTCGAGCCGGAAGTGTTGTTCTATTAGACGCGGAGTTACGATATGCCTAAAGTGAAGCAAAGTGTGTCTGTTAAACTAAAACAATTTTTTTCGCAGTATGGAGAAAGGGTCTTCACCGCTGACGGGACAATACTTTACTGCAAACTTTGGGACCTGAGAGTGGCTGCTGTAAAAAGGTTGACGGTGGAACAACATGTATCGCGTGAGAAACACCAACGTGGTCTGCAACGACTTCAGGATGACGGAACATTACTATAACAGAAGCTTCTTGGAGAAACCCATTCATCCTTTTCACCATTAGTTAGTTAGTTAGGTCATCTGCCCCTCTTTTCATCATTCTTTGAAGAACTGTGTAGAGTGTTTCTTTGTGCCGATATCCCATTGAGTAAGTTAAACAACCCTAAACTGCACAATTTCTTAGAGAAGCACACGGGCAAATTCATACCGGATTCTTCTACGTTAAGGAAAATCTATGTTAGACGATGCTATGAAAAAAACTTTGGAAGAAATCAGGAAAAGAGTTGGAAATTAAAACAAATATGGGTATCGGTGGACGAGACGACAGACTCTTCAGGACGATATGTAGCTAACGTGGTGGTAGGAACACTGGACGAGGATGTTCCTGGTGAACACTTTCTACTCTATTGTGAGCATTTACAAAAAGTGTACTACTCAACAATCAGCAAAGTTCTTGATAAATCATTGGCATTGTTGTGGCCTGATGGCATTCGGCATGACAATGTGTTGCTCTTAGTAACGGATGCAGCCCCCATGGTCATGGCTGCTAATTTGCTTCGTGCTCTCTACTCTAAAATTGTGCATTTAACTTGTTTGGCCCACGCGTTACACCGAGTCGCGGAGGAGGTTCGCGGTCATTTTCCATAAGTTGACCAATGGACAGGATGTGTGAAAAAGGTATTCTTGAAGGCACCCTCTCGAGTTTCAACTTTCAAGTTAGAAGCTCCAGACATTCCACTTCTTCCTTCTCCCGTTTTGACAAGATGGGGAACCTCGATTGAAGCCTGCTCGTATTATAGCGAGAACTTACAAGTGGTGAAACAAATCGTGGATTCATTTGACAGCACTGAAGCCGCATCAATCAAAGCAGCACAAAAACTTTAGGCAGATAGTGAAATCGCAGCGAAACTTGCTTACATAAAAGCAAATTTTGGATTTCTTCCTACTACCATAACCGCTCTGGAAAAGTCGGAAGTGCCGCTATATGCCAATATTAATAGCTTGAATTCATTTCGTTACCACACAAGACTAAAACAATACAGAAATCACAGAAAATCAAAGGTCATTTTTTAAAGAAATTAGGTCATTTTCTGCTTATTTGTAGGTCATAAATGCATTTTTATTTTGCATTTCTGGCGCTTTTTAGGTCATCATAATCCTAGCCCTAGTTACGAGCAACACATCTATTTTTTCTTTCTCTCGCACGCTCTCTCTCTTTCATCTCAAACCCTCAACCCAACCTCTCTTACCCAGCCTATACTGCAGGTTGCAACATTCCTACACGTGCATGATACTTTTGCTGACTCAGCGATTTACACTCTTAATCATTCTATCATCTTGCACGTGTACAGCTAACGTTCAAGGCCAACACCTGCGTGAGGTCATGTGACACATCTACTTGCATGTTGTCACGTACGAATCAAACAGGATGTGACTTGTTAGCTTACATGTTGTTTCACACGTGTTCACATGCATTTCACTCCCCAAACCATGGTTGTCGAATTGTTTTCCATTGTCCTGTTGTCAAGTCAGGTAATCTGACCAGGTACCGGGTGAGTTAGCCGTGGTCGTTACGGCATGACTGCTGGCAGTCGCTCACATCCGGGAGGCGAGGAGGTTCGAATCCCCCCGCCGGCAACCTTGAAGATGGTCTTCTGTGGTTTCCCATCTTCCTTCCAGGCAAATGCTGGGGTTGGTCCCTAACTATAGGCCACAGCCGCTACCTTCCAACTCCTCGTCCTTACATTCCAACTTCCCTCCCCAACGATACTTGTAGCTTACCCATTGGGTGTCCGTCTCGAAGCAGCTACAAAACTGGTGAGCCGAACATGTCCTCGGACACTCCCGGAACTAAAAGCCACACGCTAAAAAAAAATCTGACCAGGTGTTCGTGAGATAACGACAAACTTCGTAGGAAAGTAGGTGACTATCTAGCTCTCTCCTCACCACTAAAATCACCTTCTTATAAATCATTTTTTAAAACGCCCGCCCTCTTACAAAATCACCAAGCGCGCATGCGTAAAAACAAAAATGCTAATTCATTATGGCGTTGACTCGTTGGCATGTCGTTTATGTGAAACAACGTTTAATTTCCTATTAGCATTCAAACTCCCACATGCCGCACTTGGAAAGCGACATTTTTGGGTAGGAATAGGTTCTCCATTGGAAAGGGGGAGTCAGCCCGACTTCAACGACACCTCATTCGTCAAAATCCGATCATGTGTTCGGGTGATATCGGCTTTTCCCCTCAATGTATGGTAGGTTAGTATGTAACGTCACTAGGAAAGTAGGCTATGGATCAACATTTTAGAATTTTTGGAAAGGGGGTGTCAGCCTGAGTTCAACGACACCACATTCGTCAAAATCCGAACATGCGTTCGAGAGATATCGGCTTTGCCCCTGAATGTATGGCGGGTTAGTATGTGACGTCCCCAGGAAAGTAGGCTATGGATGAACATTTTGGAACTTTTCGATCACCCCTCGTTGTGACGTCATTAGGAAAGTAGGCTAAGGGCTAACATTTTGGAACTTTTCGATCACCCCTCGTTGTGATGTCACCAGGAAAGTAGGCTATGAGTTAACATTTTGGAACTTTTCGGTTACCCCTCGTTGTAACGTCACCAGGAAAGTAGGCTATGGGTTAACATTTTGGAACTTTTCGATCACCCCTCGTAACGTCACCAGGAAAGTAGGCTATGGGTCAACATTTTTGGAACTTTTTGATCACCCCTCGTTATGACGTCACCAGGAAAGTAGGCTATGGATTAACATTTTAGAACTTTTTGATCACCCCTCGTTGTGACGTCACCGGGAAAGTAGGCTATGGGTCAACATTTTGGAACTTTTCGATCACCCCTCGTTGTGACGTCACCTGGAAAGTAGGCTATGGTTTAACATTGTTGGAACTGTTCGAACACACCTCGTAGGTTAGTGACGTCATGGCCGCCATTTTGTGACGTCATGGCCGCCATCTTGTGTGACGTCATGGTGACTTCATGGCTGCCATCATGTGTGACGTCGCCAGGAAAGTAGGCTATCATCTAGAAGCCCCACTGCCCCCCTACTTTCAATTATATATTCTTCTTCTTGTTCTTGTTCTTCCTCGCCATTTTCCGTAACGCGTGGTCGGTTTCCTTAATCCTGAGGCGCCAGTCGTTTCGTTGCAAAGGATCATCAGCAGATCGACCCAATACTCTCATGTCGCTTTGGACCTAACTGTATCTCGAAAGTGGATTCGGTGGCGTAGTTGGTAGCATGCTGGGCGTCTTTGCCCAAGATCGCAGGTTGAAACCCGGCCGAAGTCCTGGGATTTTAAGAGCGTTAAAATTCCCTGAGTATTCCTTCCTTCGGAGGGGATTTAAAGCCGGCGGGCCCATGTCATAGATTTATGGCATGTAAAAGAACCTTCCACTAACTTCAATTGTATTGATATCCCGCCAGAAGATGGCAGTTCAACGCGCTACGACGGGGTGCCCGGTCTTACAGTACGCATGCGCGGCCCGTCTTCGGCTTCTCGCATGCCAATGGTTGTCATTGCAGCAGACGACGCTCAGCCTGCGAAAGAAGGGATGTGCTGAACGAGTGAAGTAAGTAGTAACCAACTTAATGTTTTTTGAATGCGCGATACGCAGTGAGGGGGAAGACATCTGCAGTTCAAAACCCACTGCCATTTCCTGGCGGGATATCAATAGGTAAGATTTGATTAACGCTCTAAGTTCCAACGTTCGTCGTCAGGTGATGATTGTGGTGGCATCTAGTAGCCAAGTTCACTGCTAGTTGTCGTTGACGGTAGCATTTGGTAGCAAAAGTAGGAACTACTTGAAATTGATAGTCTGCAGTCCTTAACTTAATTAGAGATAACACACACTATAACAGCCATCGCAATTAGCACCGGTTATCAGACAGATTCTACGCACACCCAACGTTCACGGGGCTACATGACCGCGTTGCCGCAGCTGCTAAACTGAGGAACCAACCAACCAGTATCTCAAACATTTCTGCAGTCAACGTATTCCAATCGAAGGTTATAATTCGAATTTTCCACCGATTATTGTAGTTGAGTGAACCGTCTACAATGTCTATACTTACTGAGATAATGTAATGAAGCTGTCATTATTACATCTGTATTTTAGGTTGTCAACCCCGAGGCTGTTTGGATCCGTCATAGGCGGCACTATAATGAGGCGTACTACGCAATATGAGGTGTGAGGTAGTATGCCATTGCACAGTGGGTCAAAATCGGTATCTAGGAAGACAAAATTATATTTTTCATAATTAAAAAATCAAAATGTATTACTTCTACAGCATTCTCATATAATTGCCGCTCACTATTCTGGGATATAAAAGCATCTTAGTGTAAATCTGTCACCACTGTTCGAGCAGTCTGAATTGGAGGGTGAATGTAAGTGGCTGTGGTTTGGTTGTCTTTGTGGTTAGTGTGATGCTTTAAGATGGAACATGCAGCTGAAGGTATGATCTTTGTAACGTGTTTCAGTTATTAATGGGTGTAATTGTTACGTGATTTTAGCTATATTTGCATTATATAATATTTAACTATTATTTTTAAAATTATATTTTCACTTAGATTTCTAGTAAGTCGCGTCACTCTGCGTCACTTTCTACTTAATGTTAAAATGTAGAAAATGTCTTATAGTTTACGCCTGTTATAAGATTTTTTGCATCTTTTTGCAACTTACTTAGTTATTTTACGTCTTAGAAGATACCGCGCAACCAGTTCTCACACGTTTACAACTGTTTGAAGCACTGGATTCGACGATTATGCCAAAAGTGGAACTTTGTGACTTTGTTGAAAGTAAATTAGGGGTAGAAAATTGTTTTGAAGATATAACTGAATGCTCCAACCAACTCTTCGTCATAGACAATTTATTGCATGTGTAGACGTAGCTTAAAAAGGTCTTAACTGATGTTTATTATGAAGTAAACAAATTGTATACGTTGCTTTCACTCTAAATTCGTGATTGAAACGTAAAAATAATTTTGTCCCCCTAGATTTCGATTTTGACCCACTGTGCATTGCTTTCCTCACTGAGTCAGAACAATAACACTGACGCTATGAGTAGAACCTTTCACAGTACATACAGACACTAGCTGTGCCCTGAGACCATTACTCACCAGCCTTGAGTTAGACTGATACTTCGGTGGAAAGCCAAATTTTACTCTAGCTTGTGCCAACAGACAAATGAAAATTAACGGCATTCATCAAGAGATGGTGCACAGGCTACTCATTACTACGATCATCCATTTTATTACATACGGCTACATTTAGACAAGTTTACGTTGTAGCCTACATACTGTATGTTGCGACTAAACAGTTGTCATATAGCCCCGTGCCCTTGAGTGTTTACATATAATATATATTTATTTAATTAATTATTTATTAAAAGACAGTCTGTTAACCTATGTTATTGTGTATCTGTACTGGTGTGTATTTGTAATTCAAGTGAGGATTTCGAAGGTGACGGCCGTGGATTTAAGTTAGGAACCATGCCGATATTTTCCTGGAGTAGAAGTGGGGAACCACGGAAAACCACTTCCAGGATGGCTGAGGCGTGAATCGAACCCACCTCCTCTTAGTTTTGTCTCACGAAACTAATAGTGTTCCCCGTTCCAGCCCTCTTCTTAGTAGAGACGGGAATCGAACTCGGACCTCCGGGGTGACAGCCGAGAATGCTAGCCGCTACCAAAGTGAAGAGGAACTTTAACTGGAAATAAGCTCAGTCTGAGCTAAAATGTTAAAGACAAGCGCTAACACGCGAAATGAATTTGTCGATTCCTCCATAGCCCACTGTAACCTTATCATTTGATCCCCATCACTACAAATATGGTGACTTTTAGTGTGTTGTTGGGGTCACTAACAATATTAATAATAATAATAATACTAATAATATCGTATGGCCTTGGTGCCGGGTGCAAGCTTTGTTATTTGACACCCAGAGGGCAGCTTGCATGTCGAAGTTTGTTCTTCCTTGAAGCACCATGAAAGTCAAGGAGGCTAGATATCTAATCCTTGACACTATAGCGCTTTCTAGTAGAGAAATGATGAACTTTTGTGTTGGCGGAAAATTCTGAGATTAATTTTGCCATTATGAACACGGCCTACTGAATTCAAATGTGTTCTTTGACATGCCGACATCGTATGATATGCGTGTCGTAATTTTTGTCACTAATTATCACTTAATTTATAAATTATAAGAAAATTAATTTGTCTCGATATTCTTCTAACTAACACAGTTTCTGTTACTATAGGATTTTAGCAGCTAGTAAAATATTTTTTCTCTACAATTATGCACATGAACAATTCTCTTAAGTCGCCTCCGTAGCGTAGCGGTCAGCATGGTTAGCTGCCGCCCCGGAGGTCCTGGGTTCGATTCACGGCTCTGCCACGAAATTTGAAAAGTGGTATGAGGACTGGAACGGGGTCTACTCAGCCTCGGGTGTTCCAAATGAGTAGAGGGGGTTCGATTCCCACCTCAGCCATCCTCGAAGTGTTTTTCCGTGGTTTCCCACTTCGTCTTCGGGCAAATGCCGGGATGGTACTGCCCCCGTAAATTGAATTATATTGAGACCACGATGGCTGTATTGGCAAATATGAATAAAGTTATGAATGTCATAGTTGTGACGTGTATATTCATGACGTAGGCACGGATGACGCAGATTTCATGCAAGTAGGCTGGTGGAGCTGAGATTCTTGGTGACGTCATGATTTTGTTCGAGAAAGATCTTAGATTTACGACGCAGTCGCAGGAAACAAGGTATTGTGCTAAGGAAGAAGTTACGCTATTGGAGGAGAGACTCGAACCAATGAACGATAGTTTGGAAGGAAGACGGAGATTAATGAAACTACGATATTTGATTACTTTTGGCATGCAGATTTGTGGAAAACTATTTTCAGTTATGGCATTGACTTGGAATTTTGAAGAAATTAATTTTGAGTTTTTGAAATTCGAAAATCCGTCAAGTATAGCCAAAGTTAAAACTTCTAGCAATGACGGAGCAACAGGCTATGGAAGAGGTGGATACGCCCCTTAAGAAGTTGATAAAAGGTCGTGCACAGGATAGAGGAGCTCTCATATCTCTCATATCTCTCATACCGCTGATACCGCATATATATTTCTGATGTCAGATAGTCATTGTCGAGTGAATAAGTGAAGCAAGTTGTCTTTAGCGTGTGGTTAAAGCCCGGCGCATCGAACGAACACGGAGCAGTTCCATTTTACGCTGTTCGAAACTAGGTGAAGTTCAAACGCTCACATTAACGTTTCTACCAGATAAGATATATAGAGTTAACTTCTGCCTTCATTATAATTCAATTGGGCAGTACAACATTGAGGTGTGTAGAAGATTTGAACAATTTCACAGTTATACTTTGAAAGATATTGACACTTTAAGGCTGCAGACAAAAGTGATTTTCTCGCCACTTGAGAAGCACTTTTAAAATTCTACATTATACACTACGGCTGACACGTGCATCGCAACCGAGATATTGGAGAATACGTTTGGTAATACAACGATACATTCTACCATGGAACATTATAATCTTGCAGTGCTTTCAATGATTATAACAGAAGTTGAGATGGAAGGCTAAGGCTTTAATGCAATTGGGACATATATCGATGGAGTGAAGTAACAGCATGGAACTTCGTTAATCGTCATTCTACAAAAGCGAGCATGTAGTGAACATCCAACTACACTCATGCATCGTGAATCCATCGCTGAATTATATCAAATGACAGTGGAAATATCATCATACTCCACGATTACGAATATTTCTGCGGAAATAACTGCAATAAACTTCATGGCGATTTACGACTGGAACTTCAGGGAACTTTCAAGAGAGGCCAGGGAGGACCCGGCTCACAAAGAAGAATTTTGCCAGAAGGATGTCTTTCGTATACGCGGAGCAGTGCAATTTCCGGAGAAGGAAGCAGTTCGATTCTCCGAGGACACTGTTTCCAGGTTCGAGGTCGGAGCACATCTTTACGCTGGTGAAATGGAACCAACAGCAGTTTTCTTTGAAAACTTTCCTCTAGAACTTCAATCAACAGATAAGGTAGTCATGAACGTTTCTTGTATTATTTGAGTCATGTAGCGATATCTGAGCAACCATTTTCCCATATTTTTTGTCCTATCTTTTGCCCCATTTTCTTGATTAACATTTCTGTACTCAGTACACTTCGATGATTTATGCCTTTTTCTTCGATTTGTTGAGACATTGTTATGTCATTGGCATACTTAAATAATTTTGGATCAGTTGAGACTGATAATTAATATTCTTTCAATAATTTGCATATTTTTGTAGTCACGATTTGACTGTAAAGTTAACGATTGCTATGGCAGATTTGAATTCAGACAGCGTGTCATTTTATTAAAGTAATTCTATTCAGTAAATTACTTTGACCAATTTTCTGTCATCCTCAAGAAAGAAGAATATTTACATGATTTTAGAGCGTTAAAATCTATTACGTTATCGACGATCTTTGAAATACTAGTCGTCTTATGAACATGATTGCAACATAGACATTTATCATTGCATTATAGACAATTTTATGAAGTATGAACTTTGATTACGATTTATTGAATACACTATAATCATGAACATTTGTTAGGAGTTTTTCTCAATTACAGATTGGAACAATAATGTTTGCATTCCACAGTCTAATTGTATTCTATTCGACTATTTATGCAGTTTAGATGAACTTTGATTGAAGATAGTATTTTTATACTGCGTTACTTTGAAGATATTAATCTCAATGTTGATAGACCAGGGAGGAGTGTCTAATCGTATTTGCTATTAAATTTATTTGTGATTGGCAAATTTTTACTTCATATCGATTCATGAATGAAACCCACGAAGGTTAAATAATAACAGACATTAATAGAATTGATGAATATAAGAATTTTTGAAGAGGAACAATGGATGTATAATCGTTAGTTCAGTGGACCTGTAAAAGTCGCTGATGAGTAATGCCCTTGAATAATGAAGGAGGTTCCCACAGTAATAAATGAAGTTGTTGAATTTATGAGTGGAGGTTTTTGTATGTAATTTGGAAGATTTTGATGCCATATATATGAAGATATATGATGAATTCTGGGCCTATTGTTGAGCAATTTTGTGCGTTTTGAGCGAAGTATTTTTCCGCTGAATGTATTGTCCTGGTTCTTTGAAAGTTATTCATGTGAAGATACTGTTAAAGTTAACAAGAGTGTTAAATAATTTGAGATGAAGATTTTGAATGGAGGTTACCGTCACAAATATTAATAATAATTATTAAACCTTATTAAACCTGAATTTGACATTTAAATATAACTAACCTTCATTGGTCGATTATATCAACACAATTTGAGTAATTATCAACCGGATAAACGTGTGGTTTAATGTATTTCTTGTATAAATAATATAAACAATATTAATATTGTAAATAATTTTGTAAATATCTTTGATAACAATATGAAATGAAAGGGATTAATAGAGGCGAGTATAAAATTTTCAATTGTCGTTTGACATTGTCATAAACAATTTATTATTGTTATAAATAATTAATGAACTTTTGTTATTAACATTAAGAGTTTTGTTTTTATACTCTAAACAACGCTAATTAAGCAAGTGGATTGAACAATTAAATATGATTTGGGATTGTTGGAGTAATCCACTGGTGTTTGATTGGAGCATTTAAAACATTTGCGTGATAATATTTCAGTTGAGATGTGGACATTTAACGTGTTTTGAAGGAGAGCTAAGCTCTGATGTAACTCGCATATGCTAGGGTTGAACGGAGGGGTGAGTCCACTTTGACGATGCAGGTGCATTGCAGCTGGCCCGGACAACTGTATGATAGAGGCCAAGGACGTCTCCATAATAGCCTTGTGGCTATAAATAAAATGTGATGTGTATAAACACGCAAAACAATTGATATATGTGTCACGTCCCAAATCCCGTTTCCATTCCAAGTGCATTATTATTTTTACGTTATTTTGAGCTTGAGAAAGCTAAAACATTGTATGTAGAGTATACAAGTCCGACAGGAGGACATGGTTATGTGGTCGATGGCTTCTGATTGCCACGTGGATTTTGTTGTTTTATTTTTGTTAAATTCATTCTTTATGTGAAATAAATTATTGTGCAGTTTAAAGTTTCTCGTCTTCGTTGTGGTTCATTTTAAATATCATGGTGGAGGTTATTGTGAGGGCATACTTTAAGTGATCCAGTTGACAACCCATCCCCGAGATAAATTTAAAAGGTAAGTAAAAGGTAAGTATGAACCCCCGTATATTTTGGTGTGTTCCACAATAATTTCTTGTTAACTATTGTGCTCTAATCTCGATAGTATCTGTCAGTGCCATTTTCATTGATGTAGCTGTGCCGGTGCGTTTGATTATTGGCAATCCGATTGAGGGGGCGGATATCTGACAGCCTACTATCCGGATAACGGGGACAGTAGGATTGGCGACCCTAAAACGTGGGGAACGATCAGCAAAACATTGGATTACCAAGTTATTGCAGTAGAATTGACACCGCAATTTTTGTGGAGTGTTCGAATAACATTGGATTACCAAGTTATCGATGTCAAAGGGATTGTGAAGACTCAAATAAAGAGGTTGATTCTTTGTTAGATGTCTTAGCCAATTGTAGAATTTGAGTGTGTGATTATATAGGAATAAAATGTTGTGTTGTATTAGGAAAATTACACTCAGAAAAGATCAGATCTTATACAACTTGAGAGAGGTTAAATAGGCTGGAAACTTAGAAAAATCGCCTATGATCTGTGACCCGTTAATAAATATTAACGTGCATTCCAGTCGTATCCGCGGGCGGCTGCTGCTGCAAACTTGATCTTCACGGTATCTATTGGTGACTGTCCGAACTAGTGAGCCGGCAACCTTCAGCGTGTCTGTCTTGTCGATGGCTCGCTCGTGTGGCTAATGTTGGCACTTAAGTTTTGGAGAACACGAGGTCTCACGATCGGCTCCGTTCGAGCCCGATCGGCCGCCATTTTGTTCTGGTTGATTGAGATAAACAAATGCAAGTTGAAGGAATTCTTGCAAGAAGGAAAGATGTGAGAACAAAATCTCTGGTGTAAAACGGGGATTATCTGGCCGTTGGCCAGGTAAACTTCCTTTCCCCGATATTATTTCATCTCTACGTGATTTACATTTACCGCCCACCGTTGAGAAATCTCTGCCATCGGATTAAATATGTAGACATGAAGAAAACGCAATGTATGAAGTTTGGCTGCAGGAATACATCTCTTTATTAAGGTTTGTTATGTGTTAAAAGTTATTGGAACTATTTGTGACCTGAAAAGGTGAATTGGTCGTCGATACGAGTATTTTGTGTTGGTGTTATTCTACATATTTTATATGTTGCAGTCTTGAGCTGTTGAATAATTATCTTAGCGCAGTTGGCATTTATTTTGCCGTTAGTAAGTCACTTGATTTGTAGAACCGAGTAGGCCTAAGCATGAAGAGAAAGTTCCAATACCTTATTTTTAAACTTGATGTAATACACTTATTTATATGTATTTTGGGAGGGTTGTGTTTTATCTTTTTTTCTGACATGCCGAGCTGTGTAATGTTCAGATCTCATTTTGTTTTGAGCGAGGAATTTTCCTAACCTTAAATTTTTTTCGTTACAGTTAATTTTCCTTTTCCTCGTCTCGTTAGCGTGGTCTCTTAAAGACTCTGTTTAAAATATCACCACTTATGATATGTATTTTATTTTTTCCATGGTCCGTTGCCTGGATACTCTCCGGGATTGTTATCTGATTTCGTTTTTCTCGGAAACAATGTAATTAACTTTTCATGTCGACTTGAAGTCAGTCATATTGGATTTTCATGCCGTACGCACGTACCTTGCCTTTGCTCCTGAGTAACTAAAAGATTTCAAGAATTATCTTTTTAATTTCCAAGAGATATCTTCTTGGTGGTTTGAACTTGTCATTCTTCGAACCTATACGATGATAATGTATATTTTTTCTTCGGAATCTAATTCTACTGATGTAGGGTATAATTGGTTCTCGCATAATTGAACTTCTTCATTGAAATTGGGTAATTAAATTCCATCTCCTTCTTAATTTTATTGGTTCCTTGCTTCTTGATTATTAATTTGTTTGTTCTTTTTATTACTATTTATGTTACATCCTTTTTTTAACATGCATGTAAGATGTTCTTTCCTTCAATTATATTTAATGTTATGAAATGTGATTCGTGTTTTCTTCAAGTTTAGTTTTAGTGCTCTTCTCTCAATTTAAATGCAACCTGGGTATGGTAATTTGTCCAGCCGTTCCACACACATACCCTAGTTGCTCTCTGTTTTTTTAATCGTTTTTCTGTTTGTGTTTCTGAAGGTAACTTGTGGGTACATATTTTGGTACCTAGTCGCGTGGTTTTGTTTCCACCTTGTATTTTGTTGAGAGAATGTGTACTGGGTTTGACTTGGAGAAAGCATAGGCATAAAAGGGTTACTTATTCTGAAAAAAATCTTGTATTAATCCTATGTGATTTTATGTTTCATGTCGACTATAAATGGAGCAACGGAATCTTAGGGCAGCTTACAGTTTGACCAAAGAAGAAATTATCTATGAACTCCTGATTAGAGGTTCTACTTCCTCTGGAAATAGGGAAAAGGATCTGATATTACTGAATGCAGTTTCGGATAATCCTGTACGTGTACCAAACTGGAGGAAATTTGACTGGACGTTAGGTAAGTCCCTTATTGTACCATCTGTTGAAAGTTTAATTGTGGTTTTTCATTCGTTAAACTCTGACTGTGCTCCGTCTAGTTCTCGACTTATCAGATTTAAGGTCCGCTGTTCACATTGGTACCATCGCCTTCGTGATTTAATAGAAGTTTGGCAGGATAGAGATCCTGAATTCCATTTAAAATTAATTTCTCTGCGTGCTAAACTTGTTGATTGCTTTTTTGCGTTATTCCCAAATAATAGTGAGAGTGCGAGTGTTAACCCTGATGTGTGTGCAAATGAAGGGGTTCCTTCTATTAGTGGATTGAACGAATTGTTGCATAATATCAGTGTTGAAAGCAATTTAGGAAGTTTTGGTGGATCTTTGTCGAATCATAGTGAACCTGCAACTATGTATAATCAGGAAAACTATCCTAGTGCGTGCAGAATATCTGAGGTTAGGTCTGACTGTAGCAATGTCAGAACAGGGTCGACCTCATCACGTCATAACCTTGAGAATCTTGATGATATAAATGTTTCCTTTGCTAATGTGTCCATTTCTGGTGCTGCGAGCAACCAGGTTAGGGGTAATTTATCAAATGCTAGGTCGAATGATGAAAGATTATCGCCCCTATGTTCTGAAAATCCTATTAATTTAGAACATGTGTCATCTAATGTAAATAATAATACTCGTGGGGAGTTTAAAATGGGAATTAAGTTTGGTAGTGTACCTCATCCTTTAAATGCTTGCATCCAAAATCTAGAGATGTGCAACGGTAACGATGCTAACCTGTTAATAAAATTTTTAAAGCAATTTATTGACCTTGCTGACAATGCTGTAAGATTTGGGTGTCCTGATAGTCAAATTTTCAACCTGATCTTTCCTTATACCTCTGGTTTATTGAGAGAAAAGTTAATTGTAGCCATGGAAGGTTGTTATTCCATTGATCGATTTCATCGTGAAATATTAAGTTCATTTATTCCTAGTCGTGCTTTGAGTATGCTGATGCATAATTTTTTCTATAGAGTTCAGAGATTCGAAGAGTCTTTAAATGATTATGTAACTGATATCAAGTCTTATGCTAGAGTTTTTTCTGTACAATTAAGTGAACAACAAATTGTGGCTTCTATATTGGAAGGGATTAATCCAGAAAGCAGGTCATACTTGACAACATGCAGTATTCCCGTAAATTTCTCTGATTTAAACAGATTTGTGTTGAATTCGGGTATTATCAAACATTCCGATTCCTTGAGAGTTGCCAATGTTCCTCCACCTAATTTTAATTCTAATCTATCTCAGGATTCTGGAAATCCTATCTGTTATGATAGCTCGCAAGGCCCTCGTTTCCAAAATAGAAATTCCTTCGATTCGGGTAATCGCACGTCGAATAACAGGAGAAGATGTGATACTTGTGGATCATTTCAACATATTGCTAAATGGTGTACGAGGAGACCTAAACATAACCCATGACTAAATCGTAAGGAGACTTCTTCGGATTGCCATGCGTCAAATAGTTCTAAAATAAACTCTATGGAGGTAAATAATTATTTTGATGATGTCAGAAGTCTTAAACCTAAAGTGAGGTTATGTAGTCGCATTTCTGAAGTTTCTAAACATTGTTCCCCATTTATTGATATTTGGGTAAATAACGAACCTGTTACTGCTCTGATCGATTCGGGTAGTGTGAAATCATTTTTAAGTAAAAACTGGTTTGAAAATATGAGGTCAGTATGCAAATTTGGAAAACTTATTAAAGAACCGAACAATTTTGTGTCAGCGAACTGTTCTAGTCTTGAAGTTTTAGGATTGGTAAACTTAAAGATCCGCATTTTAAATTTCACTTGGAGATATGATTTTTGGGTTGCAAATAATTTATCTTGTGACGCCATTATGGGTGCTGATTTTTTGTCTCATGTTGGGTTGTTACTAGACCTTAGAAACAGGTCATGTTGGTTTCGTTTTAAGCCTAATTTAAAATTAAACTTCAAGCCTTGTCTTAGTTTTTCCGGAGTGAATTCCTCCAAAGTTATATCTGGTTCTGACACCATTGAGGAGTTTAATTTTGAAAATCTTAAACCTGACCAAGCTGATAAACTTCGTGAACTGTGTTCATCCTTCCCTGAGGTTTTGACGAATAAGTTAGGGGTGACCAATCTATTGGAATACAAGATTGTCGTTTCTGATTATATTCCAGTCAGTTCGCCACCGTATAGACTAGCCCCTCCCAAGATGAAAATCTTGAAAGAGATAATCGACGAGATGTTAGATGAAGGGATCATTAGTAAGTCTACTTCCTCGTATTCGTCACCTATTTTCTTGGTGCCTAAATCTGACGGTAAATTTCGCCCAGTTGTTGATTATCGAGCTCTTAATAAAAAGGTTATTCAGCAGTCCATCCCGCTTCCTGATCTGAGATCTTGCTTTGCATGGTTTAGGGGTGCTAACTGGTATACGATTTTAGATCTGAATCGCGCGTACTTTCAGATTCCATTAACTGAAGATTCTAAACATCTAACAGCCTTCTCCACTGACTGGAATCTCTTTCATTTTAACCGTTTACCATTTGGGATCTCCACGGGTGCGGCCATCCTAAGCCAATTGCTAGATATGGTATTTGATGGAATCAAGTTCAAGTTTGTGTATCATTATTTAGACGACGTAGTCATATTCAGTGAGAACTTTGATGATCATCTGGAACATATTGGTGAGGTTATGTCTCGTCTAAAGAAAGCTGGTCTTACCGTAAAACCATCTAAAGTTTCCTTTGCTAAACCCAAGATTTCATTTTTGGGACATATCGTAACATCGTCTGGAATTTCTGTGGATCATTCGAGAACCCAAGCGATTCGTGACTTTAAGCCCCCTAAGAATGTTAAAGGTGTATCAAGGTTCATCGGTATGATGAACTATTTCCGTAAGTTCATTAACAATTTCGCTCAGCGTGCTGCTCCTATAAATATGTTGAGGAAGAAGGGAGTTAATTTTGTTTGGGGTCCTTCGCAAGAAGCAGCATTTGAAGATTTGAAATTAGCTCTGATAAATGCACCTATTTTGTCCATCCCTGATTTCTCCAAAACCTTTATTGTGCAAACGGATGCCTCCAATAGTGCTGTTGGTGCAGTGTTACTACAAGACCATGGAAAAGGTAGATTACCTATTGCGTACACTTCCCGCACTCTGAATGATGCAGAAAGAAATTACTCTGTTTATGAACTCGAAGGTTTGGCCGTCATGGATGCTCTTGAAAAGTTCAAGTTGTATATCGAACATGTACCCTTCGAGTTAGAAACAGATAACCAAGCCTTGAGTTGGGTTCTTGGCAGACCTAGGAAAACTGGTCGAATAGCTCGTTGGGCCACTCGAATTTCTTCCTTTAAGTTCTCTGTACGTCACATCCGAGGGAGTGAAAATGTCATCGCTGATTGTTTAAGTCGGATGTATGGTGACACTAATGTTGAGGTTGAGGAAAATGTGAAGTGTAACGCAATTTTGGAACATAACATGTCAAACGTAATTCTGTCTAACTGTCCCATGTTGTTTCGGGATGTATCTGAATATCAAAAGGAAGATCCAGTTCTAAGTGAGATTATAAGAAAATTAGAGGTTGGTGAAGTTGCAAAACCGTATTCATTAAGGAATGGAATCTTGTGTTGTTTGGCCCGTTCTGATAGAACACCTAAGATTGTTCTTCCCACTGTTTTAGTAGGCGAGATCTTTAAATACTTTCATGAGTCTCCTATCGGTGGACATTTAGGAGTATATAAGACCAGATTAAAGGTGAGGCAAAATTTTATCTGGAAGGGTATGGATGGTGACATCAGAAGACTGGTAAATAATTGTACAACATGTAAATTGGCAAAACCATCTCCTAACACTAAGGTTGGAATGTTATCGTCTCAACTTTCCGATAAACCAATGGAAAGATTGTTTGTAGATTTTGTCGGCCCGATGCCGCTGTCGAAGATGGGTAACCGTTTTGTACTGGTTTGTACGGATGGCTTCAGTCGTTTTAACTGGTTGTTCCCAACTCGCTCAGCTACCACTGAAACGGTAATTAAATGTCTTAACCATATTTTTGCTGTTTTTGGCCCCTGCCAATTGCTGGTATCAGACAACGCGAAATGCTTTACATCACATGTTTTCCGCAATTTTTGTTTCGAGTTATCCATTTCCCATGTGACATCTTCTATCTATTATCCTAAAGGATCGTATGCTGAGAGGGTGAACAGGAATCTTCGAGCTGCGTTAATTGCTTACCATCATAAGGACCATGGATTATGGGACAGTTGCATTCCTTGGTTGACTTATTCGTTCAACACGGCGGTGCATGAATCTCATCGTACCACCCCTTTCAATTTAATGTTCTCCTTCGTCCCAAATTCCCCTATATCTAATTTGTGGACTATTAATCAATTGCTGCCTGATAAAGTCATGAATGAGAACGTACGTTCTATTTGGAAAAAGGCCAAAACATATATGAAGGTGGCACACGAGAAACTACAGCAGAGGTATAATAAAGGACGTAAACCTACGTCACTTCAGATTGGGGACATGGTTTTTGTCAAGAATTTTTCTGTTAAGGAAGTTGGTTCTAGAGAATCTGGCAAGCTAGTCACAAGATTCCGTGGCCCTTGTGAAATTATAAGTTTTATCACTCCGGTGACATTACTTGTAAAGGACCCTCAGAAAAAGAAAATATTTAGGGTGCATATGTCTCATGTTAAGAGAGGTTGTGATGTTTCAAATTAATGATCATAAAGTTGTATTTTAAATTTGTAAAAGCAAGGAATCTTAAAAATTTGATGGGGAAACCTTAGTTAAAACTTAGTTATGTATATTCTGTAGCCAAAATTTTTCCTAAATCATGTTTAAACTATGGACTTGTCGTAACTGATGTTAATCAAAAAGTGTGATGAAGAAAGAAATGGACCATTGCTGTCGGAGTACGATTTGATTTCAGATCAAATGTTGGTGATATCGTCATCCTGTTTGAAGAGCGTTGTGACTGTCGCGAATGTCCAGGGCCCGGACGTCGTGATGCTAAGCCGTGACCTCAGCACTGAGAATGACCGAGTCTCCTCCATCCTATGAAGACTTATTTCTGTATTTTATTGTATCCAAAAAAAGATTGTACTACTGCCAAGTAAGAGTTGGAATTTTACGCATGTTGGTGATTTTCAGATGCATGAAAAATCTTGGGTGTATCTAATCATGGAACGATCAGTTTGGTGTACTAGGTGTTGTGAGAACTGATGTATGTTTTCAGGTCATATTTTCTCGGTGTATCTTTTACCCCCAACCATAAACTTGTGAACAATTGTTGCCTATTGTCCAGCATTGTGTGGGGGAGAGATGACCCGTTAATAAATATTAACGTGCATTCCAGTCGTATCCGCGGGCGGCTGCTGCTGCAAACTTGATCTTCACGGTATCTATTGGTGACTGTCCGAACTAGTGAGCCGGCAACCTTCAGCGTGTCTGTCTTGTCGATGGCTCGCTCGTGTGGCTAATGTTGGCACTTAAGTTTTGGAGAACACGAGGTCTCACGATCGGCTCCGTTCGAGCCCGATCGGCCGCCATTTTGTTCTGGTTGATTGAGATAAACAAATGCAAGTTGAAGGAATTCTTGCAAGAAGGAAAGATGTGAGAACAAAATCTCTGGTGTAAAACGGGGATTATCTGGCCGTTGGCCAGGTAAACTTCCTTTCCCCGATATTATTTCATCTCTACGTGATTTACATTTACCGCCCACCGTTGAGAAATCTCTGCCATCGGATTAAATATGTAGACATGAAGAAAACGCAATGTATGAAGTTTGGCTGCAGGAATACATCTCTTTATTAAGGTTTGTTATGTGTTAAAAGTTATTGGAACTATTTGTGACCTGAAAAGGTGAATTGGTCGTCGATACGAGTATTTTGTGTTGGTGTTATTCTACATATTTTATATGTTGCAGTCTTGAGCTGTTGAATAATTATCTTAGCGCAGTTGGCATTTATTTTGCCGTTAGTAAGTCACTTGATTTGTAGAACCGAGTAGGCCTAAGCATGAAGAGAAAGTTCCAATACCTTATTTTTAAACTTGATGTAATACACTTATTTATATGTATTTTGGGAGGGTTGTGTTTTATCTTTTTTTCTGACGTGCCGAGCTGTGTAATGTTCAGATCTCATTTTGTTTTGAGCGAGGAATTTTCCTAACCTTAAATTTTTTCGTTACAGTTAATTTTCCTTTTCCTCGTCTCGTTAGCGTGGTCTCTTAAAGACTCTGTTTAAAATATCACCACTTATGATATGTATTTTATTTTTTCCATGGTCCGTTGCCTGGATAATCTCCGGGATTGTTATCTGATTTCGTTTTTCTCGGAAACAATGTAATTAACTTTTCATGTCGACTTGAAGTCAGTCATATTGGATTTTCATGCCGTACGCACGTACCTTGCCTTTGCTCCTGAGTAACTAAGAGATTTCAAGAATTATCTTTTTAATTTCCAAGAGATATCTTCTTGGTGGTTTGAACTTGTCATTCTTCGAACCTATACGATGATAATGTATATTTTTTCTTCGGAATCTAATTCTACTGATGTAGGGTATAATTGGTTCTCGCATAATTGAACTTCTTCATTGAAATTGGGTAATTAAATTCCATCTCCTTCTTAATTTTATTGGTTCCTTGCTTCTTGATTATTAATTTGTTTGTTCTTTTTATTACTATTTATGTTACATCCTTTTTTAACATGCATGTAAGATGTTCTTTCCTTCAATTATATTTAATGTTATGAAATGTGATTCGTGTTTTCTTCAAGTTTAGTTTTAGTGCTCTTCTCTCAATTTAAATGCAACCTGGGTATGGTAATTTGTCCAGCCGTTCCACACACATACCCTAGTTGCTCTCTGTTTTTTTTTATCGTTTTTCTGTTTGTGTTTCTGAAGGTAACTTGTGGGTACAATCTGGAATCTTATTTTATTTGACCGGCTTATGACATGGGTAGTCATATTAAAGATAAAATTAAACTATTTGGTTTGTAAATGTAAATTATTTGTGTTAGGATATTTTAAAATGAACCAAAGAAACTTGAACATGTGCTTGAGTTTATTTCAACATGAAGTGTCTACGAAGGTTAATTATAAGGTAATTATAAGTTAGATTTAAGACAGAAAATTCCTCAAATTTATATATGGTGAAAAATGTTGCTCAGATGTTGTTATTTTGCTCTGTTTGATGTATGTCCCTAAAGCAGTTTATTATTGAAATATTATTGAAATGGCAGATGAGAGTCTAAGAATGATGTTGGAGGAGATGAAAGCTAGCATGAATAGCAGTATGAAGCAGATGATGGAGGAGAATGCTAGTAGAATGGATGAAAGTTTGAAAGTTCTTCAGACCAGTTCTGCAAACCTAGAAAATAATGTGTCGCGTTTACAGATCAATACCCAGGGAATCGAGAATGCTGTAACTGACATGCGCACAGACGTGTCCAATGTGCATAAAGATATTTCTGAGGTTAAAATTGATGTTTCTAAGGTACAGAAAGATCTTACTATGTTGAATCTTGATGTTGCCAATGTCCGGGGTGATATTTCATGTGCTAGAGCTGAAGTAATTGTTGTTAGGAATGATGTTGCTACTGTACAAGACAAAGTAGAGGAAGTTCAAAGAGAGGTTAGAAATGCTCGAACTGATGTGTCAAATGTCCAAGTTGACATCAATAATATTCATTCAGATGTTAATGATATGCAAAGCGATATCAATAAAATACAAGTAGAAGTCAATACTGTTTTTGTAGACATTGCTAAAGTTCAGACTGATGTTAACAAAGTTAGGGAAGAAATTGAAACTTCAAAAACCCTTTGTACTCGTAACATTAGTGCATTAACAACTCGGTTAGTTGACGAGTCTGTTAGGACAACAGCTTCTTTAGCTGGTTTAAAATACGATGTAGAGGTCATGAGAACCCAAGTATTAGATCACAATCGTTTACTTAAGGAAGACATTGAAGTAGATATCGCGGAAATGTTAACTGCAAATGTAACGGTTTGGAAAGATGAATGGAACAGGTCAAGTGGGGAACATGTAGATCAGATTCAGGAGCGAATTGAAAGAAAACTTGCCAGTACACAAGTAGACATAAATAATGAAGTAGTTCAGATTAGGAAAGGCTTGAATGTAAGGATGGATTCGCTATCCGAAAAGCAGGTAGAGGATAGAACTCAAATAGGGCAGGACGTGCAAGCATTAAAAACTACGTTAGAGGAACAGATTCATAAGGTTGTCTCTGATGTTAATGAAACTACGAGCAAACTGCAGAATTTGAAACTAGGAGAAGCTAGCATGATGGAAACCTATAAGGAAGAGTTGATTAGGAAAGTCATCACGGAAATCACAGACAAGGATACTGAAGGATTGACTGGTGAAGAGGATAGAAATTACGTGAGAAGATATAACCTCGCTACAGAAGAGAGAGATATTAGTCCTGAGGAACGTATATCCAGATTCAGGGAAGAAGAAGAGGATAGAAATATTGAACCTGAATGGAAGTATCGTGATAGTGGGAAACATTATATGGATTCATATCCGAGAAATGTGACAGTCATTCGTAACTTTGAAGACAAACCTCAAAAATTTAGCAACACTGATAGTCTCACACCGATCGAATATATCAGGAATCTTAAAGACTATTTCATAGAAGCCCACATTCCTAGAGAGAGAGAGATGAGAATCGTAGAAAGATTTCTAGCTGGAGGACCCCTTGAGTGGTTTAGAGCATTTCGGTACACTTTCAGCAATTTTGACGAATTTGCAGAGGCACTGATAAAACGATTCTGGTCAATAGAAGCTCAGAATTCATTAAGAGCTGAGGTATACTCGAGAAAGTATTCAGGTACTCTTCCAACACGGTACGCTGATTTCTTCACGAGTCAGTTATCACGCTTAAGATTTTTGCAACCCCCATTGTCAACAGAGCAGTTGATAGATGCGATTTCACGTATGCTGCCTGTGGAAGTAAGAAGACTGATCATATCGTCAAATATCAGAGATTTGACCAGTATGGACGAATTATTGAGAAGGCTTGACTACACGAGTCCAATGCCAAATTTGGTACAAAAAGGTCAGAGGCACGAATTCAAGGACGTTAATACAGTCTACATGGATCAAGTGCAGCAAACTGATAAGCCTGATGAAGAAAAAACTGAAAATGTAGGTCCTCACAGGAATAATTATTTCCGCAACAACAGATCCCAAGGTTACCGTCCATATCAGCAAAGACGAGGCTGGAATAATAATAGAGGGAATTACAACAACGGAAGAGGTAGATACTATAACAATGGTTATAATAGAAACTACAATAGAAATAACCAGTACCAGAATCAGAATCAGAATTCTCAAGGTCAGGTTATGACACCCGACAAGTATCAAGAGCGAGAGAAAGAAAGTCAGCAGTATTTGAAGGAATTACGAGAGAAGGAAGCTGAAAATCAAAAGAAAAGACAGGATGTAGTGATCGATCCTGGTCCTTCTACAAGTCAGCAGAACTTGGAAAACAGGAATTCAGGACAGAAGAGAAAGTAGAGAGGAGAGAATACATTAGCCACACACAAACCAGAGAAGAAGAGACTTATGATTAAGGAACATAGTAGAAATATCATATAAGATTAGAATTATAATTCAATTTCGTGTTCAAGTGAATTGAGATATTTATAACACAGAGTTTAAAAACAATTTGCAACTGTTTTTAAAACGTGGTGAAGGGAGAATGCCCCCGTAAATTGAATTATATTGAGACCACGATGGCTGTATTGGCAAATATGAATAAAGTTATGAATGTCATAGTTGTGACGTGTATATTCATGACGTAGGCACGGATGACGCAGATTTCATGCAAGTAGGCTGGTGGAGCTGAGATTCTTGGTGACGTCATGATTTTGTTCGAGAAAGATCTTAGATTTACGACGCAGTCGCAGGAAACAAGGTATTGTGCTAAGGAAGAAGTTACGCTATTGGAGGAGAGACTCGAACCAATGAACGATAGTTTGGAAGGAAGACGGAGATTAATGAAACTACGATATTTGATTACTTTTGGCATGCAGATTTGTGGAAAACTATTTTCAGTTATGGCATTGACTTGGAATTTTGAAGAAATTAATTTTGAGTTTTTGAAATTCGAAAATCCGTCAAGTATAGCCAAAGTTAAAACTTCTAGCAATGACGGAGCAACAGGCTATGGAAGGGATGGATACGCCCCTTAAGAAGTTGATAAAAGGTCGTGCACAGGATAGAGGAGCTCTCATATCTCTCATATCTCTCATACCGCTGATACCGCATATATATTTCTGATGTCAGATAGTCATTGTCGAGTGAATAAGTGAAGCAAGTTGTCTTTAGCGTGTGGTTAAAGCCCGGCGCATCGAACGAACACGGAGCAGTTCCATTTTACGCTGTTCGAAACTAGGTGAAGTTCAAACGCTCACATTAACGTTTCTACCAGATAAGATATATAGAGTTAACTTCTGCCTTCATTATAATTCAATTGGGCAGTACAACATTGAGGTGTGTAGAAGATTTGAACAATTTCACAGTTATACTTTGAAAGATATTGACACTTTAAGGCTGCAGACAAAAGTGATTTTCTCGCCACTTGAGAAGCACTTTTAAAATTCTACATTATACACTACGGCTGACACGTGCATCGCAACCGAGATATTGGAGAATACGTTTGGTAATACAACGATACATTCTACCATGGAACATTATAATCTTGCAGTGCTTTCAATGATTATAACAGAAGTTGAGATGGAAGGCTAAGGCTTTAATGCAATTGGGACATATATCGATGGAGTGAAGTAACAGCATGGAACTTCGTTAATCGTCATTCTACAAAAGCGAGCATGTAGTGAACATCCAACTACACTCATGCATCGTGAATCCATCGCTGAATTAAATCAAATGACAGTGGAAATATCATCATACTCCACGATTATGAATATTTCTGCGGAAATAACTGCAATAAACTTCATGGCGATTTACGACTGGAACTTCAGGGAACTTTCAAGAGAGGCCAGGGAGGACCCGGCTCACAAAGAAGAATTTTGCCAGAAGGATGTCTTTCGTATACGCGGAGCAGTGCAATTTCCGGAGAAGGAAGCAGTTCGATTCTCCGAGGACGCTGATTCCAGGTTCGAGGTCGGAGCACATCTTTACGCTGGTGAAATGGAACCAACAGCAGTTTTCTTTGAAAACTTTCCTCTAGAACTTCAATCAACAGATAAGGTAGTCGTGAACGTTTCTTGTATTATTTGAGTCATGTAGCGATATCTGAGCAACCATTTTCCCATATTTTTTGTCCTATCTTTTGCCCCATTTTCTTGATTAACATTTCTGTACTCAGTACACTTCGATGATTTATGCCTTTTTCTACGATTTGTTGAGACATTGTTACGTCATTGGCATACTTAAATAATTTTGGATCAGTTGAGACTGATAATTAATATTCTTTCAATAATTTGCATATTTTTGTAGTCACGATTTGACTGTAAAGTTAACGATTGCTATGGCAGATTTGAATTCAGACAGCGTGTCATTTTATTAAAGTAATTCTATTCAGTAAATTACTTTGACCAATTTTCTGTCATCCTCAAGAAAGAAGAATATTTAAATGATTTTAGAGCGTTAAAATCTATTACGTTATCGACGATCTTTGAAATACTAGTCGTCTTATGAACATGATTGCAACATAGACATTTATCATTGCATTGTAGACAATTTTATGAAATATGAACTTTGATTACGATTTATTGAATACACTATAATCATGAACATTTGATAGGAGTTTTTCTCAATTACAGATTGGAACAATAATGTTTGCATTCCACAGTCTAATTGTATTCTATTCGACTATTTATGCAGTTTAGATGAACTTTGATTGAAGATAGTATTTTTATACTGCGTTACTTTGAAGATATTAATCTCAATGTTGATAGACCAGGGAGGAGTGTCTAATCGTATTTGCTATTAAATTTATTTGTGATTGGCAAATTTTTACTTCATATCGATTCATGAATGAAACCCACGAAGGTTAAATAATAACAGACATTAATAGAATTGATGAATATAAGAATTTTTGAAGAGGAACAATGGATGTATAATCGTTAGTTCAGTGGACCTGTAAAAGTCGCTGATGAGTAATGCCCTTGAATAATGAAGGAGGTTCCCACAGTAATAAATGAAGTTGTTGAATTTATGAGTGGAGGTTTTTGTATGTAATTTGGAAGATTTTGATGCCATATATATGAAGATATATGAAGAATTCTGGGCCTATTGTTGAGCAATTTTGTGCGTTTTGAGCGAAGTATTTTTCCGCTGAATGTATTGTCCTGGTTCTTTGAAAGTTATTCATGTGAAGATACTGTTAAAGTTAACAAGAGTGTTAAATAATTTGAGATGAAGATTTTGAATGGAGGATACCGTCACAAATATTAATAATAATTATTAAACCTTATTAAACCTGAATTTGACATTTAAATATAACTAACCTTCATTGGTCGATTATATCAACACAATTTGAGTAATTATCAACCGGATAAACGTGTGGTTTAATGTATTTCTTGTATAAATAATATAAACAATATTAATATTGTAAATAATTTTGTAAATATCTTTGATAACAATATGAAATGAAAGGGATTAATAGAGGCGAGTATAAAATTTTCAATTGTCGTTTGACATTGTTATAAACAATTTATTATTGTTATAAATAATTAATGAACTTTTGTTATTAACATTAAGAGTTTTGTTTTTATACTCTAAACAACGCTAATTAAGCAAGTGGATTGAACAATTAAATATGATTTGGGATTGTTGGAGTAATCCACTGGTGTTTGATTGGAGCATTTAAAACATTTGCGTGATAATATTTCAGTTGAGATGTGGACATTTAACGTGTTTTGAAGGAGAGCTAAGCTCTGATGTAACTCGCATATGCTAGGGTTGAACGGAGGGGTGAGTCCACTTTGACGATGCAGGTGCATTGCAGCTGGCCCGGACAACTGTATGATAGAGGCCAAGGACGTTTCCATAATAGCCTTGTGGCTATAAATAAAATGTGATGTGTATAAACACGCAAAACAATTGATATATGTGTCTCGTCCCAAATCCCGTTTCCATTCCAAGTGCATTATTATTTTTACGTTATTTTGAGCTTGAGAAAGCTAAAACATTGTATGTAGAGTATACAAGTCCGACAGGAGGACATGGTTATGTGGTCGATGGCTTCTGATTGCCACGTGGATTTTGTTGTTTTATTTTTGTTAAATTCATTCTTTATGTGAAATAAATTATTGTGCAGTTTAAAGTTTCTCGTCTTCGTTGTGGTTCATTTTAAATATCATGGTGGAGGTTATTGTGAGGGCATACTTTAAGTGATCCAGTTGACAACCCATCCCCGAGATAAATTTAAAAGGTAAGTAAAAGGTAAGTGTGAACCCCCGTATATTTTGGTGTGTTCCACAATAATTTCTTGTTAACTATTGTGCTCTAATCTCGATAGTATCTGTCAGTGCCATTTTCATTGATGTAGCTGTGCCGGTGCGTTTGATTATTGGCAATCCGATTGAGGGGGCGGATATCTGACAGCCTACTATCCGGATAACGGGGACAGTACCTTCTTCAAGGCCACGGCCGCCTCCTTCCCTCTTCCTTGCCTATCCATCCTGACCATCCATTACCTTCCCTCATGAGGCCCCTGTTCGCTTTGCAGGTGAGGCCGCCTGGGCGAGGTGCCAATCACACCTCACCAGTTGTATCCACTCCGATTAGATGTTCCCAGCTCTAGGACACTGACCGTAGAGGCGGTAGTGGTGAGTTCCCTCGCTGAATCCGTGGGTTCCACCAACCTTGAGGGTAAACGACTAAGAAGAGAAGAAGAAAAAACAATTCTCTTAACCCATTTTCACAATTCAGATTCATGCCTTCTTGATAGTTTTTTAATTGGATTCAGTTATCAATGTCTAATTCGAGTAAAATATCGAAGTGACATCACCATCTCCAATAGTTTCTTAAATTGTCTTGTAATACAAATGTTTCAATTACATTGTCAATCTGACCACAGTAAAATGCATCTCCAGCAATTTACTTTTAAGTGTGCTCCCATTCAAGAGAGTTATGTATTTTACCATCAGCATAAATTATTTTATTAAAGTATAAACGCCGAGATCCCCCGTGGCTTAGGAGGCAGCACGCCGCACCGGTCTCTCACCGCTGGGTCTGTGGTTCAAATCCCGGTCACTCCATGTGAGATTTTTGCTGGACAAAGCAGAGGCAGACAGGTTTTTCTCCGGGTACTCCGGTTTTCCCTGTCTCAAATTTAATTCCAGCAACACTCCATTTCATTTCATCTGTCATTCATTTCATCATTGCCCCAGGGTAGTGCCACTGGCTTCGGTAGCTGGCACAGTTCATATCCTCGCCGCTAGATGGGGGCTTCATTCATTCCATCCCTGACCCGGTCGGTCGACCGGAGCAGGCTGTGGATTTTCATTTTCATTTTCTAAAGCGCTGAGAATCATCACTCTCTTATTCTCTTATTATTCCTTGTGGATTCCTATAATTACTCATTTGGCTTTGTAATTACCACTCATTACACCTTAACTTCGCCTATAACCATTTAATCAGCACCTCTAATTAATATAGGCTACAATCATTATTAAACCACAGCATATGTGTAGGCTATCTGCATTATATTAGTACCATGAATTCTTCATAATTCTATTTCAATATATACTCTTATTTATCTGTAATAGTGCTGCTCATTTATTTCAAATAACAATATACGTAATTAATCCACATCCTCCTTTGATTCTTAAGTGCTACTAACTCCTAAATCATAGTCAGATATTCCTATTTTACAACCATAGCATTCCATAACATTCAGTTGTTTCTATTTTTCTGTACAAATATACGTATTCAGTCACTTATATCCTTTTTGCATGATTCCATAATTTACTATCATGACCATTAAGTCGCGGCTCCGGAGGCGTAGTTGGTAGCATGCTGAACTGCTGTGGCGAATATAGCGGGTTCAAACCCGGCCGAAGTCGTCGGTTTTTTTAAGAGCGTTAAAAATCCTTCAGTATGCCTTCCTTCGGAGGGGAAGCAAAGCCGGCGGTCCCATGTCATAGATTTATGGCATGTAAAAGATTCTTCCACAGACTAAACTTGTGTGGAGCTAAATTTCTAGGTTAGATTTCGTTGGAACTCTCTATCAAAGTTCCAACATTCACCACTAGATATCATTGACATCTGGTGGCGAAAGTTGGAACTACTTGAAATTGAACGGAACTTGTAGCTCACCCTCTGGGTGTCCGCTGGAAGCAGCTACAGCCTCTGGCGAGCCGAACATGTCCTCGGACACTCCCGACACTAAAAGCCATACGATAAATAAATAAATACATGACCATTAAGTCATTGATTACAACATTCTGAACTTCCGAATACTATATCCTATCGGCATACTTCTCACCATGTTCGAGAAGCATAATTCAATAATTTTATTTATTAATCAACAGCAATCAATAACCTACACAAAATCTACTGTGTTCCATGAGAATCTAAACTACAAACATAGTCCACTCGTTAGACTGTTCTACGTGTTTCTACTTGATTTTAGAAGCTTCCATTTATCTGCATATGTTCCTCCAGTGCATTGGTATTCGATAGAACTGCATCCTGCGATATGCCATTGGATCGTCTCCTTCCATCCTATAGCCTACTTCTTTGGCACCCTGTAGATCTGTATCGCTTTCAACTGGTAGGTCCTCGACTGGATCGACTCATCTGGGTTTCCATTGGTCATCGGGTGTAATTCGCCGTAAGATATCATGGCACACTCGCTCGTACTCCTAGCCGTATTCGCCATCGTAATCTCCATTACGTCTTGTTTACTCACTCATATCAGAAGCTATTGTCCAGGTATTGAAGCTTTGATACGGTCATGTTGATTGACTTCTATGCCCAAGATCACGGGTTCAAACCCGGCCGAAGTCGACGGATTTTTTAAGAGCATTGAAAATCCCTCAGTATGCCTTCCTTCGGAAGGGAAGTAAAGCCGACGATCCCATGTCATAGATTTATGGCATGTTAAAGAACCTTCCACTAATTACACCTGTGTGAAGCTAAATTGTAGGTTAGGTTAAACATTTGACACACGCTCTTAGGTTCCGACGTTCGTCGTCAGGAGTCGACTGCGATGGCATCTGGTAACGAGTTCTGAACTAGTAGTCGTTGACGGTTGGCCCCGTGGTGTTGGGGTAGCGCGCCTGCTTCTCACCCGGAGGCCCCGGGTTCGATTCCCGGCTCCGTCAGGGATTTTAGAAACTGACATGAGGACTGGAACGGGGTTCACTCAGCCTCGTGAGGACAATTGAGTATCTGTCTGACAGTGAGGCAGCACCCCGATCACGAAAACCAAGATTAACGGCCGAGGGGACCCGATGCGCTGACCACGCGTCACCCCAATATCTGCCGGCCACATGGCTGGGCAGTGATCGCTTGGTAGGCCTAAGCCCTTCACGGGCTGTAGTGCCAGGGGTTATTATTTTATAGTCGTTGACGGTTGCGTTTGGCGGCAAAAGTAGGAACTACTTGGAAAAATTCATTGTCTGCAGTCCTTACTTGAATTGAAAACAGATACACACACTAACGCAGTCATCACAATTAACACCGGTTATCAGACAGGTTCTGCACAAACCCAAAGTACACGGGGCAACATGACCGTGTTGTCGCAGCCCCTAAACTGAGGAACCAACCAACATCATTTCTGCTTCGCCAACCGTCCAAGTCTCACTTCCATAGAGCGCCATGCTCCAGACAAAGGCTTTCAAAAACTAGTTTCTAATACCTAAATCTATATTTTATGTCAACAGATTGCATTTATGTAGAAATGCTTTCCTTGCTTGAGCCAACCTAATTTTTATATCCTCTTTGCTTCGTCCATCACTGGTTATTTTGCTTCCTAAGTAGCAGAAGTCTCCTACTTACTTTAGCTTTACACCTGCCAATTTGCCGTCTGATTTTTTTTCTGCGTTTAATTATATTTGTTTTACAGTTTTTGATTTTCTTTATGAATATATATCAACATATAATATAACTAGGAATCTCACCCCCACCCCCCTTAAAAAAAGAAAGGGCCACTCTTCGATTCCTATAGTCAACAGATCCGCATCAGTACCAATTTGATAGATTGGGTTAAAAGAATTCCACGAGTTGCTCAGTGATTCTTTATTTTTAACATTCACTTTTGACTTTGATTTTGATTCTGGCTTTCTGTAAACAAGATAACACGTAATAGACGTATTGCCAACTGGTATCCAGGTGAAGGTCACGCAAGCAGGCCATGAGAGGGCTGGTTTTGCGGAGGAGCGGAACTCGTCTAAACACATTTTCGTCCCTCCCTTCCCCTGATGCACATGAAGCGGCTTCGGTGGCGTAGTCGGTAGCATGCTGAGCTTCTATGCCCAAGATAGTGGGTTCAAACCCGGCCGAAGCCGTCGGTTTTTTTAAGAGCGTTAAAATCCCTCAGTAAGCCTTCCTTCGGAGGGGAAGGTAAGCCGGCGGTCCCATGTCATAGATTTATGGCATGTTAAAGAACCTTCCACTAATTACACACGTGTGAAGCTAAATTGGATAGGTTAAGAATGTAAACAACGCTCTTAGGTTTCTATGTTCGTTGCCAAGAGCCGACTGCGGTGACGTCTAGTAGCTAAGTTCTGAACTAGTAGTCGTTGACGGTGGCGCTTGGCGGCAAAAGTAGGAACTATTTGAAAAATTCTAAGTTGCAGTCTGTACTTAAATTAAAAAACAGATAACACACACTAATACAGTCACCACAATTAACACCAGTTATCAGACAGATTCTACACACACCCAAAGTACACGGGGCTACATGACCGCGTTGTCGCAGCCCCTAAACTTGAGAACCAACCTTACGCACACGCAACACTTTTAATGTTGTTGCCAAATCGATCACAGAAAACGGCCTCTCTCAAAGTGATTACAGAAGTAACATGGATGTTTGGAGGAACCACTTGCCATATGCGAACCACCCCGGGCATCACTTCTTCATTTAGGAATGCTGCCCAAGGCTGCGGGATCGAACCATGACACACACACCACACTTAGCTGGCAAAAGTGGATTGCATGTGATGATGATGATAATTGTTGTTTTAAGGGGCCTAAAATCTTGGTTATCGGCTCCTAATGGTTTGGGTGTTAGTGAAAGATGAGATGAGAATGAAAACTATAACTAAAACTAACTACAGACTTACATAGTAGGAGAAGAAATGGTAAAGAAGGGCTAAGGCAAATTAAGGACAAGAAGAAAAGAAATGGCCGGCCCCGTGGTGTTGGGGTAGCGCGCCTGCCTCTCACCCGAAGGCCCCGGATTCGATCCCCGGCTCCGTCAGGGATTTTAAAACTGACGTGAGGGTTGGAACGGGGTGCACTCAGCCTCGTGAGGACAATTGAGTAGCTGTCTGACAGTGAGACAGTGCGCCGGTCACGAAAAACAAGATTAACGGCCGAGTGGACCCGACGTGCTGACCATGTGACTCCCCAAAATCTGCAGGCCAATTGGTTGGGCAGCGGTCGCTTGGTAGGCCTAGGCCCTTCAAGGGCTGTAGTGCCACGGGATTAGTTAGTTTTTTAAGGAAAGAAATGCCCTCGAAGAATGAGGATTTAGAGGGACTTGGAAGGAAGGAGAGCCATGAAAGGCAGATAGGAAAGGGGAAAGAGGAGGGGGCCCACCCCCAAGGTCAGAGGAAAAAGGGGACAAAACGGACCCAGCTCAGGAATCCCTCGGGGTTGCCAACTCCCAAACTCACCAGCCGTGAGCCCCTGAGGGTGTTGGAACATCCAGGGTGCACCTCATTGAGGTCCTTGAGCAGAAGGCAGGAGATAACAAGATAAGAAAAAGAAGGCTGATCCCTCAAAGAATGAGGGTATCAGGAAAGATGAGACAAGGGAAAATTAAGGCGGGAAAGTGAAAGATTCCCTAGGCCTCGGATACCCTAATAACGTCGGGGTTGGATGAGAATAAAAGTTGACCAAGAGAGGTCGACAGGAAAGAAGACGGAGAGGAGCCCGGCACAAGTAAGTGGTGCAATACCAATTTAGCTGGGGTCCCGTGGTCGCCAACCCACGTCCCACTAGATGTTAGCCCCGGGGGGTATTGCATGTGAGAGGCCTGCGTTAGCTAATATGTTGGTTAATGAACTTCTTGAGGGCAAAATCTGGGTAGTTGGTTAGAGACAAATGCTGGCGCAGCCAAATTCAGCGGCAGTCGCATCTTGAAATGCTAATAATACCTCTCTCAGGGGAAGATGACAACGTAGTTCTGCCCCTTAAAACAACAATAACTAACTAACTAACCCCTCTCACCCAGTGTAAGGACAACCAGGACTGTCTTGGTAAAACTGTGTATATTCTATACCTCCAAAGTGGCCATATCTCATTATGGGTCACGCGTTGTGGTCGCTAAAGGAGATGTGATTATTGTGTGGCCCCGTGAGTTCGTACACAGAATATTATCATTCTAATGGACACGGGCTGGCGCTGACACAATTTCATTTGTCTGTGTGTCATCAGCTATCCGGGGCAGGTGCGCCAATGTGTGTGTTCATGAAGAAATAATAAAAATACAGTTTTGGCAGCGTGAATAATTTTAATAAAAAAGAGACTGTTTGCTAACGACAGCTCAAACAAACGCAGTTGAATCAACACTTCGGGAAACGTGCATTGCCAACTGTAGGCAAATTGGAAAGCCAAACAATGTAGTGCGCCTCGCAAGTAGGGCCGTGTTTAGCACAGGGTGTGCTAAAACCGAGGTTTCGAGTCTCACAAGTAGGGCCGTGTCCAGTACAGGGTGCTATAATAGCTTTGCTGATCCAAAAGGAGACGAGTCCAACCTAGTACACGTGCTTGCTGTAACAGAGCACCGTGTGAAATTGGCTATATGGAACACAAGAAGTAACCATCATCACAAATTCAATAGAGCGTCAGGCAATGTACGAATGAAGGCAGTATGCTGTAGAGACACGCCTTTCAACCGCTAGGTCTCATAACATGAAATAATTGAATACCTTCCACGAAGAAGGTCGCTGGTCCTCTTTAAGAGAACGGTTTTAAGATAAAAGATACATCGATAGTTTGGTCATTTTCGTGAAATTACATGTCTTAGTTTCTATTCGTGAAGTAATTCTATTCAATTTAAACAATTTATGAATTTAAAAGATGCTTTGTTAGCCGGTGTGTAGAAAAGGACAAGCCACCTGCCGAACCTATTTGATTTGGTTACGCGCTATCCGCTGCCTGTCGAACTATTTGGTTAGGTTACGCGCTATCCGCTGCCTACCGATGCCGAGGTCATTTTCGATTCATCTACATACGGATGTTCCTTTATGCCATAGCCAGATGAGGGGTCCAAGTGCAGTTGAGTAAGTGCAGTCGCACACTGAGAGAAGGTAACATGTAGGCATTAATTCTGGTACAAGTCTTCCACGGGAATAAACAGAAGGTGTGTGCTGGTACAAAGATTATAGATAGTAGTGCGTACATATAAGGTTGCAAAATATCCACCAATGATGAAAATGAAAATCCACAGCCTGCTTCCAGTCTCCGACCGGGTCAGGAATGGAATGAATGAAGCCCCCAATGATACCATTAGTAAATGACAAAAGTGTAAGATGCTGCAAAATAATCTAGTAAGGAAGCAATTTAATAAAGCTCCTCAGGATTTGCTTACCTGTTCAACCACCCGAGGTCTCATGACATAAATTAAGGGACCCAGACAAAGGAAAAGCCACCAGGCTAAGTCACTGCTCACGCAGTACACTTAAGTGAAGGACAGAAAACACAATAAGAAGTGATGGAAATGACGCTCGAAAAATGTACCAACAAAATAAACATTTTGTAATTCTCCTAAATGTGATATGTTTCCGAGAAGTTAAACGTAGCATGAAATTCTTCCCCTGCCGTAGTTTGTATGTTAGTAGCAGTTGTATAGTGGCTGTGAGTCCTGAGCTCTGCCACATCAGCCATTCTAGATGTGGGTTTCAGTGGTTTACCCACGTCTATTCCAGGAAAATGCCGGGATGATCCCTATATTAAGGCCATGGTTACCTCCTTCCCAGTCCTAGTCTCAATCCTAGAAACAATCACCACAATCACTCGACTTACGAGTCATCATTGAGCTGTGTACCTTACTTCTATTTAATTCAGTTTTCTGCGAGACACCTGATAATACTATGATGTTTATTGAAACATGTGTCCATCCCCTCAGTGGGGTCCTCATCAGCATTTCTATAACATACTTATACACTAAATATAGATTTTTTTACAAAAAAACAATATAAAGAATAAAACTTAACTCTAAGAACACAATTTTGAATCATCATCATCATTGGTTTGCAGTCCTAAGACTGGTCAGTTGCCATAAAAACATGTCGATATCGTCCTGTGATTTGCCGCTTCCTTCATTGAATTATAATTCTGTGCTTGGGTGTCGTTTAGAATTTGTTTAAGGAAGGTACTTCTAGGTCTTCCTCGAAGATGCTTTCCCTCAATGAACCCTTCTGCCACAGTTCTCATTAAATTGGAGTGGCGTATTGTGTGACTCCACCATGCGAGATGACGTTTACGGATTGTGCGTAGGATTGATTTCCGTTGGTTCACGGTGTCGATAACCCTTGTGTTCGATATCCTGTCTCTCCACGTCACATTTATCATCTTATGATAGCACCACATCTCAAAGGCTTCAAGACGGTTCTTTTAATTTTTATTTAGTGTCCACGTTTCACAGGCACACAACGCAACTGTCCATACAAAAGCATGTAGCATTCTCATTCGGAGGGAAAGCTTAAGCCGACTGGCACACAGTTATCTCCTCTTCTGTATAAAAGCTAGTTTTGCCTGATCTATGCGCCATTTAACTTCAGTGGTGTACCTTCCGGCCTCTGTAATCTTTTGACCTAGGTAAGTGAAGGATTTGACGTGTTGTATGTCCGAGTTATTAATCTTTAATCGAAGAGGTTTTGGGAATTTTGAGACTGTCATGCATTTTGTCTTTGAGATGCTTGTTTTCATGCCGTATTTCTGCACCGTTGATGCAACTCTTGACAGCATTGTCTGCACAGTAGATGGGCTGCCAGCTAGAATTGCCTGATCATCTGAGAAATCAATTACCTTTATGGGTATTGCATTGATCTTCACTCCTAAACATGTTTCTTCTAAAGCTTCTGCCATCATCAACTCACCAAAAGCATTAAACAAAATTGAGGAGAGAGGACATCCTTGTCTTACTCCTTTTCTGATTGGAACTGGATTAGTAAGACCTTCTCTTAAACGTACAATTGCATTTTGACCATTGTAGAGTTCCCATATGAGTGTAATGAGTTGTTCTTCGACTCCTATGTTCCTTAATAATGGGAATAGTTTATGCCAGGAAACTCTATCAAATGTCTAACAAAAGTATTTATGAAAGTAGTTAAACATGTATTTGAGCTCGAATAAAGGCAATTAATATGAATATTTTACCAAAATATACTGCACCAATAATGTTGTATTATTTCGTTATTATATCTTGATATTTCCATGCATTGCCAACTAGTACCGTACTTTAGGTCGTGAAATAGTCTTGGTATTAATGTCAATCGAACCCATTATTTTATGAAGTCTATTATTTCAAATTGGAGTTATTGACTATTATCACGTAACCTATTATTGTCCATAATGTTCGTGGCTCGTGATACAATTCAAACTGTATCTTGTTGTCTTCTGAATTCAATGCAGTATGTTGGTGGCTTCGGATTGTGTTGTCCCTAATTAATGAAATAATGTGTCTTCTTTGTTATTAATATGCTTTGTGTTTATTATATGGTAATTGCAGAGATTTGTAGCCTTTCATTTTCAGTGTTGCCTATGCAAAAGTAACATTTGTAGTTCTTCAGTCGGTCAACTCGATTGTGCCCAATGAGTGGGCGGGGTATAAGTTATAAATATGTAAACACACTCCTGAAAAAAATACATGTATTAATTAATTATCACAATAAAATGGGGTAATTTAGGATTACACGTTTCGACCCTCAAGTGGCGGTTAAAATTTTACACCACTACAATACTGTACTAGTAAGTCTTGGTGTATTATTTACGATTCGTAGTTGAATCTCGTAATAGGTTAGGTTTGCTTTCTCTTAATGGTTTTATGAATTACGTATGTAAAAATGTATTAATGCTTGTGTACAATTTAGAAAACACAACCTCTACTTACTAGGGAACTGATTGCGGTGTAAAATTCTAATCTGGGTGAAATTTAGTGCACAATATCCCTACCAGGTTGTACAATGACGTAGTGAAATCTGCACGGGCCATTTTCAATTTTGAACGCCAATATTGAACGCCGAAGACCTGCCGGGAGACGGCATAAGCGAGGAGGTGGGAAGAGGTAAAGCAGAATCCTAGCTGCACGCGATGGCTCCCGGCCACCAGGCTACGACCTGCCGTGCTGCTAGGATTCTCCTCATCCCGTCACTCCCTTATCAGTTCGCACCCACTATTGCAAGGATGACAATGAATAAAAGAGGAATGAAATTAAAAGTCATTTTATTTATTTACAGTATGGTCAAGCGCAAAACATCACATTATGTTGCATTGTATACTGTAATCGAGAGGGGAATGCAACGCAGCAAGGCGGCTCGCTGACTGGTGGTCGGGAGCCATCGCGTCCTGCTACAATTCAAGGTCAGCCTCTTCCTACCTCCTCGCTCATGCTGTCTCCCGGCAGGTTTTCGGCGTTCAATGTTGAAAGTGGCCCATGTGATTTTCACTACGTCATTGTACATCTTTTTAGGAATATTGTGTACTAAATTTCAACCAGATTAGAATTTTACACCGCAATCCGTTCCCTTGTTAGTATAAAACAAAATCCCCGATTCATGGATGTCACAGGTAATCTCGAGAACCACTGGATGGATTTTGATGCGGTTTTCACCATTCTGTAAAGGATACCTCGAGGAAGGTTTCTGTAGGAAATAATTTATTTATGATCAAAGAAAGCCAAGCAGTAACGAATTCAGTGAAAAAGTCGAAAAAACACCTGGCGTCCGTGCGCTTTTTAAGTTTACGCTGGGCAAACAGTTAAAAAAATCAATATACTATGAGTGTAAGAATTGTTCAGCATGAAAAGTTCTACAAGGAAGTCCATGAGAGCATATCTCTATCTTCAATACATCGCCCACTATAAGCGTTTTTACGGTTTAATTTCTTCCAAAAAACTTCATTCAATTACTGAGGCGACAGTTACAGCCTAGCTAGCGGACGAGCCTATTACCCCTGATGAAGCCAGCAGCAAACTGTCGAGTCGTGTTGAGTTAAGACTTCAGAGAAGAGTGGTTGTGTTTGGAGTTTCCTTGGAAGTGCAACTCGGCTTTTCTTCATTTTGCCTGTACGCTATCAAGTTAAGATTTGACGGTAGTGGGGGGTTTGTGTTTCATGCACCTCGCCATTATTAAATTACGTCTGACAAGAATGCATCTCCATGATAATATAATTAACACTCCAGTCAGTGATTTTAACCCATCATGTTGAGACGTAAAACGGATATAGGTCGTAGTTTATTGACATCGAACAAAAAAGCGCTTAACACGTAATGCATTCGTAACTGTTCTCGGGTTGCTAGTGTAGTAATAAGTCAGTAAACAAACATGAAATTAGCATGAACTATAAAACTCAATTTGCAATGTTTACTTACTCTGACGTAAGAGGGCGCACAGGTGTTGAACTTAGTAGAGTAACAAACATCTTTCCACTCGGTATCTGGATATTTTTGTGGCACTCGGTAGTTGGACATTTTTGTGGGAGTGATTTTGGAAAAGAGACGGAAGTGGATGGGACGGAAGTGGATGGGACGGAAGTGCATGGGACGGAAACAATGAGTGCGCGCGGTGGTGGAGATAGGTACAACGACGTACTGTAAGCCATGTGACTATGTGGAATGTAAATCGCATACGGTTTACCCCAAGGTTTGGAGGCCCCATTAAAGAAATTCTTACAATAAATCATCTTCAAGTTGTCGTTCTTTGGTGTGAAAATATTAATTACATCATATTTGCTGAAAACAATTACGATTTATTAAATCTTCATACTTTTGCTCTTTCTTATTTAATGCAAGCACTCAATGGAAGCCTCCGTGGCTTAGGCGGCAGCACGCCGGCCTCTCACCGCTGGGTCCGTGGTTCAAATCCCGGTCACTCCATGTGGGATCTGTGCTGGACAAAACGGAGGCAGACAGGTTTTTCTCCGCGTACTCCGGTTTTCCCTGTCAAAATTTCATTCCAGCAACACTCTCCACTATCATTTCATTTCATCTGTCATTCATTTAATCCTTGCCCCAGAGGAGTGCGTCAGGCCTCGGCAGCCGGCACAGTTAATATCCTCGCCGCTAGATGGGGGCTTCATTCATTCCATTCCTGACCCGGTCGGTGACTGGAAGCAGGCTGTGGATTTTCATTTTCACTCGATACCTCGAGTGCTATATCGCATCAACCAACACTCCAAACAACGTAGGAATTCAGTATATTAACACCGACTACTAACAATAATTGAAACTTCTTTGGTCCGTTGGTCTAAACGGATCACTGGGAGAAACGCATTTAATATACATACTGCACACCCAATTTTCAATCGCGCCTATACTTGGTAGTGCGCTATATCGGCAATAAGAGGCCATTTTCAATAACACCGCTGGCATGGGTTCACTAACTGGCCGGTATAAAGCGCAGCTCGTATCAAGTAGGCAGTGGATTGCTCCCGCATACAGTTGCAGGTATAAGTCACTACTGCAGATGCATTGGAGAATCCTTTCATGTTTGCTGGCACAAGGTAGCACTATGAGTTCATTCTTTAAAAAATGAGAGTAAGTAATATGTAATTATTCGAATAACATGTCAGATGTTACACATCGTATGCGACTACTGTAAGGTAGACAGTCTTCTGCATCTTCACCAACGCCTACATCTGAATCTTCAGCCATTTCATCCGTAACCCGGTTGAGTTCCTCCACTAACTCATCCTCCGCTAACCATCTTCTATATTGGTATGCCATGCCTGTAATAAGGACAAGAAGTGATAGAACCATACACTGAACTATCAAATTACGTTACAAATAAACACTGGCATGCATTCTGAGTGATTTGGAGGTTATACATGACAATTACTAGGTTTCGTTTTATAAGTCATTGCACATAACCTCCATTTTTGGAACACCTTACTCATTACCTCAATATATCATCTTAGCGGGACTAATGTGAATAAATTCCCAATGCTAATAAGGAACTAGAAGCTTCATAAAATGCAAATAAGAATCCGCATTACCAAAAAATACGCCGGTAGGAAACGTAAATAAAGTAAGAAAAACGGCAGAAAATTCCATGATTTTTCGGTAACCATGCACACTGCGTTTCTTTCAAATATATTGTTGTCTGTACGTTCAGTAATGTGTAATATTACTTGACTATGAATACTATAATATATAATGAATGATATTCTTACCTTTCAAAAAAAAGTTGTGGCAGATATCTTCATACGAGCATGTTACTCCTCAACACGTGCCAATACACAGCCGGTAGAGCACGCTGGTATACATACTTACCACTTTTTGTCATGATGTGATCAATGTGGCAGTGGAGCGCGAATTCCAAAAAGTGGTGAGTATTTATACCAGAGACCATTTAGAGCTCTGGTGATCAACTATAATGTTCAGTGTAAGTAGGTTTTTGCACATAATATGGACCTAGAGAGCAAGTGGTAAGTATACTTACCAGTGACCTATATATGTACCGGGTGAGTTAGCCGTGGTCGTTACGACATGACTGCTGGCAGTCGCTCACATTCGGGAGGCGAGGAGGTTCGAATCCCCGCGCCGGCAACCTTGAAGATGGTCTTCTGTGGTTTCGCATCTTCCTTCCAGGCAAATGCCGGGGTTGGTCCCTAACTATAGACCACAGCCGCTACCTTCCAACTCCTCGATCTTCCATTCCCACTTTCCTCACCAACGGTACTTGTAGCTCACCCATTGGAAGTCCGTCTCGAAGCAGCTACAAAACTGGCGAGCCGAACATGTCCTCGGACACTTCCGGCACTAAAAGCCATACGCTAAAAAAAACAACCTATGTAATATATATGTAATATTAAGGACTCTGATGGAAAACCTCTAACAGATAAGGAAGAAAAGGTTGAGAGATGGAAAGCTTACATAGAGTGTTTGTATAAGGGAAAGGAGATTGAGATGTTATGGAGAGGGAAGAGGAAATTGATGAGGATGAGGAGATTTAATATTGCGATCAGAATTTGACAGAGCATTGGAATACTCAAGCAGGAACAAAGCACCAGGCATAGATGATATACCGATTGAGTTGCTACGCTGCATAGAAGATGAAGGTCTGATCAGGTTATTTCACTTGGTGTGTAGGATTTATGAGACAGGTGAGGTACCCTCTGATTTCAAGAAGAATGTTATTATCCGAAGAAAACAGGAGCTGATAGAAGTGAATATTAACGTACAATAAGCTTGATCACTCATGCCTCAAAGATCCTGACTAGAGTAATTTACAAGAGGATGGAAGAACAGTTAGAGAGTTGGACGAAGACCAGTTTGGCTTCAGCAGAAACGTAGGAACAAGGGAAGCGGTACTAAGTCTTAAGCTGATTTTGTAAGCTAGAATAATGATAAGAGAACGTTCATGGCATTTGTAGACTTAGAAAAGGCTTTTGATAACGTTGATTGGAGTAAGTTGTTTGACATTTTGAAAACGATTGGAATAATGTACAGGGATAGGGGGGTGCGCTACAATCCATACAGAAACCAGACAGCAGTTATTCGAGCGGAAGGACATGACAGACAAGCTGGTATTCAGAAAGGTGTAAGGCAAGGCTGCAACTCATCACCCTCAATTTTCAATCTATACATTGAACAAGCGATGATGGAAATTGGATAAAAAATCAAAGTAGGAGTGAAGATTCAAGGAGAAATAATTTCAACTCTGAGATTTGCTGATGACATCGTCATCTTGGCCGACAAGCCTGAGGATTTGAATGAGTTTTTAAATGGTATGGACTCTGTCTTGAGGAAAGAATTCATGATGAAAATTAATAAATGTAAAACAAAAATATTGCAATTGAGTCGAAAGAAATCAGAATTAGCAGGACAAAGCTAAAGGAAGTAGGTGATTTCTGTTACTTAGGAAGCAAATAACCAGGGATGGACGAAGCAAAGAGGATATAAAAAGTAGGTTAGCACAGGCAAGGAAAGCATTTCTACAGAAAAGGAATCTGTTGACATCGAATATAGATTTAGGTATTAGGAAGTCATTTTTGAAGGCCTTTGGATGGAGCGTTGCACTCTATGGAAGTGAAACTTGGACTGTTGGTGCAGCAGAAAATAGGAAAATTGAAGCGTTTGAAATTTGATGTTACAGGAGAATGATGAAGATCAGATGGGTATATAGGATTACGAGTGGGAGAGGAGAGATGTTTATGGTGACTGCTAATGAAGAGAAGAGATAGGTTGGTAGGACACATACTGAGACACCGAGGAATAGCAAACTTAGTTATAGAAGGAAGGGTCGAGGATAAGAAATGTAGGGGTAGACCAAGGTTAGAATATGTTAAACAGATTGCCTCGGATGTTGGGTGTGGTAGCTATGTAGAGATGAGACGATTAGCTCAGGACAGGGAAGCATGGAGGGCTGCATAAAACCAGTCGAAAGACTGAGGACTCAAGCAACAACAACAATCATTTATAAATCAGCCAGCTCTGGCCGTACCACAGTATCGATATGAGGTACTCCTGAAGAGAAGTAATAAAGTGCCATGTTTACCTCAGTGAGACGCGTAATCAATACCGACACCTTGCTTGGCTTACACACAGGAGACAATAACAACAAACAGCTTTAGCAACGCAAGTGTTTGTGTATTGATATGAAATGCGTATCTCTACGTATTAGTATAAAACTAAGTCTCCGATTCTTAGATGTTACTGTAAACTCGAGAACCACTGGATGGATTTTGATGCGGTTTTCACCATTCTGTAAAGGATATCTCGAGGATGATTTCTGTAGAAAATAATTTATTTATGATCAATGGAAGCCGAGCATTAACGATTTCAGAGGAAAAGTCGAAAAAAAACCTGGCATCCGAGCGCTTTATAAGCTTACGCTGGGCAAACCGTTAAACATATCTAAATACTATGAGTGTAAGAATTGTTCAGCATGAAAAGTTCTACAAAAAAGTCCGCGAGAGCATACTGTATGTCTATCTTCAATACATCGCCCGCTATAAGTGTTTTTGCGTTTTAATTTCTTCCAACCATGTCCATTCAACTACTGAGGCGACAGTTTACGAGCTAGCTAAGGGCGAGTCTATAATCCCTGTTACAGCCTAGCTAGCGGGCGAACCTATTGTTCCAGATACAGCCAGCAGCAAACCGTCGAGTCGTGTTGAGTTAAGACTTCTGAGAAGGGTGGTTGGTTTAGAGTTTCCCTGGAAGTGCAACTCGGGTTTTCTTCATTTCACCTGTGAAACACAGTATGTGATGCAGTTTTCACCATTCTGTAAAGGATACCTCGAGGAAGGTTTCTGTAGAAAATAATTTATTTATGATCAAAGGAAGCCAAGCAGTAACGATTTCAGAGTAAAAGTCGAAAAGAATTCTGGTGTCTGTGCGCTTATGAAGCTTACGCTGCGTAAACCGTTAAAAATATCAATATACAACGAGTGTAAGAATTGTTCAGCATGAAATGATCTACAAAAACGTACGCGAGAGCACATCTCTATATTCAATATGTCGTCCACTATAAGTGTTTTTAGATTGGACGGAAGGGGGATTTGTGTTTCATGCACCTCGCCATTCTTAAATTACGTCTGATAAGAATTTGTTGCACATGCATGTCCATGATAATATAGTTAATAGTCCAGTCAGTGATTTTAACCCATCATGCCGAGACGTAAAACGGATATAGATTGACATCGTAAAGAAGTGCTTATCACGTAATGTATTCACAACTGTTCCCGGGCGAAGCCGGGCCGGGTTGCTAGTTGACATATAAATCAAAATACCTATACGAGTATATAGGTAATATGAATATAATTTTCTAAAATCCAAGACATCTACAATAAAGTGGTTCTAAGAGCGTGAGAAGGATCTGAGAGAGATAGGCATTGCAAATGATAAAATTAATGACAGGGACAGTTTCAGAAGGACTGTGAGGGTTTCATAGTGGATTCAGAACTCAGGAAACATAGAGGACCTTTATCCAGAGAGAAAGAAAGCGCTCATTTAACGTGATCACTTCTAAGTTAACCTTTAAAATCAAAATTTAATGTTTTTCAGTCGGTCGACACGAGTGTACCCAATTGTAAAGGGTGGTTTCCTAATCTTGAAAATAATTTTGTTAATGCAAATGGAGGAATGGCTTATACTATAGATGCAAACTGTACAATCCTTGTAGTATACTTTTCTAAATTACTTAACAGTGACTTACCACAAGAAAAGTTTAAGTTCATCAATTTTTATAAAATTAATCAAGATTCAACCCCACCGACTGTACAAGATATTAAAGAAATTATTCGGTCACTAAAAAATAACAAGGCCTCAGGGGAGGATCAAATAACTGCAGAATTGTGGAAAAATGCAGGAGAAAATGTATCATAAAATTGCACGAAATTATGTTGGACATTTGGCAAACGGAAAAAATCCTCTCGGAGTGGAATTTGGCGATAAAGTAAAACTGACCCAAACAAGTATCGAGGTGTATCACTTCTTCAGGTCACACACAAAATTCTTTCAAAAGTTTTACTAAACCGTGCAGAGCTTCACGTAGATAATCAAATCGATGAATATCAAGGTGGAATCAGGAAGGGACGGTCACGTGCAGAGCAAATTTTGAATTTGAAAAACATCATACAATATTTTTGCAACACAACTAACGAAAAATATGTCATAACGTTCGTGGATTTCCGGTAAGCATATGACAGTATAGATCTCGTATCACTCTTTAATGTTTTAAAAAATTTGGACTTTACCAAAAAACAATAAATATTATCGAAGACACACTTACGGAGTCAAAGGCTAAAGTAAAATTTATGGGTGGATTAAGTGAAGAGTTTGAAATAAATACAGGCGTCCGTCAATGTGATGGAATTTCCCCATTAGTTTTCAATTGTGCCCTGGAAAAGGTTTTTAGTGGATGGAGAAAAGCAGGGACACCATCTCACCGACTAGGGTCAAAGATTAAGGGTATTCAAATAGACTGTCTAGCGTTTGCTGATGATATGGCACTAATTGCTGAAGACATCTCTGATGCACAGAAGCAGATCACTATCTTGGAAGAACAAGCAGAAAAAATAGGGCTTCATATCTCTTATGAAAAAACTAAATTTATGACTAACATAAAAAATGCTCCACATGAAATTGATATTATCGCTAACAAAATTGATCGAGTAAAGAAATTTAAATACTTAGGTGACAGGGTTACAGAAAATGGCAATGCAAGTAAATCTGTAACATCAAGAATCCTGAAAATGGAGATTGATTTTCAATACTGTGCCCTTCCAGCAAGAAATATGCAAATCACAGTATGCCAGCAAAGCTCAAATCGGGATTTTGGTATGTTCTCCCACTCTGTAACTTACACATTTTGGATTAAATAGAGGATACACTTTCAAAATAAATACAAATTCAACTCCTATTTTAACACATTTAATTAACCAAAATTATGGCGCTACAAACAAATAAAATAAATAAACTATTGACCACTCCTTCTACTTGTCCAAAGTGAACAAGGAATATATCAAAAACAAACTATTATTATATTAAAATAATGGTTGCATTCAAACCAACAACTCATAATTATTTTCACTTCCATAATGTATCTATCTTAAAGTCCAATATAATCACGAGCTCTAATGGCTCGATACTATTCAATAATGACGGTGTCCTTCTTTTACACACCTCATTAACTATTTTATGAGTTTCTTTTCACCAATAAAAATATATAATCATATTTAAAGTACATATTACTTCTCTACTTAAATGTTTGGGCATTCCACAATATTCTCAACATTACCATCTCTCTCAAGTTTCACAAATCCACTACAGTGATCGGGAAAATACTTGTGCACTCCAGAGTTATAAAAGATTACTTGACAAAGTCAAAAACTATGATTACTCCCGGAATCTAGTTATCTTCATTGAACTCATGGAATCCTACCTCCATACAACATTACATTAGGGATTTTTATTTGTTTATTTGTCTTATAAGACCATTATCACATAAGAAAGCTAACGATCTGAACAGGCGAGCGGTACTTTCATCTACAAGGACCTCGGTTCAAATCCCGGGTCATTTACAACTTTTAAAACACTCACGGTGTATATTTACTTCTCTCAGACGGTCGTTTTCCCGACCTAGGACACTTACAATAACAAGGGTAGACCGTAATCACTTGGGCGAGATTTATGACTAAGAGGGGACCCTCTTGCCGTGCAAGCGTGGCAGCTCTATTCAATGCTTTTAAAACAGATCTTTCTTTCTTCAGTTCTCAGGAGAGACCTAGCATTTCTTTCATACACTTTCAACAAACATTATTAGGTTCATAAACCACTTTCGTAACCTTGGCATTGATTAATTACGAAGGGTCCTCATTGATTGGTAAGAGTAATTCACATACAACGACGAATACTTAGGGGCTTCAACAACTTGACGAGTCTGGGTTCGACTCTCATTAACATGCCTCGGGAACCATTCCCATACTTGAGGACTTATATAAATGCGACTAGGGTCGGCCGTGGCCTCCATTACCTTCGCTCATAATACCATACATTTGCTCCCTATTACAATAAAACATAACACACATAGCCAGGTGATTTACGTCACTATTGGAGGACTTACAACAATAGCTCAATTACCGCAATCAACTACCCCTCGTAAGTAATTTACCAAGTATATTTCGATTCTACGCATTCCTAGCGTGACAATTTACTTTAATGCGCTACATTGCGCTCTACATTATTTTTAAGCCTAGCGTCTTCCAAAGAACTGATAAATTCCACATTAACAATTGATCCATATCTCAATTTTTATATTACTCCTTCCCCTTGACTATATTTTAAGAACATGCATTAACACTATGTCTTTATACTTTTATTAAGGCTCAAACGCTCTTACCTTCATATTATTCAATTTAATCTTTATTTATATTTCTTTTATTATTATTATTATTATTATTATTATTATTATTTATATATTCATATCATGTCTTCATTCCTTACAAAAGCTCAAAAGCTATTTCTTTCATATAATTCAAATTTATCTTTATTTATATACCTTTCATGATGATTATTATTATTACGCTTGCTTTTACAGTATTTGTCAAATACACTGGCATCTTATTTCATACATTTCCTCTATAGGATTTCACCTAATTATTTATAATTTCTCAAATTTTATTCGTTCAGACCGCGCTCTTACTCTGTTATTTGTTAATTAGAAATATCCCTCTATCTCAAACTCCGGTGGTTTGTACACAAACACTTTCCCAACACAAACATAATGAAAATCTTTACTCACATGTTTTAGGTCTTCCTGACCTTCTTTTTCCTGCGATGCTTCATTTTTGCCCACTATTTTGAAATTACTCCATTTTGTACAAATTCATTTCATGTACTGACATATCTTGACACACACTTAACTCGTATATATTTAACACTGATAACATTTTTAAATACACTGGTGTATTCCTTCAGAATACACGACAAAAACACTGAAATTATTACTTTTAACACAAATTTATATATATTTACACTTCACAGATTCTAATCACTAAGGCCGCTATTAAGCCTTCACACGTGATCTCTTGACCTCCCGTCTCCAAGGGTGAAATTTAGTAAATGTCGGCTTCCTATCCTGTCAGAATGTGAAAGTCTCGAACCACCTACTTCTTCCCTGGAATAATTCTCCTTCAAATCCCGTTCCTGACGATCTGCTGTTTCTCTGACTCGAACGGCTCCCTTTTAGACCCTATTGGTTGGTCTAGCGAAAGTCTATTCCGTCCACGGTCCCCCAGATTATTTATCGGTGACCTATTGATTTTTAGCAACTAATACTCCTCGTAACTTAGTGCTTTTTGAATAGTTCGTCTGCTTCCTTGAAGCAATATCTAGAGTTTCCTTCTCCTTTCCGTTTATTCGGTTCTCGAAGTCCTAACTCTCAGGAATACCTTGCGAACCTCGTTCTGTCCGTCCCTACACGGGTTCTTTATAGTTGATAGAATGTTTATCTCGCTGTTACGTTACTTCAATACGTTATGATACTTTTGGTCGTCTAATTTAAGACCTATCGCCCTTGGCTCTAAGCTCGCAGCCTGCTTTGACTGTAATTTCTGAACTTTTCGCTGTAAACTTTATACTTTCGGAACTATATCCTGTAACTAGGATTTTCCTAATTCTCCACACGGCGATACTGTATTAATATTTCTTAGCTACTCCTTATGGATGCTCGTTGTTTATATATACCGCGACGCTCTTGGCTGTCAGATAATGTCTATGCGGTGATACAGCGTTTCCCCTCGAGGAATACTTGTAGAGTCTTCGGCGTGATGTAGCACTATAACGCCCCCTGGGCTATCGGAAACTGCATGACGTGTTGTAGCATCTCCCCTCAAGGAGTCTGTCGTGAACTGCCTGTACTGATACAGCGTGACGCCCCCTCTCGGGCTGTCGGAATAACTGCATGATTGGTCTGGCTTGGCCTGGACTTTTATACTATTTAGTCAAAAATAAATAAAATCCTAGTCCTTTTCGTGACCAACTTTTGAAATAATTGTCGCACAATTATAAAAATTATATCTCCAGAAAGCTCGTCTTCCAAACGTAAAATGACCTCACTGCGCATGGAAATCGATCGTGCATTTCCGAGATATTAATTAATTTTTAGTCTTCATCTGTGTGGGTGTTGCTGTTGATTTTTATTTCCCCTCTCGTCGGGCTTCGGTAATTCCCCTATGACGTATGGCCATGTTTGCATTTCTTTCCTGGACTATTATTAAAAGCTTTTTCTCCACACAAAAATCTCTAATCCGAAATGATTCACAATGCTGTATTTATTTACTTACTTTTATTCCTGCAAATGGGTTAAATTTAATTATTCTTCTTCTAGCACAGTTGCGGTGTTGCGGTTTTAATGCAAGGTAAGGTTAATTTCCGAGTCGTGCTTCTCTGTCATACAGTCGAAACTTTCCACTCAGTCTATTTATACTCGTGACTGGCTCCTTATCAATGAGTCAAGCATGATGTCATTTCCTGGCCACCTGGGTTGACTTCTTGCACAACGTTAGGCTAGCATCCTTGCTTGAAATCTTTCTATATGTTCCATTGGACTGTATATTTCTTTCCTTCCTTTTACAAAAATTACATGGATTCGACCTCCTTTGAGCCAATGGTACATGGGTTCATCACACAAAAAATGTTTATAACAAGCAATGCTTGTCATGGAATAGTAATATTCGCCATTACTTAACAGAGATTAAACCGGAAGCTCTTTATGCTTCAGAAACGCTCAATTCACAACTTAAAACATTAAAGGATCAATGGAGTTTAAGGAAAGAAAAAAATATGCGAAACATTAGGGCCCAGAATTAAAAATGGCATACACTCTCCCAAACCTAAATCTGAAATATATAGGAAAATTTCTAAACTTACCGATAACATGAGAATGAGACGAATTCAATTTTTGGGCCATTTGGACTTACCTACTGAATCCACAAATTTCTGCAGAACAAACGTACAAGACCATAGTGGTACAAGCAGCTGGAGAGCGACCTAGTGGAGATGGGATCGCCACATCTAATGAATACTAGAAATGTGATCAGGAATATTGATCACACAAGGGGATTTGAGGAAGATCAGAAGAAATCAACACGACGTGCATGGTCGGAGGAACAGAAACTACAACAATTCATGCATATGAAGAGCTATTGGGCAAGGAGGAAGGCTCGACATACGTTGATTCCGCGTGGTCCTAAGTGACCCATCCACGAGAAGAAGAAGAAGAAGAAGAAGAAGAAGAAGACGGTGAATACTCTTGGATAACCAGTTTCATTCGTTGGATTTTATCTATGCTATGGCAGATGGGTTAAATGGCCTGCAATAGTAATAGAATAGTTCCAGAATCCATAACATACAAACATTTTATACGTCACTCCAACATCAGTTAGTTACAGATGCCACGTGCAGCGATATTCAGACTGATTCGCTCAGCAGCAAATCAGTCGGGAGTGGACACGCGATAGCGTAACATCTGTACAACCGACAGTTCTGCTCAGATATATGCATAATGGAATTCAAGTGCATGTTCTAATTTTCTTTTCTTTATTTTATTGTGTTATTCTAACTGTATACACGTGCATACTAATCATACGTAATTCACAAACCCTCATTAAACAAACTAACCTTGTATAACGAGATACCAACTGCGAATCGTAATATAAACACTAACTAAATGCTCTACATTTATTGTAGTTGAATTATATTTGTAGATAACTTAAAATCTCAACCCAGTGATCAGGATATTGTGACCACTTGAAGGTCAAAACGCGTAATCCTAAAATTGGCCCATTTTAATAGTGATCATAACTAAGACATTATATATTTTATCCAGGAGTGTTAATTACTTATTTTTCATATATTATATACATTGTACTCCGCGCAGTCAAATTCGTCTAGACTGACTGAAGAGTTACAACTCACAATTTGTATAGGCAGCACTATAATAATAGTAACGTATGGCCTTTGGTGCCGGGTGCAAGCTTTGTTAATTGACGCCCATAAGACAGCTTGCATGATGAATTTTATCGCTCCTTGGAGCGCTATGAAAGTCAAGGAGGTTTGATATCTAAGCTCCTTGACACTATAGCGCTTTCTAGTAGAGAAAGGAGGCATTTTTTGTGTTGGCGGAAAATCACGAGATTAATTTTGTCATTATGAACACGGCCTACTGAATTCAAATGGGTTATATAACGTGCCAACAACATATGACATGTGTACTGTGAAGTTTGTCGCCTTTCAAAAATCACTTACCATGGCCAGGAGTGAACCTGCAAGCCTGGGGTTGGTAGTCCGTCATGATAACCACTCACCCACCGTGGCAAGCATAGGCAACACTGAAAGAATGGCCTCAAAACTCTACATTTGGGTCCAATAATACAGGTTATCAGACAAACTTCATAGATCCGCAGATATACGGGATTGATGATCATGATTCACCCATATCCCTAAATGAAGAAAAATTATATCGCCTCAGAAATATTGCCCAGCCGATCTATAATGGATAATTTGTAAACAAGCCACTGGATATGAATATCGTCCAACCTATTTTAATATGCATTAGATATGATGATAATTGTTGTTTTAAGGGGCATAACATCATGGTTATCGGGCCAATATGCATTAGAGTCAGTCTCTTAAAATTGAATTAAATTCTGCCAGTCTGAGGGATTACGGTTGGCTTTCCATGTGTGGACTGCGCTCATATATGTTACAAATAGCATAGCGAGATTTATAATCCATAGTAATGACTAGAGGTTAATTATAATCATGGAACATGTTAATATTAGGACCTGATCAAATTATGAAGTGACCATTCATATGATTAACCTAGAATTAGTATTGTATGATAACCGAACAAATGCACAGCACTTGTTATCAAGCCCATTATTAGGGTTCGGAAGTTGAAGACCTAACGAAGTACAAAATATGCAAGCAAATATGCCCTAAAACTAGCTAAATATGACCTAAAAACTATAAACTATGCCCTAAAAACTAGCTGAATATGACCTAAAAACTATAAAATGTGACCTAAAAACTATGAGATATGTCGTAAATTTTTGGGATAGGTAGAGTATCACTAACATACAGTAACCGCCTTAAGTCCCAAAACATGATCAGCGATAATACACCAGACACATTTAATCATACAAACTGACAGAGAGCTACAGTACATTAGAATTTTCAACATTCATTCAGTATCATAGCCTTGAGGTGCAGTTCTTGCTCGGTTTTCCTAAAAGAAAAGAAAACACGAAGTATTAGCATGCTTTATGATATCTGTCGGCGTAAGTTAAAAGACACTGCCTAACAGGAAGTTTATCGAGTTCATTATCGTACATACCTCTTAATCTTCTTCTTTGCCAGCATTGCACATCACGACGATGTGCATTCTCAGGCTGTCGAAAAGAAATCTCTTTCTACTACACTGTTCGAAAATCCTGTGTTTGAAACTCGCCCCAGATAACACCTACCTTGTTAACGGCGCCTCAATTTAAACAAAATGCTGAAATTATAACCAAATATGACCTTATATCACTAACATATGACCAAATATGACCTTATATCACTAACATATGACCAAATATGACCAAAACAATAAAAATGGCCGAAATATGCATTTATAGGCAACATCAAATTGCTTTAAACGTGGTCAGGGACCCGTCATACAAACTTATGTTTCAGATTTCGGGTAAAATGCGCTCAGGAAAACAATATGACTTTTCCTTATCATCCGAACCATACCCATCACCATGACTATTGTAACGTGTTTTTCGAGGGTATTTTACACCACTGACATAAGTCAGTAGGAAGCCATTCAATGTTTATTTACGCGGCAAATTGTTCTGCCAAGACAAGTTTAATGTAACTTATTATTATTATTAAGGAATTTTTGGAACGTTTTTTATAAGATTATAAGTATACAGATAGGTTTTCGATGTTATAGAAAACACTATCAAGCGAATTATTACGTACAACATTATCGCGGAAAATTATATGATTACGGAATTTTTCGGATTTTAGTCAGTTAGAGTTTATTGTGAGAGAGATGAGTCACTGGGAATTCAGCTACAGGTATATTCTTGTCGAGTAGCGTGACGCAAGCCGTGGGACACTTCCAGCTGGCTGCATCAAGAAAATGCGAAATGGCCTGGACCGGTAATCGACATCGTCGCGCCGAGTATATTGACCCTGAGGTCGGGTGTATCGCGTGGTGGCTCAGCCAATCAGTGGAGACCGGGCGGGTAGAAGACGGGTCCGGAGAGGGGGTTCGGCGAGTGCATATATTGTTTGCGCGCCGAGAAGGGAGGTCGATTATCATTGTAAAACTTGACCGTTGTGGTTGCTCGTGTGGTTGGTTCCGGTGTGATCGGACCATAACTTAACATTTCTACAACTATTTCTACAACTGACGAAGAAGATGGCGACGTCCAGACGGCTGTGGGAAGCTCTTTTCAGCATCAAGTACGAGGGAAATGCCACGGCAATTTCCAATGGTAAGCGCGAATGACTCAGAACTACATAATCTCTCGCTTCATTGTTTCATATTCAAAATTTCAGTAACTTCTTAGCTTGGAAATAATAGTAAAATCAGTAATTCATCCGACTCCGTTTTCACGTAATTCTCTAGTGGTAAGTTCAAATCGTTACGCTCCAATTTAAATTTATTATTATTATTATTATTATTATTATTATTAAAATTGCCACTACTTGATTTTTATATAATAAATTCATTTCTTATACTATGCAATCTTTGCTTTCAGTAGGTAGCATTATATATAGACCAAATTCCTTCTCCTGATACAATGGTTAGTTGGGTTAATGATCAAATCATACCACGATCTGAGTGTGAAGATTCTTAAAGGTGTTCTGCCAGAGCTAGGTGTTGTTAAATATAAATTTAGATTTCAACATAGCGTTGAGGTCTTGGCGCCCATTAATACAACATATCTTAGTCAGAGTAAACATTACACTTGTCATCCCAACGTGGAGAAACAGTTACACTTGCCGCCAAACTATGGAGCTTCTTATATATGTGTTTTAAAGTGCAAGGTAGGGCTAATGAAACAGTTACACATGTACGCTCAACGTGGAGCAAAAGAAACCGTTGTTACACATGGCACCCAACGTGGGGACGAAAACCTAATAACAGTTGTGGAAGGAGAAGGGTATATATTTCTGTGCCTGTATTTTGGGGGTTTTTCATTTATCGGTGTGTATCAGCATGGGTAGTGTTGAGGAAGAGATGAAGTTGCGTAGTGGTCACCAGTTGGATAGTGAAAATACGAGCAGTATGGCTAGTCTTGAAACTGAAAGCAGTACAGGGATGTCGGAGGTAAATCCCGATACTGAGGGGGGGGGGGGGGGTAATCCAATTAGTCAAGCAGGGTTAGAGAGTTTGCTTCTTCAGTTTATGTAACAAAATAAAATTAGCATAGATGCTTTAAACGCTAAACTCGAACAAAACAGTAGGGAAAATAAAGAGAGTACTGAAACTTTAAATGCTAAACTTGAACAAAACAATGCTAAACTCGAACAAAATAATGCTAAACTTGAACAAAACAGTAGGGAAAATAAAGAGAGTACAGAGGCTTTAAACGCTAAATTGGAACAGAGCAGTAAGGAAGTGAGCAATAAATTAAATGAGAAATTTGAAGAGAACAATCTAAAATTAGATAAGAAATTTGAGCAGATTAGAGGAGAAATCAGAGGGATGATGGAAGAAAAAGCTAATGAGATTATTGCAGATGTAGACAGAAAATTAGGAAAAGTACAGGAGGAGTTAGAAATAAGAATCAGTACACAGGCTGAAAATTTAAAAGAACTAGTGCAACTTGAAACACAGCAGGTCAAAAAGCAATTGGCGGGGGAAATTGACAAAATTCAGGTAGCAACTAAAGAAGTTAAAGAACAGCTGGGGGAAAGAATTGATAAAGTTCATGCAGAAATAATCACTGAAGTTAATGATTTATGGGAGAGGAGTAAGCAAAGCATTAATGAGATTAATGAGAAACAAGCTAAGTTAAGTGGTAAAGTTGAAGCATCGGAAGGGAGCATTAGGTTAACTGTAACTAATATTGAAAGAAAAGCTGAGGAGAAAATTGCTGAATTAGAACAGAAGTTGAAAGCTAGAATTAGGCAGGAAAATAGTCAGAGTAGGCCAGTTTATGTGAATAGCACACACAGGGAAATAGAACTAGGCAAATTCAGTAATCGGCAGGGTTGTCCAATGGAGTTCATGAATGCAATAGAAAATAAATTCAGGGAGAGGTTGGAAGATGGTAGTATTGAGTGGTGCCAGGTAGATGAGATTTTAGAGCAAGCGTTTGTAGGGGAGACAAGAAACTGGTTTGCTGTCTACAGAGACAATTTCGAGAATATTTCAGATTTTAAAGTTAAATTTTGTGAGAAATTTTGGAATGAGGTAATTCAGTCTCAGCATCGTGAGGGAATTGTGTGTGGGAAATATAACCCAAAAGGAAATTACACTATGACCGAGTACTTTTTAGGACAGGTATTGACGTGTAAATATCTGGATGGTTTGAGGGAGGAAAGTGATGTAGTCAGGCTACATCATATAGAATCAAAGAAGCTGCCTGTATCCAAAATGTTAAATCTATTTCACAAGTGGAAAATTTATTAAGTACATTCGATGCTCTGGGAAGAGGTGGTTACGAGGAGAATTTCGGTAGGAACCAGGGTAACCATAATAACAGGCCTAATGAGAATAGGAATCAGGAAGTTCAAGGGAACAGTGGTGAAGGGGCCAACGTCCAAAATAGGGGGAACCAGAATAATAATAATAATAATAATAACCAGCAAAATCAGTACAGAGGAATTGGGTATGGTACACAGTACCAAGGTAGAAATAATGATTTCAGGGGAAATCAAGGCCGTAATAATGATTTTATGGGTAACCAAGGGAGGTATAATAACAATAATAATTATAACCAGAACAGGGGTCAAGAAGGGAATCATCCCAATGGTAATAACGGACAGAGAAATACCGTTAACTCAACCCAGAACAACCAGACCAGTGCAGTAGTGAGTGGTACTACACCAAGCAGTAGCGATACTTTAAACATAAACCAGGCTGCGATGTAAGGTCATAATCTCAGTCTGTAACATGCCCTGTCCATACACTTATACAGGAACCCTATGACCTAAATGTAAGAAATGAATTATTACGTGAACTAGATGATGAAGGTATTATTCAGGAGGTGGCTAGTAAGAGCCCCATAGTTAAATTTAACGTGTCCGAGGCGTATACTGATGTTTTAATTGATAGTGGTTGTGTGAAGAGTTGCATAAGTAGCGCATTTTATGATAAAATGAAAGGAACTGGGGTAAATTTTGAGGAGATGCCAATTAAAAGCACTTTTGTTATCACAGCTGTTGGGAAGAGGTCTAAAGTAATTTCTAAGCTAGTTTAAGTAGACGTTAAAATTAATAATCATTTAGAAAAGCAGATTTGTCTTGTAATTCCAAATTTAGTATTCAGTGTTATCTTGGGTTCAGAGTGGCTAAGTAGAGTGTCTGGTAACTTATGCTATGATGTAGGGAGTTTGAAATTTAAATGGGGTGATTCTGAAGTAGAGGTAGCGTTCAATGACCATATTCAGAGAACTAGTGTTGGAGGTGTGATTTGTACTTTAAATGAGATATCGCCAGCCGTAGAGCGGGATTCTCCATGTTTTGTGGGCAGTGTGATTACGAACGGTAGTCTAGAGGACTCGTTACGTGATGCTGAGTTTCAGGGAAATATAGAGGAAGAATAGTGTGTTCGGCTCTATGATGTGTTATTGTGTAATAGGAGAGTTTTTGAGGATCGCATTGGTATGGCCAATTGCTATACACATTCATTGAACGTTATTGATAGGTCAGTATTCACAGGACATAGATATCCTGTACCTTTCGCTTATCAGAGTGCAGTTGAGGCACAAATTAACCAGATGCTTGAAGATGGGATTATTGAGCACTCTAACAGTCCATATGATAATTCTTTGATCACGGTACCCAAGGCCGACGGCACAGTTCGTATTTGTTTAGACGCTCGTTTGGTTAACAGTACAATTAGTTCAGATCAGCTGAAATCCATGTCAATAGAGGAATTAACGCAAACATTTGAGGGGAAGAAGTATTTCACTTGTGTAGATTTGAGTTCCAGTTTCTGGCAAGTGCCACTTATGTACGAATATAGACCATTTACAGCTTTTAGTCATCAATATAACCTTTATCAATTTTGTAGAACACTTTATGGGTTAAAGAGTAGTTCAGCAGCTTCAATTAGGGCTTTAAACATCGCATTGGGGGATGACACAGGAGAGTTTGTAACCATTTACATTGATGATATGGTAATTAGTTCACGCAGTTTTGAGGAGCATCTACGTCATTTAGATATAGTTTTTCAGAAGTTAGATCAGGCAGGGTTCACTTTGAAGCTGTCTAAGTCGTCATTCTGTCAGTCAGAAGTGACATTTTTAGGTCATAGAGTGTCAAGTAGAGGTGTGACACCAGAGGAAAGTAGGGTTAGCAAGTGTGGACAGTAGCAACATGGCATCGTTACAGACACTGAGAAATATTGCTAGTGGAGCAACGTGATGACATTAAGTATGTGTCATAAAGTGAGTGTGTTTAGCTGGAAAGCCAGCCTATCAAATGAGTAAGTGTGGTATTTGGTGCGGGGGAGATCTGGTCTTCCAGGCAGGCGTATCTGAAGTCACAAAGGGGGGTAGTATATAAGTAATTGAGAGTTTTTAAGGTACAGGGAAATATGACGGGATTGTCGGATGCTCCTGAGCACTAAAATGTCTCGATACACCAAGGCCAGAATTTGGTAGCGCTGGTGAATTCCCATTTGTCTCCTAGAGATGGGTGAGCGCTTGTACAGGGTATTTTTGCTTAAGGCGTCCACGAGACAAAAGATTGGGCCACCAGAAGGCGAGACAGTCCTTCATGAAACTCATACATAACAGCACACGTGATTTCTGTTTACGGCCTCGCCATGTAAGAGCTGTAGGTGTGTAATTTAAGGTAATTAGTACAAAAGTATTATTTGAGTGAGGAGAACTGGTCTGAGTTGCGAACTAGTATTAAGTAGAATATGGTCTACGGGAACTTAAGAAGACAGGGCGATTACGGCACAGAAATATTTGGTGTTATATGTAATGCGCACTTACTGTATTTTTTTTTCAGAAATCAATATTAATTTTATCTAATACACAGAGAGATTAAGTATTATGGTCACGATGCGCAGCCACAATAGTGTGATCGTGTGCTCAGTGAGATCAGTGAGATTAAGTTTCACCAGAAGGAAGCGACCTCCAGTGATATTAGGAAGTTCTGTGGTGATATATATATATCAGAACACCATTGATGCGTGTGATGTGACATCATATATACTCAGTGCTCACACATTATTTATGTATATCTTTCCCAACATAGAGATATTTGAGAGGCGGAAATATCCGTGGAACATTAATCAAAATAGAAAACATTGGACTGATTGCACAGGGCAATCCAATATAACAACAGACTCTGACGCAAAGTGCGTAAAGAAAATTATGAGTGTATAGGGTATATATATATGTAATTTAGGGTGATTTAATTGGTGTAATATGTATTTTGTATGGGGATTATATTAACGTGTCTGGGATAATCGCCTGATGTACCGTCGTCACGGTAAATCATCCGATGATCCGAGGCGAATATGTAACGTGTTTTTCGAGGGTATCTTACGCCACTGACATAAGTCAGTAGGAAGCCATTCAATGTTTATTTACGCGGCAAATTGTTCTGCCAAGACAAGTTTCATGTAACTTTTTATTATTATTAAGGTATTTTTTGGAGCGTTTTTTATAAGAATATAAGTATACAGATAGGTTTTCGATGTTATAGAAAACACTATCAAGCGAATTATTACGTACAACATTATCGCGGAAAATCATATGATTACGGAATTTTTCGGATTTTAGTCAGTTAGAGTTTATTGTGAGAGAGATGAGTCACTGGGAATTCAGCTACCGGTATATTCTTGTCGAGTAGCGTGACGCAAGCCGTGGGACACTTCCAGCTGGCTGCATCAAGAAAATGCGAAATGGCCTGGACCGGTAATCGACATCGTCGCGCCGAGTATATTGACCCTGAGGTCGGGTGTATTGCGTGGTGGCTCAGCCAATCAGTGGAGACCGGGCGGGTAGAAGACGGGTCCGGAGAGGGGGTTCGGCGAGTGCATATATTGTTTGCGCGCCGAGAAGGGAAGTCGATTATCATTGTAAAACTTGACCGTTGTGGTTGCTCGTGTGGTTGGTTCCGGTGTGATCGGACCATAACTTAACATTTCTACAATTGACGAAGAAGATGGCGACGTCCAGACGGCTGTGGGAAGCTCTTTTCAGCATCAAGTACGAGGGAAATGCCACGGCAATTTCCAATGGTAAGCGCGAATGACTCAGAACTACATAATCTCTCGCTTCATTGTTTCATATTCAAAATTTCAGTAACTTCTTAGCTTGGAAATAATAGTAAAATCAGTAATTCATCCGACTCCGTTTTCACGTAATTCTCTAGTGGTAAGTTCAAATCGTTACGCTCCAATTTAAATTTATTATTATTATTATTATTATTATTATTATTATTAAAATTGCCACTACTTGATTTTTATATAATAAATTCATTTCTTATACTATGCAATCTTTGCTTTCAGTAGGTAGCATTATATATAGACCAAATTCCTTCTCCTGATACAATGGTTAGTTGGGTTAATGATCAAATCATACCACGATCTGAGTGTGAAGATTCTTAAAGGTGTTCTGCCAGAGCTAGGTGTTGTTAAATATAAATTTAGATTTCAACATAGCGTTGAGGTCTTGGCGCCCATTAATACAACGTATCTTAGTCAGAGTAAACATTACACTTGTCATCCCAACGTGGAGAAACAGTTACACTTGCCGCCAAACTGTGGAGCTTCTTATATATGTGTTTTAAAGTGCAAGGTAGGGCTAATGAAACAGTTACACATGTACGCTCAACGTGGAGCAAAAGAAACCGTTGTTACACATGGCACCCAACGTGGGGACGAAAACCTAATAACAGTTGTGGAAGGAGAAGGGTATATATTTCTGTGCCTGTATTTTGGGGGTTTTTCATTTATCGGTGTGTATCAGCATGGGTAGTGTTGAGGAAGAGATGAAGTTGCGTAGTGGTCACCAGTTGGATAGTGAAAATACGAGCAGTATGGCCAGTCTTGAAAATGAAAGCAGTACAGGGATGTCGGAGGTAAATCCCGATACTGAGGGGGGGGGGGTAATCCAATTAGTCAAGCAGGGTTAGAGAGTTTGCTTCTTCAGTTTATGCAACAAAATAAAATTAGCATAGATGCTTTAAACGCTAAACTCGAACAAAACAGTAGGGAAAATAAAGAGAGTACTGAAACTTTAAATGCTAAACTTGAACAAAACAATGCTAAACTCGAACAAAATAATGCTAAACTTGAACAAAACAGTAGGGAAAATAAAGAGAGTACAGAGGCTTTAAACGCTAAATTGGAACAGAGCAGTAAGGAAGTGAGCAATAAATTAAATGAGAAATTTGAAGAGAACAATCTAAAATTAGATAAGAAATTTGAGCAGATTAGAGGAGAAATCAGAGGGATGATGGAAGAAAAAGCTAATGAGATTATTGCAGATGTAGACAGAAAATTAGGAAAAGTACAGGAGGAGTTAGAAATTAGAATCAGTACACAGGCTGAAAATTTAAAAGAACTAGTGCAACTTGAAACACAGCAGGTCAAAAAGCAATTGGGGGGAGAAATTGACAAAATTCAGGTAGCAACTAAAGAAGTTAAAGAACAGCTGGGGGAAAGAATTGATAAAGTTCATGCAGAAATAATCACTGAAGTTAATGATTTATGGGAGAGGAGTAAGGAAAGCATTAATGAGATTAATGAGAAACAAGCTAAGTTAAGTGGTAAAGTTGAAGCATCGGAAGGGAGCATTAGGTTAACTGTAACTAATATTGAAAGAAAAGCTGAGGAGAAAATTGCTGAATTAGAACAGAAGTTGAAAGCTAGAATTAGGCAGGAAAATAGTCAGAGTAGGCTAGTTTATGTGAATAGCACACACAGGGAAATAGAACTAGGCAAATTCAGTAATCGGCAGGGTTGTCCAATGGAGTTCATGAATGCAATAGAAAATAAATTCAGGGAGAGGTTGGAAGATGGTAGTATTGAGTGGTGCCAGGTAGATGAGATTTTAGAGCAAGCGTTTGTAGGGGAGACAAGAAACTGGTTTGCTGTCTACAGAGGCAATTTCGAGAATATTTCAGATTTTAAAGTTAAATTTTGTGAGAAATTTTGGAATGAGGTAATTCAGTCTCAGCATCGTGAGGGAATTGTGTGTTGGAAATATAACCCAAAAGGGAATTACACTATGACCGAGTACTTTTTAGGACAGGTATTGACGTGTAAATATCTGGATGGTTTGAGGGAGGAAAGTGATGTAGTCAGGCTACATCATATAGAATCAAAGAAGCTGCCTGTATCCAAAATGTTAAATCTATTTCACAAGTGGAAAATTTATTAAGTACATTCCATGCTCTGGGAAGAGGTGGTTACGAGGAGAATTTCGGTAGGAACCAGGGTAACCATAATAACAGGCCTAATGAGAATAGGAATCAGGAAGTTCAAGGGAACAGTGGTGAAGGGGCCAACGTCCAAAATAGGGGGAACCAGAATAATAATAATAATAATAATAACCAGCAAAATCAGTACAGAGGAAATGGGTATGGTACACAGTACCAAGGTAGAAATAATGATTTCAGGGGAAATCAAGGCCGTAATAATGATTTTATGGGTAACCAAGGGAGGTATAATAACAATAATAATTATAACCAGAACAGGGGTCAAGAAGGGAATCATCCCAATGGTAATAACGGACAGAGAAATACCGTTAACTCAACCCAGAACAACCAGACCAGTGCAGTAGTGAGTGGTACTACACCAAGCAGTAGCGATACTTTAAACATGAACCAGGCTGCGATGTAAGGTCAGAATCTCAGTCTGTAACATGCCCTGTCCATACACTTATACAGGAACCCTATGACCTAAATGTAAGAAATGAATTATTACGTGAACTAGATGATGAAGGTATTATTCAGGAGGTGGCTAGTAAGAGCCCCATAGTTAAATTTAACGTGTCCGAGGCGTACACAGATGTTTTAATTGATAGTGGTTGTGTGAAGAGTTGCATAAGTAGCGCATTTTATGATAAAATGAAAGGAACTGGAGTAAATTTTGAGGAGATGCCAATTAAAAGCACTTTTGTTATCACAGCTGTTGGGAAGAGGTCTAAAGTAATTTCTAAGCTAGTTTAAGTAGACGTTAAAATTAATAATCATTTAGAAAAGCAGATTTGTCTTGTAATTCCAAATTTAGTATTCAGTGTTATCTTGGGTTCAGAGTGGCTAAGTAGAGTGTCTGGTAACTTATGCTATGATGTAGGGAGTTTGAAATTTAAATGGGGTGATTCTGAAGTAGAGGTAGCGTTCAATGACCATATTCAGAGAACTAGTGTTGGAGGTGTGATTTGTACTTTAAATGAGATATCGCCAGCCGTAGAGCGGGATTCTCCATGTTTTGTGGGCAGTGTGATTACGAACGGTAGTCTAGAGGACTCGTTACGTGATGCTGAGTTTCAGGGAAATATAGAGGAAGAACAGTGTGTTCGGCTCTATGATGTGTTATTGTGTAATAGGAGAGTTTTTGAGGATCGCATTGGTATGGCCAATTGCTATACACATTCATTGAACGTTATTGATAGGTCAGTATTCACAGGACATAGATATCCTGTACCTTTCGCTTATCAGAGTGCAGTTGAGGCACAAATTAACCAGATGCTTGAAGATGGAATTATTGAGCACTCTAACAGTCCATATGATAATTCTTTGATCACGGTACCCAAGGCCGACGGCACAGTTCGTATTTGTTTAGACGCTCGTTTGGTTAACAGTACAATTAGTTCAGATCAGCTGAAATCCATGTCAATAGAGGAATTAATGCAAACATTTGAGGGGAAGAAGTATTTCACTTGTGTAGATTTGAGTTCCAGTTTTTGGCAAGTGCCACTTATGTACGAATTTAGACCATTTACAGCTTTTAGTCATCAATATAACCTTTATCAAGTTTGTAGAACACTTTATGGGTTAAAGAGTAGTTCAGCAGCTTCAATTAGGGCTTTAAACATCGCATTGGGGGATGACACAGGAGAGTTTGTAACCATTTACATTGATGATATGGTAATTAGTTCACGCAGTTTTGAGGAGCATCTACGTCATTTAGATATAGTTTTTCAGAAGTTAGATCAGGCAGGGTTCACTTTGAAGCTGTCTAAGTCGTCATTCTGTCAGTCAGAAGTGACATTTTTAGGTCATAGAGTGTCAAGTAGAGGTGTGACACCAGACGAAAGTAGGGTTAGCAAGTGTGGACAGTAGCAACATGGCATCGTTACAGACACTGAGAAATATGCTAGTGGAGCAACGTGATGACATTAAGTATGTGTCATAAAGTGAGTGTGTTTAGCTGGAAAGCCAGCCTATCAAATGAGTAAGTGTGGTATTTGGTGCGGGGGAGATCTGGTCTTCCAGGCAGGCGTATCTGAAGTCACAAAGGGGGGTAGTATATAAGTAATTGAGAGTTTTTAAGGTACAGGGAAATATGACGGGATTGTCGGATGCTCTTGAGCACTAAAATGTCTCGATACACCAAGGCCAGAATTTGGTAGTGCTGGTGAATTCCCATTTGTCTCCTAGAGATGGGTGAGCGCTTGTACAGGGTATTTTTGCTTAAGGCGTCCACGAGACAAAAGATTGGGCCACCAGAAGGCGAGACAGTCCTTCATGAAACTCATATATAACAGCACACGTGATTTCTGTTTACGGCCTCGCCATGTAAGAGCTGTAGGTGTGTAATTTAAGGTAATTAGTACAAAAGTATTATTTGAGTGAGGAGAACTGGTCTGAGTTGCGAACTAGTATTAAGTAGAATATGGTCTACGGGAACTTAAGAAGACAGGGCGATTACGGCACAGAAATATTTGGTGTTATATGTGTTCGAAACCAGATTTTGGATTGTAAAACATATCCTGGTGCTGACATAAACTCTGACCACAATCTGGTTGTAATGAAATGCAGATTAAAGTTGAAGAAACTGATGAAAAGTCAAAAGCCAAAAAGGTGGGCAATAGACAGACTGAAAGTAAAGGATGTAAACGAAAGATTCAAGAAGAGTATAAAGGAAGGACTAATCAAAACCCCTAAACAAACTTCAATTGCAGACGAATGGGCACTTTTGAAGAATGAAATAACAAAATCCGCAGAAGAAAACATTGGTAGGAAAGAAAGAATAGGTAGAAAACCGTGGATCACTCAGGATATACTAGAATTGATGGATGAAAGGCGGAAACACAAGAATCTAAGAGATGAAGAGGGGAAAGCAGAATACAGACGTCTGAGAAATGAGGTTAACAAGAAGTGCAAGGAAGCGAAAGAAGAATGGTTGAAAGAGAAATGTGCAGGTATAGAAAATTGTCTGAAATTAGGAAAAGTAGACACAGCTTATCGAAGGATTAAGAATACTTTTGGGGAAAAGAAGACTAAGTGCTGTAATATTAGGGACACAAATGGAAAGCCTCTAACAGATAGGGAAGAAAAGCTTGAGAGATGGAAAGCTTACATAGAGTGCTTGTATAAGGGAAAGGAGATTGAGAATCATGTAATGGAAAGGGAGGAGGAAATTGATGAGAATGCAAAAGGAGATTTAATATTGAGATCAGAATTTGACAGAGCATTAGAGGACTTAGGCAGGAACAAAGCACCAGGCATAGATGATATACCGATTGAGTTGCTACGCTGCATAGGAGATGAAGGTCTGATCAGGTTATTTCACTTGGTGTGTAGGATTTATGAGACAGGTGAGGTACCCCCTGATTTCAAGAAGAATGTTATCATCCCTATACCAAAGAAAGTGGGAGCTGACAGATGTGAAGATTACCGTACAATCAGACTGATTACTCATGCTTCAAAGATCCTGTCTAGAATAATTTACAAGAGGATTGAAAGCCAGATCGAAACGGAGTTGGGTGAAGACCAGTTTGGTTTCAGGAGAAATGTAGGAACAAGGGAAGCTGTACTAAGTCTTAGGCTGATTTTGGAAGGTAGAATAAGGAAAGATAAGAGAACGTTCATGGCATTTGTAGACTTAGAAAAGGCTTTTGATAACGTTGATTGGACTAAATTGTTTGACATTTTGAAATCTATTGGAATAAAGTACAGGGATAGGAGGGTGATATACAATCTATACAGAAACCAGACAGCAGTCATTCGAGCTGAAGGATATGAGAAAGAAGCTGGTATTCAGAAAGGTGTAAGGCAAGGCTGCAACTTATCACCCATACTTTTCAATTTTACATTGAACAAGCAATGAAGGAAATTGGAGAAAAATGTAAAGTTGGAGTGAAGATTCAAGGAGAAATAATTTCAACTCTGAGATTTGCTGATGACATCGTCATCTTGGCCGACAAGCCTGAGGATTTGAATGAGTTTTTGAATGGTATGGATTCCGTCTTACGGAAGGACTTCATGATGAAAATTAATAAATGTAAAACAAAAATACTGGAATGCAGCCGAAATAAATCGGAAACCTCTATGGAGATCAAATTGGCAGGCGAAAAGCTGAAGGAAGTAGGAGACTTCTGTTACTTAGGAAGCAGAATAACCAATGATGGACGAAGCAAAGAGGATATAAAAAGTAGGTTGGCTCAGGCAAGGAAAGCCTTTCTACAAAAAAGGAATCTGTTGACATCGAATATAGATTTAGGTATTAGGAAGTCATTTTTGAAAGCCTTTGTCTGGAGCGTGGCGCTCTATGGAATTGAAACTTGGACTATTGGTGCAGCAGAAAAGAGGAGAATTGAGGCATTTGAAATGTGGTGTTACAGGAGAATGATGAAGATCAGATGGGTAGATAGGGTTACAAACGAAGAGGTATTAAGGCGAGTGGGAGAGGAGAGATGTTTCTGGCGACTGCTAATGAAGAGAAGAGATAGGTTGGTAGGACACATACTAAGACACCCAGGAATAGCAAGCTTAGTTATGGAAGGAAGGGTCGAGGACAAGAACTGTAGGGGTAGACCAAGGTTAGAATATGTTAAACATATTGCCTCGGATGTAGGGTGTGGTAGCTATGTAGAGATGAAACGATAGGCTCAGGACAGGGACGCATGGAGAGCTGCATCAAACCAGTCAAAAGACTGAAGACTCAAACAACAACAACAATATGTAATGCGCACTTACTGTATTTTTTTTTCAGAAATCAATATTAATTTTATCTAATACACAGAGAGATTAAGTATTATGGTCACGATGCGCAGCCACAATAGTGTGATCGTGTGCTCAGTGAGATCAGTGAGATTAAGTTTCACCAGAAGGAAGCGACCTCCAGTGATATTAGGAAGTTCTGTGGTGATATATATATATCAGAACACCATTGATGCGTGTGATGTGACATCATATATACTCAGTGCTCACACATTATTTATGTATATCTTTCCCAACATAGAGATATTTGAGAGGCGGAAATATCCGTGGAACATTAATCAAAATAGAAAACATTGGACTGATTGCACAGGGCAATCCAATATAACAACAGACTCTGACGCAAAGTGCGTAAAGAAAATTATGAGTGTACAGGGTATATATATATGTAATTTAGGGTGATTTAATTGGTGTAATATGTATTTTGTATGGGGATTATATTAACGTGTCTGGGATAATCGCCTGATGTACCGTCGTCACGGTAAATCATCCGATGATCCGAGGCGAATATGTAACGTGTTTTTCGAGGGTATCTTACGCCACTGACATAAGTCAGTAGGAAGCCATTCAATGTTTATTTACGCGGCAAATTGTTCTGCCAAGACAAGTTTCATGTAACTTTTTATTATTATTAAGGTATTTTTTGGAGCGTTTTTTATAAGAATATAAGTATACAGATAGGTTTTCGATGTTATAGAAAACACTATCAAGCGAATTATTACGTACAACATTATCGCGGAAAATTATATGATTACGGAATTTTTCGGATTTTAGTCAGTTAGAGTTTATTGTGAGAGAGATGAGTCACTGGGAATTCAGCTACAGGTACATTCTTGTCGAGTAGCGTGACGCAAGCCGTGGGGCACTTCCAGCTGGCTGCATCAAGAAAAGGCGAAATGGCCTGGACCGGTAATCGACATCGTCCCGCCGAGTATATTGATCCTGAGGTCGGGTGTATCGCTTGGTGGCTCAGCCAATCAGTGGAGACCGGGCGGGTAGAAGACGGGTCCGGAGAGGGGGTTCGGCGAGTGCATATATTGTTTGCGCGCCGAGAAGGGAGGTCGATTATCATTGTAAAACTTGATCGTTGTGGTTGCTCGTGTGGTTGGTTCCAGTGTGATCGGACCATAACTTAACATTTCTACAACTATTTCTACAACTGACGAAGAAGATGGCGACGTCCAGAAGGCTGTGGGAAGCTCTCTTCAGCACCAAGTACGAGGGAAATGCCACGGCAATTTCCAATGGTAAGCGCGAATGACTCAGAACTACATAATCTCTCGCTTCATTGTTTCATATTCAAAATTTCAGTAACTTCTTAGCTTGGAAATAATAGTAAAATCAGTAATTTATCCGACTCCGTTTTCACGTAATTCTCTAGTGGTAAGTTCAAATCGTTACGCTCCAATTTAAATTTATTATTATTATTATTATTATTATTATTATTATTATTATTATTAAAATTGCCACTACTTGTTTTTTATATAATAAATTCATTTCTTATACTATGCAATCTTTGTTTTCAGTAGGTAGCATTATATATAGACCAGATTCCTTCTCCTGATACAATTGTTAGTTGGGTTAATGATCAAATCATACCACGATCTGAGTGTGAAGATTCTTAAAGGTGTTCTGCCAGAGCTAGGTGTTGTTAAACATAAATTTAGATTTCAACATAGCGTTGAGGTCTTGGCGCCCATTAATACAACGTATCTTAGTCAGAGTAAACATTACACTTGTCATCCCAACGTGGAGACACAGTTACACTTGCCGCCAAACTGTGGAGCTTCTTATATATGTATTTTAAAGTGCAAGGTAGGGCTAATGAAACAGTTACACATGTACGCTCAACGTGGAGCAAAAGAAACCGTTACACTATGACTTTCAGGCTGAAATGTTGAAAGGTCTCTTCTGGACTTCAGTTACGAAGAATGGGGAAGTATCGTGATAATAGAAGCATAAATGTTTGCAAATTACTGCACAACTGAAAAATAAGTTTCCTTGTTCGTATACCGTTCATGGTACGCACCTGCGTGGGTTCAAGTCCCGATGTTGACTTAATTTGAAAACAAAGTTTAACTGTATTTAAATGTTTATGAATTTAAGCTCAAGGTTATAATTTATTATTTCCAGTCTACTTTTGATTTTTGCAAAGAATGAAAGTAGACTAATGAGATCTATTGGCCGAAAGTTGTCTTTGTGTGTCTGTCCCCCCTATTAATTGAAACACGCCGAAACCGAATTGAATCAAATTTGGTACAGACATATCACTAGCAAAGGGAACCTCAATGTCATGTTTTATATCACCGTCATGCCGTCTTAACCAAAACTAAATAGCAGTCACCCAAATTTTCAAAAATTAAAATCAAATTAGGCTAAACTAATCAACGGATATCTACTAAATTTGGCAAAAGCATACCCACATATGGGACGCGTCTTGTGCCGAAACTACAAGGTCATCAGCTGTATCATTTCAAGATGGTGGCCGTGTGAATCATGCAAGCATTATAATCTATAACTTAGGACCTAACAGTTCGGATTATCGAACCGGCGGTGGTTCAAACTGTCCTAAAGGATGTGATCCGTTGGATACTGTAATTTTATATTATAATATTATACTGTTGCAGTAACTTATAGAGCTTAGTCGTGCTCGGTCACACGACAATATAGCAGCTGATCTCTCGTGCCTGACCCATATTTCCTTAGTTTGAGTAGGCCTATGTTGCATGCAATATAGCCTACTGATAGAAATAATATCAATTATGTATGACATGGTTTATAATGAAGGCATACTACGCTGAGGAAATTGTTTATTCCAAGCAATTATTTGCTAAGAGTTTGCATCTAATTCGGTTGATAATACTGAATTATTATGGTCAGGTTTTTCTCATTGGTCTGTAACCCGATCGGCCGGGGTTCGAAGTTGTTCCTTACTTTACTATTTTTATATGTATACGGTACGCAGAATATACTGTATTGATTGCAAATAGTTTCGAAGGACTTAAAGAGATTGTTACCATGGTGTATCAAAAGAGTAAACAATATGGTCTTGACCTCAACATTAAGAAAACAAAATATATGATAATATCGCGAAAACCAGCATTGTCACAAGTCCTTTTAGTCGATGGACATCAGATTGAGCGAGTCAAGAGTTTGGTTTATTTAGGACAGAATATTAATGAGAATTGGGATCTTTCGATTGAAATAAGATGCCGTATAGAGAAGGCTAGATCCATCTTTATGACAATGAAACAACTACTATGCTGTCGAGATCTCAGTATGACGCTTAAGAAAATAATTGTGAAGTGTTATGTTGTCCTCACCCTTCTTTATGGTGTTGAAGCTTGGACCTTGTCCGTAGCTACAGAAAAGAAGATTCGAGCTTTTGAAATGTGGATATACCGGCGATTCTTAAAATCTCGAGGACCGAACATGTGATTAACGCCGAGGTTCTTCAGCGTGTGAGCAGCCAACCTGAGCTGTTAAACACACTTAAGAAGAAGAAATTGGAGTTCTTGGGACACATGATGAGGAATCCAAAATACCGTCTGCTCCAAGTTATACTTCAGGGTAAAATTTAAGCTCAGCGTGGACCGGGAAGGAGACGAATAACTTGGATGGATAATTTAAGAACGAGGTTTCGGCTGTCTTCCACGGAACTCTTCAGGATTGCACAGGATAAGAAGGTGTTAGCCAACGTCCGTATCGGATCAGGTAGAAGAAGATTAAGAAGATTGTTTTATAATTACTCAGTCGTTGTAAAATTAAGCGTTAAATTGTGCATTTTGCAATGGAAGATATATACTTAATTAATGGCCCGGGCTCTTGAAACCAGATTTTGATGGTGGCTGACACCGTATTACCTTTTGTATATTCCGCTCTCACAACATAAATATCTCAGCTCTCCACAAAAAATTGTTGTGTGTTGGTAATCTCTGATCCCATCTGCTAGAGAATATAACTTCCTAGCGCATGCGTATTGTCAAAGCTACGGACTTGGTCTACAGTACATCCTGCCGTCCCTTCTGAGAAACTTTTTCCGGAAGTTGTTCCGTGTCTTAGTATGTGACCTACCAACCAATCTCTTCTCTTCATTAGCAGTCGCCAGAAACATCTCTCCTCTACCACTAGTCTTAATACCTCTTCGTTTGTAACCCTATCTACCCATCTGATCTTCATCATTCTCCTGTAACACCACATTTCAAATGCTTCAATTCTCCTTTTCTGCTGCACCAATAGTCCAAGTTTCACTTCCATAGAGCGCCACGCTCCAGACAAAGGCCTTCAAAAATGACTTCCTAATACCTAAATCTATATTCCATGTCAACAGATTCCTTTTCTGTAGAAATGCTTTCCTTCCCTGAGCTAACCTACTTTTTATATCCCCTTTGCTTCGTCCATCACTGGTTATTTTGCTTCCTAAGTAACATAAGTCTCCTACTTCCTTTAGTTTTTCACCTGCCAATTTGATGTCCATAGAGGTTTCTGATTTATTTTGGCTGCATTCCAGTATTTTTGTTTTACATTATTTTATTAATTCTTTCCTCAAGACGGAGTCCATACCATTCAAAAACTCATTCAAATTCTCAGGCGTGTCGGCCAAGATGACTAAGTCATCGGCAAATCTCAGAGTTGAAATTATTTGGAACCTAAGAGCGTTAGTCAAATATAACCTATAATTTAGCTTCACACAAGTGTAATTAATGGAAGGTTCTTTATAATGCCATAAATCTATGACACGGGACCGCCGCCTTTACTTCCCCTCCGAAGGAAGGCCATACTGAGGGAATTTTAACGCTCTTAAAAATCCGACGACTTCTGCCAGGTTTGAACCCACAACCTTGGGCATAGAAGCTCAGCAAGCTACCAACTACGTCACCAAACTCATCTAAATTTGTATTTCCCCTACTTCCTGTTCAAAGCCATGGATGGATACTATTCGTGAGAACTACTGTATTAGAATTTAAGTAGCACAGTTTTTATCCCACAATAATAATAATAATAATAATAATAATAATAATAATAATAATAATAATATAACTCGTACTATAAGGACTGTATACAGCAAGGGCTGTTCGCACAGACGCCATTTATACTCGTAGAAAATATAGTTTAATTCTGATGTATTTATTTCGTAGGTCAACCCACGTAACAAATCTATGTATTTATATTGTCGCTAGGATTTCGATTAGAACAAGAAAAGCGATCCGATGGGTTGTACTCAATCTTCCATGAAAACTGTCGGAAAAAATGCCACCTGTTAAATTCCGTGAGTTGCATGAAAGCTATCATGAGACCTCCTTTTTTCGTAGAATCCGAACCGCATGACTTGGCATTTCACTTCGAAAATTTCACATGCATTGACCAGAAATCGAACCCGGTCTACCAATTCGCCCCCTAATACGACTTCACCTCGGTATATTTGGAGAGGCAATGCAACTGTTTTGAGGGCATATGTATTAAAGTGTAAATCAACATTGCGGCTTCTCTATTCGGTAGTAGTTAGTGATTTAACGTGACTTATGTTCACTCAGGTGAGTTAAATTTATAAAACACCTGTAAATGTGCAATCAGCTTTTCCGCGAATAACTTGTTCAAGTCAGTTGCCCCCATTGGTATTTCTTGGCTACGCTACTGTCTGGAGCAGAGACAGTTATTGGAAGACGTGTGGAGAAGTGACATATATAAGCAGTGGTGGATGAAGTCCTTACTGCTCATAACCCCTCTGGTGACTCAATTAACAGGCACACTCCATTGGATCGCAGCTACATACCTGCCAACTTTTACGGTTTATCCGTAAAATTTACGGAAATTGCAGCATTTTACGGTTTTACGGATGAACGGTGTCATTTTACGATTTCGCGGACAAAAATTTGAAACGATAATTAACATTCGATAATCCCTCCCACTTCCGTACAATCGATTGTTTGCGTGGGTCGAAGGCAAGTCCGCGATAGTCGATAACTCGTTCTTTGAGTTGATTTGTACTTTTGACCGTGTCATGTTTGTGTCGTCATTGTAATTGAATTTGAAGCCGGGATAACCGTTCTTCCATGTGAATCTTAGGTGTCAACACGCTCTGCTTCGCAAATTCTTTGTTCCCCTACGTTCGCTCGTTGCGATTTAAACGATATTCTTTGACCACGTGAGTTGAGTTGTTTATTGTTCGCGAAGTTGGCGTTCTTTGAATGTTTTCGTATTTTAAGGTTATGGCATATATTAATGAAGTGTTCGAGTTTTTGTGCTATATCTTCGTGCTTCGCAGTTTCCTGTATTCCTTGGACTAATTACATTCGTTCCACGTGTGTGTTTTTTTCTCTCTACCATGTGCATATTCTTTCTTTACGAGGTTGGCGTCGTGTTCATTTGACTTGTGTGCTTTGACTTGTTTTAATGAAGTGTGGGCTGTGTTTTATGCGATTTATGTTATAATTTTATGTGACGTTTAGTGATCCAGGTTCCTTTCGATGTTTTAGTAGATATCGAGAATGAACAAATACAACAAGAAACAGTACTTCCAGACATTTAAAGAATCATACTCGGTTGATTTTCCGTGCATACTAAAATCAAGAAAGGGAGAAAAATTTGCCTTTTGCACGGTATGTGCGTGTGATATTAATATTGCTCATGGTGGAAAAAACGATTTAAGTAATCATGTGAAGTGCGGTAAACACATAAGTTATGTTAAATCGAAGGAAGATAGCAAGAAAATCAACACCTTTTTTGCCAAGGCTGGTAACGTTGACAGTGACGTAATTAGGGCCGAGTGTCTGTTTACTTCCTTTTTGGTGGAACACAATGTGCCCTTAAGTGCGGCTGATCATGCTGGCGCTTTATTTAAGAAGATGTTTCCCACATCAGAAGTTGCAAAGAAATATAGTTGTGGTCGCACGAAAACGACGTGCATTGTAAATAAAATGGCAAAAAATGCATCATCTGAAGTTGTTAAGTGCCTTCAGAACGGACCATTTTCTTTGGCAACGGATGGAAGCAATGATACGAATGCCAAGTTGTATCCTATTGTTGTTACATTCTATGATGTTCGGCAGGAAAAAGTAGTGAGCACTGTGCTATCCATACCAGCGTTGGACGGGGACTCAACAGGGCGAAACATAGGTAACCTGATGTTATCACAGCTGAGTTCTCATAATATACCAATTGAAAACTGTGTGGCTTTCTGCTCCGACAATGCTCCTGTTATGATAGGACACAAAAATGGGGTTTCAGCAGTTCTGAAGGAAGTTCAACCAGGTATTGCCATCATAGGGTGCATTTGCCACCTGATTAATCTAGCAGCTGAAAAAGGTGCTGGAAGATTACCAGTTAAAGTGGATGAGATCCTTGTAGATATATTTTATTTCTTAGAGAAGAGTGTAAAGAGAAAAGAACGCCTTCAGAAATTTCAGAACTTGCACAATAAGGAAGCAAAGAAAATTCTGAAGCATGTATGTACTAGGTGGTTATCTTTAGGCAGATGTTTGGATAGACTACTGGACCAGTGGGATCCTCTTCTTTCTTTCTTCAAGGAGGAAGTAATATTATGTACCCAAAACATTTCCACAAGCTTGACATCTTTCAGAATACCTAAAGTTGAACAAAGTGGATCCAAAGAGTATCAGAAGAAGAGAATTCTTGATTCTGCTACTACACATGCCCCTAAAAGAATAGCATATTCTTCCAAATGTGACAAACCCATCCTAAAAAATAAGACTTCTGCTACAACTCGTGAGGAAAAATTGTTTATGTTCCTGTCCTCAAACTTGAACAAGGCCTTTTGCACTTTTCTTCATGTGACTATTCCTGTATTTGACAAATTGAATGTTGCCCTTCAGACTTCTTCCCCACAAGTTCACTTGTTATTAGAACTTCTAATGGATTTGCTAAAGCAGCTGTTCACCAAGTTTGTTAAGCCCAAAATTGTCAAAAGCTCCTCATTGCTTGAAGTTGAGTACAACTTGATTCAAAATCAAAGAAGTGATGATGAGTTAGTTATTGGCATTCAAACTTCGAACATAGTGAATGATCTCCAGGATACAGATAAATCCCTTTTCTTTTCATCAGTGAGAAACTACTTTTGTACTGCCTGTGACTACATCATCAACAAGTTTCCACTCAAGGATGACGTGCTAAAGAATGCTCAAGTTGCTAGGTTAGACAAAATTGAAGATGCACAGTTTTCTTCCGTTCGTTTTTTCTTGGAAAAGTTTCCTATCATGTTATGCAAGGAAGAGAATGAAACTACCGATGAGGTGGTGAATGAGCTTCAGAGGCAGTTTACAGCTCTTCAGGTAGATGACACTTTGGCTGCACATCAAGATGCTGCAAGTGATTCCAGTTGGGCACAAATATCAAGAATTCGTGGAGCCGATGGACTTCTTAAGTATAACCGAATTTCTAGAGTAATGCTCTCTATTCTCACCATACCCCATAGCAATGCAGAATGTGAACGTGTTTTCAGCCTTGTGAAGAAAAATAGAACACAGTTCAGGTCATCCATGTCCAATGAATCTCTGGAGTCTATTTCTATTTTGAAGACCAGGAGTTCTGGTCCCTGTTATGACAAAGCATTTTCTCAAGACTTTTTGCTGGAAGCTAAAAAGGCCACAACCATGACTTTAAAGTCGAACTAGCATGTGATTTGCAGTGTGTATTATATTATTTCTTGCCTGTGTTACGTTAAACAAGTTTTATTGTGTAAAACCTTTTTCAAATATCGTATATCGGCTTAATTTATCAAGGAAGTCCTGTTATGTATGCTCCAAACCAATATTCACCACGCCTGCTGCTGATTAACATCGATTTCTTCTTGATTGTTATGTTCATCTACAAATCATGTAAGTAGATATGATTTCATTGAAATATCCTGTTTAAAGCATGAATTATTGTATTTTGTTGCCCAGAAGTATTATTATTTTCGTCAAGCCGGGGTATGTCGAAAATCGTTAAATTTTTTGTCGCGCGTGAGTTTTACTGATAGCCCTTTTCAAAAGTTGGCAGGTATGCAGCTACATATCACGGGATTAGGGCCAACAAGCTTCAGCGGATTTGTGTGTCTAAATGGACTCGTAATGGAGCCGTGCTAAATAAATACCAGATTATAGAGGTATCACATCGTTCCTTTCACTCCGATAATAATAATAATAATAATAATAATAATAATAATAATAATAATAATAATAGTAATAATAAGGCAGTTTTAGCATTCTACGATTATTACAGTGTTAATCCCAATATATTTCAAATTATATCAGTGGAGAACACCTAATTCCAAGTTAAATTTTACCGCTGTTTATAAGTAATGGTACAGATAGCCTCAAAAGTAAATTTATAACGTGGTGACTGGATTACATGTTTTAATTGGAACAACATTTTTATCAACATGCTTAATACGTCATTTAATATGGGCAATGGAGTGAGTAACTATATTATCTATATAGGGTAGGTGTCCCATGGTTTGAATAAGGTACTATCATGGCATTTGATCCAAGAAAATAGCTTGCCACGGTGGGTGAGTGGTTAACGTGTCGGACTACTAACCCCAAACTTGCAGGTTCGCTCCTGACCGTGTTAAGTAATATTTTTTAAAGGTGGCAAAAAATTACGACACGGATATCATACGATTCTGGCAAGTTAAAGAACCCATTTGAATTCAGTAGGTCGTGTCATAATGGCAAAATTAATCTCGGGAGTTTCCGCCAACACAAAGTTCCTCATTTCTCTACTAGAAAGCGCTATAGTGTTCAACGAGCTTAGATATCTAACATCCTTGACTTTCATAGTGATTCAAGGAACAACGAAATTCGACATGCAAGCTACCCTCTGGGTGTCAAATAACAAAGCTTGCACCCGGCATCCGAAGCCATACGATATTATTATTATTATTATCCAAGGGAATGTGAACAAATCAGGGGGGAAAAACAGGTTAGACGTTGTCAGCATTGCGATTCGAATCCCTGATCTCCGAAAGTACCACAGCATGGTGAGCTATTTAACGCGCACGGCTAAGCTGTGGGGTGGTAAAGAAAAGTGCTGCGATTTCCCTTTCTGCAATAACTCAAGATATTGAAATTTGTTCTCAAACTTGTCAGTAAGTTCTGTTGGTATGAGATCATGCTGGATCATCTATGTATCGTGTCTCCACAACTGAGGTGGGATTCTGCTTGGCCAATAAGCTGTCTCCTTTTGCCTGCCGGAGCAGGGTTTGTGCGGGGAAAGGGCGCGATCTGCGGGAATAACTGGTTTATTCAAGGTCTCGCAACGCAGTTTGTATCGAGTTTTAGTTGGAGCAACACGTGAAGTGAAAGTAAAGGCAAATAATAAGCCTAATTATTCTATTTCACATCGAATGTAGCCTAATTTGCTGACGAATAATTGTCGGCGGTAGATGTATCAACTACGAGTTGTCAACAGTGTTACGAAATACCTTTTACGGAAGATAGTGGTATCGTCTGCACTGTATACCAATGAATCATTATGGCACGAGTTTTGCGTTTCGTCAGTTGGATATATCAAGTCTATGTTAAGTGAATAGTTTTGAGGCCTTCACACGCTTAACAGAAGTGTAGTACATTATTACAGTAGAAATAGTGTCTGGTGCTTCGATCTGGACTAAGGGTAGTTCACCCAGCACCCACTAGGCGGCAGCATCCCGCAGGCGAGTCGGGTAGCCTTGAGTGAGGTCCCCGTCCCTCAGTCACGTGTAGTCTCACGGAGAGCCATGTCGTAGTCTTAAGATGTTCTCCTTAGTTGTAGAATTTAGTTAATAAATTATTTTAAGTGAGTACTCGAGGTGTTTCATTTTAACTGCTACCAGAGAGATGTTTAAGCAACAACATTTTGGTCCTCCGGGCCGGATTATAGAAAAAAGTGAACTTCGAACTTATTCGTGTGCCAACATGTGGGATTTTTGTGAAACAAGTGTACCTGTTTAGTGATGAAATGTGCATGACTTATGTTACAAATCAAACTGTGACTAATAATACAAAGTGCGGTATAAGAATACAAAATATATACATATATAACGGTAGAAATAAATTCGTATTCTGTAAATAGCCATCTTGTTAGCACAACCACGCCATGACCGTAGGACGCCATCTTGTGAGGTGCTAGTCCGGTTACGTCAGCTACCATACATGCCCGCCAGGATTGCTAGAGAACGGAACTTGCAGGAACATCCACCAGAGACCGCTGTCGACAGATAAACAAGCTTACCAACATTGAAGACAGCATCGGTGAGTACAATCTGGTTCAACATTTCCTTCTGTCCTTCTTACCGGGTTATTATGGATGCCAATCAAAAACGTGTATTAACAAAGAAAAGAGCAGTCATCAAATCTCGCGTGACTCGCTTAAGTACATTCGTGAATGCATTTGCAGCAGGTGGGAATCTTAACGACATTAAAGTTAGAAAACAATCGTTGGCGAGTTTAATGGATGAGTATAATGACACTCAGATACAATTGGAAATCGATGATCCTGAAAACGAAGCACATGATCTAGATAGAGCGGCCTTTGATGATTTATGCTTGGACATTAAGTCAAAAATGGAAACGCTATTGTGCCCCGAACATACACACACACCTCCGCCTGTAAATAGTGATAACATGAGCAATAGTTGCACCCTAAAACTTCCAACTATTTCACTACCAAAGTTCAGTGGTGCTCTACAAGATTTCATGCATTTCTATGACACCTTTGTAGCGCTGATCATCAATAATGATACAATCACAGACATTCAAAGATACTATTATCTTCTATCATGTTTGTCTGGCGAACCTCACCACCTAATTGAGAATTTACCAATTTCACAGGATAACTTCAAGGTCGCCTGGGAATTGATTCGCAGTCGGTATCACAATCCCAGACTTATATCAGACCTTCACATCAAGGAATTGCTGTCACTCCCTAACGCAAAGCATGATTCTCCTAAAGAGCTGCGTTTGCTAATTAATCAACTTTGCAGCAACTTAAATGCCATAGAAGCTCTAAAAATTGAAACGCCCTTGCATGACCTTATGCTCTCGCACTTAGTTTTGGAAAGAATCAGTCTCAATCTCAGGAAACAATGGGAGAACGGTACGTCAAATGAAGTGCATGCCAGCTTGAAGGACCTAATTCAATTCTTGGAAAGTAATTGCCAAACTTTAGAAATAGTTACGTCCAACAAGACAGCTGCTGTAACCCAAGATGAGGTCAAGCGTGGTACAAGTTCAAGGGGACAACACCGAGCCTTCGTCACCACGTCACCTTATTGTGTGCTATGTAAGACATCTCACAGTCTGCATAAATGTCCAAAATTCAAATACATGGACGTAAATGGCCGTATAGGTATTGTGAGGGAACATAATCTCTGTTTCAATTGTTTGAGAAATGACCACATAGCCAACAATTGCAACGCAGGTAACTGCCGAAGATGCAATAAAAGTCACCACACAATGTTACATATAGATCAGAATATGGACCGTACTGCTACCTCGTCACACACTGCATCCCAACACCAAGCATATTGTTCTGTCAGAGGCGCTTGCCCTCACAATGAAGTATTGCTATCAACTGCCATTGTTAACATTAGGGATAGCGAAGGTCGAATGCATCAATGCCGAGCACTATTAGACAGTGCATCACAGATGAACTTCGTGTCTCGAGACTTAGTGGACCGGTTGGGTATCAAGCTGAATCGGCATTCTATGCCCATCAATGGCATTAGCAACACGCGAGCGACTGAATCCTCTCACTTCTGTCAACTTCAGATAGAGTCGAGAGTTGGTACTTATAGTCGGCATATAGTAGGTTCTGTCCTGCGTCAGATTACTGGCCCGCTGCCTTCATCAAGAATAGAGTGCGAGGACTGGCAACTGCCCGCCAACATTCCACTAGCCGACCCTAATTTCAACCAGCCTAAGGAGATAGATCTGCTGTTAGGTGCTACTGTGTTCTTTGAAGTCTTGAGACCCGAACAACAATCTAGAGAAGGGTACCCTACTCTTCAAAATACACAACTTGGTTGGGTACTATCTGGATGTCTACCCCCTCACTCAGTTCAACAACGTAAGAATGGAACAACATCATTGTTATCCACGGCTGAAGCCTTGCACACACAGGTGGAACGCTTTTGGGAACAGAAGGAGCTGACGACTCGTAGCCATTCTAAGGAAGAAAGTCAATGCGAGGAGCATTTTAGGAAATCATTCACGCGTGATAAGTCGGGCAGGTTCACAGTGAGACTTCCACTACGAGAAGCAGTAGGAGAACTTGGTGACTCGTTTGCCAATGCCAGGAGGAGCTTTGGCTATATCGAGAGGAAATTGCATCGACAACCTGAACTGAAGAATGAGTATATCAAATTCATGGATGAATACCGCCAACTAGGACACATGGAACTTGTCGATCGTAGTGACCAGCAGAAACCTGTTTATTACATGCCTCATCACGCAGTAATCAAGGACACGAGCAACACTACCAAGGTCAGAGTTGTCTACAATGCGTCGGCTAAAACAACTTCGTCGATCTCCCTGAATGACGTGATGCTGGTTGGGCCAACTGTTCAGCAGGATCTGTTCTCGATCGTTCTTCGCTTCCGCACACACAAGTATGCGCTAACAGCAGATATCGAGAAGATGTACCGACAGATCCAGATTCATGAAGCAGACCGAGACTTCCAGAGAATCTTGTGGCGCAGTTCTCCGAATCAACAACTGGATATGTACCGATTGACTACGGTAACCTACGGTACTGCAGCGGCTCCGTATCTAGCTACCCGTTGCTTACTGCAGGTGGCACTCGACGGTAAAGACATACACCCTACAGCAGCCGAAGTTGCCAAGAGAGACTTCTACGTTGATGATCTTTTGACAGGGACAGACACCATTGAAAAAGCCATCCATTTGTACAAAGACCTCACATCGCTCCTGCAAACCGGAGGATTCCCCATCCGTAAATGGCGGTCCAACAATCCCGATGTATTGGAGGCCATCCCACCTACACTTCGCGAGAGCCAGGTGTCTTGCAGTCTTCCTCTTGAAGATGGCACCGTGAAAACGCTTGGTCTGTTATGGCATTCGAGTAGTGACTCATTTCAATTCACCGTGGGAGCTCTCAACCACAACAAATTGACTTGGACAAAGAGATCAGTGTTGGCCAATGTAGCGTCCATTTATGATCCATTGGGACTCATAGGGCCTGTAATTGTCCAGTGCAAGTTGTTCATACAAGTCCTTTGGCAACGACACCTCGATTGGGATGGTAAAATTCCCTCAGAACTTGAGACACAATGGAAGGAGATACATCAGCAGCTCCCCAAACTAAATGAGATTCGTGTACCACGGAGGGTGACCGCAGACGGCATGAATGCCAATGTTGAACTTCACGGATTTGCTGATGCCTCAGAAAGAGCCTACGGTGCCTGCGCTTACCTACGTTGCATCAACTCCAATGGAACAATCTCCGTTCACTTACTTTGCTCTAAATCTAGGGTAGCCCCTTTGAAGCAAGTGTCGCTCCCAAGACTGGAGTTGAATGGCGCACTACTTCTGAGCAGGCTAATGGAAAGAGTGATTCAAGCCCTTAATCTACATTCATGTCGACGTTATTACTGGACAGACTCCACTGTCGTTCTGGCCTGGATTGCAGGTAGCTCCTCAGCCTGGAAAACATATGTGGCCAACAGGGTGTCGGAAATTCACCAACTGACTTCTCAGCAAGATTGGAACCATGTCTCATCACAGGAAAATCCAGCGGACGTTATCTCCAGGGGAACGGAGCCACATCGACTTCAAGGCAATCGATTATGGTGGGCGGGGCCCGCCTGGCTATCGACGGATCCTTCAGCCTGGCCTGAACTAATCACTGCTGAACCAACCGAAATTCCTGAGCAGCGAGGAGTAAGATTGTGTTTCGTGGCGAGCAATCATGACGCAGATAACCTCTTCACCCGCTTTTCCAGCTGGACTAAACTGCACAGAGTATTTGCATACATTCTCAGATTTCTTCACAATCTAAAGCATGAGGCAGCAGCAAGACGGCATGGACCTTTGACTACTGACGAACTTCGCGATAGTCTGACAGCAATCATCCGCATCGTTCAGCGCTGCTCGTACAGTCAGGAGATACATAATTTACATCAAGGAAACGCAGTGCCACTTCAGAGCAAACTTCTCACTCTGCACCCCTTGCTGGATAGTGACAACCTATTGAGGGTGGGCGGCAGGCTGGAGAATGCTGAAGCATCATTTCAACAAAAACATCCTTTGATACTGCCCCCTAAGCATCCTGTCACAAAATTGCTTATTTGGAATGAGCACATACGACTTTTGCACGCAGGAAGCCAACTTCTCTTAGCCTCGTTGCGGCAACGGTGGTGGATAACCAATGGCCGATCTGTTATCAGGCAAGTGATCCGCAGCTGTGTAACATGCTTCCGAGTGAAGACCAATGACACCAGTCAGCTCATGGGACAGTTGCCTAAGTCTAGAGTGACCCCAAGCAAGCCGTTCTCTCATTGTGGTGTGGACTATGGAGGGCCGCTGCATGTGAAATATGGAAGCCCACGAAGTAAAATACAGAAGAAATGCTACATAGCATTGTTTGTGTGCATGGCGACCAAGGCACTACACATTGAGGCAGTCAGCGATCTATCCACGGAGGCCTTTATTGCCGCATTAAGAAGGTTCATTTCAAGACGTGGGCGCTGCAGTCACATGTATAGTGACAATGGCACGTGCTTCACCGGAGCAAGAAGGAAACTAGATGAATTGTCGCGCTTCATCCGAACAGAAGACCATCAAACTATCGTATCGAACTTCACAACTGAAGAAGGAATTCGTTGGCATCACATACCTCCTTACTCCCCTCACTTCGGCGGACTGTGGGAAGCAGGTATAAAATCAGTGAAGACCCACCTGAAGAAAGTTGCTGGTAACACTGTGCTAACTTTTGAAGAGGTAACAACACTGCTCACACAAATTGAGGCATGTTTAAATTCGAGACCCATCATCCCGATACCCAACAGTCCTGATGTGTATGCGTTCCTCACCCCTGGTCACTTCTTGACTGGCGAACCCTTAGTGTCGTTCCCTGAACCAGATTGTCTCTTAGGGCCATCATCACGGCTGTCAAGATGGCAACTGGTCCAGCGGTGCCGACGACTCATCTGGAAACGCTGGTCAACCGACTACTTGGGCCAGCTCCAGCAGCGTTCCAAGTGGCTCCACAACCAACCCAACCTCAAGGCAGGAAGGCTGGTGCTCCTCAAAGAAGAAAATGCTCCCCCCCTCACATGGCCAACCGGGATAATAGAAGAGCTCCATCCTGGGACTGATGGGCTGGTGCGTGTGGTGACTGTGCGGACGAGCAAGGGGTCGTACAAACGGCCAGTAACCAGGATCAGCCTTTTCCCTGAAGAACTCATCTAAAAGGACTACCAGTGTAGTGTGTTTATCTTGTGTTTATCTTGTGTTTATCTTGTTTTCTTTTGTCTACATTGTGTGTTTTGATTTATTGCTAGAGACTTGTGTTGGAGCAGTTATGTCCACGTACTGTTATCTTTCTTTACAATTTGTGTACAAATTAGATGGGCGGCATGTCTGGTGCTTCGCTCTGGACTAAGGGTAGTTCACCCAGCACCCACTAGGCGGCAGCATCCCGCAGGCGAGTCGGATAGCCTTGAGTGAGGTCCCCGTCCCTCAGTCACGTGTAGTCTCACGGAGAGCCATGTCGTAGTCTTAAGATGTTCTCCTTAGTTGTAGAATTTAGTTAATAAATTATTTTAAGTGAGTACTCGAGGTGTTTCATTTTAACTGCTACCAGAGAGATGTTTAAGCAACAACAATTAGTATTATAATATACTAGCTGAAGTACCCGTGCTTCGCTACGCGTCATAAATAAATTAAAATGTGAAAGTGACAGTAAAAACAGGGGATAGGCGAGGTGCTGCACAGAGGGAGATTAAGGATGGAACATTTTGTCCAACTACACCGCTCGGCGTTGACCGTGTTTTATAGCACAAATTTAGGTTATACTCGCTAACCGTTGGAGATACCTTTCGGATAGAAAATGTAATTTTAAACCACGTATATGCCATCAAAAGTTTGGTATTTCTTAGCGTTCACTTTTTATTTGAAATGGAAATATGAAAAATTGAAACCAATGGGTATAGTGACGTCACTAAAATGGTCGCCATCTTAAAATAGTGCAAAGTATTGAAATCAAAAGTAGTCTATATGTTAACCAGGTAAATCAACTACTTCCATGTAAAATTCATGTAAGTCGGACCAGTGGTTCTTGCGGGATTGAGTAATTCACAGACACACACCATCTCATTTTTAGCCTCGCTTCGCTCGCGTCATAGTCGTGTCATATTGTTATTCAATGACATGCAGGTTTAACCCCCTTAACACCCCTTTAGAACCAGAATATCCAAAAATCCCTCCTTAGTAGACTTTTTCGACACACAACAAACATATCCCCTTCTTCTAACTTTAATAGTTTTGATTGGTCGAAGAGAGTGAACATCCAAAAATCCTTCCTTAGTGGACGTTTTCCTTCCAGAATTTCACCCCTCCCCATTGGATTTATAAAAAAACGGTCGAACACCTACTTATTTTAATTATTTATTCATTTATTTATTTTTAAGCTGATTGAAACTCAGAGAAAATCAAACTCCTCGCCTATGTCGTTTAAGAGATACACGCTCCGTTAGGACTCTTTCAACCCCCACTTTTCATCCCTTTCACCTCTTAATATACACCACATCGAAAAACCATTAGACATATGTCAGCTTATTTTTAATGATTAATATATATGCCAAGTATCACATCCCCAAATGAAACCACTCGTGAGATATTGTTATTCAATGAAATGCACGTTTACCCCCTTAACACCTCTTTAGAACCTGAATATCCAAAACTCTTTCCTTAGTGGACGTTTTCCTCATACAAAGAACTTATCCCCAAAATTTCATGTTTCTAACTTCAATGATTTTGGCTGGGCGATGATGAGTGAGTGAGTCAGTCAGGATATTTTCTTTCATTTATTTTTGAGAATTTCTCCCCTCCCCATGAACCCCTTATATTGGATTTATGAAAAAAAAAACGGTTGAACACCTATTTACTTATTTAAAGTTGTTTCCCCCCTGAGTTTGATGAGTGAGTAAGTGATTCAATCAGTTAGGACACTTTCTTTCCTGTTTTTCCCCCCGAATTTCACTCTACCCCATAGGCCCCTTAAATTGGATTTATGAAGAAATGGTCGAACACCTATTTACTTATTTTTAAGCTGCGTTTTCCGCTGAATTTCAAACTTATCGCCTATGTTGAATAAGAGATACAGTACACGCTCCGTTAAGAATCCTTCAACCCCCAATTTTCTCCCCTTTCACCTCATAATATACACCATATCGATAAACCCTTTGACATATGTCTGCTTATTTTGAATGCTTAGTTTATATGCCGAATATCACATCCCCAAATGAAACAACTCGTGAGATATTGTTATTCAATGAAATGCAAGTTTAACCCCCTTAACACCCCTTCAGAACATGAATATCCAAAAATCCATCCTTAGAGGACTTTTTCGACATACAACGAACATATCTCCAAAATTTCAAGTTTCTAACTGCAATAGGTTTGCTGGGGGATGATGAGTGAATATCCAAAAATCCTTCCTTAGTGGACTTCTTTCCCCAGAATTTCATCTCTCCCCATGAGGCCCTTAAATTGGATTTATGAAAAAACGATCGAACACCTATTTACTACTTTTTCAATCTGATTTTTCTCCCTGAGATTCTTACTTTTTGCCTCTGTCTTTTAAGAGATACTTGCTCCGTTAAGAATCCTTCAACACTCACTTTTCACACATACACCTCATAATATACACCACACCGAAAAACCCTCAGACATGTGTGTTCTTATTCTTAATGATGAGTTTATATGCATTGTATCCCATCCCAAAGGAAACCAATCGGTAGATATTGTTATTCAATTAAATGCAAGTCTACCCCCTTAACACCCCTTTAGAACCTGAATATCCAAAATTCCTTCCTTAGTGGACGTTTTCGACATACAAAGAACATAGCCCCTTAATGTCATGTTTCTAACTTCAATAATTTTGGCTGGGGGATGATGAGTGAGTGAGTAAGTCAGGACATTTTCTTTCAATTATTTTTCAGAATTTCACCCCTCTCATGAACACCTTAAATTGGATTTATGAAAAAAACGGTCGAACACCTATTTACTTATTTTTGAGCTGTTCTTCCCCCCTGAGTTTGATGAGTGAGTGAGTTAGGAAACTTTCTTTCCTGTTTATTCCCCCAGAATTTCACCCCTCTCCAAGGGCCCCTTAAATTGGATTTATGAAAAAACGGTCGAACACCAATTTACTTATATTCTAAGCTGTCTTTTCCCGACGAATTTCAAACTTCTCGCCTATGTCGTTTAAGAGATACACGATCTGTTAAGAATCCCTCAACCCCCAATTTTCACCCCTTTCACCTCATAATATACACCACATCGATAAACCGTTAGACATTTGTCTGATTATTTTAATGATTAGTTATATACCGAATATCACATTCCCAAAGAAACAACTCCTGAGATATCGTTATTCAATGAAATGCACGTTTACCCCCTTAACACCTCTTTAAAACCCGAATAACAAAAATCATTCATTAGTTGACGTTTTCGACATACAGCGAACATATTCCCAAAATTTCATGTTTCTAACTTTAATAGTTTTCGCTGGACGTGATGAGTGAGTGAGTCAGACAGGACATTTTCTTTCAATTATTTTTACCAGAATCTCACCCATCCCCATGGGCCCCTTAAATTGGATTGATGAAAAAACGCTTGAACACCTATTAACTTATTTTTAAGCTGTATTTTTCCCCGAGTTAGATGAGTGAGTGAGTTAGTCAGTCAGTTAGGACACTTTCTCTCCTTTCCCTCCCCCAGAATTTCACCCCGCCCCATTGGCTCCTTAAATTAATTTATGAAAAAACGGTGGAACACCGATTTACTTATTTTTTAAGCTGATTTTTTTTCGCTGAGTTTCAAATTTCTCGCCTATGTCGTTAGGAATCCTTCAACCCCCAATTTTCACCCCTATCACCTCATAGTAATACACCACATGAAACCACTCGTGAGATATTGTTATTCAATGAAATGCAGGTTTAACCCCCTTAAGACCCCTTTAGAACCTGAATATTCAAAAATCCTCCCTTAGTGTATGGTTTTGACATACAACGAACATATCCCGAAAATGACATGTTTCCAACTTCAATATTTTTGGCTGGGCGATGATGGGTGAGTGAGTCTGGACATTTTCTTTCATATTTTTTTTCTTCAGAATTTCACCCCTCCCGATGAACCCCTTAAATTTGATTTATCAAAAATTGTCGAACTCACATATACTTATTTTTAAGCAGTTTTCCCCCTGAGTTTGAAGAGCGAGTGAGTCAATCGGTTAGGACACTTTCTTTCCTGTTTTTTTTTTTACCCAGAATTTCACCCCTCCCCATGGGCCCCTTAAATTGGATTTATGAAAAAACGGTCAAACACCTATTTACTTATTTTTTGCTGATTTTTTTCCGCAGAGTTTCCCCACTTTTCTCCCCTTACACCTCATAATATACACCACATCGAAAAACACTCAGACCCATGTCTTCTTATTTTTAATGATGAGTTTATATGCCGAGTATCACATCCCCCAATGAAACCAATCGGGAGATATTGCTATTAAATGAAATGCAGGTCTACCCCCTTAACGCCCCTTTAGAACCTGAATACCCAAAAATCCTTTCTTAGTGGGCGTTTGCGGTCCTTGAGGAATTTGCATACCAAATTTCATTCCAATCCGTTGGGTTGTTTCTGAGATTTCGTGATGAATGTGTGAGTGAGTGTGTGAGTGGTATTTGACAAATATCTAGTAGATAGTGTCAAGTCTTTGTTATGCTATACTCGGTTGACAGTGCTTTGTGAGCAGTTGAGTAACTAACGGGATTTCAAGTAAAGATCCTCATTTTCTATACCGGTAGTGCAGAGCGCAAATGGCATCCAGTCGGCCGTGTCTCGACTTGAGCTATGTTGCCATGGAAACTATCTGCCTTGCCATTCCTTCATGAGTATATTTTATGATTTGATTAGCCTGTGCTTGAGTGCAAAAGTGCCGAAATCAGAAGAATGGGAAAGTCTATCGAAAATGCATGTAGCCAGCGGTTCCTTCTGGGTCCTAAACTATTTGTATGCAAAATTTGGTTGAGATTGGTGAAACGGTGTAGATTTGTATACGGAACCAACATATATACATACATACAGACTTTCACTTTTATATATAAGATATTAGCTCCAACAAAAGACTCTACACAATCCCCCAGTTTCAATAATGCTCTTCCCGCCTGCTGTCACCAAGGTTGCAGGATCGAATCCTGGCGGAGTCAGTTGGCATTTGAGGGTGCGCAAATGTGCTGGAGCCGGCGGTCCCATGTCATAGAAGTATGGCATGTAAAAGAACATTCCGCTAACTACAATTGTGTGAGGCTAAATTTGTAGGTTAGATTTGATTAACGCTCTATTAATTGTCAACGTTCGCCACCAGGTACTTGTTGTGTTGGCATCTAGTAGCGAAGTTCACAGTTAGGTATCATTGACGGTAGCATTTGGTAGCAAAAGTAGGAACTCCTCGAAGTTGATCGTCTTCAGTTCTTGCCTGAATTACAGATAACACACACTAATACAACCATCACAATTAACGCCGGTTATCAGACATAATCTACACACACACACGATGTACACGGGGCTACATGACCGCGTTGTCGCAGCCCCTAAACTGAGGAACCAATTAAAATAGAGCAAACAGTTGTATTGCACCTTCACGCCACACACTCATACAATATCCTGAATATTGATGTCCCATTCGATGTTGACATTGAGCTGGGACAGGATCATAGATTAGACTACTTTCCAACCATGGCAGTGATGTATCGATATAATTCATATGTCAATACATCAGAGAATTAATACACAGTTATGAATCTGTTCGTATTTGTTACCTCAGGGATCGACAAACTGAGTAGTTAAGGGGACTATTCTCCGTATTGAGATTCTGTTTATATGCGCTCGCCCAAATGGACAGGGGGTTCATTGACACAGTGCTGTTTCAGGCAAGATGAAATGGTAAAGAGTGCTGAAATTTTCTGTTCTGTTTCGTCATAAGTTAAATTTCAAACACTTATCTCCTATTTTTATTTATTTTTATTTATCATATGGCTTTTAGTGCCGGGAGTGTCCGACGACATGTTCGTCTCGCCTGAGTCTGTGGCTGCTTCCAGTGGACACCCTTAGGGCGAGCAACAAGTTCAGTTCGATTTCAAGTAGTTCCAATTCTCGCTACCAGATATCTCCTATAATATTATTTCACTAAGGATTTCAGAATGTTCGGAAACACGTCGTCTCAGAACTCACGAGTCTTTTAAACCACACGAGTATCAAAAGTCTCGAATTGCAAGGAGAGGATTAGTAAGAGCAGGTTCTAACCCAGGGGAAGACAGCTTCAAGCGGTGTGACGTCAGGCGAGAGCCGTGTAACACCATGATGCCTAGATCAACGGCGCTGTGCGTACGGACCTGGAAGGGTCAGTCTGCTGTAGAGCTCTCGATGCGAACAGGTTGTATGCACTTGCTGCACGGATATTATATACTGTATGTTTGGTTCGAAATACGTGTGCGAACAACTCTTTTCTATTATGAAACTGGCTAAGTCCAAATCTCGAAGTACCTTGTCAGATCACAACCTAACCTGCAGCCTTCGATTACAACTTTCCCAGACACTACCACCTAACATTGATAAACTAACTAACCTAACCTAACTAACCCCGTGGCACTACAGCCCTTGAAGGGCCTAAGCCTACCAAGGGACCGCTGCCCAGCCAGTTGGCCTGCAGATTTTGGGGGTGACGCGTGGTCAGCGCGTCGGGTCCCCTCGGCCGTTAATCTAGGTTTTCTTGACCGGGGCACTGTCTCACTGTCAGACAGCTACTCAATTGTCCTCACGAGGCTGAGTGCACCCCGTTCCAACCCTCACGTCAGTTTTTAAAATCCCTGACGGAGCCGGGGATCGAACCCGGGGCCTCCGGGTGAGAGGCAGGCGCGCTACCCCAACACCACGGGGCCGGCCACATTGATAAACTAGTTCGAGAAAAACGAAACAGAAAGGGTCGAAAAATGTCCCCGTGATTGAATTGTTCTGTATGGCACTTTTCTAATGTGCAGGGATAATGGAACTATGCTCAGTTCTATTTACGGTATAGCATCACTGTCTTTCACATTAACTACTTTTGTTGCATATTTTTTGAAAGGAAAGAGCCGAAATGTCATTGGTTATAATCTGTGATCAATTGTGTAATTGCATCAAGAAGCACTAACATTACGACAGGAAACGTAATGTTCAAAATGAGCAAATGTAAGCTATTACTGACTGTCTTTCTGTACAGCTTACAACATAGTGAAATGAAAATCCACAGCCTGCTTCCAGTCTCCGACCGTGTCAGGAATGGAATGAATGAAGCCCCCATCTAGCAGCGAGGATATGAAGTGTGCCGGCTGCCGAAGCCTGTCGCACTCCTCTGAGGCAATGATTAAATGAATGACAGATGAAGTGAAATGATAGTGGAGAGTGTTGCTGGAATGAAATTGTGACAGGGAAAACCAGAGTACCCGGAGAAAAACCTGTCTGCCTCCGCTTTGTCCAGCACAGATCTAACATGGAGTGACCGGGATTTGAACTATGGACCCAGCGGTGAGAGGCCGGCGTGCTGCCGCCAAGCCACGGAGGCTCTAGCTTACAACATAGTGCACATAATTATTCTACTTTTGTTTAGTATATTTACATTAGAACCGTAGTTGGTAATGCCTTTTTGCCCTTTCTGCAGTTATTCACTCTTCGTATCCCACATGCAGCCACCGAAGGGGATTCCAATGTACAGGGTGACCATAAAGACCCGTACCCCCCTCTTATAACCAATAGAAACTCCTAAACCTAGTTAAATAATTTGTTCACCATTTCTAAGAGAGGTTTTCTTGGGAATATACGGCATTACGAGTCCAAAACATCAGTCTGTGCATCATCATTTTCCGTCAAAGGATAATACGGCGCCAAGTTCTGTGCGACATTCTTCGGAGCATTGCTGGTGTGACTTTAGTGAAAGCTTGTCTCACAGCATATTTAAGTTCATCCGTGGTATTGTATCCGTTTTGTGAAACGAAACCCTTTATGAACCCCCATAGCGCATTATCACATGTGGTAAGGTCTGGGCTTCGTGCTGGCCAGGCAAGTGGAGACGGCAGCATGCTTGTTTGGGCCGTTCTTTTTCGACAGTTACCTCAACATATTGCAGGACTGGTTTGTTCCTCTCTCGGAGGATCACGGAATTAAAGAGACATGTTGGTTCCAGCATGATGGGGCAACTGCCCATTTTGCCGTCGCAGTGCGCAAATATCTTACTGAAGTTCTTCCAGGGCGATGGATAGGCCGTGGTTCTCCTGCGCTGCCGGCTCCACTTGCCTGACCACCACGAAGCCCAGACCTTACCACATGTGATAATGCGCTATGGGAGTTAATAAAGGGTATCGTTTCACAAAACGGATACAATACCACTGATGAACTGAAAGATGCTGTAAGACAAGCTTTCACTAAAGTCACACCAGCAATGCTCCGAAGAATGTCGCACAGAACTTGGCGCCGTATTATCCTTTGCCATGAAGTGATGGTGCACAGACTGATGTTTTGGACTCGTAATGCCATATATTCCCAAGAAAACCTCTCTTAGAAAAGGTGTACAACTTATTTAACTAGGTTTAGGGGTTTCTATTGGTTATAAGATGGGGGGGTGAAGGGACTTTATGGCCACCCTGTAGGTTGCTCACGATGAAGGATATTACAGAGTTCCACGATTCCTTTGATGCAATCCCTGATAAAGGGAAGCAGGGTGCATTCATATTGAAGAATGTGAGAGGTAACGTTCCTAGGAAGGTGAATACAGGATGCATGCGGAAACCTAAGGGCTTCACATACGCGTATACCATTCGAAACCAAGCTGGTAACTACACATCTATCTGTCGAGATACTTTTCTAGAAGTCTTCAAAATTACTAAGCATAGAATAATAGGTGTGTTTACAAGATTTAAAAGTGGTAATGCTCAAGTGCCTGTTGAAACTCGTGGAGGAGATCAAAAGGAAGAACAGTATGGAGGAAATCGAGAAGCTGTAAAACCATTTATCCGTTCGTTGTGTTATTAACCCCAGGAATAAGTTATCAATCTACTTATTTAATTTCGGTGTATACCAACGAGGGGGGATTTCTTAGTAACCACTGGTTTCAAGTCAAGTTCCTGAGAATTCCTGATACAAAACTTTCAACAACTTATTTCACATCCCTTCTCGTTTGAGTCCTCAGTCTTTTGACTGGTTTGATGCAGCACTCCACGCCTCCCTGTCATGAGCTAATCCTTCCACCTCTACACAGCTACCACACCATACATCCGAGGCAATCTGTTTAACATATTCTAACCTTGGTCTACCCCTACAGTTCTTGTCCTCGACCCTTCCTTCCATAACTAAGCTTGCTATTCCCGCGTGTCTTACTATGTGTCCTACCAACCCATCTCTTCTCTTCATTAGCAGTCGCCATAAACATCTCTCCTCCCCCACTCGTCTTAATACCTCATCGTCTGTAACCCTATCTACCCATCTGATCTTCATAATTCTCTTGTAACACAACATTTCAAACGCTTCAATTCTCCTCTTTTCTGCTGCACCAATAGTTCAAGTTTCACTTCCATAGAGTGCCACGCTCCAGACAAAGGCTTTAAAAAATGACTTCCTAATACCTAAATCTATATTCGATGTCAACTTTTTTTTAGAAACGCTTTCCATGCCCAAGCCAACCTACGTTTTATATCCTCTTTGCTTAGTCCATCACTGGTTATTTTGCTTCCTAAGTAACAGAAGTCTCCCACTTACTTTAGATTTTCACCTGCCAATTTGATGTCCTTAGAGGTTACTGATTTATTTTGTCTGCATTCCAATATTTTTAGCCTACTTTTCACATTTTGCAAAAATGAGGAAAAAGTAGTCTTATGAGATCGATCCGGGAAAATGTGTGTCTGTCTGTCTGTCTGTCTGTCTGTCTGTCCTTCTGTCTGTCTGTCTGTCTGGCTGTGTGAGTGTCCCCCGCTATCAACTCCTAAACGGCTGCAGCAATCAAAACCAAATTTAGTATGAGTAAAGATGTGCACCGGAATAGCTCACGTCCATATTTGAAAATGATGTCAGTGCTACCAACTGCTGAAAAAACGCACTAGAAATTTGAGCTCCATGTTGGATACCTTGCAAGGTATGCATGGGAGCTATTCCAAAATTGGCACACATGTAGATAATACTATTTCAGTTTAATTTCCAGGAGGCCAACCATGACAGTGTTGCCAATATAATTTTAAGCCTTCTGATAGGTCCAATGTTTAAATGCATATAACTTCTACACTATCAACTGGATTTCAACCAAATTTTGTATGTAATATCTGTACATAAACAGATATGACTGAGCGTATTCTTAAGAGCCACCAGGGCTGCCAACTGTTAATAATTGCTCTCTCTATTTTTTTTTATCCAAATACCAATATATCAGAAAGTATGTAAGCCAACAGCTTTAAACTATGCACATGTATATTCTGACATTTTATATTAATTTGGAGTAACTTATATACGTCAGTTCTACCAACATGATTATAAGCCTGCTGATAGTACCAATTTTTAAATACATGTAACTTCTATACTATCAGCTGGATTTCAACCAAATTTCGTATGTGCAATGTGTACCATAACAGATATGACTATAAGTATTGTTAAGAGCAATCAGGGCTGCCAACTGTTAATAAATGCTGTCTATATTATTTTTACCCTAATATCTATATATCAGAAAGTATGCAAGCCAATAGCTCTAAATTTTGCACACGTATAGTACCTGGCATTCTAGATTAATTTGGAGTAACTAATATACGTCAGTGCTGCCGACACGATTCTAAGCCTGCTGATAGGTCCAATTTTAAAATACATGTAACTTCTATACTAACAAATGGATTTCATCCAAAATTGGCACAACAAGATATCATAATAATTCAGATTATTTCTGACCAGCACACGCATGGTATAGTTGGCAACATGCTTTTACGCGTGCTGATAGATCCAGTGTCTAACTGCAGGTAACGTCCATTGGACTTCAACCAAATTTTGTATTCTGTACCTTAAGAGGTGGAACTAAGAATATATTCAGTCACCAGGGCTGCCAACTGTAGTGCTCTATTAGGCTACATTATACCAGGTATATTTTGAACTAATTAGATATTTCGATATTACCAACTTAATTTCGTCATTATTCTAGATAGGGTCATATACTGTAGAATAATCATTGGCATGAAAAGTAGGCTGTATATTTCTTCACGGAACTTCTTGTTTTGTTTTACATTTATTCATTTTCATCATGAATTCTTTCCTCAAGACGGAGTCCATGCCATTCAAAAACTCATTCAAATCATCAGGCGCGTCGGCCAAGATGATGATGTTATCAGCAAATCTCAGAGTTGAAATTATTTCTCATTGAATCTTCACTCCCACTTTAAATTTTTCTCCAATTTCCTTCATTGCTTGTTCAATGTAAAGATTGAAAAGTATGGGTGATAAGTAGCAGCCTTGCCTTACACCTTTATGAATACCAGCTTCTCTCTCATGTCCTTCAGCTCAAATGACTGCTGTCTAGTTTGTGTATAGATTGTGTATCACCCTCCTATCCCTGTACTTTATTCCAATCGATTTCAAAATGTCAAACAATTTAGTCCAATCAACGTTATCAAAAGCCTTTTCTAAGTCTACAAATGCCATAAACGTTCTCTTATCTTTCCTTATTCTACCTTCCAAAAACAGCCTAAGACTTAGTACAGCTTCCCTAGTTCCTACATTTCTCTTGAAACCAAACTGGTCTTCACACAACTCCGTCTCTATCTGGCTTTTCATCCTCTTGTAAATTATTCTAGACAGGATCTTTTAAGCATGAGTAATCACGCTGATTGTACGGTAATCTTCACATCTGTCAGCTCCCACTTTCTTCGGTATAGGGATGATTACATTCTTCTTAAAATCAGAGGGTAACTCACCTGCCTTATAAATCCTACACACCAAATGAAATAACCTGATCAGACCATCATCACCTATGCCGCATAGCAACTCAATCGGTATATCATCTATGCCTGTTGCTTTGTTCCTGCTCATGTCTTCCAATGCTCTGTCAAATTCTGATCTCAATATTAAATCTCCTTTTGCATCCTCATCAATTTTCTCCTCCCTTTCCATTACATGATTCTCAATCTCCTTTCCCTTATACAAACACTCTATGTAGGCTTTCCATCTCTCAACCTTTCCTTCCCTATCTGTTAGAGGCTTTCCATCTGTGTCCTTAATATTACAGCACAAAGTCTTCTTTTCCCCCAAAGTATTCTTAATCCTTAGATATGCTGTGCCTACTTTTCCTAATTTCAGACAATTTTCTCTACCTGCACATTTTTCTTTCAACCATTCTTCTATCGCTTCCTTGCACTTCTTGTTATCTGTGCTGAATCAATCTTCAAATGGGGTAAAATTCCTTCTCCCCAATGTGACTGCGGAGCTCCTTCACAGTCAGTTCACCACATTGTTCACGAATGCCATAGAATAGCATATCAGAGTGATCGGTCTGACTTCCTGTTGGCAAAACCTGCAGCACTGCAATGGATACAGGATTTAGATTTAAAGATATGAGCCTGCCTTGTCAAGTGATGCTGTAAATATTGCGACCGTCGGTGGAGCTGTCAGGATAGCCAACAACCGCATTGACTTCCCTAACATCTCACCCGTCGAGCATAAACAAAAAAAAAATTACCGTGAGGATCAGGTGAACTTCCAAATAGGCTAAAGCGGCACGAGAGTCCGTAGTCCACAGGGATCGTGGTACATGGTGACGATGGTCATAGCCTGCCTAAGGAAAGGTTCATCTTAAAAACTAGACTGAGAAAATAAACTTCCAGACTTATGTAAAACACCGTGAAAATTTATTGATAAAATTCACAACCCCTAGCCTAGTTCGGAGGGTTACAATCGGCTAGTCCGCAAGCTAATAAACAAACAAAAATAAAGAGCAGGTCCCTACCTGAGAAGTTACGGAAAACCCTCGCGAAAGATCTAACTCACAATAATAAAGCAACAACAGCAACACTAGGAAAATGGTACGACGCAAGACCCTAGTTCAAGTTACAAGATCAAGCTAATATCTGAATTTACATTTAACAGGGTAGCAAAACAAATCTAAGTTAGGATGATACCATCTCCACATTTACATTTAACGTTAATTCATCTAGCTAAGTCCTATCAATTAATAACAAAGTTTACGGCGATGACGTCCGTAACAGAAAACAATTACATTGAAAAGCTAAGTGTACAGCCATGAAAAAAAAACATTTAATTGTTCTTAGAAACTACGTGCTAACAGCACACAATAAGGTAACATGTAGGATTTATACACTTGTTCATCATAAATAAGTAATGAAATAGACACAGTAGTTTTATTGAAATGCCTGCCTGGACCTTGGTTTACTCTTTGTAAGCCATAGTCATCTAAAGTGTGTAGTTACGGTGACGACTGCGTAGTTAAGACTACGTCTAACATCGCATGGCCTGCGCTCCACAAGCTACAAACTCAAGGTTCGTGCATGCTTCAGGTCGCTTCAAAAGTGTCAGCTGTCCTTGTCATTTCCACAAAAGGAAATTACCTTCATCTGCACGGCTATGTCAACAGATTCAAAATGCAAAAGAACAAAGTTAGATAGAAAGAATTCGTTAGTTAGCTTTTGTTTTACCAAAATTATGCGTTTTATTATTAAGATGTCGGTTTAGGTTTATCGTTGGTTTATGGCGAATAATATTGACAATAGCCTGGGCACGGAGTGTCTCCACTGAGATCATTCTCCACCAAAAAGCCTCGACTCAACAGTCGGAATATAATCAACGAGCAATAACAACTCGGACACACAATAACACAAGTTACCAGCGGCGCAAAGCTCGCGTTCAATAACTCTGGGACGGGCCTGCACACTACAGTTACCCTCCAATAACATCTGGTCCACGGGACAATCCCGGACAAGGCATACTCAAAATACCTTCATACAATAAACTTCCTGCTATAACAGGGTAGCCTTCAACGTACTATAGAAAACCTGACATAACTGTACACGTCAAACGACGGTACACGCAGCAGAGCGTTTAACTAACAAAAAACAATCTATAAAACATGTGATCAGATACAGGAATGGACACTGAGTTCCATAAGCTAAGTTGCAATGAAAGGAATTGCGAATACGACCAGTATTCTGTCTTTTGTCAATGTAGTTCCGTCTCACAATATAACAGGCGTGCTTTCAAGGGCACTGGGTTACAAACCAGTTTTGTGTCGCAGGCAGGTTACAACATTCCTGCGCTCCACTGACACAACACATTGACTGTCAAGGCCGGCGATTTAAACAAATAAAACTATACATCTGGCCTCTTCATAAAAAACTTTACCAAGGGTTAAAAACCTCGAAGAATACGTGTATAAAAACACGCTATAAATCTGAATACAATAATACAATTCCGTCTTCCAAACCAAAGGCGTCTAAATGATAGCGATGTCTCTTTGCTCTCAAAAGTATAATTCAGCAGTTGCTTGTACAACATCAAATAAAAACGTGTCTTCACATGACAATAACAAAATAATAATTGTGACGCAGATTCCACACTCTGGATCAGCTTAATGATACGTTGGGAACTGGGTTCGATGCTTGACAACGAAACATTCCTTCTAATTATTAGGTCCACACTTGACCAAGAATAGCTTCTGAGCTTATTCAAAATGAAATATAATGCAGTTACAAAACTGGTAATTACAGTTGACTACCTAACTGATACGACAGTCAGGGGTGTAACAAAGACTGGCTGCAAAGAATGCAGTTAACTAATAACCATGGCATCTGATTGCCATAACTAAAGTCAGCAAAGACTTGAAAAATCACCCCAAATAGGGTTGAACAAAGTAGCCTAAAATGACTACGGTCACGTTTAGCAAAAGATAGGCATTGACGTTCTACGACGTTCATCAGGCTGCACCAGGGCTGACCAAAATGTCTGACCCAAGGGTGTCTCACTCTAACTGAAATAAATGACATCTAATTAAACTAGTTACATTCCCTACCTATAAAAATGGCTGACACTGAGTTCGGTTGGTTCACAAACTACATTTAACCTACTATACCCCCAGAAACTAGAACAAGAAAGGGGTGTCCAAAAACTCACGAAATGGAGAAGCTCTCACTCAGCCCTCTATTCAACAACAAGGGTTGTACAAAATCCTCTCTGGCTCTCTGGAACGGTATTATTCTCATCAGGATTCCCATCTGGACTACTCCAAAGACCAGGGTTCGATCTGTCCCTGTCGACAACTTCGCGGATATGATGGATATGCCTGGAAATGGCATCCTGGGTTCCTTCATTCTCGTTCGCTGTTCTGGAAGTTCCACCATCATGCTGGTTCCCATAGAAACATCACCCTCATACCGTGATGGTATTAGCCCATGATGACGGTCTCAAACATGGTGTAGAATAGTCTAATCACGAAGGTAGTGAAATAAGTTGCGTAATAATTCATTCTTTCACTTTCAAAAATATAATGTTCGTCGCAAATGTTATAGGCTTTAATTGTAGTAGATGACACAGCCTTTATTTCGTCGATGTGAATTAATATGTGAGCTAACACTGTTTTATGATTCTTCACGTGATAGTGACGCTACTTTTATATCACGTAGCATCCGTGAATTATGCGTCGTTTTTGAAATGAAATTTTCACTTTGGCAATTCAAATATGTCATACAATCATAATCACACTTATTCAAGATAGTTGTAACACTTTTACCTGTATATTTTCCTTTAGGCACTTGGCCCTCCACAAACACGTGGGTACAAAAATGTGGTGTTACGGCAATGTTATGCAATTCACTATACTTGCCAATTATTATTTCCCAAAATGCTTCTGTGGCTCACTGTGCTTAGATAACAGTGAATAGTAGTATTCTCGTGCTCGATGGCACCTGATAATCACTTCCAACGCTCAACAACGGATATTTTCTATCTTGTAGGACAGATACAATTCCACGCCTACACAGGGCGGATTCTCCAGACGTAGCGCAAGGCACTGAGTGTCTCTAGGAAGTAGGTCGTCAAAACGAAGTCATTGAGCGACTACTTACGTTCCTGTTTGCGTATCTGCAAGGGTATTACCTTACCTTAAGCGAAAATAACATTCTCCAAAATGTTTTAATAATGCAGCATGACGAAATGGAATATTCTGAGTCTTGTGAAAAGATAAAATGAATTAATAAGACCTCAGATAAATAATGACCACATTTCGCCAAAGTCAAAAGTGCGATTCACCGCTACTTCAAAGAGTATAGCGTGGGCTCTCAGCTCCACGTGGCTTTCTGGGTGTGTTCAAAGGTACAACATCCCATCATAAATGTTTTGTTATAAAAAATATCACATGAACCATAGCTCAGCGGGTTCATCTGCCTCTCCGTCTTTTCAAATAAAACGTTGGGATAACATTTTTATTTGCCATGAAATTCATTCATGAGTGATATTTTTTTAGATTGGCTGCATTGAAGGTTCCAATACGCTCTCCTGTCCTAATGTCTTCAATTACATAACTTCCATTGTTCAAAGGCTGTCGGATACGACTAGGGCCATAATATAAAGACAGAAATTTTCCATATATGCGGTCTATAGGACTTGAAATTCCGGGTACTCCTTATGAGGATAAGGTCTCCCTCAACTAGTGGTTCTCTAAATCTCTGGTGTCTAGTTCTTCTCAAGCGCTTGGCAGCTTGTCTGTCCATAGTTTCTCTCGCAGCTAAAAGTATGCTGGCATGTGATGGTTGTAAACAAGGTGGATTTACTATCACACGATCCCATATTCTCAATGGCGTCTGGTTCAAATGCAAAACCATGGGTATTTGACCAGTGCTCTCATGGACTGTTGAATTAATACAATTTGCCATTATAACTAGGACTTCAGTCCATCGCCAGTGTTCTTCTTGACAATATAATCGACAGAATTTTGCGATAATAGACATCACGCATTCTGCTGGGTTGCTCTCTGGATGGCGAATAGATGATAAAACATGACCTATTTCCAGCTCATTCATAGCATTGGCAAATTCTGCTGAGGTGTATTGTGATCGGTGATCAGTCAACAGGAATTGTGGCTTTCCTGCCTCCAGTATCACTTGTCGTCTAATCCTCTGAATAATCTGATGTGCAGTGGCTTTCTGAATTGGATGAAGCATCGTATATTTCGTGAATACATCAATAGTTACAACGATGTAGCGATTCCCACGACGAGCCTTGGGTATTGGGCCATACAGGTCCTGTGCATATAACTCTCTAGGTTGAGTTGGGATTATTGGTCTAGGTTGTTCTTTCAACAAATGTGACGTGTACTTGTTCCGCTGGCATGCGTCGCAAGCACGTAAACACTGTCTAACTGTGGCTCCTAATCCTTTCCAAGTAAAAGATTCCTTGATGGTTGCATTGGTCTTGTCTGTTCCACCATGTCCAATGGATACATGAACCATAAGAATAACAGATTCTTGGTATCTCCTAGGAATAACTGCACGCAGTTGAGTGTGGTCCTCGTCCACAAACTTGTACAAGACACGATGATAAATCAAATAATCATCTGCAACAGCAGCAATTCTTGCATAATGAGCATCCTGTGGATCCATTCTTCGTTCTAGGAAACGGATAATATGTCTGAGTTCCTCCTCACGTCGTTGTCCTTCAGGTAGATGACGAAGTCGGCGAAGGTGTTCCTCGCATTCTCCCTCGATGTCTATGGCATTAACAGTAGCTTCAGGATTCCGGCTGAGGATGTCGGCCAACACATTCTCTCTGCCTGGTCGATAAACTATTTCCAAATCAAACTGTTGGAGAAACAGCGTCCAACGTGTGATCCTGTCGCTTGCCAGTCTTGTTCGTAATATGAAGGTTAACGCATGGTGATCGGTCCTCACAATAATCCTCTGGCCTAACAAAAGTTTCTGCCAGTACTCAAGTGCGTAAACAATTGCAAGTGCTTCAATCTCAGTGGTGAAGTAGTGAGATTCATGTGCTCTCAAACGTCGACCTAAGAAAGCGATGCAGTGACGTTTCTTCTCATCCTCCTCCTGCAGTAAAATGGTTCCTATTCCAATTGCAGCTGCATCAGTTTCTAGAATAAAATTCCGGGAATAGTCTGGATATTCTAACTGAATTGAGTCAACTAGCATCTGTTTAGCTTTCCTGAAAGCTATCTCGCATTCATCATTCCAGGTCCATTTGCAGTTCTTCTTCAGTAAACCTTGCAGTGGTGCGACAGTCTCGGAGTACTTCTCACAATGAGCAGCAAAGAATTGGAGATTTACTAAGAATTGTCTCACGTGTTTCACACGGGTTGGCGTTGGAAATGCAGCAACAGTTCTGATCTTTGCCGGATTCGGTCTGTATCCTTCTCCATTGATTATGTGTCCCACAAATTTCACTTCTTTCTGCAAGAATCGACACTTGTCAAATTTCATCTTAAAATTAACCTGTCGAAGATTCTCAAAAACAAGGCGTAATGTCTTTAAATGCTCTTCCTCTGTTTCCGAAGCTATGATGATGTCATCCACGTAACATATCACTTTCTGCTTTACTTCAGGAGTCAGTTTGGCATCAAGTGCTCTGATTAATGCAGCTCCGGCATTTTTCAATCCAAAAGGTAGTTTTCGAAAAACATAGGTGGTCTGATCAAACAGAAATCCAGTATATTTCTGAGTGTGTTCAGATAATCTGATATGGTAATAAGACTGTACCAAGTCCAATGATGAAAATATTATCTTTCCCTTGAACTTCCTGAGAATGTCCCTAATCTTGGGCGGTCTGTCATGCTCAGGAGCTAGGCGTTCATTTAAGGCTCTGGCATCGAGACAAAGTCTCAAGCTTCCATCTACCTTAACCACAGGCGTTATAGGATTCAAGAAAGGAGTCGGTGACTTCTTGATTGTGCCTGCTACTTCCATCTCATGGATCTTCTTAGCAGCTTCTTCGCGATGTTTCTCGGCAATAGGATAAATCTTCTTCTGGAATGGGGAATCATCCAGTAGCACAAGATCGTACTCGTAGTCCAATATCTCACCAGGTGTGGTGTCGAATATATACCTGTATTCGTTCAATATTGCATCAAGATTCTCTCGTATGGGTGCTGATAATGATTCTGCCTCTTCGTCGGCATCTAGTGTCTCCTCAATTTCCTTGCCATTTAATTCTTCGACTACGTCGACTTCGGATAGGAATTCCGGTTCTTCTTCAACTAGGTTCATCTGGATGGGTTCGTTCGGCTTGAACTCTACCGTATTACGTCCCATGTCAATGATTCCATCATATTTTCTAATGAAGTCTGCACCTAATATGGCATCATGATGCAAGCCCTTCATTACAAGAAATTCGTGTAAGTACACGTGGCTCGAAATCTTCAGACTACATAGAAACTGGATTTTGCACGTTACAACGCGGTCAGGTATGACACCTCTGACTGTACAGCAGAAACTGGCAGCTCTGTCACCTCAGAGTTTGCTTTCAGTCTGGCATGGCAATCGGCGGAAATTACACTAATCATCGCCCCAGTATCGATGAGTATGACTACGCTGCATCCATTCAAGGTGGCTACAATCTTGGGTAGACGCGTCAAATCATAGTTGTGGTTCGTCGTTCTTCGTTCGTCCAACAAGTCTTCTTGGATTGGCTCCCAGAGTAATATGGTGGCAGTTACTCGGTGCTCAACCGAACAAGAATCTATTGATTTTTCGGCGTTTTTTTCCCTGTCCTGGCGAGAAGTACTGGGCTGGTTCTGCTCCGTCTCCTGCGCCGAATTTCTAGTTTCCCTCGAAGTCGGGTTCTGTTCTCCCTCTTCTCGGATTTGCAGTTCTCTAAGTTGTTGGAGGTACTCACGGCTCTCCCGTGCTCTTCCTTTCCAATCTCTATCTGGCTGGTATCTAGGGTCTCTATTTCTGTCATATCCTCTACTATATTGATAGTCCCTACGGATACTTCCGTGTTGTGGATTTCTACCATGGTTCCCTCGGCGGTTGTTTTCATGACGTCGGTTGTCGTTCGTCCCTCGGTCGAATCGCCGGTTCCAATGACTTCGACGGTCATCTTGTTGATCTCGAGCATATGTATTGTTGTTCCATTCTCTCCTGCTGTAGTTGTAGTTGTTATCGCGTTGCCCAGAACTCTCTTGGGTTTGCGTCTGTTGTGGCGTCTGGCTCACTTTATCGACAGTCATCAGGTTGACATGTCTCTCCTCGCGCCTGTCAGCCTTCTGCTGACGGTGTGTCGGGAACTGTTCCGTGTTCGCATCCAACCTTCGCAAGATCTGGTCACACTGCTGGAAAGTGGATGCCCCTGCAGCAATCAACACACGTTGCACGTCTGCAGGGTACTGCCAAACAATGGTGTTCACTAAATCTTGTTCAGACAACGGGGGCTGAAGACAACGAAGCTTCGCAAGCTGTATCGCGAAGTAGTTCGCATAACGCGTTGGAGTATTAGAGCTGTATCTGCGAGTATACATCTCAGCTCGGATGCTCTGCTGGATGTCGCTCGACCAATACGTTCTTAATAATGTTTCTTTAAAGTCCTGGTAGCCTGTAAACGAGTATCTGAATGCTCTAAACCAGGTACTGGCTTGCCCCTCTAGCAATCGCTCTATAACTCTGAGTTCCCTCTCCGGAGTTACCATAGTGTCTATCAAGTAGCTTTCGACGTTGGCTAGGAATTCGACTGGAGTAACACCACTTCCAGTTCCTGAGAAGCGAGCTGGTTGCTCCTCTCTCGAACGAATTATAGTGACATTTCCCTGCGTATGTGCGGGTCTGAATGTATTCTGCATGTAGTTATGCGTAGGTGTATTAGTCTCGTGACTAAGTCGATTGGGTGCTGGTTGAAACGGATGGGCGTCAAAGTTCAAAGTCTGACTTTGCGCTGAACCAGTGAATTGTGATGGTTGCGATTCCATAGGTGCGCTGGGTTGGAAATGGGTAGGCATCATTCCTGCGGATTGAGATACTGGTGTTTCCTGAGATTCTCCCATCTGTGGGTGTAAGTGTCTCTCTCTAGGAAGCGTCTCAAGTTTGTCAAGACGTCTTTCTATGACTTCAAGTCCTGGGATGGTTTTGGCTGCGACTTTATTGCCTAAGTCGTTCAGTTGTAGTTCGATCCTATCGACTTTTCCCTTGAGGTTCGTGTCTACTTCGCGTATGGCCGTCCTGACGTTATAGCTGAGGTCTAATCTCTCGGTTACCGCGACTTCCTCAAATCGTTTTTGTAAGGAATCGATCTCTCCTTCAACTCATGACACATTGTCTTGGATCTTTCCGACATCGTCTCTGACCTCGGCTACCTTAGCCTCCACTGTGGTCTTGTGTTCGTTGAGGTCACCCCTCAATAACATGAGATCGATTTTGTGTTCCTCACGATGAACATCAACTGTTTCACGTAGGCTTGCTACGGTTTCTGTGAACTCAGTAATGTTTCTCCTGTTGGTGATGAGTTCGTCTTTGACTTCCATCATGCCATCAACGATCGTCTTTACGTTGTTACTAACAGCATTGGCAGTACCTCTCATCAAGATTAATCCAATGTTCATGGTTGCCATGTCCTTTTTCACATTATCCATAAATCCCTCGACGTGATTTAATCGAGTCCCAAATTCTTCCCGAGTGTGTTCCAGGTCGGCTCTCATATCTATCTGGACTCTATTTATTGTCGTTTGAATTTGAGCTGTGTGCTCCTCCAATCGGTTTTGCACATCCTCCCTAGCTCTATTCATCTGGTCGGTTAAGCAATCTACGCGCTGGTTAGCCTCCTGATGGTGTCGTATGACATCAATCCTAACAGCCGCTAAACCTGCCGTCAGATCATTTCTAGCTTCGACTCTATATGCGTCCATGTTGGCCCTGACTTGAGTTAAATCAGTCCTAACATTGTTAACTTCTAGCCTAACTTGGTCCACATGACCACTAACATTGTTTATTGATTGAGTGTTGACTTCTAAGTCCTGTCTTACATTGTTAACTTCCTGTCTAACTTGGTCCACATGACCACTTACAGTGTTGACAGCTTGGGAATTCTCACCTAAGCCACCTCTGACTTCACCTAAATCACCTCTTACATCACCTAAATCAGTCCTTACTGTACCTAATTCAGCAGTAATCTGCTGGAGGTTAGCATTCACACCTGCCATCATCTCTCCAAACACACGACGAATAGTTTCCTCATCCATTGACAAGAAATATATATGAGAGAGTGAGGGATCAATCTCTACTGGAACTTACAGCTATGATTAGTTACTTGGTGGTATAAAGCTTGTTTCAGTTATATAAATATCATGAGTACAGCTGGAGTATGCAAACTAAGTGCTTCTACATTTACAAAGACAACGGTGAGCAAAGCAAAGTATTACATTTACTCAGGATGAGGCATCATCAAAGAAAATCCTATCCTTCATTTATCCAACACTAAAGCCCCACCCCATGGACTTCTATCAAACATGAATGCCATGCGGTCAATTGATCTGCAGTACGACTTTCTAAGTTCGTCCCAGTCCTGTCAATTTACCATTAATCAACATTAAGATCCTCCAAAATAACATGGAACTGAGGGTCACCACGTTAACGTCGGCACATGAGTTGGGCGCCATTTTATGAGACCAAGTCCGCCCCACGTTGGGCGCCATTTTATGCGACCGTCGGTGGAGCTGTCAGGATAGCCAACAACCGCAATGACTTCCCTAACATCTCACCCGTCGAGCATAAACAAAAAAAATTACCGTGAGGATCAGGTGAACTTCCAAATAGGCTAAAGCGGCAGGAGAGTCCGTAGTCCACAGGGATCGTGGTACATGGTGACGATGGTCATAGACTGCCTAAGGAAAGGTTCACCTTAAAAACTAGACTGAGAAAATAAACTTCCAGACTTATGTAAAACACCGTGAAAATTTATTGATAAAATTCACAAGCCCCTAGCCTAGTTCGGAGGGTTACAATCGGCTAGTCCGCAAGCTAATAAACAAACAAAAATAAAGAGCAGGTCCCTACCTGAGAAGTTACGGAAAACCCTCGCGAAAGATCTAACTCACAATAATAAAGCAACAACAGCAACACTAGGAAAATGGTACGACGCAAGTCCCTAGTTCAAGTTACAAGATCAAGCTAATATCTGAATTTACATTTAACAGGGTAGCAAAACAAATCTAAGTTAGGATGATACCATCTCCACATTTACATTTAACGTTAATTCATCTAGCTAAGTCCTATCAATTAATAACAAAGTTTACGGCGATGACGTCCGTAACAGAAAACAATTACATTGAAAAGCTAAGTGTACAGCCATGAAGAAAAACCATTTAATTGTTCTTAGAAACTACGTGCTAACAGCACACAATAAGGTAACATGTAGGATTTATACACTTGTACATCGTAAATAAGTAATGAAATAGACACAGTAATTTTATTGAAATGCCTGCCTGGACCTTGGTTTACTCTTTGTAAGCCATAGTCATCTAAAGTGTGTAGTTACGGTGACGACTGCGTAGTTAAGACTACGTCTAACATCGCATGGCCTGCGCTCCACAAGCTACAAACTCAAGGTTCGTGCATGCTTCAGGTCGCTTCAAAAGTGTCAGCTGTCCTTGTCATTTCCACAAAAGGAAATTACCTTCATCTGCACGGCTATGTCAACAGATTCAAAATGCAAAAGAACAAAGTTAGATAGAAAGAATTCGTTAGTTAGCTTTTGTTTTACCAAAATTATGCGTTTTATTATTAAGATGTCGGTTTAGGTTTATCGTTGGTTTATGGCGAATAATATTGACAATAGCCTGGGCACGGAGTGTCTCCACTGAGATCATTCTCCACCAAAAAGCCTCGACTCAACAGTCGGAATATAATCAACGAGCAATAACAACTCGGACACACAATAACACAAGTTACCAGCGGCGCAAAGCTCGCGTTCAATAACTCTGGGACGGGCCTGCACACTACAGTTACCCTCCAATAACATCTGGTCCACGGGACAATCCCGGACAAGGCATACTCAAAATACCTTCATACAATAAACTTCCTGCTATAACAGGGTAGCCTTCAACGTACTATAGAAAACCTGACATAACTGTACACGTCAAACGACGGTACACGCAGCAGAGCGTTTAACTAACAAAAAACAATCTATAAAACATGTGATCAGATACAGGAATGGACACTGAGTTCCATAAGCTAAGTTGCAATGAAAGGAATTGCGAATACGACCAGTATTCTGTCTTTTGTCAAAGTAGTTCCGTCTCACAATATAACAGGCGTGCTTTCAAGGGCACTGGGTTACAAACCAGTTTTGTGTCGCTGGCAGGTTACAACATTCCTGCGCTCCACTGACATAACACATTGACTGTCAAGGCCGGCGATTTAAACAAATAAAACTATACATCTGGCCTCTTCATAAAAAACTTTACCATGGGTTAAAAACCTCGAAGAATACGTGTATAAAAACACGCTATAAATCTGAATACAATAATACAATTCCGTCTTCCAAACCAAAGACGTCTAAATGATAGCGATGTCTCTTTGCTCTCAAAAGTATAATTCAGCAGTTGCTTGTACAACATCAAATAAAAACGTGTCTTCACATGACAATAACAAAATAATAATTGTGACGCAGATTCCACACTCTGGATCTGCTTAATGATACGTTGGGAACTGGGTTCGATGCTTGACAACGAAACATTCCTTCTAATTATTAGGTCCACACTTGACCAAGAATAGCTTCTGAGCTTATTCAAAATGAAATATAATGCAGTTACAAAACTGGTAATTACAGTTGACTACCTAACTGATACGACAGTCAGGGGTGTAACAAAGACTGGCTGCAAAGAATGCAGTTAACTAATAACCATGGCATCCGATTGCCATAACTAAAGTCAGCAAATACTTGAAAAATCACCCCAAATAGGGTTGAACAAAGTAGCCTAAAATGACTACGGTCACGTTTAGCAAAAGATAGGCATTGACGTTCTACGACGTTCATCAGGCTGCACCAGGGCTGACCAAAATGTCTGACCCAAGGGTGTCTCACTCTAACTGAAATAAATGACATCTAATTAAACTTGTTACATTCCCTACCTATAAAAATGGCTGACACTGAGTTCGGTTGGTTCACAAACTACATTTAACCTACTATACCACCAGAAACTAGAACAAGAAAGGGGTGTCCAAAAACTCACGAATTGGAGAAACTCTCACTCAGCCCTCTATTCAACAACAAGGGTTGTACAAAATCATCTCTGGCTCTCTGGAACGGTATTATCCTCATCAGGATTCCCATCTGGACTCCTACAAAGACCAGGGTTCGATCTGTCCCTGTCGACAACTTCGTGGATATGCTGGATATGCCTGGAAATGGCTTCCTGGGTTCCTTCCTTCTCGTTCGCTGTTCTGGAAGTTCCACCATCATGCTGGTTCCCATAGAAACATCACCCTCATACCGTGATGGTATTAGCCCATGATGACGGTCTCAAACATGGTGTAGAATAGTATAATCACGTGGGTAGTGAAATAAGTTGCGTAATAATTCATTCTTTCACTTTCAAAAATATAATGTTCGTCGCAAATGTTATAGGCTTTAATTGTAGTAGATGACACAGCCTTTATTTCGTCGATGTGAATTAATATGTGAGCTAACACTGTTTTATGATTCTTCACGTGTTAGTGACGCTACTTTTATATCACGTAGCATCCGTGAATTATGCGTCGTTTTTGAAATGAAATTTTCACTTTGGCAATTTAAATATGTCATACAATCATAATCACACTTATTCAAGATAGTTGTAACACTTTTACCTGTATATTTTCCACTAGGCACTTGGCCCTCCACAAACACGTGGGTACAAAAATGTGGTGTTACGGCAATGTTATGCAATTCACTATACTTGCCATTTACTATTTCCCAAAATGCTTCTGTGACTCACTGTGCTTAGATAACAGTGAATAGTAGTATTCTCGTTCTCGATGGCACCTGATAATCACTTTCAACGCTCAACAGCGGATATTTTCTACGTCTTGTAGGACAGATACAATTCCACGCCTACACAGGGCGGATTCTCCAGACGTAGCGCAAGGCACTGAGTGTCTCTAGGAAGTAGGTCATCAAAACGAAGTCATTGAGCGACTACTTACGTTCCTGTTTGCGTATCTGCAAGGGTATTACCTTACCTTAAGCGAAAATAACATTCTCCAAAATGTTTTAATAATGCAGCATGACGAAATGGAATATTCTGAGGCTTGTGAAAAGATAAAATGAATTAATAAGACCTCAGATAAATAATGAGCAGATTTCGCCAAAGTCAAAAGTGCGATTCACCGCTACTTCAAAGAGTATAGCGTGGGCTCTCAGCTCCACGTGGCTTTCTGGGTGTGTTCAAAGGTACAACATCCCATCATAAATGTTCTGTTATAAAAAAAATCACATGAACCATAGCTCAGCGGGTTCAATATGTATATATCAATGTTTATGTGTGTATATATTTATCTTGCATGCTTGTTGTCTGTATGCCATACTATAAATAAAAAAATTCTTCTTGTTAACCTCATTTCTCAGACGTCTGTATTCTGCTTGCCACTTTTCAACTTTTACATTCTTGTGTTACCGCCTTTCATCCATCAATTCTAGTATAGCCTTATGGATCCACGGTTTTCTACCTATTCTTTCTTTCCTACCAATGTTTTCTTCTGAAGATTTTGTTATTTCATTATTCAAAAGACCCCATTCGTCTGCAATTGAAGTTTGTTTATGGTTTTTCATTAGTCCTTCCTTTATACTCTTGAATCTTTCGTTTACATCCTGCTCTTTCAGTCTGTCTATTGCCTACCTTTATGACTTTTGACTTTTCTTCAGTTTGGTCAACTTTAATCTGCATTTCATAATAACCATATTGTGGTCCGAGTTTATGTCAGTACCTGGATATGTTTTAAAATCCAAAATCTGGTTTCGAAACCTCTGCTTGATCATAATGGAGTCGATTTGGTAACGCCCTGTATCTCCTGGTTCTCATCCATGTGTATATTCTTCTATTGTGGTTATTGAATAAGGTGTTAGCTATGACCAACTCATGCTCGGTGCAGAATTCCATCAGCCTGCTTCCTCGATCATTCCTTTCACCTAATCCGAAATCTCCTACTATCTTCCTTTCTCTATTCCCTACCAGAGCATTCCAATCTCCCATTACTATAACATTTTCATCACACTCGGCATACCTCAGAATTTTATCTATTTATCCGTAGACCTTTTCAACATCTTCATTATCAGCTTGACTGGTAGGCATATAGACTTGTACCACTTTGGTGCACGTAGGTTTTGTATTGATTTTTGCTACAATAATCCGTTCACTATATTGCTCATAATATTCCACCCGCTGTCCAAGTTTCCTCCTCAATATGAGGCCAATCCCTGCTCGGCCATTGTTTGATTTAGTGTTAATGACCCTATAGTCTCCTGACCAAAAGTCCTGTTCTTCCTGCCAGCGCATTTCACTAATCCCGACCAAATCCAACCTCAACCTATCCATTTCCCGTTCTAAGTTTTCTAACCTTCCACTGCCTAGCAGGCTTCTAACATTACACGCTCCGATCCGTAGAATGTCAGATTTCCTCTTTATCACTTCTGTGATGTTAACCTCCTCTCGAGTAGTCCCCACCCCGAAATCCGAACGGGGGACTAATTTACCAACTGATTGGAATTTATGCATAGAGTGGTGCATATCCTCGGGAATAGCATTACGGCTGTAGTTTCCCGTTGCTTTCAGCCGTACAGCAGAACGCAGTGTAGCCATTAGTTGGCTAATGTTGTCAATATCTTAACCTTCTATGAGACAAATGAAGAATTGATTCTTTTAGAATAAAGTAATAGAGCAATTCTACTAACAAAAAATACTAACATTCTACCAACAATTAAATACCAAAACTCTACTAACGAAAAAATACTAAAGTTCCACCACCAACAAAATACTACAACTAAAACAGTCGGTCACCAGGCACAATCACCCATGAAATGAAACAATGAACTATATCTAATAAGCAATGTAACTGTCACCAGGCACACTCACATGGACCCTCCCCCATCACAGTCTAAAGAAACAATGACCTATATCTAATAAACAATGTAACTGTCACATCCCTTACAATCAAGGGATTGTTTATTTCACGTTGTCACATTATCAACTGTAAATCTTTCAAAGACTTGCCAACGAATAATCAGCTGACTCATATGTTGATTTTAAATTTAAAAATGTTCAATGATCTACTGACCACCCCGTGGTATAGCGGTTAGCGTTCTTGACTGTCGCTCCGGAGGTCCTAGTTTGATTCCCAACTCTTACAAGAATGTTAATTCTGGTGTAAGAGCTGTAACGGGGTACACTCAGCCTCGTGAGGCTAAACTGAGAAGACGAGCAATCCTGGAAGTGGTTTCCGTGGTTTCCCCATTTCTACTCCAGGCAAATACTGGAATGGTTCCTAACTTAAGGCCACGACCACCTCCTTCCCAATCCTATCCCCAATTTACAATTACACATATTAGTACAGCCATCACATTAACATAGGTTATCAAACAATTTCCAATTTCGAACCCAGACCTCCAGGGTGACCGACTGCTACGAGGTGGTCTACCAGCCAAGAGATGAACAGTGAATGTTGGAACATTGTAAGTCTCAGTCTTGTTGACGTGAAGTTGCAGCACGCCAAACAGCCATTAGCGACCAAAATAGAACAACAAGAAACAGAACGATTTGAGGTAAACACGTTAAATTAAGACGCGCACGAACTCGAGCGACTGCTAACTCACTTACATAATTACATTTCAATATATTTTAATTAGCTTGCTGATGTTCTACTAATGGAAATCTCTTTTCCCCGTTGAGCAATCCACTACAATCTTACCAAGGCTCCTTCACTCAAGACCGTGAAGAACGTGAATCGGGCCCTGAAACTTCGATCCTCGGTACTCCTCTAATTTTGTTTCATCTTCCAACTTAAAGGAAACCATTTAGGATTCTGAAGATAGAAATTAGCTGTGTGGAATACAGTACATTAAGAACTAGGAAAGAATTCACGATGAAAATCAATAAATTCAAAACAAAACAAGTAGTTCCGTGAAGAACTAAATAGCCTATTGTCATATATCCTACTTATATTAATCGCCTCTATCAACGTACACATTTTCAGTTCGATTGCTGTAATAGATTCGTATACATTGAGAACCGTCTAAATATTTCAGATGGTCACCATGTTATAGTTTTATATATAGGCTTTAGAGTTATGTACTATTACATGAAGATTATTGTGTAGGTGTTTCATTCAAACTTCAATCACTTGGCAAGGACACAAGAAATAAAAACGAGATTTTAAAATTTCACTCAACCGCCATCTTGTGGTTATGAAAATAATTTAAATGAATTAGATGCCTGGGGATTAAAATGTATATAACCATATACCGTACCAAGTTTCACTGCGCTCGGATGGTTAAATCGCGAGAAACGTCCATTTGAATATTTAAATTTCGCGTCGCCGCCATGTTGGATTTCTGCTTACCAGGTTATTGAACGTACCATAGGTGAACTTATGTGTATAGCCTCTATACACATACAAATACACATACAAAATTTTAGTTTACGTATTACAAATTCATTTTTGAAAGCTGTTGTCTGCTGCGTGGCGCTCTATGGAAGTGAAACTTGGATTGTTGGCGCAGCGGAGGAGAGGCGACTAGAAGCGTTTGAAATGTGGTGTTACATGAGAGTTATGAAGATCAGATGGGTAAATAGAGTAACACATGAAGAGGTATTAAGACGAGGAGAGATGTTTCTGGGGACTGCTCGAAGAGAAAAGATACGTTGGTAGGACACATGCTAAGGCACCCAGGAATAGCAAACATAGTTATGGAAGGAACGGTTGACGACAAGAACTGTAGGGTTAGACCAAAGCTAGAATATGTTGCACAGATTGTCTAGGATGTATAGTAAGGTGTGCTAGCTATGTAGAGATGAAACGATTAGCTCAGGACAGTGAGGCATGGTGACTGCATCACAGCAGTCAACAGGCTGAAGTGTGAAGCAAAAATATCAACCATAAGGGATAATATTATAACCAGGCTGCGGGGTCTTAGTACGTGTGCAACGAAGTTAGGACGCACCGTACTATAGGGCACGTGGAAGCTCCTCATGCGACCTTTGGATGTACATAGTGTGCGTCATCTTAACTCCGAGCAATACTAATCTGATAGCATTGTTTACCTTCTAGGACCCCGCACCCTGGTTATAAAAGACGTAATATTTGAATTTGTAGGGCCAAGTCAAATTAAGAGTTGCCTCTAATACATACTTTTCTCTTGTAGCTGTTCTGAAAACATAGAACTTGGTAGGGTGTCGCTAGATGGTTGGTTCCTCTGTTTAGGAGCTGCGACAACGCGGTCATGTAGCCCCGTGTACTTCGGGTGTGTGTAGAATCTGTCTGATAACCGGTGTTAATTGTGATGGCTGTATTAGTGTGTGTTATCTGTTTTCAATTCAATTAAGGACTGCAAACATTGGATTTTTTCAAGTAGTTACTTTTGCCGCCAATCACCACCATCAACGACTACTAGTTCAGAACATGGTTACCAGATACCACAGCAGTCAGCTCCTCGCGACGAACGTCGGAACCTAAGAGCGTTTGTCAAATGTTTAACCTATATACAATTTAGCTTAATACAGGTGTAATCAGTGGAAGGTTCTTTAACATGCCATAAATCTATGACATGGGGCCGCCGGCTCTACTTCCCCTCTGAAGGAAGGTATACTGAAGGGATTTTTAACTCTCTTATAAAACTCGACGACTTCGGCCAGGTTTGAACCCGCGATCTTGGGTATAGAAGCTCAGCATGCTACCAATTACGTCACCGAATCCGCCAAAAGGGTGTCACTAGATACAGTAACTAATTCCACATTCCTTTTGTTTGGATTTCACATGTTTCCGTAAGAAGTGTGGGTTATTGGGTACATTTTAATTCACAAAGGAAAGGAGTGTTGAAGTGTGTTTGTTTCAATGTTTGCACTGTGATCTTTGGTTAACATTTCTGCGGTGGTTAACTAAATAATGTCTTCAGGCGCAATTATTGCTTTAGTCTGTAATAACAAGGTGACCTAATTACCTGCGGGTAGTTGACAGTAAATTAACTTTGCGGTCTCGCGCGTACTTCTCGTATCCTGAGTGTCGTCTTGGTCTTAGAATGCACTGTACTCTATTTCTTTATTGAGCTAAGCAGTGATGAAGTAAACCTTAATTATGGTGGTTTCGGTTATGTCGTTGGTAGCAAGCTGAGCTTCTATGCCGAAGATCGCGGGTTCAAATCCGGCCGAAGTCGTCGATTTTTATAAGAGCGTTAAAAATCCGTGAGTATGCTTTCCTTCGGAGTGGAAGAAAGCCGGCGGGCCAATTTCACAGATTTATGGCACGTAAAAGAATCTTCCACTAACTACACTTGGGGGAGCTAAATTTCTAGGTTAGATTTGAATAACGCTCTATTAGTTCCGATGTTCTCCGCCAGGTGCCGGTCACGGTGGCATCAAGTAGCCAAGTTCGCAGCTTGGTGTCGTTGACGGTAGCATTTGGTCGCAAACGTAGGAACTACTTAAAATTGATCGTCCACAGTCTTTACCTGAATTGGGGCGTGGTAGCGTCGTGGTCAAGCTGTTGGGCTCTCACCAAGGTTGACCGGGTTCGATTCCCAGTCAATGCATGTGAGATTTTTGAAGTGAAATGCCATGTCCTGTGGTTCGGATTCCACGTAAAATGGAGTCCAGTGGCTCATGATCACATGATTAACGGTCACGTAAAACTAAAAGCTTCCTTCCTTCCTTTCCTCACCTGAATTACAGATAACACACACTAACACAGTCATCACAATTAACACCGGTTATCTGACAGATTCTACACACACCCAAAGTACACGGGGCTACATGACCGCGTTGTCGCGAGGACCAACCAACCTTAACTATGAATTTTTATCCTTGATTATTACCACCTCTTCGTGTAGCTGTTAGCATTCTTCGCTGTCGTCCAAGAGGTCCCTGTTTGATTCCCGCGCTGTCAAGAAATTTAATTCTGGTCTGAGGGTTGGAACGGGTTCACTCATCCTGGTGAGGCAAAACTGAGAAGAGGTGGGTTCGATTCCCACCCCCAGTAATGCTGCAAGTGGTTTTGCGTGATTTCGTACTGCTACTTCCGCCTGATGCCGGGATGGTTCCTAAGTTAAGGCCACGGACGGCTCATTCCCAATCCCTGCCTGAATTGTAAATACACACTCTAATTCAGCCATTACAATAACACAGGTTATCAGCCAAGTATAGATGGGAGCCCACTTGAATACTAGGCAACGGAATGTAGCCGCTGAGAACGTGGTAACTGGTCGTCTGGCTGAGGGTCAGCAATATCTGCCTTTCCAAAAACATTGCCTCTTAACGTTCGAGCGCAGTGTCTACTCGTCGTACTGTGTGCGTAACGGGCCGATATATTCTGCCTAGTAGGTTGCCAATGCAACGAATGACGCTTGTGTGTAAGGAACCTCCTTCTTATCGTCCTACTCCTTACCCCACACTCCATCTCTACACGGAGCCGTGCTCGTTAAATCGTGCACCTCGCCTACGAGGGCAGCTGTAGCAAGTCCGGAGATCGGAGGTTCGATTCCTGGCACTGACGGCGGCTAACCTGAGTGTGTTGTTTACCGAACTTCCACCAGGAAAATGCCGAGATACCGTATTTGAAGTCCTGGGGCTTAGTTAACAACCCTTGAGAACTGGAGTGAAAAAAATATTACACGAAGACTGGCGCCGGCTCATTTTGACCCATAGTGTGTCGTACGGATTTTAATGAAGCAATTTTACACCTGATGTCTTCCTATTATTATTTTTTAAGCGTATGGAATTTTACAAAATGGACAAGTATATACAATATTATACAAAAACCTGCAAAGAATACATGGTACTAAGTAGTCAACAATTACACATGGATATCCAAATTATTTATCCATTGCACTAGGGATACTGAGACATCAGCAAGGTCTTTCTGGTCTCCACCTTAAGCACGCAGAGGGAATTCGTCCATTTTGTGATGCATGGCCTGGACCAATGCCCCACAATCACATGCTGGAGAGTCCCTGATTCCCCACTGGTGAAGGGAGAATGCAGATCTTCCACAATTAGTGCGAAACCAGTTTAGTGATAACCACGTTCTTCTTGGCAAACTGAAACCAGCTGGGGCAAGGTTTGGATTAAAGAGGCTTGGCCACTCCGGAGCTGTACGAAACCATTGCTCTTTCCATTCCTCTTTTAAATTGAAACCAGCATCCATTAGATTCTTAGCTGTTTTCATTGGTGGCTTACGGGATTTCAGCCTTTGTCTCCAGAGATCTGCAACATCCCTGTGAATGGGTAGAGTTGGATTGGACATGATCGTATCATATTCTTGTTCAAGGTTTCTTGATCGTCGCAGGTCGTGTCTTCCTATGAACTATTTCCTATATAAAATGAAGTTTATTTATATTTTTCAAATTTAACTTGCAGAGAAACGGCAATAATTTTCGTAACAGTGGCGGTAAAGCAGTCATTTCGATTTTTTTGAACAAAGGAACTGATGACTAAACAGTTATCTTTGTCACTTTGCCACACAGCGCAAGACTCAATCAGATAATTAGCCTGCACAATACAACCTGAATTGACCATTTAACTACAATCACATTATTCTCTCTAAATAAGCAAGTTTGGAGATCAATCACCACTTCCAGCATTTTAACAAAACATCACATAGTTATAATAATAATATCGTATAGCCTCGGTGACTATAAAAGTCAAGTTCAAGGAGGTTAGATGTTAGATATCTAAGCTCCTTAAACACTATAGCGCTTTCTAGTAGAGAAATTAGGAACTTTGTGTTGGCGGAAACTCCCGAGATTAATTTTGCCATTATGAACTCGGCCTACTGAATTCAAGTGTTTTTTTTTGACATGCCAACATCGTACGACATGCGTATCGTATTTTTGCCGCCTTTCAAAAAGCACTTACCACGGCCAGGAGCGAACCTGCAATGTTGGGGTTAGTAGACCGACACGATATCCACTCACCCACCGTGGCAAGCTATCACATAGTTGATAACTAACAAATACCGACGAGTTGAATTACCTAAATTCATACTGCAACTAAATAAGTGTGCATATTGTAAACATTTTCACCCATACTTTCAGACATACATATTATAGCCCGAGTGCAATGGATCTGATGATGATCGCTTGACGATCGAAACTGGTCATCCAGGTGTATTTATTAATCACTTGTAAAGGTTTTGCAGGATTTGGGAATAACTCACCTCATTTTGGTACAATCGTATTGATCGACTGAAAATGCCTCAACAGTGCCAAGAAAAAAAGAAAGAAAGAAATAAACTAAATAAATGTATGAATAAATAAATAAATAAACTTATGAATGAATGAATAAATAAATAAACAAACTTATGAATGAATGAATAAATAAATAAACACATTAATGAATGAATAAATAAATGAACTCATGAATGAATAAATAAATAAACTTATGAAATAATAAATAAATAAATAAACTTATGAATGAATGAATGAATAAATAAATAAACACATTAATGAATGAATAAATAAATGAACTCATGAATAAATAAATAAACTTATGAATGAATAAATAAATAAACAAACTTATGAATGAATGAATAAATAAATAAACAAACTTATGAATGAATGAACAAATAAATGGACAAATTTATGAATGAATAAATAAATAAACAAACTTATGAATGAATGAACAAATAAATGGACAAACTTATGAATGAATAAATAAATAAATAAACTTATGAATAATTGAATGAATAAATAAACTCATGAATGAATAAATAAATAAACAAACTCATGAATGAATAAATAAATAAACAAACTTATGAATAAATAAGTAAATAAATGAACTCATGAATGAAAGAATAAATAAATAAACTTATGAATGAATGAATAAATGAATAAATAAACTCATGATTGAATTAATAAATAAATGAATTCATGAATGAATGAACGAATGAATGAATGAATAAATAAACTCATGAATGAATTAATAAATAAATGAATTCATGAATGAATGAATGAGTGAATTATTGCCTACTTCATGAACGCTCGATACAGCACAATCTTGAGATCTGTTTATAGTTTTGATTGCTTCTCCACAGCAGCTGTAATTAATGCTGAGCGGACTGCTCCCTTCTGTGGTCTTCATAACGTTCCGAGCCTCTCTTTGTTCACTAGAACACTCCTCTAAGTTGGCGGTCATGCTATTTGTATATTAACTTTGCTTACAAGCTATGATGAAAAACATACACAGTCGACCGAACGGGTCAGGAATGGAATGCATGAAGCCTCCATCTAGTGGCGTGCATATGAACTGTGCCGGCTGCCGAAGCCTGTCGCACTCCGCTGCGCAATGTTTAAATGAAAGACAGATGGGATGAAATGAAAGTGGAGAGTGTTGCTGGAATGAAATATTGACCGGGAAAACCGGAGTACCCGGAGGAAAACATGTCTACCTCCGCTTTGTCCAGCACAAATCTCACATGGGGTGACCGGGATTTGAACCACGGACCCCAGTGGTGAGAGGCCGGCGTGCTGCCGCCTAAGCCACGGAAGTTTTAACAAGCAGTGTTACCATACCAAATTAATCAATTCTAATGGAAACTGGAGAGTCGGCTGAAAGTACAATTAGATGTCATCTCCTGAGTCTACTAGTCTGATCCAAGATTTGAGGTACTTGAATGTGAACGATAAAGTTCATTGCTTGATATTAGGACTAAGTTTGCTGACAGGGTGGCAATAATAACGTTACTGGTTTTACGTACCTTTTAACTACTGCGGCTTTTAGAAACGCCGGGGTGGAAGAATTTGCCTCGAAGGGGACCAGTAAATCTACTGACACGGCTCCCTCGCATTTGCGCACTCTCAAATACCAACTGACTGTGCCAGGATTCGATCCTGAAACCTTGCCCCTCGCCACCAGACCAGCCAACTATGCTATCAACTACGTCGCGAGGAGTACAAGAAAAGTGTAAATTAAGCAATCACGTTGTCAATGATATCGAGTTTACTTCACATTGCGTGCTGTTGAATCAGGTTGCAGTTTATTTGAATATTTGAAGATTCGAAAATGAAAAACAGATAGACTATTGATCACTTCAGTCAAATATTGATTTTTACTTGATTCTGATTTGCTGTTGATGTTGTATGAATTGGCGTCATGAACATCATGGTAATTTCATCCTCGTTTTCTGGGGTGTGTGTAATATTTTTCTGATAACCTTCGTCTTAGAAATTAATGCTCTTCAGTAGGTCAACACGATTGTACCCAATTGTAATGCGTGTTTCTCTTAATCTGAAAAAAAAAAATACAGGAGATTAATAATTCAAGCACACTTGAAAGGAGAATTTTAAGAAGGATTTATGGTCCTAGGAAAACATCGGAAGGTTATAGACTGAGATCCAATGCAGAAATTTATAGTAAAATCGACAACCTTGAAGTGATGAACAGAAAACGGCGACTTCAGTTCTACGGACATATGGTCCGCATGGATTGCTCAAGGTTAAACAAACAAATTTTTGATAAAATCTGGAACTATAAAGAGCAAGGAGGCTATGTAAAACAAATGAAAGAAGAACTTAAAAAATTCAAAATTAATTAAGAAGATTGTCTAAATCGAATAGAGTACGAAAAAAAATGGCCTCAAAATTCTTGTCGGGGAGAAGGAGAATCTCAACAGAGGAGAATGGACTGCTGAAAGAACAGCTGTGCAGTCGACCAGGATGAAAGACTTCCGGAAGAGAAAGAAGGAAACTAGACCTATAAAGAAGTGATATTTGCGTGGTCCTTGTTGGCCTGTCCGCGGTGTATATATATAGGCTATATATATAATTCAAGTACATTTAAATCGGTTGGTTGGTTCCTTAGTTTAGGGGCTGCGACATTGCGGTCATGTAACTCAGTCTACTTTGGGTGTGTGTGGAATCTGTCTGATGTGTGTTAATTGTGATGGCTGTATTAATTAGTGTGTGTTATCTGTGTTAATTCAAGTAAGAACTGCAGACAGTAATTTCAAGTAGTTCCTACTTTTGCTTGCGAACTTGGCCACTAGATGGCTTAGCAGTCAGCACCTGGCGGCGAACGTTGGAACTAATAGAGCGTCATCAATTCTAACCTACAAATTTTGCTTTACACATATGTAGTTAGTGGAAGGTTCATTTTCATGCTATAAATCTATGACATGGGACCGCCGGCTTTACTTCCCTCCGAAGGAAGGCATACTGAGAGATTTATAACGCTCTTAAAAAATCCAACGACTTCGGCCGGATTGAACCCGTGACCTTGGGCATAGAAGCTCAGCATGCTAACTACTACGCCACCGAAGCCGCTACACTTAAATCGTCTTGAGCAGTGGTACTCAAAAGAAAGCCGAATATAGGAAACAGTAGGCCTATCTGTCTGAGAGCCGCGCCAAACGTGGTAACAAGCAGACTTATTAAATCTATGGATTAAAAATATCGTTACTGATTATTGTCTTTGACTTTATATGTCTCAACTGTTTTATAATAGCCTACGTATTTTTAGCCTTCTACTTTGTCGTTTGGGCCTACTGAGGACCACGGGGCTCGTACTTTCTCGTCGCTTGCCTTCTGTTTTCTTCACTTTCAGTACTGCTTCATATTCTGACTGACTGGCTGCGTGGCTCAGCGGTAACGTTCTCGCTTGCTAAGTCCAAGATAGTGGGATCGTATCCCGGCGCAGCCAGTTGACATTTGAGGGTGCTTAAATGTGAGGGAGCCGTGTCACTAGATTTACTGGCACGTTAAACATCTCCTTCGGGGCAAAATTCCTGCACACCGGCGATTTTAAAAGCCACAGTAGTTAAAAGGGACGTAAGACCTATAACATTATTATCATCTAATGGCTTGCCGTTTTTTATAGGGAGGGGGGAGGGTCAGAGAGGGTGGGGGGTTCGGGGGCGAAAGGTTTCCCGCACCCCCCACGTGACAGCCAACCTGATCTCATGCTCCCTCCGACATGCTGTTAGACTACATAGTAGAAGAAACAGAATGGGGGTTCGGAAGGATTGCCCTTTGAGGCTTAGCGCCTGTCTGATTGCTATAGCAATTTACCAGGCATATCTTCGGCAATGTTCGGGTTGGCTCGGTTGTGGCAGAATACGCCCCTCCCGATTCGCTGCAGCAGTTCTGAACGGACCGTCTGGCCAGGCAAGGCTTCGCAAGCATAACTGTGACTGGGGTTCAAGTGAGATCTCAGCGCGTGTATTTAATGCCTTACACAGTAGTTATTACCTGAGCCAAGATACAGTAACCTATAGCCTATATTATATTGTTTGCTGCTTCCGTGCACTCTACGCTTGGTTTACAACTGTACACTGCATCTCGCAGCGAGCCCGGCAATCAGCATTCGGTGGGCACACAGGAGCCCCGCATTGAGCATTAAACTACGCCGGATTTTATTGGTCTCTGCGCATCGTTGAGTTTCGGCAAGCTCTTCTTGCGGGTACTCTATATGGTATAAGGTAGAACGAAGGGCTAGGGAAAAGCCGCATAGTGGGAAGTGAACTGTGGGCGGTCATTTGCAAACTCATGTGGGATCCCCAGTTGCTCCGGATCCGACTTAACCGTAGAAATCCACTTGCTCCTGGAGGCGTTCCCTCTACCTGCCACTGAGAACATCTTGTGGGTGAGTCTACAAGGCCTCATGCGGGTTATGTGCCCATAGAAGGCCAGGCGACTTTTGCTCTTACTCGTGACTGTGGCTTCTTGATGAGGGTAGAGTCCATCCCTCTTCTGGGACCCGTACGAGAAGAGGGAGGCTTCTACAGGATCATAGTGCCGAATCCTGTATATGCCTCCCTCTTCTCGTACGGGCCCCAGTATTCTCCGCAGGATCTTCCTCTCCTTGAGTTCGAGTTTCCTGAGAATGCCTTTCCTGAACATCACAACGCACTCAGAGGTGTAGAGATGGTCGGTTGGTTCCTCAGTTTAGGGGCTACGACAACGCGGTCATGTAGTCCCGTAGAATCTGTCTGATAACCGGTGTTAATTGTGATGGCTGTATTAGTGGGTATTATCTGTTTTTAATTCAAGTAAGGACTGCAGACCTTCAATTTTCAAGTAGTTCCCACTTTTGCTACCAAATGTCACCGTCAACGAAAACTAGTCCTGAACTTTGTTACTAGATGACACCGCAGTCGGACGAACGTTGGAACCTTAGAGAGTTAGTCAAATCTAATCTATAATTACACACAAGTGTAATGAGTGGAGTGGTCTTTTACATTACATACACCTATGCCATGAGACCGCCGGCTTTACTTCCCCTCCGAACGAAGGCATACTGAGGGATTTTTAACGCTCTTAAAAAATCCAACAACTTCGGCCGGGTTTCAGACCGCGACTTTGGGCATAGAAGCTCAGCATGAGGCGTAGAAAACAGATGATTTCACTACTGAATTGTAGTGTCTGAGTTTAAGGTTCTTGGAGAGGCACTTTGTGCACCTGGTGTCTACGGCTAGGTTCTCACTCTCCTAGATTCTTAACCACCGAGACTTTTCTGATAGTGATGTCTTCTAGAGGATAATGTGGAAGGGACTTTCTTGGGAAACTCTGCGCGCACATCCAGGGCAGCCCACTTCAGTATTCAAACAAGTAGTTCCGTGGAGAGCTATACAACCTATTTTCATATAACCTACTCATGTCAATTGCCTCTATCAACATACAAAATTTCAGTTTGATTGTTGTAATAGATTCATAGATATTGAGAACCGTCTAAATATTTCAGATGGTCGCGATGTTACATGAAGATTATTGTGTACATGTGGTATTCAAACGTCAATCGCATGATTAGGACACTTAAAGTTAAAACGAGATTTTAAAATTTCGCACAGCTGCCATCTTGTGGTTATGAAACCAATATTGATTAAACTACATGCCAGTGGATTAACATTTGTATAAGCATTTACTGTACAAAGTTCCACTGCTCTCGGATGGTTATATCGCGAGAAACGTCCACTTAAATATGCATACTTCGCGTCGCCGCCATGTTGGATTGGTGCTCACCAGGTTATTGAAAGTCTTATAGATGAACTTATGTTAATAGCCTCTATGAACATTAAAAAAACAGTTTGATTGCTGTAAATGATTCGTAGATACTGAGAACCGTCTAAATATTTCGGATGGTCGCCATTCTGGATTGTTGTATGTATAGGTCATAGAGTCATGTAGTCATCCTTTAAAGGAAAATTATTGCGTGGGTTCATTATTCAAATGTTCACTTCGATCGCATGATTATAACACAAGAAACAAAAACTTAATTTTGAAATTTCGCACTGCTGCCATCTTGTGGTTATGAAAACATTGAAATAAATTAGATGCCAGTGGATTAACATTTGTAGAAGCATTTAACGTGCAACTCGGATTGTTATTTCGCGAGAAACGTCCACTTAAATATGTATACTTCGCGTCGCCGCCATGTTGGATTGGTGCTCACCAGGTTATTGAAAGTCCTATAGATGATCTTATGTTAATAGCCTCTATGAACATTAAAAAAACAGTTTGTTTGCTGTAAATGATTCGTAGATACTGAGAACCGTCTAAATATTTCGGATGGTCGCCATTCTGGATTGTTGTATGTATAGGCCATATAGTTATGTACCATAAAGAACAATTACTGCGTAGCTTCATTATTCAAATGTTCACTTCGATCGCATGATTATGACACAAGAAACAAAAACTTAATTTTGAAATTTCGAACAGCTGCCATCTTGTGGTTATGAAAACAATTGAAATAAATTAGATGCCGTGGATTAACATTTGTAGAAGCATTTAACGTGCAACTCGGATTGTTATTTCGCGAGAAACGTCCACTTAAATATGTATACTTCGCGTCGCCGCCATGTTGGATTGGTGCTCACCAGGTTATTGAAAGTCCTATAGATGATCTTATGTTAAAAGCCTCTATGAACATTAAAAAAAACAGTTTGTTTGCTGTAAATGATTCGTAGATACTGAGAACCGTCTAAATATTTCGAATGGTCGCCATTCTGGATTGTTGTATGTATAGGTCATATAGTTATGTACCATAAAGAACAATTACTGCGTAGCTTCATTATTCAAATGTTCACTTCGATCGCATGATTATGACACAAGAAACAAAAACTTAATTTTGAAATTTCGAACAGCTGCCATCTTGTGGTTATGAAAACAATTGAAATAAATTAGATGCCGTGGATTAACATTTGTAGAAGCATTTAACGTGCAACTCGGATTGTTATTTCGCGAGAAACGTCCACTTAAATATGTATACTTCGCGTCGCCGCCATGTTGGATTGGTGCTCACCAGGTTATTGAAAGTCCTATAGATGAACGTCTAGTAGTGCCCTTTATCATCGTACACAATTTCAGGGTGATATCGGTTATAGTTTCGGAGATACTGATTACTAGTGAAATATTTCGCACAGCCGCCATGTTGGATTGGTGAGGCACAATACAATTTGAAGGGCACTGTCGGGGTCGGCCAGAATGGTGCTATGATCTTACCGAGTTTCATTGAAATCGCTCCAGCCGTTTAGAAGTTATTAGGGACACACACACACACACACACGGACAAAAGGTGATCTCATAAGCCTATTTTTTCATAAAATGAAAACAGGCTAAAAATACTTCTTCGCCTCTAGAGATGAATCATATTAATTTACATGCAATGTTTCTACGAGACAGGGAAATTTACCTTCACAATGTTCCCCAATGAGAATAGGAAGTCAGTGAGTTGGTGTGGACCTGATACTGGCTGAAATAATTCCCAAAGTGTTGTTAATTCTTTTAAATCGCAATTAATATAATATGTGTTCAATGTTGGTCGGTGAAATCCTTCAAACTGCGACCACATTCCCGAGAGCCCAAAACACAGTAACTGGAATACAAATTGCGTATCGAACAAATATATCCTAAAGCGTAATTACATGCTGTACTTAAAAATATCAACCAGTGGTTTATTTTATTGAGATCGATCAATCGTGTCACTAAAACTAACGTTCTATTTATGTTTTTTCTAATGGGAACGACATGGCAGATAATTAAAAGCTTTGTCTGTTTGAACAGTGGTGAGTGGCATTTTGCTCATTAACGACAATTGTAAACATTAACGTTATACTGTATTGTATTCTATTGTCCGGTTCCACGATAATTATTAATAATTCATTGCACGCTGATGAAACACTTCGGACTGTCAGGGACAGAGGTCAGCTAATGCATGGGGTAGAATTATTTCACACGCCGTTAGGGGGACATACCTCAATTACTACAACACACCAGACTGATAGCACATGTTGATGACATAAATTACTTGAATAGTTCTTAATAAGAATTGCACACCAGCCTGAATCAATACTATAAAGAAAATTAATTATTTAACTTGAAGAGCTTGTATGCTTAAAGATCCATTTTAAGCCATTTCAAATCAAAGCGGCTTCATTTATTATAGACCGACACGGATTGGTGAAGTATTGGTATTCCAAATCTACCATTTCAAGCTACGGAACTACTATTTCTTATAAGCATCTGCAAGCTGATCACCGTCACCATCTATTTCATTTCATTTTATTCTGATCGTATAACCTAAATTATATAGTGCACCATATTAAAAAAAAGAAGTCAACCCCTGGCACTATACAGCCCGTGACGGAATAAGGCCGACCATATTAGGTTTAATAACGTATCTTATTACTGTGCTACGTTTTATTTTGTTCTTTCAATATGTTTTTAGCCGATGAAGGGGATAAAATGTAATTAATCCTCGAAACATGTACTAAAAACAAGTTAAATAATTAATTTTCTTTATAGTATTGATCCAGGCGCGTGTACAATTCTTATTAAGAACAAGCTGTACCCGGCATGCGTTGCAATGCCAATCAAAGAAAGTGTTGGCGTTGAAATTCTGTTTCTTGAAGTGCTTTTGGATACACAACATGTTAACTGCCTCTAAGCTATCGTAAAATGGATTTTCTAATTTAGAACCATTCGTGGGAGCGTGCACAACAACTTTCAAAAGTTTCATCGCTGTCACCCATTTGTTGAATCTACTCGTACGCTACCTGTTGTGAAATGGATTTACTAAGTCGAAACCCTTCCCTGGCGTGTACACAATAACTCATCAATGATTGATCGCAATCGGATGAATTGTATATGCACGTATACGGGGTTTTGTTTAAACGATTCGTGCGCTGTCACTCATTTGTTGAATCTACTCGTGCGCTACCTCTTGAGAAATGTATTACTAAGTCGAAGCCCTTCCCTGGCGTGTACAAAATAACTCATCAATGTTTCATCGCAATCGAAGAATGTTATATGAACGCAATAGGGGATTTTGTTGAAACGCTTCGCGCGTCGGCACCCATTTGTTGCATCTACTCTTGCGCTACTTATTGTAAAATGGATTTACTAAGTCCCCTTCCCTGGCGGGTACACAATAACTGATCAATGTTTCATCGCAATCGGATGAATAGTATATGAACGCATACCTGATTTTGTTTAAACGATTCGCGCTCCGTCACTCATTTGTTGAATCTACTCGTGCGCTACCTACTGTAAAATGTATTTACTAAGTTAGAAACCGTCACGTAAGTGTCCACAACATCTCACCCAAGTTTCATCGCTATCGGACTAATGGGATATGAAGACATAGGGGACTGTATTGAAACACTCCGCGTGTCGTCGTTCATTTGTCGAATCTACTCGTGTGCTACCTACTGTGAAATGTATTTACTAAGCCAGAAACCTTCCTTGGAGTGTCCACCATATTTCACCCAAGTTTCACCGCTAACGGCAGAATGGTATATGACCTTATACGGGACTTTGTTGAAACGCTTCGCGCGTCGTCCCTCATTTGTTGAATCAACTTGTGCGCTGCATATTGTATAGTGGATTTACTAAGCCAGAAATTTTCCATGACGTGTACACAACATCTCACCCAAGTTTCATAGCTACGGACGAATGGTACATGAATGCATACGGGACTTGGTTGAAACGCTTCGCGTGTCGTCGCTCATTTGTTGATTCTACTCTTGCGCTACATATTGTAATATGGATGTACTCAGCCAGAAACCTTCCCTGGAGTGTACACAACATCTCACCCAAGTTTCATCGCAATCGGATGAATGGTATGTGAACGTATACGGGACGTTGTCGAAACGCTTCGCGCGTAGTCACTCATTTGTTGAATATAAACGTGCGCTTCGTATTGTAAAATGGATTTACTTAGCCAGAAACCTTTCCTTTAGTGTACACAACAATTCACCAAACATTTATCACTATCAGACGAATGGTATATGACTTTATACGGGACTTTGTTGAAACGCTTCGCGTGTCATCGCTCATTTGTTGAATCTACTGGTGCGCTACCTATTGTAAAATGTATGTACTAAGCCAGAAACCTTCCCTGGAGTGTACACAACATCTCACCCAAGTTTTATCGCTATCGGATGAATGGTATATGAAATTATATGGGACTTTGTTGAAACGCTTCGCGCGTCGTCGCTCATTTGTTGATTCTACTCGTGCTCTACCTATTTTTAAAGGGATTTACTAAGCTAGAAACCTTCCCTGGAGTGCACACAAAATCTCAGCCTAGTTTCATCGCTATCGGACGAATCGTATATGAACGCAAACGTGACTTTGTTGAAATGCTTCGCGCGTCGTAGCTCATTTGTTGAATCTACGCGTGCGCTACCTATTGTAAAATAGATTTACTAAGTCAGAAACCTTCCTTGGAGTGTACTCAACATCTCACCCAAGTTTCATCGCAATCGGACGAATGGTATATGAACGCATAGGAGACATACAGACATACCCACAGACAAACTATCACGTTACATTGATTTTTATATATATAGACTATTCTAGCATATCAATACGGAACCACCATGAATCATTTAAATAATGTAATAAATGACTTGGATATACAGAAAACATATTTACCTAAAATATATTGCAGAGGTCAAATTTTGATATTTCAACTCTTCAGTCATTCAACATTGTGTAATCCCAATTCCTGGTACATACGAAAATAACCTTAAACAAATTACATGCGATTAATACTTGGATTACAGAAGAAAGAAAGGGATCGACATGTTTCGCTCGTCAGGCGAGCATCTTCAGATTCAAATCCTTACAAGACAAATAGCTCTACAAACCACTACCAAAGCTACAATGACATCCACTAACAGTCACTAGGCTAAAAAAAAAAACCCGACCAAAACCTAGAAAGTGTGGTGACGACTAATTTTACGCCGAAAGGGCAGCTTGAATGTCGAATTTTGCTGTTACTTTTAGCGCTCTAAGTCAAGGAGGTTAGATATCTAAGCTCCTTGACACTATAGCGCGTTCTAGTAGAGAATGGAGGAACTTTTTGTGTTGGCAGAAAATCCCGAAATTAATTTTGCCATTATGGACACGGCCTACTGAATTCAAATGGGTTCATTAACATGCCAACAACGTATATGACATGTGTGTCGTGATATTTGTCGCCTTTCAAAAAATACAAATACAAATACAAATACAAATACAAATACAAATACAAATATAATAGTCTAATAAAAATAAACATTAAAATTAAATTAAAAATAAAGATCTCCATATATTAAAATCCAACATGGCGACCATCCGAAATATTTAGACGGTTCAGGACCGAACCTACAAGCTTGGGGTTGGTAACTCTAAACGATAACCACTCACCCACCGTGGCAAGCAGTGTGACAACTATCACTGGTAAAATACTAAAGCATTAAGCATAAAAAACACTAACTTATGGGGTGCCTACAATGTTTCAAGACTGAGAAATGACGATCCTATCCAGAAACTTCATCAACTTACTAATCTATGAAGGTGTATCTGCTATTGCTGTGATATACTTAAGCAATGAGCCCTAAACTACTGTATAGTTGTGAATTAATGCAGAAATGACCTACGAGTACTCTGCTGAGATGATGGTAAAATGCTAGAACTGCAACATACAAAAACAGTGTTTGACTACTAATACTATGTGGAAAGATCTGATTTAGACTTGACTTGACTTACTTCCTATTTTCCCTCGTGGAACATAGGGCATCAATGAAGCATCTCCATCTGGTCCTGTTTGCTGACAACCTCTTCACCTCACTCCAGGTCTTTCCCTCCTCTATAGCCTCCAAGTGGACAGATCTGCGCCACGTTTGCTTGGGTCTCCCTCTCATCCTCGTACCCTGTGGGTTCGAATCCAGTGCCTCTCTCTCAATGGCTTAATTTCTTTTCCTCAGGGTATGTCCGATCCATTTCCATTTCCGTCGCTTAATTTGTATGGCCATCTGCGTTTCACCCGTGCTTCTCCAAAGTTCTTGGTTGGAGATTACTTCCGGTCAGTAGATGTTTAAGGTCTTTCTTAAGCAGCGGTTGACAAAGGTCTGCAGCTTGGAGGTGACTTCCTTAGTTACCTTCCAAGACCCAGACCCATATATCAGAACGGACGTGACATTACTCCGGAAGATACGAAGTTTGATCTTCATGGATATTTTGCTGTTCTTCCAAACCGGATAGAGCCGCACAAAGGCGCCGTTTGCTTTTGAATACGTTGGGAGTCATCCTTTGACGCTCCTCCATCTTTGGTCACCACACTGCCCAAGTAAGTAAAGCTATCGACATCCTCTATATGTCTATCCTCGAAGACAAATGAGTCACTTTTGTTGGTGTTAGTTCTTAGGACCTTGGTCTTTTTTGAGTTTATCGTTAGCCCCACCTTTTCCCCTTCTACAACCAGGTCTTCAAGCTTTGCTTGCATTTCACCGTGTGCCTCAGACAGGAGACACACATCGTCAGCAAAATCCAGATCTTCCAGTCTATTGGTGAATCCCCATTGGATACCACGTTTCGCATTTAGAGACTTATCTGAAATTGTGGAATGTCTACAAGCTGCTCTGACAACGACTTTTGTGATGTAAAGAAGAAATTGTAAGTGGCCTACAGTAGTTTTAGGAGCTTTTAAATAAGTAGCTGATCTTCTAAACTCTTCAGATTAAGTTGAACTTTTAATGAATCATTTACATTACCCAAATTATTTACCATCACAAAATTGGGAGATCAACCTTTCTTAGCAGAATCAGTTGAATTACAAGCGTCAAGATACTTAAATATAAACAACTACTCGGGGCTGATAACAAAGATGTCCCAAGCCCGTCAAATGAATTAACAACAACTTCATTTAGCAAGGATCAATATAAACAAGACTGTCACAGCTGTGTAATGGAGAAGTCGCGTGCAAGGCTGGGCGCCTAATGGCGCAAAAAACGTTCAGACACGAGAACTGCTCATACATCAAACATTAACTCCTAGCAAATAATAATAATAATAATAATAATAATAATAATAATAATAATAATAATAATAATAATAATAATAATAATAATAAGAAGAAGAAGAAGAAGAAGAAGAAGAAGAAGAAGAAGAAGAATATTTTTTTGTTTTTTGTTTGTTTTTCGAGGGAAACGTGGGGAAATCTTCAAAAGACAGATTGCAAGCTTCCGGACTTACAACTGTGCAGGATTCTTACCTACTAAAAACCCACAAACCCTATACTTGGCTTAAGGCCACCCCGGTACTGCCTGTTCAGCCTTACTTCAGGGCGGAGCCACTGTTACGACCAAGGGTCTCAGTCAATTTCATTTAACGTGATGATAATGAAATTACTTATCATCATCTTCACTGTCTTCAGCAACCAATCTTCTCGGTTCTTCTTCTTTTTTTGTTTTCAGCAGCTCAGAGATGTAGACAGGAATCTGTGCCCAACTTTCTCTGCTGCTGAGCATTTTATCCACCACATTGTCTGGTGTAATGACACCAACGTTTGTCTCCAGAAGCCATCGAAGATTTCTCCACCTCAAGCATGCAAAGAATGTGTGCTGAACATCGTCCCATTGATCATCACAATAACGACACCGTGAACTCGGTGAAATTCCCATTCGATGGAGGTATGCTTCATAATAACCATGGCCAGAGAGAAACATGGTAATGTAATAGTTAACCTCACCATGTTCCCTCGACAACCATGGCTTCAGTTGCTTGATGAGCGTAGCGGTCCACCTGCCACGATGTTCACGTTCCCATTCTTTCTGCCATTCCAGAAGAGATCTGTCTCTTTCCTCCCACTTCACGCGTATCTTAGAATGCTCGTCTTTGCGCAAGTATATACGGCGCCTTTCCTTGGCCAGGATGTAAATGGGTATCGCTCCAGCTATTACTAGCACTGCCGGTCCAGACACTGTACGATAGGCAGAAGTTATTCTGAGGGCAGCTCTTCTGTGAACCGAGGTTATCCGCTTCCTATACATCTCAGAGCCAAGAGCTACTGACCAAATCTCTGCACCATAAACAATAACTGATTCCGCCACTCTCATCAGCAGTTTCCTCTTCAATGGTGAAGGGCCGCCAATATTAGCCATGAGCCGCGACAAGTTGTTAACAATCCTTGCAGCCCTATCAGCAATCTTGCTGATGTGATTCCAGAATGTTAACTTGCTGTCAATCATAACACCCAAGTAACGAACAGCAGGAGCTGTTTCTATCACTTGATTATCTACTAGCATTGGTACAGCTCGTGGAACTCTCTTCTTAGTAGCAAGGACTAGTTCTGTTTTATAAACTGCTAGTTGGAGACCATGTTCATTCATCCAGGTGGAAACTCTCCGCATTACCTGATTAAGTTTAAGTTGCAGACCCTCCATGGAGCGCTCCATAATGAGCACAACAAGATCATCAGCATATCCCACCAAAGAAGTGTCCTCTGGCATCTCCATCCGTAAAATGCTGTCATAATTTACGTTCCATAAATCAGGACCTAACACCGAGCCTTGAGCCGCCCCCGCTGTTACCTTGCGACACTTGACTCCTTCATCTGTGTCATACTGTATCCAACGATCACAAAGATAATTCCTCAGAACAGACGCCAAGTAGCGAGGAATGTTAAATGTTATTTCAAGTGCAGCTATTATGTCAATCCACCGGGCAGAATTGAAGGCATTTTTCATTTCCAGAGTAACCAGTAAGCACATTTTCCTAGTGAAATAGTTGCCATGCTCAATGGATCTGACAGCCATCACCACTCCTTCAATGGCGCTGATGGTTGACTTACCCTTCACAAAACCGTATTGTTTGGGAGACAGACCTCCTGCAGCAACAATCGCTGCCTGAAGCCTTCCTTTAATCATGTTCTCAAACAGTTTGCCAGCCATGTCCAACATGCATAGAGGTCTCTGACCTGAAGCAGTAGTGGGATCTCCTTTGCCTTTAGGCATGAGCACAAGCCTGGCTACTTTCCACGGAGTCGCAAAGACTCCCTGTAGTAAACAACAACTATACATGTTCAGAAAAACATCTGGTTCCTCTTCGGATATCATCTTTAACACTTCAGCAGGAATTCCATCCGGCTCTGGTGCCTTCTTATTCTGAAAAGATCGTGCTGTAGTTTGTAATTCCTCTCTAGTGAATAGCGGAATATCATCAAGCATCACCGGAATGTGATCGGGAAATCTCTCTGGATGATTAGAAAATAGCTCATCTATAATAGCTTCCTTCTGGGATGCCGTCATAGCAGCAGTAGACACCATAATGCCGCCGAGCTTCTTATTGACAATTTTGTAGCCCAGACCCCATGGGTCCTGATCCAGATCGTTAATGAGCTCGTTCCAATTAAGTGCCTTACTTTGAGCAATGGCCCGTTTGAGAGCCCTCCTCGCTACTCTACACTCTTCTATCGCATTTGCAAACTCTAGAGAATCTCTGCAGAGCCTTTGTGCCCTTCTCCTTAATCGAAAACACAATCGTCGAGCCTCTCCTATTTCAACATTCCACCAATAGGCTGGCCGTTTGTTCGGAAAAATCTTCTTTATGGGCATGGATGCTCCGCAAGCCTTAACAATGAGATCAATGGTCGACCTAACCAGAGTTTCTGCAGAACTCGCGGGGCTATGTTGAAACAAATCCTCCAGAACTTGTTTCCCTTGTGCTATTACTGCAAGAAGAATTTCACCATCCATGTGATCAACGTTCCATCTAAACGGTATCGGAATTTCATGGACTAGGCCTCCTCGAGGCCTAGTATTAAAAAGGATGTATCTATGATCACTGTTGTTATAATCTAGCATTACATGCCAGTCTGCAATGCAAGCTGCAATATCTGCAGAGACAAACGTTAGGTCTGGTGTGGTTCCGTTTTGCCCAGGCCGACAAAATGTTGGAACATCACCGCTATTTAGCAGCACCAAGTCCAACCTAGCAGCCATCTCCAAAATTTTATGGCCTCTCCCGTTTGTATGAGCCAAGCCCCACTCAACTGCTCGACCATTAAAATCACCGGCCACCAGAATACCCCCAGTTACTGTTCCTAGAAAATCCTCAAGGGCAGATAGTCGGGTCTCAAACTGCCGACTTGATCCATTGGGTGTTAAGTAACAGCTTACATAAGAAATATTTCTACTCTTGACCCAGACAAAGCCATTTCCAGAACCAAACTTTTCTATAAAAACTCTGCTTGGATCCGCTACCCATATAGCAGCCGTCCCACTTTCATCAGAGTACCAAGATGGAATATCCCTGTTCTTATATTGTTCGCTAATAAGCACAACATCAATATTCTTTTCCGCGGCAAACTGAACTAAAAGATCGTTAGCCACCCTGCTACGATGAATGTTGACTTGTAGAAATCTTAGCATTTTGACTGTTGAGCACTCTCCAATGCACGTCGAAAGACAGCACACATACCTGACCCGATCAAATGGTCGTCATTCTTGCCTTCACACGCGCAGATCGAGCATTTTGGGGCAGTCGTGCAGTGAGCAGCTTTATGCTCCTTTCCCCCGCATCTGTAGCACAACTTCGATCTGTCAGGACCCGTACATTGTCTTGCCATGTGACCATAGCCCATACATCGAAAGCATTTCAGCACATTGGTCCTTTTCCGAATACGGCAGCTAACCATGCCTATCTTAATATGCTGATCAAGGAGCAACTCATTTGCCGCATTGGAGTTTACCACAACTATGGCCATACGCTGTTCTCTGGAATTGGGCTTGGTAATAGTAACTTTTATTTCACCCATGGTATCCTTAAGCCGGTCCTCTAATGTTGCATGGACTTCCTCTGCTGTGTAAGACAGTCCAAATCCCTAATTTCCAAGGTTGTGGTAGGAGCCAACATTTTGACTTCACCCAAACCCTCAGCGGCTTTGGAAATCATCTCCCTGGACTTAGATTTATCTCCATTTTTCCCTTTCATTTCAAGGAGCACCGCACCAGTCGACGTTCTGCGAATCGATTTAAGGTTTACGCCACTGCAATCAGATGTTGCTTGCTGACGCAATGATTGAAGAACTTCTGAATATGTCTTCCCCTCAGTAGGCTTGATAACCATTGCCTCGTTGCGTCTCCTATCCTTCGTTTTATTTCCCTTCTAATAATATTATTATTATTATTATTATTATTATTATTATTAATATTATTATTATTATTTCCCTTCTGATGTAGAGAATGATTACTTCTATGTTCTCCCTTTTCGTCCTCCAGAATAACTTTACCGCTATGACCCCTGTGTTTCCTTGTTCGAACTGTTTGCCAGGCATCTTCTGCTAACTTCTCCACGGGAGGTTCAATGACCATAATTTCATTTACAGATATGTTTTCGGAATTGACACTGCTCTCAATAACAGTAATCATTGTTTCTCCTTGACTTGCAGCCTTCTCGCATATGAGAGTTCTAGGTCGAGTGATAGTAGTGACCTCTGTTGCCAATCTAGTTTCGCGGCAGTGATCGAGGACACCAAAAACCTCTACTAACTGCGCTAGGCTATTCTTGATGTTATTACTCACATTTCTTTGAGTTTTGGTAGCTGCCATCATGATCTTCAGTAATCCTATTCCTTTCAGAATCTCTGACTCTTCCTTTATGTCTATTTCATTTCGACATTTACCTTTGTCCGCAGTGAATCTCAATTCATCTGAACCTCCATTCTCACCCGAGATTATTGTACTCTGCCCCGCCATGACATTAGATACAACGTCCAGCTCCATAGATGAAGTAGTTCTTGTAGACGCCACACATCGCGCGCCATTGGAATCTCCCACTTGGGCCTGAGCGCTGGTATTTGCGCCGCTTACAATCTCGGTGGATTCCACGTACAATCTCTCCATAACACCAATCTCTTCTCTTCTGTTGGACATAACCTTACTTTCCACACGTGACGCGGACACAATTCCTGAACAGATGGAAGAATTACTCACCCAGCCACCCCTCAGGTAGAGAAATCACTTCGTCGTGCGGAAGAGGCACTGCCACACAAAACCCAACCCTTTCAACTAATATAGTCACTGAAATATACCGTCAAACTCACTTAAACCACGAAAGCCAAGACGCACCAACCGCTCAGTACGACAACAACAATAATCATCCAATAATAATAATAATAATAATAATAATAATAATCATAATAATAATACCAAAAATCGGTGTAACTTTGGGACGAGGGGTATAACATTGGCACAATGCGTATTTTTCAGCCGTCATATTACCGCCAACGCATTACCGCTACGCATTTTGAATTGGTGCACAATATTTTTTCTTTGCAAGATGATCAGTAAAGAAAATATAGCCTACTTTCTCCTAAATGCATGGGTATAGTTATACATCTTTGTCCTTTTCGAGGAGTATAATTGAATGTTGGTTGTAGTAGCTTGTTGAAATGCAACGTACTATACGGATATTAAACTTTGAATGATCGTTTCCTCACCGGAATTTTATATACACACACACTAAAACAGCCATCACTATAACGCAGGTAATAAGACAAAATTCAACACTCACCCAAGTACGCGGGGCTAAATTACCATGATGTCCATGCAACTCAAATGAAGCAGCAACAATAACAGCAGCTTCCTGCCCAAATCCTTCCTCGTATAAAAGTACACACACTAGTAAGCCTACAGACATCAGAGTGACACAGGTTCTCAGACAACGTCTACACACACCCGAGTAAATGGGGCTACAACACCATGATGCCGCAAAACCCATAAAGAATCAGCAACAAAACAACAACAACAATAGTCTCTACCGTGGATCAAGGTCAACGAATATTAATCGCTGTATTGGAGTGTTGAAATATGTGGTGTTATAAGTATATACAATATTTTCGATTGCAAATACACACTACCGTATATATGCTTAACAGTATAACCTGTGAGTACTGTAGTTATAAATCAATAAATATCAAAAAGAACGAAGTAAAGAAATTTGAACCTGCAGGGATTTGATTCACGAACCCCCAGACTATGAGCCCAAGTCGCTACGATTACGCCACGGATGCCCTACGATAATACTTAATACACAACTGGTTTAGTACAACTGTATCATATTTTTTGTTGAAATCAACGATTTCTTTAGCGTTTTCTGGCGTTTCTATAAACCATTTGTTACTAAATATGTATTATTTTGTTCAATACATTCCGAAAAAGATATAAACTTAGGAAGTTACGGAAATATATGTATTTACGAGCAAAAATAGTGGCCATGTTGACAACGACACTCACGGGCCCACAATGATATGGCACGGTAAACCTGGCCTGTTCGTCACATCTATGTTTAGATATTCTATTATATATGCTAATGTCCTACCGGTCACCTCATTGAGGAGAGATTAAACCTCTCTATGGACGATAAGCTGAATTGTTGACGCCAGGCCTTGCTTAATGGCAAGTTACGGGTGGGCTGTAATACATGCATGATTCATACAGCCACCAACTTGAAACTCTTTGGCTGATGACCTTGTAGTTTCGGTAAAAGACGCTACCCACATTAAGGTATATTCTTGAAAAATTTGGTAGAGATCAGATGATTAGGTAAGTCGTAATTTACCTAAGCTTTGAACATTTGGGTGGCCACCATTTCGTTTCCGTCAAGATGCCGGTGATATAAAACATGACACTGAGGTGCCATTTGCTAGTGCTACCTCCGTACCAAATGTTGTTCAATTCGGTTTCACCATATTTTAATTGATAGGGGGAATCGATTAGTATACAATCATGGCCGCCATCTGCAAACTAATGGGCTGTTGACCTTGCAATTTAGTCAAGTCATGCTTCCCACATAAATGCATGTTGTTGCAAAATTGGTAGAGATCGGTTGATAAAGTTAGTCGTAATTTTATTTAAGCTTTGAATATGTGGATGGTCGCCATTACGCTTCTGTCAAGATAGCGGCGATATAAAACCTGACACTGAGGTGTTCTTTGCTAGTGCTACTTCTGTACCAAATGTCGTTCAATTCGGTTTCACCATGTTTGGATTGATATGAGGAATCGATTTGCACACAAAATGACCGCTATCTGCGAACTATTGGGCTGATGACCTTGTAGTTTAGTCAAAAGACGCTTCCCTTATAAATGTATGTTGTTACAAAATTTGGTAGAGATCAGATGATTAGGTTAGTCGTAATTTGATTTCAGTTTTGACATTTGGGTGGCCGCCATTACGTTTCCGTCAAAATGGTGGGGATATAAAACATGACACTGAGGGGCCCTTTGCTAGTGCTACCTCTGCACCAAATTTCGTTCAATTCGGTTTCACCGTGTTTGAAATGATAGGGGGTGACAAGCATGCAGAGTACACACACACTCACAGACACACATGGTGTATTCTTTGGAATACACGGTAAGACAGAGTTAGCTTTCGCTGCTCTTTGCTTCTATTCATTCTTTCCTCTTTCTCTAATACCAACAGTGATTCCTTATGTTTTCTTTTCTCCGTGCATTTGCTTATGTATCTTCTAAGTCTGTTCCAGATATATATCTTCCATGAACAACCTAGCGGCATCTAGCAGCTAACCATTGAAGTTCCTCAACATCTACATACTCAAGGGGACTCTTTCACCATTGCCATCCACCAGGCTTCGTCATTGTCGCCTGCTAACAACTCCTCGAAGACATCGCTCTGAGAAGAATTATATGTTCTCTATAAGAATTTTATCTTTCTTAAGTTGTATATTCTGATGTGTGCTCCTTTGTCCCTTTCTCCCCACCAGCTTCTCCCCTTGGTACCATCGCGCTTCGTTAAGCAGCTCTCACTCATAGTTCGGCCATCGAGTACAGTGCAAGCCCTACCCGGGCCAGCTTTATATTTATGTAAATCTTTTAAAGAACTGCCAGTTGTTGACAGAAGAAAATTAGTTTCCCAGAATAAATATTGTTTCAACTAACTCTCACCTAAGCATTCTGCTTCTAATTGCAAGTCTTCTAGACTTTGTTTCCACTGTGAAAAACCGCATCACACTTTATTACATCGTCATGATCAATCGAGGTCATCAGCAGCATCCACTTCTCAAAAAAGTGACAATGCTAGCAGTCCTAATGCTTCATCCTTTATTCAAAACGCTAAGTCTTTGCGTAGTGCTCATGTATTATTGTCTACTGTTCAAATTGAAGTTCAGGATAAATTCGGCACGGGGTCTTCTCGATTCAGCGGCAACCCATGATTTTGTTTCTAATTCATTCATAAAAAACTAGGCCTACCAGTAAACCCCACTTCTATTAATGTATCAGGTATCAACAGCTTTAAATCACAAGCTTTACAGTTCTCAAAACTAACCATAAGAGATACTTGTCATAGAAATAATTTTCTCAATCTCAATTGCCTAGTTCTCAATAGTATTGGCGAAGACACACCTAGCCACTCTGTTAATATTTCAAGTCTGAATATACCTTCTCATTTAAGGTTAGCCGATCCTCTGTTTAACATCCAATGTCTCATTGACATACTTTTCAGTGCCAATGTTTTTTGGAATTGCCTTCCCAATCAAATTCGCAAGCTATCTTCAGACGTGTTCGCCAGAGATACTAATTTTGGCTGGATTGTTACTGGTCAACTTCCTCATTATTCTCCCCAACCTGTATCGCAATGTAATTTTGCTAATACCGATTTATAACAGTTCTGGAAACTTGAAAACATTGATTCTCCTAACTTGAGCTCTTCAGAGAACGAATTCTGTAAGCAACTCTTCATGTCCACCGTTCACCCGAAGGTCGATTCATTGTCCAGATGCCCAGATTACTCAATCCCCCCAAACTTACTGATTCTCAACCCAAGGCTCGAAAAGCTCTCTTAGCTATCGAGAGCAAATTTAAGAAAGAACCTCTCGTCAAACAACAGTACACCGAGTTTATGGACGAATACGAAAGCTTGGATCATATGGAAGTTGTCAGCAAATCTGATGACGAATTACACCCCCCAAAAGAAACTGTATTCTTAAATCATCACCCTGTGTGGAAGAACCCTCTTGTAAAGGATAAAATCCGAGTCGTGTTTAATGGGTCATCACCTGATACCAATGGCAACAGTCCCAACGATACTCTTCAATCCGGTCCCGCTATTCAGTCCGATTTATCCACTATTCTCTTAAATTTCCGCCTTTTCCCCATAGCAGCCATTGCGTATATCAAACAGAAGTACCGTCAAGTGTTAATTCAATCTGAGCAGCAAGATCTACAAAGAATCTTGTGGCGTGACGAAACTAGTATACCCATTAAGATATTTCGCTTAAAGACAGTCACTTTTGGCTTAACACCATCCGCTTTCCTAGCCATCCAATCCCTACGTATGTCAGCCTCTCAAGACGGTCATTTATTTGATGCTAAAGCTTCTGAAGCCCTAACTGCATCCTTTTATGTTGACGATTACCTCCAGTCCTTTCCGACTCATGAGGAAGCTTCTTTCGTATTACTGGAACTGAAAGCATTGTTAAAGAATGGAGGATTCCCACTACATAAGTGGAATTCCAACTCCTCTGAGTTTCTTGCCCAATTTCCCTTAGAAGATGTAGACCCCTCTTCCGTCGAAATCTGTGGAGATTCAGAATACATAAAAACACTTGGAGTACACTGGTGCACTCGCACTGATACTCTCATCTATAAGGTTTCGCTATCCGAAGAGCTTCCTAACACAAAAAGGCAAATTTTATCCGAAATTGCAAAAAATATTCGATCCACTTCAATTCCTAGCTCCGGTTATTGTTATCGCCAAGCTTTTCATGCAAGAGCTATGGTCTCTCAAATGTGAATGGGACGAAGCCGTTCCCCCTTCTTTTCTTAATAGATGGTTCTCTTTTCGATGCAGTTTACTTGATCTTTCTCTTATTGAAAATCCTAGAAATTTAATTAATGCTCCTCCTAATACATCTTTCTTTCTTTCTTTCTTTCTTTCTTTCTTCATGTGTTTGCCGACAACTCCGAGAAAGCTTACGGTTGCTGTGCATATTAGGTTTATCGCAATTCGCTAAATTAATCTTCATTTTCAAACCTTATTTGCGCTAAGTCTAAAGTTGCTCCTCTTAAAACTATTACTTTGCCTAGGCTTGAATTGCGTGCTGCACTCATGGCCGCAGAACTTGCCAAAAAAACTGCAGAACGTCTTAAAAGTTGAATTTTCTCATAAACCTATCTGTGGAGCGATTCCATGATCACTCTTCTTGGATTGCCAAAAACCCCATCCACTGGCAAACCTTTGTTGCAAATAGAGTATTTAAAATTCAAGCCCTCTCTTCTGGATGTCAATGGAGACATGTGCCTAGTGCTGATAACCCCGCTGACATCATCTCTCGTGGGTGTTTACCCTCTCAATTGGTAGCATCTCATTTGTACTGGTATGGACCCTCGTGGTTAATCGAAGTCTCTTCTTGCTGGCCTTCTAAACCTCTGGTTACAAACTCTACCTTGCCTGACGCTAAAGTATCTAAATCTACTGCTTCGTGTCTTATTTCCAACGTTTCATATCCCTTGTTGTCTCGCTACTCTTCCGTTCACAAACTGATTCGAACTTTTGCCTATCTTCTCAGATGGAAATATCTTGTTGTTGACCAACCTCTTCTTCCTAAACCTCACCTAAGTAATCATGAATTAAATCTCGCTACTAATAAAGTTTTGCAGCTAACACAGCATGAGGCCTTTTCTACTGAATTATCTTTGCTATCCGCTAAGTCAGATCATTCGAAGTCTAGTCGTCTTCGTGCCTTAGCCCCTTTCCTTGATGACAATGGGTTACTCAGGGTAGGCGGTAGGCTTTCGCACTCTTCACTTTCTGAAAACAAAAAGCATCCTGTCATTTTGCCTTCTAAGCATCGCGTAACATTCTTAATCATCGGTGACTTTCATTATGGAAACCTGCATGTTGGCACTCGTACACTGCATTGCTTATTAAGGGAAAAGTACTGGATAATAAATGGAGTTCATGAAGTTTCTTCTGTAATTCACATATGCATCCCTTGTTTCAAAGTGAAACCTAAAGTCAGTACCCAATTGATGGGCGATCTACCTTCTTTCCGCTCTTCCCCCATTCGTCATTTTGCTTTGACTGGTGTGGAGTATATGGGTCCGTTTCAATATAACGTAATTCTCCTGAAGCTAAACGCAAATTGCTTGGAAAACTCTATGTTTCTCTTTTCGTTTGCATGGTTACTGGTGCGGTCCATCTGGAACTGGTAACAAATGCCTCGACTTCTTTCATTTTGTCAGCCGTTTCTCGCTTCACTGCTAGGCGTGGCGTTCCCTCTGAAATGTTCTCCGATAACGCTTCCACTTTTCAAGGCGCAGCTTCCTTGTGGAAGAAAGCTCTTACATCTTCTCCTGCCATGGAACAAATTTCCAACTTTTCTTACTCTAAAGGCTTCAAATGGCGGTTTATACCTCCCTACGCCCCTCATCACGGCGGAAGGTGGGAATCTTGTGTCAAGCTAACTAAACGTCATCTAAAAAGGTTTTAGGTAGTCGCATTCTGAATTACGAAGAATTTAACTCGCTGTCTATTCTAATTGAAGGTGTCGTTAATACTCGCCCTTTAACCCCACTCTCTAATGACCCGGATTCTTGCTTCCACTTACACCTGGTCACTTCCTTATAGGCACTTCTCTTTCTTCCCCTCCTCCCCTCCCTAACTTTTATAGAGATTCTAATTCACCTATTGTTTGGCGTAAACTTGAAGCGCTTCGTAATTCTTTTCGGAAGAGGTGGAAATTGGAATACTTATCTTCTTTGCAACGGAGACAGAAGTGGCTTCTTTCTAATCCTGACATCAAAGTGGGGGACCTGGTCCTTGTTAGGGATTCTTCTCCCCCCTTAGTTTGGATTTCCGGAAGAGTGGCCGAGTGTTACCCGGGAAGGGATGGAAGAGTCAGGGTGGTTAGGATCTTGACTATAAATGGGCACATTCAAGACCCCTATCGTTAGTCGCCCCCCTTCCTCTCAACATTTAATATTGTGTTTCTGCTCTCTGTTGGTGTGGTCCCCTCCCAGTATGGTGTATTATTTGGAATACACGGTAAGACAGAGTTAGCTTTCGCTGCTCTTTGCTTCTATTCATTCTTTCCTTTTTCTGAAACACTAACAGTGATTCCTTATGTTTTCTTTTATCCTTGCATTTGCTTATGTTTCTTCTAAGTCTGTTCCAGATATATATCTTCCATGAACAACCTAGCTGCATCTAGCAGCTAACCATTGAAGTTCCTCAACATCTACATACTCAAGAGGACTCCTTCACCATTCCCATTCACCAGGCTTCGTCATTGTTGCCTGCTAACAACTCCTTGAAGACACCGCTCTGAGAAGAAATCTATGTTCTCTATAAGAATTTTATCTTTCTTAACTTGTATATTCTGATGTGTGCTCCTTTGTCCCTCCCCCCCCCCCCACCATCTTCTCCCCTTGGTACCTTCGCACTTCGTTAAGAAGCTCTCACTCATAGTTCGGCCGTCGAGTACAGTGCAAGCTCTACCCGGGCCAGTCTCCTGCTCTCTTGAGACTTTTTTAAATCAGACACCATGTCTGAATTTTAAACCAACCGTCACCAAGAAATATCGCCTGCTTCATGAAACAAAGCTAAGTACAGACTTCTATGTTTTAAACATATCATCATGGGTTCTTAAATAGCTAAATGCTTTTTAATTTAATTTTATAGACAGGGTGTGGAATTGCTAAATGTCAAGCAATAACTGCCTTCAAGAGATCTTTTTGATCAAGCTATGGCTACCTAAGCTAACTTTCTAAAATGAAACAGTACTTCTTGTACAAATTGACTGAGATACTTTCTCACAACGAGGGATATCACTTAAAATACCCACTGTCTATAAACTTAGCCTTTTTCCTCCGTGGGAACTTACTGCCCTATTCAACAGTCATCATAACTCCGGAACTTTCAGTGTCGAGCGACATTTCTACAAGTAAAGCAACCTAATATTTTCCACTCTAACATGGGAATACTTTTCCTCACTGAGGAATTCGCATCACATTTACTGTTGTTCAAAATCTAATTTACTTGCCTCCGTGGGAACTTTTCTTCAGCAGTCAACCGCAATCTATTAACTTTACAAAGCAATAAACTTGTTCAAGCTAAAATTTAACTAGTGATCTACATAACTGCAATAACATTTCTCTTCATAAACTTTCTGTGCTGCAATAGTGAACTTTTCAATTACATCAATATACTATAGTGAAAAAATAGTGCCTATTCAACTACCAACCGCGTCGCGTTCGTATGAGAGCAATGCATTTGGCCAAGACTTTTCCTAAACGTTTCCATTTCCTCCCTCCCAAATACCTTACTAACGATCTAATTAAAATATAAATGTATGTCAATTTATACGAGGCCTCGCTTGTCAGCAAGTGCCCTCCCAACTTTGTTGCATATATCACGAATTAATTCTGTATAAAATGGTGGCTAGTCCACACCTTAATTGCTCTTCCCTTTCTAAAACTAGGGAATTCTACTATTTCTACTCATAAGTGAGCCAACTAATTTTTCTCTTCAGGCTTCACAAATAGTGATCTGCCCTATTTGAGTATATCATTCTCTTAATCTCTGTTTAATTATAAGAAGTTATAGAAACTTCTTCTTAATTTTCCCTTTTTTTGTTATAATTTTGAATTTATTATTTGTTCATAGCCGTTTTGATTTCCATAAAGGGATTCTAAAAGTACCTACAGTGTACCTGATCTAATTATTAAAGCGTTAATTATCTTATAATCGTTGTTATAAACGTTAAATTTGTTAATCTTAAGCACAACTTTTAAATTCTTATGCAGATTTTAGTGCTTATAAAAGGTTATAAATATTCAAGCTGTTAATTGCTAAGTGTAAACTTTACTTCTCTAGAGGTCTGAGACTTCAAACGATTAAGATTAGATTGTACATTTTATATTTGTTAAATTCTTATAACATTACACTTTGTCAAATAAAAAGGATCAATTTTTCGTTTTATATCTCTAAGTAGAATGACGGTTAGGCAGGACCTTATCTTCCCTGATTCTTCCTATAGGCTTAAGCTCTCTTGAAGAAAATTAAATACCCAAATAATAAAAGTTTTGCTACTTGTTGCATTTGAACAAAAACTTCTAGTAACAACATTTTAAAAGCTTCTCTTAGATGTCATAGCTAATTCTAACGAGCCCTTGAGGCAAGTATAGCTCCGCAAGCTTCCTGTTTGTTGATATTTTCTCTCTGACTTAGGGTCTGTTCCCAAAATTCAAGTCTTTTCTCTGGTCTAAACTTTTAGTTGGCACTCTGCTGGGTAAAAGCTTAGCTTTTCTTAAGTGCAACAATTGGCATTCTTACCAAAATTTTCAAAGAAACCAGTAAAATTATTTACAAAAGCATTAAAACCGCTTCATTGCTTCCCTTCCTGGGAGCGCTCTATCGTTTGCTGGAAGTCCAACAGTTCCCAAAACTAAAAGATATCACGGCGAATTCAAATTATTTACGGCTTTCAAAACATTCGTCGAAATCTAACTCCTTTGAAAGAAGAAACGGTAAATCTGTATCACTTATCATCCTTTGTCTTGCCAGACCACTACCCATCCCCATAGTATTAAAATATTGGCTTGGGAGGGAAAGTACGTATGCCGCTTGCTCGCAAATAGCCCAAGCTCTGGCTGCATTAACCGTTAGCTGTGTTCAGGTCCCTACCCACTTTAGGTGTCTCACAGTCATTGTACTGTGGAAACTGTGGTTGAACACTTACTTCAAGTTTTAGTTTATGTTTTACATTGGACTCCCGTCTTATCTATCCATACTTTTTCTTCATACCGAAACCCGCTTGCTTTTTTTTTCTTGATCATTTTCCCTTAGGTAGAGTTAATCCTCAACTAAAACCTACCCAACACAGACAGACACAATTTTTGGCCCTGTGTTGATCTCATAAGTCTACTTTCATTTTTTGCAAAAATCGAAAGTACGCTAAAACTTCGTGTAAGACAGTGGCGGCTCAGGAGTAAATCGTATGGTGACGCGCCGATATACGCGAAAAACAAATTAAAAAACAACTTATCGTTAAAACTCAGCAATTCTTCTAGGTTTGTGCCGTGTCTTGTGTGGGGTTTCACCTAGGACACCAAGCTGGCTCATCGGCGGGCTCTTGGTGTCCCCGCCCGGACCCCCATACCAACTTATCGTTAAATTGACCGAATCTATTTAGTAATTAACCATGACAATAATAAAGATTTTATGATATTAATAACAAAATAATAATAATGCGAGGGGGCCGAGTTAGTAGCTTCCCTTCGGGGGACAATTCCGACAGCGCAGCGTCTCTAAAAACCGCAGTAGTTAAAAGGGACGTAGAACCAATAACATTATTATTATTAGGACGAAGAGATATTGACAGAGAGTGAAGACAAATCATAATGTAAAAACTGTGAAATGTTCGCCGCAACGAATAAATATTATACAGTATATTATCAGTGTTAGAGCAATGTGGAAGTCACTTTAGGACTGTCTCAAAGTTACTGGTTGGTTCCTCAGTTTAGGGGCTGCGACAACGCGGGCATGTAGCCCCGTGTACATTGGGTGGGTGTAGAATCTGTCTGAGCCGTCGGATTTTTAAGAGCGTTAAAAATTCCTCAGTATGGCTTCCTTCGGAGGGGAAGTAAAGCCGGCGGTCCCATGTCATAGAATTATGGCATGTTAAAGAACCTTCCACTAATTACACCTGTGTGAAGCTAAATTGGATAGGCTAAGAATGTAAACAACGCTTTAGGTTTCTACGTTCGTTGCCAAGAGCCGTCTAGTAGCTAAGTTCTGAAAAATTGAAAAATTCTAAGTTGCAGTCTGTACTTAAATTAAAAGACAGATAACACACACTAATACAGTCATCACAATTAACACCGGTTATCAGACAGATTCTACACACACCCAAAGTACACGGGGCTACATGACCGCGTTGTCGCAGCCCCTAAACTTAAGAACCAACTGGAAAGGGGAATGCTGCACCCTTTTAGGGATTTCGAAAAGATGTAAGGTTTCGGACACAGGGATTGAATCTTGGGTGATGGAAGAGACCAAAGATTAGAATTTGCCTTTGCGTTTATTAAAGTTTTTAAACAGCATATAAAGTTACTTCTAATAAATATAATTTTAAGAATTAACAAGAAGAATAATAAAAATGCAAATTCGCAAGTTTCTCCAGGAAACGAAAAAGTTTAACAAAATTCCCTTATGAGGGATTAAAAATTTATATTGTTCATAAAAAGAGAGACATAATTATAAATACCTAAACGAGGAACTCTTAATGATTAACCATGATGAATATGATACCACCTTTCAATGAGGTGAAAATACATAACCCTTTCTATAGGCCAGCAAACCCTTGGCTGGAAACAGTTGGTTGGTCCGCAAGGGGCTGATGCTTTGAAGTAGCAGTTCTGTTTGCCCGCACAGGGCTGATGATCGTGGTTAATGCGCCCACACTCCGGAGGCGCTGGTTCAGAGCCAAGGTTTTGGCGATGTTCAGTCGTGATGACGAGAGTTGACCAGCAGTGAGATGTTTCTTGGTATTAACATCTCCGCTGGTTCGAGAAGTTGTCTTTTCATTAGGCAGACTTGAACTGAGTACAGCGTTTGTAGAAAATGCCCAGCCGCCAGCTGGAGCAAAGGTTGGCCTGGAGCCTAACTCCGTGTTGACGTGACGCAGGACCTTCGGCAAGACCGTGACACCAGAGGGTAATGACCCCCGGCAAGCTTGTAGTAGCAAGTGAGTGAAGATGGAGAGTCAACACATAGGCCGATGGACCTAAGGTTATATAGCGGTAGTGACGTCAGCGCGCCGAATCTTCCAGAATGAAGGAGGGGTGAAAAAGCAGCCAATCAAAGCACAGCCCCATGCACATTGCGAGCGTTGCCGCTGGGGAGAGCACAGTACCTCATGAGAAAGTGTGACGATATGGTGCGTCTAGAAAGACACTTCAGAAAAAAAAGGTAAGTTGACATGAATAATACAGAAAAACAATTAAACTGAAACACCAATAAAATAAATAAATCAGAACACCGCGTTCAGACTGCAATTAACGAAAATAAAAATAATGGGGCAGAAAAATTGAACGTGTGTTTCACACCGTAAGGGAAACATAGCATACAAAAAAAAAAAACAGTCGCAAAAGCGAACATGCTGGGAGGGGCGAGAAAAAATTGCAGTAAGAAAGCGCAGAAGTTAGGCCTCGCATGGCAAAGGAGCAATCATAGTGATTGGCCTAAGAAAATGACCAGCAGAAGTCTGCAGTTTTACCACGCGAACCCTACCATCTCTGCCAGGAAAGCACTCAACAACCCTACCCAAATTCCAGACAAGAGGAGGACTAGGGTCTTTCAAAAGCACCAAGTCCCCCACCTGAAGGTTAGAGCAGGAAACAAGCCATTTACCACGCTGCTGAAGCAAACCGAGGTATTCCAACCTCCAGCGGCGCCAAAAATTATTGCGCAAACTTTCAATTTTGCGCCAAGAAATGGCTAAAGAAGATTGAGAATTAGAATATAACAAAGGGGGAGAGGCAGTCAAAGGACCACCGATAAGAAAATGGCCTGGCGTTAATGGCAGAAGATCTGAAGGATCATTAGATAAGGGTGATAAAGGGCGAGAATTAATTATGCCCTCAATAAAAATGATTAAGGAATTAAACTCTTCATGAGAAAGGGGGGTGTGGCCAAAAACACGTCTAAGGTGCTTCTTGGTGAGTTTCACACAAGACTCCCACCGCCCACCTTGATGAGGTGCATAAGGGGGGATGAAGTGCCACTTGAAATTTCTCTGGTGAGCATAATCAGTAATCCTTTCCAGCGCTGAATTTTGAGTAAGAGCTCTCTTAATTTGCTCAGAAGCTCCGATAAAATTTTTAGCATTGTCTGAGAATACTTCTGAAGGAAGACCTCTGCGAGCAGAAAATCTGGCAAAAGCTGCCAAAAAGTAAGCAGTAGAGGCGTTGGTAACTAGTTCTAAGTGAACTGCTCCGGTGACCATACATACAAACAGCGAAATATAGAGTTTTCCAGAAATACATTTTTTGGCCTCAGGAGAATTTCTTCTGTAAACAAAAGGCCCGGAATAATCCACCCCCGTAAAGGCAAAGGGTCTAGCAGGCGCAGATCTAAAGTTGGGAAGATCACCCATGAGCTGAGTGGTAATTTTAGGGTTGGATTTAAAACATGGAATGCACTTCCGGATAACAGAGGTAACTTCATGGACTCCGTTTATGGGCCAATACCTTTCACGAATGACAGAAAGTAATGTACGAGTTCCAGCATGAAGATGCTGGTAATGATACTGACGAATAATTAAGGAAGTGACATGATGCTTTGAGGGAAGAATAATTGGATGTTTTTTATCCTCAGAAAGATCAGCCAAAGATAAACGTCCTCCTACTCTTAGTAAACCATCAGTATCCAAAAAAGGGGCGAGTGAGGAAAGCCTACTTGATTTCTTAAGGGATTGACATTGGGACAACACCAGGCATTCTTCAGAGAATATTTCTTGTTGAGTAAGCCATAAGATTTTTGTAGTGGCTAAACCTAATTCAGAAAGGGTTAAATATGGCTTAGGAAAAAGGGGTTGTTCTACCACAAAATATTTCCATCGAAGGAGATAAGCCATAACCCTCACCAATTTATGGAAAGAGGAATATCGCTGCAAGAGAAGGGGAGAGTCAGAAACGAGAAGAGAAGATCCAGTAATCTTACCAGCATCCGGCAAGTCTGATAACTCCGGAAGAGGAAAATTTGGCCAAGCGGAGGGTTCTTGCAGAAGCCAACGGGGACCGTGCCAGTATAATGTCAGGTTAGCCAACATAAGAGGGGAACATCCCCGAGAAATGACATCTGCAGGGTTCTCCTTGCCAGATACATGATGCCATTGTTCAAGGTTAGACAATTGTTGAATTTTAGACACTCTATTAGCTACAAACACCTGCCAATGCGAGGGAGGTTTGGCAATCCATGCCAACGTGATGGCTGAGTCACTCCAAAAGTAAGTTTTAATAAATCGGATTTTCAAAGATTGACGGATTTTGACCGATAATTCAACCGCCAGAAGAGCAGCACAAAGTTCCAGTCGTGGCAAGGATAAAGATTTAAGAGGGGCTACCTTTGACTTAGCGCAAATTAAATTGGAAAAGAAATATGACTGGACAAAATTACGGCAAACAATATACGTACAACATCCATAAGCTTTCAATGAGCTATCGGCAAATATGTGAAGTTCATATCCTCCACAGGAGGGAAAGGGAATAATCACTCGCGGGATAATAACATTAGAGAGATCTTCCAAACTATTTCTATAAGAAATCCAATTTTTTTGCAACTCTGAAGGAACTGGTTCATCCCAACCAGTTTTCAAGGACCAAAGGTCTTGCATGAAAAGCTTTGCTGTGACGATGATTGGCGCCAAAAATTGGAGAGGATCAAATATCTTTGCAATCTCAGACAAAATTTGCCGCTTAGTTTGCGGTTTGATGTCACTGAGATTAATTTTGAAAAAGAAAAAATCCTTTTGAGGACTCCAATAGATGCCTAGAGTTTTGATGGAATTACTTTCCTGAAGAAGCTCTACTGAGTCGTTATAGACTGAAGTTAATGGAAATTTAGAAAGAAATTCTTCCGAATTAGAGTTCCACTTGCACAAGGAAAATCCGCCTCCCAAAAGCAAAGCTGTCAAATGTTTAGAGACCTGCAGTGCTTCAGATACTGACTCAAATGAATGAAGAAAATCGTCAACGTAAAATGATGATTTTAACACTTCAGAAGCCTTAGGAGAATACAACGGGCCATCCTGTTCAGCAAGTAATTTCAACGTACGTATGGCTAAAAAAGCAGAGGGCTTTAGTCCATAGGTTAATGGTTTTAGCCGAAAAATCTTGACAGGTTTAGTAGGCTCGTCGCGCCAAAGAATTCTCTGAAGGTCGCGTTGTTGTTGATCGACCAAAATCTGCCTATACATCTGCTTGATATCAGATATCACTGCGATAGGGAACAAGCGAAAATTCATCAAAACAGAAGAAATGTCAGATTGAATTGGAGGGCCTGATAATAATGTGTCATTCAGAGAAGTTCCATTGGCATCCAATGCAGAGCCATTAAAGACCACTCTTATGTTTTCCTTTAAAATCTCATTCTTCCAAACTGGATGATGATTGAGGTAAATGACTTCAGATGGGGTATAAGAAGCATCATCTTTCTTGGTAACAACCTCCATGTGATCAAGTGCCTCATATTCCTCCATAAATGTGGAGTATTGAGTTTTAACAACAGGGTCACGTTTAAATTTGCTTTCCACAGCATAGAGTGCTCTAAGAGCCCTAGGGTGTGTTTCAAATAAAAGAGGTGGATTATCCACACGGGGCATTGTTACGACAAATCTACCCTCTGAATTGCGTTTGGTTGTTTCGCGAAACAGTTTTTCACACATTTCATTTTCAACTGAGGAAGGTGAAACTGAATCTATAGTTTCGATTTTCCAAAATCTTTCTAAGTTGTAATCGAGACTTGTATTGACAAAATGACATTGTGAGAAATTTTGAAATGACTTACGAGGGACCTGACCCGTTACTAACCAACCTAGCTTGGTATGATGAACAAACACTCCTGGTGATATTTTAACCTTAGAGCTAAGGAGACATTGCCAAAATACTTGGGCACTGAGAAGTATGTCTACTGGAGCGCTCGTATTAATTGTTGGATCTGCCAACTGAATGTTATGAGGAAATTGCCAATTTCTAATTTCAAAAGAAGTACTAGGGGTATCACTGCCAATAGTATCAATGGCAAGACAATTCAACTGAAATGTTGTGTTACAATTAACAGCATCTTTGATGTGAACACGAACAAAATGCAAAGATTTAACATTGCTATTGTTAATACCGGTAACCTGAATTAATGTAGGTTGCTTGGGAAGACCAAGTTTCTTAATGAGACGCTCACTTATGAAGTCATGGGTGGCGGCATTATCCAATAAGGCACGTGCTTCAAGCCATCTACCAGAGGAATCTTGAACTTTTAATAACACGGTTGATAGTAGCACCTGGGAACTACGAATAGAGCTAGAGCTCTGAGTATAAGATTGCGCATTGGCTCCTGGGGATGTATCTTTAGAACATCCAGGGGAAGGAGCCTGACGTGGCTTTTCAAACCTATGAAGCAAGGTATGATGTTGAGCCTTGCAATGGGAGCAAGTATTTTTAGATACGCAATCAGGCACCATATGCCTAGCTGACAGACAGTTGTAGCAATATCTTTTTTGAGCTATTAATTTGCGTCTTTCGTCGGTAGAAAGGGCTTTAAAGGCAACGCAGGAATATAACCTGTGAGGCGCTTTACAGAGAATACAATCTGTTGAATTATGTTGAACAGTAAAGACAGCAGATTTGTTTATTTTAGTACCGACTGGCTTCACAACATTAGATTTGTTATCTGCACTTCCTGACATATAACAGGCTACGGCCGATAAAACCTGACATCTATTATTTATAAACGTAAGCAATGAGCCATAGGTATATGAAGTGTCATTTGTTAGTTCCCTCTCCCATGCCTTTAAGGTTGATGAATCAAATTTAGAAGTAACCAAGTGAACTAAGAATAGATCCCAATGCTCGACCGGTTGATTCAACCGTGCCAATGCTCTGACGTGTAGTTGGACCGTGTCACTTAAGGCTCGCAGTGTTGACAGGTTGTCAGCTCGCAATGCGGGCAGGTTAAATAAGGCTTGAATATGCCTCTGTAGGCATAATTTTTCGTTGCCATAACGGCCTTTCAGAAGCTCTATAGCGATGTTATAGTTTTCTCCTGTTAAGGGGAGTTCTCTTATAAGTTGAAGGGGTGGTCCCTGCAAAATGGATTTTAAGTAATGAAATTTCTGAATTTCTGGAAGTGTGGCATTATCATGTACTAATGAACTGAACAATTCAAATAATGATTGCCACATCTCTTCCTTTCCTGAAAAATGCGGAATTTCAATTTTAGGTAGCAATGGTTTGATACCATTCCCATGGTCGCTAATTCTTCCTTGAGTTTCCTCTACCTTCAACGCCAGGGTCAAAGTTCTAACTAATGCCACAGCCTGAGCGTGTGTATCGAAGTAATTACTCTCTACTTCTTCCCTATCTGATTGATGTTCTGGATTTTTGATTTCAATTTCAAGTTGCACGAGATCATATTTCTCGTACGCCTGTTCAAAAGCTTTTAAACGCTGAGATATAATATCAAGGTTTTGTTCCTCTTTCGGTAGTAGCTAAATATTTTTGAAAACGGGTGAGTTGACCTTTGTAGGCCGCCCGAGAGTTTAACAGTTTATCATCTATTATTACTGGCATGGCTGGAAAGTTGGAATAACTCACTTACCAAAGCTGCTTGCGGCACCAGACAGACCTGCTTTCCAGAAAGAAACCAGTTGTGTAATATGCTGGGATTGTTTCCGCTTTCCCGCAGATCTCCTGCGCTAGCCACGATATACTGAAATGTATAAGACAAATATTAGATTGCACAAGTTTTTTTTTTAGAATAGAATTTGTGGTCCCAGAATGAAGGTTCTGGGTTCGATCCCGGGTTTCGGCACCATGGAAAGGGGAATGCTGCACCCTTTTAGGGATTTCGAAAAGATGTAAGGTTTCGGACACAGGGATTGAATCTTGGGTGATGGAAGAGACCAAAGATTAGAATTTGCCTTTGCGTTTATTAAAGTTTTTAAACAGCATATAAAGTTACTTCTAATAAATATAATTTTAAGAATTAACAAGAAGAATAATAAAAATGCAAATTCGCAAGTTTCTCCAGGAAACGAAAAAGTTTAACAAAATTCCCTTATGAGGGATTAAAAATTTATATTGTTCATAAAAAGAGAGACATAATTATAAATACCTAAACGAGGAACTCTTAATGATTAACCATGATGAATATGATACCACCTTTCAATGAGGTGAAAATACATAACCCTTTCTATAGGCCAGCAAACCCTTGGCTGGAAACAGTTGGTTGGTCCGCAAGGGGCTGATGCTTTGAAGTAGCAGTTCTGTTTGCCCGCACAGGGCTGATGATCGTGGTTAATGCGCCCACACTCCGGAGGCGCTGGTTCAGAGCCAAGGTTTTGGCGATGTTCAGTCGTGATGACGAGAGTTGACCAGCAGTGAGATGTTTCTTGGTATTAACATCTCCGCTGGTTCGAGAAGTTGTCTTTTCATTAGGCAGACTTGAACTGAGTACAGCGTTTGTAGAAAATGCCCAGCCGCCAGCTGGAGCAAAGGTTGGCCTGGAGCCTAACTCCGTGTTGACGTGACGCAGGGCCTTCGGCAAGACCGTGACACCAGAGGGTTATGACCCCCGGCAAGCTTGTAGTAGCAACACATAGGCCGATGGACCTAAGGTTATATAGCGGTAGTGACGTCAGCGCGCCGAATCTTCCAGAATGAAGGAGGGGTGAAAAAGCAGCCAATCAAAGCACAGCCCCATGCACATTGCGAGCGTTGCCGCTGGGGAGAGCACAGTACCTCATGAGAAAGTGTGACGATATGGTGCGTCTAGAAAGACACTTCAGAAAAAAAGGTAAGTTGACATGAATAATACAGAAAAACAATTAAACTGAAACACCAATAAAATAAATAAATCAGAACACCGCGTTCAGACTGCAATTAACGAAAATAAAAATAATGGGGCAGAAAAATTGAACGTGTGTTTCACACCGTAAGGGAAACATAGCCTACAAAAAAAACATTCGCAAAAGCGAACACCAACCAACCAGAATCTGTCTGATAACCAGTGTTAATTGTGATGGCTGTATTAGTGTGTGTATCTGTTTAATAATTCAAGTAAGGACTGCAACTTTGAATTTATCAAACAGTTCCTACTTTTGCCGCCAAACGCCACCGTCAACGACTACTAGGCCTAGTTCAGAACTTAGCTACTAGACGCCACCGCAGTCGCCTCTTGGCAACGAACGTAGGAACCTAAGAGCGTTGTTTACATTCTTAATTTAGCTGCACACAGGTGTAATTAATGGAAGGTTCTTTAACATGCCATAAATCTATGACATGGGACCGCCGGCTTTACTTCCCTTCCGAAGGAAGGCATACTGAGGGATTTTTTACGCTCTTAAAAATCCGACGGCTTCGGCCGGGTTTGAATCCCCCAAAGTTTCTCCAAATGTGACCTAAGTAATAATAATAATAATTAGGAATATTCTACAATACAGTAATTTTCCTTCAACCCGAAAGTACTCTACTCCTCCACAAATTTCGGTCTTCAGCATCTTCCTCGGTTAAGTCTCTGGTAGCCATGCTTCTCTTTACACCATCCATTGTTATCTTGGTTTACCTCGTTTCCGTTTGCTTTCAGCTTGCCAATGTAACATTACATTTGTAATTCTACTATTCTGCATCCTATTCACATGTCCAAACCATTGTTATCTTCTTTCTTCAACCACTTCTAGTACATCTTTTTACCTGCATAATTTATCTGATTCTCCTATTTCTAATTTTATTCAATCTTGATTATCTTGCCGCCCTCCTCCAATAATCCATCTCTGCAACTAATATTTGTTTGCTTGCTGTCTGTTTAATGTCACCGTTTCTGCTCCATATGACATAATACGTTGTACCAATGAACTGTAAATAAGTTTATTAGTTTTGTTTAAAATATTTCTGCTCATTATGGTTTTTGAAGCCATTCTCAGTGTTGCCTTAGCAAACGAAACTTTGATGCTTTTCAGTCATTCATTTTTTTTCAGGATTAGGGAATAACCTATCTCATTTGGGTACAATCGTGTTGACCGACTGAAAAGCACCAAACTTTCGTTTTTCATATTTCTGCTCCATAAAACGGAATTTAATGCTCTAATTGTTCTCCTAGCCTCACTTACGCTTTTCTCAATTTCAGATGAACTTGTTCCCCCAACTTCTATTATTGAACCCGAATATTTAAATTTAGTGACTGTTTGAATTTCTGCATTTCCGATCTGTAGTTTCACACCACAATTGTTACCTGTTGTAAGGTATTCCGTTTTGATGTAATTGATATTTAGTCCCCACATTTGATATTCCTCAATTAATTTCCTCATCGTATAAGAGGCATCGTCTATATCATGAGTCAATATCACCTGGTCAACAGCAAAAAGAAGATGATGTAAGTAATACTCCTTGTTCATCTGTAATCCGATTGTACAACATTTCCTGGATAATTTCCTTAAATCGACGTCTAAATAAATCTTGAACAGCAACGGTGATAAACAACAACCTTGTAATAGACTCTTGGTTGCATTTATTTCCCTGGATACATAACTTCCAACTTTAATCTGGCACTTATTTTTCCGAATACATTGATCGTAGTATGTTAATGATATCTTCACTTATTGGTGCTTCTCTTAGAGCTTGCCATAATAGCTACCTGGGCACACTGTCATATGCTTTTTCCAGGTCAACAAACACCATTCCGATATCTTTAGATCTTTCTCCACATTTTTCCAAGAGCAGTCTTAATGTAAAAACGTGATCAATACACGACCTACCTACCGAAAACCGCATTGTTCTTCTGTATCAATATATTGATTTTTTTAACCGCGTCTTAACTATTCCGAAGAAAGTTTTCATTATAGGATTCAGTACACAAATCCACGATAATTTTGACAACATCTCCTATCTCCTTTCTTGTATTCAGAGCTAATATACCCTAATTTCATTTCCTTGGGTACGAATCCTCCTTGTAAAATCTTTCTATACAATGTTTACAACAACAATGTTATTATTTTATCTCGTCCATACTTTAACCTTTCTAAGTGTATCTAACCCGGACCAGACGCCTTTCCAATGATTCCTATTACTATGCAATGTTGAACATCCTCCTCAGAGAGATCCCAAATTACACTTATGGGTTAGCTTCCAATCTTCTTTAAAGTCCGACCTGGTTTCATTTAATAAACCCTCATAATAATCCGCCTATCTTTCTTAAGGTATCAGTCCCATTTTCATGTTGGTCATTGTATTCCTTCCTAGTCCCCTCAACACTGCCCATGCTGCAGCGGACTGTTTAAATCCTAGTTGACAATTTACTTCCGTACATATTTTCACCCATTGTTCATTTTATATATATATTGATATTTATAATTATATTATAGCTGTATTCATTTTTAGCCTACTTTTCACATTTTGCAAAAATGAGGAAAAAGTAGACTTATGAGATCGGGCAAATGTGTGTCTGTCTGTCTGTCTGTCTGTCCTTCTGTCTGTCTGTCTGTCTGGCTGTGTGTGTGTGTGTGCCCCCCTATCAACTCCTAAAAGGCTGGAGCAATCGAAACAAAATTTGGTAGGATTAATATCTCACGGCCATATTTGAATATGATGTCAGTGCTACCAACTGCTAAAAAATCGCAATTGAAATTTGAGCTCCATGATGTATATCTTGGAAGGTATGAACGGGAGCTATTTCAAAATTGGCACACGTATAGATAATAATATTGCAGTTTAATTTCCAAGAGTCCATGCATGGCAGTGTTGCCAAAATGATTATAAGCCTGCTGATAGGTCCAATTTTTAAATGCATATAACTTCTACACTATCAATTTGAATTCAACCAAATTTCGTATGTTGTATGTGTACATAACCCGATATAACTGAGCGTATTCTTATGACCCACCAGGGCTGCCAACTGTTAATAAATGCTCCTAATTTATTTTATCCAAATACCAATATATCAGAAAGTATGCAAGCCGACAGTTTTAAACTATGCACACGTATAGTACTTGACATTCTATATTAATTTGGAGTAACTTATATACGTCAGTGCTACCAACATGATTCTAAGCCTGCTGACAGGTCCAACTTTAAATACATGCAACTTCCATACTATCATTTGGATTTGAACCAAATTTCGTATGTGCTATGTGTACCAAAACAGATATGACTATGCGTATTCTTAAGAGCAACCAGGGCTGCCTACTGTTAATATGTACTGTCCCTATTTTTGTTACCCTAATATCAATATATCAGAAAGTATGCAAGCCAATAGCTCTAAACTTTGCACACGTATAGTACCTGGCATTCTAGATGAATTTGGAGTAACTAATATACGCCAGTGCTGCCAACATGATTCTAAGCCTGCTGATAGGTCCAATTTTAAAATGCATGTAACTTCTATACTAACTAATGGATTTCATTCAAAATTGGCGCAACAATAGATCATATTATATCAGATTATTTCTGACCAATACATGCATGACATTGTTGCCAACATGATTTTACGCGCACTGTTAGATCCAATGTTTAACTGCATGTAACGTCCAAGCTATTCATTGGACTTCAACCAAATTTTGTATTCTGTACCTTAAGCGATGGAACTAAGAATATATTCAGTCATCAGGGCTGCCAACTGTGGTGCCCTATTTGGCTACATTATGCCAGGTATAAAGTATTTTGAACTAATTAGAAATTTCGATATTAGCAACTTAATTTCGTCATTATTCTAAATAGGTTCATATACTGTAGAATAATCATTGGCATGAAAAGTAGGCTCTTTAGTTCGTCACGGAACTTCTTGTTTTTTAGCCTACTTTTCACATTTTACAAAAATGAGGAAAAAGTAGACTTATGAGATCGATCCGGGAAAATGTGTCTGTCTGTCTGTCTGTCTGTCTGTCCTTCTGTCTGTCTGTCTGGCTGTGTGTGTGTCCCCCCCTATCAACTCCTAAACTGCTGCAGCTATCAACACCAAATTTGGTAAGAGTAAAGATCTATATTTGAATATCTCACGACCATATTTGAAATTGACGTCAGTGCTACCAACTGATGAAAAATCGCAATTGAAATTTCAGCTCTATGTCGGATATCTCAGAAGTTATGCAGGCGAACTATTCCAAAATTGGAACACGTATAGATAATAACATTCCAGATTCATTTTCTGATGTTCATACATGCCAGTGTTGCCAATATGATTCTAAGCCCGCCGGTAGGTCCAATTTATAAATGCATGTAACATCTATATTATCGATTGGATTTCGACCAAATTTCGTATGTACTATGTGTACTACAACACATATGACAGTGCATATTCTAAACAGCCACCAAGGCTGCCAACTATTAATAAATGCTCTCACTATGTTTCAACCCTAATGTCAATATATCAGGAAGTATGGAAGCCAACAGCTCTAAACTTTGCACACGTATAGTACCTGATATTCTACCCAAGTTCGGTGTAACTTATATACATCAGTGCTGCCAACACGATTCTAAGCCTGCTGATAGGTCAAGTTTTTAAATGCATATAACTTCTATACTAACAAATGAATTTCAACCAAATTTCGTATGCTCTTTTTGTACCATAACAGTTATGATTATGCTTATTCGTAGGAAGCAGCAGGGCTGCCAACTGTTAATAAATGTTATCTCTATTTGATTAACCCTAATGTCAATATATCAGAAAGTATGCAAGCCAACACCTCTAAACTTTGCACACTTCTAGTACCTAATATTCTACCCAAATTCGGTGTAACTTATATACTTCAGTGCTGCCAACACGATTCTAGGACTGCTGATAGGTCAAGTTTTTAAATGCATATAACTTCTATAATAACAAATGCATTTCAACCAAATTTCGTATGTGCTTTGTGTACCATAACAGTTATGATTATGCGTATTCGTAGGAACCACTAGGGCTGCCAACTGTTAATAAATGTTCTCTCTATTGGTTTTTAATCCTAATATCAATATATCAGAAATATATGCAAGCCTTCTGCTCTAAACTTTGCACACGTATAGTACCTGACTTTCTAGATTAATTTGGAGTATCTAATATACCTCAGTGCTGCCAACATGATTCTATGCTTTCTGATAGTTTCAATTTTAATTAAATGTAACTTCTATACTAACAATTATTACCAATTGGCACTAGGATATAATAGATCGTATTATTTCAGATTAATTATGAGCATCACATACATGACATTGTTCCCAACACGATTTTACGCACACTGATAAATCCAATATCAAGCAGCATGTAACGTCCGTACTATCCATTAGTCTTCAAGCAAATTTTGTATGTGCATTCTATACCTTAAGAGAGGGAGCTCAGAATATATTCAGAGTCAGCAGGGCTGCCAACTGTAGTAAGTTACTGTATTAGGCTACATTATTTTAGGTGTATTTCAAACTGCAGTACTTAGAAATGTAGGTATTAGGAACTTGATATCGTTATTATTGCAGATAGGTCTATATAGATTGGCATGAATCTTACATTTTAAGAAAAGTAGGCTGTTTAGTTCGTCACGGAACTACTTGTTATTTATTTGTTTAAGTTGTTGATTTATTTATTCATTTACTTATTTATTCATTTACACAGCCCCAAAAGATCATTCTACATTAATAAATTTCGAATAAACATACAGTAGGTGCTGGTTGATGATAGCATAAACGTGTTGAGCTACGAAACATCGAGGTAACCTACTCCTAAAAAAGGACATTACAACAAATATTATACAGAATAATATATTTATTTACAGTATTCACTGTCAATCAAGAGGCTTTACGAGGGAGGAAAACGGTGGATTATATTATTATTATTTATTTATTTATTTATTTAGTATGTTTCGACTCATACAGGATCACATAAAGCAAGTTATGTTCTGTTGCTGTTATTTTTCTTGTTCTTCCAGAATTCTTTCATCACGTCGCTATGTTTAGCTCGACGTTCGTCAGTCCATTTTCCCCTAGGTCTGCTGGGCTTATCTTCTGATGCAGCTTCCCAAGTGTAGATCTTATGTCTGAAAGTTTTGCGGTCTTCGATATCTGTGGGTGTGATGTTGGCGTTATTGAGATCAGTTTGGACTTGTTTAATCCAAACCGTTGTCGTCTTTAAATTTTGTGAGTACATCAATATTTTCTTTGCTAATCGGTTGTCATCTAGCCTCATAATGTGTCCATAAAATTTCAAGCGTCGTTTACTGAAATCGGTTTCAATATTTGAATATTTTTCTGTGATCTTGTGCGATTGTAAACGATATCCTTCATCTGTAAGTCTTGGGCCAAGCATTTTTCGGATGATTTTCCTTTCAGCTTTCTTGATGTTTTCAAGATCCCCTTTATAATTGAGATTTAAGGTCTCACTGGTGTAGAGTGTTTCGGGTTTGATGACCGTCGCGTAATGTCAAATTTTAGTGTTAATGCTCATGCATTTCTTGTTGTAGATGTTTGCGGTTTTCCCATAGGCTTTCCACATTATGAGTTCACGTGTTCTTTGTGCTATTCTTTCTGTGCCTGTAGGTTCAATAATTTCACCAAAGTATTTGAAATGATTAACCTTGTTGATTGAACCGTATTTTGTTACCAAAGTTTGGGTTTCAATGTGTTTTGTAGCCATGAATTCAGTTTTAGTGAAGGAGATTTGCAACCCTACTTTCCCAGCACATTCTTTGAAGACTTCAATCTGGTGAATTGCAGTTCGTTCATCTCCGGAGAGGATTGCCAAATCATCAGCAAAAGCTAAGCATGTAACATTGATATTATCCTTCTGTCTTCCTAACACGACAGGTTTCCATATGTTGCGACTTTTTAATTCTTTTTCCCGTTCTTTGATGACCTTATCGAGAACGATGTTGAACAGCAATGGAGAAAGTCCATCACCCTTCCGAACACCAGTTTTAATGGGAAAAGGTCGGGAGATCTCTCCAATGAATTTGACCTTGGAAATTGTGTCGGTTAAGGTTTGTTGGATGAGTCGTCTCGTCTTCGGATCGAGATGGTTTTCTTCGAGTACATTAAAAAGAGATTTTCGATCAATGGAGTCATAAGCCTTCTGAAAGTCGACAAATGTACAGATGGTTGGGAGATTTCGTGTGGCTCGAAGTTTCTAGGTGGATTTCAGATTGAAGATTTGTTCGACGGCTGATCTGTTTGGTCTGAAGCCAGCCTGATATTCACCGACGAGTGGCTCGAGTTGTTCTTGCGTGCATTGTAAAAGACAGGCGGAGAGGATTTTATAAGCGATGGGTAATAGGGAAATTCCTCTGTAGTTATTTACATCAGATTTATCTCCTTTCTTGTGGAGTGGATGGATGAGAGCGCATTTCCATTCGTCCGGTAGTTTTTCACTTCGCCAAATGTCCTGAATGATCTGTGTGATTTCCTGTAGTGATCGTGGTCCTAGATTTTTCAATAGTTCTGCGATGATTCCGTCTTCTCCTGATGTCTTTTCGTTCTTGAGTTTTTTGATGTGGTGATGGATTTCTTCTTGCGTTGGTGGTTTGGCTTTGGGCCGTATGTGTTCTGGGACTGTGTGTATAAATCGCTCTGGTGGTTCAGGACAATTGAGGAGGTCAGAAAAATAACGTGCTAGTTCTTCACATTTTTCTTGGTTGGTGAGTGCGAGACTTCCGTCTTGTTTCTTGAAAGTCAAATTTTGCGGTGTGTAACCTTTAATTCTGTTCCCGAAGGTTTTATAAAAATCTCGACTGTTGTAATTCCTGAAGTCATCCTCGATTGACTGAAGTTGCTTAGTTATAAAATTACGTTTAGTTGTCCTGATAATTTTGGTTGCCTGTTTGCGGACGCCGAGAAAGTGTTGTAAAGTTTCTGGAGATTTGTGGCTATTGTATTTTTGGAATGCGATTCGGCGATCAATAATGACTTAATCACATTTGGAATCCCACCAGGGGTGTTTTGCTTTCTTTTTTAGTGGAATCAGTTCTTTGGCTTTTCTGATAATTTTGCTGCCGGAGTCCGTCCAATTGTTCACTGGTTCTTTAACACATTCTTCTGCGATTTTTGTTTCTTGAATTTCGGATGTGTCAAATTTTGGGATGTAATATAATTTTTATGAATCCTCTTAGGTGAAAATTTCATTTTGATTCTTGTGAGATAATGGTCTGAATCAATGTTTGCCCCTCGTCGGACTTGAACGTCATGGATGGTTCTATAGTGTGCATGGGAGATGGCAACATGATCAATTTGGTATTCACCGAGATGTTGAATGGGAGATCGCCAAGTTTTCTGTTTGTTTGCAGGTTTCCTGAAATGCGTAGACATAACTTTGAGATTGAATTGATGACAAATGTCTACCAATCGTGTGCCTTTGCTGTTTGTATTTTGGTGTGAAGAATTTTAGCCAATGATTTTTCGATAGATTTTTTCTTTGCCAAGTTGGGCATTGAAATCTCCCATCAGGATTTTCACGTCATCTTGATGAATGTTACTCATAATATTTTCCAGTTTTTTCCAAAATTTTTCAACATTTTCCGGATTTTTCTTGTTGTCGATGTTAGTAGGGGCATGAGCATTGACAAGAGTGTATTTATTGTTGGCGCGCTGGATGCGCATGGTCATAATTCGATCATTAACGGGTGAGACTTCTTTGACAGAGTTAATGATGGATTTGTGGACAAGAAAAGCCATTCCGAAGATTGGTGCACCTTTCGCGACTCTCTGTAATGTTTTGCTCTTGAAAATGCGGTAATTTCCATAGTCCATAGTTTCGTTGTCAGTCATTCTAGTTTCTTGAAGAGCAAGAATGAAAAATTTTGTCTGTCGATTTCTTGCGTGAGATTGTATAATTTTCCAATTTGAATTAGGGTATTAATGTTTAGTGTTCCAATGAATGTTTTCTGTTTGTAGGGAAGGTGACAAGAGTTCTCCGACTCTCTCTGCTGCGCTTGCCTGGACTCCCCAGAATCCGAAAGTCCAGTTGCCGATTGTGGACGGGTGGATTGGGTACCACCTGGGGTAGAGTTGTGATTGCTTGCACAGTTCATGTTTGCTTGTACTTGATTTGTTTGGCCTGGTGAGTGCCAGGACCATATAGGACCAGAGGTTGTTGAGGCCTTTGGAACATCGTGTTTCCAGCCGAGCTCACTGAGCTAACAGACGCTGACCATTAGCCGCTGGATACCAGTACAGACACTAATGGATTTAAGTTGCATCAAAGATAGTTCTTCCACCTTCTTCGCCGTTGGGAATTATTTTCCTCTTCCGACGTTGTAGCTGTTGACCATCTTTGCATTTCCCTCAACACTGATCGGCTCGCTGACCTAGTTTCCCGCTGGGATTGGTTACCCAACCTTCCACTAGGTTGCTCGGCTTAACAGTGGCACCTCGGGTAGGTTACATGTTGGGGTTGGAGTGACAGAGGCTAGTTGGATTCACTTGGTGAATACAATGTATTGCGCATATCACTCCCATTATGCCACCATTATTATTATTATTATTATTATTATTACTATTATTAGACATTAGTGAACAATTTGATTTGAGAATTGCTAATGGATTTTTGAACACAAACAAATTCATAAATATACGTGGATCCATAAGACGAGAAATATAAAGTCTATCTTCGATTACATTATAACTAAACAAACAGGCTCCACTACAATGATAGATGTAAAAGTTTATCGGGATGTTGAATGTGGCTCTGATCACTATTTGGTGAAAGGAACTCTATTATTTAAGTGGACAGGAGAAAATCAAGTCAAGGAGATTTATGAGGAAAATAATAATGCCAATAAAGAAAGATTTTCAGTCGGTCAACACGAATTGTGCCCAATTACATAGGCGGGAAACAAGTATTTACATAACCTACAAGCTAATACAATTTATGCATAAAGAGAGTATTAGCTTGTAGGGTATGTTTATATTTGTTTCCCGCCTAATGTAATTGGACACAATTCATGTCGACCGACTGAAAAGCTTTCTTTATTAGAATTAGGCAACACTGAAAAATGGCTTCTATCACCACATTTTCTTACTTCTGTAAACACAATGTTTCTCTGTTTATTATACGCTTTCCTATCTTCGTCTGTTTCTGTATTTAGCAATTTATGGTATGCTTTGGGTTTATAGTCAATTTTTCTCAAAACATCTTGATTGATCCAGTTGTTTAATTCCCGCTTCCCCTGTACAGTTCATAAATACTATCTTCCTTACAATTTTAACTAATTATATAAATATATCTTCGGTGTTTCTGTCAAAAATTAAATCTACTTCATTATCCATTCTTTGTTTGTAGAGTAAGTGTAACATTAAATCTGGCATTTTTCCAGTTGTATATTACAGTTAAACCCCTCAAATCCGAACCCCGGAAATCCGAAATCACGGGTAATCCGAACGACTTATTTTCGACAATTTTTAGTTAGAAAAACACACGCAAAAAAGAGAAAATTATTTAGTCATAAAACAATTATATATTCGACATTATAACCTTAATTTACTGAACCCGAGGGGGTCATGCTGACTGGTATCGAACGTGGATCTCGGAGATAAGTTGAGCTCAGAATGAAGGTTCCACCAGGGAACGAACCCGAGATCTGTTGAGGGAGTTTCGTTGTAAAAAACCCCTAGAGGAAAGTATATATTTAATCACTGGTGTGATATCAGTTGATACTGACATTATTTATTGAAATAATGCAGGGGAAATGAGTGGAATATAGCATTATTGGACTACATGGAGTAGGCTATGCTGGACATGGAACACAGAAGTGGAGAGTTTGACAGTTTACTAATTGCCCCAGAATTGTAGGAGGAGCCTCATGGAGCCATGTCAATTTCGTTGACCTACTTAAGTCGTCTGCAAGAGGTCGGGGGGTTGAATAATGACCCTGTTCTTCCCCGTTTGAGAATAGAATCGAGAATGGAAGGGGAAGATCCCAATGAAAATCATTGATTACTCGTGATTGGAGCAACACAATGACATGAGCGTTGCACACAGGTGAATCTTTAGCCAGGAGGCTAATTATAGAGCCATCAAACTGTGAAATCAAGGCATATTTAATGGAGTGCGCATGAACACAGGACTATTGGTGTTCGCGGCGTGACCTGACTATGTCGCCGGGGATTTCCACATGACGCCGCGTCCCCACGCCATGGATAAGGCAATTAATATTAATTAATTGGTCGATCGATCCTCGAGCACGCATGCATTTTTGTGACCAGCGAAGAAAAAGGAACAATATGAATATTATTCCAAGACCAGAATCATCCTGGAACAGAAGATGACACTGCAAGGGAATCTGAGACCTACTTTTTCGTGTGAAACGGATATAAGGGAGTAGACCTTTGGCAGAGGTCAGTTGTTGGCAGCAGTTATCGGTTGGCAGTTGTGTTTGGAAGTTGTACCAGAATCTAGCGCGGAGCGCCCAGGCGCGCACACAAAGACTTAAACATTTTACTGGTAATCAGTATATTAGCCGTGCAGTGTAATGCACCAGTGATAATATAATCATGCATGGTCATGAAGTAAGAAGGAGTACGGTAATCAACAAACTTTATTGTGCGAAATGCGTATTACCGGAGTCAAGGAGGGAGGCTCGGACTTCAGTTTGGGAAGCCGTGCAGTAAAACTGTTATATACTGTTTGTTAAGGACAGTCATGCCGTATGTGTGTAGTCGGCAGTACGAGCAATTGGTAGTGTTCACATAGGAAGTACCGTGTGATATACTAGGCAGAACTGTTGAAAGTAATAATTTATGTAAATACAATGTACAATGTTGAGCGCAGTGAAAAATAGTGATTGGTTATACATATCCTAAGTATACCAATAATTAACGTTCATGACGATACGTAAGCATATTAATGCAATATCAGGAAGGTTATCAAGGGATAATCGATAGACTGTTGGTGAATCCGTAGGCAGATGATCGAGATGTTCAATCAGGAGGTAGTTGGACCGAGGAAGAGGCCGTTCGCACCTGCAATTCTGATATCTTGCCAGGAAATTTCAACCAGTCAGGAATATAAATTGTGACGTGTGTTTGTGCAGTGATCTTATGTAAAATATCTTTTAAATTAATAATATAACAAGTGTTATAAAGTGTCATGTGTTTTGGAAGCATTAGCTTCATCATAGAAATGGAAAAGTGTCGTGTGTTTATGAATCAAATATCATATAAGATGTGTATTAGCAGTATGGAAATGTCTCGCTAATTATGCCAATGGCAGGCGACACTGGAAGATATGGGTGGTTGGAGCCACCTGGATAAGCCTATGTAAGTACCCCACAAATCATGTTGTTATAGAAGTTATAGCCACTGCATGTAATGTGATTTCAGAATGATAAAAGATGCCAGTAAGAATCAATATTAGGAGGGAGACCCTCAAGTGTTTATGGTTGTTTGATTTCAGTAAAGTTAAGATGTTGTTATACATCAGAGAGTGGATTAATCGTTACCACTATTAATAAAATGGCAATTCAGTTATGTAAAACTTAACGTAACGAACACGGATGTTCGATTATTGAAACGGTTACGTTGTGTCGGGTTAAGGTAATTTATGTCAGTAATAATAATAATAATTATAATAATGATAAAAGGTATAATTGAATACATCAGGATAAAAGGTTGTAAGCAAGAAATATTTACGCTAATTGGAATATTTATCTAGCCAAGCAGTAGATTACATTAAGGGATGAGAAAAGAGTTAATCTTAGAATATATTGTGTTAATGGGAACATAATTATGAAAGGAAATGGAAGAGCTTAACAGTGAATTGAATTTGTGGCTTGTGTATAAGCTTGTAGAGTAACGGATAGAGTTCTCTTAATAATTAAAGGACGAGATCATAGTAACAGGTTACGGTGTCAGGTAATCTATTCGACGTGTGAAGTCTCGTACAGCCTTGGGCGTACAGAGATATTTTATTTATGCGGGACTGTATTTAGTGTGATACCCTAACTCCGATGATGGATATGGAATGTTCCGGGTTCGAATCCTGTGGTAGGTGAGGGGAGAACATTGGAAACCTCTGCAACATACCTGATCGACCGAGAACTTGATATTGAATGATTCGGCTCTTGTGAAGCGAATCTTATTGACGGCAGCGGCTGACTGACCGTAGCATTTATTAAGATACCGGCTACCCAACTAGACCTGTGTTTGAGGAATCTCGGGCCTTCATTTGATGATACGGACCTGTTGAGGCCGTTATTAATATCCTAAGGTTAGGAATAAATATTTAAGCTCATCCAGAACCTATTGCATACTACTCAGTTTAAATCATATGGGATCACGTGGATCATTGTGACCACAATATTGTATTCAGAATCGTGATACTGCTTGGGAAGATGAAAGCCAGGAATCAGGAAGGCAAGGGACGGTTTACAGCTGTAACCACCCCACTCCATTCCATTGTATACAGGCAGCTCAAAGGGGCTGAGTTGTCAAACGAACCGTGAAGGCTAGCGTTTTGAAAGGACAGATTTGAGACCTTGCTTGTAATGAAAGGAAGCATTGTTATATTGTGTAATGAATGTGTGTGGTTTAAAAACACATTGGTAATCATAGATCACCCTGATGATATAAAATTTTAGCGATCTTACGAATGGTTGGAAGTTGTATTTTGTACTGACACTGACACGAGTTTATGAAGTTGAGTACTTGACGCCACCGGCTACGCTCGCAAGGGTAGCTTAATAATACCATCCGACACAGCGATAACATAAGTTGGAATTGAAATCACAATGGCATGCAGTGGAACTATAAAAAAGGGGAGGGGAGGGGGTAGACTTACGTAATTGTGGAGTTGCAAGTAGATTGTAGTGCAACCCATGAGTTGGCTAATGCATGATAAGCATTTGGTGGGAGAGAGAGATATAACACAAACAGTACACATGATGTAAATTAAGATGTGTTGTAAGAAACAAGTAATTTTGTGAATTTATAGAAGTCACATTAGGTGACATGAGTGTAAAAGTACAGTTTTTGTGAAACGTTACATGTGCATCAGCGCACTAGAGTGAAGTTTAAAGTCCACCTAATGGTAAAGGATTGAATAATGATATGGATTTAATTTGTTAAACTATGTGAATAATTAGTGGATTGTGGGAGTAACTTTGTTTATTTGTGTATTATATTTGTTGGGATTGTTCTTCTTATGTTTTAAGCCATGATGTTTATACTGAATTAAAGTCTTTAGAGTAGAGTTGTGCCTTATCATTGTAGAGTTGATACCTTTTAGTCTCAAATCAAAAATATGCAACTGTTCTGTGGGAGAACGGTACACGCCGAGACCTGAAGCTAGCTGGAGGCAGAAGCATGTTTTCCATGGAAATTACTTACATGGGTACATTACATAATTATTTGAGAAATTAACAAAGAAGTACAGTTAGCATACCTAACAAACAGGCTACAAACTTATCTCATCCGGGATTGAAAAACGGAATAGATGGTTATTGTAATTCCGTACGTTAATCACTTTGCAAAAACAATGAAATGACAATAGAAACACACAAAATATCACGCAATCTTTCACTAGAAATCAGTTATCTTCAATTGTCGAAGTGATGAAAATCTTCCCGCGGTGACAATTGAGCGCCAGCGTCGCATGAACATGACATCGTTTGGCGTGGCTGCAGCGTGTCGTTCTACGAAGCACAATGCGACGTCAAGAGCAGATGCAGCTTCAGTATAAGTCACATTGTCTGTCGAAGTTTCTTCATCCTCCCTGCCACTAGCCTATCTCGCTCAGTGTACAGTCCGATACCGTAACTAAGGCTGGTTATTATGTTAGGTTATTCAAATTTTTCGGATAATCCAAACAAATTGAAATCCGAACAGGCTACAGCCCCAATCAGTTCGGATTTGAGGGGTTTCACTGTATTCTTTTCCTCATTAATCTCCTTGTCTTTATTTTCTCCTGTCCACTTAAATAATACAGTTCCTTTCACCAAATAGTGATCAGAGCCACATTCAGCACCCCGATAAACTTTTACATCTATCATTGTAGTGGAGCCTATTTGTTTAGTTATAATGTAATCGATGATAGACTTTATATTTCTCGTCTTATGGATCCACGTATATTTATGAATTTGTTTGTGTTCAAAAAATCCATTAGCAATTCTCAAATCAAATTGTTCACTAATGTCTAATAATAATAATAATAATAATAATATAATCCACCGTTTTCCTCTCTCGTAAAGCCTCTTGATTGACAGTGAATACTGTAAATAAATATATTATTCTGTATAATATTTGGTGTAATGTCCCTTTTTTAGGAGTTGGTTTCATCGATGTTTCGTAGCTCAACACGTTTAGGCTATCATCAACCACCACCTACAGTATGTTTATTTGAAATTTATTAATGTTAAATGGTCTTTTGGGGCTGTATAAATGAATAAATAAATCAATAACTTAAACAAATAAATACAAAATAAATACAACTATAATATAATTATAAATATTAATATATATATAAATATGAATTTAAATACTGTATAAATTTTGTACTTATTTATCGTATGATGCTAACACAATAAAGAAATCAAAGACATCAATACAGTGTCACAATCATTAGAACAATATGACAACAAGTCATTATGACTATTAAAGTTGAAAATATCATAAATCAACATCCAGTCTATTTAACCAATCCACTGCTTCTGAAGTAGCACAATTTAAATCCTACAGACTCCCCGGAAACGCTCGGCTGGGACAATCAAACACTATGTGTTCCAATATCTGCGGAATGACATCACAGTGACAGTAAGGCGAATCTTTCCAACCCCAAGTATGGGGGAACAAATGTTGCTTCACGTCCGTAGGTGAAACCTTAAAATACTCTACACGTGTCCCCTGGGGGGTGCTAAGAATGCAGCAATGACTCAGATGCCGCTGTACTGCCCTTCAGAACCTCACGGCCACAATTCGGAATCAAGTGTTAGTCATTTTCAGGACGTACAGTTCCAAACACGGACAATGGGTCCACAACTAACTGTATAAATAACAAATCAGTTAATAAAACAACGAAATGAACAAATACAGCGACATTTGTTCGTCAATAATTGGAATGAAAATGGACATACGAAGTCCTAACAAGATATCGTATGTCATGCATGTAACACTCATCTCCATTGATGGACATTTGACAAGAAATAGGTTATAAACTTACAACATAACGTTAAGAGAAGAATTTACATATGTTTTGTTAAAGAAGATTCATACATAACCGTATATTATTTACTGCGTACGATGAATTATTGATATCAAAATTTTATTACAAGATTCCCATTTTGTAATACAAAACACTCGGTTAGTTTCCAAATTGCCACTCACCTACCTATCTATCTATCTATCTATCTATATATAAATATATATTGGCATTCACTCACGACCTTATGTGAATTAGTCTTCTTACTGTTGTCAGCTATACAACACGATTGACAATTCAAACGACGCACTTACTGGTTGGCACTTGAAACAAAATTCACACTCCATATTTGGGAAGAAGATTTACTTTTACTCATTTCAGGCAACTCATTTAAAATATTTGTTGATATTCGGCACTTGTTTATCTTAATTATTTAATTTTCTATGTGAATTTTTAAATTTCTGATATAAAGTCCAATATTTTATTTACACTTTCTATTACCAAATTTCTTGTTTTTCTGACCGTATTTAAAAAAATAAATATGTGAAGCCCAATATTATATTTTATTGTATTTACAATTAATATTACATTGTAAGGATATCTATTTTTAGCCTATTTTCATTTTATAAAAAAATAGGCTTATGAGATCACCTTTTGTCCGTATGTCTGTGTGTGCGTGTGTGTGTCCCCCCTAATAAATTCTAAACGGCTGGAGCGATTTCAATGAAACTCGGTAAGATCATAGCACCATTCTGGCCGACCCCGACCGTGCCCATCAAATTTTATTGTGTCTCACCAATCCAACATGGCGGCTGTGCGAAATATTTCACCAGCATTCAGTATCTCTGAAACTATTACCGATATCGCCCTAAAATGGTGTACTGTGATAAAGGGAACTACTAGAAGATCACCTATGAGACTTTCAAAAACCTGAACTACAAACCCAACATGGCGTCCAAGCGAAGTTGAGACTTTTAATTGCATTTTCTCGCGATTTAACCATCCAAACGTAATGAAGCATGGCACAGCAAATGTTTATACACATTGTAATGCACTGGCGTCTAATTTAGTTCAATTGCTTACATAACCTCAAAATGGCAGCTGTGCGAAATATTTCACTGGCATTTAATATCTCAGAAACTATTTTTGATAACACCCTAAAATTTTGTACGGTGATAAAAGGCACTGCTGCAAGTTTATCTATGTAATTTTCAAAAACCTGTAAATTACAATACGAACATGGCGGCCAGGCGAATTCGAAACATTTTAATAGACTTTTCTCGTGATTTAACCATCTGAGCGCAGTGAAATGCAGTACAGTAAATGATTATACATATTGTAATGCACTGGCAACTAATTTAGTTCAATTGTTTACATAACCTCTAGATGGCGGCTGTGCGAAATTTTAAAGTTAAGTTTTTATTTCTTGTGTCGTAATCATGCGATCGAAGTGAAAGTTTGAATAATGAAGCTACGCAATAATTTTCCTTTAATGGTGCATAACTCTGTGGCCTATACGTATAATAATCCAAAATGGCGAGCATCCGAAATATTTTGACGGTTCTCAATATCTACGAATCTTTTACAGCAATCAAACCGAAATTTTGTATGTTCATAGAGGCTATGAACATAAATTCATCTATATGAATTTCAGTAATCTGGTGAGCACAAATCCAACATGGCGGCGACGCGAAGTATACATATTTAAATGGACGTTCTCGCGATTTAACCATCCGAGTGCAGTGTAAGTTTGCACGTTAATTTCTTATACAAATGTTAATCCACTGGCGTCTAATTTATTTCAATTGTTTTCATAACCACAAGATGGCAGCTGTGCTAAATTTTACTTCTTGTGTCCTAATCATGCGATTGAAGTCTGAATACCACACGTACACAATAATCTACATGTAATAGTACATAAATAAAAATCCAACCTGGCGACCATCTGAAATATTTAGACAGTTCTCAATATCTACGAATGTATCACAGCAATCAAACTGAAATTTTGTATGTTAATAGAGGCAATTAACATGAGTAGGATATATGAAAATAGGCTGTATAGTTCTTCACGGAACTACTTGTTATTATTTTATGTCATTCTTTTAATTACAATATATCGCATAAATGTTTTTAGCCTATTTTCAATTTTGAAAAAAAAAAAAAAAATAGGCTTATGAGATCACCTTTTGTCCGTGTGTGTGGGCGTGTGTGTGTGTGATGAGTGTGTGTGTGTGTGTGTCCCCTAATAACTTTTATACGGCTGGAGCGATTTCAATGAAACTCGGTTAGTTCATAGCACTATTCCTGACGACCCCAACCATACCCTTCAAATTTTGTTACATCTCACCAATCCAACATGGCGGCTGTGCGAATTATTTCAACAGCATTCAATATATCCGAAACTATTCCCTATATCACCCTGGAATTTTGTTCGGTGATAAAGTTAGCTACTAGAAGTTCACCTATGTGACTTTTGAAAAACTGGTAATTACAAAACCAACATGGCGGCCACGCGAATTTGCGACTTTTAAATAGACGTTTCTCGTGATTTAACCAACCAAACGCAAAAAAAAAACTTGGTACAGTATATGTTTATACACATTGTAATGCACCGACATCTAACTTAGTTCAATTGTTTACATAACCACAAGATGGCGGATGTGCGAAATATTTCACCGGTATTCTATATCTCAGAAACTATTAGCGGCATCACCCTGAAATTTTGTACGGAGAAAAAGGGCACTACTGGAAGTTCATCTATAAGACTTTGAAAAACCGGTTAACTGCAAACCGATCATGGCGGCCAAGTGAATTTGAAAAAATTAAATAGACCTTTCTCGCGATTTAATGTTCCAACCGTAATGATATCTGGTACAGGAAATGTTTATACACATTGTAATACGCTGGTATCTAATTTAGTTCAATTGTTTACATAACCTCAAGATGGCGGTTGTGCGAATTATAAAATTAAGTTTTTATTTCTTGTGTCGTAATCATGCGATCGATGTGAAAGTTTGAATAAAGAACCTACGCAATAATTTTCCTTTAATGGTACATGCCTCTATGGCCTATACATTTAACAATCCAACATGGCGACCGTCCGAAATATTTAGACGGCTCTGAATATCTACGAATCTATTATAGCAATCAAACTGATTTTTTAATGTTCATAGGGGCTATGAACTTGAGTTCACCTATAGGACTTTAAATAACCTGGTGATCACAAATCCAAAATGGCGGCGACGCGAATTATAAATATTCACATGGACGTTTCTCGCAATTTAACCATCCGAGTGCAGTGAAACTTGATACAGTAAATCCTTATACGAATGTTAATCCACTGGCATCTAATTTATTTCAATTGTTTCCATAACCACAAGATGGCAGCTGTGCGAAATTTTAAAATCTCCTTGTTACTTCTTGTGTCCTAATCATGCGATTGAAGTTTGAATGCTACACGTATACAATAATATTCATGTAACAGTACATAACTCTAGGACCTACGTCCTACATATATAAAATCCAACATGGCGACCATCTGAAGTATTTAGTCTGTTTGCAATATCTACGAATCTATTACAGCAATCAAGCTGAAATTTTGTATGTAGATAGAGGCAATTAACATAAGTAGGATATATGAAAATAGGCTGTATAATTCTTCACGGAACTACTTATTTCATATCAAAAACATTAGACGTAAGTATTTTATTTTATTCTTAATTGATTGTATTCTTAATTGAGCTGAATAAGACCTCCATGTCTGGTGGAAACATGTACAATATACAATAGGTATATTTGTGTAAGTACTGATTGGTGTATAATTTAAACTTTGAATTCATCTATCAATACGGATATCTAGAAACATTTGTGCTATCAATGGCAAATGTATTTGCATTCTATTTTCGGCAATGTTAAAGAGATGCGATTTGTGCATCAGCAGGCAAAGCGTATGTGAACTAAGCCGAGCCACTGTGAAATGTTGGGGCTATTAATACCTGCGAAACAAATAGCAGCTTTGAATCACACGCGCAGCTCATTTCAAAAGTACCACTATATTAATGAGTCGTTCTTAATGAAAATAACTCTCTAATCAGAGATTAACAATTGGGCTATTGCTCTACTGTGTGCCTACAAAATATCTTCAACCCGCCGATGGTGATGATGATAATAATAATAATAATAATAATAATAATAATAATAATAATAATAATAATAATAATAATAATAATAATAATAATATATTTTTTACGAGGGATGTGGAAAAATCTTGCATAAGACCTCAAGAGTGTGGGATTCTTACCCACTACAAAACCACACCCTGTCCTCTTGTCAAAACCCATCCCGGGACCACTTTCGTATTACTTCAGGATGGTGCCATTTTCTTTGCTTCACAAGCACCATCTTACTTCTCAATTCATAGTCCGCGGATCGCAGTCTTAATCATCTAAATCGAGCAAGTCCCCATCCGACTTCTTCTGACGAAGGACCACCTCAACGCAGAAAGCGACCGTATCCCAACTGAGCTCGTTCTTCAGCATAATTCCAACTATATTGTCCGGCGTTATTGGACCAACCTCAGCTTCAAGTTGTTGTTTTTCCGCTGCCCAACGAACGCAGACGAAGAACGTATGATATACGTCATCTCGTTCGTTCTCGCAGTTTGGTACATACTGGACTCCGTACTTTGGCCATACGATGAAGGTAACACCGAAAGTAGTCATGACCTGTCAACATCTGAATCAGAAAGTAATTAGTTTCTCAATGTTTTGTACTTGTCTACTCGGCCAGACTCGGTATCAGCCGAGCTGTCCACCTTCCTCTGAGATTGTCATTCCACCTCGGCTGCCAAAGCTCCATCTTGCGTACTACGGCTTCCTTCCGGGCTTGAGCCTTGCCCAGTTCTACTCGTCGGAAGTATACGTCTTTACGTTCTTGCGCGAGTAAGTCTATTGGCGCAACACCTGAGACAACCAGAACTGCAGGTTCCGAAACTGTACGGAAAGCACACGCCACCCTCAGAGCTCCTCTCCTCTGAATTGCAGCTAGGCGTTTCCTATACTTCTCTATCCTCAGCGAATCAGACCAAATCTCAGCTCCATACAGGAGAATAAACTGCGCTGTGGACAACAGTAGTCGACGCTTGCTTTGTCTAGGACCTTGCACATTAGCCATAATAATAATAATAATAATATATATAAATAAAACCTGAAGCACTATATGGCCTATATATAGCGATTAAAGAGAAGATCCGTATGATCGGTTATTACAATAACAATCTGTAGCTCAATTTTCCTAATTCATACAAGCCGTGCATTTGACTTTTCTTAAAATAATCTGCTTGACCATTAGTGACAGATCTCTTTATTAAAGACGTAGAGAAACAAGAAAGTATAAAAACTGAGGAAAACCCTTGGTCCAGTTTGCTCGGAAGGAATCTGGACGAAACGGAAGCCTCAGGAGTTTTATCAGCATGCTGTAAAGATCACCGACACCTACAGGAATAGGCGATTGAAGTTCTACGGCCACATTCTCAGAATGAACTATGACAGGCTCAACCTCGCTCTCTCAATGAAAGTCAAGAACAACTGTCTCAGTGAAATAGGAAAAGACATTCAAGAAAATGGCATTACAGAGGAAATGTTACAAGATCGATTCCATTTCAGAACATTATCAACAACCATCATTTCGCTGAGAAAATGACTACCAGGACCAAGAAATCATGGACTGAAGAACAGAGAAAGATGTTCAGTGCCCAGATGAAGAGATTTTGTGAAATTAGTTATCGCGCTCCACTAAGAGGCCTAACGATGTCAAAATAATAATATTATTATTATTAATAATAATAATACCGGGTGAGTTAGCCGTGGTCGTTACGGCATGACTGCTGGCAGTCGCTCACATCCGGGAGGCGAGGAAGTTCGAATTCCCCCCGCCGGCAAACTTGAAGATGGTCTTCTGTGGTTTCCCATCTTCCTTCCAGGCAAATGCCGGGGTTGGTCCCTACCTATAGGTCACAGCCGCTACCTTCCAACTCCTCGACCTTCCATTCCCACTTTCCTCCCCAACGGTACTTGTAGCTCACCCATTGGGTGTCCGTCTCGAAGCAGCTACAAAAAACTGGCGAAACGAACATTTTCTCGGACACTCCCGGCACTAAAAGCCATACGCTAAAAATATAAATAATAATAATAATAATAATAATAATAATAATAATAATAATAATAATAATAATAATAATAATAATAATAATAATAATAATGGAGATGGCTGAAAAATCAAGCACTGAAGGCTGGGCTTCAAATCTCCTTTGAGAAGACACAATTCATGACAAACATAAAATCAGTGCCCAGGGAACTGGAGGTCGGACTAGGAAAAGTTCAGAAGGCAGAAAAGTTTAAATACCTCGGTGAATGGATAGAGCCTAACCTATCAGAGAAGGAAGCCTTCATGTCACGCATTAATAAAATCGAAATGGCATACAACCTGACTTAAGACATCTACAATAAGAGATCGATATCCTTAAACGCCAAAATTAGACATTACTGCACTGTTATTCGACAGAGACTCTGTATGCGGCTGAGACTCTAATAATGAACAAGAAAAGTCTAATGGAGAAACTAGATGCGAAAGAAAGGAAGATTTTGAGGAAAATCCTGGGTCCCATCAAAGAAAACAGCGAGTACAGAAGGCGTCAATACCACGAATTGTACAAGCACGTGGAGAAGATCAGTGACACGATTCGAAAAAGAAGGATTGCCTTTTATAGCCACGTGACACGAATGAGCCCAGGCAGGATATCAAAATAGATTTTGACGTACTTTCAAGATAAGAAAACCAAAGGGGCATGGTTTACGGAAGTTGAGAAAGATCTACGTGAAATGGAAATTTCCCCAAATGATATCCAGGAGCGTGTTCCACTTCAAGAAAAACTACGTACGCACAAAGGTTTCCAGGAAAATCCGATGCCGAAGACAGGGAAGGCGTGGTCCCAAGAGAGAAAAGAACAACACCGGAGACGAATGCGGGAACACTGGGCGGTAGTTAAAGCTCGGAAGAAGAGACAGTTGAACTGGCGTGGTCCCTATTGGCCGAATCGAAGAAAGAAAGAAGAAGAAGAAGACTGGAGATGGCTAAAACTACAGGACTATATAACTCCTCGCTTCCATATTATAAAAACCAACCAAAAGATGTTTCGAACAATGGAACCCATATATTATACTGGGACAGAGAAATCCGCACCGATAAACCCATCAAAGCCAAACGAACTGATATTCTCCTCCTTGATCGGCAGAAGAAAGAAGCTGTGATAATCGTTATACTGTATCGGTACCACTCAACCACAACCTTCAAACAACCTATGCCCAAAAGGTCAACAAATACACCGAACTGGCCATTTGAAGTAAAACAAATGTGGAAGCTAAAGCAGGTGTACATCCGGCCTCTTATTCTGTCTGCAAAAGGAATTGTACCTTCAAGACTGGTGGACTAACTACAGGCCCACAAGCTGGGACAGATCCAAAAGTCGGTGCCATACAGTGCGACGATTCTTAAATGAAGAATGAACTATGAATGAGCTTGACATTAGTCCGTATTTTCAGTCATTGTACCATTGTAAAAGGAGGAATTTATGAATCTGTACTTAATAATAATATTACTCCTTTCGAGTTATCATGTGATCACTGATGTTGAGAACATAGGATTATTCGAGTACAAATGATTAAATGTGCTACCCAAACTCGGCCAGTCAACGTCAACGTGTCACTTTGTGAAAGGGTGTTGGGAATATGGTGTGACCGCCAAGAAGCGACAATGCTTCCTCCCAAAGCACCAATACCATCATTTATTTGCTATTGTTTCTGGTAAAGATAAAGACTCAGCACTATGTTTAAGCTAGAAACACACTGAGTTACGTAGGAATTATCTCGAAGATCAAGTAAGAGACTGGAGATAAAAATACAAAGAGTCCAGCCACATCGGCTGAGCTTACAAAATAATGGTAGCCTCGAATATTTGGCCTAAAAATGGTAATCTGTTGAGAGGGACATCTGGATTTATGGTGGCCTTTTAAGATAGAGTGATTCCCACAAAGAACTACAAGAGAGACATAATCAAAGGACCAGAAGACAGTAAGAGATAAGTAGGAACTGTGGGAATACAAGCGATATCGAGCATATATTACGTGGATGCAATGCTTTGACCACCACGTCGCAACTGGCCAAGTCAACAAGAACTGAACCACCTGTTGTCCCGTATTAATCTACAAATGTAATTCATTCTGAGACCGGAAAATTACACTGGGACGAGGAAATAATAACAAACAGATGCATGCAGGCTAACCGTTCCAATATAGTTATCTGAACATGAAAAAAGGGCAGTCAGTCTGAAAGACTGGACTTTATATCGGTTGGTTGGTTCCTTAGTTTAGGGGCTGCGACAACGCGGTCATGTAGCCCCGTGTACTTTGGGTGTGTGTAGAATTTGTCTGATAACCGGTGTTAATTGTGATGACTGTATTAGTGTGTGTATCTGTTTTTTTAAATTCAAGTAGGGACTGCAACTTTGAATTTTCAAATAGTTCCTACTTTTGCCGCCAAACGCCACTGTCAACGACTACTAGGCCTAGTTCAGAACTAGCTACTAGACGCCACCGCAGTCGGCTCTTGGCAACGAACGTAGGAACCTAAGAGCGTTGTTTACATTCTTAACCTATCCAATTTAGTTTCACACAGGTGTAATTAGTGGAAAGATCTTTAACATGCCATAAATCTATGACATGGGACCGCCGGCTTTACTTCCCCTCCGAAGGAAGGCATACTGAGGGATTTTTAACGCTCTTAAAAAATCCGACGGCTTCGGCCGGGTTTGAACCCGCTATCTTGGGCATAGAAGCTCAGCATGCTACCAACTACGCCACCGAAGTCGCTTGACTTTATATCATTTTAAATGCTACAAATGCTGAAAAATGCTAGAAAGGCTGGAGGCTTCGAGCGAGCGCGCGGTGAAAGGAGGGAGCTGGCTGGATGACGTCACGCTCGCCGTGTCGTTGCCATCTCGTAACGCCAGAGCTCACCAGTGAACTCAGTACAAATGCACCAAGCGGTACTATGACGTCACACACCTCAGTGCATTCTCGGTACATTTCGTGACGTAACGACGAAGTCAACTAGATCATTTAAAATGATAAAAAGAAAAGAAGGGAGGTAGTGAACCCCAAGAACCTGCTGATGAGCCTATCATGGCGTAGGCGAAACCCCGCTTGAGACACGGCATAAACCTAGAAAAGTTGCTGAGTTTTAAATTGATTATTGATCTTTCTGTCCCTTAAACCACAATGTGCAGGTGTCTTCTTGGGCCACACAACTCAGAAAGTAGACAGAGGCGTGTAGTGGTCCGACGAGACGCAATTTTACTGTTTTCATCTTCTAGTAGAAGCATTTCACTCGGTCAACAAGAGTGTACGAAGTTGGGGGGATACAATTAATGTTGTAGTGCCTGAACTAAATCCATGAATTATGTATACACTTAACAAACACTTCTCACTCAAATGGCGGGTTTAATTCGTTGACTAGTTGGGACTCATAGCCTGTTCGACATAAATAAGAAAATAAATTGCACGTTGCAACAACAAATAGTGTTTACATGAACAGATTATTTAACGAAGTTCACTGTGAAGATCCCAGCCTCATTTTCTTTGAATGTAACGAAGATCCAGTGAAGAACCCAGTGTCACATGTTTAGGCCTACATGCAGAGAAAATGTAACGAAACTCACTGTGAAGAACCTAGCCTCATTTGTTTACATGGTGAGATAATGTAACGAAGATCACCAGCGCATATCGCCGTAGTGAAAACTTTAACCCCATAGGAGAGAGGGTGGGAAATGCAGAAACTTGTGAACTCACTGCCTCCAGAAACCAAGGATAGACGCTGAGATACTCACTATTGTCACTGGGGGTTTACTAATTCTTTGTCCAGTTAGCGTATAATGCATGGGAATCAAAAGTACACTCAGCTCATTCCTGGTGGTTCGCTGTTAAGAACAGACGTGTATAACTAACTGTATATTAATTCCACAAGAATGGCTCACCATTACACCATCTTTCACTCTCATATTGTGCAATGGACTCCCTTTTAATCCACCTTTCGATGATCCTAAACGGCCGTTTCATTATATTCTGATGACAAACTAATCTACTTCCATTATCCCCTCATACCGCGCTCCATAATCTCTAATATCCTCCTCCATGAAATGGTCGCTCAGGGTAATGTTCTTCATTCTACCGGTTATCTTAATAACCTCCTACTCATCTAGTATTTAATATTACCCTTCCTCATCATCGACCAGAACGTTTTTAAGCCTAAATCTGTGTGACCTGCTTCAAGCACCGGTGCGCCTGGCTTGAACACTTTAAGTGGGTCTTAATACTAAGTCTTACAGCAAGTAAATGAATTATACTGTTTCCCCCAAAATACAGTATCAGTACTTGTCATACCCCATTCATATCCTGAGGATATCAACTGGATAGAAAGACTACAGCAATAATCGTTATCCATTCCAGAATTGGAGTCTCACACCCTCACTTTTTTTAGCGTATGGCTTTTAGTGCCGGGAGTGTCTGAGGACATGTTCGGCTCGCCAGTTTTGTAGCTTCTTCGAGACGGACACCCAATGGGTGAGCTACAAGTACCGTTGGGGAGGGAAGTTGGAATGTAAGGACGAGGAGTTAGAAGGCAGCGGCTGTGGCCTATAGTTAGGGACCAACCCCGGCATTTGCCTGGGAGGAAGATGGGAAACCACAGAAGACCATCTTCAAGGTTGCCGGCGGGGGGATTCGAACCTCCTCGCCTCCCGGATGTGAGCGACTGCCAGCAGTCATGCCGTAACGACCACGGCTAACCCACCACACCCTCACTGATAAAAAATAATGAAGGATTTCAGCTAGTAGGCCGTGAATTGTATAGAAAATACAAGCAATTTAGCAACGACGCACAAAGCCTCTCGTGTGCTCTATTCCGTACCACGTCGAACCCAGGTCCTCGCACGCATCTTTCACGGAACACAGTTGAACCTAGCTGTCACAGCATTCCACTGTCACTGGTCACCTCGCTGGCAGATATGGACCCTGAACTTCTCGACCTTACTTCACTACCCTGTTAGTCTGGGCTAGACTCTTGCTATACACTGTTACTGGTCACCTCACTGGCAGAAATGCGCTACACTTGCTGTGCAAACTGTCTCTATCAACTCTCTCCAGTGGGCTGTCTGTGAACTGTCTCGTCCGGGACTCCCCCCACAGACCTGAGGCCTGGCCACACATAACAGCATACAACACGACATGGAATCGGGGATGTAGAGATGTTCTGAGTCTAAATACATTGGTCAAAAATAGTTTTGCATATTGCAAGATTTTATATTTCTGGACCAGATATAATACAATGCGCTTTATCCGATAATATTCTACAGTACAAACAAACAAGCAAACAAACAAACATGTTATCTTAGAGTTAATATATGAGCCAATGTGCAAAAACGAATATGTCTTCATATAGCAATATAAATGCAAAGTCTTGTAATATGCAAAACCTTTTTGACCAGTGTATTAACACTGTATTATGCAGAATTACGGGTTATGGAATCAAGGCTGCAGTGATGTTCTAAGTCATTTCTTCCGGATTAAGTAGCATTAGAGGATATGGAATCAGGGTTGCAGTGATGTCGTAAGTCTAAATATTTTCACTGTATTATAATTAAAGTATTCCAGGTCATGGTGGGAAAGAGGGTGCTGTGGTGTTCTAAGTCTAACTATTCCTGTATCTCAACAAAAAATCACATATCTAGACTAGTTGTACTAGTTCGAGTATTACTGCAACTAAATAAGTGTATATATTGTGAATATCATAACGAATACTTGTAGACAGATTTAATAGCCTAAGTGTAAAAGATCTGATGATGATCGCTTGACGATCGAAGCTCGTTATCCAAGTGTATTTATTAATACCATGTGTTTTATTTTCAGGATTGGGAACCGCCCATTAGAATTGGGTACAATCGTGTTGGACGACTGAAAAACATTATATTTCGATTACTAAGGCAACACTGAACAAGTAGTTCCGTGAAGAACTATACAGCCTATTTTTATATATCCTACTCGTTTTTATTGCCTCTATCAACATACAAGATTTCAGTTTGAAGGTTGTGATAGATTCGTAGATATTGAGAACCGTATAAATATTTCAGATGGTTCGCAGGTTGGATTCTTATTTATGTGCTATTACATGAAGTTTATTGTGTACGTGTGGTATTCAAACTTCAATCGCATGATTAGAACACAAGAAGTAAAAACGAGATTTTAAAATTTCGCACAGCTTCCATCTTGTCGTTATGAAAACGATTGAAATAAATTAGATGCCAGTGGATTAACATTTGTATAAGTATTTAACGTGCAATGTTTCACTGCACTCGGATGGTTAAATCGCGAGAAACGTTCATTTAAATATGTATACTTCGCGTCGCCGCTATGTTGGATTTCTGCTCACCAGGTTACTGAAAGTCCTATAGGTGAACTTATATTCATAGCCTCTATGAACATAAAAGAAATCAGTTTGATTGCTGTAAAAGTTACGTAGATATTATGAACCGTCTAAATATTTCCGATGCTCGCCATTTTGGATTGTTATATGTATAGGCCATAGAGTTATGTACCATTAAAGGAAAATTATTGCGTAGGCTCATTATTCAAACTTTCACTTCGATCGCATGAATACGACACAAGAAATTAAAACTTAATTTTAAAATTTTGCACAGCCGCCATCTTGAGGTTATGTAAACAATTGAACTGAATTAGATGCCAGTGCATTACAATATGTATAATCATTTACTGTACCACATTTAACTGCGCTCAGAGAGTTAAATCAGGAGTAAAGTCTATTAAAATATTTCAAATTCGCTTGGCCGCCACGTTCGTTTTGAACTCTACAGGTTTATGAAAGTTACATAAATAAACTTGTAGCAGTGCCCTTTATCATCGTACAAAATTTCAGGATTATATCTGTAATAGTTTAGGAGATATAGAATGCCGGTGAAATATTTCGCACAGCCGCCCTTTTGAGGTTATGTAAAACATTGAACTAAATTAGATGCCAGTGCATTGCAATGTGTATAAACATTTGCTGTACCAAGTTTCATTACGTTTGGATGGTTAAATCGCGAGAAAAGTCTACTTAAATTCTCAACTTTGCTTGGCCGCCATGTTGGTTTTGTAGTTACCAGGTTTTTGAGTCTCATAGGTGAACTTCTAGTAGTACCTTTTATCACCGTACACAATTTTAGGGTGATATCGGTAATAGTTTCGGAGATACTGAATGCTGGTGAAATATTTCGCACAGCCGCCATGTTGGATTGGTGAGACACAATAAAATTTGAAGGGCACGGTCAGGATCGGCCAGAACGGTGCTATGATCTTACCGAGTTTCATTGAAATCGCTCCAGCCGTTTAGAAGTTATTATGGGGGGACACACACCATCACACACACACACACACGCACACACACACGGACAAAAGGTGATCTGGATCTCACAAGACTATTTTTTCATAAAATGAAAATAGGCTAAAATAGCTTCCAACACAATTTGTAGTATTGCAGGGGTTGGTTGGTTCCTTAGCTTAGAGGCTGCGACAACGTGGTCATGTAGCCCCGTGTACTTTAGGTGTGTGTAGAATCTGTCTGATAACCGGTGGTAATTGTGATGGCTGTATTAGTGTGTGTTATCTGTGGTTCAGGTAGAAGGACTGCAGACGATTAATTTTTACAAGTAGTTCCTAATTTTGCTAGCAAATGCTACCGTTCACGACACCTAGCTGCGGACGAGGCCAGTAAATAACTTCGCAGTCAGCACCTGGCGGCGAACGTTGGAACCAATAGAGCGTTATCAAACTAACCTACACATTTTAGCTTCCACAAGTGAAGTTAGTGGAAGGTTCTTTTTCATGCTAGAAATCTATGACATGGGACCGCCGGCTTTACTTTCCCTCTGAAGGAAGGCATACTGAGGGATTTTTAACGCTCTAAAAATCTGACGATTTCGGCCGGGTTTGAACCCGCGATCTTGGGCATAGAAACACAGCATGCTAACAACTACGCCACCGAAGCTGCCTTATGGCAGGGGTGCTGTGATGATATTTCCACCGTATCAGTTACTAATACAGGTTATGTGGAAGGGGGATGCGGTGATATTATATCCCCACGTTGGGTGCACGTGCGAGCACGCTCTACTTTTGTGCCCCTAATGACTCATTGCAAAAAGTTTCCAACTGCTGTAATTCTCGTGTGCGTGACTTGTGCTCCCTCGCGCGTTACGTATCAAGGGTGTGGGAGGGGCGTTCGGTTTGTTCTGTTCCAATACCAGTTAATTAGCTTTCATTTCTTCAGAGCAACTCTCGTTATCTGGTAATCATTTCAAAGTTCAAATTTCCTGATGACATGAAAATGATTCTAGTGATCGTATACATCGAAGTTTAATTTGTTGTTGATTTATTGCGAAATTCCAGTCCCATGTGTCCACTATAGTGATTTTTAGCCTACTTTTCACATTTTGCAAAAATGAGGAAAAAGTAGTCTTATGAGATCGGCCAAATGTGTGTCTGTCTGACTGTCCTTCTGTCTGGCTGTCTGTCTGTCTGCCTGTGTGTGTCCCCCCCCCCTATCAACTCCTAAACGGCTGGAGCAATCAAAACAAAATTTGGTAGGAGTAAAGGTCTATACCCGAATATCTCACGGCCATATTTGGAAATGATGTCAGTGCTACCAACTTCTAAAAAATCGCAATTGAAATTTGAGCTCCATGTTGGATATCTTGGAAGGTATGAATGGGAGCTATTTCAAAATTGGCATACGTATAGAAAATAATATTGCAGTTTAATTTCCAGGAGGCCATACATCGCTGTGTTGCCAAAATGATTATAAGCCTGCTGATTGGTCCAATTTTTAAATGCACATAACTTCTACACTATCAATTGGAATTCAACCAAATTTCGTATGTTGTATGCATACATAACCAGATATGACTGAGCGTATTCATAAGACCCACCAGGGCTGCCAACTGTTAATAAATGCTCCTAATTTATTTTATCCAAATACCAATATATCAGAAAGTATGCAAGCCAATAGCCCTAAACTTTGCACACGTATAGTACCTGGCATTCTAGATGCATTTGGACTAACTAATATACGTCAGTGCTGCCAACATGATTCTAAGCCTGCTGATAGGTCCAATTTTAAAATGCATGTAACTTCTATACTAACTAATGGATTTCATTCAAAATTGGCACAACAATAGATCATATTATTTCAGATTATTTCTGGCCAAAACATGCATGACATTGTTGCCAACATGATTTTACGCACGCTGTTAGATCCAATGTTTAACTGCATGTAACGTCCATGCTATTCATTGGACTTCAACCAAATTTTGTATTCTGTACCTTAAGAGATGGAACTAAGAATATATTCAGTCATCAGGGCTGCCAACTGTAGTGATCTATTAGGCTACATTACGCAAGGTATACAGTATTTCGAAATAATTAGAAATTTCGATATTAGCAACTTAATTTCTTCATTATTCTAGATAGGTTCATATACTGTAGAATAATCATTGGCATGAAAATTAGGCTCTTTAGTTCGTCACGGAACTTCTTGTTCCTGATAACACGTGATTCTGTGGTAGCTCTGCCAAACTGCAATTATAAGGAAGATGGGGGGCAACTTAACTTTACTTTCCTCGTAACCATCGTTTATTTAAATGCTGAAAAATGTGATCCTTATGTTAGAAAATGGCACAAAGAGAGTGATTTTCATCACTGTATCTTGTTTCTTGATGTGCTAAAATTTGAATGTCACATTTGTCCAATGCATCTGTTAGTTGCTTTAACTTGCAAATTTAAAGAAGTGTGTTGAAGTTCAAAGTACCAAGAAAATATTTGGACTTCGGGCGAAGAGATTTGGGAAGCTCCGATACATTCCCGCATGATGATCTCGGTCCCCCAGAATCCGATGACGGCGATGACCGAGATAACCTAGAGTGTCTGCTAGGGCCTGGGGTAGTTGCTTCGTTCATAAACGACATCATGCTGATAACTTGAAATCATATGGGAGATTGATCATGATCAACCTCAGTGTTACAACTAAGGTATTGAGCCTGAGAGGTTGTTTCAAGATCTTTTCTCGCTGACATTTTACGGCCATGGGCCAACCCTCGTCGTTTCTTCGGGCTTGGGACCGGCAACAGTAACCGCTGAGCTACTCAATCCACCCAGTAGGTACTGTAGGCGGAGTGTTATTATTATTACTGAATATCCATTTAAGAGGGAAACCTATTACACCGAAGTATATTAGGTTATAGTTCAGCAAATTTAAAGTTATAAGACAATTTTACAAAGATAATTTACAATAGATGCGATGAGTTATTGTTAAAAACAGGGTTTTTGAAAAATGTGACAAGGTGGTTTCGCAGTAGTTCAAACCGCAAATCGCTGGTGCTACCTCTGTACCAAATTTCATTCAATTCGGTTTCACCATGTTCGAATTGATAGGGGGGACAGACATTCAGAGTATACACACTCACACACACACAGACATACCGACAGACACACAATTTTTGGCCCTGACTAGATCTCATAAGTCTACATTCATTTTTTTTGCAAAAATCGAAAGTAGGCTAATACACAAATTCACTGGAAGTAGGGTGATGTCAACTTATCTGTTTTTAGAGCTGAACCTTGTGGTCAGGGTTTATGTTCCTACGTCGTGTAGTGTGCCCAATCGGACACGGCAGATTGGCATCGAACTCGGGTCGTATCAGAGAAGACCAGGCCCATGATTATGCCTAGAGTCGAACCATTGATCTCTGAGGGGGAACAGCTACAGGGAACCCGAAGAGCAATGAGTTGTATAATGACATATAATAATATAGCATGATTTCACGGCTAGAGTGTGAATATCATAGCTGTTTAAGAGAAGAATTGTTAGAAAATGCAGTCATATGTACGTTTTCGAAGAATAGAAGCATGAAAGCAAGCCAGCTTGACAGTTTACTAATCGCAGCCAGCAGAGGGGCGGAGATTCGTGACGCCGAAGGAACTCATTTCGTCTGGACCGCCAAGACAGCTCGAAATTAATGACCCTGGAGTTCACCGATCGACAACGCTTGAGACCGGAGTGGGGGTAATAGCCCACGGAAATTAATTGATTGCAGCCAATTGGAGCATCGAAATGGAATAAAATGTACACCCAGGTGAATATATTCTAGGAAAGATAAGTTAGGAGTGGTCTCACACCTAAGTTAAAGCCTATATCTCTAAATAAGCCTGTGAACACAGAGCCTACGCGTGAGAGGAATGATTCGGAGACCCGCACGAGGGGATTTACCATGGTCGCGTCATGACGCTATGGAAAAAGGCAATTAATTGTAATTAATTGGCCGAAGCGATCGCTTGCACGAGAGTGATTATGGGACTTCCACACCTAGATAAACGAGGTGTATACGTCGTTTTGAATGGAAATGCATTATTTCAAGAAAGGAGTCGCTCTCGTATGTCCTGTGGACTACATTTTACGAGAAACCTTTATATAGGGGGAGCAGAGCAGACCAAGGGAGTTCGTCTTCAGTTCGTCTTCAGTTCATCTGCAGTCTACACGTAAACTAAGACGCTGCCAGTAAGTGCGCGAAATGTTAGAGTATCGACGCTCGAATATATTTGAAGAACAATGGAAGCACATCATACAGCTTCTTAATAGTAATTATGAATCGCGTAAGATTTAATCTACAGCAGATATTTATCCATTATTATACGCAAGTGTAATTCGCTAGAGCGGAGGAATAATTTAGGACGTTTTTGGACACTGGGAGGTATTGTCAGCAGATATCTACAGCAGATATTTATCCATTATTATACGCAAGTGTAATTCGCTAGAGCGGAGGAATAATTTAGGACGTTTTTGGACACCAGGAGGTATTGTCATAGTTCTACGTGACGCAGTATCGTCAGGATCACTACAATTACGGGAGCCGGGAAGGCATCACAAGTAATCATGACGGTGAAGTGAACAGTATTGAAGGTGACGAGAATCGAACGCACACACACGCAAGATAGACTTTCACGGAGACCAGCGGTTGTCGTAGCTGCATCGCATCTCTGAGGTCAGGCGTTAGGAGGAGTCCAATTAAGGATCCACATGTGAAATAGTGCGAGAAGTGTATATTAGTTTTATTACAGTGATTTCAAAAGTGTTTATGTGTATTGTGATATAATATGTATCGTGTTAAAATGAGAAAAGCCAGTGATAAAAATATTACTACCATATGTCGTGTGAGATATAGCATGATGGCTTAAACCAAGCATCATGGTAGGCTCGTGGCTGGTGTGCTGGAATAATCCAGCGAAAATGAAAAGTGAGTACAAATTTACAATGTTATTCTAATTAGATAGTTCACCATACAACGAGGCATCACTTTAAGAGTATAATTTCGACCAGACCCAGAAAATCGTTGTATGGTGAAACTATAAACATTTCTATCCATGTGTATTTTGGAAGGGAAAACGTACCACTTTATCGTTTCATATTGATGGGAAAAAGGAGGACGATTCACACGACACAACATTTGTTAAGTAAGGCATAAGGTAATGAATTATGTAAATGAAAGTAAATGCCCGTAGAAAAAAAAGGAACCGATTAGTGTTTAATTATTACTGAATTAATGTCACTTAAAGTGATATGTGACTATTGTGTTGTGATACTCCAGTATATGTTAAATTGTGCCACATGACGAACGCTATGGAGACTCGTAGATGTCTGAAAGTATCAATGATAGGATGCTAGAAATAGATTTGAGTGCAGTGAAGCACTAATTAAGAAGAGACTCACAAAATAACCTTGATTTTCATTGTGGGTATTAAATGTAAATTATCCTTTGTTTGTATTTTATTGTATAGCCATGACTTTATATCAGTCAATGTTGTATTTAGGAATATGTTGTTTCTTTCATGTAGAGTAGTTACCTGACAGACTCAAATCCTGAACATGTGGTCGTATGGTGGGCATGAACGTCCCATACCTCGAAAGACCGAGAGTTAGCTGGGATACGAACACATGTTCCATATGATGACAATTGGGTACAGTAGTTTGATTGTAAAATAATATAATAATAATAATAATAATAATAATAATAATAATAATAATATCATATGGCCTCGTGTGCCGAGTGCAAGCTTTGTTATTTGACACCCAAAAGGTAGCTTGCATGTCGAATTTCGTTGTTCCTTGAATCACTATGAAAGTCAAGGAGGTTAGGAGGTAAGCTCCTCGTACACTATAGCGCTTTCTAGTAGAGAAAAGAGGAACTTTGTGTTGGCGGAAACTCCAGAGATTAATTTTGCCATTATGATCACGGCATACTGAATTCAAATGGGTTCTTTGACATGGCAACAACGTATGAAATGCGTGTCGTAAAATTTTGCCGCCTTTCAAAAATCATTTACCACGGCCAGGAGCGAACCTGCAAGCTTGGGGTTAGTAGACCGACACGTTAACCACTCACCCACCGTGGCAAGCTGATGGTAAAATGAAATAATTGTTAACGCGTATTCTTGGACGGCTAAGAGTATGGCAGTGGTGGGGGGGCAACAGTACACATCAACAGCTTAAAGCTCGCTTGAAGTCAGCTAGTTAAAACATTGCTTACTATATTATACTAGATTTTCTCTGACTTTAAAATACGTATGAATCACTATTAGTGATGGAGCTGTCACTAAGTCATTCATAATATATAATATTTCATGTGGTAACTCCAGGGAAGCATATTTCAAAATAGGCAACCGCATTGCCCACCAACAGTTGAAACTGATCCTCTGCCAGCAAAGAGTTAAGCACAATTTCAGCCCTAAGAATCTTAGCATCACCTTAACCTTCAAAAAACACTTGGAAAACACAGGCCAAAAACTCAAATCGCCCAACAATATCATGAAGAAATTGGCTGGCACATCATGGGGTGCTCAAGCAACTTCACTACGCACGACTGCCCTCTCCATGGTTTATCCTGTAGCCGAGTATTGTGCCCCAGTGTGGCACCGTAGTGCTCATACTAAAAAGATCCATGTGCATCTGATTGAAAGTATGAGGGTCATAACAGGTACACTGAGATCCACCCGAACTCCCTGGTTACACACTATCAGTAACATAATCACCTCCAGAACTAGGACGACAGGAAGCAACAGTACGTGTGGAGAAAGCTACATTAATAAAATAACCCACAGGATCTCCCAATTCATGAAGTTCTTAACGATCTTCCCTCCACTCGTCTTAGATCAAGGAACCCAATATGGCATAACATACCTGACGTTAATTCCACGGAACAATGGCACCAAAACTGGAAGTCTGCTCCTGTGTTACATCAAGGTCTTCTAGATCCTACTGTTAGATTTTCGGGATTTAACTGAAGAGCAATCAATGGGTAAAGTTGAATCGCCTAAGAACAGGTCCGGCCAGATGTAACGCCATGCTACATAAATGGGGACTTCATGATTCTCCTGCCTGTGACTGCGGAGCTCCTCTTCAAACCGTAGAGCCTATTGTTCAAGAATGTCCGCTGAGGAAGTATGCTGGATCACCACAAGATGCTATTTCTGCCGCACCTACCTTTCTGGATTGGCTTCAACAACTGGATATCTCGTTATGAATGCAAACGGAACCAATGTTCTTGTGATGTATATATTGTACATACGATGTACTTATTTATATATATATATATTATATTGTAATTCACCTAGTTGCTAGACATACGATAAATATAATAAATAACTAGAATAATGCTTCGTTGAACCACCTTCGGCAGGAGGGAGACACCTCGGACACGTCATGGGGGCCATTCCACGGCGATATGACCCCGTGTATCCTTGATTGCAGGCTGTACCAATCCAGTCGAGCTCGTGGAGGATGCACGATTTGAAAAATAAACAAGCTACTGGATCTCCTTTATAGGTGAAATCCGAATCACTGGACGTGACGTTTAACTCTGAACATCTCACAAGCAACAATCATGAACCCAGTCCGCCTTAGCGAAAGACAGCTTGTCTGAACGGCCATAACACTCTTTACAATTTGGAGGGCCAATATCTCATAGATGCCGGCCCCGTGGTGTTGGAGTAGCGCGCCTGCCACTCACCCGGAGGCCCCGGGTTCGATCCCCGGCTCCATCAGGGATTTTAAAACTGACGTGAGGGTTGGAACGGGGTACACTCAGCCTCGTGATGACAATTGAGTAGCTGTCTGACAGTGAGACAGCGCCCCGATCACGAAAATCAAGATTAACGGCCGAGGGGACCCGACGCGCTGATCACGCGTCACCCCAATATCTGCAGGGCAGCGGTCGCTTGGTCGGCCTTAGCCCGTCATGGGCTGTATAGTGCCAGGGGTTGACTTTTTTGTTTGTTTGTTTGTTTGTTGACTCGTAGATGATCTACGAGGGCCAATCTACACGGTGCATCTCGTTAGAATGTCCCGAACGTCGAGCTTTCATCTTCAGATCCAATTCATTTGGGCTTAGTTAATATACGAAGTTTATAAATTACACTTATGCACACATATTTAAATATATACAAATATACCGTGAGTTTCTCTCATCTGTTGGCCGTCCGGCACGCCCAGCTTATCTGCCTCCCGTTGACCCATCATTCCCCGTTCAACATAGCATAGTTTCTGTGTCGAAACATACCCGTGAAATGAAACCAAGTTTCGTCCGTGAAAATATTAAATGTGCATCAATTATTATTCATCATTAACGTTTCGCAACATCCAATTACAAAAACGTACCTGCCTATCATGATCACGTGGATGCAGTTCGTGTATTCTTGTGTGACTTCAGTTTCAACATTTTCGTAGCCCGCCATGCTGAGCTCTTCGAAACCCCGGCTTCTTGTCCAAGCCGTCTTAGAGATTTTGAAGGCGTATGTTCTAATTTCTCTGCGATTTTATTTTCTATTTCCTCGTTAAGTATCGTACACTTCGCTTCTTATCAAGTAAAGAACCAGTTCTTCAATTGTGAAATTTAAACATTCATCCTCAGTTATAACTGGGTTATATCATCAAGGATCATGATAATGATAATTGCTCTTTAAAGGGGCCTAACATCGAGGTTATCGGCCCCTAATGGCTTGGGTGATCAGAAAAATAATCATGAAATTTAATTATATTCATTAAACACAATGCGTAGTGAGAAAATGAAAGGTTACATTGACGTGTTTTACCAATCTTTAGATTGCTCAATTAGTGATAAAGTCCTATTTTTACACTCCTGCAGGTGATATTTCGGCCACCGTTCATTACATAGCTTACAGATGCAGCTGTCCTTAGTTCGGAGTTGGAAATTTGGTCCTTTCCAGCAGTCTGATGTCATTGCCTCTGTTTCTCTTATCCCCTCCGGTATCTGTCTTGCTTTGCTGCTCCTCTCTTCGATGAAGGTTGCATATGCTTGTGTCTCCGATAAACAAACGCAGTGTTTTATGTCATCTACGAAGAGAGTTTTCTGCGCAAGGATATAAGCATAACTATTTCTTGTGAATTTTGAGATGGATAACACTCTTTTGAGGAAGCTAGATTTAACGCTGGGTAGGTTTTTGCTAAGAATTAACCTTACCCACAAGGGAAGATGAATAAAGAAGTAAAGGGATGTGGGTTTCGGACAGAGGAAAAAGAGTGGATAATAGGACGAAAGTCCAACACCAAATACAAATAATATTTAAGGAAGAGTGTCACCGCAAAGCCCGTGAAATCACTAAAGTGAGTGGGGACCTGAACACAGCTAACAGGAAACGCTGCTAGAGCCTGGGCTATTTGCGAGCGAGAGGAGATGGTACCCTCCCTTCCAAGCCAAGATTCAGCTACTATGGGGAAGGGTGGTAGTCTGGCAAAGAAAGAAATGATGAGTTTCCTATGTATCTTTTTAAAGTAGTTTTTTTGAACAAATATTTTGAAGAATACAAATAGTTTGAATTGGCCGTGATGTTTTAATTCTTGAAATTGTAGAATTTCTAAAAAGCGACCGAATGTTTCCATGAAGGATAGGGATGAAGCAATTATACCCTTGAGAATAATTTAGGTAAGAGCACAAATAGTTGCATTTAGGAATGACTAAGCTTTTACCCAGCAAAGAGCTGACTAAATGTTTAGACAATGAGAAAAACTTAAATTTTGAAAACCAACCATAAGTTGTAGAGAGAATCTCAACAAGCAGGAAGCTGGCGTAGCGAGCTATGCTTGCCTTACTGGCCAGTTAGAATTAGCTATCAAAGCTAAGGGAGGCTTTAATAAGTTTATGACTAAGAGTTCTTGCTCAAATGCAACAAAAAGTGGAACCGTTATTAATTTAATTTGTAAGGATTTTAAAGTTAAGCCCATAGGAAGAGTAGGGGAAGACAGGATCTTGCCTAATCGTTATTTTAGAGAAATGATAAAGCAAAAGAATAAATCTTGATTTATTTAACAATGCAAAAAGGAGTAATCAATTTAACAAATATATAATTTTAATTTTGTAAACAATTGGGGTCGCAGACCTCCTAAAATCATTTAAAGCTTGCACCAGGCAATTGACAATTTTTTGGTTTGGAACCTTTAATCAGCGCTAAATCTTCGAAAGATTTTGAAACAGCGCTAAGATTAATAAATAGAAGATAATTAACGTAATTAAAGTTAAACAATAAATCAAGAACAAGATGTGTACCTTAAGGATTTCCAGATGGATATCTTAGAAATATGAACAAATAACAACTTCGAAAGTAACAACAAAAAAACAGAGAGAAATGAAATAGAAGTTTCTATAACTTCTTGTATTAATACAGAATTACGTTTAGAGGTTATACAAACAGGGCAGGTCACTTATTGTGAAACCTGAAGAGAAAAATTAAAAGGAAGTTTCTATAACTTCTATATTTAAACAGGATCACGAGGAAAAAATGGGGCAAGTTACCCTTTCGTGAAACCTGGATTAAAGAGATTACTGAAAGGTTTGGTAGACAATAACCAATCCTTGTGCTAGCAAGAAAAGAAATAAAATGGAGAAAGTTGGCAGGGCGCCTATGGCTTGGCGAAGCCTCGTTGCAAAGTACATAAATTTAAAGATTAACCTAATTTGTTAGTAAAGAGGGGTTGAGAAAGAAGAAATAGGAACTTTGTGGAGAAAGTTCTTGGCCTATTTTATTTATTTCGGACGAGCGCGACGCGGATGAGAAATCGAACGAGCACTGATTCACTATAGTCTATTGACGTGGTTGAAAAGTTCACTATTTCAGCACAGAAAGTTTATAGCAAGGAAAGTTATTGCAATGGTGAAAAATAACTAGTTGCACTAGATTTGCGAGAGTCTATTGCGTTGAAAAACTTGTGAGTTATAGTTGAATGCAGCAGAAAAATTCCAACGGAGGAAGAAAAATTAGGTGTTGAATAGCTGTTCATAAGGACGATTCCTTGGTTAGAAAAAGTATTCCCATATGTGAATGGAAAATACTAGAAGGTTTAACTTGTAGATGAATTGTTTGGCATGGAAAATTCCAGAACACTCATGACGGTTGAAAAATACAGAAAAAGTCCAGCGGTGGAACGAGCTAAGTTTTCTACAGACAGTGGGTAATTTAAAGATGTCCCACGTTGTGAGAAATTATCTCAGTTAATAAGCATAAGAAATGTTGCTTCATGTTAAGATTAGCTTAGATAGACAAAGCCCAACCTCGAAAATCCCGCGAAGATGGTTATTGCCCACATTTAGATATATCACACTGTCTGTAAATGATGGATAAAAAGCATGTGGCTATTTAAAAGCAATTAAAAAGAGTTGAAGAACGTTGAAGTAGTACTTAGCTCATTTCTGATGAACGGCGATTCCAGTTGGCCGTTAGTTACGATTTGGACATAGCGTCCAAATTTAAAAGTTTGTCTCTCGAAGAGAGGAGACGAGCTCTAGGTAAGCTCCAACAGGGAGTCTTGACGACTGTAGCACAAGTGAGGCCAGCTCAACGAAGCGCGGATAGACCAGAGAAGGGAAAAGAGTGGGGGTAGGAGACAAAGGAATATACATAAGAATAACCGACATTGTAAAAATTAATTCTTTTGATGAAATGGTCTTCAAAGAGTTGATAGTAGGCGTCACTAGCGAAGCCTGGTGGATGAGAAAGTAGACGAAGTCCTCTTGATCACTGAGATGATAGCTGGCGATGGCGACGAGATCTGGTGGCCGGATTGGTAAGGAAGTCCTCTTGTACAGAGAAAAATTGAGGAACTTCAGAGATTCGCTGCTAGATGACGCTAGGTGGGTCATGGAAGATATATATCTAGAACAGACTCACAGGTAGTATAAGCAAATTATACTAACAAAAGGAAACCAGGAGATCACTGTTGGTGTTTGCGAAAAAAGGAAGTAATGAAATAAAGCAAAGAGAAGCAAAAGCTTACTCTGACTTACCGTATATTCCAAAGAATACACCAAACGCTTTCCAGCTTTCTTAGATTTCCGACCGTCAGGTAGTTCCAGATTAGTTGTATTCCATAGGTGGCCGTCGGCATGACTTTGATCTTGAATAGTGCCATTGCTGTTGAAACTGACAGTAGTTGTAATTTGGGTATGTCATATATTGTTTTTGCTGCAGCTGCTGTTCGTTCTTGTATGTGTAGTGAAAACGTAATTCCCGTAGTTTGGAGGGTGACCCCCAAGTATTTGAAATTTTTTACGAATTCTAAGGGAGAGTTGCCACAAGTGAAATGATCCCCCTTTGCAAGTTTGCCTCCTCTCTTGAATTTTATTGCTTTGGTTTTCGAGCCATTTATTTCCATAATCATGAAATGAAATATACAACCAAAAGTAACAACTCACTTAACAACTTACTTACTTACTTACTTACATACTTAGTATTAAACTTTTTTTTAATGGCAAATGTGTTTGCATACTTACTAGAAGAACTGTTAATTGTAACTCTTCAGTTGGTCTACACGAATTCGCCCAATGACTGGACGGGGTACAATGTATATGAATAACAATAACTCTCTTAGAGAAAATTACGTGGATTAGTTATGTTCACTATTACAATGGGGCTATTTTAGGCTACGCGTTTCCACCTTCAAGCGGTCATCATCAGCTCCTGATCTCTGTGTTGATGTTTAAATTTAAACAAGATGTTCAGTAAAGAACATATAGCCTACTTTCTCCTAAATGCAGGGGGTATTGTTATAACTCTTTGTCCTTTTCAAGGAGTAAATTTAATGTTGTTTGTAGTAGCTTGTTGAAATAGAACGTATTATAAGGATATTAAACATGGATATGAGGTGCCCTTTGCTAGTGCTACCTCTGTACAAAATTTCATTCAATTCTGTTTCACCGTGTTTGAGAATTGATATGGTGAATCGATTTGCACACATACATGGCCGTATCTGTAAACTGCTGGGCTGATGATCTTGTAGATTGGTCAACGAACGCTACTCACACGAAGGTATGTTGTTGCAAAATTTGGTAGAGATCAGATGATTAGGTTGGCCGTAATTTGATTTAAGCTTTTAAAATTTGGGTGGCCGCCATTACTTTTCCAGCAAGGTGGCGGCGATATAAAACATGCCACTGAGGTGCTCTTTGCTAGTGCTACCTCTGTACCATCGTTCATTTCGGTTTCACCGTGTTTGAAATTATAGCGGGAATCGATTTGCACACACACTTGGCCGCTATCGGCAAACTATTGGGCTGATGACCATGCCGTTTGGTCAAAAGATGCTTACTACATATAGGCATGTTATTACAAAATTAAGTAGAGATCAGATGATTAGGTTGGTCGTAATTTGATTTAAGCTCTTTACATTTGGGTGGCCGCCATTACGTTTCCGTCAAGATGGCGGCAATATAAAACATGACACTGAGGTGCCCTTTGCTAGTGCTATCTCTGTACCAAATTTCGTTCAATTCGGTTTCACCGTGTTTGAATAGATAGGGATAATCGATTTTCACACATACATGGCCGCCATCCGCAAATTATTGGGCTGATGACCTTGTAGTTCGCTCAAAAGCTTCTTCGTACATTCAGGTATAATGTTTCAAAATTTAGTAGAGATCAGATGATTAAGTGGGTCGTAATTTGATTTAAGCTTTTAACATTTCGGTGGCCGCCATTACGTTTTCATCAAGATGGCGGCGATATAAAACAAGCCACTGAGGTGCCTTTAGCTAGTGCTACCTCTGTACCAAATTTCTTTCATTTCGGTTTTACCGTGTTTGAATAGATAGGGGGAATAGATTTGCACACAAACATGGCCGCCATCCGCAAAATATTGGGCTGATGACCTTGTAGTTTAGTCGAAAAATTCTTCATACATAAAGGTATAATTTTGCAAAAATTGTTAGAGATCAGATGATTAGGTTGGTCGTAATTTGATGTAAGCTTTTAACATTTGGGTGACCGCCATTACGTTTTCGTCATGATGGTGGCGATATAGAACATGACAATGAGGTGCACTTTGCTAGTGCTACTTCTGTACCAAATTTCGTTCATTTCGGTTTCACCGTGTTTGAATAGATAGGGGAATCAATTTGCACACATACATGGCCGCCATCTGCAGACTATTGGGCTGATGACCTTGTAGTTTGGTCAAAAGACGCCCGCCATACAAATATATGTTGTTGCAAAATTTCGTAGAGATCGGATGATTAGGTTAGTTGTAATTTAATTTAAGCTTTGAACATTTGGGTGGCCACCATTACGTTTCATTCAAGATGGCGGCAATATAAATTATGACACTGAGGTGCCCTTTGCTAGTGCTACCTCTTTACCAAATTTCGTTAAATTCGGTTTCACCGTGTTCGAATTGATAGGGGGACAGACATTCAGAGTACACACACTCACACACACATTCACACACAGACACACAGACAGACACACAATTTTTCGCCCTGTGTTGATCTCATAAGTCTACTTTCATTTTTTCCAAAAATCGAAAGTTGGCTAATAAATATATTGTCTAACTACAAAAAAATATAGTGCGTTTAATTGGTGTTTTTAATATGATTCACGGTTTGAATCTCCTTGTCTGTAGGTCTGTCTATCTTTTGGGTAGTCGGCCCTGAGGCTGGTCGGATCCTCAAAAAGTACCACTGTAGGCTTTCTGGGTAGAAACTCACAAGAACCCAAGGAAGAGCTATATTGAGGCGTACTAGGCTAGGTGTAGAGTGAGGTAGTTTGTCATTGCTTTCCTCACTGTGCCTGCACATCAGTACTGACCCTACAAGTGGAACCTTTCAAACCATCCACAGGCGCTAGTTGTGCCCTGAAGGCCATTCCACTCATACCTCAGTAGCTTTCATGAATGAGACTGATGGTTGGTTGGTTGGTTCCGTTGTTTAGGGGCTGCGACAATGTGATCATGTAGCCCCGTGTACTTGGGGTGTGTGTGGAATTTGTCTGATAACCGGTGTTAATTGTGATGGCTGTATTAGTGTGTGTCGACTGATTTAATTCAAGTAAGGATTGTAGACAATAATTTCAAGTAGTTTCTACTTTTGCAACCAAATGTTACCGTCCACGACACCTAGCTTGTGGACTTGGCTACTAGATGGCATCGCAGTAAGCACCTGGCGGCGAACGTTGGAACTAATAGAGCGTTATCAATTCTAACCTACAAATTTTGGCTTCACACAAGTGTAGTTAGTGGAAGGTTCTTTTTCATGCCATAAATCTATGACAGGGGCCCGCCGGCTCTACTTCCCCTCCGAAGGATGGCATACTGAGGGATTTTTAATGGTCTTAAATAATCCGAAGACTTCGACTGGGTTTGAACCCGCGACCTTGGACATGAAGCTCAGCATGCTACCAAATGATACTCTGAGACATCGGTGAAAAGCCACATTTTACTCTAGCCTGTGCCAACAGACAAATGCAAATGTACTGCATTCATCAAGAGATGGAGCCAATTAGGTTAGTTCACTTTATAAGGGTTTGTGAATTACGTATGAGTGTTATGCACGTGTATAAGAGGGTCATTCCATAAGTCATGGCAACTTTGTTATATCTTTCAAACATATGGCATGACGGTGATTCCAGGGTAGTCAATAGAAAACTCGCGGCGAACAGCACAGAATTCACCCGACAGAAGGCGACTGTAAGTGCAGGTGGCTAGGTCCCAGCGCCATACACGTTTATTCTTAGTTTGGCCGTGCTACAAGATGGATCCAAGCTGATTGGAACAGCGATCATTCGTGAAAAGTGATTTTCTCGGTGGCAGAAATACTACGCAGTGTAATGCAGCACTATGTGAAACTGTTGGTGATTACCGAACAGTTGCACGTTGGGTGAAGGCTTTTCGACATGGACGCGTAGCAACTGCATATTTAGCCCACACAGTTCCTTCGTGTGGTTTTTATTTGTACCTTTGCCGTTAACTCCTGTACTCGAACCTTATTTTCTGTTGCCATTGAGATATCCCATGGCCTTAACGGCGCAATGCTCGTTATCGAAAGATATAACATAGTTGCCATGACTTATGGAATGACCCTCGTACAATGAGAACAACACCATATCTCTACTTAGTATAAAACCAAGTCCCCGATTCTTGGATGTTACGGGTAAACTCGAGAACCTCTGGATGGATTTTGATGCGGTTTTCACTATTCTGTAAAGGATATCTCGAGGATGATTTCTGTAGAAAATAATTTATTATGATCAAAGGAAGCCGAGCAGTAACGATTTCAGTGGAAATGTCGAAAGAAAACCTGGCTTCCGAGTGCTTTGTAAGCTTACGCTGGGAAAACCGTTAAAAATATCTAAATACTATGAGTGTAAGAATTGTTCAGCATGAAAAGTTCTACAAAAAAAGTCCGTGAGAGCATATGTTTATCTTCAATACATCGCCCACCATAAGTATTTTTACGTTTTAATTTCTTCCAACCATGTCCATTCAACTACTGAGGCAACAGTTTACGAGATAGCTAAAGGCGAGTCTATCATCCCTGTAACAGCCTAGCTAGCGGGCGAACCTATTGCCCCAGATACAGCCAGCACCAAACCGTCGAGTCGTGTTGAGTTAAGATTTCTGAGAAGGGTGGTCGTGTTCGGCGTTTCCCTGAAATTGCAACTCGGGTTTTCTTCATTTCGCCTGTAAAACACAGTCAAGTTAAGATTGGAGGGAAGGTGGATTTGTGTTTCATGCACCTCGCCATTCTTAATTTACGTCTGACAAGAATTCGTTGCACATGAATCCCCATGATAATATAATTAATAGTCCAATCAGTGATTTTAACCCATCATGCCGAGACGTAAACCGGATATTGGTCGTTGTTCACTGACTTTGAAAAAAAACCGCTTATCACGTAATGCATTCATAACTGTTCCGGGGCGAAGCCGGGTCGGATTGCTAGTAATGAATAAAATAAAATTAGAAAATGCACTTGAATTCGATTATGTATATTGAACCCTTATTGATCTTCGATAAATAAGTATTCATATTTATTATTATTATTACTACGGCCCAGGCAGCACTTAAGGAAGTCGACTTGGATATAAGGGAGGCCAGCATTTCGTAATGATTGCAACAGGAGGTGAGCTGGTAGCTATTCTTGGGGGACGGCCAGAATTAGTCGAGTTCAAGGCCAAATTGTGCAACTACTGTACCAAAATTGGAGACATAAAGGAAGAATCACGAGGTACTCGCAACGAACATACGATTGAATCAGCCAATCGCAAGAGACCAAGCCATGACCACGAGGTGGACAGCGTCAGTAGTAAAAAGCCCGCGGAAGTGTGTATCTAAAGAACCGCCGAACGGATTAATCTCCGCTCGAGTAATTTGAGACGTTTGATTTATTTGGAGAAGAATGACTCTAGTCCCATCTTTGTGAGACAAAAACTCTGGAAGTTTTTATCCGACTCCGCCCCACTCCTCCGCCCCTGACAGTTTCTAATAAATAGTTTGGCCTGACGCCACTCGAAGTCTATTCTTTGTGGAGCCTTCAGAGGCTTACTCCACGCCAGTTTATATTGTGATTTTGACGCTCGAATTTATCTAAGTCATTCTTTGTGGAGCCTTCAGAGGCTGACTTCACGCCAGTTTGTATCGTGATTTTTACGCTCTAAATTAGTGAAGTTAATTTATTTTTGGGAGCTCTGAGGAGCTAAAGTCGCAGCGATTGCAGTATCGAATTTTAAAAGCTATAATACATTTTGTTCTAAAATCAGCTTTATTGTGTGAGCTAAATATTTCACGCCAGTGCGTGATAACTTGTAACATTCAGTTAAAGACGACGAGTTCAGCTCTAAGGGGGAAGTATTGTATCACCCTAATTAGCGCTCACCGGAGCCGAGGTCCACAGTACAGGACGGAAATACCGAGCGAGATAGCGACAGCTAGTGCAGCCAGGATTTTGAACTTGTTAACGAGCCAGTGGCGCGGACTCGAGATGTATATTTTATGTACAAATTGCAGTGTATTTTATATGTGTTTCTATGGTGCGTGTGTGCGAGATAGTTAGGGCCAGTCTTCGCTATTAATCGCATTAGGACAATTGTGGGTGAATTGAGTAGCCTGCAAGCGATTATAGATAGGCAAATATTTAACATTGAACTTTTCTGCCAAGGAGTCGATACCAAGATGATCAGCACGTGGTTTGAAGTTGGGATGAGCTTCAACAAATCAACGCAGACGACTACTATGGAGTGCTAACTTGTCCATAGGGGCGATGGGTTGAGGAGGATGTCCTTAGTTCTACAAGCAGAAGCGGTGATGTACTAAAATTGGATTATTTCAATTATGTAGTTAGATTTGGCCGGGGAACTTTGTAAATAGTCATGTTTTCTTTTTCTTGTTGTTTTAGAGTTTTTATTGCACCGACACTATATGTTTAAATGTCCGTTGGCGCGTGGCCAAAGTGTTTGTTTGATATTTTGTTTTTCCTTGAGTCATACGTAATGTGCGCGGCGTGCGTGCGTGATTTTTATCCTTGCAAATGCGGAACCCGTTACATTCGATAAATGGTGCTTTATTAACGTTAATATTTGAAATAGGAATGGGAGGAAATTATTGTAAGATATTTTGCTGAACAGGTTATTATTCATATTAGGGTTGCCAAGCGCACCAACTTAAAAGTAATTTTAGAACACCTTCGTTCTAATTTTGATAGATTTTTCTTGAGTCCTTTTCAGGTGGACTAGTCACGGCATAGAACGGTGGCGCCAGCATGTGGATATTATTTGTGTCTTTTTATTTCAGGGTCTGTCAAAACCCATACGTGTGATTCTGTGTGTGTTAATGTGTCTAGTGTGTGTTGATTCTACGTGAGGAGGGGGTAGTTGTCCTACCGCTCTCATATTTTTGCTGCTGTTGTATTTTTGATGGAAAGACAGAGTGCTCTTGGGAGACTGCTGATTCTTGTCCATATATTTTTCTGACACACACATGTATTATTGTGCTTTGGGGCACACTTCTTCGAGATTCGACCCCATGTCCTGGGAGGTCGAGATATTTGACACGTGGGATGACAGATATGCAGAGTTCCACAAACTGCCCGTTTTGCCTGTGACTTATTTTGATAGGCAGTCCTGTGTGTCCGACTGATCCCTGTAAGCTTTCATGTAGCAAACCTGTTCATTGTGATGGTGATTTTTAAAAGCCATAATTAATTGGGGAGTTCGCCATGTGTGTAACGGCTTGTTGTACGTTGTATGGTTAAAATATTGTTAATTAACGTAAATGTTGGCTGTTTGCCTATTGCTTTGTTTATGACTCGATTCATGTAATTTTGTGTGTCACACCCGTGCGGTGTAGTGGTAGAGTATTTGTAAATTTTGACAGCGGTCATTTGTGTATTTTTCTATTGGTCACGTGTTAATTTACTTGTGTTGATTTTGTGTGTGAAGTCCTAAGTTTTTAGGCAGTAAATGTTTCACACGGAAATTTTGTGTTTGTTTATAGTAGATTTAGGAAGTGTCGGTTTAATTTTAAGTATTGTAGTTGTGTTCCCCCGTGTCGGTCTAGCTCTAGAAATGTGGATTCGTTGTCTGAAGGGTTATTCTGGATGATAACGAATCACGCATTCAAAGTACACATCGTGATGCATGTAGAACGGCATACGCATATATATGGTCACTTTTGTATTTTTATTTTGAGGACACTTGGTCCAGGTAATTTATCTCTCCAGAGATATTGCCTAGTGTTGGCATTTTATTAAATGGGAATCACTTGGGAGTTTTTGTTGTTAATTGTTTATGTGTAAATATGGTGATTTGTTATTAAATTCAGTTGTTTTAACCCTGGATTCACTCTTTCCTGCATGTTATTTTGTTATATGTTACCCTGCAAGTTAATGAAGCGCCCTGACAGCAACTTACGAATATGAACCGTTACACCCCCCGAAACTGAGTCTCATATGTATCTTTGCAAGGGTTCATAAAACAAAAATGGCTGCCCAAGTGGGGTTGTTGTTGTTGTTGCTTCGCTGATCTCATATTTATTTCGTTGAGAAATGATGCCAGGTCAAGCGGACATGTAAATTCAGTAAATTGAGGCGATGTTGTACGGCCATGTGCATTAGTAAAATCACTGAGTTCCTAAAGTTAGAGATATTGAACAAGATTAGAATTTGATTTTGTATTTGTTATAAACTTGTTCTGGCGCCCACATTAAAATTAGAAATTTGCATTATTAATGAACTCAGTCAAAGCAGGAAGATGTTGCCTTATATTTGACATTTAATTGACTTCGGTTAATTGGTGTTTCGTAAATTCTGTTGGTTAGGAATTTAAAAGCAGATCACTAGGGGTTATTTTGTTGTTTGGGAATAAGTGTCATTGTATTCAGTAAATTTTGTTACTGAAATTTTCATTAAATTAGAGCCAGTAATATTTAAATGTGTGACATGTATGGGTGTATAGGGCTGAAACCTTGGCCCATAACTCTGTTTTTCTCTGAATATATTTTTGTGTGTGATATGGCGAGGGTTGATGAGATTAAGGCATTGTTAGAACAGATGTCGATCCAAATGTCCGCGAAAAGTGAAAAACAATTAGAACAAATGTCCGTAAAGACGGAGAAACAATTGAAAGAACAATTAGGAGCTCAGCGTGAGCATAGTGAAAAACAATTAGAACAGATGTCCGCGAAAACAGAGGAACAATTCGATAATATTTCGGTCCAGTTACAAGCGCAGAAGACAGACTGTGATAAACAATTAAAGAACTGCGAAAAACAATTACTTGATATGAGCGGTAATATTTCGGTCCAGTTAGAAGTCCAGAAATTAGACACGGACAAACAATTCAATGAACTAAACCAGAAATTGTCACAACAGGCGGTAACACAAACCGAACAATTAGGAAAAATCACTAGTGACATTAATCAGAGCGTTAAAAAAGTAGAGAAACTGGCAGGCGAGGTTGCGGAAAACAACATCAAACAGTTAGGCGAAATTAAGAAATTGGAGGCGAAATTTGATAACAAATTAGTAAAATTTGACGAGATGGTGGCAGATAAACTCAAGCAGATAGAGGCAGCATGTGTCAGTAACACCGCGGGAATGAAGAAAACCCAAGAGAAACTACAACAGCAAATTAATTCGGTAGACAGCAACGTGCTGGAATTAATAAAGGAAATAGATAAAGTCAAGGTTAAGGCTGAAACCGAACGGATACACTTGCGGGAGAATTTAGAGGAGCAATTGGGCAAAACGCAAGAGATCATAAGAAAAGAGATGGAAGGCCAGCTAATAAAGACACAACAACAAATACAAGAAGTAGGAGAGCAGCTCGTCAAAACTCAGGATAATCTGGGAGAACAGCTAATAAAAACACAAGAGGTTATAAGAGAAGAGGTGGGGAAACAACTAGTAAAAACGCAAGAACAGATACGTGAAGAGCTAGAGAAAAATCAGGAAAGCTTGAAAAGTAGGATCCGGCGAGATTGGGACCAGCAGGCTCATGCGAATAAAGAAGACCGCTTGACAATTTTAAAACGCTTGGGGGAATACAGTTCAAGAATACAGGAATTGGAGGAAAATATGAAATCAAAATTACAGGAACACTCAGAATTAATCATAAAAAACGAGATTAGATCTTTAGAGAATGCGACATTATTTTCAACTGAAAATATACCGGAGAAGCAAACAAGTATTGGAAGTCCTGCAGGTTCGAAGTTGGCTGAGGACACGAGTCGGGGTCAAAGTCCCAGACTAACGACGAATGCATTCCAGCAGTACAGGGGGGAGACTTCAACACCGCAACCGAACTTGGCACCAGCCCAAGTCATCCAAGTCATTCGGGGGTAATGATTTTAAGCCCGATAAGTTTAAGGAACATTCAGGAACTACTCCCAAAGCATTTCTACGACAATTAACTGATTACTTTAATGACCAGCACATTGGCCCTGAGAAACAATTAAGAATGGTGGAGAAATTTTTAGAAGGACCTAGCCTAACTTGGTTTTTAAGTTTCAAGTACACGTTCACAGACATGGCTCAATTCCGCGAGGCATTTTTGAAGAAGTTTTGGAGTCCTTCGTTACAACAGGGGTTGAGAATGGACCTGTACACGCGCAAATGTCATAGTACACATCCAACCCGTTTTTCAGAATTCTTCAGTCAGCAATTGGTAAAATTCAGAGACTTTGACGACCAGCCTAGCGAGCCAAATATGGTTCTAACCATCGGGAAACAACTCCCAATGCACATCCAACAATTATTAGTCGCAGGAAACATTCAGACCGCAGTCCAAGCCGAAGAATTACTCAGACACTTAGACGAGACGAGTATGGTAAGCCCACAGACAGGAAGAAGGAATTTGGAATGTGTCAACACGGCAGAGGTAGTTCAGGGACTCCAAAATAACCACGGCCAGGGGAACCAAACTAAGACACAGTCCACAGGGACACAATTCACGCCAAGAAGACAAGATTTTGACGGCCGAAACCAGTTCCATAACAACAATCAGAATTATCAGAATAACCGCGGGAGATATCATCAGAATAACCAAAATCAAAATAATCAGTGGACGTACCAGCGGGAGTACACGAATTGGAGGGGAAACCAGAGACAAGGTAGACCTTACCAAAGAAATGGAGATGGTAGATGGAATAACGGCAGGGACTATCGCCAAGAAAATAGAGGAGATTATAGGAACAACTGGGACGAGCGGTATATTGAATCCCGTAAATACTTGGATCAATTAAGTAGTGAAGAAGCGGAGAAGGAGAAGTGGGGGCGTGCCATGGCGAACAGACAGAGCCCAGACAACCATCAAGGAGAGGGGGCAGAGAGTTTATTGAGGCAACAGGAGCGACAGAATGATAACCGGCGAAACACAACTAATGGGGCCCGGGATAAAAAAAAAACAAATGAACTGAAAGGAGACAGGCTAAAAACGGAGATCATCAGGGAGCAAGAAGAGATGATAGTGGCCAATATAGAAGAGTGGGTAGCATTCCCGGACGACTGCCTGGAGGAAGTGGTGAAGAACCGTGAAAATGTTATCAGACAGCTACCAATTATTTACGCGCATGTTGGAGGCATGAGGGTGAGATGTTTGATTGATACAGGTAGCCAGGTGAGCTTAGTCACTGAAATTTTGATAAAGGAAATAGCAAGAAAACAGACTGTTCCTATTATGCCGGTGCCGCTAATGAAAGTCAGAGGTGTCATTCCTGACAAAACTATGAATTGTAAACAGCAAGCCTTTCTAGATCTGGAAATATTGAACCATACTTTTTCACAAACATTCATTGTTATTCCAAAGATGAACTACAATATAATTTTAGGAGCCAATTTCATTTGCGATTTTCATGCTGTAATTGATTTACATAACAACACTGTAAGCTTCAAACAAGTAGAAGGATTGGATCATGTGGGTTTAAATATGGAAGAGAATCCGCTGGAGAGAGAGGCCAATACTTGGGTTGTTGAGGAATGCACTAATGAGGCCGGAGATAAGATCTTGATGGGAGAGCAAGTCAGCCAGACAGCAGTGCTAGAAATTGACAGCCGAGATATTTCGCAGGAACTTTGGGTGCATTTGGCGGAAGAAGAAATTGACGGAACCAAATTCGAAATTCTACTTCAGGAGCGACTTAAGGAGGCCATCGTAGGGGAATCTGATAGATGAAGACTGGAAGAAATTTTAAGATTACACAAAGGAGCTTTTGACACCGTACCTGGGAAAGTTTTAAATTTTCAATATGCAATGCAGGTAACAGATTGGACCCCATTTAAAAGTAAATTGTACCCGATCCCAGAGAAGCACTTTTCTCAGGTGAAGGACATTATTACTAACTTATTAGATTCTGGCATGATAAGGAAAGCGGCAACCCCTTACTTGAACGCAATATTGGCTGTGACCAAGCCAAACGGATCAATTAGGCTATGCCTAGACGCGCGAGTTTTGAACAGCAAACTGCTAGTTGAGCACGACCAAGCACCTAGGATCAAAGATGTTTTGAAAGGCTTCCGTGGGAAGAAGATATACTCAAGTGTTGATTTGACGAATAGTTTCCACCATATTGAACTTGAAGAAAAATCCCAACTGTTGACGGGATTTTTATTCGATAATCAAAGTTATATCTGGTGTCGAATGCCCTTTGGCGTGAAAACTGCGGGATGTGCACTCATTAGAGCACTCGATAGAAATCTGACCGAGGAGGTCAAGAACTTCACCACGAGATATGTTGACGACATATTAATCGCTTCTGAGACAATGGAAGAACACTTGATAAATTTAAATAAACTGCTGGACAACTTGAGAACCATAAACTTCAAGATCAACTTAAAGAAGTCGCATTTTTGCCAGAGCGAGATTTTATATTTGGGACATATAATTGATGTCGAGGGCGTGCGGCCTAATCCAGCCAAGATTGATGCTATTAAGAAATTTCCCACACCTACCAAAGTCAAACATGTTAGAGCGTTTTTGGGAGTGACAGGCTTCTTCAAAGAAAATTGCCCTGGTTACACAGAAACAGTAGCGCCTATGCAGGAGATGTTGAAGAAGGCAAATCGATGGTCGTGGAACGAGGAGTGCGACAGGTCTTTTAAAGCAACGAAGGATTTATTGGAAAACTGTGTGAAACTTGGATATCCGGATTTTGAGAAGCAATTTATCATTCAAGCAGATGCTTCGTTAATTGGGATTGGTGCTATGCTGTACCAAGAGGACGCTGAAGAACCCAAGAAGAAATCCTATTTGGCATTTACGAGTCGTAAATTACGGAAACATGAGAGGAACTACACAGTTACGGAACTTGAGCTACTAGCAATTCTATATTCTCTTCAACAGTGGCGTAAGATGATCTATGGTTATTCCATCATTGTTAGAACCGACCACCATGCACTGACATTTTTATTTAAGACAACAATAGCAAGTGAGAGAGTTACGCGCTTGTCCATCTACATACAGCAATTTGACATCACAATAGAGCATTGTCCTGGGAAAATGAACGGCATACCAGATGCCTTGAGTAGAAATCCTGAGGACGGAAACGAAGTAACAGCGGAAGTTCACAATATTACCTTGACACCTAAGGCTCGTGAGTTTTTGGCAAGATTGAAGGATATTTGGAAGGAGCAAGAAGCAGCCCCATGGATGATGATGATGATAAAATTCTATAGGAAGGAGTTACAACCAAATTCACCGGAGTACCGAGAAGCCAGTGCTAAACAAGCGAGATTTCACTATTTAAATAACTTGTTACATAAGTACGTGGATGAGCATCATACTAAACTGCGGATCTTAGTTCCAGCATCACTACAGAGGCGATTAACTTGGCACGTTCACGAGAGCCTAGCACATATCGGCACGGATAAGACTGAAGCTACGATAGGGGAGACCTTTACTTGGCCCAAGATGAGATTCACCATTGTTGAAGTAATTAGAACGTGTGACGCGTGTCAGCGCACAAAGCCGAACAACTTTATTCTGAAACAACCTCCAAGACCACTATTACCGCAGAAACCATGCGAGATGCTCGCGATTGATTGCTTTGGTCCTTTAGTAAAAGGAAAGCGTGGATGCCGACACCTCTTGGTGTGTGTCGACGTATTTTCGAAAATGGTCGTGCTATGTCCTATTCAGAAGACGACATCAAGACAAGTCCTCAGTCGAATTAAGAACAAAGTCATTCCGATGCTTGGGAAGCCGGAATCCATTCTATCAGATCACGGTACCTATTTCACAAGCAATGTTTTTAGGCAAGGTTTGGAGAGCCTAGGAATAAAACACGTATTTTCAAGTATTCGTCATCCTTGTGGAAATCCGAGCGAGAGAACAATTCGCTGTGTTGCTAAGTACTACAGAGTAATGATTCCTAACGAACACAATAAATGGGTAGACAAAGTAGGGGAAATTGAGATATGCATGAACACTACTAAGCACGAGTCGACGGGTCAAGTCCCACTGATTGTACACCACAACAGATTGCCAGAAAGAACTTGGGACAAGATCATTCCTTGCCCAAGGGATCCATTATTAGCGCATGATTTGCGAATCCAGCGAACGAGAGAGCACATGAGGAACCAAGCGGACCGAAGGCTGAGACGGTACCGAGGAAAGAAGTTTCACCGAGAGTTACAAGAACAAGAATTAGTGCTGGTTCGTAGACCACCGATCTCCGACCCTAAGAACAAAGTCTTCGCCAAGTTCTGTCCGAAGTTCATTGGCCCGTTCCGGGTAATTAAGAATCTGGGTAACAATGCCTACAGATTGGAAGAAGTGAGCACTGGTGCAAAATCTGTTTTTAATAGTGCCAATTTGAAACCGTACTACTGAAGGGAACCATTTGATGATTAGGAAAGATGACATGTGCTGAATCTGTATTGCAAAATTTTATTTTGAGAGCCAACACTCAAACCTACGGGGAGCGCCTGAGTACGCACTTTGTTTGTAAACAACGAGCAGCTGAGACGACGGGAGTGGCAACTACTTGAGGAGAAGGGGGAGACCTAGTGAAAATATGAATGACATTCCAGCGAGAAGGGAGCACACTAATTGAGTCAGAGGGGCATACACTCGACCAGCTGAGTGAGATTTAAAGAGATGTGTTGTTACTACAGTGGATTATGTTTTTGAAATCCAAACCAATAAATTGTTTCGAATTTCAAAACCTTGCTGAGGATAAATGAACCCTTATTGATCTTCGATAAATAAGTATTCATATTTATTATTATTATTACTACGGCCCAGGCAGCACTTAAGGAAGTCGACTTGGATATAAGGGAGGCCAGCATTTCGTAATGATTGCAACAGGAGGTGAGCTGGTAGCTATTTTTGGGGGACGGCCAGAATTAGTCGAGTTCAAGGCCAAATTGTGCAACTACTGTACCGAAATTGGAGACATAAAGGAAGAATCACGAGGTACTCGCAACGAACATACGATTGAATCAGCCAATCGCAAGAGACCAAGCCATGACCACGAGGTGGACAGCGTCAGTAGTAAAAAGCCCGCGGAAGTGTGTATCTAAAGAACCGCCGAACGGATTAATCTCCGCTCGAGTAATTTGAGACGTTTGATTTATTTGGAGAAGAATGACTCTAGTCCCATCTTTGTGAGACAAAAACTCTGGAAGTTTTTATCCGACTCCGCCCCACTCCTCCGCCCCTGTCAGTTTCTAATAAATAGTTTGGCCTGACGCCACTCGAAGTCTATTCTTTGTGGAGCCTTCAGAGGCTTACTCCACGCAAGTTTATATTGTGATTTTGACGCTCGAATTTATCTAAGTCATTCTTTGAGGAGCCTTCAGAGGCTGACTTCACGCCAGTTTGTATCGTGATTTTTACGCTCTAAATTAGTGAAGTTAATTTATTTTTGGGAGCTCTGAGGAGCTAAAGTCGCAGCGATTGCAGTATCGAATTTTAAAAGCTATAATACATTTTGTTCTAAAATCAGCTTTATTGTGTGAGCTAAATATTTCACGCCAGTGCGTGATAACTTGTAACATTCAGTTAAAGACGACGAGTTCAGCTCTAAGGGGGAAGTATTGTATCACCCTAATTAGCGCTCACCGGAGCCGAGGTCCACAGTACAGGACGGAAATACCGAGCGAGATAGCGACTGCTAGTGCAGCCAGGATTTTGAACTTGTTAACGAGCCAGTGGCGCGGACTCGAGATGTATATTTTATGTACAAATTGCAGTGTATTTTATATGTGTTTCTATGGTGCGTGTGTGCGAGATAGTTAGGGCCAGTCTTCGCTATTAATCGCATTAGGACAATTGTGGGTGAATTGAGTAGCCTGCAAGCGATTATAGATAGGCAAATATTTAACATTGAACTTTTCTGCCAAGGAGTCGATACCAAGATGATCAGCACGTGGTTTGAAGTTGGGATGAGCTTCAACAAATCAACGTAGACGACTACTATGGAGTGCTAACTTGTCTATAGGGGCGATGGGTTGAGGAGGATGTCCTTAGTTCTACAAGCAGAAGCGGTGATGTACTAAAATTGGATTATTTCAATTATGTAGTTAGATTTGGCCGGGGAACTTTGTAAATAGTCATGTTTTCTTTTTCTTGTTGTTTTAGAGTATTTATTGCACCGACACTATATGTTTAAATGTCCGTTGGCGCGTGGCCAAAGTGTTTGTTTGATATTTTGTTTTTCCTTGAGTCATACGTAATGTGCGCGGCGTGCGTGCGTGATTTTTATCCTTGCAAATGTGGAACCCGTTACATTCGATAAATGGTGCTTTATTAACGTTAATATTTGAAATAAGAATGGGAGGAAATTATTGTAAGATATTTTGCTGAACAGGTTATTATTCATATTAGGGTTGCCAAGCGCACCAACTTAAAAGTAATTTTAGAACACCTTCGTTCTAATTTTGATAGATTTTTCTTGAGTCCTTTTCAGGTGGACTAGTCACGGCATAGAACGGTGGCGCCAGCATGTGGATATTATTTGTGTCTTTTTATTTCAGGGTCTGTCAAAACCCTTACGTGTGATTCTGTGTGTGTTAATGTGTCTAGTGTGTGTTGATTCTACGTGAGGAGGGGGTAGTTGTCCTACCGCTCTCATATTTTTGCTGCTGTTGTATTTTTGATGGAAAGACAGAGTGCTCTTGGAAGACTGCTGATTCTTGTCCATATATTTTTCTGACACACACATGTATTATTGTGCTTTGGGGCACACTTCTTCGAGATTCGACCCCATGTCCTGGGAGGTCGAGATATTTGACACGTGGGTTGACAGATATGCAGAGTTCCACAAACCGCCCGTTTTGCCTGTGACTTATTTTGATAGGCAGTCCTGTGTGTCCGACTGATCCCTGTAAGCTTTCATGTAGCAAACCTGTTCATTGTGATGGTGATTTTTAAAAGCCATAATTAATTGGGGAGTTCGCCATGTGTGTAACGGCTTGTTGTACGTTGTATGGGTAAAATATTGTTAATTAACGTAAATGTTGGCTGTTTGCCTATTGCTTTGTTTATGACTCGATTCATGTAATTTTGTGTGTCACACCCGTGCGGTGTAGTGGTAGAGTATTTGTAAATTTTGACAGCGGTCATTTGTGTATTTTTCTATTGGTCACGTGTTAATTTACTTGTGTTGATTTTGTGTGTGAAGTCCTAAGTTTTTAGGCAGTAAATGTTGCTACGGCAATTTGATTCCAGTTTCACACGGAAATTTTGTGTTTGTTTATAGTAGATTTAGGAAGTGTCGGTTTAATTTTAAGTATTGTAGTTGTGTTCCCCCGTGTCGGTCTAGCTCTAGAAATGTGGATTCGTTGTCTGAAGGGTTATTCTGGATGATAACGAATCACGCATACAAAGTACACATCGTGATGCATGTAGAACGGCATACGCATATATATGGTCACTTTTGTATTTTTAGCCTATTTTCAATTTTGAAAAAATAGGCTTATGAGATCACCTTTTGTCCGTGTGTGTGTGCGCGTGTGTGTGTGTGTGTGTGTGTGTGTGATATTCGTGTGTGTGTCCCCCCCTAATAAAATCTAAACGGCAGGAGCGATTTCAATGAAACTCGGAAAGTTCATAGCACTATTCCCGGCGACCTCGACCGTTCCCTTCAAATTTTGTTACGACTCACCAATCCAACATGGCGGCTGTGCGAAATATTTCACCAGCATTCAATATCTCCGAAACTATTACCGATATTACCCTGACATTTTCTATGATGATAGAGGGAACTACTATAAGTTCACTTATGTGACTTTTGAAAACATGGTAACTACAAAACCAACATGGCGGCCAAGCGAATTTGCGACTTTTAAATAGACGTTTCTCGCGATTTAACCAACCAAACGCAATGAAACTTGGTTCAGTATATGTTTATATACATTGTAATGCACCGACATCTAACTTCGTTCAATTGTTTACATAATCACAAGATGGCGGATGTGCGAAATATTTCACCGGCATTCTATATCTCTGAAACTATCAGCGGTATCTCCCTAAAATTTTGTACGGAGATAAAGGGCACTACTGGAAGTCCATCTATAAGAATTTCAAAAACCGGTTAACTACAAAACGAACATGGCGGCCAAGCGAATTTGAACATTTTAAATAGACCTTTCTCGTGATTTAATGTTCCAAGCGCACTGAAACCTGGTACAGGAAATATTTTTACACATTGTAATCCACTGGTATCTAATTTAGTTCAATTGTTTACATAACCTCAAGATGGCGGCAGTGCGAATTTTAAAATTAAGTTTTTATTTCTTGTGATGTAGTCATGCGATCGAAGTGAAAGTTTGAATAATGAACCTACGCAATAATTTTCCTTTAATGGTACATGACTCTATGGCCTATACATTTAACAATCCAACATGGCGACCATCCGAAATATTTAGACGATACTGAATATCTGCGAATCTATTTAACAATCAAACTGCATTTTTTAATGTTCATAGGGGCTATGAACTTAAGTTCACCTATAGGACTTTAAATAACCTGGTGATCACAAATCCAACATGGCGGTGACGCGAATTATAAATATTCACATGGACGTTTCTCGCAATTTAACCATCCGCGTGGAGTGAAACTTGGTACTGTAAATCTTTATCCGAATGTTAATCCACTGGCATCTAATTTATTTCAATTGTTTCCATAACCTCAAGATGGCAGCTGAGAAAAATTTTAAATCTCCTTGTTTTTTCTTGTGTCCTAATTATGCGATTGAAGTCTGAATGCTACACGTACACAATAATCTGCATGTAACAGTACATGACTCTAGGACCTACATATATAAAATCCAACATGGCGACCATCCGAAATATATAGTCGGTTCTCAATATCTACGAATCTATTATAGCAATCAAACTGAAATTGTGTATGTTGATAGAGGCAATTAACATAAGTAGGATATATGAAAATAGGCTGTATAGTTCTTCACGGAACTACTTGTTTTATTTTGAGGACACTTGGTCCAGGTAATTTATCTCTCCAGAGATATTGCCTAGTGTTGGCATTTTATTAAATGGGAATCACTTGGGAGTTTTTGTTGTTAATTGTTTATGTGTAAATATGGTGATTTGTTATTAAATTCAGTTGTTTTAACCCTGGATTCACTCTTTCCTGCATGTTATTTTGTTATATGTTACCCTGCAAGTTAATGAAGCGCCCTGACAGCAACTTACGAATATGAACCGTTACACCCCCCGAAACTGAGTCTCATATGCTTCTTTGCAAGGGTTCAATATGTTTACTTATCTGAGCGGAGTCGTTGGTTATACAGGTGTTACGCTGTCTCCTGTCTACTCCCGACAAGCATGAAAAGAATTAAAATCTGAAAGGCATGATCGAGGTCGAACACGGTAGTGGTATGCCCTTACCGTTGTTGTTTGACTCTTCGGTCATTTGACTGGTTTGATGCACCTCTCCATGCTTTCCTGTCCTGAACTAATCATTTCATCTCTTCATAGCTACCACACCCTACATCCAAAGCAATCTGTTTAACGTATTCTAACCTTGGTCTACCCCTACAGTTCTTGTCCTCGACCCTTCCTTCCATAACTAAGTTTGCTATTCCTGGGTGTCTTAGTATGTGTCCCACCAAACTATTTCCTTTCTTCATTAACAGTCACCAGGAACATCTCTCCTCTCCGAATCGTCTTAATACCTCTTTATTTGAACCCTATCTACCCATCTGATCATTCTCCTGTTACACCACATTTCCAACACTTCAATTCTCGTCTTTTCTGCTGCTCCAACAGTCCAAGTTTCACTTCCACAGAGCGTCACGCTGCAGACAAAGGCTTTCAAAAATGACTTCCTAATATCAAAATCTATATTCCGAGTTTCATGTAAATCGCTTAACCCATTTAGATTTTAATAGAGGGGTTCACGCACATGTGTACACACACACACACACACACACACACACACACGGGCAAAAGGTGATCTCATAAGCCTATATTTCATATGATAAAAATAGGCTAATAACATGCATTTTTTGAATTTGATATACTGCCCATTGTTGCTGTGGTTATGGTCAACCGTTGAACGGAAAAACTCCAGTGATAGCACCTGTGGCAGTTCCAAATACATTACCTCCTTTGTCTCGTGGTAATACCAGTTTCCAAAGTTAATGTACTGTATGCAAAAGAGTAATGGTGGCTGAAGGTCAGGACTACAACGAGCTACGGGCCCGCTCAAGATAAGGTAGCAGGGCACACGTCCCAGATAGGGCAGGCACGTCCTCTGTCGGGACAAAGTTTTATCACACGTTGTGAACAAACAGAGCTCTCGGGACTCCTGGCTGGAATATGAAATGTGCTGCTACACAATCAACTGCAAGGGAATAAATTGACACACTTCTTAAGAAGTTGCGCAAAAATTGTAGTATTTAATTTTTGAAGAGACGGAAATGTCTTCACTTTACATTTATGGAGCGTGTTTTGGAAACCAAGAATATGTCAGGGCTCTTAGTGGTAGAAGTCTGCTTTTTAATACCAAACTCTGGAACGCTCAAGAAGTAGATGCGGTGCCATAAAGTTTACGAGAGAAAAATGGCGGAAGTTATTTCATATGGCGTTCAAATTTTCTGTTGTAGATCTAACAACACACCAGTTCAGCTGATTAGATCAAACCAAGGTGACATATATCGACTTGACTCGTGTCGATCGCGACATTCGCAGTATAACTTTCGTAAATGAACCAGTGCATTGAACTGGTTTTCATTGTATAGTGCTCACAAGTTGACGATAAGTTTACTGAGCTCAATGAAATTCCAGGCTGTAATGATGTGGTGCAAATTACAACGTAGTTCAATATTGAAATAAATCAATAACTCAAGTAGTGTTTCTTCCCCAAATGTTTCTCTGCTAACGTTCCAGTGGTTCGTGTACTCTCCGCTAGGGTTATCAATCTTAGGGGACAGCTCTGTAGCGTTCGAAATTCCTCTAAAGCAGGCACAGTTACTTGTTAACGTTGGGTTGTGCCGCTATATTCAGCATAGCGAAATAGTGTTCCGCGAACAATACCCTGTTCTATGCTCTATCTTCATAAAGTTTAAATATTAAACTGTTCGTAGCTGATTAACATAGTTTCTTTGTTCCAGCCGATTGTAATTAAACGAGGCTGCTTTCGAGTATCGGTTGTCCACCTCGTGGTGTAGCTGTCGCCCTGGATGTTAAGGTTCGATTCCTGCCTCCACCAAGAAATTTAATTCTAGTCTGAGGGCAGGAACGGAGAAAACTTAGCCTAGTGAGGCAAAAACAGATAAGAGGTGGGTCGATTCCCAGCTCAGCCAACCTGGAAGAGGTTTTCCGTGGTTTCCCACTTCTACTCCAGGCAAATGCCGTGATAGTTCCTAACATGAGGCCACGGCCATCTCCATCCCAATCCTCATCCAAATTACAAATACACACTCTATTACAGACACCATAATATTATAGATGAGAAAAATTCTCACTGATGATGATAATGATAATAAATTGTTGTTTTAAGGGGCCTCACATTTATGTTGGGGGACGTGGTGGCAAAGTGGTCAAGCTGCTGGCCTCGCACCAAGGTGGACCGGGTTCGATTCCCGGTCAATGCATGTGAGATTTTCGAAGTGAAATGCCATGTCCTGTGGTTCGGATTCCACGTAAAAAGGAGGTCCCGTGGCTCATGATCGCATGATTAACGGTCACGTAAAACTAAAAGCTTCCTTCCTTTTTTTTTAACATCTAATTTATCGGCCCCTAATTGTTTGGGTGATAGTGACGGATGAGAGTAGAATGAATGCTATAGCTAATACTAACTACAGACTTACAAACTAGAAGAAGAAATGGTAAACAGATAAAGGATAAGGCAAATAAAGGACAGGAAGAAAAGAAATGCCCTCAATCCTCGAAGAATGAGGATTGAGGGACTTGGAAGGAAGGAGAGCCATGAAAGGCAGATACAAAAGGGGAAAGTCAGTGGAAAACTGGAAAAAAACGGACCCAGCTCAGGAATCCCTCGGGATGGCCAACTCCCGAACTCACCAGCCGTGAGCCCCTGAGGGTGTAGCAATATCCAGGGTGCACCAGAAGAGGTGGGGCTACATACACCCTGCCTTCTTGAGGGCCTTGAGCAGAAGGCAGGAGATAACATGAACAGAAAAAGAAGGCTGACCCCTCACAGAAGGAGGGTATCAGGAAAGATGAGACAAGGGCCAATTAAGGCGGGAAAGGAAGAGACTCCCTAGGCCTCAGATACCCTAATACCGTCGGGGTCGGAAGAGAACAAGAGTAAACCAAGAGATGTCGACAGGAAAGAAGACAGAGAGGAGCCCGGCACAAGTAAGTGGGAGCGATGCCGGACTCGGCTGGGGTCCCGCGTTCGCCAACCCACGTCCCACTAGATGTGAGCCTCTGGGGAGAAAATTCTCTCTCTGCATATACGAGGGTCACTTACACTTACTTTGGGGCAGATGCCCTACAAGTTACGCCACTTAAAACAACAATAACTAACTAAATAACAAACAAAGTCATGGCAACTATTTTTCCCCGCGGAATCCCGGACCGCAATCCACATGTTCTGATTCAACATTTTCAGTAGGATATATAGTACGTATATATGCCGCTAGATGGTGTACAAATGCAAGGCAGGAGAAGAGGGATGCGCCCATGTCAGTCGGTGCATTGTTGATGTTTGTAGTTTGTGATAGATGTGAGTCGACTAGACCAGCGGTTCCACCGATTATTTTTTCTCCCGACCCCCTTTAGACATATTTACCTAAAAAGTAAACTGTGAAATCGTTTAATAGTTTACGGGCAATATGTGCACAACTTAATAAAAACATTAATAATAAACAAGATGTTCAGTAGAGAACAAATAGCATACTTTCTCCTAAATGCATGGGTATAGTTATAACTCTTTTCAAGGAGTATAATGAATGTTTGTTGTAGTAGCTTCTTGAAATGCAACGTGCTATACGGATAATATACTTTGATTGATTGAATACTCACCTGAATTATATATACACACACTAATACAGCCATCAAAATTACACAGGTTATCAGAAAAAATCGACACTCACCCAAGTACATGGGGCTAAATGACCATGATGTCCATGCATCTCAAATGAAACAACAGCAACATCTCCCTACCCAAATCCTTCCTCTTATAAAAGTACGCACACTAGTAAGCCTACAGACATCACAGTGGCATAGGTTATAAGACAAATTCTACACCCAAGTACTGCCCCCGTAAAATGAATTATTTGGGATGAAAATGGGAATATTTTTCGAAGCCCCATGATAAAATTTAACCAAGCAATATCGAGGCTGGAACTTGGCACAAACCAGTCTTGAGGCTACGTTGAGCGGTAGGGAAATTCCGTCACTTGATTATATTGCGCAATAGAAAGTTCTGGAAGCTTAGAATCGGCCTAGCAACAGCGAATCATCCCAGGAATTGTTTAAACAATGTTAGAAATTATACGATTGGATATAAGCCCACAGCCAATAAGGAGAAGTCTTAGAAGAGACGGGAGTTCCAGCAACTAAATTTTATGGATTATTATCACATTTAAGCCCCAAGAGAGTGAATTTATGAATTGGTAAAGTGAAGAAAATTATAATAAAATATTGGAGATATTTTATAAGTCGACTGCAGGTCGCAATTCGAAGAAATAAGCAATTTTCTAGAGCTCGCTAAAATTTTCGAGGGAGCGGAAATGGCGGCTAGATTTTGGTGACTTGGCGGGGAGACGCCAAGCATCGAGGCTCTTGTTCATCTGAAGTTGGAAGCGATCAGACGTGTTTTGCCGGGAGAGTTATAGTCCCGAGTGCATCACCGAGTCCGTGGAAGGTCGACTCGTGAAGACACGGTACAGCGAGGCTAGGTGTTGGAGATTGCCGCGCTGGCAAAATGAGTGAAGTTGCGAGGAGTGCAAATGCCGCAATAACTTCAAACTGATCGACTTAGGAACATTATTTCTACTACAGTCTATTGTACAGACCACGTAGACTTGTAATATAATCATTCACCAAAATTGAGGGAAGATTTTACGAAATACAGGCATTTTTGTAATGCGAGAGAAAAGTGTTGGAATCCAGAGCTGAAAAGCATTTTTGTTCGAGACAGACTACAGCGAATGCACAGGTTCACGTGAGTTACAGTGACTGATTAGTGAGGAACTTTATTATAACACCAGTATGATGACGATGTATTTTCAACGGATGAACATTAATAAAAATTGTAATATGTTTGCAATTATGGACTAAATTAGTATGTGCGCCAGGAATACAAGCAGATAGAAGCGATATATTCAATGATGGAGCTTCGTTAGAGGAGATTGTTCATGACTGTCTACTTTACGAGCAAACATGAGACGTTATGTACAACCACATTCTAGTGCATTACCGTCAAACATGAGCTCGCATTTAACACCAATGACTACATAACGATATTCATAGTCCATCTCAATGAATATTCTGTATACGAGTGAGGTCCATGACTTCCATTTCGAATTTATTTCGGAATATGAAGCTGCGCTTTCTACACTTTTCGTTATTATGATGAATCGACCCCAGGACGGAGAAAGAAGAGACATCAAGATTTTCAAGATGACCAGGGTTTTCCCGGTAACAAGGAAGACGAAGGATGGGAGTCCGCAGTTCGATCCCGGTTGGAGCTTGCTGTTTTCCGGAAGAGGGATTCGTTCCTTGCCCGAGGCCGAGAGTTCGTGGAGGAGAACTAGGACCCAGCCTAGGTCCTTGAAGGATGTAACATCTGAGTATTATCCAATACTCAACTTGAACTTCCAACGCTCCAGACAAGGTAGCTGTGTTCATTAAATTGTAGTTAGAGCATTATTAGTGACATCCTAGAGCAATTCCTTTATTTATATTTCGACACAACATTTACGTATTCCATGTATATACATTTTACTCTTCGAGATCATTTTTAGTGATCGCATTTCGACGTTTTTAGTATTGTTTGTTAGCAATCCAGTTTCTGAACTGAGATACTTAACTTGTTTAGGGAATTAGTATTCCTATATTATTTCCCCTAAGGAACAGAAAATCTATTTTCGACGTTTATGAATTCATTTTGAATTCAGGTGATAGACATTTTCGTCTATGTTACCAATTAAATTATTTTATTAGTTTAATTTGGGCTTCTTATCCGTCGAGAAGCAACATTAAGAGAGAAGAAAGAAATAGTGATATATTGTGAAATATCACCACATTGTTATGAACTTAGCATCGTATTGGAAAGAAACATTTAACTTGGAAACGATGAAAGTCATTAGAACTCATAGACATTCGTTCAGAATGGAGATAACACGAATATGTCTAACTGTATATTTTATTGAAGAAAGCTATGATCTTTCAGTCAGTTAAAATAATTTGAGATTAGAATCTTCTTGGAAGATTATTATCATCCGACGTTAGGGAAGTTCTGGTTTGATTACCTCGTCGAGATTGATATTTATCGGACCTACACAAATAACTTGTAGTTATTTATTCACGATGAGTAATATAATGTCATTTGTGGACATGATATTCCTTCATCTGTGAAAGTGAGACCAGAAGCTTGGAGAGACAGAACAGTATTTTTATTAAATGTATACGCAACAGTTTGGAGATATCCTAGTAACGTTTTTAAAGTAATTGCAAGAAGATCTTTCACGCTTAGTCCAAAGGTGGTTGGCATGCATAAATTAATGGACTAACAACTGATGTATTGTTTGTTATACCAGCGGTTGGTTTGGCAACGCTGAGGAATTATGCCCTTTTAAGGAATGCCAATTTAAAGGAAGTGAAGATGACAACCTTTGATATTTGTTAACATGTTTGTAATTCAGTGTGCAGTTGGCATACGAGGAGTCTTTAGCGATGGAGTTCCCGCATTGTAATGAAGTCGTTGCTTAGACAAGACTATTTTTGGCATGGCATAGGATGTGAGTTAGTATAACTCCTTTTATTTCATACACGAGTTTGGATAAGTGAAGATAGTAGGGTTGCAGCCAAAATTTAAACGGGAAGTCGGATATTGAAGTCTTTTATGTATTACTCTTATTAATCTTTATTAAACCCAAGTATGTAACTGCATATGTTTTACCTTAGCTGGTTGAACATATCCGACTTATTTTGACTACAGACCAGAAGTGAGTTTATGTAGTGGTATTTCTGAAGTGATGAAAGATTGGGAGGATCCCATTAAATTGCGATTGGCATTAATGTGGGATCAGAGCAGACGCTCATGTGTAAATAGACATAACGTTTTGTGATGATAATAGCTCCTGCTATTGAGTGTAATTTAAATTCATTTGATATAAACTTTCATTATTATCAATCAAGGGAATAACGTATTAGGATTAGGAAGTTATTCGATGTTTTTGTATAGTGTCTTGAGTATGAAAGTCAATATGTTCTGAATGCGGTTTACTTATTGTTCAGTGTGTATGGTAACAACTCCGTTGGGATATCACGACGCGAGGGAGTGAAAGGAACGGTGTGTAGAAGTTTCAATTAGTTCACATGTAGGGTGTAAGAATGAATTGCGTTTTGTTCAGAATAAATGAGATTTTTGGAACGTTGCCTGTAGGCGGCTTGAGTGTGTATTTTAATGGCAAGTGTTGTCGAACACAGTTCTAGTGAAGAACCTGTTTCGTTCGAGGCCGAGTCTGGCCACAAAATGTCAAGACTTGTTGACAACAGTATAGTGTGAATGAATGAATCAGCCGGTAAGGGTGGTGGTATAACGGGTCTGTTATATAATCTCCCACGTGACTCACACACGCGCTCGAGGGCGCAGGTGTACCGTAGAAGCGTGCCAAAGGAATGTCGAGCACGCCAATTTCTATTAATTGTTTCTAGCTTGGTGTAAAGGCTACGGCCAACTCAAAATTTTAAGCCGATGTTCTTTGAACACGGTATTTCAGTGGCGTAGATGTGAAGAGGTGAGAATGGGTGTGTGTAGTTTATTATTGTATGAATGTTTAGTTATTACTATTGTTATTAAATTGTTTAGTTTTAGTTGGACGCCGCGCCAGTTGGATTTATTTTAAGTATAGAGAGATGACACTGTGAAACCCCATTTTAGGTCCAGGAGCTGATTACGAAGATCCCCGAGAACACAAGGTAGGTGCTCTACTTTGAGCTAAGTGTATTTATGTAATTCACAGTTTCATCGTATCTTCTGCTGCGTATATTCTTGAGGGTCTTGTTGGAGTGGATACTTGACTATTATTTAGCCGGAGCAGTCAGTTTCTACAAATCCAGCTTTGCTTCGGATATCTGACAGACCGCCTCTCGAATATACGGGTACAGTACACGGGGCTACAAGACCATGATGCAGCAAAACCCCTAAAGAATCAACAAAAACAACTACAACAATAGTCTCTGCCGCGGATCAAGGACAAATAATTTTATTCGCTGTAGTCGAGTGTTGAAGTATGTGGTGTTATTTTTGATTGCAAATACACACTATATATGCTTAACATTATAACGCGTCAGTAGTTATAAATCAATAAATACAAAAAAAAATGAAGTAAAAAAATTGAACCTGTTGATCCAGGAACCTCCAGACAATGAGTCCAGGTCGCTACCAGTACGTCACACATGCCATACACTAATACTTGGTTAACAACTAGTTTAGTATAACTCCACAATATTTTGTCTTGCAAAACACGATTTCATTTACGTTTTCTGCCGTTTCTATAAAATATTTGGTACTAAATATGTATTATTTTCTTCAATACGGTCCTAAAAGGATGTAAACTTACGAAGTTGAGTAAATATATGGAATTATGACGAGCAAATAATAGTGGCCATTTAACCCAACGGGACGGCACGCTCAAGCATGATATGGCTCGGCCAGCCTGAAGACTATTTGGCTGATGACGTTGTAGTTTGGGCAAAAGCCGCTTCTCACACTAAGGTATATTGTTGCAAAATTTGGTAGAGATTAGATGATTAGGTTAGTCGTAATTTGATTTAAGCCCACAACATTTGGTTGGTCGCCATTTCTTTTTTGTTATGATGGCGGCGATATATAACATGACACTGAGTTGTCCCTTGCTAGTGCTATCTCTGTACCAAAGGTGATTCGATTTGGTTTCGTTGTGTTTGAATTGATAGGGGGGCTCGATTTGCACACATACACGCCAACTATCTGCAAACTATTTCGCTGATGACCTTGTAGTATGGTCAAAAGACATGCACATGAAGGTATGTTGTTGCAAAATTTGGTAGAGATCAGATGATTAGGTTAGTCGTAATTTGATTTATAGCCCAGTGCAATTCGACGAAAAAAAGGCCAAACCCGGAAATTTAGAATAACAAGTCCGGATATGAAAAAATAGTTGTAAGTACCTTTAAATAAGATAATCCTAAAAGTCCCAAGGCCTCCTTGATGGGATACCTGAAATATCCTGGAGAAACCTGGAATTTTCCTGGAACGCTTATAAATGACGTACGAGTGGTCAGAATCTGGTTGTTTTGGCTTATTAATATTTATTTGTATGAAGAATAATATTTTAGGTACCCAGGAAAAACAAAATTGGTACACTGTAAAAAAAACTTTTGATTTTTTTTTGCGCTTTTTAAGGTAAAAAATCCGAATTTTGACAAAAATATGACCTGCTTCCTTGCCAAAATGCAATCACATACACGCAAAAAATTATCAGCGATGATAAAATTTATTCTTCACTGTATAAAAGTCTAAAAAGTCCGAAGACACGGTGTTCGTTGCCTGGAATATGGCTACAATGGGCGTAAATCGAAGTCCGAAAAATGCTTAATTTATCGCTCTTTCTCGTGTTAGTTTTAATAGTCGTCTTATATGCTGAAACGTACGCTACTTTTGTGGTATATTGCATCTTCTTTACGTCCTTTTACAATTCCCCCCCCCCCCCCCTTCCTTTTACTTCTCACACAGAAACACACACACACCCAATAACATAATCTACTACACTAGAAACAATCCCATAAAGAATAGGCGCACAACAAAGGCAGAAAGAAAAGATAAAATGATTTTTTGTGTCAAGAGCTAGAAAAAGAATCTGTTGATTGCCAGGTTACACTAGCATCACTCATGGAAGTAATGGAAAAATATGAATCCAGGGAGATGTACACTGCAAAAAGTGGTGACCCGAAAAAAGAGAAACTTAGGATTATATCGCTTGCTGCAAAGCTGATTCGAAAAGACATTAAATCTCGCGGGTATGATGACACCGTCTACTCCTCAGTCCAAGAAATGGCTACTGGAGGCCAGGATTTAATTCCAGCAAGCCTTCAAGCATTCATTGAAGATCTTATTTGTGACACTGACAAGAAAAAATCTGATCCGGCTCGTACGCGGATAGTTAAGTCGATCGGCCACTCAATCGTGTCAGCTGTGCGTCCTCACTCATTTTTTTCTCCGATTCATGTCGGTTTAAGCGTCGCTCTTCACAGGCGTTACGGCTCCAGATCCCTCATTGACACTCTTCACAGCTTAGGCACCTGTGCATCTTACAAGGAAGCAATGAAATTTGACGCGTCAACGTCTCCGATAATTATGTATTCCTTATACTTGTTCGTTCCTAGTCTTACCAGTACAGATATGTTTTGTTCATTCCTCTAATTTTGATAAGACGTACAATGTGTACGTATATACATAAGTTATTCTTTCCACATTATATAATTATTTAAGCGTCTACCTCATTACGGTAGTACACCTTTGTACCAATGAAAAATGAGCCAAAGCTTTCTATTTTTAAATAACGTTAACTTGATTATATTAGCTATCTATTTAAAAGAACTCAGTATATTTTTTGCATCATGAATCCTACAAAAGAAATCAAATCATATTTCTTTAATTTAACATACAATTGTCGTAAGATTGGACTTGAGTGTTGGGAACAAAGGCGGCAGGGTTGAGGGAGGAGGGAGATGGATGAGTTGGGATCGAGTGCCGTACTTATTTGTGAAGAAAACAGAAAAAATCATGGCTAAGCATCTCTAGGAAAAGAAAAACAAAAACAAGATAAATTCGGTACCTCCGGGGGTCGCGATTTATGCCCATTGTAGCCATAGTCCAGGCAACGAACACCGTGTTTTCGGACTTTTTAGGCTTTTTTACAGTGAATAATTAATTTTATCATCGCTGATAATTAGCTGCGTGAATGTGACTGCATTTTGGCATGGAAGCTGGTCATATTCTGTCAAAATTCGGATTTTTGATCTAAAAAATTGAATTTTTTTTTACAGTGTACCAATTTTTCCCCCCTGGGTACCTAAAATATTATTCTGCATACAAATAAATATTAATAAGCCAAAACAACCAGATTCTGACCACCGGTTCGCGATTTATAAGCGTTTCAGGAACATTCCAGGTTTCTCCAGGTTTTTCCAGAATATTTCAGGTATCCCATCAAGGAGGCCGTGAAACTTTTAGGATTATCTTATTTAAAGGTACTTACGACATTTTTTTCATATCTGGATTTCTTATTCTAAATTTCCGGGTTAAACTCTAATTGCACTGGGGTATTATGCTTTGAACATTTGGGTGGCCGCCATTACGTTTCCGTCAAGATGGCGGCGATATAAAACATGACATTGAAGTGCCCTTTGCTAGTTCTACCTCTGTACCAAATTTCGCTCATTTCAGTTTCAACGTGTTTGAATAGATATAGGGGGGCATACATACCAAATCCCCCACATACACACACAGACAGACACATAATTTTTGGCCCTGTGGAGATATCATAATTCTACTTTCGTTTTTTGCAAAAATCGAGTAGGCAGAAAAAAAATAATCTTACAACTATTTATCTTATATATAAAAGTGAAAGTCTGTATGTGGGTATGTGGGTGGGTCTGTTCCGTATACAAATCTACACCGTTACACCAATCTCAACCGAATTTTGCATACACATAGTTTAGGACCCAGAAGGAACCGCTGGCTACATGAATTTTCGATAGTCTTTCTCATTCTTCTGATTTCGACCCTTTTGCACTCAAGCACAGGCTAATCAAATCATAAAATATACTCATGAAGGAATGGCAAGGCGGATAGTTTCCATGGCAACATAGCTCAAGTCGAGACATGGCCGACTGGATGCCAGTTGCGCTCTGCACTACCGGTATAGAAAATGAGGATCTTTACTTGAAATCCCGTTAGTTACTCAGCTGCTCACACAGCACTGTCAACCGAGTTTAGCATAACAAAGACTTGACACTATCTTCTACTATATATTTGTCAAATACCACTCACTCACTCATTCATTCATCACGAAATCTCAGAAACCATCAAACGGATTGGAATGAAATTTGGTATGCAGCTTCCCCAAGGGCCGCAAATGCCCACTAAGAGAGGATTGTTGGATATTCTGGTTCTAAAGGGGTGTTAAGGGGGTAGACCTGCATTTCATTGAACAGCAATATCTCCCGATTGGTTTAATTGGGGGTGTGATACTCGGCACATAAACTCATCATTAAAAATAAGAAGACACGAGTCGGAGGGTTTTTCGATGTGGTGTATATTATGAGGTGAAAGGGGTGAAAAGTGGGGATTGAAAGATTCCTAACGGAGCGTGTATCTCTTAAACGACATAGGCGAGGAGTTTGAAACTCAGCGGGAAAAAATCAGCATAAAAATAAGTAAATATGTGTTTGACCGTTTTATCATAAATCCAATTTAAGGGGCCCATGGGGAGGGGTGAAATTCTGGAGGGGGGGGGGGAAACAGGAAAGAAAGTGTCCTAACTGATTGACTGACTGACTCACTCATCAAACTCAGGGGGAAAAACTGCTTTAAAGTAAGTAAATAGCTGTTTGAAAGTTTTTTTCATAAATCAAATTTAAGGGGTTCATGGGGAGGGGTGAAGTTCTGAAAAAAGAAAATTGAAAGAAAATGTCCTGACTCACTCACTCACTCACTCACTCATCTTCGCCCAGCCATAATTATTGAAGTTAGAAACATGACAGTTTGGGGATATGTTCATTGTATTTCAAAACAGTCTACTAAGGGAGGATTTTCGGATATTCAGGTTCTAAAGGGGTCTTAATGGGGTTAAACCTGCATATCATTGAATAACTTCCACACCACCGAGGATGCAGACCTCCATTAATGTGGAAACTATAGCAAACCACCTGGTCTCTGTATCTCGGGCTCCGGGGAATAAGAAATTCACAAAGCAAGTTAAGTCGGAACTAAGACAGAGAAAACAAGTAATCCAACCAAATGACCAATATTCAAGTCCATTTTCCTCAGAAGAAATACAAAATGGTCTCGACTCCCTTCGTGGTGGTAAAGCTGCCGGATTTGATGGCATATTTCCAGAACTTTTAAAGAATTGTGGTCCAGCAACCAAGCGCTGGCTTGCTTCTTTCTTTAGTAATGTTCTGCAGTCAGGCCGACTGCCTCCCTTGTTTAAGAAAACTAAAATTATTGCTATCTTGAAACCAGGCAAGGATCCCAATTTACCCCAAAGCTACAGACCAATAGCCCTACTAAGCGTAACTTACAAGCTTCTGGAAAGACTGATTCTTAACAGGATAGCTCCTACGATTGATTGCCTCATTCCGATTGAGCAAGCTGGTTTTCGTCATGGTCGTGACTGTAGCGATCAGTTGCTTGCTTTGACTTCCTATATAGAAAGTGGATTTGAGAGGAAGAAGAAAAGTGTCTCTGTGTTCCTCGATCTTACCGCTGCCTATGACACAGTCTGGAAAGAAGGTCTCCTCCTGAAACTCAGTAGAGCAATACCATGTCTCAAGATCTTCACTCTGATAAAAAATATGTTGGGAAACAGATTTTTCCAGGTTCATACAGAACATGTCCGCAGTCGTTTTCACAAACTCAACAACGGTTTGCCACAGGGTTCAGTGCTGTCTCCCATTCTCTTCAATTTATACATACACGACCTTCCAGAAACCACATCTCGCAAGTTCATCTATGCAGATGACATCAACCTCACCTTACAAAGAGCAGACTTCAGTGATGCTGAAGAAATCCTATCCCAGGATCTTGAGAAGATGGACGATTATTTCACAAAGTGGCGATTGACACCTAGCCCTCTGAAAACAGAAGTAGCTACGTTTCACCTCAGTAACAGGAATGCAAACTACCAACCGACAGTCAGGTTCAGAAATCACACACTGCGATATAATGCTACCCCCAAAAGCCTTGGCGTAACTTTAGATAGATCTCTAACCTATCGGAATCACCTTCAGAAACTGGCAGCTAAACTGAAAAGTCGTAACAACCTTCTGGGAAGACTAGCTGGAACATCATGGGGTGCAGATGCAAATTCACTGCGAACAACTGCTTTAGCACTAGTATATTCTTCAGCTGAATACTGTTCTGCTGTATGGCTGAATAGTTCCCATACTCGTCTGGTCGACGTCCAGCTACACCACACAATGAGAATCATATCTGGCACCCTGCACCCTACTCCTGTACAGTGGTTACCCGTACTGAGCCACATTCAACCTCCTCACATCAGACGACAAAATGCCCTTGTCAGATTATGGACTAAGGTGATGATGAACAGCTCTCTTCCCATCCACCAGGATGCAGATGAAAACGACGTAGCAAGACTGAAATCCCGGAAACCTGCCTGGAAGACGGCCAGGAATCTAGCTGACATACCATTTAGACCTGACGAAGCATGGAAGCAAGAATGGGCCAGATTACACCCACATGGTCTAATCAACATCGATGACCCAACAGCAAAACCTCCTGGGTTCAACCTCCCGCGCACCATCTGGACCAGACTAAACAGGATACGCTGCGGCGTTGGAAGAACTGCTTCTGCACTACACCAATGGGGGTGGTTGGAGTCTCCTTCCTGCAACTGTGGTGCTGAAATGCAAACCATCAGCCACATCGTGAAAGAATGTCCTCTGCGGGCATTCACTGGGCCTGTGGAGGAGCTACATCAAGTAACCCCTACGGCACTCACTTGGTTGGAAGGACTAGACATCAGCTTGTGATGAAATATCAGAATCTGCAGCAGTGTGTGTGTGTGTGTGTGTGTATGCGTGCATCCCAGTTATTATGTCTGTAATACTTTACATCCATGTATATAAATATGTATATATTAATTTTTATTTTGTAATAGCAATTATATGTAATACATTTCAACGATTGTCAAATGAAGCATCATACGCTAAATAAATAAATAATTGAATAACAATATCTCCCGATTGGTTTCATTGGGGGATGTGATACACGGCATATAAACTCATCATTAAAAAGTAAGACACGTGTCTGAGGGATTTTCGATGTGGTGTATATTATGAGGTGAAAGGGGTGAAAAGTAGGGATTGAAAGATTCTTAACGGAGCGTGTATGTCTTAAACGACATAGGCGAGGAGTTAGAAACTCAGCGGAAAAAAATCAGCATACAAATAAGTAAATATGTGTTTGACCGTTTTATCATAAATCCAATTTAAGGGGCCCATGGGGAGGGGTGAAATTCTGGAGGGGGGGGGGGGAACAGGAAAGAAAGTGTCCTAACTGATTGACTGACTGACTCACTCATCAAACTCAGGGGGAAAACTGCTTTAAAGTAAGTAAATAGCTGTTCGACATTTTTTTCATAAATCAAATTTAATGGGTTCATGGGGAGGGGTGAAATTCTGAAAAAAGAAAATTGAAAGAAAATGTCCTGACTCACTCACTCACTCACTCACTCATCATCGCCCAGCCATAATTATTGAAGTTAGAAACATGACAGTTTGGGGATATGTTCATTGTATTTCAAAACAGTCTACTAAGGGAGGATTTTCGGATATTCAGGTTCTAAAGGGGTCTTAATGGGGTTAAACCTATCATTGAATAACAATATCTCCCGATTGGTTTCATTGGGGGATGTGATACACGGCATATAAACTCATCATTAAAAAGTAAGACACGTGTCTGAGGGATTTTCGATGTGGTGTATATTATGAGGTGAAAGGGGTGAAAAGTAGGGATTGAAAGATTCTTAACGGAGCGTGTAAGTCTTAAACGACATAGGCGAGGAGTTAGAAACTCAGCGGAAAAAAATCAGCATACAAATAAGTAAATATGTGTTTGACCGTTTTTTCATAAATCCAATTTAAGAGGCCCATTGGGAGGGGTGAAATTCTGTGGGGGGGGGGGGGCAGGAAAGAAAATGTCCTAACTGATTGACTGACTGACTCACTCATCAAACTCAGGGGGGAAAACTGCTTTAAAAATAAGTTAATAGGTGTACAAGCGTTTTTTCATCAATCCAATTTAAGGAGCCCATGGGGAGGGGTGAAATTCTGGTAAAAATAATTGAAAGAAAATGTCCTGTCTGACTCACTCACTCATCACGCCCAGCGAAAACTACTTAAGTTGGAAAAATGAAATTTTGGGAATATGTTCGCTGTATGTCGAAAACGTCAACTAAGGAATGATTTTTGTTTATTCGGGTTTTAAAGAGATGTTAAGGGGGTAAACGTGCATTTCAATGAATAACGATATGTCATGAGTTGTTTCTTAGGGGATGCGATATTCGGTATATAAACTAATCATTAAAAATAATCAGACATATGTCTAAGGGTTTATCGATGTGGTGTATATTATGAGGTGATAGGGGTGAAAATTGGGGGTTGAGGGATTCTTGACGGAGCGTGTATCTCTTAAAGGACATAGGCGAGAAGTTTGAAATTCGACGGAAAAAGAACAGCTTAAAATACAAGTAAATAGGTGTTCGACTGTTTTTTTTTCATAAATCCAATTTAAGGGGCCCTTGGAGAGAGGTGAAATTCTGGGGGGGGGGGGACAGGAAAGAAAGTGTCCTAACTGATTGACTCACTTACTCACTCATCAAACTCAGGGGGAAAACAGCTTTAAATAAGTAAATAGGTGTTCGACAGTTTGTTTCATAAATCCAATTTAAGGGGTTCATGGGGAGGGGTGAAATTATCAAAAATAAATGAAAGGAAATGTCCTGACTGACTCACTCACTCATCATAGCCCAGCCAAAATTATTAAAGTTAGAAACATGAAATTTTGGGGATATGTTCGTTGTATGTCGAAAACGTCCACTAAGGAAAGAGTTTTGAATATTCAGGTTCTAAATAGGTGTTAAGGGGGGTAAACGTGCATTTCATTGAATAACAATATCTCACGAGTGGTTTCATTTGGGGATGTGATACTTGGCATATATAGGCCTACTAATCATTAAAAATAAGCTGACACATGTCTAATGGTTTTTCGATGTAGTGTATATTATGAGGTGAAAGGGATGAATAGTGGGGGTTGAAAGATTCCTAACGGACCCTGTATCTCTTAAACGACATAGGCGAGGAGTTTGAAACATGGAGGAAATCAATCAGCTTAAAAATAAATAAATAAATAAATAAATAAATAAATAAATAAATAAATAAATAAATAAATAAATAAATAAATAAATAAATAAAATAAATATGTGTTCGACCGTTTTTTCATATATCCAATTTAAGGGGCCTATGGGTAGGGGTGAAATTCTGGAAGAAAAACGTCCCCTAAGGAAGGATTTTTGGATGTTCACTCTCATCGACCAACCCAAACGATTAAAGTTAGAAGAATGATATTTTGGGGATATGTTTGTTGTGTGTCGAAAACGTCTACCCAGGAGGGATTTTTGGATATTCAGGTTCTAAAGGGGTGTTAATGGGGTTAAACCTGCATTTCATTGAATAACAATATGACACGACTATGACGCGAGCGAAGCGAGGCTAAAAATGAGATGATGTTACTTTTGATTTCAATACTTTGTACTATTTAATGATGGCGTATTTTAGTGACTTCACTACACCCTTTGGTTTAAAACTTTCATATTTCCATTTCAAATACAAAGAGAACGCTAAGAAATAGCAAACTTTTGATGGTATGTACGAGGTTAAAAATTACATTTTCTATCCGAAAGGTATCTCCAACCGTTAGCGAGTAAAACCTAAATTTGTGCTATAAAACACGGTCAACGCCGAGCGGTGTAGTTGGACAAATTGTTCCATCCTTAATCTCCCTCTGCGCAGCACCTCGCCTATCCCCTGTTTAACTGTCACCTTCATATTTTAATTTATTTATGACGCGTAGCGAAGCACGGGTACTTCAGCTAGTAACTTATATTTTTGAATACACTACAACTAATATTTTTTTAAAATGTATTGTTTGCTGTTAGCATGCATTTCATTTCAATAATAAAATGCTAAATATAATTTTCTATTTTACTTTTATTTACTCATGTAAATGGACATGTATAAACACTTAGCGGAGGAAAATATTCAATTACAGTACATAAGATGTTTTAAATTTGATTTTATAGAAAACCAATTAATTTTAGCGATTAGTTTGGCAAAAATAGACAAATCAAGACATTAGCAGTGCAGTGGTGAAAGTGACTGGGGTTGGGGTAGGGCGAGTTGTCAAGTGGAGCATTGACCTTGACATGCTTGAATGAAATGGCACTGTGCACTTGTACCTTACGACTGACACGTAGCTACGATGGGAACATGGCGCCCACCAATACCGTTTAATTTTGGCGTACCTGAAACTTGTTCGTTGTGTACCTTCAAGGGGTATGCGTACCTCAGGGTGGGAACCGCTGGATTAGATAATGGAGCAGCTGATCATATTGGCCATCTTCCTCATTGTTGGCAGCGAACCATAATTCATTTTCTTGGTGATTACTTCGAAGGATGTGAATGTGTTCATGCGTGAATATGCGTGCAAATTAGTATTCTCAGCATTATTAAATAATTAAATTAGAGTGCCATATTTCATCCACGGACTTCGCCAAGAGATCACTAAGCAGCCATCCCGAGCCGGGATTTGCGTGAGGTAGGGGGGGCAGGTCCTTTCCCCTCCTCCTCCTGCCATAGCATCCAGCAGGTTCCCATTTTGCATCACGAGGCTGGGAGACCCCCTACCAGACCATACCAAGACTTTTAAATTCTTGGCAGAGCGGGGGTGTCAGCCAACAATGCTAGCCACTGCGCCATGAGGTGGTCTTCTCAACATTATGACTTACGATAACATTTCACTCTTCTCCCTTTCTTGCAATACTTCCAGAGATACTCACGTAACGGACGTGATTGGTATGGTAGATTATGTATTTTGTATAACAACGCATTTGTCTGAAATAAAATAGTTGTCATGACTTGTAGTAAGTGACACCCAAGTACACGAGGCTAAATAATCACGAAGTCCAAGCCACTCAAACGAAGCAACAACAACGATAGTAATGTTATTGGTTTTACGTCCCTTTTATCTACTCTGGCTTTTAGAGACGCCGCACAGTGGGTCAAAATCGAAATCTAGGAGGACAAAAATATTTATTTTCATAATTAAAAATCAAAATTAATTACTTCTACAGCATTCTCATACAATTGCCGCTCACTATTCTGGGATATAAACGCATCTTAGTGTAAATCTATCACCACTGTTCGAGCAGTCTGAATTGGAGGGTGAATGTAAGTGGCTGTGGTTTGGTTGTCTTTGTGGTTAGTGTGATGCTTTAAGATGGAACATGCAGCTGAAGGTATTATCTTTGTAACGTGTTTCAGTTATTAATGGGCGTAATTGTTACGTAATTTTAGCTATAGTTGCATTATATAATATTTAACTATTATTTTTAAAATTATATTATCACTTAGATTTTTAGTATGCCGCGTCACTCTGCGTCACTTTCTACTTAATGTTAAAATGTAGATAATGTCTTATAGTTTACGCCCGTTATGAGATTTTTTTGCATCTTTTTGCAACTTACTTAGTTATTTTACGTTTTAGAAGATGCCACGCAACCAGTTCTCACACGATTACAACTGTTTGAAGCACTGGGTTCGACGATTATTTTAAAAGTGGAACTTTGTGGCTTTGTTAAAAGTAAATTAGGAGTAGAAAATTGTTCTGAAGAGATAACTGAATGCTCTATCCAACTCCTAATCATAGACAATTTCTTGCATGTGTAGACGTAGCTTAAAAAGGTCTTAACTGATGTGTATTATGAAGTAAACAATTATATACGTTGCTTTCACTCTAAATTCATGATTAAAACGTAAAAAATAATTTTGTCCCCCTATATTTCGATTTTGACCCACTGTGTGCTGAGCCAAGCAAAAGTATCGTATACCTACTACTAACCATTTAATCTGTGTGCCCTCATTACAGGCTTGTTCTCACGAGGAAAATGTTGGTCCCACCCAGAAAGAGTCCATCATCATCATGGGTGTAACGGAGCCGGCAAGGTGTAGCCTACAATATTTCAATTGAGCTCTCCACGCGGTGACGCTGCCTGTAATTTAGTGCCCGAGAACACACCATCTAGTTATCGGGGACACTAAAAAGCGGCCTCCCATAAACAACCTGCTAGCGCGCTCTCTAATTCATGGGCTCGATGAAAGGTGCCCCTGAATTATTCTGATCCGCTCGGTGATTTGTTCCGCCGTAACCCGGCCTCTGCGGTGTCGCCTATCATACTACAGGAGTGTGGGGGCTCGAACCAAAGTCTCCTGCATCGCGGTAATGCGCGTCAGCCGACTATACTATTACAATCGAATGATTCTGTCAATGTTTGTTGTTGTTGTTGTTTCTTCAGTCTCTTTACTGGTTTGATGCAGCCGCCATGCCTCCCTGTCCTAAACTAATCGCTCCATCTCTACATAGCTACCACACCATACATCCGAGGCTGTCTGTTTAACATATTCCAACCTTTGTCAGCCCCGGCAGTTCTTATCCTCGCTGGGGGGGCGTGGTGACGCAGCGGTCAAGCTGTTGGCCTCTCCCCACGGCGGACCAGGTTGGATTCCCGGTCAATTCATGTGAAATTTTCAAAGTGAAATGCTTTGTCCTGTGGTTTGGATTCCACGTATATAGGAGGTCCCTTGGCTCATGATTGTGAGATTAACGGTCACGTAAAACTTCCTTACCTCCTATCTTCTCCTCGATCCTTCCTTCCATAACTAAGTTAGCTATTCCTGGGTGTCTAAGTCTATCTCTTCTCTTCATTAGTAGTCGCATCTATCCTCACCCACTCGTCTTAATACCTCTTCATTTGTAACTCTATCTACCCATCTGATCTTCATAATTCTCCTGTAACACCACATTTCAAATGTTTCTATTCTCCTCTCTTCTGCCGCGCTAACAGCCCAAGTTTCACTTCCATAGAGCACCACGCTTCAGACAAAGGCTTTAAAAATGACTTCCTAATACCTAAATCTATATTTTTGATGTCAACAGATTTATTTTCTGTAGAAATGCTTTCCTCGTCTGAGCCAATCTACTGTTTATATCCTCTTTGCTTCGTCCATCACTGGTTATTTTGCTAAGGAACAGGAGTCTCCTACTTTCTTTAACTTTTCACCTACCAATTTGGCGCCTATTCAGAATTTTAACTTCATGTTGAAGATAGAAGATTTACTTATTCATTTAAGCATTTAACCATGTGCTTATTCAATTTCACTGATTTATATTAATTGTTGATTACAGAACTTTATTTTTATTTAAATTAATTTTAGTGTATTATTTTGATAAGAATTATTATGTAGTTTAATATTTGTTTACATTCGCCAATAATATTTTCTCGTTTTTAACTACATTTTAAAGAAAAACAAGATGTTCAGTAAAGAACATATAGCCTACTTTCTCCTAAATGCACGGGTATTGTTATAACTCTTTGTCCTTTTCAAGGAGTATAATTGAATGTTGGTTGTAGTAGCTTGTTGAAATACAACGTGCTATAGGGATATTAAACATGAATATGAGGTGCCCTTTGTTAGTGCTACCTCTGTAAAAAAAATTCATTCAATTCGGTTTCACCGTGTTTGGAATGGGGAATGGATTTGCACACATACATGGCCGCTATTTGCAAACTATTGGGCTGATGACCTTGTAGTCAGTCATAAGATGCTTTCCACAAAAAGGCATGTTGTTGCAAAATCCGGTAGAGATCAAATTATTAGGATGGTCGAAATTTGATTTAAGCTTTTAACATTTGGGTGGCCGTCATTCCGTTTCCGTCAAGATGGCGGCGATATAAAACATGCCACTGAGGTGCCTTTTGCTAGTGCTACCTCTGTACCAAATTTCGTTCAATTCGATTTCACCGTGTTTGAATTGATAGGGGGAATCGATTTGCACACATACTTGGCCACCATCTGCAAACTATTGGGCTGATGATCTAGCAGTCTGGTCAGAATATGCTTCCCACATAGAGATTTGTTGTTGCAAAATTTGGTAGAGACTAGATTATTAGGTTGGTCGTAATTACATTTTAGCCTTTAACATTTGGGTGGCCGCGATTACGTTTCCGTCAAGATGGCGGTGATATAAAACATGACACTGAGGTGGCCTTTTCTAGTGCTACCTCTGTACCAAATTTCGTTCCATTCGGTTTCACTGTGTTCGAATTAATAGGGGGAATCGATTTTCACACAAAGATGACCGCCATCCGCAAAGTATTAGGCTAATGACCTATTAGTTTGGTCAAAGGATGCTCCCTCCATAATGGTATGTTGATGCAAAATTTGGTAGAGATCGGATGATTAGGTTAATCGTAATTTGATTTAAGCTTTGAATATTTGTGTGGCCGCCATTACGTTTCCGTCAAGATGGCGGCGATATAAAACATGACACTGAGGTGCTCTTTGCTAGTGCTACCTCTGTACCAAATTTCATTCCATTCGGTTTCACCGTGTTTGAATTAATAGGGGTAATCGATTTTGACACAAAGATGGCCGCCATCCGCAAACTATTAGGCTAATGACCTATTAGATTAGTCAAAGGATGCTTCCTCTATAAAGGTATGTTGTTGCAAAATTTGGTAGAGATCGGATGATTAGGTTAGTCGTAATTTGATTTAAGGTTTGAACATTTGTGTGGCCGCCATTACGTTTCCGTCAAGATGGCGGTGATATAAAACATGACATTGAGGCGCCCTTTGCTAGTGCTACCTCTGTACCAAATTTCATTCCATTCGGTTTCACCGTGTTCGAAATAATAGGGGTAATCGATTTTCACACAAAGATGGCCGCCATCCGCAAACTATTAGGCTGATGACCTATTAGTTTGGTCAAAGGATGCTGCCCCCGTAAAGGTATGTTGTTGCAAAATTTGGTAGAGATCGGATGATCAGGTTAGTCGTAATTTGATTTAAGCTTTGATCATTTGTGTGGCCGCCATTACGTTTCCGTCAAGATGGCGGCGATATAAAACATGACACTGAGGTGTCCTTTACTAGTGCTACCTTTGTACCTAATTTCGTTCAATTTGCACTCACCGTGTTCGAATTGATAGGGGGGGACAGACATTCAGAGTACACACACACACACACACACAGACTCACACACATACACACACACAGACAGACACACTTTTTTCGCCCTGTAGTGATCTCATAAGTCTACTTTCATTTTTTGCAAAAATCGAAAGTAGGCTAATGACAAGTATTTTATTTTCATTTTATTCAATTTTAACATTGATACTTCTTTTGTTATTAGATTTAAGTTAACTTAATTCTTAATAGATTTCTTGTTCAGCTGAAGATGGCCTCATTGAAGGCCGAAACATGTCCTATTTATATAGAATTATATGAATTGAGTATTGAGTTGGCGTATTAGTTGAATAGTTGATTAACTTCTATTAATACGGATTTTAATGGCGAATGTTGTCGCATTTTATAATGGTGAATGTTTTCGCATTTTACCAATTTGACCTCAATAGAGGTTTCTGATTTATTTCGGATGCATTCCATTATTTTTGTTTTACATTTGTTGATTTTCATCGTGAATTCTTTGGGGGTCCATTGTTGCTCTCGGCCGTAGGTTTCACTTGAAAGTACACAACACGCGACCCCTGGGTGGTGCTAAGCGAGCAACAGCGAACAGGCGACCGGCCAAATATCTCCCCCCGTCGAGATACAATAATGAACATGGTTACATCATCCAAAGGTCCTTTTCAGGACCAAACTACTACTAGAAGTCTGGGACCTTCTGTCCGTATCTGCCAACTGAATATACGAGGGCAGATCAAAATAATAAGTTGCACTTCCCAGTTATGGCCATTTATTACACCACCTATACAACAGCAACACGCCTAGAACGACATACAATGTAACGTCACTTTTCCACATAGTTTCCAAGTGATTCCAAACATTTCTGCGAACGCACTATCAACTTGTCGATGCCGGATGCATAGAAAGTTCCTCCAGCGTTCTGCAACCACACGGAGACAGCGGCCTTCACCTCCTCTTCGGTCTGGGAATGTCGACCACCGTTCTGTCTAATAATCGTATTCACACTGTTGACATTCGCACGGGTCCTGGACGTTGCGGGCCTGCCCTCGCGATATTCGTCCGTGATATCCGTGCGTCCGACTTCGGATTGCTGACACCACTTTACGATCCCTTACCGGGAAATGGCCGCTCCCCATACACAGCACTAATTTCACCATGAATGTCCGTGCAATTCTTCCTTTTGGCCCATAGGAATCGGTTTGTCGCACGCACCTCATATTTGGAGTGAACGTCCAGTCGACATGCCATTGCTTTTGGCCGCTATTCACACCATACAAGACGAGACACCACAGCGACCTGCCTAACAGATGTGTGGGCAGTGTCTGTCCCTTTCTCCGCTGTGCCTGCGTTTGCGACACACAGCGCGTTGCTGCAGCGCGTTAGTGAACTAACTTTTTGATCCACCTTCGTAGAAGGCATTACCCGATCCAAGAGTGAAGCGCTGTCTAAACTGCTACTTTCATATGAAGTTGAAATTTAGAGGAAAGATTCCGGAATATGATCTTCTGGGAGCTATCTACCATCATGCGTATGGAAATGCTACCTACGTACGCTCCACCATAGATAATGCCTCTAGCATAAACGAGGATATACATACAGTTGTTACAAGAATAGGTGACACTGTTATCTCAAATATTTATAAACCACCAAGTGTTAAGTGGCCAAATCAAGTTTTAAGCGTGCATCCACACCCAGCCGTCTATGTAGGAGACTTCAACAGTCATCACCAGGAGTGGACTATAGATGCGACGATGAGAACGGAGAGGTGCTAATGAATTGGATATAAAGTAATGATCTTTTCCATTTTTTTGATGCTAAAGATCGAGGTACTTTTAGATCTGCGGCATGGAGGCTAGAATATTGTCCTGACCTATGCATTGTGTCCAGAAATCAAGATGATGAACCCTTATCAATCATCCGAAAAGTGCTCGCTGATTTTCCTCACAGCCAACACCGGCCAGTCCTTCACGAGCTTGGAATCCAGATTACCTTGGTTTCATCTACCCCACGACCACGCTGGAATTTCAATAAAGCTAACTGGTCTGCGTTTACAGAGGACCTTGATAAATGTTTACGAAGGTTACCACCAACTAGAAAACAATACGAGAGATTTTTAGGAGCTGTGATATCTACAGCAAAAATACACATCCCCAGGGGCTTCCGTAAAGAGTATATTCCTGGTTGGAGTGACGAAACTGATGATCTTTACCAACAATATATTGACAGTGGTGATCACGAAATTGTAGATCAACTTTTACATAGCCTAGATGCTGCAAGAAAACAAAAGTGGATTTCTAAAGTGGAATCTCTTGACGAATGAGTCCAGATATTCACCCAAACAAAATTGCTTCTCACATAGTCATGACTTCTAAAAGTAGGGATAAAGTTTTTACAAAACGCATAAAGAAAGAACTGAAAACTTTGAAAGATGATGCCTCAGATATCTTTTAATACTCCAGACCTTTTACTGAGGATGAGTTAACTGCTACAATTAAAGACATTAAGCCAGGCGAAGCACCAGGTCTGGATGGCATCCACCCGGAATTTATCATTCATTGTGGAGACGGAGCTAGAATATGGTTGTCCAACTTCCTCACGAATATATTACAGAGTGGACAATTGCCAAAGTTATTCAAACAAACGAAGATCATAGCCATCTTGAAGAAATGTAATGCAAGTGATAAACCAGAGAGCTATCGCCCCATTGCCCTGCTTATTGTGACATATAAGACTCCTTCTCAATAGGATTGGCCCAGAGATAATCAAGAAAATCCCAGTGGAGCAGGCAGGATTCAGACCGCACAGAAGCACTACAGATCAAGTATTGCCTCTTAAAACTTTCATAGAAGCAGGCTACCAGAGAAAACTTAAGACATCGGTGGCTTTTATCGATCTGACAGCAGCATACGACACAGTCTGGAAGGATGGCCTACTCTTCAAGTTCCTGAAAGTGATACCTTGTAAGACGACTGCCCGACTCCTGAATAACATGCTAAATCAGAGACTATTCCAAGTACATATGGGGAATAATGTGAGCACCAAAAGATCGCTAAATAATGGACTTCCTCAGGGTTCTGTTCTTGCTCCAATCTTATTTAGCTTATATATCGCAGATATACCAGCCACAATTTCAAGGAAATTTGGTTATGCAGATGACTGGGCATTTGCTACTAGAGCCACAGCATTTGAGGAAACAGAGATGACTCTAAGGGACGACCTGAAGGATCTGACACAATATTTTAAGATGTGGAGACTTACACTTAATACTAACAAAACAGAAGTATGCTGCTTCCATCTAAACAACAAGATGGCTAATAAAGAATTACAGGTGATCATTGGAAATCAATTGTGCCTCCGTGGCTTAGGCGGCAGCACCTCTCACCGCTGGGTCCGTGGTTCAAATCCCGGTCACTCCATGTGAGATCTGTGCTGGACAAAACGGAGGCAGACAGGGTTTTCTCCGGGTACTCCGGTTTTCCCTGTAAACATTTCATTCCAGCAACACTCTCCACTATCATTTCATTTCATCTGTCATTCATTTAATCATTGCCCCCAGAGGAGTGCGTCAGGCCTCGGCAGCCGGCACAGTCCATATCCTCGCCGCTAGATGGGGGCTTCATTCATTCCATTCCTGACCCGGTCGGAGACTGGAAGCAGGCTGTGGATTTTTTTCATTGGAAATCAATTATTGAGACATAATGGATTTCCTAAATACCTAGGGGTTACATTAGATAGAACACTCTCCTTCTGACAACACCTCCGCAATACTCAATCCAAAGTAAGAACCCGCAACATTATAGTCCAAAAACTATGTGGCACAACTTGGGGTTCATCGGCAACTTCACTTCGATGTACAGCTTTGGGACTTGTGTTTTCAGCTGCAGAGAACTGTGCCCCAGTTTGGTTGAATAGCCCTCATATTAACCTCATAGATACCCAACTCAACACCACCATGCGCCTAATCACTGGCACAATAAGGTCTACACTCACACATTGTCTACCTAACCTCAGCCCCATCCCTCCACCAGATCTTCGACGTAAAAACGCTCTCCTCAGGGAGTTCAAGAAAATAACGGATAACCCACAATTTCCAATACACTGTGACATTGCTGATGTTCGCCTGAATCGTCTATGATCTCGAAATCCATCAACTAGGACTGCAATAGACTTGGAGAATACCAACTTCAACTTAACTAAAGAATGGCATGGAAGACAGGATACTAGGCCTGGATCATCCTTACCACGCGTTGGATCATCGCTGCCACTTCAACTTAACTAAAGAATGGCATGGAAGACAGGATACTAGGCCTGGATCATCCTTACCACGCATTGGATCATCGCTGCCACCTGGATTTGAGTTTCCTCGGAAAACATGGTCAACTCTCAACAGGATTCGTACGGGTCATGGCAACTGTGCAGACTTCCATTACAAATGGAAAATTATTTCTTCACCTAACTGTGATTGTGGTGACCCTAAACAGACCATCCAGCGTATCATCACGAACTGTCCAAAAGGAAGTACAGTGGCAGCGTCACTGATTTCGCTCATGGATCACCACAGACAATTACCTATATAAATAATCTAGATGTAAATATATAGTTTGTAAACTAATTATCATCTGTGTACATATTGTATCTCTAAAGTCATACGCTAAATAAAATAAATAAATAAATAAATAAATTCTTTCCTCAAGTCAGAGTCCATGCCATTTAAAAACTCATCCAAATCCTCTAGTCTCTAATGTGTCGGCTAAGATAACAATGTCATCAGAAAATCTCTGTGTTAAATTATTTCTCCTTGAATCTTTACTCCTTCTTTAAAATTTTCTCTAATATCCTTCATTGCTTGCTAAATTTACAGATTGAAAAGTAAGGGTGATATCAGCTTCTCCCTCATGTCCTTCAGCTCGAATAACTGCTTCAATAAAATATACAACGAAGATTACCGCCATAATCATGTACAGTAGGCGTTCGTTAGTGATGCCATATTGGTATTACGAAAATTTCCAAAAGAATTAAAAAAAAACAGGTAAATTAGCGCGATGTCACGACCTCTGATAAATATATCTACTGAGTTGCTCGCCGGGGAAAAATAGAAATGCAATATCAATTAACAGATACCTGTCTGCTCTGACTCGGTCCCCAAATGGAACACAACATGACAACGACACATGCATTAATTGAGCTAATATATTCTTGTTTTTCCCACGTCAACATCGTGTCACGACACTCAAAAAAATGTGGCATGAAATCTGGGAATGAAATGAAGCACGTGTATTGATCGGTTCGTTGACATAACATCCGTCATCTATAGAGATGGGCGTTTGGAGCATTGTTACTGAAATTACTAGTAAAGCCACAAAACCTGGAGGTTGGAAATAGAATTTTTGAGTTCACGTCAACTTTGACCATTAAAAATCCCTCAGTATGCCTTCCTTCTGAGGGGAAGTAATGCCAGCGGTCCCATGTCATAGATTTATGGCATATAAAAGAACCTTCCACTAACTAAACTAGTGTGAAGAAGAAATGTTTAGGTTAGGTATGATCAATGCTCTTAAGTTCGAACATTCGTCACCGGGCGCTGGTTTCGATGGCATCTAGTAGTAGCCAAGTTCACAGCTAGATGTCATGGACGGTATCTTTTTGTAGCGAAAGTAGGAACTACTAGAAATTATCGTTTGCAGTCCTTACTTGAATTAAAAACAGATAGCACACTCCTATATAGTCACCACAATTAACATCGGTTATCAGACAGATTCTTCAAACACCCAAAGTACACGGGGCTACATGACCGCGTTGTCGCAGCCTCTAAACTAAGGAACCAACCAACTCGTCAATTTTGGGGAAATCTCCTCCTCTAACTGCTTATACGCGTTGGAAAGCGCTTCAAATGTTCTTGATAGTAGGGCTAGTGTACATCATCCACATATGCCAAGAACTTATCATGCTCACGTTCTTGGATACTGTCCTCAGGGAGAACTGCTTAAAGCAAATGGATTCAAAAATTGAATTGAATTGATATTGATCAGCTCAATCGGAAATAAACTCCCTCTATTTCTCAATTTCTTCGGAAACGCAGACCTTCCACTTGGATCCGCCAGAGTGGTAAATTTACGAACGAAAGAGAGCTAGGCTATGTCTAAAGCCCTGCGCTGATGCGGATATCCGAGGGTAAACCCGCGCATATCCGCAATATTTTTCGCCATGCGGATAGCGGATAAGCTGTGGATAATGTTTGGAGGAACTTTGCGGGTTGTTTTTAGAATACAATCCGAACTTGTTCAATATCATTATTACGACCCGGATGTTTATGGCATATAGCCTATTATTTGTCCGTTATGGCTATTTTTTTTCATGACAAATGTAAGATGATGATTTAAATAACCTCATTCAAAGTATGTCACTAAGCATAATTAACACTCCAAACAGGAAAGGATTACAATTCTGGCTGTATAACATTCATTTAAAACATAGCACATGACATAGGCTACAAAGCCTAGGGGATCAATTTTCCCCTCAAATATCTAAATATGTTCCTTTATCTAATAATAATTCGGATAACAAACGTGGAATGCGGAAAAAAGTCGTGCGGATACGGGGCGGATGCGGATAACAGTTGTGCGGAAGCGGGACGGATGCGGATAACAGTAGTGCGGATGTGGGGCGGATAACAGTCGTGAGGATGTGGGGCAGATGCGGATAAGAGTCGTGCGGATGCGGGGCGGATAACAGTCGTGAGGATGTGGGGCGGATGCGGATAACAGTTGTGCGGATGTGGGGCGGATAACAGTTGTGCGGATGTGTGGTGGATGCGGATAACTGTTGTGCGGATGTGTGGCGGATGCGGATAACAGTCGTGAGGATGTGTGGTGGATGCGGATAACAGTTGTGCGGATGTGGGGCGGATAACAGTCGTGAGGATGTGTGGTGGATGCGGATAACAGTCGTGAGGATGTGGGGCGGATAACAGTCGTGAGGATGTGTGGTGGATGCGGATGACAGTTGTGCGGATGTGGGGTGGATAACAGTCGTGAGGGTGTGTGGTGGATGCGGATAACAGTCGTGCGGATGTGGGGCGGATAACAGTTGTGCGGATGCGGGGCGGATGGGGATAACAGTTGTGCGGATGTGGGGCGGATAACAGTCGTGCGGATGAGGGGCGGATAACAGTCGTGTGGATGAGGGGCGGATAACAGTCGTGCGGATGCGGGGCGGATGGGGATAACAGTTGTGCGGATGTGGGGCGGATAACAGTCGTGAGGATATGGGGCGGATGCGGATAACAGTTGTGCGGATGTGGGGCGGATGACAGTCGTGAGGATGTGGGGCAGATGCGGATAACAGTTGTGCGGATGTGGGGCGGATAACAGTCGTGAGGATGTGTGGTGGATGCGGATGACAGTTGTGCGGATGTGGGGTGGATAACAGTCGTGAGGGTGTGTGGTGGATGCGGATAACAGTCGTGCGAATGTGGGGCGGATAACAGTCGTGCGGATGCGGGGCGGATTCGGATAACAGTTGTGCGGATGTGGGGCGGATAACAGTCGTGAGGATGTGGGGCGGATGCGGATAACAGTTGTGCGGATGTGGGGCGGATAACAGTCGTGAGGATGTGGGGCAGATGCGGATAACAGTAGTGTGGATGTGGGGCGGATAACAGTCGTGAGGATGTGTGGTGGATGCGGATAACAGTCGTGAGGATGTGGGGCGGATGCGGATAACAGTTGTGCGGATGTGGGGCGGATAACAGTCGTGATGATGTGTGGTGGATGCGGATAACAGTCGTGAGGATGTGGGGCGGATGCGGATAACAGTTGTGCGGATGTGGGGCGGATAACAGTCGTGAGGATGTGTGGTGGATGCGGATGACAGTTGTGCGGATGTGGGGCGGATTACAGTCGTGAGGGTGTGTGGTGGATGCGGATAACAGTCGTGCGGATGTGGGGCGGATAACAGTTGTGCGGATGCGGGGCGGATGGGGATAACAGTTGTGCGGATGTGGGGCGGATAACAGTCGTGCGGATGAGGGGCTGATGCGAATAACAGTTGTGCGGATGTGGGGCGGATAACAGTCGTGAGGATGTGTGGTGGATGCGGATAACAGTTGTGCGGATGTGGGGCGGATAACAGTCGTGCGGATGCGGGGTGGATGCGGATAACAGTTGTGCGGATGTGGGGCGGATAACAGTCGTGAGGATGTGGGGCACATGCGGATAACAGTTGTGTGGATGTGGGGCGGATAACAGTCGTGAGGATGTGTGGTGGATGCGGATAACAGTCGTGAGGATGTGGGGCGGATGCGGATAACAGTTGTGCGGATGTGGGGCGGATAACAGTCGTGAGGATGTGTGGTGGATGCGGATAACAGTCGTGAGGATGTGGGGCGGATGCGGATAACAGTTGTGCGGATGTGGGGCGGATAACAGTCGTGAGGATGTGGGGCGGATGCGGATAACAGTCGTGAGGATGTGGGGCGGATAACAGTCGTGAGGATGTGGGGCGGATGCGGATAACAGTTGTGCGGATGTGGGGCGGATAACAGTCGTGAGGATGTGGGGCGGATGCGGATAACAGTTGTGCGGATGTGGGGCGGATAACAGTCGTGAGGATGTGGGGCGGATGCGGATAACAGTTGTGCGGATGTGGGGCGGATAACAGTCGTGAGGATGTGGGGCGGATGCGGATAACAGTCGTGAGGATGTGGGGCGGATAACAGTCGTGAGGATGTGTGGTGGATGCGGATAACAGTCGTGAGGATGTGGGGCGGATGCGGATAACAGTTGTGCGGATGTGGGGCGGATAACAGTCGTGAGGATGTGGGGCGGATGCGGATAACAGTCATGCGGATGCGGGGAGGATGCGGATAACGTTATGTTTATCCGCATGTGGTCATGTGCAAAACTTGAAAATGAAATTTTTAAAAAGTGGAAATTGCAAATTGTAAATAACCATGTGAGAAATATGAAAATCAAAAAATGACAACTTAAAAAAAAAATATCATGCTCTATGTGACTAGACGTTTAACAACTCCCTCCTCCTCCCTTTCTTTTTCACCCTCGTTCATGATATTAATAAAATCAACCTATTGGCTCAGGGTATCCGTAATCCTAAGCTCATTGTGCGTGGCGACCATCTTGCGCATTAGCCCCTGGCCCAGCTATGACTCTCCCTCCATAAGAATAACATAAGAGAGTTGCGCGTGGCGGCAATCTTGCGCATTAGCCCCTGTGCCAGGACCGGCATTTTTACCCTAAGTCTCTCATAGTACATTGGCATTGCTCGTGGCTTCACCAGAGCATTGCAGTGGCCTTCGCACTACAGTACAGAGAGAGGGAATCATCTGATCTCTACTAAATTTTGCAACAACATTCCATTCATGCGGGAAGCGTCTTTTGCCCAAACTACAAGGTTATCAGCCAAATAGTTTCAATATGGTGGATGTATGAATCATGCAAGTATTAAGTATTTTAGCCTAACCGTAACTTACGATTCAATAAGGCTTGCCCTTAGCAAATACGATCATCGTACATAGGGAGGTTTAAACTGTCCTCAGGGAGGTAACCGGTAGGATATTAGCAAATTTTAAATAGAATATGTAACCGCAGTAGTGGCTAACAGTTCAGGCTGACCGTGTCGTATCGTGCTTATCCGTGCCGTCCCCTTGAGTCAAAATGGCGGCTATTGTTTGCTCGCAAATCCATAAATTTCCACAACTTCGTAAGTTTATATCCTTTTAGGAATGTACTGAACAAAATAATACCTATTTAGTATCAAATAAATTATAGGAACTGCAGAAAGCACTAATGAAATCGTTGATTTCAAGACAAAAGAAATATTATGGAGTTATACTAAACCAGTTGTTAACTAAATGTTAGTGTAGGGTATGTATGGCGTAGTGGTAGTGATCCGAACTCATATAGAGGTTCGTGGATCAAATCCCAGCAGGTTCTATTTTTTTACTTCGTATTGTTTTTGTTTAGTACCGACAGTAGTGGCTACGCTGGCTAACGCGCAGCATTAGGTCATGGGGCCAAGCTCTCTGCTGACTCGGTAGACGCGTGGGTTCGAGCCCCACCGTCGGCCATCCTTGAAATGGTTTCCCATTTTCAACACCAGGCAAATGCTGGGACGGTACCTTCTGACAGGCCACGGTCGCTTCCTTCCACATCCTTGCCCAGTTTCATTCACCATCATTCATTTCATCTCTCATTAACTCCTCTCCTGAGGAGACTTCCACGCAGACTTCCATCGCATCTCATTCCCGACCCCGTTGGAAAACGGGAATAATAAGGGGTAATCATAACTACTCACACGTTATAATGTGAAGCAATAGAAAATATTATACATACAATTCGTCTTATAACACCACATATTTCAACACTCGACTACAGTGATTAAAATTCGTTGTCCTTGATCCGCGGTAGCGTCTATTGTTGTTTTTGTTGTTGATTTTTAAGGGTTTTGTGACATCATGATCTTGTAGCCTCGTGTACTTGGGTGTGTGTTGAAGTTGTCTGATAACCTGTGTCACTGTGATGTCTGTAGGCTTACTAGTGTGTGTACTTTTATACGACTAAGGATTTCGGTAGGAAGCTGTTGTTGTCGTTTCATTTGAGATGCATGGACATCATGATTATTTAGCCCCGTGTACTTGGGTGAGTGTTGAATTTTGTCTGATAACATGTGTTATTGTGATGGCTGTATTAGTGTGTGTATATATAATTCAGGTGAGGATTCAATCAATCAACGTATAATATCCGTATAGCACGATGTATTTCAACAAGCTACTACAACCAACATTCAATTATACTCCTTGAAAAGAACAAAGAGTTATAACTAAACCCACGAATTTAGGAGAAAGTAGGCTATATTATTCTTTACGGACCATCTTGTTTACTTCTTAGACAACACCTCTCAAACCATGCTGCTCCTAAACAAGAATTGCTGTAATTAACAACCAGTCCCGTTGTGGGGCGGGTGGTCCAGAAATGAGATTTAATCTCATCGGACACCTATACCCGTACTGCGGCGGGGCGGGCCATGACGTCAATTGCAGTAGTTGTAATCCCAATTTCACTGATACACGCAACCAATTAAAATATGTATACTCGCACTTAAACTAAAAACACAATTTTAGTAAAGGTGCAAAAATCAAAAACTAAAAATTATTAATTCAAAAACAAAATGCAACCTCTCTCACCTTTATCCTAAAAACAAGATGTTCAGTAAAGAACATATAGCCTACTTTCTTCTAATTGCATGGGTATTGTTATAACTCTTTGTCCTTTTCAAGGAGTATAATTTATGTTGGTTGTAGTAGCTTATTGAAATACAACGTACTATACGGATATTAAACATGAATATGAGGTGCCCTTTGCTAGTGCTATCTCTGTAAAAAAAAACAAAAACATTCAATTAGGTTTCACCGTGTTTGAATTGATATGGGGAATCGATTTGCACACATACATGACCGCTATCTGTAAACTATTGGGCTGATGACCTTGTAGTTCAGTCAAAAGTTGATTCCCACAAAAAGGTGTGTTGTTGCAAAATTTGGCAGAGATCAAAGTATGATTTGGTTGGTCGTAATTTGATTTAAGCTTTGAACATTTGGGTGGCCGCCATTCCATTTCCGTCAAGATGGCGGTGATATAAAATATGACACTGAGGTGCCCCTTGCTAGTGCTACCTCTGTATCAAATTTCGGTCAATTCGGTTTCACCGTGTTTGAATTGATGGGTGAATCGATTTGCACTCATACATGGCCGCCATCCACAAAGAATTGGGCTGATGACCTTGTAGTTTGGTCAAAAGATTCTTCATACATAAAGCTATAATGTTGTCAAAATTGGTAGAAATCAGATGATAAGGTTGGTCGTAATTTGATTTAAGCTTTTGACATTTGGGTGGCCGCCATTACGTTTTCGTCAAGATGGTGGCGATATAAGACATGATACTGAGGTGCCCTTTGCTAGTGCTACCTCTGTACCAAATCTCGTTCAATTCGGTGTCGCCGTGTTTGATTTGATAAGGGGAATCGATTTTCACACATACATGGCCGTCATCCACAAAGTATTTGGCAGATGACCTTGTGGTTTGGTCACAAGATTCTTCATACATAAAGGTATACTGTTGCGAAATTTGGTAGAGATCGGATGATTAGGTTGGTCGTAATTTGATTTAAGCTTTTGACATTTGGGTGACACATTTTTTCGCCCTGTGTAGATCTCATAAGTCTACTTTCATTTTTTGCAAAAATCGAAAGTAGGCTAATAAAGGGTATAAGCGGCATCGCCTGGAACATTATGCATTATGTCTTCCTGCCTGGGATTACTAGGGCACCAACCATTGGCAATTGACTTGAAGTTGTATATGTTTTGCAACCCATCCCTTCAATCAGACGAAGCAAAATAAAGTATTATGCATTCTCTAGTTTAGTGGAAGGTGACATCGCCGTTCCGCCCCTTAAAGCAACAATAACTAATTCTCTACTGGTAACAAAACTTAATTCGCTTCGGTGGCGTAGTTGGTAGCATGCTGAGCTTCTATGTCCAAGGTCATGGGTTCAAACCCAGTCGAAGTCGTCGGATTTTTAAGAGCTTTAAAAATCCCTCAGTATGCCTTCCTTCGGAGGGGAAGTAAAGCCGGCGGTCCCTTGTCATAAATTTATGGCATATAAAAGAACCTTCCACTAATTACACTTGTGTGAAGCTAAATTCTAGTTTTGATTTGACGAACGCTCTTAGGTTCCAACGTTCGTCGCCAGGAGACGATTGCGGTCGTATCTAGTAACCAAGTTCAGAATTAGTTGTCGTTGACGGTGGCGTTTGGTTGCAAAAGTAGGAGCTACTTGAAAATTGAATGTCTGCAGTCCTTACTTGAATTAAAAACAGATAACACACACGAATGCAGCCATCAAAATTAACATCGTTTATCAGACAGATTCTACACACACCCAAAGTACACGGGGCTACATGACCGCGTTGTCGCAGCTCCTAAACTGAGGAACCAACCAACCAAACTAAATTGAAGAGATGAGCAGCGTCTTTCGCTTGTTATACGGTAGGTGTCTGCACCCCTCGACTGTCTGAGAGACAGTGACATATCTGCGTACACGGAACGTAATGTATCACGGCGTGACCTGCATATCTCTTATTAAACTAGTGCCAGCTGTGTGCCTTCCTTGTTACAGTGTGACTGATGTCACCAGCGCCGAACTGTGTTAAGGAGCTGTGCGATTACTCATGGTGATCTAGCATAGTTCGGTTTAAATGACAATAAGGAACAATGAACGTCCAGTGATCTATTAGGAGTAGAGTAAATTCATCTAATTTCGAGACCCATTTAATTCCGTGACACCCTGCACACGTAATACTCTGAAATCTAGGCATGTCTAGAGCTAACTGCCTTGCTCCTTCAAACAATTTATTTGAAGGCTCAAACAGCGGAGCATCCACTAATGTGCCTAGGAATACCATCCTCAACGAAGAAAACGTTCTGAAGATATTGATCGGGTTTGTGAGGACTGTGAAGAATATTTCTCCAAGGACACCATGAAGCGAAACTGAGCAAATTGGATTTGTTGCACTATTTTTATTTATTTTTTACTCCTTGCCACGAAGAATGTCAGGTACCAAAAATTGATGATGGCAGTTTCATGTGTGATTCTTGTGCCAAGGAATGTTTAAATGCTCATGATAACTAGAAGAAACTAAGGCTGATTTCCAAGAAATAAATATCTCAGATGACATCATATAAAATTCGGGAATCTTCACTACAATAGGACGTAGGCACAAATTCATGGAGAAACCTAAAAAGAAAACTGGTAGCATGTGGTCACAGAACGCAAGATGCCAACTAACAAGTTCAAACGCGCTCTTTCAAATGGCATAACGAATAATAATAATAATTGTAATAATCATCATAATAATACACACTCACTCACTCAGAAGGCTTATATGGGACACGAAGATCCCGCGCCGATCTCACAAAATGCCTCCACTGAACTCTGTTTTGGGCAAGTTCTTCCCAGTTGTCCACATTCAGATGTCTACAAAGTTTGGAGATTTCATTTTTCCAGGAACTTCGTGGTCTTCCTACTGGCCATTTTTCCTCTTGGTTCTTCTTTAAAGATTTGTAAGACCATCCTATCATAACCCATCCTTAGTAAACGACCAGCCCATTGAAGTCTTCTGGAGTTAATGACGTTGAGTATTGGTGCTTGCTGTGATAGTGAGTGTATGTCTTCATTTGATCTTTATTTCCAGCTTTGAGATGCGGAGTCAAACAAGTAGTTCCGTGAAGAACTATACAGCCTATTTTCACATATCCTACTTATGTTAATTGTCCCTAACAACATATAAAATTTCAGTTTAATTGCTGTAATAGATTAGTAGATATTGAGAAACGTCTAAATATTTCGGATGATCACCATGTTGGATTTTTTTATATGTACGACTTAGAGACATGTACTATTCCATGAAGATTAATGTGTAGGTGTAGTATTCAAACTTCAATCGCATGATTAGGGCACAAGATACGAAAATCAGATTTTAATATTTCGCACAGCTGCCATCTTGTGGTTATGAAATCAATTGAAATAAATTAGTTACCAGTGGATTAAAATTTGTATAAGCATTTACCGTACCAAGTTTTACTGCACTCGGATGGTTAAATCGCGAGAAACATCCATTTCAGTATTTATATTTCGCGTCGACGCCATGTTGGATTTGTGCTCACCAGGTAATTGAAAGTCCCATAGGTGAGCGTACGTCCATAGACTCTATCAACATACAAAATTTCAGTTTGATTGCTATCATAGATTAGTAGATATTGAGAACCGTCTAAATATTTCGGTTGGTTGCCATATTGGATTCTTATATAAGTAGGCCATAGAGTTATGTACTATTAGATGACGCGATTTGCGTAGTTTCATTGTTAAAACGTCCACTTCGATCGCATGATTAATACACAAGAAATAAAAACTTAATTTTAAAATTGCGCACAGCCACCATCTTGAGGTTATGTGAACAATTGAATTAAACTAGATGCCAGTTTATTACAATGTGTTTAAACATTTCCTGTACCAAGTATCATTGCGTTTCGATGGTTAAATCGCGGGAATGGTCTATTTAAAAGTATAAATTTCGCTTGGCCGCCATGTTCGTCTTGTAGTTGACAGGTTACGAAAGTTTCATATGTGACCTTTTAGTTGGTCCCTTTATCACCGTACAAAATTTTAGGGCGATATCAGTAATAGTTTTGGAGATATAGGATGCCGATGAAATATTTCGGACAGCCGCCATCTTGAGATTATGTAAACAATTGAACTATATTAGATGTCATTGCATTACAATGGCATAAACATTTGCTGTACCAATTTTCATTGCGTTTGGATGGTTAAATCGCGAGAAAATTCTATTTAAAATTTTCAACTTCACTTGACCGCCATGTTCGTATTGGGTTTAGAAAGCCTCATAGGTGAACTTATAGTAGTGCCCTTTATCACCGTACAAAATTTCGGGGTGATATCGGTAATAGTTTTGGAGATATAGAATGCCGGCGAAATATTTCGCATAGCCGCCTTGTTGGATTGGTGAGATTTAATTTAATTAGGGTACGGTCGTGGTCGTGACCTTACTGAGTTTCATTGAAATCGCTCTAGCCGTTTAGAAGTTATTAGGGACACACACACACATCCACACACACATACACACACGGACAAAAGGTGATCTCATAAGCCTATTTTTTTTTCATCAAATGAAAATAGGCTAAATATGGTCCAAAAGATTTCCTATACACTTTATTTTCGAATACCTGCAACTGGTGTTCTTCCTGTTTTGTTAAACTCCATGATTCTGCACCATAAGTTAGAACTGGCCTAATGATGGTATTGTATATATTCAGTTTTGTAATTCTCGTCAGGAATTTGGAAGCCAATACATACTTCAGAGAGTGGCACACTCTGTTAGCAATCTGTATTCTAACTTTAAATTCCTCTTCTCTATGATTCTGTTCATCTATCATGTCTGCTTACGACTTGAAATGTTTAACCCGCTCAAAACTATGCTTGCCAATAAGAAGAGATGACCGATTCCCAAACACGTCAATATTCCTTCAATGGATAGAGAATTTAGATATTAAATTATAAATCTAATGACCTAGTTAAATTAATTTTGTATATTTATTATGTTATAATTCAATTTTGTTATTGCCATACGCTAAATAATAAATAATTCCTCTTCATTACCATGTACTGAGTTTTTAGCCTATTCTCATTTTTCGAAAGAATAGGCTTATGTGATCACCTTTTGTCCATGTGTGTGTGTCCCCCTAATAAAATCTAAATGGCTGGAGCGATTTCAATGACCCCGACCATGTCCTTTATATTTTATTGTCACCAATCCAACATGGCGGCTGTGCGAAGTATTTAATCCGCATTCTATATCTCCAAAACTATTACCGATATCACCCCAAAATTTTGTACGGTGATAAGGGGCACTACTAAATGGTCACATATGAAACTTTCAAAAACCTGATAACCACAAAACGAAAATGGCGGCCAAGCAAAATTTATACTTTTAAATAGACGTTCTCGTGATTTAACTATCCAAACGCAGTGAAATTTGGTACAGCAAATGTTTTTACACATTGTAATGCACTGATATCTAATTTAGTTCAATTGTTTACATTACCTTAAGAACGTGGCTGTGCGAAATTTTATAATCTCGTTTTTATTTCTTGAATCCTAATCACGCGATTGAAGTAATAGTACATAACACTATAGCCTACATATATAAAATCCAACATGGCGACCATTCGAAATATTTAGACGGTTCTCAATATTGTCGAAATATTATAGAAATCAAACTGTAATTTTGTTTGTTAATAGAGGCAATTAAAATAAGTAGGATATATGAAAATAAGCTATTCGGTTCTTCACGAAACTACTTGTTTGGTTATTAATTCTAAGGCCGAATTTTAAACCTTTATAGGGCAAAAATATTTGTAATTTTTATGTTTTTACAGTTTAATTTATTTTATTTATTTTAATTATTCCTATCCTTATTTTTGTTTCTCTAATTTTAATTGTATTTTTAGCCTACTTTTCACATTTTGCAAAAGTGAGGAAAAAGTAGTCTTATGAGATCGGGCAAATGTGTGTCTGTCTGTCTGGCTGTGTGTGTGTGTCCCCCTATCAACTCCTAAACGGCTGGAGCAATCGAAACAAAATTTGGTAGGGGTATAGATCTATACCTGAATATCTCACGGCCATATTTGAAAATGATGTCAGTGCTACCAACTGCTGAAAAATCGCAATTGAAATTTGAGCTCCATGTAGGATATCTTGGAAGGTATGAATGGGAGCTATTTCAAAATTGGCACACGTATAGATAATAATATTGTAGTTTAATTTCCAGGAGGCCATATATGGCAGTGTTGCCAAAATGATTATAAGCCAGCTGATAGGTCCCATTTTTAAATGCATATAACTTCTACACTATCAATTGGAATTCAACCAAATTTCGTATGTGCTATGTGTACATAACAGATAAGACTGAGCGTATTATTAAGAGCAAGCAGGGCTGCCAACTGTTAATAAATGCTGTCTCTATTTTTTACCCTAATATCAATATATCAGGAAGTATGCAAGCCAATAGCTCTAAACTTTGTACACGTATAATACCTGGCATTCTAGATTAATTTGGAGTAACTAATATGCGTCAGTGCTGCCAACATCATTCTAAGCCTGCTGATAAGTCCAATTTTTAAATGCATGTAACTTCTATACTAACTAATGGATTTCATTCAAAATTGGCACAACAATAGATCATATTATTTTAGATTATTTCTGACCAATACGTGCATGACATTGTTGCCAACATGGTTTTACGCGCGCTGTTATATCCAATGTTTAACTGCATGTAACGTCAATGCTATCCATTGGACTTCAACCAAATTTTGTATTCTGTATCTTATGGGATGGAACTAAGAATATATTCGGTCACCAGGGCTGCCAACTGTAGTGCTATATTAGGCTACATTATGCCAGGTATATTTCGAACTAATTAGAAATTTCGATATTACCAACTTAATTTCGTCATTATTCTAGATAGATCCATATAGATTAATCATTGGCTTGAATCTTAAATTTTAAGAAAAGTAGGCTCTTTAGTTCGTCACGGAACTACTTGTTAATTTTCAATTTATGTTCTTATAGATTTAATTTCGATATTCTTCTATTGAATTAATTAATTAACCAATTTCCAATTGATTTTTCAGTTATTTTATAGTTATGTTTATTCTTTTAATTTTGATATTCCTTTTATTATTGTAATTTTATTTCTATATTTATATTTTATTTTAACACTTTAATTGTTAATGTTCTTGGTTTTAATTTTTTTTAAATGTTATCCAAGGCATTACCTCAAGTAGATACTTATATTATATTTGATTTTTAGAAATACTATCACTTCGGCATGAAAATTCTCCGAAATTTGGCTCAAAGATTAAACTATCAGCATCTTTGAAAGCATAAACCGTCCTTATGACAGGTGCTTAATATAGGGACCACTATCCCATAGTGGGTTGAAGCTATCTTCTCAAGTTCAACAAACCATTTCCTTATCTCAATCTCATTTCTTCCTATGAGTACGACATCATTTGCGTATGCAAGCATTTTATGATACTGTCTGAGATGCATGCCAGCATAATAATCACTCCCTATATTATTCTGCTAAGGTCCCATTCCAGTTTTGTACCGAAAATAAGGTCCCATTAACACCAACCTACACATATGGGGTACCTACAGGTTCAGCATAACCCAATGCGTAATCGAAACGCACACACTTACTCTTTAAATGCCTCACAATTAAATAAATACCTTAAAACATGTATATTTACATTGAAATAATGAAAGAATGCAACGCGGTAACCATGGTAACAGAATCTCACAGGTCCATCTATTTCTGTAAGACGCAATGCAATTCCAATTATTACATTACTGTGAAAGTTTCCAGACGGTTATAAGGTTATCACTGAACCAAATTAAGCTGTAAAATTCATCAATACATACAGTATAATGCACTTAAGGGGGTCAAGGAGCACTCTAGAATTTTTTCACGCAATTTTCACGTGTGAGTGTGGTACGAAAGGTCTTTTTCACCCGATTATAAAGGGTCTCCGAAAACCACATTTAAAGGCCCTTAAATTAACAGTGTCTGTGATATTCCCGGAAAACTAACTTCGCTCTGATATACCTATGAAGGAATGACCACTGCACCAGTAGCTGAATTGATAAAGTCTGATTATTCATACCAAGGATAAATCAGTCATAGCATTCATAATTGAGATTTTGCTAAGTGTTCTCTTTACAACTAGAATATTCGCGGGCGAAGCCGCGACGGGTAATGCTAGTAATAATAATAATAATAATAAGAAGAAGAAAAATATATATTTTACATATACATCTTTCGCATGTATTTTTTTTATATCTACAGTACTTATATTGAGGAACACAATTGTTGTGAGACCACGTTATCTGTGAACGTAATTTTCTGTATTCTTTTTTCACATTGTCCTATTTTCGTTTATGGCATTCTTAAATTCCGGGCCGGATGTGGTACGCGGGCGATTGCCCTACAAACTAGTACGGTGGAGGGCGACACTTCCAGGAGCAGGCTGTTTGTGTTCGATCCGGCTGGAAGCTAACTTTGTATGTTCTCAACAGGTAGCGACACCCTCACTGCAGTTGCTATAATAACAGCAGATGGCATTACAATAGCTAAATCGAGCAACCTGGCTTCATTAGGTCACCTCTTGACGTAGCGGTTAGCATTCTTGGCTGTCGCCTCGTCTCCGCCAAGAAATTTAATTCTGGTCTGATGGCTGGAACGTGGTACACTTATCCTCGTGGGGCAAAACTTAGAAGAGGTGGGTTCGATTCCCATCCTGGAAGAGGCTTTCCATTTCTACAACAGGCAAATGCCAGGCCACGGCCGCTTCCTTTCCACTACTCACCTGAATTACCTATATACACACTAATACAGCCCTTACAATATCACAGGTTGTCAGACAGAATTCCACACTCACCCAAGTAAACGGGGTTAAATGACCACGATGTCCAAGCCCCTCAAATAAAACTAACAACAATAACAGCGAAAACCTGACGTCATTGACCATGAGACAATGAGCAATTTCTTTGACTTTCTTCAATTGACTTTTTGTGAATTGACGTGATTGCTGAATTTAATTTCATTTTAAATTAACTTAACTTCATCATGTCTTGGTTAATGTAGTATTTTTGCATTTCTGTTGGCACAGGCTAGAGTAAAATGAGGCTTTTCAGCGATGTCTCAGTCTCATTCATGGCTGTGATAATGTGAGGTATGTATGGGTGGTGCCAATCGGTGCACGGCGATATAGTGAAAGGTGCTACCCATGGAGTTACCCCCTGTCCAGGCGTTCACGATTGACGGGACGTAGAATGGTGACCACGGGATCCCAGCTGAGTTTGGCATTGCTTCCATTTACTTGTGCCGGGTCTCTCTCTTTCATCTTTCCTGTCAACCTCCGTTGGTCAACTCTTGTTCTCTTCGGACACCGGCGGTTAGGGTATCCGATGCCTAGCGAGCCTTTCCCTTTCCCGCCTAAATTGGTCCTTCCTGATACGGTCGACCGGGGTTACTTTGCACCGTTTTACTGCCGAAAATTGTTTTACAGCCAGTATATAGTACTTACATTTGGAATTTTTAGATGATCTTTATTTAACGCATTCTAGGAGGATGCAGGAAGGTGGTTAACCACTCATATCTTTGAAAATTATTCTTTTTTTTTACATTCGAATTGAGCCACTATGGACTACGGAGTAACAATCAAAATCAATATTTCGTTCTAGATCGTCTGCCAGCTTTGATGTCCTGCCAGTATCTCTTGAGCCCATCGCTCAGTGCCTTCTTCCGATCTTCTGAAAGAGGTTCCCTCCGTCTTTTGGGTTCTGCCCCTACCGTAAATCCCTGGTAATATTTGATTAGATGTCTGAATTCACACCTGTTCGTAATTTTGCAGCCTGGAATACCAATTTCAATACGTTCTTTGTTACATTCTTCGAACCATGCCAATTGTTTCCTCTTTGGTTTCACGAAATTCCACATTTTCTTAGTTAGACGATCGTTGGACATTCTGAAAATGTGTCCATAGAACAACAACCTTTTCCTTTTTATTGTTGACGTGACTGGTTATATCTTTCTATATAACTGTTCCTTTGACTTCAAACGTAAGTGTCCGTTAACCCATCTGTTGCCTAAAATTTTTCTCAATACCCTGCGTTCTCTTTTGACTAACTGGTCGACTAGTCCCCGTCTGTTCATAGCCAAAGTCTCCGAAGCATATAATGCTTCAGGTTTGACAACCGTGCTGTAGTGTTGTTTTAATTTTATGATGTATCAAAAACTGGTGCAAAGTTACCCAAATAAAGAGGTTACTTTGCACCACAATTATAGTGCTATTGAATTATGTGAGATGGTGCAATGTTTGTTTCTCTAAGTGATACATTACACCATAAACTTGATAAATAATGAAAAGATACTGTATCAAGATCAGAAAAATGACAAGACAAGCTCATATAACTTATTGCTTTAAATTGTAAATCAGAAGATTTTTTAATTGAAGACATACACAAATACCTCGTATATCTTACCTTCCGCACTGGGCCCTAAAGAAGACAGGGAGTGGGTAACCACACCACTCATGGTGCACCCTGGATACAGTTTCATCCTCATAGAGCTCACGATTGGTGAGTTCGGGAGTTGGTGACCCCAAGGGATTCCTGAGCTGGGTCCATTTTCACCTTTTTAGCCTACTTTTCACATTTTGCAAAAATGAGGAAAAAGTAGACTTATGAGATCAGCCAAATGTGTGTCTGTCTGTCTGTCTGGCTGGCTGTGTGTGTGTCCCCCTATCAACTCCTAAACGGCTGAAGCAATCGAAACAAAATTTGGTAGGAGTAAAGATCTATACCTGAATATCTCACGGCCATCTTTGAAAATGATGTCAGTGCTATCAACTGCTGAAAAATCGCAATTGAAATTTGAGCTCCATGTTGGATATCTTGGAAGGTATGAATGGGAGCTATTTCAAAATTGGCACACGTATAGATAATAATATTGCAGTTTAATTTCCAGGAGGCCATACATGGCAGTGATGCCAAAATGATTATAAGCCTGCTGATAGGTCCAATTTTAAATGCATATAACTTCTACACTATCAATTTGAATTCAACCAATTTTCGTATGTTGTATGTGTACATACCCAGATATGACTGGGCGTATTCTTAAGAACCACCAGGGCTGCCAACTGTTAATAAATGCACTCCCTATTGTTTTTATCCAAATACCAATATATCAGAAAGTATGCAAGCCGACAGCTTTAAACTATGCACACGTATAGTACCTGACATTCTATATTAATTTGGAGTAACTTATATACGTCAGTGCTACCAACATGATTCTAAGCCTGCTGAGAAGTCCAACTTTAAATACATGTAACTTCCATACTATCATTTGGATTTCAACCAAATTTCGTATGTGCTATGTGTACCATAACTGATACGACTATGTGAATTCTTAAGAGCAACCAAGGCTGACAACTGTTAATATGTGCTGTCTTTCTTTTTGTTACCCTAATATCAATACATCAGAAAGTATGCAAGCCAATAACTCTAAACTTGGCACACGTATAGTACCTGGCATTCGAGATGAATTTGGAGTAACTAATATACGTCAGTGCTGCCAACATGATTCTAAGCCTGCTGATAGGTCCAATTTTAAAATGCATGTAACTTCTATACTAACTAATGAATTACATTCAAATTTGACACAATATTAGATCATATTATTTCAGATTATTTCTGACCAATACATGCATGACATTGTTGCCAACATGATTTTACGCGCGCTGTTAGATTCAATGTTCAACTGCATGTAACGTCCATGCTATTCATTGGACTCCAACCAAATTTTTTATTCTGTACCTTAAGGGATGGAACTAAGAATATATTCCGTCACCAGGGCTGCCAACTGTAGTGCTCTATTAGGCTACATTATGCCAGGTATATAGTATTTCGAACTAATTATAAATTTCGATGTTACCAACTTAATTTCGTCATTATTCTAGATAGATCCATATAGATTAATCATTGGCATGAATCTTAAATTTTAGGAAAAGTAGGCTCTTAAGTTCGTCACGGAACTTCTTGTTTCCATTGACTTTAGGGCGGTCCCTCTTCCATGCCACTGTCTGCGTGGCTCAGCGGTAACGTTCTCCCTGCTGTTCCCGAGGTTTTAGGATCGAATCTTGGCGCAGTCAATAGGCATTTAAGGGTGCGCAACTGTGAGGGAGCGGTGTCAGTAGATTGACTGGCACGTTAATGATCCCCTTCGGGACGAAATTCTGTCACCCCAGCGTCTCTAAAAGCCGCAGTTGTTAAAATCAATAATATTATTTAAAAGCAGTTGGCGGCTTCGGTGGCGTAGTTGGTAGCATGCTGAGCTTCTATTGCCAAGGCCGCGGGTTCAAACCCGGCCGAAGTCGTCGGATTTTTTAAGAGCGGTAAAATTCCCTCAATATGCCTTCCTTTGGAGGGGAATTAAATCTGGCGGGCCCATGTCATAGATTTATGACATGGAAAAGAACCTTCCACTAACTACACTTGTGAGAAGCCAAAATTTGTAGGTCAGAATGATAACGCTCTATTAGTTCCAACGTTCGCCGCCAAGTGCTGACTGCGATGCCATCTAGTAGCCAAGTCAGCAAGCTAGGTGTCTTGGACAGTAGCATTTGGTAGCAAAAGAAGGAACTACTTGAAATTATTGACTGCAGTCCTTACTTGAATTAAACAAAAAACACATTCTGATACAGTCATCACCAAGGCCCGGGTGTTGATGCCGTAAAAATGTTTAAAAAATGCACTTAAAATTGTCAAAAATGACTAATAAATGACCTAAAAATCGAAAAATGCACTATTAAATGGAGAAAATGATCTTATAATAATAAACTCACCAATATTTCAAAAATGACATCTGAAGCTCAAACTGAAAAGTCAATCACAATAGATTTCTAACACTTAACAATAGGTTTTATGTTCATATCTACTAGCTTCTTCTTAACTCTGAGAGATGTAACTCCCTCATCTAAAGCTGTGACATGACTAAGTTGAAAAAAAAAACTTAAAAGGCCGATTACTCTAAAATATGACCAAAAAATTTACCAAACTTAAAAAAGTGCTCTTAAAAGGGAAAAATATAAAAAATGCAAAAAGATGCAAAATAAAAATGACATATTTGAAGACGGGGTGTGGCCCGTCCGGAGTTTCTATGTACGTCAGCATTGTTTTAGACAGTTCAGTAAAAAGATGACATGTCATCAACGTCCGGGCCCTATTCATCACAATTAACACCGGTTATCAGACAGATTCTACACACACCCAAAGTACACGGAGCTACATGACTGCGTTGTCGCAGCCTCTAAACTGAGGAACCAACCAACCAAAAAAAAATCCGTTCTAGCTAAAACGGGTGCGCCAACATGGTGCTACTGGCAATACGGTAGATATTACCCGTTCTTCATAAGTCGAAGTTCCTTCGTCAGGAATCGAACCCGTGATCAGAAGGTGCACTGATCCACCAAGGTAGCTAAACGTAGCGATTGAAGCGTGATGTTGGTTCATGTGCCAACTGAGATCTAGTGCTAGCCACTGTGTTCCATGTGTGATGTGTGCAATTAGGACCACGTCAAGCGGACCGACAGCCGGAAAATAGGACGCGTCAAGTTTCCGGCCGCGTCTAATAACTTACACACACACTCACACGGTCATGGGTCGAGAGTACACGAGGTTTCTATCTTATCAAAAAGACACGCAAACATGTTGCGAAATCCAACGAGAATTGTGAAATTTTCTGGTCACTGAGTTGTGTGAGTAGAAACGGTTGTAAAAATATAAACGACTAAATACCATGTTGTTATGGTGTTTGGAGTTATTTTCAGTGTCGCCGTAGTAAACAAAAGTTTAATGCTTTTCAGTCGGTCAACACGATTGCACCCAAATGAGATGGGTTATTACGACTTCTACAATTTCTTTTTGAATGCGAATGGAAAAAACTCTCCACTGAGGTAGCAATTACAGTAGCTAAATCAACACATAGCCTAAAATGTTAAATAAATGTTTATAAATAAAGTAGGCTTTCTGTCTTAACAGGTTGTATATTCGGCTAAAACTTGGTATTCATCCAAGATGAGGTGCAAAATGACCAAAGTTTCCTTCGGTTTAATGTTAGTTAGTTAGTCAGTTAGTTATGGGTTGACGTCTAACCCACGGGAGCGAATGACAGGAACATTCCTATGTAAGTAAAAGCAGCCCAAAACCCTGTGGTAATACAACCCATTAAAAAGTGGCGTGACGTAGTTGGTAACTGCTGTTCCCAAGATCGCGGTTTCAAACCCGGCCGAAGTCGTCGGAATTCTTAAGAGCGTGAAAATCCTTCATTATGCCTTCCTTTGGAGAACAAGTAAAGCCGGAGATCCCATGTCATACATTTATAGCATGTAAAAAGACCTTCCACTAAGTAAACATGTGTGAAGCGAAATTTCTAGGTTGGATTTCGTTGTAACGTTCTATCAAAGTTTCAATGTTCACCACTAGGTGTCAGTGACATCTGGTAGCGAAAGTTGGAACTACTTGAAATTGAGCGGAACTTGTAGCTCACCCCATGGGTGTCCGCTTGAAGCAGCTACAGCCTCTGGCGAGCCGAACATGTCCTCAGACACTCCCAGCACTAAAAGCCATACGCTAAATAAATAAATAAATAAATAAATAAATAAATAAATAAATACGATACCCATTAAAAATACAATATTTTCAAAGACTTGTAGTTGTCACACATCCACGTACACGTGGTTGACTAACCAAAGCAGTAACATCTACTGGGCTATTACCCGGTTCCACGGAGCAGCTATTGATTCCCAGACTCATAATGTGCAGGCAGGCAGCTTATAATCTCTTTGCCCAACTTGAAGTTTGTTTGTTCTGTGGGTTATTAACTTAATTACAACTAGTTTCAATGAGCTGGATTGTGATATTCTTATAATGGAGTGGGGAACTAGTCTTTGAAGTAACGACTGACAGCAAACAGAGCTGAAAGTAAGGACGAGGGATGGGAGATTGAGATTCTGCACTGCAATGGAGTGTTTATATCCCAACTAACCTTTGCCAAGTACGAGGGCTGTTTTTTAAGTAATACCCGTTGTGATATTACGCCTCTGCAGCTCTGCGGTCGGCATTCCGTGCAGGTACGCTGTGTACCTGCATCTATTGGCAAGGCTGAGACGCCATTACGGCAACAGTCGCCCATGTGTGGGTGTGTTGACAAGCTTTTGAAACAGCATCGCCGATCGCGAGGGCCGCCGACCCGTAAACGAGAGAGAAAACTCCCCTGTAAGATATCCTGCCGTTTAGCCACCACTGTCAGGCAAACTGCGTAGCCTATGTGGTCAGGTGAACTCCTAAACATACGCAGTTCTCCTGATAAGCACGCAATTTGCACGACAGTGGTAGCCAAATGGCAGGATATCTTACAGGGGAGTTTTCCCTCTCGTTTACGGGTCGGCGGGACTCGCGATCGGCGATGCCATTTCAAAAGCTTGTCAACCCACCCACACATGGGCGACTGTTGCCGTAATGGCGTCTCAGCCTTGCCAATAGATGCAGGTACACAGCGCACCTGCACGGAATGCCGACCGCAGCGCTGCAACGGCGTAATATCACAACGGGTATTACTTAAAAAACAGCCCTCGTAGTAGCGGTTCCATCTGACACGTCAGAAGAGGGCGAGATGTATGGAGATCTAGGATACGCCTTTAATAATAATGTTGGTATATTGGCATTCACGGCCCGTGAATTAAAACTCAGCAATATGCCGTGTGTTGTGTGGGGTTTTGCCTGGGAACACCAAACTGGCTCATCGCTGGGCTCTTGGTAATCCCCGCCCGTACACCTACAGGAGTAGTGAACTGTGCCCTACCTCCCTTCTTATGAAGGGCACATGCGCTTCTTAACTGCGAGAGTTAAAAGCTCAAGCAGCCTTTCAACTCCCTATGAAGGGTTCCAAAAAGATGATATATTGGCTTTCACGGCTGGTGAATTGAAACTCAGCACGAAGAGCCCGCTGATGAGCCAGCTTGGTGTTCCTAGGCGAAACCCCACACAAGACACGGCACAAACCTAGAAAAATTGCTCAGTTTTTAATAATAATGTTGATGATACCAAATGCGTATTTTCAGCTAATAGGTCGTGTTGTGTAGACTACAGGACGAACAGTATAGGCCATTAAATGTTAACCAAAGAGTTGAAGTGTCTGTTCACGGTAGCTCAGTTGGAAAGAGCATCTGACTGAAAATGCGACGATCTAAGATTCTAGTTCTGGTCATGCCTCTCCATCTAAAAAACCCATATTTTGGATTTTGCGTCGCCGTCATGTTGGTTTTGTTCTTACTTTTTTGAAGGTTACGTTTTTATGTGAACTTACTTTGTAGTCTTGTATCATCATAACAAAATGTTCAGGTTGATTGCTGCAATAGTTTCGGGATACTGAGAACCAGTGAAATATTTCACGCTGCCGCTATGTTGAATTAAAAAAAAAAAGTCAACCCCTGGCACTATCCAGCCCATGATGGGCTAAGGCCGACCAAGCGACCGCTGCCCAGCCATTTGGCCAGCAGATATTGGGGTGACGCGTGATCAGCGCGTCGGGTCCCCTCGGCCGTTAATCTTGGTATTCGTGATCGGGGCGCTGTCTCACTGTCAGACAGCTACTCAATTGTCCTCACGAGGCTGAGTGCACCCCGTTCCAACCCTCACGTCAGTTTTAAAATCCCTGACGGAGCCGGGGATCGAACCCGGGGCCTCCGGGTGAAAGGCAGGCGCGCTACCCCAGCACCACGGGGCCAGCGCTATGTTGAATTGGTGACACTTATTGAAATTTGAAAGGCTCGACCTGATCGGACTGGGTGATAAAAATGTCTTACCAAGTTTCATTGAAATTGCTCAATCCAATCAGAATTTATGAGTATTAGGGACAAAAGGTGATGTTATAAGCCTAAATTTCGTACCATGGAAATATGCTAAAAGGAAGCACGTTTATTAAAATTTTAACACCTCAACATTAAAGGCAGTTATACACAGTAAACACAGAAAAGTTTAACGCTTTGAAACACATATTAAACAGTTTCTTAACACTGCTGCTTCTTTGAAAAGCTTATAAATAAGTGTTGGATGTTGATGACTTTAAAACCACCTACAATGATCAATAAAATGCCTATAAATTCATGGTAAAATGCTCTAAAATGAAATAAAATACCCTTTGATGACACTACTAAACTCGAGGGGTGGCTTAATTAAAAATATCATTTTCATAATCTATTCACGTATTTTAAATCTGTATTTGTAATAATGTCTATACACTACCAGCTAAACCACAATCCTTTCGCTATTTACAAATAAGAGAAGTAGGCCAACTGATCAATCTACAAACGTCCGCCTCGTTGGTTCCTCAGTTTAGGGGCTGCGGCAACGCGGTCATGTAGCCCCGTGCACTTTGGTTGTGTGTAGAATATGTTAGATAACCGGTGTTAATTATGATGGAAGGTAGAAGGAAGATTGTAGTTTTACGTGACCGTGAATCTTGTGATTATGAGCCACGGGATGTCTTATTTACGGGGAATCCGAACCACAGAACATGGCATTTCACTTCGAAATCTCACATGCATTGACCGGGAATCAATTTCAGTCCACCTTGGTGAGAGGCCAACAGCTTGACCACTGCGCCACCATGCCCCTTAATTGTGATGGCTATATTAGTGTGTGTTATCTGTAATTCAAGTAAGGACTGCAAACGATCAATTTCAAGTAGTTCCTACTTTTGCTACAAAATGCTACCGTCAATGATAACTAGCTGTGAACTTGTCTACAAGATGCCACCGCAACCGGTACCAGACGGCGAACGTTGGAACTTAATAGACCGTTAAGCAAATCTAACCTACAAATTTAGCTTCTCACAATTGTAGCCTAGTTAGTGGAAGGTTCTTATACATGTCATAAATCTATGGCATGGGCTCACCGGCTTTACTTACCCTCCTAAGGAAGGTATATTGAGGGATTTTTAACGCTCTTAGAAAATCCGACGACTTTGAGCCCGCGATCTTGGGCATTACAGTAGAATCAATATCAAACTATAAGTATAATCATCTAACGACGTGCTATTGAACCACAGTAGTGAAATACCGGATGAGTTAGCCGTGGTCTTTACGGCATGACTGCTGGCAGTCGCTTACATCCGGGAGGGGAGGAGGTTCGAATCCCCCGCCGGCAACCTTGAAGATGGTCTTCTGTGGTTTCCAATCTTCATTCCAGGCAAATGCCGGGGTTAGACCTTAACTATAGGCCACAGCCGCTACCTACCAAATCCTTGTCCTTACATTCAAACTTTCCTCCCCCAGACAACACTCCAGACGCGACGGTACGTGTAGCTCACCCATTGGGTGTCCGCCTCGAAGCAGCTACAAAACTGGCAAGCCGAACCTGTCGTCGGACACTCCCGGCACTGAAGGCCATTCGCAAAAAGAAATTAGTGAATTTACAGTAGTGAAAAATTAACCACAATAGTGAATTTACAGTAGTGAAAAATTAACCACAATAGTGAATTTACATTAGTGAAAAATTAACCACAATAGTGAATTTACAGTAGTGAAAAATTAACCACAATAGTGAATTTACAGTAGTGAAAAATTAACTTTAACACTTATGATCATGATCTGATGATGGCCACTTGAGTGTCGAAACGTGTAATCCTAAATTGCCCATTTAAGTGTGATAATCAGGGCCCGTATAATTATGTGCTTAACTTATCAGAAATATGTATTTATTTATTTATTTATGTGCTAAAAGGTGGAAAATATGTGATTAAGTTTCCAAAATATGTTTTTAAATTTTTTCATATTTTTGTCCCCCAGTTACTCGAAATATACTGTAGTTGAAACGTCCAACTCTTTAGTCTAAAGTACAAATGTTCCCGCTTAATAGGCTGGGGATTGCCTCAGTTTCCGAATCCTACAATACTTACCATAAATGCGCGATTCGAAATCATGCATTCTAAAGAGCGGAAGAAAAAGTCACTTCAAAGACTTTCATAGCACTCTGTCAACACAACTCACAATTTTGGTTGGTTGGGTGGTTCTTAAGTTTAGGGGCTGCGACAACGCGGTCATGTAGCCCCGTGTACTTTGTGTGTGTGTAGAATCTGTCTGATAACCGGTGTTAATTTTGATTGCTGTATTAGTGTAGGTTATCTATTTTTTTAATTCAAGTAAGGACTGCAGTCTTTTGAATATTTCAAATTTTTCCTACTTTTGCTGCCAAACGCCACCGTCAACGACCACTAGTTCAGAACTTAGCAACCAGACGCCACCGCAGTCGGCTCTTGGCAATGAACGTAGGAACCTAAGAGCGTTGTTTACATTCTTAACCTATACAATTTAGTTTCACACAGGTGTAATTAGTGGAAGGATCTTTAACATGTCATAAATCTATGACATGGGACCGCCGGATTTATATCCCCTCCGAAGGAAAGCATACTAAGGGATTTATAACGCTCTTAAAAAATCCAACGACTTCGGCCGGATTTGAACCCGCGACCTTGGGCATAGAAGCTCAGCATGCTACCAACTACGCCACCGAAGTCGGCAATCATAATTTTGCAGACCACTGTAATTTCAAGTAAAATTTCCTGTTCAGGTGAGGACTAGTTAGTTAGTTATTGTTGTTTTAAGGGACAGAACTACAAGATCATCTATTGGAGGCTTTTATGAGACCTTTGCTTCCAGCCCCCCCCCGACTGCTATACATAATGACCTAGGAATTCCTGTCTTGAAATACTACTACAATACAGTGAAGGGTGCTTTCACGAAATACAGAAGCAAATTACTGAAATTGACAAGGGTCTAAAATGTGGGCAGTAGTCATCTAAAGAGTGTATCATACCACCAAATATAGGATTGATTTATTTATCTTATGGCTTTTAGTGCCAGAAGTGTACGAGGACATGTTCGGCTCACCAGAGTATGTAGCTGCTTCCAGCGGACACCCTAAGGGGTGAGCTACAAGTTCCGTTCAATTTCAAGTAGTTCCAACTTTCGCTACCAGATATCAATGATACCTAGTGGTGAACGTTGTAACTGTGATAGAGCGTTCAGACGAAATCTAACCTAACAATTTAGCCTCACGCATTTTTAGTCTGTAGGAGGGTCTTTTACATGCCATAAATCTATGACATGGGACCACCGGATTTACCTTCCCACCGAAGGAAGGCATACTGAAGGATTTTTAACGCTCTTAAAAATATAGGAAATATGTTCTTATGAATAAATTCGCCAAATATGTATTTATTTATAAAAAGGGGCAAACATATATTTATTTATTTATTTATTTATTTATTTATTTATGTTGTGAACATTACAGGAAGCCCCAATTACATTGCTCACTACTAGAATCATATAATATACAACAATATATAAATAGAAAAACAAAAGATACATAAAGAGAAGATATAGATAGAGAAACACGTTATAAATAATAATAAGAAGAAAAGGAAGGTTATGTATGAGAAGGAAATGGGCTGAAAACAGTACAATATATTACAACACATCTTGCAGTTTATCACAGGACGCTGCAAACTGGTTTTCTGACATACTGAAAATATCTAAGTCAAGATGATGAACTTTATTATCTATATATTGAACCCTTTATCCTCAGGCTGTATAAAGGATTCTAATAATTATTCATCATCTTTTGATACATTTCTACAGACAGTATATGAGAGCCAGAAGGTGTTGGGAAGTATTGAGAAATCAATGGCCGAGAGGACACAATGGTTTAAGCCCCTGTGGTATTTTTAGGAAGAAGCATAAATATTCTTGACACATAGGATAGGTGCAACTTTTAGCGCGGAGACAGCTTGGGCACGCACATTATGGCCTGTTGCTATGAAGGTTGGCGCCAAGAAGAAAATCGAATGCTGCGAGGCAATTGGTCAATCATCATGTTAACCACTCCCTACTGCAGAAATACATGTAAAAGCGCGCAAAGACCTACAAGAGTCTGGGCCAATAATATCAAGACGCCTTGTTTTAGCGGCAACTCGGCTTGGTTACGCACCCTGGTAAATTAACGCGGGAGTTAACTACAGATTAATTCCACGATCGATTCGAGCCGGCCACAGCATAATCGTAACCTCCACACTGCTACGAACTCAATGATACCGATCGCATGCTAGTCTGATAATTATTATGGAATATTTTCTCATAAATCCCCTTCCACACCTACCCTAGTCAGTTTCATTTATAAGGATCCAAAATGCTTCGAGAGAAGACTAATTTTTGTGCGTCTGAGGACGTAACGTTCAGACTCATTTTCGTGCGTCTGAGGACGTAACGTTCACTCACTTATTTTCTTGCGTCTGAGGACGCAATGTTCACACTCTTCATTTGTGCGTCTGAGGACGTAAAAATGATTTTTATTTGAGCATTTGAGGACATAAGGTGTCCGAGGACACGACGCATACTCTGCAATATTTTTCATGTATCTGAACATGAAATATTTTCGTCATGTTATAAGTGTAACTTCAGTGATTTATTTGTAGTCCCAGCACTACCAGTAGGACCAGTTCATCGAAATAATTCACCAAATAGACTGTCAAGGAATTTAGTATACTTGATAGGTGAATGTAGTAGTCGTGTGTGTATCTGACAAAACTTTATTTAATTCAGCACGAGATGACGTCTAGGAACGAGACCGGATCTTGGAACCAGCAGGACATTTGCCAGAAGATGTCAATGACGAGATAAACATCTTAAAGGAGATGGCTCAGACGTTTCCTTGACGCTGTTTTAAAAGAATGAGTACAAATGAATTTATTTATTTATTAAATCAGCTATGGTATTATGGGACATATTTTGTAGATATTTGTTTGCTTGTTTGGTAATGTAGATTATTAGTTCTTGTTTTACTGACACGTTAAATATGGGACAAGCCGAGCGTTGTATAATTTGTAAATATTGTGATTTGTGTTTGTTCAACTATACGGGTTGGCGCGCAGCTCGTGCTCGCGTTCGCTTGCGTAAACCGCGGTCAAGCATTATTATTCGGAGGTATGCCTTATAACAGAAATGGAACTGAATTAATTTTGAGATAAAAATAGAATTTGGAGGGTAAAGATTATTTGTGAGTAGAATTTTATGACGGATCAGGATTATTTTGATGTTTGCTTTTCAGCAGAGCTGAACGGGATGGCACTTTGCACCCGAGTTTTTGTTGTGTATGTTTTTTAAATGTGTCAATGGACGCAATATTGTTGATCTGTTTTGAGCCGACCAGTGATAAGAGTATGAGAGTCAGTCCAAGCTTTTGGTGCGTAGTGTGATTTTTATGATGTTCTAGCGAGAATATATCATGGTGATTATTCTGACTTGCTCCACATTAGCCCAGTTCATGACCCCGCGTGGCTGGACTTGTGGTATATATTTGTGTTTTCTTGCCATCCAAGGGGATGAGTTAGATAGTTGGCGTTTCCAGAGGGAAACTGCACCTGGCTTGAGCGACTGAGAGAGATAATTGAGACAGCGATGACTCATACAAGAGGGGCGCGCTCAAAATCAGATAACGCGACTTGTCTTTAGTAACAGGCTTGGATCCTGTACGTCAATTTTAGACGTTGTTTAAATTCACAAAACCTGATCGGTTATAATGAGTATTGATTGATTAAAAGGGTGCTGTCCATAGTTGTAAGGTAGCTTCCGAAACTCGTGTTTGTCTGGCGTTTTATAAAAATGTAAACATAGTTTTTCAGCCGTTAGGCTTGTATTTTGTTGTTGTTGGTTCAATTTATGTGGGTTCATTTTACGCGTTCTATGACCCGTGTCAAGTTAGGGTGCGCGAGGCTATGTTCCCTTGTTGTGATGAGAGCATTTTGGCCTATTTATGGCATGCTCTTTTTGTTCATTTATGTGCTCTGGCACCAGCTGGAATCTCAGGGAGATTCGTCATTCTTTTTATATTATTAGATCTTGCATGTGTCAGTAGTAATTATAGTGTATTAATTAAGGGTGGGTCCCATAGCCATAGTGTGATTTAAAAGATGCAACTCCGTGAGTAACATGACTGTTTCAGTTGTAAACGGACTCGCATCAGTACTCAGTTTCTTATTAACGAGCAGTACACCACACATTATATACATTCTTGACCAGGATAAATGGACTTGTATCCATATGTTGTGACGAGTGAGTTCTTACCGCTCAAAGTTTATGTTATGATTAATTATTTTGTGTGAAGCTGCTTTCACATTGTTTTGTTGTGACGAGCGAGTTCCTACCGCTCATTAATATTATTATTTATTAGGGGGTGAAAGTCAGGGAGGATTTCTTTTATTTATTATTATTATTATTATGCACATAATTTTCAGTCATTAAATTTCTCTTTTATTGTACTTGTTATTCATTTTATTTCTAGTATAGCCTCTGTTATGAACCTTTCTATTCATTAGAGCATGTTGTTTTAAGCGAACTTTGCTGCGTAACGCAGTCAGGACTGAACACGACCCCGTAGATGAATCTTGAGAAAACCATGCTTTATTGAAGGGTGCATAGACAAGCTGGCGCAGCCATCGTGGGGCGTTTCGCTGTTTTGGGCTTTTCTAGCGGATCATAGACAAGCTGTTACCCTACATGTGGTATTTCGCTGTTTTTGACTGTTTGAAATCACTGGAAGTGATATTTTGTTAACGTAATTACGGCGAAGAGGAATACCGCCAAGAAAATTGGAATATACAGTAGAATCACGAGTTTGCAAGTTAAAATACGATTCACGTTTTGTTTATTGATGTAATTAATAAAGTAATGCACGTGAAATCGGGCGCCCATTGATTAAATATAAAATTAGATTTGTTTAGAAAGTCAAACTCATGAATATGTTAGGAGGCTGGTAGCCTTAAATGACAGTTAATACTTTGTTAATTAGTCAGTGTTAACATCAGATCTGGATAGTAATTTTATGACTGAATATGTGCGGGGTTAAAAAATTTATTAAGTAAAGTTAGAACCATTCAGTGATGATTTATTTGCGGGAGTAAAGGGAATAACTTTAAATGAACTGAAAGTGGTCAAATGAAGTAAATGTATGTCAAATATTATACTGTATATGTGTGTGTCAGGGAGACATTTGCATGCCATCCTCCTGTTTTCTCAGTGATATATATTTTTGTGTGTGATAATGGCAACAGTAGCGGAAATTCAGGCGATCATTGAAAGTGCCACGGCACGAACCCAGAAACTATTAAAGGAACTAAGTGAAAATTTAGACATTAAATTAGCGGAACAAAATGAGTCATTCCGGACTCAAATGAATGACACTATAAAAACACAATTATATGAACAGAAGGCACAATTATCTGAACAGAATGAGTCATTCCAGACTCAAATGAATGACACTATAACTAAACAATTAAACGAAAAGTCAGGCGAGTTTAAAACACAATTAGCCGAACAGAGTGAAAAATTAGACGCTAAGATATCTGAACAGAGTGAGTCATTAGAAATTAAATTAATTGAACAGGGTAATTCATTACAAGCGCAAGTAAATGAAAATATAAACAAACAATTAGAAGGGCAAGAAAGAAGAAATACGAGTCAGTTAGCCACGTTATCTGCAGAGATGAAAGAGTACACTACACAGCAGATGATTCAATTCGCGCTTGATATACAGTAAGTAAGAAAAACGACAAACAGCTAGGTCAGATACAAAAATTAGAGGACACCTTCAACCGTAAATTAAATGATTTGGACGAAACTGTATTAGCAAAACTAGCTCAGATAGAATTAGCATGCACTGTAAATAACAGTGAGGTTAAAACGGCACAGGATGGTCTTGAAAAGCGGTTTGATAAAATGGAGGAGGATTCTACGTTTATCCAGGGACAATTGTCAGCAGTAAATGAAGGTATTACGGGCCTGATAAATGACATGGATAAGTTAGAAATACAATCAGCAGAGCGATGGCGAAACATAGAATCGGACCAGGATAATTTGAAGAGTACGATAGATGAGAATAATCTACGTCTAGAAGACAGGCTTGAGAAGATAGAATCGAGTCAGGAGGACACGAAACAGCAGATGGAAGAAAAACTGGGAGCGATTAAAGATAGCATCAGAAAGGATTGGCGTAAGATGAGCAGCGACTCTAAAGAAGAACGGTTAACAATCATAAAGACCGTAGGTGATAACCATACACGCATTAAAGCACTTGAGGAAGAAATCAAGAGTAAAATGAAAGAACAGTCGGACAGATTCATAAAAGCAGAGTTGCGTTCATTAGGACAGAACACGTTATTTCAGACAGAGCACGCTAAAGATAAGGAAGTTGACTCAACAAGCCAGGGGGCAATTAGCGCGGAGAGTAGCCACGGACTGACAGGCAGCCCATTAACGACTAACACAGAAGGATTTCACAACAACGTTGGTGGAACCTCTACTCCTCAACATGGCTATCAGCACCCTCAAGTCGTACAAGTAATTCGATCAAATGAATTTAAACCTAATAAATTCACAGAAAATTCTGGTGTCCCACCGAAGGCGTATCTTAAAGAGATGGATCACTATTTTAATGATAATAATATACCGCCCGCGAGTCGTTTAAGACTGATGGAACGATTTCTTTCGGGAAATGTACTTACGTGGTTCTTGAGCTTAAAGTATACTTTCGGAGGGATGGACGAGTTCAAGAACGCATTCCTTAAAAAATATTGGTCGGCTTCTCTACAACAAAGTCTTAGAATGGAACTTTATTCGAGAAAATATCAGTCAACTCAGCAGACGAAATACTCAGATTTCTTTTCGCTACAATTGTTGAAATTTCGGGATCTTGATCACCCTTTAGAAGAATCGGACTTGGTTATGACGATTGCACGGCAGTTGCCAGTCAATGTTCAGCAGGTGTTAGTAGCAGCAAACGTGGACACAGCGGTTCGAGCCGAACAAATTTTACGTCAGATTGACGAGACAACATCTCACTTGCAGCAGAGAGGGGGACGACTGTTGGATCTTGTTAACACAACGGAGGTGGTTAAACCCGCTCAAGTACACACCAGGTCGCAGGCCACAAATACAAGTGTGTCAACAACACCGAGACGAGGTCAGGAGGGTGACGAAAATAGGTCACACCAACGTCATGAAAATAATAATGATAGGCAGAACCAGGGCAACAATAGTTATCAGCAGCGAGGATAACAACAATGGAGAAATAATAGGAGAAATGAGGGACCCTACAGACGTTACGAAAATAACAATAATTAGAATCGACAGTGGCGTTAAAGAAGATATCAGAACCAGGGGGACTATCAAAATTATAGGAATGAATGGAACGACAGGCACGCCGAATCGCAGCGTTACCTGAAAAAATTACTTGCTAATGGAGGGGACGAACAAAAACATTGGGAACATGCAATTAATATGAGGTCGAATCCAGACACTCACATTGACGGGGCCGAGAGTTTATTGAAAGAGGAAGAACGTCAGGGAAATACGCGACAGAAGGATGATGGTAGTCGCGGGGGTTGTAAAAAAATCCCAATAATTGAAAAAGGACTCACCCTGAGAGAGCAACAGTCGGATTGTGAAGAAGGATGGGTCGTGGCACACATACAAGAGTGGATAGCTTTGCCGGAAGATTGCCTGGAGGAGATTGTAAAACCACGGAACGATGATATCAAACAACTACCTATTATTTATGCCAAGAATGGTGGAATTAACGTGAGATGCTTAGTTGACACGGGGTCACAAATCAGTCTTGTATCGGAGGCTTTGGTTCGAGAGTTGGGACGGAGTCAGAATATTCCTGTAAATCCAGTACCACAACTCAAGGTGAGGGGCGTTATTCCTGAACGCACCGTCACTTGCAAACGTCAGGCATTTATAGAATTGGATATATTAGACCATATATTTGGACAGACTTTCATCATAATGGCTAAAATGAATTTTAACAATATTCTGGGTGCAAATTTTATTTGTGACTACCAGGCAGTCATAGATTTGCACAATTATACAGTCAGTTTTAAGGAGTTTGATAAACTGAAGGATGTGGGCTTACACATGGATGAGATCACTACAGGGAAAGACGTGAGTTCATGGGCATTGGAGGCAATAGCAGAGGAGACAGAAGAGGAGATACGAAAGGCGGAAGATGACCTTATAGATGTGGCTGTTGTGGAATTAAATGAAGAGAGTGGCTCTCAGGAGATATGGGCTTTACTAGCAGAAGGAGAAGACAGCGATACTCAGTTTGAAGAACTATTACAGGAGCGGCTCAGTGACATCCAACTAGGGGTTGAACATAACTTGAGGAGATCTTAAGAAGACACAAGGCAGTGTTTGACACAGTTCCAGGGACGATAATAATCTTTCAGTATTCTATGCAGGTTGAGGATTGGTCCCCATTTCGAAGCAAATTGTACCCTATACCAGAAAAACATCGGGAGCAGTTCAAAAGGATTATAGATGATATGTTGCAAGCTGTAGTGATTAAGAAGACTCCTACACCTTATTTAAATGCGATTTTTGGCAGTAACAAAACCAAATGGATCCATTAGACGTTGTCTAGACGCCAGAAATCTAAACATGCGCCTTATTTTTCCCGAGTATGACAGAGCGCCAATCATCAGAGACGTCTTAAAAGGATTTAAGAACAAGAGTATCTATTCATCTGTAGAACTGACGAGTTCGTTTCACCATATCGAACTGGATGAGAAGTCACAGCTTCTCACTGGCTTCTTGTTCGATAATCAGACATATTGCTTCGTCCGCATGCCCTTCGGCGTTAAAACTGCTGGATGCGCATTAATTCGAGCCTTGGATTGGAACCTGACTGAAGAAGTGAAGGAAATGACGGTACGATATATTGACGATATACTCTTGGCTTCAGATAACATCGAGACACATATGGAAAATTTGGATAAGCTTTTGGACAACCTTAGAACTGCAACTTTTAAAGTCAACTTGAAGAAATCCCATTTTTTCAAGAAGGAGATTTTATACTTGGGGCACATCATTGACCAGGAGGGAGTGAGAGCAAACCCTGCGAAGATAGAGGCAATAAAGAAATTCCCTACACCAACGAGAGTGAAACATATCAGAGCTTTCCTTGGCGTGACGGGCTTCTTTAAGGAAAACTGCCCGGGATATACTGAAACCGTAACACCTATGCAGGAGATGCTGAAGAAGAACAACAAATGGCTTTGGAACGCTGAGTGTGAGAAATCATTTCAAGAGACTAAATTATTACTGGAAAATTGTATCAAACTAGGTTATCCAGATTTTCAACGGAAATTTATTATCCAAGCGGATGCTTCCATGGTTGGTATAGGAGCAATGTTATACCAAGAAGATCCAGCTAACCTTCAAAATCGTGATTATTTAGCATTTGTGAGCCGCAGATTGCGTAATCACGAGCGCAACTATACGGTCACAGAACTCGAATTGTTGGCAATACTTCATGCTTTGAAACAATTGAAACGAATTGTATATGATTACCCCATTATTATTAGAACAGACCACAAAGCACTAACGTTCTTGTTCAAGACATCTATGGCTAGCGAGCGTGTGACACGTTGGTCCATCTACATACAACAATTTAACATAGAAATTGAACACTGCCCAGGAAATATGAATGTAATTCCGGATGTATTAAGCAGGAACCCTGAGCCTGATACCGAAGAAACAGCGATAGTACAGCATATTGAGTTAAAAGCAAAGGAGCATGCATTCCTGGAGGAATTACGGGAGATACGACGAGAGCAGGAAGCAGAACTGTGGATGTATCAAATGATCCAGTACTTTAAGAAGGAATTACCAGCAAGAACCCCAGCCTACAGAGAAGCAAAAGCCAGAGAAGGAAGATATGTCTACCTAAACAATTTACTGCATAAATGGATACATGAAGATCACACCAAATTACGTATCATGGTAACTGCATCATTACAAAGAGGACTTACTTGGCACATACATGAAAGCTTCGGTCATGTGGGATTAGACAAGGCACAGGCGACCATAGGAGAAACGTTTACATGGCCGCGAATGAGGACTACCATTTGTGACGTAATAAAAACTTGCGATCCTTGTCAGAGGACGAAGCCGAATAATTACTTAATGAGGCAGTATCCTAGACCATTGCTACCTCAGAAACCCTGCAAGCTTGTGGCCCTGGACTGTTTCGGCACGATCCCGAAAGGTACGCGAGGTTGCCGTCACTTACTAGTGTGTATTGATGTGTTTTCTAAGTTTGTTGTATTGTGTCCCATTCAGAAAACTACATCGAAACAAGTACTCAGTCGTATTCAAAATAGAGTTATTCCAATCCTTGGAAAACCAGAGTTTATATTGTCGGACCATGGAAGCTACTTTACGAGCGCCGAATTCAAGAAAGGTATGGAGGACTTGGATGTAAAACACATGTTTAGTAGCATTCGCCACCCTCAAGCTAATCCTAGCGAACGCGCAATAAAATGTGTTACTAAATACTTAAGGATCTTCATTCCCAATGAACATCACAAGTGGGTAGACAGGATCAAAGACGTAGAGACCTGTATGAATACAACTAGATATGAGTCGACAGGCCATATTCCCATGGTCTTGCACATGAACGAATATCCAGTAAGATCGTGGAGCAACATCATCAATTGCCCACAAGATCCCATGGTTGGTCATGAGTTGAGAATTGAGAGAACGAGAGTCCATATGAGAAACCAGGCGGATCACAGATTACGTCGTGTCAGAAATAAGAAGTATCACAGAGAACTATTAGTCAACGAGCTTGTATTTGTACGGAAGCCAGCGACATCTGATCCAGAGAAGAAGGTATTTAACAAGTTCAGTCCAAAATTTATCGGACCCTTCTGTATTGTACGTAATCTTGGTAACAACGCATACAGAGTGAAAGAATTGAGTACAGGTACAATGTCTGTCTACAATGCGGCGAATTTAAAATTGTATCTTACTAGCGAACCTTGGGAACGCAGAAATAATGCTGCAAATTAAATATATGGAATTACTTTTGCACATCCAACTAAACGTGAGTCAGTGAGTTCGTCAGTTGAACGAGGAAGTTGGGAGTAGCCTGCCGTGGTCAAACACTAATGAGCTCTGACGATGACGACACAGCGAGAGAACGAGCGAGAGAGATAAGGGTACTGGAAAGGGGAGGTACTAGCCTTAGGCGATCAGACAAGCAGGCAGGCTTGGGAATGTCTGAATGAATGAGGAAGCTGGAAGTAAACACGGGTGCGTGTTGACACTCCAACGACAGTGGCGGCTAGACTAGACTGATGAGAGGGAGATTTCTCTAGGATTGGCAGAAATGGATTAGAGATGTTTTGTGTTTAAAAACAAGTAGTTCCGTGAAGAACTATACAGCCTATTTTCATATATCCTACTCATGTTAATTGCCACTATCAACATACAAAATTTCAGTTTAATTGCTGTAACAGATTCGTAGATATTGAGAACCGTCTGAATATTTCTGATTGTCGCCAAGTTGGATTTTTATTTTTGTACTATTACATTAATATTATTGTGTACGTGTGGTATTCAAACTTCAATCGCATGATTAGAACACAAGAAGTAAAAACGAGATTTTAAAATTACGCACAGCAGCCATCTTGTGATTATGCAAACAATTGAAATAAATTAGATGCCAGTGGATCAACATTTGTATAAGCATTTAACGTGCAACGTTTCACGGCACTCGGATAGTTATTTCGCGAGAAACGTCCATTTAAATATTTATACTTCGCGTCGCCGCCATGTTGGATTTGTGCTCACCAGGTTACTGAAGTCCTATAGGTGAACATATGTTCATAGTCTCTATGAACATAAAAAAATTCAGTTTGGTTGCTGTAAAAGATTCATAGATATTGAGAACCGTCTAAATATTTCGGAAGCTCACCATTTAGGATTGTTATATGTATAGGCCATAGAGTTATGTACCATTCAAGGACAATTATTGCCTAGGTTCATTATTCAACCTTTCACTTCGATCGCATGATTACGACACAAGAAATAAAAACTTAATTTTAAAATTTTGCACAGCCGCCATCTTGAGGTTATGTAAACAATTGAAATAAATTAGATGGCAGTGCATTACAATCAGCAAAATCATTTACTGTACCACATTTCACTGTGCTCAGAGAGTTAAATCACGAGAAAAGTCTATTAAAATATTTCAAATTCGCTTGGTGTCCATGTTCGTTTTGTACTTTACAGGTTTATGAAATATACATAGGTAAATTTGTATCAGTACCTTTCATCACCGTACGAAATTGCAGGGTGATATCTGTAACAGTTTCGGAGATATAGAATGTCAGTGAAATATTTCGCACAGCCGCCATTTTGAGGTTATGTAAACAATTGAACTAAATTAGACTCCATTGCATTACAATGCATATACACATTTGCTGTACCAAGTTTCATTACGTTTGGAAAGTTAAATCACGAGAAAAGTCTATTTAAAAGTCTCAACTTCGCTTGACCGCCATGTTGGTTTTGTAGTCACCAGGTTTTTGAAAGTCACATAGGTGAACTTCTAGTAGTGCCCTTTATCACCGTACACAATTTCAGGGCGATATCGGTAATAGTTTCGGAGATACAGAATGCTAGTGAAATATTTTGCACGGCCGCCATGTTGGATTGGTGAGACGTAACAAAATTTGAAGGGCACGGTCGAGGTCGCCGGGAATAGTGCTATGAATGTACCAGGTTTCACTGAAATCGCTCCAGCCGTTTAGATTTTATTATGGGACACACACACACACCTCACACACACACACACACACGCACACACACACGGACAAAAGGTGATCTCATAAGCCTATTTTTTCAAAATTGAAAATAGGCTAAAAATCGACTATATGCTATGTTCGATTTTTTCCATGCAGGAGGATTGTGAACTCTTTATCCACAGGCTGTATAAAGGATTCTAATAATTATTCATCATCTTTTGATACATTTCTACAGACAGCAGATATGAGAGCCAGACGGTGTTGGGAAATATTGAGAAATCAGTGGCCGAGAGGACACAATGGTTTAAGCTCCTGTGGTATTTTTAGGAAGAAGCATAAATATTCTTGACACATAGGACAGGTGCAACTTTTAGCGTGGAGACGGCTTGGGCACACACATTATGGCCTGTTGCTATGAAGGTTGGCGCCAAGAAGAAAATCGAATGCTACGAGGCAATTGGTCAATCATCATGTTAACCACTCCCTACTGCAGAAATACATGTAAAAGTGCGCAAAGACATACGCGAGTCTGGGCCAATAATATCAAGACGCCTTGTTTTAGTAGCAACTCGGCTTGGTTACGCACCCTGGTAAATTAACGCGGGAGTTATCTACAGATTAATTCTACGATCGATTCGAGCCGGCCACAGCATAATCGTAACCTCCACACTGCTACGAACTCAATGATACCGATCGCATGCTAGGCTGAAATTTATTATGGAATATTTTCTCATAAATCCCCTTCCACACCTACCCTAGTCAGTTTCATTTATAAGGATCCAAAATGCTTCGAGAGAAGACTTATTTTTGTGCGTCTAAGGACGTAACGTTCAGACTCATTTTCGTGCGTCTGAGGACGTAACGTTCACTCACTTATTTTCGTGCGTCTGAGGACGCAACGTTCACACTCTTCATTTGTGCGTCTGAGGACGTAAAGTTGATTTTTATTTGAGCATTTGAGGACATAAGGTGTCCGAGGACACGAGGCATACTCTGCAATATTGTAAGGTTCCTGTTAGAGAGGCCTGTACAAATAATTAATCTAAGGGGTGAAATTAGTCTAAATAGGGGGCGAGCTTGGCAAATGCTGTAAGAGGTAGGGCTTATTTGGATAACTGGGATCGACAGTGCGATCAGCAAGGAGAACTCCCCAATGTACTGCTTGACGGGGTAGTTCTAGGTGAAGGGGTAGTTTAGAAGGGCTATTAAGTTATTACTCAGAGCGCAACAGCTGCGCCACGCGGTCTACTGCGAGTCGTAGGCAGGCGAGTGAACGGGGAATTCGCTAGTGTCAGCGCGGAGCAATAGCGCTCAGCTGACGACAAAAAATATTTAAACAAATACACTATAAGGCTAATTCTAAGTCCTACCTAAAGAGGAATCTAATAGGGTAGGATCTTATTAGCTAAAATAAATAAAAGGATAAGACCAGTTGCTTCTAGTGTTTCTGAATTTAATGTGTACCTCGATCTTGAGGTACACTGGCAAATAGCAGTTCAAATGATAGTTAATAAAAATAATAACAGTCCAAGCACAGGGGGAGGTGAGTGTGTAGTGTGGTGGTGAGTGTAGTGATCGCTTGAGACACTTACCCGTTCAGCCAACAGCAGAGGTACGACGTGTCGGTGCACTAAGACAGACTGAGTGATCGAATGATCGAATGATGAATGATCCTGGGTGCCTGACCTCTGGGGTTCTTATAGTTTTCGTGTGCTCGGTCGGCGGAATCCTTACATTCCTACCGAGTCGTACACCTTTCCCGGGTCATTGCCCGGGCTACGAGGCTACTTGGGTTCATGTATGTGCTAATTATCAGTCATGTAATTTATAGGTTGTAATTTATAGGTTTTTAGAAAGTTTGTAATTTTGGTGTTTTGTAGATTTTGTTTAGGGGATGGGGGTAGCGTACCCTAGGGGTACAACAACCCCCTATGTAGGGTTAGTTATCGTCCTCGATAACTGGACGAAGACGTGGGGGTGGTTTTTGAAAAAATAGGGCATCTTCTTCTCTCTTGTTATTCTTCTATCTTCTGTTCTTCTCTTCTTTTCTTCTTTCAATTTGGCTCGTAATGGTATGGGTGGCGTCGTAGGGGGTGTGTTGGTAGCCTCGTAGAAGATAGGGGTGAGTCAGGGGGTAGATATGAATTTAGTGAAATATTGGTAAACGTCGAAATTTGAAGGCTGAGTATGTGTGCCTTCTAATGATTGGGTGTCCGGGTGTGCTCAGCGATCATGTGTAATTGTTTATGGTGAGGGGAACAATATTTCTTTACATATCTTTTTTTTAAATTCAACAATGGTGTGTGAAGCTTACGTGTTTTCATAGGACATCTTTTACTTGACGGGATATAACAATGATCCCTATTGAATTTCTAACATAATGACATAATAAATTGTTAAACAAAACAGTACATAATATAAACATTTCAATATCATCAATTTAATTAAAGGGGTGCGGGAACACACGAGAGGAAAAAAACATCCGAGGGTTGAGGGGAGGCTATATATACAAACATATTTAACGTACCTCCGGTGAGGATGAAAAACTGCCCTCGCGTGCCCTGAACGTGTGTAAAAGGGATAGAGTGGAGAGAAAGAATGAAATAAATGTCGCAGGGTGTAATTAAAGGGTTAAATTTAAAAGTGTTTTAATGTGTGGGAGAAATGCGACATTTTTACAATGGGGAGTTTAGAAGAATAGAAAGGAAAAGACAACGTGTACCATAAAACCATCCATATATCCTCATATCTTCGCAATTTTATCTAAATAATAACAACATTTTTTAAATATTTTCCAGACAAATTTCCATGTCATCATACCATTTATAAGTATTAAAACCATTAAAAATAAAACAAAACTCTGTTAATTAGATCAATATTCTATAAAAACAAAACCAAATTCTCTTAATTATATGAACATTCTTTAACAACAAAACCAAATTCTCTTAATTATATATCAATATTCTGTTACTACCGTCGTTGCGCAACTATATCATTATTAATATTGTATTCTATACCCGTTAATATTACGGCGAGTGCGCTCTAACTTAATATTTAATCATAAACTATTATCTATTACCTGCAGGTTATATGCTACTCGTCTGTAATATATTCTATTGTATGGCTTGCTCCCTGTGGGCGAGCGAAGTCATCTTGGCTGCACAACTCGTCCTTTACAGAAATAGGCGTGAGTTGTGTGGCCGTAATGCACCTCTCATTTTAGGTGTCAAAGTATTTGTTGATCCGACCTTCAGTGAAGGATATCCCACAGGTATATCTCCACTGTGGTTCGGATGTGCACCTGGAAATATGTATTATGTGGGGGGGGGGGGTGGAACTGTGTATTGGCCGTGTGAGTGTGAAATGTGGGGGGCGGGAAATTTGTGTGGTACAAAAAAAACATATTGTTAGTGCATATAATTCGTAGCAATCTGTGGGGATCCATAATACACATGTAAAATTATTATTGTAGAGGGTATTTACCCTCGTCCTTTGTGGGGTGAACCTGTGGAGGCATATAGAGAAACAGTACATTTATCAATTAAATCACATTTTATCACTGCTTTTATTAGTTTCGGCGAGCGCCCAAAATGGAGCTACTCCCGATGCATGCGCTCAAAGTGTGCACCACCATGTGCGCTGTGTCTGGTGTCAGCGCCTCAGGTTTTCAACCTGCGCTGAAAAGTAAATACATATTTATGATTATAAAGCACAGATTACTAATTATTATTGGCCATTTTGTTATTTACTTTCTTTGTACCTTTGTATACCTTTCTGTTTGGTTTATCCATTCGTTCTTATTTTCTATACCTTTGCATTTCTTTATTCTTATTCATCTTTCTCCTAAATCTTTGTATTACTTCAACCTTTATTCCTTATCGGCTATATATTTGTATTTCTTTATTCCTTCTTACTCATTATTTCTTATAACTTCGCCTTACTTTATTCCTATTCTTTCTTTCCTATATCATTGTGGTCCTTTATCCTTTATTTATTTATGGCTATATCTTTGAATCTCATTACTCCTTCTTACTCACTTTTTCCTATAACTTCGCTTTACTTTACTCCTATTCTGTCCTATATCATTGTACTACTTCCTTCTTCGTTCATCATTGTATTCTCATTTGTATTTCTTTATTCTTTCTTACTCAATATTTCCTATAACTTCACTGTACTTTACTCCTATTTATGTCTGTCCTATATCTTTGTACTACTTCATTTTTCGTTCATTATTGTATTCACCTTTGTATTTCTCTATTCTTTCGTACTCATTATTTCCTATAACTTCACTGTACTTTATTCCTATTTGGCTTATGCAAGACCGGATTCAGCGCTCATATCTTGAATTACTAACAGTATGCCTGGGTTGCATAGTTTTACCCACGAGATACATTCTTTTGCCTTTATGCCGTAAAAAATACGGATTCGTATGATGGTGTAATTTAACCAAGAGGTGTCCAATACGCAGGGTGGTATCGGAACTAAGAGAGCCTAGAAGGACTTCCTTTACCAGTGGACCGGCTAAATACGTAACATGGTATGGGGCATTAAGTACGTATAGTAATCCTAGTGACCGTCCAATTTGCAATGTGGTATCGGTAACCCGAGTGACTACGAATGCAGAGTGTGGTTTGGGAAAACTACGGGTTCTGTTCAAAACGGCTTAACCAGTTGACCCAAACGTATAGTGGTTAGGTTTACTCTTACATAACCTGCGCTAGGAGTTACCTCCGTATCGAGTGACCTCCCACGCGCATTGCCATCCTTGGTATATGCTACATGTGCAAATTGCACCCCTATCTGCGCTGTGTCTGGTCTCGACGCCTCATATATTGCCACTTATGCAATATCAATATATTCCTCTCCCTGGGGCACAATAATATCTGTAACCTCGGCCAGGGAAAGAATCGTTCATTATTTCATTATTTCATCTATATCAGTATATTCCTCTCCCTGGGGCACAATAGTAACTTAACTGTAACCTCGGCCAGGGAGAGAATCGTTCATTATTACATTGTTTCATCTATATCAGTATGTTCCTCTCCCTGGGGCACAATAGTACCTTAACTGTAACCTCGGCCAGGGAGAGAATCGTTCATTATTTCATTATTTCATATCAGTATTCTATCATTTCATATATATTCATTATTTCATTATTTCATTTTAGTATTCTATCATTTCATTTCTTATATTCTGTCATTACTCCCTTATTTCCTTGTATCCTTTCATTATCATATTCTGTCACTATCTCCTTATTTCCTTGTATCCTTTCATTATCATTTCTGTCACTATCTCCTTATTTCCTTATTCCCTTAATTCATTATTCCACCTCATCATTATTCATATTATTCATATTTACCTGCCGCTGCAGGACTTTGCTTCCGCTGTAGAGCATTTACTTATTCTTATATGCTAACTAACGTCAAGTCATAGGGGTCGTCTTGGGAAGGAGGAAGTATTCTGTCCGATGTAGGGGTATTTTATTCCCTCATCGAACCATCATGCCTCCATCCGCAGGCATAGTTTAGACAATGTTAGGACATAAAAAATGGTATAACGGATCCTATGTTTATGGGGAGACAGGCTAGGTACTTCCCCTAACACAGGTGCTTGCCCGCCCTAACACGTCACCACTATGACCTCTCGTCGGTCGTCAACGTCGAAGTCCTATTATGTAATGTCCTGGGTACAATTTACCAATTCATCAATATCTATTTTCACCTGGAAAATATTATCACATCCATTAAAGTGCATCTCCGTGCGCAAACCATGAAGAATAAATGTCAAGCGGTATTATGTTGTGTATGGTGTTGTAGTTATACGGGGGGGACTGTGGTGGCACGGTGCACTATCATTGCGCCTGGCCCGTCGGATTTCCAGCTAATATCAGCTGCGTATTATTCCTTCTCACATGTTAGTAGGTAAGTGAGGGATGTGGAATGGGATTCCCGTGTTACTGGGCAGTTGTAGGTATGTTAAAAATTGTAAGTAGCGGTAGTGGGATGGTAAGAGAGGTCCAAGGAATCGTGGTCCTATGGGGATGTATGGAAACGTTAAGTGGTAGGAATTCTCGACCGGTGTGGGTGAGGATTTTTTGTTTAGGATCTGGGTGTTCAGCGTGGTTGTTAGGTACCGTGCTGAAGGATTTAGGTTAGCATTTATGCTCTGAATTGACATGCAGGGTGAAAACATTGGGTATGAAAATGTAACATTGCATGCACTGTTGTTTGCGGGTTAAGCCTGGAACGCTAGCTGTTAGCTCTAAGGTTCCGAATGTTGATTAACATATAGCCACGAGCGATAAGGCATGGTGTACACCCTGGTAATTGAATGATTACCAAGTGCCTCGCATTAATAGGGGAGAGTGTACAAGTGTTATCTGTATAGTGTTTAAAATGTTCTTGGGAGGGAGGTGTGCTTTGCGGCTTGGACACTCTAGTCGCAATATATGGCACCTGTGGCCATAATAATAGTATGCGACTGCTGTTCATACCGGTAATATATGTACTAGACTTATATGCTATAAAGTCCAGCTTGAAAAACTGGTCATTTATGATTATGATATAATATAATCCCTTAACTAGAGATACTGTCTGGAGATATTGTCTAGATATACTGTCTAGAAATATTGTCTAGAGATACTGCCTATAGATACTGTCTAGAGATATTGTCTAGAGATACTGTTTAGATATATTATCTAGAGATACTGTCTAGAGATACTGTTTAGAGATACTATGTATAGATATTCTAAACCAGGTTATATTGCAGCGCACTATATGTGTGTCGTAATTCCTTCCTATATGGAGGCTGATCGCTGCAAAAAAAATAATTCTATCCACCCTATGGAAATGTGGGGGATTCATAAGTGTGTATTGCCATTCTATTAGTTGGGATGGTGGTATATTTGAATGCCATCTATATGTTAAACAAGGCCATAAATTCCACTAAGTGTGGCGTTGTAATTATGGATTTCAAGAGGGGTAAAAATGAACGGGGGGGGGGATATTAACATGATATCGCTTGAAATAACTTTGCTTGTCCAATCTGGAAGAGAATATTTTGTATAATATTGCCGTACCTCAAATAAAATAAATTAAAACCTTCTATTTGGGAAGTGGGTTTATATATTTATATGGTCACGGAGACATGCTCTTGTTTTCCTACGTTGGATGGCGTGTCTATATAAGGGTGTATTTGAGGGCAAAATTGTATTCAAGCCCGCTAAGAGATAAAATACAGTGTATTTTGTGTGACGCGGCGCTGTGTGAATATCACCTAGAATACTGGCTTTTGGCCGTAAAATATGCTATCCCGGTGTTAAGTATCGATGGATGAAGGGAGTGAACTAAAATAAAAATATTTGGTTACCCTACTTTGTGTAGTGTAATCCGACAATTTTATGTCTAGCTCCTACTGTCGTTTGAATCTAGCGCGCGAGATTAGGCCTGTATCCATTATGGCTGCTTGCTAGTTACCCGTCACGTGGGAGGCGTGTCTGGTGATAACGTGTGTTAATGGGAGTTATCTGTTATCGCTACTTTGAGGCGTTACCCGTAGCACTGATTGGCTGGCGGGCTGTAGTAGCTTCTGTTTATCGCGGCGCTACTCTGATTGGACCTGAGCTTCAAGAGTGGGTGTTAAGCACATGACTTTGTTATCGCTTCGTAAATGAACTGTCACAAGCACGTGTCATGTGTTTACTGTAATGGTTATCATTGTTTTAAGCTACACAGCTGGTGTATTATGTAATCTGGGTGGAGGGCATTAGTTGTCCGTCTGCATATTGGGAAGCTACGCATGTCCTGCTATTGAGGAATCCTAATGGGATTACGCTGTCATTATATCGTACCGAAATGTGGCAAATGATATGTATATAACTATTGTGTTACTTGTATAGTATATATATAGTATGCTGGAGTGTGTTATACATGTCCGGAAGCATATGTCGCATTCCTGTGACTGTAAAAATTCTGGGTAATACTATGTAGAAAAGTGTTTCAGTGGTTTGCACTTGTCTACTCCGGGAAAATTAAAAATAATGCAGGGCGCATTAATATGCTGCGTGCCCATTTATAGACAAATGTTTTTGTGTTTTATTTCCCTTTCCTGTGGGAAAATGGAAAATGGCGTCTATAAAATATATTTATTTACCCTGTATTTAATGCACCAATTGTACTAACTTGTACTGGGAATGTGTGTTCGCGTGTAACGATTCCCTGTGAGTGTATCAATATTGGGTGTCACCCTGTATGAAAAGTGTTTCCGTGGTTTACCCGTGTCTACTCCGGGAAAATGAAAAATAAGGTGGGGTGTAGCAATATGTGTATTCACAGTTAATATTGCATTCCGCATGTTGGATTGTCCGTGGAGGAGCATAATGGGCTACCTTCATCGGGCATTCTGCTGTATGGCAGTGAGAATTATACAGTGTATTCTCCTGACCGGATGTGTTTGTGTAAAGATGATGTATTCCTATTTCGTATATGCTGTTTGTGAAATCAAGTGTATATTCATTCGTTTTATACTAAATAAAATCATCGGGCCTTTATTAATCATTATCTATAAAATTCGGCATGATTACGTCTATGGTCGATACTCATTCCTTATCGTGATCCCAGGAGGGTAGGCAAACACCTGCTCTTGACTCGATTTACGCCTTAGGAAAACGTAGAATAGCTATTGACCATTTAACGTATTTATTGTCGAATATATTTACATCTATACGCTCACGGCTGATATCTATCCTATAGTGTTATGACCCAGGAAAGTAGGCAAACACCTGCTTTAGACTTTCTCACGCCTTAGGTCTACTGTAAGACATTTATGGGCCATGGCGTTATTGTGTTATTAATGGACATATATATATGTATGTGCCATGTCTTATCACGTTGCCTCAAAACGAAAATATGTAAATTTACTGTGGCCAACTGATGACCGTAATGCAAATTGTTTATCTACTGTATAGAGGTAAATTAGAGGGGATCTTTGCAAGGATTTGTGGTCCTCTTGGAGCCTTGTGGCACTTATGAAAATATGAAATTATTTATAAAATATCATTTTGTCATATAGTAGACAATTATGAACAGCTTGTACTTAGCGTTAGGATGATTAATGGGTTTCTGGGTCGACTGTCAGAGGAATAGCCCCAAGCACCTATAGTGTATAGGAGTCCAGTCGGTCGTAGGCTATGATGTGATGATTATAATTATAATTGTAATTCAAATGATTTCCCTGCTCCGTCGACTAATGATAGTATTTCGCTTCGTATGAAAACTGTTCATTTTGTCTGTCTTTACGACGGTACTTGGTGGTCAATTCCACTTTGATCTAGAAAAATAAATATTTAAAAGATCCCCTGTGACGATAAAAAGATGTGGAAGAGAGTATGTATTAACGTCATAAGCGCTGTGTATAACACGTGAGTCGTGGAGTACTGGCGTGTCGGGTGTCGATAATCTGTGGACGCAAGCATCCGGCCTTGCCTGCAGAACACGACTGAGTGTCTGTGTGGAGGCTGCCTTACTTAGTAGGCTGTGTGAAGTGAATTGATATGTATGTATGATTAAAAACACCTTACGGATTATAGTGTATTGGATATGTATTACGCGTAAGTATACGTTTACCTTTTTCCCAGTGTTACCTAAGTGTGTGTTCAGCTGACCTACATATGCTGATGCTGTGACGGTATGATAACCTGTGTTATTGTGTCATCTCCTACTGGCTGTGGTGGTAATAATCCACCTGTGTACTAGCGCAATTGTGTGCGGAATGATACTAAGTGTCGCTATATTATGTTATGAGTATTAATGTTGTGTGTCTACTGTTATGCCTGTGCGAAATGTCGTTAATCTGCATTAGTGTAGAAGTATTGCGTTTCATCCTAGAAATGCCGCTAACCTGTGCTCCTGTATGTGTTAGGCCATCGTGTGTATGCACTGCGGCTAACCTGTGTTATTGTGTTGTCTGTGCTTTCGCTATTACGGGAATAATGGCGTTCGTTAGAGAAATCGTATTATATGTTCCGTAATGTAGTATGTTAGGCCCTATGTTCTACTTTATTGGCCTATTCTCTGACAATGTAGTGTATCGGCCTGTCATACCGCCTTAATATGGGGTGACTGTTGGAATCCGTGCACTTTATAAAGTTGTCCAAGTAAAATGTTGTGTGTTAATCTCCTAGAAGTGGCCATTATCCATGGGAGTGTTAGTTCCTATAGTGTTATGGGAAATATATGTAATTACCTATCATTTATCCCATCTATCGGAATTGGTCATCGGTCGCTGCCGAGTTATATATTAGTGTACCTCAATTGTATTCTGTCATTATATGTATGTAGGGGAAGGGCCCGTTACTGTATAGTCCCTTATGACAGGTAATGTGATCTTAAATCGGTCGCCTAATGTTCGTGACCGTATGTGAAAATCTAAATGGGAATAATTAGGTAAAATGTGCGCTATCTATGAGTTTGTATTAATTTGAAGTGTGTAGACATCTTCCTATAGTAAAGGAATCCTTCTGTGGTTTGCCATGTGGCCTCCATGTGGGTAATTGACCCTTTGTATCGCACGGCCATGTATGTGTGTGGTATTCTACGTGACTTAGCGGAAATTACTGTTGGTAGGCAGTGACCGTGTATCGCTGACTGCGCATTCCGTCTCTAGTTACTTCCGCATGTTGAGGTAGAGAGTTGACCTCGTTTACCATGTACTGTATATGACATGTGCAAGATCCTATCTACAATATATTGTCTGCAAAAACCTTTATGCACTTTACGTATTATAAATGTATAATTATTAACAATAATATTATGTCGGTATCTCCCATGTGATATTTTACAATTAAAGCCTAATTATGTTTTGTGGGCCAAATCTGGATTGGTGTTGACCACTATTTCTGCCTGTGGTTACTAGATGCCATATTGCACTTGGCGCTATTGCCAAGGTTTATTTGGCGTATTTTGTCTATGGGGACCTATGGGAGGTGTAGGGCATATGTAGTATTAAATATATATCTAGCCGTGTTCTATCTGCAGCTAGTGTATGTTAACAAAATTCATTATTTTTACAAAGACATAGTACACAAGAAATATAACTTGGTATACCTTATTATACTACTTATAACTAAACATGCAACATATAATTAATCCTCGTATCAAGCAGTTTTGGGAACTGTCGGTGACTGCAGGTTGTGAGCATGGCTACTGAATGCCATAGCGCGTAGGGCGCTGGTTTTAATTTATATGTTCCTGGGTTCGAACTATGTGTGGGAAAATATATTTGTAATCCCCTAATCATGGTGATTAAATGCTCTCGTTTCCTATAACTCTGGGGATTGGGGAAACGTGGATATAGCCTATGTGGGACTGCTGCGAGCGGAGCGCACCTCGACATTTCTTATATTCTACTGACACCTTAATATTGTGCTTGAAATAAAAATTGGCTATAAAAGCGAGCTATGTTATGCGTAAGGCTATTACGTGATCTGTTTGACTGGTATTATAGTTAAGTGTGCCTTTAATTATATAGAAATATTGTATTCTGAATTGGGAATTTCCATTTTGAGCTATCTCAAATAATAGCATCGTCTCCCTCGGATTGCCAAAGCGGCTTTCGCACCTGGTATCCACTCAAGGGATGCATTCTCCGTGCGAGGCGTTTGGAGAAGGGTAATCTTAGGTTTATTTATCCTACCCTCTATTTGTGGATTGTGATCGGAACGGTGCGGTGAACTAGTATGGCTTTTCGGCGTACCTTAGGACTGTTGCTAGCCGACATAGGCGCTAAGGTCCTAGGGCCTAATGGAAGCGTGGGGATGGAAATGTTATTACGCGGTACAGTGACTGTGTCTGCGTGTGTCTCGTTCCCCATATCGAGCTTTGGATGTGGCATGGCCACGGCCGTCTCCTTCCTAATAGGAGTGGGCATTATGGGAATGGATGTGTTAATTATTTTTGGTGCATTATCTGTATTGATCGCTTCCATTGTGGTAGGTGGGTGTGTTAGCAGCTCAAATGTATGGAATTGTGCCTGGAGCTGACAGAAGCGTTGCCATATCTCGGCGTATTGCAGGGTAACCACCCTGGCCTGTTCCGCCAGTCTCGTGTTTACTGTATTTGCCCTAAGGTGTTCTATCTTAAGTTGGAAATGTTGTCTGTGAAGGGCCTCGTGGAGTAAATGAAGCTTATCCTGTGTTCGGTTAACTTGTTGCCTGATGGCTGGGATGGGGCCCCTGATGACATATTTATGTCCAGTCTTATGGGAAAGGGCTCCCAGAATCCTCTTATACTGGGCACGCAGTATTTTCTGCAGGCGGTTCAGGTAATCCTGTTTGTCGCCTAGGGATTTGTGACACGCAATTAAGCTTTGCAAGGCGTCTATACGCTGCAATGTATGTATGCGGTTGAGGGATGCCATGGTGTAAAAATGGGGTAGTAAATGAAATATTATTAGTACACTACTATATAAGGTACTGGGGATCGAACTGGGTGGGCAACTAACTAATGTGACTCTATATGAACTATATAGTGTGGGCGTAGCAAATTTGGGGTCTCAAGTGGCTGATTATTTTATAAGGGTGGCGTTAATAAAAGTATCTCTGTTAGGGCGGGTCTGTGTGGGTATAAAATCTTACTGGACCCTTATTTCAAAAATTTTCCCCAATTTTGGGTGGCGTTTGCTTGGCTAGTACGAGGTTTAAGGGATCTTTGCCGCGGAGGTGCGTTGTCTGAACCCCCTCAGACGTTGTTTTAATACAACGTCGCGGTACTCGGCGCGTCCACCAATTTGTAAGGTTCCTGTTAGGGAGGCCTGTACAAATAATTAATCTAAGGGGTGAAATTAGTCTAAATAGGGGGCGAGCTTGGCAAATGCTGTAAGAGGTAGGGCTTATTTGGATAACTGGGATCGTCAGTGCGATCAGCAAGGAGAACTCCCCAATGTACTGCTTGACGGGGTAGTTCTAGGTGAAGGGGTAGTTTAGAAGGGCTATTAAGTTATTACTCAGAGCGCAACAGCTGCGCCGCGCGGTCTACTGCGAGTCGTAGGCAGGCGAGTGAACGGGGAATTCGCTAGTGTCAGCGCGGAGCAATAGCGCTCAGCTGACGACAAAAAGCATTTAGACAAATACACTATAAGGCTAATTCTAAGTCCTACCTAAAGAGGAATCTAATAGGGTAGGATCTTATTAGCTAAAATAAATAAAAGGATAAGACCAGTTGCTTCTAGTGTTTCTGAATTTAATGTGTACCTCGATCTTGAGGTACACTGGCAAATAGCAGTTCAAATGATAGTTAATAAAAATAATAACAGTCCAAGCACAGGGGGAGGTGAGTGTGTAGTGTGGTGGTGAGTGTAGTGATCGCTTGAGACACTTACCCGTTCAGCCGACAGCAGAGGTTCGACCCGTCGGTGCACTAAGACAGACTGAGTGATCGAATGATCGAATGATGAATGATCCTGGGTGCCTGACCTCTGGTGGTTCTTATAGTTTTCGTGTGCTCGGTCGGCGGAATCCTTACATTCCTACCGAGTCGTACACCTTTCCCGGGTCATTGCCTGGGCTACGAGGCTACTTGGGTTCATGTATGTGCTAATTATCAGTCATGTAATTTATAGGTTGTAATTTATAGGTTTTTAGATTAAAAGGTTGTAATTTTGGTGTCTTGTAGATTTTGTTTAGGGGATGGGGGTAGCGTACCCTAGGGGTAAAACAATATTTTTCATGTATTTGAACATGAAACATTTTCGTCAAGTTATAAGTGTAACTTCAGTGATTTATTTGTAGTCCCAGCACTACCAGTAGGACCAGTTCATCGAAATAATTCACCAAATAGACTGTCAAGGAATTAAGTACTTGATAGGTGAATGTAGTAGTCGTGTGTGTATCTGACAAAACTTTATTTAATTCAGCACGAGATGACGTCTAGGAACGAGACCGGATCTTGGAACCAGCAGGACATTTGCCAGAAGATGTCGATGACGAGATAAACATCTTAAAGGAGATGGCTGCAGACGTTTCCTTGACGCTGTTTTAAAAGAATGAGTACAAATGAATTTATTTATTTATTAAATCAGCTATGGTATTATGGGACATATTTTGTAGATATTTGTTTGCTTGTTTGGTAATGTAGATTATTAGTTCTTGTTTTACTGACACGTTAAATATGGGACAAGTCGAGCGTTATGTAATTTGTAAATATTGTGATTTGTGTTCGTTCAACTATACGGGGCGGCGCGCAGCTCGTGCTCGCGTTCGCTTGGGTAAACTGCGGTCAAGCATTATTATTCGGAGGTATGCCTTATAACAGAAATGGAACTGAATTAATTTTGAGATTAAAAATAGAATTTGGAGGGTAAAGATTATTTGTGAGTAGAATTTATGACGGATCAGGATTATTTTGATGGTTGCTTTTCAGCAGAGCTGAACGGGATGGCACTTTGCACCCGTGTTTTTGTTGTGTATTTTTTTAATGTGTCAATGGACGCAATATTGTTGATCTGTTTTGAGCCGACCCAGTGATAAGAGTATGAGAGTCAGTCCAAGCTTTTAGTGCGTAGTGTGATTTTTATGATGTGCTAGCGAGAATATATCATGGTGATTATTCTGACTTGCTCCACATTAGCCCAGTTCATGACCTCGCGAGGCTGGACTTGTGGTATATATTTGTGTTTTCTTGCCATCCAAGGGGATGAGTGAGATAGTTGGCGTTTCCAGAGGGAAACTGCACCTGGCTTGAGCGACTGAGAGAGATAATTGAGACAGCGATGACTCATACAAGAGGGGCGCGCTCAAAATCAGATAACGCGACTTGTCTTTAGTAACAGGCTTGGATCCTGTACGTCAATTTTAGACGTTTAAATTCACAAAACCTGATCGGTTATAATGAGTATTGATTGATTAAAAGGGTGCTGTCCGTAGTTGTAAGGTAGCTTCCAAAACTCGTGTTTGTCTGGCATTTTATAAAAATGTAAACATAGTTTTTCAGCCGTTAGGCTTGTATTTTGTTGTTGTTGGTTCAATTTTGTGTGTTTATTTTACGCGTTCTATGACCCGTGTCAAGTTAGGGTGCGCGAGGCTATGTTCCCTTGTTGTGATGAGAGCGTTTTGGCCTATTTATGGCATGCTCTTTTTGTTCATTTATGTGCTCTGGCACCAGCTGGAATCTCAGGGAGATTCGTCATTCTTTTTATATTATTAGAACTTGCATGTGTCAGTAGTAATTATAGTGTATTAATAAAGGGTGGGTCCCATAGCCATAGAGAGATTTAAAAGATGCAACTCCGTGAGTAACATGACTGTTTCAGTTGTAAACGGACTCGCATCAGTACTCAGTTTCTTATTAACGAGCAGAACACCACACATTATATAAATTCTTGACCAGGATAAATGGACTTGTATCCATATGTTGTGACGAGTGAGTTCTTACCGCTCAAAGTTTATGTTATGATTAGTTATTTTGTGTGAAGCTGCTTTCACATTGTTTTGTTGTGACGAGCGAGTTCCTACCGCTCAGTAATATTATTATTTATTAGGGGGTGAAAGTCAGGGAGGATTTCTTTTATTTATTATTATTATTATGCACATAATTTTCAGTCATTAAATGTCTCTTTTATTGTACTTGTTATTCATTTTATTTCTAGTATAGCCTCTGTCATGAACCTTTCTATTCATTAGAGCATGTTGTTTTAAGCGAACTTTGCTGCGTAACGCAGTCAGGACTGAACACGACCCCGTAGATGAATCTTGAGAAAACCATGCTTTATTGAAGGGTGCAATATATAAAAGAAAGTCGTGTTAGTTACACTATTTATAACTCAAGAACCGCTGAACCGATTTGGCTGAAAGTTGGTGTGGAGGTAGCTTAGCACCAGGAGACGGACATAGGATCCTTTTTTTTTATCACGTGACGTGACATAAAACGTCAAAGAGGATACAAGTCACTACATAACGTAACGCAAATGACAGCTAAAATAAATTCATGAAGGGATGGAAAGGCAAGTCGTTTCCAGGCAACAGTAGCTCTTGACGAGACACGGCCGACTGGATGCGATTAGCGCTCTCCACTACCGGTATTGAAAATGATGCTCTTAACATGAAATCCCGTTAGTTACTCAACGTAATTTGTATTCTCTTAGAATCATCATTAATAATGCCGCGACAAAGACGATCTTATCTTTAGTTAGTTAGTTAGTTAGTTAGTTATTGTTGTTTTAAGGGGCGGAACTACGAGGTCATCTGCCCCTGATCTAATATTTCCCGACAAAGCCATAATGCAAGAAGGATACGAATCATTGCGAATGAAAGGACTGAAGAAGAACAAGAAATTGCCCGTAAAGAGCGCCGCGTTTGTATGGCTCGACTTCGTGCTTCTCAATCACAAGAGCAAAGTGAGGCACCCCGTGAAACGGCTCGGTTGGCAATGCGAAATCGTCAAGCGAACATCAGGGATCAAGAAGTAGATAATTTTCGACGCACAAGAAGAGATTTATCAAGTGCTTATTTGAATCGAGCAGCGTTTCGATACGATTGCAGCACTGATTACTGCTTGCATCCTAGCGTTTGCATAGGGCCAATGTACATTGTTTGCGAGTATTGTGGCGCATTGAAGTTTTCCGGAGAAACGCCCGGATTGTGCTGCCTTAGTGGGAAAGTGAAATTGCCATTATTGACTCCTCCACTTGAGCCATTGCATTCATTGCTTTGTGGCGAAATACCCGAATCACGTCATTTTCTTGCTAACACTCAAAAATACAATGGTTATTTCCAAATGACCTCATTTGCGGCAGATATTATTGAAGAACGAGATTCAAGGTCATGCTTTCCATCGAACCCATCTAGGCCGTGGCACAAATACAAGGATAATATGTCAGATGATATTTTACATCAAATTCGTGTCAGTTCCAGAAATCACGATCTTGAGATGAATGAGGAGATACATAATCGTGCTTTACTCTTGATCGAAGACATGTGTTACCTCATGTGCGGTAGTTTATTAGTCACGTTAGGAATGCCAGCGCCAAATCGTGTAATGAATGACGCATTTAAACAAGAATTGGAACGGGAACGTGAATATGATCACCAGGAATTAGATTTAGTAGTTCAAACGAATGTACCCCTGTTGAATCCCCAACAAAAGGAAGTTTATGATACATTAATGAAGGCAATTGATGATGGAAATGGTGGTTTATATTTCCTGGATGCCCCTGGAGGAACTGGTAATACATTCCTCATGTCAGTAGTTTTAGCCACGGTTCGTGCGAAATCCAACATTGCGGTTGCAGTTGCTTTTTCAGTAATGGCAGCCACATTGTTAGAAGGATGTCATACCGCTCATTCAGCATTAAAATTGCCGTTAAATCATCAAACTATTGAAGAACCAACATGTAATATTGCAAAAAGAAATCAGCAATGGCCAATGTTTTATCAGCATTGAAAATCATCATCTGGGACGAATGCACAATGGCGCATAAACGTGCATTAGGAGCACATAACCTCACATTGAAAGATCTACGCAATGACTCCAGATCTTTTGGAGGAGCAATGATTTTACGGTCTGGTGATTTCCGCCAAACACTGCCAGTAATTCCAAGATCAACGGCTGCCGACGAATTAAACGCTTGCCTCAAATCATTGAATATATGGCGCTATGTGAACTTCAGCTGACAACAAACATGGGAGTTTCATTGCTTAATGATACATCTGCTGAAGATTTCTCTGAGCAATTGCTGACAATCGGTAATGGTCCAGTACCTGTCGACGAATCGAGCGGATTGATTTCATTTCCTCATAATTTCTGTAACTTTATCTCATTGAATGACGAACTTATCAACAAAGTATTCCCAAACATCATTACTAATTAGGTAATTACAAAAATAATGAATGGTTGAGTGAGCGAGCAATTTTAGTGGCTAAGAATAAAGATGTAAATAACCTAAACTACATCATTCAGAATGAGATCATTGGAACACTGCATTCATTCAAATCTATTGACTGTGTAACAAATGAAGATGAAGCCACCAACTATCCTATTTAATTTTTAAACTCCTTGGATGTGCCTGGCTTACCACCGCACAATTTACGCCTAAAGGTGGCTACGTAGTAATCATGCTTCGAAACATAAACCAAACAAAACTGTGCAACGGTACGCGTTTGGTGGTAAGTAAATTGATGAACAATGTGATTTACGCGACGATACTCAAAGGAAAATTCGAAGGTGAGGAAGTTCTCATTCCGAGGATCCCGATGATCCCAACAGAAATGCCGTTTGAGTTTAAAAGACTTCAATTTCCGATCCGTCTTGCATTCGCCATGACCATTAAAAAATCACAAGGCCAATCCTTGAAAGTTTGTGGTTTGAATCTGGAATATCCATGTTTTTTCCATGGTCAATTATATGTGGCATGTTCACGGGTCGGAAGACCATCTGCGTTGTTTGTTCCTGCGCCTGATAATAAAACAAAAATTGTCGTGTATCACATGGTACTTAACTTCACCAAAATACATGAACAATAAAAAATCATTAAAATACATAGTTTCTTATTTGTATTTCCTAAAAAAAATGAACTTAATAAAATCGAAAATCTGCTTATTTATTGCCTCTAAGGCGGAACAGAGTTCGCCGGGTCACCTAGTAGTGGGGATAAAATTCTGTTAATCGGCGAGTTTTTATGGTTGTCTGTGTGAACTCTCGGAATAAAGAAAATGTTCCGGAATCTACTAGGTTTCACAGCTGGTACATATAACGTAATTCTCTCTCGAATTTTAGCGTCGTCAATTTTATTGTTTACTATTTTATAGAGAAAAAGCAGGCCCTGACAATTTCGCCTGTGAGATAGTTTTCTGACATTGATGGACTGTAATATAAATGTGTACGATTCGTAAGAGGGATAATAGCCAAATCTTTTGTAATATACATATTTTAAGAATTTCTTTTGGATGTTCTCTATAAGCTTATTATGTTTCAATGTGCATGGATTCCATATAATTGAAGCATATTCTAGTTGTGATCTGATGAAGGCATTAAAGAGCAATATTAAAATCCCATAGGAGAAATTAAATGAATTTCTTATTACAAATCCCATACATTTATGTGCTTTAGAGACAATTTTCTCTATATGTCTTTGAAAATTCAGATCATTGGTAAATACAATTCCCAGATCCTGAACTCGTGAATTTTTAGTAAGCATTCTCCGTCAATGTCATAGTGGAACTTTATGTAATTTTTTCGCTTAGTAAAATTAATTTGCTTGCATTTACTTATGTTAAATGGCAGTTTATTTTCTTTCGTCCATATGTTTAGTTCATTTAAATAATTTTGAAGTTTGATACAATCGTAAGGGTCACGTATTGATTTATATAAATTTATATCGTCTGCGAATAATAAAATTTCTGAGTGTTGAACTTTATCAGAGATGTCGTTTAAAAATAATAAGAATAGTAATGGTCCTAAGTTAGATCCCTGAGGAACTCCTGAGTTGGTGGGAAATGTTTTGGATAGTTGCGTTTTATATTTCACAATTTGTGTTCTGTTCTTCAGGTATGAAATCAGCAGACGAAACAGTGGTTCAGAAAAATTATACGTTGATAGTTTAGTGATGAGAACGTCATGATCCACTTTGTCAAATGCCTTTTGAAAGTCGGTATATATTACATCTAATTGGCCTTTGTGATCTAGCTCCGTGGATACAAATTGCGTAAAATTAATAAGGTTAGTCACGGTTGACCTGTTTGGTATAAATCCATGCTGATTTGGGGAAGTGATCACTTTAACATGTTGAAAAATATGACTATACAAAATACTCTCAAATATCTTAGCCGGAGATGACGATAAAGCTACAGGTCTGTAATTCTTAATCTGAACTGAGTTTCCAGATTTTAGAATTGGTGTTACTTTTGTATGTTTCCATTTATCTGGAAATGTGCTGGTCTTCAGTATGAGATTGTATATTATAGTCAGTGGTTTAGTAATATATTCCTTACAGCCTTTAAAGAGGTATGGTGGTAACCCATCAGGCCCCGCTGACTTTTTTGGTTTTAGTTTCTTAATGGCGAATTTACCATATCCTCGGTGACTTCAGATATAACCAAATAATTTTGAAAATAATGTTGCTTTAGGTTATTGCTGTTTGTGTTCAAATTATAGTTGGGAATAGTTTGCGAATATACTGATTTGAAATAGTCAGCGAAACAATTGGCAATTTCCAGTGCTTTACAATATTCTTTACCTTCATATTCCATCGCCAATCCTGATCCTTTACGCTCCTTTCTATTTTTTATAAAGTTCCAGAAGCTATTGCTATCTTTTTCCATGTTCCGCTCAGTAAGAGCTACATAGTCATCATGAAAATGAAAAATGAAAATCCACAGCCTGCTTCCAGTCTCCGACCGGGTCAGGAATGGAATGAATGGAGCCCCAATCTAGCGGCGAGGATATGAACTGTGCCGGCTGCCGAGGCCTGACGCACTCCTCTGGGGCAATGATTAAATGAATGACAGATGAAATGAAATGATAGTGGAGAGTGTTGCTGGAATGAAATTTTGACAGGGAAAACCGGAGTACCCGGAGAAAAACCTGTCTGCCTCCGTTTTGTCCAGCACAGATCTCACTTGGAGTGACCGGGATTTTACATAGTCATCATATGCTTTTTTATGTCTATTTTAGTTTTAGATCTCAGTTGAGTATAATTATTTAAGTAATATTCGCAAAAATTTTTCTTTTTTCTATATTTTTCCTTTAGCTTTAAATTTGATAGACTGAGTGAACCAAACAGGATATGTGCGCTTGTAATGTTTAGTCTTTGGAACGCACTGGTCAATTATAGAGTATATTTTGTCATAAAAGATATCAACAGCTTCGTTTACATTTCTACAATTATTCATGTTATCCCAATTGCATTTTTTCACTAATTCATGCAATTTTAAGAAGTCAGCCCTGAGGAAGTTATATTCATAGTTTGGACTTTCATGTGATCTGGTTATTTCCCCCTGTTTGTATATAATTTGCAATGCTGGATGATTTTCATCTAATAGGACTAAGGGGTCGGTTTCTTCCTGGATATACAACTGGTCAATGTTACTGATTATTAAATCAAGAGTTCTCCCATTAACATTCTTAATATCGTTAAACAGCCTGGCATTCAGCGGGTGCAAACAATTCTGTAACTCTTTGGATTTGTTTGAACCCTTCAATAGATTGTAAGATTTATCAGTTACTTCCGGTAAATTAAAATCACCAATGATACAAATATCGTAATCTTTAAATAACTGCATATTTTCTTCTATTTTCTCATAAAATTATTTGTATGCTTCTATATTGGAATTCGGCGGAAAGTATGGAACACATATATAACATTCCCTATTGTTGACTGAAACTTTAATCCATAATGATTCGATATCCGATTCTAACCTTGGCATTCTCTTTGAGTGTATTGTACTTTTAACACTTATTAAAATTCCACCACCAACTTTCTTGGAACTTCACAATATATCTGTCATCAAAGAGCTCCGAACTGTTTACACCCTCAAGAAGCCATGTTTCTGAAAGACAAATAATATCATAGTTATTTGACAATGTATTTAAAAATAAAGTATTAGATTTGGTCCGTAGTCCTCTTACGTTCTGGCAGTAAATGATGGTTTCTTTCTTATGAGTCATCTTCAATGTTCAGGTTAAAGTTTGTCAAGGTCCTCTTCAGTGTTGATGGAGATTACCTGAGAGTGGTCGTGTTTCCTCTTGAGTATTCTGCCATTCTTTGTCCATAAGTGCTTTAGGTCCTTCACTCGTTTCACTTCCCTTTGCTTTCGCTAGACGTTTTTTCCGCTCCCCGCAAAGGCTTTCATTTATATACACCGGGTTGTTGTAGGTGTATCCAAGGTCAAGGGTACTCAGATTACGTTTAATTCTCCGTTGTCTGAGGATTTCTTCTTTGTAGTGACGTCTTGTAAATTTCACGATTATAGGCGCAATCTGGGAATTGTTACGAGGGGGAAGTCTGTGGTAAGCGTCAATATGTTCCTCTTTCAGTTCCACGTGGAGTGTTCGCGCGACTTCTTGAACCAACGTGCTTGTGACCTCTGCAGGGTTTGACGGTAAACCATGTATTTCTCTCATATTGATCCTTGAGTATTGCTCAGAATCAGTAAGTCTTGATTTTAGTTCCAAGTTTTCTTTCTTTAACTTTAGGTTCTCCTGATGCATCTCTTCAATTGCTTGCCTGCAATCTGTAATAGTTTCTGCTTGTTTCCACAGGGTTTCCTTATTTTCATCCAATTTCTCGTGCACCACATCTATCGACCTCCCCAAATCAGTTTCCCTCTGTTTACACAATTCCTTTAACTCAGAGATTTCTTTGTTTAAATTAGTCAATAAGTTAAAAACTTCGTCGTTGTTAGGTAGGGCTAACTGATTCTTTCCCTCTTCATGTAGGCTAAGCTTCTTCTTGGGACACTTATTACATTTCCATTGTTTGTGCGAAGAAATTATGGACTTGAGATCATCTTCTTTTAATTTACACAATAATTATGATACCAGTTTTTACATACAGCTCATTGATGTCTTGCCTGGACACCGCCTTGTTGCACTCAAAACAGACACCCATTATTGCACTGGCTCCTAATAATGCTACTAGTATTGTAAAGGCACTGCTTTAGATGTGAAAGGTGTAATACTAATTCTTTGGCAGTACGTAACTCGTCACTTCACTGTTTAATATTTGTGCGAGAGCTCACTAGCGCTGATGCGGACAAGTATGTAGGGTAGCGTTCAAGTCGGAAATTTGTTTGGGAGTGGTTGGCAGAAACAGTTGACTGTCGGGGTGCACATGAGTCACAGATTATTGTTTCGCTGGGTGGTAGCACAGGCGTTCAAACGAACAGTTGAAAGTCGCTTTTGTTGGTTATGCATCCACACGCTTAGAAAATAACCTAGATGTTGCTAGTCCATTGAAGTTGTATTAAGATTTATACATCCAAATGACCTTTATTACTCACCGATTCAGTGTGAACATATCCTTGTCCCGAGCAGTGCACTTTACTAGACTATATTACTTATAAACACGGAGAACATGTTAGTCACTCATACCTCATACCATAAATAGAAAATATTTAGTTAAATTAAAAAATATATAAACACATATGGTAACAATATAGATTGCACAATATTTTGATGGTTACCCCTAGACGTTCAATAATATTGTGCAATAATTTTGTGTGCGCAATAACTTGAATTGTGTGAAAGCAATATTGAAGGTTGTGCAATATTTTGCGCAAACACGAGCACAGACGTACAACCACAATGGCAGTATATTGTGCAACCTCCACACAATGGCAAAATCAGTCTCCGCCAGAGTTTCATGTTTCGTCTCCTGAGTTACGCCAATAGTGTTGATGGAAGGAGTAGGTGTTTCTTGACCTGCAAGGAACTTCATTTCCTCGGATTACCATGGCACAGGTTCAACATACTCCACACCGGCACCACTTCTCTCAGCATCACAAATACGTTTCAATTCTTTGCGTAAGTTGTTACACAAACATATTTTTGTTGTTGTTACCACATGTTGTTTGTCCGCGTCTGGGTATTGTTCGCGGTGTTTTTCTAAGAGTACATCATACTGTTCCCCCTTTTTGGTACGATTTCTGTTATCCTTGCACTTCAAATCCCCAAGAGCCGGAAGGCCAGGATACACTTCAAGAAATAATTCTAAAATAAATGGTTATTCTGCATTCTTGTCCACCATGACGACCCGAACTCGACCACTTATGGTTACCAACTGGCGGGACATTGAGCAATACTGCCAACAGACGGCAAAATATTTTCCCGTTTGCACGATATATTTTCAGCTTTTTTGAAAATCACGCAATATATTGCACAACCTTTCAATATCGTCTACACACGGTAAATTGTATTGCACAACCCGAAATATTGCGCAATAATATTGACCGTCTATGGGCCGCTTTAGTGATAATTAACTAATACATGTAATTTTTTCCAGGAGTGTGTTTACATATTTATATCTTGTACCCGGCCCAACTCAATGGGCACAATCGTGTTGACCTACTGAAAAGCAGCAAAAGACAAGATTGTTCCTACATTGCTAACAAGAGGGTCTCCACTGTATGAGAGCCCCTGGGTATCTATGTCTGGCCCTGCAGATTACACGCATATTGTGGATATGCCCAAGAGCCCTTGAGGGGACATCACTTTTAAACTCAAATACACGTAAGTCCAGCGAACTGGTAAGCGATATTAGATTATCTGTAGAAAGCTAAAATATCCTTGGCTCACTTTGTTAATAAATGAAGTGACTGAGTTCTTTGTTCTGGCATTATTAAGTTACGAGTGTGTTCATTGAATAAGATGCATTCCAAGGAGTAAATATTTATTGAAGCTTGTTCAACGTTCGCTTGGTAATTGAATGATGACAAATATTTACTGTCGTCTGAGAGAAAGGCAAAGAGAGTCAGTTCCAATGTCTTTGGAATACAATCACAACCTGTATTTAGGAATGGCGCTCAGTTTTCTTATGGTTGGTTGGTTCCTCAGTTTAGGGACTGCGACAACGCGGTCATGTAGCCGCTTGCACTTTGGGTGTGTGTAGAATTTGTCTGATAACCGGTGTTAATTGTGATGGCTGTATTAGTGTTTGTTATCTGTGATTCAGGTAAAGACTGCAGACGATGACTTTTTCAAGTAGTTCCTACTTTTGCTACCAAATGATACCGCCCACGACACGTAGCTGCGTACTTGGCTACTAGATGCCATCGCAGTCAGCACCTGGCGGCGAACGTTGGAACTAATAGAGCGTTATCAAACAACCTACAAATTTTAGCTTCCACAAGTGTAGTTAATGGAAGGTACTTTTTCATGCCATAAATCAATGACATGGGACCTCCGACTTTACTTCCCCTCCGAAGGAAGGCATACTGAGGGATTTTTAACGCTCTTAAAAACTCCGATAACTTCGGCCGGGTTTGAACCCGCGATTATGGGCATAGAATCTCAGCATGCTACCGACTTCGCCTCCGAAGCCCCTAGTTTTCTTATGACTGGGACGGAATTTGAAACTTCCCCTACGAAACTAAATAACTTGGCATTAAAGAGCCTTAAAACTATTCGACTTGAAATTTATTTTACAAGATCGAGTGGGAGCAGATGTTTCTGGCGACTGCAAATGAAGAGAATAGATAGGTCGGCAAGGCAGATACTAAGACACCCAGGAATAGCAAACTTAATTATGGAAGGGTGGGCCGAGGACTGGGACTGTAGGGGTAGACCAAGATTAACATAATGCAGATTGCCTCGGATGTAAGGTGTGGTAGCTATGTAGAGATGAAACGATTAGCTCAGGACAGAGAGCCATGGATAGCTGCATCAAACCAGACAAAGGGCTGAAGACTCAAACAAAAAATCACGAGCCTTACAGTAATCGCATATGATGTGTAACATCTGACATATAAGAAACCTCACGTGAAATTGTTGATACACCGGTATTTTATACTATTATTGGCACAAATATTAATCTATTGTAAAAGGGAGTGTTTTACAGATATTGTAGTTTATAATACGGTACTCATTTTATTAGATGATTTGTAGCTTCCACCAGCACTAGCCTAAATAAAGAATACGATATGGATCAACTAGATTAATAGACGCGACACCGCTCATAACCTTAAATTCCTTATAAACAGGTCCTCTTCATTCACAAACCAACACGTAATTTCATATGGATTCTGTTAAAATGAGTCATATTGATATGATAAATATCGTTTAAAATGATAATCTGGTAGAAAAATATCTACCCCATCCGGGATTCGAACCCAAGAACTCTACATTCTCAGTCAAACGCAATAACCCCACGGCTATTTTGACTACGCAAATTTCGTTCACAAGATGGTGACTTATTTCCACGTTCCAATAATACTGCATTACGGAATTAAGTTTAATTTATATTTTGTTTGTTTCGATAATGTTCCTGCGTGAAATTGAGTTTAAAATGTCTTATGAATAGGACCTCTTGTGAGTAAAGAGAATGTATTTAGTAATAGTTCATGGAGGCTTGCTCAATTCTCGTATAACCACAACGATTATATTATATTTATGACTGCATTACCGTTATGTGGGTTAATATTTGAATAGCCATTGTGCAGAAACATAATACCGGCAATGCCGACTACTTACAATGTTTGATATTAAGGAATTTTGCCATTTAAATACTGATACGAAGACTTCGAACATGTACCATGTCATTTGTTTCAATCACTTGACACCAGAGTTCGCATGAGCGTTTTCCGTTCAGTATGTCATATACATTCCACATGGCCGAGAGTACGTCATGGTATCAATTTCCGACACCGCGCGCGTATTGTTTCTCGTACCACTGCCACCTGGGTTACCACTGCCCGCTGGATCGATCGTTCAAGTTGGCAGTGCATCTTATAATTCCGTTCGTTCTACCACTGCCAGCTAGTACACTCCCGTTCGGTCAATCGAGCGGGCAGTGCATACTTCCGTTTTCCACCACTGCCAGACAGTACACTTCCGTTCGATTGATCGAGAGGGCAGTGCATACTTCCGTTTTCCACCACTGCCAGCTAGTACACTTCCGTTTGATCGATCGAGCGGGCAGTGCATACTTCCGTTCGATCCACCACTGCCAGCTCGATCGTTCCGATCCACTTCCGTCCCCAATTTTCAAAATCACTCCCACAAAACTATCCAGCAACCGAGCGGAAAGATGTTACACATCAACAAGTAGGCTAATGTTGCTATGTGAACTTTGTTAAAACCAATGGTACATGAGTTACCGTGAGTTTCTCGTTTAAAGATGGATCCAAAAAGTGCAGTCGACACAATCTGGCCATTCACAATGCGCATAAAGGAAAATGAGTTTTAAATACATTGCAGTGTAGAATAATATATTTATGTGTAGTTATGTACTCCTAGAGTACAGTTTAATTAAGGCTCATTTTCCTTTAAACACACACAGGAAAATGACTCTAGCGTTAATGGTTCTGTTGGACGGCAAATCTACACGCGGTTGGGTGGCGAGACCTATCATAAGCGACAAGATACGCGGTATTGAAAGTTCAGCGACGATGTAACAGTCTAAGAATTCAAGCAAGCAAGCCCTGTCGATGACAATGCTACTTCGTTAAAGCTAGCGAAGTGATCATCTGAGAATGAGGCAGATGCCCTCACTGTTCCAGCCGGGACGCTTCCTTTCAATAACGCCACGGCCGATTTCCTTTCATAAGCCCTTCCCTGACCCGTCCTGAAAAGAAAAATACTTGGCCATTGGCTGCATTAATAATAATAAAAAAAAAGATTATAATAAAACTCGCAGAAGAACCGAGATAACCTGACTATATTCTTGGACACAAGCAAACATGCTGCAAAAATTATCAGAGGGATAAAGCGTGCTTTCGACAAGAACCATCTAGTACAGATTGAGGATGACTTTAAGAAGGACAATACCCGAGAATTCTATACGATCCTCAAACGACATCTCAGCAAATACAGTTCCCCAAGTCTACACTTCAAGGGACCATACGGTCGAGTTACCTACAATAATACAGACAACTGTCATATCCTGGCGAATTATTTCGAATTACTCCTCAATTGCGAAGCTCCAGAATCCACCTTCTCGTTCGACAACAACACTCCCTTCCATCCTGATTCAGTACCTCCCACAAGAGAAGAATTTAGCCATATCATACATTCGTTAAAGAAAAACAAGGCACCAGGGAAAGACTCAGTAATTGCCGAAATGTGGAAAAATGCTGGAAACAAGGCAGTCGATACACTCATGGAGATATTTCGCAACATTTGGGAAACTGACGTTGGTATCCAGCAATATTAATTTATCCCTCAGCGAAATCTCTTTGGATCTCCACACCGGTCACAGCTGGACAAATACTGCCTTTGCCTTCCTATTCCGATTTGCGATGTCCTCTTCTGTGCCTCCAGTTGTTGATACCATACTCCCAAGATAGCAGAAATATTGGACACCTTCAATCTCATCCCCATTCATCATGACAGGCTTGGCGTTCTTAGAATTGATACGCATCTTTGGCCTTGTTGATGTTAATTTTCAATCCATTTTTTTTTTTGCTTTTTCCTTCAGTATGTTAACTTTCTCTTGCATGTCTCTATGTGCCTGCGACAAAAGACATATGTCATCGGCAAAGTCCAGATCTTCTAGTCGCTGTGTTAGTCCCCATTGAATGCCTCGAGCTTTTCCTTCTGTAGCCCTTCTCATAAGATAGTCCAGTACCACCAAAAATAAGATTGGTGAGAGCAGACACACCTGTGTTACTCTCGATGCTATTCCAAATGGTTCCAAGAGTTGGTCTCACAAGCAACTTGTGCAGTGGTATACCATAGCTCTTCAAAATGAACCACATATGCTCTCTATTCACGCTATCAAACGCTTTCTCAAAGTCTATGAACAAGAGATAGGGTAAAGTAAGGTAATTTGGTGATAATTTCGAATCAACCATTGACTATTTTCAAAGTTTAGTGTTAAAAAATATAATTAATATTGGAGCATCATGTACAGGATATACAGTATCAGGCGGAATATCATTGACTGAAATAATCATCTTGGTTAACACGTAGCATATATTTCAAAAGTATATAACATGGTAAGCTAATTTGGAGACAAGGTATTTAATTTGGTGACACCGGGTGAGTAATTTGGTGACGAGAGAAAATGTCCAAAATAACTCAGTTAAGCACATTCTACTTCTACATAATACATTAATTCACACTTAAACACTATTTCTATACATTTTTTTTATAGAAATCCTACCAGAAACTAAGAGTAGGCTTATGGTTTGATAAGGATGGCAGTTCAATTGGCTGTGTCTGAGTCATCTGGTGTCTTTTGACAGCAATCATCGCACATGAAAGTTGTAACGTCGTCTTCAATTGCATGTTCTTGGCATTTGAAATGGAACGTGTGTAGGCAGAAGGAGCATTTTATCCAATTGGCTCCCGTCTTCTTCGCCACATCATTGGGATATCTTCCTCTACATACAGCACATGTCCAGTCATCACCGCATTTCTTGTTCTTTCTTGGAGCTTGAGCGCCAGAAGGTCCAGCAATAGAATCGTCCAGAGGCATGTGTGTAAGCCGATTATCCTTCTTCGGTCGACCTGGTTTCCTTGTTGCGACATCGATTAGTGTTAAACATTTAGCTGAGTTATCTTTTAGTTTCGTCCTGTGTTGGATGGTAGCTGTCGGAAGTTTCAGTAGGCCGGAATCCAGCTGTTCAGAATCAACGCTGCTGCTTGGTTGTGACCCATTATCGGCTACGAGAGCGCGATCTGTTAGTTGAGATGGAGAAATAACTTCACGTGAAATTGCATTTTGGATTGAATGGAACAATACCAGCCTTTCGGAAAGCATTTCTGATGTTGGAAATTGAAAAGCTATGGAGAAATGCAGGGTTAAGATCGTGTGAAAATTGAACCTGTTGGGTTTAGTTGTAGGGTTTTTCACCATATAGTTTTGCATTTCTTTTGCCCATGCTGCCTTCAAAGGACGGTAAACACCAACATCCAAGGGCTGAAGAAGATGGCTTGTGTGAGCAGGAAATGCAAATAAGAATATCTCATTGTCTCTTGCTAACTGAATCACTTCTGGGCTCAAATGAGATGCATGCGAGTCCATCAGTAGGAAACTCTAAACCATTCCAGAAACAATTCTGTATTGATCCAACCCTTAGGTGACAGTCTGACCATGGCATTAGGAAGACAGTTCTGTGCCAGTTGATCCGACCACCTCAAGCCCTTAAATATGATTAAAGGAGGTATCCACGATCCTTCAGCCGACACACATACCAGGATGGTATGGGTTTCGCCACGCTCCGCATATGCCCTTCTATAAACAAATTTCTTCCCAATAGCGGTGACTACCATGTTTGGCTTGACAACGTATGTCAGACCAGATTCATCACAATTCCATATTTGTGAAGGCTTGTGTGTAAGCTTTAGCGTCGTTAATAGTTCCTCTAATTTGGAGTAAAAATCACTAACCATGTGCTGGTTAGCCTTTGATGCCCGGTAAGCTGACAGATTTTCTGGAACCCGCAGAGAAAGACCATAACGTTCTTTAAAACTAGACCACCACCACTTGCTAGCACTTTGTGTTTCAGAGCTGAAAAAGTTTTGTCATCCAGAATGTTCGGCAAGTTGGTAGGCACACTTTCTTACTTGTTGAACTGTAAGTCCAAATCCCAACTCTTGCATATCAATAATGTACTTGAACAATTGTTGTTCAAGGGTAGCTGGTAGTGCAAACGGTCGTCCATGTTTGGGAAGAGAAGGTGATTCCTGTGCATTATTGGCGATGATACGTTTGAGAGAAGACCAAGGAACACCTGTACGCTTGGCAGCTTCGTAAATTGAAATATTTTGATCTGTTACTAAATTAGAAGCAGTAACAATGTCACCATGACTGTATTTTCTGTACGTTTTAGTAGGCTACTGTCCTTCCCTGTTCCCGCTTTACGCTTCTGTCCTGGCATAATAATAATCCTGCAAATGACAAAAGAAAAAGGTGTCACAGGTAATTTGGTGATATCTGAATTTTAAGAGGCAGGTAATTTGGTGATAGTCTCAATTAATGTATTCGTCACTCCGCTTGATAGTTTAGACACCCTAGTATATGAAAACAGTATTGAACAGGTCATACCTTTCAACCAAATCACCGTAAATAAATATTTAATCTGACCTATCCCATGTGCACATTTTCAAAATGGCGGATGTCTCAAAATATGCCTCGTGTTTGTAGAGCAATATATATTTCCAGCGTGTGTATTGTTAAAAGAACTAAACAAAATAAAATAGATCACAACTTCAGGAACTGATTAACATGTAGAAATACTCACGTATTTAATAGTGCAGGAATATTAGACAGAATATGGTCAAAGTGAGGAAAATTAGTTTATCAAGCTAAAAATTGGTGGATAGGTTCCTTGAATAGCCTGGATCAAAATACTAAAAGTCCCAAAAATCCCTCTTGGGGAACATGCCGCCATCTTGGATAAATGGCCGGCATCTTGGATTTCGTATCCAGCATCGCATTGAACGTCATAACTCGGTACCTAAGGGTGATAGGGACATGCGGTTTGGTCAGGATAACTTACCAGAATGCAGGCTATCATTTTGACACTACTTAACCTAGATAACAATCGAAATAGTTATTATAAATCATTTAAACAAACTCTCATAGGGTAGCGTTAAAAGCCATCTTGATGTTCAATGTCGATTTTTCACCTTTTACAGTCATGGGATTGAAAAAAGTACTGAAATACATGTTGTTAAGCACATCTAAACGCACAAAAATATGTAATCAGCACGTTTGTAAACCAAAAATTACGGGTGTGAGAAGTTGTCAAACATGCGCATGCAACTCAAGGAGCGGCGCGCCGATGAGGGGGGCTTCTCAAAGCCGGTGCAACTGGTGATGTAAACCTATTTTGTAAGCGCAACTAAGCCCCTTTTTTAATGATAAGTAAACATTTGACACTTTTATATAGAAGGATAGCATCTTGTAACCTAATATATAATATAAAAAAACAATAATTAATTTGTTAATTCAGTAACTTTTCGTTCTTTCTTAGCTACTTATATTGTATGTATCAAGGGAAAGGAATATTTCCTTTTAATTTTAATAATTATTAAGTATTTTTTGCGCTACGCTCGTATGTCAGTGACGGGACTGTCCGTCCCCGCGTTGCCGAGCGACATCCCTGCCGCTGCGCCGTCAGAGAGATCTCGTTCCCCCACTCCACCTTCCCTGTGTTGCTTAGCAGTGGCGCCGGCCGGCCGAAATGAACGTCTTTACGGTAACGTTTATCATAAAATTTATCTTAAACGGTACGCCACAGAAAATAATCATAAAAGCGAAAAATGTGTGTTTCAGTTTGAACTGTCCCTTTATGCTTATTTTGCCGATGTTTACCATCCGGTCTAAAAGTTAATGCCGTTTCCTCTACTTTATAAATGTCCTACATCAAAAACGATTTTACCATTAAACTCTATTCAACACGTGGAACTTGGGCAAGCTTGCCAAAGGCGAGAGTTCAAGCATCTCGACAAATTCACAGAATGGCTACGTATACATTCTCCTTTCGACAAACCTCAGGATATTTTGGTGTCCTAATCAACCGGTGTTGTAGGTGACGAAACGGTGACCTGCGACTCAGCTTGTGAGATAGGAACCGTGACTTTGAAGAAACTGGAAGGGAAATCGTTCGCCGAAGTTAAACTCCAACGAAAGGACAAAGTTGTCACTCTTGCAGCTCTTGTTGTCCGAGGTGAGACCGTGCCTGTAAATCCGAACTAGCTGTTTCATCGAATTGCGTGTGTCGCTGCCAATGAAGAGGACCTTGAATCTTGCTTTGAATACGAGTTGGCTTTATTGCCGCCAGCGCTGTTCGATGTTTCAAATATCAGAAAAGGTACAAAATCAACTTTACGGACAGTGATAGAGAAGTTGTGTGCACCAATGACCTGTCTTCCCGAAGACCTTACCTACGTGTTTGACGGTGGAGATCTCCTGCACCGGGGGGTATTGCCGAAATCGGGAACCTTCGATGATGTTTGTAAGAACTACATTTCGAACATCAAGGCGAACTATCAAGGGAAAGCTATTGTAACTTAGTGTTCGACGAAAGACGTGGAGCATAATTATGAGACGACGTGCCAAGACGTCATCTTCTGAAGTTTTGGTGGATTTGGAAGTGCAAGTGGTCTCGTCGCAGGATCAGTTCCTAGCCAATACTTCAATCAAATCAAGATTCGTCGCCATTTTAGGTCGTTGTTTCGAAGAAAAGGGGATTCCAGCTCTATTCATGCCAAGTCTGATGCTGATCGTCTCATCGTGACAACAGCGATCAAGGAAGCAGAGAAGGGAGGTCATGTGGCAATTGTTGGAGAGGATACCGATTTGTTGGTATTTCTTTCGAGCCTTGCAGAACGCTATAGAAACGTCTGTATGCTGGTGCCACCATCAAAAGCCCATCCGAAGAAACTCTTTGGCTCTACGGAATTGCAGAAGGCTCTTGGGACATGACCGACAATCGTCTCTTCCTCCATGCCATGGCCGGTTGCGACACAACATCGGCTCCCTACAGGAAGGGGGTACACGCGTTCAAGACTTTAAACAATAACCCAGGTCTTCGCCAAAGAATTGCTGTTTTTAACAGCGCAGACGCCGTAGTGGAAGAGATCGTGAAGACAGGGGAAGAATTCTTCGTAGCGTTATAAGGAGGTAGAACTACAGATAGCCTAAACAAGACAAGGTATAGTCAGTACCTTAAGACCATTGCCAAACAACGTCTCCATGCAGACTTCGACCTCTCAAGTCTTCCACCAACATCAGCAGCATCTCGACAGCATAGCCTAAGAGTTTACCACCAAGTGCAGGAATGGAACGGAATCTCTCTTCCACCTACAGAGTGGGGATGGAAGAAGAACAGAATCGGCAAATTTTTACCGATTCCAACAGAATCTCCTCCCACACCAGACTTCCTCCTAAACCTCATCAGCTGAGAGTGCAAGACAGGATGCGGCAGCAGGACTTGCGGTTGCAGAAGACAAGGTCTCTCCTGTTCAGCAATGTGCAGCAATTGCACTGGTGATGGTTGTTCTAACATGCCAGAGCCAGATACCCTTGACGATATGGTGAGTGAGCGACAGGAAGACAACCCTGTAGAATTGCCATGCAGATCCTCGCCACCTCTTCGCCGCAGAGTAGACTCTTCTGAAAGTTCAACCTTACCAAAGAAAAAGCGTCAAGATTAAGGCAAGTGTCACGTTTTTTTTACCAACACAGGACCAATATTAAACGCGTACGATATAATTAATAGTTCCCTTTATTCATTTACAGGCACACCGCACTACAGCGTCCCGTGACAGCAGAATATCCTTTTGTCCGGGTTTGTACAAAAGAAATTGCAATGTGCTTAAACGTTGGTGTGTTTATGGTGTGGTATAAGATAGCAAATAAGCAAATAGCTACTTAATTTATTTTCTTATAGTAACGTTTATCATTCCTTTTCTATATAAATATAATATACGTAGCTAAGAAAGAGAGTTTTAAAGCGCTAAGTTATTGTATTAACAAATTAATTATTGTTTTTTAAAATTATTTATTAGGTTATAAGATGCTATCCTTCTATATAAAAATGTCAAATGTTTACTTATCATTAAAAAAGGGGCTTAGTTGCGCCTACAGAATAGGTTTACATCACCAGTTGCACCGGCTTTGAGAAACCCCCTCCTCGGCGCGCCGCTCCTCGAGTTGCATGCGCATGTTTGACAACTTCTCACTCCCGTAATTTTTTGTTTACAAAAGTGATGATCACATATTTTTGTGCGTTTTGATGTGCTTAACAACATTTATTTCAGTACATTTTTAAATCCCATGACAGTAAAAGGAGAAAAATCGACATTGAACATCAAGATGGATTTTAACGCTACCTTATTTGAGTGTGTTTAAGTGATTTATAATAACTATTTACATTGTTATCTAGGCTAAGTAGTGTCAAAATGATAGCCTGCATTCTGGTAAGTTATCCTGACCACACCGCATGTCCCTATCACCCTTAGGTACCGAGTTATGACGTTCAACGCGATGCTGGATACGAAATCCAAGATGCCGGCAATTTTTCCAAGATGGCGGCATGTTTCCCATGAGGGATTTTTTGGGACTTTTAGTATTTTTATCCAGGCTATTCAAGGAACCTCTCCACCAATATTTAGCTTGATAAACTAATTTTCCTCACTTTACCCTATTCTTTTTACACTATAAAGTAAGGGCTGAGAAATAAATATTTAAGCAGCGCTGATGGCAAACACGTCCATTGTAAGTCGTCACTCTGTCTCTCCACACATTAATATCATCCTCGCTGTGAAGGTCATCCTACCAGCAACCCCGACTTCGCCAGAAGGAAAGGAAACCTACGCATCATCTCTGGACAAAATTTAGAACTACTTCCGTAATAGGTAAGTTGACTCCAGAACGGAATGTAAACTATCACCAAAATACCTGTACCACCAAAAAACCTTACTTCACCTTATAATGGTGTCCAATATTCCAATGTCTGCTCAATGATTATCCTCAGTGTATTGATCTGATCAGTGCACGATCTACTCTCTCTGAACCCAGCCTGTTCCTTCCTCAGTTTAGCATCTAGTGCTTTCCGAATCCTACTCAAAATAATCCTTGTGAAAATCTTACTAGGCGTAGACAGCAATGTGATGCCTCTCCAGTTATTACACTCCATTAAGTCTCCTTTCTGTGGTAGTTTGATAAGTATTCCTTTTTTCCATTCTGCAGGCAGTACTTCGGAGTCCTAGATTTGGTTGAAAATAGAAAGCAATTTCTCTGCGATAAGGCCAGTTTCGGTTTTAAATACGTCTGCTGGGATGTTATCTATACCAGGTGGTTTGCCACTTTTATTACAGTCTTTAATTGCTCTGACTATCTCAGTCTTGGTGATATGGCTTGTATTAATATTCAGCTGGGGTGCATCATGTTCCTCAACTGTTTCAGAGGCTGGTGGTATCTCTCTGTTGAGAGTCTGTGTAAAGAACTCCCTCCAACGAATCAATTGGTCTTGGGTGTTCGTCAGTATATTTCCTGCAGCATCCTTGATGGGTTTCCTCAAGTTAAACTTCTTATTCGATAGTTGTTTAGTTACCTGATACAACTCCTTGGTGTCTCCTTTAACTCCTGCCTCTTCTGCTACTCTTGCCATATCTTCTATCATCTTACGCTTGTCATTCCTTGCGCTCGTCTTCACCTCCCGGTTTTGAGTTTTGTATTGCTCTATGAGTCTTGCCTTCTCTTCAGGTTTGCACTGCAGCTGACGGGTCTTCCACTTCTCTCCTCCTTTCTACTTTATTCCATGTTTCTGTTGACATCCACGGTTTTGCTTCCCTCTTCTCGAACCCAAGAACATTTTTGCACGTGTCTACAATGGTGTCTTTGAATCTTAGATTTGTCCTTTCCTACCTGAAGCTGAGAATTAAGAAATTTGCAGTCACCTTCATAGATTTCAGAAAGGCTTACGACTCGATTGATAGGCCCACTCTTCTCGAAATCCTGAAAGAATTTGGCCTAGATAATAAAACAAGAGCAATTATCCAACAACAACATGGATTTTAACAAATTAAATATATTGTTGACAAGGTAGAATATCAAATTTTTACCTACCCCTTATTATTCCCACTTTTTATTCTACGGGGTCGGGGATGAGATGCGATGAATGTCTTTGTGGCGGATGGTTTTTAAGTCCGGATGCCCTTTCTGACGCCAATCTTATGAGAGTAGTTAATGAGAGATGAAATGAATGATGGTGAATGAAACTGGGCAAGGATATGAAAGGGAGCGGCCGTAGCCTGTCAGAGGCTACCGTTGAAGTTAAGAATGGGAAACCACTGAAACGATTTCAAGGATGCCCGACGATGGAGCTCGAACCCACGTCTACCGATCCCGCAGAGAGCTTGGCTCTATGGCCTAGCGCTGCGCATTAGCAAGCGTTTCTACCACTGTCGGTAAGGTAGAATATCATATACTTAGTGTAAAATAAATTCCAAGTCATTAGCTGCCAATGCGGGCCAATTGCGTGGTTATACCACAATAACGATTAGGTGTTTGTGAGCTCAATTTTTGTGAATACATTTGGACCAGACTGTACAACGAATAACTCCTGAGTGTTGGTTGGTTCCTTAGTTTAGAGGCTGCGACAACACGGTTATGTAACCCCGTGTACTTTAGGTGTATGTTGAATCTGTCTGATAACCGGTGTTAATTGTGATGACTGTATTAGTGTGTATTATCTCTTTTTAATTCAAGTAAGGACTGCAGGCGGTAATTTCAAGTAGTTTCTATTTTCACTAATAAATGCTACCGTTCACGACACCTAGCTGTGAACTTTCGCTACTACTAGATGCCATTGCAACCAGCGTCCGGTGACGAACGTTGGAACTTACGAGCATTAATTAAACCTAACCTACAAATTTTGGCTTCACACAAGTGTAGTTAGTTGAAGGTTCTTTTTCATGCTATAAATCTATGGCAAGGGACTGCCGGCTTTACTTCCCATCCGAACGAAGGCATACTGAGGGATTTTTAGCGCTCTTAAAAAAACCGACGACTTCGGCCGGGTTTGAACTCGCAACCTTGGGCATAGAAGCTCAGCATGCTACCAACTACGCCCCCGAAGCCGCCAACTCTTGAGTGTAACGTTCTGTGCTTGTGAAATATATGCAGGGCCACCATGTTGGATTAGCATCCATTACAAAATTAGAAAGATACGGTCGGGGCCAGCTCTAGCACTGTACCACGACATTATGAAGTTAAGCGTCCATTACAAAATGAATGTAGCACTACCATGCCGCACCATCACTGCGCCACTCGAACGCAATTATGGGACATAAAAAGAGAAACGCACACACGTAGCGCGCTGACAAAAATGTATTTCTCAAGCATTCTTTCCACACGATTAAAGTACGTCGAAATAAACGGACATTCAAAGGAACTCTTTTACAAACGAAGAAATCTAACCACACGACAAACGGCAAGTACTTAAGAAAAAGACCATCAGAATTTCGTTGAATCAGGATGGAATTGCACACAAGAATAGTAGGAAAGATGTCAAGAAAAGAATAATATCCGTAAACTTGTTACGATTCAACGAAATGTTTTCACACTTGTGTCACACACTGATAAATGTGGACCTGCTTTCGGCTACAACCGAGATGTTCTTTCCAGATAGTACTCATCCACCTAGTGATTAGGGGCAGATGACCTCGTAGTTCCGCCCCTTAAAACAACAATAACTAACTAACTAACTAACTAACTAACTAACTAACCTAGTGATTTCGAAAATTATCAAGTATTTCGGATCCAAATAAAGCAAACTAATAAATACACAATGGTATTAAGAGTGATCCACCAAAACTCAGTAAACTAAGCAGTACAAGGTGTTTAATGTACTAGTTTCAGCCACATTGTGGTCTTCTTCAACATATTTAACCCTTTATAAGCTTGCCACGGTGGGTGAGTGGTCAACATGTCGATCTACCAACCCCAAGCTTGCAGGTTCGCTCCTGGTGATTTTTGAAAGGCGGCAAAAATTACGACACGCATGTCATACGATGTTGGCACGTCAAAAAACCAATTTGAATTCAGTAGGCCGTGTTCATAATGGCAAAATAAATCACGGGAGTTCCGCCAACACAGAGTTCCTCATTTCTCTACTAGAAAGCGATTCAAGGAACAATGAAATTCGACATGCAAGCTGCCCTCTGGGTGTCAAATTACAAAGCTTGCACCTGGCACCCGAGGCAATACGATATTATTATTAATATTATAACCCTTTATAGGTCCTTGGGATACTATCTTCCCACCATGTATTTATGTGAACAACGCTCTGAGGTTCCAACGTTCGTTGCCAAGAGCCGACTGCGGTGGCGTCTGGTAGCTAAGTTCTGAACTAGTAGTCGTTGACGGTGGCGTTTGGCGACAAAAGTAGGAACTATTTGAAAACTTCAAAAGTCTCCAGCCCTTACTTGAATTTAAAAAAACAGATAACACACACTAATACAATTAACACCGGTTATCACACAGATTCTACACACCCAAAGTACACGGGGCTACATGAACGCGTTGTCGCAGCCCCTAAACGTAAGAACCAACCAACCAACCAACCAACCAACTATAGAACGGTTAGGGAGAGAATCTTCCCACCCCTTTCATTTCTAGCAGTTCCACATGTATCCACAAGCTAGATGCAGATAAATATTGAAAACCCATTAATTTGTTGTATACTGTCATCAGAAACCAAATATGGGAAGCATATATCCCAGTGGTCCCCACAGTGCACGTGCTCGCCAGTTCGGTTGTGTTGAGTGAAAGAAATGCATTGTTTTACAGAAGAAGGTGTTTTTATTGAAGACTAGCTGAAGTACCCGTGCTTCGCTACGCGTCATAAATAAATTAAAATGTGAATGTGAGAGTTAAAACAGGGGATAGGCGAGGTGCTGCGCAGAGGGAGATTAAGGATGGAACATTTTGTCCAACTACACCGCTCGGCGTTGACCGTGTTTTATAGCACAAATTTAGGTTATACTCGCTAACCGTTGGAGATAACTCTCGGATAGAAAATGTAATTTTAAACCTCGTATATGCCATCAAAAGTTTGCTATTTCTTAGCGTTTTCTTTTTATTTGAAATGGAAATATGAAAGTTTGAAACCAAAGGGTGTAGTGACGTTACTAAAATGGTCGCCACCGTTAAATAGTACAAAGTATTGAAATTAAAAGTAATCTATATGTTAACCAGGTAAATCAGCTACTTCCATGTAAAATTCATGTAAATCGGACCAGTGGTACTTGCGTGAATGAGTAATACACAGACACACACCATCTCATTTTTAGCCTCGCTTCACTCGCGTCATAGTCGTGTCATATTGTAATGCAATGAAATGCAGGTTTAACCCCGTTAACACCCCTTTAGAACCTGAATATCCAAAAATCCCTCCTTAGTAGACGTTTTCGACATACAACAAACATATTCCCAAAATATCATTCTTCTAACTTTAATAGTTTTGGTTGGTCGATGAGAGTGAACATCCAAAAATCCTTCCTTAGTGGAAGTTTTTCTTCCAGAATTTCACCCCTCCCCATAGGCCCCTTAAATTGGATTTATGAAAAAATGGTCGAACACCTATTTATTTTATTTATTTATTTAATTATTTTTAAGCTGATTGATTTCCTCTGAGTTTCAAACTCCTCGCCTATGTCGTTTAAGACATACACGCTCCGTTTGGAATCTTTGAAACCCCACTTTTCATCCCTTTCACTTCATAATATACACTACATCGAAAAACCATTAGACATGTGTCAGCTTATTTTTAATGAATAGTATATATGCCAAGTATCACATCCCCAAATGAAACCACTCGTGAGATATTGTTATTCAATGCGATGCACGTTTACCCCATTAACACCTCTTTAGAACCTGAATATCCAAAACTCTTTCCTTAGTGGACTTTTTCGACATACAACGAACATATATCAAAATTTCATGTTACTAACTTCAATAATTTTGGCTGGGCGATGATGAGTGAGTAAGTCAGTCAGGACATTTTTTTTCATTTATTTTTGATAATTTCACCCCTCCCCATGAACCCCTTAAATTGGATTTATGAAACAAACGGTCGAACACCTATTTACTTATTTAAGCTGCTTTCCCCCTGAGTTTGATGAGTGAGTAAGTGAGTCAATCAGTTAGGACACTTTCTTTCCTGTTCCCCCCCCCCCCCCAGAATTTCACCCCTCTCCAAGGGATCCAATTGGATTTATAAAAAATCGGTCAAACACCTATTTACTTGTATTTTAAGCTATTTTTTCCCGCCGCATTTCAAACTTCTCGCCTATGTTGTTTCAGAGATAAACGCTCCGTTAAGAATCCCTAAACCCCCAATTTTCACCCCTTTCACCTCATAATATACACCACATCGATAAACCCTTACACATATGTCTGATTATTTTTAATGATTAGTTTATATACCGAATATCACATCCCCAAAGAAACAACTCATGAGATATCGTTATTCAATGAAATGCACGTTTACCCCCTTAACACCTCTTTAAAACCCGAATAAACAAAAATCATTCCTTAGTTGATGTTTTCGACATACAGCGAACATATTCCCAAAATTTCATGTTTCCAACTTTAATAGTTTTTGCTGGGCGTGATGAGTGAGTCAGACAGGGGATTTTCTTTCAATTATTTTTACCAGAATTTCACCCCTCCCCATGGCCCCTTAAATTGGATTGATGAAAAAACGCTTGAACACCTATTAACTTATTTTTAAGCTGTCTGTTTCCTCTGAGTTTGATGAGTGAGTGAGTTAGTCAGTCAGTTAGGACACTTTCTCTCCTTTTTCCCCCCAGAATTTCACCCCACTCCATTGGCCCCTTAAATTAATTTATGAAGAAACGGTCGAACACCGATTTACTTTTTTTTTTAAGCTGACTTTTTTTCGCTGAGTTTCAAATTTCTCGCCTATGTCGTTTAAGAGATAGGGCTACACGCTCCGTTAGGAATCCTTTAACCCCCACTCTTCACCCCTTTCACCTCCTAATAATAATCCACATCGAAAAACCCTTAGACACATGTCTGCTTATTTTTAATGATTAGTTTATAGGCCGAGTATCACATCCACAAATGATACCACTCGTGAGATATTGTTATTCAATGAAATGCAGGTTTAACCCCCTTAAGACCCCTTTAGAACCTGAATATCCAAAAATCCTCCCTTAGTGTACAGTGTGATACTCGGCATATAAACTAATCATTAAAAATAAGCAGACATGTGTCTAAGGGTTTTTCGATGTGGTGTATTATTATGAGGTGAAAGGGGTGAAAATTGGGGGTTGAAGGATTCCAAACGGAGCGTGTAGGCCTATCTCTTATACGACATAGGCGAGAAATTTGAAACTCAGCGAAAAAAATCAGCTAAAAAATAAGTAAATTGGTGTTCGACCGTTTTTTCATCAATTAATTTAAGGGGCCAATGGGGTGGGGTGAAATTCTGGAGGAAAAAAGGAGAGAAAGTGTCCTAACTGACTAACTCACTCACTCATCAAACTCAGGGGAAAAAGACAGCTTAAAATAAGTTAATAAGTGTTCAAACGTTTTTTCATCAATCCAATTTAAGGGGCCCGTGGGGAGGGGGGAAATTCTGGTAAAAATAATTGAAAGAAAATATCTTGTCTGACTCACTCACTCATCACGCCCAGCGAAAACTATTAAAGTTGGAAAAATGATATTTTGGGAATATGTTCGCTGTATGTCGAAAACGTCAACTAAGGAATGATTTTTGTTTATTCGGGTTTTAAAGGGATGTTAAGGGGGTAAACGTGCATTTCATTGAATAACGATATCTCATGAGTTGTTTCTTTGGGGATGTGATATTCGGTATATAAACTAATCATTAAAAATAATCAGACATATGTCTAAGGGTTTATCGATGAGGTGTATATTATGAGGTGAAAGGGGTGCATAATTGGGGGTTTAGGGATTCTTAACGGAGCGTGTATCTCTTAAACGACATAGGCGAGAAGTTTGAAATTCGTCGGGAAAAACAGCTTAAAATACAAGTAAATAGGTGTTCGACCGTTTGTTTCATAAATCCAATTTAAGGGGTTCATGGGGAGGGTTGAAATTATCAAAAATAAATGAAAGAAAATTACCTTACTGACTCACTCACTCATCATCGCCCAGCCAAAATTATTGAAGTTAGAAACATGAAATTTTGGGGATATGTTCGTTGTATGTCGAAAACGTCCACTTAGGAAAGAGTTTTGAATATTCAGGTTCTAAATAGGTGTTACGGGGGTAAACGTGCATTTCATTGAATAACAATATCTCTCGAGTGGTTTCATTTGGGGATGTGATACTTGGCATATATACTAATCATTAAAAATAAGCTGACACATGTCGAATGGTTTTTCGATGTAGTGTATATTTTGAGGTGAAAGGGATGAAAAGTGGGGGTTGAAAGATTATTAACGGAGCGCGTATCTCCTAAACGACATAGGCGAGGAGTTTGAAAGTCGGAGGAAATCAATCAGCTTAAAAATAAATAAATAAATAAATAAATAAATAAAATAAATAGGTGTTCGACCGTTTTCTCATAAATCCAATTTAAGGGGCCTATGGGGAAGGCTGAAATTCTGGAAGAAAAACGTCCACTAAGGAAGGATTTTTGGATGTTCACTCTCATCGACCAACCCAAACTATTAAAGTTATATGAATGATATTTTGGGGATATGTTTGTTGTGTGTCGAAAACGTCTACTAAGGAGGGATTTTTGGATATTCAGGTTCTAAAGGGGTGTTAACGGGGTTAAACCTGCATTTCATTGAATAACAATATGACACGACTATGACGCGAGCGAAGCGAGGCTAAAAATGAGATGGTGTGTGTCTGTGTATTACTCAATCACGCAAGTACCACTGGTCCGATTTACACGAATTTTACATGGAAGTAGCTGATTTACCTGGTTAACATATAGGTTACTTTTGATTTCAATACTTTGCAGTATTTAAAGATGGCGACCATTTTAGTAACGTCACTACACCATTTGGTTTCAAACTTTCATATTTCCATTTTAAATAAAAAGAAAACGCTAAGAAATAGCAAACTTTTGATGGCATGTACGAGGTTTAAAATTACATTTTCTATCCGAAAGGTATCTCCAACGGTTAGCGAGTAAAACCTAAATTTGTGCTATAAAACACGGTCAACGCCGAGCGGTGTAGTTGGACAAAATGTTCTATCCTTAATCTCCCTCTGCGCAGCACCTAGCCTATCCCCTGTTTTAACTGTCACCTTCACATTTTAATTTATTTATGACGCGTAGCGAAGCACGGGTACTTCAGCTAGTATAAGATAAAGGTCACTGACCTTTTGTTGCGTGGGAGTAACTTTTTTTTAAAATTATAGAGCGTGATGAGTGCTTTTATATATTATATCCTGTTAAATAATCCTCATTATTGAGTGATAAACACAGTATCATCATAATTTGGAGGTGGGAGATTATTACTCCATTGTTCATTTAAGAAAACATACTGTCTGGTATGGGCAGTGGCATAATTATTTCCCTCCCCATATTTCATAAAATAGAATCCACACCCATAAAATTGTTGCATATTCCTACTCATCTATCGCCCCCAATTACAAATGTGCAAAAAAATATTATACCCCCAGGCTTTTGCCCTAATAAATTTGACAAGTGATATTGAGGGACAAGTGGTTGATAATTACGAGTATGGTATTGATATTGTATTTATGTTCGACGATGTCGAAATGTAAATATTTTGTTAACTTATAGGACTAAATGAAAACTTATATATAAAACTTATTTACACAAGAACCTTGTTTACCCGGCCCACATTAATCCGAATCTCTGGATTATCCGGATCGGAAATAATATATATATTTTGTTTTTCCTCGGAGACGAGGGCGGCCAGCATTGAGATGGATCGACTCCATCAAATCCAACATGAATAAGTCACCGAAGGATCTGAAGTATATGGCTGAAGACCGAATCATATGGAGACAGTGCATTCATGCAGTCGCTAGGAGTCGACGCCGAATTGATGGCACCTGATCATCATCATAATTTCCTTTACGGGGTTGACTCTTCTTGAATGTCATTTCCGCCAAGGATAGTTAAGGACAGGAATTGGAAATAATTCGGCTACGGTCTATCAAAGGTACCGTCCCGGCATTCGCCTGGAAGTGAGAACTGATGTGATCTTCGTGATCGTGCTGCGCTCAAACGCTATACAAATATAAAACAGAAAAAACTCACACATTATTTCAGTGCATAAAACAGAGTCGTAAATGTAAGAAAAGTGTTCTTATATCTTTTTGTACAATTGAAAAATGGGATTAAAACTTGTGTTAATAGATTATATAACATTTATTTGTTTTTCCGGATTATCCGAATTTTCAATAATCCGGATCAGTTCCGGTCCCACTTAATCCGGATAAACTAGGTTCTTGTGTAATTTTAATTATATTTTGGAATGTTCTTAAAATTTAGAAATGTTAAAAATAGATGATAAATCAGATCTGTTACAATGCTAATTAGTAATAATCTTCTTAAACATTTGGAAGTGATTTTATGACATCATAATTTTGATAATTTTTAACACATAATTTTAAAGTTTTTAGGAAAATTATTACTATGAAAAGACACGAAAAATACTATGTCTGCCCAAAATCCTTATTGACGAAGTTTAATGAAGTAGGAAAATAATATCGTAAGTCAATAAATTGTAATTCTTGAGCACAGTGTTAAATTATAACCCTCTGCAGCAATCAGTGGACTAGTTGATACAAATGAAGTTGCTAGATTGACACAAGATTTTATAAAATGGCTGATTTCAAAATTATTTCCAAAATAATAACTATCTAAAATGATTAAAAGTACTCTCAAAGATTACAAATCAGATCTCTTACTATTTTTAGATTAACGATGAAAGATAAATCTCTTTAAAAGACAGCTCAAAGTGGAAATGTCAATAGCGGCTTCGGTGGCGTAGTCGGTAGCATGCTGAGCTTCTATGCCCAACATCGCGGGTTCAAACCCGGCCGAAGTCGTCGGAATTTTTAAGAGCGTTAAGAATCCCTCACTATGCCTTCCTTCGGAGGCGAAGTAAAGCCGGCGATCCCATGTCATAGATTTATGGCATGTTAAAGAACCTTCCACTAATTACACCTGTGTGAAGGTAAATTATATATAGGTTGAACATTTTACTAACGTTCTTAGGTTCCTATGTTCGTCGTCAAGAGCAGACTGCGGTTACATCTGGTAACTAAGTTCTGAACTAGTTGGTCGTTGACGGTGGCGTTTGGCGGCAAAAGCAGGAACTACTTGAAAAAATTCAATGTCTGCAGTCCTGACTTGAATTACTGTAAAACAGATACACACACTAATACAGCCATAACAATTAACACCGGTTATCAGACAGATTCTATACACACACAAAGTATACGGGGCTACATGACCACGTTGTCGCAGCCCCTAAACAGAGGAAGCAACCAACCAATCCGAAATGTCAATGATGTGGAACTTTTACTGATGTAAGGATTCATTAAAAATGAACACTTAACGATAACAGACTTTAAGTCGAAGACGTCGGAGTAATTTTGGGTGAAGAGATAAAGCTGGTACTATAGTAGGATTTCAAGTTGATTGACGTGGAGGTAGACCTTTAGTAGGTATACTAATTTTGTTATAATCACCGTTGGTTATTTGTTTAAGAAGGTGTGTGCTTAGCTAGTAGTAGGCGTGCACAATTAAACATTCCTTTTCGGCGTTTGACGCTCCGACTGCATAGACAACTGTGCTGGGCCAACCATCTTCCTCTCAAGACGTCACAAAACTCCAAAACACATTAACAGAAATCGTACTCCGATCACAAATTTGAAATCAACGTTTCAAAAACGGTAATGATGGTGTTTAGAAAAGGAGGGAAGGTTCCGGCACCGACAGAAATTTTCATCAAGAGGAGGAAAATAAACATCGTAAAGGAATTCAAATATTTGGGTATCACGCTCCAAACGAGTGCTAGGCCTACATGTTTTACATACGGTAAATCATGTGATAGAGAAATCAACGCAAGCGGTACGGGAAATGCATGAAATTAGGTACTTGAGAACCCTCAGCTTAGAGACAGCAATGGCTATTTCCAGAAAATAATAAAATCATGCCTATTCCAATATATATTGCACTAGCAGTAGTACCCGGCTTCGCCCGGTGGAATGATGATAATGTTTTAAGGTCTCCTTAGAAATATAATGGACTTAAAATCTAAGTCATTTGCCCCCAAAGACAATGAGGGAGTAATATCTAGGTCATTTGCCCTTTTGATAAGGATGATAATAAAAACTACTGTTGAATTGACACGTCAAACTTACAAACTACCGTAATAGAAATACATATTTCAAAATTCACAGGCGAGGAAGACTTATTGTGTGTGGTGATTAATGGTGTAATGGGCGTAACATCTACTGTAGGTCATTTGCTCTTATGATGAGGATGATAGGGAAACTACTACCGGTATTGAATTGACACTTCAACGTATAATGTACACAATGTACTGTAATAAAAATAACTATAAGGTGGCTTCGGTGGCGTAGTAGGTAGCATGCTGAGCTTCTATGCCCAAGATAGCGGGTTCAAACCCGGCCGAAACCGTCGGATATTTTAAGAGCGTTTAAAATCCGTCAGTATGCCTTTCTTCGGAGGAGAAGTAAAGCCGGCGGTCCCATGTCAGATTTATGGCGTGTTAAAGAACCTTCCACTAATTACACCTGTGTGAAGCTAAATTGGATAGGTAAACAACGCTCATAGATGTCTACGTCCGTTGCCAAGAGCCGACTGCAGTGGCGTCTAGTAGCTAAGTTCCGAACTTGGCCTAGTAGTCGTTGACGGTGGCGCTTGGCGGCAAAAGTACGAACTATTTGAAGAATTCTAAGTTGCAGTTTGTACTTAAATTAAAAAACAGATAACACACACTAATACAGTCATCACAATTAACACCGGTTATCAGACAGATTCTACACACACCCAAAGTACACGGGGCTACATGACCGCGTTGTCGCAGCCCCTAAACTTAAGAACCAACCAACCAAAAATAATTATTTTAAAAATCACAGTCGAGAAAGACTTTATGCGGTGGTGATTATTGGTATGATGCGCGTAACATCTAGGTCATTTGCACTTATGATGATAATAATAAGGTAATGAAAAAATGACTACTAAACGAACATGGTGTTATTTTAAAACTGGTATAGGTAATTCAGGTGTCTAGCTTCGATGTCTTCCAAAGTCTCAACCTTATTTTCTGGCTTAGGCCTGTACTGGATGCGTCAAGTGAAAGAGCGTACTGCTCGGCAAAGACAAAGAATATAGGTCCAAGCTGCACGAACCTGAGATGATCGCAGATGATGACGAAATATGATGACACACGTTCGGGGTTCCCCGTCCTATACAGATTGACCGGGAATCACTCACTGTTTCGCAACGTCCCTGTGCTGGCATCAGCATAGACAGCAGGAAATAACACGGCGGGCTATGGAAAGTACTCTCAAGTCACCTCGCGATGAATCAGCAAGCTATTCTCACAACTGACCCCCCCCCAGGGTCTCACAACTTGTGGGACGTGGGTTGGCGACCACGGAACCCCAGCTGAGTCTGGCATCGCTTCTACTTCCTGGTGCCGGGCTCATTTCAGTTCTCTTACCTGTCGGCCTCCCTTGGTCAACTCTTGTTCTCTTCCGACCCAGACTGTATTAGGGTATCCGAGGGCTAGGGTGTCATTCAATTTCCCGCCTTAATTGGCTTTGTCTCATCTTTCCTGATACCCTCATTCTTCGAGGGGTCTGCCTTCTTTTCCTTTTCATAATATCTCCTGTCTTCTCCTCAAGGCCCTCAAAGAGGCAGGGTGTGTGTAGACCCACCACTTCTGGTACACCCTCAAGGGCTCATGACTGGTGAGTTAGGAAGCTGGCAACCCCGAGGAATTCCTGAGCTACATGCAGGGAATGGAGTGGTATGTCATAAATTTCAAGTGGACAGTGTTACGCATCGGGTTTCAAAGGGTAAGTATACACACTTTGTTTTCGATCGGTGAACGATGTAGATTTGTACCAAAGGGCCTTAATGCGGGAAATGGAGTGGTCTGTCCGAAATTTCGAGTTGACAGTGTTACTCGTCGAGTTCCAAACGGTAATTATGTAAAATCTGGTTGAGATCGGCGAAACGGTGTAGTTTTGTGCCAAGGGCCAAAATGCAGGGAATGGAGTGGCCTGTCCAAATTTTAAAGTGGACAGTTTTACTCATCGGGTTCCAAAGGGTAAGTATACACATTTTGTTTTCGATCGGTGAACGATGTAGATTTGTGCCAAAGGGCCTACATGCGTGGAATGGAGTGGTCTGTCCGAAATTTCGAGTGGACAGTGTTACTCGTCGAGTTCCAAAGGGTAATTCTGTAAAATCTGGTTGAGATCGGTGAAACGGTGTAGTTTTCTGCCAAAGGGCCAAAAAGCAGGGAATAGTGTGGTCTGTCCGAAATTTAAAGTGAACAGTGTTACTTGTCGGGTTCTACGGGTAAGTATATAAAATTGGGGTCAGATCGGTGAAACGGTGTAGATTTGTGCCAAACATCCTAAATGCAAGGGATGGAGTGGCCTCGCCGCAATTTCAAGCAGACAGTGTTAGTCGCAGTGTTCCAAAGGGTAAATATACAAATTTTGGTTGAGATCGGTGAAACGGTGTAGATTTGGGACAAAGGGCCTAAATGCAGGGAATGGAGTGGTCTGTCCGCAATTTCAAGCAGACAGTGTTACTCGCTGGGTACCAAAGGGTAAGTTTCCGAATATTGGTTCTGATCGGTGAAACGGTGTAGATTTGTGCCGAAGTGCCTAAATGCAGGGAATGGGGTGGTCTGTCCGAAATTTTAAGTGGACAGTGTTACTCGCAGGGTTCCAAAGGGTAAGTATACAAAGTTTGGTTCAGATCGGTGAAACGGTGTAGATTTGTGCCAAAGGGCCTACATACAGGGGATGGAGTAGCCTCTCCGCAATTTCAAGCAAACAGTGTTAGTCGCAGTGTTCCAAAGGGTAAATATACAAATTTTGGTTGAGATCGGTGGAATGGTGTAGATTTGGGCCAAAGGGCCTAAATGCAGGGAATGGAGTAGCCTCTCCGCAATTTCAAGCAGACAGTGTTAGTCGCAGTGTTCCAAAGGGTAAGTATACACATTTTGGTTCAGATCGGTGAAACGGTGTATATTTGTGCAAAAAGGGCCTAAATGCAGGGAATGGCGTGGTCTGTCCGAAATTTCAAGCAGACAGTGTTAGTCGCAGTGTTCCATAGGGTAAATATACAAATTTTGGTTGAGATCGGTGAAACGGTGTAGATTTTGGCCAAAGGGCCTAAATGCAGGGAATGGAGTGGTCTGTCCCCAATTTCAAGCAGACAGTGTTACTCGCAGGGCACCAAAGGGTAAGAATACGAATTTTGGTTCTGATCGGTGAAACGGTGTAGATTTGGACTAAAGGGCCTAAATGCAGGGAATGGGGTGGTCTGTCCGAAATTTTAAGTGGTCAGTGTTACTCGCAAGGTTCCAAAGGGTAAATATACAAATTTTGGTTGAGATCGGTGAAACGGTGTGGATTTGGACCAAAGGGCCTAAATGCAGGGAATGGGGTGGTCTGTCCGAAATTTCAAGTGGACAGTGTTACTCGCAGGGTTCCAAAGGTTAAATATACAACTTTTGGTTCAGATCGGTGAAACGGTGTAGATTTGTGCAAAAGGGCCTAAATGCAGGGAATGGGGTGGTCTGTCCGAAATTTAATGTTGACAGGGTTACCCGCAGGGTTCCAAAGGGTAAGTATACACATTTTGGTTCAGATCGGTGAAACGGTGTAGATTTGTATACATAACAGACAGACAGACAGACAGACAGACAGACAAACTTTGTGATTTATATATATAGATTGAAGTCATTTGGCAACACCTAACAGAAAAAAAACCTTTCCTCACTAGAAAGAGTGAAGGCATTACCGGTATTCATAAAAAAAAGCAATCGGAGTGTCAAAAACTTCCAGGTCACGATTCGCCTACCTCCTGGCACGAGAATCATTTCTTATAGAAGACCATAGAAAGTGTTTACCTCTACCAAACAGGGGCAGATGACCTCGTAGTTCCGTCCCTTAAAATAATAACAACAATAACAACAACAACAACAACAACAACCTCTACCGAACACCAGAGCCTCGAAAAAACTACTAACATCATTGTAGAAAAAACGAGAAGACATACTTCAAGATTTCCATGGAATTGGAGCCATGGTCGACAGGATGTGGACAACAGCCAACTTTGATTTGAGGCATGTGTTTATACGTCAGGCGGTCCATGGTTTTCACCACTTTATTTGCATTAGCAAATATTTCCATGAACCTACAGTGACGTGTGTAACCGAACTATGTGGAAAAGCATGTGATCGCTATCACTTAGAGCTCTGTAGGAGAAGGAAAAAATCAATCAAAGACAATGCAACGCAAAGTGCCAGAGCGCAATTTTAGTGTACGTGTTCATACAGTGCCTACCAAAAGCTTAAGACCACTAGCTTATTTTCAACTAAATCTTCCTGGTCTTATATTTTTGATTCAAATTTTACCAAATATTTTATGAAATTACTTGGATCTAATAGGCATCCACCTGTACCAAGAACATTGTAATATGGCTTTCAGTTTTTGAGTTACAATTTTTAATACAATACAATAAAAAACGCAATTTTGAACCACATATTAATTTGTGGACGCTGAACCAATGGTGTTACCTTATTAATTATTTTTATAAGTATTGTAGAATGTACAGAAACGTTTTGGTAAATTAAAATAAAATCCCAAAAATTTTGTTGCCATTTGGTAGTGGTGTTTGTAAACCTGGCTTCTCAGAATAGACGAGGGAAACTAATTCCAGGTACTCGGAGTGTTGACCTTGGAACTGTCTCTTTATCTGTTGACAGCATGCTGTGCTGTGCCTGGTGAAAGTTTGGGCCCGCTAAAGTCAACCCTCAAAGAAGCTATTAACCAGTTAACGCTCATCAGTCTTAGCTTCAATTCGTTACCTTTTACAAAGAGTACAAACCGCCCTACCATATGGCAAGATTTTTTTTTTCATTTACCAAAACGTTTGTATACATTCTACAATACTTTAAAAAATAATGAATAAGGTAACACCATTGGTTTAGTGTCTACAAATTATTTTGTGGTTGAAAATTGTGTTTTTCTTCGATACTCCTCTTGTATTAAAAAATTGTAACTCAAAAACTGAAAGGGGACGTGGTGGCTCAGCGGTCTAGCTGAATGCCTCTCACCAAGGCGGTCCGGGTTCGATTCCCGGTCAATGCATGTGAGATTTTCGATGTGAAATGCCATGTCCTGTGGTTCGGATTCCACGTAAAAAGGAGGTCCCGTGGCTCATGATCTCGAGATTAACGGTCACGTTAAACTACAAGCTTCCTTCCTTTCCTTTTCAAAAACTGAAAGCCATATTACAATGTTCTTGGTACAGGTGGATGCCTATTAGATCAAAATAATTTCATAAAATATTTGGCAAAATTTGAATAAAAAATATAAGCCCAGGAAACTTTTGTTGAAAATAAGTTGGTGCTCTTAAACTTTTGGTAGGCACTGTACTTTAGTTTCGTTGGCTATTTGGCTGCAATAAAAGTATTATTATTAGGGCCCGGATGTTGATGCCGGAAAAGAGTTTAAAAATGTACTTAAAATTTTCAAAAATGACTGTATTAAATGTTCTAAAAATTTGAAAAATGCACTATAAATGGAGAAAATGATCTTATAATAATAAAATATACCAACATTTCAAAAATGACATCTTGCTCAAACTGAAAAGTCAATTAATATAGATTTCTAGCACTTAACAAAAGGTTTATGCTCACTTTAGTCTGAGTTGCACTGCACTACGCATGCCATTCTGATGTTGTCAAATGTAAATGATCTGCGATTATCAGCCAACAAGTTTTTATATCTCGAAAAGCTGCGTTCAACGTCAACTGATGTGATCGGAGTGTTCTTGAAGTGAGGACTGTCGTTTGCTGCTCAATCCTCCTCAATCCCATCCGTGCAGTAGTTTTCACCAGAAAGAATGAGATTTTGCATAATGTTTTATACCCGGTGTTTTTGTCCGGCAATGTTTTCAGTTTAGATGCAATACCCGCAACAATTTCGCCATGATTGTTGCTAAGACTAGTTTCCACCCGGTTGATTAAGGAAATGGAATCAATATTTCAATATTTAAAATTATCTTATATCAGCTACTAACTTCTTCTTAATTCTCAGAGACGTAACTCCCTCATATGAAGCTGTGACATGACTAAATTGAAAGAAACATGACCTCGAAAGGCCGATTTATCTAAAACAAGACCAAAAAAATCCAACAAAATTAAAAAATGCTCTTAAAATGGAGAAATAGCAAAAAATGCAAAAATATGCAAAATAAAAATGACATATTTGAAGACGGGATGGCCCGTCCGGAGTTTCTATGTACTTCAGCATTGTTTCAGACAACTCAGTAAAAAGATTACATGTCATCAACATTCGGGCCCAAATTATTATTGTTTGTTCCTCCGCTTAAAACAACTATAACTAACATCTTTCCAGTGTTAGTGATACCACGGAAACGTGAACTGGCTCTGTTGGTTAGTAGTAGCTTCCCCGCCCAACAATGAAGCGCGTTTTGCTGATATCCATCGTTACAAGAAATATAAAACGAGAAATAAACGAGATAAGCTATGGTAGCAACTGTTTATTTCTTCGCTATAATAATTTTTGCATGGTGCAGCATTGATTCCGATGCTTGGGTGCTGCCTCGTGTGTATGGAGTCTGGCGTGCTAACAGGAGTTCAGATACAGGTACAGTCAACACGCATGCGTGAGCTATGTTTTGTAGGATACAACTTATATTAATATATTTAATTAAAACTTATAATATGTTCAAACCTGGCCGAAGTCGTCGGATTTTTCAAAAGCGTGGAAAATCCCTCAGTATGCCGTTCTTTGGAGGGGAAGTAAAGCCAGCGGTCCCATGTCATAGAATCATGGCATGTAAAAGAACCTTCCACTAATCACACTTGTGTGAAGCTAAATTATAGGTTAGACTTGACTAACGCTCTTAGGTTCCAACGTTCATCAGCAGCAGCCAACTGCGGTGGCATCTAGTAACCAAGTTCAGAACTAGTTATCGTTGACGGTGGCGTTTGGTAGCAAAAGTAGGAACTACTTGAAAATTGATTGACTGCAATCCTCACTTGAATTAAAAACAGATAACACACACTAATACAGCCATCACAATTAACACCGGTTATCAGGCAGATTCTACACACATCCAAAGTACACGGGGCTACATGACGGCGTTGTCACAGCCCCTAAACAGAGGAACCAACCAAACTTATAATATCATACAGGTAACAATGGCGGGCTATTAACTGAGGGAAAGAAGACCAGAGTAAAATTAACTGCAAAGTACAGCGTCCTGAACCCTGAGGTCTATGTTACCTTGCTAACATTGGTCCCCCATCACTACAAACTTGGTGATCCATAATATAATTCCTTACTATATATTTGGTTGAATTAGGGTTGCGTTAGCTTGCCACGGTGGGAGAGTGGATAACGTGTCGGTTTACTAACCCCAAGATTGCAGGTTCGGTCCTGGCCGTGGTAAGTGATTTTTGAAAGGCGGCAAAAATACGACACGCATGTCATACGATGTTGGCAGGCCAAAGAACCCATTTGAATTCAGTAGGCCGCGTTCATAATGGCAAAAATAATCTCGGGAGTTTCCGCCAACACAAAGTTCCTTATTTCTCTACTAGAAAGCGCTATAGTGTTCAAGGAGCTTACATATCTAACCTCCTTGACTTTCATAGTGATTCAAGGAACAACGAAAATCGACATGCAAGCTACCCTCTGAGTGTCAAATTACAAAGCTTGCACCCGGCACCCGAGGCCATACGATATTATTATTATTATCATCAGACAGATTCTACACACACCTAAAGTACACGGGGCTACATGACAGCGTTGTTGCAGCCCCTAAACTAAGGAACCAACCAACTCCCCGCGTGGTAACTCTCACTAAAAGTTGATTCCTGGTCATCACCTAGTTTTGTCTGGTGATGTAGTCTACATAATACGTAGGTTGGAAGTCAGCTGATATGTCGTGTTTGGTTAGATTTCAATACAGTATATTCGATCGTACGTCGATTTTGGATCGTTAGAGCTCCTATTCCCCGTGTTATCACAATATATCGTCGCCTTCCAAAAGGGACGGTGTCGTAAGAAGAAAGCAGAAGGGATTATGGGCACTCTTGACCATCAATTACGCTTGGAAAACTTACATCTGATCTGACTTCAAGCACATTCCGGTTCACTCAGTACTAAGTAATCCTCCACCCATGCGCCTGAAATCCAGGAATCCTATTTGGGGTGATGACATTATTAAGCAGCCAGGGCCTTACAACATCAACAAAATCTGGAAGGAAAGGTGGAGAGATTTTTCTTCACCTCACCAAATCCACTTAGATGATCCTTCCCAGCGTATCCCAGGAATTGATCTACCAAGAGCTACGTGGAGCCAACTAAATCGTGTTAGAACTGGTCATGGAAGGTGCAAGGCAATGCTACACAAATGGGGTTGGCTGGAATCACCAGCTTGTGACTGCGGAGCTCAATAACAGACGATGAACCACATCATTCGGGAGTGCCCACAGCGTAGCTTCGCAGGCGAATGCGAAGATTTCCTGAAAGCATCAGCTCCAGCGTTTCCTGGTTGAAGATCCTTGATGTTCATTTTTGAATGTTATGTACATATTTGTATATACATGTAGATCATTTGTACCATACGAAAATAAATAAATAATAATCTCAAATTGCTTTCCTTTTTAAAAACTGATACAGACTTACCTTGACCCGAGAACTCGTGTGTTTTTCCTTAGGCCTACATGTGTGCTAGTGTCTTCTCTGGTCTCCAAGTGCATTCATTTACAGAACTCTAGAAGATTTCGCGTATGGTACCGGTACATTTGATAATGTATTCTCAATTAATATTGTAACATTCAGTCGGTTAATACAAAGTAATTCCATAACAAGTAGTTCCGTGAAGAGCTAAATAGCCTATTTTCATATATCCTACTTATGTTAATTGCCTCTATCAACATACAAAATTACAATTTGATTGCTGTAATAGATTCGTTAATATTGAGAACTGTCTAAATATTTCGTGTGGTCGCCATGTTGGATTTTTATATACTGTATGTAGGTCTTAGAGTTGTGTACTATTGTATGAAGATTATTGTGTAGGTGTAGTATTCAATCTTCAATCGCATGTTTAGGACACAAGAAATGAAAATCAAATTTTAAAATTTCGCACAGCTGCCATCCTGTGGTTATGAAAAGAATTGAAATACATTAGATGTCAGTGGATTAAAATTTGTATAAGAATTTACCGTACCAAGTTTTACTGCGCTCGGATGGTAAAATCACGAGAAACGTCATTTAAATATTTACAATTCGCGTCACCACCATGTTGGATTTGTGCTCACCAGGTTATTGAATGTCCCATAGGTGAACGTATGTTCATAGCCTCTATCAACATACAAAAGTTCAGTTTGATTGCTATCATAGATCAATAGATATTGATAAACGTCTAAATATTTCGGATGGACGCCATGTTGAATTTTTATATGTGTAAGCCATAGAATTATGTACTATTAGATGACGGTTTGTGCTTAGGTTCATTATTCAAACATTCACTTCGATCTCAATATTAACACACAAGAAATAAAAACTTAATTTTAAAATTGCGCCCACCCGCCATCTTGAGGTTATGTGAACAATTGAACTAAATTATATGCCAGTGCATTACAATGTGTATAAACATTTACTATACCAGATTTCACTGCGCTCAGATGGTTAAACCATGAAAAAAGTCAATAAAAATGTTTCATATTCACTTGGCCACCATGTTTGTTTAGTAGTTAACAGGTTTTTGAAAGTCTCATAAGCGAACTTTCAGTAGTGCTCTTTATCACCGTACAAAATTTCAGGGTGATTAGTAATAGTTTCGGAGGTATAGAATGCCGGTGAAATATTTCGAACAGCCGCCATCTTGAGGTTATGAAAACATTGAACTAAATTAGATGCCAGTGCATTACAATGTGCATAAACATTTGCTGTGCTAAGTTTCATTGTGTTTGGATGGTTACATCGCGAGAAAAGTCAATTTAAAAGTTTCAACTTTGCTTGGCCGCCATGTTCGATTCGTACTTAACAAGTTTTTGAAAGTCTCATAGGCAAACTTCTCGTGGTGCCCTTTAAAACCGTACAAAATTTCAGGGTAATATCAGTAATAGTTTTGGAGATATAGAATGCCAGTGAAATATTTCGCACAGCCGCCATGTTGGATTGGTGAGACGTAATAAAATGTGAAGGGCACGGTCAGGGTTGGCCAAAATAGTACTATAACCTCACCGAGTCTCATTGAAATCACTTCAGCCGTTTAGAAGTTATTAGAGTGGGCACACACACACAAACACAATTACGCACACACACACACGGACGAAAGGGGATCTCATAAGCTTATTTTGCATAAAATGAAAATAGGCTGAAAATGACATGTGATTACGTTATAATAATTGTATTTACAGTATATATATGTATATATACAAACGAGGCGCATCCAAAAGGGAAGTTCCCCTATTTGTATTCTTCTAAAGCAGTGGTTCTGAACCCGTTGAAGTCTGCGGACCACTCAGCCTGAATTTGAATCATGCACGAACCCCCCTATCTTCCCCTCTACGCCGATACACCTTATCAGCGCCTTTGCCGTAAGAATAAGAATATTCAAATATGATTAAGCAAAACAGTTTAGAACACATTTCTTCTTCTTTTCTTTCTCCGTTACGGTCTTCTAAGGACCACGAGCCAATTTCAATATTTAGTCCTTTGGTGTTCTTTCTTCTTCCCCCAGGTCTCCTTCTTCTTCCTCCAGGACTCCTTCATCTTCACACTATGCATCTTCTTTCTCTCTTCGGACCATTTTGAGCCTCTTTTCTTTTCCTTCCTTCCTTGGAACCCTTCCATTCCCAACACATATTTCCTAACCATTTCTCTCTCTATTGCATCTTCTTCTCTTATATTGTTTCTTTTAAAATCCTTTTTAACTTCTTGAATCCAAGTTGTTAATTTCTTGTTCCAAGGATATTTGAATATCTGTTTGGTTAACCTATTGTCATTCATCTCTATATATATAAGAATGAAAGTTTGTCTGTTTTTTCTGAATTTCTACGGAAATTTGCGTTATTTACGCGTTTCAGACTGTTTTATGACGGATGCGCGCGAAAATAATTTTTTTGTCTGTCTGTCTGTCTGTATGTTTGTCTGTGGACAAGTATGTTCCCTTATAACTCGAGAACGGCTGGGTGGATCAACGTAAAATTTGGTACAGATATCCTTCAGAGGCACGACACTAATCATTGATGTAACTCTTCTCCGTACCTCTCATATGAGGGGCATACCCCCTTAAAATGCATGCTGAAATAGGTGTAGAAGGGCCAGACAAAGCTCATTTTCAGCCCCTCAATATCAGAAACAAAACTCGGTGGCCCGAAGGGCTCCGAAAACCACATTTTCAGGCCCTAAAACCAATAGTTTTTGAGTTATTCCCAGAAAACTAATTTGATTTAATAAAATAATGAAAGTATGCAACCCGGTAACTATGGCAACAGAATCTCACAGGTCATTGTTAGACGCAATACAATTCCAATTATTACATTACTGTGAACGTTTGTAAACAGCTATACGGTTATCACGGAACCAAATTAAGGTGTAAAATGCATCGATACATACAGTATACTGCGCTCAAGGGGGTCAAGAAGTACTCTAGAATTTTTTCACGTGATTTACACGTGTGGGTGTGGTACGGAAGGTCTATTTAATCCCTATCTATATATAATTATACAATTATTATTATTATTATTATTATATAATGGCACACAACGACGAGACAAAGCTCAATTTCAGCCCCTCTGTGTCGGAAACAAAACACGGGGGCCCTAAAGTGTCCCCGAAAACTAAATTTTAAGGCTCTATAACCCACAGTTTCTGAGATAATCCCTGAAAACTAATTTCATTTAATAAACTAATCATGGAATATAAGCTGGTAACCATGACAACAGTATCTCAAGAGATGACATCCAACTTTCCATCTCTTTCTGTAAGAAGCAATACCACTCCATTTATTACATTTCTGTGAACGTTTGCAAATGGCTATAAGGTTATCACGGAACCAACTAAGACTGTAAAGTTCGTCAATGCGCTTAAGGGGGTCAAGAGGCACTCCAGAATTCTTTCACCCGACATACACGTGCGATATGTTGTACAGAAGGTCTATTATATCTCCAAACAGCAATATTATTTTCAAAAATTCCTGAATTGAAATAGTATTTTTGCGGCTGTTTAGGAATTTGAGGTATTCAATTTTATTTTCACGTCAGGTAGTACACGTTAGGTGAATTTAGTTTGAGAGCACATTTTAACTAATCATTCTTTTTGTCAACAAACGGGTACATCGTAAGGATGATTTTGTTTGAGTTAGTTAGTTATTGTTGTTTTAAAGGGTGGAACTACGAGGTCATCTGCCCCTTGAATTTGTTTGATACTGTGTGGTTGATATATCCATATTTGGACATCTGGGTGATACGTTGTAGTCAATAGAGTTAGTTTGCCTCATGGCCACTAGCTGCCTTTGCTCCTGCATAAATACACCTATCAATAAACATATGATTGTTTGTTTATTAAAGTTTCAATTTTGTTTCTTTTACGCGTTTCGGTTTGTTTTTTGACGGATGCAATCAAAACGCGGATTTGTGTGTCTGTATTTCTGTACACCTATAACTCGTGTTCGGATGCTTGGAGCATCGTAAAATTAGGTAGGTATCCATGAGGGTCAATACACTAATCATTTATGTAACTCTTCACTGTACTTCTCATAGAAGGGTGGGTATAGGGAAATAAAGTTTCAAAATACATGCTAAAATAGGCGAAATATAAAAATTATTCTAGAAGGACGACCAAAGCATATGTTGCGCTTCTCAATGTGAAACACAAAATTCGGGGGACTATAAAGGGTCTCCGAAAACCACATTTTAAGGCCCCTAAATTAACAGTGTGTGTGATATTCCCAGAAAACTAACTTCGTTCTGATAAAACTTTTGAAGGAATGACAAACCGTTAACCATTGCAACAGTAGCTGAATTGATAACGTCTGGTTATTCATACCAAAGACCGTTCGAAGAACGGGTACTTCTGCTAGTTCTATATAAATGTCCAAAAAATAGCAATCGCCTCTTTTTTATTGTGTCTGTTATGTTTTCAATGTTGCGGTATATTGCATCATTACTTCTTAATTTCCAGAATTCTGTAATTCTTAATGGACCTAATATTTTCCGTACAATTCGTCTTTCTAATACTTCCAATTTATCTTACTTATAATTCAGTGCTAGACATTCGCTTGCGTATAGGCATTCTGGTTTGATTACTGTTACGTAGTGCCGTATTTTCAAGTTTCTAGATAAACATTTTTTGTTGTAGGTGTTCCTAGTTATACCATATGCCCTTTCTATCTTGTGTACTCTTTCTTCTACAGCAGATTGTTCTAAACCATTTTCCTGAATGATTTCTCCCAAATATTTGAATTTCTTTACCCTCTTAATTTTACCAATTTCTGTGACTAGGATTTCTGGAGCATTTTTTATATTTATCATAAATTTGTTTTTTTCTACAGAAATTCTTAAACCTGTTCTGTTGGCTATCTCTTCTAAGAGATTAATTTGCACTGTTGCGTCAGTCAGATTTTCAGAAAGTATGGCAAAATCATCTGCAAATGCTAGACAGTTCATTTCAATACCTCTGTTTTTATTCCCTAGTGTTATGGGTGATATCTTGTGTTCCCCCAGTTTTTGATTCCAAATTCTTACTATTTTCTCCAGGACACAGTTGAATAGCAGTGGAGATAAACCATCACCTTGCCTTACACCTGTCTTTATTTTGAATGGTTTAGATATTCTCCCCCGAAATTTTACTTTTGATATGGTGTCTGTGAGGGTTTCACGGATTAGATTAGCCAGTTTAGATTTAACTCCAAATTCTCGAATTACTTTATCTAGAGTTTCCCTGTCAACGGAATCGAAAGCTTTTTTAAAATCTCTAAATGTCACTACTATGGTCTTGGAGTTTATTATCCTGTGACGGATTATGGACTTCAGGTTGAATATCTGTTCTGCGCAAGATCTGCCTTTTCGGAATCCACTCTGATATTCACCTAAATGACTGTCGAGTGTTACTTGTATCCTGTTTAGTAATATTGTTGAGAATATCTTATAAGCCACTGCCAATAGGGATATACCTCTGTAATTATTGACATCTTGCTTATTACCTTTCTTATGTATAAGGGCCACTTTCCATTCTTCCGGGATCTTTTCCGTTTTCCAGATTTCTTCAAAGATGCTTTTAAGATCACCTATGATTTTGGGTTGAGACCATTTTATTAGTTCAGCTGTGATGGAGTCTTCTCCACTAGCTTTGTTGTTTTTTAGGGTGTTAATTGCTTATTCAATTTCTTCAAGAGTAGGTGGTGGATCGGCTTCCATGTTGTCATGAATTTCGGGAAATTCTAACTTGTTGTTTGTTTCTTCACAGTTCAGAAGTTGATCGAAGTGCTTTGCTAGTATTTCACAATTCTTTTCATCAGATAAACCCATTCTGCCATTTTCGTCTGTGAAGCAAATACTTGGAGCTTGATACCCCTTTAAATTATTTTTAAAGGTCTGATAGAAATTCCGGGAGTTATTTTTAACAAAATCATCCTGCATGTCAACAAGTTGTGACTTTTCAAAGGAGCGTTTAGCACCCTTAATTATTCTGGCTGTTTCCTTTCTTTGTTGTTTAAATTGTTCAAAGTGCTCATTCTTTCCAGAGCATTTCCATGTTTTCCATAATTTTGTTCTTTCTGCTAGGGCTTCTTCACAAGTTTCATTCCACCAAACTTTCTTTTTCATTTTTCTGGCCCAAATACTTCTTTCGCTGCACTATTGATTTCTTTGGATAATTCTTGCCAGTTACCTGGCTTACTTATTTGAATTTTTCTTGAAAATGTTTTATTGCTTATTGTGTGATGTTGAGTCTGTCTGTGTTATATTTAATTAATTTTTGTTGTCTTCTTTGGTTTCTATGAGGGAGAAGGTTGAGCTTAATTTTGGAGAGATAGTGGTAAGAGTCAAATTCTCTACTTCTGATTACTTTTACATTCATAATTTCCTTAATATTATTTCTAGAAATAGCAACATGATCCAATTGGAATTCTCCTAACATTGGATTTGGAGATATCCATGTATTAGCTTTTCTTGGTAGTTTCCTGAATGAAGTTGACATTAATTTCAACCGAAAGGTTTTACAGAGATTAATTAGTCGCATGCCATTTTTATTAGTCCTTTTATGGGCTGGATATTCCCCGACTGTTTTTCGATAAGCTCTTTGCTTCCCTATTTGCGCATTGAAATCACCCAAAATATAACAACATTCGATTTTGGAATTTTGGATATTTCCACTTCTAAAAGTTCCCAGAATTCTTCTACTTTGCTTAGATTTTTTTTAATTGTCTTCGTTTATGGGTGCATGGCAATTAACAAAGGTATACTGTTTATTATTGCATTTGATTGTTACGAGAGACATTCTTTCTGAACTAGATTTGAATTCTGTTACATTGTCTACTATATTTTTATGAACGTAAAAAGCAGTGCCGAGTAGTGGCATTCCTTTCATAATTTTGATTGCTGGTTTATCCTTAAAAATTCTATGGTTTCCGTATTCTGCAGCATTTCATCCAAAAATCTTGTTTCTTGCACTGCGAGGATTTGTATTTCATGTTTATTTAAAAGAATGTCGAGTTCTTTCTGTTTACCCGTTTTCAATAAGGAATTTACATTCAAAGTGCATGCAAAGAAGTTTTTCTTAAACTTGAGTCTGGAAGGATACCAAGGATGCTCCGATTCATCCTTATTGCAGATGTTGGGACTCCCCAGAACCCTAGGTCCCGATGCATTGCATACTGCAATGGTGGATTTCTCTTCTGAGGTACCACCTGGGGTAGTGCTTTCTTTCAGCGTACTTTCCATTCTGCAATTGAAATTGTACATTGTACAAGTTAGGAAATAAATTCCATGATAAGATCGGATTGTTAGTCCGAAATGATTGTTTTTCGTGGTTTACTCCACTAGGTTCTTCCGCTCTCTCCACCGTTGGGAATCTGAGTTTCCTCTTCCGCCTTTGAGACCGTTGCCCAAGTTTCACCTAGTAACCCTAGGCAGGGACCCTTACAGGGTGCTGCCATCCGGAGCCAGATGGACCCATGTTTTTTAACGAGGTGTTACTCCTCCCCCTCCTCCTTCCTCATCACTTGAGAGATGAGGCCCCGGGCTTGGGACCGGCAATTATTTATTATTACTATTAATTAGTGTACAGTACAACTAAATTACAAATTATTTAATAGAACAAAATTACTTTTTGATGTGTAACTTCTTTCCGCTCGGTTGCTGGATAGTTTTGTGGGAGTGGTTTTGAAAATTGGGGACGTAAGTGAATCGGGCGGAAGTGGATCGGACGGAAGTGGATCGGACGGAATTGAAGACGCACTGCCAGAAAAATGGTACGGAAGTGAATCAGGCGGAAGTGGATCGGACGGAAGTGAAGACGCACTGCCAGCTGGATGTACAATTGAAAATGTGTGTATTGTGCTCTGTAGCGCGAGAATGTTATGGCAATATAGTAGGCAGTGCATTTAGCAGGCACTGGTTTGACGAGCACAGTGGCAAATGTTTCACCGACTTTCATTTGTCATTGAGCAGTTTATGAAGCTTCACGTTCAAGTTTGAATATCACATGGGGTAGGACAAAGACGACAAATGACATTTAAGTAAGCGCATTATTGTCAAGCTGTGGGTGAGTAGTCAAATATTAAATGCATAACAGAAGGTTGTTATATGAGTGGAATAATAGCTGTATTTTCATCATATGTTAGACTAGGTCATTTCATGATTGTAGGAAGCCATGTTTTGATTGTTTACGACGAACTGTGTGAGAGCCTTGAGAATAATGAATGTTATTGTTACTGAGGAATGTGCTCACAGTATTTGAGAGTACTGTCGACGTTGTGTGTCACTTTGTTATTATGAATTATTAATGTAAAAGGAAGGAAGCTTGTAGTTTTGCGTGTCCGTTAATCTCACGATCATGATCCACGGTACCTCCCTTTTACGTGGAATGCGAACCACAGGACATGGCATTTCAATTCGAAAATCTCACATGTATTGACCCGGAATCAAACCCGATCTACCTTGGTGAGAGACTAACAGCTTGACCGCTGCGCCACAAATGTGACAGTAGCATATCTCCAATTCAATCTATACATTCATCATAGTACCAGTATGAAAATGGAGTGTAAATTAACATTTTAAGAATGTCCAAGCTGTGTAGTATACGAGTGGGATAACATGTCAGATGATACACATCATATGCGACTACTGTAAGGCTCGTATCTTTGTTTTATAATAGACCCCTACTGTATATAGCCTACATAATATTGGTACGTTTACGGTTCTTGAAATAACCAGTCAGGCATATACAAATACACTACTTCTTTATTTATCAAACCTTACACTACTAAATATTAATGTAGTATTCATTAATATTTAAACTGGGAACGTCGAGCTCTAGTCTTTCTGAAACTACTACACTCCAAATCTCAACACTGCCTTTTCACCGAATCCTAAATCTCTTCTCTCTCGTATCGTCGCCTTCTCGATTCATCCACTGCCAGCTTGCCGGCCCAACTCACAATTGCAGCCAGCGCGCCACGCGCTCGCACGAGTCTGCCACCAGGTGCGCTCGCACGAGTCTGTCACACTGTCCCCTCCTTAAGATTGTTCCGTCCCGGAGCAGACACCCCGTCTATTTGAGACCAGCAGCATGCCAGAATTTCAAACCCTGTGCGCCGAAAGACTTCTTCTAGCATGCTTCTTACGATCCTCCAGTCCAATCCATCCTGCCCACAGCCCAACTTGGGCACAGCTAATCTGGATATGTTCCGCTGCAGTAGGAGCTCTCGCATCGCAAGTAGACTATCCCAGACGGCACGATAGGTCGGTTTCTGATGGGAAAGTTCTTTCGTCACTAGATAGAATATCGATCGCTCGTTCCTGGGTAAATACAACACGTTTCCGACACGAGGCTCTTGACGCTGCAGCTCTTCAATCCCACCATACTTCCGCCGGAGGCGATTCCTCGGCTCATCCTCAGGTCCCTAGCCACAGAGTGAGCCAAGGCATATTCACTGGGGGTTTGGAATAAATCCTGTCGAATCTCAGTACTGACGCCATAACAAACATTGCGGTCAATACCACATTGGGACATGAATTCTTCGAACGATCGTTCCGACTCCGGGACTCGACATATACGGGTGAGTTGTCCGTGCTCCTCGTCATGGTTGTCGCCCAGGAACGATGCCAGCCGATTGAAGTGGACCACTCGGGGTTTGCCATTCGGTCTCCTCCTGATACGGTAGACGACGTCGTTAATCCTTTTCAGTACCTCATATGGTCCGTCCCTGGAGCGTTGCAGCTTTGGAGAGAACCCTCGCTGTCGTTTAGGGTCGAAAAGCCAGACTAGATCTCCTGCTTGGTACCCGCCTGATTCGGCTCTTACGTCGTATCGCTCCTTCATCCTGTCGCTCGCATTCTGAATGTTTGTGCGAACGCGGTCGTGAATGTCATCCATCCTTCGACGAAGGCCGGAGATGTAGTCCTCCCCAACGACATTATCCTCAGGTTTGCAACCGAACGCCAGGTCAGACGGCAACCGCAGTTCTCGGCCAAACAGCACATTAGCTGGTGTTTGGCCTGTGGTCTCATGGATAGAAGAGCGATATGTCAGTAGAAACAAGTGGAGAAACTTGTCCCAGTCCCGCTGGTGGTCGGAGACAATTTTCTACAGGTATTTCTCTACAGTCCTGTTCAAGCGCTCCACCATTCCACCGGACTGTGGGTGCAGGGCAGTCGTTCTCGTTTTCCGGATTCCGAGAATCTGGCACATCTCCTGGAACACCGACGACTCGAAATTTCGCCCCTGATCGGAATGCAGTTCCAAGGGTACACCAAATCGGCTCACCAGCTCCTTTATTAGCGTCTCGGCAACAACCACAGCTTCTTGGTTGGGCAACGCATATGCCTCTACCCACTTGCTGAAGTAATCTATTGCCACCAAGATGTATTTATTCCCAATCTCCGTCGTAGGGAAAGGGCCCGCTACATCGATGGCGATCCGTTCAAACGGGGCACCAACCTTGTACTGTCTCATCGCTGCCCGTGGCCCGTTCGCAGTGGCACAAACCACGCACTTCCTACACCATTCACGTACGTCATCTGAGTAATTAGCCCAATAAAACCGCTCTCGAATTTTCTCCATGGTTTTTCGAATTCCAAGGTGCCCCCCAGACTTTCCATCATGCAGCAACTGCAGTACCTCGGGCACTCTGTTTCGTGGAACAATACCCTGTAGCCTCTCCTGAGCCCCGTCCTCTCTACACAGTACCCTCTTTAACACCCCGTTTTCCAAAATCACGGAATTCCATTGAGCCCAGTAGGCTTTCACAGTGCGCGTGTAGGGTGCTACCTCTTCCCAGGTCAGTCGTTGCTCAGACGTCTTCCACCGCAGTAGGTGTTTTAAGTCCGGGTCATTTTCTTGATCCTTACGGGTTTCCTCATCCTTCCAGTGGTCGTCGATCACAGTGCTTCTTCTCACTGCTGCAACTTTTTCGTCAATCCGATTGCAGTGCTAGCAGTCTTGTGCGCATGGTCTCCTTGACAGAGCATCAGCATTTCGGTGCTTAAGGCCAGTCCTGTGTTCAGTGTCGAAGTCGTACTCCTCGAGCCTTTCAATCCACCTGGCTACCTGTCCCTCCGGGTTCTTGAAGCTCAGTAGCCACGTAAGCGCTGCATGATCAGTCCGTAGAAGGAACTTCCTCCCATAGAGGTATTTGTGGAAATGCTCCACTGACTTCACTACAGCGAGCAATTCCCTTCTAGTTACGCAGTAGTTCCTCTCCGGTTTAGAAAAAAAACTTGCTGAAGTAAGCTATCACCTTTTCTTGCCTACCTTGCAGTTGGGAAAGCACGCCACCTACTCCCACATTGCTAGCATCGGTGTCCAAAACGAATAGTCCTTCCGGTTGTGGGTAACTCAGGATAGGAGCATTGGTCAATACCTCCTTCAGTTGTTCGTAGGCTTGTTGACAGGTCGCGTCCCACACAAAACTCCGACTTTCCTCGGTAAGTCTGGTCGGAGGCTTAGCAATGTTAGCATATCCTGGCACGAATCGACGGTAATAGGTGCACAGTCCGAGGTAACTCCTGACTTCTTGCTTATCTTTCGGTACTGGCCATTCCTTCACCCTGTTAATCTTTTCCGGATCCGCGGTGAATCCCTCTCCGGAAACAACATGGCCGAGGTAGTTAACTTGTTTCCGAAACAGGAAGCACTTCTTGGAGTTAAGCTTAAGGTTGGCTTGCTTAAGACGTAAGAACACCTGGTCGAGATTTCTCAGGTGATCTTCAAAAGTTCTTCCTAGAACGATGATGTCATCCAAGTAGACCAAGCATGTTTCCCAAGACAGCCCTTTTAAAACGCGATCCATCAATCGTTCAAAGGTCACAGGGGCATTGCAGAGTCCGAATGGCATAACTGTGAAGTCCCAAAGCCCAGAACCAATCGTAAAGGTGGTCTTCTCCTTGACCCTGGGGTCCAATCCTACCTGCCAGTATCCACTCTTGAGATCCAACGTGGAGAAGATCGTGCTCCCACCCAAGGTGTCTAGGGTGTCATCGATTCGTGGTAGTGGGTAACTGACCTTTTTAGTCACATTGTTCAGTTGACGGTAGTCTACACAAAACCGTGTAGATCCATCTTTCTTCTTCACCAAGACCACTGGCGAAGCCCATGGGCTGCTTGAAGGTTCAATCACCCCATCTGATCTGATTCATCTCGCTTGGCTAGTGGTAATCTTCTGGGAGTCTGGTGAATTGGTCTTGAGTCACCCGTATCGATGCGATGTTGAACCACGTTCGTTCTTCCGTTACTGGTTCCGTCCTGGAAGGCATCCTTATGACGTCGAAGAAGTTCCCTCACTTCTCGGCTCTGCCCAGGATTAAGCTCTTGACACGCTGCCTCGATAAGACCGTCGAGCCACACCGAAGATATATCGGATGAGGAAGTAGCTGTTTGTACTTGGCGTACGACGGAGGACACAGAGGAACAGCTTCCCAAACTGGTTCCTTTCCGAACGATTATTGAGCGATCATTAAGGTTCATTACTCGCACAGGAATTTTCACCCCTGCACGGACCAAAGCTCTGGCTACCAGTATTCGACGTTCAGGTTCATCGTCAGCAAACGTAGGCCCTACCATGATGACACAGCCGTGAGGAACTCCACCATCCGGCTTCCCTTCTACCATCACTTCACTAAGCCCTGGTAGTAGCCTACAACATCTACTGCTGCGACCACCCGTATCGATGAGGCGTTCCTCCTCCGCAGCACTACCTCCTCGTTTCCGACTCTCAAAATCCCACTCTCCAGGTCCAGTCCAAATTTATACTCAGTCATGATGTAAATCCTGAGAATGACGTCCTCCTCCACTTCAGCGACCAAGACACGATGGCGAAACTGGGTATCACCGATGACGAAGTTGACGACTATCTCCCCGTGAACGTTGGATGGTTCCCCCGTAGCCGTTCGCAGTGTCCATCTCGTGGTTGTTACTGTTCGTCTCACGATGCCTGGTCTGATTATTGTCATTGTGGCCCCTGTATCCAGCAGTAGGTCTCTGGGCCCTCCGTCCACATGGCCACTAATAAAAATAGAGTTGGCTTGACAACCCAGAGACGCGACGATAGTAGAAGTGGGGGCATTCCTGGTGTTGCCGCTGGTTGACAGTCGCCCCTCTCGTAGTTCCGCCCCTTAAAACAACAATAACATAACATAACTCAACCCTGTTTAGTTTTCCTGTGGCTGGTGCTTCCCGTTCATAAACTTAGGGCATCGATCTCTGAGATGCCCCATCTCCGCGCAGCCCCAGCACCTCGTCCGTTTCTTCTTGGACTGCAAGGCTTGAAGTACTTTCTCCACGATTTCTTCTATGGAAGGCACTGGCTGGACCTCCTTGTCTCTCTCCAGAGCTCGAATGCGAGCCTGGCCGCGCACGGATTGTTCGACAGCCTCAAACTCAAGAGCCAGAGTCAAGGCATCATTCAATGTTTGCGGACGCGCCAGCTTCACAGCCCGCTGCGTCACAATCTCGCGGAGCCCATCGAGAAACTTCTCGGTAGCAAGACTCTCATACACATCGCTGGGCACTGTTGGATAGGCGCTCCTAACGAAACGTACTATGTCTGCTTCGAACTCCTGTAGGTTCTCGTTGGGTCTCTGACAACGGTTTCTCAACTGGGAGCGATACAACTGTTCCATGTGACGATGACCGAACCGCATTTCAAGTTTCTGTACAAGAATGTTGTAGTTCTGCCTTTCAGACAAGGGAAGAGCCTGCAGGACTCGTAGGGCCTCCCCGCCCAGCAACAAACTCATCAATGAAGCCTTCGTGGCATCCGACCACCCATTAATCATGGCAGCGGTCACGAACAAGGTGAGGTATTCTTCCCACGCAGACTTCCCATCGAAAGTCGGCAGGTCAGTCCGACCAAACGCGGAAACAGGTATACGCTCCTTACCTTCCGATGGTCCACCAGCGGTAATGATTTCGTGTTCCTGCTTGTCTTTATTTGGAAGCACACCGCTCGCAAGCTCGTCCTCGAACTTCCGCAGGGATTCTTGAAATTCTTCCCTCAGTTTGGTTTCGGTAGTGAGCGTTACTTCTTGAAGTTTCCTCTCGAGGTTGCCAGTATTTTCCATTAACTTCTTTTCCAAATTCTCTGAGTTTTCCGCTATTTTCTTTTCCAAATTTTTATATAGTTCTGAATTTTCTGTTCGAATTTTCTTTTCCATGTTTTCTAATACCTGACACAAACCCTCAGTCTCACCAGCAATCTCGAAAAGAAATGTTTCTGGATCCTCACCTGTGTCCACCAGTACCAGTCTTAACCTCGCTCGCAGCACAGATTTTATTCCCGTAGAATCAACTTCCCTTTCTTCCAGTTCCTGACGTAACTCCAAAACCTTCAGTGCTGAAAGTTTAACTTTCCTGGTCGTCATTTCACACTCTGAAACGCGGTACCTCAAGACTTTCACTATGTATTTACTCTATAGCTTGCGGCTTCGGTGGCGTAGTTGGTAGCATGCTGAGCTTCTATGCCCAAGATAGCGGGTTCAAACCCGGCCGAAGCCGTCGGATTTTTTAAGAGCGTTAAAAATCCCTCAGTATGCCTTCCTTCGGAGGGGAAGTAAAGCCGGCGGTCCCATGTCATAGATTTATGGCATGTTAAAGATCTTTCCACTAATTACACCTGTGTGAAACTAAATTGGATAGGTTAAGAATGTAAACAACGCTCTTAGGTTGCTACGTTCGTTGACAAGAGCCGACTGCGGTGGCGTCTAGTAGCTAGTTCTGAACTAGGCCTAGTAGTCGTTGACGGTGGCGTTTGGCGGCAAAAGTAGGAACTATTTGAAAATTCAAAGTTGCAGTCTCTACTTGAATTAAAAAACAGATACACACACTAATACAGTCATCACAATTAACACCGGTTATCAGACAGATTCTACACACACCCAAAGTACACGGGGCTACATGACCGCGTTGTCGCAGCCCCTAAACTAAGGAACCAACCAACCAACTCTATAGCCTGACCCCACACGTCTGACACCAGTTGTTACGTTTACGGTTCTTGAAATAACCGGTCAGGCATATAAAATACACTACTTCTTTATTTATCCAACTTTACACTACTAAATATTAATGTAGTATTCATTAATATTTAAACTGGGAACGTCGAGCTCTAGTCTTTCTGAAACTATTACACTCCAAATCTCAACACTGCCTTTTCACCGAATCCTAAATCTCTTCTCTCTCGTATCGTCGCCTTCTCGATTCATCCACTGACAGCTTGCCGGCCCAACTCAGGGATGTATAGAACTAGCACCGATAGAGCGCACTTCTGTTGTACTGGATAAGCGCAAGGCGGCGAAGGCGCTCTTCGTTTGTCTCCTGCGTTCTCATGCCGCTAATATCCACGAATTTAAGTTCTTTAAATTGTTATTTTCGTGACTATGCCGAGCTATTGCAGTGTTCTTCTTTGCAAAAATCAGGGAATCCCGTTTTCGTTTCACCAATTTCCACGAAATAATGAAATGAGGATGAAATGGTTACATGCTATTAGAAGGAAAAATTTCGGTGATAAAAATCTGAACGAAAATATTAAAGTGTGTTCCCATCATTTTCAACCCAATGACTTCACGAAAACTGTGTTGAGTAAGTGTGATTTACAAAGGGAAATAATTCCTATTTTATATCTCTAATCTGATTAGACATTTCGATAACAACCACTGAATTTATGCATTTGTATTTGAAGGTGAGAGAGCAAGATTAAAACCGGGCACTGTTCCATCGCTTTTTCCGTGGACCACGAACACAACAAAAATAAGGAAAAGGCCATACACAAGAGAATTGCTGGATTACCACGATAAGCATACACTATCGGAATATGCAGAAATCATCTCCACTGAAGTACGGGAAGAAATCGTCAATATACACGAAGAAGTGAATGTAACATTTGTGACTCCCATTTTCAAAGACATTATTACGAGGAAAATTACTTCAAAAATAAATTACGCAACATAAGTCACAAACGTATTATGGTTGGTTTCTCGAAATCAGAATTAATCGTCAACTTCCATCTGCCCGACGGAGAATGTGGTAGCGACTGACTTCTACATTCTTGAGACATAGTCTGATGAATGGAAACAGTTCGTGGCCCTAAAGCAGGGATTCTCAAACGTATTAAATAATTTACCCCTAAGTCGTTTCCAAGGGGTACGGGAACGATTCTTATTGAGAAATTGACAAAATGCCATAAGAACCAAACGTTGCGATGAATTTTCGAGGTATACAATACCGGTATAAACTTTCTTTGATCATGTTTACCTTAAAACATGACAGTTTCATGTAAGCTATCAACCTAAAAAAAAATACATTAATCGAAGTCTATAAGCAAGGGGAGCAAGTGCATATTTAAATCTCTATTTATGATTTAAGTAAGTCTTATGGAGATATATTTATCAATATAGTCCTACAATACTCAAGTAATTATAATCTTTAGGAGAAAGTATGCTGACTCATATTCATTATTTGAATAATAAAGCGTGTTAGAATTTTGTTATTACCACTGTAGCCTATTAATTCTTCCTTCCTCACACTAGTTTTAGTGCCTTTAGTCCGTAGCTCATTTTGCAGCTGTTTAACGCTGAAAATCGCCCATAATATATTAGGGGATATACCTATAGAATTAATTAATATAGTCTTGGAGTAAAATTAGAGAAGATAGAATTTACTTTAGCTTAGAAAACTCTGTCACAATTTATACATTCCTCGCTGCTGACTGGGGGAAACATGGGACGATCGCCTTGCGCTTACCCAGTACTACACGGGCGCTATCTGGCGCGAACTTGCTCCGGCTACATCCCTATTGCAGCCAGCGCGCTACGCGCTCGCACGAGTCTGCCACCAGGTGCGCTCGCACGAGTCTGTCACAATATGTTAAGTGTCAATTACAAATTTATGTTCAAATTTTGTTTGAAAAGGACATTCCTAAATAATAAAATAACCATAATATTTTTAATTTTGCCCTGTGACTTTCTGGTTGTTTAATGTTGGTGAAAGTTTATTTGCCACGATTAAACATAAGTTATGAAAATTATTTTGTATCATATTCTAATAACATTTATATTACAGATATTTCAATTCAAAACTTGTTAATCATCGCCGTCGGACGATTCATGTTCAACGCACATCGTTTTAGAAATCTCCATTAATTGGCCACTTTTGTATGCGTGCTGGTGGACCATTTTCTCCTGCGGACCACTCCCGAGGCTCTCGCGGCCCACCTGTGGTCCGAGGTGGTCCACGGACCACCGGTTAAGAACCAGTGTTCTAAAGTAAACGTATTTAGGCGGGAAGTTTGCGCATGCGTAACAGATGTACGACGTAGACAGGTCTCGCCTGGTGCCAGTAGCGCGGCAGCAGTGGCCCGAAATGGTGGCTCATATTCCTTCCCCCACGGTGGCGTAGTTGGTAGCATGCAGAGCTTCTATGCCAAAGATTTCGGTGTCAAACCAGGCCGATGTCGTCGGATTTTTAAGAGCGTTAAAAATCCCTCAGTATGCCTTCCTTCGGAGAGAAAGTAAAGCCGGCAGGCGCATGTCATAGATTTATGGCATGTAAAAGTACCTTCTACTAATTACACTTGTATAAGGCTAAATTATATGTTAGATTTGACTAACGCTGTTAAGTTCGAACGTTCGTCGCCAGGAGTCGGCTGCGGTGGCATCTAGTAACCAAGTTCACAACTAGTTGTCGTTGACGGTAGCGTTTGGTAGAAAAAGTAGGAAATACTTGAAAATTGAATGTATGCGGTCCTTACTTGAATTAAAACAGATAACACACACTAATACAGACATCACAATTGACACCGGTTATCAGACAGATTCTACACACACCCAAAGTACACGGGGCTACATGACCACGTTTTCGCAGCCCCTAAACTGGGGAACCAACCAACCAACCTTCTCCCACCGCGTGCGAGGTTCGGTCAGTGATGACATTCCTGAATGTATAACCCAGACGACCCTATGCCCAGTAAACTGAGGGCTATCAAGGGAACTACTCGCGTGTGGTGGAGCTCTTTGCGGTCACGGAGGGAGTCCGTCATTTTGTGTAGGCTAAGGATAGGTCATACAAGATCCACCCACTCGTACCTGATGAGAAGGGAAGACCCCTCACTCTGTACCTTTGGAGCCGTTTTCACCGTGACCCACATTTTATCCGAGTGTGTGGATCTTGCTGACTTACGAAGAAATCTTGGTTTGCAGGTGACACTCAAACTTATATTAGCCGATGACGCGGTGGCTGCTGATCGCGTCATCCGCTTTATAAGTGAGAGTGGATTAGGGCCAGCAATCTAAATTTTCCACTGAACATTGACACAACGACTTGTTCGTTTTTGAATGATGAATTTTGTTTTTCCGTAATATTTGTTTATTTTTATAATTATTAGTTGTATTTAATTTTTTGTTTTATTAATTTACGGTCCAAATTTGTATACTTTAATCTGTGTTAAGAGAGGCAGATAACCTCGTAGTTCCGCCCCTTAAAATAAATATAACTAATTAACTAATGTATAACACATCATAGCGCCGATCGAAATTCATCGTCAGCTTTGTCAGGTCTACGGGCCGAACATCATGAGCACATACAGCTCGGCACACAACAACTGTTCTGCGGGAGTTCGGCTGGGAGGTGTTTGATTACCCACTATATGGTCCTGATCTTGCTCCCAGCGATTTCCATCTGTTCTTCCACCTCAAAAAATTCCTGTCCTTCGGGGAGCGTTTTCACAACGACGAAGAGCTGAAGACGATTGTCACAAACTGGTTCAATTCGCAGGCGCAGACTTTTATGACACAGGACTACGAAAATTGATATTAGGCTATGACATGTGCCACAATTCGTTTGATGCCCACGTCGAAAAATACCCGCTGACACATTGCCAATAAAGTTTTGCATATAGACTACATTTGTTCTCTTTTTTGCTTTTGTTTTGAGAAACTTAGCCTATTTTCTTGATTTCTTTCTTTGGCTTTTCCCAATTAAGAGTTTAGTGCTTTTCAGTCGGTCAAAAAGCACTAAACTCTTGTTTACTATGGCAACACTGAGAAATTGGCTTCAAACCCCACAATGTTTTCCCAATTAGGCCTAATTGGGGGTCGCCGGAGCCAACCAGGCTCACTTTGGGTTTGGCCGGGGATTTAGGGCCGGATGCCCTTCCTGATGCCACGTGATTTTTCATTTGAAAATTCCACACCGCTGGAACCGGGAGTCGAACCCTGGCCGTCTGGGTGAAAGACGAGCAGCTAAGCCACTGCGCCATCACGCTCCCCAGCCTACTTTCGTGATGCGCCTCGTATATGTATATACATATCGAGCAAAATTGAAGGCGGAGGATCTGTGGGAAGACGAGGTTTATAACAAAAGTTAATAATACTTAGTAGGCCTATATATAAATTGTTATGGACTATTGAAGAAGGAGAAAACCAAGGGGTGACATGTTTCGCTCGTCGAGCAAGCATCATCAGATCTAAATCTACAAGACAAATTGCTCTACAAAACGCTACCAAACCTACAGTGACACCCAGTCAGTCTCTGTCCTCCAAAAACAAACAGCCCCCCCCCCCCCCCCCCCCTGTCAGACAACTTAGTAAGAGATATATAACATGCCATGTTTAAAGTTTCCCCTCAGCTCGCAATCCACCCTGGACTGTTGTGTTTTCTTGTCGAGTCAACTAGCGGCAATATTAGGCAAAGAAAACCTGATTTTGATGGATTGAGCCCGCTATGCGCAGGCCTTGTAAATAACTTAGACAACGGAAATAACTTAAGCTTTACATCTCAAAATTTAATGAAAGATCGAAGCTTTGTCTTGCTAGATCTGTAATAAGTAAAGAACAGATTGCTAGAATCTCTGTAATAGGGATATCTTATGCGAAACCATTCCGCCAGATGCCATGACTGTTGTATTTGAGACTCCAATATTATTTGTCATCCGTTGGCCTTCTGTACGCAGAGGAATGAGAAATTGATAATACGATAATACGATGTTTTTGATATTACAAATGTCCTTTTCTAGTATCTGGCTTTGATCCTTTCTATTGACTGTTAACGTTAAGTGTTCTCATATCAAGTGAATTTCGTATATTATCGGCACCGATCGGCACTATCTTGGCAACGGCTATTTCCGAGTATCTATCACCGCCATCTCGATCCTCTGTAAGAGGTGGTATCAATAGGGATATCCTGAAGTAATAATAATAATAATAATAATAATAATAATAATAATAATAATAATAATATCGTATGGCCTCGAGTGCCGGGTGCAAGATTTGTAATTTCACACCCAGAGGATAGCTTAAATGTCGAATTTCATTGTTCCTTGAATCACTATGAAAGTCAAGGAGGTTAGATATCTATGCTCCTTGAACACTATAGCACTTTCTAGTAGAGAAATGAGGAACTTTGTGTTGGCGGAAATTCCCGAGATTAATTTTGCCATTTTGAATACGGCCTACTGAATTCAAATGGGTTCTTTGACATGCCAACATCGTATGACATGCGCGTCGTATTTTTGCCGCCTTTCAAAAATCACTTACCACGGCCAGGAGCGAACCTGCAATCTTGGGGTTAGTAGACTGACACGCTATCCACTCACCCACCGTAGCAACAACAGATAGTGCACAGGTACTATGTTGGATCATTTTGATCTTTAGTTCAAATAACATTTGCAAATAACACACATTAAGCTGTTACAAACGCTTTAGAATAAAAATGTATCGTATTGTCAACTTATCATTCTTGAAATTCGATGTGTATAGAACGCTAACGGAAAGCAAATCAATGGAGTCCCACATAGAACGGTCATGACATCTCGCGGATAAGTTTAGCATGAGATATCCCGTATCACAGCCTGCTAGATGCGAGCTGCGCTAGAGCGCGGTTAGCGCAGCTCGCATCCAATCGGCCGTGCCCATATGGTTATGTCGGAGGATCTGAAAGAGTGAGCTAGTTTTTTTGTTGATATAATTAATGGCGACTAAACGGTATCTTGCGATCGCGGATTTGGAAATTGACGATGTTTTAGCGGATGATGATACGGGAAGTATAGTTTCTTGAATGCGGAATAGAATATACAATCAAAATGTGAACGCAGTGAAGTGTGGCAAAACATCGGCCCTAATGATAATGTACCACACGAAAGCTTACTGAACTTCTGAGGTAAGCAGTGTTGTAACTATGCTTGAATGATTCTGACAACTTATGCTATTGTGTGTATATTTGTTGTTAACAAACGGCTCTCCTGTCATGAACGGAACATGGTCCATCATTTGATATGCAAAGTAAAGACTTTTCATTCAACGGACGAACACTGCTTTTGTGAACTCTTTGATAAGCAATGCGGAAGATATCATCTACGGGACTGTTCGAAAAGATCAAGATCTATCACGAGTTATAGTGGAGGAAATTAAAATGTATTTATATACTGTATATATTAGCCATTGGCTGTAATAAATCTATTAATTAATTAATAATTCTGAATGTAGGCTATCACATGGAAAATTGTTTCTACGTACTTGGCCACGGTTATTGACTCTAATTGAATTCACGAAACACCATAATTGCACTTTAACAAGGAAACAATTGAAGTTTTAACTTTGGAGCAGTATTCTGACGAAAACATTAGTTGCCCTGTTGAAAGAGACAATGCTGAGGCATAGCTGCATACCTAACTTCACCTCACTCATCTGAAACCACTGTCTGTACTTACCCACACTCTCTTGAAGCCACCGATTAGACGAAACCTCCGTTGGTCTGCTGAGGTTAGGGTAGGTAGATACTAAAACCATTGATCTGACGAGGTTAGGGTAGGTCGATACTAAAACCATTGGTCTGACGAGGTTAGGGTAGGTAGATACTAAAACCATTGATCTGACGAGGTTAGGGTAGGTCGATACTAAAACCATTGGTCTGACGAGGTTAGGGTAGGTGGATTCTAAACCCATTGGTCTGACGAGGTTAGGGTAGGTGGATACTAAACCATTGGTCTGACGAGGTTAGGGTAGGTGGATACTAAACCATTGGCCTGACGAGGTTAGGGTAGGTGGATACTAAACCATTGGCCTGACGAGGTTAGGGTAGGTGGATACTAAATCCATTGGTCTGACGAGGTTAGGGTAGGTGGATACTAAATCCATTGGTCTGACGAGGTTAGGGTAGGTGGATACTAAACCCATTGGTCTGACGAGGTTAGTGTAGGTGGATAACCATTGGTCTGACGAGGTTAGTGTAGGTGGATACTAAATCCATTGGTCTGACGAGGTTAGGGTAGGTGGATACTAAATCCATTGGTCTGACGAGGTTAGGGTAGGTGGATACTAAACCATTGGTCTGACGAGGTTAGGGTAGGTGGATACTAAACCATTGGCCTGACGAGGTTAGGGTAGGTGGATACTAAATCCATTGGTCTGACGAGGTTAGGGTAGGTGGATACTAAATCCATTGGTCTGACGAGGTTAGGGTAGGTCGGTACTAAACCATTAGTCTGACGAGGTAAGGATGGTCGATATTTAACCATTGGTCTGACGAGGTTAGGGTAGGTCGATACTAAACCATTGGTCTGACGAGTTTAGGGTAGGTCGATACTAAACCATTGGTCTGACGAGGTTAGGGTAGGTCGATACTAAACCATTGGTCTGACGAGTTTAGGGTAGGTCGATACAAAACCATTGGTCTGACGAGTTTAGGGTAGGTGGATACTAAATCCATTGGTATGACGAGGTTAGGGTAGGTGGATACTAAAACCATTGGTCTGGCGAGGTTAGGGTAGGTGGATACTAAATCATTGGTCTGCCGAGGTTAGGGTAGGTGGATACAAAATCATTGGTCTGCCGAGGTTAGGGTAGGTGGATACTAAAACCATTGGTCTGACGAGGTTAGGGTAGGTGGATACTAAATCATTGGTCTGCCGAGGTTAGTGTAGGTGGATACTAAATCCAATGGTCTGCCGAAGTTAGGGTAGGTGGATACTAAATAATTGGTCTGCCGAGGTTAGGGTAGGTGGATACTAAACCCATTGGTCTGACGTGGTTAGGGTAGGTGGATACTAAATCATTGGTCTGCCGAGGTTAGTGTAGGTGGATACTAAATCCATTGGTCTGCCGAGGTTAGGGTAGGTGGATACTAAATCATTGGTCTGCCTAGGTTAGGGTAGGTCGATACTAAAACCATTGGTGTGACGAGGTTAGTGTAGGTGGATACTAAATCATTGGTCTGCCGAGGTTAGGGTAGGTCGATACTAAAACCATTGGTGTGACGAGGTTAGGGTAGGTGGATACTAAATCATTGGTCTGCCGAGGTTAGGGTAGGTGGATACTAAACCCATTGGTCTGACGAGGGTACGGTAGGCGAATACTAAAACCACTGGTTTGCGGATGTTAGGATAGGCGAATACTAAAACAATTTATCTGTCAGGTTTAGAATAGATGAATACTAAAGCCATTAGTCTATGAATGTTCCAATATGCAGACCAAGCGAATCGAGCGGTGGCTGTTATTCTTGCTATTATCCCCATACCCTTGAAAGTGATATCCGAATCACTCTTGTCCCAAATTACTGATGGTTACATAAGTGACTCCTTGTTTAAAACAAGAGCGCCTATTCCAGCGATCTTTAGCCAAACGAAATCACGTTGGCACTGCTGAAAAGTGCATTAATACCCTCTAGCAAGAAACAATTCCACTCATTCGTCTCTGTAATAATACCAGTTTCTATCAAAACCTTTTGCAATTTCCGTTGTACCTCGCACTGTAAACTACATGAGTTCCTTAACAATATATAAACATTTGTGAAAAAAAATAATGTTCGTCTGTTATGCCTGCCTGATTAACTAAATACCTTATAACATGGTTTGTGCTACATTTGTTTAACCCTTAGCTGACCAAGGATGTGCTAAACGATTTTTTCCATAGTTGGCTAATGAAAATTGGCAAGAAAGGAGGTACCTAAAGAGAATATCATACTTTTTTAAAATTAAGTTTTCAAAATCAGTGTTTTAGAGACATGGTACTTCAGAGTACCGTTGGTCCCTACGTAGGCCGATTCAACATTTGGACTTAACTCTATTACATAATTAGAAACTTCCTCCCAGAAAATTATCAAATTACATTTTGCATTTTGTAGAACACGTTTTCGGTAAATATAGCCTGACTGCATCTGACTTACCTGAGAAATAATACTGATGAATAGTAACTCAAATATAATTAATTATGCCTGTAATTTATTTACTATAACAAACTTTTATGTAAGGTGAAGCATGTCATAAAATATTGCTCTGTTTAGGAACTGATTTCCCTCTTCAAAAATATTATAATAGAAAGCATGTAAAAGAATGCATTAATACATTCAGAAATAGAACAGGATATAGCCTACTGCATTCCATACTGTCAGCACAGACACTCCAAAACTCACTGAACTTGATGCCCTGAAAGCTACTGGGACTAACACTGTATCATGCCGCTAAGCATTTACATCATGCTAGGCAGTGAAGCAGTTATTTCTTTCATTGCCGCATAAATGTACATTACTGTAGGGACAAAGACTACAAAATTCACATCTACCCCGTACATCTGTGAAAACAGGCCAGTGGATGCTCTTGTTCCCCAGCCTGACATCTTTAGGGACGGAGAAGTTCTTCCCTCGTCTCTTGTTACTTATAAGTTTGCATTCCTCTTAGGAGTTGTTTTCTTTGGTTCAGTGAAAGCCAATTATCCAAGAGCAACATCCCTGTGAAACTGTTTCATTGAAAGTTTCCCATTTATTTCACAGAAAACCACATATGAATTGATGAATGATATTTCCAATAGCCCCCAAAAGAGCCTCTGCCATCAATTCTTACACCTTCGATCAAGTCCATACACTGTTCTAAGTCTGTCTGCCATATCAACACCTCCCATGTGTGAGTTTTAGTCAACAGCAATAACTGGACAAGTCACATCTTTCTTTGTGCCATCCTTTAGTCTCCTAGAAGGGAAGGCTTTTTCCGTGCCATGGTAGTTGGATGAAAAGTCTTCGTGTCTTTTCATTTGGAGAATCCTAGGCCAGTATTTGAAATCCCAAAATCACTCTCCCCACGAGACAATTTTTTTTGGTCATTTGTCATAATCTGTGGAATACCTTTCCTGTTTTATTGTACCATATGCTAGAGTGTTTTCAGCCTTCAGCTTCTCTAACAGGTCAAGAGAAGTAAAATAATTGTCAAAACATATTATTCTTCCCTTACCACATTCCTGGCTCATTTTCTCCAATCTGTCTAATTTTAGTGATTTCAGCATTAAAAACCAAATTGAAAATGTCAGGTGCCAGTTTATCAGCAAGTGGCAACAGATTCTGGTCAAATTCGTCATCATCTTCCTGAATATCAGTGTCACTGTGATTATCCACTTCAATGAATGTGTCTAGAAGTTCTAAAAGTTGGTAATCACTCAAAACATCTGCCACACCAGGGGCTCACATCTAGTGGGTCGTGGGTTGGCGACCACGGGGCCCCAGCTGAGTCCGGCATTGCTTCCACTTACTTGCTCCTCTCCGTCTTATTTCCTGTTGACCTCACTTGGTCAACTCTTGTTCTCTTCCGACCCCGACGGTATTAGGGTATCCGAGGCCTAGGGAGTCTCTTCCTCTCCCGCCTTAATTGGCCCTTGTCTCATCTTTTCTGATACCCTCCTTCTGCGAGGGATCAGCCTTATTTTTCTTTTCATGTTATCTCCTGCCTTCTGCTCAAGGCCCTGAAGGAGGCAGGGTGTATGTAGCCCCACCACTTCTGGAGCACCCTAGATATTTCTACACCCTCAGGGGCTCATGGCTGATGAGTTCGGGAGTTGGCGGCCCGAGGGATTCCGGAGCTGGGTCCGGTTTTCCCCTTTTATCCATTACCTCTGGGGCGGACCCTCTCCTCTTTCACTTTCCTATCTGACTTTCATGGCTCTCCTTCTTTCCAAGTCCCACAATCCGCATTCTTCGAGGGTTGAGGACATTTATTTTCCTCCTGTCTTTATTTGCCTTATTCTCCTTTTGTTTTCCAATTTCTTCTTCTAGTATATAAGTAAGTAGTTAGTTTTAGTTATAGTTTACATTTTATCATCATCTTCACGATCATCCAAATCATTAGGGGCCGATAACCTAGATCTTAGGCCCCTTAAAACAACAATTATCATCATCATCATCGTAAAAACATTTGCCATACCGAAAGAAAACACTAAAAAATCCAATAAATTGTCTAGAGTTAGCAGGACAACACAGCTGATAGGAAGGTTATGTTGATATATACGGTAGGCCTTCTCGTAGACCGTCGGTACTCAGGAGTCCAGTTCAGTCAAAGTCCATCCTCACAAAAATTAATCTCTCAATTCAGTTATAACGTATGTAAAACACAAGTAGAAAGGCCCACCAAAGGCGAATCACTCATTCACAAAGTCACTTGCAGTTATAAGTCGCATAAACATCAATAACAATATCACATTTTCAAAGCATGTTGTAACCATGGAAACGGAAGTTTCTATCTCCTGCCTTGTCAACGGCAGGTTAGCCAACGGCAAAAAAATCACTTTTCTTTATGAAATTAGCGTTCCTCTACTGTACTAAAGGTCTACAGATGCGCTAGTCGTTAAACATCAGGGGCTATAGGACAAAGAAATAGGTGGTACTTGTAAGTACCGTCGGTCAGCTAAGGGTTAAAGGAACTGCGCACAAATGTGTATTTAAAATTTACAAGAATCTAATAAAGATCTGTTCTCCATGGACATAAACTAAAATAATATCTTTCACACGGTCTATTGCACAACACTCACACACTCTGCGAAGATGGCTCACTGTAGCCAGATCGAGAGCATAGTTTGTGGTGAAAGCCGTGTATAGGAGTCTATTTATTGGGCTCCTCAATTCATTATTAGGCCCAGACCAGTGTCGATTTGTCATGGAATCCGTTGAGTAAAATTCCAAACCAATTCCTTCCTATTTCCGATGTTCCTGTAAATTGGAAGGCAAGTGAGGTCTAATTCGTGAGTCTTGAAATAAAAAAAGGTGTCTGCGGCCAATTCATAGGCTAGTCTTGAAAGTGACATCTATGAGATTCCTAATGTTCTTTTTAAAATTCTAGCCTTGACGTTCTCAATAATCCTACAATCTGACGCGGTCTCTTTTTACATTGAAATATACAAATGTGAGGGAAACGACTGTACAAGTTCAAGATATTTTGTTTGTTTAACCTCTCATCGGAGAATGAATTGCACTCCCCTACTATCTATGAGTATAGCACAAAGCATTTATTCAGTGCTGAGGTTCTTCCATTGGTAACTTATGGGATAAAGCTAATTTGAGTGATCGTGTTCTGTGATGGTGGGAATTTCGTAGCAACTCCCCTTCAGAACATTGTCCTAATAGGGCCTACATGAAGTAGCGTCTCTGGTTGGTCACATCCTGGTTGTCGGCATGATGTTGTGTGCTGGATTCTTTCAGTCACGACATTTTGTTAGCGGTAGTTCATTCAGATGACGATAAGCCTGTTGACCAACAAGTAGTTCTTAGGATGTTGCTCATAAACTTCCACTCCTTCACAGGGAAGTTAGCACCAACCTTCATATGAACGCTCTTTAGCTCATTTCGTACCCAACGTCCTGATTTTGTTTCTGGATATTCACCAGTTGGGAAATTCAAATATTGAAGTATTTCCCTCTTCTCCTCGTCAAGATATCAACAAATGTCTAAATGAACAAATGAACATCTTCCATCATGAGCAACTTTTGAACTTTTGAACGGTATTAACATAAATGTGCTTCCCATTCTACCTTGACTAATGTCAGCCCTCCAACATTCTTGTATGCATGCAAGTTACCATTGGGACAGCCATGTGGTAACACAATCATTTCCTTGGTGGTTGGTCGGGAAGATTTATCAACATCTGTCAGAAAGCTCGATGGAATTTTGTTTAATGGTGTAGGCTACTCTGTATTGTACTCATAAATCAGACTTGGCCTAACGAATTACGTTTAACTTTTTGTCTGTTAAGTACTTTTCTAAATTATTTATCAATATACTCTTGTAGAAGACCTGTAGGCATAATTATGATACCGAGAAGTTTGTTAACTCAGAGTATATCTCCCAATATAGAGAGCTGCTTAACCAGACACTGCCAACGGAATATCATCCAGATGTAACACAACACTGGGAGAGTCTGAAGGGCACTATTCTGAATGCGCGTAAGGAAACATTGAGATATAAGACCAGGAAACATCAGGACTGGTTTGATGAAAATGATGAAGAAATTGAAGCATTGATCTCTGAAAAGAGAAAAGCCTTGCTAGCTTGGAGGGAAGATATGAATTCCCATGCTAAGAATGAAGCCTTTTGTCTTGCCAAAGTAAATGTCCAAAGAAGAACTCGTGCACGCACGGTGGCCATCCAAAGCTTAAGAGCTGCAATATTTAGCAGACAAAGATTCGCGACAGTTCTTCCAAGCCACAAAAGCAGTTTATGGTCCCACCACTTTCGGTAGAAATCCACTTTGGTCCAGTGACAAAAGTACACTTTTAAAAGATCAATGTTCCATCATGAATAGGTGGAAAGATCATTTGATGACTCTTGAATCAGGATTCAATTGATGAGCAGGTTTATGGCATATTAGAGCAAGCCCCCATCGGGGAAGAACTCGGCTCCTTGCCAACGTTAGATGAAGTTCTGTGTGCTGTTAATCAAGCAAAGCGACACAAAGCCACGGGTTGTCTTGGTATACCAGCAGAAGCTCTCAATGAAGGAGGTGATTACTATCATGCCTTGGAAAGCTTATTGCTCGTATTTTGGCTAATCGAATTCTATCTTTGGTGGAGAAAATACATCCAGAGAGCCAATATGGTTTTAGGTCTTCTAGAGGAACCACAGATATGATATTCACAGCTCGTCAGCTTCAAGAGAAATGTAGAGAACAAAATAGACCTCCATATATTGCCTTTATCGACCTCACTAAGGCATTTGACTCTAAACCGTGAGGCCTTATGGAAGATTTTAGCACTGTATGGTTTTCCACCTACATTTATTATCATGTTGAGACTCTCTACATTGATATGCCATTGGTAACGACTCTGTTGGAGAGCCATTCCATATCAATACTGGCGTTATGCAAGGCTGAGTGATTGCCCCTACATTGTTTTCTCTGTACGTTGCCGTTGTCATGCAGCTAGTCAAAGACGATCTTCATTCAGGTATACAAATAACTTACAGGGTGGATGGAAGGCTCTTTATTTTGAGCCGTCTAAAGGCAAGGAGTCGAACATCTTATGCATTCGTTGAGTTACAGTACGCTGATGGTAATGCAGTAGTAGCTCAAATCAAAGGAAGAACTCGTGAAAATCCTGAATGCTTTCTCTTGGGCATACATAATGATTGGTTTCAAATTTAACACCAGTATAACCCAGGTCCTCTACCAATCAGCTCCTGGTCGAGGACAATGACAAGGAAACATCAATGTCACCATCGATGTACTGAGGCTTCAAGAAGTTAACACCTTCCCTTATCTTGACAGCGCCCTGTCATCAAGTGCTAATATAGATTCTGAAATTCGACACAGGATTAACCGTGCAGGGGCATCGTTTGAAAGACTAAGGTCTAGAGGTTTGACAACCATGACGTCAATGCAGCAACAAAAATCCTTGTGTACAACTCAGTTGTAGTTCCCACCTTACTTTATGGATCTGAATCTTGGGCATGCAATAGACGACACCTCAAACAGCTGGAGCAATATCACCAGCGATGCTTGAGGAGAATTCTTCATGTGACATGGCAAATCAAACGTACAAACTCCAGCATTTTTGAAGAAGCGCAGACAACTAGTATTGAAGCCATGATTATAAAATGTCAGCTGAAATGGACAGGACCCGTAATCCGCAAGCCCAATAATCGCATTCCCAAAGTGGTGTTTTGCTTTGAATTAACAGAGGGTAAACGCTGTGAAGGAGGTCAGCGGAAGCGATACAAGGACGTACTAAGGCTAACATGCAAATGTGTCACATTGATATTAATAACTGGAAGACCTTAGCCCTTGATCGATCTTCCTGGAGATCACTTGTTCATCATGGTGCAATAATTTTTGAATGACACCACCGACGAACGGTAGAAGATAAGAGGCAGCGCAGAAAGGACAGAGAACTCATTAGAAGAAATGGAAGGAACGTGGATCCCCCACCTGTCATCACTGCGGCAAATTGTGCGCCTCCCGCAATGGGCTGTATAGTCACTTCCGAACTCACCGATGAAGATACATTCCGGATTGGAAGGCCAACCTACTCGATACGAGTGTTTGCTATGATGATGATACTCTTGTCAAACACAATTTCAAAAGGAGAAAGTACAGTACACCAAGGTATTTTCTGATATACCCAGGTTTTACTCATGCCAAAGCAGCCATTTCATGTGCAACAGCATTTCCCCGATAAAGTTCCCCCACCCCACTTTAATGTTGATCATTCTGTATTTTAACGGTTTCGTGATAAGATCTTTATAAGATAAGCTCATAATAACAGGGATATGTAAAAGTTCCTGCTATATCTTCTGCAACTAATACAATATCATTCGCAAATTCTAAGGTTGAAACTTTTCAACTTTTGACAGCTGATACCCATACTCCTTAAAGGCATCTTTGATTGAAACAATGCCTGGGGACTTGTATTATACACTAATCCAAACAGCTAAACTTACATTCAACTTCTTTGTGTTTATCAGCTTATCAGCAATGTCCTGAATGTTAAAACGTCGCATTCTTCCATCTGCAGAATGGTGAATGGATTAATCAGTTTGACAGTTTTAACAAACTTCTGCAGATCTTTGGGAATGTAACTCTTCATAAGCCTCTTCCATTTCTCTGGTCATACTGCATGAAACTGTATCCACTTGCAAGAAATGTATGATCTATTTGATTAAACACATTATTAGCTACTAGAAACAATTGCAATAAAATGACTATCCTGTTCTTGTTTTGACGAGTGCAAGTTGTTACTCCAGAGGCTCACTTTCCTTTTATGAATAAAGTCCATGTTCATTATTTTTAAAAGGCAAGATGAATATTTTTGCCACCTCTTCCGGCAATACATTCTTGCCGTCCGTATACACAGTACCATATCGCACATATGAGAACGAAAATTAAAACAACTAAGCTGGCATTTGTAAAACATTTCGGAATGAGTCAATGTCGGATTAAATAGGACTTGTTGAAGATCAAAAGATGCACAACTCATTTCACTACCAGATTCTTCAGATATCGTCGCATCATTTTTCATCTCTGTATGCTCTTTCAGTTTTCTTTGACGCAGTTCTAGTTGATAGATCACAGACTTATTCTCAGATGACTTCAAGAGACGCACCCTGTTCTGCAGTTCATTACACAGCTTACAGGTATCACTGCTTGGCCTGCGGAATTTCAATTAAGAAAAATCTTGAAGAAAACACTTTCGATAATATAAGTTATACAGTATTGCTATTTGTATACTTCTCAATTTAAAAGCCTTTGCAAGAAGGTTCAATTTAAAATCTGAGCTCAAATATTCATGATTGCTCGTCTTCTTAGAATAATGGCCGACATCACGAGGGAGCAAATTAATATGCTTCATTATAAGTTTTCTATCAAATTTATTGAACATTTGTTGTTTGTGACATTCATGCTCACCTGGAAAGTAAACTTGCCTTCTTTCTTTTAACGCACAAGAGTTTCAATTTCATTTCTGCTTATAGCAAATATATCTACACAAATATTGCTTTACACATCTGTTTCAGCCTACCATCACCATCTGGAACACAATATGTTATCGCATATTGTCTACGTTTTTCATCAGAATATGAATTTCTGTAATATGCAGGAGTCCCATAATAGGCCTATAAGTACCTTATGTCTTTCTATCTTCTATATAATACTTCATAAATAAATCTTGTATTACAGCACCACTGATTTCATTACACAGAAATCTGCATATGCAGATAACCTGGAAATAACGATTTAAATTAGATTAATAGGTCTATGCACTTCGCAATATGCATTTGTGAGACTCAGCGAGACATGATTTTAATGAGAGTAGCCTGCTGTAAGACGTCAAATTTGTCACTGGATTTTTTATAGTTTGACCTTGAACATTTTTGACTTAACTATTGTTTGAGACAATCAGCATTATTCCAGAAAATTCTAAGAGATGGAGCACACTGATTGGTTATTACCACAGGAAGCAGGAAAATGGGGAGCATGGAAATCACAACATATCTAGCTCTTCAGGAGAGCTAATGTGTGTGAGTAAGGTCACGTGTATAATTTGCGTTTTTGTAATTGTAATTGTGAAATAGTTGAGATAATAGTGAAGTATGGATTATTATTGTGCGTATTAGTATTGTGTTTGGCTCTCAAGTGTCGTCAGTCTGGACGAGTTGCGAGAACAGATTATAACTTGACCATGAACATTTCTCGTTCAACTATTCGTTCTTTTGAGGCAGTCAGCATTATTCTAGAAAATTGTACCAGCGTTTCTGCATGGCAACAGTAAGACATGATTTTAATCAAAGTACTAAATAATGGAGAAGTATTGGTTATCATTGTACGTGAACGTAATCACCAGTATTTTAGGTGAGAAAACTCTTACAGAGCTGATGTTAACAGTAATTCGATAGCCGAGGATTATACTTGTAACAGTACATTATTGCCACGAGGTCGTACAAACGGCAAATATTGTATGTGCTATGTATCATAGACTTGATAGGAAACGTGGGCTTGAGTGTAAGATGAGTGCACTGGGAGAATATTAGCATAAAAGCAGTAGTGCATGGGACATTTTGGTGACTGCTACTGTAAACTCAGTGAGTGATTAAGTGATACACAGTGTAATTACGGAGACATTTATCACCGAGGGGTTTACCCCTAAAGAAGAACTGATCAGTGGTAGTCATTTGCCTTATACCACCTGGAGGTCCTTCATCCTTGTGAAGGGGGAAGATGACCTCGTAGTTCTGCCCCTTAGAACAACGATAACTAACTAACCTTGTGAAGTGGGGTTATGCAGAAGATCCAAGATGTGACAGTGGGGAAATCCAGACTCCACAACACCTGCTCACGTGCCAAGATCTGAATGACACCTGCAGCCAGGAAGACCTTATATTGGCCACAGATCGAGGGATAAGAGCTGCAGAGTTCTGGAAAGGAAGAATTCAGTGCGTCTCCCAGACACAGAAATATAAATATAAATATAATACATGTATATACCGAGGATATAATCTTTAAAACCAATCAACACGCTGAAATGATGGAAGCTTAAACCAATCACCTGGAGTATCGAGGATTGCGGAGCAGAATCATGGAGGTATTCGATCCAGAAGGGTGCTGAGTAACATGGAATCGAAAAAGAGACTCTAAGACAGCAAGCTGATAACGCAAAGGTAGAGATGAAATACATGTATACATTGTAGAAAGCTTTGGTGATGATTACGCCGTCATTTTGTAGCCTGAATTTAAACGAGACGCTGTACAGAACACATTTGGTAGGATGCAATTAGTAGGATTTAACTGTATTCTGAAACATGTGTACATCCGAAAATTATGTTAGGTAGTGAGAAGAGCTATTCATACAAGTGATATGAAATAAGCTAGGAAGGAGCGTGGTATCTTTTTAAATGTAAACAGCAGATATATGACGATGAGGAAAGTTTTTATTTCATTCTTCGAGAGTCGAGTAGTGGCGGCTGGATCTTTGCTGGTCGAACAGCTAAGACGGGCAGAAGGGAGGCACACGACGACTGTAGATGAGACTAGAGCGGCAGTTTTGATCTGTTGCAGGTTAACCTATACCCACCCACAGCGTCTGTGAAGTAGGTTCCGACATGTCGTCATACGGAGGAGGTGAGAGGATGAATGCAACGGGTGGAGCCAGGCAGCTGAACCAAGGACGCTCGCTCTCGCTACGCGCTACCAAGTCGCGCAAATAAATGTTGTTACATAAATATCAACATAAATAAAATACGTCTAATCAGTTATCACTGAAGCAAATTTTAAAACTTATTTCTGAACCAGAGCTAAACCCACTGCTGTGATATGAACTCGTTTGGACCATTCTGTACAGAGATACATCTCGTAGAATATAGACGTAAAACTGATATTTGCAGGGACTATTAAGGAAGATACTGTCCATATTGTTCTGTAATTTCACACCAGCTGTTCTGCTAAAATTTTCTTCCAAAGTTGAGCTTTACTCGAATCGCGTAATATGTAGGTTTATGCCTCTTGTTCTCCGCGAAACATCATTCATTTACATCAGCAAGAAATATATCCAAATAGCTATGACATATGAAATTCGACGCTTGATTCACAGAAATCGACTAAGTTGTCTCATACTTATTCAGATCTGATATAAATTTATTTAGTGCGGTGGCATTATTAGCACTCTTCTCATTTTTCTTGCTCTTAAAAAGATATTAATATCGTAAATAATATAATAAACATAAATATGCTGAAGCAGTCTGCTGGCCATTTACATAACTAAAAAACAAAATCAATCATCATAATGAGTATTCCTTTATAATTGGCGTATAAGCAAGGGTACCCGACCTAATTTCTATCCACCAGCATTTCTTTTATGTCCATTAAGCTAAAGTAAGCAGCCCAGATAAAGAACCCATTTTCTTGGAGAGTTCATTCCTATTCACACTATTGAGCAATACTCCCGTCCATATAAATATAAAAGAACAACATAACGAAAGACGCCAAGCAATGAATAAAAATAAGGAATGATCAATATCAAGGGAAGAATGCTCAGCGAGAAGAATGTACGTTGTACTAAAATCTCAATAAACCAAGCCTAAGTTAAGCAGTGTTAACAAGTTCAAGACTCCCCAATAGATCTGTTGCACTTAAAGAGGAGTCATTTGTTTATGCGAGGCGGGGTGAGATTGGTCGTTAATAGTTGAGATCGTCCTGAACCATGACCATACATCATCACAGGTTAGGACATTGCCGGTTCAAGACACAAACTATTAAACCAAGCAAGATTTTAGGAAACAACAAGAGATGGCGTGGACAGATTTAGAAATAGCGTTTAGTAACACAGTCCACAGAATAACATGAAGATGGTACAAGAATCTTCGAACTCGGAAGCTAATGTAGCTCTCAGCAACTTGCCCGAGATGAGCAATGAATGAGAATGGACTCAGTCTAGGACTCAGGATTCAAATATCGCATAAGTTTACATAACTTTTGTGTTATATCAATTGCGTATTCGCCTCATTGACAAGATAACCACATTACACATTAAGCTGGTGAGCTTAAATAGGAACGGTTGAATTAGAATCATAAATAACAATATATTGTAGACAACATCACTACTTCACTACTGAAAAGATGGTATATTGGATTTCACGGCCAGTGAATTAAAACTCAGCAATTTGTCTAGGTTTGTGCCGAGAGGGGACACCAAGAGCTCGCTGATGAGCCAGCTTGGTGTCCTAGGCAAAACTCCACTCAACACAGGGCACAAACCTACAAAAAATGCTGAGTCTTAATCACTACTGAAGTTTGTCACAATAAGTCAATAGATTGCAGGTTAACATACTTAAACTAGATTTATAATAGCACAACTTTTTTTATGAGGGACTGTGAAAAATCTTCAAAAGACACATGTGAAGGGTCCGCACTCCACAGTAGTGTGGGATTCTTACCCACTAAAAACCACATCCCTTTTCCCACGATGCGTTCATTACACCGGAACCACTCTCGCCAATTAGGATTGTTATATGTATAGGCCATAGAGTTATGTACCATTCAAGGACAATTATTGCCTAGCTTCATTATTCAAACTTTCACGTCGATCGCATGATTACGACACAAGAATAAAAAATTAATTTTAAAATTTCGCACAGCCGCCATCTTGAGGTTATGTGAACAATTGAATTAAATTAGATGGCAGTGCATTACAATCTGCAAAATCATTTACTGTACCACATTTCACTGCGCTCAGAGAGTTAAATCACGAGAAAAGTCTATTAAAATATTTCAAATTCGCTTGGTCGCCATGTTCGTTTTGTACTTTACAGGTGTATGAAATATACATAGGTAAACTTGTATCAGTACCGTTTATCACCGTACAACATTGCATGATGATATCTGTAATAGTTTCGGAGATATAGAATGTCAGTGAAATATTTCGCACAGCCGGCATTTTGAGGTTATGTAAACCATTGAACTAAATTAGACTCCAGTGCATTACAATGTGTACAAACATTTGCTGTACCAAGTTTCATTACGTTTGGATAGTTAAATCGCGAGAAATGTCTATTTAAAAGTCTCAATTTCGCTTGACCGCCATGTTGGTTTTGTAGTCACCAGGTTTTTGAAAGTCTCATAGGTGAACTTCTAGTAGTGCCCTTTATCACCGTACACAATTTCTGGGCGATATCGGTAATAGTTTCGGAGATATTGAATGCTAGTGAAATATTTCGCACAGCCGCTATGTTGGATTGGTGAGACGTAACATAATTTGAAGGGCACGGTCGAGGTCGCCGGGAATAGTGCTATGAACTTACCGAGTTTCATTGAAATCGCTGCAGCCGTTTAGATTTTATTAGGGACACACACACACACACACACACACACCACACACACACACGCGCGCACACACACACGGACAAAAGGTGATCTCATAAGCCTATTTTTTCAAAATTGAAAATAGGCTAAAAATGAACCCCAAATGACAAGAAGGTTACCATCCCCATAAGACAGTAAAATGTTAAAAATATGCATAGAAAGACGACAAATTGTTAGCTAACCTCCAATTGTAAAATACTTTCTCGCAATAAATGAGGTCTCATCCTCCTACGAAAACCTGCATATTTTGCCTATTATAGCCTATCCCCTAGTTTGCCCGGTGAAATCTACCTCCACCTTCCGGCGTGCCGAGAGGAATTTTTTATATATAACTAGCAACCCGACCTGGCTTCGCCCGGGTAAAGTTATGAATGCATCACGTCACCTTGTGGGTGAGGGGTCTTCTCTCTGCGGTGAACTTAGCAATTGTGAGTTTCAGAGTACTTTTACATGGAGTTCCGTTTAACCCGGAAACTAATACATAATGGTGTTCATTGGAAGAGGATAGTTTCCGCCTCTAATGGAGGTCTAAGTTGAAAAATTCAGTTTATTATTATAATTATTATTATTATTATTATCATCATCATATATTACTAGGCTGCTTTCCATTTTCTCCGTCTTACTGCAGTTGCCCTTCTCCTTTCTTTCCTGGCAGGGGCGTGGTGGTACAGTGGCTAAGCTGCTTGCCACTCATCAAGGTCAATGCAGGTGAGATTTTCGAAGTTCGGATTCCACGTAAAAATGGAGGTCCCGTGGCTCATGAAATCGCGAGAAAAAGCAACAAGCTCCCTTCCCTTTCTTTCAGGATTCACTCATTTTTCCAGCGAGAAGACCTATCATTTTCTTCTTCTTCTTCTTCTTCTTCTTCTTCTTCTTCTTCTTCCCCACTGTGGGTGGGAAGTTGAATACACTCGCTGCACTACCTGCCTGTCGTAAGGGGCAGTTAGAGGAGTAGGGTGTGTTTAGTGGTACCCCTATAGCTGGTGAGTTTGGGGAATTGTTAACTCTGGGTCCGAGTTTTCTAGTGACTCACTTCCCCTTCTGTTTTGCGTGGCTTAGTCCTTTATACCTTATTCTTCGAGGGTGGAAGCATTTCCTTCCTCTCCTTTTTATTTCCTTGGTCATTTTTTCTTTTACTCTTGGTAAGTACTTATTATTTCTTTATTTTTGATAAGTACCGTACTCATTTCTTGCATGTATAGGCCTATGTAGGTATATGGTCAAATCTGTCTACTTTTCCGTGGTTATGGTTTGTCCATTGGTCTCTCGACATTTAAGAAATATTTTTCGCAATTCTGAACGATTATAAACCGCGTGACTTGTTTCGATTTGTGAAAATCTTAACCATTTTTTTTTGTTGAGTTAACCAGTGTTAATAAGGGGATAATCATCTGTGTCAAATTCTATAGCATTATATTTTAAACTCTGGGAGTTAAAATACTTCTTTTTTTTTACTGGAGTGCAATTTTGCATACGTCCCCCTTAATTTGCATTTTGTGACTATTTTGAATCTAGATTGCATTTTGTAAGTATTTTCTATCTATATTGCTTTTTGTAAATATTGTCAATTCAAATAACAGTACAGTAAGTACGTATGTAGTTAGTTTTAGTTGTAAGTAGGTAGTTAGTTTGTCTATTAGATATATGTCATTGTTCTATTAGACTGTGGTGTGTGTGTGTCTGGTAGCAGTTGCATTGTTTATTAGTTATAGTTCATTGTTTCAGTAGACTGTGATGTGTGAGGGTGCATGTGAGTGTGCCTGGTGACAGACTGTTTTAGTGGTAGTATTTGTTGTTGGTGGAAATTTAGTATTTTTTTTTTTTGTTAGTAGAATATTGGTATTTAATAGTCAGTACGGTAGAAGGTTAGTATTTTTGTTAGTAGAATTGCTCTTTACTTATTCTGAAAGGGAGTAGCAGCCTTTCAGAATAAATCAATTCTTTACTAGTCTTATAGACAGTTAAGATATTGATAATACAAGCCAAATAATGGCTACATTGCGTCCTGCTGCACGGCTGAAAGCAACGGGAAACTACAGCCGTATGCTATTCCCGAGGATATGCCCCTCTCTATGCATAATTACATGTGATGATGGCCTCCTCCCTTGTAAAATTTCAATCCGGAGGTAAACTAGTCCCCCGTTCGGATCTCCGGGTGGGGACTACTCGAGAGGGGGTTAACATCACAGAAGTAACAAAGAGGAAATCTGACATTCTATGGATCGGAGCGTGGAATGTTAGAAGTCTGCTAGGAAGTGGAAGGTTAGAAAACTTAGAAAGGGAAATGGATAGGTTGAGGTTGGATTTGGTTGGGATTTGTGAAATGCGCTGGCAGGAAGAACAGGACTTTTGGTCAGGAGACTATAGGGTCATTAGCAAAACAATGGCCAAGCAGGGGTTGGCCTCATATTGAGTAGGAAACTTGGACAGCGGGTGGAATATTATGAGCAATATAGTGAACGGATTATTGTAGCAAAAATCAATACTAAACCTGCCTGCACCACAGTGGTACAAGTCTATATGCCTACCAGTCAAGCTGATGATGAGGATGTTGAAAAGGTCTACGAAGAAATAGACGAAATTCTGAGGTATATCAAGGGTGATGAAAATGTTATAGTAATGGGAGATTGGAATGCTGTGGTAGGAAAAGGGAGAGAAGGGAAGATAGTAGGAGATTTCGGATTAGGTGAAAGGAATGATCGAGGAAGCAGGCTGGTAGAATTCTGCACCGAGCATGAATTGGTCATAGCTAACACCTTATTCAATAACCACAATAGAAGAATATACACATAGATGAGACCAGGAGATACAGGGCGTTACCAAATCGACTTCATTATGGTCAAGCAGAGGTTTCGAAACCAGATTTTGGATTGTAAAACATATCCTGGTGCTGACATAAACTCTGACCACAATCTGGTTGTAATGAATTGCAGATTAAAGTTGAAGAAACTGAAGAAAAGCCAAAAGCCAAAAAGGTGGGCAATAGACAGACTGAAAGAGAAGGATGTAAACGAAAGATTCAAGAAGAGTATAAAGGAAGGACTAATGAAAAACCCTAAACAAACTTCAATTGCAGACGAATGGGCACTTTTGAAGAATGAAATAACAAAATCCGCAGAAGAAAACATTGGTAGGAAAGAAAGTATAGGGAGAAGACCGTGGATCACTCAGGATATACTAAAATTGATGGATGAAAGGCGGAAACACAAGAATGTAAGAGATGAAAAGGGGAAAGCAGAATACAGACGTCTGAGAAATGAGGTTAACAAGAAGTGCAAGGAAGCGAAAGAAGAATGGTTGAAAGAGAAATGTGCAGGTATAGAAAATTGTCTGAAATTAGGAAAAGTAGACACAGCTTATCAAAGGATTAAGAATACTTTTGGGGAAAAGAAGACTAAGTGCTATAATATTAAGGACACAAATGGAAAGCCTCTAACAGATAGGGAAGAAAAGGTTGAGAGATGGAAAGATTACATCGAGAGTTTGTATAAGGGAAAGGAGATTGAGAATCATGTAATGGAAAGGGAGGAGGAAATTGATGAGGATGCTAAAGGAGATTTAATATTGAGATCAGAATTTGATAGAGCTTTGGAAGACTTGAGCAGGAACAAAGCACCAGGCATAGATGATATACCGATTGAGTTGCTACGCTGCATAGGAGATGAAGGTCTGATCAGGTTATTTCACTTGGTGTGTAGGATTTATGAGACAGGTTAGGTTACCCCTGATTTCAAGAAGAATGTAATCATCCCTATACCAAAGAAAGTGGGAGCTGACAGATGTGAAGATTACCGTACAATCAGCTTGATTACTCATGCTTCAAAGATCCTGTCTAGAATAATTTACAAGAGGATTGAAAGCCAGATAGAAACGGAGTTGGGTGAAGACCAGTTTGGTTTCAGGAGAAATGTAGGAACAAGGGAAGCTGTACTAAGTCTTAGGCTGATTTTGGAAGGTAGAATAAGGAAAGATAAGAGAACGTTCATGGCTTTTGTAGACTTAGAAAAGGCTTTTGATAATGTTGATTGGACTAAATTGTTTGACATTTTGAAATCGATTGTAATAAAGTACAGCGATAGGAGGGTGATATACAATCTGTACAGAAACCAGACAGCAGTCATTCGAGTTGAAGGACATGAGAGAGAAGCTGGTATTCAGAAAGGTGTAAGGCAAGGCTGCAACTTATCACCCATACTTTTCAATCTTTACATTGAACAAGCAATGAAGGAAATTAGAGAAAAATTTAAAGTGGGAGTGAAGATTCAAGGAGAAATAATTTCAACTCTGAGATTTGCTGATGACATCGTCATCTTGGCCGACAAGCCTGAGGATTTGAATGAGTTTTTGAATGGTATGGACTCCGTCTTACGGAAAGAATTCATGATGAAAATTAATAAATGTAAAACAAAAACAAGATGTTCAGTAAAGAACATATAGCCTACTTTCTCCTAAATGTATGAGTATAGTTATAACTCGTTGTTATTATCAAAGAGTATAATAGAACTATTCTTTGTTGAAGACCTTAGAAACGATTTACCTCTACCAAACGCCACGACCTAGATAAAAACTGCTACCATCATTGAAGAAAGAAAGAAAGAAAGATAAGAAGTATATCAAGAATGTTATGGATCTGGAGACATAATCGACCGGACTGGCGGCGTGGCTCAGCGGTAACGTTCTCGCTTGCTGGGCCCTAGGTTGCAGGTTCGTATCCTGGCGCAGTCAGCTGGCATTTGAGGGTGCACAAATGCGAGGGAGCCGTGTCAGTACATTTACTGGCACGTTAAAGATCCCCTTCGGGCCAAAATTCCGGCACCCCGGTGTCTCTAAAAGCAGCAGTAGTTAAAAGGGATGTAAAACCAATAACATTATTATTATTATTATTACGACCTGCCGTGGGCAACATCCAACTTTGAGTTGAGGCATGTCTTTACACGTCTGGTTGTGCATGGCTTTCACAACCCTAATTGAATTAACAAATCTTTCCATGACCCTACAGAGACGTGTGTATACAAACTATGTGGATATTTTCGATAATATAATCCTAACAGAGCGAGTGCATTCTAGCGGCCAGAATAAGAAACTTTTCAATAAAATCTGGAAGTTACCTTTTTGGCAGCTAGATGTCTCGTGTAAATCTGCTGGCGAATTATGTTTTAATTAAATATATATTTTACACCATAATGTGGACAATATAACGCTTAATAACATTTTCAAGTAACGCAAAATAGGCTGTTACAAACCCTTTAAAATAAAAAGTTAAAATGTATCGTAGTATCAACTTGTCATTCTTCAAATTCGATGCGCATAGAATGATAATGGTATAGTAATCAATGGATCCCCACGTAGACTAGTCGGGACATCTAGTGGTGAAATATCGAACAATATAATCCTAACAGAGCGAGTGCATTCTAGCGGCCAGAAGAAGAAACTTTTCAATAAAATCTGGAAGTTACCTTTTTGGCAGCTAGATGTCTCGAGTAAATCTGCTGGCGAATTATGTTTTAATTAAATATATATTTTACACCATAATTTGCACAATATAACGCTTAATTTTAAAACATCTGAGTCATTACAAAACAATAAACATATAACATTTCAAGCAAAAAACCTAGCTCTGATCGGGTTTGAACCATAGGCATCTGAGCGACAGGCTATCGCTCTACCACTGAGCTAATTGTGTCAACGAATATCGTTCTATTTAAAATGACTTACATAGAACTTGTTAGCAAATAATGATTTATACTAAACGATTTCATCACTGGAGTATATTATTTATATATAAAGCATTTCATACAAAGTTTATTTATTTTTTATCAGTACGCTATATTGCATTCAATACTCAAATTAGTGAAATATAAGTCAGGCACAAGATATCCGCTGCCATCTTGTCTTATTACTGAATCAGTTCAGCTTTTTAAAATCACGTCTGCACTATAGTATTACAAAATAAACTTTTAATTTCGAACGTGCCTCTTCCTTTAGAACAGTTAAAACGATTCTCGGCTCGATAATCGGAACTGGTTGGTCCCATGATATGGATTATAAAGTTTGCATAATTCGCACGGCCGCCATCCTGAAATGGTATGGCGGACGACCTTGTAGTTTGGTCACAAGACGCATCCTATACGAAGGTATGTTGTTACCAAATTTGGTAGAGATCGGATGATTTGGTTAGTCGTTATTTGATTTTACGTTTTGAACGTTTGAGTGGCCGCCATTCAGTTTTAGTAAAGATGGCGGCGATATAAAACATGACACTGAGGTGTCCTTTGCTAGTGCTACCTTTGTACCAAATTTCGTTCAATTCGCATTCACCGTGTTCGAATTGATAGGGGGGGACAGACATTCAGAGTACACACACTCACACACACACACACACAGACTCACACACACACATACACACACACAGACTCACACACACACATACACACACACAGACAGACACACTTTTTTCGCCCTGTGTTGATCTCATAAGTCTACTTTCATTTTTTGCAAAAATCGAAAGTAGGCTAATACTGGAATGCAGCCGAAATAAATCAGAAATCTCTATGGAGATCAAATTGGCAGGTGAAAAGCTGAAGGAAGTAGGAGACTTCTGTTACTTAGGAAGCAGAATAACCAGTGATGGACGAAGCAAAGAGGATATAAAAAGTAGGTTGGCTCAGGCAAAGAAAGCATTTCTACAAAAAAGGAATCTGCTGACATCGAATATAGATTTAGGTATTAGGAAGTCATTTTTGAAAGCCTTTGTCTGGAGCGTGGCGCTCTATGGAAGTGAAACTTGGACTATTGGTGCAGCAGAAAAGAGGATAATTGAAGCATTTGAAATGTGGTGTTACAGGAGAATGATGAAGATCAGATGGGTAGATAGGGTTACAAACAAAGAGGTATTAAGACGAGTGGGAGAGGAGAGATGTTTCTGGCGACTGTTAATGAAGAGAAGAGATAGTTTGGTAGGACACATACTAAGACACCCAGGAATAGCAAGCTTAGTTATGGAAGGAAGGGTCGAGGACAAAAACTGTAGGGGTAGGCCAAGGTTAGAATATGTTAAACAGATTGCCTCGGATGTAGGGTGTCGGAGCTATGTAGAGATGAAACGATTAGCTCAGGACAGGGAGGCATGGAGAGCTGCATCAAACCAGTCAAAAGACTGAAGACTCAAACAACAACAACTCTCGCATTACTTCAGGGTGATTTCGTGCTTACTTAGCCATTCAGACTTCTTCTTTCTTCATTTTTCTTATGGATGTTCGTACGCATCCATTTCCCTCTTCTTCTGACGCAGGACACCTTCTATGTAAATAGCTGTCTGATTCCATGTTTGATGATTTCGGAGCATCATCTGTAGGATGTTGTCCGGCGTGATTACCCCTAGAGAAGCTTGCAGATCTCTTCTATGTGTTGACTAACGATCACACACAAAGAATGTGTGGAGCGATCATCTTCTTCATTACAATAATGATACAAATGGCTATTAGCCACGCCAATGTGATGCAGGAATCTCCGAAAATATCCATGGCCTGTTAGGAACTGTGTCAGATAATAATTGACCTCTCCGTGACCTATAGAAGTGCTTCAAACCGAATGATCAATAATATCAGCATGTTATATGTTAAACGACTTTTTACAAACTTTTGTAATCTAAATATTGGATATTGCATAAGTGTATTAAACAGATAATCATCGAACCTTACCTAAGCATAAGTGAGCAGGATCCGATGATGATAGCTTGAAGATCGAAACATGTTATCCATTAAAGTAGCCCTTCCCCCATGTTTATACATGAAAGCGTGTTATTTTCTGATAAATATCTCATGGAATATTTGTTTCATGTTAGGGTGTATAAATTCTTGTTTCCCACCAAATGTAATTGGGCACAATTAGTGTTGACCGACTGGAACGCTTTCTTTAATAAAGCTAGGGAACACTGAAAAATGGCTTCTAATACTTCTAATACACAACCGATGCATTTCTCACCATTTCATAATAACTTCGTCACACATATTCCAAAAGTTTCTGTCTACAATATCTCACTACCTGGCAAATACACATCAAGCTTCATTTTTATAACCTAACTTATTCATCATACATATTTTCACATACACAGCTCTTCAATTCTACGCTGTTTTTCAAGATTTTTTTAATGCTTTATTAACAAAATTATTGTAACAGATCTGTTTTTTTAAATTTTACTCTGTGAACTTTTGGTACAAAAATATTTATAGTATCATCTTTTATGACAACATTTTTTATTAAGTTGTATGGTACTACACAGTTAATTGTTATCCTATACCACGCTAAAGTAGGCCTGTTTGCCATCTCTTGATGAATGCAGTACATTTGCATTTGTCTGTTGGCACAGGCTAGAGTAAAATGTGGCTTTTCACCGATGTCTCAGTCTCACTCATGGCTGTGAATATATGAAAGCTACTGAGGTATGGGTGGTGCTTAGTAATGACATTCAGGGCACAGTCAGTGCCTGTGGATGCTGTGAAAGGTTCTACTCGTAGGGTTAGTACTGCTGTTCTGACTCAGTGAGGAAAGCAATGGCAAACTACATCACTCCTCATCTTGCCTAGTACGCCTCAATATAGCGCTGTCTTGGGTTTTTGTGGGTATCTACCCACATAACCTAACGGCGGTGCTTTTTGAGGATCCAACCAGCCTTCGGGCTGACTACTTAACAGACAGACCACGCTAAAGAAGGTCGCAATGTGACTGAAACCGCTACGGTTTCAATGTACCAAATATTGATTTTAGGTAATAAATAGTTTATTATAATTAATACGTCAATAAGGAATCGAGCTATCATGGTCATTTTTATGTCATTCGATAATACTTAAATGTTAAAATGATGGAACATTATGCTTCGTTTTTTTTATGATTACGTCATGATTGATGTTGAGAGATTGAGATTTTGAGTGCACATGATAGGAATGTAGGAGTATCACTATGTTACTACTATCATGAAAGTGTTGCCAAGATGATTATTAAAATATACTGGTGAGAGGGCACAGGAATCTATTGTCGAGAGATTAATTGATGAGTATTCATATAGGGTCACTAGCAGTAGTACACGGCTTCGCCCAGTCGAATGATCATTAAGTCTGAAAGTCTCCTTAAGCTGGCTAGTCTGCAAACACTTTGAGTGGTGAATGCTATTTATTTCCTTTTTAGCCTACTTTTCACATTTTGCAAAAATGAGGAAAAAGTAGACTTATGAGATCGATCCAGGATAAGGTGTGTCTGTTTGTCTGTCTGGCTGGCTGGCTGTCTGTGTGTGCCCCCCCCCCCTATCAACTCCTAACCGGCTGCAGCAATCAAAACCAAATGTAGTATGAGTAAAGATGTGCACCGGAATATCTCACGTCCATATTTGAAAATGATGTCAGTGCTACCAACTGCTGAAAAAACGCACTAGAAATTTGAGCTCCATGTTGGATATCTTGCAAGGTATGCATGGGAACTACTCCAAAATTGGCACACATGTAGATATGACTATTTCAGTCTATTTTCCAGGAGGCCAACCATGACAGTGTTGCCAAAATAATTTTAAACCTTCTGATAGGTCGAATGTTTAAATGCATATAACTTCTACACTATCAATTGGATTTCAACCAAATTTCGTATGTAATATCTGTACATAAACAGATATGACTGAGCGTATTCTTAAGAGCCACCAGGACTGCCAACTGTTAATAATTGCTCTCTCTATTTTTTAAAATCCAAATACCAATATATCAGAAAGTATGCAAGCCAACAGCTTTAAACTATGCACACGTATATTCTGACATTTTAGATTAATTTGGAGTAAGTCAACTTATATACGTCAGTTCTACCAACATGATTATAAGCCTGCTGATAGTACCAATTTTTAAATACATGTAACTTCTATACTATCAGTTGGATTTCAACCAAATTTCGTATGTGCTATGTGTACCATAACAGATATGACTATAAGTATTGTTAAGAGCAATCAGGGCTGCCAACTGTTAATAAATGCTGTCTATATTTTTTACCCTAATATCAATATATCGGAAAGTATGCAAGCCAACAGCTCTATACTTTGCACACGTATAGCACCTGACATTCTAGATTAATTTGGAGTAATTAATATAAGTCAGTGCTGCCAACATGATTCTATGCCTGCTGATATGTCCATTTTTAAAATACATGTAACTTCTATACTAACAAATGGATTTTATCCAAAATTGGCACTACAAAATATCATAATATTTCAGATTATTTCTGACCAGCACACGCATGACATTGTTAGCAACATGCTTTTACGCGTGCTGATAGATCCAGTGTCTAACTGCATGTAACGTCCATTGGACTTCAACAAAATTTTGTATTCTGCACCTTAAGAGATGGAACTATGAATATATTCAGTCACCAGGGCTGCCAACTGCAGTGCTCTATTAGGCTGCATTATACCAGGTATATTTTGAACTAAAAGGGATGTAGCCTGAGAAAGTTCGCGCCAGATAGTGCCGGTGTAGTACTGGGTAAGCTCAAGGCGATCGTCGTATGTTTCCCCCAGTCAGCTGCGAGGAATGTATAGATTGTGACCGATTTTTCTAAGCTAAAGTAAATTATATCTTCTCTAATATTACTCCAAGACTATATTAATTAATTTTATAGGTATATCCTCTAATATATTATGGACGAATTTCAGTTTTTAAGCGTTAAACAGCTGCAAAATGAGCTACGGACTAGTGGTGCTAAAACTAGCGGGAGGAAGGAAGAATTAATAGGCTACAACGGTAATAACAAAATTTTAACACGCTTTATTATTCAAATAATGAATAGGAGTCAGAATTCTTGAGTATGGTAGGCCTATATTGATAAATATATCCCCATAAGACTTAAATCATTAATAGAGATTTAAATATGCACTTGCTCCCCTTGCTTATAGACTAAGATTCATGTTTTTTTTTTTTTTTTGGTTGATAGCTTACATGAAACTGTCATGTTTTAAGGTGTAAACATTATCAAGGAAAGTTAATACCGGTATTATATACCTCAAAATTCATCGCAACGTTTGGTTCTTATGTAATTTTGTCAATTTCTCAATACGAATCGTTCCCGTACCCCTTCGTAACGACTTAGGGGTACAATATTTGAAAAGTTTGAGAATCCCTGCTTTAGGGCCACGAACTGTTTCCATTCATCTGACTAACTTATGACTCAAGAATGTAGAAGTCAGTCACTACCGGTACCAAATTCTCCGTCGGGCTGATGGAAGTTGACGATTAATTCTGATTTCAAGAAACCAACCATAATACGTTTGTGACCGTTAATGTTGTGAAATGTATTCTTGAAGTATTTGTCCGTGTATTGATGCCTTTGAAAATGGGAGTTACAAAATATGTTACATTCACTTCTTCCTGTATATTGACGAATTCTTCCTGTGCCGTACTTCAATGGATATAACTTCTGCAGATTTCGATATTGTAGGCTTATCGTGGTAATCCGGCAATTTTCTTGTGTATGGCCTCTTCCTTATTTTTGTTGTGTTCGTGGTCCACGGAAAAAGCGATGGAACAGCGCCCGGGTTTAATCTTGCTCTCTTACCTTCAAATACAAACGCATAAATTCAGTGGTTGTTATCGAAATGTCTAATCAGTTTATAGGTAGGAATTATTTCCCTTTGTAAATCACACTTGCCCAACACAGTTTTCGTAAAGTCACAGAGTTGAAAATGATGGGAACACACTTCAATATTTTCGGTCAGATTTTCTTCACCGAAATGTTTCCTTCTAATAGCATGTAACCATTTCTTCCTCATTTCTTTATTTTGTTAAAATTGGTGAAACGTTAACGGGCTTCCTTGAAATTTGCAAAGAGGAACACTGCAATAGCTCGGCATAGTCACGAAAATAGCAATTTAAACGACTTGAATTCGTGGATATTAGCGGCATGAGAACACAGGACACAAATGAAGAGCGCCTTGCGCTTACCCAGTACAACAGCAGTGCGCTCTATCGGTGCTAGTTCTATACATCCCTATTAGATATTTCGATATTACCAACTTAATTTCGTCATTATTCTAGATAGGTTCATATTCTGTAGAATAATCATTGGCATGAAAAGTAGGCTGTATAGTTCTTCACGGAACTTCTTGTTATTTCTGTTATTGTGTTGGTATTCATTTTTCAGTGTTGCTTTAAAAATAGATTATCCGACTGAAAAGCAATTACCGTATGCTTATCTTTCATTCTTTGATTATTTATTCATTCATTCATTTATCAAATCCAGTGCCTAGGTTATATTAAAATGACTCATAGCCTAATGAAGGTGACAATAATAAATTAACAACACAGAAAATCATTAAGGAAATCAACCAACGCAATTGCAACAATGTGATAAAGTCTGTTAAAAGCGAAATATCACACTATAAGTTTGAGTCATGAAATACTATTTTGCCTTTTCCAATGGCTCCTTCACCAAATACGTTTCCAACAGCTAATTAATATGGCCTTCGCACCCTTCCCACTTTTATCAGAGTCATACCTCACAAGTAATAAGTGCACAGGGCATACAGCTACGATATTCGAAGTTGTAGCATGACTACAAATCTAGCAAATCTACAGCTATCGTGATGGAGAAGCATCGGAGGCCATACTGTGCCCGTTCATGCAGAAATACGAGGTGCAACGGCCCGGCTAGTACCGTTATGTCCCACCAGAAACGCACCATTTAAAAAAAAGTCAAATTTGAATCTGGATTGGAATTAATACATTTTATAACTCGGTAGGAGGAGATTCCTTTAATCTCAGGGGGTATACGGGATCATCTGCAGGTGGACTTCATCAATCCAAATCCAACAATACACAAACCTGAGCTACTCAATCAAGCTAAAAATAACATCACCAAAAATTTCTATAAAAATATCCCAAAACCCCACGTCATTTATTTCTAGAAACAAGGCACATAAATACGCTCCTGATAATAAATCCCTTGCTAACCCTATTCAACGTTAGACAATAATTTATATTTAAATAATTAACCTTATTATAAGTTGTATAGTTAAATTCAGAGTTCTTGATATCATTTTAAACATATCAAAAATAATAAGCTTAACGTGAGTCCTGCGTTACTTCAAGGAGATCATAAAAAATAAAACCAACTTGAAATTGAAATCTTTCTTTCGATTATCCGTCACCGACATTGTGGAATTCAGAATAGATAATCACTGACATTCTGTTGTAATATAAGATTATTCTCCCTTGGTGACCTAACACTACAATACAGTGCTCAAATCTTACTCTATACAATCGATTTCCGTGTTAGATCGAACTTGCAGTAATACCTACAACTCGTAACTCAGATACCCTGTCAGCTGATTGTCAAAACTATAAAATTCTGGCATCATTTTTAGCCTATTTTCATTATAAGAAAAAAAAATAGGCTTATGAGATCACGTTTTGTCCGTGTGTGTATATGCCCCCTCCCCTAATAAAATCTAAATGGCTAGAGAGATTTCAATGTAACTCGGTAAGAAGTAATTACTATTTCGTCCGACTCCGACCGTGCCCTTCAAATTTAAGTACGTTTCACCAATCCAACATGGCGGGTGCGCGAAATATTTAACCGGCATTCAATATCTCCGAAATTATTACTGTTATCATCTTGAAATTTAAAATGGTGGTAGGTAATACTAAGGTAAGTTCAGCTATGTGACGCTTAGAAATATGTTAAGTACAAAACCATCATGGCGGCCAAACGAAGTAAAATATTTAAATGACATTTTCTCAAGATTTATTCAACCGAGCGCTGAGAAACCTAACAACCTACATGTCTATACAAGATATAATTTGATTGCATCTAATTCAATTCAATTGATTTCATAAAAGCAAAATGGTGGATGTGCGAAATATTAAAATTGTTCTTTATTTTTTGTGTCCTAATCATGCGATCGAAGTAAACGGTTGAATAATGAACCTACGCAATAATCTTCACCCAATGATACATAACTCAATGGCCTACATATAGATCAATCCAACATGGCGATCAAACGAATTATTTAGATGGTTCTCAATATTTACGAATCTATTACAGCCATCAAACCGTAATTTCTTTTACGTTGAAAGAGGCTATTAACATAAGGTCACGTATGGGACTTTCAATACCGTGATGAGCAAAATACTAGCATGCTAGTGACACGAGATTTGAATTTAATTTAATTTATCTTGCGACATAATTATCGGAGTGCAGTGAAATTTAACACAGTAAATCTCCATACAAAGCTTAACATATTGGTGTCTAATTTAATGCAATGTCTATGAGAACTAAAATGGCAGTTGTGCTAAATTTTTTAAATTACGTTCATATTTCTTGTGTCCTAAACAAGCGATAGAAATGTTGGTTAGTATAATGAGCCAAGATTATAATATTCATCTGCTGGCATACACAGTAAATATGTAGCATAAATATAAAACAATCCAACATGGCGTCAATATGAAACATTTCACTATTCTCAATATCTACGAAACTATTTAGCCAATCAAACTGAAAGTTTGTATGGTATTAGACGTTTGTTAAGTACGGACAAATATGTGACTTTCCAAATCGTAAGAAACACAAAAACTTTATGGCGGCAAAGTGATTTTCAAATATTTAAGATTACATTTCTGGCGATCTTATCACTCGAGTGTAATGATACTTGGCACAGCGAATCTTTATTCAGAGCTTAGTGTAGAGACATCTAATGATGTTCAATTGTTTTCAAATATTCAAGAGGGGTATCAGTTCGAAATGTTAACCCTTATTTCTCGTACCATATTCAGGCGATTGAGAGGTTGATTCATATGATGGGCTATTATTATCATTATCTAAAATCACTAAATTCTGTATCTTACATTTCGTAAATCACACAAGCAGTACATTTGATTTTCCTAAAATTTACCTCCCGTGTATCGTTACAGAAAGATGCCATCTCACGGGAGGAGTTCTAATCACCGATATTGAAAGCTATCTCTATTCTAGTACACAACTTTCATTGTAATGGCGTTGATGAAGACATAGTTCGTGACCAAAAGCTATTTTGTATATAACATGGAAAATCCTTTTAATAGGCATGAGAGTTTTAATGGAAAACGCCATTGGGGTGCATGGAAATAGTCTATTTAGTACTTCACACGTGGGCATGACTTTTATTTTTGAACTTTGTAACTTTTTTCATTCTTGTGATAATGACTACTGTGGGAGTAAAATTAAGTGAACTGAAGGTTATTGAAAGAAACAGGAGCTGGAAGAACGCGATCTAGACACTACTGGAAACAAGGCCGTTTTTCAGATGCGACTTCGGTCGGCCTTGGAGGCCCTCCTGTTCGAAAGAGCCACAAGCATGAAGGACCTTGCCGAGATGATGAAGAACCAAGTTGAAAACTCCGGACTGCTAGAAGAAAAGATAATGGAAATTTCCAGAAACTAAACTGAAACTTCAAGGTTACTCGTAGGATGGTGGAAATTCACCAGCCGTTTGAAGAGAAGTTAGAAGAAAGTATATACGAAAGTATATAAGAAAAAAATGATTTCCTGCAGAAGACCATGGAAACAGATACCAACAAAATTAAACCAGCAGCCGGAGTCACTGTTAGGAGCCTCCATAATGTAACCATGGGAGGTCCTTCTGACGGGAAATCCCTATGGTCCAAGTACCTAAAGCAGTTCGAGGCCGCAGCTACTGCCAACGGATGGACAGAAGCAGATAAAGCAGTTAGCCTGGTAACTGCTCTCCGAGGAGACGCTTTGAATATTCTGGAGACCATTCCAGACAACCAGCAAAAGGATTCCATATCCCTGGTGGCAGGATTGGAAATGAGTATGGGGACAAACATCTACAGCAAGTCAATCACCGCCAGCTGGTTAACAGATGACAGAAACGCTGAGAGACACTGCAGAAATTTGAGGCGGATATCGCGCGTCTTGTTTGGTTGGTCTACCCTTCCGCCCCGAATTATTTCGTCGAGCTGCTGGCTGTGAGAACATTCCTCATGGGCGTGAACGACCCGGAACTGCAACGTGACCTCCGCCTTGCTCATTCTCAGACGTTGGTGGACGCGTGCTAGCTGACGTTACCAAATTTGAGAAAGCCAACGACATATCCATCAATGTATTTGGACTAGAAGAAGACTACAAACTGTTTCCTCTAAAGGTTGTGGATCAAGAGCTACAAGACCATCGTGATCTTCTTTTGATAATTTCTACATTAGAACAGAACCACTACGTCATTATGAAAGATGTTGATAAACTAGTAGGACATCAGATTACCCACCATGGACATAAGATATATACGTGTAAACGGTGTTTTACTCACTTCGATAATCAGTATGGCCAACGAGGGATTGATAAATGGAATGACCACAGAGCTTTGTGTGTCCTGCATGACATTGATAGGGTTAAAATGCCTATTAAAAACCCAATTCTCAAGTTCTTAAATGTGGAAAAATGCTGAGAATACTTTACATTATCTATGCAGATTACGAAAGTATACTCTTACCATTTCAAACATGTCTACCCAATTCTTAGGCAAGTTATACAGTTCCATACCAGTGTCATGTTCCTATGAGCTATGGTATATATGTTAAACCCTCACCAGCTGTGGAACACATAAAGACGAACCTTCCAAGCCAACCTCTTATTTTTCGTGGACCTGACGCTGCAGAAACGTTTATGGACTGTTTGATCTCGATAGCTAATGAAATGTATCTTATTTACAGCTTAAATGTTCCAAAGGCTTTAACTCATGATCAAGAAGCAGATTTCCAATCTTCTGAAACCTGTTATTTGTGCCATAAACCATTTACCGAAGAGGACTAGAAAGTTAGAGATCATTGTCATATTACAGGCGAATACCGTGGGAGCGCTCGCAATAACTGTAATTTGAGGTATACAACACGTAACCCTGTTCCTGTATTTCTACATAATATGAGTGGATATGATGCAAATTTCATTGTTAAGCAGTTGGGATGTACTACTAAGAGAGTGGACGTTATCCGTAACTCTAAAGAAAAGTACATCTCCTTCACCAAATATGTGGGACATGTTAAGCTTCAAATTGTGGATACGTTTCAGTCACTGCCAAGTAGTTTGAAAAACTTAGTTACAAACTTAACATCATACCCCTAAACAGACAAGTACTTTGGAAAAAATGCAACGCTCATGACTCGTAAAGGTGCATTTCCTTATGATTACATTGATTCATGGGACAGATTAAGTGAAACGTGTTTACCTCCAAAAGAAGCATTCTTTAACAAATTAAGTCAAGAAGATGTTAGTAAAGAAGACTATCAACATGCCGAAAATGTATGGAATCAGTTCAAAATTAAAACTCTAAGGGAATCTAGTGACCTCTACCTGTATGTATGTCTACCCCTTATTATTCCCGTTTTTCAAACGGGGTCGGGGATGAGATGCGATGGAAGTCTTTGTGGCGATGATTTTTACGGCCGGATGCCCTTCCTGACGCCAACCTCATGAGAGGAGTTAATGAGAGATGAAATGAATGATGGTGAATGAAACTGGGCAAGGATGTGGAAGGAAGCGGCCGTGGCCTGTCAGAAGTTACCGTCCCAGCATTTGCCTGGTGTTGAAAATGGGAAACCACGGAAAACCATTTCAAGGACGGCCGACGGTGGGGCTCGAACCCACGCGTCTACCGAGTCAGCAGAGAGCTTGGCCCCATGACCTAATGCTGAGCTTTAGCCAGCGTAGCTACTACTGTCGGTTAGTGACCTCTACCTAACTTCAGATATACTCCTTCTTGCAGAAAGCTTTGAACCTTTTAGAAACAAACACTAGAAACCCATCGAGTGGATGCTGCACACTTCTCTACTTCGCCTGGTTTAAGTTTAGAGGCAATGCTCCTTTACACTAGAATTGAACTGGTTTTGCTACAGGATTACGATCAGATTCTTTTAATAGAGTCTGGAATACGTGGAAGAATATGTCAGGTGTTTCATCGGTATGCTGAAGCTAACAATAAATACATGGAAACATATGATTCTGAGAAACCGTCGCAGTTTATTACGTATGATGATGTCAACAACCAATACGGGTGGGCTATGTGCCACTCCCTGCCTTACGGTGGATTTATGTGGGTTTCTGTAGATACCATTGATCTAGAAACGCTAAAGGAAGACAACCATGTTGGATACATTCTAGACGTTGATGTCGATTATCCATCTGACCTTCATGATCTACACAACGAATTACCTTTCCTACCAGAGTGTATACAACCTAAGGATTCGCCTCTCAAAAAACTAATTCCTCATCTTGGAAATCGAAGGCGATACGTTGTTCATTACAGGGCACTTAATCAGGCTCTAAATCATGGACTAAAATTGATAAAAATTCATCGTGCGTTAATGTTCAAACAAAGACCTTGGCTAAAGTCATACTATGATTTTAATAACAATCTTCGAAAATAAGCCAAAAATAATTTTGAGAAAAATCTTTACAAATTATTTAACAATGCAATTTTTGGAAAAACAATGGAAAATATCCGTTAAAGAATAGATATACATCTTATAACTGACAGCAAACAGGCTGAAAAGCTAATAGCTAATCCAACATGTATCGACAGAACAATCTATGGTCCTAACCTCGGTGCTTTCCACATGGCTAAACGTAGCATTGTATTCTATAAGCATATATATATAATTAAATTCGAATGTGTATACTGGATATTTCAATAACTCTCAATTATTCCCACAGCTATGATGTCCTGCAACCCTATTATGGCATTGACAATTTTAAACTCATGTATATGGATACCGACTCGTTCATTTATTTGGTTAACACATCAAGACAAGTTGAATTTTCTAGAACACCAGGACACATCTGATTATCCTAATAATCACATGTGTTACTCTACATCAAACAAGAAAACTTTGGGAAAATTTAAATACGAGGCTTGTGGACGTATTATTAAAGCGTTTGTTGGACTTGGAGCTAAAATGTATGCTTTAGACATAAATGGCATAGAAATAAAAAAGATTAAAGGTTTTAGCAGAGGCGTTGTCAAAAATTGTATAAGTTTTCAAGATTATAAGGATTGTATCATGAATAACGAGGTAAAAAGAATATCAATGAACATTATCGCTTCTAAGCAACATAATATCTCATCTATAAAACTAAACAAAATTGCTTTGTGTCTTGGTGATGATAAAAGGGTAATTGATTCTAATGGTATAGCTACACATGCCTATGGTCATTACTCAACCATTGACCATGCTTAAAGGGTTAAATTATGGATATCAAAATCCTAAAATTAAACAGGAAATATATTACTCTACCTATATCTAGCAAATACATAAACCGAAACAATTTAAAATATAAAGCGGTAGCACTACAAAAAATAGCACCAATCAAGCAACAAGCAAAGAGAAAAAATTATATTCATACTCAAAAATAAAAATAATAAAAGAAGAAATAAACCAGCTGTACAATTTATAACAACAACAAAAATAATGTATTATGTGTAAATAGCGTACATACTTATATTAATAAAAACAATATTGTATGGACAATGCTTGTACATTTTAATTACTACCCACCTCCTACTTTTAATCCAACTGTTAACCCCTGGTAATCTTAAGAAATTGCCCTTAGGTAGCTGAAACTAGGTAGCCAAAGTATAGTACACGTCTTTTAAAACGTTATGCTAAGAATAGACCCCGTGTGAAGTTATTCATGTTTTAAACTGATGGTTAAATTATTATTTTAAACTCATTGGGGGAGTTTACTAACTTATACATCTTCCAGTTGTCGTAACAAGCAAAGGCTTGATTATTCTGTATAATTTGTGAAGAAATAATTGTTGTGTGTGCAAAGAGTTAAATATGCCCTTCTGATTGTGCAATTAAGTCGCAAGAATGAGGTTGTTGAAATGAAGCATCAACCATATTGTAGGTTGGATGTCTTTGAAATTAGTAGAGGAGTTGAATTTAGCCACACATTCGTCGAGATATAACCAAAGGTTATTTTGTTGAGCCATCATTGTTAATTCACAGTTTACCCACGTGTTCTAGAAGTATTCCTAGTAATTGCTTGCCCGAGAATTGTTATTGTTAAACTTGTAACTTTCATTATGAAAAGACTTTACCGTTGTCTAGATGCTAATTATGATTAGGTGATTTTTGACGCATCTAAATCGAATGGGCCGATGCTGTAAATTATTTAAAACTGTTACTTCTTAACAATCACTGCAAACTGAGAGGATTTTTGTGATCCTGTAAAAATATAAACATTTTGCAAATAAATGCAATGATTAACATATTTGACATTTGTCAAATAATTGTAATTTTGATAATAACAAATGATAGTGTTTTATGATAAATTTTCTAAATAATATTTCCAAGTGATAGTTAATTGATTAAATGGTTGAATCCATATTGAATTGAATTTACATTTTGTGATAATAATATTTGGACCATTATATTGATGATTGGGTCAAAAGCTCTGAATAGATTTTGGATCGAGAACAGATGATTCAATAAATATTTTCTGTTTATCGAAGTTCGTCGAATCCAAATGCTCGAATGTCCATGTTAATAATCTTGTGTTTTATTTCTTGTTAATAACTTTGTATTTGAACAAATCTTGAGATAACGGAATCCTGAAGTGTTAGTTAATTTGCTACGATATTTTTGAAAAAGTGAATCAGTGATATATTTTTCAACGAGGGATATTTTTTTTTCATTTCAATATGTGAATACTCAAATAAGATAGGAATCAGAAAGGACAATTAAATTAGCACTGACAAAACCCTACTACTGTAAATAATTATTTTGAGCGAAGTCAACAGGACTATTAATTTGACCTTCGTCTCAATTGCCAAGTGTTCATGTGTTTGTACATAACGTATGATTCGTCATACATCTATTTATGCTATTTTGGCATACCTTCAGTATTTTTTAACGTTTTAAATAAAATGAGATAATTTTACAGGTTGTGTTATTTTCAGAAAATCTCCTTCTATCCTTATTGTTGCATCGAGCTGAAAATCAGTAAAGCATTGTTTTGTGTTATTGTACTCACTTTTACCATATGGCGCCCGGGATGTTCTGATTCTCGTGCTGACTGATTTCTGGTGAAATGCATATGTGGTCGTCCGGACTTCAGTCTTAACTGGTACATAAAATAAGATAGAAAAGAGAAATGGCTTCGAACGTGGGGCTCGATTTCTATACGGTTGCTTGCATACCGATTTAATTGTGATTTTTCAATAGATATTTTGGGGAATTGGAAGATGTCTGGTATGGATAAATAAATTCATAGGAAACCCAGTTAGTGGGAAACTTAATTCAAATTAAATTCCAAATTGTTAGTGAGGTTTTTGATTGTTGTACGATGGCTTATCCATTAGGGTGTCAAGTAAAAGTTGTAGTATACGTTCGATAGTCTGGAAATACACAATTTATTGAAATCCAGGTGGAGGATATTGTTGTTTAAATTTAATTAATAGTAGAGAAATTTTTTCCCATCATGTCGACATTAGGGCATATCTCATTTTGAGAATTCCAAGTAGCTACAAATAATTCTTGTTCTAGTTTTAAGTCTTTGTGTCTGCCTACATTTATACCCCTAACTTTGAATTATATTGTGATAATTATGGATGAGGTCATGAGGATGTTAAATCGTATGGAGGAGAGCTCCAAATGTGCAGAATTGCAAATGGCAGAAATTATAGAGAAAACGAACAAAATGGAGGTTAAACTTAAAGAAAATTCTGAAACTTTAAGGGAAAAATTAAGAGAAAACACAGATGCCCTAGAAAATAGATTGACCACTTCTTTAAAAGTTAATCTTGAAAACTCAATGGAAAATAAATTTAAGGAAAATTCTAATTCTTTTGAGACTAAATTAACTTCTACTTCAGAAAATAAATTTAAAGAAAACTCCACTTCTTTAGAAAACAAATTAGAAGAAAACTCTGATTCGTTGAAAACTTCTTTTGAAACTAAATTAGAGGAAAATTCAGTAAACTTAAAAGCTAAGATGAGAGAGAATTCAGATTCATTAGGACCTTCGTTAGAAAATAAAATCAAAGAAAATTCTACTTCTTTAGAAAATAAATTCAAAGAAAATTCTACTTCGTTAGAAAATAAAATCAAAGAACATTCCACTTCTTTAGAAAATAATATGTCTAAACTGTTTGAGAAAACTAATGAACTCGAAACTTCATTAGCTTTGAACACGAGTAAAATGGAGGATAGATTTCGCGATGCCGACCAAAAAACTCAGTCATTAGCTGATAGGATCGAGCGAGGTATCAGAAAAGTAGGAGAGGAAATGACAAGCCTAGAAATTCGTGTTCAAAAAGAGGATAGTGACATGGCAAATAACGTCATACAACGTTTGACCGAGCAATTCCAGGAACTTGTTGTTGGAGAAATTCAGGAAAGTGTAGTCAAAGAATTGGCAACTGAGATAAAGACGACAGTCATCAGTGAAGTCAAAGATGCACTTAAACTGGAGACTCAAGACGGAATCAAAGAAATCAGAGAAACTTTGACGTCACTTGTTCAAGTTATTACTAATGATATCCAGAGAGATCAGAAAGACATTGTGGATATGACAAGTTCGTTAAGGGATCACGAAGAGATTATGAACAACATTTCTACAAATATAAAAGAGAATTGTAAGGAAACAGAAGGGTTCAAGAGAGATACTGAATAAATCAAGAAAAGATCTGAAGAGAACCAGAGGGAAATTGAGGTTATCAAGAGTCAGGTTAAAGACAACAACCAGGGTGATTATTCGCATAATAAAAGCAGTACCGAAGAGTTAAAAATAATTAGTGGTCGAGGAGAATGCTGAACTCAAAGAAACTATCAAAGCACTTAGTAACAAATTCTTGGATTACCAAAGGCAAGCAAAGTGTTGTTGAACCTCACGGTGAAGCTACAATTATGAGTAAGGATATGGATATTGAGGGAGTAAACAAAGTAGGAAATCCCCATAAACAGGAAGAGGTTAGGACAATTATGCAATCCACTCCTATAAACTTTTATAAAAACGTAGAAGATAAACCTTCTAAATTCTCTGGAACTGGGAGTATTACACCCGTAGAATTCCTGAGGGAAGAAGGAGATTACCTCAAGGATTCCAAGGTTGGCAAAGAAAGGGAAATAAGAGTGATAGGGAAATGTTTGGATGGTCCCGCACTTACGTGGTTTAGGGCCTTTAGATCTACTCTAAACAACTTTGAGGAATTCGCTAGAGGATTGTTGAAGAAATTCTGGTCCTCAGAAACTCAACAACAAGTGAGAGCGGAGCTATACTCCAAAATATACTCCACTTCTCAACCCACACGTTAATCGACTTATTTCGCAGGGCAACTATCTAAACTTCAACATTTAGATCCGCCTATGCCCGACAACGAATTAATTACTGCATTGATCAGGCAATTTCCTGCGGATGTCCAAAGAACACTTATAGCAGCGGACATTTACAACATGGAACAATTTGATGAAGTTCTACAGAAGTTGGATCACACGAACGATCAATTCTTTCATCAGAAAGCTGGAAACAATGACAACGCGGTATTTGCAGTGATGGCTGATGGATATTCTCAGACACCTCGAGACGGTAGAGAAGAGGAAACGTCGAGGGATGATCCAGGATAAAGAAGATGGAACCAAAACAACTATCGGTCATATGAGAATAAACCATATACGAGACCTGAAGGTATGAACATTTATAGAAGTCGATGGGGAAGACCATGAGGAAACCAAGGACAATACCAAGAGAGAAGGAACGTTGGGAGAAGTAATGGCTTCTACCAAAGAAACGAAAATTCACCACGGTTGAATGAGGAAGAGGAAAGAAGGAAAAACCTGGATGATAGAGTACAGGAAAGTAAAGAATACCTAAATCGGTTGAAACAGCAGGAAAAACCCAGTACTTCCGGAATAAATAAGACCAAAAAAAGACGGCTGAAGTCAATACTTTTTTCTTAACAGATTATAATTTTGAGGAAGATGGTAATATCGAAGAGGAAGACAGAGAGTTAGATACTTTCCGAAGAACACCACAAGGGACGAAAAGATAGATTAAATGAAGGAAGCAAAAGGGGGGTCGATTTCAAACTTTTTCCTGAGATATTTTTTAAACTTGTAGAATCGAGGAAATTAATGACAAGAGAGCCGACACACGAACTGGTAACATCGTGGGAACTTACAATAGTTTGAAGATTTATTATCCAAGAACCAGGTAACTTGAAATGTGAATAGCGTCATAGTCGAGGCTAAATTGACATTAAATATTTCCCGATGGAGTAGAATCTTGAGACTAATATCAGATTACTGGCACGGACAAGGGATGAAGAATGTGATTTATTTCGAGAAAATTGATTGAGCGAAAGCTGAGATATGATATGTTTTTGTTTCAGCATATTTCACGCATTGACCACGGGGAGTCCGCTTGCGAGGTATATAAGGCGTGCATGCCAGAGCCAAGTATGTTCATTCCTTCGTAAGCGCTCTGCCGCTCAACACATCAAGTCGCTCCGAACACTGTTATAACCTTCGCGCCCATGGTTGCAAAATCTAGGTTATTACCAGCACAGTCGCTGGGACTTAGTGATTTCGACAGTACATGGTTACTGGCCTTATAAAAGTGTTTAACATTATAGTGATCTTCGAACTTTTCTAAAGTCATCACCGAGGTGATAAACTTTGTGGCATTGGTTATTATTTACTGCTACAACGGACATATGAATAGACTTAGTCTATATTTTGATTTCCACTGTCCATTAAAATTTAACTTGGATTATTTCATCCAAACAACCAGAATAAGTCTTGGACTTGACCAACCAAAATAGTTCATTACTGTTCACCTATTAGTCTTGCACAGTTCAGTTCATTAGCCGACATAGGGAATACCAGCATGCTTGCATTGTCTGGAGAGAGAGAAGCTCTGCCCAGGGAACAGATCTTCAGAACTCGAACATGTGTTGCAAAAGATTGTAAGAGTAGTGACAGTATTGAAGGCATTACAGTTGGGTCGAGTTAAAACTGGTAATTTTTCATCATGGATCTTTTCGTTCTAACCCCAGTCAAGATTACATCAGCTGTTGAAGCAGCATATTTTACGAACTATTTTCATCAAGATATTCAGGCTACAAGTATGAATACCGCTATGTCTGTGTAAGACCATTGCGGGTATAAAATAGAGGCTGATACAAGATTATAAATACGTGTCCTAATGGGGACAAGAAGACTGAAATAATCTGGTTCAGACCAGATTACCAGCATCAAGATCTACAGCAATGTAACCTACAATTTGCATTATTTTTATGCGTAGTATGCTGGAATTTCTCAATTTTTCTACAGTCTTACCAACACATATTTTCTTTTCATCGATGTTTTTGCTGTTGCAAATATTCTTTTTGCAATAGAAGCTTTGATCTGAGCAGTTTTTACACTCAGAAGTCAATGATTAGAAATTTATGGACGAGCAGAAGGAGCATTTATTTAATTTTGATATTTTTCTAAGCACGGTCATCAGCCGTCGTAACTGAAAATTTAATAATAAATTTAAGTTGAGGAATGGATATTTATCCATTATTAAGAAGTGAGGATGATATTCCCCGAACAGTTTAACAACTTTAAATCCATTTGATGAGGAAATAATAATAATAATAATAATGTTAATTTAATAATTATTATTTTCAATTTTCTGAGATAATAATAATATTTGTGACTTCTAATAATCATTATCATGTAGTGTGATTTATACATTTGACATTTAATACAATTTTCTAAGATCGGATACTTGTTGATTCCGAAGGTTAGTGGTTAACGCATGCCCACAAACAAACAACATATTAATTCAGTAGAAGTATTTCACGCTTGCATGATGCATTTAAATCTTTGAGAAGACGCGGAAAGTAATGAAATGGGAAGCTAAAAGCATGTATAAAACAGGGTTTTTGCTAGAGTTTGTATAAAAATAAAATCATTATTGAGCAACGTCTTTTAAAACGTTATGCTAAGAATAGACACCGTGTGAAGTTATTCGTGTTTTATACTGATGGTAAAATTATTATTGTAAACTCATTGGGGGAGTTTACTAACTTATACATCTTCCAGTTGTCGTAACAAGCAAAGGCTTGATTATTCTGTATAATTTGGGAAGAAATAATTGTTGTGTGTACAAAGAGTTAAATATGCCATTTTGATTGTGCAATTAAGTCGCAGGAATGAGGTTGTTGAAATGAAGCATCAACCATATTGTAGGTTGGATGTCTTTGAAATTAGTAGAGGAGTTGAATTTAGCCACACATTCGTCGAGATATAACCAAAGGTTATTTTGTTGAGCCATCATTGTTAATTCACAGTTTACCCACGTGTTCTAGAAGTATTCCTAGTAATTGCTTGCCCGAGAATTGTTATTGTTAAACTTGTAACTTTCATTATGAAAAGACTTTACCGTTGTCTAGATGCTAATTATGATTAGGTGATTTTTGACGCATCTAAATCGAATGGGCCGATGCTGTAAATTATTTAAAACTGTTACTTCTTAACAACCACTGCAAACTGAGAGGATTTTTGTGATCCTGTAAAAATATAAACATTTTGCAAATAAATGCAATGATTAACATATTTGACATTTGTCAAATAATTGTAATTTTGATGATAACAAATTATAGTGTTTTATGATAAATTTTCTAAATAATATTTCCAAGTGATAGTTAATTGATTAAATGGTTGAATCCATATTGAATTGAATTTACATTTTGTGATAATAATATTTGGACCATTATATTGATGATTGGGTCAAAAGCTCTGAATAGATTTTGGATCGAGAACAGATGATTCAATAAATATTTTCTGTTTATCGAAGTTCGTCGAATCCAAATGCTCGAATGTCCATGTTAATAATCTTGTGTTTTATTTCTTGTTAATAACTTTGTATTTGAACAAATCTTGAGATAACGGAATCCTGAAGTGTTAGTTAATTCGCTACGATATTTTTGAAAAAGTGAATCAGTGATATATTTTTCAACGAGGGATATTTTTTTTTTCATTTCAATATGTGAATACTCAAATAAGATAGGAATCAGAAAGGACAATTAAATTAGCACTGACAAAACCCTACTACTGTAAATAATTATTTTGAGCGAAGTCAACAGGACTATTAATTTGACCTTCGTCTCAATTGCCAAGCGTTCATGTGTTGGTCAAATTGTAAATCTTGTGCACAACGTATGATTCGTCATGCATCTATTTATGCTATTTTTGGCATACCTTCAGTAATTTTTAACGTTTTAAATAAAATGAGATAATTTTACAGGTTGTGTTATTTTCAGAAAATCTCCTTCTATCCTTATTGTTGCATCGAGTCGAAAATCAGTAAAGCATTTTTTGTTGTTGAGTTATTGTAGTCACTTTAACCCATCTGGCGCTCCGGGATATTTTGATTCTCGTGCTGACTGATTTTTGGTGAAATGCATATGTGGTCGTCCGGACTTCGGTCCAAACGGGCACAAGGTGGCGGCCATCCTTTTGAATACAGGTTTCAAGTCGTCGCAAGGAAGCATTCATAACTCTGCCGAACACCGGACGTTTTGAAAATGGATTGTACTCAGCCGGGAGGAGCGGCAGAGGGAAGGGAGGGTAGCCATGCTCCTCGGCATAGCATACCGTATCACTCACACTTACGCTTTGGAGCCTTCCACGTCAGTCGTGAGAGTCCTCACCTCCACGACTTTTCTAAATTATGTTAGGTTTTATTTGTTGGGTGCACTTAGGCTAGTCCTATTAACTGGGTATCTGCTACCGGCGAGGTAGCCTATAGATAAATCAAGGAGACCAGGCATCAAGTTATTTTATGCCAATAAGAGAAGTAGCAGCCGCGGCTTCTCCGTGCCATCCCTCTCGGGCACGGCCGCCACCCATGCATAGGCGTTAACGGCTTGGTGGCAACTCTAGTCTCGACAAGCATTGTTGGATGTTGAGGCCAGCATTGCTTTGGTGGGCTGGTTTTAAAAGTGGCAGTTAGGCAATTGTTGGTAGGCTACGGCGCAGTGGACCGTGCAACACGCGTGTTCGCACATGAAACCTATGTGCTAAATGAAGAGAACGGCAGAAGAGTCACAGTGACCTCACGCCGATACTTCCACATGCTGGAAACATTTTTGCGACCAGAACTGCGTAGATGCCGAATAGACATTCGCAATGTTTACATCCAACAGGATGGAGCCACAGTGCACAGTGCCAACGTATCGATGACCCTTGTGAGGAACATGTTCCCGGGTCGCCTCATTTCGCGGTTCGGTGACGTTCCATGGCCGCCAAGATCCTCAGACTTATCCTGTTGTGATATTTTCCTGTGGGGGTACCTAAAGGAAATTGTCTATGCCCACACACCCCGTACAATAATGGCGCTGAAAGATGCCATTACAGAAGAGGTGCGTGGGATCGACCAAGCGGTGTTCGGCAGAGGTATGAATGCTTTCTCGCGACGACTTGAAACCTGTATTCAAACGGATGGCTGCCACCTGAGTGACATTATCTTTCACACCTAACAATGGTAAATAGTAAATGAAATGGTAGAACGTATTATTAAATGTGGTAACAATAAAATCAGTTTTCCTCGCAAATCAGCCGAGTACTATTCATTTCAAAAACTTCCGGTTCCTATGTGTCACCCTATATAACCCATTTATTACCTATATGCTTTGGGATAAGGTATCCAGCCTTGTTATGTTTAATGAAAACCTGTAGAATGCTGTGGTAGGATGAACAGCGTAAGAAAGTGGTAACCCTACCGCATGTAAACTGTGGTCTGGTACTTATAATTGAAAAACCTTTGGCGTGAGAATAATTCCCCTGTAAGTGTGTTAACTTTGCCTATAGGGTTATGCACTACTGCTGGTGTTAAGCCTAGGGAAAGACAAAAAAAAAAAAAGAGAATAATGCTTTTACTTTTTAAAACTTAACTGATTTTGTAATCTTAAGCTCGTTGTGCGTAGCGAACATCTTGCACAGTAGCCACAGTGGTAGCTTTACCTTACTCTCTATAAGACTAGCATGAATATAGTTACGTGTGTCCTTATATACTTTGTGTATGTGCATTAGCCTCTGGCTCAGCTTTACAGGTTAGGTTAGGTTAGGTTTGTTAAGTTTGCTTAGGTTAGGTTAGGTGAAGTTTGGTTAGCATACCATATGTGTAAGTGGTTGCGTGCAGTGACTATTTTGTGCATTAGCCCTGTGCTAAAAATAGTAAATTAAATATGAAATAAATAACAATTTATGCGTAAAAAAAAAAAAAAAAAAAAGATTAAATCTTAGGTCAGTGACCTTGTAGTTTAGTCTTTTTTCGCAAAATCTAGAATGTAAAATATAAAATAAAAAGTAAAATCTAAAACGTAAAATGTAAAATTTAGAATCTAAAAATTTTAAATCTAAAATTTTAAATCGTAAAAATGTAAAATGTACAATCTAAAATCTAAAAATAAAAAAATCTCAAAACTAAAACCTAAAATTTAAAATCTAAAATGTAAAAATAAAGAATCTTACATGCATTAATTTAAATCTTAAAATGAAGTTTCTGTGGGTTAGAGAACTATTGGGTTAATGGGCCTTGCAGTTTAGTGCTTTAACACAATAAAAATAATAAATAAAAATTCAGTATTGAAATAAAAAAATAAAAAATGATTAAACATTATATGAATAATAAATTAAATAAGAACATTAATAATAAATAAATAACAAATAATAAATAATGTATCAACATCATCATGTTTTTCAGTCAAGCGACTGACTGGTCTGCCCCTACAATGAGTCTTTACCACGTTGTTCGGTCTTGTGCTGTCCTTTTCACCACTTCATAACTTCGTAGGCCAGAGCTATCTAGGAAAGATCTCTGGAAAGTGTTCCGTGGCCTCCCGCAAGGGCGTTTTCCAGGTATTTTGCCTTCTAGTATGTCGATCATCAGGCCACCATGTCGTAACCTGTGACTACGCCAGGTGGATCTCATTCTATATATCTGGCGGATCATTTATCGTTTTTCCTTTATTCGATCCAGCACCGTTATGTTGGTCATTTTCTCTACCCAGCTGATCTTTTCCATTCGGCGCCAACACCACATCTCAAACGCTTCTAGTCGTTTAATGTCACCTCTATTCATTGACCAGATCTCACTGCAGTACATTGCAACTGGCCATATGTAGGTCTTAACCAGTTGTTTTCTAAGGCTGAGGGACATCGAGCGTTGGCAAATAAGAGAATGCCTTTCACGGAATGCCTGCTTGGCCATGGCTATACGGCTCCTGATTTCAACTTCACATCGTAGGTCTTCTGTGAAGATCTGACCAAGGTATTTAAATCGACTGACCTGTTGTACTGATTCTTTATTTAAGGTTATATTTAGTTGGTGTTGATGCTTACTTATCATCAGAATCTTGGTCTTCTTAAAATTGATTTTCATTCCGTATTCTGTAGCTGTATCATTTAAACATTGCAACATGTTTGTTAATGTATGCGGATTTACTGCAAGTAATGCCAGATCATCAGCAAATTTAATATTCTGGATAAGTCTTCCACCAGCTTTCACTCCCATATTAGAACCTTAAAAAGACCACTTTGTTGTAGCTTCAGCGAAGGCTTTGAACAGTCCAGGGGACAGCAAACAACCTTGTCGCACATCTTTGCGGATCTTAGCGGGTTCTGATACGTCATTTCCAAGCCGAACAACAGCAGTTTGATTTATATACAGATCAAATATTAATCTGATTAATCGATGGGGACATCCTATTTGATTCAGAAGTGGAAACAGCTTGTGCCAGCTGACTTTATCAAATGCTTTTTCGAAGTCCACAAAGCACACGTAGCCTAAAGGTTTCTGTTCACACTTAACAACTTTTTTCCAAGACATCGCAAGGACCCGATAGCATCACGTGTAGACATATTCTTTCGAAAACCAAATTGAGAGTTGTCTAGACACTGTTCGATATATATTTCCATCCTTTCTCTCAAAATCTGCAGAAGTATCTTTGATGCATGAGGGATGAGACTAATGGTCCGATAGTAACTAAATTCAACAGTACAGTCTTCTTTGGAATTGGAATGATGACGCTGGTATAAAACTCCTGAGGCCATTTACCTTCTTCGAAGATTCTTACTACCAATTTAATATCCATTCAAGTGTACTATCCCCACTATTCTTGATTAGTCCAGCAGGAATATTGTTAATACCTGGCGCTTTACCCATGGTTATTGATTTTAGACCTTCATCGAACTCTGATCTAATAATTCTATCTTCTGCAATTGACCTGTCTTCCTCGCCAAGTGTTAGCAAAACGAATGGAATTGGTTCTGCGTACAGATCTTCAACATACATCCTCCAGTGTTCCTTCTTGTATAAGGTGCGTTCAAAAAGTAACGAGCCGGAGGCTGGAATGCGCAAACTGGTGACGACATCGGCTAATCGTGGCGTGTGTATCGATGTGTGGTTCCGACCAGAGCGTGGAAGGTCACAGCCCGTCGCTAGAGGGCACGCGTGCACGTCACGTGACGATACAAAGCGAGCAGCAGCATGCATCAATCGTCCAACTCTGCCAGTCACATTGCAAACAGTGACATGGTGGCGTCACCCGAAGAGCAGAGAGTTGTTGTTCGGATTCTGACAGCGGGAGGAGTAGGGGGAACGGACATTGATGGCCGAATATCACAGGCGTACGGCGAACACTGCATGTCCCTTGCAAGGGTCAAGACATGGCACAAGCGCTTCAGGAAAGGACGGGTGTCGTTAGCCGATGATGCCCGGTCTGAGGCACACCCCTGCATTACCAATGACAACGTCCAGCTGGTTGATGCACTCATTACTCAGGACCGTCGAGTGACAGTGAACGCCATAGCAGCCGTGGTCGCTCCACGACATTGCACGACCTCATACGGCCAACACAGTCGAGGCAATCCTGCAGAAATTCAAATGGGAGCTTCTCGGCCACCCTTCATACAGTCCAGACCTCTCTCCCTGTGATTACGCCATGTTTGGTCCCCTGAAAAGGGCTCTGCGGGGCCAGCGATTCACCTCGGACGCCGACGTCCAGCTGTACGTGCGGAACTGGTTCACATCGCAGCTCAGGGAATTTTATGAGACAGCCATTCACCACCTCGTGTCACAGTGGGACAAGTGCCTCAATAGCCAGGGTCAATACTTCTTACATACAGGTACTGGTTTCTGTAATTGAATCGGTCATTTCTAAAAGGCCCCTTCTGACATTTTTGGTTAAAATGAGTTAAGCATGGATTGTGGTTCTTCATACGTAAACACACCATTCCATGCTGAAACGGCCTCTTTCTACCTTTTAGTGTAGTCACAGGATGGCAGTGCTATTTACATTAATTTCTAAAGGGCCCTTTCTGCGGTAGAAGGGGCAGTTTAGCAAGGAACCAGAATAACCTAGAAACAGATCCAATCGTTCTATTCTTCAAATAAGGGCCAAAAACGTCTCAGTGAAGTCTTTTGATAGAACCAACCAATGAGTAAAGAGGTGAGAAAAATGGAGTTTTGGGAGAAAAACAATCATACCTCCCTTTAAAAATTTAATTAGTATTCTGCCCGAAGGCAGGTCCGAGCCTCCGAAGAGGCTACCCCCAGCCGGAGTTTACTTGCGGTAGGGTGGCCAGGGCCTTTCCGCTCCTCCTTATGTTGGCCAACAGCGCGCAGTACCTAGAACCGGCATACCATCCAAGTTCCGACTGCGCCCAATGTCGCTTAACTGCGGAGTTCTCATGGGATCCGGTGTTTCAACAAGGCTAGGCCGTTGGCCATACCTCCCTTACCAGGCACAATATCAAAACTGTTTTAAATGGTCAATAGTCCTCTAAATATTCTGTCTGAAAGAATTTTTATATGACCCACCCTTACGCCAAGGAATGAGGAAAATGCTTTCTGTATTATTAAAAGATGCTAAACATGCGGAACGTTTGTAGGTATCGCCTACAACAATTGGCAAATTTGATGTCCTGTGTACGACGGACGTGTTCCCATTAACCTGAACAAAATAGAAGATATCAATCTAGTTATGAAATACTGTACATCCCGCATGAATATGTGGAGTATTATGGCGATGTACTGAAATACCCAACAGAAGATAACTAGAGCCATACTCCGTGTTACGAAATACCATTATATGTAAAAATAAGTGTACATTAGAGAATAATTATCGTGTAGCCTCAGGAGAGGCCTAGTGCAGGTCATTCTAGTTGACGCCCATGGGCGACCAACATTAGAGAATGATAACAGTAACTACAAAATAACGTTTTTAGCAAGTTCAACACAAGTGATAATTAAGAAAACAAATAACCACAAGAATATTACACATTTAGTACACATAAATATTGACAATTGAGGGTCATTTCTAAAAGGCCCTTATTTTGCAGAATTTGGAAGCTTTCTCTCTCCTTTCTAATGAACCAAACCAAACAAATGTTATGTCGAAACAGCAACTATGGCAGTGACATGTAATGTACAAAAAATTGTTGGTCTCTGATCAATTGTTTAAATGTAAAACATATTTTTGTGTTTTTCTCAAAACTAGTCTCCATGCACATGGGGCCTTTTAGTAATGACCGATTCAATTATTCCTCCGGTTCGTTACTTTTTGAACACACCTTATAATTCAGGTCTGATATTGTATGGCCTCGAAGGGCTTATACAGTGTGTGTCAGGGGGTGAGTTGAGTGTCGGAGTTTTAGGGGCTGTTTGATAGGGTGTTTTCTGAAGGAGTGTGGAAGGGTCGTCTATGTGGCTTAGATGTGACTCGAGGGAGAGCATCCAGGTGTTCAGGGTAGCTGGTGAGCTATGGGATGGGGTGCTTGTTAAGGGTTGATGGATAACTAATAACGTGCTAATGTACGACTATTACTCACCGCTTGCGGACAGCGCGTGCGTGCGAGTGCTAAGTGGAACAGTCCTGTTGACATGTGCTCTATGGCAAGTCGTCAGGCGAACTGCTTACCTGATGCTTTCAGATAGTTAAATAATACTGGGCCCTATTAAGTCAGGGTTGGAGGCCAGGGGCTTATCGTACAATCAAATAAACTGCAAGACCAATGAAGTTAAGACTAATTGGTTTAATGACCACTTCTTTAGTGTATTATTATTATTTCACTGACCAACTTCAGTGCTGATGATCTTTAGTGTTAATCAAGACAGATACAAAGTGTAATGGGGAGGAGTGTAGGTGTGAATGTAAATAAAGTATTCTCGTAAGCACACTTACCGAGGTGGTAGCCGTCAACGTGTAGAACTTCAGAGGTTCACCAAGACACAAGTCCTCGTGGTTTAGAGGCATGCCCTTTTATAAGGCTGGGCAGTGCTTACTAGGCATTACCAGCACATTCCTGCCTGCTACTGGTGTAGGGGTCATGACAGTTCATTAGGTGTAGTGTGGGGTCATGAGAGTTCAATGAGTGTGCATGGCATTCTAGTGTATCTGGGATAGTTTTTTTTATATCAATGTAGAGGTATGGGGGCGATAGTGTAATGTACATAGTTTGCAACCCTGTAAGATCCCCATGAGGATCTTGGGGATCCAACAATATAGAATTCACATGCGTATCAAGGACCTATCTAGTGCGGAATCCTTTTTATTTCTTAGTTGTTTCCCTGATCTTTTAGTAGGCTAAATCTGTTCTTCCTTGTTTTGGCAGAAATTCTATTTCTTCGCATTTTGACTGCCACCACTCCATTTTCTTCCCCCGACAGATTCGATCAATCTGGTTCTTTAGCATTCAGAAGTTATTTCTGCCTACCTCCGAAGAGTCATTTTTAAATTTTCTTCTTTCGTCCATCTTCAAGAGTATGTCCTGTGTGCTCCATGGTTTGCGATTCACTCTTTCCACAAATCCCACATAGTCTTCAGGAGCCTTTTCGATGGAGAATTTGGCTATTGACCATAAATGATCAACAGTTTGTGAGTTGCTTGTATATGATATGTGTTCATCAGTGGCTTCCTGATATTGATTTTTTGTCGGCTCGCTTTTAAATGCTTCAAAATTCCACTCTTTGTTGGTTTTCTCTGAATCCTGCGTTTAAATTTCAGTGCCGTACTCATTACTAGTAGAGAATGATCAGAATAGATGTCTGCGTCCGGATATGCTGTATGACATGCTGATTTCTGTATGACATGCTAGTCCATAAATTAGCTTCGACGAAGGTTGATAGAAGAGTAATTTTATGGATCCAAGAATTTTTGACGGGTCGTTCCCAGTAAGTGAAAGTTGAAGGCCGATTCTCGGATGAATTTACCTTAACTTCGGGTATCCCTCAGGGCAGCGTAATCGGAACTTTGTTATTTTTGGCGTTTATAAATGACTTACCAAATGGGATTCGCAGTGACTGTCGATTGTTTGCGGATGATTGTGCAATATATCGAAAGATACATGACTCACAAGACAATGCGGTACTTCAAGATGAACTGAACCTGGTCTATAAGTGGGCGATTGAAAATAAAGTGAAAATAAACACAAGAAAATGTAGTCTAATAAAAATAGGGAAAGTGCGAAGGCAAGATTTTCTATATAACATTGGCTCGGGAATACTTGTAGAAGAAGATTCTTGCAAATATTTGGACGTTCACGTAAGAAATGATATAAAATGGAGTAGTCGTATAGGATGTGTAGTTTCTAAAGCTTACAAATCCCTGCACTTTGTAATGAGGGTATTAAAAGGAAGTAGTACCTCTGCTAAAGAATTAGGATATTTGTCACTTGTAAGACCTATTCTGGAATACGCCTCGGCGGTTTGGGATCCATATCAAGTAGGGCTCATAAATGATTTGGAAATGATACAAAGAAAGACCGCTAGATTTGTGCTCAGTGACTTCAATCCCAGGAGCAGTGTGAGCCGTATGTTAAAGAAACTTGGGTGGGAATCACTTGAGACTAGGAGGATGAAATCGAGACTCTGCGCTATGTACAACACGTATACAAATCAACCAGCATGGGGTGAGCTTAGCAAACGTATGGAAAAGCCACTTACATGGGTAGGAGCGATCATCCTTGCAACGTTAAGGGCCGACCACAGCGAACAAATTATGGTAAATATTCTTTCGTAAACCGTGCCATTGATAATTGGAACTCTCTACCTGCCGCAGTCTTAGAGCCTTTTCCCGCTATTACCGGTCACAAGCCCGGGGCCTCATCTCGCAAGCGATGAGGAAGGAGGAGCGGGAGGAGTATCAACCTCGTTAAAAAACCAGGGTCCATCTGGCTCCGGATGGTAGCACCCTGTCATAGGGCCCCTTGCCAGGGTTACGGTGAAGACCTCAACGGCACTGGCGGCGGAGAAGAGGGGCTTCGGTACGGCGTCGATGGCGGAAGAGGCAAACCCGTAGCGTCTGTACTCCAGAGGAGCGGCTACAGAAGGCGTCTGTTCTCCATGTTAGGAGCGGCCTAGTTGATACCTGGCAGTAGGTATAAAATGCCTTTGGACCGGGCGACTCCATCGTAATAATAGCCTAAAATGAGTGCAAACATGATATGGCCTCGGAAAATGCTAGGGCGTCCCCTGCAAGCGACGCGCAGCTCTTTGGACTCTGGGGGAGCTGTGAGAAGTGGGCGACCAGGATCACAACATATCAAAATTGGTACCATTAACGTATTGACCTTAAATGGCAAGACGGAGGAACTCGTAGATTTCATGAAAGAGAAGGAAATTGTCATCCTCGGATTGAGTGAGGCAAAGTGGCAAGGTAAAGGAGAAAGAACCCTGACAGATGGATACAGGCTGTTTTACAGTGGAGGAAAGGCAAAGCAAAATGGAGTGGGAATAATTGTGAGGAAAGATATCCTGGAATATGTGGAAGAGGTAAAGAACGTGAGTGACAGGATTATTGTCATGAGAATTCAGTTTGAGACAGGAACAAAAGACCTAATACAAGTTTATGCTCCACAAACTGGAAACAAGGAAGAAGAGTTAGAAAGTTTCCTTGAAGAAGTAGACAAGTACATTGAAGACAAGGAGGCCATAATAATAGGCGACATGAATGCCCAAGTAGGTACAGAGAGACTGGGAAGAGAAGAGATCGTGGGACCCTATGGATATGGAAATAAAAATCCAGAAGGGGATATATTAGTTGACTTTTGCCAGAGAAACCAACTAATGGTTGGAAATACATGGTTCAGGAAGAAAAACAGCCAAAAGATTACCAGATATGGATGGGGAGAGAGAAGAAATAAAACCCTGATTGACTACATTTTGGTAGAAAAAGACAAACGCAAAAACCTGATGGATGTTACTGCCATGCCGGACGATGCTTTTGGTGGAGATCACAGAGCAGTAATAGCAAAGCTGAAAGTTGGAAAAATTAGAAAACTGAAGGAAAGAAAAGAAAGAAACATAAAAACATGGAGGTTGAAGGATAAACAGGTGCAAGAAGAATTTAAGATGGAACTGCAACAACTAGTACCAAAGACTGATGTTGGACATGTGGAAGAAGAATGGAAACAATTTAAGGATGCATTTGTTAGTTGTGCAGAGAAAACATGTGGAAGAACATCGGGGAAGATGAAAGATAAACAAACAGCATGGTGGAATGAAAGAGTTAAAGAAAAAGTGAAGGAAAAGAAGAAGAGTTGGAAACAGTGGAAAACAAAAAGGACTGAAGAAAGTAGATTGAGATATGTAGAAGCTAGACAAATCTGCAAGAAAGTAGTGGCAGAAGAGAAGAAGAAAAGTTGGGAGTTATTCGCACAGGAAATTAAAGACGATTGTCAGCGTGGAAAGAAATTATTATTTAGTGTAGTTAAGAGTAGAAGGAAGGAACATGTAAACGCTGGATTTGTGAAAAACAAAGAAGGAGTGATATTGAAGGAACCAGAAGAGATTAAGAACCGATGGAAAGAATATTTTCATGGACTGTTAAATGTCAGGAATGTAACGCACACAGAAGTTACTGTAGTGCCAGATGTGGAAGAAGAAGAAATGGAAGCGGACATTACAATGGCAGAGGTGGAATTGGCCATTAAGAAGATGAAGATGGGTAAAGCTGTGGGAGTGGATCAAGTGGCAGTAGAAATGATAAAGGCTGCAGGACCCATTGGAATATATTGGACTTCAAGAGTACTCAAGAGTGTGTGGAGAGCAAAACAAATTCCAGAAGATTGGCAGAAAGGTATTATTATACCAATATTCAAGAAAGGAGACAAGAAGGTGTGTGGAAATTACAGAGGAATTACTATTATCTCGCTTGTTGCCAAGATCATGGAGAGAATACTAGAGGAAAGAATCCGAAAAAGGGTTGAAAACCAAATTCAAGAGGAACAATTTGGGTTCAGAAGGGGAAGATCAACAGTGGAACCTATCTTTGTTGTAAGACAAACTATGGAAAAACACTGGGAATATGGAAAAGACATGGTAATGACCTTTATTGACTTAGAAAAGGCATATGATAGTGTCCCTAGAGACAGAGTTTGGGAAAGCTTAAAACAGAAAGGTATTGGAGATGAAATGATACAAATGACAAAAGCAATGTACAGTAATTGTTGCAGTTGTGTGAAGACCCAAGCAGGTAGAACAGGATGGTTTGAAATTGAAACTGGTTTGAAACAAGGGAGTGTGCTTTCACCACTGCTATTCATAATGGTGATGGATGATATACTGAAGGCAACAAAGGAAGCCTACACAGGTACAAGAATGAACATAATCTTATTTGCGGATGATGTTCTGATTTGGGGAGAGAATGAGAAAGTGGTCCAGGAACAGCTGGATGTTTTAAAGGAAAATATTGAGAAATGGGGAATGAAAATCAGTGTAGAAAAGAGTAAGACAATGGTGATGACAAGACATAAGGAAGAAGGGAAAGGAATTGTTAAAATTGGAGATGTAAATCTGGAAGTAGTTGAGCACTTCAAATATTTGGGAAGTGAATTGATGGAAAATGCAAGACTGGATATGGAAATTAGCAAGAGAATACAAGGTGAGAGTGCCTTCTACTATCAAGTTCGGAATTTAATTTGGGATAAAGACATACCGATGAAGGCTAAAGAAGTGATGTACAAGACTTATTACTTACCAATATTGACATACGGAGCAGAAACTTGGCCTATGACCCGGAGGGATGAAAGTAGAATGCAGGCAGCCGAAATGAAATTTTTGAGGAGTATGTTACAGAAGACTAGAAGAGATAGAGTGAGAAATGAAGACATTCGAAAGGAAGTGAATGTACAGAAGCTGAACGAAAAGCTGGAACAGAACAGATTGAGATGGTATGGACATGTGAAGAGGATGAATGATGAAAGAATGCCAAAACAAGTGATGGAGAGGCAGATGACGGGAAAAAGAGGACGAGGAAGACCTAGAGGTCGGTGGTTGGACCTTGTTAAGTGCAGCGTGATAAACCGGAACATGGAGTGGCGTTCAGTGCTTGAGGAAGAGTGGTGGACAGACCGAGTAAAGTGGAGGGGACTCATGTTTGCTCCGACCCGGCCTAGGCTGGAAAACGGAAAATGATGATGATGATGATGATGATGATGATGATAGGTGTGTTTAAGAAAAGACTGACTATGTGTGTAAATACTCCAGTTTAATTGTTAGTGAATTGTTATGTACAATTATTTATTTGTTATGTATCTAATTTGCCACCGGGGGACACACCCCCAATTGCAAATAAACGAATGAATGAATGAATGAAAAGGAATATAGTCAATCTGGTAACGTTGATCATCACCTGTTTTTTTTTTCTTTCAAGTATATTTCTGCCTCTTTGGTGAGGTAAGCCAAGTGTTACTTATAACGAACCTCTCCTGTTCACAGAATTTGAGAAGACGTTGACCACGTGAATTTCTTCTACCAAGACCATACCCTCCTACTGTATATCCTTCTTTTCCCTCGCCAATCACTGCATTCCAGTCTCCCATTATAATAATGTTCTCGCTAGCCTTTGTCTTACGCAGTAATTCTTCCAGCTTCTCATACATTTCTTCAACCTCGTCATCATCACTGCTGGACGTAAGCATATATACCTGCACCACAACTAAATTTACGGGTGTTGCCAGAAAACGCGCTATGATAATTCTGTTTCCAATAGCTTCAACATCCAGTAGGGCTCTTGAAGAGTTAGCATTTAGTAGCAAACCTACACCGCCTTGACCATTCTCATTTCCGGAGTGCAAGACTTTGAAGTCTCCGCTTATGAACTCCCCTTCTTCTCTCCAACGTGTTTCAGCTAATCCTAAATTATCTAATTTATGTCGATCTTTTTCTCTTTTCAAGTTCTCTAGTTTCCCAGCTTGTAACATAGTTCGAACATTCCATGTTCCAATTTTAATGTATAGTTAAACTTAATAACAAATAAATAATTATTTGAAAAACCCGCCATTTAAGAGTGCGATTTCGCGTGGCGGCCATCTTGCGCATTAGCCCTGTGCCAGGATCGGCCTAGATTACCTACTACCAGAAAAACTAGATTGGGCCGGTGCTATGGGGCGAGCATCTTGGAGCGAACCTACCGACCCAAAATACCATGTGCCGGTTATCTCCATGATTCGTCAGACACAGAGTTTCTTCGTGGATGGAACTGTCAATGGTATGGAACGTGACATGCTCCTGGATACTGGAACTACTACCTCGATCGCGAAGAAAGGCACGGCGACGAGTGTTCTACTGAAGTCAGCGACGGGCGTGCCGGTGAATACCTACGGCGAAATTAACGTCAACATCGTACTGCGCAGCAAGAAGATCAACCACCCAGTGATAGTGGCTGATATTACCGAAGATGTCATCTTTGGCATGGACGTTAAGATTTAATTTGGACTAATCCTGGATTTTGAACATAGAAGTCCCAGATTCGCCGATGAAGAAATCATCCTTCACGGTGCGAATGGTCCTGAGCACAGATGAAGTTCTTCCTCCAAGAAGTGGCAACGTGACCATGGTTCGACCGTACAGCGATATCCGGGAGGCTACTGGGATCATCGAAGCGGCAAGAGGTTTATCGAGGGGTTTTACTTGGAAGAACTGCCATCAAAGCCAAGGGACCAGTGCCGGTTCGTATGATGAACCTGAATGAGTACCCAGTTACCCTGACGAAATGCACTCAGGTCGCCTGGTGCAGCCCGGTATCGACGATTGCGGGAGGAAAAACTTCGAATGACGTCGGGTGAGATATCGGAGGTGTCGGGAAGCTGACGGAAGCTCTACAACTTGAACGAGCAAGACTAACCAAGGATCAGAGAACCAGGAACGAGGCACTGCTGAAGACATATCTGGATGTATTCGTCATCGAAAAGAACCTGCTCAGCAGGACGAATGCGGCGAAGCGTCGGTTTAAGATCAGAGATGCTCAGCCAGTCCGACAGCACCCTCGACGTTTGCCACTGTCCAAGGGGGAAGTAGCCGAGAAGATAATCTCCGACATGCGCCAACAGGGTATCATCGAGCCTTCTACTAGCCCTTGGATTTCACCAGTTGTGCTCGAAAAGAAAGGGCGGCTCGACATGGTTCTGTTGGACTATCGACAGCCCAACAGAAAGACCGTCAAAGACAGCTATCCGCTGCCTTGGATTGACGACACTTTGGAACCATATCTGGGTCCCAAGTGTTCTCCACGCTGGATCTGAAGAGTAGATCCTTGCAGGTTGAAATGGAACCCCAGGATAAAGAAAAGACGACTTTCTCCATTGGGTCTGGGCTTTGGCATGTCACTGTGATGCCTCTTGAATTATTTAATGCGCCGGCTACGTTCGAGAGGTTGATGAAGACGGTGCTACGAGGCCTTTCATGGAAGAATTGCCTGATCTTCCTGAACGACATAGTTATTGGGAAGACCTTCGACGAACACCTGCCAAACCTGGAGGAGGTCTTCAAGTGACTGAAGAGCGCCAACTTGAAGTTGAATTCGAAGAAATGTCAGCTCTTTCAGGAGGATGTCAAGTACCTGGTACACGTCGTTCTAGGAATGGTGAAGTCGTAGATCCTGAGAAGGTCATCCCCAAGGAGGTACATGAACCACGGAACTTCTTGGGACTATGTTCCTATTACAGGCGCTTCGTACCCGTATTCGCCAGCATAACCAAGCAGTTGACGACGCTCAACGAGGAAGGACGAAACTACTTTTGGGACGAACACTGCCAATCATCCTTCTAACAGCTGAAGACCTTCCTGGTTACTGCACCTATCCTTAGTTATCCGTGCAGAGTTGGCATGTTTATACTAGACACTGATGCTAGCAACAAAGGCATTGGTGGAGTTCTGTCACAGATACATGATGGTCGGGAGAAAGTAATCGCCAACTTCAGCAAGGTACTATCCAAGTGCGAGGGGAACTACTGCGTCACTTGACGGGAGTTACTGGCTGTGGTGAAGTCTATGGAGCACTTCCATAAGTACCCGTATAGAAAACGCATTCTACTGAGAACGGAGCATGGACCCCTGAAATTGCTTATGCGGTTCAAGAACTCTGAGGGACAGATTGCTCGATGGATTGAACGCCTACAGGAGTGCGACTTTCAGATTGAGCATCGAACCGGGACCAGCCTCAAGACCGTGGACGCACTGTCAAGAAGGCTGTGGACTGCAGCCACTGCGCACGGCAAGAATCGAATGCTGGTCTGGTCAATCGACTGACAGTCGTTAGCGACTCATGGCGAATTGCGGAACTTCAGAAGGCTCAAAGTGAGGACGTAGATTTGGCAACATCATCCAGTGGTTCAAGAGAGGACGCTGGCCTACGTGGGAAGAAGTCGCTCCACTTAGACCCAAGACAAAATGTTATTGGGGCCCAATGGCACTCGGTACGCCTGTAAGATGTAGTACTGAAGCGCATCGTCGAAGACTCGGATGGGACTTTGGACACAGATTGTCGTTTCTCAAAGAAGACCTCCGAAGTACTGCATCATCTGCACAACGATAGTTCTGGAGGACATCTTGGCGTGAATAGGACCATTGTGAAAGTCAGAGAAAAGTTCTATTGGGTAGGTTGTAAGTAAGGCGTCGAGAATTGGTGAGGTCTGTGCCGCTGGAAATGGTCAGAGATGAAGCAAGAAGGCACCCATGCGCCAGTACAATGTTGGGACCCATTCGAATGGATTGCGATCGACTTGGCAGAACCATTCCCTGAAACACACGCCGGAAAAGGTAAATCTTGGTTGCTATGGACGACTTGACAAAATGGGTTAATACTTACGGAATCCCCAACCAAGAATCGGACACCGTCGCCAAGATCCTAGTGAAAGAGTTGTTCGCACGGGTTGGTGCTGCCTTGGAATTACACTCGAACCAGGGGACGAATTTCGAGTCGGCAGTGTTCCAGCAAGTCTGTCAATTCATGGGAATTCAGAAGATCAATACGACGCCGCTGCACCCTCAGTCGGATGGAATAGTCGAGTGGTTGAATCGGACAATCAAGAAGCAACTCTCTAAGGTGGTGGCAGTGAACCAACGTGATTGGGACTAACATCTCCCCTGTTCTTGAAGGCATACCGATCTTTGGTCGACGAGACAACGAGGTAGACACCGGCTTGTATGCTCTTCGGAAGGGAGCTGCGACTGCCCTGTGATTTGGCATTCGGTAGTATGCTCGGCGAAGAACAGCTGGCAGGAGACGATTACATCAGCTACCTGAAGGAGAAGATGAACCAGAACCACAATCTCGTCCGTTGGGACATCGGAAATGCCAGTGACGGGATGAAGCACGCCTACGATGCACAGGCGCGAGGAGGTGGCATCGTCGTGAAGGATCTGTTATGGCCTCAACGGTGACGTGGTCTCCCACCCAAGTTGCAATGATCCTGGGATGGACCGTAAGAGGTGATAAAGAGGATCAACGACGTCCTCTACCGGATACGAATACTTCCACACGGGAAGCCTAAGGTCGCCCATTTTAACCGACTAGCACCTTATGAAGGAGCCAATACGATGGTCGACAACGGTTCCGTAATGACTTTGGACTGTTCCGGGACGGAACAGGTTTAAAGAGGGGGCAGTGGTACGTGTCTAGACAAGCGTAAAGCAGCGCTTTGCGGTGAAGTAAGGAAATTAGGGGCAGATGACTTCGTAGTTCCTCCCCGTAAAACAACAATAACTAACTAAAGTGATGAAAATGTTTATTTCACACCGATTACGAAATTGTCGAGGCTCTGCAAGTAGAAGGGAAGTGACTCTTCGTGTCGGCTGTGGCTTTTGAGATTCCTTGTAAAGAGAACAATGTAGCTATGGTATTAGGATTTATCGTTGAATAAATATTAGAATTAGGAAGAGAGTGTCTAATTTATGATTTGACCCACGGACCGTAACATTAATAACAACAGCACGTGGAGAAAATTACTGTCGTGATGCGGAAAAGACGGATTACGTTTTATAGGCACGTGGCCCGAATGACGTAAACACGATTAACTTATCGCATTTTCACTTTTCTACAAGAGAAAAAGACCAAGGGAGCCTGGTTCAGTGAGATACAACAAGATCTGCCCGATTGGGATCTCTTGTGAAGATATCCATGAACATGACCAGCTTAAGAGAAATCTCTTCGAAAATCGGAGTTTCTAACCTAAGCCGACGCTGAAAACTGGAAAGGCGTGGACAAACGAGAGGAAAGAAGTACACCGTCTACGATTGAAGAAATATTGGGCTAATTTTAAAACTGAAAGGAAACAGTGGGTATTGCCGGCCCCGTGGTGTTGGGGTAGCGCACCGGAGGCCACAGGTTCGATTCCCGGCTCCGTCAGGGATTTTAGAACCTGACGTGAGGGCTGGAACGGGGTGCACTTAGCCTCGTGAGAACAATTGAGTAGCTGTCTGACAGTGAGGCAGCGCCCCAGTCACGAAAACCTGGATTAACGGCCGGGGGAACCGACGCGCTGACCACGCGTTGCCCCAATATCTGCAGGCCAAATGGCTGGGCAGGGGTCGCTTGGTAGGTCTAGGCCCTTCATGGGCTGTAGTGCCAGGGGTTATTATTATTATTAATACTGGGTATCTCGGTCTCAAAATTTCATGAACTCGTTCCAATTGTTGAGAATAAAGATCCGCATTGACTGCAAACTCTCTGTGAATCCCTCCTTCAAAATTCCACCAGACACACAACATCACTTTGGGGCTGAACCGATCCTTTTTAACGATGACTTTGGCGGGTTGGCGGCGTCTGGGCCTCTGGTTCGAGGTCAGCGTTGCGGTAATACAAACATTTTTCATCACATGTGACAATTCTCCTGATAAATGTATCATCCATGGGGTTACCGATAAGCGGACGACAGTCTTTGTTAGAGGTTGTTTATGATCATGATGATAATTGTTGTTTAAGGGGCCTAACATCTACTGTCGACCAAAGTATTATGTGTACTCGAGTTTGAAGGTTGTTTGTGACGTAACCGATAGACATACATAAAATCCAATAACATCATTATTTTCGTCGTTCTATTTTACGTGAGTTCATGTAGGTTTGGAATTTTTAGTTTATATTTTAATATTTTTTATCGCAGTTGGAACACAAAAAGTGCCCGTTTTTAAGCGTGTTTCAACCATGCGTCACATTTAAGAATTATTATCTCACAAACCCTTCATTGTATCGAATCCAAATTTTAACACAAGATACATTGGGATGTTGTATAACTGGTTTATTAATTTCAAAATTTTGCGTGTCCAAGAAACAATGTTGCTATCATTTGTCTAAGGTAACGTTTTCTCGGCTTGGGGTGGTTGGAATATGTAGTTCTTGGTCGCGTTATATTCCTTATACATCAAAAAGTTATGCTGTATGACTTTAAAATACGTAAATTAATTCACTTATTTTATATTGGTTTATATTTGAACGGGGAAATACGACCTCGGCTCGCTCGGCAGTGATGGGCTCCATCTCAGCAACGCTGTACAGCCTACCCCGGAGCGGCTGGCAGGTGAATCATGCCTTATTTCCACGAACAAATACAAACCGATATAAAATAAGTGAATTAATTTACGTATTTCACAGTCATACAGCATAACTTCTTGATGTATAAGGATTACAACGCGAACAAGAGCTATATTTTCCAACCACCCCGAGCCGAGAAAAAGTTACCTTACAAAAATGATAACAACTTTGTTTCTTGAACTCATAAAATGTTGAAATTAATAAACCAGTTATACAACATTCCAATGTATATTGTGTTAAAATTTGCATTCGATCTGATGACGGGGTTTTGAGATAATAATTCTTAAATGTGACGCATGGTTGAAACACCCTTGAAAACGGGCACATTTTGTGTTCCAACTGCGATAAAAAATATTAAAATATAAATTAAAAATTCCAAACCTACATGAACTAACGTAAAATAGAACGGCGAAAATGTTGATGTTATTGGATTTTATGTAGGTCGATTGGTTACTTCACAAACAACCTTCAAACTCGAGTGCACATAATACTTTGGTCGACAGTAGTTTATCGGCCCCTGATGGTTTGGGTGATCGTGAAGATGAAAAAGAAATGCAAACTTAAAACTAACACTAACATACATACTAGAAGAAGAAATGGAAAACTAAAGGAGAATAAGGCAAATAAAGGACAGGAGGAAAAGAAATGCCCTCAACCCTCGAAGAATGTGGATTGAGGGACTTGGAAGGAAGGAGAGCCATGAAAGGCAGATAGGAAAGTGAAAGAGGAGAGGGTCCGCGCCACAGGTAAGGACCAAAAGGGGAAAACGGACCCAGCTCAGGAATCCCTCGGGGTAGCCAACTCCCGAACTCACCAGCCGTGAGCCCCTGAGGGTGTAGCATTATCTAGGGTGCACCAAAAGTGGTGGGGCTACATACACCCGGCCTCCTTGGGGGGCTTTGAGCAAAAGGCAGGAGATAACTGGAAATGAAAAAGAAGGCTGACCCCTCACAGAAGGAGGGAATCAGAAAAGATGAGACAAGGGCCAATGAAGGCGTGAAATGAAGTGACTCCCTAGGCCTCGGATACCCTAATGCCGTCGGGGTCGGAAGAGTTGACCAAGTGAGGTCGACAGGAAAGAAGACAGAGAGGAGGCCGGCACAAGTAAGTGAAAGCAATGCCGGACTCAGCTGGGGGCCCGTGGTCGCCAACCCACGTCCCACTAGATGTGAGCCCCTGGGGGAGAGGCTGTTTAAATGACAGCGTTCTGTCAAGTGTAACTCCAAGGTACTTTGGGTATATGGAACAGACGTTTACCTTCAAAATACTGTATATGTTTAGTTCTTGGTTAGCTAGGATGTTGCTTAGATGTAAGTATGTGGATTCAGTTTTGTTAGGGTTCGGTTGAAGTCCCCATTTACGGAAGTATTGAATCATTGCACTTAAGTCCTTCATTAATATTTCTTCAGGGACCTCGATTTGTTAGTGCTGAGTTGCTAACACCCGTCCCAGTCATCAGCATAGACAAACTTCCTGGACTGGGTGTTTGGCATATGTGCTATATAGAGGCTGAATAATAGCGGAGCTAGGACTGAGCCTTGGGCCAGTCCGTTGTTAAGATTGTTCTGGTCACTAATGGCATTGCCTATGGTCGCCTGGAAGGTCTATCAGTCAGCATATTGTTCAGGAGTCTTGCTGTTCTTCTGCAAACTTATGAACAATGCCCTGTCTCCACACAGTATCATAGACGGAGGACAAATCCATAAATACAGCAGAGGTCTTTTGCTGTTTTTGGAAACCAGACTCTATGTAAGCTGCCAATGTGAGAACTTGATCCACACAGCTTCGGTTTTGGCGAAATCCAGCCTGTCCATTACGTATTCTGTTATACAGCAGCCTCTCAAGTAGTTTGTACATCATGCTCAAAAGAGAGATAGGACGATAAGTTCGGGCTTCGTCGTTTGGTTTACCTGGTTTCAAGATACCAATAATCTTTGTCTGTTTCATTAGTCGAGGAATGGATCCTGTTTGCAAAATATTGGAGATGGTTAGATGTAGTGGAACCCCATGTTGTACCCCACAGTCTTATTATTTCAAATGATCTTGTCGGCTTCATCGTTATGCTTTGGTCTACCGTTATGCGTTACGGTTCAGTGCATAAGCACCGAGTCTGAGTTTACTCCTGGGGTCTGGCGTTATGCGATACGGAGACGCCGAGTGCGTGACGTCATGCAGCAGAGTGCACCTCCCGCTCTCCGTCCCCCGCGCGGGAAGCCTCAGTTAATTGGTAATGGAGTCTGTTGAAAGAGTTCTGGGGCCCTCCTGAGCCTTTCTAACATATGTAGTATTTGTAGCAAGCGTCATTTGAAATGATATAAAGTCTAGTCTCTCAGACTAACTGTATCTTTTTGTAGGATGTTATTTATTGATCTGAGTTTGGCTGTTCTGCTGTTCTGTTCGCTGCAAATGTCTCCCATTTTGTAGGACAGGCACGCAACCAAGTCAGCGCAAATGTTGAATCGGTCCAAAGCTGTACATCGTCGGGCGTTATACGTAGGGAAGCAAGTATCTTCCTGATGAGACGAGCGAGAATTAGAACACCACACAATTCGAGAAGGAGAATTGAAATATGCTTTAGAGGAACAACTCTAGATTTTGCGCTGAGGAGTTTGGTGAGAACTTCGCCTTCTTGATTAACAGATCGTATATACACGGAGGCTCTGTAAGCAGTTTGTGAGGCATCGCAGAATCCTTACTGTTCCGTTGCTAAGAACCAGTCGCGGTATCTTAAAGTTGTCAAGTGCAGGCAATTGCCGACGTTGCTAATTCCAAGGATCAAGCAAATCTAATGACAGTTGATCATCCCATTCGGAACCTTCTTGCCACATGCGCTGCATGAAGACCTTACAGAGAATAACCACAGAAGTTATTAATCCCAGTGGATCATATATGGACGATATGGTAGAGAATACTGTACGTTTTGACGAGCTGAGTTATCGAAGATTCAGATCATATGAATACAGGCCACAGGTGATATGGAAGTTGTCTGTCGAAGGTTGCGAAGTCAAACCCAGGGTCTTTACAATGCTTCTCCCATCATCAGTCAATGAATGCTTGTTCTCTCTTAAGTTCTTGGGATTGATTGGAGTAGTTCTGGACTATTCATGCACCACTTTCGCAGTGGGAATCCACCAAGCGATATAAGGGTTTGGAAAAGGAAGCTTGTAGTTTAACGTGACCGTTAATCTCGCGATCATAAGCCACGGGACCTCCGTTTTACGTGGAATCCGAACCACAGGACATGGCATTTCACATCGAAAATCTCACATGCATTGACCGGGAATCGAACCCGGTCCGCCTTGGTGAGAGGCATACAGCTTGACCGCTGCGCCACTACGCCCCTATAAGAGTTTGGAGTTCGACTCGCAGCCTTAGGGCTTCATCTACAGTCTGTGTTCTGGAGATACAGTCGTCCACATAGAAGTCGTGGAGGAGTACGGAAGAAGCTCGAGAGAATCTGGCTGCCTTATCTGTTGCCAGCTGTAGGAGACATCACGTGACCAGAAAGGCTGCTGACGCCGTGCCATAGGTGACGGTTGTAAGAGCATAAGACTCGAGTTCGTTAATGGGGGCTTTCGGGTTGATGTTTGAGGTGTACCTTCACTTGGCGATACACCTTCCCCACGTCAGCCGTGAATGCTATTTTCTGCATACGGAAATGCATGACCAATGAGCACATGTCATCCTGTATGGTGGGTCCTACCATTAGAATATCGTTCAAAGCCACACCGTTGTATGTTCTACTAGAAGCATCAAATACCACCCTTGTCTTCGTTGTGCTGCTCGAATGCTTGTGAAGAGCGTGGTGAGGTATTGTGCCCTTGCAAGCAATAAATTCGTGATCATAGTCCGCTAGCTCAATAGGTCATTCGGGGTATGGTACATTCTCCCACTCTATGATTCACGTATCTTGGATCAAAGTATAAGGATAACACTCAAATAAACATTAAATCAAAATATAAAAACTATTCAATATAACTCAAAACAAAACTTTACAAAGATAAATTTCACACTTGTCCTTAAATGAACAGGGAATCATAGGAACTTATCCTTAAAATACCGATGGTTAAGGTTCCACTGACAAAATTATCAACTAACCGTCACTTTCATAAAGCACTTCCCTTAAACTGCACATACGAGCTCCATATGTTCTGTGTTAATATTTTCAAGGTTATACATGGTCCAAACACACTCTTCACTCCCTTATTGGAGTATTAATTTACTGGGCTAATTGTTTATAATGAAAATAACAATCACCATTTCATTGGGTCCACATGAGCTTTAAATTATCTTCTCACTTCATACAATTCTACTACTTTGCATTGTCTGGGAAGAATTCGTGCACCCCTGGAGTTTTGGGAACTACTGAATAAATCAAATTAGGACAAACTCCCCAGGTTGTCTTAAGATTTTCACATACTCGGGAACAATATTTATGTTGTTTATCAAACAAAGGGATTTTACTATAATCTCCATAACGATTATATCATTATTAATACGGTTCTGAACGATACTTGGATACAGTTAATATAAATGGATCTCGGCGCTAAATACCGGATCATCTCAAATGTTTATCATTTCTGTAGACCGCATGAACACATGGGGCTATTCTTGACCTACCACACTCATTATTGAAAGCGAACCTTCTCGCTTGTCAAGATACTTAGGCTCATTTATGAGTGGAGCCGTTCGGTCTAACCACTCTGACGGCATTCTTACAAGGCCGGCAGGCTACAAGTATATTTCTTTCTTAAACTGGAAAAGCAACACGATTATTTCTTTCAACTTAAATTATGCGGCTATAAAATCCGCTCATTTGGCTCAGGTGAGAACAATAATTGTGGCGTATCCTCGTTGGTGGGTTTGAGATTGATACAACCAATAATAAAGGGGCTTTCGAAGTAACTGAACATGAGTTCATATCTGGCATCTTTGTGAATCTCAAATTAATACACATTAAAATGGACAAAATACTCTAACCAAAGTAAAAAAGCAAGTCCAAGAAGAAAATATTGTTGCTCAAGATAGTGAATGTTTGTTCAAAATCATTTATCATGTCCTCAAAAGTCATGTTACGACAGTTGTCAACGTCTAAGAAAACCTCAACACTATCAAAGTCAACACAGACTATGGAAGAGGTCTCTGTGGAAAAGGAACAAGAAGAATTCAATAGTTTTATTGATGTTGAGGATGATGTTGATTACGATGATGGTGATTATAATGATAGTATTAAAGATGATGATGATGCCGCTTATATTGATGATAGTAATGGCGATTAAAAACAAGAGGATGACGTTTTCATGCCTATTGTTCGCCATGGAAAAAAGATCCACAACAAGGGTTGTGCTAAAAAAATACTATAACAAGCAATGGTAAAGAGATAGAGAGTTGTATTTTGTGTGTAAATATTGTAAATGTAATTAAAATGAATAAAAACATATTATATGGGTACCGCTTGTGTTTCTTGTTACCCAACCTCCCACTCCTAATCTAATCGTTAATCTTCAGCAGTCTCCGGCAATGTTCGGGGGAGTGACCTAGAAAAGTAGTTGAAACTATGGTAGTTGAAAGTATAGTATGACCCGTTTCTTACCTATATGACATGGTTTTGGTCATTGCAAAATCTAAAATTTAAAATCTAAAATCTAAAACTAAAATAAAAATCATAGCAAAGGGAATGTCATTCCAAGTAATATAATTCCTTATATGTCTTTCTTTAACCCTGCGTAGGGCGCGGTCAAGGATTCTCAACATCGGGGCTCAGTGAGCCTGACAGGCACACTATGCTACAAATCATTAAGTCCCTCAAACGCCGTATTAAATTAAACCAAAATTTACCAATCATCTTTAGGATGATAACAATAAGAGAAAAATATAAAATCTATTTTAAAAATTCTTAGTATTTATTTAGGTACAAAAACCTAAACAATTCAAAGTGCAAAATTCGCATATCATGGATATGAATATAAATCAAAATGCGACCTTTTAACTTTTAAAAAGTTCCAAAAATGGGTCAGGCATGAAGTTGAGATGTGTGGGGACAGAAATCAGTCGGAGTCGTCATCCATAAAAGCCGCTGTGGGATTGCAAGAGCAGGCTGAAAAGCATGTTGCGCAGAATGGTTTCGCATGAGAAAGGCATATTCCTTGGTTGCATTTCACACAGGAATAGTTCGTGAGCCGTCGTATTCCTGTCTCCACGGTGCAATCGCAGCATCTGTACCTCTTGTGGGGGGCCGGGAGTGATGTTGGACGATCATCAGCTATCAAATTTGCTATCAAAAGTGAAAAAATACTGACCTAGAATTTGCGACGTAATTGGGCGCGGTGAGCCTGTCAGATCAAAACATGTGTGACGCACTTCCTTGACGGCTGGAGGCAAACTAACCGGACGGGTTGGAACCAGCCACCAAAGTTAGGAAACTACTGGGTGGGAAGGGTCCCGCTCGGCACGCTGGGGGATGGCACAAAAAAAAAAAAAAAAAAAAAAAAAGATCAATCCTATGCCTGTCAGATCAGCCTCGCCCTACGCAGGGTTAATGATTAGTTATCGAACATATTGAGTTATGACATTATGGTTTGGTCTTTTTTGCAAAATCTAAAATCAAAAATCTAAATTCTAAAATCTAAAAATAAATAATTCATAGTAAAGGGAATGTAATTCCAAGTAATAGAAATTCTTATATGTCTTTCTTTAATAATTAATTACCGAAAATTTGAGTTATGACATTTTTGCAAAATCTAAAATTAAAAATCTTAAATCGAAATTCTACAATCTAAAAATAAATAATTCATAGTAAAGGGAACCTAATTCCAATTCAACTGAATGCAACCCCATCAACTACACTGATTTACACTTAACCTAATCAGGAAATAGTTTTACATGGTTTTGACGGCCACTCTAGGCGAATGCTAGAATGGATACCAACTTATATCCATAATTGATTTTTAACTTGATTCCAAGCCTGGAAAGATTAAAAATCCTAACAATACCCTTTAAGGTTTGCCTCTGCTTGTCTTACCCTCTGTGTCCAAACTCATTAACCTTTTAGGTAATGAATCCTCTAGTATTCTTTTTACTATAGGGTTGCTCTTATGTAAGTCACCTTATACGAATAGCTTTATTTAGTACATGCATTTTGAAATGTGGTGTTACAGGAGAATGGTGAAGATTTGATGGGTAGATAGGGTTACAAATTAAGAGGTATGAAGACGATTGAGAGAGGAAATATGTTTCTGGCGACTGCAAATAAAGAGATAGGTTGGTAGGACAAATACTAAGACACCCAGGAATAGCAAACATAGTTATGGAAGGAAGGGTCGAGGATAAGAACTTTAGGGTAGACCAAGGTTAGAATATGTTAAAAATATTAACTTGGATGTAGGGTGTAGTAGCTATGTAGAGATGAAACGATTACCTCAGGAGGGCTGGATTAAACCAGTCAAAGACTGAAGACTCAACAAGAGATTATTATATTTATTATTATTAGACTATTATTTATTTAAAAAAAATCTGGTTGTCAAGCAACAAATTTAGAAAGTGGGCAACTATATTCTTGAAAGGTTTTTATGTTTTTGTAGGGAAGTCACTGTTAGTAGTGTTATTGTGGGTGTGATAGTGTTTTGTAGAGCTTGCATAGATTTGGATCTGATGATGCTCGCTTGACGTGTGAAACATGCCATTCCTTAGTTTCCTTAAGGAGAGCGCTAAAAACACTTATAGTGGCGATGTATTGAAGATAGAGATATGCTTTAGCGGACTTTTTTGTAGAACTTTTCATGATCAACAATTCTTACACTCATAGTACCTAGTATATAGATAATTTTAACTGTCTGCCCAGTTTAAGTTTAAAAATCGCACGGACGCCAGGCATTTTTGACTATTTTTACTGAAATCGTTTCTGCTTGGCTTTCTTTGATGATAAATAAATTGTTTTTACAGAAACCTTGCTTGAGGTATCCTTTACAGAATGGAGAAACACGCATTACAATCCATTCAGTGGTTCTCGAGTTTACCTGTAACGTCCAAAATCAGGGACTTTGTTTTATACTAAGTAGAGATCACCCCCAACCCAGTTGACAACGGGAGTAACATTACAGTAGGCGCACTAACACACCCAAGAACACGAGCTAAATGATCATTGTAATGGACAACGCGGGAAGTCAACAACCCACCAAGAGTATCCTGGTAATAGAGGATATGTATAAGGGTTTGTTGGCCAAAGCATTAGATAAAGATGTAATGATAAAAAGGGTTGACTTTATAAAAGGTCGCATAACAATTTACAAACATGTGGAGGACCAGACAATATCATTGTCACCAAGTAAGGAGGTCCAGGAAGGCATAAAGGACACAACACAAACAATTACTAATAATAAGATATATTATCAAATTGGTGGCACATAAAATAAATATTCAAAGGTGGCACACAAATATATGAGAAACACTGTCACAAATTTACACAATTGAAGAAACACTCGCATGGAATTAACACACGTAAGGCTTGAGCCTAAAACACATAAATTGTTTTGAACGTAGCTGCAGATCAATACATCAAGGAACGGCATGCTATACAAGGCGGTTCCAAAGAATGGTATAGTTTAAACATGCAACGCAAGTGGAGTTGCAACAAATAATGAAAACAGGTCGCATGGAACGAGAATGTGTCGTCGAACCAGGACTGACTTACAGTGATGCGCCGATACCGTAAGCCCAAAAATGAATTGTTAATAAAACAAATTATGTGTGAAACGCAGGAAGCCAAAGTAGTTGCTGTCATACAAATACCGGGATATGCCAATCGCACGGTATTGTCACAATAGTAAAGTAGTTGAGCCCAGTGTCAACCTCCAATTCAGTGATGGTGCAGGAAGATTGTGCATGGCCTTGTAGCACATGCCTCAAGACAAACGATGAATTACTTTTCACACGAAACAAAATCATATTCATACGCGTGATGACAAATTGTTAGGCAATAGGTGAAGATTAGAATTAAACATGTTACAACAAACTATCCGACGCCGCGGATTGAAGGATTCGTCAACATCGCGCGTAGCGATAACAACAAGCATGGTCTGATGAGACCGAAAATCATCAAAATGTCACTACCCTAACAAAAATATGAATCACTAAGCACGGTTACTATGAAGATAGCACCAATTACAGAAGTGATTAACTGGATATTCGTCGATAGATCACAACCAGTATCAAAGCACAACATTCTGTCATGGCTACAAGCTTAAAGACGAAGAAGAAACACGTGATTGGTCGCTACAAACAGCAAGGAGGCCTCTGATAGGCTGAGAGCAGCCAATCACAGCAGGAAGTTCAAAGACAATTCAAAGAGAATACAAAGAGAAAGAAGAAGAATCAAAGTGGCCAACTTAGAATACCAAAATATCTTCTAAGCAATAATATCCCACTGGAAACACCGGCAGTGGGAATAAAACATGTAATCAAAACAAATGAATCATGACAACCAACCAACATAAACAAAACAAACTTGACAATGAATAAATACAATGAAGACAAATAATAAAGATATGTACAACCACACAGAGTGGAAACAATTAGGGAAACACAAAACTGGTTTGCCAAGACAGTGGCCGAACCATATTGCCCGCACAGAAACAACAGGCTGTTTATGAAATACAGGTGTGTTTAGTTCTGCGGCAACAAGGGAGACACCTTGACGATGGGACGTTTCAAGAGTCCAGAGGTGGTTTGTAGAGAGACCACACGAGCTAGGCCGTCCTTACCACAGTGAACCTCAAGAATGCGTCCAAGTCGCCAGTAATTAGGAGAAACATTGTCATCCATAATAAGCACAAGCGTGCCAACCTTGAGGTTAGGAGACATACGGTTCCACTTATGACGTTGTTGAAGGGAGAGTAAATGATCTGTGGACCATTTACACCACAATGAAGTCATAATCTGTTGAAGTAATTGCCATCTAGACAACCTATTGATGGGCACTTCAGAAACGTCAGGAATGGGCAAGGCATTCAAAGGTCGTCCAACCAGAAAGTGACCTGGCGAGAGATAGCACAAGTCAGTAGGCTCCTCAGTCATAGGCGAAATGGGTCTAGAATTTAGAATGGCTTCAATTTGCACCACGAGAGTGGACAATTCTTCATACGTAATTACTTGAGCCTTCATGATTCTTATTACATGAGATTTCAAATATTTGATGTTTGCCTCCCAAATTCCACCAAAATGCGGAGAACTAGGAGGAATGAAGTGCCACTGAATTAGTAGCGATGAGGTAGAATCTTGAACAACAGATTGAAAATCTGCAGAGGAGAGCAACGAACCAAGATCAGCAAGGTCAGACTGTGCGCCTTGAAAGTTGGTACCATTGTCGGAATACACTTGAGCGGGAACACCCCTTCTACTGCAGAAGTGAGTAAAAGCTACAACGAAAGCATGACTGGAGAGGAAAGTGACGACTTCAGTGTGCACAGCCTTCGTAACCATACAAACGAACATTGCGATGTAGGCCTTAGTAGAGACCTTTGACCTGGGGCCACCGTACCTGATAGTAAATGGACCACAGTAATCAACACCAACATGATTAAAGGGAAAGGTTTGATGGAGGCGAACAGCTGGGAGTTGACCCATTAACTGTTCAGAAGGACGTGCAGCGTAGCGCACGCAAGTAACACAAGAGCGAGATAGGCTACGAACAAGTTTTCGTAGTGAAGGTATCCAGAAGCGTTGTCGGACCCCGCCATGAAGCAACTTTAAATGGGTATGTCTGACCAGGACTTTAGTGAAATGATGGTCATTGGGCAAAAGTATCTGGTGTTTTGTATCAAATGGAAGGTCGGCCAATTCCAAACGGCCTCCCACACGAATAGTGCCATCAGAATGAAGCAAAGGGTGCAAATTGCTGATGGTGGAAGTGGATGCCACTTGCTCATTCTTCATTAGAGCAGCAAGTTCAGTAGAGTAGCACTGAGCTTGAATCATTTTCACACATGTAAGTAGTGCAACATCAATTTCAATGGCAGTGAGTGGACCACTGATCCTAGTGGTATTTCTACAATTAGAGACAAACCTAATACAGTAGGCTATGACCCTCAACAATCTCGTATAGGAAGAAAAATTGTTTAAAAAATCAATGTCAACAGGTTTAGATACATTTGCACACGAAATTCTACACTCAGGCAATTCGGACACAGGAGTGTCAAAGATATCTAAAGTACTGGAGCTTGTAAAGGCCTTCAACCATGCTGGACCATACCACCATAGCTGATTATTTTTCAATTCCGAGGACATACAGCCTCGGGAAAATATGTCGGCTGGATTGTCACGGGAAGAGACATGTTTCCAGGCGCAGTGAACAGTAAGTCTTAGTATTTCAGCAACTCTATTGGCTGCAAAGGTTTTCCATTTTGAGGGGGGCGAAGCCAACCAAGACAAAATAATAGTGGAATATGTCCAACAACAGACGGATTCAATAGGCAAGTTCAAAGCGGGTTACACCTTTGCAAGCAATTTGGAAAGCAAAAGTGCACCACATAACTCAAGTCTGGGCAAAGACAACTGTTTAAGAGGAGCAACCTTCGACTTAGCGCACACAAGTGCAACAGTGACGATGCCGTTGGTATCAATTGACAATAAATAGAGACAAACTCCATAGGCCTGCCGACTGCTGTCGCAGAAGCCATGAAGTTGCATAGATTTGATTTCTGAAGCAGGCTTAATCAAACGTGGAGTAGAAATCTCAGAAATCGCAGGTAAATTGCTATAAACATTCAGCCAAGCTTGCGCGATTTCCATTGGAAGGGGGTCATCCCAACCGAGTTTGTGAATCCACAAATCTTGGAAGAGAATCTTACAAGCAACCACAATAGGTGACACTAAACCCAAGGGGTCAAAGATAGAGGCAACAATGGGCAAAAATGAACGCTTAGTAAAGGTAATTGAAGTGTCACAGTTCACGATAGGTGACTGAATCCGCAACGAGTCATCGATAGGTTGCCAATAAAGTCCTAGCGTTCTGGCGACTGTTTCTTCACCTTCGCCGAAACTACGGAGTTGTTGTTTCTCTCGATGATCAAGAGGAATGTTATCTAATAGAGTCATGGAGTTTGAACTCCACTTACACAGTTCAAAACCACCTAATCTCAAAAGAAGGGTCAATTCATCATACAGAATGAGTGCGTCATGCTCGGAATCACATCCCGAGATACAATCATCACCATAGAAGTCGTTTAAAACAATCTGAGTGGCAGCTGGAAAAGCTGTGCCATCAGTGAGGGCAAGCTCCTTTAGCACACGAGTGGCTAAGAAGGAAGCTGGGGCAGTACCATATGTAACGGTGTTTAATTGATATTCTACTATTGGGTCTAAAGGAGAGTCTCTCCAAAATATTCTCTGTAAGTCACGATCTTTGTGATCTACAAGAATCTGTCTGTACATTTTACTCAGATCAGCTGCAAACGCTATCAAGTGAGTACGGAACCGAAGCAAAATAGAGAACAAATCTTGCTGAATTACAGGGCCCACCAACTAGGTATCATCAAGGGAGCACCCAGACGTAGTAACCATCGAAGCATCAAATACCACTCTGAGCTTTGTAGAAGTACTGTGCGGCTTGAAAACAGGATGATGGGGAATGTAGTAAACTTCACCATCAATCGGGTGGGAACCGACTTGCATATGGCTTAAGGCTAGATATTCATGCATGAATTCAGTGTATTCTAACCTTAACTCAGGGTTACGAGCCAAACGTCTTTCGAGAGAGTGAAAACGATTTAGTGTAGCGTAGCGAGAGGCACCTAGAGGCTCCGAGTCTACCTTGCGAGGGAGTCTAACCACAAATCTACCATCGTCTTGGCGAGTGGTAGTAGCAACAAAGTGTTCTTCACATATGGATTCGTCAACAGACAACACTGGGGTTTCAACTTATTCAACGTTCCAAAACGCTTCCAGCTGTTGTTCTACATGAGGGCGTGAGAGTGTAAGTGCTGTAAGTGCTGATACCACGTGCGATGGTTGCGAGGTGCTTGCACTGGGCAGCCTCCCAGAAAACACCCAACCCACAGAGTTATTTTGAATGATGGGCAAATCACCAACTGGTATGCTTTTACCAGGACATAACAGGTCAAAGAAATATTCTGCACCAAGAACAAGGTCAATAGATTTAGTGCAATTGAAATCAGGATCAGCTAAATCAATATGTGATGGAATGTTCCATTCAGAGGTGTCGAAACCAGCAGCGGGTAGCTCAAGTGCAATATCGGGAACCACGAGACATTCAAGCTTAGCAGACCAATTAGTAGCACAGGCAAAAACGTTCACATCAGCAACAACAGTAGCAGTGCTTTGATTTTGATTAACGCCGCGAATGTGTACCTTTATAGGTTTGGTGTGGAGTCTTAATTTCTTAATTAAGTGTAACGAAATTAAGTTACAATCTGATGCAGAGTCAAGTAGTGCAGTGACAGGTGCACGTAAGCCATTGCCAGCTAATATATTCAACTTGGGAGTGGGTAATAGCGTCCTTGAAGATTGATTGTCACGAGCGACGCTACTGCAACTCGTGTTTACCACGTTAGCATGAGCTTGAGAAGCATCATTACCAGTGCCACTGGAGGGTTCATAGTGAAGAAGAGTGTGGTGTTTTCGGGAACAAGTGTTACAAGAGTACTTCGAACATTGATGATTAGGCTCGAAATTACGCAAACAATTGTAACATAATTTTCGAGACCTGACAAAATCCCATTTGGCTGTGGACGAAAGTTTAATAAAGGTACCACATTTCGTCAATTGGTGATCAATGCTCCTACAATATGTACAACGAAATTTGGTAGTAGTTAACATGGGTTTCTGAGGCGAATGACCTTCAGCTTTAAGTTTGGTTACAGCAGTATGTAATGCAGTCCCGGACCCATTCCTTTCAATTATTTCCAGTACCTTGCATTTTTTTCTCTAAGGAGCTAACCAAGTCCTGGAGAGTGGGAATTCTCCCAGAATCAACAAGATTCTCCCATTCACGGATTCTATCATTATCTAGTAGCTCCAATGTAAAATGTGACAATAACAGGTCTTGAAGGGGGACGTCGTTAAAGTCCAAAGCTTCTAACGCATTGATATGAGAAACAAAGTGGTCGATGATGGCACGCAAGGACACTGAATCATTACCGTATGCGGGGGGCTTGAAAAGCTTGGTGACATGGTTGTGCGCTATGAGCCTAATGTTATTGTATCGAGTTGTCAGCAAGTTCCATGCGACTATAAAGTTATCATCTGACACAGTAATGTTCTTTAGGAGGAGCTTAGCCTCGCCACTAAGACTAGAATTAAGGTAGTAGAACTTAACATCAGAAAGAGCATGGTTATCAATTACTATGGCCCTGAAGCTATCTCTGAAATTCAGCCAGTCTGTAAAGTTGCCACTGAACTGCGGAATTTGAATTTCAGGCAACTTTATATGCGCTGTAGCTACGTTAGCATTAGGAAATTGTGCACTCTGCAAATTATTCCAAGGGTTATCACTGTCTGTAGTGTTGGATTTTTTGAAATTGTCACAATGTAGTTTAATTTTAACCATCAACTCAAAATACTTATCTTCGAAGTCACAACGTTCGGCTGTTTCTTCGTCGATATTGTCTGTAATATCCTCTAAAGCGACTTGCGCTTCGTTATATTGTTTATAAATTTCCTCGCATTTGTGTTTGCGTAACACTAACATTTGATATTGCTCTTCTGTAATGTCCTGAAAGTTGCTAATTACTTTTTCTTGTGAGGTAAGCATGCCTTTAGCGACTGCACGCTTCCTAACTAAAGCTCGCTTTTGGGCATCCTCCATAATAACTTTAGAATTGCCCGCCTAGATGTAATTACAAGAGTTGCACACCTAACTAACACAAAAAATAAACACTGAGACAATGGTCTCGATTAAGTTGTAAACTAACATCTGAACATAGAATACTGTATTGTGTCCTTGGGAAGTTAATGGGAACGTATACAATGTTAAATTTATGGCCTTTCTGGTGAAATAGCAAGAAACAAGGGCCCAACATGGCCAAAACAATGCTTAATAATTCAAAGTAGTAAACAGCTCAATATCCGGCCCGGAGAGGACCAAATAATGTAATGGCCAACGCGGGAAGTCAACAACCCACCAAGAGTATCCTGGTAATAGCGGACATGTATAAGGGTTTGTTGGCCAAAGCATTAGATAAAGATGTAATGATAAAAAGGGTTGACTTTATAAAAGGTCGCATAACAATATAGCAAACATGTGGAGGACCAGGCAATATCATTGTCACCAAGTAAGGAGGTCCAGGAAGGCATAAAGGACACAACACAAACAATTACTAATAATAAGATATATTATCAAATAGGTGGCACATAAAATAAATATTCAAAGGTGGCACACAAATATATGAGAAACACTGTCACAAATTTACACAATTGAAGAAACACTCGCATGGAATTAACACACGTAAGGCTTGAGCCTAAAACACATAAATTGTCTTGAACGTAGCTGCAGATCAATACATCAAGGAACGGCATGCTATACAAAGCGGTTCCAAAGAATGGTATAGTTTAAACATGCAACGCAAGTGGAGTTGCAACAAATAATGAAAACAGGTCGCATGGAACGAGAATGTGTCGTCGAACCAGGACTGACTTAGTGATGCGCCGATACCGTAAGCCCAAAAATGAATTGTCAATAAAACAAATTATGTGTGAAACGCAGGAAGTCAAAGTAGTTGCTGTCATACAAATACCGGGATATGCCAATCGCACGGTATTGTCACAATAGTAAAGTAGTTGAGCCCAGTGTCAACCTCCAATTCAGTGATGGTGCAGGAAGATAGTGCATGGCCTTGTAGCACATGCCTCAAGACAAACGATGAATTACTTATCACACGAAACAAAATCATATTCATAAGCGTGATGACAAATTGTTAGGCAATAGGTGAAGATCAGAATTAAACATGTTACAACAAACTATCCGACGCCGCGGATTGAAGGATTCGTCAACATGGCGCGTAGCGATAACAACAAGCATGGTCTGATGAGACCAAAAATCACCAAAATGTCACTACCCTAACAAAAATATGAATCACTAAGCACGGTTACTATGAAGATAGCACCAATTACAGAAGTGATTAACTGGATATTCGTCGATAGATCACAACCAGTATCAAAGCACAACATTCTGTCATGGCTACAAGCTTAAAGACGAAGAAGAAACACGTGAATGGTCGCTACAAACAGCAAGGAGGCCTCTGTTAGGCTGAAAGCAGCCAATCACAGCAGAAAGTTCAAAGACAAGTCAAAGAGAATACAAAGAGAAAGAAGAAGAATCAAAGTGGCCAACTTAGAATACCAAAATATCTTCTAAGCAATAATATCCCACTGGAAACACCGGCAGTGGGAATACAACATGTAATCAAAACAAATGAATCATGACAACTAACCAACATAAACAAAACAAACTTGACAATGAATAAATACAATGAAGACAAATAATAAAGATATGTACAACCACACAGAGTGGAAACAAATAGGGAAACACAAAACAGGTTTGCCAAGACAGTGGCCGAACCAACCATGATGTCATGACTTGAATTTTTTGATAAATAATAATTACGGTAACTTACTATACTTTTAATCAAGGTAGGATATTGGTAGAAAGCGGCCGTGGACTTAAATTACAGAGAGTTGAGGGATTGAACTCTTGCGCTACAGTGGCCGTCATCTGGGATGTGTGTGTGTTTGTTTAATCAAGGAAGATTCCTATTTCTGCTGAGTAAAGCTCAGCATATCCTCTGTCCGACTGCTAGCAGCGAGTAGGTCGGTGTTGTTCTCTTGTTAAGAACATTATAATAATTTACCAGCGTGAATTTTAACACATTTCGTCATCAGTTCTGTGTGTTTAAGTGTATTGCGAACTTCAAATAGCTTGGTCATCAGCTTCGTGTGTTGAGTTCATGTTCTTTTGTTTGTTTTTGTTTTCGCCCTGGAGTAAAAGGGAGAAACCACAGAAAACTACTTCCAGAATGTCTGAGGTAAGAATCAAACCCTTTTCTGCTCTCACAAGGCTGAGTGTACACCGTTCCAGTTCTGAGACCAGAATTAAATTTCTTAGCAGAGCCAGGAATTGAAGCCAGGTCTAAGCGGTGACAGCCAAGATTACTAGCTGAACATGAATATTACTGTAGTTGATGTTGATTCTTTAGGGGCTTCGTGGTATCATTGTCATATAGCCCAGCGTACTTGGTTTAGTGTTGAATTTGTCTAATAACCTGTTATTGTGATGTCTGTACTAGTGTGTGTATTTGTAATTGCCGTGGGATTTGGATAGGAAGCAGCTGTGGCCTGTCAGAAAGTACCATCCTGGAAGTGGATTATTTTGTTGTTGATTCCTTTAGGGGCTTCGTGACATCATTGTCATATAGCCCCGCGTACTTAGGTGTGTGTATTAAATCTGTCTGATAACCTGTACCACTGTGGTGGCTGTATTAGTGTGTGTATTTGTAATTGCAGTGGGATTTGGATAGGAAGCAGCTGTGGCCTGTCAGAAAGTACCAACCTGGAAGTGGATTATTTTGTTGTTGATTCTTTTAGAGGCTTCGTAACATCATTGTCATATTGTCCGCGTACTTGGTTGAGTGTGGAATTTGTCTGATAACCTGTGTCATTGTGATGGTTGTATTAGTGTGTGTATTTGTAATTCAGATAAGGACTGGAAAGGAGGCAACCAGTGCATGAGTACCCTCTGTTTTCTTTTTTTTCTTTCCTGTTATCCTCATGTCCCAACGATTAATGTCAATGTTCCACGTTTCCAATTTCCCATCCACACCCTGTCAATGTCATGTCCAGTGGCTTGGTGGCCATCCTCACAATCGTTTTTTCAATATTAGAGTCATGTCTTCACCAAGCATAAACGAACCATCGCATAAGCCTCTGCGATCCATGAAATATCGATTAATGCATTTGCAAGCATGGCCACCGTGGCCAGCCACCGGTATCGTTACTCAAAAGATCAGAAAACGAACCGTCGTATCACGTCCTTCCGTCCTCTCGAAATATCCATTAATTTTTTTCGGAGCATGGGCACCGTGGCCGGATGGTATCTTTATTTTTCCAAAAATAGCTATCCCACTCTTTGTCCAAAAATAGTGTATATTTCAAATTTTTCCTAAAAATAATTTTGAACATGGGTTATATTTCCACAATTAAGAATTTTACAAAAAAGTTTGTTTAACGTAAATGAAAGGTCCTTACCGCGTCCACCCATAAACAAAGTTTCAAGTCTCTAGGACAAAACAAAATTAATTTTGAACATGGGCTATATTTCCAAGAATAGGAATTTTACAAAAAAGTTTGTTTTATGTAAATAAAAGGTCCTTACCCCCTCTACCCACAAACCGAGTTTCACGTATCTAGAATAAAAACCAAAAACATTCCATTTTGATAATGGACTATATTTTGGAAATAAGATTTTTACAAAAACGTGTGTTTGACATACATGCAAGATCCCTACCCCCTCTAGCATTAAAATAAATTTCTAGTCTTTAGAACAAAAGTTAGTTTATTTTACTATTGCACCCTCTAGTAGGGGTAGTTTTTATTTTGGGGTAAAAATACGTTCTCCATAGGAAAGAGGGCGTCACCTCGATTCCTACAACATATCACACATGAAAATCCGGCCATTCGTTCGTGAGATATCGGCAAAGTTCGCGAGAAAGTAGGCTGGGATCTAGCTTTCTCCTTACCCCCCTGCTGGTAATATATGGGGTGGATGATTTCGGGATGACGCGTAAGTGGCCCAAACATTCATCAGAGGGTAGCTCCCTTAAAAAGCTGTCTCTTGAGTGTTGGATCAATAATGAAACTTTCAATGCACGTTTCCCCGTTGACAAGTCACCTCGCTACCTGGTTGCTACCGGGACAGATGGGGGTGATTTCAAACTGGTGAAATCTATTATCTTTTCCTAAGAAATCGAGGGGAAATTTGGTGACCTGAGCGGAATTTCCAAGCTCCAGAACGGGCAGCTCCTGCGGAATACTGTTTGCCGGCAGCAAACTGAAGCGTTGCTTGAATGCACGCATTTCGGCGAAATGAGGTCCGCGGAGTTATATTTAACCGCGCCCTCATTATTAATAGCAATGCAGAATTGTTGCGGGATCTAGGGAAGAGAGGCGTCACCAGGATTAGGCACGTCACGCGATTGGAGAGGACAGCGTCGATAACGGCGCATTTATTGTCCATTTTGAGGGTGATGTTGTACCTAAGCAGGTGAAGGTCACATCGTACCACTGCGATGTTCGACCGTACATCCCTCCACCTATGCGCTGTTATCAAGTCCAGAAATTCGGCCATGTTTTTGCCAGGTGCTCTGCCAAGGCCGTGTGTAGAGAGTGTGGCAAGTGGACTCATGAGTGTAAGAGGTGTACGCCTTCCCCGATTTGTCCTAACTGCCAAGGAAACCACTCTCCACGATCGAAGCAGTGCCCTGAGTTCTGTAAAGAAGCAAAGATCCAAGAAATCATAACATTGGATCGGCATTCATATCCCGATGCTCGAAAGAGGTACCGTGATATGGATGTGCCCGAATTTCGGGTATCGTTTGCGGCCGCAGCGACGCCCTCATTTACCCCTACTGTCACAGTTCCCAGTGTAGTACCCTCAACGTCCGGTTATTCAACAGTTTTTAAGTCACCCCTCGCTGTACCAGCGACAATTGTCAGCCCAAAAGAGGTCCCACAACCTTCTTCGGCCACGGAAAAGAAGGCGCCGGTTATACCATCTAAACCGGAGAAATCGGAGAAGAAGTCCTTTTCTCCTCCCAAACGGTCGGCGAACAAATCTTCCCCAGCTAAAGGGGGAAAGAAGACTTTGCCAACCAGGGCTGGTCCTTCTTCCAGCATATCTGATACGAAAAAGATTAGGAGAAGAGGTAGGTGGTGCGCCGCCGTATCTACCGCATTCAAACTGATGGGATGACACCTGTATCAGCTGGCACTTCCCTACCCAAGACCATCAAGGGAGCGATGACGGCAGAAGCCAAACCCATTACCGTGGAGGAACTCCCCTATACTAAGAAAAAATCACTGGCGGAGAAGAGAGAAACGGTTTAGCGCCGTATCTCTGCCTCTCCTGCGGACAAGGCTGTTCAGCCATCTGCTGGCCATTCCGCTCCTACCACCATCAGAGGAGTGGTGCCGGGTGGAGCGTCCTTGCTTTGCAAGGAACTGACGTCTGTGGGAAATGGACGACTTACTTCCCCAAATAGACTCCAGCGCCGATAAAGAAAGAAAACCGTTTAGGACGTGGCGTGGTCGAACACACAGTCTTCGGACTGCCAGAAGGTCCCTCGATACCGCTATCGCTCTTCCCCAAGATACAGAATGGCTAGGTCCGACGAGAACCGCGCGCCACCCAAGAGAGCGCCCCCTCCATTTTCTTCGTCTTCGAACGGGGATGAGGAGATTGAGGTGTGCTCTCCTGCCCCATCATCTCCACCTAGAGATGGGGAAGGGTGGCAAACGGTCAAGCATAAGTAGATGATCAACTTCTACTTAAGTCCGAATTATGGCACTATTACAATGGAACTGTAATAGCTATTCTGGTCATCTCGCTGAGTTACGTCAAATAATATCTTCGTTTTTGGCAACCGTTGTCTGTCTTCAGGAATCCAGATTTGGTCCTGGACATGAGACAACAATGTGTCACTTCAAACTCTTCTCTAAAGATCGAGTGGACGGAGCTGTGGCCGCCGGTGACGTCTGCACTCTCATCCACTCTAGCCTCTTTAGTAAAGAGGTGCCGCTGCGTAATCAACTAGAAGCAGTTGCAGTTCGTACTTCGTTGCCAGTAATGGCATCATTATGTAACGTGTACATCCCATGTGATTCTCAACTGGATTACAACCATCTGGTGGATTTAGTCTCTTCCCCCTCTTAATCTCCTTCTAGGAGATTTTAATGCCCGCAACACCATCTGGGGCTCCGCTACCACTAGCGGTAGAGGGAGAGGTTTTGAGAGGCTGATCAGGCGGCTGGACCTGTGTTTGTTGAACACGCACTTCTCTATTGCACACTGCACTTATTCATGTGTCGACATTACCTTGTGCAGTCGTGCGCTGGTTCCCCTGTTACAGTGGGGTGTAAAAACGACCTTTGTAATAGTGACCATTTCCTGATTATTGTTACCCTTCCGAACCAGAGAGCTATCGAGTTACCAAGTCGATGGCTTTGCTGTCGGGCTGATTGGCCATCTTTCACAGCGTACGCGGTTTTTGCCGAAGATACCTTTGAGAGTGTCGATGATCATACCATTCACATAACGAATGGTATTTTGGCTGCGGCAGAGGAATCAATTCCATCCTCATCTGGCAACTCCTGCCGGGTTGTCCCTTGGTGGATAGCCGAGGTTGCAGCAGCAATTAAAGATCGTCGATGTGCTTTCAAATGCTATCGGAGGCAAAACACCATGAACAACCTTATCACCTTCAAAAGGATGCGTGCTAGAGCCTGATATCTGATTCGGGAGAGTAAGAAAACGACGTGGGAAAAGTATGTGTCGTCTATGACGGCACTTACTCCTTCGTCTCAAGTGTGGACTAAGCTTCGTCGGATCTATGGACTCCCGACATCTTTGACGATACCCGGAGTCTCCATTAACGGACAAATCATCACGGAATATCTCGCCATTGTCAACAGTGATGTATCCTGCTCTGGGAGTTATGATCCTACATTTCTGACTCTGAAGCTGGGGGCAGAGACACACCCCTTGTCCTTAGCCACTGCTGCTTCGGAGTCCTATAATGTACCATTCACTGAATGGGAACTGCGCAGTGCGCTTGCAATGTGCAAGGATACGGCTCCTAGACATAATCAAATGCTGAAACATCTGTGCGATTCCAGTTTAAAACAACTGTTAAAACTCTTCAATCGTATATAGATTGAAGGGGAGTTTCCATCTCTATGGTGAGAGAGGATCGTGATAATAAGGCTGGAAAGGATCCCAAGTTTATCAGCAGCTATAGGCCCATTTAACAAATAGATTATGTAAGCAGCTGGAGAAGATGGTGAACCGTCGATTGGTGTGGTTCTTGGAAGAGAGAGGTCTCCTGTCTAAGTACCAGTGTGGATTTCGCTCTGATAGGTCCACCACCTACCATCTGGTGCGAATTGAGAGCGCCATAAAGGAGGCATTTCTCCGAAAGCAGCACCTAGTCACGGTTTTCTTTGACCTCGAGAAAGCCTACGATACCTCATAGCCCTACGGGATCCTTTCCACCCTTCATGATTCGGGTCTCCGTGGTAATTTACTACATTTTATAGCGAACTTTATGTCCGTCTGACTCTTCCGTGTAAGAGTCAGTAGGACATTATCGCACTATTACAATAGCTTGCCACGGTGGGTGAGTGGATAGCGTGTCGATCTACTAACCCCAAGATTTAAGGTTCGCTCCTGGCCGTGGTAAGTGATTTTTGAAAAGGCGGCAAAAATACGACACGCAGATCATACGATGTTGGCATGTCAAAGAACCCATTTGAATTCAGTAGGCCGTGTTCATACTGGCAAAATTAATCTCGGGAGTTTCCGCCAACACAAAGTTCCTCATTTCTCTACTAGGAAGCGCTATAGTGTTCAAGGAGCTTAGATATCTAACCTCCTTGACTTTCATAGTGATTCAAGGAACAACGAAATTCGACATGCAAGCTACCCTCTGGGTGTCAAATTACAAAGCTTGCACCCACCACCCGAGGACATACGATATTATTATTATTATTTCTTTATTTACTCATCTTACAGTCGGTAGCATGACTCATATCGGTACATTACGTACAAAACAAGAAGTTCCATGAAGAACTATACAGCCGACTTTTCATGCCAATGATTATTCTACAGAAGCTGATGGATTGGAATCCGGGCTAGCCATAGGAAACAACGATTATTCTACAGTATATGAACCTATCTAGAATAATGACGAAATTAAGTTGGTAATATCGAAATATCTAATTAGTTCAAAATAGGGCCTATACCTGGTATAATGTACCAGAGCACTACAGTTGGCAGCCCTGGTGACTGAATATATTCTTAGTTCCATCTCTTAAGGTACAGAATACAAAATTTGGTTGAAGTCCAATGGACGTTACATGCAGTTAGACACTGGATCTATCAGCACGCGTAAAAGCATGTTGGCAACAATGTCATGCCTGTGCTGGTCAGAAATAGCCTAATCTGAAATATTGCGATATCTTGTTGTGCCAATTTTGGATGAAATCCATTTGTTAGTATAGAAATACATGTATCTTAAAATTGGACATATCAGCAGGCATAGAATCATGTTGGCAGCACTGCCTTGTATTAATTACTCCAAATTAATCTAGAATGTCAGGTGCTATACGTGTGCAAAGTATAGAGCTGTTGCCTTGCATACGTTCTGATATATTGATATTAGGGTAAAAAATATAGACAACATTTATTAACAGTTGGCAGCCCTGATTGCTCTTAACAATACTTATTGTCATATCTGTTATGGTACACATAGCACATACGAAATTTGGTTGAAATCCAACTGATAGTATAGAAGTTACATGTATTTAAAAATTGGTACTATCAGCAGGCTTATAATCATGTTGGTTGAACTGACGTATATAAGTTACTCCAAATTAATCTAAAATGTCAGAATATACGTGTGCATAGTTTAAAGCTGTTTGCTTGCATACTTTCTGATATATTGGTATTTTGATTTAAAAAATAGAGAGAGCAATTATTAACAGTTGCCAGCCCTGGTAGCACTTAAGAATACGCTCAGTCATATCTGTTTATGTACAGATATTACATGCATATATTGGTTGAAATCCAATTAATAGTGTAGAAGTTATATGCATTTAAACATTGGACCTATCTGAAGGCTTAAAGTTATTTTAGCAACACTGTCATGGTTGGCCTCCTGGAAATTAAACGGAAATAGTATTATCTACATGTGTGCCAATTTTGGAATAGCTCCCATGCATACCTTGCAAGATATCCAACATGGAGCTCAAATTTCTAGTGCATTTTTTCTGCAGTTGGTAGCACTGACATCATTTTCAAGGGACACACACAGCCAGACAGACAGACAGACATACAGAAGGACAGACAGACAGACAGACAGACAGACAGACACACATTTTCCCGGATCGATCTCATAAGTCTACTTTTTCCTCATTTTTGCAAAATGTGAAAAGTAGGCTAAAAATGAGTAAAGTAACACTTAAGCCTCTAGCATATTATATTATTATTATTAATAATATTAGTATTATCAAGAAAATGGAGTTCCTCAGGGTTATGTGCTAAGTGACACCTTGTTCACGATTGCCATGAACGGCATTGTTGCCGCCGCCTGGCCCACGGTAGTTCCATCGCTGTATGTAGACGATTTAGCTCTGCATTACAGCTCTGGAAGTATGACAATCGTGGAACGGCAATTGCAGCTAGCTGTCAACCGGGTCGACGGATGGGCTCACGACCAAGGTTTTCGTTTACAGCAGCGAAAACCTCCGTCGTTCATTCTTGTCGGCTTCGGAAGCTACAATTGCACCCTGAATTACATCTCAGGGAAGCTGCGTTGCCGTTGGTTGACACTCATCGCTTCCTGGGGCTCCATTTTGACAGCAAATTAACGTGGCAGCACCATATACGGCATCCAAAAACGGCATGTCTCAGGAAACTGTACATGCTCAAGTTTCTTAGTGGCACTACGTGGGTGTTCCACCTCTAAATTATAGACGCCAAAATATGCTTTTAGCATATGCTGCCAATGTGCGTCAAATGCCGCAACATCCGAGATATCGAGATCTCTTCAGTATCCAAAACCACCAGCGGTACGCCAACCAGCCTCGTGCCACTCGGCCGGTTGGTATTAGACTCGATAGCTCGTGTACTGAAATAGGAGTGGCTGTACTGTAGGTCCCTGTATGATCCGGACACCTAGCGAGTCCCACGTCCAGAAATTTGGTTAGATTTACACCGAGGTACAAAGGTGAACTCACCAATTTTCGTACCCTGGCATTCTCTACTCGGATGGTTCGAATGTGGACGAGAAAGTGAGTTGTGGTGAAAATACCAAAATCTTGTGTATTTACTGCGAAGTTCGTTGCATCTATGAAGCTCTGCAGTTTGCCCTACACAATGCACGAATCCACTTTCTCGTGAGTACCGACTCTTTGAGTTTGTTGCAGTCAATTGCTACATGTTTCCCGCAACACCCTCTAGTGCAGCGAATCCACGACCTACTAGCCGGGTTGTGCCGCGCTGACACTCGAATCATCTTCCTGTGGCTTCCAAGCCACATGGGAATTGCGGGAAATGAGTTAGCGGACCAAGCTGCAAAGGAGGCGGTATCGCTACCACCTCGACCAATGGAGGTACCCGCTAGAGATATTCGTTCTCAGTAACGCCGACAAGTACTGGAATTTTGGGAGCGTCAGTGGCTAGCTGACCCACTGCCCAGTAAACTGAGAGCGATCAAGGGAACTACTCGCGTGTGGCGGAGCTCTTTCTGGTCACGGAGGGAGTCCGTCATTTTGTGTAGACTAAGGATAGGTCATACAAGATCCACCCACTCGTACCTAATGAGAAGGGAAGACCCCCCAGTTTGTACCTGTGGAGCCGTTGTCACCGTGACCCACATTTTAAGCGAGTGTGTGGATCTTGCTGACTTACGAAGAAACCTTGGTTTGCAGATGACACTCAAACTTATATTAGCCGATGATACGGTGGCTGCTGATCTCGTCATCCGCTTTATAAGTGAGAGTGGGTTAGGACCAGCAATCTGAATTTTCCAGTGTACGTTGACTCAACGACTTGTTCGTTTTTGAATGCTGAATTTTTGTCTTTCCGTAAATTTTGTTTATATTATAATTATTAATTTTATTTTATTTTTTGTTTTATTAATTTTCAGTCTTTTCAAATGTAGGTGTCCACCTCTAAATTTTAAATTCCATTCCAAATTTGTATACTATAATATGTGTTAAGCGGAGTGGATGACCTCGTAGTTCCGCCCCTTAAAACAACAATAACTAATTTGATCGACTGCAGTAAACTCAGTAAACTCCTCTCACAACGAGGTTTTATCTAGTCGTGCGTTCCATTCCGCGTCCAGAAATGACTGTGTAGATCGCAGCTCAGCGAGAATTTCTACGTTTATTGCCTGTAAACATGAACTTTGCCTTTTGCGCATGCGTGCCCACCATTTCCGTTAAGCTGTTGCGACAACAGCCAACAGCCAAGACATCACATCAATTCTTCGTACAAGCACACCGCGGCAGCACTGTTCACACGAAATGAGAACGTAGAAGGTGGTTCCTTCTAGACTCTGCGGCAGCATTTTAGAGGAAATCGCTCAAAGCAAACGGTGGAAAAAATTATGGAAGCCATTAACTGTTCCCGGCAGATGGTCTTTTAACACTCCCAAATTACCTATCCTATAGCCACATTTTATAAATCGATGAACTATAGTTTGTTCAGTACGGAAAACTCAGTGAAGAGCCTCTTGAATGTTACTGAGGGAGTGTTTCTATACAGTAAATTCTGTTGCTAAACACAGTATATTTAGTTTTTGGAGGGAAAATGGGTTACATACAGCACACAACTTATTTTCAGCGCCAGCCGCCACTGTACACCAAGTATCATTGATGCAGACACAAATCGCCATCATATCCAATCAAGTTTCTTTATTTAAATTAAGAAATATTTATTTAGCGTAGTGTTTATTACCAGTTTCTGTTTTCTAATTTATTTTTTGTAAATATTCCAATGGGGCCCCGATCCTGGTTACGCCACTGGACAAGTAGCAACCCTAGTTCTGTCATTGATAAATGTAGCTCACTAGGACATTTTATTAATGTTTATTAACTTCTCTTTCAGGCGTTATCTCACGCGATTGGAACGTAGCTCGACGTGCGAGAAGATTGTCTCCTCAAAACGCTCGACATTGGCGGACTATAGGACGTGAAGAACTTTGTCAAAGAGAGGGAACTCGCCAGCCTGTAATCAAAAATAGATCGCAAGAAATGACACCATTCCTAAAAAGAAATGTCGCTGAACCAATGAGATCTGCTGCTGATGAATCGGTCTTCAGGCGCAATGTAATGACAACGCCGGATATCCAGGTGGTATCGTCCACCTCTGTCGACGACACTGAATCTGCGGACTCTACTACCACATGCATGGATCCGACAGTGCTGATTAAGGTGGAGGTAGTGACGCCTGAACCCTACATCATGGCCGCCAAACTAAAGACATCTATACTACTAATGTACACAACACCGACCCTTTTCATTCCTACGACACGTCGTCCAACGAGAAAACCGGTGGAAACACCAACGATATGTCCCGACTTGATCAGTCTGTGCATTACCAAAGTCTTCGTACCTCCAGGCCAACAATCTGGTGAATTAATAACAGCAAAAAAAGAAACAACACCACGTAGAAATACAAATATTACCACAACAAAAACAATGGCATCACGAAGTAACGACGGACGTATGCATCTGGCAGAGGAAAGAATCATGATGTGTATGGAAGCCTTGAGTAAGTTGGCGTACAGTATGACCCCAGATTCTAATACTAAGGCGACGTCCATGAACACACAAGCTGAACATATGACAACCATTAAATCTGATATTTCTGGAGAGAGGATTGCATTAGCCAACGAACCAAGCTCAGAAAACATTCGGGCATCATCCAGGGGTGTAGATTCATCAACCGAGGGGCTACGAACTAGGTGCAGTACCACAAAGAGCCCTGCAACGTTTTGCAGGACAACTTGCAAAACAACGAATTTGAAACTAATGATTTGCAGAAACACACTTTGCAGACCAAAACATTGCCCGACAACTTGCAAACCAAATACTTGCAAAACAACAACAACATTCAGACCAAAAACTTGCCCGACAACGAGCAAAACAACAACAACAACAACATGCAGACCAAAAACTTGCCCGACAACGAGCAAAACAACAACAACAACAACAACGTGCAGTACAACAGCTAGCAGAACAACAACTTGCAGGACATCAGCTTCCAAGACCACTTGTATTGATCATCACGCGAGGAGGTCAAAGAAACACAGACACCACTGCTATAACCACCACAAGGCGTCAGAACTGTTGAGGTTCATGAGGGCAACTGACACCATCAACATGATAACTAACCCCAGGACAGGCATCACCAACGATTCCAATTTCTTCGGGCGGATGGAGTCTCCTGATGTAAATGTGCTCCAGGACGTCCTTGTTTCAAACACGCCTTCAGATGAGGTGGGTATGTCTTAATTTAACAATTTTCTAAGCGAACAGACACATTTCGAATTACGGGGATATTTTAAGTACGGTCTGTTTGCTAAAATATTTTTAAATCGTTCGCATTAGTAGTAATTGGCACGTTCACAGATTTCCGGTGTCCCTCACAAACAGACACGTCGTGAGCGTCTGCAATGTGAGTGGCCCACCGAATCTGAAGTACTGTCTGTTATTCGGTTGATTGTCGCAAGAAGCACAGCAATAAGAGGCCTTACCAAATTTGGTGCAAATGTGATAGCAAATTGCATAAATAGAATAGATTATTCGAAATGCGTGATGAGTCGTTAGCTATTTGTTATCAGAGACGATTTGCTGCGATTGGTAGACATCAATATTCATGAAAACAGACCATTCACAACTTACACGCTGTCATTTTCTTAAGATCCAACGTCAGTACGACATTTGTTGTTGCATAACAGACCTTACAAAATTACCCCTTGTTTACAGGGTACGGTACATAAGTTTCCCGAGGTCAGAAAGCGCCAAAATACGTGAATAACGCATAGTAAACGGTGCGTGATTAAGCGACAAAAAATAAGGTTGTTACATTATCTATTATAATTTTTTCGTCATATTGATAAGATGGAGGAATACTCCTTTGAATAAATACATATACTGTAAATAGTTAATACGGATAAAGAATAAGCACCATGGCCTCTACCATGTCGATCGTAATCAGGCTTGCTATAACTTTGCAGAAAGAAAAGGTAAAACAAGAAGTTCCGTGACGAACTAAAGAGCCCACTTTTCTTAAAATTTAAGATTCATGCCAATGATTAATCTATATGGATCTATTTAGAATAATAACGAAATTAAGTTGGTAATATCGACATTTCTAATTAGTTCGAAATACTGTATTCCTGGCATAATGTAGCCTAATAGTGAACTACAGTTGGCAGCCCTGGTGACTGAATATATTCTTAGTTCCATCTCTTAAGGTACAGAATACAAAATTTGGTTGAAGTCCAATGGATAGCATGGACGTTACATGCAGTTAAACATTGGGTCTAACAGCGCGCGTAAAATCATGTTGGCAAAAATGACATACACGTATTAATCAGAAATAATCTGAAATAATATGATCTATTGTTGTGTCAATTTTGAAAGAAATCAATTAGTTAGTATAGAAGTTACAGGCATTTAAAATTTGGACCTCTCAGCAGGCTTATAATAATTTTGGCAACACTGCCATGTATGGTATCCTGGAAATTGAACTGAAATATTATTATCTATACGTGTGACAATTTTGAAATAGCTCCCATTCATACCTTCCAAGATATCCAACATAGAGCTCAAATTTCAACTGTGATTTTTCAGCAGTTGGTAGCACTGATATCATTTTCAAATATGGCTGTGAGATATTCAGGTATAGATCTTTACTCCTACCAAATTTTGTTTCGATTGCTCCAGCCGTTTAGGAGTTGATAAGGGGGGGGGGGGGGGCAGACACACAGCCAGCCAGACAGACAGAAGGACAGACACACATTTGCCCGATCTCATAAGTCTACTTTTTCCTCATTTTTTGCAAAATGTGAAAAATAGGCTAAAAATACAGTATATGCAGATGACATGGCCCTGGCCACCGATAATATAGAGGATCTACAGAAGGGAATAGATATTGTTGAGAAATGGGCGGAGGAGAATGAACTAAGGATGAATGCTCGGAAGACTGAATTAATGATATTCAGAAAAGGAGGACGACTGAGGAAGGATGACTACATTGTTTGCGGGGAACACTAACTAACGCCGAAAAACAATTTAAGTACCTTGGAAATACTATGCAAGTCACAGGAACTTCCTTTATGGTTCAAATAAAGGAGAGACTTGCAGCAGCGACATCAGACATGTACAAAGAATGTCAGTAAATTCAGCTATGGAACTTTTCAGAGTCAAAGTACTCCCATAACTCACATACGGGATAGAGGTCATATGGACTTGCCCTTCAATCAGACAATTAAAAAACATTGACAGTTTGAAATCAAGGTATTTGAAAAGGGTATTGGGCGTATCAAAATTCGCTCTTTCAAGATATGTGTATGCATTAGCCAGAGAAAGATTTTTGGTAGAAAATCTTCGACTGCTAATGCACCTACCATCCACACAGGAATGCCTGTTAAGCGAACTTCGAAGGAAGAGAGACTGCATCCCAGAAAGATTCTTCGTAACGGATGCAATGCTATTTAAGGAATTGATGCGACCAGAGTATTAGCTGAGGATCGGTCATGTCCAACGCATGAATGACGACAGACTCCCACGGAAAATCCTGTACAGCGAGCTCAGCACGGGCAAGATACCTCTAGGAGCACCTCGAAAGCGTTTCAAAGATCAGCTTAAACAAACCTTGAGGAGTGTAGCCATTGATCCTGAAGATCGCGCACGTTGGCGTTCAGCCAGCTCAGCTGCGGTTTCACATTTTGAAGAAGAACGCCGAAGGCAGGAAATGGAAACTCGTCAGAGGAGAAAGCTGCGCCAGATATTGCCAAGTCCTCCACCTTCCACCATCTGCATTGTGTGCAGCCGTGTGTTCTATGCCAGAATTGGTCTGTTGAGTCACCAGCGACATCACCATCGAGTGAATACAAATTAGTAATGCAGGAAAGAAACATACACTCGGATACGAGTATTGGCCGACGGCGATCAGCTCAGGTATCTAGTGACCAGATTTGCGATCCATGGCTTCCAGCATCGCATCTGCACTAGGAAGTTCTTCCATCACACCAGCCCGGAGTGTGTTTGTCTATTATGAAATGGAATGCACTCAATTTTGTTTAAAAGAGGACTGATTAAGTTGTATTGATCAAAGTGTAGTATAGGATAGTGTAGGGTAGAGAATAGTGTGGTATTGTTCTTATCTCTGGTCATTGGCCACAATAAATATGTTATCATAACTTTATATTGTAGTGTAACAAAACAAAGATATACATGCAGTGAGTGGTTCTTCAAAAATTCCTTGCTACTGCAGTCATTTTGCAGGAGACCTTCCAGCGAATTACGTCTGATTGCAGTGGGACAAGAATCGCGTGTAGCCTATATGAGGGGAAGATATGGGTTCCATTCCACTCCGCGAATGGCTGTCTTCGTGACCTTTGCCTGGATGACAACTGGCTAAACGTTTGTCACGTGTATCTTGTTAACGTTTCTCAGATCTGTTTAAGTTCATTTTCAAAACCAGTTTGTCACGTCTTGTCTTCTCATGATAATCAAAACATGAGGTAACTACTGACTTCACCCCACTGGCTTTACGCACAATAATAGACTTGCAAACTGTATTGTCAAATACGATTACTTATTCTCCTGTTTCCTCTTAAATCACGCACCTTAACGTCTTTCGGCGCTTGGGAATCACCTATTTCGGAGGTACCCTACCCAAGGGCAAGGAACGCTCAAATAGTTCAAGTTGCACGGGTAGCTGGCTGAGGTGGTGTGCCTCTCAGGGTTTGTCCCAGGGTGATATTTAGTTGTGTTGTTGTGCGTTCATGTTTGGAGCGGTCACATTAATTTTGTGTTCGACACCATGGAGGCTTGGTTGCGCCGGGGTCACTAGAGCTGCAATACTGAGCAATCGACGAGTCTGCTATTGTTACGTGGGACTTAAGGTCTACCCACAATGCGCTGACGGTAGCCTGTAGTGGGCAGCCGGTAGACGGCAGACGTGGTCTGAAGCCGGTAGCTCACAACCTAGCAACCCACAATGCGCAGTTGTCAAAATGCTAGGAGTAAATAATAACTTGACTTTCATTTATTCCTTGAGAAAGTTCAATTGCATGGGAGACAAGTTGTCAATATTGTCGATAACTTAACCTAAAATTGCAAGGATGGACGACTTGGAGCTGTATGGTGCATTTTTATTACTGCTAACTGCTACAGCATTGGTAAAATTGAGGAACAATGGTACGCGAAGGTACTGGCGACATCCGACGCTAGTGGCAGAAGAGGGGGAGTTTAAAACTCTTGTCTTAAAATATAAACGGACAAGCCATGACAAGTTCTCCACGTCTGGTCCTTGAAAAGGTTATCTTTATATTTCGGCTCGCTCATGTCGTACAACCAACGACGTTCCCTCACAAGATCAATAAAAATCTCCTCCATCCCAATGTCAGCACATTCAGTCGTCATCATCGTATTTTTATATTTATTATTTATATTATGTTATACAATATAACGCGAAGAACGCAGAAGTCACAACCACACAGCAAGACGAGCGGGAAACGACAAAGTGACGTCGGCTTGTGATCTTTTCTGATTGGCTCTTAAATATGTAGCTGGCAGTCAAAGATAAAATAGGCGACAGCAGACTACACGCTGTCGATAGTCAACTATCTACTACCGACAAGCAACTTCACATTGTGAATGACGCCATAAGAGAGCACGGGTCAGCCTTCAACTACAGTCTACCGGCTGCCCACTACCGGCTACCGACAGCGCATTGTGGGTAGAGCTTTACTCACGCCACTACGTAAACAAGAAAGGAAATATCTGCAGCAGTTTGATCTTTATACTGGTACCACTATACAGAATGTTTGGAAATCCCAGACTTCTAGAACTTGTAGAGCGGAGTGAGTGCAATAATCCATGTCCAGAATTGCACCGTTTCCGTTCTACATCCGTTTCAATTCAGGTGTTTACCTCATTCACTTCTTAGGGACTATTATTAAGCGTGTTTCACTACCTAACAACTAAACTCAATTAGTAAGAATTCAAAGTGAATGAAAAATAAGGAATCTGATCCATGTATCACTTTGTCCGTAGTAAAACGTAATAACACAGTATATAATACAAGCCCAACAGGGAAGGTAACTCTTATGAAAAATGGTTTGCTAACAATAAGAAGTGACAAAGAGGAAATCTGACATTCTATGCATCGGAGGATTAGCTCAGGACAGGGAGGCATGGATAGCTGCATCAATAATAATGTCCGTAAACTATTAATAATGTCCGTCTTTTCAATACATTGTATTGAAAATACGGACATTATTAATAGTTTTATTAGTGAACATATTCAATACGGACCTAAAATGGAGAATATTGCTCTAATGAGCTGCATCAAACCAGTCAAAAGACTGAAGACTCAAACAACAACAACAACAACAACAACAAGGATCTAGAAGAAATGAACATCACTGATCAAGACATCCGCAACAGATACACACATTTGAGGCGTTCCTAGAGCCAGAAACAGCGACCAAGTAGAAACAACATTGGACAGCTGACAAGAAAGAAGCTGTGAGCAAGAGAATAAGGAATACTGGCGCCAAAGAAAACAGAAATCATTTACGTGGTCCTTAGTTGGCCAACATCGAATACTTTCTTCGGCTTTTCCCAAGTAATTGGGGTCGCCGGAGCCAACCAGGCTCATTTTGGTTTTGGCCGGTGATTTAAGGTCGGATGCCCTTCCTGACACCACGTGATTTTTCAGTTGAAAATTCCACCCCTCTGTCACTGAGATTCGAACCCCGACCGTCCGGGTGAAAGACGAGAAACTAAGCCACTGCGCCATCACGCTCCCCTTGGCCGAAATCGATTATGATGAATACATTATTCCAAAAGACAAAATAAACACAGAGCATTACAGTACTGATGCACTACAACAGATGTGGCGACCACCAACGTCGTTGCACACATTGTACAGGGTCTTTCACTCAAAGTGTGGCCGGCCCAGCGCTCTAGGTAGAACGTGCAGCTATAAAGGTCAGACGAGCATATCGCAGCGTGCTGCTGTCACAGCATATGTCATAATTAAGATAAGGAAGTGCTGTTGGATTGATGCATCGGACTCTTGACCCTAAGCTCAGTGAGCTGCCTCCACGCGCCGCACAGTGGTCCTTTTAGGGTATCTGGCGGCGCAAAATACCTTTGCATAGAGAAATGGTCTATAAACCTTAAAATAACTGTTCAAAATTATGTAAAACAATTTCCTTATTCTCATTTATAAGAATTTAAGTTTGACTGTCGCCCCGGAGGTCCAGGTTCGATTCCCGGCTCTGCCAAGTAATGTTAATTCTGGTGTGAAGGCTGGTACGGGTTAAACTAAGCCTCCTGAGGCAAAACTGAGAAGAGGAGGGTTCGATTCCCACCTCAACCATCCTGAAAGTGGTCCCGGAGGTCCGGGTTCGATTCCCAGTTCTGCCAAGAAATTTTACTTCTGGTGTGATGGCTGGTACGGGGTAAACTAAGCTTCCTGAGGCAAAACTGAGAAGAGGAGGGTTCGATTCCCACCCCAATCACCCTCGAAGTGGTTTTTCGTGGATTCCCCCACTTCTACTCCAGGCAAATGCTGAGATGGTTCCTAACTTAGGGCCACGGCCGCCGTCTTCTCAATCCTATGTCAAATGGACAAATAGTTGTACAGGCATCACAATAACACAGGTTATCACACAAATTACACAGACACACCAAAAATACATGGGACTATACGACCACGATGTCGCGGCCCCTAAAATAAGCAACAACGACAACAACAAGAATTGAGGTTAAACTTCTCTTATTGGCCTAATAATAATAATAAAAATAATAATATTTTTCAACTGGATTTGGATTTTCCTTTACGCCGCTAAACTGCAGAAAATTCTGCATTTTTTTAAATAAGTTCAGAGGTGTCTCTCCTTCCTTCTAAGCGTATACTCACTTGACCGGCTAACGCTAGCTCCTCCCTGCTGAGTTTTTGTATTAAAGGTCGCAATTTCCTTCGTTTCGAAAATTCACTCCACTCCACGAATGATTGAAAAGGACGACTCACATTACTGTATTCCCTCTCCATGTTCCCTTCCAGGCTATTCTTATTTCGTGACAAACTTTCTTATGATTCTGCGATTGGCAACCCACGTTTTTCTTAACTGCGCGAAAAAATGAATAAGATATTTTCTAACATTATTTTAACAGACTGTCCAAGGGATTTCAGATCGCTGTTTTCTATTAGATAGGTTCAAATCCTTTCGGTTTTCCTCCTGCATGGCGCCAAGCATCGGAAAGATCGTTCCGAGAAAATCCTCCCGACAACACTAAAAGTAGAGCAAAAGCCAAAGTTGCAAAAAGTTGCAAATATTTTTTACACAGAAAACATAATAGGGTGTAGGCTTATAGGCTAATGGAAAGAAATTCACCAATGGTTGACAATCGTGAATTTCCTGGTCTGAAAACCCATAAAAGAAGAATTATTTTATAACAAAAATTCACTATTTTCAAACGTTTATCACATAAACATAACGATTTTTATAAGACTTTGCAAATTTCATAAAGAAAGATCATATTATAGTCTGTCATATCCAATGGCAAACGATGAAGATAGCTGAACTAACAAGTCTTTACAAGCACAAGATTCAAACACAAATAATCAGCTTTGCTTCCAGCTGTGGTTGCGATAAGAAACGTCCTACTTCAGCGGTCTTTCACAATCCAGGGGGTGAACAAATAAGACATTTAAGTACAGTTCTGAGGTCCTCTGACATTGCTGATACTAAAAATGACATACAACATGAAAATACAAGACATTTATTTTCTACATTTTGAGCGCCCAGATCGTGCAAAAGGATCACTGTGCGCCGCACCTGTACCTTCTGGTACTCTCTCCATCACACCAGGTGTCTACTCAATCTGTTGTTCAGCGGCCAGAAGTCGTGCCAGCAGATCTTTCTCTGTCTCTACAGGAGTCTCATAAACTAAACGCATCATATAACCCCACATGAGAAAGTCAAGTATAATTAAGTCCGACGATCGTGACTGCAATGAATTTTGGTCCCCTCGGCCTATCTATCGTCGATTGAAATGTATTCGAACCTGAAGTGAGAAGTGAGGTGGTGCGCCACCGCATTTCCTGATGGAAGTTTAATGGCACAACATCCAAGAACAGGTGTGTTGCTGGAATAGCACGCACGCGCCACCAGTTAGCTTGGGTGGGAGGAGGTATGGCCCAATTACAAGACCATCCAGAATACCGGCCCAAATTTGAGCAGGTATCCCCGGACGTGCGTGGCACGAGGGCTTACGCCTGCCCGGACTTCAGAACACATTCATCCGTGAACAGAACTCGGTGGAAACAGGGGCATGTCAATACACTGTTGCAAGAACCATGTGCACAAAGCAACGCTGGTTGCAAAATCCTCTGGACCCATAGCCTGTGCCCTTATTGAGTTGTAAGGATATAGTTGTTGTTCACGCAGAACTTCCCGGACGATACTGTGACTAGCACCCATTGCGCGCGCAATTGTTCGCGTACTCATTGACTTATTGTCTAGTTCTCTTCAATGTGAGCGGCTTCGGTGGCGTAGGTGGTAGCATGCTGAGCTTAGCTTCTACAGTATAACCAAGATCACGGGTTAAAACCCGGCCGAGCGTTAAAAATACCTCAGTAGGCCTTCCTTCGGAGGGGAAGTAAAGCCGGCGGTCCCATGTCATAGAATGGTTGGTTCTGAAGTTTAGGGGCTGCGACAAAGCGGTCATGTAGCCCCGTGTACTTTGGGTGTGTGTAGAATCTGTCTGATAACCGGTGTTAATTGTGATGGCTGTATTAGTGTGTGTTATCTGTTTCTTAAATTCAAGTAAGGACTGCAGACTTTTGCATTTTTCAATTAGTTCCTAATTTTGCCGCCAAACGCCACCGTCAACGACTACTAGTTCAGAACTTAGCTACTAGACAACACCGCAGTCGGCTCTTGGCAACGAACGTAGGAACCTAAGAGCGTTGTTTACATTCTTAACCTACACAATATAGCTTCACACAGGTGGGACCGCAGGCTTTACTTCCCCTCCGAAGGAAGGCATACTGAAGGATTTTAACGCTCTTAAAAACTCCGACAACTTTGGCCGGATTTGAACCCGCGATGTCATAGATTTATGGCATGTGAAAGAACCTTCCACTAATTACACTTGTGTGAAGCTAAATTATAGGTTAGATTTGAATAACGCCCTTATGTTCCAACGTTCGTCGCCAGGAGCCGACTGCGGTGGCACCTAGTAATCAAGTTCATAACTAGTTGTCGTTGACGGTGGCGTTTGGTAGCAAATGTAGGAACTACTTGAAAATTGAATGTCGGCAGTCCTTAAAAACAGAAAACACACACTAATACAGCCATCACAATTAACACTGGTTATCAGACAGATTCTACACACACCCAAAGTAGACGGGGCTACATGACCGCGTTGTCGCAGCCCCTAAACTCGGTAACCAACCAACCATTCTCTTCAACGTGATGCAGTACAACTTCTTCAAATTCGGAAGTGCGGCGTTCCCTTCGAGGACCGCAGCCCATCCTGTTTACGGTGAAGTTACCTGTGTGTCGATGCCGTTGCGTAACAGTGGCAAATAGTTTGTGCGATGGAGTTCTATACTCTGAATTACCAATAATGATCGCTGACAGCTGTTCAAGCTAGCACGTGGGGAAATGCTGCGTTGCCACTGAGGTAGATCATGACTCATAACATTCCGAGAGGCTTGCAGGAAGACACAAATACTGGGGAAATTAGCCCATTGCCTGGCGGTCTAATGACCGTGACGAGTGAAGACACACTGAGTCAAACCAAGTGCTTACTGCTGTGTCGGCATACATTACAACATTGCTTGCTGTTGCTATGGAGACCGTTACCCCTCTCGTCTCCACTCCTCACCTCACCCTTCAAGAGCGGCTTCGGTGGCGTAGTCGGTAGCATGCTGAGCTTCTATGCCCAAGATAGCGGGTTCAAACCCGGCCGAAGCCGTCGAATTTTTAAGAGCGTTAATATCCCTCAGTGTGCCTTCCTTCGGAGGGGAAGTAAAGCCGGCGGTCCGATGTCATAGAGTTATGGCATGTTAAAGAACCTTCCACTAATTACACCTATGTGAAACTAAATTGGATAGGCTAAGAATGTAAACAACGCTCTTAGGTTTCTACGTTCGTTGCCAAGAGCCGACTGCGGTGTCGTCTAGTAGCTAAGTTCTGAACTTGGCCTAGTAGTCGTTGACGGTGGCGCTTGGCGGCAAAAGTAGGAATTACTTGAAAAATTCTAAGTTGCAGTATGTACTTAATAAAAAAACAGATAACACACTAACACACACTAATACAGTCATCACAATTAACAACGGTTATCAGACAGATTCTACACACGCCCAAAGTACACGGAGCTACATGACCGCGTTGTCGCAGCCTCTAAACTTAAGAACCAACCGACCAACCATCACCCTTCAAGCGGATGACAGCTTTCACCGAGCATCTTTTGTAAATCAGACTATAAGTTGCGGATAAATTTCTCGATACGGCCGACTAGCAGCTCTGCCATTGCATCGAGCTTCGCCATACACAATGATCATGTCTGTGTATTCCCCAAACGTGTACAGAGTCATGTTTATCGGAGACACACAGGCACTGAATGTGTCTGGAAGCAAGGCAGACGTTATGTGAGATCAGGTGATTGTCTGACGCAGTAGCCTACTGTCAAATGGAGTTAGTTTGACCATTCGCAAACATTAGTTATGACATAATAATTCGAATTTTAATACTAATTAGAGAGTGAAATATCGATAAAAGTACGGACTTAAAAACGTGATCAGTCACAGCACATCAAAATTTAATAAATTACACAAACAGAAGATATTTCTACCGCTCATTGCACACAGTCATACTAACGTTGACCAAAAAGTCGGATAATGACATTTGGCAAATGTGTCAGAACATCGGGGACGTCGACTGTCTGCAATCATATTCCTCGCAAGAGGAGACTGATTTCTACGAACGAATTTAACATCTAGCTGTATTGGACATTTCGTACAACTTTCATTAGTTTTATTGTAGGACAAACTCACACGAATTCAGTGTTCTGACATGGGAAGAATACTGTAGATACGAAAAATTCCCTCAGCAGAAGTGGATGAGTTAAACACTTGAGTTGAAACGGACTTGGGTTGCTATTCAACAGGGTGTCTCAAAAAATGTACTAACACTTTGAATGATTATAAAATGATTATTTGTGAACATAGGGACAAGTTTAAGGGCTTCAATTATAGAAGAGACATATAATTAAGGACTCATGTTCGCAAATGTTCAAATTGATCACCGTCAGTGTCCAGGAGTTCGACAAACCACCACCAACGCACCGGACCATTGCTCGCATCAGAGATAAATTTGAAGCAGATAGAACCGTTCACTACGTCAACAAGAAACGTTCTGGACGACCACGGACATCCACCAGTCCTTGAAAAGAAGAACAGGTACAGGAAGCCCTCACTCGATCCCCACCGAAATCACTACGACAACCGGCTCGAGAGACACACATCTCAAAAGATAGCGACCATCGCATCATGAAGCGTCTGCGCTGGAAATCCTACATTTCAACACAAAATTGGAAATTGACAGACAATGTCACGAAATTCCAAATGAACTTTATCGTAACGTTTGCGAATCCATTGTTTCGCGTTATCAGCTTTGTCTGGACACTGACGGTCATCAATTTGAACATTTGCGAACATGAGTCTTTAATTACATGTCTCTTCTATAATTGAAGCCCTTAAACTTGTCTCTATGTTCACAAATAATCATTTTATAGTCATTCAAAGTGTTAGTACATTTTTTGAGACACCCTGTATTATTTACTCACTCCCCTCTACAAGTCCTATATGTTTGTAACCAGAATTACCAAACACCCTGTATATTAAAGTTGAAATATATCAATAAACATTAAACATATGATTAATAAGAGAGCAAATTAGAATGTGAAGGTAAAATTCGAGACTCTTTAAGACAGATAGATCGGGCTTGGCATCTTTTCTTTTCGTATTGTGTGGCTCAGCCTGACGTCACGTAGCTCGGACTGGAACTCGGCAGGCAACACAACTGTATAAACAAACACGAGGCCATGATTCATGCACAGCAAGGACAACACTCAGCGATACCCGATCACAATATTGTGGGAAACGGTTTCCAGATCATGACACTCACGAGCATTGAATATAAGACTGAATTATTTATTTAAAGAAACTGATTAAAATACAATATATTGAATTAAGGGGATGTGTTTCGTGGCTCATCAGAACTTGGAATATTGCTTCTCTTCTTTTCATTCTCAGACAATGGCGCTGAGCTTACTCCTGCGCCCCCTAGATCCCACACTCGGCCGTCTTGATCCTCATCTGGCTCCCGTGTCGTCTCAAAACTCACGAGTCTTAAAACTCACGAGTCTCAAAACTCACGAATTTCAAGATGAGGGTTAGTAAAAGCAGGTTCTAACCGGTTTCTGTACCTGGGCCAGTCTCAAAACTCACGAACCAAGCCATAGCCACCTTTAAGGTAATAGGTAGCCATGGTCAAGCCAGTTCATTGGGAAAAGGTCCATTGTTAGAGCCAGCTGGAACTGCTTGCCCTCTTGTAATTGGCACCTCTCTCATCAAGATGTTGTTGTTGATTCTTTTAGGGGCTTTGCGACATCGTGGTCATGTACTTGGTTGGGCATAGAATTGCCTGATAACCTGCGTCACTGTGACACCTGTACAATACAAACGAAATCCCATTCTAAAACTGGGTGGACAAACATGTCTTGAAGGGCAGTGAGCTCTCCGGAGTCGTGAGTTTTGAGACTATTATTATAATGTTCATTCAGCTACTAGTTTATTGTCGAGAGTTTTGATACTATTTGTTGCTATTTTTAGCTCGTGAGTATTGAGACTCGTGAGTTTTGAGACGTAACCCTGGCTCCCACATTCGGCCGTCCAGTTCCTCTTCCGACCCGGATGAAGAAGATCCGCTCGGCCAGGGCTTCATGAACTCCTCTCAGGACGATGTGATTCTTGGCCCAGCATGGTCTCCTTCTCTGCTGACGTCATATGTGTCGTTGAGTTCAACTCGAGTCACTCGATAAGGTCCTAGACTTTTGGTTTTTAGTTTCAGATGTGGACTGATCTGAGTGCGTTTGATGGCAACCAGGTCGTTGGTTTTTAGTTTCAGATGCGGACTGATCTGAGTGCGTTTGATGGCAACCAAGTCGTTGACCTGATACTTCTTAGGCTCCTTACGTCGTCGGTTGAATTTGGCACGATTTTCAGATTGTACATTTTCTATCTGCCCTTTTTGCATCTTCTCTCGTCTGATCACGTTTTTCGTTGAACGAATCGATCAACTCCCCTCCGATGAGTTGCACTATACGTAGATCATTTTGGTTGTGCCTTCTGACTCCTGTCAGCAGCTCGAAATGTGACATTCCAATGCTCCTCTGGAACTTAGAGTCGATAGCTCGTCGGACGGATGGTACAACCTTGTACCATTTCGTCGGATCGTCAAAGCTACGTTTAGGCGATGATCTTTGTCCCAGTTGAGTTGACTCTCTCGATTTGACCATTGGCTCTTGGCAGTCAAGCTGTGATCAAGACGTGCTTGATACCCTGCGATTTACAGTAGTCCTGGAACTCATGGGAGGTGAACGATGGCCCCCTGTCGGTGATCACTTCAACTGGGTTTCCAAAGTTCGTCCTCTGAAACTCCATCATTTCAATCGTCTCGGCTGATTTGATAGTTTTCACAGGATACAGCCAGGTGAACTTCGTGGAGGCGTCTATCACACAGAAGATATGTTCATATCCCTTGTGTGTAGACTTAAGTGGTCCAATGTGATCGATGTGGTATGTGTGCAAGAGCACACTCTCCTTGAACAGCGGATGTAACCAACCTTCTTTCTTGCCTGCCTTCCTGTTAACCACCGGACACTTCACACAGTTGGCTATGACTCGTTTCACCTTGTTGGCCAAGTCTGGAATATAATATTCCTGCTTCACGTCTTCTTCAGTCCTTTTAACCGCGTAGTGTCCCTTCTCATGTGAAGCTCTGATGATTTCCGCGGGACCACCAACGTCTCTCGCCCGTCAACAAATTTAAAGAGCGGTCCATCTCTGGCGATGAAGTTTTCGTAAGACCCTTTCTCCAGTATCGCTTTTATCGCTGTCAATCCTTCGTCTTTTCTCTGGGCGATTTTGATACTCGCTGAAAGGCCATCAGGGAATTCAAACATCACTGCTGGACATCGGCTCAGGGCGTCGACATGTTTCATCCTGGTTGCAGTTCAGTGTTCGATGGTATAGTCAAACTCCTCCAAGGTCATAGTCTATGTAGCTACTCATGGGACCAGGTCCCCTTTGTGCATTATTTTTTGGAATGCCATACAATCAGTCACGATCTTGAACGGAATTCCAAGCAAGTACACTCTATACTTTTTTAATGCATTCACCACAGCTACGATCTCGAGCTCGTTACTGCTGTATTTTTCTTCCTGTATCGTCGTCTTTTTACTCATGTATGAGACTGGATGTAGTTTGTTGTCCTCTGGGTACTTTTGTAACAACACAGCGCCATACCCACTCTTGCTGGCGTCAGTGTGCAGCTCCGTCTCGTATTTCGGGTTGTATGTCTTCAAAACAGGTTCTGAAGCGAGAAGACGTTTGAACTCAACAAACGCACGTCGTTGTTCCTCGCCAATCTTGAACTCCGGCTTACTTCTCAACAGATCGCTCATTGGTTTGGTTACAATCGAGAAATTTGGGATAAATTTTCTAAAATAGCCAGCCAATCCGAGAAAGCTCTGCAGCGCAGCGATCGCCTTTGGCTCCGGGAAGTTTTGTACAGCAAGGACCTTCCCAGCGGCGGGTTGAATCTGTCCACGTTGAATAGTGAATCCAAGGAACTGTACCCTCCTCTTCAGAAACTGGCACTTCTCGAAGTTGATTTCCAGCCCGTACTCTGCAGCTAATTCCAACACTCGTGTCAATCGTCGGAGTGCCTCGTCGTCATCCTTCGCTGGGATGATTAAGTCATCCATATAGGTAACCACTATGATCTCTCGGAATAACTCTCAGAACAAAGCCTTAATTAAGCGTTGGAGAACTGCAGGTGAGTTGGTAAATCCAAATGAGACTTTTTGTACTGGTACTGTCCAGAACGCGTTACGAATAAAACATATCGTTGACTTCCTTCTTCGACTTCCACGTGAAAGAATCCGTTCCTGAGATCCAAGGTGCAGAACACCGTAGCATCCTGTAACTCTTCCAGAAGATCCTATATAACTGGCATGGGAAATAGATCCCTAACCACGATTGAGTTCACTGGACGAAAATCAGTACAAAGTCGCTTTTTTCCATTTTTCTTTTTGACTACCACCACTTGGCATGTATATTCTGATTGACTCGGTTCTATGATATCTTCTTCCAGCCACGCCTCGGCTTGCTCATCGACAAATTCGTTCTCAAGCGGTGCCATTCGTCTGGGCCTGCTAAATATCGGTTTTCCTTCTTTCAAAGTGATCTTCATCTTGAAATCGGTAGATTTCGTCTTCTTTGGTACATGTCTCGCTGCAAAATATTGAATCTGTTCCCTTTTTTCCTCATCAACGCAGTTCTCGATATCCAATTCCTGTTCGTCGGCTACCCTGACCCCTAGTTTCTTGATGGTAACTCCTTGCTTGCTCAGGATGACCTCACCCTGATCCAATATATCGTTACCAATCACCATCTCCCACTCCATAGTATCATCAGAAACAACATAGACGTTGGTTTGGAACTCCAGCTCGTCTACCTCAATGACTGTAGTGAAGTAATCTTTAGTAGCAACAAAACCATTACCGATTCCTTTCGAAACAAGATCCGTGCTCTTCAATCCTGGGGAACTCATGGTCTTATAGATGTTTGCCGCAGTAGGTTATAAGGACTGCCACAGTCGATAAGTGCCTGAAGTTTCTGCTGACCCAAACTAACCTCTTTGAACTTGAGGCAGCTTTCCTTTTCATCAATAAGATTGATACTTTGATTATTCCTCTTATCGTTCTTCCACTCTTTTTTGCACTAGGATGGAATGTGGCCAAACTCGTTGCAGTTGAAACATCTCTTGCCTTTATCCTTGTGCTCACATTCCTTTGAACTATGACCAGATCCACCGTAATTATAACATCTATCTCCACTACTCGCCTCTATCTTCTTTGTACTGCTCCAGCACTTTCCGTCCTTCTCGTTGGCACTTCCTTGAAAATTACTGTTATTATACTTTGTGCTTTCCTTTGGCAAATACTTCACCGCCATCTCATAACTTCTCATTTTCTCCTTGAAATCCTTGGAATTGTTTTGCTCCATAGAGAAGAAGTTTAGATCTTGAATCGTCTTCGATCCCATCAATCACGTACTGACACGGAGAAACTTGCTCAACATCACCTCTGCTGGCGGTTTCCTTCATCACAAGAAAGTACTCCTGTACAGATTCGTCGCACTTTTTTCGCCGCTGGGTTAACAATTTGTGGATTTCTGCACTGCTTGCCGCCACGTCAAACTCCTCTTTCAAGGCCTTCTTCAGTGCAGTCCTTTCTTACCTAGAATAAAAAGCTTAGGGGGATCTAAAACGTGCCAGTAAATCTACTTACAAAGTTCCTTCACATTTGTGCACCCTCAAAACCCAACTGACTGTGCCAGGATTCGATCCTGCAACCTTGAGCTCAGCAGATGAGAACGTTACCGCTGCGTCACGCATCCAGTCTGCGCCCTGGTTACTCTTTTAGCTTCACTTGTTCTAAGTTCTTCTTCTTCTTCTTCTTCTTCTCCTTCTTCTTCTTCTTCTTCTTCAGAGACCCAATGTTTCTTGGAATGTCACTTCTGTCTTTTATTTCAAGAATAACAAAAAAGGATTTATTTTGGGAGGGTGTAATTTTATGAAGCGATTTTATTTCCAACATGATTTCCAGTAATTATTTAATGTTTTATATCCATTTATATAACTATTAAATTGTATCAGAACATGTATCGCTTGAGCATATTGGGTGCCAGGATTTAAAACAAATCAAATGAATTGACCTAACTGGTAGAGCATTGATCTTCTTTAATCTCCAGGGAGCAGACAATAAAACTTGCAGATGTAATTTTCAAGATTGGGTCTTACCTTCCCCACAAGAAATGAAAATAGGAAGGATGCCAAAGGAGAATTTACAATCTAAATAGTATATTCAAAACAACAAATAGGAATTTGCATAATGTATACAATTACGCATATCAGAAATAGCCCATTTAACTGAAGCATTGGTACTCACTCGGGCAGATAACATCACGTTGCTTTATCCCACAAGCGAAACATACCTTCAATTTTCACGTCCTTGTGTGGTGACAGGTGAACCCAAGACCTGCATTATTGCGTTGACTCAGGTGCATGCCACTACCAATCCATTATTTACGGTTGTTCCACGCCACTTTCCTCCCTTCTCCGTCTGTCTTAACTGATAAGATCGACCACGGCACGAGTCAATCCCATACAAGTTCACTCCAGGGCAATTTGCCCTGATAATATCTTCCCAAGAAGATAATCTATGCATGGTAGCTAAATTTGAGACACAGTCTCAATACCACTTTTCATTCATACGGTTATATTTTAGTCTGGTAGATTATAATTACAGTATTATTATTAACAAGAAAAGTTCGCTCGAGTTGAGCATTAATTTACACATATATCTAAAATAACAGATTATTCTTTGCTATATTCTGTAAGCTATTTTGTCCTCTTAACGCATCTCAATAAGTGATATTTGTCACAGGTCTGACCACACAGCACACGTTGACAATCCTCAGTCGGTTGATGGTATGTTTTGATATTGCATATCTTGTGATGAAATCCGTGAATTGCAGTTCTTGTGATAACATGTCTCTGGGACTGGCATTCCTTCTTCCATCCGTCCTCTATCACTGCTGAGGTGGTGTAGGACTCCATTTCTACCTCCATTTTCTTTTTTTCTCAAATGTTAACATCTCCAATGGTTAAACTCTTGGAATCTCGTAACATATTCGTCGAAGCAGTGTCACAGTATCTTAGCCCGTGATCGCTCTCCCTGCAATAATTTTTGAAGGAAACCGCCGTCGAACGGTAGAAGATAAGAGGCAGAACAGAAAGGACAGATAACTCATTAGAAGAAATGGAAGGAACGTGGATGCCCCACCTGGTGCCAACTGTCATCACTGCGGCAAATTGTGCGCCTCCCTCATTGGGCTGAATAGTCACCGATGAAGATAAATTCCGGATTGGAAGGCCAACCTACTCGATACGAGTGTTTGCTATGATCACAGTATAGTAGTGCGTACCTCTTAGTTTATATACACCCTTTACAAAGTGACGCTTTATTCGTAAGTAGCCATTAAGTACATATTAAGGAAGTAATTAAAACATTGTCTTCATAGCCAACCAATAAGAGTGATATTACGTAAGGAAACACCTAAACATATTTTACGTATACCAGTCCGTCCTTCCACATTACAGAGAAACGATCATATTTCCATCAGGTGCGATATCTCTTTATTGGGGTAATGTCCTTCAAGGAAATTAGCCCTGACCGGCTCATTCTCGGAATAATCCACAGTTCCTTCTTTCATAGGCTTAATCATTTCTACAGGGCTTAACCAATTCTGCTTCACTTTTCTTATTGCCTACATTCATAGCTTGATTAACCAATTCTGCTTCACTTTTCTTATTGGCTACATTCATAGCTTGAAATCCTATACAAGGATAATTAAGGTAGGAAGGAAAGGAAGATTGTAGTTTTACGTGACCGTGAATCTTGTGATTATGAGCCACGGGACCTCCTTTTTACGTGGAATTCGAACCACAGGACATGGCATTTCACTTCAAAAATCTAAGTCTAGTGAGTCTCAATCTCAGCCTAAGTAAGCGCTTCTAAGACCCTTCACATCCTCCCCAGGAATAGAGCCCAGTCCACCTTGGTGAGAGGCCAACAGCTTGACCGCTGCGCCACCACGCCCCTTATATAGGTAGAATGGTAATTACATGATGAGTATAAAATTAATACAATTAGTACATCAGAATCATAAATAATGATGAGCTTTAGTAATATTAAAATATTGATATCGTATAGCTTCGGGTGCTGGGTGCAAGCTTTGTTAATTTCCGCCCAGAGGGCATCTTTCATGTTGAATTTACTGCTCCTTGGAGCGCTATGAAAGTCAAGGAGGTTAGATAGTGCTTTCTAGTAGAGAAAGGAGGAACTTTTTGTGTGGCGGAAAATCCCGAGATTAATTTTGCCATTATGAACACGGCCTACTGAATTCAAATGGGTTCTTTAACATGCCAACAACGTATGACATGCGTATCGCAAATTTTGTCACCTTTCAAAAATCACTTACCACGGCGAGGAGCGAACCTACAAGCTTGGGGTTGGTACTCCGACACGATAACTACACACCCACCGTGGCAAGCAATATTGAAATGAATTGTACAAGGTGTAATATTAATATATTATGGGTTCTTGCGCCGGAACACAGACTTCCTTGTGCACTTCTTACAAGCCCATTTACTAGATGCCTTTCAAAATACTATGGTACTTCCTACAACTTCACTGTTGTCCCAATGACCGTTATGGTCCAGTGCAGTTATAATTTATCTAATGAATAGCCCTTGAAAAGAGAAATGTATTTATTTGGAAACATATTTCAAACGTTTTTTGAAGGCCGCTTGTGAGATATTAATGATTAACATGCTCTAAGTTACCAAAGAATCGTTGGTTATGAATGATATCCGCCGGAATATTATATTCCTGGGAATTGTTTTTGATATGGGTGTTGTGATCGTCAACGTCACCATCATCATCACTGCAACTTTCTTCTGGAAGACGGTGCTATGTTTCCACAACTGATTCCAGACCGACGTTTAAGTCGGCGGCTTCGGTGGCGTAGTCGGTAGAATGCTGAGCTTCTATGCCCAAGATCGCGGGTTCAAACCTGGCCGAAGTCGTCGGTTTTTTAAGAGCGTTAAAATCCCTCAGTATGCCTTCCTTCGGAGGGGAAGTAAAGCTGGTGGTCCCATGTCATAGATTTATGGCATGTTAAAGAAACTTCCACTAATTACACTTGTGTGAAGCTAAATTGTATAGGTTAAGAATGTAAACAACGCTCTTAAGTGTCTACGTTCGTTGCCAAGAGCCGACTGCGGTCACGTCTGGTAGCTAAGTTCTGAACTAGTAGTCGTTGACGGTGGCGTTTGGCAGCAAAAGTGGGAACTACTTGAAAATTGATCGTCTGCAGCCCTTACTTGAATTAAAACAGATAGACACACTAATACAGTCATCACATTTAACACCGGTTGTCAGACAGATTCTACACACACCCAAAGTACACGGAGCTACCGTGTTGTCGCAGCCCCTAAACTTAAGGACCAACCAACCACGTCTAAGTCACTTTTTTCGTGTCATCACAAAATATTTGACGCCTGTATGTATCGCATCTTGTTTCGCACTGGATATATGGACTCATGTTCCCTGTGGAAAGACTCTCGGACAGATGTACGTTCATCCTCCTTTCAAGCACTACTCAAGTTTAGTAAGCCAAAAACCAAAATCTGTCTGGAATGACGACTGGTTCTTCGAGGCACTAGCTCTAGGCTATTCCCGAATAAAACTCGGTTAATTATGAAAAAATATAGCATTATCCACGTAGTTTAACCCATTTTTGCTTACAAAACACTTTTAATTGATACAATACCTCACCTTTACGAAAAAGAATATTAAATGACCCACTCAGTAAAGTGGCGTGACAATCAAATGTGTATTTTCTATCATAATTTGCATTTCATGTCCATCCAATTACCTGATGAATTGTTATTTTTGTCTTTATGCCTAAGTTTCGCGACAATATTACTGTAGAATGTACGTTCGCTATTGCTCTGAATACTGAGAGATTCAATAACGGTAGAAAGATTTCCTTTAAAAGGTACTTCTGACTTATAGAAACGTAAAATATATTAATGGGAGCCAGTACACCCTATATTTACATTAAATTTGCCAAATTCATGTTCCTTGTTTGTTTCAAAGACCATTGCATAGAAGTTAATAGGATTTACCAAACTCAAAGAATGAAGCTTCGTGCACATTTTAAGTTTGATTTTATAAATATTACCCCACAAATATATTTTTGAATGTTATATTCTTAGAGGTCTTTTTTTTTCTAAAAATAATAATTATAAGTTGAATAACCATAATTTTGAAATTTTTAAAGACAGTAGTATTATATTGTTTTATCCCTTGGTTGGGGGTGGGATAAACACGGTAGTGTAGGTGTGCTAATTTTGAGGGCTGCTTCCGGATGAGGGTAGTTTCCCGTAGTTGGGAGAGACTACCAGTGTAGTGTGTTGGTGTGAGTGCTTAAGCTATTGGGGGCGTCTCTACAGGATGCAATTACCTGCCAGGGGATGAATGTCTAAGTGCAGGCTGCTAATCTAGCCTGCCAATTGAGTAGAGTGAGCAATTCAGCGAATGTGCAGAGTTGGTGACTCGACACTCTGCAGTCGAGTCGCGTGCTCGAGTACAATAGAACCTGACGATGCAGTTACTGGCCTCTACGGTCAGGGGCAATTATGACTAAGGTCAGGTGGGGTATAAGGATGTAAAATGGAGTGTGATTAGTAATAAATGTGTTGCTTACTGACTATGTGTTTATTGGTCAGTAGATGTGATGTGATGTCCCTCTTGGGGAGTTTAAACAAATATGAAATGTAGTACAATTTGTAAAGTGTACAGTTGTTCAGGGTAGGTGTTTACAAAGATAAAGGACTCTGAGCACAGCTAGATCTCACCTGGTGAAAAGCTGGAACGGACCTCGTCGGGCAAGGCCGCTGGCCAAGAGCAGAACAGAACAGAACAGAACAGATGATGGGGTTCCTCCGGGCCTAGGCTTTAAGGCCTTCCCCCACTGCCTGGTCAGCATTTCCTCATAGCTGTCGCTCCATTTACCGTGTTTATGTTTCTATTTCGTAAGCGTGGCCGTCAGCAGTATGCCGGGCCCGCTTGTGTCTGAAGAAATGCATGAGGCTTATGGTCTGCCTATGCGGGTAGTTTTGGTGAAAGATGACGGGGTGGGTCTCAGGGGGTATTGCCCCCGGGTAGTACAAGTCCCTTTCGTCGTTTGTTCGCGTCCTCGCGAACGGGAAATAGAGTGGGCGTGTCGCTGTAATGATTTTTCCTTGTTTTCTTCTTGTTCCTCTTCTTCTTCTTCTTCAGTGTCGGTGTCGTGTAGGTGTATCAATGTCGTGTTATCTTGGTGGTAATGTGAGTTTAGCGTGTGTTCAGAGGGGGTGGGTTATGGGTATATACATAGTTCATTGTTCATCTAAAATTAATCGTTATGAAAGTTGACATTAAAAGTAAAAATACAGAAAAATACATGTTCTTGATGTTATTGCTGTTAACGAAAAGAAAAAACATAGATTTATGTGTATTGGTGCTATGCAGGAAGGGAAAAAACCATGGTTGGACGGGTGGTTGTGTCGTTCGACGCTGTGTGGGAAAAAAATGCTCCCTGCACGTACCTTGTGTCTATAAAGTATAAAAGATGGAAGAAAATAGAAAAACAGGTGCCCCAGGGTATAAGTTAAAGGTATATAAGAATTGTTTATTGTTGTTGGGATGAAACGGGACACCTTCACAAATTTTATCGTTAGTAGAATAGAAAGGAAGGAGACAAAAGTGTGTATAAACGTGTTCGGTGTCTATGTGTGGCAATAGTAAATTCATATTCACATTTTATCATGATGCATAGTAGTGCTAACAGTATTAATAATAAGAATAACAATAGTGACAATAATTATTGTTCTAATAATAAACCTTATCATTTACGAGCTCGGTACCTTTCTCTGTTGCTTTCATCTGGCCTTTCTCATACTTTCTCCTATTATCCGCCGATTCGTACGTACCTTTCAATCAACCTTCATGTCTTTCACCTGTGCCTGCAGTTTAGTAGCTAAGCCGCTCAACTGTTATACGCTCGTGAGTTTCTCCCCGTAGGTAGGAAAAATTCACCTTGATGGCTAGGACAGACGCTCACAAGGCCGCGTCTCTCCTGGCTATCGTTTTCTGCTCATCATTCAAGCGTTCTTTGTGTGTGATTGCGTCAGCATCGCTCGGTGCCCCACGGTCACTTGACGTTGCTGACTGCGGCGCCGTCGCCTTAAGGGCGCGACTGAAATAGTTTAGGAGCAGTGTATTTGTGTGTGGCATAATTTAGTGTAGGGTATGTGTATTTGGGGGCTATATTTACAAGGGGTGAATGCATATATGTCTGCCTTCTCTGAAAAATGAAATATATTAGTGCTGTTTCATGCGCCATCGTGCGCACCCGTGTTGGCTCTTGGTGAATCTGCAAAGGTGGATTTACATGACATTTATCAAAATACCCTTTATCTCTGGTATTGCTCATAGATCTTAATATATGTGGCGCCACTAAATCTAACTTAGTCTAAGGTGGCCGTATTCTATCATGCTACTAGTTTCTACTCTTTGTGTATGTGTGTATGTGTGTGTCTCCCCAGTGTGTACTCATTGTGTGAGGTGTGTATGTGACGTCGCTGGTCCACCTTACCTTTACCATGGTCATTTGTGCTCCCACGATGCTGCAGTGGTGGAGCTCTTTGCTGAAAGTAAAGGCATGTAAATTGAGCACATGTGGCCAATACCTTGTGTGCACACGTCGCGCAGCGCTGTTTTAATGGTCGGCTTGGATGATGCCACCGCCCTTGAGACCTCTTCGGACGTCTCGTGTGTTATCGGGGTCGGTCAGCTCCAGTGGCTGTACCGTATACCTCGATGATGGGTCGGACGGCTTCAGTGCCTCCGCCCTGTTATATTTACTCATCGTTTTTTTTATCGATTTATCGGACTTATCCTGGCAACGTTTAGCCGCCAGGTGCCGAACGCTCTGTGTCACGTTCGCGTCGCATACGCGTGTGTTCGCAACGTGTTGTCGCTCTTACCCTGGTAACGGTTTTAGTTGCCAGGTGCCGAACGTTCTATCTTAATTAAAAAGTCTTTAACCTAAGTTATATTAATTAGTACTTTAAAAAAATATTTTGTATTTACAAGCCGAAATGGTCCTTAGTGTAGTGCCAAAATGTGCTGTAGCTGCTGTTTTACAACATTGCTTATTGAATTTGCTTAATTCTAAGTTGCGTTCCAAATGCAACTGCCTTACATACTAGAATTTCGATCGGAACGATCGCCTGAGGCAGTTTTACCTCCTCAGGGCACCACCCGTGTGTATTTTAGAAACACCGGTTGTCTCTAAAACCACCAGGCCCGAAAGCCCTTCTAGATTCCCTTCCCTTAATACTAACTGTCGACTTCCCCCTCTTAGTAATTAATATAGGCCTGTGCACTTGCGTTGCTAAGAAGCAAACGCCTCGCGCGGATATCCTTTATTGTTGTAGCTTATATTCGCTTTATTCGCCATTTATCATTTATATTTATTACTGGGCTGCCCAGACCCCTGTGAGAGCTCGCCGCATTCCTCATTTACATCTCTGGCCGCCCGCTGCGTTACCATTTAAGCTCTGGAGACTCGCTGTCATCCATTTATGTGGGCATGGGACATCGTTCGGGAAAAAATCATCCGATAAAATAATATCATCCGGGAATTTAGCGTCCGGGAATCCTCTTCGCCCCATATCCGGATGAGGTCTTGCGTGGCCAGGGGTTGTCCCGCTGGACCCTTGTCACACTATCTTCACTTCCTCGAATGGAAGACTCGCTCCCCGCCATAGGAACGCTACTTATATTACAACTATCTAAGAGTCTAGTCCTAATGTGGTCGTCTCTAGGTTCGTCTCCTGAGTCTAGTGTGGAGCTGGCTAATTCTCCTACTAGCCGTCAAAAGTCTCCCCTGCAGGTCTGGCTTCGATGACCGTAGCGCATAAAGGGTATAACCTTCTCCGACACGGGGGCAGGCTAGGCACACCCGAGATCTCGACGTTTGCCCGCACTAAGTCATCGTTGCTTCGACCTTTCGTCTCTCAGTCATTAAACTGGGTCAGGCCTCATTACCGCCTTCTCCAGCTCTGTTCTTGTGTGGCGATTCTGCCCTCCATGTACCTTCTCATCACCATCTAGTGTGATGTCAGATTCCTTTTTTTTAATAAGTGTGATTTGTAAATATGTGTGTGTGTACCATGTAATTATGTGATTTTTTTAGTGTTCTGGGGTTGTAGAATCTTCGAAATGCATTGGCTACTTTAGGCTTGTCATTGCCGTGTCGGATTTCCAGCGTTGATGCCTTGGTACTTTCCTAGAGGTGTTAGTAGGTTTATAGGGTGTTGGGTCCCTTGTTATTAGGATCCGGGGGTGTTATTTGCGGAATGGGGTTAAAGAGTGGTGGGAGGGGGTCGTGCATCTTTAGACTCCATGTTTATGGTGGCCGGGAGCTGATGATGCTGTTGGGAGGTATTTACTGTGAGTGGATGGGGTGGGTTTTTCCCAGGTGTGCAAAATTTAAAAATGTCATGCGGGTGTAATGATAATAATACAATCCCTGGTGTGTGGATAGGATATTTCAGCATTGGGATGGATGTGAGGCGTGTCCGCTCTCACTTGAGGGTAAGGCTTGTGTTAGGATACAATAAGTTTATGTCCCTTGCATGCGGGATTATTTAATAAAATACTTGTTAGTATAAGTTTGGCCTCATCTCTCTACACAGAGATGTGCATTGCCGCTTGATATCAGTTTCCGACTCACCCCTGATGCTCAGGTGTAGGCGTTTGGGGCCAGGGTGTAGCAAGCCTTAATTTATTGGAAGCATGAAGTCTATCAACCCCGATGTATATTTTGAAATGTAGTGTAGCTGTTTTTATGTATCTGTATGTCTGTGTTGGATAGTGTTGTAGGTGACAGGGTATGTAGGAAGAAGGGAGCTGGGATGGTAGCCCGTAGTTTGGTACCATGGCCATCCTGATGGCATTGTACATCTCTACTCCCGTCGTGGTGTGCCATCCTCTCTTAGTCACTATGCGTTCTCTTCCCGCTCCTTCGGATGTACGCTGGCTAAGTTGAGATGCCATAAAGCACCTACTCTCTCCTAAAATACCAGTCTGTGGAGTGCCTGTGGGTCTGTGATACCTACGTTGTGTGAGAATGTTTGTGTCTGTGGGCACCGCCCTCGGGCTGCCCTTAGGATGTTTAAGTGCGGTGACGCTGTGACGTCACGGCCCAACCTGGTCTCCTGTTCATGACGTTGTGGTAGCATGTGATTGTAAGTATGAATTGTCATAGCGTGATCGCCGGTAATGATTTTTAGAGATAAAAAGAACTAAGAAAAGAAATTATTAGGGGGGGGGGGGTTGTGCCCTCCTGGAATCTGTCTGTGTCCGCCCCTGAGTGTTGGGCGCGTGTAGGAAGGAAGTGGCCGTGGCTGTAATTAGCGCGGCTGTATCTGTGAGGTCGCCTATCACTGACGTCTGCTGGCGCGTGGGTTGTTATCGGAGAAGGCTTTATCTCGTGTCGCGTGGCTAATTGTCAGTGCCGCGTGTTGCGTGTTATCACCCTTGTAGACATGTTCCTAGTGTCGGTAATGGTAGGCGTATGGTAGCCTGTATTCCCGAGATTAATCCGGCCCACAGTATTTGTGTACTACTGGATGCAGAGCCTGTTGTAATCGCGCTCTCCTTTCTGTATCAACATCCGTGTCACTGTATGTCGTTATTGTTATTGTTTTTGTGCCAGTGTCATCATGTCTGCATGTCATTGTCACGTCTTGTAATTATAAGATTGCCTACCGGCAACAGTGTGTCGCAACGCGCTGGAATTCGCTTATTTGCAACGCAGTGTTTTTTTGCGTAATTGTTTTGTGTCCTTGTATACAGAAAGTCTTTAATGTTATGTATGAAGGCTAACGAAACGTGACATTCGCCACTGTCTGTATGTTGACATGTGTTTTCATTCTTGTAAGGCCAAGGTGCTACCTTGTCACCTTTTTCCGCTTACAAGCTTGTTTGGGAATTTGTTTTCGCGATTCGTTCCCCATTGTGTCTTGCTCTATCATTTTATGTCCGGGGTAATCTACATTGCCATGATTTTTGGCCGTAGAAATGTGGTGTTACCTACTTTGCGTGGGCGTTTGTCTGTGCCCGTGGCGTCCTCCGTATTCTGATGTCGTGCGCTATGGTCCAAAAAGTGTCTTGTGGTCTCCGTAGAGGCCTGGCGTTCCCGGTACGTCCCCTATTGGCAGTCCCGGGGTCGCTAATGCCCTAAGTAGGCTTATTATGGCGAGTACCTTAGAACGAACCTGCGCCCCTGTGTGTATGTCCCATGTTTGCTGTCTGTATGAATTTTGGTCGACCCTGGATTTAATTTGTGGGCGTAATGTGGCTTTGCCTCCTCTAGTGAATGATTGTGTGTATTACTGCCAGAGCGAGAGCGCTCCTAGCCTGTCTGGTTCTCGCGAATGTCGCATGTTCATTTACGTCTTATCGCTGACTGGCGATAGTGTCAAGTTTCTATGGTGTGTGAAGTGCCTGCTGCTAGTCTAGCGGTATGCTTATCGCATGTGTTGAGCCAATGTGCGTGGGTTTGCTGACACGCTTTTCTATTGTCTGCATATACGGTGTGCCTTTGGTTCGTCGTCATGTAAAAAACTCTACCTCTGTTCATATATATTGTGTCCCCAAATTTTGTGTTATTGTAGACCTGGTGCGAATATATTCCTGTTTTTGATATGTCTCTGTGAGTAGGTGATGTATTTATGTACGTGTATCTCCGGGCTTCTAGTCGCGTGTCTGGTTACCAGATATCGGAGGCGGTTTTATTATTTTATGCATATTAATCCCTGTTAACGTGACTGTCCCTTATTGCTGTATCCTCCAATCGGATAGTTACCCGACCTTGCGTTTCTGGTATTCAGAAGGTCGCGGGTTTGAGACCGTCTTTGTTCAGGATGATCATTCCTGTTGCCTTTTGGGCCTGTGTCTCTATGACAGTTTTGTCAGTGTTATTGACTCTTTTTATGGTAACTATGTTTACTGTGTGACCTCAAAAGTATATTATAGTATTTTCCCATGAACTGTGAGTGTTATCCCATGGTATTTAAGCTTAGTTTGAGCGCTGTTATGGGGGACAAGAAAAATTCCTGCTATGGGCAGTGTAAGAAATAACGTACACTTATGGATTAAATATATATATATACGCATGCAAATTGTACAGTTTTGTGCATGTGTTTTTGTGTGTTTACCATCTACAGGGGTAGAACCTGTCTTTTTGTGTTAATTGTGTGTACGCGCCCCCGTGAGGTTCTTGGGAACGTTGCGGCATTTTATGTGGAAAATTCTGTGTGTTTTTGTCCTGGGAATATTTATCTATGGGCTTGTGCGGTCAGTGAATTTCACTATTGTGCGCGCGCCCTCACCCGTCGGGGTGAATTACTGCGCCCTGTTATGAGGGCATAGGCCTCAGGTTCCCATTGAGGTGCTTTTTTACTATCTTTCAGGGGTGTTTTATGTAAAGCAGGCCGAAGCCTACGTTCCCCGTAGTGCCTGTTAATAGGCGTAGGTATGCTGGCGCCTGAAGGGCTGTGTTGGTTCCGCGCTATTCTATTAGTGTCTGTGCGCGTGTATGCCCTCCTGTCTGCCTGGCCACGTGGGGTGGGCGGTAAAATTTCCCTTAAACCCCGTGTACTTTGTTTCGGAGGCAGGATAGTGCTTGCAGTCGTGTGTGTTACATGCTGATGAACTGTAAACAATCCCCCTGTATGTCCAAGCACTGGGGGTGCACATGTTGGTGTCCGCTTCCATTCTGGCGAAATCGCCCTCTGAACTGGCGGTAGGGGTCGTGTAATTGTCTGTGAGCGCTCTTGCAATGTATTGGAGGGTAGTCTGACCGATTTCTGGCCTATGGCCACGGTAGACTCCTTCCCATGTGTAGCAGTACGTGTCGAGAGGGACATCTTCGCGAATTGCTGAATTAGCGTATCTACGCCTATGTCCTCTCTTGGCTGGGCTGGTGGCCCTGCCGCGAACTCAAAAATGGCCTTGTTGGCTTGGAGTTCCCGATATTCTTCCCAAATTTGGGCGTACTGCGTATTGAGGCATATGACTTGTACGGCAACTTTGGTACCGCTGGTTCCTATCCGTTTGTGTTCTTTGATGAGTGTCTCCCATTGCTGGAACATGATTTCGTGTCTGCAGTGTAGTTTCCAGTGTGCTTTAGTGATTTGTGTATGGAGGGTGGGGATTTTCGCTCGAATCTTTCGATTCTTGGCGCTGTGGAGTGGCCGGACAAGTGCCCTTATAATTCTCATATACTGGGCGTGCAGGAGCTGCTGATACCTTCTGAGGTAGTCCTGCCTTGTCTCAAAGACCTTGTGCCAGGCAATTAATTCCTGGTATTCCCCAATGCTCCTCAGCACAGCTAGACGGTATATGGGGCCATCCTGAATCAAGTGTGTGTATAAAAAGAAATGTGTGCGGCTTCTAATGTATTAGATTTCTGATTCATTCTAGGGGGGGTGGGTGAGTTGTCTAAAATTTCCCTTGTGTTCCTAGAGCAAAGGGAAAAAATAATGCTTTCTCCCAGAAAAAATAATTCAACTTTTGCTTGGCTGCTTGCGTACGGATCGCTCTACGACGAGGGCTCGTTGTTTGAGTCCCTTGCCCTTATTTTGCGTGGTAGCCGCGCCTCCACCAAATATGTTTTATCCCGTGGTTGGGGGTGGGATAAACACGGTAGTGTAGGTGTGATAATTTTGAGGGCTGCTTCAGGATGAGGGTAGTTTCCCGTAGTTGGGAGAGACTACCAGTGTAGTGTGTTGGTGTGAGTGCTTAAACTATTGGGGGCGTCTCTGCAGGATGCAATTACCTGCCAGGGGATGAATGTCTAAGTGCAGGCTGCTCATCTAGCCTGCCAATTGAGTAGAGTGAGCAATTCAGCAAATGTGCAGAGTTGGTGACTCGACACTCTGCAGTCGAGTCGCGTGCTCGAGTACAATAGAACCTGACGATGCAGTTACTGGCCTCTACGGTCAGGGGCACTTATGACTAAGGTCAGGTGGGGTATAAGGATGTAAAATGGAGTGTGATTAGTAATAAATGTGTTGCTTACTGACCATGTGTTTATTGGTCAGTAGATGTGATGTGATGTCCCTCTTGGGGAGTTTAAACAAATATGAAATGTAGTACAATTTGTAAAGTGTACAGTTGTTCAGGGTAGGTGTTTACAAAGATAAAGGACTCTGAGCACAGCTAGATCTCACCTGGTGAAAAGCTGGAACGGACCTCGTCGGGCAAGGCCGCTGGCCAAGAGCAGAACAGAACAGAACAGATGATGGGGTTCCTCCGGGCCTAGGCTTTAAGGCCTTCCCCCACTGCCTGGTCAGCATTTCCTCATAGCTGTCGCTCCATTTACCGTGTTTATGTTTCTATTTCGTAAGCGTGGCCGTCAGCAGTATGCCGGGCCCGTTTGTGTCAGAAGAAATGCATGAGGCTTATGGTCTGCCTATGCGGGTAGTTTTGGTGAAAGATGACGGGGTGGGTCTCAGGGGGTATTGCCCCCGGGCTGTACAATATTAACTCAGAATACTTTCAACTCGAATAAGATGATGTCGTGCAAGTTTCATGTTCCTAACTCCAGTGGTTCTAAAGAGAGAGGAACGGCGGCGTCGGTGGCGTAGTTGGTAGCATGCTGAGCTTCTATGCCCAAGATCACGGGTTCAAACCCGGCCGAAGCCGTCGGATATTTTAAGAGCGTTAAAAATCCCTCAGTAATCCTTCCTCTGGAGGGAAAGTAAAGCCGACGGTCCCATGTCATAGATTTATGGCATGGTAAATAACCTTCCACTAATTACACCTGTGTGAAGCTAAATTCTGAACTAGGCCTAGTAGTCGTTGACGGTGGCGTTTGGCGGCAAAAGAAGGAACTATTTGAAAAATTCAAAGTTGCAGTCCTTACTTGAATTAAAAAACAGATATCACACACTAATACTGTCATCACAATTAACACCGGTTATCAGACAGATTCTACACACACCCAAAGTACACGGGGCTACATGACCTCGTTGTCGCAGCCCCTAAACTTAAGAACCAACCAACCAACCAAAGTCAATATTTATTTGATTGAAACCGGACCGGTTTGGGTCACATTGTGACGTCATTCTGCTGGTATGTGATGAGTAACTGAGTAGTACCATACCAAAAGTTCACATAGTAAATTTTCCAAAACAACCAGATCTGTTACAATACATTTTGTAAATTAAGCATAAGAAATTGTCTTGAAAAACAGCGTAGAATGGAGATGTGTATGTGAAAATATGTACTGTTTGTTGAATCAGTTAGGTTATAACAAATCTTGATGTGTATTTGCTAGGCATAGTATAGAAAAACTTTGGAATATGTGTGGCGAAGTTATGTTGAAAAATGTATCGATGCCATTCTATGATTATTGGTTATTTATGTCCCATTGAACGCCACGCACAACGTTGCCCGTCCTTCCGCCAGCTCGCTACCTCCGCTTCCTCGCTTGCAGCCATGCCTCCACCCCCACCTTCCAAAAAAAAAAAAACTCGATTCACTAAGGAAGGGCGGTGGCACTAGCGTTGCAGACGACTGCCACCGTGGCATTTTCCCTGGACAGGCCTGGTTTAGCGAATAGAGAACAATCGGGGAACAAATATACAGGGTTCTTTTATGTACCTATGGAGAATGATAGGTCGTGTAGGGGACGGGTATAGAAGCAATTTGAGATAGGGAAATTGGGGTCGGAGCGGCCTCCTTAACCCCTAAAATAAGGGTTGATTCTGGGCTTCCACCCAAGCCTCTATTACCTTTCTCAATCCTTTAACTCTTGGCAAGATTCATTTCACCATGTGGCCCTGGCGTAATGGATAGCGTTGCGGTGTGAAAGGCCGGGAGTTTCGGGTTCGATTCCGGGCTTGGGCAAAATCTGTTTTATATTATTTGTCGTATTGTAGTCCCATGATACAGTCTGGTGCTACGTTGTTGTTTTGTAATTTTATTGCCTATTAAAGGAACTTTGTGACTAATTACGAAACTGCGGTAGTTTTAAGATCGTGCCTTCTAATGATTACCCTACGGCAAAAATTAAGCTAAGCATGCCTAGCCTAGCTAAGCCTTACTTTCTCTTGCAAATCAACGTGATTTAAACGTAATAACGGACTTAAACAATTTAATGCTACGAAGTGCACAAAGATCGGTTTAATTTACCACAGGTATCACACTTAAAATCCTTACACCTAAAATAACATTTTTTTTTTGCCTAAGCCCGGAATCGAACCCGGGACTACCGGCCTTTCGCACCGCAACGCTATCCATTAAGCCAGTGCAACTTGGTTCAGTAAATCTTGCCAACAGTTAAGGGATTGAGAAAGGCAATAGAGGCTTGGGTCGGTTGCCTAACTTACAGGGTGGAGGACCTGAATCAACCCTTTTTAGGGGTTAAGGAGGCCGCTCCGACCCCAAGTTCCCTATCTCAAATTACTTCTATACCCGTCCCCTACACGACCTATCATTCTCCAAAGTACATAAAAGACACCCTGTATAGGCTACATAAAGACATTAACTTATGGGTGAGATATATCGTTAACATTAAAATGGTTTCTTCCGTTCGCATGTAAACTTATGATTCAAAGCATTGGTGATTGGTACATTGTTATTTACAAAGTAAACTTACCACAATACAGCGGTAATTATTAGCGTATGGGGCTTCTTGACGAAATCATCTGGCTCTTTATTGTCCCCAACTTTGTGTTAATATTAAGCCACAGTTCCCAAGTAATATTTAACAGAAATACAACTAAACACAATATGATTCACTCTATAAGCTGTCACTCACACTCAGATACTAACAGACAAAATGTGTCAATGTATATTGGAAAGGGGTGAGTAAAGAATGTGGGCCATCCTTTCCGACACACCACCAGACGCCAGTTGCCACCCCTGTCACGAGCCTCTTGGGAGACAGCCACTTATTACAGGTTGTAGAGAAAGAGTGTAGTGTCGAGACTACCGATGTTGTGACTCATGCTTGTATTTTGATGGACAGGGTCGGAGAACGAGCTGCGCCCGTCTCACTACCACCCCTATGGCTAATTGAACTGCAGGCCATTTTGTTCACTCAGTAAGTGTTAAGTTTAGGGTATATTTTCGCCTGATATTTTTACATATTAGTAGAGTGGAACTTACATAATCCAATCTTTTGTCGGCAATTCGCAGATGGTTTTATTAAAAAATATAAACTTCAAAGTACTCGAAGTAGTTTTTTATTCTTTAAATTATTTGGCTCTGGACGGGAACTGATCCCCTAATGTCTCCTTAGCTACACCACTGACCTAGTTGTACAGGTTGAGATTTTTGCTGGAGCACGGGCGCTTGCTGCTAGCCAAGCCAGCTCGTTCCGCTGCTTGCGCAATAGTAGACAAGACAGAAACATTGACAAAGTGCAGTAAATAACAGTAAATTCACAGGCAATTAATCATTAAATAACTTAACATTTAACAGGAGTTGCTGGAAATGTTCCCCATTACATAACAAACAGGCGCTGTGCCGTGAAAATAAATTGCCATTGGCACCCAGCAATTCCCCCTCCGATATGAGGGATTAGTCTTACTGAATATTGTTCTCTTACTCTACGAAGGCACGGAGCTTAAATTTGTATACTTTGCCTTTTAAACTACCACACGGCGCAGATCATCTTGCTGTTTGCTCCTTAAAACGATAATAATAATAATAATAATAATAATAATAATAATAATAATAATAATAATAATAAATCACCAAACTACCCCACGAATAAAAATCAAATCGGCTTCTAGTAAAATACAATAGCTGTAAATACGTAGCGTGATACAGGAGTATACTATAACGTTTTAACTTTCGGAATGTAAAACAATACTAAATTATTTGTGTTGAGAACAATAGGCTATTGTCATTCGCCATGGCAGGTGACCTCGTAGTTCCTCCCCTTAAAACATCAATAACAACAACAATCTGTCATTTGCCAGCTGAGCATCTAGGCGACTCCATCAACCCCAGCCGGCTGCGGTGGCAGGCTACATGTTAGCTCCAACAACTGGGAATGGTTTGTTCCTAGTCAACCATACACTTCTACAACTGTGAACTTCACCACAAAGCAAAGAATTTTCATTTGTTGTAGTTTCATTATTAACAAATCTGTTGAAGCCCGCGATTCAAAATACTTACAAAATGCAATTTAGATTGAAAATCCTTACAAAATGGAGTTTAGATACAAAATACTTACAAACTGTAGTTGAGATTCAAAATACTCACAAAATGTAATTTAGATACAAGGGGAGCCAATTCCTAAAGAGAGAAGGAAATATAATGAAATGAAAAAGAAGGCTGATCCCTAGAAGAATGAGGGATCAGGAAGGGCCAATTAAGGCGGGAAAGGAAGAGACTCGCTAGGCCTCAGATAACCTAACACCGTTGGGGTCGGAAGAGAACAAGAGTTGACCAAGAGAGGTACACAGGAAGTTGGTATCATGCTGAGCTTCTATGCCCAAGAACGCGGGTTCAAACCCGGCCAAAGCCCTCAGATTTTTTAAGAGCGTTGAAAATCTCTAATTATGCCTTCCTTCGGAGGGGAAGTAAAGCCGGCGGTCCCATGTCATAGATTTATGGCAGTAGTGGTTTTGTAACGGTTCTAATACCTCCTCCTCCCCACTCCTTCTCCACATGATGGCGGCCGCGTGCAACCACCCACATGGATGGAGCGCTTTTCAAATAGATATGGTGAGCATAGCTTAAACTAACCTAGCCTACTCTAGCTAACCTAACCTAGCCTACTTAACTGGAACCGAACCAAACCGGAACCGAACTGAACTAAACCGGAATAGAACTGAACCATACCCGAACCGAACCAAACCGAAACCAAACTAACCAAACCGAACTAAACCAAATTGGAACCGAACCGAACCAAACCGGAACCGAACCTTACTAAACCGGTACCGAACCGAACCAAACTGGAACCGAACCGAATCAAATTGGATCAGAACCTAACCAAACCGAACCAATCTAAACCGGGACTGAACTGAACCGGTGGGTGGATGCTCTCATTGGGGAGGTGAGAAGGAAAGGGATGAGGAGGGACTCATTTAACGCTTACCCACCTCTGTTCTACCTCTACAGCTCCACCTCCACCGCTCAACCTCCACCGCTTTACCTTTATCGCCCCACCTCCACCCCTCCTCCTCCACCGCTCTACTTCCACCGCTCCACCTTCACCGTTCCACATCTACAGCCCCACCTTCAGTGCAAATGGTTTGCAATGTGTGATTATCATATTGGGAAGGTGTTGGATTAAAAATAAAACTGACTCAATCGGAGGCGATGTGTAGCGTTACAGGAAGGAAGTGTGCAAAGCAATGACTTTTGCTAAAACAAGCAGAATCTTGCAGTGTGTGACGTCATGCGATGCAGGTGTCGCAACCGGATGCGAGGTGTAGCGGTACAGGAAGCAAGCGTGCGAAAAAATGATTCTTCAGACGTATGACGTCACGTGATGCAGGTGTTTATTAACAACCGTGAGAACGCTGAATCGACTGATATTTGATGCAACGGAGGTGCGCGCGTGGAAATATAGGTGTTTATTTTTCTACGATTACATCAGCGAAACATGACTCACTTGTCAAACCGTGAGAACGCTGAATCAACTGATATTTCATGCCAAGCAGGTGTGCGCGTGGGAACATAGTTGTTTATTATTCTGCGATTACGTCAGCGAAAAATGAACTCACTTAACAACCGTTGATCGTTGCATCAGCAGAAATGTTAAGAAGTGTGATGACGTAGCATATGATGACGTGACAAGAAGAAAAGCATGAGAACATGCTGACTTGAACTGACTAGTCAGACCGTAAGAACGCTACATGGTATGATGCAATACAAGTGTTAATAATTTTACAAATGATTCTAGCTCAATGTTATGTCATTATTCACACAAGAAAAAACTTGTTGAGAGGTGGTGGATAATGTCAGAGGAATGGTATTGATTGGTAACCAAGCAAAAATGATATTAAGAAAAGACGAGGTTTACACGAAATCAGATTTGACCCAAACATTTTTGGTAGAGTTAAACCCCAACCATTTTACAAAACGTTTCATTTCATATGTTTTAATCACCTTTTCCACCTGAAAGTGTTTTGGAAACGCTGTCTTTTGTAATTCTTCCACGTCGAAGCCCACTTGTATAGGTTGTCCTGCGTCGTCTTGGAGTAAATAGGCGACTGGATTGTTAAGTTTCGCTTTTCGAATGCGAAAAATCTCCGTGCTCCAGTTGAGTGTGTATGCTTTGTCAAAATCAGACTTGTATGCGTACATAATCACCAACACGAAAGAGATGAAGTCGTGTATCTGCAGTTTTGATGGGTTTAAAAAGTTTATCCAGCAGTGGAATATATTATTTTACAAGACGTGGTTTCATGTTGATGGTTCCAGTTTTGGTATCATTATACTACACCACTAAGCAGTCCACAAGATAAAACCAGCAATAGGTTCCTCATGCTGTAAATTCCCGCCACATGTTAGTCTTCAGCGTTCGATTGAAACGTTCCACAACACTTGCCTTTAGATTACTATAGGTAGAATAGTGGTGGATGCCGCATGTTTTGAGAAAGCTAGGGAACGTTGTGTTGAAAAACTTTTTCCCTTGATCTGTTTGAAGCAGACGAGGTATGTTTATACGGTTGAATAATATTCTTGAATGCAGAGGTGACTAGAGGACCTGACTTATGCCACACCGGTTCTGCAAATGCCATTTTTTAGTAGACGTCAATAACGGTGAGCAGATAAGGGTACACCATCGTTAGCGTTAGCATAGGGAATCATTTCGACCAAATCAGCTTGCACACAAATCGTCAACTCATCGTGTAATGACATGACGCCGTCAGTAGAGGCGACGAGCTGGTATATGTAACTCACGAGCAATGGCCGTTTTAACAGTCGATGGGATGTTTCTACGTTGACACTTTACACAATAATACCAGCATGACGAAGTTCATCTTCTATTTCTAATAGTTCACCTTCATGACCAGTATGATCAGCTTGTTTAGAGGCATGTAGGCGTTTGACCAACCTATTAGGATCATTCCAGTAGGGTACATCGACGAGTGGCTTGAATGTTTTAAACGCAACACCTGAGGCTGGTGTTCCACGGCGAACTCTCTCAGAGGATGGAATAAATTTCTATATAATGGTTCTATACTTTATACTCCTATTAGCATTAACCTCTTCGGATCGTTGATATCCCCGTCTATAAGCATTTGTATCCATCAAGATGGTTTTATACGTTATTAGATCATTACGGGTATAGTCATCTGAAAGAGGGGCATGTGAAAATATAAGTTATAAATGGCCTGATGTTAATTTATAGTTAACAGTTTTAATGATAAGCACATTATCATTGAACTTGATATTGGAATCACCAATTCGAAAACAATCTTGTTCATAGTAAACACCATAGGTAGTGTCTGTATTTTAGTAAATAGATCGTTGGGGTAGGGTGACACCAAAGCCCCGTAATTCTGTACAAGAATGCTCTTTAGCTGGGCTTTATATTCGGGTGTAGACAAGAATTCTGTTAGAGTTGGTTCTCTAGAAGTTGAAGGTGTTTCTGCAATCACTATTGTTTTCAGAAACTGAGGGAGTGGTGATGATTTTTTCGGTTTAAACACTTCACCCTCCTCCTCATCATCATCATCCTCTTCTCCCTTCTCTTCCACTACAACTTCTTGGATGGTCTGCGTTGCTTTCGATAGTGTTGTAGGCTTTTCAGATGTGGAGGAGAGCTTGAACATAGCTTTCAGAGGATGTGATAAGTGTTTTCCAACAAACAACTCAATCAACACGTGAGGGTTTTAATTCTCGAAACTTGCGGCGAATATTATCCTGAGCCTGGATAATGCGTTTCATTAACTGACACTCTGTTGTTGATGTCATGGCATTTGAACAAGTGAGGTGTCATAAAAGATGCAGCTCTTTAAATATGAATAAAATGGTCAAACCCCATGCGGTAGCGTCCTTGGTTAATATCACTCTGCTTATCGATAACAAGACATGCACGATGGTGAGCATTTGAACACTTGTCGCACAACGGAGTTAAGTTTGAAAGGCCCTTTGGGGTTCACACGATCATCATACACGTGACGCATGTTTCGTTCATCTTGACGAAAGAGAACAATCACATCGGCATTATCATGAATTTACCTGTTTAGGTATTAGTGAATAGGTTTGACCGAGATAGAAACAGTCAATATGCGTATGTCGTCCCATGCTAAAGTAGGCTTCGATAATAGCTTGTCGTTCTGTAGACACATCATTCAAAAATCATGAGTGAATCAGGGCGAACAATGTCCGGAGAGATAACATCTTCATGTGCTGTAAAGGTTAAGTAGCTCATGTTATCGTGATGAACACCCATCATCACCTGTTCCAAAATGACATAGAGAGGTTGGTAGAGCGATTTAGCAAAAATATAAATATTTTGAGAGCGCACGCCGTTTAAAGCGGTGACAAGGGTAAGCAAATGATTTCTCTTTCCACATCCTGAGGGTCCAACAATGAGACAGCGAACAGAAGATGGCAGGAGTGAGCCATGGAGTTGTACAGACGATGTAGAAAAGAGGTGTGAGAACAAGTCTCCTACTGGGAGGAAGTGTTGTTGCTTAATAATCTTCATATTGAATAATCGTAAAAGAAGCTAGTACGGTCTCTATATACATAGAACCAGAGACCATTACAGGTACAGTCTAACCATGGACGTGTTTGGACGAGCATTAGTAACTAAGGCCCATGGCCACCTCATTAAATGATACATAACAGGATACAGATCCTGCTAATAAACACTCTGTTGACGTTTCTTTTTACCACGCACTAAAGAGGGTGATTATGACCTTAAAGGAATTCGGGTAATCCATGTGAAACATCCTCAAGTCTCTAGAGATGCATGTACTGAAAAAGTATGTTACATACAGCTCACGACATATTAAAGGAGATTATGACATACAGAATAAACGAATAATTAACCTGTGAATAATCAAGATTTGTGCACTGAATCCTACATGTTTGTTTACACTCTAATGGTGAACAAGGATAATGAGATTGATGCACAGCAACGTCCACTAACAAAGCTACCTCTTCCCACACCAGATACAAATGCTGCTAGAAAGGACTATGTGGATAATAAAGTGAAAGAGCTACATCGCACCGTGCCAAGCCTAACTGTAAGTGGTTATACAGATAATGATAACCACCTTGTACACGTGGCCGATCCTGAAGATCAAGATGTTTGCACATAACGGAGTTAAACCTCTGAAATGAGAAAAGTGTGTGGAATCAGGGAGAACGCTCTACGGATGAAGCGAAGGCGACTAGCCAACGTTTCAGACCACATACAAAGTCGTGATGTACCGTAACAACCAAACAATTTGTGGAACAACATATATCCTCGTTTATTAACTCACGACCCCACCTATTCCTAGTTTACGTTACAAACCGATTGCCGGTGAAAGACACTAAAGAACTTTCCTATGTTCTACCTTCGGGATCTTCCACTTGCCGCTTGCTATAATACAATGGAACTATTCGTATTATGGAATGGCCAGATATAAGACATTAATCAATACGATTAAACGGTAGTGCTATGCCATCACTTATTCATCAGACAGTTAAAGCTGATGATAAATTATCCTTTCAACTCATGCTTACGCTTGATGGAAAAGAAGCGGGAAAACCCATAAATGATTTTCCGCTGTACCGTATATAGAACTTAAATATAGAGCCTCGTTGAATTAAATATGAATGGGTTCTTCCTCCTGAAAAGCGTTAGTTGTGATTGGATTTTTCATGTAAAAGGTTGTTCACCATGGTGAAACGAAGATACGGGGTGAAAAAGTCAAAAAAGCCATCCAAAAAGGGTGGCTTTAAATATATTTTTAATGCTGCTGGTGTGGTCTCACGAGGTCATTAAAAAGTTCTTCAAGCGGCACGATTACATACTAATCCCCAATGTAAACAAGGTGTTCAGTAAAGAACATATAGCCTACTTTCTCCTAAATTTATGAGTATAGTTATAACTCGTTATTATCATAGAGTATAATAGAATCATTTCTTGGTTGAAGACCTTAGAAACTATTTACCTCTACCAAACGCCACAACCTAGAAAAACACTACTACCATCATTGAAGAAAGATATATAAGAAGTATCTCAAGAATGTTATGGATCTGGAGTCATAATCGACCGGACTGGCTGCGTGGCTCAGCGGTAACGTTCTCGCTTGCTGGGCCCTAGGTTGCAGGTTCGTATCCTGGCGCAGTCAGCTGGCATTTGAGGGTGCACAAATGCGAGGGAGCCGTGTCAGTAGATTTACTGGCACGTTAAAGATCCCCTTCGGGCCAAAATTCCGGCACCCCGGCTTATCTAAAAGCAGCAGTAGTTAAAAGGGACGTAAAACAAATAACATTATTATTGTTATTATTACATAATCGACCTGCCGTGGGCAACATCCAACTTTGAGTTGAGGCATGTCTATACACGTCTGGTTGTGCATGGCTTTCACAACCCTAATTGAATTAACAAATCTTTCCATGACCCTACAGAGACGTGTGTATACAAACTATGTGGATATTATCGATTGCTATTTGCCTGAAATAAAAGTATTAATTAATAACCTTAACTAGCACCAACGGCTAGAATTCAGTTACTATGTGAAATCGTTTTGTTCTTTACTTCAAATAACATTTTCAAATAACGCACAATAGGCTGTGACAAACCCTTTAAAATAAATAGTAAAAATTTTCGTAGTATCATCTTGCCTTTCTTCAAGTTCGATGCGCATAGAATGCCAATGGTATACGGTACTAACCAATGGAGTCTCACGTAGACCAGTCGTGACATCTAGTGGAGAAGTATCGAACAATATAACCCTAACAGGGCGAGTGCATTCTAGTGGCCATAAGAAGAAACTTTTCAATAAAATCTTGAAGTTAATAAGTAGGCCGGCGTGCAGTTACCCTTTTGTCTGCTAGATGTCTCGAGCAAATGTGCTGGTGAATTATGTTTTAATTATATATATTTTTTCCACCGTAATATCCACAATATAACGCTTAATTTTAAAACGTCTGAATCATTACAAAACAAATAAATATATAAAATTTCAAGCAAAAAAAAAAACACTGATGGGGTTTGAACCATAGGCATATGAGTGATAGGCCAACGCTTTACCACGGAGCCATTTGTGCCATCGAATATAGCTCCATATAAAATGACTTACATATAACTTGTTAGCAAATAATGATTTAGACTAAACGATTTCATCAGTGGAGTATATTATTTATTTATAAAGCATTTCATGCAAAGTTTATTTATTTTGTATCAGTACGCGATATTGCATGCAATACTCAAATTAGTGAAATATAAGTCAGGCACAAGATATCCGCAGCCATCTTGTCTTCTTACCGAGACGGCTCAGCTTTTTAAAATCACTTCTGCACTATAGTATTACAAAATAAACTTTTAATTTCGAACGTGCCTCTTCCTTTAGAACAGTTAAATCGATTCTCGGCTCGATAATAGGAACTGGTGGGTCCCATGATATGGATTATAAAGTTTGCATAATTCGCACGGCCGCCATCCTAAAATGGTACGGCGGATGACCTTGTAGTTTGGTCAAAAGACGCGTCCTATATGAAGGTATGTTGTTACCAAATTTGGTAGAGATCGGATAATTTGGTTAGTCGCTTTTGATTTTACGTTTTGAACGTTTGTGTGGCCACCATTCAGTTTTGGTAAAGATGGCGGCGATATAAAACATGACACTGAGGTGCCCTTTGCTTGTTCTACCTCTGTACCAAATTTCGTTCAATTCGGTTTCACCGTGTTCGAATTGATAGGGGGGGGGGACAGACATTCTGAGTACACACACTCACACACACACACTCAGACTCACACACACATATACACACACAGACACACAATTTTTGGCCCTGTAGTGATCTCATAAGTCTAATTTCATTTTTTGCAAAAATCGAAAGTAGGCTAAAAACGGTAAGTTCTACTTTGATGTTGAAGATGTTGAAAAGTTCTACGAAAAAATAAATGAAATTATGAGGTATATCAAGGGTGATGAAAATGTTATAGTAATGGGGGATTGGAATGCAGTGGTAGGAATAGGAAGAGAAGGGAAGATAGTAGGAGATTTCGGATTAGGTGAAAGGAATGATAGATGAAGCAATCAGATGGAATTCTGCACTGAGCATGAGTTGGTTATAGCTAACACCTTATTCAATAACCACAATAGAAGAATATACACATGGATGAGATCAGGAGCTACTGGGAGTTACGAAATCGACTTCATTATGGTCAGAGGTTTCGAACCTGATTTTGGATTGTCAAACATATCCCGGTGCTGACATAAACTCTGACCACAATCTGGTTGTTATGAAATGCAGATTAAAGTTGAAGAAACTGAAGAAAAGTCAAAAGCCAAAAAGGTGGGCAATAGACGGACTGAAAGAGAAGGATGTAAACGTAAGATTGAGAAGAGTATAAAGGAAGGACTATTGAAAAACCCTAAACAAACTTCAATTGCAGACGAATGGGCACTTTTGAAGAATGAAATAAGATCCGCAGAAGAAAACATTGGCAGGAATAATAGAATAGGTAGAAAACCGTGGATCACTCAGGATATAGTAGAATTGATGGATGAAAGGGGGAAACACAAGAACGTAAGAGACGAACAGGGGAAAGCAGAATACAGACGTCGGAGAAATGAGGTTAACAAGAAGTGCAAAGAAGCGAAAGAAGAATGGTTGAAAGAGAAATGTGCAGGTATAGAAAATTGTCTGAAATTAGGAAAAGTAGACACAGCTTATTGAAGGATTAAGAATATTTTTGGGGAAAAGAAGACTAATTGCTGTAATATTAAGGACACAAAGGAAAGCCTCTAACAGATAGGGAAGAAAAGGTTGAGAGATGGAAAGCTTACATAGAGTGTTTGTATGAGGGAAAGGAGATTGAGAATCATGTAATGGAATGAGAGGAGGAAATTGATGAGGGTGCAAAAGGAGAGTTAATATTGAGATCAGAATTTGACAGAGCATTGGAAGACTAAATCAGGAACAAAGCACCAGGCATAGATGATATACCGATTGAGTTGCTACGCTGCATAGGAGATGAAGGTCTGATCAGGTTATAGGCCTATCACTTGGTGTGTAGGATTTATGAGACAGGTGAGGTACCCTATGATTTCAAGAAGAATGTTATCATCCCTATACCGAAGAAAGTTGGAGCTGACAGATGTGAAGATTACCGTATAATCAGCTTGATTACTTATGCTTCAAAGATCCTGTCTAAAATAGTTTACAAGAGGATGGAAAACCACATAGAAACGGAGTTGGGTGAACAGTTTGGTTTCAGGAGAAATGAAAGAACAAGGGAAGCTGTACAAGTCTTAGGTTGATTTTGGAAGGTAGAATAAGGAAAGATAAGAGAACGATCATGGCATTTGTAGACTTAGAAAATACTTTTGATAACGTTGATTGGACTAAATTGTTTGACATTTTGAAAACGATTGGAATAAAGTACAGGGATAGGAGGGTGATCTACAATCTATACAGAAACCAGACAGCAGTCATTCGAGCTTAAGGACATGAAAGAGAAGCTGGTATTCAGAAAGGTTTAAGGCAAGGCTGCAACTTATCACCCATACTTTTCAATCTTTACATTGAACAAGCAATGAAGGAAATTGGAGAAAATTTTAAAGTGGGAGTGAAGATTCAAGGATAAATAATTTCAACTCTGAGATTTGCCGATGACACAGTCATCTTGGCCGACACGCCTGAGGATTTGAATGAGTTTTTGAATGGTATGGACTCCGTATTGTGGAAAGAATTCATGTTGACAATTAATAAATGTAAAACAAAAATATTGGAGTGCAGCCGAAATAAATCAGAAACCTCTATGGACATCAAATTGGCAGGTGAAAAGCTAAAGGAAGTAGGAGACTTCTGTTACTTAGGAAGAAAAATAACCAGTGATGGACGAAGCAAAGAGGATATAAAAAAAAGGTTGGCTCAGGCAAGGAAAGCATTTATACAGAAAAGGAATCTGTTGACATCGAATATAGACTTAGGTATTAGAAAGTCATTTTTGAAGGCCTTTGTCTGGAGCGTGGCACTCTATGGAAGTGAAATTTGCAGCAGAAAAGAGGAGAATTGAAGCGTTTGAAATGTAGTGTTACAGGAGAATGATAAAGATTAGATGGGTAGATAGGGTTACAAACGAAGAGGTATTAAGACTAGTGGGAGAGGAGATATGTTTCTTGCGACTGCTAATGAAGAGAAGAGATAGGTTAGTAGGACACATACTAAGACACCCAGGAATAGCAAGTTTAGTTATGGAAGGAAGGGTCGAGGACAAGAACTGTAGGGGTAGACCAAGGTTGGAATATGTTCAACAGATTGCCTCGGATGTAGTGTGTGTTAGCTATGTAGAGATGAAACGATTAGTTCTGGACAGAGAGGCATGGATAGCTGCACCAAACCAGTCAAAAAACCGAAGACTCAAACAACAAGATTAATTTTAAATCACAACCAGATTCTATTGGTCCATTACTAGGTTTGTTGCCTCAATTCCTTGAACCAAACGAGATACATAAATCAGATTACGATGTGAAATTGATTGAAGACCATCACGTCTCCGTTACGTGTAATATCATTACTGACGTCTACACCAATCAAGAACCATCCCATTCACTCTACGATTTTATTGTCACATCACTCTGTGGCTATATCATTTGTGAAACCCTTCATGGTACTTTATCACCCTGTGAGTGTGAACAACATTAGTGATATTTCTTTAAGGCTGGTGAGTAGAAACCATTCAGTTAGATCCTCGCACGCCTGTGACCTATAAATTGGTTTTGAAGTCAGTATGAAGTTGATGTATAAAGCAACAACACCGTCTAGGAAGGGTGTTATTTTTTTGCAACGTGAGTACAGGTTAACACGTGCCAACGAGCAGTTGTTAAAACACATGGGCTATTCCCTACAGGAACATCATGACTTCCATCCTTGAGTTGGTAAACCCAAACGAAGAACAAGAGGGCATCGTGAGGATTGAACCTCTTTCCTATCAACCCCAGACGCTGCGACCAAATAACAATGATAAGTTTCAATTTGTTATTAATAATCTAGATATTTACACCCTATCCCATGAAAGTGTCATTCAAATAGAAGGTCGTCTCAAAAAAGAGGATGGTTCCACACCAACAACATCAACGTAAGCCAACCATGCTTTTGTCTTTTCTTCGGAGGTACGTTGTGTGATTAATGATATTGTGGTGGATAGCACCTGAAATGTAGGCTAAACAAGTCTCATGAAACTATATCCCTCTTATGGGAGTGAAGAATGTAAAACATTTTGTATGGCTGGTTGGTGCCCAGACTCGAGCAATGACGGGAGGATTCACACCGATGGAACCTTTACACGATTTTTACCACTCTAGATAATTTAAGGTTTTGCAGAAGACCACATGCGTGTCATAGAAAATGCAAGTCAAGTGCTTTATCTTGTAAGAGACAGGAGTGATAATAATGCACTCAAGGGTGTTGATGCAGGTGTAGAGGATTCACAGATTCAGCTGCAATGCCTCATATGGAAAGTACCGCATGTTACCCTTTCGGATCGTAAGAAACTGGACTTGCTCAAGATTGTTGAAAAGGATTTGGCTTTACCCATGCAATTTTCTGTAGAAGCTGGGCGCTACCCACTATTAACAACTGCTGATACACACAGTTGGAGTTTGAAATCTGCACGCTACACAGAGAGACCTCTCTATGTCTTGGTTGGCTTTCAAACCAATCGCAAGTATCAACAAACCAAAGATACATCCCAATTTGATCATATACAATTGAGAAATATACCTCTCTTTCTGAAGGAAGGATTGGATTTAAAATCTTTGATGGACTCGATGACATGTTTTCAAAATTCCAACCATCCTATTATCAGAAAGAGGAATGCCCAATGGTAACACCTCAAGAGTTTAAGGCAAAGGTCCCACTGGTGGTGTTTGATTGTTCCTATTTGAAAGAGGCTGAAAAGGTGACCAATATTGATATTCCTATAGATTTTGAAACTCATGGTAACATTCCACCAAACTTAATAGCCTATTGTCTCATCATTCATGAGAAACATGTACTATCGTCCACTCTCGAACCAACTGACTAGCAAATACACAGGAGGTGAACAGGAGGAATGGAGCTCAGTCATGACGTCTACAAGAAAAGCATGGGATGTCACACCATTGAATTTAAAATCTGAAGCAGATCGCCTCAATACATTTTTATCATGGCCTGTTCCTTTTATTAACCTCAAGAATTGACAGCATCAGGTTTCTATTATTTAAGAAGACGTGATGAAGTGAAATGTGTTTTCTGTCCTATTTTAGTAGATCAGTGGGAAGAAGGTGATGAGCCTTACCAAGAATATCAGCGCTGGTCGCCAACATGTCCATACCTTCGACAAACGGATGTGGGTAATATGGAATCCAAATTACCCATTATGATACATGTGGACCTTATGGAATTAACGGTGCCCCGTTTGCTAGTGTAAAGCAAGGTCAAGAAAGGATCAATGTAGAAACACTACCACCTAAGATATTGGGACACCATAAGCGCCATGGACGATTTACAGAAGACGTAGAAGACTATGATGTATGGATTGGTATAGACCCTATCCTAAAATTAGAAAATATAAACCTTGTTCTGATTTGTTTATAAATAAATTAGTATGAACCATCTGTTTATTTTTTCTCATTGATATCGTTTCCTTTAAGTAGTAGAAGTAAGAGTAGACATGAGTCAGTGGACTACAGGTTGTGGTAGAGAGAAAAGTAAACATACCACGTACATTAGTGGTAGATTTATTTATTTATCGTATGGCTTTTAGTGCCGGGAGTGTCCGAGGACATGTTCGGCTCGCCTGAGTCTGTAGCTGCTTCCAGCGGACACCCTAAAGGGTGAGCTACAAGTTCCGTTCAATTTCAAGTAGTTCCAACTTTCCCCACCAGATATCAATGATACCTAGTGGCGAACGTTGGAACTTTGATAGAGCGTTTTGACGAAATCTAACCTAACAAATTTTGCTTTACACAAGTTTAGTCTGTGAAAGGATCTTTTACATGCCATCAATCTATGACATGGGACCGCCGGCTTTACTTCCCCTCCGAAGGAAGGCATACTGAAGGATTTTTAACGTTCTTAAAAATCTGACGACTTCGGCCGGGTTTGAACCCGCTATCTTGGGCATAGCAGTTCAGCATGCTACCGACTACGCCACCGAAGCCGCACGCAGTGGTAGATGTACAGGGCTTTATGGTGAATGAAAACAAGTTTATATTCAGAGAGCCATTTGCCTATCTATTGCACCACGCTTTGGACCCTAAGCTAATTCATCTTGTGTTTAAATCACCTTTCATACTACATTTGCAGACAGTTAAAGATAAAAGAAAAACCCATTTGATACAAACTCATTTGGGGGTGCGATGGTGTGAAGGAACCATTCCCTATAAATAGCTATCCATGGTTATGAAAGTGCACTTATCAACAACGGATGTTGTATTTGTCAAGGGAAATGATAAACGTGACTGGCTTCTAGAGTTTCTGTCTCCCACCTGTAAATGTATAGATCTCATAGATTTGGGCTGTCCTTCACTACAAACCCTTTCTCCTCAACACACCACCATGTGAAATAGATAACAAAGCTCTTCTTCATGTGTGGAAACTGTTCAATAGGTTGACAGGGGATTCATGCCGGGAAGTGATGGGTATGATTAAAACTGAAATATCACTTGCTCCAGCCAGTAGTGAGCTCTGAAGACCTCAGTCATGCGTGTCTGTTCCATGATGGATGCCATAGGACCTGGACATTTCTCTTTCAACCAATCTTCTTTCGCTTCCTTGGAATTCCTGTTTACCTCATTTCTCAGACGTCTGTATTCTGCTTTCACTCTTTCATCTTATACATTTAGTGATGTACGCTGTCGAAAGCCCCATAGAAATTAGTGAGATGTACATACGAGGGCTATTCCAAAACTAAGGTCCGGTTAAAAAAACATCCGAAATAAAAATTGTTACCAAAACAATTGTTTTATTGACATTCTTTACGTTTTTCTCAATTTTTCTACATAATTTCCTTACTTATTTACACATTTGTCACATCATTCCACAAGCTTTTGAATACCCAAGTCGTAGAACTCGGCCGCCTGCGAAGCTAACCAGTCTTTAACAGCGTCTTTCACTTCATCATCTGTGTCGAAGTGCTTGCCGCCAAGAAACTCCTTTAGGTAGCGGAACAGGTGGAAATCACTTGGCGCCAAGTCCGAAATGTACGGTGGGTGGTCCATCTGTTCCTATCCAAATTTCTTGACTTGAGTTTGCGTGTCATTCTCAGTATGGGGTCTGGCATTGTCATGCAACAACAACACTCCAGACGACTAACGACCACGTCGCTTATTGTTTTATCCCTCTGTTGGGGGTGGGATAAACAGGGTAGTGTAGATGTATTAATTTAGGGGATGTTTCCGAAAAAGGGTAGTTTCCCGTAATTGGGGGAGACTACGGGTGTAGTGTGTTGGTGTGAGTATGTGATCTGTTGGGGACGTTCCTACAGGGTGCGTTTACCTGTTAGGGGATGAATGTTTAAGAGTGAGCTATTAACTTAGCCTGCCAATTAAATATGAGCGAGCGTTTAGCGAGCTCACGTGCAGAGTCGACAACTCGGCACGCTGCAGTCTGGCTGCCTACTTGAATACAATGGGATTCCTGACGGTGAAGTTCCTGGCCTTCACGGGCAGGGGCAATTAGGACTAAGGTCAGGTTGGGTGTAGGGATGTAAAACTGGGTGAAATGAGTAATAGATGTATGTGTTTACTGACCTAGTATTTATTGGTCAGTGGCGGTGATGTACTGTCCCTTTAGGTGGTGGACAGGTATAAAACAAAGTACAGAGTATGTGAAATACAAAGTGTTCTGCGTAGGTGTTACAATAATTAGGAATCTGAGCACACAGCTAGTTCTCACCTGGTGAAGTACTGGAACGGACCTTGGAGGAGCAGAGCCGCTGGCCACGAATAGATAATGGGGCTCTTCTGGGTCTAGCTTTTAAGGCTTTCCCCCACTGCTTGGTCGGCGTTTCCTCACCGTCGCTGCTCCAGATAGTGTGTTTATGTATGTGTTATGTAAGCGTGGCTGTCAGCAATATTGCTGGGCCTGCTCGTGTTGAGGAAGTATGTGAGGCTTATGGCATGCCTATGTGGGTGGTTTTGGTGAAAGATGAAGGGGTGGTTCTTAGGGGTACTGCCCCTGGGCTGTATATTATTCTGGATTGGACGTCGAAGTTTAGTCAGGGTAGCGCAGTAGGCGGCTTTTTATTGATCGTTGTCCCTCTTTCCATAAAGTCGACTAACAATACTCCATGCCTATCCCAAAACACGTCGATCTTCATGAATTTTGTCGTCAACCGCATGAACCAACTCGTCTGAAATCACTGCTGGTCTGCCAGAGCGGGGTTCATCGTGCACATTTTCCCGTCCTTCATTAAAGGCTCGCACCCACTTGCGCACTTTACTGTCACTCACTATGTTAGGACCGAACACTTTGGTAATCTGCCGATGAATTCCCGCCGCAGAAATGTTTCTTGCAGACAGCAACCGTATCACTGCCCTTACTTCACAATCGGCTGGCTGATTAATTGTCTTAAACATTGTGAACTGACGCTATCAACAACACACAGCAACAGTAACAACGCTACTGGTGGCTTTTGCCGCGCAAGGCATGCCAGGAGTCGGCGCACATGCGTGTTTTGCCCTTGGCGCCGCTATCAATTATTTACGGCGAATCGGACCTTACTTTTGGAATTACCTTCGTAATATCAGAAATACCACGGTTATTCATAACGATAGATATATCATAAGAAAATATAGGTACGTTGGTAGCAGCGGATCACCTAGTAAAGAAGCCATGATGAATGGTGACACATGTGTGTACTATCTGTCCCGAACACTTGATTCAGAAGACCCGTGGGGAAATATACATTAATTACAGGTCAGTAATTTATTATCTGTATCCGTTCCTGAACACTTAGTGATATGCACCGAATTCCAGTAATCCAGAAACGCTCCTTCACTCAGGGATTGGTTGAATATCGAGAGTGGACGAAATAACTGGTGGCATAAAGATTTAATTATTTCTATCGGAATGGCATCGGGATCGAGCGACATAATGAACACACGTTATATAAATTATTCTTGATGCAGTCTTCAAAAATATGGAAGTAAGAAATGCTATCGTTACTACATGGTGCTAGATCATCAAAGGGTGACGGTAGAGAGTTTGCAGGAAGGAAAAAAGTTTCGAAATAATGAATAATTAGCAAATGCAGAGTTTCATCACTTAAGGTACGCCCTTCGTACTCGAGTGTGAGAGTTCCTGGATCTCTGCTTGATGAAGAACCATAGTTTGTCCGAATTAGAGTTATCACTACACAGTAGTCAATATCTTCCAGGCAGGCGTCGTACTTGCAGCACTGTATTTCATTAAAATCGGCCCTCCTGACCACGAATTCAATTCTATGGTATTTCAGAGAATATTTTTTCCACTGACTATTAGCCCTATTTTTAGATTGTAGTGCACTGATTACATCAGCATCTAACCAAGATAGGTGACGATATGGATCAACCTTTTCGAACTGTGGACATCAAGAGATCATAAAAGATGTCAAAGTTCTCATTAATGTCGTTCCTGATATCAAGAAGGGACCAGTAATTATTTGAGGTGATTCATGTCTGTTTTCTTGCAGTTCTTTTTTGCAATAAACTAGGGTCGTGAAACTGTATGTTCCTTATTAGAGCACTATGGTTATTATTATTATTATTATTATTATTATTTATTTACCAAAAATTGTGCCTACAATTTATGGACGGCAGATCGAGAAAGGGCAAGCCCCACATACACAGCAGTGTCTCCATCTCCGTTCATTAAATCTAAACAAATTTCAAATGTTACATTATACAATTTACACCTATACATTTCCTATATACACATAATCTTCTGTAGATGACGTCTATATCATGCATTTCATAAATAAAAGGGAAGATATAGGCACGCACGCACACATATACTGTACACGCTCACACACGCACACATGCAAACATACATACATAATGTCCCCGTCCATCGACAGTGGATCGGATGGTCCGGCAAAAGACATCGCGATACACGCCGAAAAAACCGGGATCAAAGCATACATAAAAAACCGGATTGGGATCTATGTGCAATTTGATCACACAAAAATATGCCGGAGGAATGAGACCTCGAGTGATCTCGGTGTGGTTAAAAGGAGAGGCGTACCTGGGAAAATCAATTTCCCCCTAGATCCAAATCAATCCTAACACTGAAAAGAAAATACAGATTAGTAAAAATCAGAAGTGCAAAAACATTCATAAAATCAAAAAGGTTTCATTTATTTTCAGCCCGCAAACCAACAAGTAACAACCAAAATAAAATATCCAGCCCCATTCAAATCTTCCTTGACCTTATCTAATCCGGTACTGATCGATTCTAATTTCGCCCCTTGTGTCATCTTTTCTTCAGAAGCTTCTGTGAGTTTCTTACTAATCCTTCTGATTTCCTCATCCATGTGCTTCCTGTTCGCGTAAACGTCTTGAGCTAACGTTCCCATTTTCTCTTCCATTTCAACTACTCTCTTTTCCACCTTCCCTGTCTGTGTCGTTATATCGTCACGAATGACTGTAGCAGTTTCCTTCAACTCTTTTCTAACTTCTCCTATGTCCTTTTGACTCTCATCTATGAGTTTGTCCACGTGTGAGGTGAGATCCTTTCCCATTCCTTTAATGTTCTGGTCTAGCCTTTCCTCTAAAATCTTGACTTGAGTGTTCACTTGGTCTACATTCTTTCCTATCTTTCCCATACCTTCCACTAAATTATCTTGCATCGTAGCCTTCAATGCGTCTATCTTAGCTTCCATGCTATTGTCTGTCTGAACTTGACTTGTAGCTATCAATTCACGTATCTCAATTATTTCGCCCTTGGTTTGTAACGATTGAGCCGCTGCCTCAGTTCTATGTTGTGAAATTTTCTTTTCTAATTCGTTATAATTTTATTTTAATTCAGCATAACTTTGTTTAATTTCAGTGTGACTTTGTTTAATTTCAGAGAGACTTTGTTTTAATTCCTCATGATTTTGTTTCAAACTATGGTTTAACCTGCCCTCCAATTCCATTTGACTTTGTTTAACATCGTTCTTAAACTCCTCTTTGAATTCAGCGAACATTTTCCGCAACTCCTCCATCTCAGTAGACATAAATACACAAAAATATCTATAATATATCAGGAGAATCTCCAGAATGATCAAACACCAAGGTTGCACCACAATTTCTACCATACCCAGTTATGTGATTAATTTATGCTTACGAACTAAATAAATGAACCATTTCTGATTACTAATAACCACACATTTAAAATAATTAAGAACGGAGACCTAACATAACATCCAACAGTAAATACTTGTGATTTTTCCATCTGTACTGTCCAAAGAAAAACATCCAAATACAAAAGGTAATTAGAACATCACGAAAGAAAAAGTTAAATCCTTAGCATCTCATTCAAACATCTCAAGCATGGTAATCCAATAATATTGAGTTATCCAAACGAAAATGCCAATGGAAACACAACGCACTCTGGTTGTCCAATTTTACTGGTTGCATTTTATTTTGCAACACCACCGCGTGGTACGATCTCTCTTATTCGTGGCCAAACACGTATGGGCGCCATTTTGTATGACCTATGTCCCCGTCCATTGACAGTGGATCGGATGGCCCGGCAAAAGACATCGCGATACACGCCGAAAAACCGGGATCAAAGCATACATAAAAAACCGGATTGGGATCTAGGTGCAATTTGATCACTCACAAAAAAGGCCGGAGGAATGAGACCTCGAGTGATCTCATTGTGATTAAAAGGAGAGGCGTACCTGGGAAAATCAATTTCCCCTAGATCCTAATCAATCCTAACACTGAAAAGAAAATACAGATTTGTAAAAATCAGAAGTGCAAAAACGTTCATAAAATCAAAAATGTTTCATTTATTTTCAGCCCACAAACCAACAAGTAACAACCAAAATAAAATATCCAGTCCTATCCTATCTCAGGGATTCAATCTAACTTATTACTTGCTGTGGACTGCAAAAATACATTTAAAACTCATATCGAGAGAAAGAGAAAATTTAGTTGAATAGGGTCAATGAATCTGCTCGGTCCTAACCTTGGATAAAATGAAATTAGGAGATTTGATAAACTGATTTCGGACTGAAAATACAAATTTAGATATAGTTCAGTGTGACTATGAGGAACTGTCGTACACCCACAATGTTCATCATATGGTGCCTCAATTAATTAAATGTGAAATTACGTGACCAGATTACAACATATTCAGGATGGACAAATTAATTTAGGAAAAATTAACTCGCCTGGAAATAAGTCATGTGGATCTCCATTCGAGCTAAAAGAATGACCTCAAATTGCACCAACCTAAGTGCCAACCGCAATCAAAAATAATTAAATAACTAAATAATTAAAGTCTCTATCAGACCTTCAATCAACTTCATGATATTAACAAATTTACATTTAATTAAATTATCTATTTTATAACTATATTTTCCTAATATTTACAACATTTTCATTTAATCTCATTGTGGTAAATTCAGTTCATCTGTGCATAATATTTATAATTAGTGAGTTAATTGCAAACACCAATGATCTTCTACAATATGTGGAAAGATCAATCATTTATGCTTAATTCGCATGTGTTCCAACAATGAACTATTCGTCTGCAAAAACTGCACTGTTCACAACTTTCCAAGCTTCAAATTGTTTACGGATAAATTGTTCATGACATAATTGTCTAATATTGATTATCCACGTGTCCATCAATTAATGATTTACTTATTTACAAACTCTTTCCTTTCCTTTTTACAAATCCTTTCTTTATCCATTTAATTATTAACCATTTAATTGTTTCACAAATTCATCAATTCAGCCATTTAAATATCCATCAGACCTTTCTATAATTATTACAACGTTGACAAAATTATGTATAGATTAAAAAAAATACTCCCAACAATGCGTATCAGTTCTGCTATCATTCATTATCCATTTAAGAAATTACGTGGTCTCATTTGATAACGAAAATTCTTCTAGTAATAAGTCAATTCTGCCATCACGATCAATGCATAGTGAAATTTATACATCAGCACGACTCTGTACACTGACTAGTTTTCACCAAAAAAAATTATCAAATAGTAGGTCCACGTTTCAACTATTAATGCCTGTAGTCAGTTTATCTTATAAATCCATGTTTTTGTTTATATTGCAATATTACATTATTTCTTTACTGGCTACCACTTAGTAATTCTTCACAGAATATGTGGATATAATTCTTATGATTCATCTTTTTTATAGTATCGACCACTACTGATATATCTGACTGTATTTTTCTTAATTATTATCTATCATTAACGTAGATCACCTGTGCACATAAGAAAGCACACCAATAATTTTCTTTTGTGTTTGAATAACAAAGTCAAATGAACAGAGCGTGTTAAAATAATCAAATTCAAATTCAAACTCAAACTGAAAATAAAGGACGATCTCTGAAAGTGGAGACTTTATCTCCTATAATTAGAAACGTGTGATCCAAAATCGAAAATAGGGTAACATGGCTCAAATCTATACCATAGATGAATATCATTACTCCAACACCATTCTGGCCTACCATAATCAATTAGATCTCAAATTCGAACTGATTATATGCATCTGTCAGAAAGCAGAAATATTCGAAGAAATTTTCCTAAATATTTGAGAACATCGAAGGTCATTACGATGTGAAGCAAATGTAATCATCATCATAACCATCAAACGATAATGATCGTCCTCTTAAAGCTTGTGAGGAAAAAAAAAAAAATTGTAATTGGATTTGAACTGAAATACGATGAAGTCCCATACTAGCATCATGACAACTAATTACACCCTTAAAATTCACCTAAGTGCTGTGAGCATCTGATAATGATAATCAGATTATAAAATCTGGTTCCAAAAAACATGCTTTCTAATCTCAAAATGTTGACTTATTCATTACCTACTTAATTAAATAATTAACTAATTAATCACATGACGGGTATAGTGGCTAACTAAAATGAGTAGATAGTCTACTCATTCTCCTTAAATAAGGAGAAGTGTGGCTCACCGACTGGTCGAAAAATGGTTAGATAATTGTGGAACAAGCCTGGCACAAATCTGGATCTTGAAGCAGGGTACCACGTTTTTCCATCGTCCTCCCCATTTTCTTTCTTCTTTTTCCATTTTCCAGAAATATGATTTTCTTGCCCCCCGAATTCGGGCTCGGAACTCCCCGTACCGTTCCATGCCAGTCCGAATGCGGCTTCCCAAAAAAATCTGCGTCTTCCCATTGGTGGTTAAATCATCCCATCGAGCCTCCTCGTGACGGTCTAGTACCCATGTTAAATGAGAAAAGGTTCGGATTGAAATAATACGGCAACAAATTTGCTCTCGTTAGGAAAAGTTTTGGCTCCATGACGGATTTCACAAGTCCTTATGTGGTACACGGCTCTTATCCTATTTCAACAGAAATGGTGATATTCCACCCCGTGTAGTGCCACGAGTCCACTGTGACGATAATGTTCAGTACTCCTCGAGGATTAGTACAATTACGACCAACTTAGCACAGATTGTAAGTGCCGAAACGCTGTGATCTTAAATGCTTGCCTCGACCTTCGATTACACAAGTTCATAACAAGCCTCTGCCGAGCGACTTGAGCAGTAAGTTCCCATTCTGCTAGGCAGAAAAGCACGAACTAATATAGCCAGTCATACATGGCCATAGGGCCCTTTTGCATAACTCCAAAATATAAAAATAAGAATGCCAGTGCATTTTATATTCACAGGTTTCAAGATTCGTATTCTAGCGCTCCCGTTGTCCACAAAGCCGTACCATGCTCTTCGTCACTTGCAATGCGTCCCGCACACGATAGATAAATCCACCTTACGCGTGGCTGCGATACTTTTCCCTAGAACACAAAATTTTCTCTGTCCACATATGAGTCTCGACAACTCACCGCCGCACTGAGGCAGTCACGTGGATATTCCGCGCACGCGCTCTGGCGTTAATCAGTCACCTGTTGCGTGATGTAACCGCTGGTCAATGAACCAGCAACGTAGACCCATATATCGCTTGCCTGACGTAACCGCAGGTCGGTTGCATACAATGTTGCCATATCCGTACACGCGTCAACCTAACATGGCCTCTTGGTGTTGGGCACAATACATACATACATACATACATTGAAACAATACCCCTAGTTCGGCAACCAATGAAATAAATCTGAATCATATTTCTTCTACTTCTTCCAAATTTATAAGCTTATCACCATTCCTATAATAATCTCCGGGGTGTATCTAGCGTTGGACACAGAAGGAATATAAGAAAAACTATGCATTTATTACCTTTCTCTATTGTACATGTAGGCCAGCATCCATTTACCTGAATTTCTTGTACATTGTCTAACACCATAAGCAGGATTTCACTACCTGCATCTCTTGTACTATAACACTAATCTCCGGACCAGAGAGACCAATTCCCACATCACTTGTTTGTATAAAAGCACAGCTACCATTTTTCCCTGGCAGCAACCAATACAACATTTCCATTCACAAACCAACTAGGCCTAATTTATCATATAGCAGCCTCCATCTTGCCACAACAACTAACTCAACAAACATCATCACCATGGTTACCTCTGCCACACCAGAAACCTTTTCAATAACAGCCAAGGCCACCTGGTTACATACAAAGCCACATACCAGCAATAGCCAGACCACCACCGAGAATCCCTATGGCCAGAACATATAAGACGGTAGTCTACCATTGTGGCCATGGCTGGCAACCCGATAAAAAACAAATAAATAATTAATAAGAAACTAGAAGGAGTCTCTGTAACCTACAAAAGTTAGGTTACAACATACATACATACACGCACACACTCCCACTCACTCACAAAGTTACATTATACAGTATATAAATTCAATTTACATGGGATTTTAGTCCCTTTAGAGCCTTCACTTTGCGGCAAAATTGTCTTGGAGGAAGGTCTTTTATTTCACGAGGCAGGTCATTCCAAAGTCGAGCAGAGCGATTGTAGAACCCAGATTGATAATCTGTTGTCCTAGCGAATGGAAGAACGACTGTGACACCCTGTGCTCTACGGACTGAGCGATATGACAGCTGAAGGAGGTGAAATGAGTACAGTATAATGGTGCCAGCTAGAGATTTTCGGAGAAAGGTGAGATCTATTTGGCTACATATGCCATTGATGGATGTTAATGGTTTTGTCAAAACTTCGTTACCCTGATTGTAAATGAGTCGCTCTGCTCGACGTTGGACTGCACTTAACTTCCTCATGTTTTCCTCAGAAGTGGGATGGCAGTTAGGTTAGATGGAATCCAACCAGGTCTTTCTAAATCTACAGACTGAGAAATGTCAGCAGTATTTGTTAACAGCCGATAGTGATAGTAATGCCCACGGGTGAGATGTGGGTTCATTTGGTGATTCCGCACCATCTCGCAGTAGATTGAGATCACAGTACTTTTCGTCCTAAATTCCCTTTTGTAAGGATTACCGTTCTCAATTTTGTATTCTTTAATCAGTGTTAAGAGGGGCAGATGACCTCGTAGTTCCGCCCCTTAAAACAACAATAACTAACTAGTTGCACAAAGCCTATGAACAATCCCCGGCATTGCCAACCAAATAACCTCACTTTCACTTTCCAAGTCTGCTCTTCTTGTCGCACGTAACTAAGACTGCGTAGCAATAATTATATCCCTCCCAATCCTGTCTCCCCTAAATATGTCATGAGACGTAGGAAAAGCGAGGTCTGCGTCAAGAAAACTGTCAAATAGCCAAGATTAATTAAGGCTATTATGGAAATGTATTTAAAATCCCTGCTGCCTAAATCTACTTTGTCCAGTATATTCGCCACACTCTGGATGTTCTGAAAATATATGTTCTGTCAAGGACCTGGATTAATTTAAATATCACTTGACAGTAGCAGAAGCAAGAAGACACTGGTCTCCTATGAAGTCGATCTGACCGTACCTCTCCGAGTTAAACAGAACAGGTGACAGTCCAGCGGCAGAGAAATAACAGAAAATGAAACTCCGATTGGAGCCCTTCCAATTTACAGAAGCTTCATAATTGTTATAACCATTAATGAACATTTTCTCATCACTACCACTTACAAGAAAAGAACTATTTACATTAAAAAATACCAGTAGAAAACAACACAAAACCGGCGACCGAAGCACACGCACTTCACTCATAGTCGCCATCTTGGAAAGTCAAAGTGATAGTTGTAGTCGCAGAGGAGGTGCAGTGCTAATAAGGGATCTTGGGAGTGACTTGTTCGTAACTTTAGGCTTGCAGACTAGACAGGACGCTGAAAGGCAAAACTCTCTCAAATGATAACGTGTGTATTATTATAAATGACTTAGGCTATATCCTGAAGAATAATAAGTGGACTTAATTAATTATATTTCTGTATGTTGCCGCCAGTAAAACGCCACTGGCCTGGACATAGATTTGGCTGATGCTCCTGAAGTTGTCACATACTGGGTACGGACAGATTATATTGTAATAGGATGCCATTCCTGATACGTTGATATATACTTTATCATATTTTAGCATCCGCATTATACGTAGCTAATACTGTACGGTTTTATTTTCTAATTATGTTAATTTCAAAATAATTTCAGTGAGGTCATTAAGGGATCATATAGACTACCATTTGTTACCGTTACGAAGTTGATCATCACCTGTCTTAGGCTTGGCAACATACATGGAACTCTGAAGTACCGGTACAAGTACAAAGTAAAGGACTAACCATGTTATGTTTCAGACCACAGACCTTGGTGCGTCAAGAGGAGCAGTAAATAACCTCCTTAACGGACATCATGGGGTAACGGACAGGAATGTGGACTTAACAGGATGGTTGTCCTCAGCCATAACTCAGTGGCTTAGCATCTTATCCACATCTGAAACAATGTTCAATTGGCCTGAAATCCTTCAGCAAATAGAATCTGAAGGCGACTTGATTCAAATTTCAAAGAATGCGGGCTATTCTTCCGCGTCTTCATCTTGCAGTTCTTACGATTACCCTAAAAGGCTGCCTGAGCTCTTAGCCATTGGTAGAGCAACACAGAATATTACTCTGACATCACTTGAAAGACCATGGTATCTACTCGATAGTACGCCCACCATGTCTAAGGCCATAACTGTGGGATCGTTAATCAACTCCTCAAGCAAGGCAGAAACTGATAGGAATGAGTTCAAACTTCCGGCGAAGAGTACCAATATTATTTCTGTTTCATCTGTAATCGACTCGCCTCATCATGATACAAACAACCTTGATCAATCCACTTCAAGAGTCCATGTTTGTGTTTCAAGTAGACGTCCATGTTTTATCCCTCACGTACCTTTAAGGTCTCTTAGAGTTATGGGCATCGCTCGGTCTAGAATAGAGCATGTCAGTACCGATCCATTCCTGTCAAATGCCTTTTCAAATGCAAAACCCAATCAGTTTCCGACCTTTCCGAGCAGATATATGTCTGGGATTACTTCTGCTTCTCTTTATCCTGCTTCACAGACGAACACGATGGCAAAAACTGCGGACTCCATGCCGACTACTTCACCAGTATGCGAGCTTAGCTGTGGAGCCACGCCGTCAAACCAAAAGAAAGTGCCAACGGGGTTGTCAACTTTAGCTCTTATTCAACATAATCCTAACTCACATGTATGGGAATCCTCGTGCAGTCTTTCTTCAACACCGACCAAGACCTCGAAAGAGCGAGACCTTCGTCAGGTCACCCCTACTCACAGAAGACGCATTACTAATGCAAATTGCGTTTCTTATTGCTGCATTTGTCAACGACAAAAGCAAAATTTCATGTTTGCACCGACTGTCAAAAATAGTATTCCTACATTTAAATATGAACCCATTTCAAAATCAATCGCCCAATATTCAACTTCGAGTGGCATGCCAATTCAATCCAAGCCCAGGTCCCAGGTGGAGGAGTCCTCGTGCAGTATTTCCTTTACCACGAAATTTGATCACCGAGAACTTCGTAAATGTTCTCATACTGACAGAAAGCACCATATGAAACCACATCGCGCTCGTCATAGACCCATTCTTCGGCATACCAAGCAATCATCTACTCTTCCACAATTTCTCCGTAAGCCTACCTCTTCATTTAATGTTAAACCAATTCCAATATCACCCACAAAGTGTTCAATTCCTACTAGCAAGCCAATCGAATATATTTGTCTAAGTACAATGCAAAAATCTACTCAGCCACACACTATTCCAATACCGTATTTGCCACGTTTTACAATTCCTACTTCGATGCCAATCGAATACAGCAAGACTGATCACCGTATCGTTCATCAGTCTGCACCTACTCACAGAAGCCTCACTATGAAGCCACATAGCGCTCCTCATAGGCCCATTTTTCAACGTAAAATGAAAAAGTTTTCTTATCCACACACTACAGTAACGTACACGCCATTTACGACACCCATCGATGAAGACTTATTGTTCGCGCAACTGCTACGTTCTTCAGCGTATCCTTCTAAATCAATCAGTACTTGTAAGACGGAGTACAACAAAATATACAAGATAGATTTTCAACCTCCTCTTACAATTAAGAGCCCCACAGTCCTCAGGCATCATGTCTCTGGAACAGGACGACCTCTTCCAACTTTCCCCCTTGTGTCAACACTAAAATTGAAGAAATGTAGAACTACCGTTGATCATCCTTACTCGCGTCAGAGGAAGGAAACAACTGAAGATTCTAGTGAAATCCAAGATTATACAGTAGATCGTATGCCAACTACCAATGAACCTTCAACTGAAAGTTTTAGTCTTCCTACATCACATGCGAGCGAATCAACATCAGCCACTCTTATGATATCTACGGAAAGAATTCTAACTCCTATCGAAAGAATCAGTAGCCTTTCTACGGAATGTTCCTCCACTGTTTCCAGTGTTACATTCACGCAAACAATGGAAATAGAATCAGCAATGGGATCCTCGAACGCAAATCTAACCGTAATGAGGAAATGGATTCACTCAGTGCTACATACGAGTCTGGAATATTCTCCAAGGACATTTCACAGTATTTCCTCAGACCTCTCGGAAATCACAATCACTTCTGGGGCAGACACAACGTCCGTTCTTGCAACTACTGCCGGAACATCTGAAATTCCAACCACAACTGCACGTGGACGTGTTCCTTACAATACAGTTACAGAACTACAGATATCAGAGGCAACTGACCAGAAGGCACAAACAATTGATTCGACTTCAGAAACAGTTTCCAAATCTTCGTCTATGTATACAACCATAACTAAACAAAATGATGCAATCAAGATTGATCATGAACCTTGCATAGCATCTACAGAAGTACTGACATCAAATGTAGCTCACCAAGAGGCAAATACAGTTGCTTTGGCACCTGAAACCGTCACCAGTCTATTTGTCAGTAAGGATCTTATTACAACCCTAGAATCAATTTCTGAATGTTCATCACTCCTTCCAAATAACAAAGAAAGCATAGATTTTATCGTCAGGCAGAACGCACATAACTCAACTATTACTAGTTCCATTCCCAAAGGGAAGCAGAACATGACCACGTGCTCAAAGAATGTTAAAAGGAAAGGAGGCCACACATTCACCATAGCCAAATGCCACCGTCCTACTAATCCGGATACAAGTGTGTTGCGTTGGTTGAAGGTAAAAACACTAAACACAACTTATCATCAACAGACCACTGCAGACGTAAGAAGCGAATTACCAACAGATACATCTAGCAGTGTCTCATTGAATACGGATTCTTCTACATCCATATTATACGAATCAACTTCAAACATGAACCATAAAACTACTGCCACAGATACATCAAGCAGTGTCTCATTGAATACGGATTCTTCGACATCCTTGCTACACAAATCAACTTCAAACACGAACCAGAAAATTACTGCCACAGATACATCTAGCAGTGTCTCATTGAATACGGATTCTTCGACATCCTTGTTACACAAATCAACTCCGAACACGAACCAGAAAACTACTGCCACAGATATATCAAGCAGTGTCTCTTTGTATACGGATTCTTCGACATCCTTGTTACAAAAATCAACTTCAAACACGAACCACAAAACTACTGCCACATATACATCTAGCAGTGTCTCATTGAATACGGATTCTTCTACATCCTTATGACACAAATCAACTCCGAGCACGAACTAGAAAACTACTGCCACTAGCCATACGTCTGATAGGGTTGCAGATGATCCTCAATTCACTTGAAAGCTTCAGTAGCAGTCGCAGCTAAGGTGAATGGGGATGGAACTAGAGCGAAAATTAAAAGGTACGTGAAAGAAGTGGACAGTTCTTCGGATAGTTAGCAAGTTATGGAGACATACAGTAATATCTAGTCAGCGAATCTGTCACCATAACGCATAAAATGTCAGATTCAGGTTTTCTGCATTGGTTTCTCCCGTTATTATACGCATGTTCTCCTATACCCTATGGTTTGGGGACGAATCCGCTAATAGGCACACGTTATAGGAAATGATCAAGAGGAATTGTTACTTTCCTAAACATCCATCGCCGATACCTGACGATCAGTGAGTCAGTTCGAGATGAAGGCGCGGGAGAGCGCCACAAACCCCATGAAAGCGACCACGTCACGCCCTCAGTGCTGCTACTGCAGAGCACTCTGGGGCGCGGCATAGGAGGATTTCAATGTGTATGTATATATGAGTGTATACAATAAGTCCTTGTAAACAAATGAAATAAGATAAATAAATTGAATGTATCTTATTTAGAAAACTTAGAAACCATGTTATCCACGTTGGTTTGTTTGATGCTGTGTAAAGATTGAATTTCGGTTGGTCTGCACTTTGACGGAGCACAATTCAATTGGGCTGTTAACATCAATAGTCCATTATCTAACTTTAGATTGTCTGAATTAAATGCACAATATATATTCACAAACCGTGACGACCTCAAGGATCCTGTAGTTGACAATGATCACCGATAGATTATCAGAAAACATACAAAAGAAATTAAACACTACGCGATTATCATATAATCATTTGAGACTGTTTTGTCTTTCATCGCCCAGTTTAGTTTGCAAGCCTCTGATTACGAACAAATCGCCTCTGCGATCCCCTATTATCAGTTAGGACGGCGGCGTCGTCTGCTTCTACACCTCTCACTTCGTAATCATTCAATCCTGAATTTAATCATCTACTGTTAGGTCTACCAGTTCTTCTCTTACCCTCCACAACCAAACTCATTAACCTCTTGGGTAATCTCTCATTCCACGTTCTTTTCACATGACTTAGTCTTTGTTTCTTCTTGTCTTCTTGTGATTGCTCCCCTCTTTGTCCCAGCAATTATGAGTGCTACCCTCACATCAGTTACCTATTTCAGATATTTGCGTCTCGCGACAGACTTGGCTGGATAAGCTGATTGGTTGAATCCCGGCCGTGGGTTGAATGGTGTGACGTCATCAAAACTCGACGTTACTTTCTTAACCGTTCCATTCCAGCTTCTCCTACAGTACAAGAACAACAAGATTTGTCCAGCCAAGCCTGTCGTGATACGCAAGTTTTTCATCAAGAAAAGCTTAGGACAGTGATAAAATGAAATTAACAGTATTATTCTTAATGAAATTATAGATTAAGGCAGTAGACCAGCGCTCATTCTTCTTTCGTCCCTATAATGGGCTGTTAATGACAATACAACAGAGTTGTAGTAATTATGATCTTTATGTTCGTTATCTTAACAAAACTACGTTAATATTTAGGCATTCAACCACTCGTATGTATGCAATCTTTTATAGATGCGAGACGGAGGGGGGCTCCTGTAATGAGATTTCAAAATTTTGTATCGCGACAGACTTGACTGGACAGCTCTTGTTGTTCTTGTACTGTAGAAGAAACTGGAATTGAACGGTTAAGGGAGTAACGTCGAGTTTTGATGACGTCACACCATTCAACCAATCAGCTTATCCAGCCAAGTAGCCTATATCGCGAGACGCAAGTACTTCAGATATTCAGTAGAGCGTCGAAAATCCATTCGGATTTCCGATTTTTTTTGATTTTTGAACATAACCTAGAAATTTCTAGTTACACTAAAAATGTTAAGAAAAATAAACACTTCATGTACTTACACAATTTATTGTACTTTGATTCATTTGTATCTTTATGTCCAGAAAAATGCACTCATTTTACAAAAATAATTCACTAAATATTTATAAATGTACATAGGAATATAATGTATGTATACACAAAAAGAAAAACACAAGTGTACGAAATCAAAAAAAATATTTTATTTCAAAAACTTGCTAATTTTGGGTTGTGTGAGTTTCGAAACTGGTTTTCTGCCGGCCAAATCCTTCATTCGCTTGAGTAGCAGGAGCTGAGCCTGACTGAATTCGGGCTGCGCTTCGTACAAAGGCATCACTGTCTCTAATGGCGTAAAAGCTTCAGAATGTGTCGTCGGCTGCGTCTTCTTCGCTGTCACTGCTTTCTTGATTTTCTGGTCTTGCATTAAAATTACGATGTCGTTATCATCCAGGATTTCATAGCCCATGTCATTTTTTTTATCGAGATCCAACCATTCCACAGCGTCAGTTTTGTCGCATTCTTGAATGTCTGGAACTGACTGGCATAACATGACCACCTCTCTCACATTCTCAAGCGTTTCAGACTCAGTTTCATCGGTGTCATCATTTGATTGTTTACTTTCTGGCCAGAGTTTATTCCACGCTTTCATAAAGTTTTCTTTGGTTAGCAAGTCCCAGGAATCTGCTAACATGTAGCACGAGTCTTTTAAGTTTTACTTTTTTGAAAACTGAACGGCACTTTCCTCTTCCGCAAAAAGATGCCTGCGCAGCACTTGTTTCTTGTACATTCTTTTAAGTTTTACAATAACACCCTGATCCATTGGCTGAATCAGCGGCGTAGCGTTGGGTGGAAGAAACATCACTTCAGATCCCTCATCAATTGGATTTAAAACTTCAACAGTTGGATGCATTGGCGCATTGTCCATGACCACTAACACTTCTCCGTGATTTTTTTCTTTGCGGAAATTCTTAATATTCGGTATAAAAATATTCTTATACCCGTCGGTAAATATTTCACTATCCATCAAGGAGCATTTTTGTGCTCTGTGCGGCACTGACAGCTGATTCACATTTTTAAAACATCTCGGTCTTTTGCTTTTTCCAATAATCAATAATGGAAGCGCAAGGTCTCCACTAGCATTTGCACGGACCATCCCTGTAACACGCTCCTTACTAACCTTGAATCAGGGAGCGGCTGTTTCACGAAGAGAGGCAAGGGATTTTCGCGGTAGAGCCTTCCAGTTTATCCCAGTTTCGTCACAGTTGAGAACATCTTCTCCCGTAAAGCCATTGGCAGAAACAAAATTCAAAAACGCTCCCCTTGAATATTAAGTTCCCTTATCACGTGTCGAGATTTAAAAAAATTTAGCCAACCTGTGCTGGTTTTAAAGTCACTTGGACCCCCTAACTTTTCGTTAAAGTAAAGAGCCTTTTCACAGATCAAAGGTCCTGATACGGGTTCCCCTAAACTTCGCCTCTGAGGAAACCATAAAAACACGGCATCTTCTAGTGATATCGTGCTTTTATGTTTTTTGTAATGAATAGACGGAAAAAATTATCAGTCAAATAGGATTATATGTCAGTACGGACCAATATGACGTCCAATACTATTAGAGGTTTTAAAGCGGCAATGAAATGTAACGCTCGTTTAAATGTAACTCAACTGATTTATTTAACACAAAATACATGAACTGTTTAAATGCGTTGTTCCGTGAACAGATCATAAAACGAACTGTTTAAAAGTTAGTTGAGGGTGCTAGTTGCGCCTATCGATCAGGATGGAGGTCGATACCGGCAGGTGCCGTTCTCACCAACACTTCCCCTCGACCAACAGCCGGAGTTATCCTGGTGCATGTGGTCTCAAGCCAAGGCTTTGAGCACATTTCTCGTGCTTGGGCCTTGACAATCCTTTTGTCAATATGTCAGCAGGCATCTCATCCGTTGGAGTGTACTCCACCGAAACCACCTTTTTGGCCACGGCATCTCGGACGAAATGGTGCCTGATGTCGATGTGCTTCGTCCGTGAATGAAACATAGGATTCGACGTCAGCTTCTGCGCACCTATATTGTCGTTCTTCACTGCGACAACATCTATCGGTTTTCCGAAGTCTTTCAGGAGTTTCCTCACGTGTAGAGCTTCCTTGGTTGCTTCTGCCAAGGCCATGTATTCGGCCTCCGTCGACGACAGGGCCACAGTAGGCTTCTTCCTGGACTCCCAACTCACTGCAGCACCGCCTAGTGTGAACGCGTATCCGGTGTACGATTTTCGATCCACCAGGCACCTTCCCCAGTCAGCGTCCACGTACATCACCGCTGGACCGCTGGATTTGGAGAACATGAGGCCGAGATCACGTGTGTTAGCGAGGTATCGCAAGACACGTTTTGCAGCCTTCCAGTGCTGCTGTCCGTGACAGCCGTTGAACTGAGAGAGAGAACTGACTGCATGGGATATGTCCAGCCTCGTTCCCACTGACAGGTACATTAGAGCTCTTATCAACTGTCGGTAGGGGACGCTCTTCGCTTGTTCGCCAGGGTTCACGTCTTCCTTCTTCAGCTTCGTACCTGGATCAATGGGAGTGCTGACAGGCCTGCACTCTGCCATTCCGAATCTCTCCAGGACCTCGTCTATGTATCCTTTCTGGCTGAGTTTCATCTGGTTGGCACTCCTCTCGAACTCCAGCCCCAGACAATACCGCACGTCCCCCAAGTCCTTGATCTCGAACTTGGTATTCAGAAAGTCTCTCACCACGTCGATCTTCTTGTCGTCTCGAGCCATGATCATCATGTCGTCGACATAGGTGATTATATAAATCCTATCTTCGACTGGTCCGATGTGGTATATGCATCTCTTCCTCGAGACGGTGATACCAAGCGCGTCCTGCCTGTCGCAGTCCGTACAACGCTTTGTTTAGTGAGCACACCATGTCACGATTGGTCAACATCTCCAGCATCTCATCTGCGGTCTTTCGCACAGTCTCGTCAACCGACTCGTCTTGAACGGTATGGGCAAGAACGTTCTCGAAGTGGTCTGGGGCCTCCATGATGATTTGCTCCTCGACTTCTCCGTTCAAGTACGCCGTCTTGACGTCTAGCTGTCGGATCTTTAGATTAGCTTGTACAGCTAACGCCACCGCAGTCCTTATTGTGCTCAGCCTTGCGACTGGAGCGAACGTATCGTGGAATTCTATTCCTGGTCTCTGCGTGGAACCCCTCGCTACCACGCGCACCTTCCGCTTGCTGATAGTGCCGTCAGGGTTAAACTTATTCCGGAGAACGAATCTGCTTCCTATCACACGTTGCCCCTTGGGACGGTCGACCAGCTTCCACGTATTGTTCCGAATCAGTGAAACTGCTTCTTCTGACATTGCTTCGATCCACGCAGGTGAGTCATCTCCGGAGATAGCTTGGGTCACTGGGATTTCAGCGACGTTAGCCGCTTCCCCTGGTCGATCACCGTAGTCCTTGCGGGGTCGCCCAGATTTGCCAGCTCTAATCAAACGAGGCCGTCCGCCTCTTCTCCTAGATGATGCCGCTTGTTGCTCATTGGATTGGATCTCCGGTTCAACAAAGTAATCGTCGGCAGGAAAGCCTATGAAGCCATCGGGGAATTCCCATTCAGCAACATCAGGTTGGTTTTCTGCCAGAACTTCGTCTCTCGACACCAGCTCGAACTCCAGTTCATGGATCAGATCCTCTGGTTCAATGCGTACTTTGTCCGGAGAGTCACGCGGGAACAGATCATCGACTGATTTCTTAGGCGCGGTCATCTCCTCACGAAAAACAACATCTCTCGTGATCTCGATCTTCTTCGTTTCAGGAATCCAGATACGGTAAGCCTTCGACTGCTCCGAATATTCAACAAAAATTGCCTCTTTTGAGCGAGGGCTAAACTTCCCCTTGTTTGGGGTCTTGTCCAGGCAGAACACCTTGCTCCCAAAGTCCTTGAAATAGTGCGCAGTCGGAGTTCTGTCGAACCAGCGCTCAAATGGAGTCTTCCCGTTTAGCTTTTTGGTTGGACATCGGTTCCTCAGATAATTTGCGGTGTTTATAGCCTCTGCCCAGAATGTCATCGGTAGGCCAGATTGCAGGAGTAAACATCGTGCTGCCCCTTCAAGGGTCAGATTTTTCCTCTCGGCCACACCATTTTGTTCAGGCGTGTATGGTGTTGTGAGACGGTGCTCGATCCCCTATGATTTCAAGAACTCGTCAAATTCCCTGTTGACATATTCACGTCCATTGACGGACTGTACGCACTTTATTTTCAGACCGTGCTGCTTCTCGACGAAACATTTGCAACGCAACGCACTTCGTCTTCCTAAACCGTACCTCTGTCCATCTCGAGTAGTCGTCCGTAAATGTGATCATGTACTTAGATCCACCGTTAGACACAACACCCACAGGGCCACAAACGTCTGTGTGAACAATATCGAGCTTACTGGTCACACGATTTGACTCTTTCGAGAAAGGTATTCGAGTAATTTTGCATTTCGTGCAAGTGTCACACATCTCCCTTTTAGTTGCACACCTCGAATGGATCCGCTCTTCACTGCCGTATCGAGATCACGAAAGTTGACGTGACCCATCCTTCGATGCCACAGATGCGCCACATTCTCGTCGCGCTTGTCTTCTGACACTGCGTTTCGACACTTTTCCAGTGTGGTGCCCTGTACGTAGTACAGATTGTCCTTGCGCTTTGCAACTAACCTCGTCAGTCGATAACTTCCGCCTTCTCTTTACCAAAACAACCGAGAAACCACGGTCTGTCATCTTCGAGACTCATATGAGATTAGTGCGGATCTCAGGAACGTGCAAAATCTCATTGAGAGTAACGTTGCAAGTTTTACCGTCTACACTTGTTGCAATTTTTGCAGTTCCTCGGGCCTTTATCTCTGCGGTTGCGCTGCTCGCTAACTTCAGCTTGCCAGTCTCACCCTTGTCCCTCTCTGTAAACACAGTCGCATCACCGCACAGATGAGACGTGCACCCACTGTCGAGACACCACAGGTTTTCGACGCTGCTCGTCGTGATCTGGCACGTATCAGGTTCCTCAACTGATAAGAGTGACGCGTCTGACAGCTGATTTTTGTTGACCTTAACATTGCAGTCCACTGCCTTATGTCCCTTGATTCCGCACTTCGAGCATTTGAACGGAAACGATTTCTCCTTGTCACTCTTACCACCGGAGTAGCCGTGCTTTTGCTTTGAGGCTTCGACTGTGGTTTCCTTGAAGGACCTTTCTTCTTCACGTACATGGCGCCTTGAGTTTCCATCGGTGTTGACGAGGCAACTCTGATATCCTGTTCTTCGATTATCTTCGAACGTAGATTCTCAGGCTTCGGTAGATCGTCCCGGCTCTCGATGGCAATTCTGAAATTTTCAAAACTTGCCGGCAAACTGTACAGCATCATGATGGTAAGTTGGTCTGGGTTAATAACTACGTCCATGTCAGCCAACTTGTCGACACAGTCAAAGTAGTTGTTGAGGTGCTCACGGATGTCGCCACCTTCAGTCATCTTTTGCAAGGTTAGACTCTTCAACAACGTGGCCTTGCGAGCCGGCCCCTTTGACTGAAACGTATCCTCAAGTTTCTGCCATATCTCGCTTGATGACCTGCAGTTCTTCACCAACTTAAGCTGGGTTGGTCCGATGGACAGGATTAGATCTGACATGGCCTTTTCATCCCTAGTTGTCCACTCGGTCACTTGGGCTGCATTGTCCTCACCCGGCTCGGGTTTGACGATCTGGCGGTTGACATAACCCCACGCGTCATTCTTTATAAGAATGGCGCGCATTTGCATTTTCCAGGTGTCGTAATTATCGCGCCCTAAGGCCTCGATGCGCACTACACCGTTTGAATTCATTGTCTCACTTCAATCGTGCCGCGTGTTAATGTCCGGAACACTCACGACTGTTCACAATAAATTTGCTGTGCCGCGTGTTATTGTTTGAAACACTTACAACCGGCCATACACTTTGCTTCGCGTGCTATTGTCCGGACCACTCGCAAATAGGCCTAAGGAATTTTGTGTCGTGCACGTTTGTACACAACTCGCACGATAAGCACGTTTTCTTGCGTCACGTGTTATAGTCCAAAACGCTCGCAATAAGCCAAAATTCGCGTCACGTGTTATTGTCCAAACACTCGCGATTGGCTTTTTCACTGTTCACTCACGATCAAGCACACAATATTCGAGAAGACGGCGTGTGTTCATTCTCGCTTTGTCGATGACCTGAAGTTTCTCGAGAGAGCAAGATATCTGCCGATTCGACGCGTTCTTCACTTTGTGTGTCCGCTTGATCCCGCTGTTTCCAGTTTCCACTTAATTTAAATCTGAGTCAATCGTTCTGGGTCCATAACCTATTAGAGGTTTTAAAGCGGCAATGAAATGTAACGCTCGTTTAAATGTAACTCAACTGATTTATTTAACACAAAATACATGAACTGTTTAAATGCGTTGTGCCGTGAACAGATCATAAAACGAACTGTTTAAAAGTTAGTTGAGGGCGCTAGTTGCGCCTATCGATCAGGATGGAGGTCGATACCGGCAGGTGCCGTTCTCACCAACAAATACTCCTATCTTCTAGTGAACTGTCATTTTCGGTCTTGTTGTTTTGCTAACATAAGACCCATCATCTGAATCTAACTTAGAAACAAAATTCAGAATGCTACCTTTTTTCCTCTTAATGTCCTAGATGGTAGCTTTACCCACTCCTTAATATTTTGACAAAGACGAGCCTCTTTCACCTCTTTCAAGTCTATTTAATATTTTGAGTTTGGTTTCTATAGTTAGAAATTTATGTTTCCTCTTCAGTGTCCATGATGAAGCCATAATACGACACTGTACACAGTACAGTAATTAAAATACAAATTATTTCTTGAGGAAAGAATTCATGATGAAGATTAATAAATGTAAAACAAAAATACTGGATTGCAGCCGAAATAAATCAGAAACCTCTATGGACATCAAATTGGCAGGTGAAAAGCTGAAGGAAGTAGGAGACTTCTGTTACTTAGGAAGCAAAATAACCAGTGATGGACGAAGCAAAGAGGATATAAAAAGTGGGTTGGCTCAGGCGAGGAAAGCATTTCTAGAAAAAAGGAATCTGTTGACATCGAATATAGATTTAGGTATTAGGAAGTAATTTTTGAAAGCCTTTGTTTGGAGCGTGGCGCTCTATGGAAGTGAAACTTGGACTATTGGTGCAGCAGGAAAGAGGAGAATTGAAGCATTTGAAATGTGGTGTTACAGGAGAATGATGAAGATCAGATGGGTAGATAGGGTTACCAACGAAGAGGTATTAAGACTAGGCTAGTGGGAGAGGAGAGATGTTTCTGGCAACTGCTAATGAAGAGAAGACATAGGTTGGTAGGACACATACTAAGACACTCAGGAATAGGAAGCTTAGTTATGGAAGGAACGGTCGAGGACAAGAACTGTAGGGGTAGACCAAGGTTAGAATATGTTAAACAGATTGCCTCGGATGTAGGATGTGGTAGCTATTTAGAGATGAAACGATTAGCTCAGGACAGGGAGGCAGGGAGTGCTGCATCAAACCAGTCAAAAGACTGAAGACTCAAACAACAACAACGAACCACAACATGCAACTACAACTACACTACTAAACAAGCGAAGCAACTGAACTGACAGGGTTGAAAATAGGTTGGCCCGCTGGGGGTAAGGGGAGAGGATGGTTCAAAACAAACACTCCCAAGGTCACAGCGCGGTGCAAAATACAGATCACATGTTTAAAGCAGGCGTTCGAATTACTGTACTGAATATACCCAGCTCTCACTTCCACACATAACGGTTGGTCTAAATACTGAACGACACAGAGTGAGTTTTGTCGCTACTCTAACTTATTTCTTGCAGAATATTGTGGATCACAGAACTCACTAGCTTGGCTTATCTGCATCTGGATGCTATTTCCTTCCACATACTCCCATGACTAAGAACCGTACTTAACCCTTAGCTACGCGCATCTCTTTCGTAGACGCTAGCGGCACTCTATGCCGCAATATATTGTTTCATTCTTTTTCGTAATTTCGTGATTTGCTAAACAGCTAAAATTGATTTGTATGAATTATACAGAGCCTATGAGAATACATTGAAAAAAACCTATCTGTATGTATGAAATTCTTATTAATAAAATATATTAATGGGAGGGATGGGATAAGGACATATTTACTATTCATACTTAATGTAATTAAAAATTCGTATAAACTTTTATTGGACAACGAAGAAAAAATAATAATTTTCATACACAAAAGAGATATTGAGAATTATTGGATTAAGATTGCCCTTTTTTGAGGCTCATATTACAAGACATTGTACCTGATGCTCAACAAGCTCAAGAAATACACTAGAGTAAAAGAAAAACGGTTTCTCAGAATCATGTAGGCCTATACACTTAGATTCTTGGCTTGGAAAAGGACACTTTCTGCTAATTTACAGTACGAAATAATATACAGGGCATAAATACACAAAATTACTCTGCACTAGGACTTAAAATTTAATAGATCCTCTTCATCCAGTGACCCTTCTTGCTCTCATCAAGTTCTTGGAGCAACCTCTTAATCTCCTGTTGTTGACAGCCAAGTCGAGACCTATAAACAGAAGGCAAGTCTGCAGACTATGTTCTGACATCGATAATAATGATAGAAGCATAGAAAGAAACAACAAAGGTAAAATAAGTTAAATACTTACATTATTTCACAACGCCGATTCCAGCCAGTTGTTACAGGCTAGCGGTACGGAATGCCGCATTCGCGCACCTCACACTTTGACAACCTGTCTCAGAATGACTGGGAACCAGACAGGCTCCGAACCTACCCCCTCCCCTACAGCACATGTCGAACAAAGGATATAGCGGGCGATCTCACAGAAATTCTTAGTGTTTACCACGTCAAACAAAATTTTGCACAAAAAAAGCGACACTGAGTGCCACTTAGCGTGTATCTATGGGTTAAAATGGACCATCAGCCCCAATTTAGTTTCTCCTGTTTGACATTCTATTTTCTTGTGTTTTCTTACCACCAACAAAACCTTTGTTTTGTAAATGCTGATTTTCATACCATACTTCTACATTTCTATTCAACATCTAACATGTCGGCTAATAAGCTAGTTAGTTATTGTTGTTTTAAGGGGAGGTGATCTGCCCCCTCTTAAAACAGATTAAAGAATACAAATTTGGAATGGAACTTAAAATTTAGAGGTGGACATTTAGATTTGAAATCACCGAAAATTAATAAAACAAAAAATTAAATAAAACTAATAATTATTATATAAACAAAAATTACGGAAAAACTAAAATTCAGCATTCAAAACCAGCAAGTCGATGAGTCAATGTACACTGGAAAATTTAGATTGCGGGCCCTAGCCCACTCTCACTTATAAAGCGGATGACGAGATCAGCAGCCACCACGTCATCGGCTAATATAAGTTTGAGTCTCATCTGCAAACGAAGGTTTCTTCGTAAGTCAGAAAGATCCACACACTCGGTTAAACTGTGGACCACGGTGAAAACGGCTCCACAGGCTCCCTTCTCATTAGGTATTGTACCCGTTTAGACTGAAGTCCAACGACCACATACGCATTTTACAACGCAACTTTCAGATGCTTCAAACATTATTCTGTTACCGGTACTTCAGAATGTGGGCGTGCGTCTAACCACTAATCTTTGGAAAAAGAAACGATCCGAAGTGGCTAAACTTTCCAAATATCAAACTGATAATCCACATGACACAACATGATTATTAGAAGTTATCAAATTATTATTTATTTTTTAGAATATTAATATTATGATTATTATTAATAAATTATTATTATTATTATTATTATTATTATTATTAATAAAATATTATTATTTTTATATTTTTATTCACTTCCAAACTGGAATTAGCCTAACAAAACAATTCGAGAACAATCAAGCTCGAATTCTTAAATAGGAAAATATCCATTCCGCAACCTAAATAAATATTAAGATCAACAGATCCTACGGTTGATGACCGTGATTAGAAAAATGAAAAATCAAACTAGATGCGCATGGTGCTGTCTATAGATTCAATTCAACGAATTAAGGTATCTGAAAACAGAAAATGTCCAGACCTAGGCCTTCATGATAGGCCTAGTACTTTTTACCCTTCATTAACTGGCCTACTCACACTTCCGTTCAATATCTTGTGTTCCAAGAAGACGTCAATACTGTATGTGCTACGGTATCTCTTTTATTTATGTATTAGTACCACGTCTTTGTGTGGCTATTATAGCAGCAACAAGTAGCCTACTCATTCACAAATAGACTACATTTACTGATAGTTTTGTTTACAGATAGCCTAAAAATAAGTAAAGTAAAGCTGAAATACAATCTCAGGGCTTAAGTAAACTTCCAACCACCCTTCCTATAGAATCCTGCTTCTTTTATCCTTGAAGCCAAGGTCACACCCGAATAATCTCCTCCATTGAGAAAACCTGAAGTCATCAGGGTTTTTTTCTTGGTTATTGCATGTTATAATTTCAGAGTCGCATCCAGTGGTTCAAATTCCAAGTATAAAAAAAAGGCTCTGAGGTTTAAGATCACGAGAGCCACGTGAAGCTACAAGTTTGCTTTGCTTTTAGTCTCTAGTAAATTAATACTGTAATATAACTGGTGAATAACGCTATGTACAATGGCGTCGCCAATCAATCAAATATTGTCCACTCCCAAACTCGCTCTAACCATAGCTTAACACCAATCAGACCTAACTTTAACCTTGTCATGACTAATAAGTTGCCATCTAACCGCACCGCACTTTTTACTTGTCAGTGGTAAGTTATGTCTACTCCTTATTCTTCCCAATCTGCACGATTGGAGATGATGTAAGATGAGTTTTCCATGTGATGGATGGGTTTTACACCTGGATGAGAGAAGTGTTAATGCTGTGTGGCTTTAGGAGAGACCTGGTGCAGGTCTTTCCAGTTGGCACCAGTAGGCGACATGCACATCATACTAGAATTAATACTAGTCATTAGGAGGCCTGATGGTATTCCTAGACCTAAGTCAAGAGTTAACAAGGGTCTATCGTGGTGTAATCAGTTCACACACTGCCCAGAGTGCTGGGATTCAGTTTCAAGTCACAACAGCAGTCTTATTTTAAGATGGAAAACTATAATCTGGAGTCATTTCTATGACCATATTTTTTGACATACGGTACCGGGGTGTACACAACAGGCAATACGCTGTGCAAAAGAGGCAAACACTAAAAGAAAATCAAAATTGACAATCTTTTTTATCATTTCAAATGATCTTGTCGACTTCGTCGTTATGCTTGGGTCTAACGTTATGGTTACGGCGTGTATGACGTCATCATGTTGTTCAGTGCATATGCACCGAGTCTCAGTTTACTCCTGGGAGACGGCGAGTACGTGACGTCAGACAGGAAAACAGGTTGACTCCTAAAGAGGTGTGCAAGATGTCAGACAGGAATACAGGGTGACTCCTAAAGAGGTGCACAAGATGTCAGACAAGAATACAGGTTGACTCCTAAAGAGATATACAAGACGTCAGATAAGATTACAGGGTTATTATTATTATTATTATATCGTATGGCCTCGGGTGCCTGGTGCAAGCTTTGCTATTTGACACCCAGAGGGTAGCTTGCATGTCGAATTTCGTAGTTTCTTGACTATGAAAGTCAAGGAGGTTAGATGTTAGATATCTAATCTCCTTGAACACAATAGCGCTTTCTAGTAGAGAAATGAGGAACTTTGTGCTGGCGGAAACTCCCGAGATTAATTTTGCCATTATGAACTCGGCCTACTGAATTCAAATGGGTTCTTTGACATGCCAACATCGTATGACATGCGTATCGTATTTTTGCCGCCTTTCAAAAATCACTTACCACGGTCAGGGGAGAACCTGCAATCTTGGGGTTAGTAGGCCGACACGCTATCCACTCACCCACCGTGGCAAGCTAGATTACAGGGTGACTCGTAAAGAGGTGCACAAGATGTCAGACAAGAATACAGGTTGACTCCTAAAGAGATATACAAGACGTCAGATAAGAATACAGGTTGACTCCTAAAGAGGTGTACACGGTGTCAGACAGGAATACAGAGTGACTCCTAAAGAGGTGTACAAGATGTCACACAAGAATACAGGGTGACTCCTAAAGAGTACCATTGTACCAGCGAATCCTATGATGACAGGTGTGAGGATGTTGTCTCTGTATACCACACCAGTCATGTTACCGTGGATAGGAATTAGAGGCGTACGTCGACCAAACATGATCCCACCACAAAACATGACTTAATCTCCTTACTGTTGGTGGCGGTCCTGGATGAAGAGCTTGTGAAATCTCTCACCCACCCGTTGCCACATTCGAATGCTCCTGTTGTCTGGGTTTCTTCTCACACTCAAGTATAACACAGGGCTGATGACCAAGATGTACAACCTTCTACATGAAACAACAAGCATTAGCATGGCAGACTGGCCGCCTGGCTATGGCTTCATGAGACAGTGACTGCAGAGAATCCCAATCTTCGTGCTCCAATAGAGGAACAGTTTGAGTATGGTTCGAGCTGAAAAATATGATAATGCACCGGATGTTACAGCCATGTAACATCATGTAAGTCAGCATGTAAGTCCAGTGCGTTTCAGAATACAAGTCTATGAAGGAGGCTGTGATCAAGCAGACATGTCCCAAATCTCCGTAGTGCATAGCACATAGCACATAGTAGCTAGCAGCTAGTCAATAGCAGACAACTTGAGTATTGGGACACAGCCTAATAGTATCATGTGCCAGTTCTGTAGTAGTATTCATTATCATCCATAAAACAAATAAATCCACCGGGCAAAGCCGGCCGCTACTGCTAGTTCTATGTTACATATTAGTGAAGTTATTGTTTAATTGTTAACTGTGTGCGAAAACTCCCAGTCGCGGTGTATGTGCCCCCTTAAATACTTCTTGCGGGAACTTATTGAAATACAGTGGAACGTGGCTAATTCGAACTTCTATAATTCAAAATATTCTTTAATTTGAATTTTTCTCTTGGTCCCTAGCATTTTATATACAATCAATGCTAAAAAATTGTGGTTAATTCGAATTATATTTTGGATAATTCGAATTTCTTACGGGTAAAAAGCCGATCGGAAGCCAAACAGTTAGGTCAGGAATTCCTGAAAAAAGACGTGTCATTGGCATGCGGCCCCTACTCGATGGTTTTGCCTACATGACTAACAACACGCCTGCGACGCTCCTTCCGAGGTCAATGCCCAACCACTTCCGCTCCCATTGTTTTGCAACGCTCCACATCTCATAACTCATAAAAGTGTCATCCCTTACACCTGTCTGAAGTGCGTGCTGAGTGGTCTGATTAGACTTGTGGTTGTTGTTTAGAAGTTTGAACTAAGATGTCGTCATCAAAGCCTCGGGTTCCATACAAAACTTCGACTTCGGCGGAGAAAATAGCGGTGATTCAAGAAGTGGAAAAGGGAATTTAAAAACACATCTGAAATTGCAAAGGCATTCGGGATTCCTCCAAACACGTTGTCAACATACCTAAAAAATAAAGACAAAATTCTCGGTTATGAAAATGAGAGTGCCAAAGGCCGAAAAAGTTTGAGGGAACCGGAAAATTTGAATTTGAATATTTTCTCTACCCTTTTCAAAGAACTTTTATAATTCGAATTTTTGGATAATTTGAATTTTTACTGGTCCCTTGAGGTTCGAGTTATCGAAGTTTCACTGTAAACAAAAACACAGTGCCCTTGTCTGCTCCATACGGCCCAAATAGACGGGCGGAAGTAGGCACACACAGCCCACGAATACACTAGACCTTTTTCTCGATTTCCAAACATATAATTTCTCATTGACTTTCAAATTCACTCTTCTGTCAAAAACTGTCAAAAATCCAAGAGTCATATAAGGCTATTATTGAAATGTTTTCAAAGTGCCAAAATCTACTTTGTCCAGCATATTGGCCACACTCTGAGTGTTCTAAAAACATATGAACATAGAATTGTTCGGTCAAGGACCTGGATTAATTTAATTATCAGCTGACAGTAGCCGAAGCATGAAGACTGTGGTTACCGTTGAAGTTGATCTGACCGTTCCTCTCCCAGTTCAAGAGAAGAGGCGATAGTTCAGCGGCATAGAAACAACAGAAAATAAAACTCCGAGTGTAGCCCTTCCAGTAAACAGAAACTTCATAATTGTTATCACCATTAATGAACATTTTCTCATCACAATCACTTACGAGAAAAGAACTAGTTACATGAAAAAATACCAGTAGAAAACAACACAAACCCGGCGACCGAAACACACGCACTTCTCTCATAGTCGCCATCTTGGAAAGTCAAAGTGAGTGTTGTAGTCGCAGAGGAGGTGCAGTGCTAATAAGGGATCTTGGGAGTGACTTGTTCGCAACTTGAGGCTTGCAGACTAGACTGGACGCTGAAGGGCAAAACTGTCTCAAATGATAATGTGTGTATAATTATAAATATATCCTGCAGAATAATAAGTGGACTTTATTAATTTTATTTCTGTATGTTGCCGCCAGTAAAACGCCACTGGCCTGGACATAGATTTGGCCGATGCTCCTGAAGTTGTCACATACTGGGTACGGACAGATTATATTGTAATAGGATGCCATTCCTGATACGTTGATATACACTTTATCATATTTTAGCATCCGCATTATACGTAGCTAATACTGTATGGTTTATATTCTAATTATGTTAATTTTAAAATAATTTCAGTGAGGTTATTAAGGGATCATATAGACTACCATTTGTTACCGTTACGAAGTTGATCATCACTTGTCTTAGGCTTGGCAACAGGCATGAAACTCTGAAGTACCGGTACAAGGACAAAGTAAAGGACTAACCATGTTATGTTTCAGACCACAGACCTTGGTGCGTCAAGAGGAGCAGTAAATAACCTCCTTAACGGATGGCATGAGGTAACGGACAGGAATGAGGACTTAACAAAATGGTTGACCTCAGACACAACTCAATGGCGTAGCATCCTATCCACATCTGAAACAATGTTCAATTGGCCTAAAATCCTTCAACAAATAGAATTTGAACCCGACTTGATTCAAGTTTCAAAGAATAAAAGCTATTCTTCCTTGTCTACATCTTGCAGTTCTTACGATTACCCTAAAAGACTGCCTGAGCTCTTAGCCATCGGCGGAGCAACACAGAATATTACTCTGACATCACTAGAAAAACCGTGGTATCTACTCGATAGTACGCCCACCAATTGTAAGGTAACTAGTGGGCGGATTTCTATCACCTATAAATGTAGGAATTTATGACTAAAAACATAAAATTATGATCTATAACATTCCAAATATACAGAAACACTTTTATTACGATTGCTGCAGTGTACAATTATTTATCATCATATTCATTTCCCCTTTTCCAGTTCACACTGGGTGGGGGCAAATATGGTTCCTCTCCACTTTGTTCTGTCGTTCCACCATTCCTCTTCCGACACGGTGTTCCAATCCAGGTTCCGTTTACTAATGCTATTATTCGCCGAGTTCACCCTCGTCCTCTCTTCCCTGTCTTCCGACGTTTCAGTGCTCGTCTAGGTAGACTTAGTTCATTCATCCGTTTGACATGAGCAAACCATCTCAATCTGTAAGATAACTAGTGGGCGGATTTCTATGACCTATAAATTTATGACCTAAACATAAAAATATGATCTATAACAATTAATGTACAGATACAATAGTTTTAATTCTTGGAAATCCTTTATCTAAAAATAAACTATAATGCTAAATACAGTAGTTGATGAACTCATTAAGGCTGCACTGCATACTCCTAGGCAAGGACGGTCACTGTAGAAGACAGAAACACTACAGTTATATTCACTGTTCAATATTCAATCAGTTTTACGTTATACACAAAATACCTCTGATCTAGTTATGTTCCAATTATGACCACATGTATTTTATCATTTTAAATGATCTTGTCGACTTCGTCGTTACGCTGGGGTCAGGCGTTACGTTACGGTGACGGGACGAAATGTACCCAGATGCACTGAGGTGTGTGACGTCATAGTACTGCTTGGTGCATGTGTTCCCCGACAATCTCTACTTCGTTAGTATAAGACAAAAATCCCCGATTCTTGGATGTCACGGGTAATCTCGAGAACCACTGGATGGATTTTGATGCGGTTTCCACCATTCTGTAAAGGATATCTCGAGGAAAGATTTTGTAGAAAATAATTTATGTATGATCAAAGGAAGCCAAGCAGTAACGATTTCAGTGAAAAAGTCGAAAACAAAATTGGCGTCCGTGCGCTTCTTAAGCTTACGCTGGGAAAACCGTTAAAAATATCAATATACTATGAGCGTAAGAATTGGTCAGCATGAAAAGTTCAACAAAAAAGTCCGCGAGAGCATATCTCTATCTTCAATACATCGCCCACTTTAAGTGTTTTTAGACTGGATGGAAGGGGCACGTCCCCGCACGCTTGACCTTGCTTTGCCCTTGGTTTGCACTTGCCGTTCGCGAGTAATCTGAAACAAGATAAGCAAGATAAGTATTATGAAGATAATTTTCTAACATGTCAAAAGCCTCCAGCCTTTCTAGCATTTTTCAGCATTTGTAGCATTTAAAATGATACAAAGTCTAGTCTTTCAGACTGACTGTCACTTTTTAAGGTTGTTGAATGAGAATCCTCTCCTGTTGTCGCTGAATACCGTCTTGAACCGAGAGAAACTTATTTTGGCATCTCATGATGTAACGGGAACGTACTTGAATAGCATTATCCAAACTTTATTAGCAGCGACGTTTCGATCGCCAGATCATTATCAAGCTACAACACATATCACAGAGATGTTGTTTACATACTTGGTCAATTACACTTTTATCAAACATAACCTAAAAACATATACAGTCTTTTTGGCATGTTAGTCAATCTGCAGCCTAACACACAAGTAATGGATTGTAAGTCCCGTGCAACCTTTCTAGTCTGTCTGCGCGTTAACACAATTTGAATTGCTCTTTATGTACGACATTTTAGCCATCAATCGTTTATTCAAACCCATCTCCTTATCTATAATTTTCACCCCATCCCAAGTAAAGTCGTGTTTGTTGGCAATTTTATGCTGTCTCAACACATACAGTACACATACATTATATACATACCGACGAAATTAAATTCATTTAACTAATTGTACTTGAATAGACTTAAATCATGTGAAAAAAATTCGTGGATATCTTTTAATGAAAGGTTTCCACTGAAATTGTAACTTATTCCACGGATGTACAAAGGTTCCCTATTCATTTCCAGTACAATTTCTAATTTTCTACATACTCTAGATGCTATTGTTCTGTAACGGACAACTATCACAGCGTCAAGTGTTGACGCCATTTGAAGCGGCTCCATTCATCAACCTCACTTGGGCGACCGTTTATGATGGACCCTGATCATACTTCATCAAATCTCCTATTTACCTCATCAATTGTGACTATAATATACGCTCATTGGCCTTAAAACCAGACGACATACACCTCAAATACCATCTACCGGGGTAATGGTGCCAGCTATTAGCTCTTATCTCGGGTGTAGGACAACAATGCTTGTTCTTGAGAATTCTTTACATTTCTAACCGTTGAGATAAAATGGAAAAAGGCAACCACTGTACCACAATAATAAACCATAAAATGAGTTGCAAACATCCTCAATTTAGGAGAGACTTTGGGCTATCACGATAGAAGTTTCTTACTCACATCTAGGCTTCGATATTAGCGTGTTTACCTTGTAGGCTGGAGATTCCTTCTGAGATATATCTGACTGGTGAAGTGTTTCCTTGTGTCTCCGCTAAGCGAGGGTAAACTTGATGTGAACTTGATGTCGGGGTTCAGAATAGCGAACATTGCCTATTTTCGAATTCACAGTATTGTGGTGTTGCTGCACATTGAAGCGTTTTCCGGCAGTTACTTTTACCTCACACAATTTACAGAATTTTATCACTCCATCCGTACTGAATATGTTTTCACCGAAATCAGGGACAAAAGTGACAGTCAGTCTGAAAGACTAGACTTAGTATCATTTTAAATGCTACAAATGCTGAAAAATGCTAGAAAGGCTGGAGGCTTCTCGCTTCGCTCGAAGCCAAAGACTCTTGACATGTTAGAAAATTATCTGCTTAAAACTTATCTTGCTTTATAATACTTTACATTGTTTCAAATTACTCGCGAACGGCAACTGCAAACCAAGGGCAAAGCAAGGTAAGCGCGCGGGATGCCGTCACGCTCTCCAGAGCGCGCGGGGACGTGCCCCTTCCATCCAGTCTAAAAACACTTATCGTGGGCGATGAATTGAAGATAGAGATATGCTCTCGCGGGCTTTTTTGTAGAGCTTTTCATGCTGACCAATTCTTACGCTCATTGTATATTGAGATGTTTAACGGCTTGCCCAGCGTAAGCTTAAGAAGCACACGGACGCCAAGTTTGTTTTCGACTTTTTCACTGAAATCGTTACTGCTTGGCTTCCTTTGTTCATACATAAATAATTTTCTACAGAATCTTTCCTCGAGATATCCTTTACAGAATGGTGAAAACCGCATCAAAATCCATCCAGTGACATCCAAGAATCGGCGATTTTTGTCTTATACTAACGAAGTAGAGATTGACGGGGAACACATGCACCAAACGGTACTATGACGTCACACACCTCAGTGCATCTGAATACATTTCGTCCCGTCACCGTAACGTAACGCCAGACCTAGGCGTAACGACGAATTCGACAAGATCATTTAAAATGATAAAACTTCAAAACTTCTCACTAACTGAGGCTTTCTTTGTAGGCATTTAAGCAACAGAATGACTGAAGTTCCATCAATAACTAAGGTCATTCAGTGTGTTGAATGAGGAAGAGGGAAGGGTGCAGGAGAGAGATAGGAACAATGATAAACAAGATGTTCAGTAAAGAACATATAGCCTACTTTCTGCTAAATGCATGGGTATTGTTATAACTCTTTGTCCTTTTCAAGGAGTATAATTGAATGTTGGTTGTAGTAGCTTGTTGAAATACAACTTGCTATACGGATATTAAACATGAATATGAGGTGCCATTTGCTAGTGCTACCTCTGTAAAAAAAATCCTTCAATTGGGTTTCACCGTGTTTGTATTGGTACGGGGAATCGATTTGCTCACATACATGGTCGCTATCTGCAAACTATTGGACTGATGACCTAGTAGTTCAGTCAAAAGATGCTTCCCACAAAAAGGTAGGCCTATGCTGTTGCAAAATTTGGTAGAGATCAGATGATTAGGTTGGTCGTAATTTGATTTAAGCTTTTTACATTTGGGTGGCCACCATTACGTTTCCGTCAAGATGGCGGCGATATAAAACATGACACTGAGGTGACCTTTGCTAGTGCTACCTCTGTACCAAATTTTGTTCAATTAGGCTTCACCGTATTTGAAAAGATAGGGGGAATCTATTAACACACATACATGGCCGCCATCCGCAATTATTGGGCTGATTTCCTTGTAGTTTGGTCAAAAGATTTTTTATACATAAAGGTATAATGTTGCAAAATTTGGTGGAGATCAGATGATTAAGTTGGTCGTAATTTGATTCAAGCTTTTAACATTTGGGTGGCCGCCATTACGTTTCCGTCAAGATGGCGGCGATATAAAACATGACACTGAGGTTCCTCTTGCTAGTTCTACCTCTGTACCAAATTTCGTTCAATTCGGTTTCATCGTGTTCGAATTGATAGGGGGGGGGGAGAACAGACATTCAGAGTACACACACTCGCACACACACACACACACACAGACAGACACACAATATTTGGCCCTGTGTAGATCTCTTAAGTCTACTTTCATAGGCGGCGTGGTGGCTCAGCTGTCTAGCTGTCTGCCTCTCACCAAGGCGGTCCGGGTTCGATTCCCGGTCAATGCATGTGAGATTTTCGAAGTGAAATGCCATGTCCTGTGGTTCGGATTCCACGTAAAAAGGAGGTCCCGTGGCTCATAATCACAAGATTCACGGTCACGTAAAACTACAATCTTCCTTTTTCTACTTTCATTTTTTGCAAAAATCGAAAGTAGGCTAATAACTGCTGAATTTACTCTGCTTCCGTGTAAAGAATAACCCGGTTTCCAGGAATTGACCCACCCAGCAGAAACATTCCATTGGTGTAGAAGTGTATTCCAGTCTATCCTAAAAATAATTGCTAGAGGTTACTCTGATTTGTATCACTCGAAATTCAAATGAAAAGAGGGGGCGTGGTAGTACAGTGGTCAAGGTGTTTGCTTCACATCAAGGTAGACTGGGTTCGATTCCCGGTCAATACATGTGAGATTTTCGAAGTGAAATGCCATGTCCTGTGATTAGGATTTCACGTCAAAAGGAGGCCCTGTGACTCATGATTACAAGTTTAAAGGTCACGTAAAATAGCTAGCTCCCTTTTTCAAATGAAAAGTACCAAAATATGTCGTTACACTGGGATTTCGTTCCAAATATGCCACAAAACTTACAAAAGAAGCCCAAATATGCATTTACTGTATATGTGTGATAAAACCTGTTAATTGTGATTATCATGCAGGTAAACGTATAGAAAATACGAGTATAATGATACAATAATATAATGCTAAGGAAAAAAATATAACTTCACATAGTAATCCGTCCCCTAGTTGTAACTAAGGTTATAAACGCGTTGTTCATTCTTTCACCAACGCTCAAAAATATTCTTTGTGCATTTACAGCAAATATGAAGACATTTCAAAATCAATCATTCTACATCGACTGGCAGGCCAAATAATAAAAACCAGATTCACATGCAAATGAGTCCTCATGCAGTTTTTCTTTAGCGACGACCACGAAGTGAGAACACAACGAACCTCGTCAATGTTCTCCTACTGACAGAAGTCTCAATACAAAACCACATAACGCTCCTCCATTTCAATGTCCAAAACAATAACTTACCCTTGAACAATCCCTCCACAAGTATACTACTCCATTTCATTTTAAACCAATACCAAAACCACCCAGAAAGTGTTCAACTCCTACTTGCAAGTCAATTCAATGTAAATCCATTTCACAGGGAGAGATGTCCGGGAAGACTGATCAACAAGACGTTCGTCAGTCCGAGTCGACCCAGAGAAGCCTTGCTAAGAAGCTACACATCGCTCCACATAGACCCATTTTACATCGTACAAAGGGAATGTTTACTCATGCACACACTTCTCTAAATACTTATACGCCAACTATGTTACCCATACATGAAGACACGAATTACTTGCCAAAACAAGGTTCTTCAGCGTCTCCTTGTAAATCAACCTGGAAGGGGAATACGAAGCGCAAGAAAATGAATAAGATGGAATTCCCAACTCAACTGACAACTAAATGGCCCACAGTCTTAGGTCCTCACATCTTTGGAACACCGCTACCCCTTGCTATCACACTAGATGTCAAGGCAAGTAGAACGAGTACCGTTGAGCATCCTTATTCACGACAGAGGACAGAAACAACTGAAGATTCTAGTGATAATCAAGAATTTACGGTACATTATACGTCAACAACAAATGGATCTTCAACAAAAGGTCCTTTAATTCAATCATTAACCACTGAACTTTCCACTCATTTCGAAGGTTATGAAGTAAAAGTTGTAAAACCTGTAGCAAGAATCAACAGACCTTCGTCCAAACGTACCACGAAATGTCGTCTTTCCCATTATAAAATATGGGGACAAACAGGCAGCTCTCTCACAGGAAGACCACATACGGATGTTAAATCAACTTCAGAATGTTCTCAAATTTTGAACAGAACATTGCCCAAAATAAGATTCTCATATTACAATCACTCAAAGTCAAATAAGGATACATTTCGTACAAAGATCTCAATGACTACCGAGCAAGAAACAACCAGCAAATGTGCAACTCTCCCCGAAACATCTACAATTTCTAACTCAACTGAAGAGGAGGATCCAAACGACGTTGATCGTGCTCCTTGCATTACAGCTACGGAAGTACAGATATCAGAAAAAACTGACCACGAAAAACAAACATATGCTTCGACATCAGATGCAGTTTCCGAATCTTCGCCCACAACTGAACAGGCTTGCATGGCATCAACAGAAGTACAGATATCAGAAAAACCTGACCACAAAAAACAAACATATGCTTCGACATCAGATGCAGTTTCCGAATATTCGCCCATGAATACAACCATATCTGTAGGCCAGGATGCAATCGAGTGTAAATGTGCCGATTGTTTTGCAACTAAACAACTAAAGATAATAAGTAGAGCTCAACAGGAGACAAAAACATGTGCTTTGACATCAGAAAGAGTTTCCGATTCTTCCCCCATGAATAACACAGTAACTGAAGAGGAGAATACCATTAAGAATTATCATGCTGCTTGGATTGCAACACAAGAAGTACAGATATCAGAGGCAACTGAACAAGAGACAGAAACATATGCTTCCACATCAGATGCAGTTTCCGAATCTTCGCCCATGAATACAACCAGATCTAAAGGCCAGGATGGAATCGAGTGTAAACGTGCCGATTGCTTTGCAACTAAACAACTAAAGATAAATAGAGCTCAACTGGAGACAAAAAAATGTGCTTTGATATCAGATATAGTTTCCGATTCTTCCCCCATGAATAACACAATAAATGAAGAGGAGGATACTAGGGAGAATTATCGTGTTCTCTGCGTTGCAGCTATCAAAGTACAGATATCAGAGGCAACTGAACAAGAGACAGAATCTTATGCTTCGACTTCACAAGCAGTTTCCGAATCTTCGCCCAGGAATACAACCAGATCTGAAGACCAGGATGCAATCCAGATGAATCGTGCTGCTTGTTTTGCAGCTATACAACAAAAGATAACAAATAGAGCTCTACATGAGACAAAAGCATGTGCTTTGACATCAGAAGCAGTTACGCAATCTCCCTCTATGAATAACACAATAACAGAAGTACAGATATCAGAGGCAAGTGATCACGAGACAGAAACATCTGCCTCCATATCAGAAACATTTTCAAAATATTTGCCCATGAATACAGCTATCACTGAAGAGGAGGGTGCAATTGTGATTGATCGTTTACCGTCTTTTTCTCCTTGCATTGAAGGTATAGAAGTAAAGATATTAGAGGACACTGAACATGAGAGAGAAACATATGCTTCCATATCTGAAGCAGATTCCGAATCTTCGCCCATGAATACAACCAGATCCGAAGGCCAGGATGCAATCAAGATGAATCGCGCTAAAAGCTTTGCACCTATAGAACTAAAGATAACAAATGCAGCTCAACATGAGGCAAAAACACATGCTTAGACATCAGAAGTAGTTTGTGAATCTTCACCCATGAATACGACCATAACTGAACAGGAGGATTCAAACTTGATTGGTCGTGCTCCATTTATTTCAGCTACAGAAGTACAGATATCAGACACAACTAACCTGGAGAGACAAATATCTGCATCGACGGCAGAAACAGTTACCAAATCGTCTCCCATGAATACAACCATAAATGAACATGGGGAAGCCATTGAAATTGATCGTGCACCGTGCAATGCAGCTACTGAAGTACAGATATCAGAGGCAAGTGATTCTGACAGAGAAACATCTGCCTCGGCAACAGAAACAGTTTCCAAATCTTTGCCCATGAATACAGCTATTGCTGAAGAGGAGGATGTAATTGAGATTGATCGTTTACCGTCTTTTAGAGCTATAGGACAACGGTATCAAAGCCAACTGACCAAAAGTCGCAAACATCTGCTGCGACATTAGAAACAGCTGACGAATTTGTGTTCATAACTACAACCGTCACTGAAGATGAGGATGCATTCGAGATTGATCGTCCCCCTTGCATTAAAGCTACAGAAGTACAGTTATCAGAGGCATCTGACCAGGAGATCAACCATCTGTTTGACATGAGAAATTAATGAGCAGGAGGACACTAACGATGTTGATCGTGCTCCTTGATTTTCATCTATAGAACTACAATTTACTGGCTAGGAGCAGAAACGGTTTACAAATCTTTTAACATGAATACAACCATAACTGAAAAAGAAGATGCAATCGATATGGATCGAGATCTTTGTTTTGCAGCTATAGAGCAACAGGTGTTAGAAGCAGCTCACCAGCTGACAAAAACTTTTTTTGCCTGAAACAGTTTGGCTGTGGATACAAGCACGGTAAAAGTTAAATACCGGTACAAGAATGAGTGATCGACTAACCATCTAAATTAGAATCTTCATCACCACCACCAGCACCAGCGATACACACCCCTACTCTGAAACACACGAAGAGACGTGAACTGGCGACAAACGTATGTGAGTTATCCGTTCTGAAGCCAGTTATGATGAAACTACGCCAGTCGCCACTTTATCTGTCAGTAAGGCTGTTAGTAAAACCCCAGTTGGCAAAAAATCACAAATTCTGAATGTTCGTCACTCTTCCTAAATAACAAAGAAAGTAAAGATTAATCGTCAGACTGATCGCACGTTCCCTTGACGACGAGAGGCAGACCATGACCACTTGTTCAACGAAATCTAATGTTACAAGGGAAGGTATCAACACAGCCAAATGCCACCATCCCACCCCTCATGATACAAGTGTGATCCAGCAGTGTCTTATAGAATGCAGATACTTCGACATCCTCACTACACGAATCAACTCCAAACACGAGCCAGAAAACTACTGACATTGACCATATGTCTGAATGGGTTACAGATGAAAGTCACGATGCAGAAGACAATGGAAAGTCAGCTCCCAATGTACATGAACGCTTCAGTAGCAGTCACAGCTAAAGTGTATGGGGATATAACTCCAGCGAAGATGGAAAGCTATGATATAGAAGTGGCAGGTCTTCGGAAAGTTATTAAGCTATGGAGACAATATCTAGCCCAGTCCATGTCAGCGGGTGGCGTACCTTAGCGCATAAAATTGTAGAATCAGGTTTACAGCATTGGTTTCTCCCGTTATTGCACGCATCTTCTCCTACACTCTATGGCTTGATGGATGAATCCTCTACCGGACACACGTTATCGGAAGAGATCAAGAAGAATGGTTGCATTCCTAAACACCAGCCGCTGAAACCGGACGGTCAGTTCGAGTTGAAGGCGCGGCAGAGCGCACTAATCGCCACGAAAGCGACCACGGCCTCAGTGCTGCTACGGCAGAAAACTCGGGGGAGGATTTCAATGTGTATGTATATTTGAGTGTATATAATAAGTCCTTGTAAACAAATGACATAAGATCAATAAATTGGATGTATCCTGTTTAGAAAAAAAAATAGAAACCCTTTTTGCATCTTTGCCTTGTTCGATACTATGTAAGGATTGTTTTTCAGTTGGTCATCGCGTTGACGGGAGCCCAATTCAATTGGGATTTTAAATTTAATAGCCCATGATGTAACTTAGATTTTCTGAATTAAATGCCCAATATATATTTTCAAACAATAACAGTTCACCACAAAACTGTGATGACTTCAAGGATCCTGAAGTATACAACGATCACCAATAATCATTCAAAGGGAATTAAACACTAAGCGATTATCATACATACATACATACATTTTCATTTGAGTCTGCTTTGTATTTCAGCATCCAGTATCTGCAAGCCATTGTTTAGGAACAAATCGCCACTTTCATTATAATTCAACACAGAGTATTACCATTCCACAAGTATGGAATTTTACTCGTAGAGAATGTTCTTCAGAAGAAATATTGCACCTATATACTCTCTTATATTAAAAGACCTCTTTGATATCAAAGTATTTGCTCTTCAAATTATAATACTCAAATTCCATTCAATATTATGTTCATCCATAAATATATCGCTTCTGAACTTTTTATCTCCTTATAAATACATTTACATCAATTCCTAAAATGCATGTCAATATATTTGTTGACTTTTGAATACCATGGAATTGTTCCTCAATTATCTCAAAATATCAATAATCGTGAAAATGAAATATGAAATGTGAGAATTCTGTCGAACATCTACCTTAGTTGATTTCCTTAACTAAAGGTCTCCTTTCAAACTCCATATTCTACATTGAAACCAAATTTCTTGTGCCCTGGATAGTAGTCGCGAAGTCATAACCTTGATGGTTGCTTGGTTGGTTCCTTAGTTTAGGGGCTGCGACAACGTGGTCATGTACCCCCGTGTACTTTGGGTGTGTGTAGAATCTGTCTGATAACCGGTGTTAATTGTGATGACTGTATTAGTGTGTGTTATGTGTTTTCAATTCAAGTGAGGACTGCATACATTTAATTTCAAGTATTTCCTACTTTTGCCGCCAAACGCCACCGTCAACGACTACTAGGACTAATTCAGACCTTAGCTACTAGACGCCACCGCAGTATAACCATGATGTTGAAACGCCGTGCATAGTTGTTCACTCACGCCGTATACATCCTCATTAACATTCGATTTCCAAATCTAATATCTTATCCGAAATTCCCCTACCTAAGATTTAGCAATGCATAATGCCGAACTTATTCAACCTTGTATAATATCTCCCGTAGCTTGAATAAATACGGCACATAGTCTCAATGTTCACCCTCAATAAAGCTCAGTTATACACCACTGTTCGTTTTCTGGTCTGAGTAACTTCTATCAATTGGTCTAAATCGCGTCGTATTCTACACACATCAAAAAAGAAGAGGACCTGCACCTTGACACACAAATGGTTCAGAGATATACAAAAGCAACGTTTCAGTTCTCTTTATTGTTCATGAAAACTACACATCGCCAGTTGTACAATCATACAGCGAGCCTTTCGGAAGTTGTGGTCCAGATTGCAGCATACGCCAGTAACGCTAATACTGAGTAGCACGTCCTCTTGCAGTGATGCATGACTGTGTCCAGGTTGTACCACTCCTCAACGACGATTCGGCGTAGATTACCCAGACTGGTTAGTGAGTAATCTCGTCCAAAACAGCTCTTTACAATGTATCCCAGGCATGTTCAATGAGGTTCATGTCTGGAGAACCTGCTGGCCACCCTAGGCGAGCGATTGTGTTATCATGAAGGAACGCATTCACAAGATGTATACGATGTGGGCGAGAATTGTCGTCCATGGAGACGAATGCCTCCCCAAAATTCTGCCGATATGGTTGCACTATGGCTCGGACGATGTAATTCATGTATCATAGAGCCGTTTCGGCGCCTTCCATGTCCACCAGAGGCATACGTCAGCCCCCATGATGCCACCTCAAAACATCAGGGAACCACCATCTTGCTCCATACGCTGGAAAGTTCAGCCTGACCAGACTGCCTCCAAACACGTATCCGACGATTGTCACATTGAAGGCATATGCGACACTCAGTAAAGAGAACGTGATGCCAATTCTGACGGGTGCATTCAGCATGCTGTTAGGCATCTGTACCACGCTGCACGGTGTCGGGGTTGCAAAGGTCGACCTCGCCATGGACGTCGGGAGTGAAGGTGCGAATCATGCAGCCTATTGCTTACAGTTTGAGTTGAAGCACGACGTCCTGTGGTGGCACGAAACGCATTATTCATGGTTATTATGGTGGCGTTGCTTTCAGGGTTCATCCGAGCTGAAATTCATAAGTAGAGATCATCCACTGCCGTCGTGGCTCTTGGGCGGCCTGAGCGAGGCATGTCGTCGACATTTCCTGTATCTCTATACCTCCTCCATGTCTGAACAACATCGCTTTGGTTTACTCAGAGACGTCTGGAAACTTCCATTGATGAGAGCCCTTCCTGACACAACGTAACAATGCGGATGCGATCAAAAGGCGGCATTGACCTTCTAGGCATGGCAGAACTACAGACAAGTGCAGTGTACCTCCTTCCTGGTGGAATGCCTGGACCTGATCGGCTGTCGTACTCCCTCCGTCTAATAGGCCCTGCTCATGCATGGTTGTGCACAGCATTGTGCAGGTTTAGTGACATCTAGGAACAGTCAAAGGGACTGTGTTCGTGGTGCTATATCGACATTCTGCGTCAGTGGTCATGCGATCCTGGAACCAAGTTGATGCGACACTTTTGATGTGTGTACATGTGAGAATGCAACGTCATTGTGCGTCTCCGGTAGCATTAAAAATAAGATTACTCGCGTAGAACTCTCTCATTCGATATATAAAATTAAGAAAATACAATCGGGTTCACTGTACTGCTATATAATCACTTGACTGTCTGTAGTATAACCTTGTTTTGTAATGAAACCATAGCGTATACATACGCTATGATGAACTGTTCCTTCGTGAAATAATTCTAAGTTCCTGGACCACCGTAAGCCATAAAACCCATGTTGGCTTATTTATTGGAAATCCAAGACACAACTTGTGATGTGATATTGCTGTGACGTGTGGTGAGATCTGAGTGACCGGTAATGATAAATAATAATTGTTCATCTAGGAACAGGAAATTTACTTGAAATTTGTCGTGTTGGTACTTCAACTACTCTAACAAATGATACAAATACAACCATTTCTTACAATCAAAGTATAGGTCTTTCTTACTCATAATATGATGGTAATGGAAAAAAAATATAAGTTTTCTCTGATCATTAGATTTAGTTAATTTTAAAAATTAAAACTTAACAAATAGCATTATGCAATTATTATTTAGAAACAAATATACATGGTTGAAACAATGAAACAGCAAAACATTCGTCTTCAGATGAAAGTGTTGTGATCGCTCTTCAACACAAACAAATATCATTGGGCGCCACTCATATACACAATGAGAATGAAATCTCTCCTCCCGGGCAGAAGGACAATAGAACTTGCTTATGGCAACACCCCCCCCCCCCTCTCTTGTAGAAATAATAAATTGAAAGAATAAATATGGAAATCACAAAATAACAACTACGGAGTAGAATGATAGAAAGAAAAGTTATTATATTCAATGAATCAATATAAAAATTACTATACGGAAAGTGCCGTACATTACATGTTCCATGGGCTACCTAGGCTTACTTGTGGTTGGGGTATAATGTATATTCTGATGTACTTTATGTTCCGCAAACTTGCGATATATCTGCTTTATCTCTCAAAGCATCAATTCATGGACACATCTCCATTATTTAAAGATACAATTCTTCTCTTTTAATGAACTACAGTCACCAGGACATGTGAAAATTCGTCAATTTTTTTTTAAACAAAGAAACACTTCTCTACCAAACAATTGTAAAAGAAAAAACTTTTACCAAAGTTTGTATATAGCCAGTCACCGCCACCTAGATCACAGTCGATTTCTAATCAATGCATTAGTTCGACGTTATACCGTTATACATCGTAGTAGGATTTGCTTCGTATTGAGCACAAGGCCATCAGACAACAGCCTGGTTACTTATTTCTATTCCTTAACTGGGCACTTTCCGATTAAATTACATAAGATAAACCATACATGACAATTAATGATGCGGAGTGTCTGTGCAGATCCAAGATCTGTCATAGTGTATCTCTCGCCTGCATGGCCAGCGTGGAACGTTCACTGTGAGGTGCGGTCACTGATACTGATCGTCTGTGCAGATCCAAGATCTTTCATAGTGTATCTCTCGCCTGCATGGCCAGCGTGGAACGTTCACTGTGAGGTGCGGTCACTGATACTGATCGTCTGTGCAGATCCAAGATCTGTCATAGTGTATTTCTCGCCTGCATGGCCAGCGTGGAACGTTCACTGTGAGGTGCGGTCACTGATACCGATCGAAAACTTTAGAACGCAATCACCCACACCTAACAGTAGCTAGAGCTGCACTGAGCTATGCAATGACTCAAGGCCATGCTCGGAAGGTACACAAATTAAAAGGCGGGAAGTAACAATCATCAATCAATGTCTAAAGGCAATGACTTGTCGATTCAACCATTGTCGTCCGTCTTCAGCACGTCTTTTCATCTCCCAGTAGAAACCACATCCTACGTTTTGCATCAATATTTGAAGGAATTGATTCCTAGGTCGACCTCTATTATTTAAACTAGTTTCCATGATGGTTCCGTATTGACGTACTAAATAGTTTTAACAACAAATTGTATATCCGCCTTAGTCAATACATAAACGAAAATAAATTATAATTACACTTGCTCCTGGTACATGTTTCGGGGATTAATTGCTTTTATCCCCTTCATCAGCCAAGACAAATATCCGAAGAAAGATATAAAATAGCGTAGCACTCAAAAAATAAATAGCTATTTAACTTAATATGGTGCACCATATAAGTAGGTCACAGGAAATTGTTGAGCAAAACTAAAAACATATATGTAACAGCGATGATATTCAGCCATCAAAACACATAGAATCAGTGGACAGTTAACTCGTAAATCCACTCCAAAACACTGATCGAAGCTTGAATTGGCAAAAATCACAATACTTCACCATATGGACTCAACCAATGAAGATGCCTTATGCTCAACAGGTCCAAAATCAAATGCCTGCATACGAATTAGACGAGCGTGGAAGGAACAACTTCAAATAGCAATGAGGTTAGCTCAATGCATAACCTGAAAGAAGCAAAGGAAAAACAAACACCATAATAAAAGGGACCAAGGGGAAATTTATAGACCGAAATATTTATGAAAAACTATAAAAAATAATTTATAATGATATAGAACGAATGCAAACTTAATAATATTCGAAGAACCTATAAATTTCCCCTTGGTCCCTTTTATTATGGTGTTTGTTTTTCCTTTGCTTCTTTCAGGTTATGCATTGAGCTAACCTCATTGCTATTTGAAGTTGTTCCTTCCACGCTCGTCTAATTCGTATGCAGGCATTTGATTTTGGACCTGTTGAGCATAAGGCATCTTCATTGGTTGAGTCCATATGGTGAAGTATTGTGATTTTTGCCAATTCAAGCTTCGATCAGTGTTTTGGAGTGGATTTACGAGTTAACTGTCCACTGATTCTATGTGATTTGATGGCTGAATATCATCGCTGTTACATATATGTTTTTAGTTTTGCTCAACAATTTCCTGTGACCTACTTATATGGTGCACCATATTAAGTTAAATAGCTATTTATTTTTTGAGTGCTACGCTATTTTATATCTTTCTTCGGATATTTGTCTTGGCTGATGAAGGGGATAAAAGCAATTAATCCCCGAAACATGTACCAGGAGCAAGTGTAATTATAATTTATTTTCGTTTATGTATTGACTAAGGCGGATATACAATTTGTTGTTAAAACTATTTAGGTCGACCTCGTCCCTTCTTTCCTAAGACCTTTCCTTCTAGTAGCCCCCCAGGGGCTCACATCTAGTGGGATGTGGGTTGGCGACCACGGGACCCCAGCCGAGACCGGCATTGCTTCCACTTACTTGTGCCGGGCTCCTCTCCGTCTTCTTTCCTGTCGACCTCACTTGGTCAACTCTTGTTCCTTTCCGACCCCGATGGTATTAGGGTATCCGAGGCCTAGGGAGTCTCTTCATTTCCCGCCTTAATTGGCCCTTGCCTCATCTTTTCTGATACCCTCCTTCTGCGAGGGGTCAGCCTTCTTTTTCTTTTCCTGTTATCTCCTGCCTTCTGCTCAAGGCCCCCCAAGGAGGCCGGGTGTATGTAGCCCCACCACTTTTGGTGCACCCTAGATAATGCTACACCCTCAGGGGCTCACGGCTTGTGAGTTTGGGAGTTGGCGACCCCGAGGGATTCCTGAGCTGGGTCCGGTTTCCCCCTTTTGTCCCTTACCTGTGGGGAGGACCTTCTCCTCTTTCACTTTCCTATCTGCCTTTTATGGCTCTCCTTCCTTCCAAGTCCCTCAATCCGCCTTCTTCGGGGGTTGAGGGCATTTATTTTCCTTCTGTCCTTTATTTGCCTTATTCTCCTTTAGTTTTCAATTTCGTCTTCTAGTATGTAGGTTAGTAGCTAGTTTTAGTTTTTAAGTTTGCATTTCATTTTCATCTTCACGATCACCCAAACCATCAGGGGCCGATAAACTAGATGTTAGGCCCCTTAAAACAACAATATCATCATCATCATCACCTTCTAGTAGATTGGTTAGAAAGGTATTTTGACGCACGGTGTGTCCAATGAATTTAGCTGTTCTTCTATGTACTGTTACCATCAGCTGTTTCTTCCCCTGGATTTCTCGCAGTATACTTTCGTTTGTTCTTTTTTCAGTCCAACTGACCTTTAGCATTCGCCTCCAGACCCACAATAACAATAACAATAGAAGGGCTAAAAATAACACTCCAAAATATTGTTGCGGTCACCTTGACCGCCCCTCACAAGTAGAGGGTAATGAATTGTCAATATGCTTAAAATAAAAGAGATATCCCATTACACAAAAAAACTAGTATTCTGAACTCTTTTATAATAAAACGAACAAACACTTAACCCAATAAAAATACTTTTAAATTGATAATATATATAATCAAACTTAACCTTGAGTTATATCACAACACCTAAAAATATCGCTAAGCTTCTTCTTCTTCTTCTTCTACTTCTTCTTCCTCCTCCTCTTCTCTTCTTCTTCTTCTTCTTCCCCTTTGTACCGTTAGGTGTCGGGACGTTTCAGCCATTTATTAAAGTTTCTTCTGTCGTGCGCCATTCTCTGAGCATCACCCAAGGTCTTCCCTCGCTTCCTGATCAGTCCCAAGATGTACTCCTCCCATTCAATCCGTGGCCTGCCTCTTGTTCTTCTTCCTGTAAGTCTGGGTCGCCACACCTGCTTCGCTTTCCTTTCATCTTCCATTCCTTCTAGCTGACCAATCCAGCCCAATCCTCTCCTCTCAATGACATCCATTATTGGCTCATGCTAAAGCTCATTTCTCACTGTGGTATTTCTAATATGGTCTCTTCGAGTTTTCCCGGCAACTTTCCGCAAGTATCTCATCTCAGCGGCGACCAAACGACTCTCTAGTTTTGTATGCACTGTTCAACTCTCTGCACCATAAAGGAGGGTTGGCTAATCAAAGTTCCATAATGGAATCATCCATAATGATTTTAAGAGCGTTAAAATTCCTTCAGTATGCCTTCCTTTGGAGGGGGAGTAACGCGGCGGGCCTATGTCATATATTTATGGCATGTAAAAGAACCTACCACTACAATTGGCAGTGTGTAGCTAAATTTATGGTTTATTTGGTTAGAAACGCACTAAAAAGTTCCAATGTTCACCGCTAGGTGTCAGTGACAGTGATATCTCTGGTAGCTAAAGTTGGGACTACTTGAAATTGAACTTGATGGGGAGCCTAGAGGCATTCAATTAAAATTACACCGCTATGGCCGTTGGCTGCAATTCAAATACGGTGTAATGAAGTTCCATAATGCGTCGTCGTGAAACCACTAGTTAAAAAAATATTCTGAACATGAATATCGATCATTATAAAGCATAAGACAAATTGAAATGTTCACTTCTCAAGCACAAGTTGTAATGTTGTCGATACGGCTCTCAAATATGTTTAACATGTTCTTAGAAATCTGGTGAGTTACGCAGCCATGCCAGACACTAGAAAAGAAAAACATAATTTATATTGAGCCCGTCAGACGAGTTGTTTGGGTTGCCACTAACCGCAATGCCTTCCCAGGCAACTCAACGTCTGGACACATATGCCGAAGAGGATTGGATGTACTTCCTATAGGTCAGTGCGCACGAAAGACGCAGCATCCCGGGGCGATCGGGCAGACACGGAGAGTAAGTGAAAGGACCCAAGAAGTACACCGCAGAAACACTTAGACTACAAAATAATAACATCCAGACTTATGTAAACCCGGGTAAAATTTATTAAAAAACTAGCAGAAGTACCCGTTCTTCGGACGGTCTTTGGTATGAATAACCAGACGTTATCAATTCAGCTACTGTTGCAATGGTTAACGGTTTGTCATTCCTTCAAAAGTTTTATCAGAACGAAGTTAGTTTTCTGGGAATATCACACACACTGTTAATTTAGGGGCCTTAAAATGTGGTTTTCGGAGTCCCTTTATAGTCCCCCGAATTTTGTGTCTCACACTGAGAAGCACAACATATGCTTTGGTCGTCCTTCTAGAATATTTTTTATATTTCGCCTATTTTAGCATGTATTTTGAAACTTTATTTCCCTATACCCACCCTTCTATGAGAAGTACAGTGAAGAGTTATATAAATGATTAGTGTATTGGCCCTCATGGATACCAACCTAATTTTACGATGCTCCAAGCACCCGAACACGAGTTATAGGTGTACATAAAGATACACAGAAATACAGACACACAAATCCACGTTTTGCTTGCATCCGTCAAAAAAAAAAAAAACCCGAAACGCGTAAAAGAAACAAAATTGAAACTTTAATAAACAAACAATCATATGTTTATTGATAGGTGTATTTATGCAGGAGCAAAGGCAGCTAGTGGCCATGAGGCAAACTAACTCTATTGACTAAAACGTATCACCCAGATGTCCAAATATGGATATATCAACCACACAGTATCAAACAAATTCAAGGGGCAGATGACCTCGTAGTTCCACCCTTTAAAACAACAATAACTAACTAACTCAAACAAAATCATCCTTACGATGTACCCGTTTGTTGACAAAAAGAATGATTAGTTAAAATGTGCTCTCAAACTAAATTCACCTAACGTGTACTACCTGACGTGAAAATAAAATTGAATACCTCAAATTCCTAAAAAGCCGCAAAAATACTATTTCAATTCAGGAATTTTTGAAAATAATATTGCTGTTTGGAGATATAACAGACCTTCTGTACAACATATCGCACGTGTATGTCGGGTGAAAGAATTCTGGAGTGCCTCTTGACCCCCTTAAGCGCATTGACGAATTTTACAGTCTTAGTTGGTACCGTGATAACCTTATAGCCATTTGCAAACGTTCACAGAAATGTAATAAATGGAGTGGTATTGCTTCTTACAGAAAGAGATGGAAAGTTGGATGTCATCTCTTGAGATACTGTTGTCATGGTTACCGGCTTATATTCCTTGATTAGTTTATTAAATGAAATTAGTTTTCAGGGATTATCTCAGAAACTGTGGGTTATAGAGCCTTAAAATTTAGTTTTCGGGGACACTTTAGGGCCCCCGTGTTTTGTTTCCGACACAGAGGGGCTGAAATCGAGCTTTGTCTCGTCGTTGTGTGCCATTATGTAATAATAATTATAATAATAATAATTGTATAATTATATAGAGATAGGGATTAAATAGACCTTCCGTACCACACCCACACGTGTAAATCACGTGAAAAAATTCTAGAGTACCTCTTGACCCCCTTAAGCGCAGTATACTGTATGTATTGATGCATTTTACACCGTAATTTGGTTCCGTGATAACCGTATAGCTGTTTACAAACTTTCACAGTAATGTAATAATTGGAATTGTATTGCGTCTAACAATGACCTGTGAGATTCTGTTGCCATAGTTACCGGGTTGCATACTTTCATTATTTTATTAAATCAAATTAGTTTTCTGGGAATAACTCAAAAACTATTGGTTTTAGGGCCTTAAAATGTGGTTTTCGGAGCCCTTCGGGCCACCGAGTTTTGTTTCTGATATTGAGGGGCTGAAAATGAGCTTTGTCTGGCCCTTCTACACATATTTCAGCATGCATTTTAAGGGGGTATGCCCCTCATATGAGAGGTACGGAGAAGAGTTACATCAATGATTAGTGTCGTGCCTCTGAAGGATATCTGTACCAAATTTTACGTTGATCCACCCAGCCGTTCTCGAGTTATAAGGGAACATACTTGTCCACAGACAAACATACAGACAGACAGACAGACAGACAGACAAAAAAAATATTTTCGCGCGCATCCGTCATAAAACAGTCTGAAACGCGTAAATAACGCAAATTTCCGTAGAAATTCAGAAAAAACAGACAAACTTTCATTCTTATATATAGAGAGATTAACAAACGCCTTGCCTAGTTCGGAGGGTTTGTTTCGGGCTAATCCCGCAAGCTAATAAAAAAATTAAATGTCGTAGATCCTAAACTGATTGTAAGTTGAAATAACGCTCACGAAAGATCTAATTACATGAAAAGCAAAAGCAACAAGCTAGAGCAGAGGCACGTAAAGTACACCCTACACAGATGAAACGGGTTACTTCTAAAAGAAGTTAAATTAACAGCAATAATAATGAAAGAATTTATGTGGTACCACCCCCTTATTTAATTTTAAACAAGTTAATTATCTAGCTAAATCCTGACAATTACAACAAAGTATACGGTGACTTACTACCGTAACAATCAAACAATTATAGCAAAAGCTATGTGACAACCATTTTTAAAAAAACATCTAAGTCAATCTTACATCAAAATCAACATTCAAATTTACACAAATAAATAAATAAATAAATAAATAAAACACAGCATTCAGAAAGCTTCTTATTAACAACCTGCGTACACGCAAGAACACTGTTTGTATTATTGGGTCATCTAGTGTATAGTTACGTTGGTAATGGCGCGATCAAAATCACGTCTTACATTACTTGTGCGTCGAGTGCCACTAGTTCAGAACTAATGGTCCGAAACAGCTCCGTCGTCTCAAGATAGTGTTACAAACTCTATAAGTCATTTCCCGCTTGGAAATGTGACTTAATCCAAGGATTAGTCGCTTGTCCCATTAAATTGCAAGTCATAGAAATTTTACAATCATTATTATCAAACATTATGGTCGTCTTAATTAGAATAATTAGGTCTTGTTATTATTAGAAGCATTATTTACATTGTCGTAGGTTTACGTAGAATACTGGTTTATTCTCGATGGACACCTCGGCTTAAATAATGTGAAGTCTAGCTAAGAACATCACTAAACATCACTAAATATCATCGGCTCACACCTGGCCGGAAAACACAATAACACGAGTTACCATACTCGGTTCACAACAACACTGAAGGGGCACAAAGCTCTCCTACACAGTCTTCAGGTAAAATCCTGGAAAAATGGTCGCAGATACGACAGCGCAACAAGAGCGCTTAACTCTTACGTAGAAGCCTTCAAAAACGGTGTCAAAGTTACCTAACATAATAGACAATAGCTTCTGTTCATTTCAATGCACTCTCCCAGTGCTCAAACAATCCGCTTCCTAAAGCGTTAAAAGTTACAATATCGTCCAGTGACGTAAGCAAACATATGACTGCTATAAAATCTCCATAGCCTTAATCAATACATTCCACTTCGTGAAATACAGACGTGCGCATGCGCGTCGAGTCTAACAGTAAAACAGTCGTCTCGCTGTGAGCGCTACGGATCCATTACATTTCAAACATTCCACCTTGGCGTGTCAAAGCACACTCTCAACTCATCGCGTCAGGCGATAATTACACTTCACAGGCGTTAATTCAGTCAAAAGAAGTCTCTATCTGAATTACGCTGGCTTATAAATTAAAACAAGTAGCAAGCAATGGTTCATGGCTTCACTACCACGTAAAAATATCAATAATAAACATGGGCAATGTTAAAAAATTGCAAAGATAATAATCTGAAGATATTCCACTCGGAATACGTTACATAGGAGTTGGTGAAAGATATTCCACTCCTCAAATATATACATGTGGGCATCAGAAAAACTTTCTCGTGTCTAACAACTTGACACTGACAAAAATAATATAACATGTGACAATCCTACAGACTGCTAGGATGTCGGAAACGATACGAAGTGTATCTGGGGTTCGATGCTTGGCTGGCATCTTGAATGAAACTCCCATATTAGTTCTTACTGGAACTTATGTGGCTTCAGAGCACACATCAAAGCATAAATTAATTACATTCAAAAGGTCATGACTTATGTTGGTCATGAAATGATACGGCCATGATAAAGCCCAAAATAAATCATACAGTGGCGTGAAAAAGAGGTTCGCTAAAAGGGGTCACAAAAATATGACGAAGAGATGGTTATCCATCGCTCAAAATCTAAGTTGGCCCATATGAAGGGCAGACCAAATCAAATCTAAATGGCTTGTGGTCCTGTCTATCCATGAAAATTAGGACATAACGTCCTGCGAACACCTTCACGATGCGCCAAAAACACATGGTGACTAACTCCACTGTGGAAAAACAAGATTAAACTATCTACGAATCCCTACCTATCTGGCGTCACTAGTTCAGTTAATTTGACTACTATCTACTCCACCACAGCTCAACCCGTTCAATGAGAAAAAGAACAAACTCACACAGCAGCATATTCGTAGATCCAAATAATCAAGGTGCTACAGAGACCTGGATGGTTGGTAATAATTCCATGTAACAGCTCGGGCATCGAGCTTATCCCATTCCATTTTCCGCCTCCTGCTAGTGGTCTCTCGAGAAAAGATCTCGATCTCATGGTCAGCGACTGGGTTGATGGTTCCTTGGGCTCCAATTCCCGAAGAATAAGTGGCCAATTTTCCTGCCATGGTGTACATTGTCTCCTCGTTGAATATTCCTCACATGATGTGTCCTTACTCCATTACACTGACCATTGTCAGCGTGGCAAGAATGGTGTGCACGTGGTCGACGTTATGATGCATTTTTAAAGATTCACACGTGATTTCCACTGACGTTATATTTAGCACAGTATTATCAAGCAAATCACTGGATTTAATTTGCAGACTGATCATAAATGGCATTTTCACTGTATGCTTCGCTGAATCTATTCGACAGGTGGTGTCGGCAATCACAGATTCGACTAGTGGTTATCATCCAAAAATATCACACTAATCTGGCGTAAAAATTAACGGCAAAGTGGATTATAAGATGTAGTAATATTTAGCACTTGTTCACTCTTGGATGGTTTGCAGATCATGGTTAAAGCACAGTATTTCAACACCCTCGTGGACATAAGATATGAGGTTCACACGAAGAAATGTGGTGTTACAATTACAAAAATATTCACCAAAATACGACATAGAATTGGCACTTGACATGTGCGTTTGATGAGTTTGTCACTGATTAGAATTCTTACAAGCAATTCTAATTTACTTCTAATTTGTGATAGATGTTCGCTGATTTGCACGGCACATCGTGGGCGAAATATTGTGGTGATCGTCTCGTGGACGAAAATTACACACTTTTCACACACAATCAAAGGAATACTTTCACGCAGTGAAGCACTGCACACATTTGTGCGAAAGTAATACTGTTCACGACGTATCGTCGGATGCACTAATTATATTCTTCACCACTTGGTGGACTTGTAATATTTTCCTCGTCCCTTAGGACGGACAATGAAACAGCACGTCTGCAATCGACGGCTTCTGAACAGGTAGTCAGTGAGCTTAGATCTTCCTGCCTCGTGCAGGTCAAAAGTTGAGTCGTTGACGGTCCATTTCCTGCCGCCAATCTGCAATGTTAATACCTTTTACCTGAAATTGAAATTCGGCAAACACCGTAATATTTCCTTTAAGCAGATTTATATTATGGAATGTTCTGAGACTTTTAATTGCAAAAAGTGTGATAGTTGGTGCTCAGAATAAATTTTCAACGTGAGTGTCCAAAGTCAAGACATCTCCCATTTTTCCTGCAAGCCTCGCGCTGCTACAGGGCGCGTTCAGTTACAATGGCATGACATGTTCCTCATTAATTCCAACAAATATCACCGAGCCATGAGCTCACTCGGGCTCAATATGGCCACTAATTTTGCAAATTATTATAAGTTTGCTGATGAAATGAAGGTTAAAATACAGTCTTACCCATGTCTTATGAGTTCAGAAATAATAGTTGAATATATTAGACGTTTAAAATGTTCTCAATCTGCTTAAGTTTGGAATGACAAATGTAAATCATAAGATGGGCTATATCAAGCTTCAACAACCACAACTAAAGCGTATTTGGATTACACTATCTCTGAAAACTGGTTTACTTCTCTTCTCTTCTCCGTTATCAATAGTCAGTAGTCAGTTGTTTGCTTGCATAATCAATCATACTATATTAAGAGTAATAAAAACAAGATGTTCAGTAAGGAACATATAGTCTACTTTCTGCTAAATGTATGGGTATAGTTATACCAGGTGGCCCGTTTGCCCCGTACAACCTACTTTTAGGTGTCCCGCATACATTAATGTCGTATGGGATGTCTGTAACTGATTTCCACAGGGGTCACACTGAACGCAGGCCGATTACGTCAGAATTCGAAGGAATAACAACCGGACGGTCGCTAGCTGCATGTTCCTCAGCGCTACCCGTCTAATGCACCCCATTGCCTTTTGGAGCCTCGCATTTGAGAGCGTAATAGACTCATATGTGGTACAACATGCCAGTTGCTGGCAACATATTGACGATGGCTGGTGTATTCAGCATCGATGAGTACACGGACATTACACTAATCTATGGAGAAGCTGGTCGTAATGACGTTGAAGCTCGTAGACGGCAAGCACTGGTGTTTCCAGATAGACGTCTGCTGTCTACACTCGCCAGCGAGACCTCATGCCGCTATGGGGCGCATTAGACGGGAGTACTGAGGAACATGCAGCGTGCGGCCGACTGGTCGTTATCTCTTGGCAATCTGACGTAACCGGCTTGCATGTTCGGTTCCCCCTTAACCATTCAGTTGTTAGACCTCCCGTTCATCACCCGTACATGCGGGACACTTATAAGTAGATAGCACGGCGCAAATGGGCCACCTGGTATAACTCCTTGTCCTTATCAAGGAGTCTGATTGGTTGGTTCCTCAGTTAAGGGTCTGCGACAACGCTGTCATGTAGCCCCGTGTACATTGGGTGTGTGGAATCCGTCTGATAAACGGTGTTATTTGTGATGACTGTATAAGTGTGTGTTATATGTAATTCAGGTAAGGATTGCAGACGATCAATTTCAAGTAGTTCCTACTTTTGCTACCAAATGCTACTGTCAACGAAATGTAGCTGTGATCTTGGATACTCGATGCCACCACAACTGGCACCTGGCGGCGAACGTTGGAACTTAATAGACGACTTCGCCCGGGTTTGAACCCGCGATCTTGGGCATAGAGTCTAATTGAGTGTTGGCTGTAGTAGCTTGTTAAAATACAACGTACCCTATTATACATTGATTGTTGTTTTAAGTGTTGGAACAGCGAGGTCATCTGCCCTTATAGTATACGTTATATTGTAGATTTGAAGGCATTTTTCAGTGTTATCTTAATGGCAATTAACTTTCAATCGGTCAACACAATATAATTCCAATTACTGGAATATCCGGAAATTTCACAGGAAAAAATTAAATGTGGTGAAGATGTACATTATGGACAATAGAAGAAGGAGAAACTAAGGGATGGTCATGTTTCGTTCGTCAGGTGAGCATTTTCAGATCCTCATAAACCTGACAAATTAGCTCTACAAAACACTACCAACCCCATAATGACACCCACACTACTGCTCCGAAAAATTCGAAATATTGCCGCGGTGAAAGCTCGAGCATCAAAGAGGCAGAAGGAAATGACTGACTATTTTCAAGCTACATGAACTATTTCACTTGTAAGTTTATATTACTGTACTGTACATTATCTTGCCACATTTGTAGCTACTGTACGGATGTTTTTATCATGTAATAAATAGTTTTATTTGCAATTACAATAGTGTTTAGTTTCTTTTCGTACCGAAATATATTACATTCTCGCTCAACCGTCACGACCACGGTCCCGACGATGACGGTTAATCGAATTTTTACTGTACCAGGTATGTTTTGCCAGAAGCCATGGTAATGTTGGGTCAATGCTTTTTACAGCGTGTTTTCTGGTATGATATGAGTTCTGATTCTGTGATTTTCAGCATCTTGTAGACAATACGGTTTATGTACCCGTCATACATAACCCTACAGGAAGTGGTGCAACAGAACTACATTGCTGACGTCACGAAAGCACACCAGGCCCAGTATTTCTCGTTGGCCGTGCTTGTCATCTAAGAAATTCTGATCTACCGTACGAAAAGAGTCCGTAATGTGTTATTATAAGCTCCTTGTTGGCATGTAATCAAAGAACAGTTCCCACCTCGGCCGCCAGCATTCGTATCATGAATGGCTAATACTGACAATGTCTTGTAACTAGGAGACCAGTGCGATAAATCTCATCACAAGGCGTGCCAAACATGTCCTCGGACACTCCCGGCACTAAAAGCCATACGATAAATAAAATAAATAAAACTGTTCTTGTGCATTAGCCTCGCGGGACAGCAAAGGTCAATGTGACATAGTTCTGGCAGGGGATATCGTCTTTATTAGTTTATACTTTTGATTATATACAAATTGTGGATATTTATGAAATGAGTGTGTAATTCGTCACTGGTCCGGGTAATTCTATTCATATTCAATGATCATTTGTAACGATTGGTTACTTGTAGGCGCCACAAAAAGAACCTATAGTAAGGAAATAATATATACTAGCGGACCTGTGCGAGAAATCTCGCGTGTTCTTAAGCCCCACTTTTCCCATTAGGTTTATAATGAGAGACTTAAGAAGAAAGGTTGTTACGTTTCTATTTCAACCAAATGATTATAGAACACTATTTACATTTCAGTTAGAATTCCAAGTTCTACGTTCCCTAACTTATGAAGGCAATCACTGTAAATTGGATCATCTTAACACTCACCGGTTATTCGTTATTTATGAAATTGTACGATTTGAGTACTTATTCTTTTGATTTGATGCAAAATGATAAAGGAAAGAACTCAGAATGTTAAAATGACATGAAACAGGCGTCACATCGGCCGAAATGTGAAGTGGACAGAAATTATGGAGCGTATTTTCCTACAGAAACAGTATCTGCAAATCGCACCTTCGTACATTTTTTTAAGATTTTTTTAAGAAATTATAGATTTTATGAAATTGGAGTGCGATTTGTCACTGCTAAAGTCTATTCTCTTTCATTTGAATGCTCATTTGTCACGATCGGTCGCTTGTGAGCGCAGCAGGAGGGATCTATGAAATAATATATATGATAGGCTGTAATTCCTGATACGAAGACAAATACTTCATCATAAATTAGTGTCCGTGTTCTGGTAGCAAATACTCTACGGTTTATTTTCTAATTATGTTTATTTCAAAATAATTTCAGTGAGGTCATTGAGTGATCACATAGACTACCATTTGTTACCTGCAATATTGTGTTGAAACGAAGTTGATCGTCACTTGTATTTGGATTGGCAACATATATGGAACTCTCAAGTACCGGTACGAACTATTTCTGGACAATGTAAAGGACTAACCATGTTATGTTTCAGACCACATACCTTGGTGCATCAAGAGGAGCAGTAAATAACCTCCTCAACCGACAAGAGGTAATGGACAAGAATGAGGACTTGACCAGCTGGTTGACCTCAGCCACAACTCAATTGCCTAGCATCCTATCCACATCTGACACAATGTTCGAATTGCTTAAACTCCTTCAACAAATTGAATCCGAAGCCGACTTGCATCAGGTTTCAAAGAATAGGAGCTGTTCTTCCGTGTCTACATCTTGCAGTTCTTACGATTACCCTAAATGGCTTCCTGAACTATCAGCCATTGGCGGAGCAACACAGAATATTACTCTGACATCACTAGAAAAACCGTGGTATCTACTGGATAGTACGCCCACCAGTTCTAAGGTCATAACTGTGGGATCGTTAATCAACTCCTCAAGCAAGGCAGAAACTGATAGGAATGTGTTCAAACTTCCGGCGAAAAGTACCAATATCATTTCTGTTTCATCTGTAATCGACTCGCCTCATCATGATACAAACAACCTTGATCAATCCACTTCAAGAGTCCATGTTTGTCTTTCAAGTAGACATCCATGTTTTATCCCTCACGTACCTTTAAGATCTCTTAGAGTTATGGGCATCGCTCGGTCTAGAATAGAACATGTCAGTACCGATCCATTCCTAGCAAAGTCCATTTCAAATGCAAAACCAAATCAGTTTCCGACTATTCCAAGCAGAGATATGTTTGGGATTACTTCGGCTTCTTCTTATCCTGCTTCACAGACGAACACGATGGCAAAATACGTGGACTCCATGCCGATTACTTCACCAGCATGTGAGCGCAGCTGTGCAGCCACGCCGTCAAACCAAAAGAAATCGCTAATGGGGTTGTCAACTTTAGCTCTTATTCAACATAATCCAAACGCACACGTATGGGAATCCTCGTGCAGTCTTTCTTCAACACCGACCAAGAGCTTGAAAGAGCGAGACCTTCGTCAGTTCACTCCTACTCACAGAAGACACATTACTAATGAAAATTACGTTTCTTATTGCTCCAATTGTCAACGTCCAAAGCAAAATTTCATGTTTGCACCAACTCTCAAACATATTATTCGTACATTTAAATATGAACCAATTTCAAAATCAGTCACCCAATATTTAACTTCGAGTGACACGCCACTTCAATCTAAACCCAGCTCACAGGCGGACGAGTCCTCGTGCAGTATTTCTCCGTCACAAACCACAAAATGTGAACACCGAGAACTTGGTAAATGTTCTCCTACAGACAGTAAATTCACTAGGAAGCGGAATTGCGTTTCTTATTGTCCCATAGTTCAACGTATGAAACAAAAATTTACTCTTGCACCAAGTCTCCATAAGCCTATTACTAAATTTATTTTCTCACTAAATCCAGAAACACCCAAAATCTATTCAAAAACGACTTGCACGGCAATCAAACTTAATTCCGTTTCACAGGAAAAGATATTTAAGAAGATTGATCCTGAAGTCCTTCATCAGCGCACACGTAGGCCTACTATGCCTACTTTCAGAACTTTCGCTATGACACCAAACTGCGCTTCTCATAGACCCATTTTTCATCGTAAAAATCAAAGATTTACTCATGCACCACGCCTCCGTAAGACTAAATTTCATTTTACACCATATCGAAAATCACTCAAAATGTGTTCAAATATTTGTTGCACGACAATTCAATGTAAATCCATTTCACCGGAAGGAAAATGTGGGGAGATTGATCACCAAGTCTTTCATCAGTGCACACCTACTCACAGAGGCTTCTTTATAACGCCACACAGCACTCCTAATACATATATTTATCAAAGTACAAAGGAAAATTGTTCTCACGCACCAAACCTCCATCAGTCTATTACTCAATGTTCTTTTATAACAAATCCAAAAACACCCAAAAGGTGTTCAAAATCGACTTGCACGACAATTCAATGTAAATCCATTTCATCGGAAGGAAAATGTGGGGAGATTGATCACCATGTCTTTCATCAGTGCACACCAACTCACAGGAACTTCTCTATGACGCCACACAGCACTCCTAATACATACATTTGTCAAAGTACAAAGGAAAATTGTTCTCACGCACCAAACCTCCATCAGTCTATTAATCAATGGCCTTCTATAAAAAATCAAAAAACACCCAAAAAGTGTTCAAAATCGACTTGCACTACAATTCAATGTAAATCCATTTCACCGGAAGGAAAATGTGGGGAGATTGATCACCAAGTCTTTCATCAGTGCACACGAACTCACAGGAACTTCTGTATGACGCCACACAGCACTCCTAATACATACATTTATCAAAGTACAAGTACTTTTCCAAATAGGTATGCGGCAAAAAAGCCATCCACCGAATATTCAAATCTGAGTTTTGCCAGTCCTTGTAAATCAACCGTGAAGTGTAAGATGAAGTATACCAACATTTATAAGGTGGACTTTTATCCTCATCGGAAAATTAAGTGCCCCACAGCCCAAAGTTCTCTAGTCTCTGATACGACAGCTACCAATGGACCTTCAACTAATTGTTCTTGTCTTCCTACATCACATAAATCGGAATCAGAATCAACTATTGATTGTTCAACTCATATCAAAAAGGAGATTGATCGTACTCCTCGCATTGCAGCTACAGAAGTACATAAAACATCAAATACAAGTGGCCAGGAAATACAAACATCTGATTTGGCATCAGAAACAGTCTTTGCCGATGAACACAACCATGACGAAGAGGGGGATGCAATCGAGCAGCTACAGAACTACAGATATCAGAGCCAGCTCAAATAGAGACAAAACATTTGCTTTGAGGCCTAAAACAGTTCACAAACCTTTGTCCATGAATACAAGCATGGTATAAACTACCAGTAAATGTTCAGTAAATTTTCAGGAACCAACAAATCACCTAAATTAGAATGATTATCACCATCAGCACCAGCGATACACGACCCTACTCTGAAACACACGAAGAGACGTTACCAGGTTACAACCGTCTGTGAGTCATCCCTTGTGACGACCGAGATGCCTGACAGTATTCCAAATTCTCAATGTTCATCACTCTCTCCAAATAACGAAGAAAGCACAGCTTTTATCGTCAGAATGAACGCACTTAACTCTGCTAATACTAGTTCCTTTGACGATGAGAAGCAGGGCCTCAGAAAACTACTGACGCTGACCATACGCCTGAATGGGTTACAGATTAAAGTCACGATGCAGAAGACAATGCAAAGTCAGCTCCCAATGCGCATGAACGCTTCAGTAGCAGCCATAGCTAAGGTGTATGGGGATAGAATTGCTACGAAAACGATAAGGTATGGGATAGAAGTGGCAGTTCTTCGGAAAGTTTTCAAGCTATGGAGACAATATATAGCCCAGTCCACGTCAGCGCGTCTGTCACCATAAGGCACAACATTTCAGATTCCGATTTACTGCATTGGTTTCTGCCGTTATTACACTCATCCTCTCCTACACACTATGGTTTGATGGACGAATCCACCAGCGGGCACGCGTTATCGGAAGAGATGAACTGGTACTTTCCTAAACATCCACCGCCGAAACCGGACGGTCAGTGAGTTAGTTCCAGTTGAAGGCATGGAAGAGCGCCCTAATCGCCATGAAAGCGACCACGTCAGGGCCTCAGTTCTGCTACGGCAGAGCGCTCTGGGGAGCGGCGGAAGAGCTTGTCAATGTGCATGTAAATATGACTGTGTACAATAAGTCCTTGTAACCAAATTAGATGAGACAAATAAATTAGATGTACCCTAAGAATCCATTTTCTCCACGTTGCCTTGTTTGTTGATCTGTAAAGATTGTTTTTGAGTTGGTCAGTGCGATTTATTTATTTATTTATTTATTTCGTATGGCAAAACAAGGATACATTATAAATACATATATCTTCCAATTTAATATACATTATTTACAGATCAACGATACACATTCAAAACTTAATGTCCAGACTTTTCAGCCAGTCCACTGTTTCCGTAGAGGCACTATGTAATTCTTGGGCAGATCCATTGAATTTTCTCTTGGGACAGTCCATAACAATGTGCTGGATGGTCTGAGGCACATTACCACAGCCGCAGAATGGGTCTTCAGATTTTCCCCACTTATGAAGCCAGAATTCACACCTTCCATGATTTTTCCTGATTCTGTTTAGAGATGTCCATTCCCTTCTCGGTAAGTTGAAACCAGGCGGAGCTCTACAAGGATCATGGATTAAACCCAGGAGGTCGGGATTTGAAGAGGACCATTCTTCATGCCAGATCTCATCATAATAATAATAATGTTATTGGTTTTACGTCCCTTTTAACTACACTGGCTTTAAGAGACACCGGGGTGCCGGAATTTTGCCCCGAAGGGGATCTTTAACGTGCCAGTAAATCTACAGACACGGCTCCCTCGCATTTGCGCACCCTCAAATGCCAGCTGACTGCGCCAGGATACGAACCTGCAACCTTGGGCCCAGCAAGCGAGAACGTTACCCCTGAGCCACGCAGTCAGCCCAGGTCTCATCAGCATCAAAATGTGTTTCCAGGAGCTTCTCGCCTAGCTTCCATGATGGGTTTCTGGACTTTAATCTCATCGGTTTCTGAGGGTTGCAGTCCTGATGTAAGGGCAGTTGAGGATTACTGCGGCATTTCTGCCATTCTCTTACAAGAGCTAGTTCTCTTCGTATGTGAGGGGGATGGATGTTGGATAAGACGGATAACCATTTTAGAGGTGTAGATTTGATGGTGACTGATATTGTCCTCACGGTATCATTCAGTTGGGTATCAACTTTTGAAGTGTGTGTACTGTTAAGCCACACAGGGCAGCAGTATTCTGCAACTGGGTAGACCAAGGCAAGAGCTGATGTCCGTAGTACTGCCGCGTTTGCTCCCTAGCGATTGTGGGAGCCCAATTCTATTGGGCTGTTAATATTAATAGCCTATAATGTAACTATAGGTTGTCTGAATTAAATGCTCAATATGTATTTTCAAAGCGACAACAGTTTACTAACCGTGATACCGGGTGAGTTAGCCGTGGTCGTTATGACGTGGCTGCAGGCAGTCGCTCATATCCGGGAGGCGAGGAGGTTCGAATACCCCCACCGGCAACCATGAAGATGGTTTTCTGTGGTTTCCCATCTTCCTTCCAGGCAAATGCCAGGATTGTTCCCTGACTATACGACACAGCCGCTACCTTTCAATTCCTCGTCCTTACATTCACGCACACTTTCCTCCCCAGGCAACAGCCCACACGCGACGGTACTTGTAGCTCACCCTATGGGTGTCCGCCTAGAAGCAGCTAAAAACTCTGGCGAGCCGAACATATCCTCGGACACTCCCGGCACTCAAAGCCATATGCTTTAAAACAATCTAATCATGATGACCTCAAAGATTCTTAAGTAGACAAAGATCACCGACAAACAATCAGAAATCATACAAATTAAATTAATCATGTACATACCGGTACATAGGGGAAGCTCGGCTAAATCCACAATATTAAGGGAGTATGGTTAGTATGATAAGTTAAGGGAAAGAGTTTCAAAAAACTAACATAGAAATTAAAGTAGTATATTATGTATTTGTGACATAACTTCCGTTCTTAAAGTTAACATGTTATCATAAATGGTTTTTTTTAGCCTATTTTCATTTTATGAAAAAAAAATGGGCTTTTGAGATCATCTTTTGCCCGTGTGTCTGTGTGTGCATGTGTGTGTGTTTGTGTGTCCCCCTAATAACTTCTAAACGGCTGGAGCGAATTCAATGAAACTCGGTAAGATCATAGCACCATTCTAGCCGACCCCGACCGTACCCTTCAAATTTTATTTTGTCGTACCAATCCAACATGGCGGCAGTGCGAAATATTTCACCAGCAATCAGTATCTCCGAAACTATTACCGAAATCACCCTGAAATTTTGTACGGTGATTAAGGGCACTACTAAAAGTGTACCTATGAGACGTTCAAGAACTTGGTAACTACAAAACCAACATGGCGGCCAAGCGAATTTGAGACTTTTAAATAGACTTTTCTCGCGATTTAATCATCTGAGCGCAGTGAAATGGAGTACAGTAAATGATTATACATATTGTAATGCACTGGCATCTAATTAAGTTCAATTGTTTACTTAACCTCAAGATGGCGGCTGCGCGAAATTTTAAAATTATGCTTTTATTTCTTGTGCGGTAATCACGCGATTGAAGTGAAACTTTGAATAATGAAGCTATGCAATAATTTTCCTTTAATGGTACATAACTCTATGGCCTATACATATAAAAATCCAAAATGGCGAGCATCCGAAATATATTGACATGTGATATCTGCGAATCTTTTACAGCAATCAAACTGATTTTTTTACGTTCATAGAGGCTACGGACATAAGTTCACCTATAGGACTTTCAGTAACCTGGTGAGCACAAATCCAACATGGCGGGGACGCGAAGTATAAATATTTAAATGGACATTTCTCGCGATTTAACCATCCGAGTGCAGTGAAACTTTGCACGTTAAATGCATATACAAATGTTAATCCACTGCCATCTAATTTATTTCAATTGTTTTCATAACCACAAGATGGCTGCTGTGCGAAATTTTAAAATCTCGGTTTTACTTCTTGTGTCCTAATCATGCGATTAAAGTTTGAATACCACATGTAGACAATAATATTCATGTAATAGTACGGTACGTAAATAAAAATTCAACCTGGCGACCATCTGAAATATTTAGACGGTTCTCAATATCTACGAATGTATCACAACAATAAAATTGAATTTTTGTATGTTGATAGAGGAAATTAACATGAGTAGGATATATGAAAGTAGGCTCTGTAGTTCTTCACGGAACTACTTGTTAAATCATTTAATACAAAAAGTGGCATTGAGTGTGTGGTAATATAATTTCTATGAGCTTATATACTTGGTACGCCCGGGTACGCCAAGTAAATCTTTGGACTTGACTTTAAATTCTTTATTCATTGTTACACATTGTCATTTGTTTCGAAAATCATATTGAGAAATGTTTTAATAATACCTATTAAAAAGGTCTATCAATATTTTATTTTAAATCACAACAATTTAATAAAACAATTCTCATGGATCTTTATCTGAAGTCAACCGTACTCGACTTGGATACGGTTTCTCCGACGGCCATGTCTCACTGGAATCACTGGTTCCAAACATTCCAAAACTTCGTGAGCGAATTTCCTAAAGCTATAGAAGACCAAAAGTTACGGCTTCTAATCAACTATATTTCCTTTGTCGTCTATGAACACGTAGGCCTAAGTCGTTGCTGTTCTTATAACGACGCAATATCAGTCCTTAAGACTTGATATATCAAGTCGGTAAATGAAATATTTGCTAGACATCAGCTCTTTACTCGGCGCCAACAACTTAACGAATCATCGACCGCTATCTGGAATCACTAAGAATTCTCAGTAAAGACTGTCAATTTAAAGCCCTGACTGCTGAAACTAATCGTGATGCCTCCCTTTGTAGCCTGTAGCGTATATAGATTGTAATGTTAATGATCAGGTAAGTCGAAATGGTTAGAAAAATGTTGGTCCCTTTGAAGCCTGAGCCATTGATATCCTGAAGCATACTAACAGCTTCAATCTTAAGGAGGAAGCAGAACGTGTGAACAGAGCTTGGCTTACAGTCCTTAATCCCCTACAGCCTGCCCTCATTGACCGTCATAGACGAGAAGATGCAACAGAAGAGCAGCCCTGTCCTTGATGCATTACTTTTATGTGGTACGCCGTTGCTATGGTAGCCTCTATGTGTGGGTTGTTGACTATTTATATATCTTCTGTTTACTTGTTTTACCTCGCTTAATGTAATCTCTGAACATGCTGAACGCAGTATTCAGCGAAACGTCAGGACGACATAATGTCCTTGGAACACGGCCTATAAGCCCGTGAAACAGAGATTCCTATTTCAAGTTCCTAACTTAACAATTCTTCTCTGTAGTGAACCAAGGACTTAGCAAGCAAATGGTTCCTAATATAAACACACGTTCAGAAATGTACCGAGTCATTATTTCAAAGGAAGGTTGATAAATTTAAAGACTTTCAGGAAAAACCTAGCTCAAAAACCAAGGTCATCTGGTCTGAAGAAAGGAGGAGACTCAGGGAATGTTGAAGAGAGTCTGGGAGGAGAAGAAGAGATAGGTAAGTCCGCCGATTGTTCACCGCGGTCTACAGTAGGCCAAAATCGACAGAGGAAGAAGAATTAAATAGTGTTATGTATTTGTTAACATAACAATTATAGAAAGTGTTTGGGATTTAGTTGATTACCCTGGGCATCCTTAGCATTTTACGGAGATTTACTAGGATGTCTTATGAAGAACTGCGGACCCATACTTACCAGACTTACCGTGAGAGCCTTAGCAAGCCAAACGCTTGCTGGTCGTCTTCAAGTACTGCCTGACAGCATGGCGCAGCGGGAAACACTGAGCCTTAACCTAACTATAAACTAAGGGGGTAGGGTTTTACGACTAACTACGTGAAATAAAAAGATAGAGCCATTGACTGTGAGAGAAGGGTTTATTATACTGGTGGGTGGCGCTTAGGTCTAGATGAAAGGGGGGCTGATTGCTAAGGGAAAAGGGATCTGACAGACACAACAAGACTCACCCTACCGATGACGCCGGACGTCCATGATGTCGCGTTGGGGCTCGTCCGCCAGGAGGGCGACGCCTGCCGCAGCACTAACACTCGGCGTCGGTCCTCAGGATCAAGAAGTAAGAGAGCCGCTGCGTGTGCGTTCTCTGCATTTGTAGACTTTCAAGTACGTCGGCATGTCAGCAGTATGCGCGGTTGTGTTGCTACTATTGCATAAGCCTGCCGGCTTGCAGTCTTTATGAATGTAGGTCGCTGTTGGCCTGCTACGTCCGTATGTCCTACAGCTCAACTTATACCTTCCATTATACCTTCCATTTGCTAGGCATAGTTATAGACACAACCCTTATCGAGGGTTGATGGCTGTAACAAGACCTCGCTCGGTTTTAATTGTCGGCCTCGACAATTGCAGTGGTCCCGCGGTGCTAATTTAGAATTTTCTTCTTATTGTAGTTTTTTGTTTATCTTCTTTCCAATCTCCTTTTCCTCCGTTCTTCTTTATCTTCTGTTTGCTCGTAGTAGGGTGGGTAAGTGTGTCGTGCCAGGGGTTGGTAGATGTGGCAGGGGTGGAATATGGTGTTATGCAGTCATTTGATACTTCGTTACATTTTGCTTTGCAATGTTGACATGATCACTTTAAATTGTCTGTGATAATCTTTTTCATTTGACCTGATTGAATTGTTAAATGTATTGTTCCATTAAGAAAATAATTAAATATGTAAATATCAACTTGGGAATTAATGATCCTCTGAGGTTAATTATGAGAGAAATTTGCATTAATACGTTTGGTGAAGAAAGATAAAAAAAATGGTGTATAGGAAATTTAGGTTGTAGTCACTCCTCTCGGACTAGTTCATGACCTGCGTCCACAACGCCCATCATGTACTGCCTTGAGGGTGCATGTACGACTGCAATTTTCCTACTATGTATGGATGATGACGTAAGGAGTTTAAAGTATAGTTAGCCCTCTCGTATTAGCCTGTACCTCTGAAGCGTAGTGTGGTGAAAAGGAAAAAAAAAATAGTGTGCTGTGTAAGTGTATCGCTTCATTAGGCCAAGTGTACCGCGAGGCTGCACTGATAGCATTAATCTCCTAACAACGTGGGGATGAAAATATAGAGAGTGTAGGCTTTGCTACCCTTGCAGATCCCGTCCACGGACTGCGTAAAGCTACGTCATTCTGTGTGTGGTCGTGGGGGTGCATGTGCCTTGTTAACCTCCCTATGACGTGGGGGAAGATTTATAATTTTAAATAAGAGAGTTATGATTTTACGGTTCATCTCTGATAAAACATAAGTTTAGAAAAGAGCTAGATTTTAAGGTTAACCTGCCTATAAAATGGCTTTATATGCTACTATTTTGTTCTCTTCGATTTTCTGTTTTCAAGTCTGTTGGTTCTTCTTTCTTGGTCCATGGTCGCCTTGTTTACACCTTGTCCTCCCGTTCTACAATGGGGAGTACAGGAATTGTCATCTTATTATCGTTATGAAATCAGAAGTAAATCTTAATATTCGTTCCTATTGTGATTATTTACCCTGGTATTATTCTTTTCCTAACTTCTTCTACGTATTGCGAGGGAATTCCTTACTCGATGTCTGCATTTTATTCTTTCGAATAATATTCTTATACCCTATCGTGTGATATGTATCTCTTCACATATCCATCATCATCGTAATTCGCTATTGAACCCTTATTGATCTAGGATAAATAAGCATTCATAATTTATTATTATTATTACTGCAGCCCAGACAGTACTTGAGGAAGTTGTCGAGAATAAAGGCAGGGTAGCGTGCCGCAATGATTGCCACAGAGGTTGAGCTTGTAGCTATTCTTGAAGAACGGCCTGGTAAGCTGAGTTCAAAGCCAAATTGTGTAACAACTTGCACCAGATTTGGAATCACAAAGGGGTAGTCACGAGTTACTTACAACCGACCTACAATTGAATTACCCAATCAGGAGTGACCACGCCAATATCACGCGATGGATGGCGTCAGTGGTAAAAAGCGCGCGGAATTGATTATCTAAAGAACCGCCGATCGGAATTATCTCCGCACGAGTGCGATGAAACGTTTGATTTATTTGATGAAGATTGACACTAGTCCCATCTGTGTGAGATGAAAACTCTGGAAAATTTTTCTAAATCCACCCCACTTCTCCGTACCCTGTCAGTTTCTAATAAATGGATCGACGTGAAGCTGTTCGATGTCTTTCTGTTCGTGAGCTCTGTGAGCTAACTTCACGCCCGTTTGCATAACGATTTTAACGCTCTGATATATTTGAAGTTATTTTATTTGTGAGCTCTGATGAGCTAAACTCACGCTAGTTTGCGCAGCAAATTTTAACGCTCTTAATTATTTGAAGTCAATTACTTTGTGAGATTTGTGAGCTAAATTCACGCCAGTGTGCGTGATGATTTGAAACTTGTAACATTATCTTAAAGACAACTATTTCAGCTCTTAGGGGCAAGACTTGTAAACGTTCTAATTAGCGCTCACCCGAGCGAAGGTCAAAGCAGAGCAGAGCAGTAGATTACCGAGCGAGATAGCGACTGTGAGTCAGGCAGTCTTTGTAACTTGTTTGTCGAGCCAGTGGCGTTGGACTCGAAGTGTGTATTTCATGTATATTTTAAGTGTATTTTTAGCCTACTTTCGATTTTTGCAAAAAATGAAAGTAGACTTATGAGATCAACACAGGGCGAAAAAAGTGTGTCTGTCTGTGTGTGTGTATGTGTGTGTGTGAGTCTGTGTGTGTGTGTGTGTGAGTGTGTGTACTCTGAATGTCTGTCCCCCCCTATCAATTCGAACACGGTGAATGCGAATTGAACAAAATTTGGTACAAAGGTAGCACTAGCAAAGGACACCTCAGTGTCATGTTTTATATCGCCGCCATCTTGACGGAAACGTAATGGCGGCCACACAAATGTTCAAAGCTTAAATCAAATTACGACTAACCTAATCATCCGATCTCTACCAAATTTTGCAACAACATACCTTTATGGGGGGAGCATCCTTTGACCAAACTAATAAGTCATCAGCGTAATAGTTTGCGGATGGCGGCCATCTTTGTGTGAAAATCGATTCCCCCTATTAATTCGAACACGGTGCAACCGAATGGAACGAAATTTGGTACAGAGGTAGTACTAACAAAAGGCACCTCAGTGTTATGTTTTATATCGCCACCATCTTGACGGAAACGTAATGGCGGCCACACAAATGTTCAAAGCTTAAATCAAATTACGATTAACCTAATCATCCGATCTCTAGCAAATTTTGCAACAACATACCTTTATAGAGGAAGCATCCTTTGACCAAATAACTAGGTCATTAGCCTAATAGTTTGCGGATGGCGGCCATCTTTGTGTGAAAATCAATTCCCCCTATTAATTCAAACACGGTGAAACCAAATGGAACGAAATTTGGTACAGAGGTAGCACTAGCAAAGGGCACCTCAGTGTCATGTTTTATATCACCGCCATCTTGACAGAAACGTAATGGCGGCCACACGAATGTTCAAAGCTTAAATCAAATTACGATTAACCTAATCATCCGATCTCTACCAAATTTTGCAACTACATACCTTTATGGAGGGAGCATCCTTTGACCAATCTAATAGGTTATTAGCCTAATAGTTTGCGGGTGGCGGCCATCTTTATGTCAAAATTGATTCCCCCTATTAATTCGAACACGGTGGAACCGAATGGAACGAAATTTGGTACAGAGGTAGCACTAGCAATGGGCACCTCAGTGTCATGTTTTATATCGCCACCATCTTGACTGAAACGTAATGGCGGCCACACGAATGTTCAAAGCTTAAATCAAATTACGATTAACCTAATCATCCGATCTCTACCAAATTTTGCAACTACATACCTTTATGGAGGGAGCATCCTTTGACCAATCTAATAGGTCATTCGCCTAATAGTTTGCGGATGGTGGCCATCTTTGTGTCAAAATCGATTCTCCCTATTAATTCAAACACGGTGAAACCGAATGGAACGAAATTTGGTACAGAGATAGCACTTGCAAAGGGCATCTCAGTATCATGATTTATATCGCCGCCATATTGACAGAAACGTAATGGCGGCCACACAAATGTTCAAAGCTTAAATCAAATTACGATTAGCCTAATCATCCGATCTCTAGCAAATTTAGCAACAATATACCTTTATGGAGGGAGCATCCTTTGACCAAACTAATAGGTCATCAGCCTAATATTTTGCGGATGGCGGCCATCTTTGTGTGAAAATCGATTCCCCTTATCAATTCGAACACGGTGAAACCGAATGGAACGAAATTTGGTACAGAGGTAGCACTAGCAAAGGGCACCTCAGTGTCATGTTTTATATCACCGCTATCTTGACGGAAACGTAATCGAGGCCACCCAAATGTTAAAAGCTAAAATGTAATTACGACCAACCTAATAATCTAGTCTCTACCAAATTTTGCAACACCATATCTTTATGTGGGAAACATATTCAGACCAAACTGCAAGAACATCAGCCCAATAGTTTGCAGATGGTGGCCACGTATGTGTGCAAATCGATTCCCCCTATCAATTGAAACACGGTGAAACCGAATTGAACGAAATTTGGTACAGAGGTAGCACTAGCAAAGGGCACCTCATATTCATGTTTAATTTCCCTATAGCACGTTGTATTTCAACAAGCTACTACAAGCAACATCCAATCATACTCCTTGAAAAGGACAAAGAGTTATAACAATACCCATGCATTTAGGAGAAAGTAGGCTATATGTTCTTTACTGAACATCTTGTTCATGTGTGTATTGCGCGTGTGTGAGCGATATTTAGGGAAAGTCTTCGTAATTAATCGCATAGGACTATTTGTGGGCGAATTTAGTAACCCACAAGCGATTATAGCCAGGTCATATTATAATATCATTGAACTTTTCTTCCAAGGAGACTACATCAAGATGTCCAACATGTGGTCAGCAGTTGGGATGATGTCCGACGCTTCAACGAAGGCGACTATGGGGTGCTAACTTTTCCATAGGGGAAATGGGCTGAGATGGATGTCATAATGTTCTGCAAGCTGAGACGGTGATGTACAACAATTGAGTATTCAATTATGTAGTTAGATGGGCGTGGGAACCTTTGTAAATAGTTCATTTGTCTTTTCTTGTTTTAGAGTGTTTTTCTTTGTACCGGCACTAATTGATTTAAATGTACGTTGGCGCGTGGCCAAAGTGTTTGTTGTATATTTGTTTTTCTCGGAGTCATATTTAATGTGCACGGCGCGTGTACGTGATTTTTATCCATGCAAATGCGAAACCCGTTACATTCGATAAGTGGTGCTTTATTTAAGTTCATATTTGTGATAGGAATGGGAGGTAATTACAGTAAGACGTTTGCTGAACAGGTTATTATTCATATTAGGGTTGCCTAGTGCAACGATTTAAGATGCAATTGTAGAACACCTTCGTTCTAATTTGATAGATTTTTTTAGTCCATTTCAGGTTAATTAGTCACGGCGGGGAACGGTGGCACCAGCAAGTGGAAAATATTTATGTCTTTTTATTTCAGGGTCTGTCAAACCCATACGTGTGATTCTGTGTGTGTTATTGTGTCAAGTGTGTGTGTTGATTCTACGTTAAGAGGGGTAGAGGTCCTACCGCCCTCATATTTTGTCGTTGTTGTATTTTGGATGGAAAGGCAGGGTGCTCTAGGGAGACCGCTGTTCCTTGTCCATATTGCTGTTTTCATGGATTTCCAAGTGGAAATGCCGGGATATTTTGTTCTGACACACACACACACGTATTATTTTGCTTTGGGGCACGCTTCTTCGATACACACGTGGGTTGACAGATATGCAGATTTCCACAAATCGCCCGTCTCGCCTGGTGACTTATTTTTGATAGGCAGTCCTGTTCCGACTGGCCCCTTTAAGCTTTCATGTAGCAAACCTGTTCATTGTGATGGTCATTTTTGAACCATAATTAATTGGGAAGTTCGCCATGTGTGTGACGGATTATTGCATGTTGTATGGATAGAATATTTGTGTTAATAATGTAAATGTTGGCTTTGAGCCTATTGATCTTGTTTATGACTCAATTCATGTAATTTTAGTATGTCACGCCCGTGTGGTGTAGAGGTAGTGTACTTGTAAATATGACGGCGGTCATATGTGTATTTCTTTTATTGGTCACGTGTTAACTTACTTGTGTTGATTTGTGTGAGAAGTCCTAAGTTTTAGGCAGTAATGGTTTTGCTACGGCAGTTTGATTCCAATTTCACTCGGAAATTATTTTGTTGTATATTTTAAGTATAGGAAGTGTCGGTTTAGTTTTAAGTGTTGTATAGTTGTTCCCCGCATCTGTCTAGCTCTAAGCAATGTGGATTCGTTGTCTGAATGTTTATTCTGGATGATGTCGAATCATGCATTCGATTGTACACATCGTGAAGCATGCAGAACGGCACACGCGCATACATTGTCACTTTTGTTGATTTTCTTAAGGACACTTTGTCCGTGTACTTAATCTCTCCAGAGATTTTTGCCTAGATTTGGCACATTTTATTGATTAAGTGGGCAGTCATTTGGGAGTTTGTTTTTGTTAATTATTTGTATAGCTAGATGATTTGTTATTAAATTCTTTTGTGTTAACCCTGGCTTCACTTTTTCCTGCATGTTATTTTGTTATATGTTACCCTGCATGTTAATGAAGCGCTTTAACAACAACTTACGATATGGACTGTTACACCCCCCGAAACTGAGTCTCATAAGCTTCTTTGCAAATAATGCCAGGTCAAGCGGGCAAAGTTAATTCAGTAAATTGAGGCGATGTTGTACCGCCATGTGCATTAGTAAAATCACTGAGTTCTTAAAGTTAGAGATATTGAACAAGGTTAGAATTTGATATTGTATTTGTTATAAACCTGTTCTGGCGCCCGGCATTAAAATTAGAAAATTTGCATATTATTGAACTCAGTCAAAGCAGGAAGGTGTTGCCTTACATTTGACATTTAATTAACTTCGGTTAATTGGTGTTCTTTGTAAATTCTGTTGGATAGGAATTTAAAAGCAGATCACTAGGGGTTATTTTGTTGTTTGGGAATAAGAGTAATTTATTCAGTAAATTTTGTTACTGAAAATTTTGTTAAATTAGAATCAGTAATATTTAAATGTTATGACATGTATGCGTGTGTATGACTGAAATCTTAGTGCATGACCCTGTTTTCTCTGATTATATTTTGTGTATTGTGCAATGGCGAGTGTTGAGGAGATCAAGGCATTGTTGGAACAGATGTACGCAAAAACGGAAAAACAATTAGAACAGATGTCCGCGAAAACGGAAGAACAATTAAAAGAACAATTAGAAAGTCACCGTGAACATAATGATAAACAATTAGAGCAGATGTCCGCGAAAACGGAACAACAGTTAAAGAACAGTGAAAAACAGTTGCACGACATGAGCGGTAATATTTCGGTCCAATTAGAGGTCCAGAAATTGGACACTGATAAACAATTTCACGAATTAAATCACAAACTATCGGAAACTGATAAACAATTTCACGAACTAAATCACAAATTAACAGAACAGGCGGTAACACAAACAGAGCAATTAGAGAAGATCACTAATGACATTAATCAGAGTGTTAGGGAGGTATAGAAACTGGCAGGTGAGGTCGCAGAGAATAACGTCAAACAATTGGGTGAAATTAAAAAGTAGGAGGCGAAGTTTGACAATAAACTCGTACAATTTGACGAAATGGTGGCCGGTAAACTACAGCAGATAGAGGCAGCATGTGTCAATAACACCGCGGGAATAAAGAAAACACAAGATAAATTGCAGCATCAAATTAATTCAGTCGACAGCAACGCACTGGAATTAATAAAAGAAATGGATAAACTTGAGGTCAAGGCCGAAACAGAACGTAGGCACTTGCGTGAAAACTTAAGAGGACCAATTAAATAAAACACAGCAGGTCATAAGACAAGAGGTAGGAGAACAGCTCATTAAAAATCGGGATAATCTGGAAGACCAATTAATTAAGACCCATTAGGTCATAAGAGAAGAAGTCGGAGAACAATTGGTTAAAACACAAGAGGTTATGAGAAAAGAGGTTGGAGAACAATTAGGCAAAACACACCAGCAGATACAAGAAATAGGGGAGCAGCTAGAGAAGAGTCAAGAAAGGAACGAAGAGAAAATTAACAGTTTGAAAAGTAGGATCCGAAGAGATTGGGAACAGCAGGCAAACGCAAATAAAGAATACAGGCTGACAATTTTAAAGCGCTTAGGGTAATACAACTCGAGAATGCAGGCTTTGGAGGAAGGCGTAAATCTAAATAACAAGAGCACTCAGATTTAATAATTAAAAACTAAATTAGATCATTAGAGAATGCTACATTATTTTCGGCTGAAAATGTACCAGAAAAGCAGGCAAGCATTGGAAGTCCGGTAGGCTTGAAGTTGGCTGAGGATAACAGCCGGGGTCAAAGTCCCAAATTAATGAGCAACGCATTCCAAGAGTACAGGGGAGAGACTTCCACACCACAACCAAACTTGGCACCCGCCCAAGTAATCCAAGTCATTAGGGGAAACGATTTCAAGACCGATAAATTCAAGGAACACTCAGGAACCACTCCCAAAGCCTTTTTACGACAGTTGACTGATTATTTCAATGATCAACATATCGGCCCCGAAAAACAGCTGAGACTCGTGGAGAAATTTTTAGACGGACCAAGCTTAACCTGGTTTTTAAGCTTTAAATATACTTTCACCGACATGGCCCAATTCCGAGAAGCGTTTCTAAAGAAGTTCTGGAGCCCTTCTTTACAACAGGGGTTAAGAATGGACCTGTATACACGAAAATACCACAGTACGCATCCAACCAGATTTTCGGAATTCTTTAGCCAGCAGCTGGTAAAATTCCGCGATTTTGATGACCCCCCTAGCGAGCAAAATATGGTTCTAACCATCGGGAAACAACTTTACATGCACATTCAACAGCTGTTAGTAGCCGGAAATATTCAGACTGCAGTGCAGGCAGAAGAACTACTCCGACACCTAGACGAGACGAGTATGGTCAGTCCACAGACGGGAAGGAGAAATATGGAATGTGTCAACACGGCAGAGGTGGTTCAGAGACTCCAAAATAGTCACGGTCAGGGGAATCAAATGAAAACTCAGTCCACAGGAACACAGTTCACGCCGAGGAGGCAAGATTTCGATGGCCGGAACCAGTTCAACCAAAACAATCGAAATTTTCAGAATAACCGCGATAGATATAACCAGAATAACCAAAACCAGCACAATCAATGGACGTACCAGCGGGAATACACCAATTGGAGGGGGAACCAAAGACAGGGTCGACCTTACCAAAGAAATGGAGATGGCAGGTGGAAAAACGCGAGGAACTATCGCCAAGAAAATAGGGGAGACCATCGCAACAATTGGGATGAGCGGTATGTCGAGTCACAAAAATACTTAGACCAATTAAATGCCGAAGAGACGGAAAAAGAGAAGTGGGGGCGTGCAATGGCAAATAGACAGAGCCCAGACAATCATCAAGGAGAGGGGGCAGAAAGTTTATTGAGGCAACAGGAGAGGCGCGATGACAACCGGCGGAACACAACAAATGGGCCCCGGGATAAAAAAAAACTTCAATTGAACTAAAAAATGATAGTCTGAAAACGGAGGACGCCAGGGAGCGAGAAGAGCTGATAGTGGCTAATATAGAAGAGTGGGTAGCCTTCCCGGACGATTGCCTGGAGGAAGTGGTGAAAGACCGAGAAAACGTCATCAGACAATTGCCAATTTTTTACGCACATATTGGAGGTATGAGGGTGAGATGTTTAATTGACACAGGTAGCCCGGTGAGCTTAGTCACTGAAGTTTTGGTAAAAGAAATCGGAAGAAAACAAACTGTTCCAATTATGCCTGTACCGCTAATGAAAGTCAGAGGGGTTATTCCTGACAAAACCATCAGTTGTAAACAGCAAGCATATTTAGACCTGGAAATATTGAACCACACTTTTTCGCAAACATTCATTGTCATACCGAAGATGAACTATAACATAATTTTGGGAGCCAACTTCATCTGTGATTTTCATGCTGTAATTGACTTACATAACAACACTGTAAGTTTCAAACAAGTTGAGGGGTTGGATCACGTTGGTTTAAACATGGAAGAGAGTCCACTAGAGAGAGAGGCGAATACTTGGGTCGTTGAAGAATGCACTAATGAGGTGATCAGAGATAAGAACTTGACGGAGGAGCGAGTAAGCCAGACAGCAGTGGTGTAAATTGACAGCCGAGATATTTCGCAGGAACTTTGGGTACATTTGGCGGAAGAAGAAATTAGCGGAACCAAATTTGAAATTCTACTTCAGGAGCGACTTAAGGAGGCCATAGTAGGGGAACCCGATAGAAGGAAACTGGAAGAAATGTTGAGATTACTTAAAGGAGCTTTTGACACCGTACCTGGAAAAGTTTCAAATTTTCAATATGCCATGCAAGTTACAGACTGGACCCCATTTAAAAGTAAATTGTACCCGATCCCAGAGAAACATTTTGCTCAGGTGAAGGACATTATTACTAATTTATTAGAATCTGGCATGATATGGAAAGCAGCAACCCCGTACCTGAACGCAATATTGGCTGTGGCCAAGCCAAATGGATCACTTAGGCTATGCCTAGACGCGCGAGTTTTGAACAGTAAACTGCTAGTTGAGCATGACAAGCACCTAGGATCAAAGATGTTTTGAAAGGCTTCCGTGGGAAGAAGATATATTCGAGAGTAGATTTGACAAATAGTTTCCACCACCTTGAACTTGAAGAAAAATCTCAACTGTTGACGGGATTTTTATTCGATAACCAAAGTTATATCTGGTCTCGAATGCCCTTTGGCGTGAAAACTGCTGGATGTGCACTGATAAGAGCACTCGATAGGAATCTGACTGAGGAGGTCAAGGGCTTCACTACGAGATATGTTGACGACATATTAATTGCATCTGAAACAATGGAGGAACACCTGATAAACTTAAATAAACTTCTGGATAACTTGAGAACCATGAACTTCAAAATTAATCTTAAGTAATCACACTTTTGCCAGAGCGAGATTCTATATTTGGGGCATATAATTGATGTTGAGGGCGTGAGACCGAATCCAGCCAAGATTGATGCTATCAAGAAATTTCCCACACCAACTAAAGTCAAGCATGTAAGGGCATTTTTGGGAGTGACAGGCTTCTTCAAACAAAATTGCCCTGGATACACAGAAACAGTAGCACCTATGCAGGAGACGTTAAAGAAGGCAAATCGATGGTCATGGAATGAGGAGTGCGACAGGTCTTTTAGAGCCACGAAAGATTTATTGGAAACTGTGTGAAGCTTGGATATCCGGACTTTGAGAAGAGATTTATTATTCAAGCAGATGCTTCATTGATTGGAATCGGTGCTATGCTGTACCAAGAGGACGCTGAAGAACCCAAGAAGAGATCGTATTTGGCATTTACGAGTCGTAAATTGAGGAAGCACGAGCGGAACTACACTGTGACGGAGCTTGAGCTGCTAGCAATTTTATATTCTCTTCAACAGTGGCGTAAGATGATCTACGGCTATTCCATTGTTGTTAGAACCGACAACCATGCACTGACATTTTTATTCAAGACGACGATGGCAAGTGAGAGAGTTACGCGCTGGTCCATCTACATACAGCAGTTTGACATTACAATAGAGCATTGCCCTGGAAGGATGAACGTCATACCAGATGCTTTGAGCAGGAATCCTGAGGACGAAAACGATGTAACAGCGGAAGTTCACACTATAACACTAACACCTAAGGCTCGTGAGTTTTTGGAGAAATTGAAGGAAATTCGGAACGAGCAAGAAGCAGATCCATGGATGATGATGATGATGATCAAGTTCTATAGGAAGGAATTACAACCAGATTCACCTGAATACCGAGAAGCCCGTGCTAAAGAAGCGAGATTTCACTACTTAAATAACTTGTTGCATAAGTACGTGGATGAGCATCATACCTAGCTGCAAATCCTAGTTCCAGCATCACTACAGAGAGGATTGACGTGGCATGTCCACGAGAACCTAGCACATATCGGCACGGATAAGACTGAAGCTACGATAGGGGAGACTTTTACTTGGCCTAAGATGCGATTCACCATTGTGGAAGTGATAAGAACTTGTGACGCATGCCAGCGCACTAAACCGAACAACTTCATTATGAAACAACCACCAAGACCACTATTACCTCAGAAACCATGCGAGATGCTCGCTATTGACTGATTTGGCCCTTTAGTCAAAGGAAAGCGTGGATGCCGACACCTTTTGGTGTGTGTCGATGTATTTTCAAAGATGGTCTTGTTATGTCCAATCCAGAAGACGACATCAAAACAAGTCCTCAGTAGAATTCAGAACAAAGTTATTCCGATGCTTGGGAAGCCGGAATCCATTTTATCAGACCATGGTACTTATTTCACGAGCAATGTTTTTAGGCAAGGTCTGGAGAGCCTAGGAATAAAACACATATTTTCAAGCATTCGTCATCCTTGTGGGAATCCGAGCGAGAGAACGATTCGCTGTGTTGCCAAATACTATAGAGTAATGATTCCTAACGATCATAATAAATGGGTTGACAAAGTAGGAGAGAATGAGAATTGCATGAACACCACTAAGCACGAGTCGACGTGTCAAGTCCCACTAATTGTACACCACAACATGTTGCCAGAGAGGTCTTGGGACAAGATTATTCCATGTCCAAGGGATCCACTATTAGCGCATGAGTTGCGAATCCAGCGAACGAGAGAGCACATGAGGAACCAAGCGGACCGAAGACTCAGAAGATACAGAGGAAAGAAGTTTCACCGGGAACTACAAGAACAAGAGTTAGTGCTGGTTCGCAGACCACCGATCTCTGACCCCAAAAACAAAGTCTTTGCCAAATTCTGTGCAAAATTTATTGGCCCGTTCCGTGTCATTAAGAATCTGGGTAACAATACTTACAGGCTTGAAGAAGTGAGCACTGGTGCTAAATCTGTTTTTAATAGCGCCAACTTAAAACCATATTACAGAAGAGAACCATTTGATGAAAAGAAAGATCATGTGTGCAGAATCAACTTTGCAAAATTTTATTTTGAGAGCCAACACTCAAGTGTACGTGGACGTGGAGCGCAGGAGAGAGAGTGCTCTGTTTTGTAAACAACAAGCAGCTGCGACGACAGGAGTGGCAATCACGTGAGGAGAAGGGGGAGGTCCAGCGAAGAAGTATGAATGACATTCTGGCGAGGGAGCGCGCACACTAATTGGGTCAGTGGACTGTACACTCGAGCAGCTGAGCGAGGTACTAAAGAGATGTTGTTGTTACTACTGTGGATATTGTTTTTGAAATCCAAATCAATTACTTGCTTCGAATTTCAAAACCTTGCTGAGGATAAATGAACCCTTATTGATCTACGATAAATAAGCATTCATAATTTATTATTATTATTACTGCAGCCCAGACAGTACTTGAGGAAGTTGTCGAGAATAAAGGCAGGGTAGCGTGCCGCAATGATTGCCACAGAGGTTGAGCTTGTAGCTATTCTTGAAGAACGGCCTGGTAAGCTGAGTTCAAGGCCAAATTGTGTAACAACTTGCACCAGATTTGGAATCACAAAGGGGTAGTCACGAGTTACTTACAACCGACCTACAATTGAATCACCCAATCAGGAGTGACCACGCCAATATCACGCGATGGATGGCGTCAGTGGTAAAAAGCGCGCGTAATTGATTATCTAAAGAACCGACGATCGGAATTATCTCCGCACGAATGCGATGAGACGTTTGATTTATTTGATGAAGATTGACACTAGTCCCATCTGTGTGAGATGAAAACTCTGGAGATTTTTTCTAAATCCACCCCACTCCTCCGTACCCTGTCAGTTTCTAATAAATGGATCGACGTGAAGCTGTTCGATGTCTTTCTGTTCGTGAGCTCCATGAGCTAACTTCACGCCCGTTTGCATAACGATTTTAACGCTCTGATATATTTGAAGTTATTTTATTTGTGAGCTCTGATGAGCTAAACTCACGCTAGTTTGCGCAGCAAATTTTAACGCTCTTAATTATTTGAAGTCAATTACTTTGTGAGATTTGTGAGCTAAATTCACGCCAGTGTGCGTGATGATTTGAAACTTGTAACATTATCTTAAAGACAACTATTTCAGCTCTTAGGGGTAAGACTTGTAAACATTCTAATTAACGCTCACCCGAGCGAAGGTCAAAGCAGAGCAGAGCAGTAGATTACCGAGCGAGATAGCGACTGTGAGTCAGGCAGTCTTTGTAACTTGTTTGTCGAGCCAGTGGCATTGGACTCGAAGTGTGTATTTCATGTATATTTTTAAGTGTATTTTTCATGTGTGTATTGCGCGTGTGTGAGCGATATTTAGGGAAAGTCTTCGTAATTAATCGCATAGGACTATTTGTGGGCGAATTTAGTAACCCACAAGCGATTATAGCCAGGTCATATTATAATATCATTGAACTTTTCTTCCAAGGAGACTACATCAAGATGTCCAACATGTGGTCAGAAGTTGGGATGATGTCCGACGCTTCAACGAAGACGACTATGGAGTGCTAACTTTTCCATAGGGGAAATGGGCTGAGATGGATGTCATAATGTTCTGCAAGCTGAGACGGTGATGTACAACAATTGAGTATTCAATTATGTAGTTAGATTGGCGTGGGAACCTTTGTAAATAGTTCATTTGACTTTTCTTGTTACCGGCACTAATTGATTTAAATGTACGTTGGCGCGTGGCCAAAGTGTTTGTTGTATATTTGTTTTTCTCGGAGTCATATTTAATGCGCACGGCGCGTGTACGTGATTTTTTATCCATGCAAATGCGAAACCCGTTACATTCGATAAGTGGTGCTTTATTAAAGTTAATATTTGTGATAGGAATGGGAGGTAATTACTGTAAGACGTTTGCTGAACAGGTTATTATTCATATTAGGGTTACCTGTGCAACGATTTAAGATTCAATTGTAGAACACCTTCGTTCTAATTTGATGGATTTTTTTTGGAGTCAATTTCATGTTAATTAGTCATGGCGGAGAACGGTGGCGCCAGCAAGTGGAAAATATTTATGTCTTTTTATTTCAGGGTCTGTCAAACCCATACGTGTGATTCTGTGTGTGTTATTGTGTCAGGTGTGTGTGTTGATTCTACGTGAAGAGGGGTAGAGGTCCTACCGCCCTCATATTTTGTCGTTGTTGTATTTTGGATGGAAAGGCAGGGTGCTCTAAGGAGACCGCTGTTCCTTGTCCATATTGCTGTTTTCTTGGATTTCCAAGTGGAAATGCCGGGATATTTTGTTCTGACACACACACACACACGTATTATTGTGCTTTGGGGCACGCTTCTTCGATACACACGTGGGTTGACAGATATGCAGATTTCCACAAATCGCCCGTCTCGCCTGGTGATTTATTTTTGATAGGCAGTCCTGTTCCGACTGGCCCCTTTAAGCTTTCATGTAGCAAACCTGTTCATTGTGATGGTCATTTTTGAACCATAATTAATTGGGAAGTTCGCCATGTGTGTGACGGATTATTGCATGTTGTATGGATAGAATATTTGTGTTAATAATGTAAATGTTGGCTTTGAGCCTATTGATCTTGTTTATGACTCAATTCATGTAATTTTAGTATGTCACGCCCGTGTGGTGTAGAGGTAGTGTACTTGTAAATTTGACGGCGGTCATATGTGTATTTCTTTTATTGGTCACGTGTTAACTTACTTGTGTTGATTTGTGTGAGAAGTCCTAAGTTTTTAGGCAGTAATGTTTTTGCTACGGCAGTTTGATTCCAATTTCACTCGGAAATTATTGTGTTGTATATTTTAAGTATAGGAAGTGTCGGTTTAGTTTTAAGTGTTGTATAGTTGTTCCCCGCGTCTGTCTAGCTCTAAGCAATGTGGATTCGTTGTCTGAATGTTTATTCTGGTTGATGACGAATCATGCATTCGATTGTACACATCGTGAAGCATGCAGAACGGCACACGCGCATACATTGTCACTTTTGTTGATTTTCTTAAGGACACTTTGTCCGTGTATTTAATCTCTCCAGAGATTTTTGCCTAGATTTGGCACATTTTATTGATTAAGTGGGAGTCATTTGGGAGTTTGTTTTTGATAATTATTTGTATAGCTAGATGATTTGTTATTAAATTCATTTGTTTTAACCCTGGCTTCACTTTTTCCTGCATGTTATTTTGTTATATGTTACCCTGCATGTTAATGAAGTGCTTTAACAACAACTTACGTTATGGACTGTTACACCCCCCGAAACTGAGTCTCATAAGCTTCTTTGCAAGGGTTCACTATTTTTCGTTTCCTATACTCATATTCACTTCAATGTTTCATTATTACTTATATTTCTATTCTTACGTTTCCTTCATACATTTATATTCGTAGAACCTCAATATATACTTTTATTTTCGTAGACCTTTAATATGCTGTATCATACATACATATTCGTAGAACCTCAATATATACTTTTATACCACTTCGTAACCTCAGGGAATTATCCGTCCTGGGCTACTATACTCACAACAGGGAATGAACCTTCCTGCAATTACATCCTTTCTCTGTTTCCGGTAATCGACGTATTTACTTCTTAACCTAATTTAATACAGACATTGTGTACTTGGAACTCGCACTACGTGTAATGCTTAATTGTAAAGCCTGATTGAATTTTTATACTGGTGACTATAGTGTCATAAACTTATGGAATATCTCACTTTAATTGTTATTCTTGCCTCTAAGGGCTGAATTGATAATTATTAGGTGCTTAGACGGTTGTTTATCCGTAATTCTGATATTTCTTATGAACCGTATACATTTTTATAACTTATTGACTGAGCTGTTAACACTTCCTGAAAAATAACGTTGTTATTAACATATGCATTTTATAGCCTTTTAATATATATGGGGAAGAAATGGGGTGTTAGTTTTGCTTGGGGTTCCATCAGTACTTAACGCTAGTCCCTACTCCTAAATCTAATATTAATAAATTTACCTTACTACGTATAGTATTTACAGGTCTGTGGTCTGTGTGTCTGGAGGGTGGATAGTTAAAAATCCCTTGAGGAAAAATGGGGGTATTTACCTTTGAATGTTAATTATATAACGTTTAGTCTTTGCCTAGCGCCTACCCATATATCTATGTCCTATATCCTATATCTATAAGATTCGATAACCCATGTTTGCAGACTGGTTGATAGCATTTGATACTGCACTGGTCTACAGTGCCGTTAATAAAATATTACCCTTTACTCTTATGACATAAATAGATGGTTTCTTCTTTCTGAACTTCTTATACTATGTTTGAATATTATTCCTCTTTACTTGGTTTTTCGATGTTATTATCCCTTGAAAGTTTTGAATTGTTAAAATGTAGCGTAATTGTGCTTTGTTTAATTATGCGTTGTAGTATATCTTTCCGCGTGATTTTCTCAGCTGCTGTTTTTACCTACTAAGTATCTGATTCGCCTTGCTTATCTCCCTATATTCTTATCATCTTACCAATATAATGCCTTCAAGCTATCGCTTTAGTTCCAAAAATGTATTTATTTATCTTTCACTTCTTACCGTCCTATAGTATAATATCATAGAAATATCGTATGCTGGCGGGCTGATTGTACTCCGATACAAATCGCTTCCAAACGGACGTTAGATCTAACATGTACATTATATACAGTATATATATATATCCTATCAATAGTTTATCAATAATATCATAGAAATATCGTCTGTTGGCAGACTGATTGTACTCCGATTCAAAACGCTTCCCAACGGACGTTAGATCCAACATGTATTAAGTTGAAGTGACCGCCGCTAGCTTGTATAACGCGGTGGGACTAATTCCCCGAAAGTATTAGGGCTAACGTCTTCTACGTGATAGGGGTGACTATTTCCTATCAGTGTTCAGCTTCGTCCTAATATTTATACTACTTCTTACGTGGACCGTGGGATGGCTATTTCCCGGCCTCTGAAATGATAGCCCTCAGTCTCTGGTTGTCAGTACCATTCTGACTAATATACCTGTAACTAATTCCTCGCTTCTTGGCTGACTCTTCTTTTAAAGAATGGGGATAAATTATCTTCGTGCGCGCTCTCATGAATAATGTTACTGAAATTCTAATATACATATATTTGCTTATAGGCGTTTGGCACAGTGGTGGCAACGATTGTGATTAATTATGACAGTAGTTATGAACGTAATAATCTTGAAATTCTCCATGCATCGTTTCTTGACTTCTTATCTCAGGGCCAGGCAATATCTCATTCCTGCCGCAAGATACTTAATAACTAACTTCATTACTTACTCAGTACTTCTTCTCTGGGTTAGGTAACATCCTTCGTTCCTCCCTCATAATAATTCACTTCAAAAATCAACTTCTTCTATACTTATTTCATGGTCAGGGAATATCATCTCCTTCCTGCCACAAGACACTTAATAACTAACTTCTTCTTTAAGGGTTGGGTAACGCCCTTCGTTCCTCCCCTGTAATAACTCACTTCAAACAAGTAGTTCCGTGAAGAACTATACAGCCTATTTTCATATATCCTACTTATGTTAATTGCCACTATCAACATACACAATTTCAGTTTGATAGCTGTAATAGATTCGTAGATATTGAGAACCGACTAAATATTTCAGATGGTCGCCATGTTGGATTTTATATATGTAGGTCCTTGAGTTATGTACTGTTACATTCAGATTATTGTGAACGTGTAGTATTCAAACTTCAATCGCATAATTAGGGCACAAGAAAAAACAAGGAGATTTTAAAAAAAATCACAGCAGCCATCTTGAGGTTATGGAAACAATTGAAATAAATTAGATGCCAGTGGATTAACATTCGGATAAAGATTTACTGTACCAAGTTTCACTGCACGCGGATGGTTAAATTGCGAGAAACGTCCATGTGAATATTTATAATTCGCGTCACCGCCATGTTGGATTTGTGATCACCAGGTTATTTAAAGTCCTATTGGTGAACTTAAGTTCATAGCCCCTATGAACATTAAAAAATGCAGTTTGATTGCTAAAATAGATTCGTAGATATTCAGTATCGTCTAAATATTTCGGATGGTCGCCATGTTGAATTGTTAAATGTATAGGCCATAGAGTCATGTAACATTAAAGGAAAATTATTGCGTAGGTTCATTATTCAAACTTTCACTTTGATCGCATGACTACATCACAAGAAATAAAAACTTAATTTTAAAATTCGCACTGCCGCCATCTTGAGGTTATGTAAACAATTGAACTAAATTAGATACCAGTGGATTACAATGTGTATAGATATTTCCTGTACCAGGTTTCAGTGCGCTTGGAACATTAAATCGCGAGAAAGGTCTATTTAAAATGTTCAAATTCGCTTGGCCACCATGTTCGTTTTGTATTTAACCGGTTTTTGAAAATCTTATAGATGGACTTCCAGTAGTGCCCTTTATCTCCGTACATAATTTTAGGGAGATACCGCTAATAGTTTCAGAGATATAGAATGCCGGTGAAATATTTCGCACATCCGCCATCTTGTAATTATGTAAACAATTGAACGAAGTTTGATGTCGGTGCATTACAATGTATATAAACATATACTGTACCAAGTTTCATTGCGTTTGATTGGTCAAATCGCGAGAAACGTCTATTTAAAAGTCGCAAATTCGCTTGGCCGCCATTTTGGTTTTGTAGTTACCAGGTTTTCAAAAGTCACATAAGTGAACTTATAGTAGTTCCTTCTATCACCATAGAAAATGTCAGGGTAATATCGGTAATAGTTTCGGAGATATTGAATGCTGGTGAAATATTTCGCACAGCCGCCATGTTGGATTGGTGAGTCGTAACAAAATTTGGAGGGCTCGGTCGAGGTCGCCGGGAATAGTGCTATGAACTTTCCGAGTTTCATTGAAATCGCTCCTGCCGTTTAGATTTTATTAGTGGGGGGGGGGGGGGACACACACGAATCACACACACACACACACACACACACACACACACGCACACACACACGGACAAAAGGTGATCTCATAAGCCTATTTTTTCAAAATTGAAAATAGGCTAAAAATGACTTCTTCTACTCATATATTCTTCTCATAATAACTTAACTTCATAAGGACAACCTCTTCTGTACTTATATTCTTCATCTTAATGCACGATATTAATGGTATTCATAATAATAATTACATAGTATAATTATCACTGTCGTGTGCCCACCTTGTCGTAGTTACGCCGTATTTAAACTCTTTCCGTTCGCTCGTCGGCATCTCATGAGCTTGATAATTGCTCATACCCATGGCCTGTGGGCCTTCGTGAGGGTACGCTTTCTGAAGATACTAATTTTACTGCTACGTGAATTATATTTCAAAAAAAAAAAAAAAAACGCATGTTATGGGAGCATGACTGAATGCTTTCTAGAAATTCCCTTGCTACATTACGCTTTCATTACATTGAGGGATGTGCTCTGAAATGCTAACTCTGTTTATGCTAGTCTCACTGTTATCTGCCTACGCTAGGCTCTGAACCCGTAATCTCTTACTTCCGCTAGCAGACATGTGTTTTGCTTATCTGGACATTTACAGTCTTACATATCCTGTCTGGCTGCCAGCTGTATGTCGCGTCCCTAGTTTGCTGATAGTCATAAATTGTAAGGACTGTTCGCTGAGCTGAGTACGTACGGTGTCCCTTGATGCTACTTGTAAACAAAGAATGAACTGTGCCCCCTTGCTGTATCGTGTTTATAGTGTCTATGAAAGTGTAGTGTAAAGGTAGCTCGCTCCTCCTGTCTACTCATATTACCAAGGTTGCCGTTTATTCAGTCACTGAAATATTCCCTACTAACATATGATATACAACAATACATACACTGTAATGACATTGCTGAAAAAATGCCTGGATTAATAGGTTACACTGTCTTATTCTAGGGGAATTAATCTTAGGAAATAAGCTGTCTCCTATTAGAGTGGGGTAATTATCTGTACTTCGTTACCATTTCTATAAGCTGCTATGGGTTAATTCCTAGTACCTACTAGGGTGGTAAAAGCTTACTTTACTTTAAGGGCTGGGGGTGGGTGGGTATTAAATATTTCTATCTACTTCTATAGTTAGGGGTTGCTAAAATCTTTAAAACGCTTATCTGCAAGAGGATTCTTCTGCATTCTCTCTTGTCAATCGACGTTAAGCTGGGTTTGGAGGGGGGAGGGGGGAGAGATGTAATTAATGCTGAAAAAAAATCCTGTGTTTAAGTAAAAGAAAAAAAACTGCTTGGCGTGCGAAAGATTGTACCGGACCGCAACTACAGAACTTGTTGTATCAGCTCTCTTTAAACGTAGTTGCTCGGCCCTCCACCATTCTTGTTATGCATTTGTTAACATAACAATTATTGAAAGTGTTTGGGATTTAGTTGATTACCCTGGACATCCTTAGCATTTTACGGAGATTTACTAGGATGTCTTATGAAGAACTGCGGACCCATACTTACCAGACTTACCGTGAGAGCCTTAGCAAGCCAAACGCTTGCTGGTCGTCTTCAAGTACTGCCTGACAGCATGGCGCAGCGGGAAACACTGAGCCTTAACCTAACTATAAACTAAGGGGGTAGGGTTTTACGACTAACTACGTGAAATAAAAAGATAGAGCCATTGACTGTGAGAGAAGGGTTTATTATACTGGTGGGTGGCGCTTAGGTATAGATGAAAGGGGGGATGATTGCTAAGGGAAAAGGGATCTGACAGACACAACAAGACTCACCCTACCGATGACGCCGGACGTCCATGATGTCGCGTTGGGGCTCGTCCGCCAGGAGGGCGACGCCTGCCGCAGCACTAACACTCGGCGTCGGTCCTCAGGATCAAGAAGTAAGAGAGCCGCTGCGTGTGCGTTCTCTGCATTTGTAGACTTTCAAGTACGTCGGCATGTCAGCAGTATGCGCGGTTGTGTTGCTACTATTGCATAAGCCTGCCGGCTTGCAGTCTTTATGAATGTAGGTCGCTGTTGGCCTGTTACGTCCGTATGTCCTACAGCTCAAATTATACCTTCCATTATACCTTCCATTTGCTAGGCATAGTTATAGACACAACCCTTATCGAGGGTTGATGGCTGTAACATAGATTGTAATGAAACACCAATAATACAAATTAAATAAACATTTACAGGCAAAAATATTAGTTGATTGATGACATCTTCACATGCCAACTATGCTATCCACTACACCACCATTACACAAAGCCATAAAACCCATGCTGGTTTATTTAATGAGAACCCGCATTATTTACTATTATACCGGGTGAGTTAGCCGTGGTCGTTACGGCATGACTGCTGGCAGTCGCTCACATCCGGGAGGCGAGGAGGTTCGAATCCCCCGCCGGCAACCTTGAAGATGGTCTTCTGTAGTTTCCCATCTTCCTTCCAGGCAAATGCCGGGGTTGGTCCCTAACTATAGGCCACAGCCGATTCCTTCCAACTCCTCGTCCTTACATTCTACCTTTCCTCCCCAACGGTACTTGTAGCTCACCCATTGGGTGTCCGTCTCGAAGCAGCTAGAAAACTGCCGAGCCGAACACGTCTTCGGACACTCCCGGCACTAAAAGCCATACGCTAAAAAATATTATTCTTTTAAAACAAAAATATAACCAGTCAGAAACGTCGTAAGTGTAGTAATTATTAATAAATATTTACTATTTGTAAAAACTTTCAACTTAAGTTAATGTCAACTTTCTTCAAGAAATTGCCAAGAAAAGCTAAAACATAGATTTCTTCAAATCCAATACTAGGTGAATTTCAACTGGATATCCAAAAGAAACATGAAAGAAATTATGAATGTCAAGGTTATAAGAAGCAGAGAATTTGACTCTGATCACTATTTGTCTAAAATTAAACTCAAATTCTTGCCCAACAGAAACAACAGAAGAGGGGAAAGAGTAAATAAATATAACACAAATAGACTTCAAATTACACCAGAAACATTGGAAACATATCAGGAAGAAATAAAAGTAACTCATCATGGGAAGTGGCAAGATTTATCTAAAGAAATAACCAACGCAGCCCAGAAGACGTTTGGGCTAGCCAAACCTAAGAGGAAAAAAACTCAGCAATTCTTCTAGGTTTGTGCCGTGTCTTGTTTGGAGTTTCGCCTAGGACACCAAGCTGGCTCATCGGCGGGCTCTTGGTGTCCCCTCCCGGACTTGGTGGAATCAAATATGTGAAGATACGTTACAAGAGAGAACAAAACAATGGAAAAAGTGGAAATGCTCTGGAAAGACGGAACATTATGACCAATTCAAACAGCAAAGGAAAGACACTGCTAGAATAATAAGGGGAGTTAAAAGATCATTCGAAAAATCACAACTTACTGACCTGCAAGACAGCTTTGTTAAAAATAACTCTCGAAACTTCTATCAGACTTTTAAGAGTCAATTAAAGGGGTATCAAGCGCCTAGCATATGCTTTAAAGATGAAAATGGTAGACTTGGCCTAAGCAATGTTGAGAACTGTGAAATACTTGCGAAGCGCTTTGATCAACTTTTAATCTGCCCTGAACCAGATCATAAGTTGGAATTCTCACAAGCAACAGACAATCTGGAAGAAGATATACCATCCAATGCTGAAGAAATTAAAGAAGCAATTAACAATCTAAAAATAATAAAGCTAGCGGAGAGGACTCTATAACAGCTGAACTTTTGAAATGGTCTCAATCAAAAATCATTGAAGAGCTGCAGTTAATCTTTGAAGATATTTGGAGAACAGAGAGGATTCCAGAGGAATGGAAAGTGGCTCTAATACACCCAATGCATAAAAAGGGGGACAAAACGTTGATAACTATAGAGGCATCTCTCTTCTTCAAATTGCATACAAGGTATTTTCAAAAATATTACTGAATAGAGTACAAACATCACAAGCATCTGGGCGAGTATCAAGCTGGATTTCGAAAAGATAGATCTTGTTCAGAACAAATATTTAACTTAAAACCCATAATTCGCCATAGGATTCTGAATTCAAAGGACATAGTTGTGACTTTTGAAGATTTTGAAAAGGCCTTTGACTCCGTTGATAGAGAAACCATAGATAAAACAATTCATGAATTTGGAGTGAAAACTAAATTGGCAAATCTAATACGTGAAACCCTTACTCACGATTTCAAAAGTAAAATTTATGGGTGAGATATCAAAATCTATTTAGATAAATACAGGTGTACGGCAAGGTGATGGTTTATCACCCCTTCTGTTCAACTGTGTTTTAGAGAAAATTGTAAGAATTTGGAAATTAAAGCTAAAAGAACATAACATTTCGCCAGTAACTTTGGGGAGAAGAAACAAAGGCATTGAAATAAGTTGCCTAGCATTTGCAGACGATTTTGCTATATTGTCAGAAAACCTAACAAGTGCAACAACACAAATCAATCTCTTGGAAGAAATAGCCAACAAAACAGGTTTGAGAATCTCCGTAGAAAAAAAATTAATTTATTACAAACATCAAGAACGCTTCAAAATATTTGGCAACAGATATTGGCCCAGTGGAAAAAGTAAAGAAATTCAAATATGTGGGAGAAATAATTCAAGAAAATGGTTTAGAAAAATCTTCGGTAGAAGAAAGGGTACACAAGATGGAAAGAGCATATGGTATCACTAAGAATTTTTGTAACAAAAAGTGATTATCTAAATATCTTAAAATAAGGCAGTACACTACAGTGGTGAAACCGGAATGCCTATACGTACTAAACTATAGATTAGATAAACTTGAAGTACTAGAAAGGAGAATCATGAGAAAAATTTTAGGCCCAGTGAAAACAGCAGAAGTATGGAAATTAAGATCTAATTATGAAATATACAGGAACATAGAAAATATAACAGAAACGATAAGAAAAAGGAGATTGCAAATTTTTGGACATATTTACAGAATGGATGATCCCAGATTAACAAAGAGGATATTCAAGTACCTTTGGGAGAAAAGGACAACAACTACCTGGATTCAAGAAGTAAAGAAAGATTTAGAAAGAAATAATATAAGAGAAGAAGAAACGGTGAACAGAGAGATCTTTAGAAAAAGGGTATTATGTATGAAAGGATTTCAAGGAAGATTGCCAGAGAAACCTGGAGCGAAGTGGTCCGAGGACAGAAAGAAGCAGCATAGTGAACGGATGAAGGAGTACTGGAGGGAACGGAAGAGAAAACAACAAAGTGTGAAGAATTGAAATTTGCACGTACTCCCTAGCAGGCCTCATCGGAAAGCAGAGGAAGAAGAAGAAATATTGAGGTATTATGTACCCGAAAAGAGAAGAACTATTAATTTTAATTTTTCAGAACTTAGAAATAACGATCTCATCAGCAAAAAAGTCTTCCTCCTCCAACTATTCTATGAAGGTGTAGCTGTGATTCACTTAAGCAATAAGCCCTAGCCTACTGTAGAACAGTAAACTGAGCTACGAGTACACAGCTGTGATGATGGCCAAAGGCTCTAACTACAACATACAAAATAGTGTCTACTAGTAATGTATTGAAAGATCTGATATGGGGACCTATCTGAATTGTGTGACGTCTTCAGGCTGCTCAGACGACCCCTTGTGATAGAGTAAACAGTTACTATTAATGTGATAGTGTTGCCTAGTTCTATTAACCCTATTTCTTTACTTTTATGTGTTTCTACATTTTAATTTATTTTAATTATTATAATTATAATTAATGTTAATTTTTGTTTTTCTAATTTTAACGTATATATATGTATTTTTAATTTTCAATTTATGTCTTTATAGATTTAATTATGATATTTTGTATTGATTTTTAGCATATTTTCAATTTTGAAGAAATAGGCTTATGAGATCACCTTTTGTCCGTGTGTGTGTGTGTGTGTGTGTGCGTGTGTGTGTGTGTGTGTGAGGTGTGTGTGTGTGTGTGTGTGTGTCCCTAATAACATTTGAACGGCTCGAGCGATTTCAATGAAACTCGGTAAGATCATAGCCCCATTTCGGCCGACCTCGACCGTTTCCTTCAAATTTTATTGTCCCTCACCAATCCAACATGGCGGCTGTGCGAATTATTTCACCAGCATTCAGTATCTCCGAAACTATTACAGATATCACCCTGAAATTTTGTACGGTGATAAAGGACTTTACTAGACGTTCACCTAAGAAACCTTCAACAACCTGGTATCTATCAAACCAACATGGCTGCCAAGCGAAGTTGAGACTTTTAAATAGACTTTCCTCGCGATTTAACCATCCAAACGAAATGAAACTTGGTACAGCAAATATTTATACACATTATAATTCACTGGCGTCTAATTTAGTTCAATTGTTCACGTAACCTCAAAATGGCGGCTTTGCGAATTATTTCTCTGGCATTCTATATCTCTGAAACTATTACAGATATCACCATGAAATTTTGTACGATGATAAAGAGCTCTCCTAGAGCCTCCGTGGCTTAGGCGGCAGCATGCCGGCCTCTCACCGCTGGGTCCGTGGTTCAAATCCCGGTCACTCCATGTGAGATCTGTGCTGGACAAAACGGAGGCAGACAGGTTTTTCTCCGGGTACTCCGGTTTTCCCTGTCAAAATTTCATTCCAGCAACACTCTCCACTATCATTTCATTTCCTCTGTCATTCATTAATCATTGCCCCAGAGGAGTGCGTCAGGCCTCGGCAGCCGGCACTTTCCATATCCTCGCCGCTAGATGGGGGCTTCATTCATTCCATTTCTGACCCGGTCGGAGACTGGAAGCAGGCTGTGGATTTTTCATAAAGAGCTCTCCTACAAAATTATCTATGTAACATTCAAAAACCTGTAAATTACAAAACGAACATAGCGGCCAAGCGAAGTTGAAACATTTTAATGGACTTTTCTCGTGATTTATCCATCTGAGCGCAGTGAAATGTGGTACAGTAAATGATTATACATATTGTAATGAACTGGCATCGAATTTAGATAATTGTTTACATAACCTCAAGATGGCGGCTGTGCGAAATTTTAAAATTAAGTTATTATTTCTTGTGTCGTAATCATGCGATCGAAGTGAAAGTTTGAATAGTGAAGCTACGCAATAATGTTTCTTTAATGGTACATAACTCTACGGCCTATACATATAACAATCCAAAATAGCGAGCATCCGAAGTATGTTGAGGTTCTCAATATCTACGAATCTTTTACAGCAATCAAAGTGATATGTTTTATGTTCATAGAGGCTATGAACATAAGTTCACCTATAGGACTTTCAGTAACCTGGTGAGCACAAATCCAACATGGCGGCGACGCGAATTATAAATATTTAAATGGATGTTTCCCGCGATTTAACCAGCCGAGTTCAGTGAAACTTTCCAAGTTAAATGCTTATACAAATGTTAATCCACTGGCATCTAATTTATTTCAATTGTTTTCATAACCACAAGATGGCAGCTGTGCGAAATTTAAAAATCACGTTTTTACTTCTTGTGTCCTAATCATGCGATTGAAGTTTGGATACTACACGTACACAATAATATTCATTTAATAGTACATAAATAAAAATCCAACCTGGCGACCATCTAAAATATTTAGACGGTTGTCAATATCTACGAATCTATCTAACTTTCAAACTGATTTTTGTATGTTGATAGAGGCAATTAACATGAGCAGGATATATGAAAATAGGCTGTATAGTTCTTCACGGAACTACTTGTTTATTAAGTAATTTCCAATGGATTTTTACAATTATTTTCATAATTATTTTATAGTTATTTTTATTTTTTATATTTGTTTTATTATTGTAATTTTATTTGTATGATTATTGTTTCTATATTTATATTTTATTTTTACACTTAAATTGCTAATGTTTTTAGTTTAATTTCTTTAAAAAAATATATACCACATTACGTCAAGTAGATACGTAGGTATATTTGATTTTTAGAAATACTAGCACTTCGGCATGAAAATTCTCCGAAATTTGGCTGAAAGATTCAACTATCAGCATCTTTGAAAGCATAAACTGTCCTTATGACAGGTGGTTAACATAGAGACCACTATCCCATAAAGGGTTGAGGAAAGCTTTTCAGTCGGTCAACACAAATTTTGCCCAATTACATTAGGCGGGAAACAAGTGTTTACATGCCCTAACCTGAAAAAGAAAGAGTTATTATTACTAACTTACAAAGCATTGTGAACGGTACCATGTTCAACAAGATGTTCAGGAAAGAACATATAGCCTACTTTCTCCTAAATGTATGGGTATAGTTATAACTCTTTGTCTTGATCATCTCCTAATTTCTTCCAATTCGAAGTGCAAATTGACACACTGGATTTGAGGAGTGGCGTTCAAATAATTTACCCCAGCATTTTGCAATTTCATCAGTAAACACTCCCAACAACGTAGGTATTCAGTTTATTAACACCGACTACTTACAATAATTTAAACTTCGTTGCTCTAAACGTATCACTGGGAGAAACATATTTAATATAACTATTACACAGCTAATTTGTAATCGCGCACGGCTAACGAGAAAGACAGGCCATGGCGCGTAAATCAAACCCTTCTGTGACGTAGGCAATGTACCGGTACTGCTTGATGATGCTTGTACGTTTAAGTCGAGAGCAATTCATAAGCAGCAGAAATGCAATATCTTATATCAATCTTCATAAAATGGACGCAGTTAAGATGTTCCGTGTGTTTTCAAACACGATAAATTATACTGTATAGGTTTGCAAAACTACGCCTATTGAAGTTACTCCTTACAAAAATCCACGCGAACTAGGATTCAAGGGTTCGTTGTGTCTTTAATAGCTGCAACGAACAGGCTACATTAAGACGAGTTGTAGATTCTGTGACCTTCGTTGTGAGTTAAATTATGTGCACATTAGTATAATTAGATCAAGGAATCTTGCAGCACAGTATAGATATCATTAACTTATTGTTGTTTCAAGGGGCGGAACATAAATTAATTCGTTTATAGAAGAGATCTGCGGAATACACTACCCACCGACTAACGACTTGTATCAATACCTTCTATGAAGACAAGTGATAAATGAATACCAACGTTTATACAGGTTCAATGAGGTAGACAAGATGACTAGGTACCACACCGGCAGTAAAACGAAGACCAGGCAGTGGTGCAACAGAACTACATTGCTGACGTCACGAAAACTCACCAGAGCCAGTCATTCTCGTTGGCCGTGATAATCGCGCCTTATCTTGGGGATGTGTACCCTCTATCGGCCAAAATAATAACCTTCGCAATTATACTGTAGACATGGGTTCACTAACTGGAAGGTAGAGAGCATATCTCGCATATAGAAAGCTGTGATTACCAATAACATAGTTCAAGTAATTACTTTTAGATGTCACTCCGGTGGTGAATGTTGTTTTAATTAAATATATATTTTCCATTTCAAAATGCTCCATATAATGCTTTATTTTATAACGTCTCAGTACTCAAGAAATAATAAATATAAAAGTAATCAAGAAAAAAAGTCTGACTCTGATAGGATTTGAACCCCGGCCAACCTGATGAAAGACTAACGCGCTGACCACTCAGCCAATCGTGCACACTCTAATAGATCGTTAGGAACCAATACATATACCACGTTATAGCAAATCATGACATGGACTAAACGTTTTCTTTACTGGAGTATATTTTAAACCGAGTTCATTTCATAGAAAGTTCATATATTTGTTACCACTAGCCTATATTGCATGCAACATACTGAAATTAATAAAATAAAGGTCAGAACGAGAGATCAGCTGCCATCTTGTCAAATAACCGAGACGACTCAGCTTTTTAAAATCACTTCTAGACTATAACGTTAAAATATAAACTTTTAATTTCAAACGGGCCACGTCGTTTCAAACAGATTAAACGATTCTTGGTTCGATAGTCGGAACTGGTGGGTCCCATGTTATGGATTATAAAGTTTGCATAATTCACACGGCCGCCATCCTGAAATGGTGCGGTTGATGACCTCGTAGTTTGGGCACAAGACGCGCCTCATATGAAGGAACGTTGTTACCAAATTCCGTAAAGATCCGATTATTAGTTTGGTTGTAATGCATTATTACGTTTTGACCATTTGAGTGGCCGCCATTAAGTTTTGGTAAAGATGGCGGCAATATAAAACATGACACTGAGGTGCCCTTTGCCAGTGCTATCTCTGTACCAAATTTCGTTCAATTCGGTTTCACCGTGTTCGAATTGACAGGCATTCAGAGTACACACACTCACACACACACACACAGACTCACACACATACACACACACAGACAGACACACAATTTTTGGCCCTGTAGTGATCTCATAAGTCTACTTTCATTTTTTGCAAAAATCGAAAGTAGGCTAAAAATGCACACGGCGACAATGCTCAATTATTAATTATTGCACGATGTGAATATTCATTTCTTAAAGTGCACAATTTGTGTTTAATAAAGTTATTAAAGATTACAAAATTATTTAATACAAACATTGTGTATATACTGTATATATTTGTGTTTAAGTGTAATTCATAAACTTTGTACACCCTGTCTGAAAAGTTCGGTGAATGGGCTATCTTACGAATGGATTGTTGGCTTACCTGAAATAGCAGTTACTGTCCTTCGAAGTAATCCCCGTGGATGGTTACGCACTTCTGAGAACGACTGATCAAGTCCTGGAAACTCCTGGCATAGTCTTCTTTAGGAATAGCCTTCAGTTTGGGTCGTCATAACTCTAAATTGAAAGCAAGAGAGAAGCGTGAATTTATGCAACCTGCCTTGCACACCTGATAGACGGGCAGCAGTGAGAAGGGTGAATTTATGCATCCTAACGTGCACACCTGATAGACGGGCGTCAGTGAGAAGGGTGAATTTATGCAACCTGCCTTGCACACCTGATAGACGGGCGGCTATGATAAGGGTGAATTTATGCAACCTAACGTGCACACCTGTTCGACGAGTGGTAGTGAGAAGGGTGAATGTTCCGAGGAATGGAATGGTCCTGAAAACCATCGTCACGGTTGACGAGACCTGGTGCCTGAGGTATGACCTCGAAGGCAAGCGTCTAAGTATAGAGTATCGGGGTCCAGGGTCGCCGAAAAGCCATGAAAGGCCAGATGATTTCGGACATCCAACGTAATGTGACGACCCAACTGAAGGCCAAGACTTGTACAGCCGTTCTAAGAAGTGCATAACCATCCACGGCGATTACTTCGAAGGATAGTAACGGCTGTTTCAGGTAAGCCAACAATCCGTTCCTAATCTAGACCCATTCACCGAACTTTTCAGACAGAGGGTGTATACTATTTAAGCCTAAGTGAATATGATCTGAAGATGAATGCCTGACGTTCGAAGTATCTCAAATTATAAAGCCACCTTGTCAAACACTAGAAAGTAGTTTAATAATTAAATTAACACGTACATGATTACTCCGTCAGCGTGAAAAAATCTTAGAAACTATCTTAACAAAAACCAAAGAGAATATGGATATCCTTACAAAAAGTTACTAATTTAAATAAATAAAAGGTCACAAAAAATAATGAATAAATAATTACAGGATGTGTGAAATACTTGGACATTGATATTCCAACCGTAAATGAAACGATAATATTGCACCACATCCACCTGAGATATCAGTCACTTCAATAAATTTTGCACATAGGGAAGTTTGCTTCAGGACATAGACCTGCTAAAAACATCTGTCGTTATGTCTAGGCTGTATAAGTTGAACAACGTAACGTAACAATTTTTCGAAATGGTAAAAACACCTAACTTCGAATCTGTTGGTTATCTCCGTCCGCTGTTCAAAATGGTTAATATATATTTGCTAGGAAATTATGTAATTATAGGATGTGTGAAATACTTGGACATAAATATTGCAACCGGAATGAAATGATAAGTTGAGAAATTCAATTAAGTAACATCATGTAACAATGCATCAAAAGTGGAACAAGCAATGACCAGCACTGTCCATTGGCTTCAGTTGTCAATTATTAAAGTACTTTCTAGTGAATGTCTATGCATTTTATGTTCGAAATATGCAATTCAATTACTGTAGGTAGGTACCCCATTTTGTACATAAAAGCGTGGTTTTATCATTTTAAATGATCTTGCCGACTTCGTCGTTACGCTGAGGTCTGGCGTAACGTTACGGCGATGGGACGAAATGTAACGAGAATGCACTGAGGTGTGTGACGTCATAGCACCGCTTGAGCTGCCTCCTTTCCCCGCGCGCTCTGGTGAGCGTGGCGTCATCCAGCCAGCTACCTCCTTTGACCTTGGTTTGCACTTGCTAATGACTTTGGGTTCACGCAGCTCGCTGCATGATCTTGAGGCTTTCACCCAGCATTTGTAACATTTAAAAAGATATAAAGTCTAGTCTTTGGTTGGTTGGTTCTTAAGTTTAGGGGCTGCGACAACGCGGTCATGTAGCCCCGTGTACTTTGGGTGAGTGTAGAATCTGTCTGATAACCGGTGTTAATTGTGATGACTGTATTAGTGTGTGTTATCTGCTTTCTTAGTTCAAGTAAGTACTGCAGACTTTTGAATTTATCGAATAGTTCCTAATTTTGCCGTCAAAAGCCACCGTCAACGACTACTAGTTCTGAACTTAGCTACCAGACGCCACTGCAGTCGGCTCTTGGCAACGAACGTAGGAACGTAAGAGCATTGTTTACATTCTTAACCTATACAATTTAGCTTCACACAGGTGTAATTAGTGGAAGGTTCTTTAACATGCTATAAATCTATGACATGAGACTGCCGGCTTTACTTCCCCTCCGAAGGAAGGCATACTGAGTGATTTTATCGCTCTTAAAAATCCGACGACTTCGGCCGGATTTGAACCCGCGATCTTGGGCATAGAAGCTCAGCATGCTGCCAACTACGCCACCGAAGCCGCAGTCTAGTCTTTCAGACTGGCTATCACTGGTTTCTTTTTGTGTTTTTTTTTTCAGGTTAGGGTATGTAAATACTTGTTTTGCACAATTTGCGATGAGCGACTGGGAAGCTTTCTTTAATAACTGTTGCTTTGTAACTTTGAATGCTTCGAATTTGATTAGCTTTTATAAAAGCGATATTATCTCTGAAGAAGTTTTCAGATTATTATTTTATAAATGAAGACTCCACGGGAAAAAAGGGTGAGTAACATTCTGTAAATTATTCAGGAGATCGAATTTTAACTTTCGTTGCCATAACGAAATAATATTTGAAGAGTAGATAAAGAACACATTGAGGATTATAAATGAAATACTTAGACATTTACAGTTTCAAAACTTTGGAAGTGATTTTCCCAAAACAATGTTTTCAGACTTAGTTGTTCTTACACCCCATTGCCTCAGTTATGAAAAAAGTGAGGAGATATGGGACGTTCTTTCCGTTCCCACTAAAAATTATAAACCTCTGTATCCCGGTGACATTCCGCTTTATTTGAAATTAATTTCAACTGATCTGTAGTGACGAAGGCTGGCCACCAGAATGCGCCACTAACTCATTTCCGTAAATATATGGACTTAACCAGTTATTTCCGCTGGGTCTTCAAATAATCATACTTATATATAAAAATGAGATGGTGTGTGTCTGTTTGTGTGTTACTCAATAACACAAGAACCACTGGTTCGATTTATATGAAATTTTGCATGGACGTAGCTGATTTACCAGGCTTACATATAGGCTACTTTTGATTTCGATATTTTGCAATATTTAAAAATGGCGACTGTTTTCATAATTCAATTTCAAATAAAAAGAGAAGGCTAAGAAAGAGCAAACATTTGATGGCACTACGAACTTTTAAATTTAATTTTCTATCCGAAAGGCCCTTATCAATTTTCGTGTATCTCCAACGGTTAGCGAGTAAAACCTAAATATCTATATATATAAAGCACAAAGTTTGTCTGTTTGTCTGTTTGTCTGTCTGTTATGTATACAAATCTACACCGTTTCACCGATTTGAACCAAAATTAGTATTCATACCCTTTGGTACCCTGCGAGTAACACGATCTGCTTGAAATTACGGACAGACCACTCCATTCCCTGCATTTAAGCCCTTTGGCCGAAATCTACACCGTTTCACCGATCTCAACCAAAATTTGTATATTTACCCTTTGGAACACTGCGACTAACACTGTCTGCTTGAAATTGCGGAGAGGCTACTCCATCCCCTGCATTTAGGCCCTTTGGCACAAATCTACACCGTTTCACCGATTTGAATCAAAATTTGTATACTTAACCTTTGGAACCCTGCGAGTAACACTGTCCTCATAAAATTTCGGACAGACCACCCCATTCCCTGCATTTAGGCCCTTTGGCACAAATCTACACCATTTCACCGATCTGAACCAAAATTTGTATACTTACCCTTTGAAACCCTGCAGGTAACCCTGTCCACTTGAAATTTCGGACAAACCACCCCATTCCCTGCATTTAAGCCCTTTTGCACAAATCTACACCGTTACACCGATCTGAACCAAAATTTGTATACTTACCCCTTGGAACCCTGCGAGTAACATTGTCCACTTAAAATTTCTGAAAGACCACCCCATTCCCTGCATTGAGGCCCTTTGGTCCAAATCTACACCGTTTCACCGACCAGAACCAAATTTCGTATTCTTACCCTTTGTTACTGCACCCGAATCCCGCATAGCCATAGCCTATATCCGCAAAGATAGAAAAGGATTGTAGGGAGGTCGATACCCGGCCAGGTAGATCAACGCCACCCTACTAGGATAATGACTAGGGAACCCTCGATGCATACCCGATCATGCAATAACACTACCGATTAGTTACACATTTACATAGAAATGAACTATCCTAAACACAAAATGGTAGGACGAGAATCTCGGCTCTCGGGTGACTGTAAAGTTATGTAAACATTTTATGAAATTTAGTATCGTTACATTACTGTAACAAGAATATTTAGAAACACTTATTCTACAATTAGTACAACCATTTGACGTGTGTGTTAGTTAAAGTTAACATGTTTATCTATTCATGGTGATAGGAATTATTTTATTTAATTATCTGTATTTGTTTGGAAATAAATCCCAGGCACTAGTTTTTGTTTGCCTGTTCGTTTTTTATAAATCTGATCATCATTTCATTCTTGCGATCGACATGCGATAATACAGCGAATTAGTTACTAGAGTTCAAGTTAGTCTCAACGTTCACCGTTCACACACATAATTTCGCTGTTACGCATAGAAATTGTTAATAACAATTATAATGTTTAAATGTTCTTACTATTTGTCAATATTTAAGCTCTTCTCCAAAATACAAGGTAATCGAATGATCGAATTATCTAAGCATTCTCAAGTTATCATGGCATTATCGAATTATCTCAGTTTTATCGACTTTTCTAAGCATTATCGAAGCATTCCTTTTATAAAACGAGTATCGTTCAAAAGTGAGAGTCAAATAACGTTTCCTTCAGAATAAAAATACAAGAAACGCAAATCTAAGTTAAATGAATTAAATATCGTCTCATACGACACATGACAACGTATCAAAAATTACAATGAAACTCTACAATTTAAGCTATTAAGAAACAAAGAATAAAGAAAAGGATAACTACAAATGATGTTGGTCACTCCAAAAATGGATTACTACTATTACAGCAAAACTACAGACATGAAACAATCGGTTGTTCTACCTTGAAACGTCTTCTTCAGCCAGGGAATACGTATGTCAGCTGTCTTAGATGTTGCGTCGAAGCTGTCATCGTTCGTCTCCCAGCGATACGAGTTACTGCCAAGCTCGTTCGTCAGCTGCGGTGGACCCCTGCTCACTTGGCTTGCCACCTGTCCTGCTTCACGGCCTGAGCTGCTAACGGTAGTTGCGTCACCTTCTCGGCCAGCGGCCTGGAAACTGCGATTCCCAGTTCGATCGGCTGCTAATGGTCTTCGTCTTCTTATCTCTGTCCTGCAGAGTGGTTTCGCTATTTTAGATCCGCAAGTCCTGGGTTGACATCTCGTCCTGGTGAAGTTGGACATCTTGCTTGTGGTGTAGAAATTCATATTTGAATACTGCTAGTTGGTGTGCAGTTGTAGCTGTGTCGATACTTGAATTTCCGAGTCACTCTGACCTCCCAATCCTTGGTATAGATTAACCTCCTATCATGTTACTTAGTTCTCCATAATCTCTTCTTCAATAGTCGTATAATAAGCTTCTCCTCCCCAACTTATGATTTCTGCCATCATGTAGACTGTGATGTAGCTTGTGATGAAATACTGCTGTATATATATATTTGAAATAGTTGCAGCAATATCGTTGCTTTCAGTAGATAATGTTCTCAATTATAGCCTCTGCGTGAAGTGCTGCTTATATGCGAAGTCTCGTTCTAATATTGTGATGCTTTTATACTCGCTGTTCTCTCTAATAATGGAAATTCGTTTTGCCGGCTATCTTCCCATCTTCCTTGGAGATATTGGTTGTTTGATGGTACAACGGTTCTTATTGTCCGGGCTCATGCTGTGTTCAAAAACTGCTCCTTTGTTGTGCGCGTGCGTGCAGCACGTCTACTCATGGCCAGTCGTTATGAGAGAGTGTGACGCCACGCTTCTCCCTCGTGGCGCGTGTCATAGCTGGCCTCGCTTCGCTAGCCTCCAACACTTGTATATTCATAGAAATATACTCATATTCGCTCTATTATCCAGTAATTTATATTTCTTTTCAACCAAATAAATTTCATTTTGCATTCTGCACCTGTAGATGTGCTTATTTCTCTTAATATCTGCCAAATTTATATTAAAGCGATTCCCACAAAAATTATGTGCATTTAATTGATTGGCTGTTGAAATATTCCGAAAAAGACTCCTGGGTCTAGCCTCTTCTCCACGGGTCGTGTGCATTGCTTTGTTATGATAGCCTTGCTAACCAAACTGGTTTTCTCGTGCCAAACATGAAGCTTTGTACAAAATCCAGCTCCGAATGATCGAGCCCCTCCTTGGTTAAAATCTCATTCATCAGAATAATTCCAAATAATAAATTCTTCAAAATGCTTCAAATTTCTCCAAATACTTTCATTATGTAACATTTGCATCCCATAATCCTACTAATATATAAAAATGAGATGGTGTGTGTCTGTCTTTCTGTCTGTCTGTCTATCTGTCTGTGTGTTACTCAATAACGCAAGAACCATTGGTCCGATTTAAATGAAATTTTGCATGGATGTAGCTGATTTACCAGGTTTACATATAGGATACTTTTGAATTCGAAATGTTGCACTATTAAAAACTGGCGACCATTTTAGTAACGTCACTACACCCTATGGTTTCTAAATTTCATATTTCCATGTCAAATAAAAAGAGAAACGGTAGGAAATAGCAAACATTTGATGGCACATACGAGCTTTGAAATTTAATTTCCTATTCAAAAGGTCTTTTTCACTTTTCGTGTACCTCCAACTGTTAGCGAGTAAAACCGACATTTGTGACGTCACTACACCCTTTGGTTTCAAAATTTCATAATTCCATTTCAAATAGAAAGAGAACGCTAAGAAATAGCAAACTTTTGATGGCATACATGAGCTTTAACATTTAATTTTCTATCCGAAAGGTCCTTATCACTTTTCGTATATCTCCAACGGTTAGCGAGTGAAACCTAAATTTGTGCAATAAAACACGGTCAACACCGACCGGTGCAGTATATCTCTCTATATATAAAAATGAAAGTTTGTCTGTTTTTCTCTGAATTTCTACGGAAAATTGAGTTGTTTACGCGTTTCAGACTGTTTTTGATGGATGCGCGCGATTTTTTCGTCTGTCTGTTTGTTTGTTTGTTTGTTTGTTCATCTGTGGACAAATTTGTTCCCTTATAACTCGAGAGCGGCTGGGTGTATAAACGTAAAATTTGGTACAGATATCCATCAGAGGCACGACACTTATCATTGATATAACTCTTCTCCGTACTGCGCCAGAATTTATTTGATGCCATTACCAAAGAACCAATCTGGATATGAACCACCACCCAGAAAAAATAAAAGAGTGGATGAAAATCTTTTATTCATAAAAAATTCGAGAAATATGGGAACATCTGTATGGAAATGTGTGAAATACTATACATCTTATGCAATTATGAAAGGCAAGAAAGAAGGAATGATTTAAAGATGGATATATATCCTATTATACGAGTGTGGGTGGTCTACATTGCGAGAGACATCACGCCACTTGAAGCGAGAGTTACGTCATGAAAGAGGGGAGGAGACGAAGGTCGAACTACGGACTGAAGTGAGGAGAGGTGGTAGAAGTTACGTCACACCACGAGAGGGGAGGCAGAGACTGCAACTTGTCGAGCGCAGAGAACGGGACGAGAGAGTTCTTTCCAATTTGAGATTTCATCGAGTCAAGACCTCGAGAAGAAGCCAGTATTATTATAACAGTGCTACATTTTATCAAAGTTGGAAGTGAAGAAGAGTGTAGTACAGCAAGACTGTAACTTGAGGAGCAAGCTACATTTATCACGCAGAATAGAACAGTATATAGCCGAGTATTACAGTGTTTAATACAAAGTTGTTTTTACATCGCATATATGAAAACATTTCGACAAGAAGATATTCACTATTACGACGTTTGAACGCATACTTGAACATTACATAAAAAATGCAAGTTACAATGCAGCAACGGGGAAGTCTTAAATATATCATCAGTGAAATGAGAATTACCATGTGCTAAGCTAAAGCATAGGGAAGTGGAAACTACAAAGCTGTACAGTTGAATTCCAGAATTCATAATTATGGAAGGCGCAGCAGAATATCCACGTGATGCGCAAAATCACCGAACAAACCTCTACTTTTCTACAAGAGTTCTAATACATCTTGAATACTCGCAAACGCTTGTATGAACGACAATTTTCAACCTGAGACGAGATGTCAATTCTGAAGAACCGAGATGTCAATTCTGAAGAGCCGAGATGTCAATTCTGAAGAGATGGGGAGTCGAAGCCAGACGACTTGCAGTGAACGGGAGACGGAGTGCAGGCAGAGCGGGCTGTTTCACGGCGAGGTCGTTCACCGAGGACGTCACCGACCTTGTTCCACTGGGGGAAGAAGCCAGCTGGTTCTGACACAAACCGGTCTTCATAGCTGTGGGCGAGACGATGAGCTCCGAGACACGTTTGGTTTGGCAGGCGAGACGAAGGTATTCTACAGACCAGAGTCAACTCAAGGTAGAGAAGAGATTGTTTTATATAATGTAGAATTGTAGTTATGTTTTGTGATTATCCAATTGACCAACCGTATAATTTTGTCAGTATAATTTTGTCAGTATAATTAAATTATGTAATTTTTGAAGTAGTAATTTTTCGTATTTTTCTTAGGAGTTATTTTTTTCTTGTTCTTGAAAATTTCAGTCACTTGGACGAAATTTTGCATAGCGCTGCTATTAACGCTAAAGTCATTTCAGAGTCAAACCGTGTAGAATTTTTCATATTTGCGTTAGATTTAAACTAATTAAATATGTTTTATCGCAGCGATGGAATGTAGAATGAACTATTTAAAGTAATGTAGAATGAACTATTTCAAGGAATGTAGAATGAACTATTTATAGGAATGTAGAATGAATTGTTTAAAGGAATGTAGGGTGAACTATTAAAAGAATGTAGAGTGAACTATTTAAAAGGAGTATAACATTGAACGAACTAAAGAAGGAGCATAATTGTAAATGGAGTAAAGGAAGTTTATTGAAGCAAATTTAAGTACCGCATATTTAAGAAGTTATGTCACGAAGTGTAAAGAATATTTCGACAACTCATGATGTTGATTCGAGTGTCAGAAATTTATTTTCAACTAATTATGAACGAAAGTATTACGAGAACGCTTATACACATAATGTCTAATGAAATTTAGAACATTAAAAAGCATAGATGAATTTGTTAAACAAATATATTCATGGAAGGAAGTCAAACTTATATCATTTGTTAAAAATATGAATTCTTACTGATATTTCTTTAAAGGTTGTAATTGAATGTAAAACTGAATTTAAACACGTGAAATAGTAAGTTAACAAAGTTAAATCACAGGGTGATCAGAAAGTGAGAGTACAGAAATTTATTGCAGCAGTGGAATTGTAAGCACGAGGTGAAGTTGTATCAGGATAGAGAAGAATGTTAAAGTTAGGAATAAAGTGTATTGAAATGGAAGTTTATAGTTGAAATACCGTGCAAAGTAAGGAAATATAGACGTAAATGAGTTACGTATTTTTACGAGAGGAGGCTGAGGAGTCTCAAGTTTTTCTAGTATTGATCGCAGTGATTGTGAAGTTATTTGAGTGTATTAAAGGAAAATTCTGTACAGGGTGTTTAAGAGAGGAGGTAATTGTTGTATAATTTTGGAAGAGGAGTGTGAGAATGAAGGTTAATGCCATGCTCTTCTAGTATTCACGTTTATCAGAGAATTATTAACACAGTAAAGAATTTCAGAAATATTTCAGTATTTTATAATGAATAGATAAAAGATAAAAGGAACAGTGCTTAGCTTAAATGTTTGTCACTTATGTTCAATTGATTAAGACGAGTATTTATTACTTTCAACACGATAGTTGCGGTGTATGTTTGTTATTTGATTGTTAAGGAAGTCGAGTAGATAACAGAGTCATTGAAAGATAGACAATTTAATCTTTTCGACACAATAGAGTGTATAATTTGTGAGAACCATAAATGAATGTATATATGCATATAGTTAATGAATGATTTTGCTTAGATATGGAACTACGGTTCAGAGTTGAAGCGGATTTGTATAAAGTAGGGTAATGCTTAGTATCACACCGTTTCACATTTCTTATTACATCAGTGCCACGTGCAAGTTTATTTTTGAAGTTTATTTTTGTGAGAGTGTCAAGGGGACACCATATTCAGGCAGGAAGCCAGTTTTATTGTACTTGTTTCAGCACAATAAACGGCTGGCGCTTTTTAGCGACTCAGTCAATTTTATCTTAACTGACACTGTTTTCATTGTCGTCATCGTCGAAAATAGTACTGCGAGGTATAGATACAGGCACTCACTATAGATTAGACCTTATCACCCCTCGAGATTGGAGTTTCTCGATTTGCTCTAAATGTAATTGATAGTAGAAATTTGTACCTTGGCTGGTAGTACTATTTTCTTACGAATAATATCTATCCTGTGTGTTCCTGAAATTCCCAATTTTACTTAGTAGGCATGGTAAGTTTGTGAGCTGGGTAATTTACATGTCTGCAATCCTTTACAGTGCAGCGGATATAAGTTCTGATGGGTTTATTCGGGCGCATATAGATAGATATATATTTAAATGGCAGGCCCATCCGTGGGGGCACTCGAAAGAGCACTCGAAAGAGCACTCGAAAGAGCACTCGAGAGAAGCAGTTTGGAAATACTCGAGAGTGAGGCCATATTAGTTTAAGAAAAAGAAAATTGCCGATCCCAAATTTAATGATTGTTGAGATGAACACAACATCAGCAGATTATTGGAGTACATTATAGTTTTGAGGCATATTTAAAAAAAAACAGCTAACGATATTTGTCATGTAATATTAAATTTAAAAGTAAATTCATGTCGTTAAACATAGGTTAAGTGGGATGATAGAATGTAACGATGTCGGTTCAGTAAAATGGGACGATAAGATATACGAGATAACTCGCGATTCAAATAGATTTAAGTAGGATTAAGATGTTCAATATGTTCCATCACTGGTATAAAATGTATACGTTGGTCAATCTGGATATTCACTGGTAATTTTTGTAGTTGATTCTTCCCTTATTCTCAAGAAAGAAGAATTATGTCAGCGAACGACATGACGTTCATTAGAACGATGCTCGAAACCATGAAGGAAGGTCAAAATACGTTGACCAAAGACCTTGAAGCCCACCACCAATTGACACACAACAACACTAAACAGATGAAAGCCGAGATTCAGAAATCAGCAGCTACTGTAAAATCCGAAGTCAAGGCCGAGTTATCAGTTGCTCAAACACTTACTGAGGCTAGTATAACATTAGCACAGGAAGAAGCTAAGTTAGCTTTAGAAAAGGCCATAAAGGAAGATAGACTAGCTAGAGAAAAGGAAAGGGAGGAAATCAGGTTAGCTCAAGAGAAAGCACAGGAGGAGATTAGGCTAACATTAGAAAGAGCACGAGAGGAAGACAGGAAAATAGAAGAAGAGGCAAATAGGATAAGATCAGAGATAAGATTAGCTCAGGAAAAAGCTCGCGAGGAGGACAGGTTAATTCAGGAGCAGGCTAGATTAGAAGATAGAAAAATCCAAGCCGAAATAAGAGCAGCACAGGAGGAGGTTAGGAAAAATCAGGAAAAAGCTCAGGAAGAAGCTAGGAAAAATCAGGAAAAGGCTCAGAGAATTTTAGAAAGGGCAGGACATCCACAGGAAGAATTAAAAAATTCATTTGATCAAGTCAAACAGGACATAAATCTTACGAAGACAGAAGTAGGAAATTTAAGATCCGACATGGCAGGAAAGGTGTTAGAAGTCCAATTAGCTAACAGTAATCACATGATAGAGCTAGAAAAGAAATTACAGGCTAGTATTAGCTCCATTAAGGAAGAGAACAATACTCATCATGTACACATTTCAGGTGCCCAGAACAAACTCAAGGAGCAACTTGACAGTCTAAATGACACTGTTGGTGAATTACAAGTCAAGTTGGAAGGTCAAAGTAAACTGATTGAAGAGGGTATTAATGTGGATATAAATGCTTCTATTGTAAAGGCAGTTACGGACATGAAGGAGGAGGTCGTATCAGTCACAACTAAAATTGTATCAGAAATTCATCATAAATTAGCAAATGACATTAAAGCCATAGAGTTATGTTCAAATATAAATGTTAGTAAGGTACGGGAAGATCTATCTAAGCGGATAGATACATTGCAAATTAATAATGTAGCCACGCTGACAGACATTGTTAATAAAACAGATTTAAATAACTCAGATGAATTTGACAAGGTTAAACGCACAGTCGATGAGATAAGCATAGAACTGGCGAAAATTCGATCAAAGCAGGATAAGGAAACCAGCGACATAGAACAGCAATTAAGGTCACTTACGATAGGGGATGCTACATTTTCATCTACGTTAAGAGCTGAAGTCAGGGAAGACATCAGAAAGGACTTAACGAGATTTTTTCAAGCAAGAGATGAAAAATTGAAAGAAGAAATAAGGAAATTAGAGGTAGGACAGACAATATAGAAGAAGATAAGGAAAGCGTGGTTAGTCAACAGCAGATTCCGAAGTCCAATTTCAACTTTAGTCGAGAGCCATTTCAAACAGAAATAGGGGAACTTGGAGAAGAATTTGAACCTTACCAGAGTAGGTCAAATGCCAACGTTATCGTGATTAAGAATAACGATGAGAAGCCGAATAAATTCAGCGGAGTAGGAAATATTACTGCTGTAGAGTTTCTTAGAGACATGCGATCGTATTTAGAGGACAATAGAATACCTCGTGAAAGACATATGAGGGTCGTTGAGAAATACTTGGACTCAGAAGCGTTAATTTGGCACAGAGCTTTCAGGTACACTAATCAGACATTTGAAGAATTTGCTATAGCTCTGCAGAAGCGATTTTGGAGCAAGGAACTTCAACAAGACATACGAGCCGAAATTTACTCTAAAAAGTATGCTTATTCTAGTCCAACGAAGTACGCAAGTTTCTTCACGACACAATTAGCACGCTTGCAGTATTTGCAACCTCCTTTGGCGGAAGAAGACTTGGTTCATGCTATTTCATGCCAGTTACCAACGGAAGTTAGGAGGCACCTCATTTCGGCAAATGTAAAAACTTTAGAGGGGATGGCAGAAATTTTGAGGAGACTGGATCACACGTCTAATGTGTCCAACAACTCAACTGGAAACCAAAACCAGAGAGGTAGAAATCAGGAACAGAGAGAGATTCACACCATCCACATCGATCAAACGCAGCAGACAGAAGAGAACAAAAATGGGGTGGGCCCAACGAGATCAAGAATGTATGGACAAAATCGATTTCAACCAGGTTATCAGAGACCTCGAGAAGGAAGACCATACCAAAATCAAAGATGGGATGAAAATCAAAGATGGAGAAATAGCTACCACAACAGAAACAATGATTATCGCAGAGAGGGATATTATAATCGAAATAACCCTACGAATAATTATGGATATCGGGGATATCAGAACTGGAGGAACACGAATAATTATTCGAGACAGCAACAACAGCAAAGTCAACAAAATCAAGGATGGAGAAATAACAGCAATGTAAGAAGGTATTACGATGATAGGGAAAGAGAAAGTCAAGAATACCTAAGAAATCTCAGAGAAAGGAACGCGAGAGACCAAAATCAGGGACAGCGTAACCAGAATCAAGAATCTCAGCCCGGAACAAGCAGAGATCGGAGGAATGAAGACCCAGGAGGGGTACAAAAAAAACTTCAAATTCCAAAAAGTGAAGGAGGAAGAAAACAGCACCGTAACCAGACATGAAATCCAGATCAATGAGTTATATGAAGCCACGAACGAAGATCTCCTGTATGAAAGAGAAGAGCCGAAAACAGGAAGAGTAGCAAGATTACCCATTATAGAAATTATATCAGAAGGAGAAAGCCTGAGAACACTACTAGATACGGGAGCGACAGCATCAATTTTATCAGAGAACTGTTTTCACAGATTGAAAGATGGAAATTCACTTATAGCAATGCCCGTTTCAACTATTAAAGTCAGGGGTGTATTTAATGACAAGACCATGAAATGTAAAGTCCAAGCATTAATGGAATTCTCCATAAATGAATACAAATATGAGCAGATATTCATAGTCTTGAGCCAGATAAATTTCGATGCTATTTTAGGCATTGATTTTATAACGAAGACTGGAGCTGTGATTGATTTACGAAATGGAGTCATAAGATTTAATGAAGGACAACATCAACCAGAGGACACAAAGAAGGAGGAGAATGAGTGTAGTCTGATTGACGAAACTACAGAAGAAAATCTTGTGAAGATAGTTATGGAAGTTGAAGCAGAAGGAATACCTCACTATGGCAGAAAAATTGAGAATTTTGAAGATCAGAGGGAGAAATTAGAAGAATTGGTCACGACTTATGCAGACGTATTTGATGACAAACCAGGTATTATCAGAGGATATAAATATCAGATCAAGCTCGCAGATGACACACCTTTTCAGAAGAAATTGTATCCAATACCGGAGAAGTATCAAGCTGAAGTGACAGAGCTCATAAAAGGCATGGAAAAAGACGGGATTATAAGAAAGCAAGCCACTCCTTATTTAAATCCACTCACTGTTGTGAAGAAAGCAGATGGTAGTCTTAGACTATGTTTAGATGCTAGGGGCATAAATACTCTTATGCTGAAAGAATTCGACAGGCCACCAAAAATTAGAGAACTACTGAGGAGATTCAAGAATAAAACCTGTTTCTCAGTGATTGATTTAATTGCAGCATTTCATCAAATAGAGCTTACAGAAGACAGCAAATGTTATACAGGGTTCATGTTCAATCAAACCTGTTATGTATATCAAAGAGTACCATATGGATTGGTAAATTCAAGTCCAGCACTTATCAGAGCCTTGGATGACAAGTTGAGTGATGAAGTAAAACAATTTGCCATTTGCTACGTGGATGATATTATCATATCTTCAGAAACGCCAGAGCAACATTTCATGCATTTGACGAAGCTATTTGAAAACCTCAGAAGTGCAAACATCAAGGTGAAATTTAATAAATGCCATTTCTTTCAAGAAAAGATCAACTTTCTTGGTCATACTATAGACAGATTCGGTTACCAGCCGAATGATGACAAGATTGAAGCGATATTGAACTTTCCCAAACCCAAGAGAATCAAAGACATCCGAGCTTTTGCGGGTCTTTGTCAGTTTTTCAGTAGTCATTGTCCACGTAATTCAGAGATCATGGCACCACTACATGAGCTTCTAAAGAAAAACAATAAATGGAAATGGGATGCAGCTGCTGAGAATGCCTTTATTCAAGCAAAGGAAATGCTCAGAGATAACATCAAGTTAGAGTACCCAGATTTTGAAAGAACATTCATCATAGAAACGGATGCTTCACGAATTGGTATTAGCGCAGTCTTATATCAGGATCAAGATGGCAATCATCACTATATTTCATTCAGCAGTAGGAAGTTACGCACGCACGAGCTGAATTATTTCACGACGGAGCTTGAAGCTTTAGCTGTCATAAATGCTCTACAAAACTGGAAGAAATTATTGCTGGGACACAAGATTATAATCAGAACGGATCACAAAGCACTGGAATTCATGTTGAAGTCAGACTTGTCAAGCGATAGGATGACCAGATGGACCATGTTTTTGCAACAATTTGATGCCACGATAGTCCATGTTCCTGGTAAAGACAACCTACTAGAAGATATTATTATTATTATTATTATTATTATTATTATTATTATTATTATTATTATTATTATTATTATTATTATTATTTATTTACCATAAATCGTACACGAAGTATGGAAGGCCTATTGAAAAAGGGCAAGCCCCACATACATATTTCATGCTCCACAGCCACAGCTTACATCTAACTTACATTTGTTTTAACAATATTTACAAGTTTTACAAAGATATTTGCAGTATTTACATATTTAGAATATTGACATAGTACATTTTCCTGTTAACTCACTCTCTCACGCACGCACTTTCATAACCTCAATCACTCGATACATTCAACCATTCATTCATTCCATTCAGATACTCATTCATTCAGCGAGACAATCACTCATACATACGTTTATTTATACAATGTACCTTTTTACGTACGGTTTGAATTTCCTAAGAGGCAAGATCTTGGCATCCCCTGGCAGCGCGTTCCATAACCGCGCAGAGCGGCCGTAGAAACCTGTCAGGTAAGCATTGCTACGTGCGAAGGGCGGCACGAGAGTTACACCTCGTCCTCTCCGAACTGAGCGATATGCCAATGACAGTCGGCAAAAAGGGTCAATATTAATGGAACCTGTAAGGGATTTTTTAAGAAAAATTAGATCAATTTGTTTGGCTGTTGCCTCTATAGATGGAAATTTTGACAAAGGGGAAGGGGAATAACGAGCTATTAGCCTCTCTGCGCGGCGCTGTACACGCTGGAGCTTGTTTATGTTTTCCACTGTAGTGGGATGCCAGGCAGGTAAGCCGTACGTTAATATTGGACGGACCATGCATGTGTAAGCCATCCTGAAGGCTCTAGGTTTACAACCTCTCATGTTTCTGTACAAGAAACCCAGAACTTTGGTGGCCTTACATCTTGCCTCTTCACTTTGAATGTTCCAATTCAGGGTGTCGGAGATTGTTACCCCTAATAGCTTTAAGTTTGTGCACTGTGGGATGACACTGTTCATAATTTTGTATTCATTCTCAATGGGTTTTTGTGACCTGGTTATTCTTATGTATTTACATTTTTGTACATTTATATTTAAATTGTTCACAGAACACCACAGCGATAAGTTGTCCAGATCTGATTTAAGACAGAGGGAATCTTCTTCACATTTAAAGCCCCTGTATAACACGGTGTCATCTGCATATAGTGACATTGATGAGGTGACACAGCCAGGAAGATCGAGCACATATATAGTGAAGAGAAGAGGTCCGATCACAGAGCCCTGAATCACTCCAGAAGTAACTTGAGCAGCCTGCGATCGAGCTCCTCCGTACACCACACACTGTGTTCGACCCTCTAGGAATGACCTCACCCATGCAAGTAAGCTACCCCGTATGTTAAGCTGCTGTAGCTTTAACAAAAGTCTTTCATGAGACACTTGATCGAAGACCTTAGCCCAATCCAGTGCAATACAGTCCACTTGTTTCACTTCTGGCTGATTCAAGTAGAACTGAAACTCATCAATGACTTTTGTCAATAGAGTAGTGCAAGAACGACTCGGAAGAAAACCGTGCTGATTTGGATCGAGCAGATTGTTCTCCCGTAGGAATTCCAGCACACTGTTTGCTACTAGCCGCTCCATACATTTACAAATTATAGATGTTAGACACACCGGTCTGTAATTTGCAACATCTTCTCTGTCACCTTGCTTATAGATTGGCACCACGTTAGCACATTTCCACCCACACGGCACAGAACCTTGGTTGATAGACAGGTTGAATAACGCACACAGAGAGGGCGCTAATGCTTCCGCACACTGCAGCAGGATCCGTCCGGGAACATCATCTGGGCCGGTCGCCGCATGTGGTCTAATCTACCGTAGGCTCTGAATCACCTCAATTGTTGTGAAGTACAGGTTGGAGAGTGGGAGGGGTGGAAGTGATGACCTTGGCAGAAGCAGGTTTATGGTCATATCCGGCTTAGAAAAGTTCTGCTTGAAACTGTCACTGAACGCTGTTGCAATATCTTGGGGTGCACTTAGGAATTGAACCACTTTTCAGAATTTATTGTAATTATTATTATTATCATCATGATTATTATTATTATTATTGTCATGTGTTGTGACATCTCTATATTACGCCTCGAGAGTTTAAAAGTGCGCAGTTTGTCTGTATGTATCTGTCTAACGTTGTGCAACCCCTGGCTACATACTGCCTTGTTCTCTCGTATTGGCTAGTGTTGTTGCTACCTTGCATTTTGTTGTGCAATTCGTTCTGCCATTGGCTCTGACAATATTTGACGCGAGTTTGGGGCCTCTCCCAAACTACGCATTTGATTTTTCTGAGAGGCTTCTCTCCCCTCTGGGGGACAGAAGCTTAGTCAGTCTTAGACGCGCCGAGATGTAAGGCGAACGTGTGTATTCGGGCAGAGGCCCACCCTCATGGCGCAGCGGAATGTGAGTACGGCTCAATGTATTTCTATCTAACGCAATGTATTTGTTTTTGTTAAACGTTCCTTCTTTTGCTTAATTCTCTTTCCTTTTCAAGATGTTATTGTTAGTATTTTAATCCTTGAACCAGATCTCCGGGACCTTGCGTAATGTCATACGGCGGAGTTCTTTTTGTTGCTTTTGTTATGTGCCCTTCTCACAGTTTTATTATTTTGGTTAATACCTGTAAGATTCGAAAGTATTGCGTTTCTGCGTCTTGGCTTATATATATTTCCTGTCGGGCCTTAGTGCTCGTCTTTTGCGTCGGTGTCTCTTTGTACCACAAATGTTTCATTTGATTGGTAGCAATTGGACCTTTGTTTGTGGACAGTATGTGTGAGGTAACGGGACTGATGTCCAACGTCCCACTAATACGTGTCCCCTTTGTTTATAGAATATATGTGACGGTGGTTAACTGGGATTTTCTCCAGCTCCGATGTCATATAATTCTTTTTTTTATATGTCGCGTTGTTGCGGCATTATGTTGGAGTATAAGCCTATTTTTTTATAGCGTGCTTTCGATTTTTACCGGTCTCTTTCGTCCCAAGTCAATTGTAATGTAATGTATCTCCGTATATCTCTTTTTCCTTTTGTTTTGTTCTTTCTCTTTCGATTTCCGCCGTATTACATAACTTAATGATATCCCCCCTTTTCTTCCCCTTCTTCCTACCTCCGTGAAATCTCTCTTCCCTTTGTTTTACTCCCCTCACTCCTCCCCCATCCCTCAGGTATGTTTACAATAACATCATGAAAAACTTCGCGTCTCGTTAATATTCGATTTTTGAATTTTTGCAAGTTTGGCGTTTCTCTCTGGCTTTCGTAAGTTTCATTTTATTTTATTTCATGTTCGTATCGTTTCGTTAGATTCATATTGTTGAGCTGTTACTCAGGTTCTGTCGTGCTTTTTAGTTTTTAAGTCTTTATTCTTGGTATTGGGTTTATTTTGTATTATCAATTTTATCTTAGCTTACCTTTTTTCTTTGTTTTAAGTAACTTGTTTATTTCATGTACACGCTCTTTCTTTTATCATTAATACATTTTTATATTTTAAGTAATATAGCTCCCTTGTATTTTCATTTCTTATATTTAAGTTCCCCTTCCTTACCTTCATCTCGATTTCGTCAATCTTGTCTTTGTGATATAACAAAGGCACGATTAACACGCCTCTGGGATTTCTTTAATTAATGTCATGAGTTTCTTTTTTTGCACTTTTGATTATTGCATTAAGCAATTATTTGTTGGCATTTGGTTTTTTGGAAATCATCTTTTGCTCGCTCCGAAAACCTTGGGCCCAGCCCCGGGTCGAGCAAGACGTCTTTTCCCCCATCCATTTGCGACCTTGTTGATTTTATCTTCCACTGCTACTCTGACACGCATTATTATTATTATTATTATTATTATTATTATTATTACTAGACCTTTATCGGCGCAATGGTAGCAGAGCATGGTTGCGTGCGAAATCGTTCCCTCCTCTCCTCTCTCAAGTTATTAACCTTTTATTATTTTTCTCTTCATTTACATTGTATTAAAATTTGTTTTTCTTCGAGTTTAAGGAATTCAGTGAATTGTTTTTCCCCCACCCCTGAAGAAAGGGTGAAGTTACTTTCTGTGTGAACTACGGGCATCCAGGAAACCCATCTCCAAGGAAAGGTGGTTTTGTCCATCAAGTAAACAAGACATCCAAAAGACCCAGCTTCGAGGTGAACAGTGGCAACAAATCAGTGAGTACATCGCATCGCTGGAACACGACACATCACGGTATTGTAACCTGCTTTTATGTATTTGCTTCCTCTAGTAGACATTTGTTTAGTTAACGGTGATTTTAAGGCGACAGAAAATTTTGTTTACTTTCCCTTCCTTTTCATTTCGTCAGTGTTCTGGACGTTTTTATTTTACTTTCTGTGAAGTAGGAAATGCATTTCTCTCAAGGGTTTGAGTCCTTACCTTTGTTGTAAATAGTCGCTTAGTTAACTGTGATATTTCTCAGAACTCGCCTCACCCCTTCATACGTCTCAGTCTGGAACAGCTGCTGACAGGTTTCTTGTCATTACCGTGCAGCCTAAAACCCCCGCCCCTCTTTCTCCGAAGTTTTCCCCAATGAAGGTGGGCCCACTTGTGGGAACCGACTCTTAAAATCCTACGGTCGCCCCGACCCACCTTGAGCCTCGCGTAATTATACTAACGTTTGGTGTTAGTAAAGTGTTTGTTGTTTCAGTTATGAATGAATGGTCTGTTGAGCTATTATGTGTGTTATGATTGGGAGTTAAGTTTGTTTCATAATTAGGGAGCGTGATTGTTTTATTTTTGTCAGGGGATTTCAATGTAGGTTTTCATTTAAAATTGTTTATATACGGTAAGCTTGATGTTACTATATGTGCAGTATGGCAGTGTGTATTTCGTTGGGAAACCTGCTAGGTGAGGTCTCCGTCGCGATTAGGGTTTGGGACCTGTCCCACGGCTTCGACGCCCACTTAGGGTGTACATAGATTCTACACGAGTCGTCAATCTTTAGTATGGGATGAAGTTTGTCACGATGACCTGTAGTCCATTGTTTGCGTTTCCATGGTGTTCCAACGACCCACATTCGCATTCTGGTGTAATGGGGAAATTTTGATTTGTTTATGGGAAGGAGTATGTAGTCTATGTAGTGTTGTTGTTGTTGGTTGTATTTTGAGATGAATGTGTGTGTCAATGAGTTTAATGAATTTTTATCAATAGGTATTTGTGGGTGGTTTCAAATTTAGTTCAATTTTGATCTTATACCCTATTCAATTTAAACTATATATATATATATATATATATATATATATATATATATATTACGTACGAACCATTTATTCGTTTTTATTGGCAAACCAAATATACAATAAGTATTACTCAGAGATACCAACCATTTTAGGTCTACGACTTCCGTGGTATGGGACATTGATGTTCGTGTGAACTACTCTGGCGTGCATTACCCAATTTTCTTATATTAGTATGGGATAGGCCATACCCTCTCTGTCTTTAATTTTTTTTATGCGGTACCTCTGAGGTCTACGGCCCGTATATTGACGCAGTAACCATTTTATTTTTGTGGGTTGGTAATATTTATTATTGGGTTTCGAGTTTGATTGATTGTATGTCTGGTCTTGATTGATTTTATGCGAGGTTCCAGTCTGTTCCTTTTATTTGGAAGGTATTTTGTAACGTAATTATTTGGATTTTCGTTCTCTGTCCGGGATGGCATTTTTTTTGACAGCTTCTTTGAGTTATTATTCCCTTTTATTTGTTAGTACCTAATGTCTTTTGATGAAGGTTATTAGTATATTTTGCCCCTTTACTCCTTCTATGTATCTAGTTAGGCAGGAGACACCCGTGGCCGCCTGAGTTACACGGAGGCCTAAGGCAATTTCCAGTACCTGCCTGCTTTTGTTGTAGGGAGCCGGCCGGCCCATTGTCCGAGCTGCAGACACGACTTGCTATTGTTCGGCAGTGCCTGAGATGGTCTGTTGACTTACATTCTTTTCTAGTAGTGACAGTGATTTCTTTATTGATATAGTTGTTTACTGTTTATCGTGACTTCTGTTTTACGTTTTTGTGATATCATGTTTTTATAAATCATTTCAATCTAATGTTTTCTCTAAGATAATGTGTATTATTTTCCTGTATCTGTCATATATTTGGAGAGTGTTTCCGGTAGCGATAGCTAGTCTCCAAGTACCTGAGAAGTGGCCGGTGTATCCTTTAGACCCCGTTCACGGCTCGTTTTCTCTTCTTTCATTTGGTCTGACGACCCTGCCTATTCATACTTTTACTTTCCAGCTGGCAGAATGAATCCACTTTCCCTCTTACGCAGCTTATGTAACCCCAAATATTTCCCCGACGCAAGCCTTATTTTGTATACAGGGTGCTCCCCTTTATATTTTTTTGTGATCATGATTTAACCTTTTTCTTTTTTTTATTATTAGAAAATTGGCTGATTTCCAGAAGGTCGCCATTAAGAAGACTTCGCTTTCTCCACGTCATCTGGCAGAGTCTAGCTCAAGATTGACCGTTTTATTATCATTATTTTCTTTTTGGTACATCCATTTTTAATATGTGTGACGTATTGACGTGCAGTAGAGGTAGGATCCGCCTTTATTTCACGCCTGTACTGATCCTTTATATAATTTGAATTTTTGTTGTTTTAATTTCATTTTAAAGTCTTTTTTTTCTTTCGTACTGCCCCCGTAATTGAATTATATAGAGACCACGGTGGCTATTTTGGAAATTATAGCGAAAGTTATGGCTGTCATAGTTATGACGTGGGTAGTCATGACGTAAGCACGGATGACGCAGACGTTATGCCAGCAGGCTACTTGAGCTGAGATTCTCAGTGACGTCAGCATTTATTCGAGAAGGATCCGAGATGTACGACGCAGTCGCAGGAAACGAGGAATTCTGCTGAGGAAGAAATTATGCTATTGGAGGGGAGGCTTAAACCAATGAACGATAGTCTGAAGGAAGACGGAGATTGCTGAAACTATGGTATTTTTATTACTTTTTGGAATGCAGAATTGTGGAAATCCATTTGCAGTAGAGGCATTGTTCTGGAATTTTGGTGAAATTTATTTTCAGTTTTTGAATTATGAAAATCCGTCATGTATTGACGAAGTTGGAACTTCTAGCGATGACGCAGTAACACGCGATGGAAGGGATAGATACGCCCCTCATGAAGTTCATAAAAGGCCTTGCGCAGAAGAGAGGAGCCTCATTCTCTCAGATTATCAATCGTCTGACAATTCAATCGTGAGATTTCTAATAGTCATTTCAGTGAAACGTCGAGTGAGTTTAGTAGTGAAAAAGTCGTCTTTGTAACGCGTGGCGAAGCCACTGCATTAAACGAGAGTCGAACTTACAAGCAGTGCAGGTTTACTGTGAAGTAAATCTAGGTGAAGTTGAAACGACATTTATAACGCTTCTACAAGATTAGCTGTGAACAGTTAGCGGTCGCTTATAAGCTAATTCTCTTGTGCATTGCTACAGTAAGGACTGTAGAAAAGCTGAACAATTTCGAGGAAGTATTTTGGAAGTTATTGACAATATTAGACGACTGACAAAAGGGATTTTCTCGCCACAGGAGAAACACTTTGTATAGCCAGACTCAACGCTACGGCTGACAGGGCTAGTGAAATAGGGAGACTTCAGATTGCTTTTGTGACACAACACTGCAGTATAATGGAGCAATTTAATAAGGCAGTTTGTTCTTCTAATACTACAACCGAAGAGCAGATGGAAGGCTGAAGGACTTAATGCAATTGGGACATATTTCAACGGAGTAAGATAGCAGCATGGAACTTCGCTAATTGCTATTCCATACAAGCGAACATGTGGTAAATAACCATCTACACCCATGTTTCGTGATTAAAGGCTGAATACTATCAAACAGCAATAGAAATGATTTCATACTTTCTGAATATGAATATTTCTTCGGAAATTTATACAAAAACTTCATGGCGATTTTCAACTGGAACTTCAGGGATTTTTCAAGAGAGGTCAGGGTTGTCCCGACTCACAAAGAAGATTATTGCCGGAAGGATGTCGTTCGTCTTCGTGAAGCAGTTCGATTCTCCGATGGTGCTGTTTCTGGTTTCGAGGATGGAGCTCAGCTTTACCTTGGTGAAATGGATCCATCAACAGTCTTCTTTGGGGAATTTTCCTCTGGAACGTCAATCGGCAGATAAGTTAGTCGTGAACGTTTATTGTATTTGAGTTTCTTAGCAATATTTGAGCAACCATTTTTCCCATATTTTTGTCCTCAAGTATTTTTGCCCGATATTCTTGTTTGAGATTCCTATTCTCAGTACACCTTGATGAGTTATGCCTTTTTCGACGTTTTATTAAGACATTGTTATGTCATGGGCATAGTTAAATGATTTTGAATCAGTTGAGACTGATATTTAGATTTTTCAGTAATTTGCTTATTTTTGTAGTCACGATTTGACTGTAAGTTAATGATTTTTATGGCAGATTTAAATTCAGACAGCGTGTCACTTTATTAAAGTAATTCTACCCCAGTTTAATTACTTTGACCAATTTTCTGTCATCATCAAGAAGGAAGAACATATAAATGATTTTAGAGCGTTAAAATCCAGTACGTTGTCGACGATCTTGGAAATACTAGTCGTTATTTGAATTGATTGCAACACAGACATTTATCGTCAGTCATGAACGACCATTGTATCTTAGGCAATTTTGTGAAAGATGAACATTAATTATGAATTATTGAATGCATTAAATTCGTGTAACTTGTGTTAGGTTTTTTCTCATATAGAGATTTATATAATGATGTTTGCATTCCCCAGTCTAATTGGATTCTATTCGACTATTTTCAGTTAGTCGCACTTTGTTTGATGATAGTATTTCTATACTACAATTCTTTGAAGATGTTAATCTTAAATTTTGATAGACCAGACAGGCGTATATAAGCGTATTCACTATTAAATTTGTTTGTGATTGGCAAATTTTTATTTCATTTCGATTCATGAATGAAATCCACGAAGTTTAAATGACAACAGTTTTGAAACAATTATTGATATAAGAATTTTTAAGTGGAACTATGAATGTATAATCGATAGTGCAGCGGACATGTTGAAAGTCGCTGATGTATAATGCCCTTAAATAAATGAAGGAGATTCCCACAGTAATTAATAATGATAAAGATTGTGTTAGGGGAGGTTTTTTGTAAATGCTGTGAAAGATTTTGATGCCGTATATTTTAATATATGATGAATTTTGGGCTATTTTGAATGCAGTTTGTGCATTATTTTGTAAGCGAAGTATTTTCCGCTAGAGTGTATTGTCATAGTTCGTTGAAAATTAATCAAGTGAATTTACTGTTATAATTAACAAGAGTTTTGAAAGAATTTGAGATAAGATTTTGAATGAAGATTACCGTCACAAATAATTAAAATTATTACAACCTTTATTAAACCAGATTGTGACATTTACATGTATAACTAACCTTCATTGGTCGATTATATTAAACACGATTATGAATTTACCAACCGGATAAAACATGTGGTTCAATGTATTTCTTAAATTATTAATTTAAATAATTTAAATGTTGATATTGTAAATAATAAATGTAAATATCTTTGACAATAATGTGGAACAAAAGTAATGTTAAAGGCGTGTTTAAAAATTTTTGTAATTATTTTCGACAATATTATAAACAATTTCTAATTGTTATAAATAATTTATGTGATTTTGTTATAAACATTTAAGAGAGTGTTTTATACTCTAAACTATGCTTTTTAAACATTTGGATGATAACTTAACAAGTTTAAGGATAGTTAAAATAATCCAGTGGGATGTGAGTTAAGCATTTGAAAGATTTGCGTCAATATGTATGAGTTGTCTTGTAGACATTTAAAGCTTTAAAAGGAGCTGAATTCTTACGCAAGTGTGGCGTGACGAGTGCGCCCCATTTGACAGGTGTGAGCCAGGTTAAAGAGTAGACCAGCCGGCCAGACATCTGGTTATAAGCGGGTGAGGTCGATACTCCGGCCTTGTGCCTATTAATACTAGTGTTATGTTTATTAAAAGAAACCAAATGCTCTATATATATCGTACCCTGACTTCCTCATCCAATCCAAATGTGTTTTAAAATGTTACGTTATTTTGAGCTCATGGGAGCTAACATGTTGTTTGATAAATTTGCAAGTCCTTTAGGAGGACGTAGTCAGATTGACATAGGCTACTGATAGCCACGTTTATTTTGTTGAGTTGTGAAAATCATACTCTTTATTTGAAAATAAAGCTTTTGTACAGTTCAAAGTTCTTGCCGTCGGTCTGGTTCATTTTTAAATGTCATGGTGAAGGTTATTGTGAGAGCATACTTTAAGGATCCTGTTGTCAACCCAATCCCCGAGATATTTATAAGAGGTAAGTAAAAGTAAGTATGAAACCCCGTCTATTTTGGTGTGTTCCACAATAATTTTTCTTGGTAACTTCTGTGTTCTAACCTCGGTAGTATCTGTCAGTGCCATTTTCATTGATGTAGCTGAGCTGGTGCGATTGATTGTTGGCAATCCGATTGAGGGGGCGGATATCTGACAGCCTACTATCCGGGTAAACGGGGACAGAAGGATTGGCGCACCTAAAACGTTGGGGCTCGATTCAACATAACTGGATCACCAGGTTGAACGCCAGTAGGATTGGCAAACCTAAAACGTGTGGATCGATTAGACTCAAATAAAGAGGTTGATTCTTTGTTAGATGTCTTGGCCAATTGTAGAATTTAAGAGTGTGATTATATAGGAATTAAATGTTGTATTGTAGTAGGAAAATTACACTCAGAAAAGATCAGATCTTATACGACTTGAGAAAGGTTAAATGGGCTGGAAACTTAGAAAAATCGCCTATGATCTGGAATCTTATTTTATTTGACCGGCTTATGACATTTTAGTCATATTAAAAATTAAATTAAATTATTTGGATTGTAAATGTAAATTATTTGTGATAGGATATTTTAAAATGAGCCAGTGAAATTTGAACATGTGCTTGAGTTTGTTTCAACATGAAGTGTCTTCGAAAGTTAATTATAAGGTAGTTATAAGTTAGATTTAAGACAGAAAATTGATCAAAATTATATATGGTGAAAAGTGTTGCTCAAATGTTGTTATTTTGCTCTTTTGATGTATGTCCCTACAGCAGTCTAATTTTTGAATAATATTGTAATGGCAGATGAAAGTTTGAAGATGATGTTAGCGGAGATGTCTGCTAATATGAAGCAGATGATGGAGGAGAATGCTAGTAATTTGAAAGCAAGAATGGAGGAGAATGCTAGTAATTTGTCTGCTAATTTGAAAGCTAGCATGAGTGAGAGCATAAAGGAGATGGAAGCTAGGAGTACTAGTCGAATGGAGGAGAATATGAAAACTCTTCAGACCAGTTCTGCTAACTTAGAGGAGAATATGTCGCGTTTACAGATTAATACCCAAGGAATTGAGAATACTGTAACTGACATCCGCTCAGACATGTCCAATGTTAAAATTGATGTTGCTAATGTGCATAAAGATCTTACAATGTTGAATTTAGATGTTGCTAATGTCCGTAGTGATATTTCTTGTGCTAGGGCTGAGGTAGTTGTTGTCAAAAATGATGTTGCGACTGTCCAAGACAAGGTTGAGGAAGTCCAAAGAGGAATCCAAAATGTTAGAACTGATGTGTCCAATGTTCAGGTTGATATTAATAACATTCATTCGGATGTAAACGAGATGCAAAGTGACATAAATAAAATTCAAGTAGAGGTAAACACAGTTTTCGTAGACGTTGCTAAAGTCCAAACTGATGTAAATAAAGTCAGGGAAGAGATAGAAAATTCGAAAACTCTTTGTACACGTAATATAAGTGCATTAACGACTAGGCTAGTTGATGAGTCAGTTAGAACGACAGCGTCTTTAGAAGGTTTAAAGTTTGATGTAGAGGTCATGAGAACCCAAGTATTAGACCATAATAAAGTATTGAAAGAGGATATTGAATTAGACATAGCAGAAATGTTAACGGAAAATGTAGCAATATGGAAAGAAGAGTGGAATAGGTCAAGTGGGGAACATGTAACCCAAATTCAGGATCGTATTGAAAGGAAATTTTGCCAGTACTCAAATTGATATTAACAATGAAGTAGTACAGATTAGGAAAGATTTATGCGTCAGGAATGGATTCGCTATCCGAAAGACAAGTTGAAGATAGGACACAATTAGATCGGGATTGTGCAAACATTAAAATATGCATTAGAGGAACAGATTCATAAAGTTGTCTCTGATGTGAATGAAACGACGAGTAAACTGCAAAATTTGAAGTTAGGAGAGGCTAATTTAATGGAGACCTACAAAGAAGAGTTAATCAAGAAAGTCTTAACGGAAATCACTGACAAGGATACAGTAGGCTTGGCTTGCGAAACCAGTAGGAATTATGCCAGAAGATATAACCTAGATCCAGAAGAGAGAGACGTGACCTCCTGAAGAACGTATATCCAGATTCAGGGAGGAAGATGTCGAGAGGAATATGGAACCTGAGTGGAACTATCGTGATAGTGGGAAAAACTACCCGGATTCATATCCGAGGAACGTAACGGTCATTAGGAATTTTGAAGATAAACCGCAAAAAATTCAGTAACACGGATAGTTTTGACACCTATCGAATATGTAAGGAACCTCAAAGATTATTTCATCGAAGCTCACATTCCAGAGAGAGAGAGATGAAGATAGTGGAGAGATATTTGATTGGAGGACCCTCGAATGGTTTTTGCGCATTTAGATACACATTCAGTAACTTTGACGAGTTTGCAGAGGCATTAATCAAACGATTTTGGTCCATAGAAGCGCAGAATTCGTTAAGAGCGGAGGTGTATTCAAGAAAATACTCCGGTACTCTTCCAACGCGGTACGCTGATTTCTTTACGAGTCAATTATCCCGCTTGAGATTTCTTACAACCCCATTGTCCACGGTGCAACTTATTGATGCGATTTCTCGTATGCTGCCAGTTGAGGTTGAGAAGACTAATAATTTCGTCCAACATCAGGGATTTAACCAGCATGGATGAATTACTGAGGAGGTTAGACTACACAAGTCCAATGCCTAACGTGGTGCAGAAAGGTCAAAGGCATGACTTTAAAGAAATAAATACTGTATATATGGACCAAGTCCAACAAACTGACAAGCCAGATGAGGAGGAAAACTGACAATGTAGGTCCTCAAGGAAAATCAGTTTCGAAATAACAGATCGCAAGGTTACCGACCGTATCAACAGAGAAGAGGCTGGAACTATAACCGAGGAAATTACAATGGAAGAGGCAGATATTACAACAATAATGGTTATAACAGGAATTATAATAGGAATAACCAGAGCCAAAACAGAAATCAGAATCCTCAAGGTCAGGTTATGACACCCGATCAGTATCAGGAAAGAGAGAAAGGAAAGCCAGCAATTACCTAAAAGAATTACGGGAAAAAGAAGCAGACAACCAAAAGAAAAGGCAGGATGTTGTGATCGATCCTGGGCCTTCTACGAGCCAGCAGAATTTTGAGGTCGGTAACACAAAAAAAAAAAAACGCCGATTTCTCAACGTCAGTGAGAACTTGTAAATACATTGCCACACCACACCTGATTACGATTAATGAGATATATGAAGTGACTGATGAAGATTTGCTAGAAGAGAGGGGTATCGTTAAAGAGGAAAGACCATGTGCCTTACCTATTATTTCTGTACGGATAGATGGACAACAGTATAAAGCCCTGATGGATACTGGTGCAATTATCTCCATCATTTCAGAGGACTGTTATCAAAGTTCTGCTAAGAGGAGAGAACATGACAGTTCTACCTGTTTCTACCGTCAAAGTGAGAGGGATATTCCAAGATAAGGCAGTGAAGTGCAAGATTCAAGTGTTATTGAACTTTGAGATCAATGGAAGGAATTATGGAACAGATCTTCATTGTGGTGAGCAAGATCAATTTTGATATGGTGCTTGGAATCGATTTTATATCGAAGGTCGGAGCTATTATTGACATGAAGAACAGAAGTATTAGCTTAATGATGGGTACATAATCACAGAAGAGATAGAAAAACAGGACGTGAAAAACAGTCTGGAAATAGACCTTAGGGAAGAAATTTTGAATACTATAGTTAATGAAGTGGAAAATTTAGCAGAAATACCCAGTAGAAAAACTGAAGGATTTGAAGAAATTCAGGGGGAATTTGAGGATCTGATAAAGGAATTCCAAGATATTTTCGATGAAAAGCCTGGATTGATTAAGGATTATAAATACAAGATATGGCTGACAGATGAAACCCCTTACCAGAAGAGAATATACCCCATTCCTGAGAAATACTATCAAGAAGTACGAGGGTTAATCAGAAAAATGGAGGTAGACGGGATTATTAAAAAAACAGGCCGTCGTCTTATATAAACCCCATCACAGTAGTGAAGAAAAGTAATGGTCAGATACGTCTTTGTCTCGATGCCAGGACCATTAACTTGAAGATTCTTCCAGAAAATGACCGACCACCCAAGATTAGAGATCTGCTTCGAAAATTCAAAGGGAGAGCATGTTTCAGCGTTCTTGACTTGACGTCTTCATTTTATCAAGTTCAGCTAGAAGAAGATAGTATGCAGTACACTGGATTCCTATTTGACCAGACGTCATGGGTCTTTGTCCGAATGCCTTTTGGTATGGTTAACAGTGGACCAGCACTTATTCGAGCACTTGATAGTAAGCTCACTGACGAAGTGAAAGAAAATGTAATCTGCTACATCGACGATTTAATCGTATCTTCACCCAGCGCCGCAGAACATTTAGTGCACTTGAGAAAGTTGTTCGAGAATTTACGGGAGGGCCTATATCAAGGTGAATTTTGGAAAATGTCAATTCTTGAAGCAGGAAATAAATTACTTGGGGCATACTATTGATAGAGATGGATATCATCCAAACATGAAAAATAGTAGATGCGATCACGAGATTTCAAAGCCAACTAAGGTGAAACAAGTCAGAGAATTTGTAGGAGCATGCCAATTTATTAGCAGCCACTGTCCAAGATACTCGGAAATTATGGCTCCTCTGTATGACTTACTCAAGAAGAATAACAGATGGAAATGGAGTACCGCTGCAGACGAGGCTTTTGAGAAAGCAAAAGAGATGCTCAGAAATAATGTGAAACTGGAGTACCCAGACTTTGAGAAGGTGTTCTATATTGAGTCTGATGCATCAAGAGTAGGCATTAGTGCAGTCTTATACCAGAAAGACGAGGCAGGCAACAAGCACTACATTGCGTTCACTAGTCGGAAGTTGAAGAAACACGAGGAAAATTACTTCACGACGGAGCTTGAAGCGTTAGCTTTTGTAACAGCATTGCAAGCTGGAAGAAAATACTGCTGGGACATAAGGTCATCATTATTACTGACCATAAAGCACTACAGTTTATGCTGCAAACTGACATGTCGAGTGATAGATTGACACGTTGGGCTTTGTTCACCCAACAGTTTAACGCCACTATCGTCCACCACCTGGGAAAGATAACTTACTGGCTGATGCTCTATCACGTAACCCTATTAAAAATGTGCAGATACACCCATGTACAATTGGAGCAAGAAGATCAAGAAACCGTTAGGAGGTTAGCCCGAATCGGTGTGTCACAGAAGAGACACGCTCCAATAAGGAAAATGTACAGGTTCCTCAAGGGTTACATGGACAATACGGATGTTGACTATGCAGTTACACGGAGAAATTCACGACACTTTGTCTTGAGTGGAGACATCGTATGCAAGTATGCTGACTCTGCGCATACAAAACTCCGAATAGTCGTGCACCTAAACTTGTTGTCAATTTAGTTGTGGGTAGCTCATCACGCGACTGGACATGCCGGTTTAGATAAGACTCTTAATACTCTTAAAGAGAGATTTATCTGGACTAACATGCGTTCCAGCATTGCCAAGGTCATTAGATCATGTGACAAATGTCAAAGAGCAAAGTATGCTTCTGCTTTATTAAAAGGAAAACCGAAGGCTATGATTCCTTCTAAGCCAAACGAACTAATGGCGACGGACATATTTGGCCCCTGTCCGAAGGGATATCAGGGTAACCAGTACCTGTTGGTTACCGTGGACGTTTTCTCAAAATTTGTTACAATGAGTCCCATGCAGAAAGCTAACACATGGAACGTAGTAAGCAGACTGGAAAATGCTGTATTTCCTAAAGCTGGTATACCAGAATATCTACTGTCAGATCATGGAACGCAGTTTACGTCCGTGGAATTTGCAGCGGACATGGAAAGGCTTGGCATTAAGCACTTATTTTCAAGCGTGCGTTGCCCAGAATCGAATTCCTCAGAAAGATATATGGCTGAATTTTCGAAATTCTGTCGAATTTTCTGTCCTAATGATCATTCTGGTTGGGTGAGATTTGTACCCCTTATAGAGGAATGTCTGAACTCTACAGTGCAGGAGAGCACAGGAGAAGTGCCAATGCAACTTCATCTTGGAAGAAACCCAGAAAGGCCGTGGGATAATCTTTTCAACCACATTCCTAGAGATCCCGACTTAGGAAGGCAGCAGAGGATTGACAAGGCGAAGGAACAACTCCAGAAAGCAGCAGAGAAACGATTGAAAAGAGTAGCTGGAAAACGTTTTGGTGCACCCTTACAAGTTGGAAATCTTGTATTATTACGCAGACCTGTCAAGGCTGATATGAGCAAGAAAATATACCCCAAATTTGGAAATGTATTCATGGGGCCGTTTAGGATTACGAACGCCTATGGAAACAACTGCTATGAACTCTACGATGATGAGAATAATGTTATTTACGGAAAGTTCAATGCTGGAAATTTAAAAAGATACTATCCTAGAGTAAGCCAGTAATAATTCAATTTCGTGTTCAAGAGAGTTGAGGTACTTGTAACACTGAGTTTAAAAACAATTTGCAACTGTTTTTAAAACGTGGTGAGAGGAGAATGCCCCCGTAATTGAATTATATAGAGACCACGGTGGCTATTTTGGAAATTATAGCGAAAGTTATGGCTGTCATAGTTATGACGTGGGTAGTCATGACGTAAGCACGGATGACGCAGACGTTATGCCAGCAGGCTACTTGAGCTGAGATTCTCAGTGACGTCAGCATTTATTCGAGAAGGATCCGAGATGTACGACGCAGTCGCAGGAAACGAGGAATTCTGCTGAGGAAGAAATTATGCTATTGGAGGGGAGGCTTAAACCAATGAACGATAGTCTGAAGGAAGACGGAGATTGCTGAAACTATGGTATTTTTATTACTTTTTGGAATGCAGAATTGTGGAAATCCATTTGCAGTAGAGGCATTGTTCTGGAATTTTGGTGAAATTTATTTTCAGTTTTTGAATTATGAAAATCCGTCATGTATTGACGAAGTTGGAACTTCTAGCGATGACGCAGTAACACGCGATGGAAGGGATAGATACGCCCCTCATGAAGTTCATAAAAGGCCTTGCGCAGAAGAGAGGAGCCTCATTCTCTCAGATTATCAATCGTCTGACAATTCAATCGTGAGATTTCTAATAGTCATTTCAGTGAAACGTCGAGTGAGTTTAGTAGTGAAAAAGTCGTCTTTGTAACGCGTGGCGAAGCCACTGCATTAAACGAGAGTCGAACTTACAAGCAGTGCAGGTTTACTGTGAAGTAAATCTAGGTGAAGTTGAAACGACACTTATAACGCTTCTACAAGATTAGCTGTGAACAGTTAGCGGTCGCTTATAAGCTAATTCTCTTGTGCATTGCTACAGTAAGGACTGTAGAAAAGCTGAACAATTTCGAGGAAGTATTTTGGAAGTTATTGACAATATTAGACGACTGACAAAAGTGATTTTCTCGCCACAGGAGAAACACTTTGTATAGCCAGACTCAACGCTACGGCTGACAGGGCTAGTGAAATAGGGAGACTTCAGATTGCTTTTGTGACACAACACTGCAGTATAATGGAGCAATTTAATAAGGCAGTTTGTTCTTCTAATACTACAACCGAAGAGCAGATGGAAGGCTGAAGGACTTAATGCAATTGGGACATATTTCAACGGAGTAAGATAGCAGCATGGAACTTCGCTAATTGCTATTCCATACAAGCGAACATGTGGTAAATAACCATCTACACCCATGTTTCGTGATTAAAGGCTGAATACTATCAAACAGCAATAGAAATGATTTCATACTTTCTGAATATGAATATTTCTTCGGAAATTTATACAAAAACTTCATGGCGATTTTCAACTGGAACTTCAGGGATTTTTCAAGAGAGGTCAGGGTTGTCCCGACTCACAAAGAAGATTATTGCCGGAAGGATGTCGTTCGTCTTCGTGAAGCAGTTCGATTCTCCGATGGTGCTGTTTCTGGTTTCGAGGATGGAGCTCAGCTTTACCTTGGTGAAATGGATCCATCAACAGTCTTCTTTGGGGAATTACGTCAATCGGCAGATAAGGTAGTCGTGAACGTTTATTGTATTTGAGTTTCTTAGCAATATTTGAGCAACCATTTTTCCCATATTTTTGTCCTCATGTATTTTTGCCCGATATTCTTGTTTGAGATTCCTATTCTCAGTACACCTTGATGAGTTATGCCTTTTTCGACGTTTTATTAAGACATTGTTATGTCATGGGCATAGTTAAATGATTTTGAATCAGTTGAGACTGATATTTAGATTTTTCAGTAATTTGCTTATTTTTGTAGTCACGATTTGACTGTAAGTTAATGATTTTTATGGCAGATTTAAATTCAGACAGCGTGTCACTTTATTAAAGTAATTCTACCCCAGTTTAATTACTTTGACCAATTTTCTGTCATCATCAAGAAGGAAGAACATTTAAATGATTTTAGAGCGTTAAAATCCAGTACGTTGTCGACGATCTTGGAAATACTAGTCGTTATTTGAATTGATTGCAACACAGACATTTATCGTCAGTCATGAACGACCATTGCATCTTAGGCAATTTTGTGAAAGATGAACATTAATTATGAATTATTGAATGCATTAAATTCGTGAAACTTGTGTTAGGTTTTTTCTCATATAGAGATTTATATAATGATGTTTGCATTCCCCAGTCTAATTGGATTCTATTCGACTATTTTGCAGTTAGTCGCACTTTGTTTGATGATAGTATTTCTATACTACAATTCTTTGAAGATGTTAATCTTAAATTTTGATAGACCAGACAGGCGTATATAAGCGTATTCACTATTAAATTTGTTTGTGATTGGCAAATTTTTATTTCATTTCGATTCATGAATGAAATCCACGAAGTTTAAATGACAACAGTTTTGAAACAATTATTGATATAAGAATTTTTAAGTGGAACTATGAATGTATAATCGATAGTGCAGCGGACATGTTGAAAGTCGCTGATGTATAATGCCCTTAAATAAATGAAGGAGATTCCCACAGTAATTAATAATGATAAAGATTGTGTTAGGGGAGGTTTTTTGTAAATGCTGTGAAAGATTTTGATGCCGTATATTTTAATATATGATGAATTTTGGGCTATTTTGAATGCAGTTTGTGCATTATTTTGTAAGCGAAGTATTTTCCGCTAGAGTGTATTGTCATAGTTCGTTGAAAATTAATCAAGTGAATTTACTGTTATAATTAACAAGAGTTTTGAAAGAATTTGAGATAAGATTTTGAATGAAGATTACCGTCACAAATAATTAAAATTATTACAACCTTTATTAAACCAGATTGTGACATTTACATGTATAACTAACCTTCATTGGTCGATTATATTAAACACGATTATGAATTTACCAACCGGATAAAACATGTGGTTCAATGTATTTCTTAAATTATTAATTTAAATAATTTAAATGTTGATATTGTAAATAATAAATGTAAATATCTTTGACAATAATGTGGAACAAAAGTAATGTTAAAGGCGTGTTTAAAAATTTTTGTAATTATTTTCGACAATATTATAAACAATTTCTAATTGTTATAAATAATTTATGTGATTTTGTTATAAACATTTAAGAGAGTGTTTTATACTCTAAACTATGCTTTTTAAACATTTGGATGATAACTTAACAAGTTTAAGGATAGTTAAAATAATCCAGTGGGATGTGAGTTAAGCATTTGAAAGATTTGCGTCAATATGTATGAGTTGTCTTGTAGACATTTAAAGCTTTAAAAGGAGCTGAATTCTTACGCAAGTGTGGCGTGACGAGTGCGCCCCATTTGACAGGTGTGAGCCAGGTTAAAGAGTAGACCAGCCGGCCAGACATCTGGTTATAAGCGGGTGAGGTCGATACTCCGGCCTTGTGCCTATTAATACTAGTGTTATGTTTATTAAAAGAAACCAAATGCTCTATATATGTCGTACCCTGACTTCCTCATCCAATCCAAATGTGTTTTAAAATGTTACGTTATTTTGAGCTCATGGGAGCTAACATGTTGTTTGATAAATTTGCAAGTCCTTTAGGAGGACGTAGTCAGATTGACATAGGCTACTGATAGCCACGTTTATTTTGTTGAGTTGTGAAAATCATACTCTTTATTTGAAAATAAAGCTTTTGTACAGTTCAAAGTTCTTGCCGTCGGTCTGGTTCATTTTTAAATGTCATGGTGAAGGTTATTGTGAGAGCATACTTTAAGGATCCTGTTGTCAACTCAATCCCCGAGATATTTATAAGAGGTAAGTAAAAGTAAGTATGAAACCCCGTCTATTTTGGTGTGTTCCACAATAATTTTTCTTGGTAACTTCTGTGTTCTAACCTCGGTAGTATCTGTCAGTGCCATTTTCATTGATGTAGCTGAGCTGGTGCGATTGATTGTTGGCAATCCGATTGAGGGGGCGGATATCTGACAGCCTACTATCCGGGTAAACGGGGACAGTACCAAAAAGGAATAATTTTCTTCATCAGTGAACATCATCGTGAAAACGTGTGTATGAAAATATATGTGTGTTTGAGAAAAGAGACTTGCGTTTCGTCAAGCCCTTTATGGAAGTTATGACGTTCAAAGAACTTTTAATGAAGCTGCGTCATATGAAAAAGAGAAATTTGAGAACATTTTATTTATGTCTATATTTTTCATGTCTGTATCTGGTGTACATGATGTAATCTTCTTTCCTTCACCCTGTTCAATATGTATCTAATCGAAGAATGTTATTTTATATAATTTTGTTATGAAAAGGAAAAATTCTTTTATGCCTTTGTTATGTAAAAGAATTTTTTTTGGAGAAAGCGGTGGAATTTGAACCACTTTTCAGAATTTATTGTAATTATTATTATTATCATCATGATTATTATTATTATTATTGTCATGTGTTGTGACATCTCTAAATTACGCCTCGAGAGTTTAAAAGTGCGCAGTTTGTCTGTATGTATCTCTCTGTCTAACGTTGTGCAACCTCTGGCTACATACTGCCTTGTTCTCTCGTATTGGCTAGTGTTGTTGCTACCTTGCATTTTGTTGTGCAATTCGTTCTGCCATTGGCTCTGACAATATTTGACGCGGGTTTGTGGCCTCTCCCAAACTACGCATTTGATTTTTCTGAGAGGCTTCTCTCCCCTCTGGGGGACAGAAGCTTAGTCAGTCTTAGACGCGCCGAGATGTAAGGCGAACGTGTGTATTCGGGCAGAGGCCCACCCTCATGGCGCAGCGGAATGTGAGTACGGCTCAATGTATTTCTATCTAACGCAATGTAATTGTTTTTGTTAAACGTTCCTTCTTTTGCTTAATTCTCTTTCCTTTTCAAGATGTTATTGTTAGTATTTTAATCCTTGAACCAGATCTCCGGGACCTTGCGTAATGTCATAAGGCGGAGTTTTTTTGTTGCTTTTGTTATGTGCCCTTCTCACAGTTTTATTATTTTGGTTAATACCTGTAAGATTCGAAAGTATTGCGTTTCTGCGTCTTGGCTTATATATATTTCCTGTCGGGCCTTAGTGCTCGTCTTTTGCGTCGGTGTCTCTTTGTACCACAAATGTTTCATTTGATTGGTAGCAATTGGACCTTTGTTTGTGGACAGTATGTGTGAGGTAACGGGACTGATGTCCAACGTCCCACTAATACGTGTCCCCTTTGTTTATAGAATATATGTGACGGTGGTTAACTGGGATTTTCTCCAGCTCCGATGTCATATAATTCTTTTTTTTATATGTCGCGTTGTTGCGGCATTATGTTGGAGTATAAGCCTATTTTTTTATAGCGTGCTTTCGATTTTTACCGGTCTCTTTCGTCCCAAGTCAATTGTAATGTAATGTATCTCCGTATATCTCTTTTTCCTTTTGTTTTGTTCTTTCTCTTTCGATTTCCGCCGTATTACATAACTTAATGATATCCCCCCTTTTCTTCCCCTTCTTCCTACCTCCGTGAAATCTCTCTTCCCTTTGTTTTACTCCCCTCACTCCTCCCCCATCCCTCAGGTATGTTTACAATAACATCATGAAAAACTTCGCGTCTCGTTAATATTCGATTTTTGAATTTTTGCAAGTTTGGCGTTTCTCTCTGGCTTTCGTAAGTTTCATTTTATTTTATTTCATGTTCGTATCGTTTCGTTAGATTCATATTGTTGAGCTGTTACTCAGGTTCTGTCGTGCTTTTTAGTTTTTAAGTCTTTATTCTTGGTATTGGGTTTATTTTGTATTATCAATTTTATCTTAGCTTACCTTTTTTCTTTGTTTTAAGTAACTTGTTTATTTCATGTACACGCTCTTTCTTTTATCATTAATACATTTTTATATTTTAAGTAATATAGCTCCCTTGTATTTTCATTTCTTATATTTAAGTTCCCCTTCCTTACCTTCATCTCGATTTCGTCAATCTTGTCTTTGTGATATAACAAAGGCACGATTAACACGCCTCTGGGATTTCTTTAATTAATGTCATGAGTTTCTTTTTTTGCACTTTTGATTATTGCATTAAGCAATTATTTGTTGGCATTTGGTTTTTTGGAAATCATCTTTTGCTCGCTCCGAAAACCTTGGGCCCAGCACCGGGTCGAGCAAGACGTCTTTTCCCCCATCCATTTGCGACCTTGTTGATTTTATCTTCCACTGCTACTCTGACGCGCATTATTATTATTATTATTACTAGACCTTTATCGGCGCAGAATTTACTGTTACAGTGAAATGAGGCTGGCGCAGTGGTGCCGCGTCTTCTGGACAAAAATTTGCACATTTCACTCGTGCTGCTTATTTTGTGAATATAATTGTCGTATGTTTCGCGAATTAATTTCTTTGTTTGGTTCCTGATGTTCTTGTATTTTTCCCACATGATGTCAGTTGAGCAACTTTTCCATTTCTTGTATAGAACGTTCCTTTTCCTAATCATTTTAATGACTTCCTTCGTCACCCAAGGAGAAATTTTCTCCCCACTAATGGTTATTTTCGGTATAACTATATCCTCACATTCAAAGAAACAATTTCGCCAGGCGTGCCACACTGAGTTGATGTCGCTGGTGTCCAGAATACATGGGGTGGGAAGATGTTTGAGGAATAAAGATGATAGCAGTTTCCAGTCTGCCTTTTTGTAATTGTATACTGTCCTCACTGTGCTCTTGCTGCGTGGTTTGTTGTAATGCAATGTGGTAAAGATGGCTGCGTGATCACTGAAACCGGGTATGACTTCAGCTTTCTGTACGGAGGAAGGAAGGCTTGTGAGGAATAGGTCTATTGTGGAGCGTGTAGTTTGTGTGATTCGAGTTGCTTCGGTTATTAATTGATCAAGGAATAAATCGTAGAATGCGGTAAGGAATTCATTAGCAATGGGATCCTTGGGAGTGGGAGGAGAGTTATGCCAGTCTATTTCTAAATTAAAATCGCCTGTTATGTAAATGGCCTTGTATTTGTGCTGGATGTATTGTCCACGACGGAGGGACTCCAATAGTTCATCATTGATGAGCCGAGTTGAATTTGGAGCACGGTATACAGAGCCTATTAGAAATGTATTGTTCGCACACGTGAATTCCACCCACACAGCCTCAGCATCAGTTTCAAGCTCCCGTTGGCGAACAGGCCTTAACTCAGGTTTCATGGCTATTAGTACCCCTCCCCCTGATGTCCAGGTTCGATCTTTGCGGAACATGGTGTATGTTACCGGAAATATTTCTGGGTCGTTAGTGGAATTTTTCAGCCATGTCTCCCCTGAACACACAATTGACGGATTAAGTGCTGTGAGACAAGAACGCAGGTCCGGTTGTTTGGAGGGACATGTTACACTTCGAGCATTGAAGGAAAAAATGGACAATGCTTTGCCATCCGAGGGTGTTACGTCACTATCTACACTATTTGCACTCTGTGTCGATGTATTAAAAAATGAGTTAGAGAACTAAGGTAAAGAACAGTTCCAACACAGCCACGATTGTTTCCCAGAGGTGATTATTTTGTGTTTTGAAGCACTGATTTTTGCACAAGTTCTGTGCGCTTGAGAGTGGCAAGATGTACATGTCACAAATAACTGATTCACACGACCCTTCGAATCACAAATTATACACACCTTATTCGGCCCTGGGTTCATCTCCACATCTCCACTGAGAGCCACAGACAGCACCACGAGATGTAATAATGTAGCGGGCGGTCTGGCAACCCCGCGCAGTGCTGGGCGCCCTCTGCCTGCTGCCGTGACTATCAGCCTCTCGCTTCCACACCATGTGAGAGAAGATATATTGAGTTTACAAACTACCATGAGGTGTTCCTTCAGGTCCGAGTTCACACACGAGTCTTCAATTGTTAAAGAATGATCGAGGATCTTTTTCGAGGCACCCACTGAGCTTTTTACTAGGTAGAACACGAGGAAAAGTTGGAGCACTCTAACTGCTACACACCTGCTGGCCGCCATCTTGGACTCATTCTTTCCAGACATCCGATTCCTGAGAAGGATGTGAGAATTAATGTTATCCAGACAGATGCAGAAGATCAGGAAACGCTGGATAAACTGAGAAGAATTCCTCTTTTTCAAAAGAAGCATGCATCATTCAGGAACATTTACAGATTTTTGTCAGGGGGAATGACAAGGAGGCACGCCTCATACTTCGAAACGAGACGGAAAGCTAGACACTATATTCTCGTGGGAGAAACTGTATGTAAATACATCGATGCTAGACCCACGAAAGTACGAGTTGCCATTCCACAAGAACTTACTGTGCCACTAATTTGGTTAGTACACAAAAGTATAGGCCACGGAGGAGTTGACAAAACATACTATACCATGTTAGAAAAGTTCTATTGGATTAATATGAGAGAATCCATAACCATAGCAATCAGATCTTGTGAACTGTGTCAGAAAAACAAATATAATTCTCAACTATTGAAGGAAAGACCTAAAGCAATTATTCCTACGAAACCACTGGAATTGTTTAGTCAGGATATTTTTGGACCTGCACCTAAAGGAGACAGAGGAAACCAATATGTGTTAGTCACAATGGATGTATTTTCCAAAGTTGTAATGCTTAATCCAATGCAGAAAGCAACAACGAAAACTGTTTTATATCACCTGGAGAGGAACATTATTCCGAAGTTGGGAAAACCAGAAAGACTTTTAACAGACCATGGAACCCAATTTACCTCTGCAGAATTTCAGGGAGCGATGGATAGGTTGGATATTGTTCACCTATTTTCATCAGTTCGAAGCCCAGAGACGAATCCTATTGAAATAACAATGCTTGAATTTTCAAAGTACATTCGCTTGTATAGTGCGGATAATCATGCGAATTGGGTGAAGATTGTACCACTAGTAGAATTTTGCATCAATAACACGAGACATGAGAGCACCAACGATATTCCAGTTATGTTGCATTTTGAAGAGAATCCCGTACGACCATGGAACGGAATCTTCAATATTCCGGAAGATAACGAACCACCGATGGACCAGAGAATCGAAGCAGCGAGAGTCCAGTTGAACAATGCGGCTGAGAAGAGATTGAAACGTTTAGAAGGGAAGAGATTCAGTGGACCGCTACGAGAAGGTGACTTTGTATTAGTCAGGAATCCTGTGAAAGCAGACGTACTGAAGAAGGTGTATATGAAATTCAGTAGCCTTTTCAGAGGACCGTTCAAAGTAGATACAGTCTACGGTAACAATTGTTATAAAATTGTAAGAGTTGAAGATAACAGATCCATTGGAAAATTTAACCATTCCAAATTAAAAAGATTTTACCCAAAGATACAGTAAAATAAATAAATTCAGTGTCAAGAACAGAGAAACTTACTGTTATTAAAGAAAGTACAGGCTATACTTTACTTTAAATTAGCAACGGGGAAATGCGCCAGAATTTATTTGATGCCATTACCAAAGAACCAATCTGGATATGAACCAAGACCTAGAAAAAATAAAAGAGTGGATAAAAATCTTTTATTCATTAAAAATTCGAGAAATATGGGAAAATCTGTATGGAAATGAGTGAAATACTATACATCTTATGCAATTATGAAAGGCAAGAAAGAAGGAATGATTTAAAGATGGATATATATCCTATTATACGAGTGTGGGAGGTCTACATTGCGAGAGACATCACGCCACTTGAAGCGAGAGTTACGTCATGAAAGAGGGGAGGAGACGAAGGTCGAACTACGGACTGAAGTGAGGAGAGGTGGTAGAAGTTACGTCACACCACGAGAGGGGAGGCAGAGACTGCAACTTGTCGAGCGCAGAGAACGGGACGAGAGAGTTCTTTCCAATTTGAGATTTCATCGAGTCAAGACCTCGAGAAGAAGCCAGTATTATTATAACAGTGCTACGTTTTATCAAAGTTGGAAGTGAAGAAGAGTGTAGTACAGCAAGACTGTAACTTGAGGAGCAAGCTACATTTATCACGCAGAATAGAACAGTATATAGCCGAGTATTACAGTGTTTAATACAAAGTTGTTTTTACATCGCATATATGAAAACATTTCGACAAGAAGATATTCACTATTACGACGTTTGAACGCATACTTGAACATTACATTAAAAATGCAAGTTACAAAGCAGCAACGGGGAAGTCTTAAATATATCATCAGTGAAATGAGAATTACCATGTGCTATGCTAAAGCATAGGGAAGTGGAAACTACAAAGCTGTACAGTTGAATTCCAGAATTCATAATTATGGAAGGCGCAGCAGAATATCCACGTGATGCGCAAAATCACCGAACAAACCTCTACTTTTCTACAAGAGTTCTAATACATCTTGAATACTCGCAAACGCTTGTATGAACGACAATTTTCAACCTGAGACGAGATGTCAATTCTGAAGAACCGAGATGTCAATTCTGAAGAGCCGAGATGTCAATTCTGAAGAGATGGGGAGTCGAAGCCAGACGACTTGCAGTGAACGGGAGACGGAGTGCAGGCAGAGCGGGCTGTTTCACGGCGAGGTCGTTCACCGAGGACGTCACCGACCTTGTTCCACTGGGGGAAGAAGCCAGCTGGTTCTGACACAAACCGGTCTTCATAGCTGTGGGCGAGACGATGAGCTCCGAGACACGTTTGGTTTGGCAGGCGAGACGAAGGTATTCTACAGACCAGAGTCAACTCAAGGTAGAGAAGAGATTGTTTTATATAATGTAGAATTGTAGTTATGTTTTGTGATTATCCAATTGACCAACCGTATAATTTTGTCAGTATAATTTTGTCAGTATAATTAAATTATGTAATTTTTGAAGTAGTAATTTTTCGTATTTTTCTTAGGAGTTATTTTTTTCTTGTTCTTGAAAATTTCAGTCACTTGGACGAAATTTTGCATAGCGCTGCTATTAACGCTAAAGTCATTTCAGAGTCAAACCGTGTAGAATTTTTCATATTTGCGTTAGATTTAAACTAATTAAATATGTTTTATCGCAGCGATGGAATGTAGAATGAACTATTTAAAGTAATGTAGAATGAACTATTTCAAGGAATGTAGAATGAACTATTTATAGGAATGTAGAATGAATTGTTTAAAGGAATGTAGGGTGAACTATTAAAAGAATGTAGAGTGAACTATTTAAAAGGAGTATAACATTGAACGAACTAAAGAAGGAGCATAATTGTAAATGGAGTAAAGGAAGTTTATTGAAGCAAATTTAAGTACCGCATATTTAAGAAGTTATGTCACGAAGTGTAAAGAATATTTCGACAACTCATGATGTTGATTCGAGTGTCAGAAATTTATTTTCAACTAATTATGAACGAAAGTATTACGAGAACGCTTATACACATATGTCTAATGAAATTTAGAACATTAAAAAGCATAGATGAATTTGTTAAACAAATATATTCATGGAAGGAAGTCAAACTTATATCATTTGTTAAAAATATGAATTCTTACTGATATTTCTTTAAAGGTTGTAATTGAATGTAAAACTGAATTTAAACACGTGAAATAGTAAGTTAACAAAGTTAAATCACAGGGTGATCAGAAAGTGAGAGTACAGAAATTTATTGCAGCAGTGGAATTGTAAGCACGAGGTGAAGTTGTATCAGGATAGAGAAGAATGTTAAAGTTAGGAATAAAGTGTATTGAAATGGAAGTTTATAGTTGAAATACCGTGCAAAGTAAGGAAATATAGACGTAAATGAGTTACGTATTTTTACGAGAGGAGGCTGAGGAGTCTCAAGTTTTTCTAGTATTGATCGCAGTGATTGTGAAGTTATTTGAGTGTATTAAAGGAAAATTCTGTACAGGGTGTTTAAGAGAGGAGGTAATTGTTGTATAATTTTGGAAGAGGAGTGTGAGAATGAAGGTTAATGCCATGCTCTTCTAGTATTCACGTTTATCAGAGAATTATTAACACAGTAAAGAATTTCAGAAATATTTCAGTATTTTATAATGAATAGATAAAAGATAAAAGGAACAGTGCTTAGCTTAAATGTTTGTCACTTATGTTCAATTGATTAAGACGAGTATTTATTACTTTCAACACGATAGTTGCGGTGTATGTTTGTTATTTGATTGTTAAGGAAGTCGAGTAGATAACAGAGTCATTGAAAGATAGACAATTTAATCTTTTCGACACAATAGAGTGTATAATTTGTGAGAACCATAAATGAATGTATATATGCATATAGTTAATGAATGATTTTGCTTAGATATGGAACTACGGTTCAGAGTTGAAGCGGATTTGTATAAAGTAGGGTAATGCTTAGTATCACACCGTTTCACATTTCTTATTACATCAGTGCCACGTGCAAGTTTATTTTTGAAGTTTATTTTTGTGAGAGTGTCAAGGGGACACCATATTCAGGCAGGAAGCCAGTTTTATTGTACTTGTTTCAGCACAATAAACGGCTGGCGCTTTTTAGCGACTCAGTCAACTTTTATCTTAACTGACACCGTTTTCATTGTCGTCATCGTCGGAAATAGTACTGCGAGGTATAGATACAGGCGCTCACTATAGATTAGACCTTATCACCCCTCGAGATTGGAGTTTCTCGATTTGCTCTAAATGTAAATGATAGTAGAAATTTGTACCTTGGCTGGTAGTACTATTTTCTTACGAATAATATCTATACTCTGTGTTCCTGAAATTCCCAATTTTACTTAGTAGGCATGGTAAGTTTGTGAGCTGGGTAATTTACATGTCTGCAATCCTTTACAGTGCAGCGGATATAAGTTCTGATGGGTTTATTCGGGCGCAGTACCCATCATAAAAGAGGGCCTACCCCTTAAAATACATGCTGAAATAGGCGTAGAAGGACGAGACAAAGCTTATTTTCAGTCCCTCAATGTGAGAGACAAAACTCGGGTACCCGAAAACCACATTTTAAGGCCCTAAGACCAACCGGTTTAGAAATATTCCAAGAAAACTAATTTCATTTAATAAACTAATGAACAAATGCAAGCCAGTAACCATGGCAACAGATTCTCAGAGGTCCATCTATTGCTGTAAGACGCAATGCAATTCCATGAATTACATTAGTGTGAAAGTTTGCAAACGGCTAGAAGTTTATCACGGAACCAAATTAAGCCGTAAATTTCATCAATACGTTTAACGCGCTTAAGGGGATCAAGGGGTACTCTAGAATTTTTCACGCGATTTACACCTGCAGGTGTGGTACGGCAGGTCTATTATATTCCTATCCCCATATTATTCATTCATTCATTTCGTATAGGCCATCTATGGACCGCGTCATTCCCACTGTCTCCTACTGGCTTTGATGTTTGCCCAGTACGCCCGCATTCGTTCTCGGTGGACTTCCTTCCTTTCCTGGGTCCAAATCTTTCCCGTTTTCAGCTTCGGTTTTTCTTGGAAACCTTTGCAAGCTTGAAGTTTCCTTTTGAGTGGGGCGCGCTCCTGAATGTCTATTGGTGTAATCCCCACTTCTTTCAGATCTTTATCCAGTTCTATGAACCAGGCCCATTTTGTTTTCCTCTCCTGAAAGTAAGTTATGTTGCGGTTGGTCAGTCTCGCTGGGCTCATTCGTTTCACATGCCCAAAAAATGGTATCCTTCTCTTCCGGATGACGTTACTTATCTTCTCCACATGAGTATATAGTTCATGGTTATGCCGTCTTCTGTATTCCGCATTGTCTTTGACAGAACCCAATATCTTTCTCAATTTTTTCTTTCTTTGGCCTCCAGTTTCTCGACCAAGCCTTTTTTGTTCATCGTGAGGCATTCAGAAACATGCAAGACCTCCGGACGGATGACACTGCAGTAATGTTTTAGTTTTGCGTTGAAGGATATTGACCTTTTCTTATAGATGTCCTTAGTTAAATGGTAGGCCATTTCCATTTTGGTCATAACACCACTTCAGAAGATCTACCCTCTTATAGGAATTTCTCCACCTCATGTCCGAAGAATGGTAGCAGCAGCATCTGAGAAGAAACGGCAAGAAACCGATTCAAGGCATCCACTTTTCGGCCAACAACCAGCCCGACAGAGACTTACGTCCAGAAACAGCTTTTTGAGGGGAGTAGCAGCCCTCGAAGGCTCACAAGAAGCTGCCCGTGTGAAGATATGGAAGACAGAGATCACAGACCCAACTATTCCTCTATCAGAAAAAATGGCACCTGGTCACAACTTGCCATATGGAATTTGGAAATCATTGAACAGGCTGAGGACGGGGGTTCACGCTGCAAGAAAAATCTCAAGAAATGGAACATGCTCGTCAACAATGATGAGTTCTGTGACTGCAGAATTTTACAAGACCCAGAACACCTGCTGATCTGCCCTTTGATGGAGGACATATGTTCAAAAGACGATCTTTTGGCTGAAAATGCTAATGCTATAACTGTTGCTACTTACTGGCAAAATCTAATTTGATTTGGACACGGAAATTAAATAATAAATTTTGGTCATGCGTGATTGAAAGCTTCTTTCTCTGATAATATGCCTTCCCTGACCCGTCCTGAAAAGAAAAGTACATGGCCATTGGCTGCATTAATAATTTAAAAAAATAGGTGTTATAATTTCTCCTATATTATATTATTATTAGTATTATATTATGGCGTACAACGACGAGACAAATCCCCTCGGTGCCAGAAACAAAACTCGGGGGCCCTAAAGGGTCCTCGGAAACTACATTATAAGATCTAAATCCAACAGTTTCTGAAATATTCCCAGAAAACTAATTTAATTTAATTTAACAAACTAATGAAGGAATGCAAATCGGTAACCATGAGAACATTATATCAAGGGGCGGCTTACAACTTTCCTTCTATTTCTGTAAGAAGCAATGTTACTCCATTTATTACATTTCTGTGAAAGTTTGCAAATGGCTATAAGGTTATCACGGAACTAACGTAGACTGTACAAATCATCAATGCAATTAAGGGGGTCAAGGGGTAACCTAGAATGTTTTCATGCAATTTTCACGTTCGACATATAGTACAGGTCTATTATATCTCCAAACAGCAACATTATTTTCAAAAATTCTTGAATTGAACCAGCATTTTTTTTTTGCGTCTTTTAGGAATTTGGGCAATTTGAGGCTAAAGAACCTGAATTTTCATGCACCACAAGCCTTTATAATTTATGAAAGGGGTCTTCCTGTGTAGAGGGTCACAACGTAGAGGGTCAGTTTTTATGTGACGTGTATTGCGTTTCGTCCACAAGGCTTTCAATTCTATTTCACGTCAGGAAGTACACGTTAGGTGAATTTAGTCTGAGAGCACATTTTAACTAATTTTGTTGTTGTCGACAAACGGGTTCATCGTAAGGATGATTTTGTTTGATACTGTATGGTAGATATACCCATATTTGGATATCTCGGTAATATGTTGTAGACAATAGAATTGTCTGTCTGTCTTTCTTTGTATCTTTATGTAGCCTACGCCTATAACTCGTGTTCGGATGCTTGGAGCATCGTAAAATTAGGTATGGTAACCATGAGAGTCAATACATCAATCATTTATAAAACTCTTCACCGCACTTTTCATACAGTAGAAGGGTGGATATAGAGAAAAAACTTCTCAATACAAGCTAAAATAGGCGAAATATAAAAATTATCCTAGAAGGACGACCGAAGCATATGTTGCACTTCTCTATGTGAGACACAAAATTCGGGAATCTATAAAGGGTCTCCGAAAACTACATTTTAAGGGCCTTAAATTAACCGTGTGTGTGATATTCCCAGAAAACTAACTTCGTTCTGATAAATTTGAAGGAATGACAAACCGCTAACCATTGCAACAGTAGCTCAATTGATAATGTCTGGTGTTAACAACGAACACCGTTCGAAGAACGGGTACTTCTGCTAGTACATATATATTTATTAAATTATTTTAATTTCAAATTTCCAATTTTTCCTTTCAATGGTGCACAAGTCGTTCGAACCTCGGCTCGGTCAAAGGTCCTAAGCTCGGCTGAATTCGAGTTCAGTACCCTGCGAGTAACACTATCTGCTTGAAATTGCGGACAGACCACTCCATTCCCTGCATTTAGGCCCTTTGGCCCAAATCTACACCGTTTCACCGATCTCAACCAAAATTTGTATATTGACCCTTTGGAAAACTGCCACTAACACTGTCTGCTTGAAATTGCGGAGAGACTACTCCATCCACTGCATTTATGCCCTTTGGCACAAATCTACACCGTTTCACCTATCGGAACCAAAATTTGTATACTTACACTTTGGAACCCCGCGAGTGCCAATGTCCACTTAAAATTCCGGACAGACCACCCCATTCCCTGCATTTAGGTCCTTTGGCGCAAATCTACACCGTTTCACCGATCAGAACCAACATTCGGATACTTACCCTTTGGTACACTGCGAGTAACACTGTCTGCTTGAAATTGCGGACAAACCACTCCCTTCCCTGCATTTAGGCCCTTTGGCCCAAATCTACACCGTTTCACCGATCTCAACCAAAATTTGAATATTTACCCTTTCGAACACTGCCACTAACACTGTCTGCTTGAAATTGCGGAGAGGCCACTCCAACCCCTACATTTAGGCCGTTTGGCTCAAATCTACACCGTTTCACCAAACTGACCCTAGTTTTACATACTTACCCTTTGGAACCCGACACGTAACACTGTTCACTTTACATTTCGGACAGACCACACTATTCCCGGCTTTTTGGCCCTTTGGCACAAAACTACACCGTTTCACCGATATCAACCAGATTTTACATAATTACCCTTTGGAACTCGACGAGTAACACTGTCCACTCGAAATTTCGGACATACCACTCCATTCCCCGCATTTAGGCCCTTTGGCACAAATCTACATCGTTCACCGATCGTAAACAAAACGTGTATACTTACCCTTTGGAACCCGATGAGTAACACTGTCCACTTGAAATTTCGGGCAGACCACTCCATTCCCTGCATTTAGGCCCTTTGGCACATATCTACATCGTTTCACTGATCTGAACCTAAATTTGTATACTTAGCCTACCCTTTGAAACCCGACGAGTAACACTGTCCACTTTAAACTTTGGTCAGACCTCTCCGTTCCCTGCATTTAGGCCCTTTTTTTTTAATCTAGCTTGTTTCACCGATCTGAACCAAATTTTACACACTTACCCTTTGGAACCCGACGCGTAACACTGTCTAAATGAAATTTCGGATAGACCATTCCATTTACTGCATTTAGGCTCTTTGGCAAAACTCTACATAGTTTCGCCCATCTCAACCAATCTTTATGGAAGTTACTTACCCTTTGTAACCCGACGAGAAACACTGTCTGCTTGAACTTTCGGACAGAGCACTCCATTCCCTGTATTTAGACCCTTTGGCACAAATCTACATCGTTTCACCAATCTGGAACAAAATTTGTATACTTACTCTTTGGAACTCAACGAGTATCACTGGCCACTTTAAATTTCGGACAGACTACCCCTTTCCCTGCATTTAGGCCCTTTTGGGACAAATCTACACCGTTTCACTGATCTGAACCAAATTGTTTATGCTTACCCTTTGGAACCCGACGAGTAGCACTGCCGACATGAAATTTCGGACAGACCAATCTATTCCCTGCATTTAGCCCCTTTGGCACAATTCTACACGGTTTCTCCGATCTGAACCAAATTTTACATACTTACCCTTTGGAACCCGATGAGTAACACTGTCCACTTGAAATTTCTGACGTACCACTCCATTCCCTGCATTTAGCTCAGGAATCCCTCGGGTTTGCCAGCTTCCTAACTCACCATCCATGAGCCCTTGAGGGTGTACCAGAAGTGGTGGGGCCATCCACACCCTCCCTCTTTGAGAGCCTTGAGCAGAAGACAGGAGATGTTATGAAAAGGAAAGGAAGGCAGACCCCTCAAAGAATGAGGGCATCAGGAAAGATGAGACAACGGCCAATTAAGGCGGGAAATTGAAAGACTCCCTAGCTCTCGGATACCCTAATACAGTCGGGGTCGGAAGAGAACGAGAGTTGACCAGTGCAGGCCGACAGGAAAGAGAACTGAAAGGAACCCGGCACCAGGAAGTAGAAGCGATGCCAGACTCTGCTGGGGTCCCGTGGTCGCCAACCCACGTCCCACAAGTTGTGAGACCCTGGGGGGGGGCAGTTGTGAGAATAGCTTGCTGATTCATTGCGAGGTGTCATGGGAGGACTTTCTAGAGCCTGCCGTGTTATCTGCTGTCTATGCTGATGCCAGCACAGGGCCGTTGCTCAAGCCGCTGTGGTGTTGCGAAAGAGTGAGTGATTCCCCGGCCAATCTAAATAGGACGGGGAACCCCGAACGTGTGTTATCATATTTCGTCATCATCTGCGATCATCTCAGGTTCGTGCAGTTTGGACCCATATTCTTTGGCGAGCAGTACGCCATAAGCTCTTTTACTAGACGCATCGAGTACAGGCCTAAGCCAGAAAATAAGTTTGAGACTTTGGAAGACATCGAAGCTAGGCATCTGAATTACCTATATTAGTTTTAAAATTACACCATGTTCGTTTAGTAGTCATTTTTTCATTACCTTATTATTATCATCATAAGTGCAAATGACCTAGATATTACGCGCATCATACCACTTATCACCGCCCCATAAAGTCTTTCTCGACTGTGATTTTTAAAATATTTATTTTTATTACAGTACATTGTGTATATTATAAGTTGAAGTGTCAATTCAATACCGGTAGTAGTTTCCCCTATCATCCTCATCATAAGGGCAAACGACCTAGATGTACGCCCATTACACCATTAATCACCACACACAATAAGCCTTCCTCGCCTGTGAATTTTGAAATGTGTATTTCTATTACGGTAGTTTGTAAGTTTTACCTGTCAATTCAACAGTAGTTTTCATTATCATCCTTATCAAAAGGGCAAATGACCTAGATATTACGCCCTCATTGTCTTTGGGGGCAAATTACCTAGATTTTAATTCCATTATATTTCTAAGGAGACTTTGAGACATTATCATTCCACCGGGCGAAGCCGGGTACTACTGCTAGTGTCTTATAAAACACGGTCAACGCCGAGCGATGTTAGTCTATGTTAGTCTATACATGAACTGTTTTATTAATAGAGGTGGTTTGTGGGGTCCGAAACTAGACGTGATTTTGAGTCTAATTTTATACTCCTTGTGCCGGTTATTGTATGTGAGTATTTGGATCTTTACGCTGTTTCACAATGTTATAGGGCTTTGTACTTTGCACGGTATGCTTTCATCCTTTTTATCGATTTGTTTTTCGTTAAATGAATATTTCGGTTGGCCAATATTTATCTGCTTTTTGTCGTTTTTTACCATGATCAGAAACCCAAATTCACAGACGAATGTGTCGAAGACTATCGACTGTCACATTAGTTTATTTAGTGTTCATATTAATCTTACTGCAGAACTGGGCAAATTTATTTCAATAAAGTAGGTATTTTGACTTTCGCGGCCAATAAAAAAAACCGCACGAAAGACGGCGTAATCCTAGAAAAGTTGCTGAGTTTTAATTGCTTGGCCCTGAAATTGAATATACAATCATTTTGGAAGCCTTTATAGGGAGGTGAAAGACTGTTTTAACCTTTAGCGCTCGCAGTTAAGTAGCTGAGGTGTTCTAAATAAGAACTGAGGTATCGCACAGTTTGCCACTCCTTTGGTAGTCCGCAAATAGACCACAAGAGCCCGCTGATGAACCATTTCGGAGTTACTAGGCGTAATCTCGCACACGACACGGCATAAACTTAGAAAAATTTTCTGTGATTAATTTGTTTTTGTTATTATTACTTGGGATGATTGAAGTTTGTTCCGTTACTGTTACTCTTTATCATGACATGGTACGTACTTTCCGCAATATTACTTATTGCGGATTTGATAATTGCTATCAAGTTTGATGTATTTTTAGCATAATGTTTATATGTTTAAATACAGTGTGAAGACGTTAAACGATAGGTGTTCAATATTTAAGACAGGTTATTTAACTTTTACTACATAGAAGCTGATATTTATTTCCAATATTTAAACGCACTTTCTCACCTACAAAGCGGAGGCAAGAGACTTTTCTCCGGGTACTCCGGTTTTCCCTGTCACAATTTCATTCCAGCAACAATCTCCACTATCATTTCATTTCATGCGTCATTCATATAATCATTGACCCAGGGAAGTGCGACAGGCTTCGGCAGCCGGCACACTTCATATCCTCGCTGTTAGATGGGGATTTCATTCATTCCATTCCCTGACCCGGTCGGTCGACTGAAAGCAGGCTAAGGATTTTCACTTTCCTACCTCTGATTAATAATTTGGTAAGTGAAAATGCATGTAGTCTACACATGTAGTTGGTAACATGGAAATAACATAACTACATTAGGAATGTGTGATTATACATATTAATGATTTAGGCCAGCAAGTACTAAAAGCCGTTCGAAGAACGGGTACTTCAGCTAGTAAATAAATAACTAAAGGGATCAATCAGTGGGATTAATTATATCTTTGGTCAAACCCCTGAAAGAGACACTGCGTGAGTTGTGTGATTTAGCAAATAACTGTCTGCACTGCGGGTAATTGTGTGTCTACTAACAATAACTTTGATGAACAGTAAAGAAGTTGGCGCAGTGCGGTGACGCTGGGCTTTATGGCCACCGGCTTCCTGATGACACTTACTCTTTCTTATTACTGTACTACATATCGTAAATTCCACAGAAGGGGAAGTTTGCCACTTCTTTACCATTTCAGCACTATTCATTGGCTTCAGTCGTTCAATAAAGTGGAACGTTATAGGAAGCATTGAAGCCATTTATTGGGTTAGCTATTCAACAATTGGTTGATAACTTTCATTGCTTCTCAAAGGGCTAATTACTGTGGTTATTTCATTATCTCAGGTTCCTGCGTGGCAAACAAAAAATATAATTTTGAACCCAAGGGATACGTGGGGCGGAGAAGGCAGGAATATTCACGAGTTTCCCCCTCTTCGGAATTGGATCCATTGACAGATTTGTTTATTGGGCGCTAATCAAATTCAATTCTTTTTCACAGTAAAATAGAATTTATACAAGCCTAAATCTCTAGGTTTTGACGCTAAGATTATCGAATTCGATATCAATACCTTTCCGTATCCTGATGAAACTAGAACCAAGGATGAGTTTATTTTCAACCTCCGAAGGTACATAAAAATATAACTGTAAATAACAAAATGAATCCGTGAACCATTACCTTCTCCTCCACAAGCTTGCTTCACGATACAACGTACATGGATCCTTCCTATCCCTAATACAAAGCTTCCTGTCCAATAGGCAACAACGGGTAGTGCTTCGAGAGTCTGTATCGTCCTGGCTCCCAGTCTTATCAGGAGTAACTCAGGGCAGTATCCTGGGACCCCTTCCCTTCGTGCTGTATATGGACGATATAAACACATGTGTGCAAAATTCTCCGTGTTCCCTTCTTTTGTACGCTGATGACCTCAAGATATTCAGAAAAAAAATCAGTTCTGACGACCACGCTGACCTCCTGGAAGCAGTGAATACATTTACTGATTGGTTCAACAAATGGAAGTTATCTCCAAATCCGAAAAAGTGCTTCAATGTGTCTTTCTCACTACTGAAATCTGGAAATCAGGCGGACTATAAAATATGTGGAAATAAATTGGATACGGTTTCTCAGGTAAGAGATTAAGTATTATTCACGATGATACACTGACATTCTCTCCCCACATTGGGCATATCAAATCTCGCGCAATGCGCAGTCTCGGCATTCTATACAGATTCACAGAAATTAAAGACCTCACTGCACTTAAATTATACTTCACCACATATGTTCTCCCTATCCTAGATTTCTCTTCTCCAATTTGGTCAACTTCGGCTATAACCAATATTTCTAAATTGAACAGTGTCTTTAATTTATTCATATCAATTGTCAAAGCTCGCAATCCTTCACTAAGGCACTTCGCCAAATCCGATATTCTAAACCAGCTCAATGTACTCGACCTGAGAAGCCGTCTACAATTTACTGACCTGTGTTTCCTACATAAAATTATGAATGGCTACACAAATTGTAACATGCTCTTAAGCAACTTCCCACTTCATGTTCCCTCCCGTTCAACACGCCAGAACCATTTACACCACATACCTCGCCCACGTCTTGAAGTACAGAAGCGCTCTATTTTCCACCATCTACCTACCCTTAGCAACTCCCTTCCAAATATTGACATATTCTCTCCCTATCGAAAATTCAAACATAACATTAGAAGATCCCTTTCACCCTCTTTTCCTAACCCCTCTCCCTCCTAATCACCCACTACCCCAATCACTCCCTGCGTCCTTCCCGAGATTCATCCCTTGCCGCCATCACTGCCAATTGTTACCTGTTATTGTTAGTAGTGGGATGATGAGAGAGCTGTCTCACTTTTTATTGAGCCACCCTCGTATTTGCCCCGAAGCTGATATTTCGCTAACCAATCATGGGATTTGAACATACAGGGTGTCCTAGCACTGGTAGTAATGCCCCCTACTTTCCTATAGGCTCATTATTTAATGAAAAGACCAAAACTAAAAGGTCATTCGCGAGTAGTGGGGTAGTGTTGGTTTCCTGAAGTCGCGCTCGTGCTTGAATATGTATGCCTATGTTGGGAAAGGGTTATGTGGTGAGGGGAGGAGTAGGGTCGAGTGAGGGGTCGTTTAGATGGTATTTTTTCCGCTCTAGGTGATGGTGAGGTTATTTGTAAAAATTGGATGGAATTTGGAAAGGCCATTTGGGGTAAACATGTTGTTTTTTGACATTTTGGCGATGAATGTTTTTTATACGCATGCGCACTTGGCGGTTTTTGTAAGAGGGCGGGCTTTTTAAATGATGATTTATCAATGAGTGTTTTTTTAATACGTATTGAAATAAACCAAAAAAAAACTAATAGGTCATCGGCTTTTTTACTATTTCGCTAACCAATAATCGGATTTAAACCTATGAGGTGTCGTAGGACTCGTGGTGAACTCTCCTTTTCTATCGAAGGGGTATATTCACTCAAAAATAAAAACTACCCTTACCCGGGGGATGAAATAGTAATTTATTTTTGTATACCTACGAACTTGGCGGTTTTTGTAAAAGAGCGGGCTTTTTAAATAATGATTTATCAATGAGTGTTTTTAATATGTATTGAAATAAACCAAAAAAACTAATAGGTCATCGGCTTTTTACTATCTCGCTAACCAATAATCGGATTTAAACATATGAGGTGTCGTAGGACTCGTGGTGAAATCCCCTTTTCTATGGACGGGGTATATTCACCCCAAAATAAAAACTACCCTTACCCGGGGGATGAAATAGTAATTTATTTTTGTATACCTACGAACTTGGCGGTTTTTGTAAAAGAGCGGGCTTTTTAAATGATGATTTATAAATGAGTGTTTTTTTAATACGTATTGAAATAAACCAAAAAAAAACTAGTAGGTCATCGGCTTTTTTACTATTTCGCTAACCAATAATCGGATTTAAACCTATGAGGTGTCGTAGGACTCGTGGTGAACTCTCTTTTTCTATCGAAGGGGTATATTCACTCCAAAATAAAAACTACCCTTACCCGGGGGATGAAATAGTAATTTATTTTTGTATACCTACGAACTTGGCGGTTTTTGTAAAAGAGCGGGCTTTTTAAATAATGATTTATCAATGAGTGTTTTTAATATGTATTGAAATAAACCAAAAAAACTAATAGGTCATCGGCTTTTTACTATCTCGCTAACCAATAATCGGATTTAAACATATGAGGTGTCGTAGGACTCGTGGTGAAATCCCCTTTTCTATGGACGGGGTATATTCACCCCAAAATAAAAACTACCCTTACCCGGGGGATGAAATAGTAATTTATTTTTGTATACCTACGAACTTGGCGGTTTTTGTAAAAGAGCGGGCTTTTTAAATGATGATTTATAAATGAGTGTTTTTTAATATGTATTGAAATAAACCAAAAAAAACTAGTAGGTCATCGGCTTTTTACACTCTCGCTAACCAATAATCGGATTTAAACCTATGAGGTGTCGTAGGACTCGTGGTGAACTCTCCTTTTCTATGGACGGGGTATATTCACTCCAAAATAAAAACTACCCTTACCCGGGGGTTGAAATAGTAATATTTTTTGTATGTGCGCGCACGGACGGCTTTTGTCAAAAGGACTTAACTATACGTTAGATAATATTTTCTGAACCCCTTATGGGATTTTGCCATAGGCAGTATCCTAACCCTGGGGGTGACGCCCCGTTTTTGAATGTAGGATTCATTTTTGTCGAAAGGGCCTAACGACACTTTTGTTCATATCTCGCGAACCAATCATGCTAGGGACTTGTATGAGGGGTCCTAGCACTTGGGGCAACATCCCCTGTTTGGGGGTGAAACTACCCCCCAAAATTGAAAAATCCATATCTCGGAAACAAAGAAGCCTAAAATTAGGTGTGATAGCTTAAAAAATAGGGGATGATATGGGCTTTTACCTCGATGGATCATTTCACCCCTAAAACAGTAAATAGTCATGTTAAGGGGGAAAAAACGTGTTAAACACCTAAAAATGATAAATGAACCTAAGATCTTTTGTTTTTGATGAAAAATAGCAGGGGTGTGAAACTACCCCCCAAAATTGAAAAATCCCTATCTCGGAAACGAAGAATCCTAAAATTAGGTGTGATAGCTTAAAAAATAGGGGATGATATGGGCTTTTACCTCGATGGATCATTTCACCCCTAAAACAGTAAATAGTTATGTTATGGGGGAAAAAACGTGTTAAACACCTAAAAATGATAAATGAACCTAAGATCTTTTGTTTTTGATGAAAAATAGCAGGGGGGTGAAACTACCCCCCAAAATTGAAAAATCCCTATCTCGGAAACGAAGAATCCTAAAATTAGGTGTAATGGCTTAAAAAATAGGGGATGATATGGGCTTTTACCTCGATGGATCATTTCACCCCTAAAACAGTAAATAGTCATGTTATGAGGAAAAATGTGTTATACACCTAAAAGCATAAGCATCTTTGTGAAACCATGCTTTAATGGACATGTGTATGGAGGATGATTTTTGTTATTATTATTATTAGGTAATTATGGATTAATGTGTGTATAGATAACTAACCTGTGGGGAGCGTGATGGCGCAGGTGCTTAGCTGCTCGTCTTTACTCGGGCAGGTGGGGTTCAAATCCCGGTGACAGCGGAGGTTGGAATTTTCACTTGAAAAATCACGTGGCGTCAGGAAGGGCATTCGGCCTTAAATCCCCGGCCAAAATCAAAATGAGCCTGGTTGGCTCCGGCGACTCAAACTAATAGGGAAAAGCCGAAGAAAGAAAAAAAATGGTAACTCACCAGTAATAGTAAACATTGGTTGGAGGTGTTGAAGAAGTCAGGATGGCCAACCCTTGCCATGGTTCACGAATGCACCCCAAAAAGTTTTACCTGTCAAGACACAGTCTACCCTGTTGCAGCCTTTAGAAAAAAAAATCGAACCGGGGCCTCTGTAGTGACAGTGGAGCTATATTCATGATGATTTTTAAACAAACCTAGGCTTGCCTACTACCGCTGTGTTGAATCTGCACAGAGACTCTGGCTTTGGTTTGTCTAGTGTCCCTTGGCGATAACAGCACAGCGACCTTGTCAGTAAGTTTCATATTACTCATTTGCATGATAGCGGGCGTGCTCTGCACATGACTAGATCGTTGTTAGGTTTGACAAAGGCTTAGTGAAGCTTATGGCAATCTTGAAATGAATGTCATGGTATAGTCGGGGTTGGAAGGCAAGACCTTAGTGTTGACAACCAAGTAGGTTAACCACTACACGGTGAGATGGTCAAATAATAATGTAACAGAACATATAGAAACGTTTTCTATAGTTTAACGAATTGGCATACCATGAGAGGTGTAGGTAATGGAAATTGAATCCTTAGCTGATGATCTATAGCCATGCCCACGTATAAGCTATCATGGTAGAAAAAGAATGGTATGGCTTGTTTTAAACGGAGAATAATCATTGTGTTTACTGTGAAACACAAATCTGAATTTAAAATAATTAATTTAAAATAATTAATTTAAAATTAACTAATTTAAAATTAGTTTAGTACGCTGAAGTTAAAATGAATAATGATCACGTTACAGACAGCCAGTTTCAAAGCCGTGAGAACTAAGTGAACAAAGTATAAAATTCATGAGCCAGTGAGGAATTCAACATGCTGTCCTTTGGACAAGAGAGAAGCGTTCTACAGCGACCCTCAATGGTTTGGGACATCGTAAAGATGAAAATTAAATCTAAGCTACTACACGCTTATATACTAGAAGAAGAAATGGAAAACAATTGGTCAAATAAAGGACAGAAGGAATAAAAAATGGCCCTCAACCCTCAAGCATAAGGATTGAGGGAGTTGGAAGGAAGGAGAGCCATGAAAGGCAGATAAAAAGTATACTAGGAGTGGCTTTGCCCCAGAGGTAATGGATAAAGAGGAGGAAAACTGGACTCAGCTCAGAAATCCCTTGGGGTCACCAACTTCCAAACTGATCAGCCCTTGAGGGTGTAGCCATAGGCAGAGTGCACCGCAAGTGGTGGGGCTAAATACACCCTACCTTCTTGAGGGGGCTTGGGCAAAAGACAGGGAATAGCATGAAAATAAAAAAAGCAAGGCTGCCTCCTCACACTAGTAGGATATCAGAAAAAATAAATAAACCAGGGCCAATGAAGTTGCAAAAGGAAGAGACTCCCTAGGGCTCGGATACCCTAATCATGTTGGGGTCGGTAGAGAACAAGAGTTGAGCAAGTGTGGTCGACAGGAAATAAGAGAGTGAGGAGCCTAGCACAAGTTAGTGGAAGCAATGACGGTCTCAGCTGGGACTCCGTGATCGTCAACCTACATGACACTAGATATGACGCCCAGGGGTGGAATTAAAGACCTCTTTTTGTTTTTTATCACTGGCTTTTAAGAACGCTAACACATGGCATGCCTTATAATGCAATACTGGTCCTAGGGTATGCAAAATTGTATTAGAAACTCAGCTAATAATAGTGTGCTTGCCCATGATTTACCTTAAATTTTCCTAAAATCCACTACATTTTCCGCAAATTGACCAAATGACACAACATTCCAGCAAAATTCAACAAATGACTACCAGATTTATTGAAATTCCATTGATTTACCTAAGCATGGTTTAAACTACCTCAAATGCATATAAAATTTGACGAATATAGATGAAAATTCACTAAAATTTACCGAATTTAGCCAAGTGGTGTACAAACCATGAAATTTATCCAATTTTTATTAAAATTGACTACATGTACTCGAAAATTCCATAATATTCCCTTTACATGTATGCTTTTTGTTGTTGTTGTTGTTGTTGTTGTTGTTGTTGTTGTTGTTTCGTTTACCACACTCCCTGTAGACAATCACCTCAACATGACTTTCTCCTAGACTAGGAGCTTCACATTCGACATGATAGCTGAGTTTCATTTCCCATAAACTTGTCTCTGAGGTGGGTGTCAGGAAAAGGCATGCAGCTGTAAAAACCACACCCTCACGTAGACTTTCATAACCTCTTACGTTGAGGTTCCTTACACTAACGACATTGAATGATTGAACGGTTTCCTTTTCACGATTCCTGTCTATACTTTCCTCTTTAAGGTTGCAAGATGTTTGCAAGATTCCTAAAATGCAATTAAATGTAATAAATACCTTAAGATGGTTTCATTTGTTTAATGATATGATGTTGATGGTGGATATATACGTTAAGACTAATTTTTGTTAGGTCTTGACTGGCCTTGCAATTAGAAATTGACAAACCAAACATGGGTTATCTACCAGGGGAACACTTTGACCACTATATTGGTTATTGACCAGTAAGTACAGTTCTAGTAATGAGACAGAAATCCAACACAAACAATGAGCGCGCAATGCGGTGGAGATTGGTACCACGATGTACTGTCGGTTATGTAGCTATGTGGAATGTACATCACATATGGTTTACTTGAAGGTTTGGAGGTTTCATTAAAGATATTTCTACAATAAACCATTTTCAAATGGCCATTCGTTGGTGTGAAAATATTTATTATATGGTATTTTATGAAAACAATTATGATTTATAAAAAAATTTATATGTTTACTGTATTCTTATTTAATGTAAGCACTAGAGGCACTATCGACCAAAATACAGTACTATCTGGAATGTATATTGCATACTTGAAGGTTTGGTGATCCCATTAAAGGTATTCCTACAATAAATGATTTTTAAGTTCTCGTTTTATGGCATGATTATTTAATATATGCTATTTGCTAATAGGATTTGACACTGGAATTATTTTACAAGTAGTTATTTTAATGACCAACAGAGTTTAATGTTAACAAGGCTCAGCTCTATTTGAAATTTTGAATAACATGTTGCATGTTATACATTATATGCAACTACTGTAAGGCTTGTGATTTATTTAATGCCTTTAACCCTATATTAAACACGCAGTTTGCAATACTGATAACTGCAATGTTACTGAAAAAAAATGAAACAAAACAAAAATCAGCATTGAAAAACCAAAAAGTGGTTGAGCATATATATAGTGGGGAAAAGAAAAGTTTTGTAAACACTAATGTTCAACAAGACTAATTAAATCAGTAACTGTCAGGGTGGCCGAGTGGTTAAGGCGTTTGACTTAAGATCAAATTTCCAAATATTTAAGGAAGCAAGGGTTCGAATCCCTTCCCTGACATAATTATTGCTTGAACATGCAAGAAAACAAGAAATATACACAAGCTATGTTTATCAATTTAATCATTTTTTTTTTTTTTTACAAGAGATAGACACACAGAATACAGCTCTTTTGGTTTATCAGTTCTTTTAAACATAACACTTGTTGAAAATTATATTTTAGGGGATGGGGGTGTTGCTACGTTGACCCATTACACAATAATAGCAGCTTTACGAAGTTCATTTTCTATATTTAATAGCTCTTTCTCATAACCAATATGGCCAAGCTGTTTACAGGCATGCAAGAGCTGTAGACGTTCGACTAATATATTAGGATCGTTCCATTTACTATTTTTTATGAATGGTTTCAGAATCTCGGGAAGCAGTTCATCATTATCACCATCATTATGATTATCATCCTCATTATTATAATCATTTTCATAATGATGATCATTATCATCGTTATCATTACCATGATAATTTCCACCTGTGTCCACAGTCTGTTCAATGGTTTGAGTTGTCTTTGATAGTGTTGAAAGCTTTTTTTTAGATGTGCTAGAATGCTTTAACATTGTTATGTTATTTTTACCACTATTACCTTTCCCCACTAACTTTTTGATGGGGTATATTGTCTCTGATAGGGTTGAGGGCTTTTGAGATGTGGGGGCATGTCTGAACATGGGTTTCACAGGAGGTGTTAAAGGTTTCTCATTAAACAACTCGCTAACAGCATGAGTGCGTTGTAGTGTATTAAACTTGAGGTTAATATTATCTTGAGCAGTACTATCTTTCTCTTGGACTTGGTTTCTTGCTTTGGTTTGGGTTTTCCTTACATTTAGACTAGCGTGATTATTAAGTTTACATTCATGATTGTTTGAAGAAAGTACGTCCAATTCTTTTGTTTTAAGCATTCCTCGACACTGTTTCGATCGTTGCTTTGAACAGCGCCAAATAACAGTTCCATTTTTATTGCTTCGTTTCACAATATATGAATATCCTTTATAGTATGCATAAGGCTTACCATACCTAGTCACTGATACTTCCATATCAACTGTCAAGCACAAACTAATCTCTAGTAAAGCCAACTTGGTAATAACAACAATAGTTTAATGTGGGAGCATATATACATGCAAAAAAGTGGGAGCAAAAGTGGGGGGGGGGGGGGGGGTAAAAAGTGGGAGCAAATGTGGGAGAAAAAAATAACTGTGAGCAAAAAGTGGGAGCATATATGGGATCAAATGTGGGAGCAAAGCAAATATAAAAAAAAAAGTGGGAGCAAATATGCTAACAAATATGTCAACAAATATACCAGCAAAAGTAAATACACAAGTCAAGATAGATTAAAGTGCAAAGAAAATATGCAAGCAAATATGAGAGCAAAAATGGTGTTTTTTCTAAAACAACTAGACATAACAAACTTAGTCATAACCTAACCTAACCTAACCTAACCTCACCTAACCTCACCTAACTTCACCTAACCTAACCTAACCTAACTTAACTTCACCTAATCTAACTTGACTGAACTTTACCTAACCTAACCCATCATAACTTCACCTAACCTAACTTTACCTCATCTAACTTCACCTAACCTAACTTTCAACTCACAGATCAAAATTAAATCCTAGGCATAGTTGAGTTGGAACCCAAGACTTCAGGGATAACACACAAGTATACTAGCCACTACACCGCAAAATGGGCAAATTATCATGCAACACAACATAAAGTAAAAGTTTCCTGTAGTGTAACTCATTGGCTGTCAACCATAGTTTGGGAATTCAAACCCAAGACCTCAGGACTTTTGTTTTGAACATTATCAGAAATATTATTCCATTTACATGTTGCTGCTGCTGCTTATAGTTATAAGAGTTGGCATTAATATGGAAAGCAAAAAAAATGTGGGAGCAAAAAGTGGGTGGAAAACGTGTAAGCAGAAGTGGGAGCAAACAAGTGTGAGCAAATATGGGAGCAGAAAGTGGGAGCAAATGTGAAAGCAAAAGTGGGAGCAAAAAGAGCGAGCAAAAGTGAGTGTACAAAGTAGGAGCAAAATGTGTGAGTAAAAAGTGGGGGCAAATGTGGTGTTTTACTAAAACAATCTCCCCTAACCTAACCTAAACTAACTTCACCCAACCTAATTTCACCTAACCTAACTTACTTAACCTAACCTTCCAACTCTCAGATCAAAAATTAAATTCTGGCCATAGTCGAGTTGGAACCCAAAACCTCTGGGATAACACCCAAGTATACTAGCCACTACATCGCGAAATGGGCAAATTATCATGCAACACAACACAAAAATAAAAAGATTTCTGTAGTGTAACTCATTGGCTGACAATCATAGTTGAGAATTCAAACCCAAGACCTCAGGACTTTTGTTTTGAACATTATCAGAAATATTATTCCATTTACATTTTGCTGTTGCTTATAGTTATAAGAGTTGACATTAATATGGGAGCAAAAGTGAAAGCAAAAGTGGGTGCAAGCATGGCTGGTTGTAGAGACTTTCATATCATCAAATACACATAAATTAAAATTTAGTAAAGTGACTTGGCTAATAATAATAATAATAATAATAATATTAACAGTTTAAAAAAAATTCAAGGGGATTGATATTTTTCAGGGTGTAATTTCCAAAGTACTGTCAAGAATAATAATTACATGAACAGATTCCAAGAACTCTAGAGTGCTTTTAAGGTTAATGATTGGCTAGGAGTGAGATAGAGCTAGCTAACCTAAGTTAACCTCAGCTCAGTAAACCTAACCTTGTCACATGGCATGTTCTACAAGTATAGACTTGCTTTGAGACTGGCTATGACGTCACAGATGAATGGCGGTGGGAGGCTGGACATGACGTTTTTATT